>NKDA01000001.1:32103333-34716666 GCA_002872375.1 Eulimnadia texana | reverse complement strand
CTTAATCTTGCCATGCTGTACCCTTTTGTAATGAATAAGACTGTACTAACATATCTTCCACGGTGATGTCTTTAAGTATCTGGCAGTAGTCGACGTTCCAGACTGCCTGATCGTCCCACACTTTGGAGGCCAATAGAATCGCACCCAAGACCACGCGTTTCCAATTGGCTGGGGAAATGTCCATCTCGGCATACGTCAATAACCTATCGATTTAACCGTTGAATTATTATATTCCTCCACTTCAAACAAATTACAAAAATGTACAAGTAAAGTTTAAGCACAAGATTTGAATACGACAATTAGTTTTTTAAATAAAAATTTTAAAATTAATATACTATAGTAGAAATTATAATAATATATCAAATTTAAATAAAGTGTGACGGACTAATATTTTAAAGCGTCTTCGTTACTTATTCTTGCAATAATAATAATAATAGTAGTAAATACATGATATATGATTATGAAAATTTACCGTTCTAAGTAGATTAAGGTGATAATGGCACACTCGGCAGTCAACTGAGCTGCGTTGAACAGGGTTCGCACAAACTTGTATATCTGTCGATGCTCCGGGTTGTGTCTCCAGTAATCGGGGCTGACTGGGTCTCTCTAAAAAAGTACAAAAAATCCAAGTAATTAAATGCAATAAATATTAAATAAGAAAATTAAGTGAAAACTAATAATAGACCAACAGACATCTGTATAATGCATTAACATATATATATATATATACATATATTTAAAATATACGGTTTTACTGTTAATGGATGTAGTTTTTCATCGAATATGTCCATTTGGCGGTCAGACGGTCTGTTCTTAATATGGTAGTATATCGCTAACGTGACGCACTTGATCGTGCTCTTCAGGTTCGGCTGAGAAACAGTGCTGTCATCCACAAATATCGTCGAGCAGGAGTTCGACTTTTTCAACGTCCCTTTATCATGGAGCTGTGGAAATAAAAAGAATTATTAAAATTTGAATGAAAAGCAAACGGGTAAACAACAATAATAATTAGTGTAAATGAGAAAACTTACGTGATTCTGACTTCGTCTTCGCTCGAGTCCCTCTGCACGAGAAGAAAAAAATTATTTTATTTTAATGGTATCTTTTAATGTTCTTATGGTCATTAACTATTTCCATATGCTTATTGCATATACATATTTATAAATTAATAGTGATTTTATGAATTAAATTAATAATAACCTGAATTAAAAATTTTACCATGAATATCTTGCTTAGAGAGTTCCATGAATAGCGTTTCTGCTTTGGGGTGTAACGAGGGGTCTAAATGCCAGTCTTCGGGCTCTCGTTCGCTGATGTGTTGAATGTTTGCCGAACTCTCTTCCCGTCGAGGGGTCACTTCCAGAACTTGGAGATTTTCTGGCGGTTTCACCCTCTCCGGCTGGCGATTCGAGGAGAAACAGCAGCTGTGCTTGTTGCCCATGATGAAACCTTAAAAATGTTTTTACATTTGATTTTAAAATTTATGTCGAATTTCAAACTTTGTAGAAAACATACGAGATGCAGTTTCTTTAACAAACGTCAGATTTAGTTATGGCTAACATCAAATCTAGAACTCAGAACTGCCAAAAAAAGTTCAAGAGCATTAATTTTGAATTATTTTCAATTAAAATAATACGAAAATCCCAAAATTACTTATTTATAGTATCAAATTTTAGTTCAAGGGAGTAAAGTTAATGCAACAAGGGCGGTTGACATTCGGAATGGCTTCACACTTAGTTGAACAAAAAATATAAAAGAATTAATTTAAAAATGTAAATTTAAACTTAAACTTTGACTTTTATTAGCGATAGAGAAAGAAATCTTACCGTTTTAGTGTGAAAAAACAAATTGGTTTACAACAGGAGGCCCAAGCGCATCGCAGATATTTGAGAAGAAGGGGGGGACCCTTCTTGTTTTGTTATGAGATTCACCGCCCTCTAAATTTAAATAAACAAAAAACTAAACAAAAAAAATTTACCAGTATTAAATAATAGACATTTAAAATAAAATTGAAATAATCATTATTTATTTTATATGTGTTAAAGTTACTAAAATAAGATTAATTATTAATTGTGAATTATTACCCCGCTAGGTGGCGAAAAATACAAACTTATAACATGGCCTGTTCCGAACGCGGGCCTCTCCATAGCGGACACCTTCTATTAAATCAACTTCGAAGAGTTTTAAAATTTTCTTTCAGTAAGAATATTCCTTGATTTTTTCTTTATTTTTAGAGACGTTTAAAGTTAATTTTTATCGGTAAATGTATTTTAAACGTCTGTCCGCTGTAGAGGAGCTGGCCTTCAATGTTCAGTTGCCTTTTCCTTTTGGACAAAAACGGAATTAATGTATTTATTTGATGATATTATATTTACATGGTATGAAGTCATGATAGAAACTGGGCATCATGCTTACCTCTGCAAAAATTTTCATTCAAAACGGTACTACTTTCAAGTACGACTACTACATACAACGGACAGTCGAGTTAAATGTTTTGCATTAATCTAGCACAAAATATTTGAAAAAATCCCAAAATTATAGAATTACATCTGTGCAAAGAAAATTTCAAAATATTTTGAAGTTAATTTAGCAAACTGTCCGCTATAGAGGAGAAGATTTGAATTGTTTAATACACCGTAAAACAAGATTATAAAAAATGGCACTCTGTGTATTCATTTCTACAAAAATTGTACAGAAAAAGAACAATTTTCATTTCATATAGTTCATCACAATCTACGGCTGAAGACTTCTACCCGTAGAAGCGTCGGAAGAAGCGGGCACGAAATTGTGCTGCTTCAGTAGAGTGGTGAAAGCATCTTCCGGCTGATTGCAGAGTTCGTCATATTTGGCGCCGACGGTCCACAGGGATTCGAGGTCGTACTGCCTCCTTGCCGAACGAGAGAAGAGGTGAAGGGCGATGTTTCCCAAATCAACAGCCACCCAGTCTCTGTTGCCCTTGCCCTCGAGGATGAACGAGGGGTCTGCGGGAAGGGCTCTCGTTTTGTAGATCTTTCGTATAAACTCTGCGACTGCTGTCAGATGTTTAGGAGATTTGCCTGTAGTCACTACCATGTAGTCGACGTACTGCAGTTCGCGGGGTACCGCAATAACGCAAATATCGCTGACGTTTTCTCTACGAAGCAGCTCGACCAGATCTTCGATATCAAAAACCCCCGTCTTACCTCCTACAGACAAATAGAAGATATTTGATTATAATTTATTTTTTTGCTTATGAGATGACTTATGATACTAACTCTGAAGACTGACGCCTTCGAAATCGTCAGGCTGAGCGTAATCGTTTTCCGCAATGCTCGACCAAACAAATTTCTGACTTTCTCCAATTTCTTTTTCGATTTCAAGAAGAAGATTCGCTTTAGATTTATCTTTGACTTGACTCAGTTTCCTTAATTCCTCTTCAATTTCAGAATCAGCCCCAGAATTGCTTGACGATTTTAGACGGTTTGTTTGGGCGATACTTTGTTTGATCAAGTGCTGACTGTTGAAAAATTTTGTGCCCAAATTAAAAATATTTCTGGGAGTTAGTAAACGGAAACTTAAAGCCATTTTGTAATGTAAATTTTTAAATTATTTTTAGCTGATTTAAAAGTTTCTCCACTTCCAGTTTTCCCTTTTTCCCTTTCGTTCAGAACCACATCAATTCCCCTTTTCCCCCTCCGTGCTGGGATACACGGCTGTAGTGCTCAACTTCCCTTTTCTGACCCGATTTCCCCTTTTCAGGGAATTTCCCTCTAAAGTAGAAGCATTGGTGCTTTTATTCAGTAAATAATAAAGGTTGGTCTTAAACAGCTACCTAAAGAAGAAATTCTCTGAATGAATATATATTGCAATCAATCAAATTATAAATATATCTTTCATTTGATTGGTTATTTATTTAAAATATTTCTTGGTAGCAACACAAAGTGTATTTAAGCACTATAGGGTGGAAACAGCAAACACATTTCAGGACAACAGATAAGCGCAGTGCTGCGGAACAAAGGGTCTTTACTTAAGTTGTGTATCATCATAAATTAGTGAAAACTGAAAAATCAGGTCTGTGCTACGATCCGGATAGCCAGCTTCCATTGGATAATGAATTCTTTCAATCAATTAAGGGCCTGCAAGCAAACAATGCAGCTCGAAGTTTTCCCGCTTTCTCCAGTTCTCGCTTTCCAGAATGGCAATTATCACAGAGTGGAATTTATTCAAAAATCCAATACTTTTCAAAAAGTTCGGGAACCTATTCAACGCGAAAAATTCATTATTAATTCAAAATTTACTATTACTATTAGCGTTTTGCTATTTACCATTGATTTTTCACATGGAAATGTGGCGCCGGCCTTTCAGTTTGCTCACAATATTACAAATTTTCAGGGAAGGGCCAAGTTTCAGTCCCATGTAGCGCATCATCATGTCGGAGGTTAGCAGCAGCAAAGCTTTTCCATCAATCTCCTACAGAAATATCATTAGTTAACAATTCATCCGGTTCAAAAGTTTGAAATTTTTGTTTTGAGTACGTGTCTCTGGAAAAGCTGGGCGTGAGCACTGATCGCGGGGTCTGCTTCGGCGAGATAGCGAATCACGTCATCGACCGTCCACTCCGAGGGGTCACTGGGAATGTTGCCCGCGACAGGGCCGTCGTTTCCTGGGTTGGCTGTTGTAGACGTGGCTGTCTCCCGTTCCGGGACTTTCATCATGGGCAGCACTTTGGCCTGTGCTGGAGGAGTAGCTGAAGACCCTGATGCACCTTCAAAGTAAAATATAGATCGAACAAAACGTTATTCCGTTCTAAAAATTCAATTTTTTAGAAAAATTTAATTAGTAGGAAAGGCAGACGTAGTAAACGAGCAAACAAACCATGAGACAGCTCAGGTACGTCTTCAGTAGTAGCAGCAGCGGTAGCAGGAGGAGGAGGAGGAGGAGGAGGACCTGAAGCAGAGGGACTCAAAGCAGAAGGGACTGCTGCGGCAGGAGTCGCTTCTTCTACTCTGGACAACGCACTGCCACCTGCTGGCTTAACATCTTCCGCAGTAGATTTTCGCTTCTTGCCGCTTTTCCCGTTCTCCCGACCCGCTACAATATATAATTTTTAATGTGATAATAATCCATGTTCTGTTAGTAGTTATAGGTTTAGACGTTATTAAACGCTGGGAGGTGGTCTCGTGGACTATTTCCCACAGATGCAGTTTTCTTTTAGTTTTTCTAATATGTCGAATTCTTTTTTTAATTTAATAATTACCTTTGCGTTTCGGGGTACTGCCTTCGGTATTGGCTGTATTGTGACACGCAGGGCATTTCTCGAGGATTTCCTTTGAGCTGTAGAAATTCTCGCAGCAGCCCAGGCCTTCGTTCAGCAGTTCCAAATACGTGTTGAGTTCGTGAAGCGTCTCGACTGGAGGCAACCGGAGCGTGTGGACTTGGTTATCATACTTAGCTGGAAGAAGAAGAAAAAAAAAGTACGTTCTAATGCTGTTTAACAGTATTCTAATTTATCACTAAACTTATTACGTTATTTATCTACTCTAAATGCATTGTTTGGTATCTAATAGGCAGAGAAGAAGAAATAAACGCTTTGTTTATGTTTTCATAACATAACTACATATTACTGGTCTTATTACGTTAGTTGTATGCTTGAAATACAGTTTCTAGTAACTAATGAGCCCCCGTATTTGATTGCTTAAAATTTTAAATTAATTAAATTAACAAACCAGCAAATATTTTGTACAGTCGTGAGCAAAAAAAAATCTCCTCCACCTAGAATAGAGAAAAAGCGCTTCTGTCTGAGCTTGTCTATTACTATAATGTTGCAACGGTTAACAAGGGTTAAAAAACTACTAAGTGACCTAACGCCGTCCAAGCTTCCTTGACCTCGTTTTGACCCCGATTGATAGCTATAGTAGTAGACAAGTTCAGGCCAAAGCGTCTTCCTCCATTCTAGACGGGGAAAATTTTTTTGCTCATGACTGTACATTAACCCACAAATGTCTTGTTAATCACATTGTTACTCTAAATAATACTAGGACTCCCTACTTTAAAATTAATTGTAATAATTTTTCCATTAAGTCCTGCAATGTAAACCATAGTGTTATTATACGCTAATTGAATATTATTCTAGTTTTACCGCGAACTGTGACATCTCCGCTTCCCTGTCTGGTGCGAAGCACTGCAAAGGTCTGTTTGACATGAACCGCAGAGTCGACACAGCTCTGCACCGCTTCCCGAAGAACCCGACTGATGGGCCCGGGACCGAAAGATTCGGGGACGTTGCTCAGTTTGGCGGGATCGAAGTTCGAACCACAACGGCACGCCTTGTTCACGTATATCGTCACTGCTGAAAACGCGAGTTATTAGTTTTCGATTTTCGAAATTGAAGTTTTCGAAACTAAATTCAGTTCAAACTACTTTGAGTGACTGGAAAATTACATTACAGACGTAGTACGATTACCTTTAACATTATATTCACACTACTTACTACTACTTGTACTACATACACTTCTTACTTATGTGGCTTACACTATTTACTACTGCCTATAGCTACCTACTACTACTTAAACTACTCGCTACTTACTCATACTTACTCATATTTAAACAGTATACTACTAACTAATACTTATTACTACTCACTAACTACTGCTGCTCGCTACTTACTAGTACTTACTCCTACTTAATATTTGTTTACTTATACTGCTTTCTGCTACTTACACTTACCTTATTACATCACACTTACTTCCAGCTTACATATATTTCTTTTTCTACTTACTTATTCATCATAGATTTTTCGTGACTATATTTTGAGCACGTATCAGAAAATTTACCCGCATTGTCTCGATCAGGTGACGAGGTATCAGGCTCCGAGACGACGGTATCGACGGTTTTTTTCTCAGGGGTTTGATTGCGACTCTTGCTGGAATTGACACCGTTGGTTGCGGCTGGCATCGGTGGAGGGATGTTCAGCACTCGGGCTTTGAACCGGCTGCCCGAAGTCAGGGCAACTGCAACAATACAAAAAAAAAACACAGATTTATTAGACAAGTTCTAAGTTGGGCAGTGTTTCCACTTTGCAGGGAAATTCCTGAACAAGGGGAAGACGGGGTCTGAAAAGGGAAAAGTATGGGAAGAGGGAAACGGGAAAAGTAAGGGAAGAGGGAAAAAAGGGGAAACTGAAAGTGGAAACACTGAAATTGGGCTCTACTTCTGAACTGACTCAGTTTGAATAATAATAAAATGTGTGACATTTAATGAATCAACAGCATTATTGGAATAAAATCATAACAACATAACTTACTAATCTGCCATATACATTGCGTATACTTTCCCTCAAATATTATTATTATTTCAACTATTATTAATTGTAAACAAGGGTCTGATGCTTACACTTTTGACCGGGTGGTTGTAAGGGATGCCCACTTCTCGCGCACCACGACACGGGGAAAATATCTCTGGAATCGTAGCGACAGGTGTAGTCAAACGCGCCTTTCCATCCGTCGAAAGTGACGTGAATAAAGTCTCCCTTTACGTCGCCTACAACATGGTGTTTTAATTTCAATATAAAAGAAAGTTTAATAAAAAGAGGAGGACATTTCATATCAGTATAATTAAGGAGCAATATACAATCAACATAATAAAAAGTATTACGATATAAGGATCAGTGTTTCCACTTTGCAGGGAAACTCCCTGAAAAACAGAAAAATGGGGTCTGAAAAGGGAAAAATAAAGAGAATGAGGGAAAAGGGAAAATTTAGAAGTAAAGACTGTATTCCGACACGTAGGGGAAAACGGGGAAAATAAGGGAAGAGGGAAAAAAGGGGAAACTGAAAGTGAAAACACTGATAACGACGCATGCTTCCACTTTGCAGGAAAGCTCCCTAAAAATGGGAAAATTGGTCTCAAAAAGGGAAGAGGAAATTTAGAAGCGTAACATAATTTTCTAGCACTGAGGCGGGAAACGGGAAAATATGGGAAAGGGAAGTGTAGAAGTACAGCTTTTCATCCTAAGATGGAGGGGAAAAGGGGAAGTGATGTCTTCAAGCGACGGGGAGAAAGGGAAAACAGAGCCTTCTTCAAGGAAAAGGGGAAAACTGAAAGTGGAAACACTGATACCGAGTTTATCCAAAATTAGTAATATAATATTCTTCATAATTTACCCCAGTTGATTCCAGTGTTTCCACAAATGGGGGGAAAATCGATTTCTCGGAGGAGAAATGGGGGAAAGGGGGAAAATGGGGGAAACGAGTAAAAACTGGGCAAATAGGGAGGAAATGAGAAGCTCAACTTATTGCTCAGAAAATTACTTCAAATGAAGGGATTACCCGTTCTAACGTTGAAATCTTTGCAATAGTTGCCTTACACGGTTTGTTTTCTAAGAGTAACATAGCGGGAAAATGCAGGAAACCTTAGTTTCATTTTGGGGAACATGGGCGAAAAGGCACCAAACATGGAGAAAATGGGGGAAACCAAGGAGAAAGTTTGATGGGGGAAAATGGGGGAAATCTGTGCTCCCCTGGCGGTAAGTAGAAAAACTGACGTGGAAACACTGGTTGGAGTACACCCTTTTTATCCCAAGATGAAGGGGAAAAAGGTAGATGTCTTCAAGCGAAGGGGACAAAAAGGGAAATGGAGCCTTCTTGAAGGAAAAGGGAAAACTGAAAATGGAACCACTGATACAGACGTTGAGTTCATTCTGTGTATAGGTTATTAATATTATTCATAGTTTACTGAGTTCAACACTTTTCTTGTTTCCTTACCGACTGTGGCAGCACAAATCAGGTGCGGATTTTTCCTGTCCACAGCTTCGAGCTTCTGCCCTACGCGGAACATGTTGTACCGAGGGGTCGGCGGCTCCTTCTTGAAACAGCGACTCGGTGCACTTTCCGCCCCGTTCAGCGTTTTGAACAGAAACGTTGGCCAGGACGAAGCGTTCATGCGGAAACCCAGAGGCGGCTGCAGCATTCCTCCATTATTTTCACAATGACCTGCAAAAACGTCACATTAGAGCAGTGTTTCCACTTTCCGTTTCTCCTCTTTCCCCTCTACCCTTATTTTTCCCTTTCCCCTCTTCGTACTAAAATAAAGTCCGTGCGTTTAGATTTTCCCTTTTCCCTCTTTTCTTATTTTTCCCTTTTCAGACCCCGTTTTCACCTTTTTCAGGGAATTTCCCTGCAAGTGGAAACGCTGCATTAGAGCCATATATAAAATCTAACTTTTATTGACTATTATAATTATTGCTACATTTTTTAAGAAATCAAAATGCTAAGTGCTGAAACACCTTACCGATCGGGTGAATATCCGAAGCATCAACTAATCTCCAGAAGTCATTTTTGTTGTCTGAACCGTCGAGACGCAGTCTGAGCCTCGGTCCCAAGGTTGCGATAACGGTCGCGATGCAGGTTGACGTTAGATTTCTCGGATCCTGGGCTTCGAGTTTCTGCCCGACTTTGAACTCGTTTTCCGGCGGTACTGAATGCTGAAACCACAATCAAACTAAAATTTAATTCCTTTACAAAAATCGAGAATAATCTAACCTGCTTAAAACACTGTAGAGGGGCACCAGTGCTATTAGTTTCTTTCAGATACTCTTCCCAGGAAAAATCGCTGATATGCTGGTTCATCAAAGGCGCGGGGCTTCCCACAGCGGCTGAGGGCTGCACGTTTGACTGATTCCCGCCTTCGAGTTTGGGACTTGTTTGGTTCGGGCCATCTCCAGCTGTTTTAAATTTCTGCAAACATTCTGGGCTACAGAACTCTCTAAGAAGGCCGTCCTGCTCTAGGCGATGCGGGTGACTCCTGATAACCTCTTCGCACTGGACGCAGCTGGCTTTGAGCAGAGCTTTGCGGAATTCATTCAGACACGTTTCTGAGCAAAACTCCTTTTTGCCCTGTTGCGTTGGAAGGACGTATTTCAGGACGTTGCCACTCTCCCCGCACCAGGTGCAGTTTCCCACTAAAAATAAGAATTTAAATTAGATTCTTGTCGTCTATCATTCGGTCTATTCATTTAATAACAATGATTCATACAGAGATTTGATTCATACCCTTGCTTTTGGTAGACATGTTTGACTGAATATAAGCGTGGCAGCTACGTGAATTTAAGCTCTTATTATGTTACAGGTTCTTCCCGTAATTCACTTTTCGTATCTTTTAGACTATTGATATGACTAATTATGCTGCATAACAGGGGCAATCTTTTTCTGGAAAACACAACTTAGCAGAAGAGATGCGACGCGCACGACTTGTGTTGAAGAGCAACGCCACCTAGTAATAGATTTCCAAATTTAATTTTCCCTTATTTTTCCCCTCCGTGCTGGAGTATGATCCAGAGTCCCCCCCCTCATTTTCCCTTTTTCAGGGAATTTCCCTGCTAAGTAGAGGCACCGATTTAGTAGTCAAAATTTCAACGAACTATTAATTTTAAGATTTACCAAATTAATAATCAATTAATTAAGCTAAGTAAAGCGCTCACCTAGTACTACGTTTCTACTTTCAGTTTTCCCTTTTTTCCCCTCCGTCCTAAGACGTTTGTATTTCTAAACATCAGTTTCTCTTTATTTTTCCCCACCCCCTCCGTGCTAGAGTATGAAGCTGAACTTCCAAAACTCCCTTTTCCCTTTTTCAGGGAATTTCCCTGCTGCTGCTTCCACTGATGTAGTAGTCAAAATTTCAAAGAACTTCTTAATTTAACACATATTAAATCAATAACTAATCAACTCAGCTAATTAAATAAGGTAGCAAAAATTAAAGACTATTAATACGTATTTAATGCTACTGATTAATATATTACTGAGTTAAAAGTTACTGAGCCGTGATTTAGTTAATCCGATTTAAGAGCTTACACCTCAGAATCAGGCGATATCAATAGTGTAGAAAAATCTGAAGAGTTACAGAAAACTCTTTTCTATTACAGCGGTACATCAAACTACATAAGACTCCCAACATGGCCATAATGACAAAGAAAAATGGTTTAGCCACTCAAAGCATCCTCATCCAACGACCCAATTTGTTGTTCTACTGGGGCAGAGACAGTAAGGTCTGCTGTCCCTGAGGCAAATAGACGACATTGCGCGATTTGGAAAGCTGGTAAGCAATATCTTCAGCGGCTTCCAGACGACGCAGCTCCACCAGACCTTCACCCGCGTCACCGAAGGCCTTGGCCAACAGCGCCGCGGCCTGCGAGTCTCCCTCAGCCGACACGACGGAGGCGGCCTTCTGGTGCTCGGCCTTTTCGACGAGGAAACGCGCCCTCTCCGCTTCCTGCTGAGCCACTTGTTTCAGTTCGACGGCTTCCGTGAACTCTTTGCCGAAGGTCAAATGCGTCTAGAAGAAAAGTATTTCCAATTAACAACATCATTCAACGAATTACTTTGCATTGACACTTGTATTAGTATAATTAGGATAGTTAATGTGCACTACTTGCTATTAATTTTCATTACCAGACTGTTATATTGTTTACTGTATAACTGAACTTGTGGTGCTATACTTGTATGCCGTAGTTTTAGTAGAATGCTGACGAACTGTACATTAAACACTAGTATTAGTATAGTAATTAACACAATAATTTGCACTAACACTTACACTAGTGTTACATGTTACTGTACTTTTATATTTCATTATTATTAATCATTTAATGCATTTATTATTACTATTATAATTAGCGTATTACTAGATTTTCGGTGCTAGCTATGATTAATGCTGACGTTTTAGTAGAATGCTGAACTACTATGCATATTAGTGTGGTATTTGAATTAAATTACAATCGAGATATCGTCCAGGATGAGACCGAACTGTCCGGCTCGTTCAGTCAGGGCTTCGCTGACTTTCTGCGAAACGACTTCTCTCTGGGTGATCAGCTCTCCGGCATCA
Organism: Eulimnadia texana; assembly: GCA_002872375.1. Lineage (NCBI taxonomy): Eukaryota > Metazoa > Arthropoda > Branchiopoda > Diplostraca > Limnadiidae > Eulimnadia > Eulimnadia texana. The sequence continues at coordinate 34,704,813 of NKDA01000001.1, read as the reverse complement.
AACTGGGCCTGTAAAGAAATTACATTATCTTAAATTACGAAATTTTCCGTGATTTCAGTTTTCCCTTAAAGAGGGCTGTGGTTTCCCCTTTTCTCCCCCTCTGTGCTGGAATATGAAGCTATACTGCTAATTTCCCTCTTCCCTTAGTTTTCCCTTTTCCTTCTGCATGGTAGAATATGAAGCTACACTTCTAAATTTCCCTTTTCTCCTTTCTGAGGCCCCATTTCCCCTTAAAAAAAGGGAGGTTCCCCTCAAAAGTGGAAGCACTGGAAATTTAATGCATGAAGCATTACCACAACAGCCTTCAGGATTTCATTGGTGATTGACGGAAGCACTCGTTCATCGTAGTCGGCACCCAGTGTGGTGTAGATTTTGGGGAGAACGTCGGGAATCGGCCGGAAGAGGATACGCAGCGTGATGTTGACATTCTGCAAATCTGTCAAAAGGAAAATGGAACATCTTTAAAAGCAGATCATTTGCCCAAAGAAAGATTATTTTTTCCCTATAGCTAGGGAGAAGAGTTCAACATACCAGTACAAGAGAGATTAGAAAAACTCGAGGGGAAAATATACCAAACATCCGGCAGCAAAATAAGCCAAGGTCAGTATGGTAATGAAAATATAGCAAAAACTTCTTTGAAACAGACAGCTTATGCACTTTGTTAGGGCCATGGGCGCAAGCCCGAATGCCCTTAATGAAATAAATAAATAAATGCACTTTGTGAAAAAACGTAAATCAACTGACGATAAGCAAGCACTGTTATGTACCTTTGCTTCCAGTGATGACGGGACGTTCCTGGGTCTGGAACGAATGTCGTAGATGACGGGACGCTGCACCCAGGGAACGTAGAAATGGGTTCCTTCCCCAACGACTTTGTTCAGCACTCCGCTGAATCTGTCGAAGATGACTGCCCTGTGACCACCATCGACTGAAATTAAAAGAAAAGTTTAGAAAATTTTAAGACAATAGAACTTAAAAATTTTACTCAATACCGTTATAGAGTGCAGAATTGACGACTCCGCCGAGGACTGCAACTCCGAGTCCGAGTTGACCGATGCGATTGAAAAACTGGGCAGCCATTATATTTGTTTAAGTTCTAAAAGAAAACAAATCTTCACACATTTGAAAAGAAAGACTCTCGCGTTACGACTTAACTCGATTGCATGATATTTTTGAGTGAAAATGCAGAGCTACCAACTATGTACACTAAACATAAAATCATTAAAATAATGGATTAACAAAAAAAAAATTGCCAAAAAGGGTTAGAAAAGTGGACTCGTACTAAACTTTACCAATATTTCAGTCTTACGTAAACCTAAGTGCACCGGTTGAGGGTACGCATTGCCCTTGTTCATTGCCCCTCATCATTACTAAAGATTTAAGTATTTAAATCAAATGAAACGGGGAAATTATTTAATATAACAGTAAAAGAGTTCAATTAAGAGATAAATTGCGTATTAAATAAGGGTATATTAACAGTTGATGTTTCGTCATACCTGAAAATGAAATTCTAGAAACGATACACACTTTTCAGCGAGTCGACATGTGCAGCTCAGCGACTGAGGCTTCAGCGTCGTCTGCATTGCTTTCAGTTTTCCCTGAAGAGGGATTTATTTCCCTCTTTTTCCCCTGGTGCTGAAAATATCAATTTTGCCTTTTCTTCCTTCTATCTAATTTACTTTTTGCGTACGCGGAAAAATATTTTTACGGTTTCTGAGGTTTATTTGAAACATTTGACGCTGAAATATACACTTATACCCAAACACTTTATGTTACCTCTTTCCTTATTTTTCCCTTTTGGAGGGAATTTCCCTCAGCAGTCTGTCACTTGCAACGTTGCCATATCTACAATATGAATTTCATTTCAAAAATTTTTAACGGAATGTTTTGCATGGAAGTAACTTTTAATTTTTTTTACGAATATTTCATTTGAATTTGTTCAGAACAAATCAATAGTTTATTTCTAGTAATCAAATTGTGTATTGTTCATAATGAAGTGTGTCTCGAAGAGTTCACACTTGCCAAAATTTCACGAGAAAGGGAAACAGGACACGCGCTTGAACATTTAATTTGTTCGTTTAAGAATATTAAAAAGTAGTTTTAGAAATATTTTAGGGACACTTCCGAGTTGAGCAACAGCTTGGCAGAATTTCCGTCGTTTGTCGTCATGCAGAAATTTTTATTTTCCAGTCAAAATTCTTTGAAGCAATTCACGGGAACGATTCTTCCGCGTTCTGCTAAAATCCAGGAAACTGAAGCCGAATCTAAAGCTGTTTAAAGGAACACTAATGTTAAATAAATACAATACTATACTTGTTTGTCTCGTTTTGTCAGTTATCATAAGATAATATAGTTTACCGAGGAAACGTGATGCGTCATTCCCCCGCTGCTGCCGCTCGACGAATAGGATTCCCGGGAAATTTCATCTATTGGGCTCAGCAGTTTAGTTTGGTGACAGGTCGTCGTCCAGCGAGGTGCAGTTGCGTCAGCAGCTGAAGTCTAAATAGACACACATGTTGGCAACATATTTCTTGTTTAAACATAACTTTTGGCTTTGACTACTTTAATTTCTCCGGCAGGAGTTTTCGCTTCCAGCGGTTTGCGTTCTCGGGGCTTCATGATGATATTTGCCGTGGCTTCGTCATCTGTCGCCCCATTCATATTCTCGGAGGAAGTGGGCTGATGGAACGGAGTGCTGGTAGTTCGAGCAAAGGCACTGAAAGCCATCAGCGAGGGAACAGTAATGTCTCCACTAAATGGCTTGTCCTGCCACGAGATAATCTGCGTCACACTGTCGTTGAACAGACATCTTCGGGTCCTTGGGTCATCTGTTTCCATTGCTGCCGGCATCTCCTCTGACTCAAACTGCGGCCTGAAAATACATTTCAAGTTATGGGGACTATATAATAGTCTGCTTTACTTATACTATTCTTTCTCGTAGGCATTACCTAGGATCGAATGGGATGTCTGCAGAAGGTATAAGGACCCCAGCAGTCTGTCGTTTCGGCGGAAGTTTAAATCCTTCAACCGGTTTGTTCTCATCGCCGACATCCATGAGGTCTGCAGACTCCATGTATTCGTCCCATTTGTCCATGCCGACTATCGGGAGCTTGGTAAAGGGTTTCTGAGGGATTTCTTCCATTTCTATATCAGCAGGAGGTCTGGCAACAGGCTGAGCTTGTTCCAAGACTTCCCTAGGCCCACGGGCTGCGAGAGGTGCTCGTTTATCCTGAAAGCTTTCACCTAAACAATTATTAATAACAATTTGTTAAAAATAATTAACAGAAATATTCGTAAATCAATGATGTACAGATTACATTTAAAGCAGCTAATGTGTAGACATTTTAAGTTACCTCCAGAAAGTGGTTTGGTCTTCGACTGGGAAAACGAGGGGTCTTCAAAGATGTCGAAAGTCGTTGGTTTCTGTGGAAAGCTTTCTCCTGAAAACAAAAATAAATAAATAAATAAGACAAAATAAATAATAATAACTTAGACGACGTAATATATACAATTAAACTAGTTCTAAAAGAAAAATTCGACTTACAATAATTCTTTCACATATCAATTTGATTTTAGGATTTTAATTAATAATTGACCATTTGCGATTGGTATGTACAGTCGTGAGCATAAAAAAAAAGTTCCCCCACCTGGAACAGAGAATGTCGCTTTTGCCTGAACTTGTCTACCACTACAGGGATTTGAATGGTTAACACGGGTGAAAATTAAAGCAACCTAACGCTATTTAAGCTTCCTTGACCTCGATTGATAGGTTTAGTAGTAGATAAGTTCAGGCAAAATCGCCTATATGCTGCTCTAGGTGGGGGAGATTTTTTTTTTTTTTTTTTTTTTGCTCACGACTGTACCTCCTGATGACGGTTTAGGTTTTGTTCGGCAGAATGAAGGGTCTTCAAAGATGTCAAACGTCGCAGGTTTCTCTGGACCATTGCTTGCTGGTTTATTGGTCTGTCGTACAGGCATCGTCAGCCATTCCCGGAAGAGAGAAGCAGCGGCCTTGGTGTGGACAGTTGGAGACGGAAGGCTGGTATTCCTGTCACTGTCATCGGCGAAAGCCAAGCCTGAGGCACCAGGGTTTTCTTCAGAATGTGACACGGGACTTTCTGCAGGTTTCGCTTCTGCGGACTCAAACTGCGATAAAAGGGACAGTGGGGCTCTTTTTCCTACTAGAAAAACACAAGCCAAATTTACCTAACCATCGACTTGTTGTTCTTATGTATTACAATATACGCAAACTTTCTTTACGTTTAATCTTAAGTTAAAAAAACAGTTCAATAAAGGAAAAGAAAAACAACTAAAAATTAACATTAGTAAAACTGGTGCTGATTAGCTAAAAGTAATGCAACTTGTTGGGAAAATTATACTGCTAAAGGGACAGTCCGGAATTTTTGGAAAAAACATATGTTATAGAACTTTTTACGCTGATTCTGAATATATATAGTGTCCCTATCTCGATTTTCTACCGTTTGGCCGCAAAAATTAATGAAAGTTTGAAAATAGATATGGCAACGTCGGTCGTATGGGCAGCGCTCTGATTGGTTGCCACTGCTCACGTGATCAAAACAGCCAACGGAAGAACGCCTGCTGTGGCATACGAGCAGACGGTTTCGTAATCTTGTCAACTTGATTCATAATTCGGTTAGCCTTTTGATTATGCCGGAGGTACTTTCCTATTGGCTGATTTGATCACGTGACCAGGGGCCACCAATCAGAGCGCTGCCCATGTGAACGACGTTGGCATATCTACTTTCAAACTTTCTTTAACTTTGCGGCCAAACGGTAGAAAATTGGGATAGAGACACGATATATATTCGGAATCAGCGCAAAAAGTTCTATAACATATGTTTTTCCAAAAACTCTGGACTGTCCCTTTAAGAAATGCTGAACCCATAAGTTTTGACTGCTTTAAGTGGATCTGATTCAGCACTACTGAATTTTTATGGATTTTCCCTTAAAAATAGTAACTCAGAGAACAAGAAAAAATGCAATAAACGAATAGCTTTTACCGTTCGGCCTGACGGAGGGTTCACTGCTGCTGGATTGGGCAGGGACGTCACTGAATACAGCAAACGAAGGGCCACGTCCGCTTAAAGGTGCTGCTTCTGCTTGTTGGTCGAATGTAGGAATGGCTGGAGACGGATTCTGAAACGGTTGAGTCAGGGGATCGTTTCTATGAAGACCGTTTGCTTCAGTGTTTCGTGAATGATCACGACTCACGACCTGGAAAATTAAATCGATCCCTGCGATTTCAGTTTGAGTTTCCATGTCTCTGGTAGTCTTGGCTTCAGTTTTCATAGGAGGGATTTCCACAGACAGCTGCTGCTTTTTCGCAGGGTACAATCGGGCCCGCAGCTCTTCGAATGAAATTTCCACGTCCCCGTAAACTCGGGGGTCGCACATTAGACGATCCTTGGATTCCTTCTGAATGGTAGGTTTCTTTGTTTGGCGCCTGTTATAGGCAGCGGCACGCAGCTCCTCCACACTCTGTTCAGGATTCCCCAGAATACACATGATTCGCTCCTTCCCCGGTTCAGGCTTCTTCTCTTGAGCAGCTGTGTTCGATGAACGAACCCTTGAGGAAAAAAATAATTAAATAGATTAAAAATACATAATATAATAAATATTATGAAGTAATAATAAGATTAATAAATACTAGTTAATAAGTAGTAGTAAATAAGTAATCATGACATAAGCAATGTAGTAAATAGTAAATAAATAGTAATACTAATAAATAATAATAAATTAATTGATAAATACGTATATCAGAATCTGTATGAAAATAAAAATAGTATAACACTGATTTATAAGACGATTAATTGAAAATAACTAATTAAGAATATTAATTATTGCAAATTTTCTTAACATTACTTTAGTCGTTAATAATAATAATAATAATAAGATATTGTGTTAACGATGCAATTTTAGTGTAAATAACCGTACAATAACAGAACACAAATTGGAAAAATTACTAAATCCTAGTCTTTTTCGTTCGATTCATGTTAAAAAGTCCGTCCCTACACCATGTTACCATTCTTATCAGAATAACAATGTAGGTATTTATCACTATTTTAGTTTTGTTCTTAAACTTACTCGTTTGTTGTTGCTTCTGGCTGAGTATTAACAGATTCTTTCGGTTGATACTTCAGAGCTCGCAGCTGTTCGAAGGAAAACTCAGAGGAGCCGTTGTAAATGGCAGCCATGTTGCACATGAATTTCTCGGTTGGTTTATCGGCAGGACGTAGAAAAACTTCCGGGGCCGGAGCCGAGGTCGGGACAGCCTTGTCACGAAGGACAGCGGCCGGTCTGTTCGAGGGAGCCTGTTTCCGCTGAATGGCTGACGCACACTCGTCTACGAACACCTTTTCGTAAATTTGGATCACGTTAATCTATTTTAGTATAGTTTTAAAGTAATTCTTTGCTAGTTACCTCAAATGCTGGCGCCGCTGGGAAGGTCTGCGTGGAAGGGATTTCTACTTCGCGATGAGCTGTTGAAGGTTTTCCCCATTTTTCTGGCCGCTGCGTGTTTTCTTTGCTTTCCCCTTTGACCACAGGTAAGCTTGGATCCTCTGTAGTTTGTATGGACGCAATTACGTCCACAGGATTGTTCTCATCCTAAAATATTCCAAAAACAAATCAAATAAAGGAAATAGTTTATCCAGCATCAAAATACTACATTAGCGTATCGATATAAACTTTTTAATTACCCTGAAAACTGGAATAACCAAATTCTGAGCTTTTCCAGTGCTTCGCGCGGAAGGATTGGTGATGTGAGTAACGGGAGCTCCACCTCTAACGACAGGGGCTTTCGAAGTTAATCCCACCGTTCCAATACTTCCGAGTGCTGACCGTTTTTCCTTTGGCGAAGGTGGTCTAAAACATAGATTACAATTTATACTTCCCATTTCAAGATTATTTTAAAAACCTGAGAAACTAATGACACTTATTCGTAGAGTTCTAACTTACACTTCGGGTTCTGTCTGGTAAGTATTGGCTAAAGAACACGCGACTCGGGCTTCAAAGTTTTTCTGCGCCAGTTCCAGCTGATCCTTGGGTTCTGCCCCTCTGTTCAGAGCAACCTTAAAAGTCGCTGTAGCGTCCTTAAGGTTTCCTGCGTCTTCCAAAGCTCGGGCCCAGTGAATGTAAAACTCGGCAAGTTTCTGGAAATACTTTCGTCCATGCAGGCTGCTGTAGATTTCCGGAACGTTTTTATTCTTGCATTCACCATATCTGCACAGAAAACGCAAAAACTAGTCAAGTGGCATATGAATTGAATGATGAAGTTCTTTACTTGATCCAAATGTGCAAGAGACGAGCATCGTTGATATACTGTTGGGTAGAACGCATCTTTTCCAAACACCTCACCACGAGTTCTTTCAAACCTTTCTGCCCTTGCGGGTAATTCTCTTGATACCAGACAATGTAGCGGTACCAAACGTCCAGCGGGTCATTCCCGGCATAATTCTGAAGCTCGCTTTCAAAGATTCTGCACAAAAACAAAAAAGTAAGTTAAAACCTTACTAATCAAAGCATAAGTAGCAGTAACGCACTTTTGTTGTTCTTCCTTTTTCAGCTGGAGTTTCTTTTCTTCAGCTTCACTGAGAACAGCGTTTAAAACTTCAAATTTGCGTCCCTCCTTGACGGGTAAAATATTTTCCTTGCTCAGTTCCCAGTCGTGGGTGACGTCCATTTTGAAATAAAACCCAGGCGGAACCTACGGATCTTCAAACTAAAATTGTTTTGTTCGACTTTTTGAAGAAGAGATGAGGTAGCGAACGAGAGAGCGATGACAATAACCCAGTGCGTAACGGAAAACTCGGTTTTAAACAAACAGTCAAATTTCAAATTTCGGCGCGGCGTTGCCAGATTGAAAAAATTATTTCAGCATTACTTGGAGAAAATTAAAATTTAAACTTTATTCAAAATAACATACTCAAACTAACTTATGTAAATATAACTATTCTTTAATAAAAAAATATGCAATGGCTTAGTTTCATACATTAATAAATTTACTGTTAAATTAGGTTCTGCGTTTTCTGAGGAAATATATAATTTATTTATAGAAGATAATTCGTAAGCCGAAGATACTATATACATTTTAATTATCCTCAACAGTAATTCAAACATAAATTAGTAGTAAAATATATTTTTTATTGGACAAGCGTGAACATTGGTGACGAGTGTGATTATTACAGTTTCAGATAAAGTAGGGAAAATCCTGACATGTTTAAATAAAGCCTCAGCATGATAAATAAAATCTTGCTTTTCGAGCATGTTTCCTTATCATCAATGCCTACGATAAGAACTAGTTGTTACACAAATAACACTTTCCTAAATAGGAAAGTGTCAGAAGTATCACGCTGCTACCGAAATGAAGTTCTTACTTTCTGTCCTGCTACTTTGGGTAGCCGTAAACGGAGCGCCTCGTGCTAAGCTACCTCGAGAGAACTACATTCAAAAAGCTCGAGATGTACTTGACACTTATCCTTTAATTGACGGGTACAGTAATTATCACTTAATTTCCTTAATATTGTCTAAATTTATATTCATTAGGCATAACGATTTCCCTATGACGGCTCGCATGTACGCGCAGAACAAACTATCCGCCTTTGATATGACGGACTTGACAAACGTGGAACCTTGGAACGGATCTCCTTTATCCCATACTGATATTATTAGGCTGAAACAAGGAAAACTTGGTGCTCAGGTATCACTCACATGCTCTCTTACGAATAAATTGTTGAATAATATTGTTGGAAAAAAGTTCTGGTCAGCTTACGTGAGCTGCGGTACTCAGTACAAGGATGCCGTGGTGAAAACTTACGAGCAGATCGATTTCGTACGTAGAATGGCTGATTACTATCCTGACGTTTTCCAGTTTGTCACTACATCACAAGGTACAGGAATATGAAATTCAAAGTACTAAGCTATCGATGGTAAAGGTGGCAAAATTTGATTACTGAAAAATGTAGGAATTCGTCAGGCCTTTTCCCAGGGTAAAATTGGATCTTTGGTTGGTATCGAAGGAGGACATTCTATCGGTAGTTCACTAGCCATCCTACGTTCTGTGTACGACATGGGAGTCCGATACCTCACTTTGACACATTCCTGTCCAACACCATGGTATTCAATTGACCTACAATGTAAGTCAACATCTTATAAATAATGTCATAAACAATAGGGGAGACAACTCGCAGCTAGACGATCCTGGAAATGTACCGATCCATGACGGTCTTTCACCGTTTGGCGAGGTTTGCCATAACTGAAGAATTGTTAAAATATAACTGCTATACGAATGATCGATTCTATAGGTTGTTGTCCAAGAAATGAATAGACTAGGAATGCTGATTGATTTATCCCATGTCTCTAAAGCCACTATGCTAGATGCTCTAAGGGTATCGCAATCACCAGTCATTTTCTCTCATTCATCTGCTTACGCCGTCTGCAACAGTACCAGGAACGTCCCTGATGATGTCCTTCAAATTATTGTAAAATATTATTAATCTTCATCCACAAGATTAATTGAATTACTATTTGATTTCGCAGAAAGAGAAAGGAGGAGTCGTCATGGTCAACTTCTTCCCACCTTACGTTACGTGCTCTCTGAACGCTACTGTCGAAGATGTTGCTGGTAAGTTAACTTGATTACAATAAAATTATCAGGTTTTTTCACTATAATTTCTGTATAGATCACATCGACCATATCCGCAACGTTGCTGGTGTAGATCACGTCGGTATTGGTTCTGACTTTAACGGCATTACGATGTACGTAAAACAGCTATAACTTACGAATGAGAAATAGCATAATTCTTGCTGTTTATTGCTTTTAAATCTTACTTCTAGATTATCTGAGGAACTGGAGGATGTTTCCAAGTACCCTAATCTTTTTGCTGAACTTCTAGCTCGTGGCTGGACTGAAGAGGAACTTGGAAAACTAGCTGGAGAAAATTTGTTGGCTGTGTTCAGCCGAGTTGAGCAGGTAAAATTAGTTCACATTTCTTGAAATAATCATTTAATGGCATCAAAACTTCGTAAGATATGAAATGCCTTGTTGTTAAACGTGTGGCAAAGGCTGGAAGTTTGTTCAGCACTTGCAGACGACAAAGAGCTTACAACTATCGCCGCTTGGGGGCTAATCTTTCGGTTGTGAATCTATGGCTAATAATTAATAGCGCTTAAATTTTAGAGAAGATTTAAAATTTTGATTTTTGTTGTAGGTGCGTGATGAATTGGCCCAAGCTGGTGTCACTCCATACGAGGATTGGATCCCGAAGGAGGATCTCGCTGGCCATACCGACTGCTCAACTGATGAATGAAACCACAAACTGAGTTCCAGTCTTGCGAAAAATATTCAAAATATAGAAAATGGCAAATAAACTAACTGGGGTGTGTCAAATCTTGCCTTGTTTATATGGAAGCAATCATCTAACTCGATAATACTAGATACTAAATAAAAAATGTCGTAGATACAGCAGAACGATGGTAAAGAATAAATGTTGGTACCGTATTTTTATTGTAAAAATTAATTTCATTATTCCGTTTAATTAAGTAATTTATTACTTAATGCAAATATTTTAAGATATAATTTATTATTACATTTATTAAACTATTTTAATTAAACTTATTATACAACATTTACTAAAATAACTAATAATTAATTAATAATAATAAATAATAATATAATAAATAAATATAAAATATAATAAATAAATATAATAAACATAATAATAAAATAATTAATAATTAATTAATAATAATTTATAAAATAATTAATTAATAAACTTTCAAATTTTGTAAATCTGGCAACTCTGCATTTGTTTATCTCTCTGCGGGGAGGAGTGAAGAACAAGGAGTGGCTTCCCGTGGTTTCACTACTTCGCCCGTCACTTCGTGATTCACCACAATTTAAAATTTGTACTCTTCTATTCGCGTAGACTGACCAGAGTCCGCGAATAACGAAGCGAAATCTCTTTATCAAAATCAAAGAATTTTAGTAAGTGTCTCATGCTTATATGAATGGAAAGGCTCTAAATTGAAACTTGTTTACTAATCTTGTCTCGTAATGTCTATTTTGACAGGAACCAAATATGCCGGAAACGCACAGCTTTGGAATAGAACCAATCACTTGTCATGCCTGGAACAAGGATCGTACTCGTAAGTACCAACACAGTAAACTTTAGAGTCGTGCAAGAGATAAGACTTAGAAATCCGCAAAACAAAGTTGTCCGTTTTCCGCCACTAGTTTGTTTTGACAATCTCCGTTTTACAAATCTGTAGAATATCTGACGTGTTAGCTGTGTGACAAACTAAGATATTTTCACGTCAAAACTAAAGTATAATCAGCATTTACTAATACTAAGTTCGAAGATTTGGAAGACTTATAAAGTTCAGATTAAATCCTCTTTGCTCAATCGCAGGTATCGCTGTGTCATTGAACAGCCCGGAGGTACAGATTCATCGTTTCGAACGTGGCGAGTGGAAACTGGAAGATGTGTTGAAGGAGCACGACCTTCGCATTACTGGAATCGATTGGGCTCCCCAAACTGATAGGTGATACCATATTGTTAAATTTCTAAGTTCTATTAATACTAAACGTATATATACACACACGAATAGATGTGTGGCTTATGCGTGTATAGTTAACCGACTGTTCACTGTAACGATTGACATACTGAATTTATATTTATAGACTAGTCACCTGTTCTGCGGATCGTAACGCTTTTGTGTGGACCAAAGCTGATGACGGCAAATGGAAGCCGACTCTTGTGTTGCTGAGAATCAACCGGGCTGCGACTTGTGTTCGCTGGTCTCCTCTAGGTCTGTAAACAATTCCTTTGCAAATCAAATGCACCTCATTGTTATTTTACTTTTTTTCCACGCAGAAAATAAGTTTGCCGTTGGTTCTGGCGCACGTTTGATCTCAGTCTGCTACTTCGAGAAGGAAAACGACTGGTGGGTCTCGAAACACATTAAGAAGCCCATCCGTTCGACTGTCACCTGCCTTGACTGGCACCCGAACAACGTGCTGCTCGCTGCGGGATCGACCGATTTCAAAGTCCGAGTCTTCTCTGCCTACATTAAGGTAGCAATCAAATTAAAACGCCGATTTTCTACATTAAAACATTTATTATTGCTAGTTATACATTTATTATTAACTATGATTTTTGCGCTTATTAACAGGAAATCGAGGATCGTCCGCAGGCCACTCCATGGGGTACGAAGATGCCATTGGGCCAGGTCATGGCGGAATTTCCCAATCCTCTTGGCGGAGGTAAATAGCACAGCAAAAAAATAATGAGCTGTTGCGTGTATCTATTGTTTTGTCCAGGCGGTTGGATCCATAGTGTGAGTTTCAGCTCTTCTGGAGAAAAAGTCGCTTGGGTGGGACATGATTCCTCGGTTACGGTTGCCGATGCGTCGAAGGGAATGGCGCTTTCCACGATTCGAACTGATTACTTGCCGTTCTTGACCTGTCTGTGGGTGAACGAAACTTCGTTTGTTGCTGCCGTAAGACAATTACGTCTTTTTACTCGCAGGAAAAGTTGAATTGAAGTTTTGTTTAGGGTCATAGCTGCTGCCCTATGCTTTTCTCCGTGGACAATGATGCCAAGTTAAGTTTCACGGCCAAACTGGATGCCTCGCAGAAGAAAGAGGCCTCGGGAATAAGGTATTCTTTTAGCGATGAATTAGGTTTGAGCTTTTTAAACAAGTTTTGATGTTGCAGTGCGATGAAGAAGTTTCAGAGCTTGGACCGTCAGGCCCGCACCGAAGCTAACGATACTTCATTGGACACTCTGCACCAGAATGCCATAACGGGACTGTGCTTGCACTCTGGGACCAAAGCCAACACAAGCAAGTTTTCGACTTCTGGTGTGGACGGTCAGCTCGTTATCTGGGACTTCAAGGTATACACGATATACTTTGATGTGAACTAATTGATATTTATTTTTGTGTATTATTTTAGACGCTGGAATCATCCATTCAGGGACTTCGTATTAAGTAAAGCAGAGACTCGGCCCTGCTGGAATTTTTGAACGAGCGAAATGCATCCAATAGCCGAAGATCCCACGGTTTGATTCTACGCAATGCTAATAGCCGAAACTTTTGTTGTTGTGGAATTATCAATACACTTAATTGCCTGCTTGTGAGCGCTGGACGACATGTTCAGTGTTATTTGTAGAAAAAAAGCGGGTTTAACAAGAAGTGGAAGATTTCTTGGGCCAAACAAGAATATTATCTTCAACTAATTATCTTAAAAAATTAATATGATCAACGAGCAACTAAACTATTTCGTAATAATTTTTTAAAATTGACTGAAACATAAACAATTACTACTTTCCAAACTATCATAGTCAAAAGCAGTGCATCCACTTTCAGTTTTCCGTTTTCCCTTTTTTCCCCTTCCCTTGTAAATAAGAAGTATCCTTTTCCCTTCCACTTAAGATATCAAGCTATGCTTCTCTGTTTTTCCCCCTTATTTTTCCCATTCGAGATTAAGTTTTCCCTTTTTCAGGGAATTTCCCTGCAAAGAGGAAGCCACGGCTAAAAGTTTTATACAGAAAATGAAGAGGCTTTGTTGTTATGGTCCTCGTAGTATCAAGCAAATAACAGAAATATCATTCACCTAGCTAGTTGTGCATTATTATTGCATCTCTACTGAAAATTACAATTAGAAAACATTTATCACACAATATTCAATTATATCGGAAACCACATTATATATTACTCAACTGAGTAAATTGATATTTGATTGCTTGCTGCAGTACTAGGACCATAGATTGTAAACAAAATGCTGAGGGCTGCCTCTGACATTTCTGTTGATAATCAAAACCAGTGGAGGCATCGTCCACCACCCAAAGGCCTTCTCCCGTCAGAACTGGAGCTGTGTAAAAGTTTCCGGCTTCATGGTTCGTGCCGCTTAGGTCTGCAGTGCACTCTAGCACACGGCCCAGAAGAATTGTACGAATGGTCGCTACGATGTAAACTAAGGCAGCAAGAAGTCGTGCAAGCTGCAAAAGCGCAGCCTGTTTCATTTGTTACTCTACTCCAGAGCGTCTTAAGTTCACCAGATGCGGGACATTTCTTCACGTCAACGTTGCCCCACGTGCAGGTATCAACTCCTCACAGACTGAGCGTTACGTTAAGGACAAAACCCTGCACGATGCTGTGGACGTTTGAAATCAGTTCGAGAGAGCCCCTCTGTCTCGTTGGCCTATTACACGATAACTGTAGGGAAAATTTTAAAATTGTTCAAGTAATTAAGAAAGATGGAGTCAAAGCTGGCTCGCTTCTTAGTGGCAATCAAGAATGGCACAACAGCTCTGGCGGAAACGAAATGCTCCTTCTGACTGTAAAATTCAAATCGAAGGCTTATGGATCGTTCCACCAGAGCGTTGTTTTCAGTTTTGGGGCAAAGCCGTATTTGGTTCAAGAGCTGAAGGCCAGCGTCTATCCCGCAGACGAGGGACTGGAGTTTGACGGGGAGAACAGAGACCTCAAAATAACTACATCAAACTTCTGGAACGAACAAAACTCTCTAATACTCAGACTGGAAGAAACGGGCTGTGATCCTCACGAGAAAGAACTGCTGGACAAATATCCGCCCCTGTGTAACGGAATAAAGCTAAGCTCGCTGAAACTGGCCGACAAAATGGACCCTGCAAATTATAAAAAGCGGATGCATGGGCTGCTGTATATCGAAGAGCAAGCTCAAGTGGGAATTTTATCAAAGTTTAACGTTACTGCGAAGTTAGCAGTTTTCTCTGATTATCTGCTGCACTCGGGCACGTCTTCTTCATCTAAATACTCGCAAAACGGAGAACTGTACGGCAAGATATCACTGAACACAAGAATATCGGAAGATACACCAGCCGGCCGATTAATCTTAAACAACTGCAGTACTGCATACCTGTCGCTGAACTTTTCAGACGGTAAGTTAAACTCGTTTGTTGAATTTCAGTTTGTTGTAAATTGTTCGCTTATTTTTAGGTACGAACGACCCAAACGTGACGAAGGCTAGAGTATACGAGTGCGCAGTAGAGGACAAAACCAAAGAGGACATTTATTTCAAATTTTCCTCAAAAATGGTTTCAGACCTCGCTTTGAAGCCTGACGCTGAATACATAGCCCAAGTCCAGTTTCTGCTGAACAGGGTCCCGTTCTGCAACAATCACTGGGCCATAGACTTGTGCAGCACGGAACTGCTTTTCCCGGACACCGCTTCATGCTTCCCGATACAGGCCAGCAGTCTGTTGCTCGAATCCAGAACCAACGAGCAGCAGCGGCAAGCAATAACCGCAATAGCTTCGAGTATTGAAACTCCGTTACCGCCGGTAGTCATATCGGGACCTTTCGGAACGGGAAAAACGTACACTTTTGCTAAAGCCATCGAAGTTGTGCTGCAGCAGCAAGATACGCGCATCCTGGTCTGCACGCATTCGAACAGTGCAGCTGATTTATATGTCAAGGACTACCTGGACCCTTTGGTGAAGAACGGCAACGAGCAATGCAGGCCGCTGCGAATATTCTACAAAATGAGATGGATTGCTACGGTTCATCCCACCGTACTTGAGGTATTATTTTTATAAAATCTTAACTGAGTAATATAAATAATCAAGTAAAATAAATACTAAAACGTAATTACAGACGAATTTCAAATTTTTATGCGTTTACAAGTGCCGAAACTAATTTTTCTGTATTTAGTACTCTCTACTGGAGTCGTCGTCTTCACAGTACTGCAGTTTTCGTGTACCGACAGCAGAAGATGTCCTTCGTCACAGAGTTATCGTTACAACGTTGTCTACAGCCGGCTATTTGCTTCGGCTAGGACTACCTAAAGGTTTTAAACAGTACATACATTTTACTGTACACTTGCATCGCTAACTCGCATTTTATTTTATTTTTTTATTAAAAGGTTATTTTACGCATATTATGATTGACGAAGCGGCTCAAGGCACTGAATGCGATATGCTGCTGCCACTTTCTTTGGCTGACCGTAGAACACGAATAGCTCTAGCGGGAGACCACATGCAACTGAGTCCTGAGATTTTCTCCCAAGTGGCTCGGGACAAGTTGTTCCAAGTTTCGCTACTCGAACGGCTCTACGACTACTACCCGCCAGATTTTCCCTGCCGCATCATGCTGTGCAACAATTACCGCTCACATTCTGCTATCGTTCAGTTCACTTCGGAACTTTTCTACGAAAACAAACTGAAAAGCTGCAGTGACGCCAAACCGCACAATCGGCTTTTCCCCCTAACGTTCTTCAGCGCTAAAGGTTGTCAATAGTACTACTACAATTACGACCTACTACTATTCTTCAAGATTATTTTTTTCGCTTAGGTTCTGACGTGCAAGATAGTAGCAGCACGTCGTACTACAACAATGCTGAAGTTTACGAAGTGACGGAGCAAGTTGCAAATTTACTGCAGGACTGGCCCGAGGATCAATGGGGCAAGTTCGACAACTCATCAGTGGGGATCGTCACACCGTACGCGGACCAGGTTTCTTGCATCCGAGCCCATCTGCGCAAGAAACGACTCTTTGGAGTGAATGTCGAACGAGTCCTTAACGTGCAAGGTCTGAATTGTCGAATTTAATGTATAGTTATTAGTAGTTGTATTAAATTAAAAAAACAAATGTTTTTGAAGGCAAGCAGTATCGCGTGATCATTCTGAGCACGGTGCGGACACGAGCCACTTGCGTCAAGGAGGGCCACGACAAGGGATCAAGGAAGAAGAGCATCCTCCGCCGGGGTGTTGACGAGAACGGAGACAGCGACGAAGAGCTTGATGACGAAGACGGGGACGAAGAATCACAGTTCGGTTTTCTCTCGTCTGCTCGCCTGCTGAACACGGCCGTGACTCGGGCCCGCAGCCTCGTCATCGTTGTCGGAGACCCCGTTGCCCTGTGCTCGGTTGGAAAATGCAGGTAATTGATATTTTAAACAAAAACAGAAATTTTTATAATCGCGTAACAAGTATAATCAATATAAAACAGTCGCCGTATTCAGTCTTATCATTTTTATATTACTGTTGTTCGTATTTAAATATTTATTGTGACTAATAATATAATTTATTGATAAATATATTTTTCATATTTATTTATAAATTATTTTGATGTTCAAGTACGACATGCGTGAATTTTTATGTGTTTAATTAAATTTTCCGTTGAATTCAATTAAACTTTACGAGTTTTCATAAAACCTGAAAGTTTTAGTTCAGTTAGGGATTTTTTTTTGCACGCAAATTAAGTTAACATGGCAAACGCCTGAACGTCTTTTTTTGTTTATTTTTCTCAAATTATTCGTCCAAAAATCAGATTTGAAATTCATCCTGATTAAAACTGAAAGGTTTTAAAGGTACGTTGACACTGGCAGATGATTTCAGTCGACCACTTGCTCTTACAATGCGAACAATTAACTTTGAAAACCCAGAAATTATTGCAAAGTTTTAAAAAAAATTCAAGTGTGTTGTTTATTTTTCCGAAAGATTTATTGATCTTTTTTTACGTTTGTTTTTTTTCTTAGGTGAGTAATCTTAAAAAATTATTCAATTATTTATCGTAATCGTTAAGCAGGGAACAGGAAAATAGTAAGAATATCGATAATTTGTATTAGGAAACTTTGGGAACGCTACATGGAGGTGTGCAGGAACAACGGATCCTTCAACGGGATGTCGTGGCTGAACCTTCGGTCGCACCTCGACGCCCTGGAGATGAAGAAACTCTACGGCTTGAACCCACTGGCCCCGGAGTTCGTCCCTAGCGTCCAGCGCAAGCAGATTTCGACACCCCCCAAGCCACCACTGTTTACAGGGCCCCCAGTTTTCCCACCACCGCACCCTGGGCTCCCCAACTTACCGCCGTGGCACTCTGTGGGCCTTGAACAGCAACAGCAGCGCCGCCTGGAAGAGGCTTTGCTGTTCCGCATGCTGGCACAACGCAAACCTCCGCCGCAGTTCTCTATGCCGCCTCCCTTGAACCGGTTCCTAGGGCCCGAGCCCCCGCTACTACCCGTCGGGCCCTCTGACCTTCCCTTTCATCTGGCGGCCCAGTTACGCAAGGGAAACAGCTTCGCATTTCCCGCAATGCAGTTCCAGGACAAGCAGCACTCCTCGCCCAGGGACCTGGGGCCCCCCAGTCCGATCAAGGCACCCCCGGTGAGGCCTGAAGTGATGGGGTCCCTGTCGCAGCGTCCCATTTCGAAACCGCTGACTGTGCAGCAGCTGGAGGCTGAGCTGCTGAAGAAGGACGGCAAGCAGCAGTACCCGCCCGTCTGGTCTACGACGAAAGCTAAGGAGGAAAGCGTCTGGGAACCTTTTTGCGGACCGCCCCTGTGGGATACTAACCTGTTTAAGGTAAGTTTACCAAGATTAAAGAGCAACGCGCGACATCTTGGAAAAAATGTACGTTATAGTACTTTTTACGCCGATTCCGAATATATATAGTTTCCCTGTCTCAATTTTCTACCGTTTGGCCGCTAAAGTCATTTAAGTTTGAGCAACGCTGGAAAGTGAGCACACGATCTGATTGGTTCCCTTTGGTCACGTGATCAGGGCAGCCAATTAAAAATGTTGTATCATAGCAACAGACATGTAGCGTGTTATAGGGAGTAGACAGTTTTACGGAATCGTCTGTAGTAGGAGGCGACAAACTTTTTCATTGGCTGTTTAGATCACGTGACCAGTGTGAACCAGTCAGATCGTCTGCTCACTTTCCAGCGTTGCCACTTGCATTTTCAAACTTTGATTAAATTTTTGCGGCCAAACGGTAGAAAATTGAGATAGGGACACCATACGTATTCGGAATCAGCGTAAAAAGTTCTATCACGTAGATTTTTTCCCCCCAAGTTGTCCCGAGTTGCCCTCTAAGTGATTTCTACGTCTTTATAATTCCGTTGAATGTTAGCAGAGTGGAGCTGCCGCCTCGTCTGAAGAGAAGAACTCTGTGCCGCTGTATCTGCGCACGTCGTCGAGCACGAGCACGGCGTCCGAGGCGGATTTGAGCCTGAACCTCGAGTCGTTCTTGTCGCTGACGGAAGACGCGGCCAACAGCAGCAGGAGAAGCAGCTTGTGCGGCGATGAAGACGCGCCGCTGTGGGACGATACGACCTCGGTTTGCGAAGTTGACTACGAGCAGAGCAGCCTCCAGTTCGAAAATGTTTTGCGCGACATCCGCACCAACGATGTGGCGCTGCACGACAAGTGAGGCAAAACACGGAGGCGGGAAAACAGAGCGACATTCTTCACTTACCGATAATTTTTTTTCTTTTTTTTTCCCTACATTTTTACGTTAATTTTTATAATAAATTTTATAGCGATCCGCGTATATCTTTGCCATTCACAGTAACTGAAACTTTTTTCCCCTTGTGTAAGGATTAAATGATTTTTTTTCTCTCTATTGGACGCCGAGGGACTTGTCCGACTGGAGTTGCGTCTCGTTTATTAAAAAAAATAAAATTAAAATATGAAATTTAACTTGATTATCTTTAAGTTTGAATTTGATGCACAACTGAGTGAACAAGTGTTTGATTTTTTCCCCTTTTTTTTTCCTGTGTGTGAAAATTAGAGTTTACGTGGACTTATGTTTAACTGTGAGAAAACTGTGTGGTGAAGAAAAAAACCAGCAAAATTCGAAATATCAAATGATGATAATAATAATAAAAGTGAATACACGAGTATTGCGATTCGTTTGTAGAAGGTTGACACGTACAGTGGCGATTGTCAGTTGATAAGCTTGCGTAAAATTCAATAGAAGGCTAAAGGGCAAAACTGTTGGAGTTAAAGAGACAATAGGGCCTATTCCAGAGGCGCACCTCACTATAGCGGACACTTGTATTAAATCAGTTGATTGAAATTTTGGACTTTTTTGGGTACCAAAGTGTTTCTCAGATTTTTTGACGATTTTTAAACATATTTTCAAGTCGATTCATTGACAAAGTTATTTTATACGAGCGTCCGTAGTAGCGGGGCTGGTCTATAGGGCCTATTCCAAAGGCGCACCTCACTATAGCGGACACTTGTATAAAATCAATTCATTGAAATTTTGGACTTTTTTGGGTACCAAAGTGTTTCCCAGATTTTTTGACGATTTTTAGACGTATTTTCGGGTCGATTCATTGAAAAAGTTATTTTATACGAGCGTCCGTAGTAGCGGGGCTGGTCTATATGCACCTCACTATAGCGGACACTTGTATAAAATCAGTTTATTGAAATTTTGGACTTTTTTGGGTACCAAAGTGTTTCCCAGATTTTTTGACGATTTTTAAACATATTTTCGAGTCGATTCGTTGAAAAAGTTATTTTACACGAGCGTCCGTAGTAGCGAGTGAGTGGTCTACAGTGGTCTTTTTGGAATAAGGTCCTATAGTGTGGCTTGAAGTCAAGTCATCGGTCATTTTGCTGTCAGGTTTGGTGACAATCTACGGTGACACATTTGAATGAACGATGACCTGTTTCTATATCTCCTCGGTTTCTATTTGCTGATTTGTCCTATCTATGACAATGAGAATCGTATCTCAAGGGATTTGAAGGTTATTGGGAGAAAGACTGGATCGTTTATTTGTAATTTACGTCTGCAGGGCTGTAGCTTTTGTCTTTTTGGTTAAAAGTCAAAAGCCAATTTGGGTGTAGAGAAGTTGACAAGCAAGTCGACAGAACTGCTGTTTTGGATCTAACGAGGTTCCAAACTTTGGAACCAAAGTCTTTTGATGTCGGAGCTTTGGGCACGTGAAACTTTGGTCAATGGCGCCAAATCTGGAAAGTTTGCACAAACAGCTTCAAAGTCAAAGAGATATGGACAATTTGACGAGAAAATCAGTCGTCTGTGTATTTGCCAGAAAATCGACAAGCTTTCTGACTGAACCGTTAAAACTAAATTTAAAATTTGAACTTTTTTTTTTTTTAAATGGAACCTGGATAATGTCGACGTGCTGGACAACTATCCATCGAGGATTACTTAAAAAAAGAAAAAATAACAAATTTTAACATGAAGACAAGTATTGTGGACCTTGAAGATTCTCGTGGCCATTTTGCTTTTCAATAGAACCTATTCCAAACGTGCACCTCACTATAGCGGACACTTCTATTAAATCAATTTATAGAAATTTTTAATTTTTGGGGGTATCAAAGTGTTTCTCAGATTTTTTGACGATTTTTAGACGTTTTTTCGAGTCGATTTATTGACAAAGTTATTTTACACGAGCGTCCGTAGTAGCGGGGGCTGGTCTATAGGGCCTATTCCAAAGGCGCACCTCACTATAGCGGACTCTTGTATAAAATCAGTTGATTGAAATTTTGGACTTTTTTGGGTACCAAAGTGTTTCTCAGATTTTTTGAAGATTTTTAGACGTATTTTCAAGTCGATTAAGTGAAAAATTGAATTGACACGAGTGTCCGTAGTAGAGAGGGAGTGGTCTACAGAGGTCTTTTTGGAATAAGGTCTATAGGGCCTATTCCCCAAAAGGCGCACCTCACTATAGCGGACACTTCTATTAAATCGATTTATTGAAATTTTGAACTTTTTTGGGTATCAAAGTGTTTCTCAGATTTTTTGGTGATTTTTAGACGTATTTTCAAGTCGATTAAGTGAAAAATTGAATTGACACGAGTGTCCGCAGTAGAGAGGGAGTGGTCTACAGAAGGTCTTTTTGGAATAAGATCTATGAAAGAAATGACTAATTGAAAATTCTGGACTCGGTATCCAGAAAAAATAAAAATCATTTTGTTGAAGAACTTGACTTGGCATCTGATGTTTGGATTAGTGGAAGCCATTTTCCCTGTGTTAAATAAAAATAAAAATATTTAGAAAAAAAGACAGAGTGAAAAGAAGACTTAAACTTTCTTCGATACAAAAAGATAATCCTGTTGGCTATGCTACAACACAAACCGATCATAAAGTAGCCAAAAAGTGTCAACATTTCCCTCAGTCCATTTGTCATCTTTTCTTCGCTGGACTAAGCCTTGAAACTTTAAAGCCGATGAAAGCAGTACTTCCTCCAGTGTTCCCACTTTGCAGGGAAACTCCCTGGTAAAAGGGGGAAAAAATAAGAGAAGAGGGAAAAGGGAAAGTCTAAACGCGCGGCCTGTATTCTAGTACGGAGCCGAAAAGGGGAGAAATAAGGGATGAGGGGAAGAAAGGGGAAAATGAAAGTGGAAACACTAACCGACGAAAGCAGTACTTCCACCAGTGTTCCCACTTTGCAGGGAAACTCCCTGGAAAAAGGGGGAAAATGGAGTCTAGAAAGGGGAAAGAGGAAAGTCTAAACGCAAGGCCTGTATTCTAGTACGGAGAGAGAAAAGGGAGAAATAAGGGAATAGGGGAAGAAAGGGGAAAATGAAAGTGGAAACACTAACCGACGAAACAGTACTTCCACCAGTGTTCCCACTTTGCAGGGAAACTCCCTGGAAAAAGGAGGAAAAAATAAGAGAAGAGGAAAAAAAGGGGAAAATCTAAACGCAAGGCCTGTATTCTAGTACGGAGAGAGAAAAGGGAGAAATAAGGGGATAGGGGAAGAAAAGGGAAAATGAAAGTGGAAACACTAACCGACGAAACAGTACTTCCACCAGTGTTCCGACTTTGCAGGGAAACTCCCTGGAAAAAGGAGGGAAAATGGAGTCTAGATGGGGGAAAAGGGAAAGTCTAAACGCGCGGCCTGTATTCTAGTACGGAGGCGAAAAAAGGGAGAAATAAGGGAATAGGGGAAGAAAGGGGAAAATGAAAGTCGAAACACTAACCGACGAAACAGTACTTCCACCAGTGTTCCCACTTTGCAGGGAAACTCCCCGAAAAAGGGGGAAAATGGATTCTAGAAAGGGGAAAAGGGAAAGTCTAAACGCAAGGCCTGTATTCTAGTACGGAGGCGAAAAAAGGAAGAAATAAGGGAGTAGAGGAAGAAAGGGGAAAATGAAAGTGGAAACACTAACTTCCACTTTTAAGTTTGGGCTTTCCCTGACAGGAGCCTCTATTTTCCCCTATTTTCCCCTCTCATTTTCCCGTTTTCCCTCGTTCTTCCCTTCCATTTATAAGTAGTGAAAAATATAGTTATACAGCGACAGTTAATATAACATGTCGCTATAGAGAAAAGTCAAATTTAACGATGATTTTAAGATTTCTTCAGTTTCCCTGGTTTTTCCCCTCTTCCCCTCGCCCTTCCCTTCCATTTAAAATTAGTGAAAAATACAGTTATATAGCGATAGTTAAAATAACATGTCCCTATAGAGAAAAGTCGAATTTAACGATGATTTTAAGATTTCTTCAGTCTCCCTGGTTTTCCCCTGGTTTTCCCTTCCTAGTGCCATTTTTCCCCGGCAACAGGGAATTTCCCCTAAAAGTGGGAAGTCGAACAGAACGTAGGAAGACGAAAAAATCGTTTAGCTACAGAGGGTTGAGGATAACCTGCAGGAAAATGAATGTTGATTAGCGGCCATGATATTAATACTAACTTAATAATAATAATAATAATAATAATAATAATAATAATAATAATAATAATAATAATAATAATAATAATAATAATAATAATAATAATAATAATAATAATAATAATAATAATAATAATAATAATAATAATAATAATAATAATAATAATAACAATAATAATAATATAAGAAGTCGCGTTCTAACCTTTGACCTGGACAGACGCATTTTACCAAGCTCCTAAACTTTTCAATTTTTATAGATTCAGTTACTTATTTTGTTATAGTTTATCAGTCGAGAAGGTCAGTTTTATACCTTGAATTTAGAAAAACAAAAACAAAGAAAACAAAATATAACAAAAAAAAAAAATTTAAAATAACAAAAATAACAAAAAAAAAAAAAAAAAAAAATTAAACCTTCACTTTAAACGTTGGTCAAACGTTCAGCGAAACGTTGACAGAGTGGCGGAATGACGCCGAAGAAAACTTCAGCAGGAGATACTTCGGATGACGCTAAGAACTCGGGCAAGAAGTTCAAACCGAAGAACTGCGTGGAATGTAGGAAACGTTTCACTCCTACAGGTGGCCGACAGCAATCTTGCGAATCTTGCAGTGAAAGTTGGGGCAACGACAAAAACCCGGATGAATCAAGCGAAACCTCCCAATGCGATGCCAACAATCGCACCCTTCTCCAAAGTTTGGAATGCAAGTTAAATGCAATGGCAAGTAACTTCGAGTTGCTATTCTCGAAACTTGCAACGATGGAAGATAAAGAGAAAGACAAGGAGGAAAAAAGGGTGGCGATGGAAGCGCAAATTAACGACCTCTCGAAAACTCTCAAAGTCCTAGTCGAGGAAAATAAAAAACTGAAAGAAGAAGTCCTCCGGCTAACTAAACCAAACAGCACCCAGGCATGGAGAACTGTACCAACCTCAAATATTGACAATTCCCTAACCCTACCGAAGATGGACATTCCAGGAAATGACTTGAGCATTACGCTCCAACAACTTGACAAAACAAAAAGGGCCACAAACGTGGAGGCCAAAAAACTCAAAGAAATGATGGTGGAAGATTTTAACAAACTAGACTCGTCTCTTCCCAAACCCCTTCTGACCAGGAAATCTGCCAAGGGAAATCTGGTAGTCCAGTTTCAAACAAAGACAGAGAAAGAACGAGCCGAAAAAATATTCCAAAACAAGAATGTGGATCTTCCGAGTCTTGGTTCGGTCAAACAAGTGACGAGAAAAGATCAATCCACCATTGTGATTCACGGTGTTCCCAAAAAGGAACAGCCCTCGGAACTGGTGCAGGAAGTAAGAGATTACTTCCAAGCCGCTCTCGAAAACTGCAAACCCAAATGGCTAAACGAAAACAATGGAAAACAACACGGCTCGTTATTGGTGGAACTCAACGATTCAGAACTCTGCACTAAAATTTTGAAACAAGGATACGTTGTCGCTTTCAACAGGATCTTCCGCGTAGAAGATTACAAGAAAAATGAATGTTTGATGTGCTACAAATGCCAGAAGTTGGGACACACTTCGTGGAAGTGCAAGTCGACAACCTGGATATGTGCAAAATGTGCACAAAACCATAATACCAAAGACTGTCCTAATCCCAATAAGCCGAAGTGTGCGAATTGCTCACAAGAACACCCTGCATACTATAAGAAATGCGAAAAGAGGATTGCCTTCCTGCAGAAAAATGACCAGTAATTCAGCAACCATTCAACAACCACCGGACCCTGACCTACGAAACATTCGCATTATGTCAATCAACACCAAGAAAAGTACAGACATCCTTCAGGTAGTTACCAAAGTAGCTAATGAAAACCAAGTCTCGATCATCTTGATCCAAGAGATCAACAATAACTTCCGCAAGAATTCAGCAGATAACTTCAAGTTTTCCTATACCACCCTCAGTCAACAGAATGTAGCGATTGCAGTACACCAATCTTTATCCCACCAAGTAGAAGTACTAGAAATGTCAGAATACTACGGCACAGCACTGTTAACGACAGCAAACATGAAAAAGGTCCTAATAACCAACGTATATGTTCCACCGAATAATCTCGAAGTCGCGCAGCTACTGGAGACGATAAAACAGAAATTCGCAGCAAGCTACAGCCATCAAATCTTCGCCGGAGATTTCAACGGTCATCATTGGCTTTGGGACTCCGAGCGAAGAACCAACCCGATCGGACAATTCGTGTATGATTTTATGGAACAATGCAATCTCCAGCTATTCTCACCCCCGGACATTCCAACCTATTTTAACACCAATGGCGACCACTCTGTGATTGACATCGTGTTCGGAACGGAAAACGCACGAGATTGCATCGAATCGGTATCAGTTTCCAAATCACTGGACGTCACCTCGGATCATTTACCGATAGTTATACAGCTGAATACGCATAGCACACATTTGAAGAATGATCCCCCAAAATGGAACTTCAACAAGGCTGACTGGAATGGAATCAATAATTTTCTGTCCCAAGAAGTCCTTCAACGACATGATCTATACACCAGACCTTGCGCAAATAACGCAGATATAGCTGAATTGACCAGCAGATTAGACCAACTAACGAACACAACCATTACAAAGTTCGTTCCGGCCCACAAACAGACTCGGCGCCAGCATCCTTGGTGGACCCCAGAACTAACTTATCTACACCAGAAAACCTGCAGATTCAGGAATGTGTTCTTTAAGACGAGGAAGGAAGAACACAAGGAAACATGGAAAAAAGCTAAGAACGAATTTATAACGGCTCTCAGAAAAGCAAGATCTAGCCACTGGATAAATCAGCTCTCTACCATGAAAACAGATGATGCATGGAGGCTTGTAAGAAATGTTAGTCGCGCGAAAATGTACCAGCCGACTGTCTTGTCCGTGCAGATTCCTCATCAACAAGTAGACCTCAGTGGAAAGGAAAAATTAACTATCATAGGTGAAACTGTGATGGAAGGTAGCAGAACTCCTAGTATGAATTCAAGCAGATTTGGACCATCCAGCAGGAAAAACTACCAAACAATTTCCGACAATGAGATTAGAGCGGCAGTCCTCTCTTCATCACCCAACAAGTCCCCTGGATACGACGGAATCCCATTCATTTTTTGGCAGAACACCCTGGACTCCCTTCTACCGGTATTGAGGAACATTTATAACAGCAGTCTTCGCTTAGGATATGTCCCTCAGCAATGGAAACAGGGAAAAGTAATCATGATCGCTAAGCCATTCAGAACAGACTACACCTCTGCAAAATCATATCGGCCAATAACCCTCCTGCCAACCATCTCTAAGGGTTTGGAAAAAATCATTCAAAAAGAATAATACATATTGCAGAAGAAGAAAAACACTTTCACCAGCTTCAATTCGGATTTCGACCGAACTCATCGGCGGAAGATGCCTTAATCTACACGACTGAACTAATACACCGAGCATTCGACAAAAGGCATATCACGACGGCCATCTCGCTGGACATCGAAAAAGCGTTCGATAATGTGAACCACGAAGTCCTCGTAAAAAACCTGGAAAAACGAAAAATGCCTAACGAGTACATCCGATGGATCGCAAGTTTTCTACATCAAAGAACCTTCAAAATTGAAACACCCCTGGCAAACAGCGATACTCTGTATGCTACCAGAGGAGTACCCCAAGGCAGCCCTCTTTCTCCCATATTATTCAACTATTATGTCATCGAAGCTGTGCAAAAAATAAATACCCCAAGGTGCAAAGTTATTGCATTCGCAGATGACGTTATACTGATGGTATCGGGAAGAAGCTCAAAGGCCAACACAAATCTACTACAAAGATCTTTGAATAAACTTAATCAAATACTACTGCATCGTGACCTCAAACCAAACCCAGACAAATGTCAGCTTATACACTTCAGCCGGAAAAGATCCCAGTGCAACGACACCCTCTCAATAGAGGGGAAAACCATATTGCCATCTTCCAGCATTCGATATCTGGGAATGACCCTAGATGTTAAGCTGACATGGTCAGAAGACGTTGCCCTGAGATGCAGAAAAGCGCAGGGTATAATACAACTACTACGACCTGTACTCCAAAAATCGGGTCGACTTCCAGCCCTGGTTGCCCTTCAACTATTCCAAGGGAAAATACAGCCAATACTGTTATATGGAACATGCTGTTTTGCAAAAATTCCAAATTCCAGTCTAAGGCAACTAGAACAAATCCAGAACCAGGGGCTAAGGTTAATCAGTGGAGCCTCCAAATCTATTGCAAAGAAAGCGCTCTGTGTCGAGCTTGGAATTCTACCAATCTGGATACGGATCCAAGAGAAAAGGATGCAGATCAGAGCAGCTCTGCCTTTTAAGAACCCAGACAACCCAGTGACCAAGCTTTTCGAGAGTGAGGAAAACGAATTCGTCCACAAGAGATACGCCAGCTCCATGTGGATTGCTGAGCAGGAAATAAAACAAGTGAATCCTCTCTTCACGAACCGAAAAGCTCAGTATGTGTACTCGATTCCACCGTGGGAGAGGGACCCACCAAATGTCAGGGTAGTAAAAGGCAGAAGCTACCAAGAAATCGTCACGTTGCTGCAAAGAGAGAAGACAACCTCACCCCTGATTTTCACTGACGCCTCTAAAGGCAAGGGAGAAGTCGGTCTGGCTTTTTACCATTGTCAAAAGGATAGATTCCAACTGTTTTCACTCGACAAACAATGGTCCAGCTTTCACGGAGAAATAATGGCAATCCTCAAGGCTATTCAATACGCCAAGAGAAATTCCTTCAGGATAGCTACTATCGCAACCGATTCAGCGTCCTCAATCTCCGTGTTGACTGGATCATGGAAACCGATGGACAACATTACGCACGATTGCTGGACGCAAATAAAAGAGCTCTCTAAACGGCTGCAAATTACGCTGATCTGGGTTCCGGCTCATCAGGGGATCGCAGGGAACGAAATAGCGGATCAGCTAGCGAAGTCTGCGATCTCAAGTACGACGGAACGACTCCTAAACCCGGATATATACCCAAAGAGCTACTCAAAATCTTGCATTAAAACCTATTGCTGGATAATTTGGCAGAGGGAATGGGAGACTCTCAAAGCAGGCAGGCATCTTTACAAGTTTCAAAAATCTGTTTCCAGAACACCCGCAATCCCTTCCAACCTACCCAGACCACTACTGGCTTTTTTAATCAATTTTAGAAATAACACCTTTCCCACACCACAACACCTTCATATAATAGGAAAAAGACAATGCCCTGAATGTCCACGATGTCAAACTCCAGCGGACCTCAAGCATATCCTGTTGCGGTGCCCCATCGTCACCGACTGCAGAATGAAGCTGATAACAATGATGTCACAACACCGAATTAACTTTGTTTCAATGTCTTTCTGTGCTTCCTTCACTTCTGAAATTTTTGTCCAAACACTGTTTGCTTTGTTCCAAAGTTATAATGCTAGAATAGTCTCTTTTATTTCCTCCAATGTTACTACATAACTTTCATGTACCGCGATAGCTTTAGTTGTTTACTTCCAGTAGGTTAGTATGTGGTGGCGGGTCTTATTTCACGGGAGTAGAGTAGTTTTTAAGTTAGTTTGTTAGCAATTTTAAAAGTGATCAATATCAACTATGTAAATGTCCAAAGTTATGCAGTGTGGCAATAGGCACTAGGCCTGAGCCGAGAACAATAAACAGATAAACAGATAAACAGATAATAATATAATATATAATAATACAATAATTATAAAACTAAACTAATTAATAATTTAATTCGAATAGAAATTAAAACTACAAAAATAATTTTATACAAATAAAACTATGAATAATAATAATAATAAATACTAATTACGTTAATTACTAATTATATGATATTATTAAATATAGTATATAGAAATTATAAAAAGTTATTTTTTTTTTAAAAGATAATTGTGCTATAATATCGCATAGAGGCTAATGAAAGGTGACGCAGATGTCGATGGCTATTATGCTTACCGAGGGTCTAGGTTGCCCAACCAAACCAATCAGGGCGGACGACCTTAGACTCGTGAAATCATAGACGGCACTCGCCCTCTATCGATACCTCAGCCAAGGCGAAGCGAACTGACCTTCCTAGGCCCGTCCCTTCAAGGACTTGGTTCAGCCAATCCGCGGCAGCTTACCAGTTAAGCCCCGCCCCCTTAGACCCCTAGACCGCCAATTGGGGATCGTGCCGCCATGTTGGATGATCCAAAGTCTGTGCTGAAGTTGGCTGTGGACCTTTGCTCGCAACTGTTTGAATGCGGGAGTCGAAGGGTCTGACATATGCGATGGGTTCGACTGGCCGTGTCGTGGGTCGTGGTATGCATACGTGATGAAGGATCCCACTTGGGAGATCATCTGCTTAATGCAGGGCCCACACAAGGTTTTTCAGTTTCTTTTATTTTTCATCCTCCATTTTATTTTATTTTCTATTCTCTCTTTTTTTTTTTAGTGTTTCAAGTTTTCTGCTACGGAGTTGGAGTTCGCCAAGCACATGGCAATCTTCTGATCTCAAAACATCTTCCCAGTTACAGCTTATCTAATTATGTTTTTGTTGTCTAGCTTGGTGAAGAATGATACCCGACTGAAAATTCTCACTGAGTCTGTAGAATTGGGAACAGAGACTCAGTGAGAAACTGTACAAAGTTGTGAGCTCTCACTGAGTCTGTAGAATTTGGAACAGAGACTCAGTGAGATCTCAGTGAGAAACTTAGGAAGTTGTGAGATCTCACTGAGTCTGTAGAGTTCGGAACAGAGACTCAGTGAGATCTCAGTGAGAAACTTTAAAAAGTTGTAAGATCTCACTGAGTCTTTAGAGTTCGGAACAGAGACTCAGTGAGATCTCAGTGAGAAACTTAGGAAGTTGTGAGATCTCACTGAGTCTGTAGAATTTGGAACAGAGACTCAGTGAGATCTTAGTGAGAAACTCGACAAAGTTGTGAGATCTCACTGAGTCTTTAGAATTGGGAACAGAGACTCAATGAGAAACTCTACAAGGTTGTGAGATCTCTACTGAGTCTGTAGAATTGGGAACAGAGACTCAGTGAGATCTCAGTGAGGAACTTTAAAAAGTTGTGAGATCTCAGTGAGAAACTCTACAAAGTTGTGAGATCTCACTTGAGTCTGTAGAATTGGGAACAGAGACTCAGTGAGATCTCAGTGAGAAACTCTACAAAGTTGTGAGATCTCAGTGAGTCTATAGAACTGGGAACAGAGACTCAGTAAGAAACTCTACAAAGTTGTGAGATCTCAGTGAGGAACTCTAAAAAGTTATGAGATCTCACTGAATCTGTAAAACCGGGAACAGAGACTTGGTGAGAAACTCTACAAAGTTGTGAGATCTCACTGAGTCTCTGTTGCAAATTCTACATACTCAGTGAGAATTTTCAGTCTTGTAGAACTTGGACAGAAAGATCGTTTTTTGTCCCGCCAAATCACAGGGTTTTTGAAGTTGTAAGTCAGCAAGCATCCGAAAGCAGCGCTCTGAATTCATTACTAATGCAATAGCCCTTCGGCAGCTTTCCCTTACTTAAAAGTAAATCTTCCATTGTTTGGTTATTTTTGCAGATTTTTTTTTCTTGTTGTTGCAAAAAGTTGAATTGGCATTAAGATTATTTCGTGCGTATAGCTTGCCAAAGAAGAATAGAAGTTATAGAAGCAAAGCGAAACGTTTTGCAAAACTTGCCGTGAAATTCGTATCCTTCAAGGCGGAATCCTTAACAATCTTCAACACTAGAAAACTTTAATTTGAAAATCTTAATTCAGGTTTTCATTAACTTTAGTTCTAAGCCGTTAACAAAAAGTCAAAACTCGAATAGAAGGAATATACAACCCGGAATTGGTTACGCACGGATTCGTCGTCCCCGCAGTCTGACCTTGTTATACAACAGGAAACAATCAGAGTTAAATAATTCTTGTAATTAATTTTTATTACATAAAATGAATGATTCTTGTCTCTATGATTTACATTTAAAAAAGAAAAAAAAACCATATTAGACCCAAAAATCGAAAAAAAATTATGGAAACTGAAAATAGTTACAATTTTTGCCGCTAGATGGCGTTTCGGTTCGTTCCTCCTAGCGGCCAGCTCTGGGAACTACGGGTAGGAGACGGCCCACGGATCAAATAAGCGTGTTACGAGACTTTTTTGTGTTAGTTGAGAGCGATGTATTTATTGGGTTTTTAGGTGGAGGGAAGAAAATAAAGAGTTTGGTGAAGCGTGTAAAGCTTATTTGATGGATCTGTGTCTGTTTACCGGGGTGCGGGGTGGTGGGGGTAAGGCCTTGTGGGACTTATTGTGTTGATAGGAATCCATTGTTCGGTAGCACGGGATCTGACTGTGGAAGTAGCCAGTATGCTAATAATGCAATATCAGCCCGTTGTATTAAAGGTACTGAAAAGCTCTTTTTAGTGTTTGTTTGTTTCACGGTTGACTCCACTCCGGCCATTTTTAGCGTTGGGCCTCTTCGAATTCGAGTCCTGTGTTTGCCGTTCTCACATCAATAAACACGGTGAAAAGACTTTGGTAGAGGAGCAGATTCTAATAATAAAAGAAAAAAACCTTTTTTTCCCCGTTTTTTGGGGGGAAAAAAGGTGAAGAGGGATAGCAATCCTCTCTAAACATGCTTTGCTTTTGTACTTAACATCAGGTGGTTGTTTTTCTATTTTCGTCTGCTCTCCAAAACTTGATGGCTTTATGGAAACCATTGAACATGGATTTCTATACTTTTCGTTCACAAATCAACTTTTTATAAGCCAATACTTGACTTCCCTTAACTGAAACTGGCTTAAATTTGTATCTGGAATAGTCCAACTTTCTTAAATTTGAAGTAAAAGTTTTATTTTTGTGATTTTTAGAACCGAGAAGTAGCGCCACGCAGTCTAGGTTTGGCAGCCCAAGAAGAGGCTAGACTTTTTCCCCACGATTTCCCCCTTTTTTCCCCACATTGTTTCCCAATGGTTGATAACTGTTGATAACAAGGGTCGGGGTATTGGTGAAAATGGTCACGGAGGGTAAAGCAATGAATGGTGGGGGTTAACGTTAACACGAAATGACTGATACTCTGCCAATGTGACAAAGGCCCCAAACTTTGTAATGGGGAAAATGGAGACCGTGGTCTTCAAAAGGCAAAAAAATTTCGCCCTTTTTTTCCACCAAAATCTGTCGGAGACTCCAAAAGCCCAGAGGGTTGACAAATCACAAAAATTTGTTATTTCTACAACATGGGGGTTGTGGGATGTTTTGGGGAAGTTTCCTACCCTCCATCCTCTCCCAACAGTGTGGTGGTGGGAAAATAAGGGGAAAAAAAAGGGTGTGGAGGACAAGGGCCATTTTCTCTCAAGTGACAGCAGTGTTGGTCAGTGAGACTTTTTCTTCAACACCCCCGCTGACCGTAGCGCTGTAGCCGCTGCTAGCCCCGAAAAGCAACAACATTTCAGTACCCCCGTTAAGGGGATTCATTGCTTATCAAGTCCCACAAAGCGACTTGGGTTTCAACATATATCCCTCCATTCTTAACTACCCCACACAAAATCCCTAACTTTAACCCCCGTCCTACCCCCGTCCTACCCCCGTCCTCTGTACTTTAACTTTGGTCCTAACGCTCATTAACCTCCCTTGACCATACTCCTCCACTACGGAGAGCCGTATAAAATACGGCCGTTGAAAAATCTGGCTTCAAAATGGGCCTAAAAATCACAGAAAAATTCAGGAAATATTTTGGTATTTAAAAAGTTTGGAAATTCGCAATAGAAAATTTTATAACGGTGTCCGCTGTAGAGAGGCAAGTCTTTTTTTTTGGAATAAGACAGCGGGTCCCCGTAACCTTTTGTCCAGGGAAAATCAAGCGAAAATTCATAAGTTAAGTTACAGTGAATGAAAAAAATCATACTGATAACATAGTGATAACAGGGATTTAAGTGAATAAACTATGAGAATAGTTAATATTTTTACTAATTATTCATTTGTTCAGTATACCATCGAGAAGAGTTGATTTAGAGATTCTGATGTCTTTATAAATCTTGGATAGTGTAGAAGAACTTCAGTAGTGACCATCTGTTAGCGTGTCTTTTCTGAATCTTATTAAAATTATTCGTTATTCATATATTTACTAGAAACTGATAGTAGAATACTAATTTAATGAACGAAGGTGTAAATGCAGTGTTGCAGGGAAATTCCCTGAAAAAGGGAGGGAAATGGGGTGTGAAAAGGGAAGAAAAAGAGAAGAGAGGAAAGAGGGAATTCTAGACCCTGTATATTCTTGCACGGAGGGGAAAAAGGGGGAAAGATAAGGGAAGAAGGGAAAGAGGAAATCTAGACCCTGTATATTCTTGCACGGAGGGGGAAAAAGGGGGAAAGATAAGGGAAGAAGGGAAAGAGGAAATCTAGACCCTGTATATTCTTGCACGGAGGGGGAAAAAGGGGGAAAGATAAGGGAAGAAGGGAAAGAGGAAATTTAGACCCTGTATATTCTTGCACGGAGGGGGGAAAAAGGGGAAAGATAAGGGAAGAGAGGAAAGAGGGAAATCTAGACCCTGTATATTCTTGCACGGAGAGGGGAAAAAGGGGAAAGATAAGGGAAGAAGGGGAAGAGGGAAATCTAGACCCCTGTATATTCTTGCACGGAGGGAGGAAAAAGGGGGAAAGTTAAGGGAAGAGATAAGGGAAGCGGGGGGAAAAATCGAAAATCGAAAAGTGGGAAACACTGTGTAAATGATTTAGGCTTCGTGTAGGAAAAAGATACGAGCGATACATTTTTTTTTTTTTTTATTTCGTGTTTTCTGCAGAAGAATCTGAAGAATGGGAGGAGGATGGATTTGGAAACGAATCACGCCTTCGGCGGCCCACCAAAGCAAGCGGCTTCCGCTGCTCGGCTTTCAGTCGACAGCCGTCCGGTGTTCGGTGCACAAGCTTCCAATTTCCCCGCTCTGAACCATCGGACAAAGTTCATGGTGGACTTGTTCCTTGATGTTCCAGTTCACTTTTCTTTTTTAGCCGGCACGGTTTATATAGTGTTTAAAAGTTCCAGCGCTTTGTGTGTGTGTGTATGTGTGTGTTCCAGTTTAAGTCTTGAACCGAGCCCAGACGAACGGTAAGGGTTTTGTTCTCTTTTCAGACTTGCAATTTTACCGACTTGCAGATTTGCGATTTTTTTTTTCTGGACAGTGATTTATTGATTAAGAACAGTTATCGCATTGAAGATTTTTGCATTATTTTTTTTTTGGTGCAAGTCAAGGTCTTCTTATTGGGCGATAAATCACGTGTTTTGTCACTGCGCGACGAATCAGGTTCCGTGCTGTTTTCTCGGCTCAGAAAAATAACATTCGTCCCGCCGGTTTTGATTTGAATTCGACGGTGACTTTAAGAAAATAGCCAAAACTGAACTTGTCGGCCATTTCCACAGCACAACTTACAACTTGCCGGATCTAATACAAAAGCAACACGAGAACAAGAAGAAGAAGAAGAAGAATCAGAAAAACAAGAACCAAAAACGCATCAATCAAGAAACTTTTTCGGACATGCCATCAGCAGCCCTTCTGAATATTTTATTTTAACTCCCGAGTAAATTTTTTTCTTCGTCAGATTTCAAACATTTTCTGTGTTGTCTGTGAAATTTTTCTGGTCTTCGGGGGGAAAAGAAAATCAGCAAGTGAACGAAATGAAGTTGTCTGCATGTGTCGTCGTGGCTCTAATGGCCTGGGTCAGTGCAGTCAGGGGCCGGAGCAGCAGCAGCGCCACAGGCGGGGGTCTGGGCAATAGCGGTAGCGGCTTCCTGCAAATGTTCGCCGCCCAGCAGAATCCTCCTGATCCGTGCTACGAAGAAGTTCCCATCGGCTTAGCTGGCGGAGGATCGTCTGCTGCCGCGGCAGCCATGTTGGCGACCACGGGCAGCGGCACGATCTTACGGCCGCGTCGTTGTATCCCTGATTTCGTCAACGCGGCCTTCGGCAAAGAAATCATCGCGTCGTCGACTTGCGGATCGCCACCTTCTCGCCACTGCTATTCGTCGCCGGACGAAAAAGTCGAGGGAGGGACGACTCGCCATTGCTCCATGTGCGACGCGTCCAATGCCAAGCGTCGTCATCCTCCGTCGTATCTGACTGATCTGCACAATGTCAATAACGTCACTTGCTGGCAATCGGAACCGCTGCTCACTCCAGCGCCTGGTGCTTCGACAACCGCGGCAACGACAACGACAGCCACCGCTCTGTCGGACAACAACGTCACGCTGACGCTGTCGCTGGGCAAGAAGTTCGAGCTGACGTATATCAGTCTGCAGTTCTGCGGTCGCAAGCCCGACTCGCTGGCGATTCTCAAGTCGATGGATTTCGGACGGACGTGGCAGCCGTTTCAGTTCTACTCGTCGCAGTGCCGCAAGCTGTACGGCAAGCCCAATCGCGCGATCATCACGCGCGCCAACGAGCAAGAAGCCCTCTGCACGGACACTCATTCCAGTCTGGACCCTAACTCCGGGTCGCGTATCGCGTTCAGCATCATGGAGGGTCGACCGAGCGCTTTCGACTTTGAGAACAGTCCCGTGCTGCAGGACTGGGTGACGGCGACGGACATTCGCGTCGTCTTCCACCGCCTGTATCCGTACGGCGAGGACGTCGGGCGGCGCGACAACGATTCGGTCGCGCGCGACCACGCGTTCTACTCGGTCTCGGATTTCGCCGTGGGCGGACGGTGTAAATGCAACGGGCAC
The DNA here is from genome assembly GCA_002872375.1 of Eulimnadia texana. Taxonomy (NCBI): domain Eukaryota; kingdom Metazoa; phylum Arthropoda; class Branchiopoda; order Diplostraca; family Limnadiidae; genus Eulimnadia; species Eulimnadia texana. The sequence goes on along the minus strand of NKDA01000001.1, from coordinate 34,668,687 downwards.
GCGTCGAAGTGCGTCACGGGACGCGATGGCATCGTCGCGTGCGACTGCAGACATAACACGGCCGGCAGGGATTGCGAAAAATGTAAACCCTTCCATTTTGATCGGCCCTGGGGCAGAGCTACCGCCAAGGAGGCCAACGAATGCAAAGGTAAAACTTACTCTACACATTCCTACGTTCTCTCAGTTTCTTATTTTCACTTTCACTCTTTGATCTGAACGTACTCCTATTACTGTATTACTACTGCATGAAAATAGCCGATAACACTGGCTATATGGCTTAAAGGCTGGGATGTGGGAGGGTACAAGTGAATGATAGTGTTTAAGTAGTGATTCAATGCGGAATGGTATTGTTAGAGGTTTGGCGGCGAAGGGTTTTGTCGTGTCTTTGCTTCTGGGTACGACATACACACACACACACACATACACACACACACACACACATACACACACACCGCAAATGGGTGTACGAGTTTTTTGTCGTCATTAGCGCCATCAGCCAAAGTTTTGAGCGTATTTTATTGCACGACTGATATAATTGGAAAAGACTCAAACGCCCAACAGCCAAATTCCCCTTTCTCTAATTAAACCTCCAGCTCGCCTAATTTTTAAGTTTAATATATTTTTAAGTTAATTTAATACGATATAATCATGAAATAGGCCTCAAAAAATCGCAAAAAATTCAGGAAAAATTTCTGTGTAAAGAAAGTTTGAAAATTCCTGAAAGTTCGTTTAATAATGGTGTCCGCTATAGCGGGGAGGCGCGTACTAGGAAAACTCGCCTAATCTTAAAGTTAATATTTATAAATCAGTTTAATGGGATATAATCATGAAATAGGTCTGAAAAAATTGCAAAAAATTCAGGGAATTTTTCTATGCAAAGAAAGTCTGAAAATTCCTTCAAATTGATTTAATAATAATGTCCGCTATAGCGGGGGAGCGCGCTACTGGGAAATACGCGCTATATAGACCCTATTCCATAAAGGCCTCTGTAGAACCACCCTCACTACTACGGACACTCGTATAAAATAATCTTGTCATCAAATGTGACTGAAAAAAATTCTAAAAATCACAGAAAAATTTGAGAAACATTTCGGCACCAAGAAAATTGAAAAATATTAAAAAGCTGATTTAATATCAGTGTCCGCTGTAGTGAAGTGTGCGTTAGAATACGCGCTATATAGGGCCTATTCTAAAGGCGCACCTCACTATAGCGGACACTTCTATAAAATCAGTTTATTAAAATTTTGAACTTTTTGGGTGCCAAAGTGTTTCTCAGATTTTTTGACGATTTTTAGGCCTATTTTCGATTCGATTCATTGACAAAATTATTTTATACGAGCGTCCGTACTAGTGAGGGGATGGTCTACAGAGGCCCTTTTTGGAATAAGGTCCTATAGGGTTTTGATGAATGGACGTTGTATTGAAATTGTTGGTGGATAGCGGCGTGTATACCAGTGATGGTCTTAAGTGGACGGTGGGTTGTCTGGGGAAAGGGTAAGCAATGAGCTCATTAGACCGACACTCCTATACACTGTTGAATTATTACAAAACGGACCTTCCTGCTATTCACAAACCGCCGCCGTTCATTTGCATATCTTTGCATAGCACACAACAATACCGGCCAAAAAAGTTCCACCACTCTATAGCGGACACTTCTATTAAATCAGTTGATTAAAATTTTGAACTTTTTTGGGTATTAAAGTGTTTCTCAGATTTTTTGGCGATTTTTAAACATATTTTCAAGTCGATTCATTGATAAAATTATTTTATACGAGCGTCCGTAGTAGAGAGGGATGGTCTACACAGGCCTTTTTGGAATAAGGTCTATAGGGCCTATACCCCAAAAGGCCCACCTCACTATAGCGGACACTTCTGTTAAATCAGTTGATTGAAATTTTGAACTTTTGCGGGTATCAAAGTGTTTCTCAGATTTTTTGACGATTTTTAGACATTTTTTCAAGTCGGTTCATTGACAAAATTATTTTATACGAGCGTCCGTAGTAGAGAGGGATGGTCTACAGAGGCCTTTTTGGAATATGGTCTATAGGCGACTATTCCCCCAAAAGGCCCACCTCACTATAGCGGACACTTGTATTAAGTCAGTTTATTAAAATTTTGAACTTTTTTGGGTATCAAAGTGTTTCTCAGATTTTTTGACGATTTTTAAACATATTTTCAAGTCGATTCATTGATAAAATTATTATATACGGGCGTCCGTAGTAGCGGGGGATGGTCTACAGAGGCCTTTTGGAATAAGGTCTATAGGCCACTACTATACACCATACAGACCCCCTATCATCCTATTATCATGTGTTACCAGCCTATTATCATGTGTTATCATCGTGTTATGCAAACTCGAAGAAGAAGATCCAGGAAATTTAAATCTGTCGGATCCGTGGACAGCTTGTATCGATCAGTCGGAAAATGATAGGCTGTCCAACTATTCGACAAATTACGATTATATTTGCCTTTTTTCATCATTAACAATATGTTATCAATAGTTAATACTAATGTTATTTATAATATAACTCAATTCTGTTATCATGTTATTAATAGTATTTTTCGGATCTGTGGACAGCCTGTATTAATCAGCCTGAACATTACGTGGTGTCCAACTATTCGACAGATTACGATTTTGACGGGAATATTTTTTCATGAATAACGGAGAAGATTTTCGTATTTGTGGACAGCCTGTATTAATCAGCCTGAACGTTACGTGGTGTCCAACTATTCGACAGATTACGATTAGAGTTGCTTTTTATCATCAGTATCCCATACTATGGTGTCCAACTATTCGACAGATTACGAATTTTGACGGCAATATTTGTTTCATGAATAACGGGGAAGATTTTCGGATTTGTGGACAGCCTTTTGTTAATCAGCCTGAACATTACGTGGTGTCCAACTATTCGACAGATTATGATTAAAGTAGCTTTTTATCATCAGTATCCCATACTATGGTGTCCAACTATTCGACAGATTACGAATTTTGACGGCAATATTTTTTTCATGAATAACGGGAAAGATTTTCGGATTTGTGGACAGCCTGTACTAATCAGCCTGAACACTACGTGGTGTCCAGCTATTCGACAGATTACGATTAGAGTTGCTTTTTATCACCAGTATCCCATACTATGGTGTCCAACTATCATATACTATCATATACAATGGTGTCCAACTATTCGACAGATTACGATTAAAGTTACTTTTTATCATCAGTATCCTATACTATGGTGTCCAACTGTTCGACAGATTACGATTTTGACGGGAATATCTTTTCATGAATAACGGGGAAGGTTTTCGGATTTGTGGACAGCCTTTGTTATTCAGCCTGAACATTACGTGGTGTCCAACTATTCGACAGATTACGAATTTTGACTGCAATGTTTGTTTCATGAATAACGGGGAAGATTTTCGGATTTGTGGACAGCCTTTTGTTAATCAGCCTGAACATTACGTGGTGTCCAACTATTCGACAGATTACGATTAAAGTTGCTTTTTATCATCAGTATCCCATACTATGGTGTCCAACTATTCGACAGATTACGATTAAAGTTACTTTTTATCATCAATATCCCATACTATGGTGTCCAACTATTCGACAGATTACGAATTTTGACGGGAATATTTTTTTTCATGAATAACGGGGAAGATTTTCGATTATTTTCCGGTTAAATAGGTAATCTGCTGTATAAATTATCCACGCCTGCAAAATGAGCGACCCGCTCTGACGTTTCTATTAGCCACAATTCTCTTATGGCCCTCAGCAGTTTTCATTCCTCAAAACCATTTCATTGCCGCCTTGCTCCAATCCCAATCCTAAACTATTTGTAAAAAAAAAAAAAGCCCTAGGACCCTATTATCCGTGGTTACTAACCCTCTTATCATGTATCATCACATGTTATTGCCTATCATCTAAATGAGCAAGACTCGGAGGAAAAGTGCTCCAATCCCAATCCTAGACTCTTCATAAGAAAGCCCTAGAACCAGTGTTTCCACCTTCATTGTCTCCTTTTCCCCTCTCTTCCCTTATTTTCCCCTTTCTTCCCCTCCGCACTAGAATACAAAGAATACTTCCAGATTTTCCCTTTTCCCTATTGCCGCCTTGCTCCAATCCCAATCCTAAACTATTTGTAAAAAAGCCCTAGGACTCTGTTATCCGTGGTTACTAACCCTCTTATCATGTATCATCACATGTTATTGCCTATTATCTAATGAGCAAGACTCCGACGAAAAGTGCTCCAATCCCAATCCTAAACTATTTGTAAAAAAAAGCCCTAGGACCCTGTTATCCGTGGTTACTAACCCTCTTATCATGTATCATCACATGTTATTGCCTATTATCCAATGAGCAAGACTCCGAGGAAAAGTGCTCCAATCCCAATCCTAAACTATTTGTAAAAAAGCCCTAGAACCAGTTTTCCCACTTTCATTGTCTCCTTTTCCCCCTCTTCCCTTATTTTCCCCTTTTTTCCCACCTCCGCACTAGAATACAAAGCATACTTCCAGATTTTCCCTTTTCCCTATTGCCGCCTTGCTCCAATCCCGATCCCAATCCTAGACTCTTCATAAGAAAGTCCTAGAACCAGTGTTTCCATTTTCATTGTCTCCTTTTCCCCCCTCTTCCCTTATTTTCCCCTTTTCCCCTCCGCACTAGAATACAAAGAATACTTCCAGATTTTCCCTTTTCCCTATTGCCGCCTTGCTCCAATCCCAATCCTAAACTATTTGTAAAAAAAGCCCTAGGACCCTGTTATCCGTGGTTACTAACCCTGTTACCATGTATCATCCCATGTTATTGCCTATCATCTGATGAGCAAGACTCCGAGGAAAAGTGCTCCAATCCCAATCCTAAACTATTTGTAAAAAAAAGCCCTAGGACCCTATTATCCGTGGTTACTAACCCTCTTATCATGTATCATCACATGTTATTGCCTATTATCTGATGAGCAAGACTCCGAGGAAAAGTGTAGGGAGATTATCTGATAACATGGAGGTAACAGGATGATAACATGGCCTAGGTGTTATCCGTGGTTACTAACCTCTTATCATGTATCATCACATGTTATTGCCTATCATCTAATGAGCCAGACTCCAAGGAAAAATGTAGGGAGATGATCTCATAACATGTGATAACACGGTGATAACAGGTTGATAACATGACCTATAGGTGTACGAAGATTATTACAAGTTTCGGACCTCTGATAACAGATCAGATAACATATGATAACACGGAGATAACATAGAGATAACAGGTTGATAACATGGCCTATAGGTGTACGAAGATTATTTCAAGTTTCAGACCTCTGATAACAGGTCAGATAACATATGATAACACGGAGATAACAGGTTGATAACATGACCTATAGGTGTACGAAGATTATTACAAGTTTCGGACCTCTGATAACAGATCAGATAACATATGATAACACGGAGATAACATAGAGATAACAGGTTGATAACATGACCTAAGTGTACGAAGATTATTGCAAGTTTCGGACCCCTTGATAACAGGTCAGATAACATACGATAACACGGAGATAACACATAGATAGCAGGTTGATAACATGATCTATAGGTGTACGAAGATTATTACGAGTTTCGGACCTCTGATAACAGGTCAGATAACATAAGATAACATACAGATAACAGGTTGATAACAGGTTGATAACATGACCTATAGGTGTACGAAGATTATTACAAGTTTCGGACCTCTGATAACAGGTCAGATAACATACGATAACACGGAGATAACATGGTGATAACAGGTTGATAACAGTGATAACATGACCTAAGTGTACGAAGATTATTGGAAGTTTCCAACCCCTTGATAACAGGTTGATAACATGACCTATAGGTGTATGAAGATTATTACAAGTTTCGGACCCCCCCTTGATTTACAATAAATATATATATTAAATTTCAATGAAAATCAGTTATAGAATTAAAGGTATTCATCTCTTAAGAGAGAAAGGGACACAATGGTTTTTTCGACGACTCATACTCGGTTAGCGGGGGGTGGGAAACTCTATGAAGATAGTGTGATAACAGGTTGATAACACGTGATAACAAGACTGGGTTTTGGGAGAGTTGTCGACCCCCTTGTTGGGGCCATTCATCGGCGTTTGAATAGCGGGAAAGAGTTTCAATGGCGATCCTGCTGACGCTGTTGAAAATTTTTTTTTAATTAAAAATTTATTAATTGAAAAGACGTCCCACTCCTTAAAATCCTACACTAATGCTAATTAATTCATTAATTTTTTTTAATTACTGAAAAATTGTGTATTAATTAAGTCAAGTTAATTAATTAATCAGCCAGGGAGGGGTCCGAAACTCCGAGGAAAAGTGTAGGAAGATTATTTGATAACACATGATAACACGAAGATAGCATAGAAACAACAGGTTGATAACAAGGGGTCGGAAACTCCGAGGAAAAGTGTAGGAAGATTTATTTGATAACAAATGATAACACGGAGATAACAGGTTGATAAATTAATTAATTTTTTTTAATTACTGGAAAATTGCATATTAATTAAGTAAAGTTAATTAATTAACCTGTATTTATAGTTACTCAATGCCAAGGGGGGTCCGAAACTCCGAGGAAAAGTGTACGAAGATTTATTTGATAAAATGTGATAACACGGAGATAACATAGAAACAACAGGTTGATAACAAGGAGTCGGAAACTCCGAGGAAAAGTGTAGGAAGATTATTTGATAACAAATGATAACACGGAGATAACAGGTTGATATATTAAATGAATTTCTTTATTTCTGGAAAATTGCATATTAATTAAGTAAAGTTAATTAATTAACCTGTAATTATAGTTACTCAATCCCAAAGGGGGTCCGAAACTCCGAGTAAAAGTGTAGGAAGATCATTTGATAACACGGAGATAACAGGTTGATAAAAGTGATAACATGACCTAGGTGTACGAAGATTATTGCAAGTTTCGGACCCCTTGTTATCAACCTGTGATCTCCCTGTTATCTCCGCGTTATCGTACGTTATCAGATAATCTTCGTACACTTTTCCTCGGAGTTTTGTACCCCTTGTTATCAACCTGTTGTTTCTATGTTATCTCCGTGTTATCACGTGTTATCAAATAATCTTCGTACGCTTTTCCTCGGAGTTTCGGACCCCTTGTTATAAATTAATTCATTATTATTATAATTTGTTGAATTGCTTTTGATTTTTGCAGGTGACGGCGTAGAAATGACTTAATTGTGATTTATGTCACGTTTTTTTCCCTTTGTAACTTTCTCCGAAAAATTTTCACTTTTTCTTTCTCCGGATATTTCCCCACCCCCCCAAAGGGGGTCCGAAACTTGCAATAATCTTCGTACACCCGGGTCATGTTATCACTGTTATCAACCCGTTATCTCCATGTTATCTCCGTGTTATCACGTGTTACCAAATAATCTTCCTACACCCGGGTGATGTTATCAACCTGTTATCAACCCGTTATCTCCGTGTTATTACATGTTATCAAATAATCTTGGTACACCCGGGTGATGTTATCAACCTGTTATCAACCCGTTATCTCCGTGTTATCACATGTTATTAAATAATCTTCGTACACCTGGGTCATGTTATCAACTTGTTGCCTCCACGTTATCTCCGTGTTATCACGTGTTATCAAATAATCTTCGTACACCTGGGTCATGTTATCGCTGTTATCAACTTGTTATCTCCACGTTATCTCCGTGTTATCACATGTTATTAAATAATCTTGGTACACCCGGGTCATGTTGTCGCTGTTATCAACCCGTTATCTCCATGTTATCACATGTTATCAAATAATCTTCCTACACTTTTCCTCGCAGTTTCGGACCCCCTGTTCCCTCCTTCGTAAAAAATGCAAAATATTCTTAACCAAATATTCATATAATTATTATTAAACTAATTAAATTATTATTAATTAAATAATATTGTAATTAGAATTAAATGTTACTATTGCTATATGTTTTTATTATTATTTTATATATTATTATATTATTTTATAATATCGAATTATTTATATTACTTATATTATTATATTATTTTACAGTATTAAATCATTTATATTATTTATACTATTATATAATTTTATATGATTATTTTATGTATTATTATATTATTTTACATTATTAAATTATTTATATTATTTATATTATTTTGCACTATTATTTTATGTATTATTAATAAATTTTAATACATCTAAAGTAATTATTGATTGTAATTAATTAAATAATATTATAATTAGAATTCAATGTTACTATTCATACATGTTTTTATTATTATTTTATATTATTAAATTATTTGTATTATTATATCATTTTATATTATTATTTTGTATATTATTATATTATTTTACATTACTAAATTATTTACATTATAATATTATTTATATTATTTTATTACTTTATATATTATTAATAAATTTTAATATATCTAAAGTAATTATTATTTTTTTTAAAAAAAGATTTTTGGTGTGTTAAAAGGGGATTTTCTTTTTGAAAGGGTAATAGGTGCAGGACAAAGTTATGCCAGTTGATTGCTATCTATTAGTGTTAGCTGCGGAAAACCGAGGCCTCTTTTTCGGTCTTGTACCCTTTTAACAACGAATTTTTTTTTCTCTATTTTTTTTTCAATTTCTGTAATATTGTTAATAATAATAACAAATAATAATAATAATAATAAATAATAATAAATAATAACTTTTAATAATATTCATAACTTACGTTGTGGTTTTGTAATATTCTTGAAAATTTTAACTTTAATTTAGTCAGTTTAATTATAGTCCATACTGTTTTAATAACAAAAATTTTTCTGTTTTCTTCAGTTTTTGTAATATATATATATATATATATATATATATACATGAAGGTATCTTAGTTTGTTGCAGAAATTTAGTTGCAAATTTTACTTTAATTAGTCAGTTTAATTAGTCCATACTCTTTTAACAACGAAAATTTTTTTTCTATTTTTCTTCAATTTCTGTAATATTGTTAATAATATTATAACTTTGAATAATATTTTTAATATAATAACTTTTGATAATATTCATTACTTACTTTGTGTTTTTCTGATATTTTTGCAAATTTTACTTTAATTTAGTCAGTTTAATTAGTCCATACCCTTTTAAGGAAACAATTTTTACCATTTTTGTCTTATTTTGAATAATATTCGTAACATTTATTATATTATGCGTATATGGATATTGTACTCTGCTGCATAATTTTTGTAACTTCGTATTTTATGCATCTTAATCTACATTATTTCCAAGGGGTCTGAAACTTCCAATAATCTTCCTACACCTGGATCGTGTTATCACTGTTATCAACCTGTTATCTCCGTGTTATCATATGTTATCAAATAATCTTCGTACACTTTTCCTAGAAGTTTCGGACCCCCTTGATTATTTCTTATCTCAAGGACATAATTATTATTTAATATTAAAAAAATATATATTTTTTTCTGATCCGGAATAAATCTCAGCAGAAAATTAAGGATAGTTTCAGGACCCTGAAAATATCCTGAAAAGGACATTTTCAGGATGCCAATCAGGATCCTGAGTGTAGTGAAATTGGCCCACTTCCAGGGTGTTCAGGACCCTGACGTTGGAATGCCTGAATGAAACATGTTCAGGGTACTTAACAGCGTCCTGAAAAAAACGCTTTTCAGGATACTTAATGGTGCCCTCAATTAATTAAGATTCACAATTCTCAACACAATTTTTTTTTTCACTCATCCACGATCGGGCCTAGGTACAGGATATTCAGGATATGTTACGGATATCGTTCAGGATGTAGCCGACATCCTTATTTTCCCGCTGTGATTTTTTGTACTTGTTAATTTCGTTCTCTTTAATTTTTATTTCATTATACAAATTTTATTATTATTTATTATATTATTTAGTATTATTTATTTTATATAAATATTTATTATTGTTTATTATATTATTCAGTATTATTTATTTTATATAAATATTTATTATTGTTTATTATATTATGTAGTATTATTTTATATAAATATTTATTATTATTTATTATATTATTTAGTATTATTTTATATAAATATTTATTATTGTTTATTATATTATTCAGTATTATTTATTTTACATAAATATTTATTATATTTATTGTATTATTCAGTATATTATTTATTTTATATAAATATTTATTATTATTTATTATATTTATTGGTATTATTTATTTTATTTAAATATTCAATTTATTTATTATAATTTAAAATTTTTCTTCAGTTTTTAAATTTTTTTTCTTTTTGTCGGGGCCTTCTTATGTCAGCCGGTGCGGGGAAAAAAGATGAAAGGCGATACCCATGTACAACATTTTTTGCTACGTTAATTTAATTAAATGGTTCACTTCCATAATTCAGACTCGTAAAATATTCCAGAATAGAATAATTTAATACCTGAATAATATTAAAATAATATCATTGGACAATAATATTGTTTTAATCACAATTCCTCCCTTTTCCCTTCTTCTCTCATTTTTCCCCTTTTCCAGGGAATTTCCCTGCAAAGTGGAAACAGTGCTTTCAGTTGCCCCTTTTTCCCCTCTTCCCTTATTCTCCTTAATACCTAAATAACATTAAAATAATATCATTGGACAATAATATTGTTTTAATCACAATTCCTCCCTTTTCCCTTCTTCTCTCATTTTTCCCCTTTTCCAGGGAATTTCCCCGCAAAATGGTAACAGTGCTTCCAGTTCCCCGTTCTTCCTCTTCCCTTATTTTCCCCTTTTTCTTCTTCGTGATAGAATATATTACAGGCTATACTTCTAGATTTTCCCCTTTTCCCTCTTTTCTTATTTTCCCCTTTTTAGACCCCATTTTCCCCTTTTCCAGGGAATTTCCTTGCAAAGTGGAAACAATGCTTTCAGTTCCCCCCTTCTCCCTCTTCCCTTATTTTCCCCTTTTTCTTCTTCGTGCTAGAATATATTACAGGCTATACTTCTAGATTTTCCCCTTTTCCCTCTTTTCTTACTTTCGCCTTTTTAGACCCCATTTTCCCCTTTTCCAGGGAATTTCCTTGCAAAGTGGAAACAATGCTTTCAGTTCCCCCGTTCTCCCTTTTCCCTTATTTTCCCCTTTTTCTCCTGCGTGCTAGAATATAAGGCTGTACTTCTATAGATTTTCCCTTTTCTCTCATTTTTCCCTGTTCAGACCCTATTTTGCGCTTTTTCAGGGAATTTCCCTGCAAAGTGAAACCACTGATAAGAACATACTATATCTCCAACTATCGCACTGTACAAGGGCTCCGAAACTCCGAGGAAAAATGTACCAAGATTATTTGATAACATGTGATAATACGGGGATAACATGGAGATAACAGGTTGATAACAGTGATAACACGACCCAGGTGTACGAAGATTATTGCAAGTTTCCGACCCCTTGCTACTGTGTTATGATTCTGGAGAGTAGCGCACCCCTCCATAGTGGAGGATTTGGTGGAATATGAAGAAGTTATAACTTTCAAATTACCTGCTGGAAGGGGAAAAAAAGGAAAAAATTGACCGAAGGGCGAAACAAAAAGTGCGCGGGTGGTCAACAGACGGGTGGTCAACAGACAAAACACCGAAACAATGGACAAACCGCCATCTTCTTCTTCACTCTCGGCTACTACTTCATTAAAAATTCCCCTCTGTTTTCCCCCCAAACTATCAACTATTAACTATTCACTACCCCCCTTTCATTTTCCCCATTGAAACTATTTACCCCCCCTGTGAAAAATCCCTAAACACACCTCCCCTTTTTGGCTAATAGACACATTATCAAAGATTATAGTTGATATATGAATAAGTAGTTAGTTATTATAGTGCGATAGTTGGAGATATAGTATGTTCTTGTCAGTGATATCACTTTGCAGGGAAATTCCCTGAAAAAAGGGGAAAATGGGGTTTGAAAAGGGAAAAACTGAGACAAGAGGGAAAAGGGAAAATCTATAGAAGTACAGCCTTATATTCTAGCACGCAGGAGAAAAAGGGGAAAATTAGGGAAGAGGGGAAAAGGGGGAACTGAAAGGAATGTTTCCACTTTGCAGGGAAATTCCCTGGAAAAGGGGAAAATGGGGGTGTGAAAAGGGGAAAATCTTGAAGTACAGCCTGTAATATATTCTAGCACGCAGGAGAAAAAGGGGAAAATAAGGGAAGATGGAAAAAAGGGGGAACTGAAAGCATTGTTCCCACTTTACAGGGAAATTCCCTGGTAAAGGGGAACATGGGGGTCTGAAAAGGGAACAATGAAGAAAAGAGGGAAAAGAGAGAATATAGAAGCATAGCCTGTATTTTCTAGCGTGGAGGGGGAAAAAGATGAAAATAAGGGAAGAGGGAAAAAAAGGGGGAACTGAAAGGAGTGTTCCCACTTTGCAGGGAAATTCCATGTAAAAGGGGAAAACGGGGTATGACAAGGGGAAAAAAATGAGAGAAAGGAACATCTATAGAAGCCCAGCCTGTATATTCTAGCGCGGAGGGGGGAAAAACAGGAATATAGGGGATGAGGGGAAAAAGGGGGGAAAAAGGGGAAGAAAAGGGGGAAATCTGCCAAAGTGCGGGATATAGATCTGCAACTTTTTCGCAGCGGGTGGATGTGAAAGTTTTCGCTGAAAGTCTTGGTTTTGACTTCATGCGGAGTTGGTCCGGAGTTTTGTCCCGGGCGGTTTGAGTGATGGATTGATATGGGCCGAACCCGCGGTTCCAAGGTCGTGTCAAAGGTCAACCTTTTAACACTTTGCCCCGAACATCATTTTCCCGCCATTATTCATCTTCATCCATTTCTATTAAGCAATTAACAATTCATATTAATAATAATAATTATTTATAATAACCCGATAGAAAAAAGTCATACTGGTTGAGTACCGAATGACTAGGTAGCTGATCACTAGCTTCCCTCTGAATCACCAGCTGAATACTAGCTGAACTGACTTTAGTTGCTAAAAGTGAACCCTCTGAATTAGTTGAATTGAATTATTAATAATAATAATTAATAATAACCCGATAGAACAGTCATTACTGGTTGAGTACCGAATGACTAGGTAGCTGATCACTAGCTGAACTGACTTGACATAATTTTCCCGCCATTATCCATCTTCATCCATTTCTATTAAGCCATTAACAATTCATATTAATAATAATAATTATTTATAATAACCCGATAGAAAAAAGTCATACCGGTTGAGTACAGAATGACTAGGTAGCTGATCACTAGCTGAACTGACTTGACATCATTTTCCCGCCATTATTCATCTTCATCCATTTCTATTAAGCAATTAACAATTCATATTAATAATAATAATTATTTATAATAACCCGATAGAAAAAAGTCATACCGGTTGAGTACCGAATGACTAGGTAGCTGATCACTAGCTGAACTGACTTGACATCATTTTCCCGCCATTATTCATCTTCATCCATTTCTATTAAGCAATTAACAATTCATATTAATAATAATAATTATTTATAATAACCCGATAGAAAAGACATACTGGTTGAGTACCGAATGACTAGGTAGCTGAACTTACTTTCACATTAATAATAATAATTTGTAATAACCCGATAGAAAAGTCATTACGGGTTGAGTACCGAATGACTAGGTAGCTGATCACTAGCTGAATAGTAGCTAAACTGACTTGACATCATTTTCCCGCCATTATCCATCTTCATCCAGTTCTATTAAGCAATTAACAATTCATATTAATAATAATAATTATTTATAATTACCCGATAGAAAAGTCATACTGGTTGAGTACTGAATGACTAGGTAGCTGATCACTAGCTGAACTGACTTGACATCATTTTCCCGCCATTATCCATCTTCATCCATTTCTATTAAGCAATTAACAATTCATATTAATAATAATAACTATTTATAATAACCCGATAGAAAAAAGTCATACTGGTTGAGTACCGAATGACTAGGTAGCTGAACTCACTTTCATATTATTAATAATAATTTACAATAACCCGATAGAAAAGCCAATACCGGTTGAGTACCGAATGACTAGGTAGCTGATCACTAGCCTCCCTCTAAATCACTAGCTGAACAGTAGCTGAACTTACTTTCAAATTAATAATAAAATTTTATAATAACCCGATAGAAAAGTCATTACCGGTTGAGTACCGAATGACTAGGTAGCTGAACACTAGCCTCCCTCTGAATCACTAGCTGAATACTAGCTGAACTGACTTTAGTTGCTAAAAGTGAACCCTCTGAATTAGTGTTTGAATACTGCATGACTTTGTTCTTGAAAAATTCAGGCGTATGAACCGTGTGAAAGTGGGCCAATTTCACACTATCATCTAGCTGAATCCGTGGTAATCATGCACCATTCAGAGGGTCATTCTGACTGGTTATATCTTTTCTGTATTGAGAATTATATTCCAGGGTAAGGTGATAACCGGATGATAACACGATTTTTTAAAGGTTTCGAACCCCCTGGGGGTCGGTAACTCGGGAAAAAACGTCCCTGGGACAAGACAAGTAGAAAACATTCCAGAAATTCCAGGAGGGCCCTTTTCAAACTTGAAACTTTTGGGGACTTTTGAAAACTACAACTACAACTACAACTACAACTACAACCACAACTACAAGGCCCCATCATTTAAAAGCCAAGTCAAGTCTATTAACCTTCTTTGGCCCCAGACCGTTCTCTTCCACAATCAAATTATCTGAATTTTTTTTCCTCATTTCATTTAATTAATATTCATAATTAATAATAATAATAATAATAATAATAATAATAATAATAATATATATATTATTTTTATTATTATTATTATTATTATTATTATTATTATTATCATTATATTATTATATTATTTATATTATATTATATATATATTTTTATTTTTATTATTATATATTATATTATAATAATATATATATAGAAATACTATTATTATTAAAATATATATTATATTATATTATAATAATGTATTATATATAATATAATAATTGTAATATTTATAATATAATAATAATTAAATGTTGATGAGTGATAATAAGAGAAAATAAGCGATAGTGTGATTTATCTTAATTATGTAATGAAATGTATTTGTGAATGACTTAATTGATAATAATAATAAAATAGTAATAATAATAATAATAATAATAATAATAATTATGATTGATTATACATTATTATTACATATTTATATATATATTATATATAATTATATTATTATTATAATGATTAGTATTGGTTGATTATTGATTATTGATTGATTAATAATAATAATAATAACAATAATTATTATTATCGTTGTATTTTTATTATTTACTTCATTTTGTGCAATATTTGCAAGGAGGAAAAATTCTTGAGCAGAATTCAGGAAAATTAGTTCAAGTTTCCTTTTCGTTATCATAATTCAAAATCAAGGTTCCCACGAATATATTAGTAGTAGTAGCAGTAGTAGCAGTAGTAGTAGCACTAGTAGTAGTAGTAGTAGTAGTAGTATTAATAGGATTAGTAGTAGTAGTAGTAGTAGTAGTAGTAGTAGTAGTAGTAGTAGTACTAGTAGTAGTAGTACCACTAGTAGTAGTAGCCGTAGTAGTAGATAATAATGCTGAAACCTGCAACGATAGTGGTGCTACCTAATCACTACAATGATTGAACTATATATCTCTATTTACTGCTGCTACTCTACTACTACGACTACTTTTACTACTACTACTTCTACTACTATTAATTCAATACTGCTTCTACTACTCCTACTACTTCGGTATTGTTGCTATTGCTAGTAACGTTAGTACTACTAGTTCAGTATTGTTGCTACTGCTACTAATGCTACTACTACTGACGAACAAAGAGCAGCAGCAGTAACTGTATTAACTATACTATACACTATACTTTCTCTGCTATAACTACTACAACTAATGGTGAATATAGTTAATAGTTATTCCCGAAGAGTAACAAACAAACTGTATTGTTACTACTGCTTATCTACTACTCTTTGCTACTGTTTTCCTACCGCTACAACTGCTACTACTACTTGTAGTACAAAAGTCGCATATGTGCAACAACAACAACACAGTAGGAAAAAACAGCAGGGTAAAAACAAGTGGCTTGCTCCCCTGTAGTTGATTGGTACAAAGCGACCACAGACAGACAAACAAGCAGACAGACAGACCGACAA
This sequence comes from Eulimnadia texana, assembly GCA_002872375.1. NCBI lineage: Eukaryota > Metazoa > Arthropoda > Branchiopoda > Diplostraca > Limnadiidae > Eulimnadia > Eulimnadia texana. The sequence goes on along the minus strand of NKDA01000001.1, from coordinate 34,652,548 downwards.
ACAGACAGGCAGTCAGAGGCACAGACAGAATATACAAATGGTTAAATGCGAGGTGATTACAGCACAGGCACAGACAGACAGACCGACAAACAGACAGGCCATCAGGCGCACAGACAGAATTACTACATAACAGTAGGCAAAATGTGAGCTGGTTATAGCACGGGATACAAACAGACACGCAGACAGTCAGACAGTTAGACAAACAGACAGGCCTAGAACGCGCAGACAGAAGACAGCAGGCACACAGACAGACAGAATAGTGAGGCAATAAAGCAGATGGAGTACTATAACAATCTAGGCTTAATGCGAACTGATTACAGTACAGAGACAGACAGACAGACAGACAGACAGATCAACAGAATAGTAGGCAGGCAATAAATCAGAGTTCCACAACAATATAGGCTTCATCCGAACTGATTACAGTACAGAGACAGTCAGACAGACAGACAGACCAACAGAATAGTAAGCAGGCAATACATCGGCGTACTACAAGAATATAGGCTTAATGCGAACTGATTACAGTACAGAGACAGACAGACGGACAGACAGACAGATAGACGGACAGACAGAGAGACAGACAGACGGATAGACAGAAAGACAGACGGACAGACAGACAGACCAACATTATAGTAGGCAGGCGATAAAACCGACTGAAGTGTGAAAAAGAAATGGAAATGGTGTGGCGCATATCGCAGGGGCCGGCCAAGATGGCCGACCCCGTGCTGCGTTCCTCATCGAAATAAATAAACCCCATTCTCACGCATCAAAAAATTATTTGATTTATGCAATACAATACACCTATCTTCATCTTCCACTTCCATATTACAAATAATATTGTGCGCAATTTTTGCACTCGTTTGAAGCGAGTAAAAGTAAAAACACTTCAACTATTGTGCTGGGCCTTGTGAACTTTTGTACCAAGTTACTGATTTCTTATTAAACAATTTAAGTAAAAACAAAGGAATTGTATTATTATTGGGTTAACTGAATGTGAGATTCTTGATTCGTATTAAGATTCTTATAGATCTGAAGTCAATAGAGTTATTTATGGGGAAAATGCATGGGGCGGGAGTCAGCGGTAGTTGGAAACCGGCGGCCATCTTGAAGGGTTTTTTTGTTGTTGTTGTTGTATTAAGTTCTCAGTTGCTGAAAAATATTCATACGTTTCTTTGGGACCTGCTGTGTCTTCATTTGTTTCAGATCCGAGTTCCACCCATTTGATGCGAACATTTCAATCTGGAAATGAAAAGAAATTTGAAATTCCATAAGACTTAATTTATGTCCCCGTGTAGAGAAAGATGCGCTAGTCAAACGTCAGAATGACCCTCTGAATGGTGGATGATTACCATGGATTTAGCTAGATGATGGTGTGAAATTGGCCTACTTTCACACGGTTCGCACGCTTGGAATTTTAAAGAGCTAAGTCATGCAGTATTCAACCCCTTATTCAGAGGGTTCAGTTTCCGCAACTGAAGTTAGTTCGGCTACTATTCAGCTAGTGATTCAGAGGGTTCAGTTTCCGCAACTGAAGTTAGTTCAGCTACTATTCAGCTAGTGATTCAGAGGGTTCAGTTTCCGCAACTGAAGTTAGTTCGGCTACTATTCAACTAGTGATTCAGAGGGTTCAGTTTCCGCAACTGAAGTAAGTTCAGCTACTATTCAGCTAGTGATTCAGAGGGTTCAGTTTCCGCAACTGAAGTTAGTTCGGCTACTATTCAACTAGTGATTCAGAGGGTTCAGTTTCCGCAACTGAAGTAAGTTCAGCTACTATTCAACTAGTGATTCAGAGGGTTCAGTTTCCGCAACTGAAGTAAGTTCAGCTACTATTCAACTAGTGATTCAGAGAGAAGCTAGTGTTCAGCTACCTAGTCATTCGGTACTCGACCGTATGACTTTTTCTATCGGGGGGAAACGCATCTAGTGGCGTGTCCACGTAAAACGCAGATTGTGGATTGTGTAATTGAGTTTAGGGCCAGAAAGACACGTTTGACAAACAGAGAATGTTCAAGTGGTGTGTTTAAGTAGATGCGTGAAAGTGCCAAGCAGACAAGGTATTTCATTACAGCTCGTCCCCAAAATCAACAGTGCTCTTCTATTGTCCGCCCAAAGCTTTGTTTATACTTAGCTTATCCAAAAAGCCTGTAACAGAATCAGCATGTATCATTCCACCCACTTGTTTGCACACCTGCAAGTTGTTTATACCCACCAGGGGGAAAGTTAAGGACACGTTTCAGGACCCTGACAACATTCCTGAACAGAATATGTTCACGTATTTGTTCAGGTTCAGTCCTAACTGGATCTGTTATAGGATTGAATTCACTGTAATTGGCTCACTTTCAGGATGTTCAGAACACTGTTCAGGACGTTGTTGAGGATGTGCAGAACACTGTTCAGGACGCTCAGTATTTCAGTCTCCTGAAAGATCTTTTTTAAGGACGATGTCTGCTATTCGAAGACTCTGTATCAAATTTACGAACTTTCGTGTTCAGCCGCGATCAGGACATGGTTCAGACTGTTCAGGATGGATTCAGGATATTGTTCAGGATACTGTTCAGAGCACAGTTCAGGACGCTCAGTATTTCAGTGTCCCGAAAGATCTTTTCAAGGATATTATCTCCTTATCCAAGGACTGTGTATCAAATTTACAGATTTTCCTGATCAGCCGCGATTCAGGACATGGTTCAGACTGTTCAGGATGGATTCAGGATATTGTACAGGACATAACTAGAGTCCTTAGTCTTCTGTAGGTTATTTCTTTTGCTGGCTTAGCCTATAACACGTTATAAGTGAACCAATAAGCCTTGATACAAAAGTCTTGCTGCTGCTTATTCTTTTAAATGGAACAATATCAATAAACCATTATTCCCCTCTCTCCCCTTTTTCTTTCACGTTCCATAAGGGGGTCTTATTGCTAGGGGTTTTTCCCCTTCTTTCCCCCCCGTTTGCTTTTGGTCCAAACCATCTTAATGTGCGCTAGTCACCGAGATAATTGAATCAGGCCCCTGCCACTGTACACTTGGGGATTAAGTGATATCAGGGGGATTAACCCCTGCAATGTTGATACCGCAGCCCCATAAAAGGGGTGCATTTTTCATTCATAACGTAAGGTCACGTCGGAAACATTTTCCCTGTATTACGCCCTATATCAGACGATTCTTGATCCTCTTACTGAAATTAACTGTATCAGTAGTTGCCATGGTAACTACTTTTCTGACTGAAATTAACTGTATTTCACTGTAAATTCTCATAGAGTTTGTAGAGTTTGGAACAGAGACTCAGTGAGAAACTCTAAAAAGTTGTGAGATCTCACTGAGTCCTTACTGAGTCTCTGTCCCAAATTCTACATACTCTGTGAGAATTTTCAGTCGGGAATAGTTGCCATAGTAACTACTTTTCTAACTGAAATTAACTGTATTTCACTGAAAATTCTCATAGGGTTTGTAGAGTTTGGAACAGAGACTCGGTGAGATCTCACCTGAGATCTCACAACTTTTCAGAGTATCTCACTGAGATCTCACCTGAGTCTCTGTTCCGAATTCTACATACTCTATGAGAATTTTCAGTCAGGAATAGTTTCTATAGTAACAACTTTTCTGACTGAAATTAACTGTATCAACCCCGACTGAAAATTCTCATAGAGTTTGGAACAGAGACTTAGTGAGATCTCACAACTTTTTAGAGTTTCTCACTGAGATCTCACTTGAGTCTCTGTTCCGAATTCTACATACTCTATGAGAATTTTCAGTCGGGGAATAGTTGCCATAGTAACTACTTTTCCTGTTAGTTCTCAATTATTCCGCATCATTACACGTTGCAGTATCTTCTCCAGCAAGATTGTGTGTACCTTAATGAATCTTTAAGTGACTAGCTCACTACTTACTATCTCACTATTTGTCTTGGTTACTAAGGAACTGATACTTAACGTTATTATTTTTGTTTTATTAAGTGTGTAACTGCAATCTCCACGCTCGTCGTTGCCGGTTCAACATGGAGCTGTTCAAACTTTCTGGACGCGTTAGCGGAGGAGTCTGTCTCAAGTGTAGGCACAACACGGCCGGTAGATACTGCCATTACTGCAAAGAAGGCTATTACCGAGATCCTACTAAGCCTATCACCCATCGTAAAGCTTGCAAAGGTACTGAATCCCTCTAAATCTTCCCTTGGAAAATGCACTAAGGCCTCAGAAACAAAGACTTTTGTCGGTAGCCGTAAAGTATCATGCGAGTTTTATTAGCGCGGGAGATTTAAATTGCACGTTTTATTTGAAAATCTGCATGGACTTCTTGATCGTAGTTACCAGCAAAAAATGAAACTAGATTCGCTTTACTAACATTTTTTTTTCTCAGTTTAAAGTTTCTAGTTTAATTCATTTAAATTTAAAAGTAGTTTTGGGCTTTGGGAAGAGCTTCTGCGAATAATTCTTGAGGGAAAAATAGTTTGTCCAGGGGATTGAATAGAGAAGTCAAACGACAGGTTTGAAGCGTATAGTTTTCAAAAGGACATTGTGTTCCATGCCGGAAACAATATGGCCGCCAAAAAGGGCCGAAAGTCAAACGGGGTCCATAGGCCACACGAAACTATGCGGAATGAAAATGTGAAAAGGTCCCTCCAGGTCCTTACGGGGGGGAAAAACGAAGAATATGAAGAAGAAGAAGAAGAAGAGATAGAGGGCGCAATTAAATTGTAAAAGCCCAGGGAAAAAGGTGTCGGTATAACAATGGCAATTGACACCTTTTGGTGATAGAAGGCTTTTTATTTCCCTTCTATTCAAACCTGGATTTTTCCCTCCCACCCACCCGCTGTCTGGTATCTCAATAGCCCCTGAAATGCCGTGGAAAAATTAGCCCCTGGCCATAAAAATCCAAGATGGCCGGAAACCTGCACTGACGCGGGCGGACAGGGTACTTTCACGGATTTTGAAACCGTGAAAGTTTTCCACAAGGATTCTAATCCGTGAAAAAAAAACCCCGTGAGATTACACTGTCACTTTCACGGATTTTGAATCCGTGAAAGTTTTCCTCAAGGATTCTAATCCGTGAAAAAAAAACCCGTGAGATTGCACTGTCGCGGACAAGGCACTTTCACGGATTTTAAACCGTGAAAGTTTTTCTCAAGGATTCTAATCCGTGAAAAAACCCCCGTGAGATTACACTGTCGCGGACAAGACACTTTCACGGATTTTGAAACCGTGAAAGTTTTCCTTAAGGATTCTAATCCGTGAAAAACCCCGTGAGATTACACTGTCGCGGACAAGGCACTTTCACAGATTCAAAATCCGTGAAAGTTTTCCTCAGGGATTCTAATCAGTGAAAAACCCCGTGAGATTACACTGTTGCGGATAAGGCACTTTCAAGGATTTTGAATCCGTGAAAGTTTTCCTCAAGGATTCTAATCCGTGAAAAACCCCGTGAGATTAGCTTAAAAAACAACACGGAGTTTTGGTGATCCTTGAAAATTTTTTCAAGGTTTGAGAATACAGATCCGTGAAAGGGCTTTTTTTTCTCTACGGTACTTTCACGGGTTTTGGTGATCCTTGAAAAATTGTCCAAATTTTGAGAATACAGATCCATGAAAGGGCTTTTTTCCCTACGGTACTTTCAGGGGTTTTGGTGATCCTTGAAAAATTTTTCAAGGTTTGAGAATACAGATCCGTGAAAGGGCTTTTTTTTCTCTACGGTACTTTCACGGGTTTTGGTGATCCTTGAACAATTTTTCAAGGATCACCAAAACTCCCGTGTTTTTTAAGCTAATCTCACGGGGTTTTTCACGGATTAGAATCCTTGAGGAAAACTTTCACGGATTCAAAATCCGTGAAAGTACCTTGTCCGCGACAGTGTGTACGATTTATTCCAACCCCCACAACTGCGGACAGTCGTGTAAAGTATGTTAATAAGTAAATCTCACTGAAAATACTCTTAAAAATCACGAAAAAATTCAAGGAACATTTTGGTACCAAGAAAGTCTGAAAATTCCTGCAAGTTGATTTGATAAAGGTGTCCGCTATAGAGAGACGCTGCGCCTTGGGAATATACCCGACCTCTCAACTACGGACAGGCGTATAAAGTACGCTTGTAGGAAATCCAACCTGAAATTAATCTCAAAAATTACAAAAAAATTCAAGAAATATTTTGGCACCAAGCAAATTACAGAATTCCTGCAAGTTGATTTAATAAAGGTGTCCGCTATAGAGAGGCGCCGCGTCTCAGAATATACCAGACCTCTCAACTACGGACAGGAATACCAAATACGTTTATACGAAATTTTGCTTGAAAATACTCTTAAAAATCATGGAAAAATTCAAGAAATATTTTGGCACCAAGCAAATTACAGAATTCCTGCAAGTTGATTTAATAAAGGTGTCCGCTATAGAGAGGCGCTACGTCTTTGTGAATATACCAGACCTCTCAACTACGGACAGACGTATAAAGTACGCTTGTAGGAAATCCAACCTGAAATTAATCTTAAAATTCACAGAAAAATTCAAGGAACATTTTGGCACCAAGCAAATTAAAAAATTCCTTTAATATGATTTGCTAAAGGTGTCCGCTATAGAGAGGCGCTGGTATCCTTATTCCCCGAACGTCGTTTTTCCCCTGCTTCTTCCCCTCGGCCTCGACCTGGGCCTCGGCCACTTGTTTCTACGGAGCTTACGGTTGATTATTTATTACGTGAAAGGACGAAATTAAATCTCCCAACCTGTTGCCGTTATAAACTATTGCCAATTCGGAACACGTTCAAGCAGCAAAGCTCGCCGCCGTCATGCCTTATATCAATTCCCAATTACAGAATCAATTTCACTTTTGGTCCATTGTCAGATTCCATGCGTTCTTTATGCAAAAGATATAATTCTATGCTAATTTTCTATCAGCCTCAATTGTTTCCAGACTCAATTTTCAAAGAACGTCACCTTGAAAAAAAAAAAGATATACAACAGACAGTGTTGCCACTTTGGAGGGAGAGTTCCCTGGAAAAGGGGAAAAATGGGGTCTAAAAAAGAGAACAATAAGAGAAGAGGGGAAAAGGGGAAATCTAGAAATATACCCTTATATTATAGCACGGACAGGAAAAAGGGAAAAATAATGGAAGAGGGGAAAAGGGGAAACTGAAAAGTGGAAACACTGACAACAGCCATAGATTTTTCAGCAGTGTTGCCACTTTCAGTCTTCCCCTTTCCCCTCTTCCCTTATTTCCCCACTTTCCCTCTTCCATACTAGGATACAAAGCCTACTAGCAGATTTTCCCTCTTCCCTGTTTCCCTATGTTTCCCTTTTGAGGCCCCGTTTTCCCCTTTTTACAGGAAAATTTCTACTAGAATACAAATGCAATATGCGTTTCCCCTTTCAGTCTCCCCCTTCCCCCTCTTCCCTTATTTCCCCCCTTTCCCCCCTCCATACTAGGATACAAAGCTTACTTACACATTTTCCCTTTTCCTTGTTTCCTTATGTTTCCCTTTTGAGGCCCCGTTTTCCCCTTTTTAACAGAAAAATTTCTACTAGAATACAAATGCAATATGCGTTTCCCCTTTCAGTCTCTCTCCTTCCCTTATTTCCCCCCCTTTCCCCCCTCCATACTAGGATACAAAGCCTACTTGCAGATTTTCCCTTTTCCCTGTTTCCTTATGTTTCCTTTTTCAGGCCCCGTTTTCCCCTTTTTACAGGAAATTTCCCCTGCAAAGTGGAAACACTGATTTTCAGCGTGGGGCATGCATTTTAGGAGCAACCCGAACTGCAGCGTTGCCAATTCTCCAGAATTGAAGAAAAAATTTATTTAATTAGCATTTTTAACGCTTGGAAAGGTTTAAGACTCGAGTGAATGATTTAATTAAGAAAACGCCCAAAAGCTTGACATTCAAATATAATTTTTGCCTCACTGTTTACTTTGCATTTCCGCAAAAGGACGAGCTTAGAGGAAAGGAAAAAAAAAAACAAATGACGAGCGTCACGCGCTGCAGGACGCCACGCTGTCTAGCTCTCTGTTGCTTTGCAAAGTGTATCTTTTGCGACGTTTCCAACGAGTGCTAAAATTAGTCTCAACAAATCACGTGCTTTTCCAAAAAACAAACCGGAAGTTAGTGTTAATTTTCGGTGCCTTTTTTCAGTACCTTTTTTTTAAAAAAATCAAACTCTCCACGTGTGTAAGCGTTTCCATTCTGCAGCGTTGAAAAACGCCCAGTGCGCAAATGGCGTCTCTAAATCCATCTTCACCAAACAAATGCTGCAGAATTATTTTCTCCAATCTAAACAGAAAATCCAACCCTTTTACGATATTAATATCCTCGTTTTGCTCGATTTATACTTCATTATTTTGCCATTTTTTAAACAAGTATTTCCACTTTCAACTTTCCCCTTTTCTCCCTCTTCCCCTATTTCCCCCTTTTCCCCCTCCTTACTAAAATACAAGGCGTGTACTTCCCGATTTTCCGATTTCCGTCTTCCCTTATTCCCTCCGTGCTATGGAATACAAGGCTGTACTTGTAGATTTTCCGTTTTCCCTCTTCCCCTATTTCCCCCCTTTCCCCCTCCGTACTATAGAATCCAAGGCTGTGCTTCTAGATTTTCCGTTTTCCCTTTTCCCTTATTTCCCCCCTTTCCCCCTCCGTACTAGAATTCAAGGCTGTACTTCTAGATTTTCCGTTTTCCGTCTTCCCTTATTCCCCTCCGTGGTATAGAATACAAGGCTGTACTTCTAGATTTTCCGTTTTCCCTTTTCCCTTATTCCACCTTTTCCCCTCTCGACTATAGAATCCAAGGCTGTACTTCTAGATTTTCCGTTTTTCCTTCTTCCCTTACTCCACCTTTTCCCCTCCGTACTAGAATTCAAGGCTGTACTTCTAGATTTTCCGTTTTCCCTCTTTCCTTATTTCCCCCTTTTCCCCTCCCGACTATAGAATCCAAGGCTGTACTTCTAAATTCTCCGTTTTCCCTCTTCCCTTGTTTTCCCCTTTTCAGTCCCCATCCCCACCTTTTTTCAGGGAATTTCCCTGCAAAGTGGGAACACTGTTTTTAACTCTAGACGAACTACGTATAGACTTAAATAAAGCGAAAGGTTTTACGTGCTTCCGTACTAGAAAAGAAGGCTGTACTTATAAATTCTCCATTTCCCCTCTTCCTTATTTTCCCCTTTTCAGACCCCATCTCCCTCCTTTTTTCAGGGAATTTCCCTGCAAAGTGGAAACACTGTTTCTAACTCTAGACGAACTACGTATAGACTTAAATAAAGCGAAAGGTTTTGTGCGGGGTGGTCTTCAGGCCTTTTTCGATTTACGTGCTTCCATGCTAGAACAGAAGGCTGTACTCCCAAAGTTTTCGTTTTCCCTCTTTCCTTATTTCCCCCTTTTCCCCTCCCGACTATAGAATCCAAGGCTGTACTTCTAAATTCTCCGTTTTCCCTCTTGCCTTGTTTTCCCCTTTTCAGACCCCATCCCCACCTTTTTTTTTCAGGGAATTTCCCTGCAAAGTGGGAACACTGTTTTTAACTCTAGACGAACTACGTATAGACTTAAATAAAGCGAAAGGTTTTGTGCGGGGTGGTCTACAGGCCTTTTTCGATTTACGTGCTGTTGTAAGATATTTGTGAACTTTTGCTGTTTTCTTTAAAAACTCTTTGAAGTTGGAGGAAAAAAGTGTTCAAAGCCTGGCTTTCCCACATGCCAAGTGAGGAAAGACTTCATACCGATAATTATTTTAAAGGGCGAAAAACCCTGAAGCCAGCCCTGAATGTGTGAACAAAATCCTTACACCTGGTACTCGCTGACAGATCAAGTTTTCATTCGGTTATTCATTCGGTTATTCAGTCAGTCAGGTAGCAAATTGTCTGGTAGAACTTCTGCGATGGTTTATGTTTTTATTTTTGATTCGTTTCGTCATTCATTCACTCAGTCATTCGTTCAGTCATTCATTCAGTCATGCGGACATTCATTCAGTTATTCATTCTTTCAGCTAGCCAGTTGTTTAGTAGAACTTCTCGGATGCTTATCTTTCTTTTTGTTTTTATTCGTTTTATCATTCATTCATGCTATCATTCATTCACTCATTCATTCAGCTAGCGATTTTTCAGTTTCATTTAACGAGTTCCAAGCTAGGAGAACTTCTCTGATGTTCATTTAGTTTTACTTATTCATGCTATCATTCATTCACTCATTCATTCATCCATCCATTCACTCATTCATTCATCCATCCATTCACTCATTCATTCAGCTAGGGATTTTTCATTTTCATTTAACGAGTTCCAAGCTAGCAGAACTTCTCTGACGTTCATTTAATTTTACATATTCATGCTATCATTCATTCATCCATCCATTCACTCGTTCATTCAGCTAGCGAATATTTTTCACTTTTATTCAAAGAACACAAAGCCCGCTGAACTTTTTGGATGCATTTCCTTACACTGGACAAAAACTTTTCGAATAATTTTTCAAAGGCAAAAGTTGATCAAGGGGTCCGAAACTTGCAATAATCTTCGTACACCTAGGTCATGTTATCACTGTTATCAACCTGTTATCTCCGTGTTATCGTCTGTTATCAGATAATCTTCGTACACTCTTGCAACGGAGTTTCGGACCCTTTGGAAACTTCCAATAATCTTCGTACACCCACGTCGTGTTATCACTGTTATCAACCTGTTATCTCCGTGTTATCGTCTGTTATCAGATAATCTTCGTACACTTTTTCTCGTAGTTTCAGATCCCTTGAAGTTGATCAAGGGGTCCGAAACTTGCACTAATCTTCGTACACCTGGGTCATGTTATCACTGTTATCAACCTGTTATCTCCGTGTTATCATCTGTTATCAGATAATCTTCGTACACTCTTGCAACGGAGATTTCGGACCCCCTTGAAGTTGATTAATGAATTTGCCGGCTATTGTGACATACACTGGACCAAAGGGTAGGAATTCTGTTATAATTCTTAACAAGCATATGTCACTGTGTTGACTGATTAATGATCCATTCTATTCATGCGTTTCGCAAAGGGGTATAGACTCTATGCCAAACGACAGTGGCGCCAAGCAGTCGCAGCGGCCGCAGTTGGAAACTCGCGTCGTCCGCTCTTGTAGGACCAGCAAAACAGCGTTAAGTCATGTGACACCATCAGGAGCTTGTCCTGACAACAGCAGACGACGCGAGTTTCCAACTGTGGCCGCCGCGGCTGCTTGGCGCCACTATCGTTTGGCATAGAGTCTATACTCTATTCAAGTGGTTCGTATATGAAATTTCCCAATAGAAGGAATTCAGCTAGATGATAGTGTGAATGAGGCCCGCTTTTACACGGTTCGTATACTTGAATTTCCTAAGATCTAAGTATCATGCAGTATTCAGTCCTTTATTCAGAGGGCTCAATTTCAGCAACTAAAGTAAGTTCAGCTAGTGTTCAGCTACCTAGTCATGCGGTACTCAATCGTATGACTTTTCAGTCAGGATACCCTTCAGATTAGAAAATGATGTGGTAGTCAAACGTCAGAATGACCCTCTGAACGCTGCATGATTACCATGCATTCAGCTAGATGATCGTGTGAATTAGGCCCACTTTCACACGGTTCGTATACTTGAATTTCCTAAGATCTAAGTATCATGCAGTATCCAATCCCTTATTCAGAGGGTTCAGTTTCAGCAACTAAAGTAAGTTCAGCTACTATTCAGCCAGTGATTCAGAGGGAAGCTATAAGTTTTCAGCTACCTAGTCACTCGGTACTCAACCGCATGACTTTTCTATCGTAGTTGACATTCAACATTATCTAAACTTAACTCCTAAATCATCTAAACCATAGATCCAAAAGGGGTCCGAAACTTCCAATAATCGTCGTATACCCGGGTCATGTTATCGCTGTTATCAACCCGTTATCTCCATGTTATCTCCGTGTTATCACATGTCATCAAATAATCTTCGTACACTTTTCCTCAGAGAGTTTCGGACCCTCCTGTAAATCCATCATAATAATAAAATAATAAATCATAGAATAAATCTAAAAACAAATGGCATACACAGTGTTTCCACTTTTCAGTTTTCCCTTTTCCCCCTCTTCCCTTATCTTTCCCCTTTTCCCCCCTCCGCTTGAAAATAACAGTTTCCCTTTTTCCCCCTCCGTGATACTGAGTAAAGCTACATTTGTAAATTCACTTTTCCCTCCATTTTTCCCTTTCCCTCTTCCTCATTTTCCCTATTTGAGGGAATTTCCCTGCAAAGTGGAAGCACTGTAGGATATACAACGTCTAGATTTCCCCTTAACCCTCTTCTTTTCTTCTTCTTCCCCTTTTCAGACCCCATTTCACCCCTTTTTTCAGGGAATTTCCCTGCAAAAGTGGAAACACTGGACATACGGTATACTACTTCACAGTGTTTCCACTTTTCAATTTTCCTTTTTCTCCCTCTTCCCTTATCTTTCCCCTTTTCCCCCCCTCCGTGCTAGAATATACAATGTCTAGATTTCCCCTTTACCCTCTTCTTTTCTTCTTCTTCCCCTTTTCAGACCCCATTTCTCCCCTTTCTTCAGGGGATTTCCCTACAACAGTGGAAAAACACTGTAGAACATACGGTATATAGTACTTTTACCAACTATATCAGACTAGAACTCTTTACTTATACGAAAAAAAAATGGCGGGTACTAAGACTAATCGCATGTTGCATGATGGATTGTGTATATCTTATAGAATGCGAATGTCATCCAGTCGGGGCTTCTGGTCGCACTTGCAACCAAACTACCGGACAATGTCCCTGCAAGGACGGGGTCACTGGAATCACCTGCAATCGCTGCGCTAAGGGATACCAACAGAGCCGCTCCACCATTGCTCCGTGCATCAGTAAATACCAAACCATTTCCCCGTGCATTTTTATTTATTTTTTTTTCGCTTTTGGTTTCTAAACAAATGGACACAGCTATGCATGTATATATATATAAGATAACTGAACGTAACAAAAATCCAACTGAAAATTCTCATAGAGTAATGTAGAATTTGGAACAGAGACTCAGTGAGATCTGAGTGGGAAACTATACAAAGTTGTGAGGTCTCACGAGCTCTGAGACTCAGTGAGGAACTGTACAAAGTAGTGAGGTTTCGCTGAGATCTCACAAACTCTGAGACTCAGTGAGAAACTCTACAAAGTTGTGAGGTCTTACTGAGATCTCACAAATTCTGAGACTCACAAAAATTCTACAAAGATGTGAGGTCTCACAGAGATCTCACAAACTCTGAGACTCAGTGAGGAACTCTAGAAAGTTGTGAAGTCTCACTGAGATCTCACGAGCTCCGAGACTCAGTGAGAAACCTTACAAAGTAGTGAGGTTTCGCTGAGATCTCACAAACTCTAAGACTCACAAAAATTCTACAAAGTTGTGAGGTCTCACTGAGATCTCACCCGAGTCTCAGTTCCAAATTCTACATACTCTATGAGAATTTTCAGTCGGTAAGTGAATTAATGGACGATTTTGTATTAACCAGAAATCCCTAAATCGCCTGCCAGTGTTCCAGCAGTTGCAGAGCCTGCCAGTTCTAATACAGGTATAACTTTTGAGAGTCTTGTGAACAGTGTTTCCACTTTCAATTTCCCCGTTTTCCCCTCTTCCCTTATTTTTCCTTTTTCCCCGGCGTGCTAGAATACCGGCTGTACTTCTAGGTTTTCCCTTTTCCCTCTTCTCTTATAGTTTTCCCTTTTCCCTCTTCGCTTATAGTTTTCCCTTTTCCCCTCCGTACTAGAATACCGGCTGTACTTCTAGGTTTTCCCTTTTCCCTCTTCTCTTATAGTTTTCCCTTTTCCCCTCTGTACTAGAATACCGGCTGTACTTCTAGGTTTTCCCTTTTCCCTCTTCTCTCATAGTTTTCCCTTTTCCCCTCTGTACTAGAATACCGGCTGTACTTCTAGATTTTCCCTTTTTCCCTCTTCTCTTATAATTTCCCCTTTTCCCCTTCCGTACTAGAATACGGGCTGTACTTCTAGATTTTCCCTTTTCCCTCTTCTCTTATAGTTTTCCCTCTTCAGACCCTATTTTTTCCTTTTTTTCCTTTTTTTTCAGGGAATTTCCCTGCAAAGTGGAAACACTGCATGTGAAGCCTTTCGGAGAGAAAGGTAGAAAAATAATTCAGGTTGTGTTGGTGGCTGAACATAATTTACGAGCCTTGCCTTAATGAACCGCAAATGTGCGCGCCTTAATTAGCCACACACCGTTGCCATTTCAGAGTTTCTTTTTCTGACTTTTCCTGAATCGTCGACTTGTTTCTTCATTTCAGTGTTTTTTTCTTTTCTTATTTCTCATTCCCAGCTGACGGTTGCGGCCCGTGCCCTGCGGATAATCGCCGGCTCAATCTCAAGAAATACTGCAAAAGAGATTACGGTAAAAATCCTATATATATATATATTCCCTTTATTATCTAGTTCTTTTCAGTATCTTATTATGTTAATACATTTTCTTTTTTTCCCGCCATTTTTAGCTGTGCTGGCTGTGGTTACGGACAGGGCGGCATCTGGCGACTGGGTCAAATTCACCATCAACGTCCAGACGATATTCAAGAAACCCCGTGACAATCGCATCCGACGCGGATTGACTTTCTTCTGGGTCAAACTGACGGATCTCGCCTGCAAGTGTCCCAAGATCAAGATTAACAAGTAAGTGCCGCGCGCCACCTAGCGGTAAAATTTTGAACTAAATTCAAAATATTATCCCAAAAATTTTTTTCTCCCACTGTTTATTAATATTTGACAGAAATTGAATATGTTTTTTCGTGAAATAATGCTGAACAAATTAATGCCAGTTTAGTAAATAAGAATTACTTTGCAATAAGAAAATCAGTAAGGTTTCGAGTGAACGATACAATCGTCGTTTGAAGCGCAGGGCCTCGTTTACGTTTAATTTAAAAGTTAGTATACTTTTGTTTTGCTTAATTTTGATTTCGGTAATTTGTAGGTCGTACCTGATTTTGGGTGGCATCGAGGACAACAACAAGTACGGCAGGCCCGGCGTGGAGCTCAATTCCCGTTCGATCGTCATCGAGTGGAAGTCGGAGTGGACGAGTCGGATGAGGCGGTTCGAGCGCCGCGCGTCTCGGAAATGCAAGTGAGCGAGCGTCACGACGAACTTTAACGACGAGCATAATTTGAAGGATTTTCATTTCATTTGATTCATTCCTTTTCTTCCTGTATCGTCGCTGCACATTTCTGTTCGGTGTAGTATATACAAACTAAATTTCACTTATCAGAACGGAAGACTTCAGTCGACATATCTTCTTTCATGACTGATCGGCTGCGTTTTTACGTGTTTTTCAATGTTGTGTGTAAGTTCCTACATGTGCTTATTTTAGGCTTACCATCCAGTTTTAGGTACGAAAAGTGTCCGACATAACGTTCAGTGTACAAAACTGTCAACGTTTTGTTTTATCGTAGCCCGACTCTTGAATTCTTAAATACTCCCAGACCGTCTTAGCTTTACTTTTTCAACTCATTTGAGAGATTTTCTTCTGTGTGCCAAAATTTTTGTATGTTTTGCTTGTACAATTTTCATTTGAATTTTTTTTTTTTGAAATCACGCGCCATACGCCTATACTTTATTTTACAGCGTTGCCAATTCGTTTTATTTTGTGCATGCATCTATATAAATAATCTTTTAATCATTTTTCGCTGAAACCCGGACAAAAGAGCTTCAGAAAATTTTTTTTCTAAAAATATTTCGAATTTTAATTAACTGTCCTTTGTATTTATGTGATAATAACTGGAGTACACTTTCATTTCTCTGTGTCCAAAAACAAAAAGCGGCAGTCTTAATTCAAATTTTCTGCATAACGTAGACGAATCCGTTGGAACCGAGCAAATAGCCAGGGACTTCTTTCCGTGGAACCAGAAATTTCCAAAGTCCATCAGCAACAAGTTTCTCAACATCGTCGTAGAAATGGCCGTAGTCTGGCGAAGTTTCTTCGTATCCCTGACGGACAACCCACGTTATAATTCCACCTAAAACGTTCAGAGATATAATATAAACTATTCAAGTCGTTTAAGATATTCTAAAATAACTTTACCTGGTTTAACAACTCGCAGAAGTTCGGGAAAGACATCAGAATACAGATGACCCGGTGCGAAACAGCCAGAACCGATTATAACGTCGTACGTTTCTACGGCAGATAATAAATTTAAAAAATAACTTAAATTAAATTTTATTGAGTTAATTTTGTACCTGATTCTATGGGACATGTATTTCCTTTACCCAGCAAAGCAGCAATATAATTCTGGTATAGATTTTTCTCTTTGGACAGTCGTAGCATATCTGCGCATCCGTCTATGGCGTCTATGTTGGTATAGCCGTGCTCTCTAAGCTGTTAGATTCATAGTTTTCACTTTAGAAATTATTCATGAATTAAGACTGAGAGTGTTAAAGCTAACCAGTTGTGCTACGAGTCCAGTTCCAGCAAGAAGGTCCAGGATCCTGACGTTCTTGTCCAGTCCAAGAGCGACGAAACTATCAACTACGTGCTGGTTGCCATTATAGCCACTCAGAACCATGTCATTCTCGTACTAAAATGATAAATGAACACTTGAGCAATTAGCAAATTCATCTGCACGAACAACTAAGTGAGAAATTTACCTTTTCGCTCCATTTGGAGTAGTAGGTTCTAGTCGACTGTGGATCGGATTTGTCAGTAATGACTGCTGATTCGTAGTCGTCTGAAAACTCCATTGTTTAGTTGAATGTAAGATTTTATTAGAATCAAATCTAAGCTCTCTGATGGTCAGTTCTCAACTGCTGTGATTGAACAACAAGCTGGCGGTGTTTATATACAAGTTGTACCCACGTAGCGACTTCATTGATCATTCCACCAGTGTTCTAAGCAATTAAGTCAGTCGTGTCAACAGCACGTATCGTTTCAGTATTCTATCCAAGTCTCAGATTGGCTAACATTACAGTCAAAACATTGTTACAGATTAATTCATCATTATTATTAATGTGCTTTTAGATATTAGAATTCATTATAATTGTCTTAGACTAGTCAGTGTTCCCACTTTTGCAGGGAAGTTTCCTGAAAAAGGGGAAAATGGGGTCTGAAAAGGGAAAGATAGGAGAAGAGGGGAAAAAGAGGGAAGACAAGGGAAGAGGGGAAAAAGAGCAAACTGAAAGGAGAAACATTGAATTAGAATTCATTATAATTGTCTTAGAATAGTCAGTGTTCCCACTTTTACAGGGAAGTTTCCTGAAAAAGGGGAAAATGGGGTCTGAAAAGGGAAAGATAGAAGAAGGGGGAAAAGGGAAGATCCAGAACTATAGCCTGTATTTTTGTACAAAGAGGGGAAAAAGAGGGAAAAAAGGGAAGAGGGGAAAAAGAGCAAACTGAAAGGGGAAACACTGAGACTAATTTACTATTAATGATTATTGTGCTGTTCTGCCATAATGTAAAATCCAAGCCGTTACTTTTGAAAATAAGTATTAAATAATTTATTCCAAATATAACAATTCCCCAGCGAAAAAAAAAAAAATTAAGGATGTCGGCTACATCCTGAACGGTATCCGTAACATATCCTGAATATCCTGAACCACGTCCAATCGTGGATGAGTAAAAAAAAAATTGTGTTGAGAGTTGTGAATATTGATTACTGAGGGCGCCATTAAGTATCCTGAAAAGCGTTTTTTCAGGACGCCGTTAAGTACCCTGAACATGTATTACTCAGCCATTTCAATGTCAGGGTCCTAAATACACTGGAAGTGGGGCCAATTTCACTGCACTCAGAATCCTGATTACCATTCTGAAAATGTCCTTTTTCAGGATATTTTCAGGGTCCTGAAACTATCCTTAATTTTCTGCTGGGTTCTAAATATATGTCTATGATGTACGTATTTAACTTAATTACATTATTAGATGGAGATGTAAAAAAATACCATATCGTTCAGGATATTTTCAGGGTCCTGACACTATCCTTAATTGTCTGCTGGGTTCTGAATATATATATCTACGATGTATATATTTAACTTAATTACATTATTAGATGGAAATGTAAAAAAATGCTATATCATTCAGGATATTTTCAGGGTCCTGACACTATCCTCAATTGTCTGCTGGGTTCTGAATATATATATCTACGATGTATATATTTAACTTAATTACATTATTAGATGGAGATGTAAAAAAAAATGCCACGTCATTCAGGATATTTTCAGTGTCCTGACACTATCCTTAATTTCCTGCCGGGTTCTGAATATATCTCTACGTTATATATATTTAACTTAATTACATTATTAGATGGAAATGTAAAAAAATGCCATATCATTGTATTGCTTTGATATTCTGTAAGTGAAATGGATTGTACGGAGTATGTCGGTCACGAAGATCGGAGAACTTTCAGGATTTATCTCACGTTAATCATCAATTTCACGCAGAACGAATCCGTATCAGTTCAATTGTGTATATTTATTTGTTTATTTCTTCTCGGCTTAGGCCGTAGGCCTATTGCCACATAAGTGTGTGTATAATATAATTGTGTATACAATATACATGTATTATATAGAAAACATCATACTTAACTTATTCCAAATATTTGTTGTTCTTTTAAAGAGCTATACTCATTTTTTTATTTATTTTTAATTTATTATTATTATATTTTTAGATTATTTTAATTATTTTTTATTGTTTATTATTTTTTTAGTGTTATTATTTAGATTGATTTTTGATATATACTTATGATGGCAAACATCACGAACAAATATACGACAATCTCAATTAATGAAAATATTAAGTAGGATTATTAATATGTTGTAGAAAGTTTAGTAATAGACTAAAAATAAGGTATTTAATGATTCCAGCATAACAGTTCCAAGTTCTTAATGTTAGTACTAGTTATTCTGATTTTTCTAACATTCCATAAATCATATAGGCAATTTTAATAATAATTCTTGTGATTTTTTATTTTATTTCCGTGTCGGGTATTCAGGCTGTGTACCCATGGGTCCAGTGCTCAGTGTGAGGGAACTTGGCAGACCCTTTCATCGGTCTGCCTAGAGTGGCTGGCCCGGTAGTAGGCCTCACTTGGCAGTGGGATCGAAGCCACAGACCCAGAGACGAAGAGCGGCGGTCGTCGTAACCGCTGAGCTACCAGCCCTCAGTTCCTGTGATACATAAATGATTTCAATAGATCGAAAAAAAAAGATAAATAAGCCAATAGAGTATTAGTTAAAAAGTCTCTTATAACTGAATCAGTGGTAGTATTAGAGGACTTTTGGGGAAACGCTCTTCATTGGTCGACAGCATGTGACGTCACTAGCCAGACTTCTGTCAACAGCTGACAGTTTGGTCCTGGGATGAACGCGTATCAAAGTTTTCGGTCATTTAAACAAGTTGTGTAAAATAGATTCTGTCCACTTCGGCTGAAACAAAACAGTAAAACCACTGATATAAATATTAGAAGACGTTGTGAAAGATTTTTCCATAAGAGATAGTTATCACAGGTGTAAGAGTTTGTTGTACTACAATGTTGGAAGCCTCGTAGTAACTTAATTGTTCCATTCCAACTGAGAAGAAAGACTAGTTTTGAGATTTGCAGAAGCATATGGAAGTATAAATTGTACGGGAATCCAGCTTCACTGGAAAATGTATGATCTTTGATTAAGGCTGAGCTGGATTACTAGCTCAGCTGCCTAGACAACAAGTCCATTGCGAGATTCGCGCTGCACATTCGCTTGTTTCAGTGGCTTGATCAGAACTAAATGACTTGCTCTGCAAGGTTTATTTCATTTCTGTTATTCTATCTAAGACAGCTATGACATCTGAGACATAATCTGTTTCTACTGCAGCACGAGGCTACTCTTGTTGACGAGGGGAAAACATACTCAGGAAAGACAACTTAAACAACAATTCTCGGAAGAGTACGTTTCTACAGTAAACACCGCGTCGTTTGGACTTAAAATGTTTATTTTTCTAAACTAACTTATCAAACAAGTGGAACAGAAACAGTGAACAATATGGAAATTTCTGAAACACTCTAATTGACTCTAACGATGACTGGAAGACTGCTCGATACGTACCGATTCTTGCAAAATACTGTGCAATAACTAACTTTTTTAGTTACTAATGACTAAAGAAAAGTTTCTGTTTATAACGCTAATGCAACGTTCGCCTCTAGGTCGAAGTTTACCACAAATCTCAAGAGAGAAATGCGGTAAAGTCGACCAAGATCGAATCTGCTGGCCTTCCAGATTTCTTTGGAACAGAATGAATTTCACCGAAACTTTGAAACTTGGAATTGAACGTTATCAACAGCAGCTTAAAACACAGTGCGCCAAGTTCGATCGATACAACTGTTGTATCAAATAGTACAAGTAATGCTGCTCAAATTATACTGCGAAGAAGACAAACGTGACATGATGTCCTCGGAAATCATTCATGGGTTGAGTTATTTTCATTTAAAAAAATATGTTTCGAGCACTATGTCCACACTGCATACTATGCTGGTATAACTTTTCGAGTGACTTACTCTTTACTGTGTAATTTATACTCCCGATGTGTTATTTACGCTAGAACAAGTCCTGCAATGTGAACATAGTAGGACTGATCTCGGCTTTTGTTAATTGTTGTTTATGGGTGCTCTCTCGGAAGATACAACCTTTAACATGTTATTCATCGTGAAGTCACCCGACCGCATATGGAATTTTCGTTTAGTCCCAGAAAAAATTTTTCGTTCCAAAAATCCTCTGAATGAATACAGACAATTTTTCTAAAAAATTTTGTTTTCCATGCTGCGTAGTATTATTGGTTGTAATCAAATTTTCTGCATAACATATACGAAACCCTTAGAACTGAGCCAATAGTCAGCGACTTCTTTTCTGGGTACCAAGAATTTCCAGCGTCTTTCAGCGACAAATTTCTCGACATCGTCATAGAAACTGCTGAAAACTGCCGAAGCTTCTACGTATCCTTGACGTACAACCCAAGTTATTATTCCACCTAGAACCATTAAAATAATTGACACTTTTTGTCCATAAACCTGTTCAAAGTGATTCTGAAATATTTTTACCTGGTTTAACAACTCGCAGAAGTTCGGGAAAGACATCAGAGTAGATGTGGCCCGGTGAAAAGCAGCCAGAACCGATTACAACATCGTACGTTTCTATGGCCGGTAACATACTTACAAATAATTAACATTAAAGTCTATAGAGTTAATATTATACCTGATTCTATGGGACATGTATTTCCTTTACCCAGCAGAGCAGTAATATAATTCTTGTATAAATTTTTCTCTTTGGATAGTCGTAGCATATCTGCGCATCCATCTATGGCGTCTATGTTGGTATAGCCGTGCTCTCTAAGCTGTTAGATTCATAGTTTTCACTTTAGAAATTATTCATTAATTAAGACTGAGAGTTTTAAGACTACCAGTTGTGCTACGAGTCCAGTTCCAGCAAGAAGGTCCAGGATCCTGACGTTCTTGTCCAGTCCAAGAGCGACGAAACTATCAACTACTTGCTGGTTGCCATTGTAGCCACTCAGAACCATGTCATTCTCGTACTAGAATGATAAATTAACACTTCAGCAATTAGCAAATTCATCTGCACGAACAACTAAGTGAGAAATTTACCTTTTCGCTCCATTTGGAGTAGTAGGTTCTAGTCGACTGTGGATCAGCTTTGTCAGTAACGGCTCCTTCGTAATTACCTGACGACTCCATTGGTTTATTTGTTGTAGATTATATGAAAATTGAAATCCGAGCTATCTGATGTCCAGTCCCCAACTGCTGTGATTAAAGGAAAAACAGTGGTGGTGATTATATACCAGTTATACTCACGTGACAACTAGCTTTGGTAGTCCCGCGAACTCTCATAACATAAATGGTACTTAAAAAGTTTTCACCTATGAAACTTAAACGTGACGAAAAATCCGATATTTTCCTGTTTAAAAAGTGTACATCTTGACTAAATATACTCATAATATGTACATCAAACACACGTATATTGTAAACACCATAAAATATCGCCGAGACGAGAAAGCTTTGATTACTTATCACAAACCGAATAACAGAAACTTTGGACGTGAAAGAAACCAATGTTTGTCTAATTATGAAAAGGTGGATAAGAAAATTACAAACAAAAACAAGTCGGATTTGATAAAACTACACATTCTTTTTCGTATTCAATAACAGCTGTTGTCAAGTACTGTACAGCGCTTGAACAGTACCCAATTGATGAATAAAATGTCTTACAAACAGATACAATGAAACTAAGTTATTCAAACAACCAACAAAAAACACGTTATGGAGTACTAATGATTAAGTCCTATACTTGTTTAATGCAAAATAACCACCCATTAATCTCGTTAATGGACATCTTCAAGTGTGTTTAGTTATTTAAAGTATTCTTCGTGTAAGATACACAGTAATTCCATTTATGATTATAAAATTACTTAAGCCTGGACTATATCTATAAGATCATTTTTCATTATAGTTTTCTATAAGATTATTCTATTAGATTCTACTATTACTACTCCGCAATCACTGTACTACTACTTTACTGCTACTGTACTATACTACTACTATATTTATACTCTATAACTATTACTATTCTAATCTTAGCAAATACCAAAAATGAACACTGATGGCTCCAGCGCTGTCCTAAATACGGGGTTTTCTGCTGTTGAATTGCTGGAGAACAGGATTGTCATAGTGAAAAGACGTTTTACAAGGCCATTTCAGAGTTATTTTGCGGAGGCTGCAGCCCTGCAGAACCTTTACCAAAATCGGTTGTTCTACCACCCTAGTCAATTTAAGGTCTCTCATTTTCCCAGTGAAAACTTTTTATCCAAATTTAAAACAGGTATTGACAAATTATGCCGCTGCGGACAGAGTTTTCACACCATCTCCCATATTCTTTTCTATTGCCCACTTTTAAACAAACAACCCGCAATTTTAATTCGAGAAACAAAACGGCCCTCGCTTCATTTTCTTCGCATAATCTCCCGACTGAAACTTCTCATAGAGTATGTAGAATTTGGAACAGAGACTCGGTGAGATCTCAGAACTTTGTAGAGTTTCTCGCTGAGATCTTACTGTCTCTGTTCCAATGTCTACATACTCTATGAGAATTTTCAGTCGGGCTGTTTTAAAAAACAGGAGCTTTCCATTTTTGTAGCAAATCTTTTTAAATGCAGTCTATATTTGAACAGAACTTAGCAAAGGTTTTAGACGTAGAAAAAACATGAGTCGCTTTTAAATTGTCAGAAACATGATAGTATGAGGTTATGGGCGCAAGCCTGCATACCTCAACTGAATTCAATAAAAATAAAATAAATTACTATTCTGTTAGATTATTAGAGTCCACTTGTGACCTCTGACCTGTGTAGACGTGCTTTCTTGCGCTCCCACAGTTTCCCATTTGCCTTTGCGCTGAAAAGCACAACACCGAATCTTGCCCGAACACCGGTCATGCTCTGAAATGTGTCAATTGCAGCAGCAGCAATAACCACTCAGCTGCGGACAAGAGTTGCCCTAAACTCAATCAAGCTGCCAAACGTCTAGGGAAAATCTACAACGTGAATGACCAATAGATTCCACGGACAAATCAAAATAGCCGTCCTGAACGTACACAAAAATTGGCCCGTCCTCCATGCGCTACTCTTTAACTCCTGTTTCAGCAACGCAGACATTCTTCTCTGCCAAGAAGTCCCGGCTGAGCTGACGTCTTACCCGCCGAAAGGCTGTTTAACCGACGATATTGTCAACCACTTCGCAACTGACTTGCTTGGTGGAGTACCGCTTCCTCCAAAGAGATCTCTGAACGATTCCTCTAGCTGGTCAGGCGTATCCGAAACCGCGCCGGACATATCTCCAGTTGAACTACTACTGGGCCTGAATACTACCGACTCCAAGAAAAGCCCAGGAGAGGACGGGATTCAGTGCATTGTACTCCAGAAAGCCTACCCGAGTATCAAACGAAGCCTACTGAAACTTTTCAACGCTTCCCTACATTTGGGCTGTTCCGGATAAACCCGGAAGGTCACCGAGTTTGACCTTAGTCGAAACTTTGCCACGTTTTTCTCTTCGGATTCGTGGTAAAGCTTCGACCTTGGTGAACGTTGAACAAACGTTGGAAAACTTTCTTTACCCGTAAATAGCTATTAGTCAGGCAGTATTTGATCAACCTTTGAAGAGTAATAGTTAATTTCGGCAGTCTTCGTTTTCTCTTTATTCCGTTTGCCTTGTCTGTATCAATTTAGTCTAAAAGAAAATATACGTTTTATTGTACTCCAAATGTCACGCCGTGTTGATTGAAATTTGTGACATGGGCCACTATCCTACTTCATGGAAAATCGCGAAAGTGGTGATTCTAAAGAAAGCAAACAAACCAGACTACTCGGTGACGTCTGCATACCGGCCCATCTCCCTTTTATGCACTGTTCAGTGGTAGAATGTTTTCTGATTTCGGTTGACGGTGACTTTAAACGTTCCAGTTGCCAATTTTGTATTTGCCAATAGCATTTAGAACATAAGATAAATGCACACAATGAGAACATAAAACAATTGCGTACAACCGCTGGCAAGAATGCCGACGCTGAACCAAAGACTACA
The DNA here is from genome assembly GCA_002872375.1 of Eulimnadia texana. Classification (NCBI taxonomy): domain Eukaryota; kingdom Metazoa; phylum Arthropoda; class Branchiopoda; order Diplostraca; family Limnadiidae; genus Eulimnadia; species Eulimnadia texana. The sequence goes on along the minus strand of NKDA01000001.1, from coordinate 34,628,028 downwards.
CTTTACAATAAAATTAACTGAAAACTCGTTAAACCCGATTAAGTGAAAACTGAGTGACCTAACTGCAGCCACTGCTGAAACCCAACTCTGCGCCACTCTGCGACCAACTGTCTTCTCTCTGACCCTGAGACTCTCTCAGTGCCCTCGTGGCAGGGTTCACCAGGCTTGCAAAACCTCGGTTTTCACCCTGGTTACTTTGAAAATAAAACTTTACCTAATTTGCATGTAAAACCCTGCCACGTGGCTCTGAACTTAAAACAGAACTTTCTGGAACTTCCGGCTTGTCCGGAACATGCATGATGGGCAAACTACTGGAAAAAATAGTCACGAAGTAGCTCCAATTCATCATCCTGGATAAGCAGTTGCTTCACCCTCTACAGTTCAGCTTTCGCCAAAATACCTCTGCACCGGACGCGATCTTGAACACGGTCAACCTCGCTTTCTCAAGTTTTGGAGAGCGAGGGACGATGTCATTGCTGAAACTGGATATGCAGAAGGCCTTTGACACAGTCAGCCATCGGGCAATCGTTCAGAAGCTGGCTGGTAAGGGAATCTCGCAATCGCTTTCTGTCACTAGATAGAATCCTTCCTTACAGGACGTTTATTCCGAGTCATAAGTAATGGTTCCAACTGCAGTTCGCTCCACTGGTTAGTCAAAGGAGTACCGCAAGGATCTCCTTTATCCCCATCCTCTTCACAATAGCTGTAGACGACCTTCTTACTTCGCTGAACAATATCTCTGAGGTAGTCGCCCAAGCCTTTGCAGATGATGTCACCATTATGGTGAAAGGGGAGTCTGCAGAGGCTAAAGTTACAATTTTAGAACCAGTGATATCTACAGTAAAGGAATTGGCTCAAGATAACCACATGGTCTTCGGGACTGACAAAACAGAACTCGTACACTTTTCCCAGAAAAAAACAACCGAGATTGTAACATGGGATGGAGAATCCATTCGGCCAAAAGAAGCTTTTAACCTGTTGGGCATCACTCTCAACAAGAAACTAAAAGGTTCGCTCCATGCCAAGACAGTCGCCCTCAAGGCCGGTCGAAGACTACATCTTCTGACCGCTCTATGTAGACGTTCCTGGGGTCTGAACCGAACGACCATGCGAAATCTGTATATCAGTGCAATTCTACCGATTATAACACATGGATCACTATGCTGGAGCACCACAAAACGATGTGATCTAAGGCCGATCGCAGCAATTCACCGCAGGGCATCCCTGCTGATCAGTGGGACAATGTTCAACACTGCAACGACGTCATCTGAAGTGGAAGCCAACTTGCCACCCATCCGCGTAATCCTGTGAAAGGCAAGACTAAATGCAGTGGCCAGGCTTTTGTAACTCCGACAGCATCCCACCTTCCAAAACTGGATATTCGATGAACCCTCCAGATACCCAGGACCTCTTGAATTAGCTTACGGAGACCTCCGCAGGAACACCCAAGAATCAATCCTAGGTAACTTAGAACAAAGGTCAGGAATTCAAGAGGCCTTGAGCAGTCAAGAGCTACCAATAACTTACCTCGACGCAACATTGGCCAAATACGACATCCAGCGTTTACGACCCAATGCAGATCTGCACATATACACCGATGGTTCGAAGTGCGGAAATAAAGTAGGAGCAGCATTCGTCGTCTTCGATGCTAACAACAGAGTAATCTGTAGAAACTTCTATGCTCTTCCCAACTACACCTCAGTCCTACAAGCAGAGCTTCTGGCAATCCTTAAAGCCCTGGATCCAACGAGCTAGAAACTGTCCACAGAATTAATATTTACTCGGACAGCCAAGTCTGGCTGAAAATTTTCAACAATCTGGAACGCCACAATTCGCTCGCTAAAAAGTCAACTAATATCCTGAAAACTTCCCGACACTCAGTCAAGCTATTCTGGGTTACTGGCCACGTAGGCATACACGGAAACGAAACAGCCGACCAACTGGCCAAAGCAGCCAGCGACGACACCAGCTCACCTGTTTCGGACATTTCCGTCCCAAGTCCTTCATCAGGACTCAAATCTGAGATATCTGTATGAGACAGTGGCAGCGGGAATGGACTAATAGAGAAAGTGGAAGGCATCTCCACGCACCACAACCATTAGTCTCCCGAGGCATATGGATTTCATCCAAACTGAAAACTCCGAGAAAGTGGCAAAGTTTGCTGACTCAACTGAGGACCGGACATGCCCCCCTAAACGACTGCCTCCACTGATTCCGCAGGTGTGAATCTCCGAACTGTCCCTATTGCGACGCTCCTGCGGAAACTGTGGAGCATTTCCTTCTTCACCGTCCGCAGCACTCTGCGCACCGATTACCACTGGCGCACTGAGTGGAGAAGGAGGGGATCCAGATGGATTTGGGAATTCTTAACTGTGAATCCCTGTTAAGTGAGATTGTAAAATTCTGTTTAAATACTAAACGTTTCAAATAACTTGTGTACCGTCGTAAATTGTTTCACTATGTCCTCTTTACTATTTAGAGTAGCTGTGCGTCATTTTATTATACTATGTGGTGTTGAGTTTTTCATCTTGTTCTATATACCTGAAGTACTTTTTTAATTTCTTTTTTTTTTCAATATTTCCTTATTTTACTTTTCCTCGTCTTTATTCGTCTTACCTACAAGAAGAGATTTTCACCTAAGTATTGAGATTATATTACTTCATTTTGATTCGACATTGTTCCTTTTCTACTGTAGAGGCTATTATAATCTCGAAGTGGATTCAAGCCCTAATACACGCTAATATTGCATTGTTATTTTTATTAGATTATCAACATCCCTTCTGTTGCTGAAACAAGCCCGTTCTCTCCTTTGAGAACGAGTTAAGGTCCTTTCGAATGTTGAAACAAGCATTGAGTGTTGATCAACACCCAAATTCATCCTCTAGTATGAATATTGTGTTCGATCTGCGCTCAACACTGGAGTAACAGTACCTTTCCAAAAAGTCTGTTGCTCTAATGAGAACGAATCTGCACGTTCCATTAACGTTCAACTAGCTGATTTTGCTGCTCGAAAGGCTTAGCTTACTTCGCTTTAAGAATGTATAACATTACATTTTGTTCTTCTGTTTTCTGTATTATCTAACAAATGAGGGTGTATAGCCTCAGTATCTCTATTAATAAGAAGTTTTACCGTGCAACTCGACTGTTTGTGTCCTACTTTGCATTTCGTCAATAGTTAATGTTTCAAAAAGGTTTTCACACGATAGGCTAGTAGTCGGAACATTTTACGTACTTTAAAACACTCACAAAAAAATGAGTAATATTTTCTCTTTTTATTCTTGTCGGGAGATGTTCAGTACGGGAAGGAATTTAACTGATGTGTTCCACTAATCAAATGATAACTTTCCGGATAGTAGAAGCTCATTGTTTGTGACAAATCGGTCAGACTCTGTAAAAATCCAGGAAATAATGTTTTGTCCACATTCATGGAAGGTAACGCGGTGAAATGGACGTAACTGAGGATTTGAGTTTGCGTGGTGCGAGTCGAACCATATGGTTCAGCCATCTACTGTTTACGAAAAAAACTAGATACTATTCTTAGTAGAAAAATTATCGTTCTAACGTGATTACCTTCATCAAAACACTTCATGTTAAAAACTAACACTTCACGCAACTAATAAATCGTTGTAAGTGATTTGCGCCATATTCTGGAGTTATAGCCAAGTACGATACGAAGGTTCATACAAACGAAGAGAACTGGAAGACGTTGCAATAGCTGCGTATCTAAAGTAGCGAATAATCTTGAAATAAATATGGCTTAAAAGACCTATAAAACAGTGGAGCAGATACAGCGATAGGCTGGTCAGTACGGGAGTTTAATTTCCACAGACGGTTGCTACAAAGATTGGTTGGGATCGTAGCCAGTTCTTGGTTCTGTGTAATAGCTTCCCTTGGTTATTTTCCTGCTCCTGTCTGATTGGACGTTTACTGTGTACAGCGGTCTCTTACTCGTTACTAGGTTAACTTAAAATAACATATTATTGAGCATCAATCTCATGATGGAAGGAAGGGAGTGGGTTCGTGATACCTATCCGCCCAATTTGCTTATTTTTTGTTTGGCTCTTATGTTTGGTTTGTGTAGAGGGGAAACGCTAGGGAGATCAGGGGGAGCAGCGTCTTGCGATGCACTTCTCCGGTGCCTATGACGCCTCTGGGGAATCTGTTCTGGTTTCCCGAGCTCATAGTCATCGCTGACGGGCCCAATCCTCGGTGCACATTTCACAGTACAACGCTTTTCGATTTGGTCCGCCGTCAACATCACAACTCTTGTCATCCGCGAGGGCCTTTGGTGGTCTTGGTCTTGTCTGGACCCTTTCCACACACGCCGCAGAGACGCACACAGCACACCGGCACAGCAAACTAATGAATGGGGCGGGTATTGGAAAACATTCTGGCCCTGGTAGCAGACTAGTTTCATTAAGGGCTTAATACGAAACAGGGATAAGCGACGGCTTGAAAATTAGCTACACCGTCGGGAAGAGGGAAAAGGGGGATCCCGAGGCTTGTCACAAATCACCGAGCCAATCAGAGGGGAGAATCACCAAACTTGGGGCAAATCCTTGGTCGCTGTGCCCCCCTAGGGCCCTCTTGGTGCAAATGATGCCCCCTTATCGGTTCCAGTAAAGTTTGCCTCTACTGCAATTTTCCTCTCTTATCATTCTCAAATATCACCGAGGTCTTTGGCTAATTTGGCTCCCGCGGCAATCGCCAGTAAATTCCCTACTGGGATTGTTGCAGCATTCAAGTACTCGCTCCCACATTTGAATACTAATAGCCGTACACTCGAGAGGATACAACTTTCCAGGTTATACTCGAGACCTTCTGTGCCCTGGATTGCGATTGTGCGAGACGAATTATTTAAGGGACGAAACGTTTCTCTCTGCTTCGTGAAAAATACGAAGGAAAATTATGCCTCAGCTCTTTGTTGATGCGGCGACAGGACGAAGCGGAGGGACATTCAGCGCCAAAGCTGTTTATTACTTTCTTTTACAAAAGTGCATGACAAATGAACGCCAACGTCAGGAGCTCCTCTTATCGTATTTCATTTTTTTCTTCTTCTTCTTCGTCCTCCCTACCAGCTCCTTGCATTCATGAAGCATGTTGGGTACTTCTCTTGCCAATGGTGAAACTCGATTTGTCATTGGGCCAATATTCTTTAATCTTGTTTCGTTTTTTTTTCTTTTCCCTTTCACTTTTTGGTATGGAGAGAAATCCACCTTGCTCACTACTTATACCATCAAGAAGAGAGTCCTTTTATGCATAAACATCCCCGCTCTCTCCGGTGTATACCGGGGCTCAATGAATCAAAAAGCCTTTGAAAGATACTACAGACATGGCTACGGAAAGAGATGGATATATTTTATGCGACAATGTATTAATCTTTGCAACCGTGTTTTTCTTAAATATCGATTCTTCATTAGACTATAATAAAGCAGGCATACACAAGATAGGCCAAAAAAAGATACAAAAGTATAAGATGCTTTAGCTTAAGCTTTGTTCTCTTATCGTCCTATTCTTTCCACAGTTCTTGTTTTGCTCTTTTATTATATGACGTCCAGTAAGATTTCAAACATTTCGGACGCTAAAACATTTTGCTAAGTTCTTTACATCTTTGCTCTGAATACATTTTCAGAGAATAAAGTTGGATATACTTTCAGGACAAGAGACCGTAAACCCGTAAATCTGAGAGAACGGTATACAGAGCAGAAAATTTCAAAACACAAAGTCTTTCTATCGCATCTATCTCGTCCATTAACAATGCAAGATATCGATTGAATGACAACGCTTTGCATTAAGATTCAACAAATTTGAGAAGGGATTTTTTTCCGAGTTTCATCACAATGGCAGAATCAGAACAAGGCAAGCTATAGGATGCTTTTATTTATCTATTCTTTTTCAGTAATCCATATGTGTGGAGAGTCATATTGATCAAACAGAAAGAGAGTCCAAGGATTTGAAACAATCAGATTTCAAACAATCCAACCTGATTTTGTCCGTACCAGTTTTTTATGGCCCAGTGGAAGTGAAAGGATGTGTGTCTTGGACAACTGTGTTCGGAAACAGGTAGAGGGACACGGATGGAAAAAAAAAACTGCTGGATTTACTGGAGAAGAAAAATTGGAAATGGAACTTTTACCCATGACTGTATGTTAAACACGACGCCATTGGGTTGAGCGTCGGCTAAGATTCCCACGACTAATGGCGGCTGTCGGTGCTAAGTGCACGTCGACTTGGTTTGCTTTGGCTGCCACCGAAAGCGCCACTGACAAACACTTTTCTCAGCCAAACATCCCTTCGACTTGTATAAATTTACCTTTCCCATCCAACTAATTTCCCCCTAAATCCCACTAACGTATAAAACTCGTAGCTTAAGGACTGGGGTTAACGTGAGGGAAGAGAGGGTGCAAGTTTTTGACTCACATACTTTAGATCCTGCTAGTGAGATAGGCTTATTATCTAGGGGATTCGCCAAGTTCACTCTGGCCTCCCGCAAACAATGCACAAGATCCAATGGATAACACAGCAATAAATGAAGAAAAAGATCTATTGATTAGCTACAAAACCCTCTGGCTATCCATCCTCCCCCTGGTCTCGCAATCCCCCCTCTTATTTCCCATCGGATGAGATAAACGGCCATATTGGGTCCGCTGAATTCACTGCAGACAAAAGATGGATAGCAGACGGACTTGAGCCACCTCCCTGGACTTAGGAGTTTGAACGGGTGAGCCGTTTATCAAGTATCGACAGATCGTTTTCTCCAACTGCATACATTAATAACGCTGGATTGGGTCCGTTGAAATAGCAGAATGCAACTAGTAATCTACTATACCAACTGTGCGAAGGACTTAGTTTTCATATTGCACTAGGAGAAAAGGGTTGGCTTATAAATTTGAGTAGACGCAAACTTAAGGTGGGATATATACGTAAGAATTGTTTTCCTTCTGGAGAAGCCTTTCCTTGCTCGCCGGAAGCACGCTGAATGACTAAGTATATAGACTCCAAGTAATGGCGCTTACCGTTCCTCTGTATTACTGAAAAAGAAGTCTAACTATTTATACTATAGCCTCTGACTTTTCATCCAACATCCTTCGTTTAGCAATTCGTGCGAGAGGTTCTGTTTTCGTAGTAGTTTTATTGCATAATAAACAGGACGGACCTTCTAATTGGACGCCGTATATCTTTACAAGAAGGGGGCAGGAGGAGCGGTTTGTGACAATTTCCGAATCGGATTGACAAGTCGGAGAAGGCTGCCCCTAAATGATGGTGGCACTCTTTTGTTTCTCCCGTAGCCCAGGACAAGGCGAGGATGATGAGGGAAGGACAGAAGACAAAAAGAAGCGCAGGGTTCCGGCGGTGGTATAGTGGTCAATGATGCCAACCAGCAGCGGGCGTGGTTGCTTTTCCTGATTTGCGACGCAATTGGCCTCCCCATGGACAGTCCCCACATACCCAACCTGAATTGCAATTCTTCTGCCGGCTACAACCGCACCACCATATGGCAGCTTCTTTCCCTCCGAACATAAATGCAGCCCGAAATATGTCAAACACAAACCCTCTGTAACGAAATGAAGATTGTTCACAGCGGCTGTTTATAATAAACTTGAGAAATGTAGGTCGCAAAAAGATAGCTGTAGTATAAGATATATACGTTGTAGTTTATGAAAAGTCGAGCAAAGGATGATGCAGCAATTAATTGGTTAGCTGAAGACGGCTGTAACCTCTAGACTATGTCATCAGCGAGGTAAAATGAAGGCAATCAGCGCGTGGTGGTCTCCAGTTACTTGGGACGCGTTATGTTTCAATGAGCCTCGCCCACATGAAATTTTAGCCGGAGTCTCACTAGAAAGCCAGAAGAGACTCCTGAGCGCTGAAGTAAACTTGTATCAATGTAATGACGACTAAAAGCTGGCTTTTAATTAGGCAAAAGGGTGTATATGTATCGTGGCCGGGAGGGAAAATGTGGGGAGATGCTCTCATTACCATGCAACAGAGGTCTTCGCTGAATAAATAATCAAGTAGCATTGAAAGATGTATGGCGCCTTGGTGTGCTGTCGATTGAAACCAAGTCTTTCCACTTGGTAGAGTACCCAATGACCTCTGCTTGACCTGACATGGCATCTTGGGTAGGCAGTCGGCATCACCAGTCAGTCGCGCATAATGAACCAATTCGTGTTTTTCACACCCACAACAAATAATTCCAGGTTGAAACAACCTTACTCGTGAAAAAAGTTTACCCACTCCCCACCTCGGCTGGTTACAGTGTTGCTCCGTGTCGTCTGTAGGTGTTGATCATACTACAAGGACTTACAGACTTTCTGTAAAGTTGTAATCTGTTAACTTTACGAAATGCAAGCCGCAAACTGCCCTGCGATTTGGTCAACACCAGCAGACGACACTGAGCTGGTAAATTTCGCCGCTTGGGGGCCGCTCTTTTGGCACAGGGTCTATTGAGGACTTCAGACTCAGTTTATTCATGTTTTAAGCAAAACTGGACGTTGCACATGAATTTGTTGACCTCTAAAACAAGTGGAATAGATATTGTCGTGGATAATATGCTCAGTCCGTTGACAAATAGCCACTTTCCCAAGATACTGAAGACTGTCGTGGGATAAGATGAGGTACAAATTGAATTCAAGATATCAGAAGGCGATAGCCTAAGACCTTAGAATCCCTTAATCGAATATCTTGCACGATTCAGCCGCAAGTAGATCTCTAAGACAAACTTGTAACTTTTGAGAAAGTCTTGAGAGCCCAAGTAGGGTACCTATAATGCCTACTTGAGTTCTTAGAGGTTTTCGTTTGTGAACACTCCAGCCGCACTTCAACGGCTCGCTTCGGATCCCTTTCCCTTTTCCTGCGGAGGATTATCCAGTCTTCAAACAACTAATATCCCAGAAGCTTCTTTCATGGTGCTGTTTGTACTCTACGTGGCTGCGCTTTAATAAAGCAAGTATTACCCCTTCACCAAAGAGGAACCTTAGAACTTACGCTTTCAGGCCTCCGGGGTTTAACCAAAACAAATCGATTGACTGCTCACAAGTACAAGATACACTAGATTCATACGGTTAGTCATCTTACGACTACTTTTTCTTATACACTATTTGCTACAGTGTTTTACTTCACGGCAGCGCAACTTGGAGCTCTGCATTCTCCTGGGGAAACCATTTACTTGAGGCCAGAGAAACTGACAAGTTTTTGCCCCATCATAGCATCGCAATCGAGTAGCAAGTTTTTGGTTTATCGACAAATCACTGTTCGCGGAAAACCTAAAAGAAACTCGGAGAAGTTGAGTGCAAGTTTCACGCGAACGTTCTCATGGAGCTTTGAGATGATTCAAAAAAGGAAATTCCATATGTGTAAATCGACAAGCGCCACATCTTCCTGACTTACACAGACGCATAGAAACGTAGACTGCGACTTGTGAAATGACGCTATCCACAGCCGGCTCTTGCCCAGTCTCATAGCGGACTCGGACGAGAACGGACGCACTCAGCAGTCGTTCAACTCGATCGGATCTTGTCCCGGTTGAGAAGATCGCTAAACCGAACCTAGAAATTATTCATGGAAGTGTCAGCGTAATAGCATACAATAACGCAGAAGTTTTGAAAAGTCTGTTGGTGTTGTGTGTACTTAACCTTGTGGGCTCGTTTCCCATATTCAATCCTTTAAAGTGCTAAGGCCTGCGCTTTTTTTTTCCTTTTTTTTTGTGTCGTTGAATACCTAAGGCTTCATAGGTACACGAAGACGTGACAAAGGAAAACGTCACTGGCAGCTTCCACGTTTAACTTGTTTAACTTCGTTAGCCCCCGTCGTTTATGCTAATGAAATGATCTATCTTACACTAGCAGTCCTCATCAGTTTACACATAGAAGCGATCAAAGGTAAAAATTTGTCGTTGAAAAAGAAAACCTGATACATTCTAATCTAACTTTTCATGTTGTGCTTTAAATGATATCTGAGTTGATATTACTGAGCGGAAATTAGTCGAGCTTTATCTGTGTCATTCGAAACCGTGTGCTAACCCTCTACAAGTAACCAGCCGGATGTTTTGGAATCCAGTCCTTACAGAAAGCACACGAATAGCTTTAACCGAACAAAGCACTGAATGAATAACTAATTAAAAGTATGTGTCAACGTAATAGGTAATACTCCCGTAGCAGAACCAGAGTTCCTAGAACCTTTACACAATGTAACGGTTACGGCAGGACGTGATGTGAAACTTGCTTGTGCCGTCAAACATCTCGGATCTTACAAGGTTCGGATTATTTTAAGTTAATGCAGTAAAGAGTCGAAGTTAAGGTACTGATGGTGAAATAGGTAGCGTGGATCCATTTAGAGAGATCGGCCATTCTCACAGTGCAGAACCACGTGATCACCAGGAATCCCCGGATTACTATTTCACACGACCAGCATCGAACATGGACTCTGCATATCGCCAATGTTCAGGAGTCGGATCAAGGAGGATACATGTGTCAGATAAATACGGCTGTAGCTAAATCACAAGTTGGATTTCTCTCCGTAGTTGGTACCAACTCTATTCGTACAGTTACACGTTATGTTAAAGTATGAAAACGAATGTAAGGATCAAGGCGTTTTTGTTTCTGGTTTTCCAGTTCCACCGAGCATTGACGATGCGCTAAGCAGTTCCGACGTAACGGTTCGCGAAGGAAGCGGAGTTACTCTCACTTGTCTGGCTACTGGATCTCCGCCATTAACGGTACGATGGAAACGCGAAGATGGAAAACCTATCAGCATCAACCGAACACTAACAGGTACTAAATCAACCGTTCATCATTAGTAGTATTAGTAGTATTTAATGGTATTTAGTAACAGTAATGGAAATAGTAGTGTAATAATGGGTAATAAACTAACTGGTAATAGTAGTGGTAGTAGTAGTAGTACCAGTAGTAGCAATAATATTAGAATAATAGTAGTAGTAAAATCGTCGTTGTTGTCGTTGTAGTAGTAGTAGTGGCATTACTAGTAGTAGTAGCAGCAGCAGTAGTGGTAGAACTAGCAGTAGTGGTAGTGGTAGTAGGATCGTTACAGCAGTATCAGTAACAGTAGCAGTAGTAGAAGTAGTAGTGGTAGAACTAGCAGTCGTGGTAGTAGTAGTAGGAATCGTTACAGCAGTACCAGTAACAGTAGCGGTAGCAGCTGTAGTAGTAGGAGGAATAGTAGGAGTAGTAGGATGAGTAGTAGCAGTAGCGGTAGCAGCAGTTGTAGTAGTAGTTTTATCTCTTCTATCTGGTTCTGTATCTGTGTAATATATTTCAAGTAGCACGGAAAACAGTGAAACTGTAGAAGAACTTGAACTACGAACCGTAAGTTGCAGCCAAGCATGGGGGGTTTTCTGTACAATTTATGGGTTTATTATGTGCCTTACTTTTCATGCAAAACATTCAAAGGTTAAGGACACAATTTCATTTAAAACGTTTAAAACTTTATTAGTGTAATGTTAATACTTTAACATTATTTATGAAAAAACAACTGTATTTTCTTTTTATAATCCTAGTTCATAGCTTCAATCACAATAGGAAAGCAATCCTGGCTTGAAGTATACACTGTAGAGTTATATAAACAGTCCTACCTGGAGATATTGGATTTTTTATAATTCAATACATGACCCCAAACACGAACTCAGTACTGTTATCCGAGTCAGGGAACTTAATCCTTAGTCGATCAATTTTTCCTTGTCCTGTGTACAACTCTGAAGATCCGGAATTATGAAACAAGACTAGCCAGATCGATGACAAGAAAAACTGTGGCTTATTTGCTATTCAACTAGTTTTCTTTTTGTCCGTTGAAATGTGTCTATTTTAATTAGGGACTCGTTTTCCAGTAGTGTTGATGAACAAGCAGGATCTTCACATTGCCCGTCATTCAAAAGATTTTCATTTTTTTTATCCTCAAAGTCCTCAACAGAAGAAGCCGAGACTTCAAAGGAGGTTTCATGCAATCAAGAGTTGTTCACTCTTGTTAGCAAAAGTTGGATTATATAAGTTAATGACAAAAACTATACTTGTCAAATAACAGGAATTTATTTTGCTTGATAGTCAACGAATGGGAAGGTGCTACTCTGACTATTCCTCGAGTTAGTCGACTGGAAATGGCCGCTTATTTATGCATAGCCTCTAATGGCGTACCACCGATTGTCAGCAAGCGGATCCCGTTATCGGTAGAATGTAAGCCTCCCGCCATTTACATCTACGCACAAGCAGAGAAAAAACCTAAGAACATTTTGATCCGTTTTTCCCAGTCCCACCGATGGTTTGGGTACCTCACCAGCTTGTGGGAGCTCCACTAGGATCCACCGTGACCCTGGACTGCTTCCTCGAGGCCTATCCAACTGCACTGCATTTCTGGAGCCGCGGAGACGGGATCGTTCTCCACGATACTGCCAAATACCGAGCCGATACCTCGTCAACCGTAGCCGAGAACGGACAAGTCAGCATTGCCTACAAGACCCATTTGAGACTCACCATCTCCAACGTTACGAACAAGGACTACGGAACCTACAGATGCGTGGCTAAGAACCCTTTTGGAGAAGCTGATGGAGTCATCAAACTGTATCGTAAGTTCGTATTTACTAATTCTATTAGTTTTAATTAAACGTAACAAGTTGGAAAGATTCGTCTGTTCTCCAATCAGTTTTGAATCAGCAGCTGCGAATGACATGGAAATAATTGGTCCAAGAACAAGAAACAAGAAAATCTTCCGTTTCTTTTGTTCTATATACGATGAATGAATTAGTTGATTTATTAATAATATATTTCATTAGAATAAGATCTAAGTGTGACCTTCGTTTAATTGCGGCAGGTTGGATATAAGCCCTCTCACGTTATTTGATTACGTAGGGATTAACCTTTTCGACTTTTTTTTTTTTTTTTTGGTCTAAATGAAGTTTTTACTTTGTTTGGGCAAGCTGAAAAATCAATATCTTAATAGGTTTTCACCCAAGCCAAATGCTCTTCATGGATTTTTCTTTCTGCGGGCTTCAAAAAGTAAACACAAGTCAATAAAGCGACTTGCTGTCTTGAATCTAAATTTCATACTTGTCCTGTAATCTTTATGTCTAATATTCAACTTGTAGTTATTCACGTTACATCTTGAAAACTGTAGACAAAAGAAAGTGCAGAAAACAAATACTCTGGGATGTCGTAGAGTCTCGGTAAAAGCTGCTTTTGTATATAGCTAGGTTATCTGTGAACATTGCAGCGTTGTCATATCGATTTCTGCCTCTTTCTCAAACCGTAAATGCAGCTGAAAGATGCAAAATCCTGATTACCAGTTCCTCAGTGCATTGTATACGTTCTACTTATTTACTTGTATTTATTTTATTGTATACTTGTATTATTATTGTATACGTTCTACTTATTTTAAATGATATTATTATTATTATTATTAATATTATTGTTATATGTTAACCGTAAACCGTAAATGCAGCTGATAGATGCAAAATCCTGATTACCAGTTCCTCAGTGCATTGTATACGTTCATATATATACTCCGGAGAGAACGTTCTACTTATTTTAAATGATATATTATTATTATTATTATTATTATTATTATTAGTATTGTTATATGTTAACCGTAAACCGTAAATGCAGCTGAAAGATACAAAATCCTGATTACCAGTTCCTCAGTGTGTTGTATACGTTCATAGATATATATACTCCGGAGAGAACGTTCTACTTATTTTAAATTATATTATTATTATTATTATTATTATTATTATTATTATTATTATTATTATTAATATGTTTTATTATTTGGTGTTGGCTGAATGTGGTAGTGTTTAGTAGCCATTGTGGAGACTGCAGGATCCACATCAGTTGCAGCTGCTGACTCCTACTACCACACACTATAACCAACGGCCCACCACAAAATCCATGAAAAATTTTTCATAACCTTGTTGTTAACCACCCAGCAGAGAATTAAGGATACTTTCAGGACCCTGGAAATGTCCTGAAAACGGATAGTTTCAGGACCCTGAAAATATCCTGAAAAAGGATAGTTTCAGTACCCTGAAAATATCCTGAAAAAAGAACATTTTCAGGATGCCAATTAGGACTCTTGAGTCCAGTGAAATTGGCCCACTTTACAGGGTGTTCAGGACCCTGACATTGGAATACCTGAATAATACATGTTCAGGGTACTTAACAGCGTCCTGAAAAAAAAACGCTTTTCAGGATACTTAATGGTGCTCTCAATAATCAAGATTCAGAATTGTCAACACAATTTTTGTTACTTATCCACGATCAGACGTGGTTCAGGATATTCAGGATATGTTAGGGATATCGTTCAGGATGTAGTCGGCATCCTTAATTTTCCGCCCATTATTATCTATTATCCATTCCTATTATCTACTATTATCAGTCTATTTTATCTCTTTATATATTTTATAGTTTTATGGTATGTTTGGATTCTACAAATATTCAACCAGCGTTTCAAACGCTTTGATAATATATTGTCCATCCTCTATACTGAAATACTTCTCAATTAAGTTTAGTTATTTTCATTATGACATGTATTACTTGGAATTTTGTTATTTTATTTGAATTTTCAGTAGTTTTTCAGTGTATGTTATGAATAGTTGGTAATGAATGAAGCTTAATTACAGTGCTGGCTTCAACAAACGAATCCTCCCTGCTGGGTTTGTTCGAACCACTAAATCGAACCTTAATGAAGTGTTACGGACGTCTTAATTTTTCACTGAAAACGATCCAACATCCCAGATAATAATAATAATAATAATAATAATAATAATGTGTTTTCATCATGTTATCACGTTGAAAACTTTGACTCTGAATGTGCCCAGTATTTTTTAAGATTATTATTATTATTAGTGGTGGTGGTAGTAGTAGTAGTATAGCAGGAGTAGTAGAAGTAGTAGCAGTAAAAGTAGGATTAGTATAGTAGTAGTAGTAGTAGTAGTAGTAGTAGTAGTAGTATAGAAGGAGTAGCAGTAATAGTAGGAGTATTAGTAGTAGCAGTAGCAGTAATAGTAGTAGTAGTAGTATAGAAGGATTAGTAGTATAGTAGGAGTAGTAGAAGTAGGAGTAGTAGAAGTAGGAGCAGTAATAGTAGGAGTAGTATAGTAGTAGTAGTAGTAGTAGTAGTAGTAGTAGCAGTAGTAATAGTAATAGCACTAGTAGTAGGTGGAGTGGTAATAATGTAGTAGTTGTAGTAGGAGTAGTAGCAGTAGTAATAGTAATAGCACTAGTAGTAGGTATAGTAGTAATAATAGTAGTTGCTGTACTAGTAGTACTAGCACTAGTAATAGTAGCAGCACTAGTAATAGGAGGAGTATTATAGTAGGAGTTGAAGTAGTAGCAGTAGTAGCAGCAGTATTAACAGTATTATTATTATTACTATTATTATTATTATTATTATTATTATTATTATTATTATTAGTATTAGTATTATAATAATAATTATTATTATTATTATTATTATTATTATTATTATTATTATTTACACTGGCTACACAATACCTTTGAAAAATAGTCAGAAAATAGTACCAAAAAAATAGTCAACATGCTTCACTTTGGATCATATAATTGCATTCCTTAGTTCATACCACACATACAACTTTTGATATAGCCAATTCATATGTGTGGCATTTTTGTATAGAACCCCTTGTTATCAGCTGTTATCACATGTTATCACTTGTTATCAACTATTATCAGGTATTCTCTGTCGGTATTTTCTCGCTGGCTTTTTGTCCAGTTTTGTTGCCGTTTCCAGCAGGGTGGGTTCGCAACTTTCAAAGTGATGATGAGTGATAACACTGATAACAAAGGGGTAACAGGTGATAACATTAGATGATAATATGACAGTTGCCCGGTCTTCTCTTGATGAACAACCGTGTCGCAGATGTTGCAGTGTACAGAATTTATGGCGCGCCCTCTCTATAGCGGACACCGTTATTAAATCAAGTTCCGCGAATTTTGAAACTTGCTTGGCGCCAAAATATTTCTCGAATTTTTTGCAATTTTTTAAAATATTTTTGGGCAAAATATTTTAATAAACTGATTTTACACGCCCGTCCGCAGTAGAGGGGGTCCGCCTTTTTGGACTTTAACGCGTCGCCTCCCTATAGCGGACACCGTTATTAAATCAGCTTCCGCGAATTTTGAAACTTGCTTGGCGCCAAAATGTTTCTCAAATTTTTTGCAATTTTTTGAAATATTTTTGGGCGAAATATTCCTATAAACTGATTTGAAACGCCCGTCCGCAGTAGAAGGGTTCGCTTTTTTTTTGGGACCAAGACCTGTATAAATCTTTGAACTTTTCACGCTCCGGCAAAATTGTTATTCTTCATAAGTCGTCTTGCTGTGGAGTTATTAACGCTTACTATCCCTTATAGATGTTATCCGTGGTTAACAGATTGAAAGCAAAGACTGGGGTGTTTGATGAAACCTTCGTCCCATGGGCAATTAGCTTCTGAAGGCCGTGATGATCCTGAAGATTCGCACTCACACACTTAACTAGATCCTTCATCAAAAAACAACTTGCCTTAATGAACTCTGTGCTCAGTGTTTCCACTTTTGTCAGGGAAGTTCCCCGAAAAGGGGGGGGAAATGGAGTCTGAAAAAGGGAAGACGGAGAGAAGAGAGTAAAGAGGAAATCTAGACCCTGTACATTCTTGCACGGAGGGGGAAAAAGGGGAAAGATAAGGGAAGAGGGGAAAAATGGAAGATTGAAAAGTGGCAACACTGTCTGTGCTTATTTTTCTACAAAGTTTCTATAAGTTTCATCGTCTTGTTCTTGTATGTGCGGCAAAGAGGATTCAGCCATTGCGGAATGAATGCTTTGAGATGGGAGGGAAAAAAAAAGGGAAATCTACATAACAAGGAACAGCTTGAACCGTGGATATAGAGGGGAAAAAAAGGGATTAAAAGGAATCTTTAAAAAAAAAAGCCTATATATGATGGCTAAAGGACAAGATGGACCAGAGACCCTGAAATCGATTTTGGCTTCGATTGTGACCAACGATTGAAGCGTTGAATGCAATAAGGATCCACCACAAGGCAGAAAATTGCCGCGGGATTCGGACTCAACATTCCAGTCGATCCTTTGGTCTTCCATACTTCAAATCTTAAGCCACTGTCCACTGTTAAAACCAGGGTCCTGAAAGTTTAAACCCGAGTCCTGAAATGAAAATCAGGGTCTGGAAACTATAGTCCCTGGGGTTTTTTAAATATAGCAAGAGTCCTAAACTGAAACCCTGTGGTCATACTACTAGGAATACGGGGTCCTAAAATGAGAATTGAGGTTTCAAAACTAGATCATATGGTACCTAAAATATAGCAGGGTCCTAAAATGAAATCCTGTGGTCATACTACTAGGAATACGGGGTTCTAAAATAAGACTAAAGGTTTCAAAACTAGACCATATGGTCCTAAAATATAGCAGGGTCCTAAACTGAAACCCTGTGGTCATACTACTAGGAATATGGGGTCCTAAAATAAGACTAAAGGTTTCAAAACTAGACCATATGGTCCTAAAATATAGCAGGGTCCTAAACTGAAACCCTGTGGTCATACTACTAGGAATACGAGGTCCTAAAATAAGACTAAAGGTTTCAAAACTAGACCATATGGTCCTAAAATATAGCAGGGTCCTCAAATGAAATCCTGTGGTCATACTTCTATATTCCGGGGTCCTAAAATAAAAATCGGGGTCTCAAAACTAGTCCTTGGGGTCCTAAAAGTTTAGCTAGGGTCCTAAAATTTCAGAACTAGACCTTAAGGTTCTGAAATATAGCAAGGGTCCTAAAACGGAACCATGGAGTCTTGAAAATAAACCCCGGTGTCTTAAAATAAAACATAAGGTCCCAAAACTAGTTCCTATGGTCCCAAAATATAGCACGGGTCCTAAAATGGAACCTTATATCCCATACTTTTAGAACCGCGGGGTCCTAAAATGAAAATCAGGGTCTCAAAACTATTTCCAGAGGGGTCATAAAACATAGCAAACTCCCAGAAATTAAAGCTCGGGGTCCTAAATTTCGTAGTACCTAATTCAGGACCCTTATTTAAACAGTATGGAGCAAACGGGAGAAGATGGTAAGAGATAACTGAGATTAAAGTTGATGAGGAAGAGGGAAAAGATTTGTGAGGCTAATTGTTGGTTGGATGACTGTTGATATTTCAGGACTTGATGGGAAAGAAGCCATAGGAAATGGGATCGTTGATCTTGCGTTTCACGCAAGCTTTCCCCTTTTCCCCTCGCTTCTCTCTCTGCTCTACTCTACTCGGCTCGTGGTCAACTGATGGCCAACTATTCTTCACTTAGGACACCGACATCACATCCACCGCTAAACACTAACCTCTGCCAAGATTCTTAGAAGGAATCTTGAATCCCGTAAAAAAATCTCAGCGCTAAGAATCTTACGGAGAACCTTGGAGACAAAGATTGCTAAGTCGAGAATCTTGGAGAGAATCTCGAAGCCAAGAATCTCAAGGATTCTTTGAAAGAATCTTGAATCCCATAGAATCTCAGCGCTAGGAATCTTACGGAGAACCTTGGAGACAAAGATTGCTAAGTCAAGAATCTTGGAGAGAATCTTAAAACAATGAATCTTATGAAAGAATCTTGGAGAGAATCTTAAGACCAGGAATCTTATGAAAGAATCTTGGAGAGAATCTTAAGAACATGAATCTTAAGAAAGAATCTTGGAGAGAATCTTAAGACCATGAATCTTAAAACCACGAATCTTATGAAAGAATATTGGAGAGAATCTTAAAACCATGAATCTTAAGAAAGAATCTTGGAGAGAATCTTAAGACCGTGAATCTTAAGAAAGAATCTTTGGGAGGATCTTAAAACCAGGAATCTTATGAAAGAATCTTAAAACCACGAATCTTATGAAAGAATATTGGAGAGAATCTTAAAACCATGAATCTTAAGAAAGAATCTTGGAGAGAATCTTAAAGCCAAGAATCTTAAGAAAGAATCTTATAAAAGAATCTTAAAACCATGAATCTTATGAAAGAATCTTGGGAGAATCTTAAAACCATGAATCTTAAGAAAGAATCTTATAAAAGAATCTTAAGACCATGAATCTTAAGAGAGAATCTTGGAGAGAATCTTAAGACCGTGAATCTTAAGAAAGAATCTTGGAGAGAATCTTAAGACCGTGAATCTTAAGAAAGAATCTTTGGGAGGATCTTAAAACCAGGAATCTTATGAAAGAATCTTAAGACCATGAATTTTATGAAAGAATCTTAAAACCAGGAATCTTAAGAAAGAATCTTAAGACCACGAATGTTAAGCAAGAATCTTGGAGAGAATCTTAAAACCATGAATCTTAAGAGAGAATCTTGGAGAAAATCTTAAGACCATGAATCTTAAGAAAGAATCTTGGAGAGAATCTTAAAACCAGGAATCTTAAGAAAGAAACTTAAGAGAGAATCTTAAAACCACGAATCTTAAGAAAGAATCCTGGAGAAAATCTTAAGACCATGAATCTTAAGAAAGAATCTTAAAACCATGAATCTTAAGAAAGAATCTTGGAGAGAATCTTAAGACCACGAATCTTAAGAAAGAATCTTGGAGAGAATCTCGAAGCCAAGAATCGTCAGGGATTCTTTGAAAGTCCTCGATCCAACTATTTAATTTTGTAATCTTATTTTGATGATATATTTAATTAAAAATTGTTATTATAATATTCAGCTTAAGATTCAGTTGCAGCCTCGACTGTTCGTATTTAATTTCTGGATGCTTGAAAAACTAATAAAAACTACTTAAAAAGTAAAAGGTCAGGACTTGGAAACTTTCATCAAAATTTCAAAATGAGACTTTTTCCACGGAACAAGACACAGACTAGTAGGGAATAAACTATCAGTCTTGATATTAATTATATATTAAAGTATTGTATTGCTATAGCTCATATAGCAAATGTACACTGAATAGACATCCCGACAGAAAATTCTTGTAAGGACTACGTAGAATCTTGGAACTGAGACTCAGTGAGATCTCACAACTTTTAGAGCTTTCTCACTGAGATCTCACTGAGTCTCTGTTCCATATATAGTTCATAGGAAATGTACATTGAACAGACATCCGGACCGAAAATTCTCATAAGGACTACGTAGAACTTTGGAACTGAGACTCAGTGAGAAAGCTCTTAAAGTTGTGAGATCTCACTGAGTCTCTGTTCCAAATATAGTTCATAGCAATTGTTCATTGAAAAGACATCCCGACAGAAAATTCTCATAAGGACTACGTAGAATCTTGGAACTGAGACTCAGTTAAATCTCAGTGAGAAAGCTCTGAAAGTTTTAAGATCTCACTGAGTCTCAGTTCCAAATATAGTTCGTAGTAAATGTACATTGAACAGACATCCCGACAGAAAAGTCTCATAAGGACTACGTAGAATCTTGGAACTGAGACTCAGTGAGATCTCAGTGAGAAAGCTCTGAAAGTTATAAGATCTCACTGAGTCTCAGTTCCAAATATAGTTCATAGTAAATGTACATTGAACAGACATCCCGACATAAAATTCTCATAAGGACTACGTAGAATCTTGGAACTGAGACTCAGTGAGATCTCACAACTTTTAGAGCTTTCTCACTGAAATCTCACTGAGTCTCTGTTCCGAATATAGTTCATAGTAAATGTACACTGAACAGACATCCCGACATAAAATTCTCATAAGGACTACGTAGAATCTTGGAACTGAGACTCAGTGAGATCTCAGTGAGACAGCTCTAAAAGTTGTGAGATCTCACTGAGTCTCTGTTCCAAATATAGTCCATAGTAAATGTACATTGAACAGACATCCGGACCGAAAATTCTCATAAGGACTACATAGAATCTTGGAACTGAGACTCAGTGAGATCTCACCACTTTTAGGGCTTTCTCAGTGAGATCTCACTAAGTCTCAGTTCCAAGATTCTACGTAGTCCTTATGAGAATTTTCTGTCGGGATAATTTGCATGTTTTATTTTCCATGTAATTTTATCAAGCACTATGATTATATTTAATAATTAATAATAATAATAATAATAATAATAATAATAAATAATTTTGTAAATAATTATATCAATAAATACTAATATAGATAATACAAATAAAATATAAATATTTAATTAATATAATAAATTACTATTATATTATATTATGATAGTAAGTGGTAGTGTAGTATGCTCATTAAATTAAATTGATATAATTCGAATTTATATTGTTAATTATTATGAATATTTAATTTTGAATATTTTTTAAATATATTTTAATAATTTTTAATTTATTATATTTTTAATTTTTTGTGTTATTTTTTTGTGAAGCTACATTGGTTCCGGCTTCGACGACGCACTCATACAACCGCGCCGAGTTTCCTGTAGCGCTACCAAGTCCAGGTAAACCATGGCGACATAGTAGTAGTAGCAGCAGCAGTAGTAGTAGTAGTAGCAGAAGTGGTAGCAGTAATAGCAGTAATAGTAGTTGTAGTAGTAGTAATAGTAGCAGTAGTGGTAGCAATAACAGCAGTAATAGTAGGTGTAGTAGCAGCAGCAGTAGTAGTAGTAGTAGTAGTAGAGGTAGTAGTAATAGTAGTAATAGTAGTTGTAGTAGTAGTAGCAGCAGCAGTAGTAGTCATAGTAGCAGTAGTGGTAGCAGTAATAGCAGTAATAGTAGTTGTAGTAGTAGTAGCAGCAGCAGTAGTAGTAACGGTAGCAGTAGTGGTAGCAGTAACAGCAGTAATAGTAGTTGTAGTAGCAGCAGCAGTAGTAGTAATAGTAGCAGTAGAGGCAGCAGTAATAGCAGTAATAGTAGTTGTAGTAGCAGCAGCAGTAGTAGTAATAGTAGCAGTAGAGGTAGCAGTAATAGAAGTAATAGTAATTGTAGTAGTAATAACAGCAGCAGTAGTAGTGATAGTAGCAGCAGCAGTAGTAGTAATAGTAGCAGTAGAGGTAGCAGTAATAGAAGTAATAGTAATTGTAGTAGTAGTAACAGCAGCAGTGGTAGTAATAGTAGCAGAAGTGGTAGCAGTAATAGCACTAGTAGTAGTTGTAGTAGTATTAGCAGTAGTAGTAGTAGTAGTAGTGTTATTACTTACGTTATTCTTATTGGTACTATTATTACTACCACTATTGATATTGCCAACATTTTTACCATAATTATTATTACTGCTACTACTACCACTACTACCACTACTACCACTACCACTACTACCACTACTACCTCTACTACTACTTCCACTACCACCACTATTACCACTACCCCTACTTCCACTACCACTACTACTACTACTACTACTACTGCTACCACTACTACCACTACCCCTACTTCCACTACCACCACCATTACCACTACCCCTACTTCCACTACCACTACTACTACCACTACTACTACTACTACTACTGCTACCACTACCACACCTGCTACCACTTTAATTATTATTATTAGACTTACATAAAATAGATGAATTCCCGTCAGGTATACTCTACCTTTTTTCATTTCTTTTCTTTTCTTTCTATTTGTGTATATGTACAAGGCAGAAGTATTACCACCACTACTACTACCACTACTACTACTACTACTGCTACTACTACTACTACTACTGCTACCACTACCACACCTGCTACCACTTTAATTATTATTATTATTAGACTTACATAAAATAGATGAATTCCCGTCAGGTACACTCTACTTCTCTTTCTTTTATTTTATTTTCTTTTCTTTTCTTTCTATTTGTGTATGTGTATAAGGCAAGAAGTATTAATAACATTCCAGTACTGGTTGCTGGACCACAGGAATCTCATCTAATGCCTCATGATATTTATTGACCACACAGGTCCAGCCGAAGAAGCAGTTCCCAATAAAACTCAACTCAAATTAACGGCAGCCATCAACAATTATGCTCTGGGCAAAGGTAATCAACCACCTATCAACTATCAACTATTTATTATCATTATTACTGATTATACAGCTTACGAAGATTCAGACGATTCATCCACCTATAGCAGACCCAACAGAAATCGTTCCAAAACCGACTGGACTTTTACGTGGAAAACTTCTACACCGACTTCTGGTAACTGTGAACACTTCTAATTTAGTTAAAAATTACTAAAATTAATATTAATATTAATATATTTTTTTTTAAAAAAAGGTTGTATCTCGTCTAAAGTGAGTGGATTTCTACTGAACGCTATTCCAGTGTTCCTTTCACTGATTTCCTATTTGGCTGGAACACATTAGAACGAAAAAAAAATAAATTTGCAAATTTTCGTTTCAGTAAAACTGCATGCAAACTTTTTGGCCGTGGATTATTTGCAATAGTTCAAAACTATACAAATCGTAGCGCTGCTAAACTTTTATTACAACTTCCAAAGAAAAAATTTACGTGTATCTGGCATGTGGACAAACACAAGTTACATGGTCGTGAAAAAACCCTCTGTTGTGACAAAATTTTTCGCCAAAAATCTGTACAGTGTGTGTCGTTTTCATTTTCATCTGTATAAAACAAAATCAATATTTAATTAAGAACGCTGGAAATGCTGAATAAATGGACTCCATATTCAAACAACGTACAGTCCGTAGCATTTTTTTTTTAAATTTACAATTATTTGAATAATTATTTTATTTGAACTTGTTTTACATGCTTCTTTGCAAAAAGAGCAGATTTTGCGAAAAGAAAAACACTGGCAAAATACGAAAAAAAAGGTCGTGGAAAGTATGAAAAATTGCAATTCAGTAAACGGCGGGGAAAAATTAACGAAAATTACAAGAGATCCGTCAACCAGACACACACACGAACTGCACAAGGAATATTCTGAGTCTTTGTTTGCATACCCGACAAGAAAATCTGCTTCCCCAATGACTTGACTAGACCGAGAAAAGATGGAAAAAAATTAACAGAAACAGAATGTTAAGCTGCGAATACTATAGAGCGACCAAGAATTTACTACAAGAAAGCCTGAACGGACCCTTAAAAAAATTTAATTAAAAAAAAATTAAACGGAAAATTTTGATGATTTTTTCTTCCGCTTGCACTTTTGGCACCGCACGATTGATTTAAAAAAAAAAAACAGGGCGTCTGAAGTTTAGACGACGTCGACGACGCATCCTTCCTCCATTCCCTCGGGTGGGACGCGGACGACGACGTCTCCGTTGGGCGTCGGCAGCGACGTCAGGCTGAGCGAGTCGCCCAGACTGACGCCGCACCCGTTGACGGACAGCTGGCAATTGAGCTGCAGCGGGAGGCTGAACGACGACGGGATGGTGGGCGTCGGCGACACGGGCCGCGGTAGGTGGTGGTGCAGCGCCTCGACGCAGCGATAGAGGAACACGTAGTCGTCGCGGTTGGACCAGACGTTGGGTCGCTTGCTGTGGTACAGCTTGGCGTACATGTAGACGTCGACGTGCTGCTCGCGTCGCATCTGCTTCAGCAACGTCGTCAGGCAGCACAGCGTCGACGCTTCAGTCCCTCCAAAGCGATCCACCACCACGATGGGCCCGTTCTGGTACTGCTGGTGCGAGTTGATGACCAGGGTGGGCAGCCGGAACAGCGCGGCAAGGTCCGGGTCCGCAGCGCCTCGATGCGGCCATCCCGGGCAATAGATGATCCGCACCCGCAGCTCGTAGTCGTCTTGCAGGGACTGGGCGGCCACTTCAATCTGCGTCACCTTGTCGCCAGAGGACGACGAGGCTTCCGCGACGCTCGAGGTGTTGAGGAGGTCCGGCAGAGCGATCTGCTGCTCGTCGATGAAGCGGACGCGAAAGTTTTCGAACTCGACGTCCGCCTGCCTGAGCGGCCAAAAGACGGGGAATTCGTCGTCGCTAGTGTCCGACAGGACGACGACCGTCTGTGAGTTGTGGTCCCAGAGCATTTGCCAAAAATCGCTGATGGTCCCATCCAACGGATGCTGAGTTACGATAAATTCCTTCAATTTATTATAGCCTGCAAAGAGAATAGCCATAAAGTATAATAATTCAAACCGAACTCTAAAATCCACTTAAAAGAAAAAAAATCACCTAAAATTACAAATAGAATTTAATAATAAATTAAGCATAAAAAACATGAAATAATATACAATAAATATACAAGCAGTATAATATATATATTTAGTAAAACAATTATTATTACATTTTTATTGTTATTTACAAAATAAATTTTTAAAAAAGTAATTAACAAAATATACAATAGTGAACGCATAAGCAATGCTGTCAGAGGGTAAAATCCACAAAAATATCGTAAATTATAACATATAATATGAAATTTTGCATTATCTTCTATGATATGTTGTAATTGTTATTTAACGAATAGCATATTTCTTTACATTTTCATTAATAAGTATTTAAATTTTATACTATTTCCATTATATATTAATTATTATATTATATTATCATATTTATTATTTATATTAAGTTAAATCTTATATTATTGATGCTTTAACTCATATATATTAGTATTATAACCTTTTCATATATTAAACCAACATTATAAAAATATTAATAAAAAGTTTATAAGTTTAAAGGACCAAAAAAGTCTCAATACCTTGCAGCCACGAGGCGTTGATGTAGTCGCTTCCTTCAATTCCTGGTTTGGGGGTAAGGTAAACGCGGCCCGTTTCGACGGGCACTACAGCTGCGTTGCGGATCTTGGACACATTACACGCTTTGGCCGACGACGCCAAATGAAATTCCTTGGGAACAAAATCTGTCGCCAACTGAAACTGATGGTCCAGTAGCTGCCAGTTGCAAATCGCTGACGACCCGCTACCATCGGGAGACGCGGAACCTATCGTTGTACTTACGGCAGCCTGAAGTCCACCCTGAAACAAATCGCCATTTAAATTCGTATTTAAAATCAATGAAGGAGAAATGTTTTGGTGTACCTGTAGAAGCTGGACGTATTTAGAGAGCTGACTCCGATGAATGTTGGTTTCGGCCGACTGTATGGCTTCGGCCAGGGCATCGTGGATGAAGATATACTGTTCCTCGGTCTGCACTAGAAAGTTACGTTGGTTGCGAATGTGGCAAAGGAACCCGCAAACATTCAGTTCCTCTTTGGCTCGGATCTGCTTCAGCATCGCGTCCAGCACGATATACGTACCTTTAAAAATTACAAAATTAAGCAATACAATATAAATTTCGAAAGGCTGTAGATTTGTTGCCTCATTTCCATATTATCATATCCTTAGTTGCCCCTTCCCCATTTTTCATTGCGTTAAAATTCTTTAAGTCGAATTTCAGTTGTTATAGTAAGCACTTTCAAAAATTCGCTTTTGCCACGTTACTGCGTTTGAATTTTCTCTGTTCCGTTTTGCAAGACCTCTATTTTCTTAAATGCAGAAATCAATTCCGTTTTGTTTCATTTGAATTGCAACACGGACATTATTTCGATTTCGAACAAGATTATACCGGTTCGGCCGACTCCAGCGCTGCAGTGAACAACGATAGGACCAGCTCCAACAGGATTCGACGCAGCGGACTGTCGAACAAAGCTGAGAATGGGTAGCGGGTGCTCGGGCGTCCCGTGATCGGGCCAGTTCGTGTAGTGATACTGCAGGACTGTGCGTTCCGTGGTGCGGGACTTCTTCCGTTTGAGCTTTCAGTAAAAAATTACCAAATATTAATGTTAAATAAATCAAATTTACAATAATTGGTTATGTGTGAAGTGTTACCTTCAAGTGCTTAATGGTAAATGTGCGTAGCGTGTACGTAGCCATCACTTCTTCGCTCAGCAAGCGAACTTGAACGAACCCGTAGGTCTCGCTGCCTTCCTTCGGCCAATACATATCGCATTTCCTCTGCAAAAATAACAATTCGTCATAAAAAAGCCAAAAATTATTTCAAAACTATTTGTTTGCTTACTCTTCCCCGTTCCACGAGATTTGTTATCATGACAATGACTGAAACTCGCTGCTCCCAGACCATGCGCCAGAAAGCGTCGAAAGTCGCGGGTAACGGGCCCTGTAATTCAACACGAGGAAAAAAAGCTTAGTTTTGCTTTATTTCTCTTGAGGTGAGTTTGTCGAGACGAACCTGTGTCCCGATGTACGCTCTGCACTGCTGAAATCCGTCGATGAAATTTGCGTTGATGTAATCAGTCGAACGTTTCTGGCCTGGGATAGTTCTTAGCTGCACTCGGCTATGATCATCTGCAAAATTAATTTTTACATGTTAATGATTAGTACAGCAATTTACCTTTGATTATTTGATTAGATTATTTCATTATTATTATTTATCATTATTTATTATTTTATTATTTTAATAATTTCTTTGTTCTACGTTATATTCGTTATTTGTTAATTTTATTTACAAGTTAATTACTTTATTAATCCATTATTAATGTATCTTAAAATCTTACAAGCTACGATGTTCAGGTATCGGTTCTTTGGCTTGTTTTCTTCGCTCAGCGAGTGCTCTGACCCCAAATCCGCTTTGCAAACAGCCGTCTGAATGGCTTCATATTCTTTTGAAAACCCTATATCACCGTCCGCGTGTAGAGATCCCACATGCTGCAGGAAAAGCGACACTGGTACGGGTCCTGAGAAACAGCGAAATGATAAATTTTTAACGAGAAATCCAGAAAGACTGCAGCACGAACCTTTCACACTCAGCACGCTGGACTTTGCTTCGGAATCTGGGTCGGCGCCATCTTCCGCAGTGATGATGTGCACTGCGGCAGGGACAGTTCCACCGTCCCAGGGCGGGTTCGTCAGCGGGGGAGTGTTGGGTGGGCCGTCGTCCAGGTAATAGTAAGCTGCCTGAAAATATTTCCTCCAAAGCACGAAGGCTATGACAACGAGGATCAGGGCAAAAGAAGCACAGACGAGAGCTGCAACAAGTCCTGCATTCACTCCGACTTCCCTCGGAAGATGTTCGGGATCCCCAGTCAAGGCCTGGCGATTGCAATCAGCAGCTACTATGATCTTCCGAGATTCGGAATACTGGCCGTAGTAGAGTTTGTCTGACTGTAAGTTGCTCTTTGTAGCCGCTCGGATCTTGATCTCGTACATGATGTTCATCGTCAGATTGGGTAAAAACATCTGTCATAGAACCAATAAATTACAAACGTATTTATGTGTTGCGAAATAAGCTTCTTACGCTGTGATCCAAACGATCAGCGGTTGTAGTAATCACCAGCTCCTCGAATTCCCACTCATCTTCCCTCCTGTGATTCAAATTCCGCACAGTAAAATTTGCATTACTAGCTTACGTACAGTTGATTTTTTACCGGTAATAGATATAATAAAAGTCGATAGACTTGTTGTAGACGGTGGGTCTGTGCCATTGCAAGAAGAGTGTATCGTCAGTGTGGCAAGTCAAGTTGGAAATGCGGGGTGCACCAGGTCCTCTGACGTCAGTCTCGACAATGATGGGGTCTGACGGCTCGCCTTCGTGATTGGCCGTGTAAGCTTTGAGCCACAGTTTATACTCAGTGAATGGAGCTGCAACAAAAATACATTTTACAATCTCTAGGATTCTAACTGAGCAATATTAATTGTACCGAGAGATGTTAGTATGTACGTCTGCGACTTTTCGGTGCTGCGTATTGTGTGGACGTCCGTGTAGTTCTTGTGCATGAAAAAGATCCGGTATCCTTTAAGGATCCCGTTCGGTTCTATGGGTTCTTCCCACGAAACACTTATACTCGAATCCGTCACATCGTTGACGGTGACATTTTCGGGTTTCCCTGGAGCTGTAAATAACAAAAAAAAATCAATATTTACACTTAATAACATAAGAAATGCCAGAAAAAGTATTTAAGTTCTATGGCTGTGGTTAGTCTTTTTCTCACACCAAGTTTTCTGTATACGCCAGATGTATAGCATGGCCTTTTAAATGACCATAGGGAAGGTCAGTGCACTGTAAAGTGTATACACAATGGCCAAATGCGACCAAACCCTTTAGGACTCTTTTTCATTAAGAAAATTTTATACCTTGCGATTTGATTTCCACTTCGCAATGAGCTACCATCAAACAAGCGGTCAACGAAATAAGAACCAGCATATTTTGCAAATTTTTGTAACGCATTTTAAACCTAAATTTTAACACTACAAAATGCCACCATCACTCTCAAGTCTCAGCACAATGCAGACGCCATTGTGGTCTTACCACTACGCCATCTAGCGGTCAAAACATGAACCATGTTCGACGTTTTCAAAATACCGAACATGTCAAAATCAAATTCATTGACAATCCTACTTTTGTTTTGTTAGAATTTCAAATTTCAATTTACCGCCTTCATCCGTCATGACTATGACCGTAGTGCTAGGTCCGAGGCCTTCAGGGTTGAATACCTGCAGCGAGACGACGTACTGCGAGAACACTTCGAGACCCTGTATGGCATAACTCTGCAACAAGAATATTTAATAACAACTGTGTGTCAAATTTCAAACAGAGGTTGCGTACTTCAGTCGCAGGATCCCTCAAGTAGGTTTCTGTAATGTCGTCCTGAGCGTCACGTTTCTTGTAGGCCAGTCGATAACCGAGGAACTCTCCATGAATCGAACTCTTCGGCGGAGGCTGCCACGTCAGAAATATTGACGACGAGCTCGTATTGTGGGCGGAAGTGATGTGAGGCTTCCCGTCAGGCACTGCAATCAACCATAACGTCAATTAACTGTCCTAAACGATTGATTTTTACTACTCGATACCTTCTCGTAAGGTGACGATGAAGTAGGATTCACGTCCAGGCGTACTGGGTCCCTGAGCGTTGACTGCGATGACTCGGAAGCTGTAGACGGTGAATGGCTCCAGACCCGAAACATCGAAGACGGTAGCGTTAGTCGACGTCAACTGAGAATCGCTCTCGTCCCATTCTCCGTCCTCGCCGACCCTGAAACAAGTCGTCGCACAGATCAGTTATCGTAGCGCGTTAGGGTAGCATTTCTAAAATACGTATTCTAGTAGTAATAGTTACCTCGTTTGAATGATGTAGTGGGTGATAGGCGACCCGTGCGTATTGATACTCGGAGCCCACGACAAACTAACAGATCGGGACGTGAAACTACCGACTAAAGGTCGTCCCGGAGCGTCTGGAACGTCTGGAAAAAAAAATTAAATTATCAGTTTTTCTTTATAATTTCTGGAAAAAAAAATTCTATAAAATAAAAAATAAATTAACTAATTACCTAAGATAGCATGATAGCAAAAAGTAGTTATTACTAATTTTTTTACTAGCAAGCTGTAACCAAGGTGATGGATGATGACGGAATAATTCATTTTGCCTCTTCCGCATCTTCACACACACAAAAAAAAACTATCAACTACTTCCATTTCCTATTCTGACTATAACCATAACTACCGGAACTACTAGAAACAGCTAAAACAACTAACACTTATTGATTCCTGAGAGACTCTATGAACTATTTTCTCAAGATTCTTGAAGATTTGATGTACGGCTGGAGACGGAATTGAATTATAGGACCCCCTCTTTTGAAACTCGACTCCTCTGAAGTAGACTCTGTCCCCGAAGGGACTAGTTTTCTTCATAAAGAAGAAGCTGCAGCAAAATAATTGATTCTCTCTTGTCTTGAGCTGAGTGCTCATTATATACAACAAGAACCCACGGTTAGTAGTATGCCCACGACAGCCTGTTCTGAAAATAATTCAATTTATACTACAAACCCAGCGGACAATTAAGGATGTCGGCTACATCCTGAACGATACCCCTAACATATCCTGAATATCCTGAACCACGTCCCATCGTGGATGAGTAAAAAAAAATGTGTTAACAATTGTGAAATCTTGATTATTGAGGGCACCATTGAGTATCCTGAAAAGCGTTTTTTTTCAGGACGCTGTTAAGTACCCTGAACATGTATTATTCAGGCATTCCAATGTTCAGGGTCCTGAACACTCTGGGAAGTGGGCCAATTTCACTGCACTCTGAGTTCTGATTGGCATCCTGAATATGTCTTTTTCAGGATATTTTCAGGGTCCTGAAACTATCCTTAATTTTCTGCTGGGAATGATTTATGTTTTATTGTTATTTAATAAAGTATTAACATATTTCAGGATCTTCTTTCTAAGACAATTCGCTATATAATTAATATTATAATATATTAATAAAAAATTCCTTATTTATAATTATTTAAAATATTATTTAATATATTTTTAAAAAATTTTCTGTTTGTTGTTGTGTCGAGTGGAAGATTAATATAGTGCTGCGTCAGTGTGGAATCTAATTTGTCGTCACGGCTCAAGTCGAAACTGTCAACTTTCCAAGTGCCTTTGACAATTTATGACAAAGAAAAAAAACAGTGCTTCCACTTTGCAGGGAAATTCCCTTGAAAAAGGGAAAACTGGGCCTCAAGATGGAAAAAATAAGGGCGGGGGGAAATACATAGAAGTATAGCTTGATATCCTAGATAGAGGGGAAAAAAGGGAAACTGAAAGTGGAAGGACTGTAGAAAAAACCCTTCTGTTATCACATGTTATCAGTGTTATCACTGAACTTAGCAACTACGCTAACCGAGTTAGCTGAACTGAAGTTATTGCTGCTTTGCTAACTTTGCTAGCTTGCTTCGTTGCTTGGCTAATTTAGCTCCATTAGTTGGTTCCATGAAGACATTTTTTAGCAACTATACGCTAACCGAGTTAGCTAGATTTTAAGTTATTGCTACTTGCTAACTTTGCTAGCTTGCTTCGTTGCTTGGCTAATTTAACTCCATTGGTTTGTTCCATGAAGACATTTTTTAGCAACTATACGCTAACCGAGTTAGCTAGATTTTAAGTTATTGCTACTTGCTAACTTTGCTAGCTTGCTTCGTTGCTTGGCTAATTTAACTCCATTGGTTTGTTCCATGAAGACATTGCTTAGCAACTATATGCTAACCGAGTTAGCTAGATTTTAAGTTATTGCTGCTTTGCTAACTTTGCTAGCTTGCTTCGTTGCTTGGCTAATTTAACTCCATTAGTTTGTTCCATGAAGACATTTTCTGCTGTTTTCAAGCTTTTGCTTAAAGATTTTCGCGTCTCGATTTATGCTGGTGATTAAGTGGAGACGAGAGAGAGAGAGAGAGTAAGCCATTGAAAGCAAGCACTTCGTCCCCCCGGACAAAAGAAAGTAAAGCTAGCAGTTTACTACTGATTTACTACTGCACTAACAACCGGAACCTAAAGAGTTTCGGCTGCAACACTAACTACAACAACCCCTACAACAGTTGGACAGTTGATAACACGCTGATAACTCCAAAAGAAATGAGAGGTAGCAGATTACTACTGATTTACTACTGCACTAACAACCGAGGTCTAAAGAGTTTCAGCTACAACAACCCCTACAACAGTTGGACAGTTGATAACACTGATAACAGCTAGATAACACGCTGATAACACCAAAAGAAACGAGAGGTAATAGATTACTACTGCACTAACAACCGAAATCGAAAGAGTTTCGGCTACAACACTAACTATAACAACCCCTACATCAGTTGGACAGTTGATAACACGCTGACAACACCAAAAGAAACGAGAAGTAGTAGATTACTACTGATTTACTACTTCATTAACAACCGAGGTCTAAAGAGTTTAAGCTACAACAACCTCTACAACAGTTGGACAGTTGATAACACTGATAACAGCCAGATAACACGCTGTCAACACCAAAAGAAACGAGAGGTAGTAGATTACTACTGCACTAACAACTGGAACTTAAAGAGTTTCGGCTACAACACTAACTACAACAACCCCTACAACAGTTGGACAGTTGATAACACGCTGATAACACCAAAAGAAACGAGAGGTAGTAGATTAGTACTGCACTAACAACTGGAACTTAAAGAGTTTCGGCTACAACAACCCTACAACAGTTGGACAGTTGATAACACGCTGATAACACCAAAAGAAACGAGAGGTAGTAGATTAGTACTGCACTAACAACTGGAACTTAAAGAATTTCGGCTACAACACTAACTACAACAACCCCTACAACAGTTGGACAGTTGATAACACGCTGATAACTCCAAAAGAAATTAGAGGTAGCAGATTACTACTGATTTACTACTGCACTAACAACCGAGGTCTAAAGAGTTTCAGCTACAACAACCCCTACAACAGTTGATAACACTGATAACACCAAAAGAAACGAGAGGTAATAGATTACTATTGCACTAACAACCGAAATCGAAAGAGTTTCGGCTACAACACTAACTACAACAACCCCTACAACAGTTTATCAGTTGATAACACTGATAATAGTTCGATAACACGTTGATAGTGCGTAGATAACAAGATGGTAATTATCGATCAAGACGCACTGGGAAGAGTCAGACCCTTTGTGTGTTTCTGGCCGTTGAGTGAGCGGCTCAATTGGACGGTATAACATCAAGAAAAGCTCAACTACAGCCCCGGCTTTTCTTAATACAACAATCTGATTAAACGAAACGAAGGATCAGTAAATGCCCTGAACCTTTCTGCCCCGGCAATGAGAAGGAATCAACCGGTAGATTATCTGGACAATCCCACCGGGAACAGCAGTCAACTTCTGGGACACGTCGTTAACTTTCGTACATCAATACAACTAAACCAATTGGGTTTAAAGTCCATCTGAGATAATCAAAAGGTAGAGTAAGTCACGCTGATTCAGAAAATGTATAGTTTGTAATACCGATTATCGAAAGTTTGGCTGGAATTTGGACTTAAAGGATTTTTTTAAAGCGATCTGGCAACGCCGCATTTTGTGCTGTACTTGAGATAGGCGATTCGCTGCAGCAGACGATAACAAGCAGTGTTTTTGTAGCAGTTTTTTTAGTAGTAGTAACAGTAGTAGTAGTAGTAGTAGCAGGAGATGTAGTAGTAACTGTTATCCGATGTTAACACATATTATCAGATGTCAACACTACTGTGCATTTGGTCAATAGGGTCAACATGGGGCGTAGCTTCGTTTGTTCGCATTGAAGGCCGCAATTGTGTCTGAATAGATGGCCATAAATCGGATAATTACGGCGGGCTTTGTGCACTGTTTCCACTTTGCAGGGAAGTTCCCTAGAAAAGGGGAAAATGGCGTCTGAAAAGGGAAAATCTGGAATGCAGCCTCATATGGCAGCACGGAGGGGAAAAAGTAAGGGAAGAGGGGAAATTGAAAGTGGAAACAAATGGCTTTTGTGCTGGCCATTACATCTCATTTGATGTTATCACCTGTTATCCGAGGTTATCAATGGCTGCGGTAACATCCCCCCGGTATAAAATAAACCAATTTCGCGCCCTGCTGACAACATCTGTCACCTTTTTCTCCAGTTACCCTTCAAAATCTCCACAACAGCATATGGTGATAACACTGTTATCATCGGTTATCAACGCATTTACATAACAGCTAATGTCATACCCAATAAATTACCTGATTATTTGCCTAATTAACTAATAACACACAAGTAATTACCCAAGACTCTTAAGCTGATGACAGTTTCTGGTCTTCGCCTCTCGTTGACCAGGCACAGGTAGTCACCCTGATCCGCGGTTTGAACCGGTGTGAGCTGAAGTCCGAACCGTGGGTCAAGGGTCAATCTCTCCTGTCGTTGCCACACCACCACGGCGTTGCTGTTGAACTCGATCAACTTGGTCTGATGGTGGAGATGTGTTCCAGGAAGACTCGAGTTCCTCCGGTGTTCCAGACAGTCGTAACACTTCCACTCCAGAACGGTTACCAGCGATAGTTCGCTGATACTGGGACACGGTAGCGTTACGTTCTCTCCAGAACGGACCACTACAGTCTCAAATGGCAATCCCGAAGTATCTAAATACATAGAAAAACGTAAATTTATTACATGATATATTATTTAACTATTTATAATAAGAATATCAAATTATAATTAGCAACTAATAGTCTTACGGTTGAGTACCGAATGACTAGGTAGCTGAACACTAGCTGAATAGCAGCTAAAATCGAACCCTCTGATTAAAGGGGTTGAACACTGCATGACTTAGTTTCTATCCAAAATTCAAGCGTACGAGCCGTGTGAAAGTGGGCCAGTTTTCACACTAGCGTCTAGCTGAATCCCTGGTAATCATGCACCATTCAGAGGGTCATTCTGACGTTTGACTAGCGCATCTCTTTTCTATTGGGTTTTCTTAAGTATCGTGTCAATCGATTTCCATAAATCGATTCTTTGCTTAATCGGATCTGGTAAAGACTTGATCTCCATACATAAGCCTATTATTGGAGAAAAACTCATTTATATTCTCCCAAAATGTCATTTTTTACATAAAAATTCATTAGAATTATATTCATCCTATATTATAATAAAATAAATATATAATACATTAAATTAAAAGAACTCATTTACTTGAATATAATTTTTTTTCAGAATTTTCAGTAAAATTTTTCGTTACTTTAAGTTTCTGTGATTTGAAAAAGTATATCGATTGGCATTTCGGTATCGATTGGTAGTTGGTATAATCGAATCTTGGTATATAGGCGCGTTCGTAAGCCTATTTACAAGCGTTGAAGCAAGTTGAAATTCGATTAAAGTCTCCAGAAGAATCAGTCTAAAAGTTAAATGGCATTAGATTTAAATGGGAATTAAATTTAAATGGAAATTTTCCATTGAAACTTTGATACTTTAAGCGTATGATGTAAAGTTACAAGTTTCAGTGTTAGTTACAAAGTTACTAGAAAATGTATGAATGAAAGGTAATTGAGAAATTAAGTAAGAATTCAGGCTGATTTAAGATACTTCTACTATTAGCAGTACTATTTTTAGCAGTACTACTACTAGTGCTGGAGTAGTAGATGTGGTGGTAGTAGTAGTAGCAGTATTAGTAGATGTGGCAGTGGTGGTAGTAGAAGTAGTAGTAACACAAGTGGTATTAATCATAGTAGTAGTAGCAGTAGCAGTTTAGTAGTAGTAATGATAGCAGTGGTAGATATAGCAGCAGTAGAAGTAGCAGTGGTAGTAGTAGCAGTAGTAGTAACATAAGTTGTATTAATCATAGTAGTAGTAGCAGTAGTAGTAGCAGTAATGGTAGATGTGTTCGTGGTAGTAGTAGTAGCAGTGCTAGTAGTAATAGCAGCAGTAGCAATAGAAGCACTAGTAACAGTTGCAGTACCGCAGCAGCAGTGCTAGTAGTAATAGCAGCAGTAGCAGTACAAGCAGTAGTAACAGTTGCAGTGCCGCAGCAGTAGTGATAGTAGTAATAGCAGCAGTAGCAGTACAAGCAGTAGTAACAGTTGCAGTACCGCAGCAGAGTGCTAGTAGTAATAGCAGCAGTAGCAGTACCAGCAGCAGCCGTAGTAGTACTACTATAATCGTTGCTAATACTATTGATATTGCAATTATTATTAATATTACTATTATTATTGTTTTAAGTGAAGAGAGTACTTTGAGTAGCAAGTAAGATACAGATAATAGTACTATAGTATAGCATAGTACTAACTATATATATATACCACTTATGCTACTACTACTACTACCACTACCACTGCTACTTCAACGCTGCCACATCTACTACTGCTATCATTACTACACTACTGTTACTACTTCTGCTATTACTACTGCCACTGCTACTACTACTACGATTAATACTACTTATCTTATACTATACCATAGTATAGCATAGTACCATTTATCTTACTACTACTACTACTACTACCACTGCTACTACTACTACGATTAGTACCATTTATCTTACTACTACTACCACTACTAAAACCACCACTGCTACTTCTACTACTGCCACAACTACTACTGCTATCATTACTATTACTATACTGCTAATACTGCTATTACTACTACTATACTGCTACTACTGCTTTTGCCACTACCGCTATTATTACGACTACTTTACTGCTACTACTGCTATTATTACTACTACTGCTATCATTACTACTACTATACTGCTACTACTGCTATTACTACTACTGCTGTTACTACTACCGCTATCCTTATTACTACTATACTGCTACCACTGCTATTACCACTACCGCTATTATTACTACTACTTTCTTGCTACTACTGCTATCATTACTACTACTATACTGCTACTGTTTCTATTACTACTACTGCTATTACTACTACCGCTATCATT
This sequence comes from Eulimnadia texana, assembly GCA_002872375.1. Classification (NCBI taxonomy): domain Eukaryota; kingdom Metazoa; phylum Arthropoda; class Branchiopoda; order Diplostraca; family Limnadiidae; genus Eulimnadia; species Eulimnadia texana. The sequence goes on along the minus strand of NKDA01000001.1, from coordinate 34,591,044 downwards.
ATTACTACTATACTGCTACTACTGCTATTATTACTACTACTGCTATTATTACTACTATTGCTATCATTAGTATTACTATACTGCTACTACTGCTATTACTACTACTGCTATTACTACTACTGCTATCATTAGTATTACTATACTGCTACTACTGCTATTACTACTACCACTGCTACTACTACGAGTCTGTGATTGGGGAAGCGTGTAATGGGTAAAGGAACGGAAGGAACGGTTCCCAATTGACTTCAATGGAGACTCCATACAGCCGCCGAGTGCTATACACTTGAAAGGGACCTCCATTAGACCTGATTACAGAGCACTACCACGGATGATAACATACGATAACAAGTGATAACATGGTGATAACACATGATAACAAGTGATAACAAGCACTTAAAATAATAATGATAAATAAAATCTACCAAAATAAATTTTTAAAAATTCCAATGGATAAAATATTTAAACATATTATAATTTAAAATAAATAATAATAATAATAATAATAATAATAGATTTAAATAAACTCTTTATAAAAATTCTAAGTCCACTCGATGACAGGGCAAAACGGTGGAAACTGTCAACTGAGATCGTGCCCTGATAACACGTGATAACAAGTTGATAACAGCAGATCAAAGGGGGGGTCCGAAACTTGCCATAATCTTCGTACACCTAAGTCGTGTTATCGCATGTTATCAAATAATCTTCGTACACTTTTCCTCGGAGTTTCGGACCCCCTTGGAAACTTGCAATAATCTTCGTACACCTAAGTCGTGTTATCGCATGTTATCAAATAATCTTCGTACACTTAAGTCGTGTTATCGCATGTTATCAAATAATCTTCGTATACTTTTCCTCGGAGTTTCGGACCCCCTTGAAAACTTGCAATAATCTTCGTACACCTAAGTCGTGTTATCGCATGTTATCAATTACTCTTCGTACACTTTTCCTATGAGTTTCAGACCCCTCCCTCTTTTGCAGCAGATAACACAGAAGCTTATGGGAAAGTTCAGGATGACGCAGCAGAAAATGTGTTGAACTTTTCAGGACCCTTCTTTTCTATTTAGGACCCGGGTCTTTTTTTTTTTCCTTATTCTACCCCCACACATTTTAGGCCTACGGATGTTTTTGTACACGCTAGGCCTAACAGGTAGAAAAAGCCCTTTTGAAAAAACTGGAAATCTTCATAGAATCTCTTCAATCCATTCATTTAGTAAATAGTAAATTACTTGCTGATAACTTAAGAATGCCACTTCTTAATAATCACCCACGTCCTTCAACGTATATAGTGTCCAAGGGGGGGTCCGAAACTCCGAGGAAAAGTGTACGAAGATTATTTGATAACACGTGATAACACTGGGATAACATGGAGATAACAGATTTGATAACTGTGATAACATGATCCAGGTGTACGAAGATTATTTGATAACACATGATAACACTGGGATAACATGGAGATAACAGATTTGATAACTGTGATAACATGATCCAGGTGTACGAAGATTATTTGATAACATATGATAACACTAGGATAACATGGAGATAACAGATTTGATAACATGCGATAACACGACTTAGGTGTACGAAGATTATTGGAAGTTTCCAAGGGGGTCCGAAACTCCCAGGACAAGTGTACGAAGATTATTTGATAACATTTGATAACACGACTTAGGTGTACGAAGATTATTGGAAGTTTCGGACCCCTGGATTCTTGTAAGAATCTTGAATGAATCTTGAATTTTTGTTAAGTCTTAGACAAGGGGGTCCAAAACTTGCAATAATCTTCGTACACCTAAGTCGTGTTATCACTGTTATCAGTCTGTTATCTTCATGTTATCTCCGTGTTATCATGTGTTATCAAATAACCTTCGTACACTTTTCCACGGAGTTTCCGACCCCTTGGTTTTAGATAAAGTTTCCGGTTTACAGTGACATGGAATTGGAAAACGTGAAGTCGTCGTGAGATTCCCGAGATTCTTGCGTGAGATTCTTGTGTGTCAATCAAGATTCTTAAGATTCTTACGTGTTTTGTTTAATCTCGTATGTCGAAGCGTGCAAGGGGTCCGAAACTCCCAATAATCGTCGTACGCCAAGGTCGTGTTATCACTGTTATCACTGTTATCAACCTGTTATCTCCGTGTCATCACGTGTTATCACTGTTATCAACCTGTTATCTCCATGTTATCTCCACGTTATCATACGTTATCAAATAATCTTCGTACACTTTCCCTTGGAGTTTCGGACCCCCTTATAAGAATCTGAGCCGAGTGATAACAAATGATAACAGGGGGGTCGCTTGAGAGAAAAGTGACAGTTGCAGACCCCTCTAGGTGAGGGTCCGTGATAACGAGTGATAACACGGAGGGGTCGTTTGAGAGAAAAGTGACAGTTGCAGACCCTCTAGGTAAGGGTCCGTGATAACAAGTGATAACACGGAGGGGTCGTTTGAGAGAAAAGTGACAGTTGCAGACCCCTCTAGGTAAGGGTCCGTGATAACAAGTGATAACAGGGGGGTCGTTTGAGAGAAAAGTGACAGTTGCGGACCCCTCCAGGTGAGGGTCCGTGGAATGTGGTATTGTCTTAGTGAATATATAGAAGCCGTGATAACAAACGATAACAGGGGGGTCTTTTGAGAGAAAAGTGAAAGTTGCGGACCCCTCCAGGTGAGGGTCCGTGGAATGTGGTATTGTCTTAGTGAATATATAGAAGCGATGGTATCACTGGCAACAACATATAACAACACTACCATTCATCAATCAAATCACCAAGGGCGGTCTCTTACTACAACATCACCAAAAAAAAAAAATTTCTCAACTGAAATTATCTTCAGTTTCAATTTAATATTCACTAGAGAATCTTCTAAGAATCTTTTCGGAATCATTTAAGAATCTTTCAAGAATCTTTCAAGAATCTCTGTAAGAGCCTCCGTAACGTAAAGGGGGTCCGAAATTTGCAATAATCTTCGTACACCTAGGTCGTGTTATCGGAGTTATCAAACCTGTTATCTCCATGTTATCCTCGTGTTATCATATGTTATCAAAAAATCTTCGTCCAATTTTCCACCAAACCGAAAAAAAACTAACAAACGACCCAAGGGGTCGGAAACTTGCAATAATCTTCGTACACCTTGGTCATGTTATCAAGAATCTTACAAGAATCTCCAAAGAATCTTGACAAATCTTTTAGATTCTAATATCTTTCACAAGATTCTTGTCAAGAATTTTACAAGAATCTCCAAAGAATCTTGACAAATCTTTCAGATCTCATAGTATCTTTCACAAGAATCTTGCAAGAATCTTGAGAAATCTTTTAGATCTTAGTATCTTTCACAAGAATCTTGTCAAGAATCTTACAAGAATCTCGAAAGAATCTTACAAGAATCTCGAAAGAATCTTATAAGAATCTCGAAGAATCTTCCCAAATCTTTTAGATCTTAGTATCTCTTACAAGATTCTTGTCAAGAATCTCAAAAGAATCTTACAAGAATCTGGAAAGAATCTTGACACATTTTTTAAATCTTTTATCTTCCACAAGATTCTCGTCAAGAATCTTACAAGAATCTTGAAAGAATCTTGAAAGAATCTTGCAGCAGGAAACGGCCATTGTCCCACGGCCAATTACTTTTCTACATTACCGGACTTCCTTTTCCCTGAGAAACTATTTTCTTTTTTGCTTTTACTATTTAACCACAACCTATACCTACCAACTATCAACTACTTCTACAACTATACAACTACTATCTACTAACCAGTACAACATACACTTTTACTACTTCTACAACTACAACTACTTTACACTAACCAGTACATTTAACTACTTCCACAACTATACAACTACTTTTTACTAACCAGTACATTTAACTACTTCTACAACTATACAACTACTTTCTACTACCCAGTACAACTACTTCTACAACCATACAACTACTTTTTACTAACCAGTACATTTAACTACTTCTACAACTATACAACTACTTTCTACTAACCAGTACAACTTACATTCAACTACTTCTACAACCATACAACTACTTTTTACTAACCAGTACATTTAACTACTTCTACAACTATACAACTACTTTCTACTAACCAGTACAACTTACATTCAACTACTGCTACAACTATACAACTACTTTCTACTAATCAGTACAACTTACATTCAACTACTTCTACAACTATACAACTACTTTTTACTAACCAGTACAACTTACATTCAACTACTTCCACAACTATACAACTACTTTCTACTAGCCAGTACAACTTACATTCAACTACTTCCACAAGTATACAACTACTTTGTACTAACCAGTACAACTTACATTCAACTACTTCTACAACTATACAACTACTTTCTGCTAACCAGTACAACTTACACTTTTACTACTTCCATAATTCCAGCGCTTGTAAAAGTTTTATTAATATTCACAAATCTAAATAATTTCCGATATTCCGAATTTTTACAAAAATTAATAAAATAATAATTATAATAAATTATATCTTTTTGTATTTTTTTATTATATTATATATATATTATATACATATTATTATATTTTTTAAATATAATTATTTAAAATACTGAAAATTCAAATTCAATAAAACAAGTTTAAATTAGATAATACATAATATTTATAATAAATATATTATATATATTAAATTTACACCGCAGGAAGGTCTCACGGTGTGGACCCAATAGGATTTTCCCATCAAATTTCAAGAAACTCGCATGTTTCCCACGGGGGGGTTGGTAACTGGGTTGATAACAGCGATAACACGGCCCCTGGGTGTGAGGAATTGACTGAAGGTTGCCCACCCCATTGGATTTTGCCATCGCTCACGATTTTGCTGCGTTACAAACTGCTTCCGGTCGTTCGTCAATTGACGCGTCAATTCACCAAATTGCTGTACCAAACTTCTCACTTATAGTCTTACTTACAATAATAATAATAATAATAATAATAATAACAATAATAAAAATATTAATAATAATAATAATAGAAGAAAGTCAAGGAAATGAAAATATATCGAAAACAAGTGAGAACAGTTAATCTGTCGAATCCGTGGACAGCATGTAAAGTATGTATTCAAACACAACGTCTGTCCACGGATTCGACAGATTTGATATTGCCAACCTGTTATCAAGTGTTATAAACCCGTTATCCAGTGTTATCAACCCGTTATCAAGTGTTATCAACCTGTTCTCAGCCTGTTATCAGGGGTTATCAACTAATCTTGGCACTACAGCAGAAGCCTCAGGGTCCAAGTAAATGCCCTGCGGAAAATTAAGGATGTCGGCTACATCCTGAACGATATCCTTAACATATCCTGAATATCCTGAACCACGTCCAATCGTGGATGAGTTAAAAAGAAATGTGTTGAGAATTGTGAATCTTGATTATTGAGGGCACCATTAAGTATCCTGAAAAGCGTTTTTTCAGGACGCTGTTAAGTACCCTGAACATGTATTATTCAGGCATTCCGATATCAAGGTCCTCAACACCCTGGAAGAGGGCCAATTTCACTGCGCTCAGAGTTCTGATTGGCATCCTGAAAATGTCTTTTCAGGGTCCTGAAACTATCCTTAATTTTCTGCTGGGTGGTAACTATTGTTAGAGTCGATGGTCAGCGAACTCAACAGAGCGGAACTTGGAAATCCGCTTAATACAAACCTCCGTGGGAAGAAAATCCCAAAATTTAGAATAAATACCATTATTTTCCAACTCTAATTATCTATAAATTCACCGCTAGCCATACGTCTGAATAACCCTCTGAATGATGCATGACTATCATGGTTTCAGCTAGATGATAGTGTGAAAACTGGCCCGCTTTCACACGGTTCGTACGCTTGAATTTTGAAAGAACTGAGTCATGCAGTATTCAACTCCTTATTCAGAGGGTTCAATTTTGGCAACTAAAGTGAGTTCAGCTACTGTTCAGCTAGTGATTCAGAGGGAAGCTAGCATTCAGCTACCTAGTCATTCGGTACTCAACCGGTATGACTTTTCTGTCGGGTTATTATAAATTATTGTTATTAATATGAAAGTGAGTTCAGCTACTGTTCAGCTAGTGATTCAGAGGGAAGCTAGCGCTCAGCTACCTAGTCATTCGGTACTCAACCGGTACGACTTTTCTATCGGGTTATTATAAATCATTGTTATTAATATGAAAGTGAGTTCAGCTACTGTTCAGCTAGTGATTCAGAAGGAAGCTAGCGTTCAGCTACCTAGTCATTCGGTACTCAACCGGTATGACTTTTCTATCGGGTTATTATAAATTATTGTTACTAATATGAAAGTGATTTCAGCTACTTTTCAGCTAGTGATTCAGAGGGAAGCTAGCGCTCAGCTACCTAGTCATTCGGTACTCAACCGGTACGACTTTTCTATCGGGTTATTATAAATCATTGTTATTAATATGAAAGTGAGTTCAGCTACTGTTCAGCTAGTGATTCAGAAGGAAGCTAGCGTTCAGCTACCTAGTCATTCGGTACTCAACCGGTATGACTTTTCTATCGGGTTATTATAAATTATTGTTACTAATATGAAAGTGATTTCAGCTACTTTTCAGCTAGTGATTCAGAGGGAAGCTAGCGCTCAGCTACCTAGTCATTCGGTACTCAACCGGTACGACTTTTCTATCGGGTTATTATAAATCATTGTTATTAATATGAAAGTGAGTTCAGCTACTGTTCAGCTAGTGATTCAGAGGGAAGCTAGTGTTCAGCTACCTAGTCATTCGGTACTCAACGGGTATGACTTTTCTATCGGGTTATTATAAATTACTGTTATCAATATGAAAGTGAGTTCAGCTACTTTTCAGCTAGTGATTCAGAGGGAAGCCAGTGTTCAGCTACCTAGTCATTCGGTATTCAACCGGTATGACTTGTTGGGATATATATTAAAAATCTAATAAGTTATGTTCATTCAAATTGTATTATAATGATCTTTCATAAAATATTTCTAAGTCAATATAAAATAAATCCAATATATTAATAATAAATAATATAATTTTCATTAATAATAATGTAATTATTATATAATTAATTAATATATTAATAATAATATAATTTTCACACTATTAATTTATATTATACTTACAACAATCTTTTATGTAATTTAAATCGCAATCACATTTGATTCTCAATTTTTCGTATTACCAAGTTATAGTAGTATCCCACAACGTAGTGGGAACAACTTTTATTCCAGTATAAAGTATGGAAGTGGGATAGTAGAATATTATTTTTCGTTTTACCAAGTTATAGTAGTATCCCACAACTTGGTGGGAACAACTTTTATTCCAGTATAAAGTAGTGGGATAGTAGAATATTATTTTTCGTATTACCAAGTTATAGTAGTATCCCACAACGTAGTGGGAACAACTTTTATTCCAGTATAAAGTAGTGGGATAGTAGAATATTTTTTTTCGCATTACCAAGTTATAGTAGTATTCCACAACGTGGTGGGAACAACTTTTATTCCAGTATAAAGTATGGAAGTGGGATAGTAGAATATTTTTTTTTCGTATTACCAAGTTATAGTAGTATCCCACAACGTGGTGGGAACAACTTTTATTCCAGTACAAAGTAGTGGGATAGTAGAATATTTTTATTCTTATTACCAAGTTATAGTAGTATTCCACAACGTGGTGGGAACAACTTTTATTCCAGTATAAAGTATGGAAGTGGGATAGTAGAATATTATTTTTCGTATTACCAAGTTATAGTAGTATCCCACAACGTAGTGGGAACAACTTTTATTCCAGTATAAAGTAGTGGGATAGTAGAATAATTTCTTTTTTTTGTGCCAGTTTAACGGGGCGAGAAAGATTCGGCTACCGCGTAAATGATCGTTTAGCTCAGTCGTGTCCATTGTCCAAGAGATTTGTGGCAAGAAACGCCGGTTCAAACCGCAAAATGGTGGAAGAATTTGTGAATTTCGGTTCGGTTCGTTGAGTTTACCTGCGCTTCAGGACCTTTTTTCTTTACCTTCTCCTCCCAAAAGTGACCGTTTAAAGGGACAAACTTGTACAACATTCGAATCCCAAGGACCTTTCGTTCCGCTTCTGAACTTTTCCAGTTTGTATTTCCACTTCTTTGGTCCATTCATTCGGAGACTGTGGTATACAACCTGGAGATTCCTGGAGATTCCTGGAGAAAGATTCTTGGTTCCAGTGCTTCCATTTTTAGTTTTCCGTTTTCCCTCAAAGAGGCCACGGTTTTCCCGTTTTTCCCTTCTCTCGTAGGATCGAGTAGCGTTTTCCCCTCCATCTAGGATATCAAGCTATGCTTCTATGATTTCTTTTTCCCTTATTTTTCCCTTTTGAGACCCAGATTTCCCTTTTTTCTTAGAGAAATTTCCCTCCAAAGTGGAAGAATTGCCTAGTTCATTTAAGGCTCTAGATTACCTAATTCTAAGTACCTAGATTCGAGTATCGTTTTCCCCTCCATCTAGGATATCAAGCTATACTTCTATGCTTTCTTTTCCCTTATTTTTCCCTTTTGAGACCCAGTTTTCCCTTTTTTAAAGAGAAATTTCCCTCCAAAGTGGAAGCATTGCCTAGTTCATTTAAGGTTCTAGATTACCTAATTCTAAGTACCTAGATTCGAGTATCGTTTTCCCCTCCATCTAGGATATCAAGCTATACTTCTATGCTTTCTTTTCCCTTATTTTTCCCTTTTGAGACCCAGTTTTCCCTTTTTTAAAGAGAAATTTCCCTCCAAAGTGGAAGCATTGCCTAGTTCATTTAAGGTTCTAGATTACCTAATTCTAAGTACCTAGATTCGAGTATCGTTTTCCCCTCCATCTAGGATATCAAGCTATACTTCTATGCTTTCTTTTCCCTTATTTTTCCCTTTTGAGACCCAGTTTTCCCTTTTTTAAAGAGAAATTTCCCTCCAAAGTGGAAGCATTGCCTAGTTCATTTAAGGTTCTAGATTACCTAATTCTAAGTACCTAGATTCGAGTATCGTTTTCCCCTCCATCTAGGATATCAAGCTATATTTCTATGCTTTCTTTTCCCTTATTTTTCCCTTTTGAGACCCAGTTTTCCCTTTTTTAGAGAAATTTCCCTCCAAAGTGGAAGCATTACCTAGTTCATTTAAGGTTCTAGATTACCTAATTCTAAGTACCTAGATTCGAGTACTGTTTTCCCCTCCATCTAGGATATCAAGCTATACTTCTATGCTTTTTTCCCCCTTATTTTTCCCTTTTGGGACCCATTTTTCCCTCTTTTTTAATAAATTTCCCTCCAAAGTGGAAGCATAACCTAGTTCATTTCAGGTTCTAGATTACCTAATTCTAAGTACCTAGATTCGGGTATCGTTTTCCCCTCCATCTAGGATATCAAGCTTTACTTCTATGCTTTCTTTTCCCTTATTTTTCCCTTTTGAGACCCAGTTTTCCCTGTTTTTGAGAAATTTCCCTCCTAAGTGGAAGCATTGCCTAGTTCATTTAAGGTTCTAGATTACCTAATTCTAAGTACCTAGATTCGAGTACTGTTTTCCCCTCCATCTAGGATATCAAGCTATACTTCTATGCTTTTTTCCCCCTTATTTTTCCCTTTTGAGACCCAGTTTTCCCTGTTTTTTAGAGAAATTTCCCTCCAAAGTGGAAGCATTGCCTAGTTCGTTTAAGGTTCTAGATTACCTAATTCTAAGTACCTAGATTCGAGTATCGTTTTCCCCTCCATCTAGGATGTCAAGCTATACTTCTATGCTTCTTTTTCCTTATTTTTCCCTTTTGAGACCCAGTTTTCCCTTCTTTTTAGAGAAATGTCCCTCCAAAGTGGAAGCATTGCCTAGTTCATTTAAGGTTCTAGATTACCTAATTCTAAGTACCTAGATTCGAGTACTGTTTTCCCCTCCATCTAGGATATCAAGCTATACTTCTATGCTTTCTTTTCCCCTTATTTTTCCCTTTTGAGACCCAGTTTTCCCTTCTTTTTAGAGAAATTTCCCTCCAAAGTGGAAGCATTGCCTAGTTCATTTAAGGTTCTAGATTACCTAATTCTAAGTACCTAGATTCGAGTACTGTTTTCCCCTCCATCTAGGATATCAAGCTATACTTCTATGCTTTCTTTTTCCCTTATTTTTCCCTTTTGAGACCCAGTTTTCCCTCTTTTTAGAGAAATTTCCCTCCAAAGTGGAAGCATTGCCTAGTTCATTTAAAGTTCTATACTGATTCACATTTACACCTAACATGTATATATACAATTCATATACTTACTTATTTTACCGTTTCAAATTGCGTACTCTACTACTACTAGTGTTTCCACTTTTGCAGGGAAACTCCCTGAAAAAAGGGGGAAATGGAGTCTAAAAAGGGAAGAAGAAGAGAAGAGGGTAAAGGGGGAAATCTAGACATTGTATATTCTAGCACGGAGAGGGAAAAAAAGGAAAAGATAAGGGAAGATGGGGAAAAGGGAAAATTGGAAAGTGGAAACACTGACTACCATATCAGTAAGTAGTTTACTAGTATTATAACTATCTAAGCTACTATTACTACTATTATCTACTCCTATGAGCCAGTTTGTTAGGAATTTTTTCATTTCAAAAATCCGAGAACTTAACAAGCAACGGGGGAAAACGGCTTTCAATATATTCGCCCCTTCTGAAGGATCGCATCACAAAAGGAGCCCGCTGACAAGTTGTCAATACCTTGTATACCAAAAAGGATCCCACTCGATCAGCGATGCGTCAAAAGTGCGTCAAAAACAGATCCACCCGACCCCAAGTCCCCACAACTCGTTCCACACAACTTAGTGCTAACCAGTGTTTCCCACTTCACAGGGAAATTCCCTGGAGAAAGGGGGGAAATGGAGTCTGAAAAGGGGAAAAGTAGAAAAGAGGAAGAAGGGAAAATCTTAAAGTATAGTCATTATATTCTAGCATAGAGGGGGAAAAGGGGAAAATAAGGGAAGAGGGGAAAAAGAGGAAATTGAAAATGGGAAAACTGGTTCTGATTAAGACGCCATGAAGTACTACTAACTATTGCTACTTAGCTTCTTAGCACTGTCTTAGCCTTTACTATACTTTTTAGTTCTAGTTACTGTAGAAGCATTGAAGACTAGTCTGAAGGGGGGAAAAAAGGGAAAACTGAAAGTGGAAACACTGGTTCTAACTAAGACGCCTTTAAGTACAACTAACCATTGCTACTTAGCTTCTTAGCACTGTCTTAGCCTATATACTATACTTTTAACTATAGTTCTAGTTACTCTATAGAAACTTGGGAGACAAGTTCGAAGAGGGAAGTGGAACTACTAACTATTGCTACTTAGCTGCTTAGCACTGTCTTAGCCTATATACTATACTTTTAACTATAGTTCTAGTTACTCTATAGAAACTTGGGAGACTAGTTCGAAGAAGGAGGGAAAAGGGGAAATTGAAAGTGGAACTACTAACTTTTGCTACTTAGCTTCTTAACAGTGTCTTAGCCTATATACTATACTTTTAACTATAGTTCTAGTTACTCTATAGAAACTTGGGAGGCTAGTTCGAAGAGGGAAGTGGAACTACTAACTATTGCTACTTAGCTTCTTAGTACTGTCTTAGCCTTTACTATACTTTTAACTATAGTTCTAGTTACTCTATAGAAACTTGGGAGGCTAGTTCGAAGAGGGAAGTGGAACTACTAACTTTTGCTACTTAGCTTCTTAGCACTGTCTTAGCCTATACTATACTTTTAACTATAGTTCTAGTTGCTCTATAGAAACTTGGGGACTAGTTCGAAGAAGGGGAAAAAGGGGAAATTGAAAGTGGAAACACTGGTTCTCACTAACACGCCATTAAGTACTACTAAGTATTGCTACTTAGCTTCTTAGCACTGTCTTAGCCTATATACTATACTTTTAACTATAGTTCTAGTTACTCTATAGAAATTTGGGAGACTAGTTTGAGGAGGGGAAAAAGGGAAAATTGAAAGTGGAAACACTGGTTCTGACTAACACGCCATGAAGTACTACTAACTATTGCTACTTAGCTTCTTAGTACTGTCTTAGTCTATAAACTATACTTTTAACTATAGTTCTAGTTACTCTATAGAAACTTTGGGAGACTAGTTTCGAAGAAGGGGGGGGGGGGGGGAAAGGGGAAGTATGTGAATAGGTCTTTGGAGACTATAACAGTAGGGGAAAACTTCAGCTTGGTTGCGCTTGAAAACGTTCCGGGATAAACGGTAGCCATTTGTGAAGATGAAGCGTGAAGTGGTTTTCGTTATAGACACGGCGATTTTTCAATGGAGACGGACCGCGGCAAACTTTTTTCTTCAGGTTCTTCGAGGATCTACAGCTTTTCACTGAGGCCTTTTCTTCTTTCAAGCGAAACCCTCGAAAAACTTTCTTGCAACTGACAAAAATGATCAGCCGTTCCCATCCCATGAGTGGAATCCTCCATTAATAAATCACTCAGAAATTTTAAATGGCATTAAAAGAGTCTAAAAACGGTGTGATGCTGCCAGACTATACATTCATTCAGTCTGACGTATACACTATTCAAGAAATTTAACTATGAAGCCCGACTAATTTAATGAGACAATATATTTAAATTAATATTAATTGTTGTTATTTAACTTCTTTGACTAGAGAAACTTACCGAAGAAATTGGCCGTGACCGCCAAGATGAGGCAGCAGAGATGAGCCAGAAAAAGACAAGCGCGTCCCATAATGTGACAATTAACTATTTAAATGAACACAATTATAGTTAATGTACATAATATTCATGAGAAAAAGCTACACGATATCCAGCATGGCCGTTTTCGTTAACAAATTTCTGTTCAGTAAATTTTTAAGAGTAATTCACTGAAAGATAATTCTCGACTAGCCCGCACTTGTGGTTTGGCGCTGAAGAGAGCGCGTGTGACACGTCCTTCCTCTACGGCGGTCGGACGCCAACTGAGCCAGTGTTTGAGGCTGCCCCGTGTGTGCCCCTGTAGGCGTACCATATTACCTGCACCCTACTATTTGCTCTTCTCATCTCAATGGCACGTGCTAATTAGACTTCACTTCTCGATCTAAAAAATTGTCCCTGCGTGCCATTTTAGCTCGCGTCCTCTCCGATTTTCATAACTACTGTACAGATTTGATTGTTTCAGTACCGAGCTAAACTGGCTCGACATTAACCTCCTTTTTTTTAGGGTCTCAAACTAATCAAACTAATTTGGCTCGACAACCGTGCCAAATTAGCCAGGCTGATCTCACAGCGCCAACTACTTTTTTTAGCGCGGGACAGGTTTTTTTTAAGGGATGCTCATGCAAATATTACTTTTTTTTTAAACAAGGATGTAATTATTCGTAATAAATCTTAAAATTTATATATTTAAGATAATAGCGATAAAATGTGTTATAAGTTCGTATTTTGGTAGCCGGGCTAAAGTGGTTCACCTCCCGCGCTATTTTACCTCGAATTGTACTGCACAAGTTCATTTCTGAAGTGGCGAGTCTTTTGTCGTTGAAGAATGTGTCATAAGAATTCAAACACTTTTTGCCATGTGTCTGTAAATAATCGATTGGCAGTCAAAAGGTGGCGAACTACTGAAGCTTATCCATTGACTTCCTAGTGCTCTTTCTCCATTGTTGCCAACTACTAAAATATCAATGGCATTGTTGCAAAATATTAAACTATACAAGGGCCCGGTCAACAAGGAAGCAGCTGCCCGTGTCCCAAGTCCAGTGTTTCCACTTTTGCAGGGAAGTTCCCCGAAAAAGAGGGGAAATGGAGTCTGAAAAGGGAAGACGAAGACAAGAGAGTAAAGAAGAAAATCTAGACCCTGTACATTCTTGCACGGAGGGGGAAAAAGGGGAAAGATAAGGGAAGAGGGGAAAAATGGAAAATTGAAAAGTGGCAACACTGCCCAAGTCTTCGCCTGCTACTTGCCAAAGAAACCGGGGGAGACAAGTCCAGCGTTGCCAGATCGCTTTTATTAAATATTATTTAAAAATTAATTTCATGTAGAAAAAAAATTAAAATATATATTAATGAGAAATAAAAATAAAATATTCATAGAATATATAAATATTTATATATATAGGAGTTACATATCAATGTGAGTGATTTACATTGTGTAAATAGTAAATAACAGGATGGTCATCAATAGATGGTTATGACTTATACCAGCGATTTATGGGGTGATGACATACACATGCACTTTGCCTGTAAGGGAAGGGCATATGCAATAGGCCTGACCATTATAACAAAGCTCAGAAGGCCTACTATAAGCAGCTTATGAGATGTACCCATATCTAATGAAATATTCACTACAGCTGCTGCTCTTTTTGATGAACAAATCCTATTCTTTGGGATATTCACTATTCAGTATTATATAACGTAACTCCCATGGCGATTTCACCTTCAATTTTTTTTTTTTTTTTTTTAATAAAACAACCTGTAGGATTATTAAAATTTACTTCAAAGCCTATATGGTTTGTCAGGACTTTGGCTGTTATCCCTTGTTACTAGCTTCGCACGTATTATCCGGTTTTATAAGCTGTGGATCCTGTATGAATGGTGGGATGCAGATAACTGGTCAATAAGTTCAATCATGTGAAGAGTCTATTTCCTCTACTGGACCCCCACAATGTTTACCCTTGCCTTAGGTGATAACCCGATGATAACATATTGATAACATACTGATAACACTGTTTGGATGTATACAAATCCTCTGTGTCCACAAACGCGGATGCGTATTTAACGAACTAAGCATTTAGTGATTTGCTGCCTGTATAACAAAGGCTGTTATCATCATGTTATCAGTATTATCATACGTTATCAACCCATTATCACGTGATATCACAGCTTGGTGTGTGTCTGTGATTTATGCGAAGGGTTCCAGGACCCTTAGTGTCGTCCTTAAAAGCGTGTAAACCCTCTTCCAAAACGAGTGCTTCTCTATAACGGACACTGATATTAAATCAACGGAAAATAATTTGAAAATTTTTTTTGCACCAAAATTTTTCTCGAATTTTTCTATGATTTTTCAGTACATTTTGAAGTCATATTTTGTCACAAAAATATTTTATATGTCTGTCCGTAGTAGAGAAGATAGTCTACTGCAGTGCCGTCCTTATAGGCGTATAAGCCCTCTTCCAAAACGCGCGCTTCTCTATAGCGGACACCGATATTAAATCAACGGAAAATAATTTGAAAATTATTTTTGCACCAAAATTTTTCTCAAATTTTTCTATGATTTTTCAGTACATTTTAAAAAGCAAACTAATAATACGGAAATACGTTATCCGTCTGTGTCGTCCTTATAGGGCCTATTCCAAACGTTCACCTCAGTATAGCGGACACTGATATTAAATTAGTTTATTGAAATTTTTGACATTTTTGGGTATCAATGTGTTTGTCAGATTTTTTGAAGATTTTTAGAAGTATTTTCAAGTCGATTAATTGACAAGGTTATTTTATACGAGCGTCCGTAGTAGAGGGGGTGGTCTACAAGGGCCTTTTCGGAATAAGGTCTATAAGCGTATATAAAACGTGGAAACTTACACGCCCTTCGTTTGCTGCTGTGCGCAATATAACTTGGCTAATGTTTCCTTACGCTCTGGATTTATTTCCCCCTGTGACTCATCAATGGTACGGGGTCCGCAACTTCCATTTGATAACATGCCGATAGGAACGTAGAAGAATTTCTAAGAGTTTCGAACCCTTTTGACTCAATCTGTTCGAGCAGGTCAAAGGTTAATGATTCCTAAAGAATGACACTGTTATCATCAATGTCTTTTACTATACTCCCTCAAGAGGATCATAAACCTCTGATAACACTTTCCACGCATGTTATCACTGTTATCAGTCTGTTATCAACTTGTTATCAGGTTATCGTGGATTCTCTGGAGATTATTTTTGTAGCCGTTGGTTACAACTCGTTATCCAAAGGATCCTTGGGACACAAAGCTAATGGTGTTGTATTCAACAACAGTTCCCTCTTTACCCGTACAACACTGTCCTACAACTGTTGTATGATACTAATGACACACAACAACAACACAGCCACCATATGGCCTTGACCAGCTACAACAGTTAACTACTATATTCCTTACTAATAATTAGTTATTAGAAAAATATTTATACTTAATCATTCTCTTAATAATAATACTCATATTTGAAATAGTAGTATCATCGTAGCAATATTAGTAGTAGTGGTAGCAAAAGCAGCAGTAGTCGTAGCAATCGTAGTGTTACTTGTAGTAGCAGTGGTAGTATAGTAGTAGTTACTAACAGTAATAGTAGTAATGGTAGTAACAGTCGTAGTACTAGCAGTAATGGCGGCAGCAGTGCTAGTAGTAGTAGGATTAATAGTAGTAATTGTTGTTGTATGCCATTACCAGTAGTAACAGCAGCAACAGTGGTAGTAGCAAGTGGTAGCAGTAGTGAAACCATAGTGGTAGTAGTGATAGTAAAAGCAGTAGTACAGTAGCAAGCGGCAGTAGCAGTAGAAGTAGTAGTAGTATTAATAGTAGTCTAATACTACTAATGCCAAGTAGTAGTTTAGTAGTAGTATAGTAATAGTAATTATAGTCGTAGCAGTAGTAGTACAGTAGTAGTAGCAGCAGCACCAGCAGCATAGTAGAAGTAGTAGTGGTATTAGTATAGTAGTATTAGTATTAGAGGCAGTAGTAGTAGTATAGTGGTAGTAATAACAATGGCAGTAGTAACAGGGCTAGTAGTAGCAGTAGTAGTAGTAGTAGGAGTAGTAGTAATAGTTGTAGTAGTAGTAATAATAGTCGTAGTAGTAGGAGGAGTAGTAGTTGTAGTAGTAGTAGTAGTAATAGTAGTAGTACTAGGAGTAGTACTAGTAGTAGTAATAGTAGTAGTAGTAATAGTAATAGTAGTGGTAGTAATAGTAGTAGTGAGTAGGGGTAGTATCAGCAGGGCTAGTAGTAGTAATAGCAATAGTAGTAGTAGTACTAGTAGTAGCAGCAGCAATAGTAGTAGTAGCTTGAAGATCCTTCTATTGATTTTTGTGGTGTTTAGCCTGTTGTCAGTGGGGAGTGTGTGCTGGAAGCAAAGGGCCTAATTTATCTCTTTTACGATTGGTCGCACACGGAAAAAGCGCGCCAATCCTTTCCATGCATACATAATACACCCGAATAAACATAATAGTAAATAAATGGCGAATAATAGCAGAAGAGCTTTAAATGATAGTTGGAAATGCTAAAGAGCAGTGGTTATAGTAGTTTAAAGTAGTTGTGACTGTTTGAAGGTAGTCGTAAGTAGCAGTAAGTAGTGGTAAGTATAATGGTAAGTAGCAGTAAGAAGTATACGATAGTAAATAGTTGGAAGCATAGTGTAAGCAACTAAATGTAGTATTGCCTCTTAGTAATGTAGTAGTCTTAGTAGTAAGTAGTAGTAAGTAGTAGTGATAAGTAGGGACTAATTCAGAGTAGTAAATAGTTCGGAACAAGAAATAGCAGTAAATAGTAGTTGGTAAAATAGCTTTGCTACTTATAGGAGATCAAAAGTAGTAGTAGTAGTAGTAGTAGTAGTAGCATCAACAGCAATAGCAACGGCAGTGGTAGTAGTATAGCAGGAAGTAGTAGTAAATAGTACTACATAGGAGTAAACAAGTTCAAGTAGCAAGAAATAGCAGTGAATAGTTGGTATAATGAATTACTAGTCGTGGTAGCAGATAAGAGTAGTAGAGTCAGCAGCAACAGTAACAACAGTAACAACAATAGCAACAGTAGAAGTAGTAGCGGTAGGTAGCATAAACAGCAATAGCAACGGCAGTAGCAGTAGTATAGCAGTAAGTAGTTGTAAGTAGTACTATAGGGGTAATATGTAGTATGTGATATGTAGTAATGTAGTAAGTAGTAATGTAGTAATGTAGTATGTATATAATGCAGTATGTAGTAATGTAGTAATGTTGTATGTAGTAATGTAGTTGGTAGTATATGTATAAGTTTGTAGTAATAAGCAGTAGTAGTAGTAGTAATAGTAGTAGTACTAGTGTTTAGTAGCAGTACTATAAACAGCTGTTACCCAGAGTAGTGTTGTAATACAAGAACCATATTCGTCATAACATACTGATAACAGATTGATAACATATTGATAACTCAATAATGCTGTTTCCTGTATTTCAGCCCCCTGTGAATGAGCGCGTTGCTAGGCAATAGACAAGCAACTAGATACTCCAAGACTCAACTCAATTACCGGAGACTCAATGCCTTGTTTACTACCTTATAAAAGCCCCTCACCTCACATACTATAATAGTAGTAGTAGTAGTAGTAGCAGCAGTAGGAATAGTAGTAGTAGTAGTAGTAGTAGCAGCAGTAGGAATAGTAGTAGTTGTAGTACTAGTAGTAGTAGTAGTAACAGTAGTAGTAATAGTAGTAGTAGTTGTAGTACTAGTAGTAGCAGTAGTAGTAATAGTAGTAGTAGCAGTAGTAGTAGTAGTAATAGTAATAGTAGTAACAGTAGTAGTAGTAGTAGTAGTAGTAGTAGTAGTAGTAGTAGTAGTATTACTAGTAGTAATAGTAGTAGTAGTTGTAGTACTACTAGTAGTAGTAGTAGTAATAGTAGTAATAGTACCAGTAGTAGTAGAATTAGTACTAGTAGTAGTAGAATTAGTAGTAGTAGTAGAAATAATAGTAGTACTAGTATTAGTAATAGTAGTATTAGTAGTAGTATCAATAATATTAATAATAATATATTTAACTTTTCAGGCTTCTTTAAGAAAGCGGCAAGGAAAGTGAAATCCTATTGGTTGGAGTTGATGACGTCAAAGGTTATTGCACCGTGATTGGTCGGCTCTTTGATGACGTCATTCGGTTTTGTCCAATCACTTGAAACCAGTTTGAAACAGCTGGCCGTTTATAATGGCGTTGATTCCTAAATTATTTCTTTTTAAATGATCAAATGAATTTATAATTAATATTGCTAGTAAATGAATTAATTAATTAACTGTAGATTGCGAAATAAAAGGGAAATATTTCCGATTAGACACAGGGTGCGGATAATTGAATATAAAGACAAATTACACAGTCACTTTCCCCCCGTCTCTTGCATTTAGTCCGGTCCATCTGTGGATTGACTATTACCGTCATTTGTTCGTGTGATTGTAAGCCAAACCAATAATGTCGATGGTCATTTATTGCCCATTGTTAATAATGCTGACAAGATTTATATTCACATCAAAGCCATTCATAAACCTCGCGCTGGTAAATCAGATGAACCTTAGTACAGCCATTCATTCTTTATTACGAATAATACGAAAGTTTATGTAGGTGATAAACGTAATTTTATATTAATAAGTAGTATTTCCATTTAATATATTCATTGCAAATTATGCCAAAAATAACTTGATATTATGTTTTAACTAACGTCAAAAGGAGTGAGATGGATATCTATATTTTAATTCATAAAAAATCATATTAAAATAATTTAGATAATGTACGATTTTTATGATATTTTATATTTAAAATAACAATTTAAATTAGATTTTACAGGAAATAATAATTCGTACTAGCGCAACCCGATTTATTTTGGCATTAGCCTTTGCTGTGTTGTGTTGAAAAATGGTGGCTGGGTGACAGGTGTCCCATATTATGCATTCATGCCCAGGCCATTGCATATTTTTGTTTTCCTAATAGCCGTAGCTTCAATCTTGTTTTGTCTGTATGCCAACACGGTCGAGAAAAATGTAAGAAACAGTTTCCATCCGAAATTTGTGGGCTGGAACAATCGCGGGCTACATTCCAGTCCGGATTTGGGAGCAAGTGTCATCGAAAAATCTGTCCAGCCCAGCCCCAGCATCTTTAACGAAACCTTTAAAGCTTTACAAAATGATGAAATCACCTGGATCCACATTGCTGTCATCTACTGCAATGCCGACAACAAACCGCTGCTCAGGACAAATTTCGAACAAATGATCGCCAGCCTCGTCAAATATCATCGAACGTCCAAGTACAGGTTTCACTTTCACGTTATTACGGACGGGAAGAGCCATAAAAAAAGCCGTGAAGTAATCGAAACAGCCACTTCAGCATTAAATTTCACCGTTCAGGTTTCTGATTATTTTATTGAAGATTTCGTTTCGCAGCACCAGGCGTTTATCGAAGTCGTTCAGCAGTACTTTAGCGCTAAACCTGGAAGTTACTACAGCCAGGCGCTTTTCTACGTCTCTCTTCAGTTTCACAGTCTTCTGCCCTCCTCTGTGTCAGAACTGATATTTCTAGACGTCGATACGAGATTCCGTGATGACGTAGTCGAGCTGTACAACTACTTTAACGACTTCAATGCTGAGCAGCTACTAGCTCTCGCTCCTGAGCTTTCGCCCGTCTATCGCCACGTTTTGTATGTCTATCGTGGCAAGCACAAATCCACTCTGCTCGGGGAGCCCAAGGGCCGCGGGTTTCCAGGATACAACAGTGGGATAGTCCTGATGAACTTGGAGAAAATCCGCAAGTCTCTGTTTTACCTTTCCCTAACCCAAAATTCAACAATGAGCGCCCTGACGACAAAGTACGCCTTCAAGGGACATTTGGGCGACCAGGATTTCTACACTCTGATCGCCATGGAGCATCCCGAGCTTTTCTACACTCTCCCGTGTACCTGGAATCGCCAGTTGTGCCAGTGGTGGAGGCACAGGGGATACGAAGACGTTTTTGACGATTACTTCAACTGCAAGGGAACGGTACGTCTTTACCACGGCAACTGCAATACGGCTATACCAGAAGATGCAATATAAAATTCTTTATTTTTTTTAATAGATTTTTTTTTAAAGAAATATTCGTGCCATTATGTTGTCCACAGGTGCCATATGGATACAAAATATTTTGCGTTTTCTTTTTATTAAATATGCTTTTTTATGAGTTGACGTGAAAACAAAATACAGATTTTTCTAAATTTTACTCTTTTAAAGCAAATAAATGAACAAATGCACTTTCTTTGCCGGAAAGTAGTAAAGCGTTGCCCGAAACGTTCCACTCGAGACTTTCAATAGTGAAATACGGCTCTGTTGAATTGCGAGTGGACGTAACATCTTTTCCTTTTAAATGCATCACAGCACAGCCTAAAGGAGTCCAGAAGTAAATCACCGGGCTTCCACAGCAAAGGGCGAGACGAGAGTCTGTAGGTGCCCACTTCAAACCTGCAGCAAAGATTGATAACACAGATTTTTCTAAATTGAACTACTTAGCAAACAAATGAAGACACGCACTGTCTTTTCTTAATTAAACATAATGAATAAATAATAATTAAATAAATAATAAAATAACGCAGGATAACTAGTAATGTTAACGGTTTACATTGAACGGGGTCCTTTTGTACAAGAACGCTTTTCAGGGACAGTGTTGGGATCTCCCAGACCCACACGACTCTCGGGTTTGCTTCGTCGAGAAACGCGAGGTAGCGTGAGTTCGAACTGAAGGCAGAAAGCAGAATTTTCTTGCGAGATAGAGTAGCAGGATCTTTGTTAACCGGGATGAGCGCTGGTCTCGATAATACAACTTCATCTGCAAGACGGTGAAGTAGAAAATAAACTAATTTCAGAAATAGTAATACAGAAGCTTACACTCTTGGTTTCTGATGCTTTCCTCGTAGACAATACAGTCAGGCTCGTAGATTTTGCTCGAAGCGGACAGCATTGATATGAGACCCCACGTGATATGGTTAAATAACTGGACCTAAAAACATTCGAAACAATTTTATTATATTTAGTTAGAACAGACATTTATATTTTTACTGAGTTCTTTGAAGTCTGGACGGCTAAGAGTTGACTAGTCGGAGCCCATATTGCTTGTTTAACGCAGCTACTACCTTTTGCTTCTAATTCAGCGACTAGCTTCCCACTGGCAGAGTAAACGAGAGTTTTGCAGGGGTATAGATTGGTCCATAAGGCAAGTTTTGCACTATCAGGCGACCACTGGATTCCACTGATTTCTGTCAACTCAGGATGGATAACCTACAACGAAAAACTTTCCAATGAAAAAACGATTACGCTACCTTTTTAAATGAAAACGCTACCGAGACAGGGCACCAGCTCTCGCAGGAGTATACACCGACCACATCTTTTCCACCTCTGCGCTCAATAACTGCCATAAGAGAGCCGCCTGGACTAAAATCAACTCCTGGACTACCGTCTTTCGGGCAGTTGATATGTCTGACGGTTCGGTCAATGAGAGACCAGATTGTGAGCCTCAACTGAATTTAAGTTACAAATTTACAAAAATAATCAAATGATTTGTTTAGAAGCCATTACATGCAGTTCAGAAATTGTAACAACGTGCCGAGAGCCCGGAGCAAAGAAAGCTGAATGCATTCCCTCCTGTCCGAGGCTTATTAGGCATCTCCAGTCCGGTTGACGAACGCACCACACTTCCAGTCTTCCTTTTGAGCGGTAGGATGTCATAATTAGTTCGGAATCTGCACTCCATTGCAGATTCTTCAATTGCAAATTGGATCTATTATTTTTTTCAATGCAGGACACGGCAGAGTTGAACGTTAAGATACCTGTATTGGATCACTACATGCAAAACTCTGTAACATTGCCGAGTCAACTGCTGAATAGACGTTCAGGCGCTGATGATTTCCAACAGCGATGTAAAGACCATTTGGTGAAAATCCACATAAACCGTTTGATAATTTGAAAGTTTTGGTCTTTTCAGAGTTCATCTTTTCCTGTAATATAATCAGCAAATGTTTGTTGGTAGTTTTACTTTGTCATTACATTATTTGCTTATTTCATACTTACCTCACCTCGCCTCACAGCGGTTGATTTTATTATAAAATCTTAAAACGTACAATATTTTCCCTCAATAGCACCGTAGCAATATTTATTTATAGAATCATGGTACTCAAAACCGAAATTAGCATGTTTGTTTACAAAAACCACGAAAACATTGGCTCTTCCAAATGCAAGGTTGCCAGTTTGTCAAAAATAAAAGTTCGAAACAAAGTTATTTATTAGATAGCATTGAATATTAATTGCATAATAATAGAGTGATTGCATTAAATATTCTTCATCAAGATTCCTTTTTTAATAATTTATTATAAGATAACAGAGATTATTTTTCCTATCAACGGTTATTATAAATTTAATTATTTATGTTCACTTCAGTTCAAATGTGTGATGCTAGATGGCTCTAAGGCGGTAAATAAAAACAATAACTTTTCGCATGAAAAGGATTGGCGAACAGGATTACAAATCACTCCAGTATTGAAATTTTGCATTACGTAGAAAAAAAACATGACTGATGCAGCTAACCATTCCGACTGGCCGGGACGTTGGACTCACCTGCGGAAAGTGTTAGAGCGGGGAGGTCCTCTGGCGCATCCCGATTTTGAACCTTCTCCCGAAATCTTAACTTTCCTGCTGGAAAATTGCAAGGTTTGCTTAATACTCTTATAAATGAGATAGTTGCAGTTGGTCATGTATCTTTTATTTTTTTGTTTACAGATTTTGGTCGTTGGAGCTGGCGGCCTAGGGTGCGAGTTGCTGAAAAATCTCGCCCTGATGGGTTTCCGTCACCTCCATGTTATCGACATGGACACGATAGACGTCTCGAACCTGAACCGACAGTTCCTGTTCAGACATACGGACATCGGCAAACCTAAGGCGGAAGTAGCAGCTGCGTTCGTCAATAGCAGAATTCCCAACTGCAACGTTATTCCGTATCTTTTTAATTCAATTAATAATTGTATTACTTCCCTTACATTGATCTCCTTAAAGGCATTACGCAAAAATTCAAGATTTCGATAGCGATTTCTATTCCCAGTTTCATATCGTTGTCTGCGGACTGGATTCTATTATCGCTCGTCGATGGATCAATGGAATGCTGCTTAGCTTGCTTAATTACGACGAAGATGGGAACCTTGATCAAACCAGGTCTGCTTATAATGCTTTTTTCCTATTATAAATTACTAATAATCTTTAATGTACAGCCTAATCCCGCTTGTTGACGGTGGAACTGAGGGCTTTAAAGGCAACGTTCGAGTTATTTTGCCCGGAATCACAGCTTGTATTGAATGTACTCTCGACCTGTTCCCACCGCAGGTATATTCTGCTGTACTTCGTCTTTTTGCCGAGCTTTAACAAATTATCTTCTCTAGGTTAATTATCCGCTGTGTACAATAGCCCACACTCCGCGTTTACCCGAGCACTGCATTGAGTACGCCCGTTTGCTCCAGTGGCCGAAAGAAAACCCGTTCGGCGAGGAAACGCAGATAGACGGTGACGATCCCAACCACATAACGTGGATCTACGAGAAAGCCCTGGAACGAGCATCGGAATTTGGTAAAGTCTCATCCGCATAAAAAGTATTTGTGGATGTAAAACTGAAACCTATTACAGATATCAAACGAAGACATAAATTAGTAAAATAATAAGACAACTGAATATTTTGGTTATGTTAAATGTGAAAATAAATTGATAAATTTGTTGAATAGGTATCCAGGGAGTAACGTATCGTTTGGCCCAGGGAGTCATAAAGCATATCATCCCGGCAGTAGCGTCCACAAACGCGGTTGTAGCCTCTGCCTGTGCGCTGGAAGTATTCAAAATTGCCTCGTCCTGTGGGCGAAGTTTGGACAACTACATGGTCTTCAACGATGCAGATGGTAGCGCCTTAACATCTTGCCATTAAACTTTTACCCTCTCGCTCTTATTACAGAATAAATTTAATGAATTGTAGCTACAATCAGTGCTTCCACTTGGAGTTTTGGGTTTTTCCTTCGAGAGGCCACTGTTTTCCCTTTTTTTCCCCTTTGTAAAATGTCTATTTTCCTTTCCTTTTCCCGCTCTGCATAAGAGCTCAAAAACTTACTTCACCCGTATACTGCTTAAATGTACATGTTCATACTTGGAAATTTCCGTTTTCCCTTCAGTTTCCCTTTTGAGGCCCCATTTTCCCTTTTTAAGGGAACTTCCCTGCAAAGTGGAAGCACTGGCTACAAAAGTACAACAATGGAAATGTGAATTAGGCAGATTTATGTTGAACGTTGCTTTTGAACTTAGCCCTGTAGTATTGATTTTGCTTTTTCACATTTTCCCCTCTCGGGCCTGGCGCATATTTGATTATAAGAAAGACGCCTGGCGTCGCTGATTTCCCTGGCAGATATTACAAAGAGACTTGAAAACTTTTTTTCAGGGATTTACACGTACACGTACGCTGCGGAGAAGAACGAAAACTGTCTGGCCTGTTCTCAAGTGCCCAAAGTGTTGACGTTCGCCGAAACGAGCAAACTGCAGGACATTTTCGATTTTCTATCGGCGACGTATCAGATGAAGAGTCCAGGAATGACGACTACTGACGGTTCGGGAAAAAACAAGACTCTCTACTTGCCCAGCGTCTCCAGCATCGAAGAGATGACCCGTCCCAACTTGAAGAAGACTCTGCAAGGTTCTTAGTTTGAAAATCTTATGAAATATTATTTAATTATGTGTTTTTGTCAAAGATTTGGGACTCCAGAACGGCAGTCAGTTAGTCGTAGCTGATATCACGACTCCAAATTCAGTCGTCTTTAAACTGAAGCTTGTCGAAAGCATGGACACTTGAATCTGCGAATCTACAAACGATATGAAGAAAGTTGAAATAAAAAAAAAAGGTTTCTTGAAAGGCTTTATTGTTCTTTGCTTATATTTCTATCGTCAGTGTAGAGGTTCCTCGATAAAAGAAGTAGAAACAACTTCCCCTTTTGGAAGATGCAACCCGTTAGTGAGAATTTATGAAGGAGAAATAAAAACTTAGTTTTGTCAGCAGCAGTATTGACAAAGATCCGTTTGATCAAAAGGTGGGCCTCTCGTAGATCTCGTCTATTTCTTGAGGCGTGTAATTACAAATGGACTTTTGTTCGCAAACAATAGGAACGCTACGATCAAGCAGGCAGTGGCAATTGTCTTTTTTTCGCTGACATGGGCTGATCAACAGAGAAAAAAGCAAGAAAAGAAACCCTTTTGATGATGTAGTCCTTAATTAAGCAACTCTGTGTTGGAAGTGCAGGACTTCTTCCAGTGCTT
This sequence comes from Eulimnadia texana, assembly GCA_002872375.1. Taxonomy (NCBI): domain Eukaryota; kingdom Metazoa; phylum Arthropoda; class Branchiopoda; order Diplostraca; family Limnadiidae; genus Eulimnadia; species Eulimnadia texana. Next base: position 34,565,101 of record NKDA01000001.1, on the reverse strand, counting down.
CCACTTTGAAGTTTGGACTTTCCCTCGCAAGAGCCTCTATTTCCCCTTCCCCCCCCCTCAGACAAAAAAGTTTGAATTTTCCCTATTTTCCCCTCTCATTTTCCCTTTTCCCCCCTAAACCTTCCCTTCCATTAATAAAATAACGAAATATATAGTTATTGATTTACATACTTTACATCATTGTTAATGAACAGTTTAAAAGGAAAGTATAAAATTTTGGAGAAAGAAACTGCATTTCGCTATAGAAAAAAAAGCCAAATTTAATGATGATTTTAAAATTTCTTCAGTTTCCCTTTTTCCCCCCATTCCCCTCTTCTTCCCCTTCTTAGTGCCATTTTCCCCTTAAAACAGGGAATTTCCCCTAAAAGTGGAAGGATTGTCTTCTTCAATCAGCTGAAACCAAACACCAATCTCTAAGTCGCATATCTAGAAACTCTTGATTTCCACAATTGTTGACTAAATATTTGGAAGCGATTTGCGAGGATTATCCAGCGACGGTAACGGACATTGGCACTCAGCACTCATCAATAACTCGGGGAAACGACAAGGGCCATGAGAGACATTGTCGCGGGGGGATTTTTTTTATTTTTTTTTTTTCCCGAATCGGGAAAAAGCACGGCTCCACTTGACGCTGGACGAATAAACGTTGGCATCGATGTCGGGAGAAAATGGATATTTATTTGACTTCTGACGTCATGGAAGGGAGAAAACGTCATGGCAGACATTTATAGACAATATCGTCCACTTGGCTGTGGATATAATCAATCTCAACAGTCACGGCCAGTCGTGTCACATTTCTTTTGCACCTCTAACGCCGTGCTGCCAAAATTTTCGTTCAGAGAGATTTCGATAATCTATTTTAAAAGCTAAATTTAAGTCGACAAGCACTTTGATAATGATCCCGCCAATTTTCACAAAATCCCTAGGAGAAGGATCGTATTCCCTCTAACGACAAATGATGGAAAATTGAACGACGGATAAAGCAGTCCATTCCGGAATTCGATACTGAGAGACGGCGGCGATTACGCGTGCGCGTCGCCAGCGTCTCTGCCGTCAACGTCTAAAACCCTATCTTGCTTCCCGTAACACAATCAGTCCATCCGTAACATCACACCGTACTCGTAAGCCCGATCCTTTTTTAGTTGGTAAAATTTACTACCTTTCAAAGTAAGGTACAAAACTAACAGAACGATTAAAAAGCATTCAACACAACATGAGACGAAAACTGAACTCGACTTGCTGCGTTCGAGACCGTGTAATTTAAACGTGAAATTGAAAAGTCTGAAACAAACATGGTGACGGAAATCTAGCATTTTCTAGGAGAATAAAATCATCAGGTGTTTTCTCTGATAATCTGTGGCTTCCATAAGCCTAAGCTAAGTTGGGGGAAGCTAATCGATATACGCTGACCTTCGGCGGGCAACTAACCAATCGAGTGGGTATAGCGGGCTATTCGTGCTTGTCTGCTGCTTGCCAAATCGCCGTGTTGCTTGTCAATGAAGATTGGAAGGAGTCGGTAACAAGTCAGACGATAGGAGAAAAAGACAAAGAGTCGGCTTCGAATACACAACTTGCGAGCAGAAAACCTGATAAGCTCGCTCCGTCAAGCAGACGAAACGTGGCAGCTCCAAGATGGCGTCCGTCGCCGCCTGGCTACCGTTCGTCAGGGCCGCCGCCATAGGATGGGTCCCCATTGCGAGTAATCCTCTTCCTCCTCCGCCTGTCAATAAAACACAGAGACGCCCCGAAGATGAAAAGTTACTCATTAATGTTTCAGGTAATCCAATCAACTTTTGCATTAGCTGTTCTCAATGCCGAAATCTGAAATCTCCGCTACATTTTCTACCCAGAATGAAGCCACTGTAAGGCATCTAATTAAGCCGGCTTTCTAATTACACGTTAATTAATGCTTAACAATGCAGCTAGATAATTTATTATGAATAGAAACAGTAGTGACACGAGCTGAGACTGTAACGGTTTTTAGTGGCGTTTTTACATGTGAACGGTTCTGAATCGAAAATCTCAAGCTGTGTTTTTTGTACGCGAATAAGAAATCAGCCAAAAATGCTGAGAACAATGATGGGAATCGTTCAGTTGCCAACAGATATTAGCATTTCAACAATCGGCTTAAGGGGAAAAAAATTGATTCTCCAAGCAAAAAAAAAAAAAAAAATCAATTCAAATAGGACGCCACACTAAAATCTAGAACCTCCACAGAAAACTAGACTCGAGAAACCTACTTAGTTTTGGTTTTGAAAATATTTAGGACGTCGTTTCGAGACATGGCGCAACACGCTGGAGAAGTACCCGGACACTTTGTTAGGTTCCAGCGAGCGCGAGTTCTTCTACGACGAGGACTGCAAGGAGTACTTCTTCGACCGGGACCCGGAGATCTTTCGGCACATCCTCAGTTACTACCGCACGGGTAAACTGCACTACCCGCGTCACGAATGCCTGACAAGTTACGACGAGGAACTGGCTTTCTTCGGTATCGTGCCGGACGTTATCGGTGACTGCTGCTACGAAGAGTACCGCGACAGAAAGCGCGAAAACGCCGAGCGACTCCTCGACGACAAGATCAGCGAATCGATGGACGCGGCCAACTCGCTGTCGCAGTCCGACCTCAAAGACTCGCGCGAGAAAATGTGGCGGGCCTTTGAGAATCCGCACACTTCCACGGCGGCTTTGGTTTTCTACTACGTGACAGGGTTCTTCATTGCTGTCAGCGTTACTGCCAACGTTGTCGAAACCATTCCGTGTAGTCTGACCGCCGCTCCGATGAAAGGACAAATGAGAAGTACCGGAGAATACATCCCTTGCGGAGAGAAATACAAAATTATCTTCTTCTGTCTCGATACTGCCTGTGTTATGATCTTCACGGCCGAATACTTGCTCAGGTCCAATTCCGAGACAATTATCAAATTTAATTTTGTAATCAAATATCATACTTATATTGCAGATTATACGCAGCACCAGACAGATGCAAATTCGTTCGCAGTGTAATGTCCATCATCGACGTTGTCGCTATCCTTCCCTATTACATCGGACTTGGCATCACGACAGACAACGACGATGTTTCAGGTTAAGATCACTCAAAACTTGAAAGAAATTATCTTAGAACCTTGGAGATGTACGAAAAGGAAAGAGCTTGATTGCGTGTAGGAAAAAAGCGACGTGTTCGCTTTAACACGGACCCTTTCCAACACGTAGCGTATAACACATAAGAAGCTTGTTAACCAAAAAGTATAGCACTTTTGTCTAAAAGACTAAAAAAAAAAAAAAAAAACTGAACAAACATCAGAGAATGGCGTGCCAAATAGACTTTTCATACAGCCAGTCATGATAACACGCCGATAACATCGATACAAACACAAGAGAATGGCGTGTGAAGCGTCATTTAGATGCTCATAACGGCTCAAAGAAAGCCCAGCACTGTGATAATAGCTGATAACATGCTGATAATACCGCTGGGATACAAAAAGCAGCGTGAATATTCATACATGCAATTAGTTGCAAGCACGCCAAATTACCCCAGGGAAACGCTGAACGAAAATAATTAGTGCTTCTCATTAATCTAGCTTAGTTCTGTTATCATTCAACAGCCATAATGTCGGAGAATATTTTAAAAAGCATTAAAATTTCCATTATAAATCGCAATATTTTTTGGACAGGTGCTTTTGTGACGCTTCGCGTGTTCCGCGTCTTTCGCATTTTCAAATTTTCGCGCCACTCGCAAGGGCTCCGCATCTTGGGCTACACGTTGAAGAGCTGCGCTAGTGAGCTAGGTTTCCTAGTTTTCTCGCTAGCCATGGCCATCATCATTTTCGCCACAGTCATGTTCTACGCAGAGAAAAACGTCGACGGAACCAATTTTACCTCGATACCCTCGGCCTTCTGGTACACCATTGTCACCATGACAACCCTGGGGTACGTATCACGATAACAGATTGATAACAGCATCCTCCTCCTCCTTAAGACTGTCGCTTGGAGTTTATGGTCCGGAATAGATTTCTTTTTATTACGAGGCAGATTGCTTCATTGAAGAGACTCCCTCTCTCTCAACGATAAACCCCCGTTGAAAGGGTCCACAACTTCTATAGAATCATCCTGTACTTTCAACTCATCTTCTTAATCTTCAATGCAAACTACCATAGCTTTTTATCAGTGTTATCGTGCGTTTCGAACCCTCAGAAAGCAATATATGCGGCACTGAGAGTAACGCATAAGACGCTATTAACGTTTGGTCCAAGGCTTTATTGCGGCAGTCTTACGGAAGATGCTTTCTGTGCCCTTTAACTTTTGTTAGCTTCATTCATTATGGCCAATATCTATGATTATTGCCGTATACCTAATTACTAAACCCTTAGCTACTATCAGAAAACCCAACCGGTAAGTAGATCATGTTTAAAAGGAAAGCAAATCTTCCCTACATGAAGTGGAGTCCCACTGTTAGTTGGCGAGCTCGCCGCTAGGGCATTGTACAACTTAAAAGTATCGCTGCAGTGGAGCATAGCATTCGTTTTGCTATGGTATCGTTTATAATTCGAGGGTATAGCATTGCTTTTAGTATCACAAAGGTGGTATAAAGTATAGTTTCAACTCCCGTTTTCAAGGTGTAAAAGCAGATAACGGAGTAGCACAAACACACGCAATACGTTCATTTTGCGTGTTCCGAACCAACCTCTCCCGAAAAGTCATTTTCCGTCTCAGTCTTTCTTTCAAAAACTCACACAAAAATCATAAAATTATGTTAGAGCTTCGTACTGAGCAGCTTGTAAGGAATTCTTCGGTCAAGTCATTGCTTTTTCACTGCATCTGGAGTTTATGAGAAGAGAAATTTTCGTTCAGGTCGATTGGGTTTTCGCTGAACCGCGAAACATGTTACTTGATTTTTGCCAATTGAACTTATCGACCTGAAACTTTTCTGACTTGCGCTTTTGAGAAACGAGTAACTCGATAGAAAATTCATACGGTTGAGTGCCGAATGACTAAGTAGCTGAATACTAGCTTCCCTCTGAACCACTAGCTGAATAGTACCTGAACTTAATTTAGTAGCTGAAACTTGAACCCTCTGAATAATAGGTTGAATACTGCGTAACTTAGTTCTTTAAAAATTCAAGTGTTCGAATTGTGTGAAAGTGGGCCAACTTCACACTGTCTTCTAGCTGAATCCATGGTAATCGAGCAGGATTCAGAGGGTTATTCTGACGTTTGACTAGCGCATCATTCTTCTACTTGGGAAATTCGCACAGCTTAGTTATGTTAAAAGTGTATTTATTGATGAATGTAGGTACGGAGACATGGTGCCGAAGACTATTGCCGGCAAAATCGTAGGCGGAGTTTGTTCACTGAGCGGAGTGCTGGTCATAGCGCTTCCGGTTCCGGTCATCGTGTCCAACTTTAGTCGGATCTACCATCAGAACCAGCGAGCCGATAAACGGAAAGCTCAGAAAGTACTGCTATTTATCACACATTTATTACTATTCCGGTTTTTGTTTACTTTACATACGTTTCGGGTTGTGATTTATGTTTTGCTTTTATGTTCGCGGGAATGAATGGAATAAATTTTACTGTGGTTTTTGGTGCGGATTTACAGAAGGCCCGTCTGGCGCGAATCCGGATGGCTAAGGCCAGTTCCGGCGCTGCTTTCCTGTCCAAGAAACGAGCCATTGAGTCGCGATTACTGGCACAGGAATCGGGACTCATTGGTATCGACAACCAGGCCTCCGATGATCTTTGGCATCGGGACGAGGATATCTTTGAACTGCAGCACCACCATCTACTCAAATGTCTCGAGAAAACTACGGTAACCTTCTACTGCTGTCTAACCCTCTATCAAATATCACTTGGTATCAGAAATCGATTCCTGATTACTATAGAACCTTAGTAACCGTTCCTGTAATATTCCGGATTGAGTAACGGTTCCTTTTTCGCAGGATCGCGATTTCATTGAGGCGGAGATTCCTCACAATGGCCAATCCCAGTCGCGCCGTGCCGGTTCAAGGTCATCGTCAAGGTCGAACAGTCCCAGGCCCTCGTCGCGGAAGGCAGGGCTCCACTCGAAGAAAAGCCCCTGCTGCGCTTCCTTCTGTTTTCCTTTGCCATGTTCATCCAGGGGCAACTCGGTAACCTTTGAATTTGCGCTCATTAAACTGTCTGATTTAAGTAGAACAGCTATAGTAAGTATCAGTGAAACACTGTAAACTGGAATTGATTCACAGGCTAGGGTTCCTCCTACTGAGCTGTGCGCTACTGTCGCGGGAGTACGGGATCTTGACAACGCGGATCTAAAGAGCAGACCCCGATCTGTTGCAGAAAACGACACTAAGGGGCCTGCGATCCTCTTGGGCACGGCAAAAGCCCCTGATCGAGACGGACGAAACCAGGGGCATTCAGAAACTGTGCTGCACATCTCTGCACTCTGATTCCTAGCACAAAGCGTAGCACATCAATCATGATTAACCACGGTAACACTGAATACTTCACTATTCACAAAATATACTTTAATTATTGATTTCCTTTCTAGTTTTCTTGCATTTCTCTCAAGGACAAAAAAAACATTCTCAAACGTGAAAAATCTTCTTAGTAAAATTATTTTATGCCATATTAAATTCTTGCAGAAAGTGTACAGTAAAGGTGTTCGCCAACTTCCAAGACTATCAAAGAATCTATTTAATTCATGGCTCGTGCCAAAATGTCCTAACTGAAATTCGAAATTAATTCACTTAACAAACTAATTGTTCATTAACTGATTCAATTGTTTCATATCGCTCTCGACTCGTTCATTCATCCATTGTTCTGTATTCGCTAACCGATCGATCTGTATTCACTCAACTGTAACTAATTCTGCATTTGACTGTACTATTGATTAACTACTGATACCGATGACTACTTTCCGTCTAATTATGGAACTGTTCGACTGATTCATTCGTTTCATTCATCGATTCGTTCGTTCGTACAAAATGTATTGTAACTCTTTCGTTGTCGATCGCCCACTTCAATTCGCTTCCTCGTCCTCTCCTTCGAACAAATTACGTTACATCCGGAAACTATCTTTTCTATCTTATGTACAATTTTAGTATAATCAAAAATAAATTCCAGTTTACAACCAACCATAAAGCACTGCCATCTACCGGTCATTTTTTTTTCAACTACAACGTCCCCAAGTATCTTCTTAAATCTGAATGATGTTATCCTTCTTCAGATGACTCAGCATAAAACTTACTCTAAATTAAATGGTAAATTTTTTTTTGTTTATGTTTAATAAAAATAAATAGTTTATAAAATAGTTTTTTTTCAAAGAAAAACTACAATAGAAAACAAATGAACGTATTCCAGTAGCAGAGTGGCTACTTCAACAGGGCGTCGTCGCTAAATCCACCCAACAGAAAACATTAACACCCAGCTGACAGCGAAAATAAATTCGAATCTACTTTTTTGCTCGCCATTTTTTCTCCAACACTTCGGCATCGCCATTTAAGACGGCTATCTTGAAGGGAGCCAGTCGTACCGCTGGACGCGGCATTGCCAGATCAACTACCGGCATGGCTGCTTCTCTATGGGATTCCTTATTGCAGTCGAGGATTTTACCGGCTCTAAGTCCACAGTTCGCTTCACCGACACCTGTGCTAAGTTTCAGCGCCGCGCAAGTGGCTACCGTCTGCGAGAGCCTGGAAGAAAGCGGCGATTTCCAGCGACTGGCCCGGTTCTTGTGGGCCCTTCCCGCCGCTGCTTATTTGCAGAGCTACGCTCATTTGAACGCCTACGAAACGATTCAAAGAGCAAGGGCTTTGGTTGCGTATCACATGAAAAATTACAGCGAACTGTACACCATTTTGCAGGGCTTCAAATTCAGTCGAGCTTCTCATGCCAAGCTCCAGTACCTCTGGATGGAAGCTCACTATCGAGAAGTCGAAAAAATTCGAGGTAAATAATATTTTTTTCTTTAATAATCAAAATAGTATTATTCAAACTACGATTAACAAAGTAATAATACTAAAAATTATAGATTATAATATACATTCATTATATTGACAGAATATGAACAACTTAATAAAGGAACGGAAGTAATGCGTTAATAAATGAATGTTAATAACTTTAGGAAAGCCACTGGGCCCAGTGGATAAGTACCGAGTGCGGAAGAAATATCCGCTGCCACCGACGATCTGGGACGGGGAGCCCGTGAAGACGCACTGCTTCAAAGAGAGAATCCGCATCCTCCTCCGCCGCTCGTACCTCGACAATCCTTACCCCAGTCCCGCGCTCAAGAAACACCTGGCTCAGGTGATTACATATATACTATTAGATAAGTTATTATTATCATTAAATATTTTTTTATTATATATTATTAGGATTTTTTTGGGATTTTAGACATTTGAGGATTATCAGATATTATTATATTATTGTAGGTTTATTAGATTTAGATTATTTATTAGGTATTACATTTAATTTCTTTTTTTAAAAAAAATGTAATTTTCCAATAAAATTTTCAGATGACTGGTTTGACTGCAACTCAAGTGGGGAACTGGTTCAAAAATCGCAGGCAGAGAGATCGAGCTGCTTTAAGCAAAACTCAAACTATGCAAGTTTACTTTTCAATATTTTATTATAAAATGTATCATGTTATTATTGCCATTGGAGATATTTGCGATTTTTTCAGGTTCACCGATATCGAAGATGTCGCGACTCGTGCCGACCGAGATTCCGATTTTTCCTCGGGACCGTTTAAAAATCACAGGAAACCTGCTGGAGAAAGTACATAGCTAAAATTCACCAATTTGCACGAACTATAGTTTTATTTTGGACAAAATTTGTGTTGATGTCTGGAAAATCTATTTCTCGCTCTTCCCGACAGTTCGCGAAACGTTTCGTCGGGGCTCGAACGCTGCGGAACACTCACGATACTCGCATTTGTTAGCCAAATATTTATAATGATTATTATTTTGAAAATGAAAAGCCTTAAAAATAAATTCCATGAACCAAACTATCAAAAATCTTATTTACTCGTTAATTATCGAGAATGTTTTTCAGAAGATCAAAATAAAAAAAACAATGAAACTAAATTTATTATTCGAATTATTGAATTATATTCGAAGATATTAAGTTATAATATTAACAATTCGGAAATTTTCTGTTTTAACTATTATCATATAATATTAAAATTATGACTTATTTCTTAATTTATAATCATCTGGGCGTATTAGTTTTTATTCCATTAGTATCAGACGCAGTGTTTGAATCTCCCGCCAAGAAAAAAAAAGCGGATTCTTTGCGGTTGGCGGGAAATTTGAAAAAGTGAAAAAATGTGCAAGTTGTGGCAGCAGTAGACAACGGTAATATTTCATTTCCAGTTGGCTGTAGTAGTGAGTGAGTGTATCATTAAGTGTCATAAATCTAATTTCCCATTTTTCCTTTTCCAAATGCGCTTGACATTCAGCCCTTTTTCAACACCTCGTCCACGGCCATCATCTTGTTACCGCTAGGTTATTTTATTATTATTTTTTTTAATCTCATTTCTCTCTCTCTCTCTCATTTAGTGAGGCATTTTGCCCACGATCCCAAGGGAAGGGATTGCAGATTCACCTGCTAAGGATTCGCTTGTCTGGGAAAGGCCTTACTTAAGCCGGGTTCACACTAGGGACTGTTTCGACCAAACTGTTTGGGCAAACGGAGTTGCAAAAAAACATATTACAAGACTTCAGAAAACACTGGTGGTTTTCCTAAGCACTGTCTGGGACAAAACAATCGTGTTGTTCTTATTATCTTGCGTTTTGCATTTAATAGAACCAAGAAAATCGTATTTCTGTAGCCCGTTTGCCCAAACGGTTTGGCCAAAACAGGCCCAGTGTGAACCTGGCTTTAGAGTCGAGTGGGATCTAACCCACTGACCCAGAGGTGAAAGGTGAAAGGTCTTGACCTGAGGTCTTGACCATTTGCGCCACCTAGCGCCCTATATTGTAAACTCTATTCTAATTTTTCACTACTGTAGTTGTCAGTGCTTCCACTTTGCAGGGAAATTCCCTTCAAAAGGGAAAACTGGGTCTCAAAAAGGAAATGTAAGGGAAAAATAACACAGATGTATAGCTTGATATCTTAGATAGAGGGGAAAAGGATACGTGATATCTACAAGGAAAGGGAAAAAAAGGGAAAACCGTGCCATCTTTAAGGGAAAACGGAAAACTGAAAGTGGAAGCACTGGTAGTTGTATACATTTCAAATCTAATTAATATTTATAGTTAGAAAACTTCCAAGCTTTTGGTTCGTGTAAAATCTCTCAGAGGCAAAAGAAAGTCATTTTTTTTTTGTTTTGCAGTTTCTATAAATTGTATCTGTGTTGAAGTGTGAAGCCAAAACATTTCTCTAATAACAGGTTTGCTGCGTGGAAGCGTAAAGCGGTTTGGCTGTATGTCAGATGAGAGACCTGCTTGCCGCCATTAGACCCGCCTATTAGCCAATGTTACCCAATTATTTCTTTCGTAAATTCATGAGAGTCGAGAAGTTCACAACTTGCCGCAGAACATAGCAAAAACTTTATTGAATTAAAAAAAAAAAACAGAAGAGCTTAAATTAAGATTAAATCTTGTTACTAAAGTTGAGGACCATTCGCCCGGCCGCCATCTTAAGACACAGATTTAAATCTTAAGATGGCGGCTTGTACTCTGGCGTTCAAGCAATGCAGACTCTTCGTAAGTTCATGCTTATCAAATAACATCAATCAGCATTATTAATTAAAATTTACAAGGAACATTCTTTATTAAATAAAAGATTTTGGTAGTTTAGTACTATTTTCTGCCGCTAGATGGCGTGGTTTTCGATAGAAATATTAATGCATGTTTTGTTTACATGTCCCCACTTACTTTCACTTCAAAATGTGAATAAATTCCAGATGAATTAAAACGAACTAATTTCAGGGCGTGAAAAATGCGCCAGATGATGTGCCATATTTACAGATCTAAAATCATATTTATTTTCCTTTTATTTTACGCGTGTGCCACCTGCGCTGTCACTTGCATACTTCTATGGCAGGCGTCGATGAGCGATTCTTCGTCCAGCACGTTTTCCTATACTTCCAGCACGGACCTAAAGCAAAGTCGTCTAGTCTACTTGTGTGCCAACAACAGTGTGGGAAGCAGCGGGAACTGTGATGCCCTGGATCAACTCCGGCTCGGGGAATACATCTCGAGCGGATGGACCAAAGTTGTACACCAGGCGTCATATGCTGGCGAAAAAGTTGCTGTTAAAACTATCAACTTGAATGGCAAACATTTTGTCGAATGCTTAAAAGTAAAGTCATTTACCGAGTGCCATAATGCAGCAGTTGACACTTTAGCTACAGAAATAAAAAATTTGCAAATGTTAGCTCATCCAAACGTCGTGAGGCTAACAGGGTACTGTATGAAAACTGTATTAAACGAAAAAGAGGAATGCCTCAAAGAAGGCATCATTGTTACGGAGCTTGGTAATCCTGTAAGTAACATCAAACTACTGCAATTCACCTGGAAAAAACGACTTAGGGTTCTTCAAGATCTACTGAACCTTTTACACTATTTATCGCACTGGTCTGCAGGACCTATTGCCTTGCTCGACTTACGAAGAACTCAGTTTGTCCTCGTTCGAAATCATATCAAGCTTACTGATGCGGATAATGTTCATGTCGGGGATCCGCCATGTGAAACAAATTCTGATTGCAGCAATCAGATAGGAGGTAATATTAATTTCTTACAAAATTTCAACACACGAGTCTCTAATTCATTTTTCTACAGGAACAAACATCAGCGTGAAATGTAACGAGGGAAGGTGTTCGGGATTTAACGAGCGGTTCAACATTGCGAAGGCTTTTCTTGAATTTGGTCCCTACTTGCTGATCGAGTCTGATCTTCCTGTTACCCTGCGACCCCTCTTGGATGAAGTTCGTGCCAAATTTTCTGCGAATAATTCAACAACCAACGAGCTTACAGATCTTGTGAACCAACTTCTAGCTTACTGACGATTTATTAAAGAAGCTTCATTGAAATACACATCAAAATGAATATTTATTTCTTCCCTTTTCCTGGTTTCACAATGGAGGTTCTGCAAAAAATATGTAAGAAACATTTAATTAGCAATAAATTTTACAAATATATTTTGAATCTTACGAGGCATGTTTCCCGCTGAGTACAACGTATGGACTCTGTAGTTCTTTCTGTTTCTCCTGCAGTTTTGAAAGCGTATGGAGCGGAGTGTCGGTCGAAGACATGCGGTCCATCAGCTGTTTTCAAACACAACATTATTATTCAGAATTTAATTTAATTTTAAAATAACGCAAACCTTTTTCTCCTGCGACTTGAGCGAACGTTTCTCCGTCTTCTGCTTTCCCGAGCCTTTGCCGTGGAACTTGTGTGACAGGAATCGGAAAGCTTCCTTCGTCGTCATCACTTTTCCCGTATCGTCCACATAATCAAGTTTCACGTCCGGTTTATAGCCTTCTTTTTCCCTAAATTCTACTGTTGGACCGTCATGGCGACTGCGGCGTGAATACTTGTCTTCCTCCCTATTATTTCAACACGCAAAAAACTAAAACTAGCAAAAATTTTTCGAAAATCTATGGCAGAAAAGCTATACCAAGCCATTTTGTCTTCGATGGTATAATTAACAGCCTGTAACTGCGTTGCACTTTTCGAGATAGTTCCTGCTTTCCTCTTCTCCTCTTTCTCGATGTATCCCTTGTTGACGGCCAGTTTCAGCGCGGCTGCCATTCCTGTTCCAACGTTAGGTTCCTCGTCCAAAATAAAAGTGCCGCTCACTCCTACAACAGAATCGAGTTATCACGCTTTTGCCAATTTTGTTGTCAGATTCAAGGCTTATTGGTTTACCAGCCTTGGGCTCGTCAGTCTCCATGTCTCCATCAGAATCTTCGTTCCTGTCATTTTCGACTGTGTTCCAGCCTCCGCGCTCCTGGCGACGCTCCACTTCTCGTCTGCGCTCTTCCTTGGCCATCGTCCTGCGACGCTCCTCCGCCAGCTGACGCTCAAAGTCCTGCAATTAGAAATGAAATGTTTCGCAAATAATGTTTGGTTAATAACCTAGCAATAATAAATTGTAAATAAATCATTGAAATAAAGTATATCTGATAATTTATAATAAAATATACAAAATACATATAAAAATATATCAAGATATTATTTTCCCTTTTCCTATTAAAATGTGTTGAATAATAATGGATATATATTAATAATTAAATAACTGGTAATTTTAATTAATGAAAAATACCATAATTTCGTCCTGGTCTTCGTCTCTGTTTCCCGCCATTCCGTACGTGGGGATATCACCCAGGGCCCTGCAGAATTCGGCCGTGGCGTTCAGGACGATTGAGGACTTGACTCCGTTGGCATCTTCCATGTCTGCATCTTCAGGTTCCCGTTTGATGCTAAGTGCTAGTTGCTCGAGGTCCACGATGTTTTCCCGCCTCTTCTGTCGCAGTTTCTTCGCTTTACCCAGGGCCTCCTCGACAAAAGGCTGCGTGTCGTCTGTTTCCAGTTTCACTTGGCTCAGATCTTCGTCCGGTGCTGGAGGGGAAAAAACAAAAATAATAGTTGTATAATTATAGTTAACTTCAAAGGCTGAGTAAATCAAGTTGAAACAGAAATTACCAGGCAAATCATCCACTTGCTGCAGTATGTCTCTCTGCCGCTTCTTCTGTTCGTTTCTCGATCCGAGGTCAGCTAATGTTTCTTCTCCATCAACACCTTTAAGAAGATCGTCAGCTTTCAGCGGCTGGCTGCTCTTCCCCCGCACCTTGCGGACCTTTTTCTTGACTTTTTTAAACGAGACCATCTCCTGCGGGGTGTAATACTCTGACGCCAGCTGAAGTGGGCGCGACTCCAGCGATTCTACCCGCTTCTGTTCCTGATTCAGCTTGGCTCGAATCAGTTCGGCAGTCGTGGCTTTGCGCTGCTCACTGTTGTCAACTTCACCTGTAACAAACGAGGAGTTATTTTTTTTAGTAACAGATAAACTTTAGTTACACAGCAATCTATTTCAAGTTGATAGTGCAGTCATGAGCAAAAAAATCTCCCCTAACCTAGAATAGAGAATGGTGGTTTTGCTTGAACTTTGCCCACTACTATAGCGGTCGAATAGTTAACAAGAGTGAAAATTAAAGTGACCTAACGTTGCTTAAGCTTTCCTGACCTCAATTTGACCTCGATTGATAGCTATAGTAGTAGACAACTTCATTTAAACCCAACTGTTCTTTATTTTAGCTGGACACTTTTTTTTTTGTTCACGACTGTACCTAGAACGAAGCTCTTCTTCTTTTCGCCGTCAATCTCTACGTCGTATTTGGCCAGCAGTGTTCGTTCTTTCGGGGCGCCATGCTCGTCAAATTCGTCGTTCTCGTACGGTTGGTACCCCGGCTTCTGTTTTTTGGCCTCCACGTTTTTCTTGTAACGTTCGTCGTCCTTCAGATTCACGTTGACAAGGACGTCCTCATCTGCAGCGAGCACATCCTGATCTTTCAGGGTAAGGATGACTTCACGCCCTTCTGCAAAGTTTTCCTACAATAATAGTATATTAAATTCTTACTTATTATATTATAGTCCTTTCATTATATTATATCAGTACTTTTTATATTAGTCCTTATTCCATTCTAGTCCTATTGCTGAAGTAAAAATTCCCTATAGCTGTAAACTTTAGTGTGGCACTCTGGTAGTTCGCAGCATAGTGCACTATAGTTCTACTATAGGGCACAATAGTATTACTATAGTTTTACTTTAGTGCAATGCTATAGTTTTCAACTATAGTGTGGGACTATGGTATGGTACTCTAGTATTTTGAACATAGTGCTTAGTTTCACTATAGTACACTATGATAAATTTTTACTTCGGTACATTCATTACAAACCTCGTCATGTTCAACACGCAGCCCCTTGAGATGTTTCGCATTGTAGGCTACAGCTTTGTCTTTCAAGTACTCGGTATTGACGAGTTCCCCGACTCCGAATTCTTCATCCAGTTGTTCCAGCATTTTTGCACGCTTCTCTGCCTCTTCTTTCTCCTTCTGAATCTGACGGGACCTCTCAACCCAACTGAGGGCGTCGTCGCACTCGTCATCATCACCTAGAGCGCGAATTCCCGCTAATCTTGACTCGATCTTCCGCTTTTCCCTGCGTTCTTCAAGCTTCCGACGCAGATTTTCAGTTGCTTTCTTTTCCGCAAGGTTTTCTGTTACAGACAAAATAACTCGTTATTTTTATCTAACAACAGAAACTCTAAAATACTGTAAGTTTACCAGCAGGGATGTGAACGTCAGCCTTTTTGGTGCTTGTGGTAGCTTCATCTTCATTTGGGTCCTGTTTGCTCGTCTCAGTATCGAGATCCAGAGGTCTTAAACCAAGTTTGGCTCTTAGTTTGTTTGTTTCTTCAATCGATAAAGAAGCTTCTGACGTTGCTGCGATTAGAGGTTCTTCAGATGCTCCACCTACGATCATATTAAGCGAACACTTAACGCAGATCTTGCCAATACAGATAAGCTGAAATTTTACCTGGTGACAATTCCCGCTGGCTCGATTCTGTTTCCCTTTTCACTTTGCCGTGATGCGAGTCTCTTTCCTCGGGATACTCACGGTCCTGTTTAGATTTCTTGTGACGTTCTTTATCTTTGCGTTTTTCTCGTTCCCTTTCTGGATCTTGTTCCTGCTTCACCCCAGCTAGCTTGGCTTTCAAAGACTCCCTTTCTCGGGACCTGGAACGGCTTTTGTGCTTACGTTTGCGAGACTCGCGTTTCTCACGGTCTTTTTCACCGTCCTTTCGTGAGCTTCCCATTGTGTAATTTATATTATTATTTAAGAAAACAGACCCTCTAACTTGAAAAGTGCGTTCAAATAACGAACACGGGTCGTGTTGCTTCACAGCTTGGTAAATAAATCGGGGTGCTGGTAAACAGAAGTTGGACCTAGCGGCCAATTTTGTAACTAACTTTATATCTCAAAAACAAAAAAATATTAAAATAGTAATATATTATACATATAATAAATCTCTTATAATATTTAAAATACATTATGAATAGATTTTACAGTTTTTTTAAACAAACTTTTAAGTAGAATAAAAGAGGTTGCCGTGGCAACTGGTCTGACCCTGCATGAAATTGACTTGCAATATTTTGCCCCTAGATTTCAAATCTAAAACTTCATCACTTCCGTTTTGTATGCAAATTAGGCGACTCCATAAAAAGGCCGAAACAGGCAGTACATCACCCTTTATACCGCAGACAAACAGCGATAGCCACTCTGCCTATACATTCACCGTCAGCTTTTTCGGCAACGTGTTAACCAAGATGCGGAGTACAGCATTTATTTGGTAAGTAACTCCTATCCTCCGTTCAAGCTGTAAAAATTTTATCATCATTTGTTGTTCTTAGCATTACTTATAGTTTGTAACCGTAAATCAATATAATAATTTGATTGATTACTTTTACTTTACTACTAGAACAAACTCGCTTAGATTTAAAACAAAATCGTACATTGTAAGATACGATTCACTCGTTGGTCACTGAAATTAATATTCTAATTATGAGAGCTGTAAAAAATACAGGAATCTTTGAAATTAAGTTAATCCAGATCTTTCAACTCCAATAAAGAAACAACCCTCTGTGTTCATAAATCTCGTAAAACTAAATCACGTTATAATTTTATAATTATGTTATAACCCTGTTATCACACTATCTTCATCTTATTCGAAGAAAAAATTGCTAACAAAGAGCCAACTGAAATAATTCTAGTAATCGTTTAACGATTATGTCAAAATAATATAAGAAAATGGGTAGTGATTACTAAAGTTCAATTATAAGACTTAATTTTTGCTTCGTACTAACTACAATGGCTCTTAGGTTACTGGTCAGCATAGTACACGTACTTTCTACCACTCCAGCGACAGACGAAAACGGTGACTACAGCTATCTGTACCAGAACCCTATGTATCACGGTACGTACGCACGATCCGAAGAGGATATCCAGAACATACTGGCAGAACCCGATGAACCAAGTTACTTGGAAGACGACCTGAGCTACGATTACGCTGACGACAGGGCTGCCGCGCCTGGCGACGATATCGTCATAACGTTTCTCATGGAAGACATCCCTCGACCCAAACTAGACGAGTCGACCGGGTTCGAGGACGGTGCAGATGATTCTTCGCGTTCCAACAGCACTCACTCTACAACTGTGGACGCTGGAAGACCCAAACGCCAAGTTCAGTCTTCTGTTTTTCCCCAAGTGAGCCCAGCACTTCAGCAGCAGCAGCAGCAGCAGTTTCAGTTTCTTCAGCAGCCTCTACAAGTTCCCTTGACCAGTTTCCCGCAATCGCAACTGCAGTTCCAGCCTTCTGTCCAAACTCAGCAGACTCAGCAAGCTCAGCAAGCCGGGCAAGCTCAGCAGTTGTTCCAGCCGCAGACTCTCCTGAACCAGCAGTTTCAACAACAGCCCCTGCTGAAGCAGCAATTCCAGCAGTCTTTTCTGGATCCGCAGCTTCAAGAGTCTCTTCTGGGCCAGCAGTTTCAACAGCCTCTGTTTGCCCAACAGTTCCAGCAGCCACTGCAAACACAGCAGTTGCAGCAACCGCAGGTTCAGGACCAACAGTTCATGGCCTCTCAGTTCGCCGACCGATTGGGTTCCGTGCCAGTTGAACAGCAGCAGCAGCCCACACTATTTGCTTCAGGACAGCAGGGCTCATTCCGAGCTTCTCCCTCAGCAGCAAATACCTTGTTCTCGGGATCGTTTCAAAACCAGTTCCAGTTTTCTCCCCAGACGTTCCAAGATAGGTTTTCCACTATCCCCCAGTCCCAGATTTTTGCCCAGTCCCCAAGTTTCCCCGTCCCTCAGGGTTCGATGTTTTCGCAGCACACTCCCGTTTTCCAGAGTTCGCAAACCCAAAACTTTCCACAGTTCCCTCAACAGAGCGCGTTCTTCTTGCACAACACCCAACAAAGTCCGCTACCGTCCCAGAACAGCCAGACGTTCCCCCAGCCTCAAAACTTTTTCAGCCAAGCCAGTTTCGGAGACGATGCTGCCGCGGACTTCAGTAGGTTCCAGTTCCAGACTGCGTCGTCGGCTTCATCCAACGCGGCCCAGAAACAGCCGCAGAAACAAACCTTCGCTCAGCGACAGCCAGGACAAGCCGGTAAAGGAACCGAGTTTCAGTCTCAGTTCTCCAATAAGAACCAGGTATTCACTGAAATTTTTCTCTTTTATTTCGTTGCGGTTAACAAGTTGATTGAAACACAGGCTGGAGAAACTGTAGCTACGGGTTCTGCAACGGGTGGCAACTCTTCAGCGGTTAACAATACGACAAAATCTTCGCGCCAGGACGGAGCAACGGAACCTTTGAAGGTTCCCCGGGAAACCGAGACTTCGACTCAAACAGCCAACAATGCTACTCGGGGTACAAGTACGACACCAGCCCCACAGACAGGTCCAGCATTCACCCAGCAGCCAGCAGTAAACGTAACGAATCATGGTTTGCAAAATAGTTTTTAAGAAACAAAGTTTTTTTTAACAGTTTCGAGGACCAGCGGATATGCAACCTGGGATGGATCCTAGCAGGGTAAATAGATTAATTAGATATATAATATATTAGATATAGATTAGATATATTAAGTAGATATTTAAATAGATATAGGTCTTAAAATGAGGAGGCTTTTGCAGCAAGCTGATTGCACGAGCCCATCTCCAGGGAAAATATTTGAATATTACATTTGATCATTCTAGTTTGATCCTTCGATGCGGTTTAATTTTCAAGACGGCAAGCAGCAACAGCAGCAGCAGCAACAACAGCAGCAGCAGCAACAACAACAACAGCAGCAGCAGCAGCAGCAACAGCAGCAAATGAAGGTACTTGAGAACACAGCTGATAAAATTTCATTACAACAATTTAACCAATTTTATAGCCAGGTGAAACTGCACCACAAGGATTCGTTCCATCGCAGTTTCAGAATTTTGTTCCACAGCTACCACCGGTAAAAACAAAACAATATTATTTTTAAAAGTTTTAAATTATACGCGCTTTTATGAAGAGCTTCCGATTCGTCCCTAATCTGCCGACCAGTGAGCAAGTAAATCGAGATGTCCGGGCCAGTGGTAGCGAACATGGTGGAGGTAGCTCGGGAAGCCATGGTAGACACCATGTAAAACGAGACATGGGATCAGCGTATGGCTACTCACAGCACGGTCATGTGTACGGGAAGCCTCTAGAAGGAAAGGTATACCCAATGCACCCTTCTGAAAACAGCATGCTTTCGTTTTTGGCCGGTATTTACTGAGACATTTTCACCGAGAATGGTAAACTGTTGTTTATTTGCTTGTTTGGTTGTGAATAAATGAAACAACTGTTGTAATACATTTGGAAAAAGACACGCAAGCATGCACTATTTCTACCTTAGAAGTCAGAATAAATCAAGGGCTTTCCGTGGATCGTCAGGCATGATACTTATGGAGTCATCCGCAACCCCACAAAGGAGGCACTCCATTTCGTATTCTTGATAGTTGCCTTCGATGCAAAACGTGTGGCGATGCTGGGCAATCATGTGAGAACAGTCCTCGCACTGGTCTTCATAACAAAAAAAAAAAAGATAATTACAGATTCTTTCAAACGAATTATGTCTGCTTACGGTCATAGACAATGTTTTCAGTGTCGCCATCCATTCTCGAGGTCTTGTTTACAATCACAACATTCATGCTAGTGCATTGACAGCAACTTCGGAAATTAGCCATGTACGTCCCGCTATCTAGGCAGATCCTTCCCTATGATAAAAGCAATTCATTTCAAGTTTAATTCATTCAAACTGAGGCCTAAACTTAGGTTTACTCTGTCAGGGAACTCCTGTTTGACACAGCCTTCACACATTTTTCTTCACTTTTCCCTCTGGTCAAGCGAGGTTTAGTGTTGATCGTTGACGTAGTTGCCGGATTATATAAATAATTAATATTCACAACTGATAAATACTTAATTCTGTAAAGAAATGTGAAGCTTGCAAATGTTTTGATTCTGTTCCGTCAAATTTTATGAACAATATTTTTCTCGCCACCTAGTGGTAGCAACTTGAACTACTCAACTTTCCAAATAATATTTTTTAAATAATCTTTGAAAACTAAATATGATTCATAAGAAAATCAAAATAAAACACTGAAATTGCTTTGTAGTAGATAATTTATTTTATTTCGTTCAGCAAAAACCTGGAAAAGTAGTAACAAGTATTCCAGTTTGCCCACATCAGTCCTTGCATCTTCCACCTTTCCTAAAGGCCAAGCAAAAGTCTGAAGATTTTCTTTTATGTTTCCATTACTCCCTTTTACTGCTTGTTCAGTGTAAGTTGCAGGTGACGTCCAAT
Source organism: Eulimnadia texana (assembly GCA_002872375.1). Classification (NCBI taxonomy): domain Eukaryota; kingdom Metazoa; phylum Arthropoda; class Branchiopoda; order Diplostraca; family Limnadiidae; genus Eulimnadia; species Eulimnadia texana. The sequence continues at coordinate 34,544,743 of NKDA01000001.1, read as the reverse complement.
ATCAGCAGCATCACGTTTGAGCCAGGCTGCATTGACATGGATCGACTCGAGTCCTTGTCGCAAGCTGCGTTCGATGTTGGAGCACGGGTTTTCCTGAAAACATTTTCAGTCAGTGAAACAAAAGTAGCATTTGTTTAAGAAAATTTCAGAAATACCTGAAAGAACTGTTCAACTTCTTCTGCCATTTCTTCGGTGGCAAAGTTCTCGGTAAGGCACTTGATGAGTCGAACGAGTAGGAAGGCCCCTTCGAAACGCTTCATCAGGGTGGGCCAATTTTCTTTGACAAACTGCCAAGCAAGATCCCGACCGATTTTGCTTGAAGCCACGGAGATGATAACAAAGACTGTGTCCTGTGACTTCACTTCAGAAGACATGGAGAATTTCAGCACGTCTTTGAGGATCTCGGGTCCCTGACCGATCCAAGTGATCGAGAGATGCGATCTTTCTCTTCGTCAAACGTCGATTCGCGATACAAGCGAAGCATAGCGTCAAACGTCTCACGGTTTCCGCGACTAAGAACTGCTCTGTACACCACGCTGCGCAAGTCTGCTGGAATGGTCTCTCCACCGCTAACGTGTGCGGCAAAACGACGCTTGGCTTCCTCGATAACCTACAAAATGATCCAAATTACATAAGTACCCAACACTGTAAGGCATAATTAACAAAATACCTCAGAGTCGCCCAGTAGAGCCATGCGGACCAGCAGCAAGCTTCGCAAAAGCTTATCAAGATGTTCTTCGTTTTCGCGAGGCTCCCACCCAGGCTTTTCGTAACATCATTCATCAAACGTCTTGCATATTCTTCAAACAAACCCCTGTGTTCCGTGTAGTCCAACAGAAGCAGAAGTTTGTCCAACACGTTGCAGATGCAGCTCCAGACCGTGTACTGGTCTTCGTTTCCGAACGATTCGACGAGTTTCAGGGCGTCAACGGTAGAGGTTCGTCCGGCTTGTACCATGGCGAAGACATCATCCAAAAGTCCTAGACGATCGACAGCGGGCAGACTTTTGTTCCTGATCGCTTCGACAAACTGACCAAGCAGCTCGGAGGAGTACTGGGTGCGGTAATAGCCCACATGACCAGGGTTCACTTTAACCCATTCCTCAGGATCCACATCCTCGATAGTAACTTCACCCGATTCGTTTTCCAGCATGTAAGAGCAAACGGCTTTGGCGGGATTCTTGGAAGTTGAGAAGTCGATGGGCACTAACCACTTAGTGCCACTCTCGTCAATAGAACCGTCAGCAAGAAAGCGCTGCTGCGATAGCTTCAGAACTCGCTTGCCATTTTCCTGAGTCGCTGTGACACTGATGACGGGGAAACCTGTCTGTTTGGTCCATCCAGACATGACACGAGCCACAGGTTTGTTGCTGGCCTCTTCCAGAGCTGCCCACAGATCCTCGGTGAAGGTGTTTTTGTACTGGTGACGAGTCAGGTATAGATTCATACCTTTCTTAAAGTCCTATACAAACAAAACTACCGAATAGAAGGTCAGAAGCTACGAATTAAGGTAATACCTCATCACCGATGTACTTGTGCAGCATACGAATCACGCTGGCACCTTTGTTGTACGAAATATTGTCAAAAATTTCATCGATCTCTGAAGGATGTCCGACGGGAACTTCGATCGGGTGCGAGTTCTTCAGACAGTCCAGTTCAAGAGCCGGAATGTAGACGTCCATCAAAAATTGAGTCCACATTTTGTACTCGGGAAACAAGTCATCGACGCAGAGAACCTCCATAAACGAAGCGTAGCCTTCGTTAAGCCACAAATGGGTCCACCATTCCTGAAATAATCAAAATTAGTGAACAAAATCAAGAATGGGGGAAAAATAGAGTAACAGACCATAGTCACGAGGTTTCCGAACCACTGGTGAGCTAGTTCATGGCCAACAACAATTGCGATGAACTGCCGGCTCGAAGCAGAAGTGTTCAGAGGATCAGCAAGCAAGCAAGTCTCTCGGTAGGTAACCAGTCCCAGTTCTCCATGGCAGCTAAACATAACTTTTAATATTCACTACACCAAGGTTAAAAAACCATTTTATACCAGCAGCAAAATCGGGAATTGCCACCAGATCCAGTTTCGGTAGCGGATAGGGGACGTTGAAGTAATCCTTGTAGTAAGGAAGTACTTTGGTAGCAACCTCGAGGCCGAAACTTCCCTGTTCTCGCTTGCCGAGCGGAGTGTAGACACGAATAAGGACTCCGTCCGAAGTAGTTCCCTCGACATAATCGAATTCTCCAACAACAATGGCCACCAGGTACGTTGACATTATCGGGGAACGATCAAACTTCACAGTTCGCAGAGAAGTATCATTCTGGTCTGCTTGCTCAGATACCACAGGCTTTTCATCGCAAACTGGGTTTGTTATTTAATTAATTTGTAAAGTAAAGTAATGTGTATACCATGTTTGAGAGGGCCACAAAGTCCTTTGGAACCACCAAGGTAACGTCAAATGTTGATTTAATCGCAGGTTCGTCCCAGCACGGAAATGCCCGTCTGGCGTCTGTGGCCTCAAACTGAGTTACAGCTGCATAGCAATCTTCACCTTTAGCACTTGATTTTAAAAAATGAAATTTTAAGACGAACGTTAAAGAACCATGTTATGTGTGAAATACTTGACATATTTGCTTCGGTAGAATCCTTTCATCTTGTCATTCAATTCGCCCTTAAACGAAACCTTCAACTCAGCCTTTCCTGGAGTCAGGACGGACGGCAGGTCTAGAGTGAGCGTTTCCTGCTCCGAATTCAACGAGAATTTATCGATCCTGACGGGATCTTTGCCATCCATCGTCAACTCGACGTTCTGAATCTCCAGGTCGACAGCATTGAGAACAATAGTCTGGGTTTCTTCACTAACCTGTACGCGGTGAACAGTGAATCTAGCCTATGACATGTTTGTGCGACAAATAAATTTATACCTGCAAAGTGACATTCTCACTGCCTTCGAAAACCAGCTGCTTGAGGTCTGGTTTCAAACAAATGTCATAATGGATGGGAGTGACATAGGTCGGTAGTCTCTGAAATGCTGGTTTATCCATGGCGAATACGTTGACATAAACAGATGATGTATTTGTATTGCGGCTACGGCTAGCAGACGTTGTGGCAAAGACACGTCGGGTGAACGCGGAACCAAGCCAAGTCAACACAATGGCGCGCAAACGCATTCTTGTGCTTTGGCCAATATCTCAGTTCAAAAATAAGAAGAGCTATAATATTTACAATAATATATACAATACATATAATGAATAGTCAACATGACATCTAGTTAGTTGAAACCCTCAAATAGTATTCAAGACAAGTATGGTAGACCCTATCAAGTTTTTATTGTACCACCCACATGGAAGTTGAGTCCAAGAAATAGTGTTGTATATCTTACAAAGCACTGTAAAAGGCACCAGTACCGTGCCTTTTCGTAGTTTCTCAGTTCCTTTTTGCAGTGCCATTTAACAGTAGCCTGCATCGTCCTGATTTTAAACTACGTTTAAATTACCTAGCTCAAGGTCAACAAAAAGAAACCACTAAAAGGCACCGTCATTCTGTCAAACTAATACTTGAGATAGAAAATCATTGGATTGTTTCTTTTTACGATTACGTTATTTAAATTCGCTGATTTCATGGTAACAATTAATGATGCATGTTTAAAATATTTGTAATAAATATTACTTGACTCAAAAAGGTCGATTCGTTTTCATTCTGTATTGAAAAATTATGGCAAACATGACTAAACACAGGACGATTACAGTTCAGTGTGAAATCTCGACGACTGAGAAACTAACTGTAAAATTGACTATACAACTGAACCCCACAACTTTCAAGCAAGCCTTATACAAACGTCTCTGATTCTCGTGCTGATTCCATACGATTAGGGAAGAGAAAAAATATAACGAGTTCATTGTTATCAATTTTATGTGACTTCATTATGCTCGGCATCACGGAAATCTGAGGATTTCATCGAGCGATGGTCCGTAACGACCAAGTGGATCAGAGGGAAACATCACAGTCTCGGAATCAACAAACGTAAACTGGATAAGTCTGTAAAATTTAAGTTTTAATTAGAATAAACGAACTTGTTATCTGTTAGATTATAAAAACTGAGATGAAGAAATAAAATTTGATATTTGTATATGCAAAATAAAGCTAAAAAGAATTGTAATAACATTAACCAAACAGTTATACGATATAGAGTTTACCTGTTTTCAATAGTATATCGCCAGGCCCAGTTTTCCTCCAACAGATCTCTGTAGCGATCCCTGGAAACGATGACTCCACCGCATTGGGTCGCGTAATCGATAATGTATCTTTAAACAAGAAAAATCAACAAATAAAGCAGTGCAGGTAAATGTGAATATACCTGTCATCATAAGGCGTGACTCTTCTGTTTCTAATGTAACGACTGGGAGTCAGAACCAAGTAGCCACGAGACTGCAGGTTTGTCATGATGAGTTCTTCAGAATATTGCAGCTGATACACTCGATATTCCGGTAAGAAAACCTATAAAATTATTGACTAAGTAATTAACTGAACATTGTACTGTCTGAATATGATTTACTTTGACATCATGTCCCCGTCTAACGAAATAGCCGACGCAAATCTGAATTCCTCGCCACGAAAACGTCCTATGATTTCCATGCCTTGACAAAAGATAGCAATTCAATAAAGCCTAGTTAACTCTGACGTATTTATCTTACCCCATAGCGACGTTGCTTCCATCTATGATGATTGGCCGTAGTTTGCGCGCTTGAGGAATGACGGGGATCTGAACGCACGGAGCGAATCCTCGTGAAGTATTGGCCAGGTCTTGAAAAGACGCACAGCGATTGGTTGTTGCATTTGATTTTTCTGCAATAGGAGCAGAAACGGCCTCAGTGGACGCAACGATGAAAGGGACTTCAATTTTCGGAAGCTCTGTCCTGCTAATAAAATAAAAATTCATTACACTTTAAAGTAGGTTATTAAATCAGAACACACTTCAGATCTCTTGTAAAACTATAACATAGATACTATCCTGGAATAACTTTTGGGAATAACTCTCTTTTCATTACACGACTTATTCTCGATTAGCGACTTGGACAGTCATGGACAAATAAAACGATACACCAACTTAGATAGGAAAGTCATAAAAGCTCCTGCGAGCATTCAACAGGCCAATCATAGCGCAAATTTTATTGCCTCAGGGTTAATTGGACCAATAATTTCTCATTTTACTTCCTATCTTCAGTTGGTGTATCGTTTTTTTTGGTCCAAGACTGTACTGGAATAAATCTTGCAGTAATTTACATAAGGACTGTGTAAAATTCATACTTTTCTTTTTCAGTGGTAGTCGGAGCTTTAAAAGTTCGCTGGATGGTAGGAGTCGTCTGAGTTGAGATTTCAGTAACTCGTTTTTCTTCTTTTCTGATTGGTTGTTCTCTCGCTTCACCCACTGCTTCACAATTTTCTGTGTTGCCAGGATCATCCTTCTTATTTTCAGTGTTCCCCTCAGTTGATGTGGGCAGAGCTGAGTTATTTTCTCCAGATTCTTCAATAACTGAATTGTCCTGGATTTCTCCGTCTTCAACCGTCGTATCTGCTGGTCGTAAAACTGGACCTGTTTATTGAAAATGATTTGTTTCATTTACTTCTAATTAAAAGTTATTGTAGAGATTTACCTTCAGGGTTAGTTTCTTGCTCTGCATTAGTTTCGTTGATGGATTCTTCGTGCAGACTTAAATTGCTGAACGAATCCTCCTCAAGAAACTCCAGCACTCGTTCAATGGCCTCAATTCTGCCTTTCTGCGCTTTTTTCTGCTTCATGCGAACACGTAGAGCTTTTATAAGAAGAGACGTTTTACTGTTGGAACAATTTAGCTTCATTTTTTTGTCCCGCGGCTCCCACGCTGTGCAAAGTTCGAACGGAGACTGATCGCTGCCGTCTTCTTCTCTATCCCGTTTTCTTGCAGTCCCTCTAACTGACTTTGACCCCTGATTCACTTTTTCAGTTTCAGATGCCATTATCGTATTCAAACATGTGACCTGAAAGAGAAAGAAAGAAAAAATTGTATATGTTCATAATCCAGTACTTGAATATGGCCACTCTGATTGAATGGCCTTACTTGCTGTAGTGTTTTTTTCCTTTTTCTGTAATCACTGTTAAACTTTAGCGGATTTAAAAATGATTACTATACTAGGTTCATGGTGAATATTTTAAGTACTTGCCAAGATGAAATGAGTTTCCTTGAGAAATTCTAGCTGAAGGGCACAGTGTGGAAAATTACCTTTAATAGCTGATGACTCTTAATGTTTATGGTTTGGGTTCGCGTGGGCCATCAGGTCATGTTGAACCGGTTCAACCAATAGGATGCGTCAAGTTCGCGCCAACTGCCCGAGGCTGTTTGCCCTAATTTGATGCGCCTGTTGACAAATAGTGCAGATTCCAAATAGGTGCTTCCCTATAACGGACACTGTTATAAAATCAGTTTCAAAGGATTTTAAAACTTTCTTTACAGCAAAGTGTTTCTTACATTTTTCTGTGATTTTTAGAAATTTTCTGAAGTGAGACTTTGATGTAATATATCCTATGCGTCTGTCCGTAATAGAAAGGCTAGTGTTCAATGGCCTTTTCCGAGTAAGGCTATTCCGAACAGATGCCCTCTATACAGCGGACACCTTTATCAAATCAATAAGGGAAAAAAAGTAAAGTTTTCTTTGATCAAAATTTTTCGTCATTTTTTTGTGATCTCTGGGAATACTTTCAAAAGGTAATTTTCCCGTAGAATATTCTATGCATCTGTCCGTAACAGAGGGGTTGTGGCCTTTTTGGAATATGACCTATGCTGACGAAAACCTAACGAGTCAATTGATTTTGTCAATCCGTTATTGTCATTATTGTACTATTTAAATTAATTATTCACTTGTTACTGATACGCTTGGAGCTATCACTTTAAGATATACAATCACGTGATTAGTTTTGCACTTCGTCATAGCTGAAGCGTGATCACGAGATGTATAAAGTTAAGTGATGTAGCACTCTACATGTATCAAGTACTGATTTTATTCATAATGGCCTATTCACATAACGCGCATGCCCCATACCATATGACAGTCTTAAAGCATTTTCAAAATTCCGCCCAAAAATACACAACTTCAAACTAAAAAAATAATGAAATTTAATTACACAATAATGAATTTCTGAATCAAAATTTTATTATTGTTTAATTTTAATTTGTTAAAATTTGACTTACGGTCTGATCAAATACGAATAAATTTAATAAATATTAATTATTTCAGGAATGATTAGTAGAATAGTTGGGTTAGAAGAGGCTTCAGAAGCCCGCAGTAGTGAATTCCTGAAGGATTTTACACAAAGTTCACTGTTTGGCGGTAAACGGGTAAAGTGCCTTGAGCACCTAGTGTCTTATGGCCTGCACCCTGGCAAGTCAAAATATGATTCATTTAACTTACAGCTGAATGATAAGGAAATATCGCAGTTTTATTTCTTGATACCCCGTATCTCGTTTCGGTTGCTGGGTTTTAAATAAACTCATTTAATGCCCAAGGGAAACCTGTTTTTGCTGGATTGAAGAGAAACGTTAAGCAACATGGTGCGAACGCGAGGAAAGGCCACAACAGTGGCAACCACAGAAAATAATTCCGGTTCAGACGTGGAGCTTAATTCCGATTCAGCTACGCCAGAAGCTAATGACAAACCACTGAAGAGTAATAACCAGAAAACTACACGACGGAGAATTTCAACAGAAAGCAAAGGAAGTGCCCAAGAAATGGCTGCTCAGGATGATAGTGACATCAAAAAGGTTTCTGAAACTGAATTCTTTAACTTCAAGCTTGATAAATAACATTGTGAGTTATTCTCTGTTCATAGGAAGATTCAGAAGAAGAGACACCCCAAGTACAAAAGCCGCGAAAAACGATTTTCGTGTGTGAAGTTTCGACAGAAGATACTCCCGGTCCGAGTAAAAGGAGAAATAAAAGTATGAAGAAAAGCAGCCTAAGATTCTACAAGCGAGAAACTAGAACCCGTTCAAGGAATGATGAACATATGGAACTGGAGTCTTATTACGAGTCTGATGAAGAGGAGGAGTTTATGCATAGTAGACGTCAACGATACTGGGAAAGTGATGAAGCGAACAGTGTTCGGAGAAGCACGAGGCAGAGAAAACCTGCCCGCAATTTGTGCGATTCGAGTTGGATCTTCAGTACCAAAAATCCCAAAGTATTTCTTATTTGTTTAACATACTGTGGAGCTTTGCTAACTCTTCAAGTTTTGCTTAAGGGCTATCCGACGCTGAGGGATGAAGATCAAGATGAAGTCGTGGGCTGCAGACGAAGCTCGAGACTGCTAACTAACCAGCATTCCAGTCACTCATGCGGGGATTTGGAAAAGGACTCAAAATCTGAATCGGACGGAGACAACAAATCTGTCAAAAATGGCGTTAACACGGATGGAGATGCTGATGAAACTGCTCAGGAAAACGAAGAACATAAAAAAGCTCCTCGACGTCTCAGAAGAAATGTGACAGAGTCACTGGTAATAATATTATAAGAAAATTTCAGAATTAGACTGTCTCAGTTTTTTATGAATATTAATTTGTGTATATAGCATGACGAAGAAGACATGTACAGTAAGGTGAAGCGTCGCAATACCAAGCCAAGTTACAACAATTACAGCAGTCGTTTGAGTAAAGCCAAGCGACTGCGCTCGAAAAAACGACCAGCTCGTAGATACACCGCCCCCTCGACTGAAGGTACAATCTTCGTTCAGTTGTGGATAGAAAATCCAATAAAAATTTTCTTGCATCATAGAATCTACAAGTGAAACTGAAGATGAAGCAGAAGATACAACAGATGAAGAAACAGAAGGGAGTCAGAACGATGCCGCAAAAGAAGCAGACGCAGACATAGAGGGAAGACGTGCAAAAGGCAAATACCTGTTGAGAAAAATTCAGCCAGCAATCAAACAAGCGAACGGTACCTGTGAATCCTGTTTTCATCCGCAGCCGTTAATTTAAATATTGTTAATAAATAATTGCAGACAATAAGAGCAGTTCAAGGAGCAGCACTCCTCCTCCCCGTTATCGAGATAGGGACAGCTCTCGGCTTTTCCGTAGCCCGGCACATCGCACACTTCGCAAACCTCGACAGACTGCCCAGAACGATAGCAGTACGAGCAGCAGCAGTGACGATGAAGAGCGTTTTGAAAGACGCAAAAGCAAGAGCATGTTGAAAGCCCGTTCTAGGTAAAATCTTACTTTTCTGATCAGTGGAAGTATTGTAAATGGATAATATTTTCCAGGTTTCTTCCCATGAATATCACGGCTGAAGATCTGGGGCAGGGGGTCTTGAAAGAGCGCAGCAAAATTGGATCGAGTCTTGCAGATGTTGATCCCATGGCTCTGGACAAAAACGTCACTTTTGAGAGCGTTGGTGGCTTGGATTCGTACATCAGCAGTCTGAAGGAAATGATCCTCTTCCCTCTGGTTTATCCAGAAGTTTTCCATAAGTTCAGTATACAACCGCCTCGTGGTGTACTGTTCTATGGACCGCCTGGTAAGATTGCTATTTCACATAATATTGTAATAATAATAATAACATAATAAATACTAAACTAAAATTAGCAGATCATAGAAAAGTAGACAAAGTGTATTATTATCTCTCTTGCGTATTATTATTATTATTTTTTTTTTGCAATTTAATAAAATTAAATTAGAATTAGAAAATCGTAAAGAAATAGACAAACTTTATTATTATCTATGATTATGCATTTTATGTATGAATTTTATAATTTTTCTTTGCTAATTAAAGGTACTGGCAAAACGCTAGTGGCCCGGGCCTTGTCGAATGAGTGTGGTGGGGACGGTCGGCGTGTAGCGTTCTTCATGCGGAAAGGTGCCGACTGTCTCAGCAAATGGGTCGGGGAGAGCGAGAGACAGTTGCGACTACTTTTCGACCAGGTAACTTGATTTTTACTTTCCTGCGAATTTAGTTGTACAAATCATAGTAGCTTTATTTATTACATTTTGATTTTTAGTCTAACTTGAATAGTATTTACACTGTGTGAAATATATTTTAGATATTGAGTATAATGGGGTTTTCGGATGGGGTAATTATTTAAGATTTTATGTGAAATTTCACGTTAGCATTCTTAAATGAAGTTAATTGATTAACTAATCTAATAGTATGTTATGTTAATGAAACTAGTTTGTTATTACAATTAGTAGTCCACATCAATACGTTATATAATACAAATGTATTAGAAATAGCATAATATTACGATACTGTAAAATAATACAAAGCATAATATAGCATAGTGGTATAGGACGATATTATTAGTTTAACTTGCAAATTAATTATATTCATAAGAGAAAGGTTTTCATGGGATTATTAAATAGAACTTAAACTATTTTAAGCGATTTTTCAGACAGTGAACAGTTCACGTTGATTATTTTCATATCTGATTCTTACAGGCTTATCAGATGCGACCATCCATAATCTTTTTCGACGAGATCGATGGATTGGCTCCTGTCCGTTCGACTCGGCAGGATCAGATCCATTCCAGCATAGTCTCTACTTTACTGGCACTAATGGACGGACTCGATTCCCGAGGGGAAGTCGTCGTTATCGGCGCTACCAACCGACTGGACGCCATAGATCCCGCACTACGGAGGCCGGGTCGTTTCGATCGAGAGTTTTTCTTTCCCCTCCCGTCCATGATGGCCCGCAAAGAGATCCTCGGTATCCACTTGAAGTCGTGGGATCCACTACCCTCACCCGCGCTAGTGGAAACGCTGGCCGAAAAGACCGTCGGTTACTGCGGGGCGGACCTCAAGGCTCTCTGCGCTGAGGCGGCTCTAGTGTCGCTGCGTCGCCGCTATCCACAGATTTATGACGCCAAGCAGAAGCTGCTGCTGGACCTCTCGCAGATAAGTGTAGACGAGCGAGACTTTTTCACCGCCATGAACAGATTAACCCCAGCCTCCCATCGCTCTGGAGCTGCTTGTGGAAAACCACTTTCGGCTACAGTGACTCCTCTTCTAAACGAAGCTCTTCAGAGTTTGATCCAAAGAGTGCAGCAAGTGTTTCCCCAGGCTTTACACGTCCAGAATATGAAAGGTTACTATTATTTCTTTAAACTGTTAAAATACTGTGTACAGTCATGTTCATTAAAAAAGGGCACAGGATGGGAATGTTGAAAGTCGTTTTTTTTGCAGTTTGCAAAATCAGTTACGTATCAAATTTAGTTAGGATAGATTATATCAACCGCAGTTAAACTAAATTCATGCATTTTATCAATATTTCAATATACAGACATGTTCATAAAAAAAGAGTACGGCATGGGAAGGCTAAATGCCACTTTTTCTTAATTTTGGCAAGAATATTATGATAAAACTTGCTAATGTACACTACCTTAGTTAAAATACAATTAATTTAATCTATCCTAATGAAGTAAAAGGGATAAATAATTTTATAAACTGCAAAAAACGACTTTAAACCTCACCCATGCTATACCCTTTTTTAAGCATGACTGTACATAATATTTGCTGTTGTACAGGTCCTACAAACCAGATCAAGTTTGGACTCCAGGGTCTGCGTTTTTCGCCGCGTCTATACGTAACCAGAGACCAGGGGTCTCATTTGACTCCCGCGCTTCTGCATTTTCTCGAGCGAGTCCCGGTTCATCGCTTGGATCTGACGACCCTCTTCGGTCTTTCTGCCCGAACACCCGAAGAAGCCTGCGTCCAAACGTTCCAGGAAGCCCGGAGAAACGTACCTTCCATCGTGTACTTACCACAGGTACAAAACTACGTTCCGGTGCTTCCACTTTGGAGGGAAGTTCCCTTAAAAAAGGGAAAATTGATTCTGAAAAAGGAAAAATAAGGGGGAAAGACATTTGTTATCTTAGGTGGAAGGGAAAAGGAAACTTGATATCTGGAAGGGAAGGGAAAAAGGGAAAGCCGCGCCCTCTTTAAAGAATTAACGGAAAACTGAAAGTGGAAGCACTGCTACTTTCTCCTACAGCTAAGTTGGTGTGCTGCTGTTTATTAGGATAGTTTTTGAGTGATATGATACAGAGTCTTAAAAGTTATAATTATGTCAAATTTAAATAGTATAGTAATAAAAAATAGAATAATAATGATATAAAAATAAATAATAATAATGAAAAATAAATTAAATATCTTTACCAACGTATCTATGATGCATTAAGTATTATCAGTTTTAAATTAGGTAATACTTAAGTTAAAAATGTTTGAAACAGTGGCGGATATTGAGTTTAATGGCTTTTGTCTACTTAGGTTAGTGACTGAACTTTTTTCATTTTTTGCACTTGCAGGTTGGATGCTGGTGGAACACTTTGAGTGAAACGGTTCGCGCCACCCTGTTTTCCGTTATCCGCGAACTGGACCCAGAACTGCCCGTTTTGATTCTAGCCTCGGACGAAACCGACTATTCCGAGATGCCTGACGAACTAACGTCCTTTTTCAGTGACCAAGACGAAGAGATTTTCGCCGTCCCCGATTTCAGTGACGAGCAGAGGCGCCATTTCTTTTCTCCTCTCTTCGAAACGGCCAAAAAACCACCGCACGTCCCAGAAACAGTTGAGAAAAATGTCGAGCCGCTGCCAGTAGCGCCTTTACCACCGCCTCGTCAGCTGAGCGACAAGGAAAAAGCCCGGATCGAAATGAAGGAAGAGTTCACGCTAAGGGAACTGAGGATCTTCCTCAGAGAAATCCTGGCCAAACTGGCGCGGAACAAGCTGTTTTACATGTTCACCCGCCCCGTAGATGTGGAGGAGGTACCCGACTATTTGGACATCATCAAGCAGCCCATGGATTTGGAGACGATGATGACAAAGATTGATGACCACTGCTACGAGTCGGCCAAAGACTTCCTTGCTGATATCGATTTGATCTGCAGTAATGCTCTGGAGTATAACCCCAGCAAAACACCTGAGGGTATTTATGTTATTTATAATAATATTATACTGCTATATTTATATTTATATATAATCTCATTTCGTGTATATTTATTCCCCAATATATTTACTTCCTAAAAGAAGCATTGCTATCATTACTATTATTACAGTTTAATGTTTCACTATGTAATGTATAGGATTTATTTACTTTACTATTTAATGTATTTTATTGTCATGAATATTAGTATGTAAAATTTAAATGTTTTTAGTGCAGTATTTAAATAAAACCTGTAAAAAAAAGTGCGTTAAATCTAATTAAAACAAAAAGTAAAAGAATAAATAAAATATATTCAATTTGTATGATTTTAAAGACAGAATTACAAATTTGTTTTTCTACAGATAAAATGATTCGTCATCGTGCGTTCACTTTACGGGACACGGCGTACGCCTTGATCAAAGCCGAAATGGACACTGATTTCGAGGATCAGTGTCAAGAGATTTCAAGATCCAGAAAGGTCCGACACAACATTTCAGAAAGTGTCAGCACCCCTGCCCGGCTGAAGTTAACCAGGAGACGGTAGCAGAAGCACCGACAGTATCACCAGCAACAGCTCCGTCGGCAAAAGAGCCGAAAGAAAAAGCGGAGCCATCAAAGCAGAAACGGAAAAAGACGTCGAGCTGGGCACGGGGTGTCGTGCCTCGACGATCTGCTAAACGAAACAAAACCGACGAGTCCATCGATACGAGCGAAGCCGATAAAAGTGAAGTCCTAATGGAAGTTACTAACGGAACTAGTGAAGCTCTTGCTATTCCCGAAGCCACTGAAGATCAAATCAATAACTCTACAGGCAGCAATCAAACGGATTCTGAAGTTTTGGAAAATCAAGAAGGTTCAGGGTTGAATGAGACATCAGGTGGGCTCATTGTGGTCCGTGAGCATCTAGAATTACTCCTAGAAAAAGCTGTTCAGATATCCAAAGGATTTTCGCTGCAACGCATTTTACGTGTCCACTCGAAACTTAACCGAGTTGCCGCTAAGTATTCACATACTCTGGAAAGGTCCAAGTTAACTCAGGTATACTAAGTTTTGGAATTTCTTTGATAAATACTAATTTGTTTATTATTTCTAGGATATGGAGGAGGTATTGAACTGCATCCAGAAAGGAGAAAAGTGAAAAATAGACTGGGAACCGCTGCCAGAGGTATCCATACTCTCAGGAACTTGTTGAATGTAGTCTACAGGGCGATTTCAGTTTCATTTTTTATTTTACTCATTCCATTTTCAATCAGCCACAGAAGGATGCTTTTGAAATACACGTATGTAAAACTAAAAATTACTGAAACCTGTTTTTTTTTTTCAGTAGAGTTTCAGTAACCTGTAGTAAATGGTGCAACTTTGTACATTTCGTAAGCAAACTCTTCAGTATAAGAAGGGTCAAATTCTAGGCCTACGTAATCAAGCTCTAAACGAAACGGCCCGTCTATTTTATCACCAATGGTTATGCCGAAGTTAGAAATCCTATTCAGGGGCACTCGCGCCTGTTTATCTTGGACTCGGCCCTTGCTTGTCAAGAAGAACTTCGAAAACGGTATCTGTAATACATACTGGTTCATTAAGAATTTGCAGTTATTTTCAAAATGCTTTTTTTACCTTTGTGATTTGCCAGTAAGGTCCCCCGCGCGTATAGAGGGGAAACGAATACATGTCGTTCCAGGTCATGTCAAAATAACCAGCTGTGGAGAGGTTGACCATGTACGTTCGGCCGTCTCCTCGAACTCTCAGCACCAAGTGCGTGTAGGGATACCAATTGTGATATATTTCTCTTTGAAACGATTTCTGTATGCAAAGTGTAAGTATTACAAGTAAATTTAAAAACGTTGGGTTTAATTACTTTTGGCCGAATTGTGCGTATGTTGCAGTATCCAGCTTTTTTCTGTATCCCATCTTTCGGTAGTCTTGTAGAAAGATCTCCGGTGAACAGTCCCTTCCCGTTGACGCTCCGCGACATAGTGCAGGAACTGAAGCCTTCATGATGATTCTGGTCACTTGTCGCAACCCACTTGTTCATGTCTTCTTCAGTGTCGAACTTAAAGACTACATCAGTTACGCCTGTAAAAGAAAATCAACGCTAAAAGGTTTTGATATGGTCTTGTACTGGATTTATTGTATACCTGGCTGGATAACTAACGCAGGATCAAATTCTAGCTTTTCTTTCCATTCGTCAGACCAGAGCTTTATCTCTTCCTTGAGTTGTTTTAGCCCGCTGCGGATAAGCTGCGTTTTCGAGACTGTTACAGGTTTCTCGTAGCCGGACTTGGGATTTTTTTCGTAAAACAAGCCCGAACACCCATGAGTTAAGGACAAACTCCTACGAAAATAAATTTACATACAAAAAAGTTCGTTCGTTCGAGGTAAGTTTTTTTTTCATTTTTTAAATTTGAATGTCTTACCTGGAAGTTGACAGCCATGTAAATGATGCTCTTAATTTAAGAACTCCATTTGTTATATGGGCCATTATTATTGTTTTCCCTTTAATTCAGGCAAAAATGATAATTATGTAAATAAGAATTCTAAACAGCAGAAAAAATACCATACACACAAGCTTCAGATGTAAACAAAGTGTTGCCAGATTTATATTTAACCAGTATACAACCTCCAGCTATAATAATTATATTAAAACATTAATTAATATATTTTACATTTTTGGAAGTTATGAATTTAATAAAATTATTCATAATAATTTTTTAATTATTTTTTGGCATTTAGATAAATTTTTGATAACTAAAATAAACATTGGCAACGTCGAAAGTTCCAACATATCAGCTGATATTTCGAAGAGGGTTGCGGTGTCAGTGCGGAAAGAGGCGAAGGACCGGAATTAACAATATAAACTCTCTAGTAAGACTACATACCCATAAATAACGTATATTAATTCAGTTTTTATATGAACTACCCAGATTCTACATATATAAACATATATTAAGTACAACAAATGAAGCTAGGTATTAAAATTCGGCAAATATTTTTAGGGTCGGGGTGAGCTTTTTAAAGTAAATTTTGTATTTTTTGGTTTATTTTGAAACGGTGGATGAAATAAAATTTATTTAAAATAGTTGAATGGTTGTCCCGTTTCCTCGTGGTGCTCCCTTTAAACGTGGCCTCATGCGTTGCCCATAGCAACCGTTTAGCGTTTATCCTCCACTAATGCCCTTCTAGAAAGCAAAAGTAAATAAATAAATTTTCCTCTCTTTTTCGTTTACTGTTCGTCTTATCATTTTCTAAAATCAGTTTTAGTTTCATAGATCTTGTAGTGGGAAGAAACTAAAACTCTGCTAAAATATTATTAAATTTATAAGTTCATGCTGAATGGTAAGGTTACCATAACTTCCGTTGTCATGGCATTGTAAACAGTGAATATTTCGCACATTTCCCCTGGTACAAATCAAAAGTTTTAAGTGTTTTTTCAGTAATGCCCAGTCAAAAAGAAGCACCTGAAAGTCGGGCACTTCAGAAAGTTTACATCCATGGTGAAAATGGCACGCTGATCACTATTCCGCAGGCCTACGTCATAGTCGAGGTAAATGTTTTGGCCAGCGAGAATATTATCTTTTTTAATTCTCGTTATTTTTTAGAATAATAATGAGATTCTCGGGCAAGAATCTTGCTCTGAACAGTCACGACTCGTGGACCGAAACGAAACAGCAGTCGTTCATATCATCGAGAACACAGACAGCAGACAAGCAGACGAAGATCTAACATCATTAAACTGGCTTCAAGATATCAATGTGATTAATGGTACATTTCTATTAAAACCAAAAAGGTGAGACGATCTTATTTTGAGACTTTCATAATTAAGGGATTCCTCTGCAAGCAAAAGGCAGTCTGGAAATTCAAACGGTTCACGCAGCAGTCAGTCAGATCAAAGGTGTAACTCTTCCCAGCAGTCGAAATGGACGGGCCAGCGAGCCGCACAGCGAGACAGAAAGCAGTTGCGACGGCAGTAATTTGAGTTTGTCCGAAATTAATTTATCCCTAGGATCGAACCATCGTAACGAAGCTGAGGTACATTTTGTTCATTGAACCCTTTTATAGTTTTATTACTTTATGTCTTGGTTTTCTAGGATTCTTCGAATAAAGTGATCTTATCTAAGCCGCCTCACTCTTTTTCGACACTCATTTTTCTGGCCATTGAATCGTCCCCTGCGAAAGCTATGCCCGTAAGAGATATTTACGCCTGGATTACGCAGCATTTCCCCTATTATCGATATGCTCCGGCCGGATGGAAAAATTCCGTCAGACATAATTTATCGCTCAGTAAATCCTTCACCAAAGTACAGCAGTATCCGGTAATTCTTCGCAAATACTAAACTTGAATGTGTTAGAGAAAAAAGTTGTGCTAAGTACTCCTAAGTATTTTGAAATAAAGTATTCAAAGTTATCGACCCGTTTGAAATATGCATATCCATAAATTGCAAAGAGGACTAAGTAATTAATAGAAAATTTAATTAAACTAAATTTTCAATGCCATGCAGGGTGTGGGAAAAGGATCATTATGGAAAGTGGATCCTCTGCATCGTCCCCAGTTGATCCAGTCGCTTCGCAAGATCCCTGACTTTTCAGCCGAACAGCTGGAACAGATCATTGCGGGGAACTCTAACGACAACAGCCCGGCCAAGTCGAGCGCTTCAGAAAACGCAGAGAGCCCCGAAGCTATCAGCAAGGTCTTGTTTCTTATATTACAAGTGTACAGCCATGAGCAAAAAAAAAAATGTTAGTATTCACTTGGATAAAAAAATTTCAGTTTAAATAAATTTGAACACTACCGTTTCAGTAAAAAGAGGTCAAAAGTGTTAAAATCAGTTCAGTTTTCACTTTTGTTATCAATTTGGTCGCTAAAGTAGTAGGTCATTTGATTTTTAAAATAACTTTATTTAATCTGGGTGGATAATTTTTTTGCTCATGGCTGTAGTAGATTTGCCAAGGCCTGTATTCCTGATTAACGCCATAGTGTTATGAATTAACTAATTTTTTTATTTATTTGGTTGATTTTTTATTACATTTACTGAAACAAAAATTGTTCTTTTCTTTTTTTTTGTTTGACTTAACAGGATTCTCTGCGATTAACACCTTCTTCTTCCTCGTCGTCGTCTTCTCCGTACTCGCACAGGTCCAACGTTCCAGATCCCGCTCTGTTTCCTTACCTGAGCCGTCGCTTACAGACGACTCCTCCCGACAACTCGGCAGGACTCGCTTCGAGTCAGCCTAGGGCTGATGTCGACGCTGCCACAGCCATGCTGGCCCTGCGTCAAGAGTTCGTCCTGACTGTGCCAATGCATTCGTCAGTGAAGAAGTGCTACTCCCCGCGCAGGACGCGGGATCATTCTTATGAGCAGCAGATAGTAGAAAACGACTCGTTCATTCACGGTATACGATTTTTTTGTTACTGCAAAGTATTGCTTATACATACCCAAGTAAAATTTTACTATGATGCACTGTAGTAAAACTGTACGTTGTTGCAAAATACTGCAGTACCACACTATAATGCCACACTATAGTTTACAGCAATAGTAAATCTTCACTTGGGATATTTGACTGTAATAGAGGTTCAAGAAGAAGTGGAAGTAAGATCTACAACGCACACTTCCCCCACCGAAGAAGACCACACTTACAGTTTCTGCCCACGTCCTTCAAGACTTCGCCCAGTGCATAAAGCAATCAACAAGAGACTTGAACCCACTAGAAATCACCTCGAAAGCTATCCCTCCGCTTCGGGGTCCCGACAAGTCATCAAGAACGAACCCGCAGCATTGCTACATGATGATAGCGACACCCTGGAAAGCGCTAACGCTCTACTAGGACTTGCTGGAAGTAACCAACTCTATAAACAATCTTTTTCTATTATTTTAGACTTAATTTTTGATTCCCTGTTGCAGTTAAAAGGATTCACGAGGTGACTGAAGACCCTCCTGCTGTCAAGGGATCACCCAAGAACGGCCAGGATCAGAAAAAAGTTAAACTTTCGGAAAAACGGGGCCGGGGAAGAATGAGAGGACGAAGCAGGAAGTAGATACGATTACTGGAGCAATATTCTGATCCAATCACGGGATGTACTCATTTAGTACTGCTGATTGAAACTGACAAGACTTAGCTATGAATTTTTTTCCCTAGTCTTCCCTGTGACTCGATCGTTTAATGGGTTTTCTTTGTATGCTTTTGCGTTTATTTAGTTCTTAATACAGTTTTTCTCACCAGAATCAGCTAAGTTTTCTGTTTGGCGAACTACGTAACGTTTCTAAAGACGAAATAGGGGAAAAAAATTAAAAGGACTGCAAATGCAAATAATAGGTGAAGTAAACCCAGTGTTTCCACTTTACAGGAAAACTCCGTAAAAAAAGAGGGACAATGGGGTCTGAAAAGGGAAAAACCAGGAAAGAGGGAAAAGGGAAAATCTGAAAGTACAGTCTTGTATTCTGGTACAGAGGGGAAAACCAGGGGAGAGAGAAAAGGGAAAATTTGGAAGCACAGCCTTGTATTCTAGTGCGGAGGGGAAAATAAGGGAAGAGAGAAAAGGGAAAACTTGGAAGTGGAAACACTGTATAAAGCACTTTCTATTGGTGATGCGTCCGTGAATTAGTTAAACAAATGAGATTTTTTTTCTTTAAAAATGCAAGGATTTGCAGTGATGACTGCCAATGAGTGGCAAGCTTTTGAGATCGTTCAAAGACATCGTGTTGGCTATTTCTTTGAATGGAGAAGAAATACGGTTTCCGTGGCTTCGACCAGTATCGCAGGATGCTGTAGTGGAATTGCATTTGTTGTAGCATTCGCGGCAAACCGCCATGTACTTTTCTGTTCCGCCAATCACTTCAACCTGCAATTGGTTTAGAAGGTACTTTAAATGTAATTATCATTATTAATTGCTTAATTATCAGAGGAAATGCTTGATTAGTGAAAATTTACATATTTTCAGCACTTGTCTCATGATCTTCTGAACTTAATATTATTTTTATTTCATTTTTTTAGCTTTTTAAACTTTCATTTTAGTATACCTCGGTTTCAGATCCCAGTCGCTGTGTGTAAGCAGCTTCTCCGTAGCACAGCATGCAGACAGCAGTTAGTTTTACTACTTGCTCGGCCAGTGGGACCAAATTCAAGATTTCTCCAAAACCTTTAAGCGTAAAAAATAATCTCAGATAAAATAGTAATCAATAGGAATGATTTGTTCACAGAAATGAGACTCGAATAGTCCAAGTAATGGTGTTATGTACTGTAGAAAACACTGGAAAAAGGCACCATTACAATACCTTTTGTAAGGGATTATAGTAATTCATTGAGCATTACCTGATCTTTTATAGGTCCCGTCCAACGCAGCCACAATTACAGTTTTGCCTAAATTAGCCATGGCTTCGGCAAAGTCCACTACATCAGGAAACTGTCAAAAAATTTGCAAACGATATAAGAAACACGGCAAGTAATAAAAGATTTCCTAGTTGTTTTATTCGTTTTTTGAAGAATTTATGTATTTTTTCTTGCTTAATAATGATTTAACCGTATCACAGAAACTTAGAAAGACGAAATAAATACTTACAAACTGTCCTTCGTCTATGCCGATAACGCTGCACTGTTCGGCTGCCGCGCGGAGTTGACCGAGCTGCGTGGCGGGAAGCGCCGCTAGCGTCTGGCGGTCGTGCGTCGCTACCGAGGCTCCCGACTCATAGCGAAGGTCTCGAGCGTACTTGATCATCAGACACTTATGGTTAGCCAGTTGATAACGCTTCATTCGGCGAATCAACTCTGTGGTTTTGCCAGAAAACATGGGGCCGAAAATCAACTGAAAACACAATCAAAATCTTTTATACACGAAACTATTGTTAATTTTTAATTCTTAAAATTAACCAAATATTCGCTGTAGTAAAGAGACGAGTGATGTTATGATTTAGCTGAAGACCAGCTCCTCTACTACGGACAGACGTATAAAATATTTTTGTTATAAAATATCACTTCAAAATGCTCTTCAAATTCACAGGAAAAATTTCCAAACATTTTGTCGAAAAAAAAAGTTTGAAAATATTTTAAATTTTATTTAACAACGGTGTCCGTTATAGGGAAGCACGCAATTCATTCATTTACTCAGATCTTCAGGTTAGAGGCACCCTTCAGTGTTTTCGTCTTGGAAGTATTGAAACATTGAGAAAAATGGCGACAGGCGAGGAAGACATAAACAATAACATTTTTTACAAAAGCCTAAAAGAAAAGTTTCCGGACACATTCAGAAACGTAGTGGAAAACGGCTGGCGGATATGTGTGCCACTGACGTCTAGCCTTCCCGAAGGCCTCGAGATCGACGAAAACCTTATAAATGAACACATATTCCGGACTAATTGCATGACTTTGTCGGGAAAACAGTTTATTTTAGAAGGTAATTTATTGAGGATTAATAATATCACACGAACCGTCATTTCGCAAGAAACGCTGTACACGAATCTCGACAAGATCCACGTTATTTACGTCGACTCATTAATCAACACTGGAGACGTCTCGTTGACGGACGATTTACCCTTCACAAAACATTTATCAAAAAAAATTTACATCAGAAGCTTGCGAAGCGTGAAAAAACTTATCTGGGACTACTACATGAAGGATAAGGAATTTTCAAGAATTGACGAAATGGAGAAATGCGTCTCGGCAGTCGCAAAAACGATTGCAAGTCTAGAGATTTCTGTTCAAAATTATGTTATGTATCATGTTTACAAGCATCTTATGGACATGGTTACCATCATTCACGCCAAATGTGATGTAGAATTCAATAAGATCAGACACGGATTAGCAGATCTCGAAGCTACAAGTCTAGGCATTTCGTCAGAGTTGCTTTTCAGTCTGACAAGCGCACGTCATGACCTGAACCTACTCGAGAGCCAGAAAACGTCTGCGGGCAAAATTCGGTGTTTGAAAAATACTGTCGAAACGTTATGCTCAAGCAGTACATTACAAGTTACAGCAGACGTGCTCGTATCTGTGTTTGCTTACCTAGTCGTCAAATCGAATGTCAACAACTGGAACGCACAGGTTGATTTTATCAAGAATTTTATGTTCGGTTCGACCCAGACTGGGGAGGACTCTTATTTACTCACAACGATCGAGGCTGCTATTCACTGGATCACAGCAGATTATTGCGAGTTCAGAGGTCAACCCACAGTTTCCGATACCAACAGTCTGTTCCACTTCGCCCAGACTGGTGATTCGCTAAAAATTAACTCATATCTGCAGGAAAAGCTTCAGTCAATGTGTCACCCCCTCTGCTGTTGTGATAACTGTAACGCCAAAAATTTTCGGCTGGTTATAGATGCATTGGACGATAGCGGCTCGTCGGCTCTGCATTACGCTTGCATGTATGGATATAGCGACGCAACGCAAGCTTTGCTATCGTTCGCTTCTACCGAGACTCGGGACGCTTTACTCAGGACGCCTTTGCACGTAGCTGCCGCGCGAGGTTTCCAGACATGCGTCCTTTTGCTGTGCCACCAGAACTGTGATCTCAACGCCAAGGATGAGGACCTGAACTCGGCTCTGCATTTAGCTTCTCACAATGGACACGAATCCTGCGTTAAGGCCGTAGTCTATTTTGCTGAGCACGCTCGAGTACATCTGGAGATTAACGCCAGGAATCGAGCGGGGGACACTCCTCTGCACTTGGCAGCGAGGAGCGGGTTCTGGAATATCGTGCGAGTGCTACTGCAGTGGAAGGCGGACAAAACACAGAAAAATTCGGCGGGGAAGACCGCGAGCCAGGTGGCACAGAATCTCGTGCTGTCGAGGAAGATTGAAAACTACTCGGAGGTGTCAAAAGAGACCCGAAAAAGTACTTCGATGAAATTCTGGAATAGTCTTCAGATGCAGTTATCTTTTTCTCGAAAGCTTAAATCTTAAAACTGTATGTTTTACCATGTGTCATAAAACTGCTGAATTGCATTGTAAAATCACAATTTCTATCCATAACTTATTTATAATATGCTTTTGAATGACTAGTGTAACTTAAAGAACACGTCACAAATAAACAGTACAATTCTGCGTCCGTGTTCGCTTATAAATCTGGTTTGAAATGATCATAATACCTGAATTTGACCTTTGGCGTGGTCTAAATGGCAAGAAGTTCCTGTTATGACAGACATGATGTTTTTAAAGTAGAGTTTGAACGATATAGTAGCAGAAAATTCAGAGTAAAGTAAAGAGTTTTAGCGTTTACGCCTCTCAGTCAAGGTTTCTTTTGTAAGACACGGTTTCCCGCCACTGTTTCCACTTTCAGTTTTCCTTGTTCCCTAAGAGAGGGCTGATATTTTCCCTTCTTTCCCACTCAGTCCAAATACAAGGCTATACTTCTAGGTCTCGCATTTCCCCATTTCCCTCTTCCCTTATTTTTCCCTTTTTTTCCTCCGTGATAGGATACAAATCTGTACTTCGGAATTTCTCTATTCCCTCTTCCCTTACTTTCCCTTTTTAAGGGAATTTGCCTCGAAAGTGGAAATACTTGTTTCCCGCGCAGTTTCCATTTAAGTCAGTGATGCAGCGTTGCCACATTTCAAATTGTACGCTTTGTGATGTCCGATTATTTATTATTATTATTTCAAACAAGAATTACTGAAGATTACAAATATTTAAGCCATTTTTAAAAATAAATATCTAAATTTGAAAACGGCAGTATAATACTGTAACAGCACCCGTTTAGCAGCTGCCATCAAGAATAGATGATTTAAGTTATTCTGTTTTTTATTGTTGTTTTCTCTCTTATCTGTATCTGTGGATAACAAAAAAAATCATTATAGAACAAAAATAATTAACAGTTAGTGACGAATGTAGAAGATATATTCTTTAAATAGCTCGAAGATACAGATGTAGAACAGACGGTCGTTTAAATGGTCCACATACTACCCAGCAGTTCCTTGTCGGATTGTAACATGTCTAGCAAGATAGTAAATAGCGAATTAATACAGTAATTAGGATATAAGATGACATTTCTATTTATACAACATTATCTATGGGTTATATACCACGGAGAGGACCTTCTTCTTCAAGGTACCAAGGTACGACACCACAATTTTGACGTATTAAGTAGTCGGTTGGCGGTACCTAAATTTAATTAGTATTCAATGTTAACTAGTAAATTTAGAGTCAAGCATTATGATTTAGGAATATTTACTGTCAAGTCAAGAGCTGAGGCTGTGTGTCGAAACTTCCTTTTTCCGTGGCTGGTCCTAAGATGACACTCAAAGAGAAATTGGTTTGATTTTACGGTTATATGAGTGAATTTTAAAAGTGTACTTCATATTGCTAGAATGGGTTTGGGGCTCTTGACACGTTTCTTTTACATTTTCAGTTGGATTGGGTTTCCGTTCGCCGTAAGCTTTTTGAAGAGCAAAATTCCGGACTATATTTTGTGTTACTTTTATGAAAGGAGAACTTGAAATATTGTCCTGGTTTACTGCCGAATGAAAATTTCCTTTAGGATCAGTCCCCAAAAGCCATTTTTGTCCATTTCAAAGATGAACTAAAACCGAATACTTGTCTTTTAGATTATCCCCAACAAAAATAACGGAGGGAGCCTAGCCTGCAAGAATCTTGCGGAATCGCACGCCAAACGCACAAGATAAATTTCGCGCCCAAATAAAAAAATAATAATTAATTTAAAATATTTTGATAATACACATAATTTTTAAAGTTTCACTTTATGTATTCGGAAAATAGTTTTATTTAGTTAATATAAAATAAAAATATTCAAAAAGTACGCCATCTAGCGGAGGAAATGTGAACTCTATATGCTCTTAATGACAGCTGGTCAAATGACACAACAAGGAGGATATTGATTTTGATCCAAGGGTAACTAGTTCAGGTGAAAGTCACATACTGTTATAATATTTATTAGAACAATCTTGGTCGCAGCCATGGGTAACGCTGACACGAAGTTAAGTTTCCGCAAAGCCGTAGTTCAGCTAACAACAAAAAATCAACCAGTTGATGCCCAGGATGAAGCATTTTGGTCTCAGTTCTGGTCAGAGACCACAACCAATGTTCAAGATGTTTTCGCTTTAATACCTGCTGCCGAAATACGGACCATGCGAGAAGAATGTCCATCAAATCTTGCAACTCTCTGCTACAAAGCGGTCGAGCAGCTGGTCCATGCGGTAAACGTTTCTTGCTCTACACATCAGGAACATACTACTGGTATTCATTCATTTACTCATTTATTCATTCAGTCTTCATCATTTCAATCAGTTCTAACGTACTATCTCTTTATCTGTGCAGTACTGAATTGTGTCAGAGTTTTAACAAGGCTTCTGCCGTACGTCTTCGAAGACCCCGACTGGCGGCCTTTCTTTTGGTCAAGTTTACCCAGCAAACCGAACGACAGCCTGAAACTAAAAGACGATACAACAGAAGAAGCTCCTGCTGAAGAGTCTGTCCCGCTGGCTCAGTCGCTTTTAAACGCTCTATGTGTTAGTATACACACTAAAACAAATTTTCCTCAACTAATTTTAGCTTTTTTGATGAAGGACTTGCTGTTTTGTCCGGACTTCACCGTGGTCTCTAACAAGAAAGGCGGTCCAGTAATACCAATTTATCTTTATTGAAAGAGAATAAAATTATAAATACATTTGTAAACGATAGGACAAGCACGAAGACCTTCACTCAGTGGACAGTTGCGAGTACATTTGGGAAGCTGGTGTAGGTTTCGCTCACTCGCCCTCGCACGACCCCAGACTTGATTCCAACCGCACTGAAATACTGAAACTTCTGCTGACCTGCTTCAGCCAGGTCATGTACCACCCGCCCGGAAGTATTGCACATATTTTCCATAAAATAGAGTTATATAAAATCTGCTATGATTTTCTGAACAGATGAAAGCGAGGTCCCTAACCGCTGGGTCCAGTACTTCACTTCGTCGGAAAATCGTCATGCTTTGCCGTTATTCACATCACTGCTGAATGTTGTCTGTGCTTATGACCCTGTGGGTATCGGTCTTCCGTACAACTATCTGCTCTTCAGCGATAGTCGGGAACCTTTAGTCGAAGCCGCTCTCCAGGTCCTTATCGTTGCTCTGGATTGCGACAATATGCAACAACAGCACCAGCTTAGTCAGCAGGAAGATGTAACCAATCAACTACAGCACTTTTTCAATTAAATAATATATTTTTTCAACATTTTATAGACCACTGTCCATGAGAACTTGTTTATTAACTATCTGTCCCGAATTCACCGAGAAGAGGATTTCGCTTTCATGCTTAGAGGATTCACCAAGCTGCTGAACAATCCACTGATTCAAACGTATCTTCCCAATTCCACGAAGAAAGTGCAATTCCATCAGGAGCTTCTCGTCTTTTTCTGGAAAGTTTGCGATTATAATAAGGTAATTCGTCTTTCTAACCAAGAAAATGATTAAATTATTATAATCAATTAACTATGTCATTTAGAAATTTCTCTATTACGTCCTGAAAAGCAGCGATGTACTAGACATTTTGGTTCCGATTTTGTATCATTTAAATGATTCCCGGGCTGACCAATGTAAGTTACTTTGTCTTAAAAAATTAATTAATAAAGTAAAAAATATTAAACTAAAAGTAAAACTGAATAAATAAAAGTTTACTCAGTAATACACAGTAATAAAATAAAATGAATCGCTAATAATAATTGTTAATGAAATAATTAATACAACTAAATTGAATTGAAATTTATGTTTGAATGAAGTTAATGTAAAAACTTTTTTTTCATTTTTTTTTAAGCTCGAGTTGGGTTGATGCACATTGGAGTTTTCATTTTGCTGCTTTTAAGTGGGGAGCGGAACTTTGGTGTCCGTTTAAACAAACCTTACACCGCAACTATTCCTATGGACATTCCTGTCTTCACAGGTTCGTATAATACAATTATTTTAAATTAATCCAGCGTTAAGTTTCAGTGGAGAGTACTTAAACAATTAAACTAGTTAGAATGTTACAGGGTTTGGTCTAAACAGGCCTCTGACGACCAACCCTTCTACTGCGGACAGACGAATAAAAAATCTTTTACTGTAAAATATCTTTCAAAATACTTTCGAAAAATCACAAAAAAATACGCGGAGCACTTTAGTGCAAAGAAAACTTATAAGTTGTTTCAAGTTGATTTAATTATGGTGTCCGCTATAGAGGGGCGCGTGCTTGGAATATGCCCTGTACAGTTACTAAGTTTTTATAATTGATTTTTTTTGCAAGTATAGTATTTTTTCATGTGTGTACTAGGTACTCATGCGGATTTGCTGATTGTGGTGTTCCACAAAATCATTACAACAGGACACCAGCGTCTGCAGCCGCTATTCGACTGTCTCCTAACAATTCTGGTCAACGGTAAGACTTAATTTTTGTCTGGGCTTATTT
Organism: Eulimnadia texana; assembly: GCA_002872375.1. Lineage (NCBI taxonomy): Eukaryota > Metazoa > Arthropoda > Branchiopoda > Diplostraca > Limnadiidae > Eulimnadia > Eulimnadia texana. The sequence continues at coordinate 34,517,433 of NKDA01000001.1, read as the reverse complement.
CCTTTGGCCTTCGACTGGATCAGACAACAGTCTGGGGATTGGCGAATCCCAGGTTCGATGTTTGGGACAGTGGAGGTATTTTTCGTGACGCAAATGGCTTAAAGCTTCGCCGTCCCCGTCGCAAGCAGCTCCCTCGGTCACTTGCAGAAGAGTTGTGTTGCGCACAAGCCAAGCGATTGGGCAGTCGCAGTTCAGAGGGTTTCCTAGTCAGATTACGTTAACTTAGTTGTTAATAACTTAAATGTATAGGTTATTATGGCTTACCTTTGAGATAAATTTTGGAACCTTCCAATAAAGCGGCTTCAGTCAGAGGTCCGAAAACTGTGTCGGTTAAGTCTTCAATTTTGTTGCTGACCAGTTCCACAAGAAACGGCAAATAACCTGTGGCAGTTTTAATATTAAACTTGTTTGTACTGGTATTGTTTTTATAATGTTTAATGTATTACCTTGAGCAAAAGCTCCTTCGAGTGTGGACAGTTGATTTGATCGTAGTCTCAATTGCCAACGAGCTGCGGTAACGTGCAAAGAACCGGGGGATAACGTGCGAAGATTGTTCCAGCGAAGATCCAGAAGTTCCAGGTTGGGCAGGCGAGCAAAAGCGTCAGTAGCAATCGTGTCAATCTGGTTTGAATACAAATAAACCACTCGCAGATTGACGCACTCCCCGAAACTTTCGACGGTCGTCAGTAGGTTTTCACCCAGGTTGAGCACTTGCAGTTGACTGAAGTTCTGGAACATCTGGAAGTTGACACTACTAATCTTATTGTTGCTCACGTCGAAGCGTACTATGGATCTCTCAGTTTTCTCGAAAACCGAAGAATCTAAAAATGTTATCCCATTATTGCGTAACAGTAAGGTCGGGATATGAGAGTTGCCCGTCTGAGATGAGACCAAGTGACCTAAGGTCGAGTTAGTAATCTCTAGGCCGTCCAGGTTTCGGTCCTTGAAATGGAGCTGGAGAAAAATTTTGTTACTTTAGTAAAATCCTATCTGGTCGCATAGTTTACCTCAAAGATTTCTTTCAGCTGTAGTGCGTTTGCTAACCGTGTGCATTCCAGAAGCACAGCTCCGTCTTCCAGCTGATCGAAACAGAAACATGGCGGCGAATTTTCGAGATTTTCTCTAGGTTTAAGTTCCTCGGGACACGTATTCCTAACAGCGTTGAACTGGTCTACAATCTCAACTTCTTGGTCTATGTCTTCTTCTACGACTTCGATCTGAGGCGGTGCAGCTGTTGTAGTCGTGGTTGTAGTTGTCGTAGTTGTTGTAGTAGTAGTAGGTTCACTTCTAGCTGCTAGGTGTTGCTTCTTTTTACCTCGCTTCTGAGCGTCTGATCCAGTGGAGAGTAAAAGTAAAGCTACGACTGCTATTAACCAGAACTTCATTGTTCCTAACAAAAGAATGCTGATTAAAAATCATTAAATTATTTACCATTTCGAAAGAATAGTATTATATAATTGAATGCTATTTTTATATTAAGTTTAATTAGTTTCTTTTGATAGAGTTTACAAAATTACAGTAAAAAGTACTAGCCGAATGTCTTAAATGCCGTTTAAGAGAACTATTATTAACTATTTTCAAAATTAATTAATTGGAAAAAATAATTGTTTATATTTCATTTTATTTTGTTTTTATTTTTTACTTTTTTATTTTTCTTTAGTTTCTCCGTATTTGAAGACGCTTTCAATGGTGGCCAGCACCAAACTCCTGCACTTGCTGGAAGCTTTCAGTACACCATGGTTCTTGTTTTCTGCCCCAAATAATCACCACCTGGTGTTTTTCTTGCTGGAGATATTCAACAACATCATCCAGTATCAGTTTGACGGTAACACTTTGTAGCCATACAATTTCAAACATAAGTATTAGAGATATGTAAAGTGTTGAGTGCGTATAACTGATTCTTTGTTATTAGGAAACGCCAATTTGGTTTATACTATTATCCGGAAACGTCACGTGTTTCACGCCCTGGCCAGTCTTCCGACAGACTGCGGGACCATCAACCGGTCTCTATCGCGTCGCGGAAGGAAGCAGTTGGGCCGTCAGCCGTCAATTGACACGTCGATTAAAGAAGCTCCTTCAATGGAAGGGTCTCATCCGGCCCAACCGGCTCTGCCCGGAACGCAGACGTTTACCCTGGCCGCTATGCCTGCCATTGAAAAGATCACTGAACAGGAAACGGCTCATCCGTCGGTTCAGCAGCTGACGCAGTTGACTTCCACGGGAGCCATGGACAACGTGGCCATTAACCCGGAACTGGAAGAACGAACTCCAGCCGAAACGAAGGAAGCGGAAGAAATTCAACCGGACGAGAACGAAGATACCTTTGCCGAGACGGAGGAGAGTACCATTCCTCGTTCCCGCAGCATGGTATTATTTACTGTGTAACTTATTTAGCTAATTTTATGTCTGTTTATGAGTTATATAAAAATAAAATTTTAAAAATGTTTAAATAGTATAAGTAGCAATAATACATATTATTTCAAACGTACTTCGTACGTTATCGTATTACTTATACATAATGAATGATCCTATGTATTATTGTAGTTTTATAAATATTAGTAGCTATAATCCGGAGTAAAATTTAACAAGTATAATATGTTTTTTATTACATGAAAAATCTAAATTATGCATTTAGAGACATTTTACTTTAGTACATTTCATTATAACATGAGTTATAACACTCAACTTGTACAAATTTGCATTAAGCATATTTATCAATAGAACTAGATTAGCTATGGCTCTGTAATTATCTACATTGATCGTAACAATAGCAGTAAATACCATCATATTTTGGTCTCAAGTTAACTTACTTGTAAAAGATGGAATATCTTCACTTCTTTGTTTTCACGTCGATTGCATGGGACTCTTTGCAAGGAACTGAAAGTCTAGAAGGTCTTATCACCTTTCAGTCTGTACTGATAAGAGAATTACTGATATGCCTTCAACATACAGTTAAAGGATTCAAACCTTAAGATAATACTGTATTATTACTAATCCTTATTAAATTGGTTTATTCAATTATGATTACTATAAGTTTCATTATTACTATTTAGTAATGTTCATTTGATTGCTACTACTATTGTTATTATTCTTACTATTTTTATTATGAATGATTAATTTTTATTACTATTATTAATATTATTATTATTCTTGAAAAAATTGTTTAAAAAATTATATTTTCAATTACAGCCCCTGTCTCCGGCACTTTCGATGAAATCGGATTCTTCCGACAGTCTCCAGCCGCATTTGAACGTCTCCCGCTCTCGTTCCGTTGGCCACGTAATGTGCCCTTTCATTATGTTACATAATTAATTCACTGCAAAGTACAGTTTACTGTGAACAATTATGCGTATCATACGTATATAGAGCTAGTGTTAATGTTGTGTTACATTCATATCTATCTTTAATTTGATTATTGCCAGTAGTAAACTATATATTACTACTGCCGTTTCATCGCATTAAATTATCATTATTTATTCAAGGTAGCATACGATTAACTGTTAAAAATCATACATAACGTATAAAGGAACTTTTACTTACTGTTTTGCTACACTAAATGTCTATTCTTTACTTAACCATGGTTAACAATAATAGTAATAATATAACTAGATAATTTAACCAATGTACGGTCGTGAGCAAAAAAAATCTCTCCCATCTAGAATAGAGAAAAGCGCTTTTGCGTGAACTTGTCTACTATTGTAGCGGTCTAATGGTTAACAAGGATGAAAATTTACATTACTCTACGCTGTTCAAGCTTCGTTGACCTCGTTTTGACCTCGAGTGATAGCTATAGTAGTAGACAAAGTTCAGGTAAAAGCGCCTTTCTCTATTCCAGGTGGGGGAGATTTTTTTGCTCACAACTGTACTAATAACTAGCATAGTAACTGTAGCTGATAACTTGAACTAAACCATTGGACTAAATTCAATGTATAAAATAATTTTTTTCCCAATTACAGGGAGGACTGCAATGGGTGCCATCTCCGGACTGGGTAGCCAGCTGGAAGCAGAAACTTCCTTTGCAGACTATCATGCGCTTGCTGCAAGTCCTTGTCCCGCAAGTGGAGAAAATCTGCATTGATAAGTAAGAAAATTTCAGCCATTTTGTCATTTTAATCATTAGAATGACTAATCAAGCTTATTTAATCCAGGGTTCCCACCGATCTGGGAAACCGGGAAATCAGGAAAAAGTCAGGGAATACAGGGAAATATCAGGGAATTGGTAATCAATGAGGAAAAGTCAGGGAATTTAAGTTGCCACTCCACTAAGTTTTCACTCAGTTTCAACTATCCTTTGCTCAAGCCTCTAAAGAATAACTTCTAGAAAGGATAATGCGTTTAAAAAGTCAGGGAAAAATTGTGAGGGAATCCAGGGGAAAGTCAGGGATTTGATTAAGATTTTTCAGTGGGAACCCTGTTAATCCCTAATGTACTGTGTATGCATTAACGTGTATAATGTAGGGATAGTATTTTAATTGGTTAATAGAGAACTTTGTTTCTGTTCTATAACATATTCTTTATTGTTAGAATAGTAATCTTCATTAATTTTGAATAATATTATTAATAACTAAATGCAATCCCTGACGCATAACACTTTCACTAACGTATATTATTAAATTGATAGTTCTAATGTATTATATTCCTATCATAGTTATTGTTTATTGTATGGTCCTGTTAATGTATTATTCTGTTCGTTTTTTTTTTTTTCATGAAGGGGACTCACTGACGAGAGTGAAATCCTCAAGTTTCTGCAGCACGGCACTTTGGTAGGACTTCTTCCAGTTCCACACCCGATCCTGATTCGCAAATACCAGGCCAACAGCGGCACATCCATGTGGTTCAGGACCTACATGTGGGGAGTCATCTACCTCCGGTATCAATATACGTTAACTTAAACCTATACAGCTAATGAATATTTTAAATAATTTCAGGAATGTTGATCCCCCGTCTGGTACGATACGGCCGTGAAACTCTTTGAAATCCAGCGCATATAACCGCATTAATTCACCAACTACAATTCTGGCTTTCCGATTTTCTTTTTAGATTTAGATAACATGGGCAGGAAGAAGAATAAAGCATATATATTACACAGTTCTGAACAGGTTTATTGTTATTACAATTGCGTCAAGCGAGGTTTTTTAACGCGGACCATGCACACACCGTTCTGGAAGGACCCTGATTCACTTTTCCTACCACCGAAGACTACAATAAACATTCCCTTCAGAGCCAGGGTCGAATACAAGGTACCTATGCATTTATCAATCGTTTCTAATGGAGTTTCTTTCCTATCCGCGTGAATAAGTGTAATATAGAAGTCCATTATGTTTTGATTCGCAATATAGAGGGCCCTTTCCACATCTTCTGCGGTAAATATTTGCACGGGACGTGCCAGAGGGTCTTCTTTATTATTTCGTTTCATCAGACGTTTCGGCAGTTTGCTCGTTTTCGGCTGGTATGTCTTCTGATACTGCGGCTCGGTGATCAGAGCCGAAGTTTTGTTGCAGCTCTCTACGAAAGTAAACAGCTTGGTGTAGAACGAGGCATTGGGATCGATAACGACTTCGCTTGTTTTGGTTTTCTTGTTAGTCTTTGCGTCTTCTTTCGGCAACTCTTCGAGCATTTTCTGGTAGCTTGGGTTGAACCATTGCCTGTCTCGGCTCATTATGGCATCTCCGAAACTCAGACCATTTTTCAGTTTCAGCAAAACCAGCTTCATGGCTGCGATACTGTCCTCGATCGGGTTGTGACCCGACACGTCCATCTGAATCGTATGGCCCAGAAACGTCTGCGTCAGCAGCGACAGTTTAGATTTCCGCATGCGGTGTCCTGTTAAGTTATAAATGACGCTCGTGTCGATAATGTATGGATGCATCAACTATAAAACAGAGAAATAATAGGAAAAAATATTACCGATGCCCTTAAATATAGATTTCGATTTTAATATACTTTTAACGTTATTAAATCGGCTGAAACAGTTTGTCCGACTATGATGGCGTCAGCGGGTAGAAGTTGGCACAGCATTTTCTGAACGTCTTCCGGAGTTGTCGTGACTCCTTTCAGTAACGCTTTTGTGATACCGGAAAACTGCGTCAAGTAATCGACAACTGGTAAACGGGGCTTGACGAATGTGTGATAAACCACTGTTAGCGACTCATCCACAAGGGCTACGCGAGCTAGACCCTTTTCACCTGTTCAAACAAACAAGGAATATCAATAAAAATATTGATAACTGTTATTTTTAGATACATTTACTCATATTATTATTACTACACATAATATTTTTATTTTTACTAAATAATAAGGAAAAGTTTTCAATAATGTAAATTATGTCTTTTTTTTTACCTCCTTGGCAAATACACCATTCGCAATCAAGACTAAACATCGGTGAGCTATCAGTCACAGGTTTATACTCTGCCTTGGTGCATTTAAAGTTTTTGTATAAATCGATTCCAGGGACGGGGTAATGTTCTGTCAGAAGTTGTGTCGGGCTGAGGAGAAGTTTCGTTTTTGTGCATTCATTACTTGTCGATACCCCGGTTGCCTCATTTTCAGGAGTCTGGACTTCAGCCATTTCCTCAGTTGCGTTTTTCTCTATTTTAGTTTCTTGCTCTACTTTTTCTTCCTCTTTCACTGCATCATTTTCTTCGGCTTGATGTTCTGGAGTCTTTTCTTCAGTCGTATCCGTCGAATCGAGATGCAGGGCATCAAAAACGGCTCCTTTATCGAAGGCTTTCTGCAGGCTCGAGTAGTGCGACTGGATACGCTGCTTGCTGCCTTCGCTCAGAGGGATGTACGCAAACTCTTTGGCCAGTGTCAGACCATCCGATGCTGGATTCACCATTTCGACTTTGTCTTCAAAGATCCGCTCGATTTCCGGGAACTGGGACTTGTTCGATTCATAATCTTCTATGCTGATCCCATCAATAAGCAAGACGACTGTATGAGTTAGCGAGTTCCATTTGTCCAGTTTGCACCACCTGTAATAGAAAAGTTCGTTTTAAGACTCGGTTGTTCATACGAAAAAATATCTTAAAAATGTAGGTTGTTTATGTTTTTAAGTTACCTGAATGGATAGTATGAGGAGAAATCTCCAGCAATGGCGTAACTTATAAGCGTTAAAACGTCATTTGCCAGAATGGGTAACCTAGATTCCTGAGGGACCCCGAGACTTGCGTTGAGTCCAAGCTCGTACAAACGAAACAGAGGAATTTCCTAAATAAATAGAGTACAGAAGAATGGTTAATAATTGTTCTTATGCCACAATAAACAAATTACTGGATTACTTTATGATAGTTATATATAAGTGTTAATCACAGCTGAATATGAATATGTGTCATAAAAACCTTTAAAGCATTTTTCTTGGCTTTTAATCTGTTTCTCAACTCTTTATACTCTGATTCATTAAGTTTTGGTCTTTTAGTTCCGTCAGTTTCCAGTGTTTTGAAGTCTGCTTTATTATCGGAATCATTTTGTAGCGTTCGTTTTGGGACTGACATTTTAAAGAGAAAATCAAAGTCTGTATAAAATTATCTGCGTTGTTGAATTCCACGTGACAGTCCGTGTTGTTTGAATATTTTGCGTCTGCATTGCAAACATCCCCCGTTGCCAAATCTTTCAACAAAAATGCATATTAATTACTGTAAACGTTTAATTATTCGTTCAAAATAAAATGAATAAAATAATATTTAATTATTATGTTGAAAAATTGATTATTAAGTTGTTATGATAAATGAGCGATGCTCCATAAATAATTTAATGGATATAAATAATATCAATTAACTATTGACGGAAACAAAAAATTTATTACTTAATAATAATTAACTTCACTAAATAAGTTATAACTATTTCATAATTAATTTCTTGAGTTTTTGATCTAACGTTTTCAGTTATCCTCGCTAGATGGCAAAGTAGGATACACCTGCTTGTTTACAAATTAGTGACTTATCGGAGTTATTAATTTTTTAACAGAAAGAAACAAGTATTACAGACATTTTCATGAATTCTAAATCGTAAGATACCGTGATATAATTCCTAGACAATAAATTTACAATAGTTTCTCTGAATTTTTATTTACTTTTAACAAGAATCAGCAAAGACATGCATCCAAGTCTATGGAATTTTCATTTATATTTATGTTAAGATATACTTTATTATTATTATTGAGTTGAATTGATCGAATGTTCATTAATTTTTTTTAGGCCAAATCATGGCACAAAGCAGAGGCAATAAAACAAGAAACATAGATGTAGGTCTTCAAGCGGCAGTCCAAGCTGCGGCCGAAATAAACGCACAGTTAATGGCAGAAGGCAAACTTCCATTTGTCCCGCCGAAAATCCTGCAACCAGAAATAAAAACCGTTAAAAAGGGAGGCTCTAGCAAGAAAGAGTATTTTACCGCTGAAGTCGAAATCAATAATCTACCTGAACGAGTAAGGAACCTTTTGACCAAAGGCTACATCCAAGAGCAAATACAATGGAAATCAAGTACGAGAATGAAAATTTACATAATTAACATGAAAAACTTAGATTAACGTATATTATTTTAATTACAGAAGCTGCATTATGCACGAAAGGGCGTTTCTTTTATCCAAACGATAAACCTGCGAATCCAGACGATCGTCCTTTGTATATTTGCGTTCAGGCAGTCACGCAGGAAGCGACTAACGGTAAATAATTCATTTTTACCATTGCCAGGTTATTTATTTTCATTTTGATGTAACACATTTAGATGTTATTAGACTACTAGTTTAGATCGATTAGATCAGTGTTTCTATTTACAATTTCCTCTTTCTCTTCTCTTCCCTTATTTTTCCCTTTTTCCTTTCCGTGATACAATACAGGCCGTACTTCTAGATTTTCCCTTTTCTTTTGTCTCTTCAGTTTTCCCGTTTCAGACCCCATTTTCCCCTTTTTCAGGGAATTTACTCGCAAAAGTGGAAACACCAGATTAAATATTATTAGTCGATCTATATGAAATTAAATTTTATTGTTGTTAGAGTATTATATTAGGTATTGATATTTTATTTAGATTATATTTCATTTGTGTGTGTGTGTGTGTGTGTATTGGACTGAAGTCTACTCAAGACCATAGTCAAACTCCATGTTATATTACAAAGTTAATTAAGGGGAAATTCAACTGACATATAATATTTGAGAAACTAAAACTAATGGGGAAAGAAACTACATTAGGAAGACTCTATTCGTAAACCCCAAAGACGAACCCACCACCAAAAAATATAATGTAAAATATAAACGAAACACTTACATGAAATAAAAGCGAATATATGCAAAAATGTTAAAATAAGTCTATTCTACTCCGAATACATGAATCCGACTATCTTGTACGCCAGAATCTTTTGGTTTTGAAGCAGAATTCTGCAACGCTTTTCAAACACGAGGGGTTCTTTAGGAACTCCAGCGATACAGTGGCACGGTTTATTGCTCGGGATATTTGAGACCTCTCTGCAGAAAAACGCGGACACTCCGTTAGGAAATGTTCTACGGTCTCAACTATGCCCGGGTAGAAGTCGCAATATGATGAGTCCCGCAGTCTGAACCGAAACAGACATTCGTTTAACGGTACATGACCCAGCCTCAACTGCCAGACTATTGCCGACTCGCAGCGAAAGAGATTCCTCATCTCGTATTGGTTCAGCGTCACCTCTGGTTGTAGACTATGCAGCTTCCTCCTTTGCTCGAGTCCTCCCATCTTTTTTGCCATACGGAAAGAAACTGATTCACTAGTTTCCTTCGAATGTTGGAAACTGGCACAGGCAGGTCCAAAACGGCTGCTTCGGGGTCTTGGGCCGCTTGTCGGGCTGCTCTGTCCACTATTTCGTTTCCATGAATTCCGGAGTGACCCGGAATCCATCTCAGCTGAAGAGAATGCTGCGCCTTTCTGCACTCTTCCAGAATGTCTAATAGAACGTGACTGTGCTGAAGCCTTGTGCCTTATATTTCATTTAATTTACGCTAGATTACTATATTAGATAAATTAAATAAATTATTTTATTACTTTATTTCGATTACATTACATTTAGTCATCATTAGATTAATCAACTAAATACTAGATATTATTATTTGATTTAGATTTAATTAATTAATTTATTTATTTGTTACAGAGGCTGTATGGCAGATCCAGCAGTTTATTGAAAGTCACACTTCGGGCAATAAGTTCCGCAGCAAAAAGCCTGTGAATTACGTCGCGCCCCCTCCAGCACCTTTACCGCTGGTCCAGGACAAAGTTTACATTAATCTGGATCACGCGCCCGCAGCGTTTGGATTATTCGAGCGAGTCTTGGGCGAAAGCGGAGCAAATGTCGCTTATATCCAGACTGAAACTGGAGTCTCACTATCGTTACGTGGGCAAGGATACGTTGCGACTGATTCCGAACCTCTTCATTTTCTTCTCGAGTAAATTAATGTTTTATACTCAATACTTCACTGCTTATTGTAGATTCATCAGTGCTTTCACATATGGGGAAGATTCTTTCGAAAAAGGGGTAAGTGGGGTCTTAACAGGGAAACTAAGGGAAGAGGGAAATTTGGATGTACAGTAATATTCTAGTACGGTGGGGAAATATAAAGGGAGAGTGAAAATGGAGGGAAAATAGAAACTCAAACGTAGCTTTATATTTTAGCACGGAGGGGGAAAAAGGGAAAACAGAGCCTTCTTCTAGGGTAATAGGAAAACTGAAAGTGGAAACAATGTCTGTACATTTCAATCAATATTAAAAGTGTGTTCATTATTAATCTTTCTTTGCAGACATCACAGTCCTGACGTAGTACAGAATGCGAGGTCCCTAGCGTTGAGTCTGGTCGGTACTTTGCAGCAGGATTTCGTACAGTGGCAAAAAGATCAACAGCAGCAGCAGCAGCAAAACTTTTATCTCAATTGCTCTGTTCCTCTTTACACGTCAAGGTTGTATTAATTAGCTTTGTAAGATTATTAATTATATTAAATTAAAACTGTTGTACTAAATTACATTAAACTGTTGTACTAAACTATTCCGCTTGTGTTTTTGGTTTTTCATGTATTAATTATTATTAGTTTTTAAATTCAATTATTAGATTTTGTTTTCCAGGTATATCGTACTTTTTAATCCTGCCTACAGTGTAGTAGAAGAAACAATTTAAGATATGTTTTAATGCTTTAATTTATCAGGCCGTCTATAGATCCCGTTGAACTGCAGTACTTTTGTCAGGCTTCTTCGAGCAATAACACGCAGCGAGTCAAACGACCGTCTCGTTTCGATGTCGTTATGAACACTAATGACGAAAGAGGTTGGTTTCATTAATTTAATATCCGTTTTCTTTATCTGCAGATTTGTTTATCAGCAAATTAATTTAAATTAAACAGCAGGTTTGCAGATCGTATTCATTCATTTGCTTTTACAGGACGATTGACTGTTCGTTTTTAATGCGTTTCGTTTTGCAGGTAATGCTGGAGACGGGAAGACTTTTCCGAAACGACACCGTGTTGGAGGCTCACTTTATCAATAACTGATTAAACTAATAATAACATGCGAAGTGCTTTTGTTATTTAATGGTTCGTTTTTCTCGTCTCGCTTTTGTTTGATCGATTAAACTTCTATCAGAGTGTAAAATACAAAATTAACATAGAAATCGCATCTTGCGTATATTTCAAACAAAACATAATTGAAAATATTTATCTTGCATATATTTGTACTGTTCTACTCTATTGCATATTTTATTTAAAGCGTATACCTTTTTATTTACTGAAAGCTTTCTGCTTAGGAACAACCCGGCTGCAGCAGACGAAAATCGTATAAAAATAAACACTGCTTCCACTTTGCAGGGAAATTCCCTGAAAAAGGGAAAATCGGGTCTCAAAAGGGAAATTTAGAAATACATCTTTTTTATCCTAGCGTGCAGGGGAGAAAGGGGAAATTAAATGTGTTCATGCCAAAGGGGGAAAAAAGGGAAAGAGAGCCTTCTTTAAGGGAAAAGGGAAAATTGAAAGTGAAAACACCGACTAATAATTTAACTGACTTATTTAATCGATTTATTACATTACCTCTAACTCAGTCAAAGAAAAATGGAGCAATATGATGCAGTAAAAGCGCTTTGGCTTCAAATAGACAAAATACATTTGAGCTATTTGCAAACGGAAGGCAACTCGCACAGGTTCGAGCAGAAACGAAAGCTGGAAGGTAAAAACTTGTTATCCATAACTTACTTTTCTGTACAGAATATTGCTATTACGTTAATGAAATGCTTTTTTAATAGGACTGATGAGAGAATATTTAAGTCTAGTTCCCCATCCCAGCGTTTTTATTTCAACGCAACGAGCGAGCTTTTGTACAACTCAGTTCTGAATAAAGATAAAGATTTTAGTGCGTCAAAATTTGGGCTCGCCTGGGACGCCCTCGACTCGTATGCTTCGAACTTGCTTAACCATCCCTGGAGAAAAGAATTTCAGGAAATAAGAGTATGTTAAGCTTTTACAATAACTTAAAAATCATGCAATATACAATTTACTTGACGCTTTTTTCCTCATTTTCCATAATTCCTAAATGCAGTCATACACCGTCGTCCAGAAAATCTTTTCAAACTTTTTTTAAAAATATTTTCAGCTATACAGTGGAGGCTACAAGCACCAGATCGAATCACAGCTTCTGTGCGCTGAAGAAATCCTAATGCTCATGGGTTACACGTTCAACATCGAGTTGAATCAGTTAACTTTAAATACATTAATCGATCCTGACACTGTGGCGTTAGTTTCTCGGGACTGCATTCTGGCAAAAGTAGAGTCTCAGGTAAATTTTTCGCTCTCTAAACAATACTTTTAATCAATAATTTAATTTTAGATCCTGGGAGAGATACATGCTGCGTTAGTGACCCGACTGGGCTGTAGTTCATTTGAAGATATCGTCGATTATCGCAAGAGATACGTGGGTTCTGTATCGCATTCGGTGAGAGGGCTAATCTACCAACATCATCAACGAGCAGCCATGTCGTATTATTCGACTCCAGCAACAGCAGCTTATCACCTGGACGCTCCATTACCCCACAGGCCAATTGAAGTTTACCCAAATTATTTTGGAAATGTCCCTTGTCAGTATAATCAAGCGCCAGCCTATCCAGATTCCTACAGAAACTTTGGATTTGTCAATCCCAGTTATGCCAAGACAATGGGTGAGCATAACAGCAATAAGAATAACGCAGCAGAAACCCCAAGTTCGACGTACAGCGGCTTTTCATTTCAACGAGGACCAAAAATGCTGCCAAAGTTCTTGGAAGAAATCGATTTTGACACTGTCGAAAGGCTCTGCTACGAAGATGTGGACAAAAGGGAGTCGTCGAATACTTTCAGCGATGCAAAACTGTTGAATACTAGGACAAGTACTGATGACACAAGTTTTGGTAACGCTATTGCCACTGCGGCTTCTCCTTTCGGCCAGGATCAGATAATGAAAAACGTTAGTGCCAACACTGGAGCACGTGCGAAAATACCAAAGGTAATTAAAAAATATTCAGGAACAGGAAAATTTGAATTACTTCCATACAATAATTAAAACTTAATCTAATCTATGGATAATAATTAATCATTAATAAGTTAATCTGTTTGAATTTGAGTTATATTTGTCACTAAATTAGCGTATGAGTTCAATAGATAACGAGCCGCTGGAATGAAAAATAAATATTAAACACTAAATACTGAACATTACAATAAATAGTATCTCATTAATTATTTATTCGTTTGGTTATCATGGACGGAAAAAATTTTATATTTAGTTCCACATAATTTTAGTTAATTTGTTTTTTATGTTATAATTAATCGTTTAAATTAATTAAAATTACAATGAATAGTAGGCGCATTACTTATTTATTTTCTTTTGTTAAATTGAAGATTTATTAAATTGTTCATATTCCAGGGAGAAGGTCTTGTAACGAAGGCTGACCGCCATCCCGATGTTGTGATTTCGAGCAAGGGAAACGCTTCGTCTTCTGAAGTTCACAAATATCGCGTAAGATTCAAAACTTGTTCATTTAAATTTAGTTTGAGGATTTCTTATTGAATATATTTGTGTTTAATTCAGGCCAAGCGGGATAGCAGCAGCAGTGAAGGGACTGCCAACGGCTGGGAATGTGTTGCCTGTACTTATATGAATAAAGTCTCGCGGGAAATTTGCGACATGTGCGCGAAATCCCGCAACGGAGGAGCAGAGCTTGAGCCCCTGTATAAAGGAGGCAGGGAATGCTCGAAATGCACGCTGGTTAATCCCAGAGAAGATCTGTATTGCCGGGCTTGTGCCTCTTCTCTACACGAAGCCCCTACTTATATTTAAGACTTACTTTTCTAAAGCAGACTTTTATTTGTTTTGTGTGAAATTCAGTGTTTCCACTTTGCAGGGAAATTCCCTGAACAAGGGGAGAAATAAGAGAAAAGGAAGAAGGGCAAATCTAAACGCACGGCCTGTATTCTAGCACGGAGGAGGAAAACGGGGAAAAGGGAAAATCGAAAGTGGAAGCACTGGCGAAATTGACTTATTTTGTGTTTTAATATTCGAGTGATTCCTACTAACTGATCCATGACAGATGGTATTAGCTACTTTTTATCATTTAGTTGATTGTTATTATTTATTATTATTAGTCACCTGTATGGATAATATTTTATTTGATTGTTGACAAACATAGTTTTCTCACATTTTTTAATCAAATAATGCGATATATGTAATTAAAACGTTTGTTTATTGGATTAACTGGATTATACACAGAACAGGCGTGTTGTGGAAATCTTATGAGGGTTTCGAGTCAGGGCCTTGGTTGTTGCTGAGGAATGAAAGGTGTCCCTTGTTGCATTTGTTGGCGTAGTGTCCTTTTAAGCCACACTGCAGAGAACAGAAATCATTTTAACAAAATTCCCTTGGTTTTTCATGTTAACTAACTTTAAAATTTATAATAAAGTAGAAAGTAAGCAATGAGTACCTTATAGCACGTGACTTCTTCTAGTGGTCTTAATGGAGCCCTTTCTCTTGCAGTGCCGTCACCATAGCGAGGACCCGAAGCCTAAAACATTTGCAAAACAGTTATTTAATAAGTAAGCAACCTTTTACTTCATTATTCATACTCAATTTAAGTCACTGGTACCGACTATTAATATAAGGAAACAAATAATGATAATAAATAATACATATAAATGATCATATAGTGTAAAAGTAATGGATACCTATCTATATATAACTAACAACTACCACCTTATTAGTCTGTTACGCTGATATTTTATTAATAACATAATTGCATTTCGTTCCTACTTTAATTAGAAAAAAAATTCGACATAATACAAAAACAAAAAGGAAAACTGAAACTAAAAGAAAACTGCATCTGTGGGAACTAGTCCACAAGACTATCTCCCAACGATAGCCGTACGAATGGGGAACGCCCACGCTGACTATCTAAGATGCAGGTCCGGGCGGAGGTACAGAGTAGCAAAGCTAAAGGAGTAGGCCAAGGGACAGAGCTAGGGTCAAGATACGGCAGGGGCTTAGGATTTAAATTTAGAATGAAAAAATTAACGTATAATAAATATAAATATATGCAGACGAGGTTTATACCTAGATCAGGATATACTAACCATCAATGTTATTACTGAGTATCATTTAAATCTATTCTATTACTGTTTAATTATTATTATTATCATTGTGATCATAAAAATAACGCAGTTAAGGTTTACATCTGGCTGACGATAGATATCACGCGCCTCGCCAGGCATCTTGGGACACTGAGCCGCTTTGTGTCCTATTTCCCCGCAAAAGTGACAAACCAGGGGCATCTTTTTCCCCGTCCCCTTCAGGTCGTCAGGTAGAGGCGGTAACTCGAAACGAGCACTAATAAAAAATATGAAAGAATTGTTACAAAATATTTATAGTTTTGATATTTTACTGGACGAATTTGCATTCGGGACCATCAGGACAAAATCCCGCGACATAGTTCATACACAGCACTCGCCGGACGTGTCTGTGGCGGCAGGTTGGTCCGTGTCTGCAGAAGCCTCTGTCATACCAGGGGCAATCCTTGATTTTTGATTCAGGGTCAATGTGGAGAAAGGGGCACTCCTTGTTATGGCACGCACCTACAAAGTTTTCCGTTATAATTGTCATTTTTAAGGGAGGGAAAATAATTCTTTTACTGAATCTTGCATAGAAGTAGCATTCAGGCATCTTGGTCATGTCGTACTCGTGCAGAAATTCGCACTGATCGCCTTTTTTGCAGAGTCCTCGAAGCCAGTGCTTGCACACGATCGTTCGATCTGCTCGCAAGTGACGGTACGGACAGAAATTGCCCCTCTGACACAAGCCTTTGGTGAACAATGAACAAACCATAGCTGTTGACTCTAGAAATAACCAAGATTTTATAATATTACGATTAAGCAATGAATGAATTTGAAACTTTACTATCCATTCCAGGAAAAGGTAAAGGCTGCGCTCCAAGCTGCTGTTCTAATGCA
The DNA here is from genome assembly GCA_002872375.1 of Eulimnadia texana. Lineage (NCBI taxonomy): Eukaryota > Metazoa > Arthropoda > Branchiopoda > Diplostraca > Limnadiidae > Eulimnadia > Eulimnadia texana. Next base: position 34,500,966 of record NKDA01000001.1, on the reverse strand, counting down.
AGCTCAATATCAAATTTGGCTGTTCCGACATTAGCGATTATTCTTTCCATATTTTCTGATTCTTAGGAAATGCGTTAAATTACAAACTATAGTATGACTGTTTTTTTTCCAGCTTGGTAGCTAATTCAGAATCTTGGTAAACACACCATGAGCCGCTTGCTCGTCTTAAGCTTTTCCTATTGCGATTTAATAAAGGGAGGCGCTAGTACGATTTAATGTACGTGAAACAATTTTGAAATATTTACAAGTAAAGTAAAAATGTTATGAACAAAAATAAATAATAAAAAATTCAGAGCCTTAAATTGTACTAAAATTAATGGGAAACTGTATAAAATTTTCTTGGTGAGACTTCCATGTTTTCTGAAAGGACTAAATTGACAGTACAGTTTTTATTTATTTGGAATACGATAATTGTAAAAATTCCTATTTTTTTGTATATTTATATGTAAAGCTTTATCTGTATTAGTCGATGTATGTAAATGTGTTGTGTGTTATCAATCAAGGATATGTTAAAGAAAGACGTCAGTGAGTGCGGAGGTTGAGCATTTTTCATCGCAGCTTAAGCAACTTGCTTTGAATATCCATTTAACTCAGTTCATTTTTCGTGTACGAGTTTGAATTTTCGACACAATAAGAAAGCTTTAAATCTTAAAAAATGAAAGAAAATTGCATTACGAAACTGTAAGTTTTCATATACACATTTGGAAACTCGCAAGGTTTCTTGCCAGTGTTCCCACTTTTCAATTTTTCCCCTCTTCCCTTATCTTTCCCCTTTTCCCCCCTCCGTGCAAGAATATACAGGGTCTAGATTTCCTCTTTACTCTCTTTTCCCCCTTCCATTTCTCCCCTTTTTCAGGGAATTTCCCTGCAAAAGTGGAAGCAGTTTCTTGCGTAGTTTCCATATAGTTTTGTGCTTTGTTCTACTGGTCACCATGAACTGAATAAAAATACGACATGCTTTATTACAAATGACCTTGTTGAAGCAAACACTGCGTATTGTTCATACATAAACTTAAGATATTGCTTGATGCTTATCAGATTTCGATCCTTGTATGGTAACCCATGTGAAAATTAAAAGTACATTCAAATCAGTGTGCATGCATATAATCGTTATTTGTAGGCGATAAAAAAAAAGTGAGGGGTTGTATTTGGTTTGTGTATAAATTATACAATAAATCATCATCAGTCATAGTGAATAATCAGGCTCAGGGTATAGGTTTCATTTGGCGCTTTTGGTCCGTCGATTTCAAGGACAGGTATTTTATTTTACAGTTTCTGTTTAAACATAACAGTTCAAGTACTGAAGCAAGCAAATACAATTAATCGCATTTATGGAATAAAAAAAAAGATGCACTGAATCTATGAAGCCGTATCCGTGTAAGAAGCTTATAAGCCGCGTGGAAAACATAATCATTAAAAAACAATATTCAGCGCTTAATATTAAATGGTTAAGAAAATATCAGTAAACCAAGAAATATTTTACGAAAATCAATTTATTAAATACTCTCAACAAATCTAGGAATATTGAGTCTTCAAAATTAAATGAAAGCCTAGGACTTGTAAACTTGTGGCTGTTGTCTTATGCAAACAACAGTGTTTCCACTTTCAAATTTTCCCTTTTTTCCCTCTTACTTTATTTTCCCCTTTTTAAGGAATCTTGATACAAGGCTGAACTTCCTGATTTCCCTTTTCCCTCTTCCCTTATTTTTCTATTTTCAGTCCCCGTTTTCCCCTTCTTTAGGGAATTTCCCTGCAAAATGGAAACACTGGCAGGGCCAAATACAAAAAATATAAAAGTTGGTCATATAAATAAATTTATTATTTTAAAATTTTATTTATTTATGCATCATTATATTAAAAATGTGATATTAATAATAAATTTGAGTTTTATTAAAAAGATCTGGCAACGCTGCTAAGTATCGATAGTAAAGCTTACGGAGCTTTGGAATTTCTGGTTATTTTCTCAGTCGGTCCTCGTAGGGCTCGTCCCTTCCATTGCCTTTTCACTGTTTGACATTTGAAATCATGGCAGACTCGTAGCGTAATCTTCATTATAACTGACACAACAGAAAATTTTGGCCGTCCAGCTACAGTTAGAGTGGTTTAAATGTGACTTATTCAAAAGATTTGGTACCAGTTTTGAGTAGGTAGAAACAGATGTCTTAACAGCAGTGGCTATTTGATTCTGATTTAATTTGTTTTTTTTTTTGTCTTTTCAAGTTCGAGCTGCTCAGCAAGCCTTCTGCAAGAAAATGTCCAAATCAGAGTGTCGGAAATTCATGCCAAATATCTTTAATAAGACGAAATGTGCCAGCTGCTTCAAGGCAAAGGACGAGCACAGCGACGCAGCCCTCGAGAGCAATCGGGTAAATTTTCTTGTGTTTTTTGACATTACATACAAACTTTGCCATTTAGTGTCAAGAACTCGTTCCACGTTTACATTTTTCTGTTTTCACGATACAAACAAACACTGGCTGCAACAGGCTCGAGCTAATTGACTTATTACTAAGGATTAAGCGAGTTATTGTCAATGCGTATTTAAAACCCTTATGTTCGTGATAACGGGACTTATTATCAAGCAGCACACTTATTTCATATTGATAATAGGATATTCATTTTTTTATAAACAGTATTGTGAATGGTTGTTATGTTATCAGAGTCGTAGATTAAGTTACAAGTCTCAATGAATTGCATTGTGATACTAATCACAAACCGGTCAAGCAGGTGATTCAGTCACGTGCACCAGATTGACCTCGGTTCATTAATTTTCTTTCGTCTGAAAACAGTAGCGGTAAAAAGCAAAGCCGCAAATGAGAAAATCGTCACATTTAACGGTCAAATGCTTCTGATCGCTACGTACGACAATCGGCTGAGAATACACGATTTAAACCGTTAAAAAACATAGCAGAAGGTACAAAAACTGTCAACATGATTTTATTTTTACAGTTTAATTCCTGAAATAAATAAAAAGGCAATGAAATTTCAAACGTAAAAAGTCGCATTCACCTGTGCGTTGGCGGTCGTTGACTTGTTGTAATGCGCACACAACACCAAACCGCAACCAGTCCCGGGGGAATCATTTCTGAATTATCGCGTAACAGGAAAAAATAAACGAGAGAAAATGTAGAGAAAAAGTCGATTTTTTTTTTACGTTTATGTTAAATTTTTCATTTTTCTGAAACCAGGCAAGTCGCAAAATTGCAAAATGCGGTTACCTGTTCGTAGCGCCCGACTGGGATTTCTCCAACCCCATCAATCGAACGAAGGTAATTTCTAATTTGATTATTTTTGATAATAATAATTATTATTGTGATAAGTATTAGTTAGAAAAAGTATGGGTAAAGTGATAAGAATAGTAAATCTGTCGAATACGTGGACAGATAGCGTGTGTCAGTAGGTGCGTGAGGTACTGTCCACGGATTCGGTAGATTGGAATAATAATAAAAATAATTAGAATAATGGATTTTAGTTACGGTAAATGTGGTTACAGCGGAATGAGAGTACTAGATCTGTCGAATAGGTGGACAGGTCGCCTTAGTCAATAGATAGTTGAAGCACTGTCCATGGATTCGACAGATTTGAATAATAATGATAAGAAATATTAATTCTAGCAAGTTTGACTGTAATAAGTAATAGTGAATCTGTCGAATAGGTGGACAAATAGCGTGTGTCAGTAGGTGCTTGAATTACTGTCCACGGATTCGACAGATTGAAATAACAATAATAGTAAATATTAGTTACAATAAGTATGACGCTAGCGAATAAGAGTAATAAATCTGCCGAATAAGTGGACAAACCAACAATATCAACAGATACGCAGAGACTGTCCACGGATTCGACAGATTTGAATAATAATAAGAATAAGAAATATTAGTTAAAATAAGTATGACGGTAGCGAATAAGAGTAGCAAATCTTTCGAATGGGTGGACAGGTCGCCTGTATCAATAGACATCCGGAGCACTGTCCACGGATTCGACATATTTAAATAATTAAAATGATAATGGTTCAGAGATATGTTAATACCGTAGGTTATCGATAAACAGTTGATATTTTGGTCAAGCCCTATTTTTATTAAACTAAATTTGATCACATTAATTAAAATTAAATTGTAATTAGTTTAAAAAGGTAAGTTAAATTAATTATTTATTAAATTGATTTTGAATTTTGTTTCAGCGATGGCAACGACGCTGGTTCGTCCTGTACGATGACGGGGAGCTTACCTACTCCGTGGACGAGCACGTAACGAAATTTGCAATAAATTATCCAACAACAAACTTATCTACAATTTAAATATATTATAGTTTTCATTAAAATAATTGTTGGATCTCAGTATATGTTTGATTTATCTTAAAATTAATGATTTGGTTGTGTGTATCGTCAATAATTTGGATTTTGATCACAGCCGGAGACAGTGCCTCAGGCAATTATCGACATGAACCGTGTGGTTGAGGTGTCGGAAGCGGAAGAAGTGACCGGACATCCGTTCAGCCTGGCGCTTACGGCTGCAGACCGCGTTCATTTCCTCAAGGGAACCTCTCGTGAAGAATCCAAGTGGTGGTTTGACATCCTCTCTATGTTCCCCCGCACCAATATCAAGGTATTGAATGATACAAACACCCGATAAGCTGGAAAAAAGCATTGGTGAAGGAGTAAACTAATGAGATTTGATTAAATAAAGTAATTGAATTAATTAGATAATGTGTAAATAGAGCACGAGCGAGTAAATGATAGATTCGTAGTTTCAGTTTCCTAAAGTTATATTTGATGTTTGTGATACAAAACTGTTATACCGACATTAAAATAGAATAATAGGATAATTTCTTAATTACATTAATTCGTTAAATTAATTAGATTCTGCTTAGATGTAAAATTCAACGCGAGCGAGTAAATGGTGATAGTTTTTTTTATTTAACTAGTTTCCTTCTGTTATACTTGATGTTTGGACTATAGAACTATCATATAAATATGGTGATATAAAAATGTGATAATTAGTAATTAAGTAAATTCTTTAAATTACTTAGATAATGTATAGTTCGGAAACGAAATAAATGAAGTCTTCGTGAGGTTTGCCGTAGAGTACTGTCATTAAAATTTGATAAAATGTTAATTCAATGCCACAATTAAATATTTATTTATTTAATTGAGCAGAGTGGTCGCCACAAGCGGAACGCAACGTTTCCAGGCGGGAAGGCGACGACGATCCCTTCGCATGCTACAACAGCCCCCAGTTCCCCTAACCCTGGAATAGGTGAGGAATTTAAATAATAAGTATATATTACTTAATTTTACATGTAGCCGATTAGTATAATTGTATAAACTACTGTAGTGTATAAAATAAGAATCTCTACAAAAAAAAATATATATATATATATCATGATCTATAATATCTGTGGCAATATAATGATAATCATATGTATATATATATATGTGTTATAATAAAACATAATAGTAATACAATATTAATATGGTAATAAAATATATATTATAATGCAAGTGGACCAAACTCGTCAAACGAGTGTGCCCTTTTCCAACAACAACAAAAAAATGTCATAATGTAATACTCGTAGTATCTACGTACATACAAGCATACTGTTATAGACTCAGAGACTTGGATGAAAATTCAGGTTGTAATCATTAACACAGTTACATATAGTTTATATTATATGTATAATAGTCTATATTCAATAAAATATTGTAATACCTGTCATAATATAGATAGATGTAAGATGTTAGCTTTTTATTTGACTTGAATTTTGCTATTGTCATATATAGACTATTTAAATTCGCATTTGGATTTATATTTTTAGAATTAGTTGAAACATTTGATCATTTTTTAAAATTTATCAGAGAGAGAATAGAGATTAAAGCTGAAGAGAGAGAACAGAGAAACATGGATTTATATGGAAATTAAGGTTATAATAATTGATATTATTTTGTATAGTTCAAATAGTCCGTAGCATTAGTTGCGTTAGTTATTACGATCGACTACTTTTCCCTCCCGTACAGTTGTGCAGCCGTATCATACGCCACCGTTGACCAGACCACGGTTTCACAGTTGCCGCACTGAACCGCTAGATAATTCCGTAGTTTTCCCGTCAGTACCAGTCAAGGACAGCGACAAGGACAAAGAGAACGTGGAAGACGTTATTCCTGTCCGGGATACCTCAGATAACGGCCAGAATCCTGTCCCTGATAAGGACGTCGTTATACTGGACAAAGAAAATGAACTGGATAAATATAAGTGTAAGCTAAACTCGATTAGGTTTATCTAGAAATGAAAATTAGAAATTCACATGTTTATTTTTTAAATTGTTGTCCAACCAGCTCGCCGCGTAGTGAAGCGCGACATCCGAGGCGCGAGAAGCGCGCGTTGCAACTCAGAGATTCTAACGTCGATGCTGCTTCCAACGATGCTGCACAATCAGCAGACTCTACAGCAGCCCAACAACAAAGCCTACGCTGTTGTCCTCCCGACTTCCAGCAGCGGCTCGACGTCAGTTTCCGTTACCAACAGCCGGGTATCATTACCCGAGCGTCCCCGCTCAATGATTTACTCGCCCACCCCGAGCAGATCCTCGGGAAGCGGCAGCGCCAGCGCGCACGGATCTCTGTATCTTTATATGGCCGACGTCCCCAAGACGAGGCAGTACGAGAGCATGGAGAGTCTGAGACACGAGAGAGTGAGTAGCCTGTCGCAGACTCAGTTGAGACACAGCAGTGTCGAAGATAATAGCAGCAAGTCTCAGTCTGGAAACAACGGTGTCGAGAAGGCGTCATCTGCAATAGCTGAGGCTGTCCGTGGAGATCCTGACGGCTGCGGACTTGATCCTGTTCTCGGTTACTGCTCACCACTGGCTGGACGGCGTTTGGCATCAACTAGTACCCTAGTTGCTGAGGACCTAAGTAGCGTGAAGAAGGGATGCCTGATGCGATTCACCGCCGGTGGAGAGTGGATCAAACGCTGGGTTGTTTTGCGAGGCTCCCTGTTCTCGTGCTTCAGGGACCAGAGCAGCGAGGAAACAGAAAATCCCGAAGAAGTTTTCGACTTCAAGTCTATCGTCAGCATCGAGGAAGCTGAAACCGGTCGCAGCTACGGATTCGCCATTGTTGCTGACGATGGCAAAAAATACAACTTTGCTGCCCTCACTCATGGTATCAGGTCACAATGGATGCAGTCCTTGAGAAACGCTATCAATCAGTATCAAGGTAATTTTTATTGGTAAAGGCAGTGTTTCCACTTCAGTTTTTCTACTTTCTGCCAGGGGTCCCCAGATTTCCCCCGTTTCCCCCATCAAACGGTCTTCTAAGTTTTCCCTTATTCTGACTTTCTGTTAGGTGGGTTTTCCACTATTTTCCCCAGAATGAAACTCAAGTTTCGTGCATTTTCCCGCTTTGTTACTCTTAGAAAACAGTGTAGAGCAACTATTGCAAGTATTTCAACATTAAAATAAACAATCTCTCCATTTAAGGTATTTTTCCTAGGTCGTAATTACGCTTCTTCTTTTTCTCCCTTTTCCACCCAGTTTTTACTCGTTTTCCCCATTTTCCCTCTTTCCTCCATTCCTACTCAGAAAAGTCGATTTTCCCCCATTTTTGAAATACTGAGTAATGGCTATCCAGAATTTTAACAAAAAAATCTTTATATCCAAAGGCAAACGCGAACAGCTGACTTCTAGCAGTCCGGTTGGCCGTAACGAAGTTTCCGGAGTCGAGATCAGTCCAGTTCTAGAGACTAATCCGCACGATACGCAAGTGAACGGCAAAACGACGCTAACACTTCCTCCATCACCTCTTCTCAACAAGACCCCCATGTCGCGCGTCAAAGAAAGGAGTCGCTCCCGGTCGAGTTCTCGTTCCCGCCGCCACTCTGTTTCCCCTAACTCACCACGCAGAAGTCCAGTAGAGACGCTACCGCCCCTGGTACCCGCAGCCTACGACCCGGCAGAGCAGAAGAGTCCCAGACTGGAAGCGGTCAAATCTGAAACTGGGGAATTGGTCCAGGATCGAAGGGAAAACGATTGCGAGGTCAGCAGTCAGGTTAGTGTCCTAGCCAAGAAGCTGCTGGACAAGGACCAGTTGCTTGTGAGTCTTCAGTACAGTTTGGAAGCGACGAAGAAAGAGAATCTCCAGTTGAAGCAAAAACTGGACGAGAAGGAAGTTGAATGCCGCAAACTGCGGGACGAGTCCGACATTTTCATCAGCGAATCGCAGAGCCTCAAAGAGAGTCTCAAATCGGAGCGGTCCGAGGTTTACAAACTGAGAGACGTCGTCAAGGAGCTTAGATCGCTGCTCGACACCCGCAACGATACTCTCCAGCAGCTCCAGCGCAAAAGCGACGAGAACAAAGTGCTACAAATGGAGCTGAATCTTGCGAAATCTTCCCTGAAAGATACACAGAGCCGCTTGCAGCAGGGCATCGAGGAGAACGAAATCCTCAGCAACAGGCTACGTCTCGCCGAGGACAGCAGAGGAGGGAGCTGGAAGAGTCACGGCTCGAACCTGCGTCGCAGTCGCAGCAGCACGGGTAGCATGCCGCTACCGCTGCAGCTGTGCAATGCTCATCTGAGCTGCAGCAGCAAGAAGAGTCTCAGCCGTCTGGACTCTTTAAGCGACCTCAGCAACATCGACTACGACCTGGACCTGGAATCTCTGGACAAGGAGAGCGTCGTCGACGAGTACGTGGGCCTTCGGACCAGGTTCGAAAAGGCCATTTCCGAAATCAGGGCCCTGAAACGAGAATTGAAACAGGCTCAGGCCGCCTGCGACAGCGTCGAAGTTGCTCACATGGCCCTCAAACAGCAGTGGCAAGCCAAAGAAGTGGATTACGTCAATCAGTTAACCCTGATGGCAGCCCGGGTCCAAGACTTGACCACCAAACTGACCAACAGCGAAAAATTGGTACATAAGCTTTCTGAGACAGTCTCTATTTTTAATGTTTTTGTTTATTTTTTGTTGAGTTATAATTTTCGATTTAATTAATGTTATAGAAAACGTCAAATCAATTTTAATTTTTGTTTAATAAATAAATTAGTATAAATAATTAATAACTGTGTGTTAGTAAATGAGAAAATATTTCCTTTAATTTTTCAATCCAACGTAAGGCGAATTAATTCATTATATTTAATAATTTATTTAACTGTTCAATTAATTTGCTGATTTCGTTTCATTTGAAATCGCAGCTGAGGCAGATGAAGCAGAAAGTGATAAAAAACGAGACGAAGGAGCGTCGTCGGACGCAATCGCTCAAAGGCCGCGAGTCGTTCCAGTTGTCCAAAGAGATCGAGGACAAACTTGTGGAACTGGAGAAGAGGTTAAACTGCAAGGACGGTGAATCGCCCAAGAGTGTCACTCCGCAGAAAAGCAAAAAAGGTTTCGAAGACACGACCAAATCTTTTCGCCTCAGACGAAAGTCTCTGGAAGGCGGCAATTCTGGCGATGCTGTGAAAGTCCTCCTCAGGGTAGAGGCTTTGGAGCAGCAGGTCACAGGCGGGAAAAGTCCTCCACGAAGAAATTCCATACCCAAATCTCCGCAGGGCAAACCTCCCAAAGCCCAAACTTCCACTAAACTGAAACGCTCCGATTCGCAAACTTCTACTAATACCGATGTTTGTTCTCTACAACCAACAGGAGATGTGAGCAAGGCCCTGGAACATTGCCTATTGGAGCTGGAAATGTTAAATCAGGGTCAGATGTCCAATGTCATTGCTGGGATCAAAGACGCCCTTCGTCTATTGGCTGGTGGTTCGCAATCTAAGAGGGACTTGCCGGATAACGAAACGGGATTGGATGCTGTCGATCGAGTCCAGGAATTTCTTCGATCGCGATTGGCTGATTTGAAAATGAAGCGGGACAGATTGAGGAACAGCGGGAAACTTGACAGCACGGCCCTGAATGAAATAGCTGCTGAGAAACTGGCTTTGGAAGTTAGCACTGCGGAACAGTTGTACAATCAAATGAACAAATCGGCACAGGGCTTAGAAAATCGCGAAGTCTTAGAAGACGCGCATTGGACAATCACCAAAATCAGGTGGCTGAAAAACAAAATAGTCGGCAAATCCGTCCCGGGAGCTATTGAACTACCGACTGTGTTCAGTAGCAATCTCAACTTGTTAGCCGAGCGCTTCTATGCCGTCATGTCCCTACCTTGCGGCCTCACAAGTGGCAGTTCCTCAGAACAGGTGGTCCCGGTATCGCAACTGCCGTCCGGAATCGTCGACCAGCTCGCGTTAGAAGAGAGGGAACTCAACACGTTATTCGCCAAGCACAAAGAAGCAAAACTAGGTGAACTGGCAAAGCTCCTCGCCCTCGAGACCTTGCGCATGGGAGAGTCGAACAGCGATAATCAGCTAGTTGAAGAGGTGAAAATGAGAGAAGCCTGGCTCCAGGCTCAAGAAGTAGCCAATAAGGAGTTGGTGGAGTCGGAAGTACGTCAAGCCATGATGCGGTTGGCTGAAGTGTTTGCCGAAGACGTGGCAGCTGAGGAGAAGTTTGGCAACTTGTTGGCTCTCTGGCCGGCCCAGCAGGTCCTGAGCGAGAAAAGATGTCGTCTGGTGGAAGATATTCTACGCCAAGAAATGGAGGAGGCAGTTCTACTGCTCAGTAACCAGTACGAACGATGTTTGCAAGAGCTGCGCGCGTCGGAAGAGCCTCTACCGTTACCCGACGCTGATGTGGAGGTTGCACTGTCGGACTTTGCTGAAATCGTCGCGCAGAAGGCATTAGCGGAGGGTCACGTGGCTGTTTTGCAAGGTGAGAGCACGCCGTCTTTGCCAGCAGCTTCTCAAGACGACAGACCGACTGCTGTCCAGTGTGTGGGTGCCATTCAGCAGACGGAAAACTTAACTGTAGTTAGCGATGGTTTCTTCGGCTCGGCTATCGATGCTGCTGAAGTGGCAGCTCTGCTTCACAGAATGTTGTCGGACCAGAAATCGACCAACTGCAGCCAGAGAACCGAAGATTCCAGCGCCGCAGTGCGTAAACTGGAGGCTGTGATTCAGTCGCTGCAGTCTGGAGAAGCCGGAGAAATGCATAGCCTCAGCGATCAGCTGTCGGAGGAGTATCAGCAGCTTCTGGAGTCTTCCAGTCGATCGCAGATCGAAGAAAGCATTCGCCAGAGATATCAGATGGAAATTGAGCAGCTCAGAGAACTCACGGAAAAGGGAATGGCAGCTATGGAGAGCTCCCATAAGAGGATCATCGCCGAAATGGAAGAAAAGCACCGCCAAGAAATGGCCAGACTTCAGGTAATGTTATGTTACATTAAATGTAATTAATTGATTTAGTTAAATACCTACATAAAAATGAAATTTAACATTATTACAATTATATCTTATTTTATTATCGCTAAATTATTGTTCTATATTATATTATTTTATTAATATTATATTAACTTTGATGAGTATCAAAACTGTTTACAATAATAATTAATAACAATGATATACAACAAAAATTTACAATATATACGACAGTGTTTCTACCCTCAGTTTTCCCTTTTTTCCCTCTTCCCTTATATTCCCCCTTTTCCCCTCCGTGGTAGAACAGAGGCTGTACTTCCAGATTTTCCCTTTTCCCTCTTCTCTTATTTTTCCCTTTTCAGACTCCATCTTCCCCCTTTTCAGGGAATTACCCCGTAAAAAGGAAACACTGATATGTGAATACAAATAAGCATGTTCCATTAGATGTATTATATCTATATTCACATCACAATATATTTATTAAATTTTTGTATAATTATTTATATGTTTAGCGATATAATTGTTTATATTTATCATTATACATTAATGTTATTCATTATTAACTTATTTCTGAATGATTTACAGGTTGAAAAAGAGCGAGCCCTTGCCGAAGAGACTCAAGCAACACTAGCAGCTCTGGACGCGATGCGCAAAGCCCACGAAGCGGAGGTGCAGAGGGAAATCGCTCGGTTCAAGGAAGAGTTTCTCCAGCAAATGGCGGTACGCGAAGAGAGCGTCCATCAGCACGAGAGCGAAATGAACAACGTCCGCCGAGAAATCCTCTCGCTGTCGGAAAAGTATTCACGCAAGTGTCTCGAATCAGCAGCTCTGGAACAAAAAGTATCTTCGCTGGGACAGCAGCTCGCAGTAGCGCATCGCCGCATATCGGACCTGGACAAACGCAACCAACTGCTGAGGAATCATCTGGACTCCGAGCTACAGCAGCCGGACAACAGCGCTAACGAGCAGCTCAAGCTTCAAGAAGGTCAACTGCTGACCCTGCAAGAAGATATCGCCGAGCTGCAGTACCTGCTGCGGGAGGCTCAGGCCAGAGAAGAGGAACTCTCCAGCTTGGCTCGACAGCTAGGACAGTTTCTCCGGACCGATCGCCCGCTAACCCACGACGAAGTGGCTTCAGTCCGTCCCCGCCTGGAGGAGCTGCTGATCCTCAGCGGTCCTGGCAGCCGACGAAACAGCGCCGTGGATGACGAGAGAAGCAAAATAGCTGACACTCCGCCGCGGGACTTGAATCGTTTCAGTTACGCGAGGAGAAAGGAACTGATGCGCTCGCCCAGTTGTCCGCGTCTGTCTGGACTGCTTTCACTGGGACCCAGACTGTCGAGCAGGTCCATGTTGCGGGATAATGATTCAAACGCCTAAACGTGTGTTATTATTTCAGCCTTTTGAAAAAGTGTCCTAAACTTTTTCACTTTTCTTTTACAACAACAAAATCAAATTATGAACAGAAGTATCAAAAGTCCAAGGCCAGTTATTTGGGTAGCTCGTTGAGATTTTGCACAAATTGGACCTTGGGACGTTTGACCACTTTATGCAAGCATTAAAAAATACCAGAAATCTAACCTGCCTTTGAATTTCAGGACAAAATCAATCAGTATCTTCCCTTAATAGTAGGCGGGGAGTGTTTTTCTGAACAACAAATGTGACGTTTTTGTTTCGTTTTCTTCTACAAAAAAGTAACCGCATATCAAAAAGAAGATTTAACCCCTGATTGTTGTTGGCAAAAGTGTGTGGCTTATTTAATCTACGATTTGAAGTGGACTGCGATATATTTGCCCACCCCCATGTAACTCTTTGCTCTACGCTCCACTACATCCCATGCTCACTTATGAATTTATCAAACTTATTTGTTAAAACCTTATTAACATTTATTACAAAGTTGGAAAAATATATTAACGTTTTCTTATCGCATCGCGGTTTCTTTTTCAACACTATTTAGTTTAGTATAATATATTTATGTATATACGAACTTTTATAAACAATTTATTAAGTTTTTTCTACTCTGTAATATAATAGTAATTTATTAGAAAATAGTGTTTATTAATTAAATTTTAAGTAAAAAACAGCAGAGAATATTACAAATTCATTTATTATTCTGAACTTGGCAACGCAGCGAGCGGGAAGACGCCATTACTTGTTTATTCTCCTCCACCATTTTTATTTGAATAATTCAACGTAAGAACAACGCAGCTGAATACTCCATTTAATGCTCTATAAAAAGCTAATATTCAATAATATCACTCTTCTCCTCTTTGAATTTTGCGTCTACATATAACTCGTCATGAATTTCGCTCAGTTCGCGGGCTTTCAGGCAACATTGGGGCTGCCTCAGTTTGCCGTATCCAAATTCCAGTCGCACCAAGATCCTATTCATTTACACGGGATTCAGATTGGCGTCGATGAAAATCCTCATTCAGCCAGGATCCATGAAAACTCAGTAAAAGTCGAGACTTGCGAAAACGTTTCAGACTACTTCATGCGATTTTCGGGACAGCCGACTTTTCCTTCGAACTTGAATCTCTACGCTTACAAACCCTCACCAACAGACATATTAAGCAAAGAGCATGATTCCGCAGCTCCCGCAGTCAGCGTTGGAGTGAAAAACGAAGTCGTTCAGAAGAAAACGAAGAAGAAAAAGAAACGACAAAACAGTTCGGCCGGGGACGAACACCAGGAAACCAGAAAACGCAGTACCAGTCTTCAGCCTGTTATTTCTTCTACCGTCGAGGGCCACACGCTTTTCAGCTGCCCGCAGTGTCACTCTATTTTCCACGACCAGGACTCGGTGAACGGGCACATGGCGATCCATCGAATGGAGCGTCCCTTCATTTGCGAGGACTGCGGGGCGGCCCTCAAACGAAAAGAGCATCTTGACAGGCATAAATCATCTCACATGACCGAACGACCCTTTTGCTGTCACGTCTGCAGCAAATCGTTCAAACGACAGGTTTTTGCTCATTCTTTGGTATTTTTACTGCGATTTTTCTAGCGTTTTTATCTTCGGCAGGAACATTTGCACAGGCATTCCATCATTCACCGGACAGATAAGGCTCACCATTGTGTCGAGTGCGGAAAAGGCTTTAACAGGAAGGATCATTTGAACAAACATGTTCAGTCGCATTTGTCCAAACGACTCAAGCAAGAAATAACGCCCGCTCTTAAAATGATATCTCATTCCGCTAGTGATATGCAAGTTTAAATTCTTTTGTATTGACCTGTGAAAAATTCTCGAAAAAGAAAATTCAAAAAAGAGACAGATGCATGACAGACTAGCAAAAACTTTTTTCTCAAAACTCAGTTCCTTTTTATTAATTTTTCGCTTGTTTTTGTGTTTTCTCAGCCGTCATACTTGTTTGGTTTGAATAAAAGCCCGTGTCGTTTGACTCTTTCAATGTGCAGAGAAAACAGCAGCTTGTTGGGATTATAGTAATGCGGGTTCATTTCAACGTCCATGTCGGGTTCATACACTGGATTAGTCGAGGAATCTTCTCGCTGTTGAGCGTTTTTGGTGGAAGGAATGTTGACAACATCCGGCAGAACGTGCTGACTGATCCCGCAGAGATTAGGATTGCAGAGCGAGCACTGAACGACATTTGTCGAAGTGCTGGGCTGCAACCTGCACTCGCACGGAGGAATGTAAGGTCCACTCTAAAACAAAACAAAATTTTTCCGTTATTCGTTTGTTTATTTATCGTTGCTCGACTGGATTCGAGATAAAATACCTGAGTGTTGGAGTCTGACGATCCAAAATTGCTGTTTATGTGAAGATTGTTGATTCGTTTTGACAGTGGCATGAATTCGCACGATGGATCGCCATCACACTCGCTGGCCTGTCTCTTCCGCCTGAAACTAGACAAAGCAATAACAATTCTGTTAGTTTTCACAACGCATTGGTAAACACTAGTTGTATTTTAGTAGCTTTTACACTACCTGTGAATATTTTGAGTATTTTTTTGATCCATTGTTACTATTTTTATACTGCCATGGAGAGCAAATACCAAATGATTAATATTTTTTTCTTCTTCGCGGGATATCTAGGGATATTCTCGATTTTTGCAGACCATATGGTCTGTTTACTTACTGCACCTAGAATTTAGTTGAATAAAAATGAAAAGAAACGCCAGGACTAAGAAGGCTGCTGCTGTCTGAAGACCATGAGTTGCGCTTTAATGTTGAAAATAAAATCGTAAACATAAGTTCGCCACCTCGCGGTCAGACTTATAACTATTTGTAAATGAAAAAACTGTACAATACAATACATAGGAATTCAACATCAAATAAATTGCAGAACAGTTTACAATTACGTTTTTTTACGTTTGTGTCTGCATAGCAACTCGAACTCGTTCCCCGGGTGTTCTTATAAAAGTATAATTATTTCTATCTTAACTCTGTTTGAATACCTATTGATTTGAAATTTCTGTTTAAAATTTCGCTGCAATCTTAATCGTTTTCTTAAGAATCAGTTCATTCAAATGATGATGGTCAAATCTACAACTATTTCATGTAATATTATTAGATAAATTAAAAGTTCAACATTTCATTTTTCGTTTTTATGTTCGAGTACGTAGTGTTTACGAAATATCTTTATCTCATTGTAGTAAAATTATTATAAATATACTTATTTTGTGTAATATTTCACGATAAACTCATGACAGCATTTTATTTCATGTCTATTTATTTAGCATTTCTGTTGTATAATTTTGCTGCAGTCCTAACTATCTTCTTTTAAGAAGTCAGTTTTAATGATGGTGGTCGTCCTTCTTCGCGAAACGCAGCCCGCAATAGCCGCATTCGTGTGCGCCAGGTTTATCCTGGAATAAAAAGTTGGAATTGTAAAAAAATCAATCAGAAAACTTAAAATTATTACAAACAATAGATGAATAATAAAACTATACTGATATAACTCGGGAATAGCTATCCTATCGCTGCGTGATTTAACCCTGATTTGCAATTTACACTGGAAGAAGTTCTCCCAGCGTGAATGTGCTGTAAGGGATAGTATAATTACCAGGTTAATGTAAACTTTAGGATGTCCCAGAGCTCCACCTCCGCCGTTGCACCAAACAATACGTTCCTTGACCTCTTTCGGCGGGACCTGGGCGATAAGGTCAATCGCAAACCTCGTGTTGACCTGTTTGGGGTTGTTCTCGAAACGAGCTAAACGGCGATCGTTAGGATCCCATTTCTTAAAAAATTGAGTAAATCGTTACATCAGATATGATCAATTCAATTTTTCTGGAAATGAAAGATAAATATACTTATCTGTTTAATATATTTAAAACAAAAAGATTTAATGAAAGCCATTGTGGATTATACTGTTATTTCAAATGTTACCTGTCCCGTGTGAGTTGCCACGTCCTCTTGAATTTCGTTTTGCGAAAATTTAGCAGCGCTAGAAGAAATCTGCGCTTGCAAGATTTTCCTTCCGGAATTTGCTGAATTCCAGATTTTCGACGAAGATAATATTCTTCCGTACAACGCCATGTTTTTCTTGGATAAAGGTAATGGGAACACCATACGCCATCTAGCGCTAAAATATTCAACTATTTTTTTTCGACAAGGGAAGTAGCATTGTTTAACTGTTACCATATCTTAATAAACCACTTTATATTACTTTCGATGCTGTTAATATATGTAGATTTTTTATTTATGAAGATTGTATTCTTCTTTACAACCTCAATGCTTTTGTTTACTGGAATCTAGAATGGGACATGTCTATTGGGAACGCAGTACGTCATCTAACGTTTAATTTTGCTAACAACATTAAATTGTGAAACTAAGTTAACAACCAGGTAGATTATTATTAAGTAATTTTTTACTAATCGGGCGTTAGCCACACTGATTATGTAGCTTACAGTTAAATTAATGAAGAATTTGAAATAAATTTATCTACTGTCAATATTCCCCAATCATAGGATGATCATAGTGTAAGTCAATGAACATAGTATGAATAAAATTAACACTTTGATCACTATGACGTTACACTATTGTCATTATTATTCATATTTATCTTTACCGAGGTCATGCGTGATTACCTGATTAATTTTTTTAATCATAATTAAATCATCGAATGTGTATTAAAAATCCCCCATACACTTCCTACGAGTACAGAAAATTCGCGTGTGCTGGGCATAACTAGCAAAAGTCGCAGATATACAATGCAGCAGCACGCAAAATATAGGCAATTCATTACAGAAAAGTTTTCTGAATTCGAGAATTAAACTTTGGGGAGGCCAGCCGTGATCTGTCCCTCGATTCCGCAGTGATCACTTCCTCGCAAGAGCTTAATGTAGCCGTTATCGCCCCAATCAGTGTTCCAGGAGTTGGCAATCAACCAATAGGGAGTCCCGTTCTCTTCGCCCCATCCGAGAATGCGGATAGCGTGTCCACCCAAAGCTTTTCCGTGAACGTGCTGGTACACTCCTAATTGAGAACAATTTTAATTAGTATTCATTGTGAAAATTATTTTACGCCTTACTACATTATTTATGAATTAATTAATCCTAATTACCAGAAAATGAGCAAATAACTAAAATAAATCACTTCTAAAACATTTCCAGTTATTAATATTCATTTTCTAGTAAGTTTATCTACTTATTTCGCTTAAATTATTAACAAGATCCTTACTCGTAATTTTGAGTAATTTTCATTACTTACAGAGAAACGCAAAAATAAAGTATAATTTCATATTATATTATTCACGTTTACGGCTTGTATTACACTAATGCTAAATAATACGAAACAAACCTGATTTATAGACCAGGAAATCTTCGTAAACGGTCAGAGCTCCCTCAACAGGTCCATTATTCATAATTTCCAGCTGGATGTCCTGAATGCTGCGGGAAACGGAGTACGAGCTCTTGCCTGTCAACAAGTGAAACCAAACGCACCATTAAATTTCCCCACCTTTATCCAATCCTTACCAAAAATACATTCCATTATACATTTAATATTACAAATTTATATACTACTTTTTATTCTTTATGTTCTGTTACACTAAAAATCTTACCAAAATACAAGTCCTGTTCATAAGGCACAGTATAACCAGCTTCGCAGGTTTTTGAGCATTTCGGGGTCTTGCCTTCTCCGGTGCACGGGGGTCTCGATCCCGTCGTGTGATGTTCGCAAGCTTCGATTTCATAAGGCTGGCATCCCTACAGCAAAAAATCTTACTAGAGCTATTAATAAATTGGAAATTTTTTTTCTTACTTGGCTAGAATTGTAGTTTCCTCCCGTAACGATGCCCTTCTTGACCCAATAAGACCAAGCGGCACCAGGGAAGCCTCCGTTGCAACCAAACCCGCAAGTGTAACAGCACGAGACTAAGTTTTCGGCGGAGAGATGAGCTTGGATTTGTCCCTTCGAGTGAATGCAGATGCGGTCAGACATGGCCTCTACAGCTCCGAAAGCCTTGAAAAAAATTATATTAAAATCTGAAGTTTAATGCATTTTCACGAGAAATTCCCGTAAAAAGGGAAAGTTTAAAAGGAAAAAATGAGGGAAGATAGGAATTGGGGGAAATTAGATTGGGAAAAAAGGACAATTATTATATAAATGAAAAGGGGAAAAGAGGAAAAATAAGGATAGAGGGGAAAGGCAGGAAAAGAATTGATTGTGTAGAGGGAGGAAGGGACAACTGTTATTTTCAAGAATTAGGAAAAGGAGGGAAAATGAGAAGAGAGGGAAAATGGAGGGAAAGAAAGGATTAAGTGGAGGGGGAAAAAGGGGAAATGGTCATTTTCACGAGAAGGAAGAGAGAAGGAAAACAGGGAAAAAGGAGGGAAGAGGGGAAATGGAGAAAACGAACAGATTTTACGCAGAGGGGAAAAAAGGCCAAGTTTTCATTTTCAAAAGGGGAAAAGAAGGAAAACCGAAAGTGAAAGCAGTGGTTTTACATTAATTCGTATAAATAAATAAATTTTTGTTATACCCAGCATGAACCGCATGATCCTTGGTCTCTGATCTCCATAACTGTGGGGCAATCTGGCCATTGTTCACGAGCATCAAACTGAGCGGGGATTTCGATGTTTTGACCAGCAAATTCGGCCTGAACATTTTTCTGCGGGGGACGGTAGAGCTTGGAGTCGGGGTGGACTCCCATAAGGCGTTTGACGTGGGCCCATGGAGTGTCGTATCTGAAGTTACGGCCAGCCTAAAGGATTAAAAAGATTAAAAACACTTAACATTTGATTTGTAAGTGGTTGCAGCAGTAAATTTACCTTCCACGTTGACTGTAGAGAGTTGACGTGATTTATAAAATCGTCGGAAAGTGGATGGAACTTGAAGGGCTTCTCGTTTTTCTTACCCAGTTTGAGGGCATGGCACGCAGCCAGTCCCACAAAGAGGATTACAATAAAAGACTTCATAGTTTGGTTCCTGAAAATATATACAGAAAAGATCATAAGTTGAAATTTCAGATATTTTTGTGGCTGAATGTAAAGTAGTCGAAGACGGAGGATGCTTTTTAACGTGTTTGACAGAGCTAGCGTGTAGTGATACAAAATGAACATTATGATTTACAATTATATTAATGGATTTATATGAGTAACATTACAATTTAGAATTTAAAATGATCTATTAATTCTAACCTGGACGTAATGAGTCAGCAAAACCACAAAACAGGTTTCAACTGACAAAGGCCATTGTCGAAAGACTTGTTTTAACGTACAAAACTTAAAACCATCAACATAAGATATTTATTGAAACTGCGAGCTAATAAATAAAAAGTTAGTTTATATTTCAGTGATAATTAGTAAGATTAAGAATACATTTTTTCAAAGTAAATTTCTAACTGCGTACTCACCTCCGATGGCGAAAGAAACAAACAAGGCAATGCCTGAAGCTACTAAGTAAACAAAGATTAGAAAGGGGTGGATAGCCTGTAACCTGTACGCCATCTAGCGGTCGAGTTATAAAGTAAATAAGGAAATTCATTCGGAAGTGTAAACTAGAATAGGTTATTGCAGGTTAATAACTAACAATTGGAATAGATTAGCAATAAGAAATGAATCAGGGTTTCCTCAATGCATCACTTCGTATTGTTTATCTATAATTTATTTACCTCTTTTATCATCGATATATTTATTTGAACTATTACTTAAAATATTCCTTAGTAATTCATATTCGTAATAATAAGCTTCCATGAATTAAATTTCGTTTAGTGTTTCAAATATCTTCCGCTAGATGTCCTTGACAAAAGGTAAACAAAAGATAAAATGTTGACGTGTACAGTTAAAACAACATTCGTTTCGTTATAATAGCCTATTTTACTAATAGTTTTTAACCCTAACTGAAATATAATTCTTCAAAAGATTTTTTTAAAAATGCAAGGCATCGAAGTTGTAAGTTTCCTTCTTCGGGGGTCCCTCGAGCTCGGCACGAAGTCCTCGTCAACTTCTCGTCCAACTTCAACAGGAAACCTTGCAAAGAATTCGACTCTACAGTTGAAGAATTTTGGAAACTTAAGACTGCAGATAACAAGAAAATATACAATGGATCAAAGTTCCGTTATGCTGGCGCTCATAATAAGTCTGATCGTATTGAGCTCGATGTTGGGATCACTGATTATAAAAGCTTAATAGGAACCAACTGTTCTCCAGTAGGCAAAGAACTTCAGAGGTTAGGCTTATTAACCTATAATAACAAACAAGCACACCTAGCAGATCCACTAGGAGTCGGATCGCTGTTATTAACATCTGACGATAAGTTCTTATTCATGAAACGGGCATTATGGACGGGGGAAGACGCAGGTAAAATCGATCGTTCGGGAGGTCATCCCGAACCTGTAGAAGCCGCTAAAAAGTCACGACTGACAAACAAAGAAAGTTTTTTCGAACTTACAAACAAAGACGTTGCGAATGAAATATTTGATTCGGTTTTGTGCGAAATCAGAGACGAAATGAATATTCCTATAGAGAAGCTGTCAGACCCTCTTTTACTTGGTGCCGTGCGAAGCAATGAAAGACATGGACGGCCCAGCTTAGAGTTCTTAGTCAAGTACTAATTGCAACTAATGAACTAATTCATTAACTAATTTTGTATTCGTATCATTAGGTGCCAACTGGATGCAGATGAGATCGAATCGCTTTATCGACAAGGCACTCAACCGGAAGCTGATGAATCGGTCGGGATTTTGTTCATCCGGCAGGAAAATTTGAAGTCGAAGGAAATTGACGGGGACGTGTGGAGTAACTTGACCGACTCTTCCCGTGGCAGCATTCAGTTGTACAGCGAGTGCAACATATAGTCCCAGTCCAGATTTCAAGAAAAAAAATGAATTCATTCTCCAGTGCAAATTCCAAAGTTTTGCAAATACGCAATAAAATCACACTATTGTAGTAAGCAATAATTGTACTAAATTGTCAATTAATAGTATATTAGAAAGTAAGGTAACTTCGTGTTACTCTTTAACTTGGAACCCTTACGGGAACTTACAATTGACTATCATAGTGTAATATAATTTGTGTCTGCTAAGTAGTTCATTATGGTTAGTTAAGCTGCTGTTGTGACTACCAAAGCTACTAACAATGCTATCACTACTGCTACTGTTCTTACCACCATAACCATAACAGCTAACACTACTACTAATTTTACTATTATTACGACCGCTACCACTACTGCTGCTACAGTAGTCCTGCTACCACCACGACCGCTACAATGCTATTATTACTACTACTACGGCCACTACCATTACCATTACAGCCATTAACCATATTAAATGCTATTACAGCTGCTGTTAGCGGTGCTGTTACTCTGCGACCACAACCTACTACCAGCACAACTACTGACTATTCTATTACTCATTGCTACTACTTTTGTAACCGGTACCATTATTAATTTCACCGAAGATGCAATTATCTTTACAATGGCCCAAGTGCCCGTAACTGAGGACCAACTCATAAGCTGACGACGGGGACGTAAAATGTATTCCGCAAACACAGATTTTAAAATTTGCTTTTTCAGTGACTAGCACGCAAAGTACAATTTCAGAAAATTCAGAACAGAAATATTAATTCAATAAAATTCAGCAAGCGAAGATGAATTACGGAATGAGCGAGAAAAAATTTTTGCTGGAAATTATGCTAACGCTGGGCAGCACGGGCTCGTACGTATATGACACGACTGGGATCAAATTCATTCGGATCGATTAAATTACGGGAACGCAACCAACGTTCCTCCTCTTCCAGGCGACGTTTCCTTTTGCGATCAATCTGTAGTGGAGTATATAAATTTTTTCGCATTAAAATAGAATTTGAGTAACATAATTTTTATAATTAAATAACAATAAAACAAATTTTTTAAATTTGTAAAAAGATAAGGATTACCCAGCTAACAAGACAAGAAGCAGGGATCCATACGATTATGGAGACGATCAGAATGGCTCCGACTAGGTTATCTCGGAGGATAGCGATTACTCGGTTGATGCTCAGCTCCTCGACAATGTCCCAGAAGCGTTCTACAATATCTTGTACCGTCTTTTCGCAAATTCCCTGTAATTAATCCCAAAAAAGTGTTACATTTAATTCTGCTAAACGCAATAGTAGTAAAATCTTGGAAATTTACGTTATTGCAGAATCCATGGACGCACGGAGTTCCGTCTGGTAGGATATCGGAGGGTTCGACCGGGAAACAGGTCTCGTTCATATGAACCCTGCAACAGCGTTTGCACGCGTCAGCAACTATCCAATAAAAGTTAAAAGATATTAATTGACTAATAGTAACAGTAATTTTAAGTACAGTCATGTTCATTAACAAAGGGTACTGTATGGGATAGCTAAACGCTACATTTTCTTTGATTTTGCATGGAAACTATGATATTACTTGATAATGTCCACTAGTTTAGTTAAAATGGGTTAATTTAATATATTCTAATTAAGTTTATTGCATATATAATGTTAGTAATTGGAACAAATGACTTTTAATCCTGCCACGCTGTACCCTTTTTTAATGAAGATGACTTTTATGTAAAGATTAACAATTAAATTTTATCATTAATATAACAGTGCTGAATAGTAGTAAACTTCAAAGAAAAAACTTACTACTACTAACAAGTATCATTAGTAAAGTAAACAGCTTAAGTTTCTGAGATAGTTAGGCTTGTAGTTTTACCCGTGTCGCACATGCACGACTGGAGCTTCTGCGTCTCGCAGAACGGCAGGCAGGTCCCGTTGCGACAGCGGCCTTTCTCGAGACACTCTGTTTCGTCGGGCTGCGGGGCGGAAGGCGGGCACTCAGCCGAGTTTCCTGTGCAGCGGGCCTCTTGTTCGCAGGTTGCTTTCTGCGCGTCCTGCACTTGACGCCTGCAGTCATTAGCTGGCAGTTCTTACAGCACGGTGAGTTTTTATCACTGAAAGAAGCAAAAATTAGTTAACTAGTGAAATTAGGTTATGAGTTAGTCAAGTTATATTTAAGTTTGATATGAACTGTTATACCGAGTTCTAAAGAAATGGGCTTGGTGGAAGTTTGCTTGGAGAAAGTGGAGCATACTTCCATGAAGCCGATAAAATAATAATATTAAAGACTATTATTATATTATTAATTAAGATAAATCATCATTAAAGATTAACAAGAGCAAGGTCAAGGAGAAGCAATAAGAGGCCGTTGGAAATTGAAAGTGAGTTAGTTTTTGGAGAGCACTGAGCCAGTGCTTCCACTTTGCAGGGAAATTCCCTTAAAAAGGGAAAATGGGGTCTCAAAAGGGAAAATGGGGTCTCAAAAGGGAAAAATAAGGAAAGAGGGAAAATGGAGGGAAAATAGAAATTAATGTAGAAGTACATCTTTATGCTAAAGCATGGGGGGATAGTAAAAAAGGAAGAGGTAAAACAGAAATTCAGAAGCACAGCTTTATATCGCAGTACGGAAGGGAAAAAGGGAAAATAAGGGAAAAGGGAAAATGGAGGGAGAACTTTAAAGTACAGCTGTATAATTTAGTGCTAAGGGGAGAAAGGGAAAATAGAGTCTTCTTTAAGGGAAAAGGGGAAGCTGAAAGTGGAAACGCTGTTTTGGAGAGCATTGAGCATTATCGGAAGCAAATACAAGTCTTTTTATCACGTCACACTATTAACTAACTGCATTACCTACAAACGGCTCCCAGATTTCGTCTGAGATTACAAAACTTGTCGCAGCATTGGTCTGAATCTTCCGAGCCTAGAAGTCCAGCGTCGCATTCCTCTTTGCCTTCCACTCGCTGATTGCCGCAGAATGACTCTTCGGGTTCGGTGAAGCAGCGGCCGGCTTTAGCGAGCAGTACCGCCCTGATTGAACGCAGGGAACACGGGGAAAACCTCTATGAGATCAATACTGAATTAATTAACTAACTTTATTCTTATTATTAGATTATCAATGACTAGTCTACTGTTGTTAGTTACGATTCTAAAATCTTTTTGAACGTATTTCCATCTATAATCTGAAGTAAGACGCATTAACCTCCTATATGTATCGTATTGTAGTGCGTAGTCATGTAGTGAGTAGTGTCTTTTTGTAACGAGTTATTACTAATATTTTGTTTCTGGTAATCGGCTAAGTAGCCTTCGCCGAGAGAAAATAAATAAATCTATTGTTGTTTACCTTATTGTTGACATCGTACCCAGATACGGAATAGGTGTACATCAAGTAGGACCCTCCTTGCGAAGCCGGTGGGCTACATTCAGGTAAATCAGGGTCATGTTCAGACCCCCAGTTGTGACCCAGCTCGTGAGCAGTGACTAAATCGGCTTCCCGAGTAACGACTCTTTGTCCGTAATGGTTTCTCGAGGAACTCAGTCCTGAGTTGAGGTACAGCGTGTACCCACTTTTGAAATATTCTATAAAAAATGTTACATTATAAAAATGTAGAATTTGGCAAAATTCATTATATAAGCAATAT
This sequence comes from Eulimnadia texana, assembly GCA_002872375.1. Taxonomy (NCBI): domain Eukaryota; kingdom Metazoa; phylum Arthropoda; class Branchiopoda; order Diplostraca; family Limnadiidae; genus Eulimnadia; species Eulimnadia texana. The sequence goes on along the minus strand of NKDA01000001.1, from coordinate 34,475,849 downwards.
GTTTTAAGATATCAGGTATTTCTATGTAAAAATTAGGAAAAAGTGAAAAAGATAATTCAAATAACAGTAAAATAATACATTATAAATATTTTTATATTACATACTTTTACTACTATTAAGGTTATCATTTATTTTACTTTATCATATATTTTAATGTGACGTTTACCGGGAGTACATATTCCTCCGACTGAATTTCTTCGGGGAGATCCAACGTAAGCGAGTCCCAGGATTCCTCCTTCGAACTTGATATCGGTGAACAGATGAGCCAAACAGTAATCTTTATGACTGTACTCCCTGCTGAAGACCTGCATTTATACAAAAATAGTTATTTCAAAGTTCATACAACTTTTTTGCAAAGGAAATAAGATAAAACATACAAACAGTAGTAAAGAAAAGTAAAAATATGATACTCCATACCATTTATAAAACAATAAGCATTAGATGCAATATTATTATTGATTATAAATATGTATTTGCGATGAATTGTACTACTTTCTTCAAATCTGTTTTATATTGCTATATTATGTGAATTAAAAGTAGAGTACTTAAACAGGAATAATAATTAATCGATAATTATAATAATTCAATCATAAAATAATTTTTAAAATACATAAAAAAATTAAAAATACATTGAAAATGTAAATCATGAAACGTAGTACGTAAATGTATTTCATATACTGACACATTATTATGAAGTTTACAACTGAAACTAAATTTAAATTTAACTAAAAATACCTCAAGCAGGGTTCGTACGTCCCACGTGGGTTTCTCCATATTGTAATGGAATTCTCCTTCTCGAACTTTTGTGGGTTCTGTGTGGACCACGATTTTCTTGATAACGAAACCAAGTCCCGACAACACTGGTCCCTCGGCATCTGTGTCAGAGCCGTCTTTCCACTGTGTGGCAGAGTACAGAGCGTGAACCCGATCCACTAGACTTATCTACACAAGAAAAAATTATAAAGATACGCGTAAAATTGCAGTAGGAAAAAGCATAAGCAAACCAGATAGTTAATAGTTGTTTTGGTAGAGCCGCCTCCCATCTCTCGGAAAAATCTGTAATCTGCGACTAGAAGTAACGGACAACGAGTTTTCGCTGCACTGAAGCCGTAAGGATCTGATGGTCCTACTCCCACTTGTCGTTTTTCTCTGCTCGAAACTTCAGACTCGATAGCATTAACAGCCGAGTCTGTACAAGCGTTTTTCAATTTATTGTTATTTTCATATGTTTTGGAAACAATATACCTGTAGCATTTCCTTCTTCCTTAATGTAACCGCACGTTTTAATGTAAGAATAATTGGCAGCTGTAGGAGCTTGGGTCCAGAAACTGGATTTCGGACCTTCAAAAACTATGTCCGAGCCTCGGTAGGCTATCATTGACTTGGGTCTGATTCTGGCATGTGACGCCATGAAGGCTGTAAAAATATTTTATTTTTTGAATTGCCCAAGGATCAATTTAGTGTCCATTACCTCGACGTGATAAGAATCATGATGCATGTTTATCGCAGCTGTCATTACGCCATCTTCGAGCAATGCGTGGACTTCGGACTGCACTTCTCCAAACACTCGCCCTTCGTAGAAACCGTCCTCGTCTGTTAAAAAAGTACACAAGTTAAATGTTGCTTTTATCAAATTTTTTTAACGATTATTTTAAACGTCGAAACCTGTAAACGCAGGAACTTCAACGCCATCAGCCCCCACTTCATACGACTGGAAATTATGATGCAAGATTCCTCGGCGAGGGTGAAGCATTAGTCGAAAATCTCTGAAAAACCAAAAGATTAATAAATGTTTAACGGTCTCATTTTAAAGATTAATAATAATAACTGCTAACCTCCCCAGAGCAGAAAACGAGACTTCCTTTATTGTGTTGTAGGGATGGGTGCTGTACTGAGCCCCTCGCTTGACTACCGAGTGGCTGATTTGTGAGCTGTGCAGTATCTGGAAATGTTTGAGGTTAGGTAATGTAGAACTGCCTATAAAATAAACAAAATAAATGTAAGTCCCACTTGTTAAGCGAACTGATGAAACTTCAACTACCTTGAAAAGGATGCACTACATTTATGAAGAAAAATAACGCTACAGTGAAGGTAATACTAGGATTTACAAAATGCATTTTGTAAACATCACTTTCACACAGTCTTTAGTTTAAGTATTGAAAAGAGATCTTAGATATTTTAGTTTATTTAAAAAATTTTGCACCAACAGTTTTCTGGGCAAGTCAATAGTACAATAATGAATGCGGGATGTTCTTGTTTTTAAGTTTGACATGCGTTACACGCTCCCAGCGTTGCCATATTTAATAGTAATTAAATTCATTTTAAAATTCATTTTTAATTACTCTATATTAAATTGAATAACTTGTAAATTATTTTAATATTCTCCATGTAAATTTTTTCCCTTAAAAAAGTTTTTCAATTTTTTCATTAAGAAAAGTTAGTATGAATGGTATATAATATAACTTTCTTTGTTGCTTAAAATTAAATACCAACTATTTTTTTAATCTATTTTGCATGTATTTATATTTTTCAATACATGTTATATTTTCATATGACAATATGGGCGAAATGTATTATGGGCGACATGGTGAGGGCGAAATAGTACGTGGGCGAGATGGGCGAAACTTGCAGGTTATCTGTCGACTGCCAGTTAAAAGACCAAGAATTCATTAATCGAAGGAAACCCTCGTCAATGGAGGAAATGAAATGAGGAAACTGGTGTAAATTGTCACTTCCGGATTCGCAGGTATCTTTTATTGCATTTAAAAAAACCACACTTCTTTTGTGTTTATTCCTTTACAGATATTAACACATCTGAACTATTAGTATTTTGATCTTGCTTCCATAAAAAGCTTGTAAGCCGGTTACTGTAACTAAATATGAAATAAGTATTATTAATCTTTTGAATATCCTAATCTGTGTATGCATCAAAGCTTTTTTGTAATCTATTATACAAGGAAGATTGAAAAACGTATTGAGTTTATATGGTTTCACACTTATCTCTCTCGTATATTAATCAAAGTCCATTCAGGGTCTTGTTTACAGATCAAAGACACTGTCTAGGTTTGTCATTAATCGTGATAATCTTGTATAGTTTACGCTAGAGTACGGACGGCTGGTCATTCCGATCGAAGGTTTTATTACCACAACCTTTTTTTTCCTTTGCCGTCTACTGTTTGCCCATACACAGTGCAAGACAATGGGACTGGACAGGTAATCTGTCATACAGGTTCTAACGATTATCAAATAATAAAATGTATGTTTCCAGGTTGAGGTGCAATATTCGAGCCTTTCTGCGGATCACATTTGTTCTTTTGAATAACCTCTACTGCATCCCCACGCACGCTTTATGGCTTTTCACGTTATGGCCCGCTCGATTTATTTTCCCAAAATGCTGGCTGCGGCTGGAAAGCACCGGTTTCGAGTGGCTGCTGTCCATGGTATCGGCGTGGAGTTACACAGCGGGCTATAATGGTATTGCAGTCTATTAAAGTATGTCGCTTAGGATTGTTAAAGATTTTCTTTTGCGTTTTTAGTTGCGGAAACTGGGGATAAAATTGACGGACTCATTAGCGATCGCGCGCTGGTTTTAATCAATCACCAGTCGACGTCAGACGTTCCGTTGATCATGGCCACCCTGGACGGTCACAAACACGCCTGTTCGAAAGTCATGTGGATCATGGACCGAATGTTCAAGAAAACGAACTTTGGTCTTGTGTCCTGGCTTCACCAAGACTTCTTCATATCCTCGGTTTGTACTAACTCGTTTTTAAAATAAAATTAGATTATAATCATCTCTCCTTGATCTTTAGGGTCAGGGTCGACGTGAAGAAAGTTTGCTGCAGCTGACTCATCACATGAGGGAAGTTTACGTGTCCTTGACGAGAAGCTGGATATTACTCTTTCCCGAGGGCGGGTTTTTACGCAAGAGACGGGAAGTTAGTCAAAAGTACTAAACTCTTAATTTGATTTTGATTTAATTTTTGTGATTCCTTAATTATTTTTCTATGTGGAAGGTTTGCTGTGAAAAATAGTCTCCCCCACTTGCAGCACGTGACCGTTCCTCGAGTCGGGGCCGTTCAGAATATCGTCACGACTCTCGATGCCATGTCGGCGTCGAACAACTCACAGGGTAATTTATTTGCTCCCAATTAAAAATTTACTATAGCTGTAAACTTGTAAACTGCTACTTAGGCTTACTTTGTGAATTTTTACATTAATAAACTTGCTTTGATTTAACAGGTGAATCAAACAGTGTACTTAAATGGGTTATCGATTTAACGATAGCCTATCCGAACGGGAAACCCCTCGATTTGTTAACGATCCTCAGAGGCACAGCACCACCCTGTACCACTCTCTTTCACTACAAGGTCTATCCCGTTTCTGAGGTAAACAAACAATTATATAACTAACTTGTAATTTATTTGTAAATTATTACTGGGATGGTTTCAGGTTCCTCGAGACAAAGAAGCCTTAACCAACTGGGTCTACGAAAGGTTTTACGAGAAGGAAGCCATGCTGGACATTTACTACAAAACAGGGAAATTTCCTGATCACCACCACCCCGGCCAGTTTTGTACCCCGCGACCTGTGCTCCATGACGGTGTTAGATATTTAGCCCTGAATGGGTTGTATCTGGCATCCACCTGGTTTCACTGGAATCTACTCACGTCTCTCTTCACTTACCTCTTCTATTAAAGCAGCCAGTTGTGTTCTTTGAAGCAAGATGATTGGTTGGTATGTCGTTTCATGACTGCCAATAGCAGAGTTGATAGGTCACGTGTTTGGTCTGTGTGTTGTTGATTGGTGCTAGTTGTTTTTTTCGTACGAGGATCTCAGCATTTCGTCTTTTCATTGATTTGTTCCTCTCTTTTTCGTTTTTTTTTCCTTGTGGTCTTTTGTGAAGTAACTTTGTATTTAATCCTCTTGACAAGTCAAAGTCGGCATTTTTCGTATATAGCTCAATGAGAAATAGGACTTAATACATTTGACAGTTTTTTATGGTGTAAATGTATTGCACGGAATCTTTTTTTTTTCTTTTTACTTTCTTGGAATTAAGCGGGTAAACGGTGGGAGCAGCGAGCGAGATCTAAAACTACCAATGTTTCCGAAATCAGCAGGACTGTACAAATACAAACAGCTTTTGACTAGACACTAGGCCATTAAGAAACGGATAATCCTCCGTAATATGAATATTTAAATTTTTAAAAATCATTTTTATATCAGCAAAGCACAAAAGAAGCTCGTTTCTCGTCTTAAATACAACCAAATGTAAAACGTCAGATGACTCGGGAAAATAACAAAAAGGAATTCAGCTGTTTTTGTCACGCGTGGAAGTGAATTCAGCAATAAAATCGGTGAAATGAATCTCATTCAGTTCCATCATCCTCTGCAGCAGCAGTATTCAGTGAGATCGCCTCGCGTTAGGTCGGACACAAAACTGAAATTGACAAAATTTAAGAAAGTTAACTCAGTTTTGCTAAAAGGATTTATAAAAGTTTTCCCATTTTGCAGGGAAATTCCCTGAATTAGAGAAAATATGGTCTCAAAAGGGAAAAACAAGTGAAAAGGGAAATTTAGATGTACAGCTTCATATTCTTGCACAGAAGGGAAAAAGGGGAAAGGGAAATTTAGAAGTGTAGTTCCACATTCTAGCACGGAGGAGAAAAAGAGGAAAAATAAAATACGGGGAAAGGGAAATTCAGTTGTATAAATTCATATTCTTTCACGGAAGGGAAAATGGGGGGAAATAAGGGAAAAGGGAAATTTAGATGCATAGCTTCTCATTCTAGCACGGAAGTGGAAAGGGAAATTTAAATGTCTAACTTAATATTCTAACGTGGAGGGAGAAAAACGGAAACATAAGGGAAAAAGGGAAATTTAAACGTATAGCTTCACATTCTAGCACAGAGGCGAAAAGGGAGGAACGAAAGGTTTGCAAAACACCACTAACACCATAAAACCTGAATTTACAGTTATTTTCAGTTAAGGTTTGTTTGTTACCTTTCAGTATGTAGTCGGTAAGTAGCGTGGGTACAGTGGGGCTGTCTTCCAGGATGGCTTTGAGTACTGCATGAGAAAGCGAATGAAAACTAGCAAGAAACCGAAAAACTACATTTGCAAATAGTTACTTTTGATCAGAACTTGCAGTGTTTGGTTGCTTGGCGGTCCGTTGCCTTGGTGATAGGGAATAACCGTAGTAATATACTACAGCATACAAATTTGAATTAGAATTAAATATATTTTTCTTATCTTATTTAACAAACCTTGGCATCGGGAGTAGTGGCGGTGCCATTTTTATTGCCATTTTTGGTGGTTTTTTCAGTGACTTTTTTCTTGTCCGTATTGACTTGGCGACGTTTGTTCTGCACGGAGAGTAAAAGCGAAATGAAAGTATTTTTCAGTTCTTTCTCGAATTCCAGCTCATCGCGTAGGGCCAGTTGAGAAATGAGAGTCTCGGAGTTGTGTTGGACACTCCACTCCAGCTCAGAGACCAGCTCGTTCAGCTGGTTCAGACTCCACGTACTCAATTCTGCAAATTTTTTGTGCAAAATAAATACACGAATGAAATAATTTGATGTAGAAATGGTAGATTTACTGTCTGTAGTGAAGGTTTCTCGCAGTCTGAGCTGCTCGGACGTATCAGGGGTATCAGGACTTTGATGCATTTCTTCTACAGCATTTTCTGAAGGTTCCTAATCCATTGAAACGAGAAAAAAATTAATTTTTTTTCTATTACATAATAATAAATAATGTAGTTATAATAATAAATCACGATAAAATAAATACATTTTTTTTTTAAGTCTGCTTATCGAGTTAAATGGGTGTTTTCTAACCTGGAAGAGATCGTCAATCTCTTTGATGACTTCTTCGGCGGTTTGAACCGGTTCAAGATCGAAATCCTGCTGACTCTGCGCCACAATCAAGGCGTGTAGGTCAAGGTCGCTAGCCACAGCTTCGTCCTCGTCCGATAGCGAAATTATCTCGTCCGTAGTTTTCAGCTAAAAGTCAAAATTATCAATGATTCGTAAAATTTATTTCAAATTTACGTTTTTACCGGCCGTTCGCGTAACTGAAGCGCCGGAAGATGGAGACGCCGTGCAGTAGACTGCGACCAATCGATGGGCAAAATATTTCCGTAATTTCCAGTTAAAGTCCACCACATCCTAAATACAGTTTTTAATCATATTTACGAAAAATAATCATAATCTTTTAATTCTTGTATAGTTCAATTGATAAGAAATCTGCAGACGAGTTTCAATGAGGCCATCACAATTTCCCTTTTTCCCCCTCTTCCCTTGTTTCCCCTTTTTCCCTCTCCGTGCTAGAATACAGGCTGTAGTTTTAGATTTTCCCGTTTTCCGTCTTCTCTTATTTTTCCCTTTATCGGATCCTATTTTCCCCTTTTTCAGGGAACTTCCCTGCAAAGTGGAAACACTGCCATCAGACGAAGATTATTGATCGGCTTTGGTAGCGCATTTACCCAGGGCTTTCTCTTTTCAGCATTTTTCCTACCCCCCACTGCTTTGCAGCAAACCGTAAATACATCTAAAACCTTCCAGCGTAAAATTTCACGCCCTTTTTAAGTTAAATCTAAGGCTTAGTCATCCATCAAACAGACGTGAAAGAAAGTGAGAAAACAAGATGAGAAGACTTGCCCAAAAAGGAAACCTAAAAGCTAACAGGTTTAATCGTCCCCGATTTATTCTACCCGCAACGCTAACGCTAAAAAGAACCTCGACGACAACCTGTTGTGGTTTTAACGTGATATGTTAACGTCAGACTGTCAACAATAGTCTTAACACTTCATTACACTAATGAGGAAACGTTAATTTGGGTCCAAACGCGTAATATCGAGGTTACGTTGCTTTTTGCGGGTAATAGAATCAGCGATAGAAACGATAACAAAACTTACTGGCAGTCGTTGAGGACTTCGTCTTGGTTTCTGATTTGGACAGGGGCCAGAGTTTCAGTGTTTTGATCCATATCTTTAAAACACTTGGTGATTTTCTCGTCAAATGTGTTCACCAGATCTTCCAGGGAGCCGCCGAAGGTCTCGATGAAATTATCATCCGCCAGCCTGTGTTGTTGCTGCTGCTGCTGTTGTTGTTGTTGCAAGTTGTCAATAGATGTGTGAGTGGTGGGTGGTACGTTGCCATTTTCCGCTGCCTGGAAATCGCTAAATTCGTCCGACTCGAACCTGGCCAGGGGAGCCTCAGCACTTAGTTCGGCCATCTTGTCTGCACTAGGAACCCGATGCCGCCCTTGCGACCGGGCCTCTTCTATCTCTACTGACTGACCTTTCCTCTAGCATCTTCTCCCCTCATTGCGCATGGTCGACTGCCCTTCTTTTTTACGTCCAATTTAGTTCCAAAAACCACCGCTAGATGGCGTTGTCCAATGTTTCCTATATTCCTCCTTACCATAACACATAGCCTAGTTTGCTCACCATCAACAAATACAAGTACTGAGTGAAATTGGGAAAAATGCTGCAAATGTATTATCAAATAACGTGAAAAACCACCAAATCAACAAATTAAAACCAACAAATCAAGCTCCTCAGTTATACTTCTTCATTGTTTCTTTGATCCAGGGTAAGAAGTAGGAAACTCTGGTATAAAGTCCTGGGATATTGGGTCTTGCACATCCGATACCTCCCGAAACAACACCGGCTAACACGAAAATTTCGCCATCTTGGACAACCATGGGACCTCCACTATCCCCCTGCAAAAGAAAATTTTTCTCAATAATAAATTTACTAGACTTTGATCAGACTAACAGCCCACAGTATTCAGATCGGCTAATGTATAGAGGACGCTCTGCGCTCTTCATTTGTTCTGAAACACCTTACCTGACAAGCGTTCGGCTAATGTATAGAGGACGCTCTGCGCTCTTCATTTGTTTTGAAACTCCTTACCTGACAAGCGTTCGGCTAATGTTTAGAGGACGCTCTGCGCTCTTCATTTGTTTTGAAACTCCTTACCTGACAAGCGTCTTTCCCGCCTTCGACAATGCCAGCACAAGTCCGGCTTTCATCCAAGTCTAATTTGTAGCCGGCTTTTCTGAACCAGCGTGTGCACTCGGTCAAATTCAGCACGGGGAGATATACCTTGTGAAGTCTAGTACTCATCGTTTTGCCTGAATCAAGTTAATTTCCATTAGAAACGAATTAATTGACTGAATCTAACCGGTACCTTCTTCGTCCTGCCAACCCCAGCCTGAAATCAGACTCATTTTTCCGGCTAAGAAATCTCCAGAAGCAGAACGGCGGGACCTGAGACTCAGTCGTGGTTCTACAGACTCTTTCATTAACGGCTGTACGTTTAAATTGTATAAAACAAATAGAGTATGAATTTTAAAAAGAACTTTGGAAACTTCTAGATTTACCAGTGGTTGCAGAGCGAGTCTTTTGATAGCAGATTCTGAAGTCGAATCATCGGGTAAGCAAACTGGTCGGACGGCTGAATTCCATTTGAACGGAGTTTTCAGTTTAATAAGCGCAATGTCATGACGTACTTTTCCGTCATATTTCGGTGCAATGCTGATGTGACTTCCTACAGATACTTGCATAGTTGCACTTGGTTTCGTCACGTCCAGTGAGCCCGCAATAGCAGTGATCTGGTGAGGCTGACGTCTGTCAGATTTAAATTTCATTTAGTTACTAAGTTTATAAACTAATGAACGAATAGTTCAGTTGATATACCCTCCGATACAGTGAGCTGCTGTAATGATCCATGACCTGGAGATGGCAGCAGCACCGCAGAGCTGATTTCCCTCACTCTCCAGATAGACCATCCAGGGAACCTCGCCTTCTCCTGCTGGAACTCCTCCGATGATCCTGCTGATTTTGCCCAGAGTGCTCGTACCGCAAGCCACATCCGATGCTTCAGATATCAGCAACAAATTCAAAAATAATCAAAATAATATTAAAAAGTAATATTACCATTGAAGAAACTGTAGCTAGGCCTGGTGCAGCATATCAAGAGTAGCGCTGGAACAACCAGACGAACTGGAAACATGTTGCTTTGGACAACTGTGATGGCTGGATGATTTGTGCACCGTTTGATTTAGCGTATTTATAGGGTTGGTATCAGAGAACAGCATGTGTGAGGAAGTTATGATTTATTATTATAAATTATAATATTCATGATTTTTTTTCTACCCGCATCATTTAAACAGTACGCAGGTGAAGTTCAGCAGCTGGAAAGGTGTTAAAGCTTCCCCCGCGTTCATCTCACACGCCATATTAAATAAAATCATAACTAAAATTACAAGTAAATATAATCGGATAAAACTAAAATATGGCAAAAATATTTTGTGTTGGGAATTACTATGGGCTGGAGCAATGCGAGACGAAAGTTGATGGCACTTTTGGGAGTGAAATTGTGTTTGAAAGGCCTGAAGCGATAATCAATATTCGGTATAACGATTAGTTGTTTGAATTTCCATGCCCTTGTGGCTTTCTTTTCATCAAGTATTCCTCTTTCTACTAATTTCCTTAATCCAAAGTCCCAACTTTTTATTGATTGTGAGAGCCTTTGTTCCACCAAGCGCTTGCATCAAAAGACATAAAAAAAAGCCATTGTGATTTGAATTTCACTCTGAATTGCCAAGATATATGATGCACGGGGTTTATTACCATAATTTTAGGCTTTTCACATGATACGGGCATTAATTCCGTATTTTTTAGTAATAATTTCCGGCAAAAACAAAAAGAATATAATCATTGTCTGGTACAACTAAATAGGCTTGTTCCGGTTGAATAGCAGCTAAGTTCAGATTTGAAATGAATATTCAACACATTAGGGAATCTGAAATATAAATGCATATTTTTCCAGAGAGAAAGTATGGTTGAAAAATATGTTGGCATATAAGGCCAACGTATAACATGCTTTCAGCCATCTTGTATGGAGATTTCAACGGCTCGGAGCTTGACGGTTACAAATAAGTAATCGCTTTTTAATTAAAATACTAAAATCCAGATATTTACTTTAAAATAAACTCTTTTACAAATTAAGTGTTTTCTGTAATGTTTTGCAAAGGTTTTGAGAGGTTGTTGTATTTAGTAATCATGTGAGTAACGGTTACTTATTGGGATAGGCGAGTACTCAGTTCAATAAATTTCTTAACGGGACTGAAAAATTAATTTGGCAACGCTGCCTCACGGCTTGGGTCGCCAAAGCCAAAACGCATAATAAGTTAAAGGAAGGCCAAAGGGGCTCAAAGGTGAAAAATGGCCGCCGCCTCCCTTCAAATGCATCTCCAGCACAGCCCGCGAAAGAAGAATTTCGGCTATGAGGAAACAATTCGGTTACTTGAGTTATGGACCCATTACACCAATGGCGGGACGCATCCGGAACTGGGCAAAGGACACAGGACAGGTCGCTTGTGGCTTGTTATTAGCGAGCGTATGAAGGCTATGGGCTACAACCGCGGCCCAGAAGAATGCAAAGTACGCGTTGGAAATCTCAGAGCCAAATACACCAAGCTCAAACGCAGCTATTTAGCCGGTAAGTCAGCAGTCGTCCTCTCGCTCGTTCGTCTGTGAACGTTTTCGTTTTGTTGCTTAGGTGAAGGAGTCCCCGACTGGCCATATTATCCTGTCCTAGCCAAATTTCTAGAAGGAAGAGGCGACTATGACAACGCTTACGAAACTGGCTCGCACTCATTTACAGAGGCAGAAGCAAGGCCAGGAGCATCACATCATCATCCTGGTAACAACAACTGCAACTTTCTGCGTTTTTTAGCGTTTTGCGTAACGATTGCCAAATCTTTCAGGAATGTTTCTCAGCATGTCGATGGAGGAAGCCAACGAGCCCCTGAGTGTGGATGTCAGCCGCAGGGTCAGCTCTTATCGGTCAAACGATGAAAGTTCAGTTTCAATGGCAGATTCCGCGTCTTCAGCGGGAAGCGAGCCGAACGAAGCTGCACCAAACGGGCACATGGCTTCCGCAGCCGAAGCTCTTCCTCCTCTCCCCCAAATCAAACGGAGACCCCTGACTCCCATTGACGATCTTAGGCGTTCGAAGAAACCAAAAACAGGCACCAGTTCCGTTTTGCTGTCTCTTATGCAAGCCATGCTGAAGATCGAGGAAGAACACTTGAAACTGCAGCAGGAACGAGCGGCCAGTGAAGCGGCCATGATGCAAGCAGTCACAGCCTTCTTTTCTAACATGTCGCAAATGTTTGGTGCCCACTTACCGACCTCTACGTTTTCCAAAGGAGAGTCGAGCAACGTGAACACTACTGGAACAGTACCTGGCAACCCCGTCGGTTCGAAAACCCCTTCAAATCCTTCTTCGTCTTGCTCCAACTCGCCCGCCTACTCGCACTCGTACAGCAACCCGATGGGCTCTGCGGGACTGAGCGGCAAGATGCACCTCGACAGCGGCAGCGGTAATCAAATCCCGCAGCAGACTGCGGGCCATCACTTTCCATACGGCAGCTTGAACCAAGCAGGGGCTTCGCCATCCAGCGCTCAGATGGCCAGCCCGGCCGCTTACCCCATGTCTCCAGCGTATCAGCAAGGTATGATGGGTAACAACGCGTCTGCTACCTCAGGAGGCGGATCCTGGTACAACAATGCCAGCGGTGGCGCTAAAGCAGCCGGGAACATTGGCGGTTCCATGACGCCTACCTCGGCTTCCATGGTAGCACATTCGTTCTCCAGTGATATGCTTGGTATCTCCAAGAGTCGACACGATGCCATGTAAAAAAGCTGCTACCCCACTTTTGATTTTAACAGTAGGGGCTGCAGCTAAAAACGCTTTGTTTTCTACCAAACTATCAAGCGACAAAACCTTATCAAAGCAGACAACAAATTCCTCTTTTATTTTGTATTTCGAATGCAAGCCGCTTGTGTCCTCTTCCCAGGAGCTCTTCCATGAGGGTTATTTTTTTTACAAAAATAATTAAGTTATTCTGAAACAGTAATTCTCCACCACCTCAATGTCATCACACGTTTTTTCCTCTTTGCGTTCATTTGGTGCCACCACTTCGTTTGAAATGTCCCGTTTTATTAATGATCGCGTTGGCTCGAACCAGCACGAGTAAATATTCCGAAGACTCCAGTTCCCGCTGCTATCATTGCTGTGCTTTAACTGCATACAAAAGTATCGGTTAATTTCTCGAGCAAAGAGAACGTCTCCTTTTCCCCCGCTTTTTTCAGCGCAGCTGCATCGGGCGTCTTTGTTTACCTCCTCTAAATGGCCAGCTTATTCCAGAACCGTATATTTCTGCCCTGAAAGCACTTTTAAGTTCCTGTTTCCCTCCGGACGTGTTCTCTTCCAGGCGTTTTCCCTTTTGAATTCCCTCGGAGAAGGACAGCAAAAACTCTTCCCGCGTTTGTGATGGTAACAGTGTCACATTTCGATGGGACAAAACACTTGGAGACGAACGCCCCCTGACTGGTTTGTTACCGTTTATGCATCCAAAAGTTCAGGTGTTGTGCACACCTATGCAAAAAAACGAAGGAGAAAAAAAAAGCAAATTTTCGTGGGCGCTAATATTGTTCACTTCTTTGATATATACAAAAGAAAAAATTCTATAGGCATAGCCAAGTAGATGTAGTGTTGAGTAGTTTCTTCCGGCTTTGTGTAATGTTTCTATGCAAAGTGCAAATGGCTGTGTACAATTTCTGTCTCCTCTCGGACGATGCCTTTTATTTAACTGACTATTTTTCTTTCCTCCTCCAGTAGCAGACATCAAATGAATCAGTGTCTCTTTCACTGTGTGTGTGTGTGTCGGACGTTGTCAAACAAGACGTGACAAAATTTTTATAAAATTAACAAATCAAGACCCCCCTCTAGTGTCCCCCTAACCGATTCTGAAGACGCATGCATGGAAGAACTAACGCTATGTAAAGAATACTCATGGTACTAAACATAGTCCGTAGCCCAGGAATTTTTTTGACAATTTCATTTTTACTAACTGTAGTTTTACGTGTGCAATTGTGTTTTACGAGCGACGAGCTATACCGATCGCTCTGCCATTTAACATCAACAGTTGTGCGACTTGTTCTTTTTTTTGTTCGAAAATCTTGAAAAAGACTCGACGTTGTTTTTTTCTTTTTCTGTTTCCAAGGGCAGTATTAATTGCGGCCTGTTCTTTTTTCGATGTCCACCAAACTGAGCAAAAGCAGCGATCCCCATGAAGAACAAAGCTCGAGGTTTTTGTTACGGTATTTGTACCTCTGTACAAAGAAAAAGCAAAAAAAAAAAAATGACGACGGGCACTGGAATAAACATGTTTATAATAAAAAATGAGAAATGAAGCGTTTTAATTTCGATCAGCACAACAAATCGAGATGATTTAAATAACGAGAGTGGTTAGTCGGGAAGATGTTTCGGTCACAAATCTTCGTCCATGTCGTCGGAAGTGTCTCCACTAGGTGGTGAGTGAGCTGATGTACCCTGGGATTCTAATAAAGATCCCATGTTCCCCACAGCGGCAGCTGCTGCGGCTGCGGCTGCCGCGCTCACGACGAGTCGCTCGGCAATGCGGTCGCGCTTGGCACTGGCTTCTGCGAGTAGTTCCTCGTAGTCCTCCTCGTCTTCGTCCTCCTCTTCGTCCCGCTCCATTGACGGGGCTTGGACTGGGGCTGCGGGTTGAGGCTGTTGAAATTGCGGACGTTCTCGTACCAGTACTCGAAGAACATATCGCCCGTGCCCTCGCAGAGGTTGTGGAGAACGCAGCAAACCTGGACCACCTTGGTGAAGTCCATGGCCAAGTCGCAGCCCTTGAGCAAAAGCCCCAGCGACCCTTGAGTCTGTCGAACGAAGCCTCAACACACTTGTGAGCGTTTTTTAAATGGTAGTTGTAAGTTTCGCACGCCTGGGACGTGGACTCCTCGCTTGAGAACGGGGTGACGAGCCATTTGAGCAAAGGGAAGGTGCCGTCGGCAAGAAAATGCAGGTCTTCGTCTGTTGGAAAGAGTTTGCCCTTCTGTGCAGTCTTGTATAGCTGTGAAGCTTTTAATACTGACGTGTTGTCTGTGCTACCAGGCTGTCCGATACAGACGTAGCCGAGCTTGTTGTTGAATCCTGCCACTCCTAGCAAAACTATCGAGTTCCAGCCCGAGGAATTTGTGTACCCTGGTCCGCAGTTGCGGGGGGTGGCTACTGGCAAATGTGTGGCACCGACAACTCCGATACAATCAGGAAATAAATATCTAATTAAGGAACGAAGAAACGTTAGTCTGACACGTTGGTCGCGGACTTAACATTACTTACCGCAGAGCGAATTTGTCTGCTTCTTCTCGAAATCCCGATCCAGACGGCAGCTGCACGACTTTGCCGAACAGGACGTTGACAACTGCATTACAGAAGTCCTTAAAAATGACAGAGATTGTGTTCTTGGTTATCCCGAAATTAGCTGCAATGGCGTTGTAGTCTTCTTTGGCAGCGAGTAACGAAAGTGCAGTGGCTATCCTCTTCTCCAGCGGGATGTGTGTAACGGTCGAGTCGCCCTTGGCTAAAACGCTACGCAGTGCATTGCACAAATATGAAAATGTTCGCTTGCTGACGTGGAACTCTTTCTGGAACTGGGCTTCGGAAAACTGGGGGACGTCGACTTCCCAGTACCTGCGATAAAAAAACGTTAAGTTTGAGTCTTTTCGTTCGAGCCGACAAAGATACAAACCTTCCCGCAGCTACTTGAGGTACTAGAGGCTTAGGAGGAGGAAGCTGAGCTGTCATCTGACGAACTGTTTTCTCATCTTTCATCTGCATTAAACGAAGAAGCAAAAGCATTCGAGCTCTTCGTAAACGCCGGGCTCTGCGTTCAAATTCCCGCTTTGAGGAAAGATACGAATTCATCGTCACCATGAAGGCCGAGGACATCTGAACTACTTGCATCGCCATATCTGTCGATAAATGAGCCAT
Organism: Eulimnadia texana; assembly: GCA_002872375.1. Lineage (NCBI taxonomy): Eukaryota > Metazoa > Arthropoda > Branchiopoda > Diplostraca > Limnadiidae > Eulimnadia > Eulimnadia texana. The sequence continues at coordinate 34,459,968 of NKDA01000001.1, read as the reverse complement.
TTTGCTTTTAAAAATTTGTAAAAAAAAATTCTTTACGAGGCCTTTGTGATTTAATCGAGAATTTAGCCAAGCCCCCAACAACAAATTATTTTTCAAAAGGCTATTGCACAATTTCCAAGGTTGCGCTAGTACGGAAAAATCAACAAGCGTAAACGTCAACCATTGTTCTGAAAACATAATATACATTTACTTAGAAATAAATTTAAGTATTGTAATTAATTATGTCTGCGTTTTGAAAGTGTGTTGATTTTTTAGACAAAAAATATCTTTCAAAACGAAGTCACGTTTATTCAGTGACCTCGTAACCCTAACCTTCCCACAGTTACAGTTTCTCTTTCGATTGCCTGCAGAGATTTGTCTCTCTTTTTTTTCTGTTCCAAAATGTCGGTTCTTTCATCATATTTGGTCAAAAGCAAAAAACTTTCTCGAAACTGAAACTTTCAACTCAAGTTTAGTCAAGTGCCTGTATTCAATTTTTAACGTGGATTATGTGACTTAGCAACTAAAATGGCGGAGTCCAAGTTTTCATAGTTTTCCGGCTTCGTTGCGTCTCATAAATTTTCTTCATAAAAATATTGTAGAAATATGTTTACTCACGGTCGTTTTGAAATGCATGGGAAAGGGTTAAGTCATGAAAACGCACGTGATCACACATCAGTTCCGACTTCCGTCAGATTTTCACAGGTTTTTACCCGGAAAAAAAGAACTAATGGTGAGAACCGTACGAAAAAAGTAGTAGAGCAGCACCTGGGACAGCGTATTTCCGAGCCCCACTACGGTCCAGTGCGTTGCGCGCCACAAAAGAGTCTAAAGGAAGGGGTGCACTGGGCCGTAGTGGAGCTCGGAAATACGCTGCCCCAGGACTTGAGTTAAATAATCGCACCCCCTCTCTTGCGAAAAAAATAGTAGAGCAGCACCTAGGACAGCGTATTTCTGAGTCCCACTACGGTCCAGTGCGTTGCGCGCCACGAAAGAGTCTAAAGGAAGGGGTGCACTGGGCCGTAGTGGAGCTCGGAAATACGCTGCCCAGGACTTGAGTGAAATAATCGCACCCCTCTCTTGCGAAAAAAAATAGTAGAGCAGCACCTAGGACAGCGTATTTCCGAGCCCCACTACGGTCCAGTGCACCCCTTCCTTTAGACTCTTTCGTGGCGCGCAACGCACTGGGCCGTAGTGGAGCTCGGAAATACGCTGTCCCAGGACTTGAGTTAAATAATCGCACCCCCTGTCTTGCGAAAAAAAGTAGTAGAGCAACACTCGGGCAGCGTATTTCCGAGCCCCACTACGGTCCAGTGCGTTACGCGCCACGAAAGAGTCTAAAGGAAGGGGTGCACTGGGCCGTAGTGGGGCTCGAAAATACGCTGCCCCAGGACTTGAGTTAAATAATCGCACCCCTCTCTTGCGAAAAAAAGTAGTAGAGCAGCACTTGGGCAGCGTATTTCCGAGCCCCACTACGATCCAGTGCATTGCGCGCCACAAAAGAGTCTAAAGGAAGGGGTGCACTGGGCCGTAGTGGGGTTTGGAGGTACGCTGCCCCAGGACTTGAGTTAAATAATCTCTCCCCTCTCTCGCGAAAAAAATAGTACAGCAGCACCTAGGACAGCGTATTTCCGAGCCCCACTACGGTCCAGTGCGTTGCGCGTCACAAAAGAGTCTAAAGGAAGAGGTGCACTGGGACGTAGTGGGGCTCGGAAATACGCTGTCCTAGGTGCTGCTCTACTACTTTTTTTCGCAAGAGAGGGGTGCGATTATTTAACTCAAGTCCTGGGGCAGCGTATTTCCGAGCCCCACTACGGTCCAGTGCACCCCTTCCTTTAGACTCTTTCGTGGCGCGCAACGCACTGGGCCGTAGTGGAGCTCGGAAATACGCTGTCCCAGGACTTGAGTTAAATAATCGCACCCCCTGTCTTGCGAAAAAAAGTAGTAGAGCAACACTCGGGCAGCGTATTTCCGAGCCCCACTACGGTCCAGTGCGTTGCGCGCCACAAAAGAGTCTAAAGGAAGAGGTGCACTGGGACGTAGTGGGTCTGGAGGTACGCTGCCCCAGGACTTGAGTTAAATAATCTCTCCCCTCTCTCTTGCGAAACAAGTAGTAGAGCAGCACTTGGGCAGCGTATTTCCGAGCCCCACTACGGTCCAGTGCGTTGCGCGCCACAAAAGAGTCTAAAGGAAGGGGTGCACTGGGCCGTAGTGGGGTCTGGAGGTACACTGTCCCAGGACTTGAGTTAAATAATCTCTCCCCTCTCTTGCGAAAAAAGTAGTAAAGCAGCACCTAGGACAGCGTATTTCCGAGCCCCACTACGGTCCAGTGCATTGCGCGCCGCGAAAGAGTCTAATGGAAGGGGTGCACTGGGCCGTAGTGGGGCTCGGAAATACGCTGCCCCAGGACTTGAGTTAAATAATCGCACCCTCTCTTGCGAAAAAAAGTAGTAGAGCAGCACCTAGGACAGCGTATTTCCGAGCCCCACTACGTTCCAGTGCACCCCTTCCTTTAGACTCTTTTGTGGCGCGCAATGCACTGGGCCGTAGTGGGTCTCGGAAATACGCTGCCCAGGACTTGAGTTAAATAATCTCTCCCCTCTCTCGCGAAAAAAATAGTACAGCAGCACCTAGGACAGCGTATTTCCGTGCCCCACTACGTTCCAGTGCACCCCTTCCTTTAGACTCTTTTGTGGCGCGCAATGCACTGGGCCGTAGTGGGTCTCGGAAATACGCTGCCCAGGACTTGAGTTAAATAATCTCTCCCCTCTCTCGCGAAAAAAATAGTACAGCAGCACCTAGGACAGCGTATTTCCGTGCCCCACTACGTTCCAGTGCACCCCTTCCTTTAGACTCTTTTGTGGCGCGCAATGCACTGGGCCGTAGTGGGTCTCGGAAATACGCTGCCCCAGGACTTGAGTTAAATAATCTCTCCCTCTCTCGCGAAAAAAATAGTACAGCAGCACCTAGGACAGCGTATTTCCGTGCCCCACTACGTTCCAGTGCACCCCTTCTTTAGACTCTTTTGTGGCGCGCAATGCACTGGGCCGTAGTGGGTCTCGGAAATACGCTGCCCCAGGGCTTGAGTTAAATAATCGCACCCCCCCCCCCCTCTGCCTCTGTCGACCTGGGTAATGTGCATGACATATCAAATGAAAGCTCAATGGATACCATCTGCCAGTTCCTCCAGCGTCACGTGGTCAACACGAGCCATCCTTTGTTGACCATTTAACTTGTTCCCCCGCTTTCCATGCTGTCCCCCTAAAACGCAGAAACCTCAAGCGAGAAGCATATATCACTCCATAAGTCACCCCCTCGCTTGTGGACAGCGGTAAAGAGGCTATTCACTTATAGTAAATCCATAAATCGATAATTAATTAATACATTTAATTACTGCTATTGCTGATCCTGTCCACCTAAAACGCAGAAACCTCAAGCGAGAAGCATACGTCACTCCATAAGTCACCCGCCTCGCTTGTGGACAGCGGGTAAAGAAGCTAAGCACTTATAGTAAATACATAAATCGATAATTAATTAATACATCCATTTGCTGCTATTGCTGATCCTGTCCACCTAAAACGCAGAAACCTCAAGCGAATAGCATACGTCACTCCATAAGTGATCCCCTCGCTTGTGGACAGCGGGTAAAGAAGCTTTTCACTTATAGTAAATCCATAAATCGATAATTAATTAATACATCCAATTGCTGCTATTGCTGATCCTGTCCAACTAAAACGCAGAAACCTCAAAAACTTACATGCAAAAGTCCATTTATGTTCTACAGCTTCAGGCTCCACTTGTGGACACCCTAGAAAAATCGCTATTAAAAATAATATTAATGAAAATTTATATTTTTTATAATTAATTATATTATATTTAATAAGTTAATTTAATTAATATATATTTAATTATTTAATTAATTAATTTGTGGCCTCCCAGTAGCAGACAATTTCGTACTACTGTTTACTGCCTACAACCAACTGTTTGATTGGCTGTTTTTGGTCACGTGACCGGTGCCAGCCAATCAGATGGTCGGCTCCGTTTCCAGCGTTGCCATGTCTAATTTTTAAACTTTAATTAATTCTAGCGGCCAAACGGTAGAAAATTCAGATAGGGACACTATATATATTCGGAATCAGCGTAAAAAGTTCTATAATATACGTTTTTTTTTCCAAAGATTTCCGGAGTTGCCCTTTAATAATAATAGTTAATAATAATAATACTTAAGAATAGTTAATAATCATAATAGTTAATAATAATAAGACTTAATAATAATAATAATAGTTAATAATAATATCAATAGTTAATAATAATTAGACTTATTAATAATTAGACTTATTAATAATAAGACTTAATAATAGTAATAATACTTAAAATATGTTGGAAATACAAAAAATAATACTTAATAATAATAATACTTAATAGTAATACTAATAATACTTAATAATAATAATAATACTTCAGAATAATAATAATAATTAATAATAATACATAATAGTAATAATAATAATAATATTTAATAATAATAAGACTTAATAATAATAAAAATAGTTAATAATAATAATGGTTAATTATAATAATACTTAAGAATAAAAATAATACTTAATAGTAATACTAATAATACTTAATAATAATAATAATAATACTTCAAAATAATAATAATACTTAATAACAATAATAACACTAAATGATAATAATACTTAATAATAATAATACATAACAATAATAATAATACTTCAAAATAATAATAATAGTTAATAATAATAATACTTCAAAATATTAATAACACTAAATAATAATAATATTTAATAATAATAATAATAGTTAATAATACTTAATAATAAGAATGATAATACTTAATAATACGTAATACTAGTTAATAATAATAATAAGACTTAATAATAATGATACTTTATAACAATAATAACACTAAATAATAATGAGACTTAATAATAATAATAATACTTAATAGTAATAATAATAGTTCATAATAATATAGATTTATTATAAATTTGATAATTTTTGTTTGGGGGGGGGGGTAAGTTGATGAAAGGTCTCAGTCACTGCGGGAGTGTTTATACGTGCAGTTCGTGAGTGACGAAAGATTGGCAGACGGATAATAATGATAATAATAGTTGATAGTCAAAATAATTAATATTAAATTAAATAGTAATTAATCAATTTAATAATAATATAGATAATAATTAGATAATAATCAGATAATAATAATAATATAGATATATAATTAGATATATTATTAGATATATAGATATAGAATATAGATAATAATATAGATAATAATATAAATAATAATATAGATATATAATTAGATATATAGATGTAGAATATAGATAATAATATAGATAATAATTAGATAATAATAATAATAATAATATAGATAATAATTAGATAATAATAATAATAATATCGATAATAATTAGATAATAATTAGATCAACTATTTATATAGGTTTAGTTTCTTTGGCACTAGAGGGTCCGAAACTTGCAATAATCTTCCTACACCTAGGCCGTGTTATCAACCTGTTATCTCCGTGTTATCATATGTTATCAAAGACACTCAATTTGTAGTTTTTATTATTAATTGAATTAATAATAATTAGTTTTGGTGGTGAGTTTAAACCGCAACTCCATTTTATTTTGACAGAAGGAAACTTTTTTCCCCTCCAGGGAAAAAGTGGGAAAACAAAATGGCGGACAGTTGAGGGGAAAAACCAGGGAAATTGGGGGAAAAGAGGGAAAAAGGGAAAAAGGAGGGCCGTAAGCTTTTTTTCTATTACCAAAGGCAATCTGTTATCAGGTGTTATCAAGTGTTATCATGTGTTACAGGGAAAAGTAGATGATGATACGATAATAAAGATAATGTGATATGATAATTATAATTAAGTAATATGATAATATTAAATGATAACATGTGCTTGTAACTCAATGAAGAGTCCACTTCCAATTTCCCCTTTTTCCCCTCTTCTCTTATTTTCCCCTTTCCCCCTCCGCACTAGAATATAAGGCTTTACTTTGAGATTTCCCCCTTTCCCTCTTCCCTTACGTTTCCCTTTTTCCCCTTCGTGCTAGAATATAAGGCTTTACTTTGAGATTTCCCCTTTCCCCTCTTCCCTTATTTTTCTCTTTCTCCCTCCGCACTAGAATATCAGGCTTTACTTTCAGATTTCCCCTTTCCCCTCTTCCCTTATGTTTCCCCTTTTCCCTCTTCCTCAATGCTTCCTTTTTCCCCTCCGTACTAGAATATCAGGCTTTACTTTGAGATTTCCCCTTTCCCCTCTTCCCTTACGTTTCCCTTTTTCCCCTTCGTGCTAGAATATAAGGCTTTACTTTGAGATTTCCCCTTTCCCCTCTTCCCTCATGTTTCTCTATTTCCCCTCCGTCCTAGAATATCAGGCTTTACTTTGAGATTTCCCCTTTCCCCTCTTCCCCTATGTTTCTCTATTTCCCCTTCGTACTAGAATATCAGGCTTTACTTTGAGATTTCCCCTTTTCCCTCTTCCCTAATGTTTCCCTTTTTCCCTTCCATACTAGAATATAAGGCTTTACTTTGAGATTTCCCCTTTCCCCTCTTCCCTTACGTTTCGCTTTTTCCCCTCCGCACTAGAATATCAGGCTTTACTTTTGCAATTCCCCCTTTCCCCTATGTTTCCCTTATGTTTCCCTTTTTCCCCTCCGTACTAGAATATCAGGCTTCACTTTTACATTTCCCCATTTCCTCTTGCCCTATGTTTCTCTATTTCCCCTCCGTACTAGAATATCAGGCTTTACTTTCAGATCCCTTTTCCCTCCTTTCGTTAGATTTCCCTTTCCAGACTCCATTTTCCCCTTTTTTGGGGGGAATTTCCCTCCATAGTGGAAACACTGTTGGAACCGAAAGAGGGGGTTGCGCACTGTTCGAGCGCTCAGTTCTTCCGCAGCTGGCGGACCGTGCGGACGTGGACTATGTCGTCTCCGCTTTCCATTAATTTTCACAAATTTTCACCAGCACTATTTAATACGTGAAATCAAGAATAAAAAATCATTTGAAATCAGGACAAAATGGACAATAACAATTTGGATACGATGGAAAGTCTCAGCACAACGTGGGATGAATTTTTCGGTAAGTGAAAACTTTTTTTTTTTTTTCCCCGAAAGTTTCTTGTGGCTTTTTTTATTATTACTGTTTTGGGAACGAAATTTAATAAATATTTAATATAATTAATGTCTATTAAGATAGAGATTTTAGAGTGTTATCAGTTTGTTATCAATTTGTTATCAATTGTTATCACACGTCTCGCCGGGTGCCGTATGAAAACCGAGTTGTTCTGCAGCTGCACTTTTATTCTTTTTTTCTTCTTCCTCGAAAAATTTTCTGCAGCACTTGTGTGTGTAAGGTGTGTAAGGTGTGTATGGTGTGTAAGTGTGTAGTAAATAAATTTAATGTAATTTTTTTTAAATTAAGTTAAAAATTATTAAAATTATGACATTAAATCAATTTCTGGTTTTATGTATTTAGTGTATACGCAGTGTGTGTAAGGTGTGTGTAAGGTGTGTAAGGTGTGTAAGGTGTGTAAGTGTGTGTGTAAGTTTGTAAGAAATAAATTTAATGTAATGTTGAATTAAGTTAAAAATGATCAAAATTATGACATTAAATCAATTTCTGGTTTTATGTATTTAGTGTATACGCAGTGTGTGTAAGGTGTGTGTAAGGTGTGTAAGGTGTGTAAGTGTGTGTGTAAGTGTGTAATAAATAAATTTAATATAATTTTTAAATTAAGTTAAAAATGATAAAAATTATGAAATTAAATAAATTTTTGGTTTTATGTATTTAATGTTAATTATACGCGGTGTGTGTAAGGTGTGTAAGGTGTGTAAGTGTGTAATAAATAAATTTCATGTAATTTTTAAATTAAGTTAAAAATTATTAAAATTATGAAATTAAATAAATTTCTGGTTTTATGTTAAATATATAGTGTTAAATATACGCAGTGTGTGTAAGTGTGTAAGGTGTGTAAGGTGTGTAAGTGTGAAATAAATAAATTTAATATAATTTTTAAATTAAGTTAAAAATGATCAAAATTATGAAATTAAATAAATTTTTAGTTTTATGTATTTAGTGTTGTATATACCCGGTGTGTGTAAGGTGTGTAAGGTGTGTATGGTGTGTAAGTCTATATTAAATAAAGTTAATATAATTTTTAAATTAAGTTAAAATGATAAAAAATATTAAATTAAATACATTTTTGGTTGTATATACGCGGTGTGTGTAAGTGTGTAAGGTGTGTAACTCTGTGTGTGTGTGTGTATCACGTGACCGGAAATAGGCGCGCACAAAAACATACACTTCAGCGCGGGGGGTGGACAACTTTCGGAAAACTGTCACCCAAGTTATTTTTAGAATTAAAAAAAAAAATTCATTATTATTATTATTATTATTATAAATTATTGTTCCAGGCTAATAGGTGTGGGGTATGATAGCGAGTGATAATGTTGATAACACTGTGATAACATAGTGATAACACAGGGGTCTTTAGAAGAAATATTTTCTTTTTTGTTAAACAAAATAGTTTACTTTCATTAGCGACTTTTGTTGATATTATCAACTGCCAGGCAAGGAAGGTTCTGTTCCAGGGGGCTGGCAACTTCCCAGAATTCCTTGGCACATGTTATCAACGTGTTATCACCGTGTTATCATGTGTTATCAGTCAGTTATCACACGTTATACCCCAAAATGTCGCTTAAAAAAAAAGACTGACCCCTTTACTACGGACAGACTATTTAAGTGCGTTTATAAGGCGATGAAAATTTTTGCAAAAATTTGCAAAAAATTCGCGAAATATTTTTCTGCTAAAAATTTTGCAAAATTTTTAAAAAACTGATTTAATGGAGGTGTCCGCTATACAGAGGTCGGACCTCTCTACTACGGACAGTCCATTTAAATACCTTTATTGCCAAAATTTTGATGAAAATATTTGTAAAAATTTGCAAAAAATTTACGAAATACTTTTGTGCTAAAAATTTTGCAAAATTTATAAAAAATTGATTTAATGGAGGTGTCCGCTATAGAGAGGTCGGACCTCTCTACTACGGACAGTCCCTTTAAATACCTTTATTGCCAAAATTTCGATGAAAATATTTGCAAAAATTTGCGAAAAAATTTGCGAAATACCTTTGTGCTAGAAATTTTGCATTATTTTAAAAAGTGGACTTAATTAAGGTGTCCGCTTAAGTTTATTATTAAATAATTACATAATAATAAATTAATTTATTATTTACTAATATTAATTTTTGTTATTTAATTTATAATTAATGTATTATTTAATTAATAAATAATTAGATAAAACTTAATTTATTAAAAGAAATGAATCCGATTTAATTGTATTCTGATTGTATATTATATTGATAATTATTTATTACACTTTATTTTATTTTATTAATTATTATTATTACTTATTATTATTATTACTATTTATTATTTATTTTATTACATTGATAAGTTTTAATTATAATTTATATTTATATCTTAATTAATCTGTAATTTTGAAATAAAATTAAATGAATATAAATCACGATTTGTAATGTGATGGAATTTTGTTAGAATGGAAAAGGCCAAGGGGTTCGAAACTCCGAGGAAGAGTGTACGAAGATTATTTGATAACATATAACAACATGGAGATAACACGGAGATAACAGGTTGATAACAGTGATAGCATGACCCATGTGTACGAAGATTATTGCAACTTTCGGACCCCCTCGGAAAAAGCCAATGTAAGAAAGTAGTGTTGCCACTTTTCAGTTTTCCCCTTTTTCCCCTCTTCCCTTATCTTTCCCCTTTTTCCCCCTCCGTGCATGAATGTACAGGGTCTAGATTTCCTCTTGACTTTCTTCTCTTCCCTTCGTCTTCCCTTTTCAGACCCCTTTTCCCCCTTTTTCAGGGAACTTCCCTACAGTATTGGAAACACTGGTGTGTGTGTATTTCCATTTTCCCCTCTTCCCTTATCTTTCCCCTTTTTCCCCTCCGTCCAAGAATGTACAGGGTCTAGATTTCCTCTTGACTCTCTTCTCTTCGTTTTCCCTTTTCAGACTCCATTTCCCCTTTTTTCAGGGAACTTCCCTGCAAAAGTGGAAACACTGGTGTGTGTGTATTTCCATTTCCCCCCTCTTTCCTCATTTTTCCCCTTTTTCCCCCTCCGTCCAAGAAATGTACAGGGTCTAGATTTCATCTTGACTCTCTTCTCTTCGTTTTCCCTTTTCAGACCCCATTTCCCCCCTCTTTCAGGGAACTTCCCTGCAAAAGTGGAAACACTGTAAGAAAGAGATGCATTGACAAGTGGAAGGGCATAACATAAGGATCAGTGTCATCCGCTTCGTATTACAACTTCTTCTTGCAGCAAGGGGTCCGAAACTCCGAGGAAAAGTGTACGAAGATTATTTGATAACAAATGATAACACGAAGATAACAGGTTGATAACAGTGATAACATGACCTAGGTGTATACGAACATTATTGCAAGTTTCGGACCCCCTTGGGAATCAATCAAGCCGAGAAATTTACAAGGGGGTCCGAAACTCCGTGGAAAAGTGTACGAAGATTTTTTGATAACATATGATAACACGAAGATAACACGGAGATAGCAGTGATAATGTGACCTTGGTGTACGAAGATTATTGGAAGTTTCGGACCCCTCGTCTTTCAGCACAGTTCTCATTTCACGGACCCCGAAAAAAAAACCACGTGACCAAAAATCAGTCTCTGTTATCACTGGTTATCAACGTGTTATCAGATGTTATCAGTGTGTTGTTATCCTGAGTTATAAGTCTGCTTTTAAGTGTCGTGCCTTTGCCAAGGGGTCCGAAACTTCGAATGATTTTCGTACACCTAGGTCATGTTATCTGTGGTTATCAACGTGTTATCTTCGTGTTATCATATGTTATCAATGCGTTATTATCCCGTGTTATAAATCTGCTTTGAAGGGGTCCGAGACTTCGGTGAAAAGTGTACGAAGATAATTTGATAACATACGATAACAGGTTGATAACAGTGATAACCTGACCTGGGTGTAGGAAGATGATTCTAAGTTTCGGACCCCTTGGGAATCAATTAAGCTGAGGAATTTACAAGGGGTCCGAAACTCAGTGGAAAAGTCTACGATGATTATTTGATAATATATGATAACAGGTTGATAATAGTGATAACATGACCTAAGTGTACGAAGATTATTGCAAGTTTCGGACCCCCTTGGCCTTTGCATGCTGCTGTGAAACTTTTGTCGACTTCTTCCCAATTTTGGGAAGTTTTCCCCGTTTCCCTTATCGCCTGTTATCAGCATTGCCTATTCAGGTTTTCCCCTCGACTCATCGTAATCTTCATATGCATGACGGTTATCATCAGTGGTTATCAATGTTATCGATACTTACTAAAGGGCGTGGGAAAATCTTTTTCTTGGGTGGGAAAGTGAAATTTTTTATGATTTTTTTATGATTTGTTGATAAAGAAAATGTGGAAAAAGTCGATAGGAAAGTTGTTGATAACAGGATGATAACATTGATAACATGTGATAACAAGTGATAATGTAGAATGTAGGACACTTGTAAGTATCGTGTTTCTAGTGTCCGTTGCTTACGTTTCAAGTATGTTTACATTTCCCAACTGCACTTGGAAACATTCAACTTGGAAAAAAGGGGAAAAGGGGAAAAAGGGAAAAATGGGGAGGGATGTGAAGAAAGGAAGAAATCTCAAAAAGGGGGAAAGAGGAAAAAGAGAAAGAGGGAAAAGTGGGAGAAAATGAGGGGAAATGGGAAAAGGGGAAAATTGCAAGAAAGGAAAAGGAGGAAAGAGGGGGAAATGGGGGAAAAATGAAGGGAAAGGGAAAATTGCGAAAAATGGCAATAAAGGAAAAGAGGGAAAGAGGGGAAAATGGGGGAAATCAGGAGGAAGGAAAAATTGAAAAAATGACAAAAAGAAGGAAATGACGAAAAAGGGAAAACATTGACAGAGGGAAAAATGGGGGAAATGGGGAGAAAGGAATTATTGACAAAAAGGGAAAAAGGGGAAACATGGGGGGAAATGAGGAGAAAGGAAAAATTGAAAAAATGACATAAAGGGAAAAAAGGGAAAGAGGGGAAAATGAGGAAAAAGTGAAAATTGACAAAAAGGGAAAAAGGGGAAACATGGGGGGAAATGAGGAGAAAGGAAAAATGGAAAAAATGACAAATAAGGGAAAATGAGAAATGACAGTGGTGTAAAACTCTGAAAAATCTTTATCAACTCAGATGATATTATCAGTGTTATCAACATGTTATCAACGTGTTATCAATGTGTTATCAACGTGTCATTTACGAGTGCAAAGAACTCTGACGATGTGCAGTCAGTTGTGCATAACCAAAGTTACAAGTTACATTTTTACGGATGAATCAAGGGGTCCGAAACTTGCAATAATCTTCGTACACCTAGGTCGTGTTATCACTGTTATCATCCTGTTATCTCCATGTTATCCTCGTGTTATCACATGTTATCAAATAATCTTCGTTCACCTAGGTCGTGTTATCACTGTTATCAACCTGTTATCTCTGTGTTTTCTCCGTGTTACCATGTGTTATCAAATAATCTTCGTACACTTTTCCACGGAGTTTCGGACCCCTTGTAGATTCCTCGGCTATATTAATTCCCAATGGGTCCGAAACTTGCAATAATCTTCGTACACCTAGGTCATGTTATCACTGTTATCAACCTGTTATCTCCCTGTTATCCTCGTGTTATCAACGTGTTATCAAATTTTTACTGAGTTTCGGACCCCTTGTATATTCCTCCTCTTGATTTATTCCCATGGGGTCCGAAACTCCCAATAGTCTTCGTACACCTAGGCCATGTTATCACTGTTATCTCCGTGTTATCATATGTTATCAACTTGTCATCAAATAATCCTCGTACGCTTTTCCTCGGAGTTTCGAACCCCCTGTATAGTTCTAATGATCGTGTCAAGGGGTCCGAAACTTGCAATAATCTTCGTACACCGAGATCGTGTTATCACTGTTATCAACCTGTTATCTCCATGTTATCATATGTTATCAAATAATCTTCGTACACTTTTTCACTAAGTTTCGGACCCCCTTGTAAATTCCTCGGCTAGATTAATTCCCAAGGGGTCCGAAACTTCCAATAATCTTCGTACACCTAGGTCATGTTATAACTGTTATCTCCATGTTATCTCCGTGTTATCAAATAATCTTCGTACACTTTTCCTCGGAGTTTCAGACCCCTTGCTTATTTATGACTATTTTTTTTTTCTCTCGAACTAGTAAGTAGTAAAAAAGTAGCATTTTTTGGTGGGATCCTCGTTAGTCGTCTGCTAAGCGTCTGTGCTAGATTAATGACTTAATTAGTGTCACATTAACTCGGCCCCAGAACCGTTTGACAAAACATCAGGTTTTTACTATTTTTTTAATGCCTGTGTAATTTATGTTCAGTAGTGAATCTAATCTGTCGAATACGTGGACAGTACGTAAAGTATCTATACAAAAAGGCATCATGTCCACCTATTCGACAGATTTGCCTATCCTTGTAATGCATACACACTACTTTTATTATTATTGTTAATAGTAAAACAAATCTGTCGAGTACGTGGACAGTACGTAAAGTATCTATACGAACGAGCATCATGTCCACCTATTCGACAGATTTGCTTATCCTTGTAATGCAGACACACTATTTTTATTATTATTTTTAATGGTAAATCTAATCTGTCGAATACGTGGACAGTATATAACGTATCTATACAAAAGGGCATTGTGTCCACCTATTCGACAGATTTACTTATCCTTGTAATCCAAACACACTATTATTATTATTATTGCTTGTTAACAGTAAATCAAATCTGTCGAATCCTTGGACAGCGCATTTATTACCACCAGGCGGTCGTGTCCACCTATTCGACAGATTCGCTTATCCCTTCTTACTGCATTCGTATTGTTCCCAGCCAGTGTTCCCACTTTTCAATTTTCCCTATTTCCCCTCTTCTCTTATTCTTCCCTTTTCAGACCCCATTTCCCCATTTTTCGGGGAATTTCCCTGCAAAAGTGGAAACACTGTTCCCTGCATTATCAAAGATAATTATTATTAACCAATGGGTCTAAACGGACAAATTTAGAGGGACAATAGTTAATAGTTAGACAACGAGGCGGAACTGATGATAACAACTGATAACTACTGTTAGTGCGGGCGACATATTCATCCAAAGGGGGTCCGAAACTCAGTGGAAAAGTGTACGAAGATTATTTGATAACATGGAGATAACAGGTTGATAACAGTGATAACAGTTATAACATGACCTAGGTGTACGAAGATTATTGGAAGTCTCGGATCCCTTGGGAATAATCAAGCCGAGGAATTTACAAGGGGGTCCGAAACTCAGTGGAAAAGTGTACGAAGATTATTTGATAACAAATGATAAAATGGAGATAACAGGTTGGTAACAGTGATAACACGACCTAGGTGTACGAAGATTATTGGAAGTTTCGGACCCCGTGGGAATTAATCAAGCCGAGGAATCTACAAGGGTTCCGAAACTCAGATTATTTGATAACATATGATAACACGAAGATAACAGGTTGATAATAGTGATAACACGACCTAGGTGTACGAAGATTACTGCAAGTTTCGGACCCCCTTGGAAGTTTAGCGTGAAAACTTTATGAACGAAATAAAAATAATTATTTTTATTTTAAAATTTAATTTATTATTAAAAATTTTTATTTAATTTATTTTTCAATAATCAATTAATAATTTTATTTAATTATTTATTTTTAAAATAAATTTTAAAAAATTAATTAATTTTTAAATAAAATTAATAATAAATTAAGTTAATCCAATTAAGATATCGAAATTAATAGTTTGATAAGAAATAGGTAATTTTTAGAAATTATTGTAATAAATTGTTTTTAATTTTATCGCTTTTAATCAACCTGTTATCATGTGTTATCATCTGATTTATAAAGCGTGTTATCAGCGTGTTATCAAGTGTGTTATCAGGTGTTATCAACCTGATCTCCGAGTCTCTATCTAACTTTTGCTGTATATATAAACCCTGTTATCAATTGTTATCATCGCATTATCATATGTTATCATGTGTTATTAACATGTTATCAAAGTGTTATCAGGTGTTATCAACGTGCTATCAGTTTTGATCAGCGTATTATCAGGTGTTATCACTTGTTGTCGTATGTTAGCAGGGGCTATCAACGTGTTATCAGGTGTTATCACATGTTATCGTCCTTATACAAGATTCTGTGGGGCCCGGTTTCGGTCTGTGTTATCAACGTGTCATCAAGTGTTATCACAACTTATCGTCCCTATATAAGATTCTTTGAGATTCGGTTTCGGTCTATAAGCGTGTTATCAAGTGTTATCACCATGTTATCAACATGTTATCAGGTGTTATCACATGTTGTCGTCCTTAAATAAGATTCTGTGGGGTCCGGTTTTGGTCTATAAGCGCGTTATCAAGTGTTATCACGTGTTATCAGGTGTTATCACCATGTTATCAGCGTGTTATCTTGTGGTAGGGACGGTCATCGGGGGCGATTATTGGAGTTGATTTACAATAGGCGTTTCCCTAGGCAAAAGGCGAAAACTCACCTTTGCCTTTTTCCATTCAAATCTCCACCCTTTTTTCTATTCAATTATATTCTATAATATTATCCATCTATCTATCTATCTATCCATCTATCTATCTATCTGTCTGTCTATCTGTCTATCTATGTATCTATCCATCCATCTATCCATCTGTCTATCCATCTGTCTATCCATCTATCTATCTATCTATCTATCTATCTATCTATCTATCTATCTATCTATCTATCTATCTATCTATCTATCTATCTATCTATCTATCTGTCTGTCTGTCTGTCTGTCTATGTTTCTATCTATCTATTTATATGTATATCTATCTATCTATCTATCTGTCTGTCTATCTTTCTATTTATCTGTCTATCCATCTGCCTATCTATTTAGTTGTCTGTCTATTTATCTATCTATCAATCTATCTATCTATCTATCTATCTACCTACCTACCTACCTATCTATCTATCTATCTATCTATCTATCTATCTATCTATCTATCTATCTATCTGTCCGTCCATCTATCCATCCATCTATCCGTCCATCCATCTATTTAACTGTCTATCTATCTGTATATCTATCTATCTACCTATCTATCCATCTAACTGTCTATCCATCTATCTAGATATATATTATATATCTTAATAGATATCCCTTGTAATGAACAAAATAGCAATTAACAAAATTTGAATTGAATTTAATTCAATAGAAGTAAATAGTCTGTCATAGTAATAGTAAAATAAATATTAAATAAATAAAATAATAATAGTAATAATAATAAATAATAAATAAATAAAATAATAAATAAATAAAATAAATAAAATAATAAATAAATAAAATAAATAAATAAATAAAATAAATAAATAAATAAAGTCTTTTATAGTAAAAATAAAATAAATTTCATTCAATAAAAGTAAATAGTCTTTTATAGTAATAAAAAATAGTCATAAAATAAATAATAAATAATAAATAATAATAGATAATAAAACAAAATTCTTTCATAATAAATATAAAATAATTAGTAAATTATAATAAAAACAATAAATAAATAAATAAAGTCTTTTATAGTAATAAAAATAGTCATAAAATAAATAGTAAATAATAATAATAATAAATAATTGTACAAAATTCTTTCATAATAAATACAAAATAATTAGTAAATAAATAATAATAAATAATAATAAATAATAACACAAAATTCTTTCATAGTAAATATAAAATAATTAGTAAATGAAATAATAATAATAAATAATAATAATAAATGAATAAATACATTAAGTCTCTCATAATAAAAATAAAATAAATTTAATTCAATCAAAGTAATAAATCACTCTCATTTGTCACTGTGATTAATGCGTCGAAAAGAATCACAAGAATCACAAATCTGAGAATCATGAATCACGAGCATTATTGCGCAGTTTTCAACCCCCCGCTGACTTCCTCCGAAAGCAAGGGAGGGGTCGGAAACTCCGAGAAAGAGGATACGAAGATTATTTGATAACAGGGAGATAACATTGATTTTTTGGTTGGTTTCGGACCCCCTTGAGAGAAAACTCGAATGGTAACTTCGGAGCAAGGGGGGGGGTCGGAAACTCCGAGAAAGAGGCTACGAAGATTATTCGATAACATGTGATAACAAGGTGATAACATGACCTTAGGTGTGCGAAGATTATCGTTAGTTTCGGACCCCTTGGGAAAAAACTCCAGTGATAACTTCGGAGCAAGGGGGGTCGGAAACCCCGATAAAGAGGATACGAAGATTATTCGATAACATGTGATAACAAGGTGATAACATGACCTCAGGTGTGCGAAGATTATTGCAAGTTTCCTACCCCCCCTGGCTCCGAAGTTACCATTCCAGTGTTTTCTCAAGGGGGTCCGAAACCAACAATAATCTTCGTACACCTAGGTCGTGTTATCACATGTTATCGAATAATCTTCGTAGCCTCTTTCTCGGAGTTTTCGACCCCCTTGAGAAAAAACTCGAATGATAACTTCGGAGCCAGGGGTCTGAAACTACAAAAAATCTTCGTATTACCTAGGTCGTGTTATCACCTTGTTATCGGATGTTATCTCCGTGTTATCAAATAATCTTCGTACAGTTTTCCTTAGAGTTTTCGACCCCTGATTTTTTTCTCGAATTTTGAATTTTTTAAATATTTTTTTAAAAGGGACTACAAGAGAGGGTTCGCTACTCTCGAGAATCTGATAAAGAATCTTGGCGAGAATCATAGAAGAATCCAAGGGGTCTGAAACTTCCAATAATCTTCGTACACCTAGGTCATTATCACTGTTATCAACCTGTTATCTCTTTGTTATCTCGGTGTTATCATGTGTTATCAAATAATCTTCGTACACTTTTCTCCGGAGTTTCAGACCCCTTGGAAGAATCTCTATAATTTTTATCAACAAGAAATTAAATTGTAAATTTTCTAAAATTAAGTTTTTTTGTTTGAAATGGTGATAACCAGTGATAACAAGTTGATAACACGGTGATAACACTTGATATAACGGAAGAAATTTTCGAAAGTTTTTGAGAACGTGTTATTATCGTGTTATCATCGTGTTATCAGTGTAATCAGCACATTTTCACTTGTTATCACCCTGTTATAATTGTGTTATCAGTGTTATCAGCACATTTTCATTCGTTATCACCGTGTTATCAACTTGTTATCACTGGTTATCAACGGTGGTTTTGGGCGGGTTTACGACCCCTGGTGGCTTTTTTTGGAAACTGAAAAGTTACACGTCTGGCTGCAGCAGTCAACACTTACTCCAGTGTTTCCACTTTCAATTTCCCCTTTTTCCCCTCTTCCTTTATTTTCCCTCCTTTTCCCTTCCGTGCTAGACTACAGGCAGTAGTTCTAGATTTTCCTCTTTTTCAGGGAACTTCCCTGCAGCAGTCAACACTTACTCAAAAGTTTCCACTTTCAATTTCCCCTTTTTCCCCTCTTCCTTTATTTTCCCTCCTTTTCCCTTCCGTGCTAGACGACAGGTAGTAGTTCTAGATTCACCCCTTTTTCCTTCTCACACTTTTCCCTTTTCAGTCCCCATTTCCCCCTTTTTTCAGGAACTTCCCTGCAGCAGTCAACATTTACTCAACAATTTCCACTTTCAATTTCCCCTTTTTTCCCTTCTGTGCTAGACCACAGGCTGTAGTTCTAGATTTTCCCCTTTTCCTTCTCTCACTTTTCCCTTTTCAGTCCCCATTTCCCCCTTTTTCAGGGAACTTCCCTGCAGCAGTACTTAGTCAACAGTGTTTCCACTTTCAATTTCCCCTTTTTTCCCTCTTCCTGTATTTCCCCCCTTTTGCCTTCCGTGCTAGACGACAGGCTGTAGTTCTAGATTTTCCCCTTTTCCTTCTCTCACTTTTCCCTTTTCGGTCCCCATTTCCCCCTTTTTCAGCGAACTTCCCTGCAGCAGTCAGCACTTTCTCAACAGTTTCCACTTTCAATTTCCCTTTTTTTCCCTCTTCCTGTATTTCCCCCCTTTTACCTTCCATGCTAGACGACAGACTGTAGTTCTAAATTTTTCCCCTTTCAGTCCCCATTTTCCCCTTTTTCAGGGAAATTCCCCGCAGCAGTCAACACTTACTCAACTACCTTTACATTCCTTCTTCAATGGCAACTCACCACTTGACTTGACTTCACCCCAAGGGGGTGGGCAACTAGTATTATCAGCCTGTTATCAACCTGTTATCATGCGTTATCAACTTGTTATCATCTATTAGTAAGTACTCTTTTTTATACGAAATTATTTATTATCCACTGGCTAAAGGAATGCTACTTGACGTTGCTGGTAAATATTTGTCCAAATTCCTGTGGTATGATAACAGGTGATAACAGATGATAACCAGTGATAACACAGTGGTCAAGGGGGTTCGTGGACTTTGATGGTTTTCCTCAAAGCTGTTGCAGTGAATGGGGCAAACGTGTTGAACGTAACAGTTGGGAAGCTTATCAGACGAGGGGTCCGAAACTCTGAGGGAAAGTGTACGAAGATTATTTGATAACAAATGATAACACGGAGATAACAGGTTGATAACCATGATAACATGACTTGGGTGTACGAAGGTTATTTGATAATATATGATAACACGGAGATAACAGGTTGATAACTGTGATAACATGACCTAGGTGTACGAAGATTATTGCAAGTTTCGGACCCCCTTGTTATCAGATTTGGAGAACTCGTTAACCACCGGAAGAAAACCCGGTCACTTACTTCCAAATGGTTCTTTCGTAAGACTTTCCACAGGCTCCAGATGGCGTTACCAGTGCGTTATCAAGTGTTATCAAATGTTATCCAGGGGTTAATAAGCGTTATCAAGTGTTATCAATGCATTATCAGGCGTTATCAATGCGTTATCAAGTATTATCCATGGGTTAATAAGCGTTATCAAGTGTTATCAAATGTTATCCAGGGGTTAATAAGCGTTATCAAGTGTTATCAATGCATTATCAGGCGTTATCAATGCGTTATCAAGTATTATCCATGGGTTAATAAGCGTTATCAAGTGTTATCAAATGTTATCCAGGGGTTAATAAGCGTTATCAAGTGTTATCAATGCATTATCAGGCGTTATCAATGCGTTATCAAGTATTATCCATGGGTTAATAAGCGTTATCAAGTGTTATCAAATGTTATCCAGGGGTTAATAAGCGTTATCAAGCCTTGTCAATGCATTATCAAGCATTATCAAGCGTTATCAATGCGTTATCAAATGTTATCACTGCCTTATCAGTGCTTTATCAAGCGTTATCAAGTGTTATCCATGGGTTAATAAGCGTTATCAAGGGTTATCACTGCCTTATCTATGTGTTATCAAGCGTTATCCATGAGTTAACAAGTGTTATCAAGTGTTATCCATGGGTTAATAAGCATTATCAAGTGTTATCAATGGGTTAACAAGTGTTATCAAGTGTTATCCATGGGTTAATAAGCGTCATCAAGGGTTATCAATGCATTATCAAGTGTTATCCATGCCTTATCAAGCCTTATCAATGCATTATCAAGTATTACCAATTCGTTATCAAGTGTTATCCATGGGTTATCAAGCCTTATCAATACGTTATCAACTGAGAGTATTAATAGTAAGTTGTTGTTACTAACACGATGATGATAACAGACAAAGAAAACTGTCTGGCGGTTTGTTTTGCTGGTCTGTCGGCCAGCAATTCCTTGTCTGACAGCAGACTGATGGATGACTGCCGTGCAAAATACGGATATGGCCAAGGGGTCCGAAACTTCCAAAAATCCTCGTAGACCTAGGTCATGTTATCACTGTTATCAACCTGTTATCTCTATGTTTTCATATGTTATCAGATAATCTTCGTACACCTAGGTCATGTTATCACTGTTATCAACCTGTTATCTCCGTGTTATCATATGTTATCAGATAATCCTCGTACACCTAGGTCATGTCATCACTGTTATCAAACCTGTTATCTCTGTGTTATCTCCGTGTTATCATATGTTATCACATAATCTTCGTACACCTAGGTCATGTTATCACTGTTATCGACCTGTTATCTCTATGTTATCTCCGTGTTATCATATGTTATCACATAATCTTCGTACACCTAGGTCATGTTATCACTGTTATCAAACCTGTTATCTCTGTGTTATCTCCGTGTTATCATATGTTATCAGATAATCTTCGTACACCTAGGTCATGTTATCACTGTTATCGACCTGTTATCTCTATGTTATCTCCGTGTTATCATATGTTATTAGATAATCTTCGTACACTTTTCCTCGGAGTTTCAGACCCCTTGGATATGGCTTCCCACGAACCCCCAACATCCAACCCTAATGATGTTATCACCTGTTATCAGCTTGTTATCACCCGTTATCACAGGTCCTATCTAACCAACCTGCAGGGAAATTCCCTGGAAAAGGGGAAAAATAAGAGAAGAGACAAAAGGGAAAATCTTAAGTACAGCCCTTGTGTTATCTGCACGGAGGACGAAAAAGGGAAAAATAAGGGAAGAGGGGAAAAAGGGGAAAACTGAAAGTGTAACCAAATTCCACGTTTTTGCAATTTAAAATAGTTAAACATTCAAATATGACTTTGTTATGGTGGTGTTTCAACTCTGCAGGGAAATTTCCTGAAAAAAAGGGAAAATGGGGTCTGAATAGGGAACATAAGGAATTCGGGAAAGGGGAAAAACTGGAAATATGCTTTGTACTCTAGTGCGGAGGGGGAAAAGGGGAAAATGGGGCCTAAATAGGGAACAATAGGAAATAGGGAAAGGGGAAAATCTGGAAATATGCTTTGTACTCTAGTGTGGAGGGGAAAAAGGGGAAACTGGGGCCTGAATAGGGAACATAAGGAATTCGGGAAAAAGGGAAAATCTAGAAGTATTTTGTTGTATTCTAGTATTTGTATTCTAGCCTTGTATTCCAGTACGGAGGGGAAAAAGGGGAAACTGGGGCCTGAATAGGCAACATTAGGAAATAGGGAAAGGGGAAAATCTGGAAATACGCTTTGTATTCTAATGCGGAGGGGAAAAAGGGGGAAATATGGGAAGAGGGGAAAAAGGGGAAACTGAGAGTAGAGACACTGGGGAAAAAGTTTAATGGCTTCCCAAGGTATTTGGGGGATTCCTGCGGGGACTTTGACCCCCGAAAGTTATTTCACGACCCCCCGTTGAACTTTTAGGACCCCCTAGTGTTTTTTCTAGACCCCTAGTCCACAGGAAAACTAGTCAAAACTAGGGAAAATAGCAACTAGGAACTAGGAAACAGACCCACGTTAATCCTATTACGAAAAATCAGTTCAGCAAATAACTTCATTGGACAAAAAAATTAAGTTGATAAGGTAAGTGAAAGATGTTATCATCATGTTATCATAGTGTTATCACTTTGTTATCAGCTGTTATCGTAAGACTAAAAGTTACACAAACAAAAGCAGATGAATTGATTGAGGGACCCAAGTTAATCCTATTACGAAAAATTAGTTCAGCAAATGACTTAATTGGACAAAAATTAAGTTTATAAGGTAAAGTGAAAGATGTTATCATCATGTTATCACCGTGTTATCACTTTGTTATCACCTGTTATCGTAAGACTAAAAGTTACACAAACAAAAGCAGATGAATTGATGGAGGGGCTGTCGCTGATAACACATTTCAGGCGCGGCTGTTCTTTTGTGTTGTTGACCCCGCATGACCTCAAGGTCATCCGAGGTCAAGCACGGAGGAAGAAAAAGGGAAAAATAAGGGAACAGGGGAAAAAGGGGGAAACTGAAAGTGTAACCAACTTTTTGCGTTTTAAATTAGTTAAACATTCAAATATGACTTTGTTATGGTGGTGTTTCCACTCTGCAGGGAAGTTTCCTGAAAAAAAGGGAAAATGGGGTCTGAATAGGGAACATGAGGAATTCGGGAATGGGGAAAATCTGGAAATATGCTATGTACTCTAGTGCGGAGGGGAAAAAGGGGAAACTGGGGCCTGAATAGAGAACGCAAGGAATTAGGGAAAGGGGAAAATCTGGAAATACGCTTTGTATTCTAGTGCTCAGGGGAAAAAGGGGAAAATATGGGAAGAGGGGATGACCTCAAGGTCATCCGAGGTCATTGAACCCTCCCCCCTACCCTCCATTCATTCAAACACGTAAGAGGTCAATGACCCCAACACTTACGCTTTCAACGAGGCAAAAGGTTCAGTGACTTCCTGTTGTGTTATAGTATGTAAATGTGATTATGGGAAAATGAGAAGGGCTGACCTTTGACCTGATATTTTCTTTCCTGACACGGTACACGTGTGAACTTCTCGTTTTAGTTTTCCCCTTTTCCCCCTGAAAAAGAACTCTGTTTTCCCTTTTTCCCTCTTTGATTGCGGATAGCAATTTTCCCCTCAAAAAGAACTCGTTTTCGCTTATTTCCCTCTGATGGCGAGTATAAATTTTCCCCTTCAAAGAGAGCTGTTTTCCCTTTTTTCCACTTTGATTGCGAATAGCAATTTTTCCCTTTTCCCTTCAAAGAGAGCTGTTTTCTCTTATTTCCCTTTGGTTGCAAATATAAATTTTCCCCTTTTCCCTTCTAAGAGAGCTCTGTTTTCCCTTTTTCCCCTTTGCTGGCGAATAGCAATTTTCCCCTGTTCCCCTCAAAGAGAACTCTGTTTTCCCTTTTACCCTTTGATTGCGAATATCAATTTTCCTCTTTTCCCTTCAAAGAGAGCTGTTTTCCCTGTTTTTCCCTTAGCTAGCGGATAACAATTTCCCCTTTTCCCTTCAAAGAGAGCTGTTTTCCCTTTTTCCCCTTTTCTAGCGGATAGCAATTTTCTCCTTTTCGCCCCAAAGAGAGCTCTGTTTCTACTTTTTCCCTTTGCTAGTGAATAGCAATTCCCCTTTTCCCCTCAAAGAGAGCTCTGTTTTCCCTTTTTTCCCTTTTGATTGCGAATATCAATTTTCCCTTTTCCCCTCAAAGAGAACTCTGTTTTTCCTTTTCCCCTTTGCTGGCGAATATCAATTTTCCCCTCAAAGAGAACTCTGTTTTCCCTTTTTCCCCTTTGCTGGCGAATATCAATTTTCCCCTCCTCTTCATAAACTTCCCTTTCACTCAATGTACTCTCTTCCCTTATTTGTCTCTTTCGAGACCCAGTTTCCCCGTTTTCAGGGAATTTCCCTGAAAAGTGGAAGCACTGGATCGGATGAACTTAAAGGACCCACATATGTTCGTGGTTTTTACGCACTGATAAACCATAAAGTTGAGAAAATATTTATAAATATACAGAAATAAACGAGGAAAATATTAAATTATAAATTCATTCATCTAAATACATTTTAATTTTTATAAATTAATATACTATTTATATTATATTATATTTATTTACTATTATTTATTTATTTATTATTATTTATTATTATTATCTATTATTTATGTTGATATTTATATTATATTATATTTATTATTATTCATTTATTACTATTAATTATTATTATTATCTATTATTACTTGTTAGTTATATTTATATTTATACTGTATTTATTTATTATCATTCATTTATTATTATTATTTATTATTATTTATATTTATATTTATATTTATATTTATATTATAAATAATATATTATAAATATAATAAATCAGCATTATTAAATGATGAATAGTCCCTTTTTTCAAGTTCTTAGGAAAAACAGAGTTCTCTTTGAGGGGAAAAGGGGAATATTGATATTCGCTAGCAAAGGGAGAAAGGGGAAACAGAGTTCTCTTGGAGGGAAAAATCGATATTCGTTAGCAAAGGGAAAACAGGGAAAACAGAGCTCTCTTTGAGGGAAAAATTGATATTTGCTAGCAAAGGGGAAAAAGAGAAAACAGAGCTCTCTTTGAAGGGAAAAGGGGGAAATTGGTATTTGCTAGCAAAGGGAAAAAAGGGAAAACAGAGGTCTCTTCTAGTTCAGTTCTAGTTCGCTCTTGTCTCTTCTTTTCATCATTTTCTTCTTCTTCCCTGTTTTCATCATCATCTTTCTTTTCTTCTTCCATTTCCCTCCGTTTTCCCCTTTCACCCTTATTTGTTTTTCCCTGCTTTTCTTCGCCGTTTATTTTGTGCTCCATTTTCACGGCTTTCGTCTCGATTCTCCATCAGTGCTTCCACTTTGAGGGGAAATTCCCTGATTTCAGGGAAAAAGAGGGGAAAAACCAGGTAAACTGAAGAAATCTTAAAATCGTCGTTACCTTTGTATTTTTCACGAATTATAAATGGAAAGGAAGAACGAGGGAAAACGGGAAAATGAGAGGGAAAAAAGGGGAAATGAAGAATATTTTGTCTGAGGGACGGGGGGAAAAAGGGAAAATTGAGGCTCCTACCAGGGAAAGTCCAACCTGAAAGTGGAAGCACTTTTCAATTTTCCCTTTTCCCTTATCTTTCCCCTTTTCCCCCTTCCGTGCTAGAATATATAGGGCCTAGATTTTCTCCTTTTTCTCTTTTCAAACCCCGTTTCCCCTCTTTTGCAGGGAATTTCCCTGCAAAAGTGGAAACACTACCCCGTAGCCCTTTAACCGGCAATAGGGCCACCTCACTATAGCGGACACTCTTATAATTATTTAGTACTGCGTAAAAATATTATAATTAATACAGTGCAATACAACGGACCTGAGAAACACACTGATTTATTAAAATTCAGTATATGTTAATATGGTGAATTAATCTCGGTGTCCGTTATAGACAGCACAATGTTCTGTGTGCAGAAACAAATTTAATATTTTTATTTAATAAATTTAATGTAATTAATAGTTTTTATTATTTAATATTATTATTTATTATTATATTTAATATAAAATTTAATTAATTAATATAAATTTGAATTAATTAAAATATTAAAAGATTTTTACGTGAATTGAATTTGATGCCCGTAGTATAAGCGAGGCTTCTGCTGGTTGGTAGGGCGAACAGTATTTCCCACTTTGAGGGGAAATTCCCTGGTGGTAGGGAAAATGGGGTCTGAAAAGGGAAAAACAAGAGAAGAGGGAAAAGAGTAAATGTTGAAGTGCAGCCTTAACTCCAGCACCTAGGGCGAAAAGGGGGAAATAAGGGAAGAGGGGAAAAAGGGGAAATTGAAAGTGGAATCACTGTAGGCGAAACACCTTCATAGTACTTCCACTCTGAAGGGAAATTCCCTGAAAAGGGGGAAATAAGGGAAGAGGGGAAAAATGGAAAATTGAAAGTGGAATCACTGTAGGCGAAACACCTTCATAGTACTTCCACTCTGAAGGGAAATTCCCTGAAAAGGGGGAAATAAGGGAAATGGATGTCGT
Source organism: Eulimnadia texana (assembly GCA_002872375.1). Taxonomy (NCBI): domain Eukaryota; kingdom Metazoa; phylum Arthropoda; class Branchiopoda; order Diplostraca; family Limnadiidae; genus Eulimnadia; species Eulimnadia texana. The sequence goes on along the minus strand of NKDA01000001.1, from coordinate 34,433,616 downwards.
CAAGCGAAGGGGGTAAAAGGGAAAACAGAGCCCTCTGGAAGAGAACAGAGAAAACTGTAAGTGGAAACAGTGTACCTTTAGTCCAGTGCTTCCACTTTGCAGGGAAATTCCCTTAAAAAGGGAAAAGTGGGCCTCAAAAAGGAAAAATAAGGGGAAAATAACATAGATGTATGGCTTGATATCTTAGATGAAGGGGAAAAGGCTAAAAAAATCTACCTGGGAAGGGGAAAAAAGGGAAAACAGTAAACGGAAAGTGAAAGCACTGCAGTCACTGCTTCCACTTCAGAGGGAAATTCCCTCAAAAAGGGAAAACGGGGTCTCAAAAGGGAAACATGGGGGAAGAGGGAAATTGAGGGAAAAATGCTAAATGTTTTTTTGTCACTTGATTTTTTAAATAATCATTACAAACCCTAAAAACAAGTATTCACAGACTGGAATGAGTAGCCAGTGTGAAGGGGGGAAAAAGGGGAAAACTGCAGTTTTCAAAATGAGGGAAAAAGAAGGAAAGTGGCGCCCTCTTTGAGGGAAACCAGTAAACTCAAAGTGGAGGCACTGCAGTGTACCTCAGTGCTTCCACTTTGCAGGGAAATTCCCTTAAAAAGGGAAAACCTGGTCTCAAAAAAGAAAAATAAGGGAAAAATAACACAGATGTATAGCTTGATATCTTAGATAGAGGGGAAAAGGATACATGATATCTGCAAGGGAAGGGGAAAAAAGGGAAAACCGTGCCCTCTTTGAGGGAAACCAGTAAACTGAAAGTCGAAGCACTGCATTGTACCTTTCAGTGCTCCCACTTTGCAGGGAAATTCCCTTAAAAAGGGAAAATTGGGTCTCAAAAAGGAAAAATAAGGGAAAAATAACATAGAAGTATAGCTAGATGTAGGGGAAAAGGATTCTTGATATCTTACAAGGGAAGGGGAAAAAAGGGAAAACCGTGCCCTCTTTGAGCGAAACCAGTAAACTGAAAGTGGAAGCACTGCATTGTACCTTCAGTCGTTGTTCGGCAGCCGACCGGACAGGTCGTGTCTTCCCCCGCTCCGCCGAAAAAATTTTCTCCAAAACATCTGAAACTTAAATTTAACTAAAACCATTAAAATTAAACGTGGATTTAACTCTAGTGCTTTCAATTTGTATTAAATATCCATAAAAATCAATTTTTTAAAATCTATGGATAAATTCACCTACCCAAAACACAAGGTCAGTGATTTTTTTAATCGATAATTTAATCAATATCGATGATTACTTAGTAATCGATACTTAAAAAAGCGCGGGAAATTCAAATTAAATTCATAACCGTCGGGATGATCACTTTAACATTCAAACGCCTGAAACAGCTGAAAAATAAAACAGTAAATCATTCAATAGTTAACTGAAATATTATTAAATAATTACTGAAACTATTTTTGGAAAGAATAAAATAATTTTTTTTGTTTTCTCGTAAAGAATCCACGTTTTTTCCAAACGGTAAAACAAAAGCGGCCTTGTGGTTCGGGCACATGAAGCCGCCGGCATTTTTTCCCCCTTTCAGCGGGGCGGGGGGGAAAAACGGGGGGAAAATTCCACAATTGTCAAGGGATTTTGTTGAAACGGTTGCTGAAAAAGTCAGTTGTCTGAAATTTTTATGCTGAAAAATAGTGTTTAAAAAGCAAAGTCAATTCAAAAAGATGTAGAGCCGCTTTCTCTCCGTCCTGATCTTTTTTCCGGCGGTTCAAGGTAATTTGGCGCCATTATTTAAATAAACGAGTTTTTTTTTTAAATAAAATTTAATTGTAATTAACTTTTAGTTTAATTAGTTTTTGATAAATTTTTGTATGAATTTGCGGTTATGATTTTTTTTTTCTGGATCGTTTGTAAATGACCCGTAACGGTAACACAACTTGGAGGACGTGGAGAAATAACAGTGTTGCCACTTTGCAGGGAAATTTCCTGTATAAAAAAAGGGGAAAACGGGGCCTGAAAAGGGAAACATAAGGAAACAGGGAAAAGGGAAAATCTGGAAGTGTAGCCTTGTATTCTAGTATGGAGGGAGAAATAAGGGAAAAGGGGAAATCTGTCAGTACGCTCTGTATCTTAGTGTGGAAGGGAAAAAGGGGGAAATAAGGGAAAAGGGGAAATCTGTAAGTACGCTCTGTAACCTAGTATTGGAGGGAAAAAGGGGGAAATAAGGGAAGAGGGGGAAAGGGAAAATTTGTAATTACGCTCCGTATCTTAGTATGGAGGGGAAACAGGGGGAAATAAGGAAAAAGGGAAAAGGGGAAATCTGTAAGTACGCTCCGTATCCTAGTATGGAGGGGAAAAAGGGGAAATAAAGGGAGAGGGGGAAAGGGAAAATTTGTAAGTACGCTCTGTATCCTAGTATGGAGGGGAAAAAGGGGGAAATAAAGGAAGAGGGGGGAAAGGGAGACACTGTAATTACGCTCTGTATCTTAGTATGGAGGGGAAATAAGGGAAAAGGGGAAGACTGAAAGTGGCAACACGGAAATTTAACTCGTTGGTGAATTTTTCACGGTAAAAAATAATGGTGAAAAATGATTCGGTTATCTTCTTAATTAACTTCTTTGGTGAAAATTTTTTCGTCCGCCATTAGAAATGAGTTGAAAAAAGTCGGAAGTTTTTTTTTGTACGGGGCAATGAGAAGTGAATTGGCAGAAAAAGGGTCTAGAGGGAAATTCCCTGAAAAAAGGGGGAAATGGGGTGTGAGAAGGGAAAATGAAGGGAAGAGGAAGAAGGGGAAATCTGGACTTATACCCTTGTATTGTAAGTACGGAGGGTAAAAAGGGGAAAATAAGGGAAAATCTGGACTATACCCTTGTATCGGAGTACGGAGAGTAAAAAGGGGAAAATAAGGGAAAAGGGAAAAGTAAGGGAAGTGGCAGAAGGGTAAATCTGGACTGATACCTTTGTATTGTAATACGATGGATCAAAAGGGGAAAATAAGGGAAAAGGGAAAATTAAGGGAAGTGGCAGAAGGGAAAATCTGGACTGTACCCTCGTATTGTAGTACGGAGAGGAAAATAAGGGAAAAGGGGAAATAGAGGGAAGAGGCAGAAGGGAAAATCTGGACTATACCCTTGTAATGTAGTACGGATGGATCAAAAGGGGAAAATAAGGGAAAAGGGAAAATTAAGGGAAGTGGCAGAAGGGAAAATCTGGACTTGTACCCTTGTATTGTAGTACGGATGGGAAAAAGAGGAAAATAAGGGGAAATCTGGACTGTACCCTTATATTTTAGTACGGAGGATAAAAAGGGGAAAATAAGGGAAAAAGGGAAATGGAGGGAAATTGAAAGTGGAAACACTGCTAGGAATCATAGAGGAGATTCTTGAGATTCTTGAGAATCTTGCAAGAATCTTAAAGATTCATAGAGATTCTTGCATTGCCCTCAAGGGACATAGCCTCTAATTACAGACTCTCCAGCCCTTTAAATTGCGGTATTCACAGTGTGTAAATGGGTAACTGTGTGTGTAAACGGGTGTGTAAAGTGTGTAAACCCAAGTATCAAAAGGGGGGTTGGGAACTCTTTAAAATATCCTCATACATACAGCAGACGGTGTTATCAACCTGTTATCACTCATTATCACAGTGTCATCAAACCCAAACCTTCGTTTACTGTGTGTGAGTGTGTACGTATGGGTGTGTGAAGTGTGTAACTCCCTAAGGTATAGCGTGTGTGAGGTGTGTGAATGCATAGGTGTGTTAAAGATTCTCTAGGGTGTGTAAGCACGTAGTGTGTGAAGTGTGTAACTGTCTGAGGTATAGGGTGTGTAGAGTGTGTAAGGCATGAGTACAGGGTGTGTAAGGTGTGTTTAAAGATAGTGTGTAGAGTGTGTGAGTCATAAATAGTGTGTGTAAAAGCACATCGAGTGTGTACTGCGGATAAAGTGTGTAGGGTGTGTAAGGACGCAAGCTGTACTGTGTGTAAGTGTGTTAAAAAGAAAGTGACGGGTGTGTGAGTGTGTAAAAGCAGATCGAGTGTGTACTGCGTATAAAGTGTGTAAGGTGTGTATGCGGTGTGAGTGTGTACTTCGTATAAAGTGTGTAGGGTGTGTAAGGTGTGTGAGTCATAAATAGTGTGTGTAAAAGCACATCGAGTGTGTACTGCGGATAAAGTGTGTAGGGTGTGTAAGTGTGTTAAACGAGTGTGTAGGGTGTGTAGGGTGTGTAAGTACGTAAGCTACGGTGTATAAGTGTATTGAGAAGAGAGTGAAGGGTGTGTGAGTGTGTACTGCATATAAAGTGTGTAGGGTGTGTAAGGTGTGTACGTAGGCAAGCTATAGGGTGTGTATGGGGAGGCGTCGAGTAGTCGGTGCCGTTATAGAGTAAACAGTGTGATCCCCTATTTCGTTATGCGAGTTTCTTATTTGTTCGGAGCATTGGCCCATAAGCCGCAACGGGGAAAGCAACCAGCAGTGTTTCCACTTTTGCAGGGAAATTCCCTGAAAAAAGGGAGGGTTGGAAATGGAGTCTGAAAAGGGAAAAATCTAGAACTACAGCCTGTCGTCTAGCATGGAAGGCAAAAGGGGGGAAATACAGGAAGAGGGAAAAAAGGGGAAATTGAAAGTGGAAACACTGTTGACTAAGTACTGCTGCGGGGAAGTTCCCTGAAAAAAGGGGGAAAATGGAGTCTGAAAAGGGAAGACGAAGAGAAGAGAGTAAAGAGGAAATCTAGACCCTGTACATTTCTTGCACGGAGGGGGGAAAAGGGGAAAGATAAGGGAAGAGGGGGAAAATGGACATACACACAAACCAGTGTTTCCACTTTTGCAGGGAAGTTCCCTGAAAAAAGGGGGGAAATGGAGTCTGAAAAGGGAAGACGAAGAGAAGAGAGTCAAGAGGAAATCTAGACCCTGTACATTCTTGCACGGAGGGGGAAGAGGGGGAAAAGGGAAATACACACACACCAGTGTTTCCACTTTTGCAGGGAAGTTCCCTGAAAAAGGGGGGAAATGGAGTCTGAAAAGGGAAGGCGGAGAGAAGAGAGTCAAGAAGAAATCTAGACCCTGTACATTTCTTGGACGGAGGGGGGAAAAGGGGAAAGATAAGGGAAGAGGGGAAAAAGGGAAAAAGTGGGAACACTGGTAACCAGCCAGAGGCAAATTTCGCATACAAGCAATCCCGCCTTGCTTGCAGCTACACTATCTTACATCAAACACAGTTAATCACCTTTCCCTATTCCCCCTGTACCTCCACTATCTTGTTTACTCTTACGAACATTGCCTCAGTAATCTGTCGAATAGGTGGACAGCTGGGCAGTGGCTGTGGAAGCTTCAGTTACTGTCCACACGTGCGAATTTTTGGATAACAATACGTTTTTTTAAATCTTTAAATAGTGAGAGTGTAAATTAATAATCTGTCGAATAGGTGGACAGATGGGCAGTGGCTATGAAAGCTTCAGTTACTGTCCACACATGCGACTCTTGAATAATAATAATATTATCTATCTTTAAATGAAAACTACGAACATTACGTTATGTGTTCTGAATGCAGAAATAGCGATGATGACAGTGTAAATTAGTAATCTGTCGAATAGGTGGACAGATGGGCAATACCTATGGAAGCTTCAGTTACTGTCCACACATGCGACACTTCAATTATTAATATATTATTTATCTTTAACATGAAAATTACGAACATTACGTTATGTGTTCTGAATGCAGAAATAGCGATGATGATAGTGTAAATTAGTAATCTGTCGAATAGGTGGACAGATGGGCAATACCTATGGAAACTTCAGTTACTGTCCACACATGTGACACTTCAATTATTAATGTATTATTTATCTTTAAAATGAAAATTACGAACATTACGTTATGTGTTCTGAATGCAAACATAGTGATGTTGACAGTGTAAATTAGTAATCTGTCGAATAGGTGGACAGATGGGCAATACCTATGGAAGCTTCAGTTACTGTCCACACATGCGACTCTTGAATAAAATTATATTCTTTTTATCTTTAAAAGGAAATTATTGAGACAAAATATTTTCAAATTAGATTTTTTGAGAGAAAGAATTTAATGAAATTCTTCAGTGTTTTTCTTTTTTCCACGTTGAAATTCTCAAGGGGTCGGAAACTTGCAATAATCTTCGTACATCCAGGCCGTGTTATCATCCTGTTATCTCCGTGTTATCATGTGTTATCAAATAGTCTTCGTACACTTTTCCTCGGAGTTTCGGACCCCTTGCTGTTTATTCACATCAGGGGGTCCGAAACCTTGCAATAATCCTCGTGCACCTAGGTCATGTTATCACTGTTATCATCCTGTTATCTCCGTGTTATCATATGTTATCAAATAATCTTCGTACACTTTTCCTCGGAGTTTCAGACCCCTTGGAAATTCTTGAATAAATTGAAATTTTTTTTCTAATTCCGACACAAGGGGGTCCGAAACTCCGAGCAAAAAAACGTACGAAGATTATTTGATAACATATGATAACACCGAGGTTGATAACAGTGATAACACGGCGTGAGTGTATGAAGATTCTTAGAAGTTTCGGACCCCTATTTCTGACGGATGTTATGCACAATTTGAATTTATTTAAAATTAATATAATAAATTATAATTATAATTTATTATATTATTATTTAATTATTATTATTATATAATAATAAATGATATAATATTTATAAATTATTTGTACTTTTAGTGATTAATACATATTTTAATAATATTTAATTGCTTTTACTATTAGAGTATTTATACAAAATATTTCAATTATTTAATTAGAATTAAAGTTAATTATTTTATAAACTATCGAATTTTCGGGGTTTATTTTCGTGTCCCAAGTTAGGGAAAGGGGTCGGAAACTTGCAATAATCTTCGTACACCTAGGTCATGTTATCACTGTTATCAGCCTGTTATCTCCATGTTATCAAATAATCTTCGCACACTTTTCTTCGGAGTTTCTTGTCTCTGAATCCTTCGGATTCAGGACCCTCAACACTCGATCGTGTTATTATTGTTATCAACCTGTTATCTCCATGTTATCAAATAATCTTCGCACACTTTTCTTTGGAGTTTCTTGTCTCTGAATCCTTCGAATTCAGGACCCTCAACACTTCGGTCCATGTTTTCGGAGGGGTCGGAAACTTGAAATAATCTTCGTACACCTAGGTCGTGTTATCACCCTGTTATCACATGTTATCATATAATCTTCGCACACTTTTCTTTGGAGTTTCTTGTCTCTGAATCCTTCGAATTCAGGACCCTCAACACTTCGGTCCATGTTTTCGGGGGGACCTGAAACTTGCAGGAATCTTCGTACACCTAGGCCATGTTATCAGCCTGTTATCTCCGTGTTATCACGTGTTATCAAATAATCTTCGTAGACTTTTTCTCGCAGTTTCAGGCCCTCTGAGTTAGGGAAAACACTATTTTCTAGTCTTTTTTGTCAAAGTTTTTGGGCTTTTATTTTTAGGTCTACGTCGTGTGGCAAAGCTAAATCTGTAGCAAAGCCCAGCAAATTCCCAACCCAAGGGGTCTGAAACTCGGACGAAAAGTCTACGAAGATTATTTGATAACATATGATAACACGGAGATAACGTAAAGATGTCAGGTTGATAACAGTGATAACAAGACCTAGGTGTACGAAGATTGTTGGGAGTTTCGGACCCCCTGGTCCCAACCAAAGTCAAGGCAGAGTTCAAAGTCGAAAATAACGAAAAAACGACAAGAAAATAGTGAAAAACGTCAATGGGGGGTCTGAAACTCTGAAAAAAGTGTGCGAAGATTATTTGATAACAGGTTGATAACAGTGATAGCATGACTTAGGTGTACGAGGATTATTGCAAGTTTCGGACCCACCTGATCTGAATTAACAGCAAGGGGTCCGAAACTCCGAAAAAAAGTGTGCGGAGATTATCTGATAACATGTAGATAACAGGTTGATAACAGTGATAACATGATCTAGGTGTACGAGGATTATTGCAAGTTTCCGACCCCTTGGAAAACATGGACCGGAGTGTTAAGGGTCCTGAATTCGAAGGATTCAGAGACAAGAAACTCCGAGGAAAAGTGTACGAAGATTATTTGATAACACGTGATAACAGGTTGATAACAGTGATAACATGACCTAGGTGTACGAAGATTATTGCAAGTTTCCGATCCCCTAGGAAAACATGGACCGGAGTGTTAAGGGTCCTGAATTCGAAGGATTCAGAGACAAGAAACTCCGAGGAAAAGTGTACGAAGATTATTTGATAACACGTGATAACAGGTTGATAACAGTGATAACATGACCTAGGTGTACGAAGATTATTGCAAGTTTCAGATCCCCTTGGAAAACATGGACCGGAGTGTTAAGGGTCCTGAATTCGAAAGATTCTTGATGAGATTCTTAATGAGATTCTCTGGTGAATCCCGGAAGTAAGGTCAACGTTCTTTTGCATAAAACCACTTCCGGCCGTTTTCTGTAATTAGTTCCACCTTCGATTTTTACATTTTTTCCCCCTGAAAATAAAATTTTATTAAAAATTTATGAAGTATTAATAAAGATCATATCAAAATTAATTATTTAATTAATATCAAAATTAATCTATGTAATAATAATTCAACTAATTTATTAATTACATAATAAGTTATATATATATATATATATATATATATAATATTAAAAATATCGTCATAATTATTAATTATAGTAGAATTATATAAATAATTACATATAAAATATTTTTTTATTCAGGTGATTATTTAATTAATATCAAAATTGATCTATGTAATAATAATACAACTAATTTATTAATTACATAATAAGTTATATATATATAATATTAAAAATATTGTCATAATTATTAATTATAATAGAATTACAGAAATAATTACATATAAAATATTTTTTTATTCAGTTAATTATTTAATTAATATCAAAATTGATCTATGTAATAATAATACAATTAATTTATTAATTACATAATAAGTTCTAAATATATAATATTAAAAATTATGTCATAATTATTAATTATAGTAGAATTATATGAATAATTACATATAAAATATTTTTTTATTCAGTTAATTATTTAATTAATATCAAAATTGATCTATGTAATAATAATACAACTAATTTATTAATTACATAATAAGTTATATATATATAATATTAAAAATATTGTCATAATTATTAATTATAGTAGAATTACACAAATAATTACATATAATATATTTCTTATTTAATTAATATTAAAATTTATATTTCCGTGATTTATTTCTAAGATCAAGTGAATTGATTTGATTGATTAAATTGATTAATTGTATTATTTAATCAATTACACAAATAATTACTTAAAAAAATTAATTATTTAGTTAATATTAAAATTAATGTTAAAAATTCATATAAAAACTAATTATTTAATTAATATCAAAATTAGTATTTCCATTATTAATACAATTAATCAGCTATTTATGAATTTAATCAATTACAGAAATAATGGCACATAAAATATTTCTTATTTAATTAATAACAAAATTAATATTTCCATTATTAATACAGTTAATCCATTTAATTAATCAGTTATTTATTAATTGATTGATTACATTGATTAATTGTATTAGTTAATAAATTACACAAATAATTTAAATATAAAATATTTCTCGAAATATGCAAATCAGATAAAGAAATAATAAAATGTTTTATTTTAGTAATTATTATTTACACATTTTATGAAACAATATTGTTATACGTTATTATATAATTATATATTATTATATTGTTATATATTATTATATTGTTATTTGTAATTACTATTTTCAGTATTATAGTGAAACTATAGTGCACTATTGTAAATTTTTACTTGGGGCATTTCCAAAGCCAGCAACAATCAATGCTTCATACTCAAGTAGGCTGACTTAATAATAATAATAATAATAATAATAATAATAATAATAATAATAATAATAATAATAATAATAATAATAATAATAATAATAATAATAATAATAATAATAATAAAATTAGAACATATATTTGGAATATAACAAAAATTTAATGAAAAGAATTTTCTCTTTCTATTTTATTTATCATTAATATTGTTATTATATATATAAGATTAATATAATTATATAAATAAAATAAATATTTGTGAAATTTTTTTTAAAATTTATTTAATTGATTCATTTATTTATTATTATTATGAGGAGCTGAAATTTTAGAATAAAATAAGTTGTGATAGAGAAATACATTTTAAATATATTTGAATTATTATTTATATATATATATTTATTATATATATATTTTTTTATTTCAACGCAGCATGTAGGCCGAGGCCCATGGCCGTATATAATATTCAACATGAAATAAAAGTTGAAGGGTTTCTTGCGATATTTTATTATTATTATAATAATATAATTGCCAATAATAATTTTTCAATCATATAATAATAGGACAGAAATTCAGAATAAAATAAATATTTCACAGAGAGAGAGAGAGAGGGAATATAATATATTATTAAGAAATAATATGTATATTTATTATTATTTATATTATTATTAATGTGATGTTATATGATAATTATTAGTAATAATTTGTAATACATATTATTATTATATTACTATTAATTATAAGTATTAATCGAGTAGGCTGACTTAAATATTAAAAAAATTACATTACCATATTATTATTATTATTACATGGTATTATATTAATATAATTACCAATAACAATTTTTCAACCACATAATAATGGGACTGAAATTCAGAATAAAATAAATATTTCACAGAGAGAGAAATTACTAATAAAATTACTAATAAATTAAATTTAAACGAAGTAATTTAAACAAATTACGAATAAATAATATGTATATTTGTTATTATTATTATTAATATAATTACCAATAATAATTTTTCAACCATATAATAATAGGACTGAAATTCAGAATAAAATAAATATTTCACAGAGAGAGAGAGGGAATATAATATATTATTAATAAGAATAACATTATTACAATTACACGATATTATAATAATAATATTACCAATAATAATTTTTCAACCGTATAATAATGGGACTAAAATTCAGAATAAAATAAATATTTCACACAGAGAGAAATTACTAATAAATAATATGTATATTTATTATTATTATTATTAATATAATTACCAATAATAATTTTTCAACCGTATAATAATGGGACTAAAATTCAGAATAAAATAAATATTTCACAGAGAGAGGGAAAATAAAAACGTCAGGTATTTGGTTGCGAACGCCTGGCGCCGTCCCGGTTTTCTTGACGTTTTTTTTTTCCCCGGCGATTTTTTTTTCTCTCTCTGGTGTTTTTCCTTTTTTTTTCGAAAATAAATAAAATATTTCAAAAATTAATATTTTCCAGAGAAAATTTCGCAGCTGTTGGGTGATAACACTTTGATAACATGTTGATAGGGGGTGGCAAACTTCGGGGAAAAAGTGTACGAAGATTGTTTGATAACATGGAGATAACATGTTGATAGGGGGTCCGGAAACTCCGAGAAAAAGTGTACGAAGATTATTTGATAACATGTGATAAAATGTTGATAGGGAGTGGGAAACTCCGGGGAAAAGTGTACGAAGATTGTTTGATAACACTTTGATAACAGGTTGACAGGGGGTCGAAAACTCCGAGATAAAGTGTACGAAGATTATTTGATAACACTTTGATAACATGTTGATAGGGGGTGGGAAACTCGGAGGAAAAGTGTACGAAGATTGTTTGATAACATGTGATAACAGGTTGATAGGGGGTGGGAAACTCGGAGGAAAAGTGTACGAAGATTGTTTGATAACATGTGATAACATCTTGATAGGGGGTGGAAAACTCGGAGGAAAAGTGTACGAAGATTGTTTGATAACATGTTGATAACGGGTTGATAGGGGGTCCGGAACTCGGAGAAAAAGTGAACGGAGATTATTTTATAACACTTCGATAACAGGTTGATAGGGGGTGGGAAACTCCGAGAAAAAGTGTACGAAGATTATTTGATAACACTTTGATAACATGTTGATAGGAGGTGGGAAACTCAGAGAAAAGTGTACGAAGATTATTTGATAACATGGAGATAACGGGTTGATAACACTCTGATAACGTGTTGATAGGGGGTCCGAAACTCCGAGAAAAAGTGTACGAAGATTATTTGATAACATGTGATAACATCTTGATAGGGGGTGAGAAACTCCGGGGAAAAGTGTACGAAGATTATTTGATAACACTTTGATAACAGGTTGATAGGGGTCGAAAACTCCGAGAAAAGGTGTACGAAGATGATTTGATAACATGCAGATAACAGGTTGATAACATGACCCGGGTGTACGAAGATGTATGTAGAAGCAAGTTTCGGACCCCTTGCATGTTGATAACACTCTGATAACATGTTGACAGGGGGTTGGAAACTTGGAGGAAAAGTGTACGAAGATTATTGCAAGTTTCGGACCTGTTGTGTTATTTAAGATTAAAAGATTATATTTAAGTATTAAAAGAATTATTATTATTAATTAATTAATTAGTTAAAAGATTATATTTAAATAGTAAAAAGTTATTATTATTATTATTATTATTATTTTTTACTATTAAGTAATTAATTCATCAAAAAATGTTATTTAAGTACTAGAAGAATTATTATTATTAAGTAATTAATTAATTAAAAGATTATATTTGAGTATTAAAAGAATTTTTATCATTATTATTACTATTATTAATTAATCAATTGAAGGATTTATATTTATAGTATTTTGATTATCACATATGATAACATGTGATAACATATGATAACATGTGATAACACGGCGGTTACTTGATTCGCCAATGTGTGGCCCGTGTTAAAGTATGAGACTTGCAAAATCTACTGACGCTGTGAATATTTTTTGGCAAAGTTTGAAACGCTACACCCGACTTCTAGAGTTTCACGCGTTTTACGACGTTTTCACACACCACACCGTATTAAATTCCCCGCAACAACTTAATTATTATTAATGCCTTGTTTTCTAAGTTTGGAATTTTGGTTAACGAGGGCGTCAACCTTTAAAACCTGTCGATAGTCCCAAGACAAAATAAATTAATCCTATTTCTGGAAAACTTGTATCGGTTTTTAGGTCCTTCCAGCGATTTAGTGCCGACGTTGATGACAATCTTCGACACAATGATCTCCACCGCGGTCCAGGACCATCAAGGTCAAGGTCAAGGTCACGTCCAAGGTCATCCGAGGTCACCGATGCGCCACAAAGGGACCGGCGAGCGTCCCCCCTTCCCCGTGCTGCGGATCGTCGAGCCCGGCGACGCGGAGGAAACGTCCGGCGGCCTCAGGTCGACTCAGGTCAACTCTGCCCGACGCTGCGGACTGTCTCGGTCCTGTGACGAGAGACCCAAGTCGACCAGCTCGACGTCGATGACGTCTTCGGCGTCGTCGCTGACCAGTAGTCAGTTGACTTGTCTGGCGTCTGTCGAGAGCCTGGCTGATTCGGCCCTGGGTCCCACGGGGTCAGAGGTCAGCAGCACCGACCTGAGCCGACCCTCCAGTGAGGAAGCCACTACCTGGAGAGGTCAACCGAGGTCAAAAGGAAGCGACCTTTTCACCCGTTCTGCCGATTCAGGTATTCCTATTGTTATTTTTTAATCTTTTTTTTCTATAAATATAATTTATTATTAATATATTTAAATTATACAGGAGACAGCGGGGTGAACAGCCCAGGACCGAGTTCTGATGCGTCTTCATCGTCACAGAAGAACGAATCGCCGGACTCTGATTTATCTTACATGGACCGTGTCGTCATGGAAGTCGTCGAATCGGAATCCGTCTACGTCAACGACCTGCAACAAGTCGTAGAAGTATATTTCAAGCCCTATTTGATATTATTTCAATATTATTTTAAGTCTACGGATATGTCAATGATAATTATAACAATTAATAAGTAAGAATTGAAGGTTTGATACAGCGAGAAATATATCCCCATTGGCATTGGCTACGTGCCTTGAATCTCAATGAGGCGTTGCACTGGATGATTTAAAGGGCTGCACCGTAGGAAACGTGCTGTTCCTTCCACGACAAACCCTTTTCTTCTAGATTTCTTGAATTAATCACTGCTGTACTGATTTTCCTCCAGTTCTACAGCCCCAATTGATTTTTACACATTAATTCATCAAAATAATTTCAAAAACTGTACTTATAAGAGCCTATAATTACTGTATTAAAATTTTACCAGTGTAAATTATTGTATTTAATTAACTAAATTTTAATATATCGTATATTTCTTAATTTTAAATATTAATTTAATTATTAAAATCTATTATTTTATTTTTTATTTATTTTATAGAATTTTTAACGAAGGTCCTTGAGCGCTGTATATCAAAATCACAATCGGATTTCTCATTAAAACTTTTGAGAAATCTTGACAGATTTACGTATGAGAATAAAACGAGATTTACTCTGTATATTTTAATGAGTATTTCTCTCGTTGAATATTTATACGTGCATTATGGCGGAGGTGTACCTTTTTAGGCTTCCCCATTGAAACTTTCATTTGTGTTTTTGCATTTTTTTAAAACGTGATTTTATGTTGTTTTACCATTTTCAGGGTTATCTGCATTACTGGAGGGACCAAGGAAATAATGCGCCTTTAAGTCAGGACCAAAGCGACGCTTTGTTCGGCAACGTAGAGACTATCCACAAATTCAGCGCGGAATTCCTCGAGCAGCTGCAGTCGTGCGGGCTGAATCCCGTCGAAGTTGCCCGCTGCTTCGTTCGCAACAATACGGGCTTCACGATTTATACCGACTACTGCACCAATTACCCGAGGTATCGTTTTTGTCTCGACAAATTAATTCTCGAGATTTGATTTACGCTGAATTTGAAAAAAAAGGTCGGTGGCAGTTTTAACGGACCTGATGCGGAACGAGATTGCGGGACGAGCTTTTCGGGAACGGCAGACACAGCTGCAGCATTTGCTACCACTGGGATCCTACCTGCTGAAACCCGTGCAGAGGATCCTAAAATATCATCTCCTGTTGCAGAATATCGTGAAACATTATGACCGAACTGCTGCGGGATATGCCGATATCATTGTGGCCTTGTCCGCGATGACGGGAATCGCGCATCACATTAACGACATGAAACGCAAGCACGAGCACGCTGTTCGAGTGCAAGAAGTCCAAGCCTTGCTTTATGGATGGCCGGTAATGGGAAAAATTACAATAAATCTGGAATTATTTTATATTAATTATTATTATTATTTTTACAGGGAGAGGATTTGACGACTTACGGGGAACTGGTTGCCGAGGGATCGTTCCGGATGTATGGGGCCAAAGCTCCCCGACACGTTTTCCTCCTCGACAAAATGCTGCTCGTTTGCAAGAAGAAAGAAGACGGGGCCCTCGGATACAAAACGCACATTCTGGTATTTCTATATTAATGAGAAAATCGAATAAATTAAATGAAGTACAAAATATAACAGTGAAAATGATAATAATAATAAATATAATATTTGTTTTGTAGTGTTCCAACTTGATGCTGATTGAAAGCGTGCCGGGCGAGCCGCTCAGTTTCCACGTGATTCCTTTCGACAATCCGAGGCTGCAGTACACGCTCGAGGTATCGTTCGCTGCGTGGTCCCGTTTACTATAAACTTGAATCTACGTTGTAAATTTAGTATAAAATAGTAGACATTGTATTTATTATATCAAAATTAATAAGTAAAGGTTAATGAGCTATATATATGATATTCTAATACTAATAATTTATTTTACATAATTTTAGGCATTTTTTGTAAAAAGTTGTATTATTATTTTTATATTCAATTAATAACATTTATTCACACAAAACTATATTTTAAAAATTCTACTTTATTTAGCCAAATTATTTCTATATAATTATTATTTGTCTTGTGAATAATGAAATAGGCTCGCAACATGGAGCAGAAGCGGGAGTGGACCTTACAGTTGAAGCGTGTGATCCTGGAGAACTACGACGCAGTAATCCCGCTCCATGCAAGGCAACTGGTACTTCAGCTGGGCCAGGAACGTTGCGAGAGACAGTCGACACTGGAACGTAGTGCCACTAAACGACAGCACTCTGCCCCAGAATACCTGGAACGCAGAAAAAATTCCAGCGCGGGACTCAAAAGCAGAGTGAGAAAATCCTGGAAAAATGATCCTACCAGTCCCAGAGAGGTAAATTTATCCAAAAAATCAGTGTTTTTACTTTCAATTTCCCCTTTTTTCCCTCTTCCCTTATTTTCCCCTTTTTACCCTCCTTGCTAGAATAGAAGGCTGTACTTCCAGACTTTCCCTTTCCCCTCTTCCCTTATTTTTCCCTTTACAGACCCCACTTTACCCTTTTCCAGGGAATTTCCCTGCAAACTGGAAACACTGATAAAAATACGCAAAATTGATGTGAAATAATATAACAAATTAAAATCAATAGTCGCCATTGCTGCCACGGAGATTCAGAAGAAGTTTGGACCATTCGCGTGATAGGAGCGTTAGCAGGGATCGCGAAGGACCTTCTACCACTAGCAAAAAACTAGCAAGTCGTAAGCAGAGCACTGAAAGCTGCCCAGGATCTGTTGGAAAGAGATACGTAAGTCTAAACTACAAAACTACTAGTAGTTCTTTTCACTAATTTCTTATTCTAGGACGTGGACGATTGCGATTGGTCCAACTGCGAAATGACTGCCAGCCAATCAGAGATCCCGACATTTGTTGACGCCTTGATTCCTGAAGAAGTTGCGGCAGAGTCAGATCCTACAGAAACGGTCCTAGTTGCTGATCCTCAACCAGAAGAATCGCTGGAACACATCGTCGAGCAGCTCGTCCTGCAGAACGTTGAGATTAAACGAATCCTGGAACGCAAGAAGCGACGGAATGGCCGCTTAAAATGCCAGCAGGAACAGCAGCTTGCAGAATCTGCTTCCCTGCAATCGGAATCCTGCGACAAAAATCATTTTTCGCGTTGCGCAGCCCGTAGATCCTTGGATTCGCACCCGAACAAAGCGGATCTGGCGGCCAAGCAGAAAACCGATCCTGAAAATCGCTCACCCACAGTAAATCGATCCTTGTCGTGTCCTGCTCGTCAGGCAGTTCGCATTACCCGCAAAACCGACAGCAATAAAGAGGAGAAAACGTCAAAAATTCGCAAAATGATCACCCCTAACTGGATGCGATCCTTGTCCCCTACTCCGAAGAAATCAGCGGACCAGGACCCTAGCCCTTGCGTCCCTGCAGTCTGGCTACGGATGCAGAGTGAACACTTAGCAGATCCCACTAAGAAATCAGGATCCTTACCACGAAGTTTCCAGGTATTTTAACCTTTCACATGAATTTAGAATATTAATAGATTAAACTTGATCTAATTATTCATTTTATTCTACTGTATTAGTTAATGTAGTAATTTATCTAATTTAATCTGTTATCTAAATTTAAATCCGATTACTATTGTTATTCTATTTATTTAATTATCTAATCTGATCTGCTATTAAGTAAGTTTAAATCCAATCTTCAATTTTACTCTAATCTATTGATGGTCTAAATTTTAATTAATTATTTTCTGATTGGTTTAGGTCAACCAGGATATCAAATCACGCTGGGCGGATCGTCCCATAACCATTGCATCCGACTGTCCAGCTTCCATAGGCCTAAAAAGCGATTCCATGGATTTCTTCCTGAATTCGGAGGTGGGCAGTCAACCATCTGTGTTCAGCAGTTCGACCCTGGACAACAGCAGCTTAAACGACTTCACCGCAGCTTCCAGGATCAGCACAGAAAACATTCATTTCCATCCAGAATACAAAATCTACCGACGCAGCAGCTCCAGAGCTTCGCTACGCAGCGTTCTGACCAGCGTTTCGTCCAAACTGTCGCACTTCAAGTCGGGATCCGAGTTCTGGGGATCCTTGTTCAACGTCACCAGCGAACAGAACCGACAGAACAACAGCAGGGTCCTCCATTACCTTTCAAGGCAGTACACCTCGCTGCTGAAACAGCGGACACGCACAAATTCTAAGCCTGGAATAGGAAACGCGGCCGTGGGAGCTAGGATCGCCAAAGAAAGTGACTACGCAGTACCGAAATTCTGCACTTCGAGGTGCGATTTGACGAAATCTTCCACTTCTCTTGTCTCGAAGAATTTTCTGGATTCAGCGGACTTGGAAAATTTTACGTACTTTGATTCGGATTCGCAGTCAGAAAGCGATCCTGACGAATCCTTATCCATTGAAAGCTTCTACGAGCATTCGTTTGAGGCTATTGAGGAACTGCTGGACTCTGATTGGTGCTACAGGGAAAGTGTGGCTTTTTCCGAGCAGGAAGAGGCTGCCATTGGTCCAAAAATCGAGAAAAGGACCAATCAGAAGCCTCCTCCACCTCCCGTACCCCGCAAACCACCTCGCAGTTTGACGATCCTGGCCCAAATCCAGGCGCTGGAAGAGGAAAAATCCGCCAATCAGCGTCGCAAGGAGCTAGAACGTCAGAACGCTGTTTCCATGGCAACTAAAACTGGAGACGAGAGTGAGACTAGTTCCCAGCATTCGACTTCTACAGTCAACACTGTGGTCGAACTACACCCTACCATTGCTGATAACATTAATCACGCCTTAGTAGCTGCTTCCCCTGATGAACCTACGTCCCCCGTCCCCAAAGGCTGGGTCAAATACGTGATTGAAAAACTGCAAGGCGATACGAAATGAAAATATTTTTAACCAACTTTCCATAAGAAATCAACGTAATGCTTTGCGGATAACTTTTTTCTCCAGGCTAAAAACATCCGCATAGTATTTTTTATTTTCTACCGATTTACTATCCAGCACGGCTACTTTGCGGGTTTGTTGCAAAATAGCTGCGGCTGAACAACTGCTACATATTATTAATATTATATTTGATTATTATTATTATTATTATTTTTTGGCTTGGAATAATTTGTGATGGATTATTTTGCACGTCGTTAACATCGCACATTATTCTGAAATTTCTTTTGGCTTTCTTTATGTTTTTCTGTTTTGTACAGTCCTAGTCACTGCTGCAATATGTTTCGAACTAACAACTATTTTACTACTACTACATATTTTGTGTCAGTGTCGCTTATTAAATATATATTTACGATTAATACATCAATTAATTCATAAAAATTTTTCCCATAAATAATTGCACTTTTGTATTTTTTTTCAAACCAGTAAGATTAACCACCCAGTGCGTTTTTAAATGGAAGAAAGTGGAAAAAATCACCCTGAAGCTGAGACAGTAAGTTATTGCAATTATCTTTAATGGAATTCAATGGAATTAATTTAAACTTGAGATCTGTGCAAGAGCAGCAAGGGAACAAAGAGTCCAACAGCTCCCAGCACGTAACACGGAGTGGCTCCCAAGATGAAAAATACTGCGAAAAGAAATCAATTAAATTAATTTAACTCATTAATTAACTTATTAAATAAGTAGAACAATATGCTGAAACACAATAGTAATGCAAGTATTTAAATTATCATTACTGTTATTTAAAAAACAAAATAATTGACTCGGTAGATGAATAATAAATAACTTAAAAATATATATACAATAATCTTAATGTGTCATTAAACATAACGAATGCATATGCATAAATCCATCAATTTTTAATAAAAAACAACACGAATAAATGCAATAGTAATACACATATTGTATCTACAGTACGTATAAATACAAGAGTTAGATAAGATAGCGATAAAAAAGTAGCAGCAAAATACATAATAAATAGTTTAGTGTTTTATAGTATATAATAAATTCACGGATAATAGCACATTCATCTTTATAGTTTAATATTTTGTAAAAACAGCTTTTGATAATTGATAAGGAAATTACTGAAGGAGGCCACGAATGGTCCTAGGGCTCGGGCTAGTGCTCCCAGAGATCTAAGGGTCCCCATAACCACTCCCTTCTGGTCCGAGCGTCCGTAAGCAGCCGTCATGGAGATAATGCAGGGGAAAACTATGGCAGTACCTATTTTAGAACAAAGTTCACACATTAATTAATTAAGTGTAATTTAATTAGTCCATAATAATGTTAACGATTTAAAAAGGCGGCATTATTTTAGTTTAAAATTATTAGAGTTATTTAAGTTGAAATGAATTGTAAAATTATTAATGCACTATTTGAATTTGATATTTTAAATTATGCTGAATGAATTTTAATAAGGCTATTTACAGTACACAGAGAATTTCTACATTTAATTTACATTTAATAAGTTAAATAAATAGGTAAATTACATAAAATTAAATTAATTTTTAACTAATTCAATAAATTTATAATTAATATTTACCGAGGCTGTAGAGCGTTAGACCGGCATAGAGTACCGGCGTGTTCGAGGCGAGACCGACGAGAACGAAGGCCGGGATAACGACAGCGATACCCTAAAAACATCCAATTATAAAATTAAATTAAACAACACTATCACACTATACACATTACACATTATACTATATTATACTAAACGAATTAACACCCAATGAACAGTTTACACATAAAGAGGGTTGGTTACGGAATTACCACAAGAGCTACTCGCTTCTCTTGGCCCTGTTTAATTCGCCTGACGAGGAAGCCCTGGAAGAGCGCCATAAGAAGCCCCGTGTACAGCAGCATGCGTCCCTGCTGTTTGGCGTCGTAACCGAAGCTCAGGTGAGTGAGGAACGTCAACGTGTACTCCAGTCCCGAGTAGAGGAACAGGAAGAGAAAGTAAACCAGGCCTAGAACCTGCAGTTTCTCCAGATCTGCGAAAATAAAAAAGATGAATGGTAAAATAATAATGATAAAAAATAATACAAATTAAAATAATACAAATAAATTAGTAATTTCATTTCTAAGTATTTAAAATACCTTTTTTAGGAATGCCCTTTGCACTTCTGTACGTGAATAACGAGACTGGACTGACGAGATCCCACGCATCGCTGAAGCCCTTGTTGAGAGATTTCGCTCGCTTTTCCTGTGATTTTTTTTTTTAATTCAGAAATAATAATTCATATGAACAAATGAAATCAATAACGTACACCATAAATAGTAAATATCAGTAGTAAAATAAGGGCTAATTCTTCATTCACAATAGTTGGCGAAGAAGAATATAATAGAAGCTTTATGAATAAGAATAGAGAGGCCCTTACCTATCTCTCCTCAACAAACCACCCGGCCTCACCAATTTTTGAAAAAAAAAAAGTCCTGAGGTGCTTGACTCTGATTGGCTACTCCAGAAGAAACAAAATACTATCGCTTGATGTAAACCGAAAAGCAAACGAAGTCGGAGACAAAGTGACAGCGCCACTATGGGCAAATCAAATATTTTCAGTGGGCTGCGTTCGTCATTTTTTTTTTGTTCTTCTGTTCTAAGCGCCTTCTACAAAGTGGGTGGTTGAGGAAGGAATACGCGCCTGCTGAGGCCGGGTTGGCTGTACTAAGGGTCTCTCCATTCTCATCCGTACTCCAAGATAGAAGGGAATAAATTGCATTTTCATAACGAAGAACTAAATCGACAATATTTGATCAATACTAATGAATAAACAAATAACAACAATACATCTGAAAATACCAAAGTAACATTTACATACGTTATTTTAATTATTCCTGTAGTTAATTTTCCTGTAAGTAATATTCATTACTAAAAATATCCATACTAATATTAATATTAATAATAATAATAATAATAATATTGTGGCAATAGGCTTGAGCCTTAGCCGAAATTTAAACAATAAACAATAATAATAATAATAAGGGGGCTGGTGGTGCTATGGTTAAGACCTTAGGTCAAGACCATCGCCCTTCACCTCTGGGTCTGCGGGCTCGATCCCGCTGGACTCCAAGTGAGGCCTTTCCCACACCAGCGACCCTTAGCAGTTTATCTGCAATCCCTCCCCCTGGAGTCGTGGGCTAACGCCTCCATACCCGTCAATGAGATCAAAATAATAATAATAATAATAATGTGTTTAAATAAATAATTAGCGACATAATTTTTCTACGTTAGAGTATCGTGCTTTACCTCTGATAGCGATTCTTTGAAAGTGAAACTGACAAACGCGATATTAATCGTTGCTAGAATAAACGCTAAGAGTGCGGGATAAGTCCACCATCGTTCTCCAGAAGTACTCGTTGTGACGCCCCACATTGAAAACGCAGCTCCAGTTACCGGGCCTACGATAAAGCCGATCGAAAAGGCGACACCAACTAAAGCCTGTAATTAAAAAATAATAATAATCAATATTTATTATACAATTTATTTAATTTTTTAATCTTTTATTTCTAATTTTTTGTTATTTTATTATTATTATTTCTTATTTAAATTTTTCATTAATTTCGAATATTTATTTCCATTTATTAAGCTAAAATATTTAAGTGTAAATATAATACAAATCTTTATAATTATAATAATAATTAAATACAGTTTTTGAAAATTGGTTACATGAAACGACTAATTAAACTTTGTATAATAAATATCGCATAAAGCTATTAAAGTTCTTAATTAAACAAACCTGTTTAGAAAAGATAAAAGAAACATGTTTTTCCGACATATTTTGTTTATACAAGTGATACTCAACTGATAACTGATAAAAAAACTAAATATTTCATAATTAAAACAAAAAAAAAGTTTATCGTATAGTTTATACCATTGCTTTAGCTCGGGTCGTAGGGCAAGTGACATCTGCCATAATCGCTGTGGCAAGGCTAACGTTTGCTTTGCTCGCACCTCCGATGACTCGAGCCAACAAGAAAACGGCAAAACTATCGGCGATGGCCCACACAGCATATGAAGCAGCTATGCCAACCTGATTGAATAAAAGTTTAGTAAAAGTTCGGAGTGAGGTCATAAATAGATACCATGCTTATTATTAAAACTGGCTTACGGCCATAGTAGTCTGATAACGAGCCTGAGACGGGTGCTGATAGGAACTGCAAGAGGGAAAATAACGAGCCTAGCAAACCTGAAAAATGCAAAAAAACGTCTAACTTTGAAAAACGCTAGAGTTCGCTAGAGAACAACTTACCTCCGAGCAAAACGCTGCTGAAATTGGACGGGACGTTGAGCAGATCCTGCAGTTGTTGAACGAACCTTTGCAAAGCGTCAACGCTAGTACTGCCCGCGCTGCTGTAATGGTCGACAAGTTTCGGCATGAGCGGCAGGATGATGGTGAATCCTATGAGATCTATTACGAGCGAGAAAAAGACGATCCATGCTCGCGAGTCTAACTTTGGTTTGGCCGAATCTTTCGGGGTCCCTGACACCTGCTGCTGCATCTGTAGAACAAAAATATTTGAGATGATAAATTTTCAGATAAAGTATTAATGCATGTGCAAACAAATATCTTACGCTGATTTGATTGTACTTTGTTCGGGGAATGCTGTCTAGAGACTACGTGCCGGTATTAACGATTATCGGGGTATATCAGACAACACGATGAGTGTCAAATTCCATAACTTTTTGGACTTTTGTTTACGATGACGTGACCGAGATCCCGTTAACGTCATTTTCTATGAACTATACTACTGCCATCTATACAAAAAAATTCTCTTATCATCGCCGGATTATAACTTGTATAATTATCAGAATCATTATTTGTATTGGAATTACGTCTAAGAGGAGTAGTATAAGGCTTATACCGACAAAGGCCACTGGATGACTAAACTCCTCAACTACGGACAGCCGTGTTAAATATGTTTGTGAACAAAATTTGCTGAAAATAATTTTAAAAATTACAAAAAAAATAAATTAACAATGAAGTATAAATAAAGTTTAGAATTTCTGCGAATTTGATTTGATAAACGTGTCCGTTACAGGGGAGAGCGAGTTTTGGGAAAAGCTTTTATAAACTGCCGCTAGATGGCGTTGAGAAAACTGGCGCCATTTTTTGAATGGGGATTGAAATTTAACATTTTTACTGAATTCACGAGCACGCTGTGTTTTTAACGATACAAAAACATGTTTTTAATCAACCGAGTTAAAATCTAGGATTATTTACTTATATTAAAACCAGCATTATAGGCCCAGCAATATTTTTACTCATAATAACAACAAGCAAACCCAGTAAGTAATAACAATCTTAACGCAGTTAATATAATAACATAGTGATAACGTACTAGGAAGTGATGTAGTGCTTCCACTTTCAAGTTTGGGCTTTTCCTGGTAGGAGCTTCTATTTTCCCCTTTTCCCCCCTCAGACAAAAATGTTTGATTTTCCCCTATCTTCCCTTCTCATTTTCCCGTTTTCCCTCGTTCTTCCTTTTACATTTGTAATTAGTGAAAAATACAGTTATTGATTTGCAAGCTTTATTTCATGGTTGATTTGCAGTTACAAAGGTAAATATAATTATTGTTGAAAAAAAATGCGTCAAATGTCATGTCGCTAGATGATTTCAAGATTTCTTCAGTTTCCCTGATTTTTCCCCTCTTCCCCTCTTTTTCCGTCCCTAGTGCCATTTTCCAGTGTTTCCACTTTTATAGGGAAATTCCCTGATAAATGGGAAAGGAAATGGGGTCTGAAAAGGGAAGAAGAAGTGAGGAGAGTAAAGAAGAAATATAATAATCTAGATCCTGTATATTCTTGCACGGAGGGGAAAAGGGAAAAGATAAGGGAAGATGGGGAAAAGGATAAAGTGGAAACACTGCATTTTTCCCCGAAAACAGGGAATTCCCCTGAAAACGGAAGCACTGAAGTGACGATAACAGAAGGTAAGGCCATCTAGCGGTTATTTTTTAACCACAGCAGACGACAGTGTGTAATGTATTGACCTTGAACTTAACCAATGAATTGTATACGAATGTTTCCACTCAATCATTTGCAATCGTCATCAGTTGAAGTTTGAATTTCCCCCCTATGTCTTATCAATTAATCTAAATGCAAAAGAAACACAACATCGAATTTGAAATTATGCCCTATTATCGTAGTTTGTAGATTTACCGCGTTTCAGTCATTTGGAAATGTGTTTTGGTGTTTTTTCTTGAATGTTTACATGTGCCCCATACACACCCCTGCCTTGTTTTACTTACCGTCAGATTAAAAAAATCAACGTGAAATATGGCGTTTTGGAAAAATCTAGGTAAAAATCGTATCAAGGATTTATTATTCCCCCATTACATGTTTGTAATATTGTAGGAAGAAATAAAATCAGACTGAAAGAAGACGACAAGTCCTCGTTGAAGAAGCCTCGTAATCCTTCAGACGTGAAAGACGGCGTTAACAAAAACGCAGATGCTGGAAACTGCCAGTCGAACGAGACTAGTCGAGCAGCCAGTGCAGTACCTCGAACTTCAGAAGATTTCGTTTTCGGAGACTTGGGCGATTTTCATTACTCGAGCAGTCTCAAACCGCGGTCCCGAAAGTCTCGACTGTCGAAAAACTTTCGAGAAATTATATCAGACCCTACTGCTCTCTGCAGTTTCCAGCACTTCATGGACTCTCGAGATCTGGGAAGCTATGTAAATTTTTTAAACGACATTGAAAATTTTAACAGACTGGCATCAATGGGCTGCCCGGACGAGAAGGAAAATTTCTCGTCCATAGAAAAGTGGAAGTCTGTGATTTCTCCACCAAATTCAACTTCAACATCCAGCAGCTCGGGATTCGGGGACGACTCACTGCTCGACTCACCTACTGATCAATGCGAGACCAAAGCTCGACTCGAGTCTGAGACTCTAACACACAGCCTTCATAGCGAAGCTTTACGAATTTACGAAAAGTATTTTGATCCCGATTCAAACAGTTATTTAAACAGCCTCAGCGAAACAATGCGGGAAGCAGTAAAAACTAGCCTACTCTCCGACAATCTTGAACGTCAGTGTTTCAGCCAGGCACATCAGTTTGTGTGGAAGCTACTTGAAAATGAACATTTTCCAGATTATTTGCATTCAGAGTATCATTATAAGCACCAAATGGAAATCTTAACCAGTGGCAAAATAACCCTCAACGATATTCTCTACAGTGATACAGTTCTATTTTATTTTATGGAGGTACGTCTTCAGTACCAATCTTAATTAATTTTTATTAATTAGATTTTTTATTAGTTTATGGACCAGGAAAGCAAGCGGCACTGGCTCGAGTTCTGGTTAGCCGCGGATAACTTTCGAGAACAGTGGAATCCGGACCAAGCCTCTGAAGACGCACTCGTTATATACAATCGGTAGGAAATCAAACAACTTTTGAAATAAGTGATATTATTTTTAAAAGAAATTGTTTTTAGGTATTTCTCACTGCAAGCTGCCCAGCCCATAGGCCTGTCCGACTCGATTCGCTCACAAGTCGAGGAAAATATCTGTCGTGCTACTGTGCCTGCCCCCGACTGCTTTGAACATGCACTTCAAGCTGTACTTCATATCATGGAAAAAGTATACCAGAATTAAGTACTTTAGTAAATCTATTAATGAGCTTTAACCCTGTTTCTCGCAGCATTATCTCCCGCTGTTTCTGTGCTCGCAGTGCTATCTCCAGTTTCTCTCCGAGGTGATAACTGCCATGAAGACGAGTACCGTCAGCGTGGCATATCGTAAACGAACGAGTAATTTTTTCTTTAATCCATACTTTCCAGTTGATCATTATTTATCGACCATCTTTTCAAACTAGGTTCCGAGAGCACGTTGAATAGCGAAGTGAGCGGTTTCAGCTCGACTACTTTCTCAAACAATTCCACGCAAGGGACAATGTTTCAACACAGTCACGCGGCAAACGCGTCGGGAGGTGCTAACAACTCGGAAAATCTCATTGTTAGACTGGCCAACTCAATCAGTAACCACAGCCTTTTAATCGACACGAGACAGTTGAGCGATCCCGATCTACTGTGGAGGAAGAAAAAATACAAGTAAAAATCTAAAATTTTCACTTCATTCCTACAAATGCTAAGTATTTTAAATATATACATTTTTTTCTTGCAGGTCAATGAGTCTCGGAAGAATCAGTCCGATCGGGAGATTTTATACTGAAGTCGAACCGTATCCCGATAAGAAATCTGGCAAGGAAATATTATAACACTATTGAAGTAATAAACTAATGAATTTT
The DNA here is from genome assembly GCA_002872375.1 of Eulimnadia texana. Classification (NCBI taxonomy): domain Eukaryota; kingdom Metazoa; phylum Arthropoda; class Branchiopoda; order Diplostraca; family Limnadiidae; genus Eulimnadia; species Eulimnadia texana. Next base: position 34,406,670 of record NKDA01000001.1, on the reverse strand, counting down.
TTCCTATAGAGTCCAGATTCTCTAAAGCTATGAAGAAATTTGTATATATGGAAGAAGATAAGGTAAAAATTTATCGTTCACCTTACTCGGTATTCGTGAATGCTAATAATTTTTCATTTTATGTTCCTTGCCATTGAAAAATTTATTATGATCAAACTGTTTTTTATCCAATGATACGTCCGGTTATTCTTTATTATTTTTGCTATTTATTTTGCACAGGCTAAAGAAGAATTCGCGTGGCAGATCGCTGCCATGATCGTCGAAGAAGTATTCACGCTGACACGAGGACTCCCCGCTGCTGAAAGCACCGAACCATTGCAATCCACATAATAAAATATTTTTTTTTATGGAAATTGTTTGTTTTCGTGATTCGAAGAAAAAAATATATATAATACAAGAAAACTATTCTATGCCGGTCTGGGTAAACTGCAAAATGCAAAGTGCAGAATGGTAAAATGCAAAACGAAACATGCAAAATGAAGAATTATACGCAAATTAATTTGGCAGTTTGGAATCAATTCTACAAGTCGTGTAACTTGGACGTTTTTTTTTTTTAAATTGCGATATGTTTCTTAGTGAAAACGCTTTAGCTTCAGAAAAATAAGAAAACTCGAGACCAAAGCTGCGTTTTGGTAATTCTAAATTGTATTTGATAATTTTTCCGGGAAACTCTGAAAAGTGAGCGGAATAAGATAGCATCATGTACTGAAGCCTGAATCTATCATATCATATCAAAAAGATAGTTCTCTCTTTGATAAATCAAAATTTTGATATAGAGAAAATATTTCTGATATATCATATCAAAAATATCGATATGGAAAATAAAAAAAAATATCAGTAAGATTTTTTACTTTAAAAAAAACGTAGTAACGCGTACAACAGAAATGTCGCGTACTGCAGAACAAACTTTAAGATGACCTTTTTATTTTTTACCTGACCTGTTTGACCTCTTGACAAACGAACACAAAGTACCGGCACTGACCCTAGAAAGGTGAACTTTTGACCTGGCAGAGAGTATTGGCTGAACCTAGGCTAGACAATACGTTTAACGTTTGACCCGTAACTTTGGATGAATTTTGGTCCTAAACCCCATTTAATATGAAAAGCAGTATTATTAAAGTATTAAAGTAGTATTAAAGCATTTTTAGCTCGAGTTCATGTATTTCATTTCGTACTTCATGTTCGGCTGTGTTGTTCTGGTTAGAGTTTCCACGTTCCAGTGCAGTTGAAGTATGTAGTCTAAATTGTGTTTAAAAATTTGATTTCGCCATTCACTGTTGCAGCGGATAAAAATGTTAATATAATTTTTCTCGACGACAAGGAGAAAAAAAAATGCGACAAGTCTTAATTGTAAACCCCCCGACTACAAAAATACATTGATGAATTAATTATCGTTTCGTATACTCATTTCCTGCAATGTTTGACTTGAACTAAACTATATTACTCATTATCATTACTTTGTACAAAATATCAAAATAAATATCGATATTTTGATATTTGAACAAAAATTGTGATACATCATATCAAATATCATATCAAAAAAGGCTCGAGAGACTTTGATATATCAAAAGTTTGATATAGACTCTATGCCAAACGATAGTAGCGCCAAGCAGTTGCAGCGGTCAAGCTTCCGATCTCAGCGCTGTTCTACTTGTCCTAAAACAGCAGACGACGCCAGTTTTCCAACTGTGACCGCTGCAACTGCTTGGCGCTACTATCGTTTGGCATAGAGCCTATAGGAATTCTGTTTTAATATATCGTATCAAAAATATTGATATGTGAAAAATCGCATATCGTCCAACCCTGGCGGACAGTATAAAATTTGGCTGAAGGAAAGTTTTGCCTGGAAATATTCACTGACGAATACCACACACCAATGGGAATGAGAACAACTTAATATGATCAGGTAAAAATCTAAGTATATTTTCATTCGTACCCTTTCTAATAAAATAGATTGGTGTATTATTTGCCAAAACTCACGTTACCTGCACTAGAAAACTGAAATAAACATTAGTAAACGAAATCCAGTTTTTAAACTGTACAAACACAGCTTTTTGGACAGTTTCTCTTCTGTGCATTCACTTTAACTGGTCATGTTCGCACAATAACATCACTCAAGCTGTACAGCAACTGTTAAGTTAATGGTTCTTCTTGTTCGTCGTCTTTGTTTACTGTTAAGTTAAGTGGTTCTTCTTGTTCGTCGTCGTCTTTCTTCTTCTTCCCTTTCGTCTCCACGTTGTCGTTCTCTCCCTCAGAACAAAAAGAACTTTTTGTTTCCATTTCAGGTTTCTAATTCTGTGGCGGTGAAGCAGATTCCAGTCTGTGGATTAGACGCTCAAACTCCTCAGTGACCATCTTAGTGTTCTCGGGATCTTGCTTTGAGTCCCATAACTCCACCTCAGGGAGAAAAAACGAGGAAATGGAACTTTGAAAAACGTCTCCACAAAAAGTCTTTAATACTGCAACCACTGTTTCCGTAAGAGAAAAATTATCACCGGGGATGTGTTCAGTGGAGGCTAAGTAGCTAAGAAAGGCGGTTTTCATTGTGTAGTCACGTATCCTCCATTTACCCTGAGACTTTGCGTTTAGAAGAGCATTAAGAATCTTGAGAATTTTCAGTACATCCAGCAGCGGTTCTTCGGTATGGGTCAGGATCATCTTCTCTAACGTGACGAAAGATAGGAGCCATTCACAGTAACCCGTCCCTTTACGAGGAACAATGCAATAGCCGATTTCTCTGGAATCAAAAAGCAATATATTACAAAATGCTATGGATTATGTTTAGTGCACCTTCTTATTGTGCTTGAAAATGGCGATAGCAGTAATGGTAATAACTCTGGCAACATCATCATCAATAGCCCAGTTTGGAGTACTGTGTCTGTTGTATCAGTTATCTTACAATACGGAGCGTGCTGAAGTATTGCATCTACAGCCCAATACAGGTGCAGGATGCTACATGGTAGCATTGCAGTAAGGTAGTTTGGGATAACGTCATAGTGGAAGTACTTTGTATGTGCGGTAGCGAAAAGCGTAACTGAATAAGGGACAATTTACGTATTTCACTCCAACCTTGCTCCAGTATTATTAGTATTATTATTATTGTTTGTTTTTGCAAGATTTGCTACCACTATTCCAATTATTTTTCCGCTCAATTATAATTACTCACCATTTGTTACTATACTACCACTACCACATATATTACTATCATTTTAAAATGTTTTTACCCATTTTTCACTGAAGGCGGAACCGCTTTTCTCATCTCATCAAAAGATATCACGGGATGGTCACGATTAGGCCATCCTTGACATTTGATTCCGGGAACCACATCAGCATCTATCAACACTCCCGTTTCAAGGCATCGAAGTCGTAAGGTAAATCCAGCATTCATGCGACGCACCTAGGAAATACAGAGAGTTACCAACAACTGACGGTTCGGATGACTATGTAATGGGTCACACGTAGCAAACAAACACAATAAGATATTAACTTCAGTCTCACTACAGCTCAGTTTGAATTGTATTTCTCGAGGAACTGTAAGAAACAAATTTGTTAGTTAACAGGAGTTTTTATTTACCAGAGGTACGGGACCCTTCGTACTTTGGTGACTATGATAGTACTCCGATATTGATTTCAAATTTTTTCGATAAGAAAAACCGAATTTGGTCAATGATTCCAGTCCCCAGCTCGTTTCTCGAAGCAGGTTAAAGAAGTATTCATACAGAGAGTATGCACGTAGTTTGTCACGGTCACTATCGTCATCGTCACCGTCACCACCTTTTAAAAGATTATTCCAACGCTTCTGAATATCTTTCTCAGTCAAGCACTCTTTGACGTCTCCTTCTTCAATGTTTAGGGTCGGTTCCACAAAAATTAGAACCGGACCATTAGGATCTTCCTGTTCGATGCCCTTGTAACTTAACTTGTTGTTGAGATCTTCAATGGCTAGGAAAAAGTCAAACTCTTCGGGTGCACCAGTTTTCGTTTCATCACCACAACTTCCTACGAGCTCCAGTTCCCAGCGAATCTTGGATCAATTTTCGCGGCTTCTCCCAGCAAATAATTCACGAATTTTTTCACTCGATCGGCAAGGTCGTATCCGTCTTGACCACTCGTGATCCAATAATCACGCGGATGAGCGAATCGTTCCAGAAGAGATTTCAGGTATTGTTCTTTTTCTTCCACGCTCGTTTCTTGCAGTTCGTTAAAAATTTTTTGAGCCTCATCATACGTTACTAAATCCTCTTTTGCACAAGAGTGCGAAGGTACATCCTCCAGGTACTGCAATAAATCATCTGTTTCCATTCTCATCGGTTGTGGTAACTCATCCAGCATAACTTTGGGCGCTTCTAGAACTTTAAATTTCTCTAAAAGGTCGTAAAATGTCTTGGTCTTGTTGCGATCTGCGTAGTGTTGGTTAATCAAATCGTAGACAGTTTGGTTCTGACCGTTGCACAGATTTTTTTCCATGCGCGGTAGCAAAATATGGAGCAAGTCTAACGTGTCAAAATCAACTGCAACATGGCATGGCGTATCCCCATTGATGTCTTTTGAAGTTACATCAGCTTTCTTTTCGAGTAGGTAACTGATCTTTTCCTTGTCGTTTTGGATGACAGCATGGTGCAACGGGCGCCATAGATTCAAATCTACAGCCTCGATGTCCGCCTTTCCTTTTTCCACGAGAATTCTGCAGACCTAGAAACATTGAAGAATTTTGTGATTAGCGATACTATTTAGGCAATCGGTGTTGTCGTGGGCGAAAGGGCCTGCGCAAAGTTAAGGTACGACTTCGTTCTAATCCCAATGTAAAGGTAATTGAAGTTTATAAATGACGACTAGAGTTTCAAACTGGTATATCGATATGCGATCAATGAGGCATCGCCCCATACCCTATTGTCAAATATGCAACATCAAGATTCCTATGTTTTCCGTTTTCTACTCTTTGTACGAATTTTGAAGTACGGAGAAAAATTGATTATTTTTTAACTTGATAATGGGAGCATGAATCCGATCAGCAAATAAATAGCTGCCACAGCTGAATTGTCAATCAACAATGAGACGATAATAAATTTTCATACCTCTTCGGTTCTTGCCAGATGTAATGGTGTACGACGGTAAATGTTCCTCGCATCTACAAGTGCTCCTTTTTCGATTAAAAACTTTACTACAGTAAGATGCCCATTCTCAGCTGCTAGATGTAACGCCGTATTATTCTCTTTATCTCTGACATCCACAGGAGCGTTCTTCTCGATTGAAAGGATCATTCCTTTCAAACGGCCGAAAGCCGAGTCCGGCAACTATGCCATGGCGCAAGCGAAATAAAAGCGGCGATAAGCCCTTCCTGTACTGTACCCTTTTTTTTTTTGAAGATGATTGTACTCAACAGTGGACGTTCCCCGTTTGTGCGGCTATCGTTGGTGAGTGGTCTCGTGAACTACTTCCCGCAGACGCGGTTTTCTTTTAGTTCAGTTTTTCTATAACGTCGAATTCTTTTTCTAATGGCATCGTGATATCGGGCAACACCTATTTTTGAACTGGGCAAAGTCCATTTTTGTAATCAAGCTAAAGCTAACCTAATCGATTACATACTGTGGTTAAATTTTTTTAATGTCTCAACATACAGCCACGGAATAAAACGTTTCTTCGCTTTTATTTTCAGCACTGTTTTACATCAAAGTGACGATAGAGAACCGTAGCAGGCGTATCGGGATCACAGTTTAATCTATGCAGAAATGCATTTGACGCTGCACGAAGAGGAGGTCTGAAGACTTTGCAAGAAACAGTCGAAAGCGGTTTCGACCCTAATTCCAGAGAATTTGACGAGTTCCGTAGTGAAACCGTATTAAACAAAGCAGCCGAGAATGGACGTCTTGGGGTTGTGAAGTATTTAATCGGAAAGAACACACCTGTGGATGTGAGAGATATGCTGGGTAATACGCCTTTACATCTAGCAGCTAAAAACGGGCATCTTGCTGTTGTAGACCTTTTAATCGAAAGGAACGCACCTGTGGATGTGAGAGATGCACAGGGTAATACGCCGTTACATCTAGCAGCTAAGAATGGGCATCTTGCTGTTGTCAAGTTTCTAATACAAAGTGGATCAGATGTGGATGTGAGAGATGAAGATGGTAATACGCCGTTACATCTAGCAGCTAAAAATGGGCATCATCTTGTTGTGGAGTGTTTAATCAGAAATCGAGTACCTGTAGATGCGAGGAACATTCACCGTCGTACACCATTACATCTGGCAAGAAGCGAAGAGGTATGAAAATTTATTATCGTCTCATTGTTGAGTGACATTTAAGCTGTGGCACCTATTTATTTGCTGATCGGATTCATGCTCCCATTATCAAGTTAAAAAATAATCAATTTTTCTCCGTACTTCAAAATTCGTAGAAAGAGTAGAAAACGGAAAAAACATAGGAATCTTGATGTTGCATATTTGACGATAGGGTACGGGGCGATGCATCATTAACCGAATATCGGTATACAGGTTTGAACCCCTAATCATCTATGAACTTCAATTACCTTTACATTGGGATTAGAACTAAGTCGTACCATAACTTTGCGCAGGCCCTTTCGCCCACGACAACACCGATTGCCTAAATGGTATCGCTAATCACAAAATTCTCAAATGTTTCTAAGTTTGCAGAATTCTCGTGGAAAAAGGAAAGGCGGACATCGAGGCAGAAGATTTGAATCTATGGCGCCCGTTACACCATGCTGTCTTCCTAAACGTGGAGGAAAAGATCACTTACCTTCTTGAAATGGGTGCTGATGTAACTTCAAGGGACATTAAGTTTATCGACCTTTTAAAGAAATTTAAAGTTCTTCAAGCGGATCGAGTTATGCTGGATGAGTTACCACAACCGCTGAGAATGGAAACAGATGATTTATTGCAGTACCTGGAGGATTTACCTTTGGACAGTTCTGAGAAAGAGAATTTAGTAACATATGATGAGGCTCAAAAAACTTTAAACGAACTGCAAGAAACGAGCGTGGAAGAAAAAGAAAATTATCTGAAATCTCTTCTGGAACGATTCGCTCATCCGCGTGATTATTGGATCACAAGTGGTCAAGACGGATACGACCTTGCCGATCGAGTGAAAAAACTCGTAAATTATTTTCTGGGAGAAGCCGCGAAAATTGATCCAAGATTCGCTGGGGAACTGGAGCTCGTAGGAAGTTGCGGTGATGAAACGAAAATTGGTGCACCCGAAGAGTGTGACTTTTTCCTAGCCATTGAAGATCTTAACAACAAGCAAAGTTTCAAGAGCATCGAAACGGAATACCCTGAGGGCGGCGTTCAAGTTTTTGTGGAGCCGACTCTATACACTGAAGAAGGAGACGTCAAAGAGTGCTTGACTGAGAAAGATATTTATTGGAATAAATTTTTAGACAATAGTGACGGTGACAAACCAGATGTATACTCTGCGTATAGATACTTTAACTTTAACCTGCTTCGAGAAACGATCAGACGACTGGAATCATTCACGAAATTCGGTTTTTCTTTCCGAAAAGGTTTGCTCGCTATGGAGCTGTACTATCATACGCAGCTTACCTTACCTCTGGTAAATGAATACTCCTGTTAACTAACAAATTTGTTTCTTACAGTTCCTTGAGAAATGCAATTCAAACTGAGCTGTAGTGAGACTCAAGTTAATATCTTATTGTGTTTGTTTGCTACATGTGACCCATTACATAGTCATCCGAACCATCAGTTGTTGATAACTCTCTGTATTTTCTAGTTACGTCGCATGAATGCTTGATGTACGTTACGACTTCGATGCCTTAAAACGGGAGTGTTGATAGATGTTGATGTGGTTCCCGGAATCAAAATTCAAGGATGGCCTGATCGTGATCAGCGCGTGATACCTTTTGACAAGATGAAAAAAGCTGTTCCGCTTTCAGTGGAAGACAAGTAAAAACAATAATAATGATAGTAATATATGTGGTAGTGGTAGTAGTACGAAAAGGTGAGTAATTATAATTGAGCGGAAAAATAATTGGAATAGTGGTAGCAAATCTTGCAAAAACAAACAACAATAATAATAGTAATAATAGTGGAGCAAGGTTTGAGTGAAATACGTAAATTATCCCTTATTCAGTTACTCTTTCCACTATCACACATACAAAGTACTTCCATTTTGATGTTATCCTGAAGTACCTAACGGCAATGCTACCATCTAGTATTCTACACCTGTACGGAGTTGTAGATGCAATATTTCAATCCTCCGTTTTGTAAGATGACTGACACAATGGACAGTACTCCATGCTGGGCTATTGATGGTGTAGTCACCAGGGTTATAAAATTACTGTAATCGCTTTTTTCGAGCACAATAAGATGGTAACATAATTCATAGCATTTTGTAATATTTTTATTCCAGGGAAATCGGCTATTGCATTGTTCCTTTTCAAAAACTGTGGAGATGGGACATATCTTTAGTCACGTTAGAGAAGATCCTGTCCCATACCGAAGAAACGCTGCTGGATGTACTGAAAATTCTCAAGATTCTTAATGCTCTTCTAAAAGCGAATAATCGTCCTAACTGGGTGATAAGTGACTATATAATGAAAACTGCCTTTCTTAGCTACTTAGCTTCTTCTGAACACGTCCCTGATGATAATTTTTCTCTTACGGAAACAGTGGTTGCAGTACTGAAGACTTTTTGTGGTAACGTTTTTCGAAGTCCCATTTACTCGTTTTTTCTGCAAGGGCGTGAGGTATGGGACCCAAAGTATGAATCCGAGGTGGTGATTGAGTTTCAGCGCCTAATCCACAGACTGGAATCTGATTCACCGCCACAGAATTAGAAACCCGAAACGGAAACAAAAAATTTGTTCTTTGTTCTGAGGGAGAGAACAGCAACATGGAGAGGAAAGGGAAGAAGAAGGAAGACGACGACGAAGAAGAAGAAGCACAAGTTGGACAAGGAGGACATTCCCTGGACAGAACTAAGAAAAATAGCGTAGACTAGCTTATTCCTGTCTTGTTAGAAAACTGAACTTAACATTTGCTAAACAGCTTGAGTGATGTTATTGTGCGAACATGGTCAGTTCAAGAAAATACACGGAAGAGAAAATTTCCAAAAAGCTGTGATTGTAAAGTTTAAAAGCTGGATTTCAATTACTTAAGTTTATTTCAGTTTTCTAGTGCAGGTAACATGCATTTTGGCAAGTGATAAACCAACCTATTTGATTAGAAAGGGTACGAATGAAAATATACTTAGATTTTTACCTGATCATATTAAGTTGTTCTCATTCCCATTGGTTTGGTATTTGTCAGTGAATATTTCCAGGCAAAACTTTTCTTCAGCAAAATTTCACACCGTCCGCTAGAGTGTGTTCTCATGGTAACCGAGAATATTTAATCTAACAGCACCACGAAAATCAAAACTAACTTAAAATTAAATTATTGTTATTGAAAAGTCCAATAGACGCATTTCAAAACTATTATTTCAATACAAGAGAACACTCAAATTTTTATACCTAGTTTCTGTTTCTATCGCTAGGCGGCGTATTGCTTTCTGCTGCAACGTACATAGCAGGGTGATACGTATCAAGTGGTTTTGACACAATTATTCAGCTTGCAGCTGAAGAGATAAACCAATCTTCTATAATACTCGGAAAAATATCCTATCCTAAATAAAACAGGTATTTATTACAGTACACAGTGTACACTTGCATACTTGCACGGCAATTAATGAGCCGGCAACAGTCTCGTCCCCGATATACGAGATCAACACGCATTTCGAGTAGGAAGGATGTATACAAGCATGGCGTTTAAACGCTGCTTATGTTTCCTTGGGTCCAACGTAAACATAGAAGAAAATTTTCTCAACTTGGGATCCTCAAGTGGGATCAAAAGTGAACGAAATATTCGTGAACATGACAAAAGGCCGAGGCATGAGTAACCTAGTCTAAAATTCCGATGTTTCTAAATAGTTTCGTTAAGTATTTTCTGTCTGGTCTTGTAGTGAACTAGTCAAAGCGACGGAAACCAAAATCACTTCCAAGTTACTGAAGTAACAATTAAATAAAGTCAACTGGTATGTGGATTCTGAATGTTTTATTTCATCATCAACAGAAAGAAAACCACCCTTTCAGCATCTGTCAACAGTAGCATGAATTCTAACATGGATTGCAAAATGGAATAGGAATTTCTTATTGAGAAACGAAATGACTGACTCGAAAAAAGGGTCCTTGAGCGGTATCTATTTCTTCCTACCATGAACTGATTTTAAGTGCCGAGTCAGGCTACTTTCCCTACTGAACTTCCCCGCACAAACTCTGCATCAGAACTTGACATCGTCGTGAACATGTTTAAGGTGTCTAACCAAGTCGCTTTTCGTCCCGAATCACTGTCTGCAGACGTCGCATTTGAAGTTCTTCACTTTTTGTGAATTGTGCTCATGTGTACAGACAGGTTGCCTTTCGTGGTGAACAGCTTGCCACAGGTGCCGCATGGAAACTTTTCTCCATCATGAACTGATTTCAGATGGAGAGCTAGAGTGAATTTTAGTCCAAATTTTTTACCACAGACGTCGCATGCAAAATTTTTCACTCCATCGTGAACTGTGCTCATGTGCTTAGTCAGGTTGCTTTTCGTGGTGAACTGCTTGCCACAGGTGCCGCATGGAAACTTTTCTCCACCATGAACTGATTTGAGATGGACAGCTAGAGTGAATTTTAGTCCAAATTTTTTACCACAGACGTCGCATGCAAAATTTTTCACTCCATCGTGAACTGTGCTCATGTGCTTAGTCAGGTTGCTTTTCGTGGTGAACTGCTTGCCACAGGTGCCGCATGGAAACTTTTCTCCACCATGAACTGATTTGAGATGGACAGCTAGAGTGAATTTTAGTCCAAATTTTTTACCACAGACGTCGCATGCAAAATTTTTCACTCCATCGTGAACTGTGCTCATGTGCCGAGTCAGGTCGCCTTTCGTGGTGAACTGCTTGCCACAGGTGCCGCATGGAAACTTTTCTCCATCATGAACTGATTTGAGATGGACAGCTAGACGGGATTTTAATCCAAATTTTTTACCACAGACGTCGCATGTAAATTTTTTCACTCCATCGTGAACTGTGCTCATGTGCTTTGTCAGGTTGCTTTTCGTGGTGAACTGCTTGCCACAGGTGCCGCATGGAAACTTTTCTCCATCATGAACTGATTTAAGATGGACAACTAGAGTGGGCTTAGATCCAAATTTTTTACCACAGACGTCGCATGCAAAATTTTTCACTCCATCGTGAACTGTGCTCATGTGCCGAGTCAGGTGGCCTTTCTTGGTGAACTGCTTGCCACAGGTGCCGCATGGAAACTTGTCTCCATCATGAACTGATTTGAGATGGACAGCTAGATGGGATTTTTGTCCAAATTTTTTATCACAGACGTCGCATGTAAAATTTTTCACTCCATCGTGAACTGTGCTCATGTGCTTAGTCAGGTTGCTTTTCGTGGTGAACTGCTTGCCACAGGTGCCGCATGGAAACTTTTCTCCATCATGAACTGATTTAAGATGGAGAGCTAGAGTGGATTTTAATCCAAATTTTTTACCACAGACGTCGCATGTAAAATTTCTGTCGTTTTTGTGTACAGCAAGTAGATGGTAAGCCAAACTAGGCTTCTTCGTAAATACTTTCCCACATTCTTTGCATGTGAATAAGTCGAGAGTCGGAACAGTTCCTCTTGATTGACGCTGCAGATCGTTCTCTCCCTTCCCTGCTGGAAAGTAGAAGACGTTCAAGTCCTGATTTGACATTTTACTAGAAATCAAAGTCACAGAGACTGTGGCTAATTTTAATAAGTTACCTGGGTGAACATCAACAACTCGGCAGCCAGTGTCATCGTTAGAGTTAGTCGAATAACTCCCGTCCAGGTCGCTTCCAGATCTACTGTTGTTGTCGCCTTCAGACATGAAATAATTGAAAATCTATTAAACTGCTAATTCTTCGTCATTTTTTTCGTACTGCTTTTATCTGTACCTTCTTCCCATGACTCTGAAAATCCTGCCGGGACTGCAGACAGCGACGATACCTCCTCCGTTGAGGGAAGTGAAGCCATGACATCAACTTATAAGTGAAACTAAAAATGGTATACTATGTTTTACTAAGGTATCAAAGTTTGGACCACATGTGTTTTTCTGTAATCTGCGAGTTCTGTCGAAGGAAAATGAGCTCTTCGATATGTAGGTAGCTGAAAAACGGTTACACAAACTGAGAAGTCAGTGAAACATTTAAAATTTGAGTTAGTATTTAACAAAATCAAGGACACAGAAATGCTTACTGTGACAAGATAAGATAAATGAAAAGACAAACAGAATTGTATTTTCTTGGATCTGTTTATTGCTCTCCAGAAACTAACTCCATGTCAGTGCTTTTACTTTCAGTTTTGGGTTTTCCCTTCTAGAGGACTCTGTTTTCCTTTTTTCCCCCTTCGTCTGGTAAAACTTGATTTCCCTTTTATCCCTTTTTGAAATGTGTGTTTCCCTTTCCTTTTCCCTTCTACACAACATATATTTATATCCCTTATTTTTAGTCGTACTTATTAGCAACTTCAAATACGAATGACAAGACTGAAATACGGAACATATTTTTCGTAAACGTATCACTAAGAGTTTGAGGACCCTTTCATAGTGTACAATATATCCATAACGCCTAGAATAAAATATACAGAGTGTTCAATGGTAGAATGCTTTGGTTGTCGCTTCCGTGTCAAATGATTACAAACGATTCCAATTGAAAATATCTGTATTAACTAAGAATTAACAATGACCAAATTTACCGAAGAGAAAAAAGGAACTGAACGAAAAATATTTACTTTAGAATGCGCAAGAAAAGGAGGGATCTCATCGACGACCACTCTCGACTTCCTCTAGCCTTCTGACCCTGCTCGGCCCGAGCAAGGCCTTTTGAGCCCTCGGTTGACTCCTGATCGCTTTGTATTCGCACACAAGGATTTCTGATCAAAAGTCAACCTCGGGCTCCTAACGATAAAGTCGCAATAAGAAAATTAAATTAACTTAAAACTTCCGGCATCGTCAGGAACACCAGGATACATGTAATACCTATATCAAGGGGTCCGAAACTTACATGAAAAGTGCGAGAAGATTATTTGAGTATGATGAGAATGACATAATATGGAAACGTAAAGAAAGACTGAGTCGAAAAGAACACATCAGTAGTAGGGGTTTGGATGCTCAGTAAACCTGGTGCTCAGTAAACAGGGTGCTCGGTAAACAGCCCTCAGGCCGTCCATCATCCAGATGGTGTGGTTTAGGCTTCGCCGCAAGGATGATGAAAGTTTGATTCCATATGTAGCTTTGCAGGAGGTGTGGTTAAAATATTCTCCCGGAAGCCGTGAATGGTTAGCCATCTCCTATATACCCCGTCTTCAAAAGAGATCTGATAAACAATTCATGTTTCACTTTATGAGAGTCATTAATCATTCTCACTTTTTCCCCAGATTTGACGCTAAAAAATTGACTGATCAGTCAAACAGGTGACTCTACCTTTCAAATATTTTTATCAATACATCACAGGTTGATCCGAAAAAGAACCCGTGTCTAGTTATCTCCAGTTTTGAATTCACTGATCCGTCAAACAGGTGACTCTACCTTTCAAATATTTTCACTTCTTATCATTCATTCATTCGTCATGATCATTCTTACACAGGTTCTTTACAACTCTGTATTTTTAAACAGAGATATGGGATTAACTATTTGCAAAAAATTCTTTCAATTTTTTTTCTTAATTTTTTGCATCCGCAACAATCAAATCATGACAGACGTTTATGACATTCCACCTGATAAGAAAAGATTACCAAAGATCTACAACAGCTATTACCAAGGACATTCTTCGTTATGCAATTGTTACCAACATCACAATTGTCACCACCAATGCAAGTGTTATCTCTGTAAACAATGTCGATTAGAAATTGTTAACCCGAAATTTTTCCATCTATAAACTATTTATCTCTTATTCCCATCTTCACAGAAAAGAAGAAGAAGAAAACAATTTAATCTGTCAAGTACAATACAAGCTTTCAAATATGTGTGAAGAATTAACTCTAATCCATATTTACATAGTTAGGTTGGCCGAGTGGTTAAGGCACCAGACTTAAGATCTGACCCTCGAAAAGAGGTCGTGGTTCGAACCCCACACCTAACAACATATGTGTTATATTTAACAAGAATTACAAAATACCCTTTGAGAAGATATTTATTCCTTACATTTCCAGAAGATTAATACACAATTTTAGGCGATATCGTTGATGCAACCAAAAAAAAATAGTCATAAAGCACATTTTTTTCATAGTTACAGAAAATGCCACTAATTTTAACCAACCAAAGACCCAGATTTCTATTTGTAAAGACCAATTTACAGGATTTTTTCCAATCCGGTCTGGTTACAAACATTTCATTTTGTACAAATAAAATACAGTTCATTAAACGGTCCAAATTTTTCTCTTCCACAAAAACATAATACAAGTAATCACACGCATTAACCCCCTCGTCAAGTAGATCCTCGTCTTCAGGGAGATTCTGCATATACTGCATTTCCGACAAACAACACGGAACCACCATTTTATGGGTTGGGTATTCCTCGAATAATGTTGGTAGTAAAGTTTCAAACTCACTTTCTGAATTTGAACGACAATATATTTTATCGTTGTCCACAATTGTAAGTCTGAAATCAGGGTTGTCAGACAAAGCAAACGCCATGGTTTTTCAACACAACTTGTATAGGTTTAGGTCTATACAGGACAAGGTTTCGTAACAAATAAAAACTTCCGTCACCGCAACCCAAGCAATTTATCTATGCTTGACTACGACCTCTCCCCTGTACATTGTAAGAATCCATACCTTTAGGTTTAATCCATCTGTTCAATACTTGACACTTGACAACCAATCATTTTAAAATTATCTTCAGTCTTTCATCACGACACCATTATGAACGACGAACACGACTTCACTTCCTACCAACAACTTCTTCCACCCTCTACATATAACATCACAACCAATGACATTAATAAGGTAATCATTTTTCATCTTTGTTTTAAACTTGTGAAATTTAAAACATAATTTCTTTTCCCTGTTATAGACAAGAATTCTTCTTCTTTGCCATGGTCTAGACAACATAACCAACTTTCTTATGACCCCAACTCAACTGAACAGAAGAATCGACATTTTAACTGCTGAAATTACCTTAGAACTTGTCAAACTGCGAGATGTCGATATGCCGATGGATTGCTTCTTTAATTATTGGAAACAAAAAGTGTCAACTCACTTCACATAAATGTTGACGTAAACACAACTTCCCTTCTTCCTAATCACCTTTTTATATCTTTGACAATAAAAGATTGTTAAAATATATTTCTCCGACAGTCTTATAAATGTCTTCTTACCAGAACAACATCAAAGATGACTAATAGGAAATCTATACTGTACACACCATTTAGACTTATCCTTTCAGGAGCTAGCAGTTCCGGTAAAACCTGTCTACTAGCTGGTCTGATCGAACACAGTCTTGAACTCATGGAACCAAAACCTAGTTTAATTTGCTACCTCTATTCAATATGGCAACCCATTTATGAACAAATGGTTAAACGAAGTCCCATACCCATACATTTTATAGAAGGTTTAGACTTGAGCAACGAGTTGCTCTATAGGAAAAATGCTTTAATAATAATCGACGACTTAATTACTGAGATTAAAACAACGAGATCTTTTCCTGCGTTGGAGAAATATTTTTTAAAAATTTCTCACCATTATAACATAAGTATTATACTGGTAACTCAAAATTTATTTTATTCCAGAGAAATGCGTAACTTAAACCTTAATTCTAATTATTTATTAATGACCAGAAATATTCGAGATCTTTCATCCGTAAGTATACTAGCAAAACAAATATACCCTAACAAATATAATTTTTTTATGGATGCTTATCATAGCGCTACGAAAGAACCCTTCACACATTTTTAAATTGACTTAAGACCCCATACTAGAGAAGAATTGCGATTAATGCCAGACATTTTAAGTGAACAATCACCACTTGTATATATCCCCCAGTAAGATTTACCTCTCTTTTAGTCTTCAGCAATTCAAAACCTCATTATGACGCTTCAACGCGTTCTTCAAAACATAACTTTCTTAAAACGTCTTACCACTTGCACCAATCACCTTCGCCACAAACTATTAAGAAAATCAAAACCTGTAACTATTAATATTCTTTCTGAAATAATTTACAACATCATTAAGGGTTCATTTCCATTAACAATCAAACAAATCAATACTTATAAAAAGCTAAAGACAAACCTTACGAAAAATAGCTAACAGTCGTTCATCATACAAGACCCGTCGCAAATTAATCCTGTCTATTGCTAAAAAGACACTACCAAAACTTCTAAAGCTTTTAATAAAATATTTGTCATCTATTGACCCATCAAATTAGGTAGGATTTTACTATTTCTCTTTAGTATTAAGTCTGGTCTCGAAGCTACAACATTCACCCTAACCCAGAAACATGACTTCTCGAAGTGTTCGATTAAAAGATTTAATGGAATCTAAATTACCAACTTCCGTTAACCTAAACCCATCAATAGATCAGATCAATCAGTTACACCAACAACAAAAAACTTTACTCAACTCCCAATTACCTGATGATGTCAAATCGAACCAATATTATCAAGGTTTACAAAAACTGATTGAATTAATCAAAGCAGAAGAAAATAAACCTTTAAAGGTTATTCTCGAAAACAAGTCCACAGATCGTGACCAGGAAACATCTATTCAAAGAACAAAACGAGAGGAACCTTTAACACCTTTGATTACGAGCACGCCGCATGTTGCCCCGGGTAGTAAAACCTTTGCCAAACTTCAAGCTACACTCCCAGAAGCAATTCACAACCCACCTCCAACTAATCCCTCTCCAAAACGCCGCAAACAATTACCTCAATATACCTTCATCGAAAGCTCTCCTGAACGTAGTGACAACACATTTGTCAGTTTAAATAACACACAGCCCCACACTCTCGTAGAAAAACCCTCGCCTGTGGCAAACAGAACTCGTTCTAAACAAAAACAATCTTGGAAGAGCCCTATCTATAATAAATGAGTCTGTCAGCACACCTTTTTCCCCAGTGTATAACAATATACTTGATTGATTAATACAACTATTTGCTTCAAAAAAAAAAAGATGGATAAGACTTTAATTCAATTATATGTAAACCCCGATTTTACTGGTTCTTTCAGTAGTCCGGCTGAATTTTATCGTCAAGTTAAAAAAACAAAGTATCCTTCGACCACGAAGAAGGATATTGACAATGCGTTACAACAGATTCCGGGGTATACGGTTCAAAAAAGTCTTAGAAAAACCTTTCCCCGTCGATACATCTTTTCACCCACTTTATACCACATCCTTCAAATTGACTTATTAGACATGCAATCTGATGCCGACGAAAACGATGGTTACAGATATATTCTAACTATAATTGATGTTTTCAGTCGTAAACTCTTTGCATATCCCATTAAAAACAAACTGTCTACGACAGTGGCAAACGCAATGCAAAACCATTTTCAAATTCACCCAAATACCGTTCCAAAATACACTACGTCGGATGAAGGTAAGGAGTTTCTCGGCAAGCCTTTCCAGAACCTGATAAAAAAATTTAATATAAAAATGTTCCATACTTGTTCGACGGAGAAAAAAATCGCCATTCTCGAAAGAGCTCACAGAACATTACGAAATCGTATCTCACGTTACACGACTCAATTTTCAACTAGACGATACATTGATGTCCTTCCCAAAATTGTAAACGGTTACAATTCGTCATACCATAGAACAATAGAAACAACCCCTAATTTAGTCACCGAAGAAAATGCCCCACTCGTTTTGAAGAAAATCTTAAAAAACCGAACAAAAGGATTACCCAAAAAACCCCGACAGTTTCAACCGGATCAATACGTTCGCATTTCAAACTACTCAAGTAACCCATTCTTAAAAACAGGGAAACATGAAAAAAATAGTTGGGAAATGTTTCACATAGGTAAATCTTTACCCACAAATCCTAAAACATTTCTTTTAAAAGATTCCAACAACTTGTACATAAAGGGTGGTTTCTATGGTAATGAAATCACACCCGTAGCAACCCCCAACCAGGACACTACCTATAGAATTGAAAAAATTCTCTCATCTAAAAAAATACGTGGGGTCGTACATTTTAACGTTAAATTTTTGGGGTACCCCAACACTGAATGGATCCCAGCCCACGATATAGAAAATATAGATGGCATCACAGTTAGCTGAACAATTTTACATATATTTAAACGCTTCGAAAGAAGATCAAATGTCAACGAGTAAATTTACGGTTGATTTGACAACACAACTTTACCCCTTGGTTGATTACGACGTTGCTTTGACAGAATTTAGTTGCTTCGATAATTTTTTAACTTTACAAGACACAGCAGAGATAAAATTAATTTCAAACGAATCTCAACAGGAACAAATAATCGTATCTCTCAAACCTGCAAAGTACGAAACTGTTGATGATATCATTAATGAAATTAACAATCAAATCTTTAGTCACCAAGACAATCCAACAATTCGTTTTATTTATTCTAAGAAAGAGGATCGAGTACTTATTTTCAATACGGATCCAAAGACCAATACATCTTTAAAAATCGATGAAAATCTACAACAGATACTCGGATTCTCGCCAAAACTTCTTTTTACCTTCCCCCAAAATGTTCCCGAACAAAATCATATGTCAATAAGAAGTCAGCATAAACCTAATATCAAAACTCTAACCAGTAACATTATAGTTACATCACCTTTAATTGAAAATCAATTTTTCTCCCACACTAAACTTCCCGCCTTGCGATTCATCTCTATCCCATTCCATCATAAAATTGGTGAACTTTTTACCCTTAACTTTTCTTCGTTGCAGTACATGCCGGTTATTAGAAATTCCATTTCAAGTATCAATATTGAGTTGTTCGATACCAAGGGAAATATTCTTAAAACGGGAAAAAACTTTTTCCACATTGTTTTACACTTTAAGAAGAGAATTTAGTTTTAGCATTTTTCAACTCAGTGACTAAATAAATACACGATCAAAATGACAAGTTTACCAGTCGCACTTGAAACACATTCAAAACAAGTCCTCTAATCTTGTTCCCTAGATTAACTAATTTAGTATAATGGAACCACTACGATATCCCGATATTTATGAAAGTGGTGGGGCTTATGTTGATACCTCAACAACACAACACCCAGATGTGAAAACATTTATTAACCCCCTTGGAGTTGTTTCACATCCTATAGAAAACCCATCTATTAAAGTAGTAAAACAGAGGCGTAAAAGACGTCGTCAACAACGAGGACACGGCTACCTTAAAAGCTTGGAAGACCTTCAAGATGATCAGATAAATCAGTCAACGGGTAGTCTTATCTCGACAGTCGCATCATCAACACGTGAGTTTGAAAGTTCCCCATTTGCAACCAAAAATTGCAACTCACGAAGAGGCAAAAAGTCAACTGGAAAAAGAAGCAAGAAAGTTAAACGATTAGCAACCAATAAGAAAAACAAGAAAACCCCAAAGAAGGTTAAACGAGGGAAAGCCAAAAAAAGAAAAACAACAACAAAACATAAAGATATTTTCGATTGAAATGTTTGCCTACAAAACACCAGGTAGAGAATTGCAACTGTTTGACCCACCAGAAGCTGATGTTATCCATCAAGCCAGTGATTATGTACTCATAGGACCGCAGGGGGCTCTAATTTCAATGATAACGATGATATCACTTGGTAATTCACACTCGCCAGTGGTTTTGTTAACCTATTTAAAAGTTTTATACACTTAAAAATTAAATTAGTAAAAGAAAATGGTGGTGATATTGGAGAAGAGGCTGAAGAAACATCTTATTTAACCAATCTCACGTCTGAAACTCTTTTTAGTGATGCTGACTTATCTATCGGAGGAATTAAACTTACAGAGTCAGATTCTTTTTACGGTATAAAAGCTTACATTTCCTACTTGTTACACCACGGTAAAGATAGACAACAATCACTAGGCCCTCTACAAGGGTATACCGAAACAAATGACGTTTCTAACATTACGAATGACAACCGCAACAAACTAACCTTAAAATCTAAAATTTACGAGCTAATTATGAAACCCTCTGCAATTCCCCTATTTGACACTAAAGGAAAACTTCTCCCGCCTGAAACACCAATCGAATTACGTTTAAAACGGTCCAGAACCGAATTTGTTGTATGCAATGGTAAAGCAGAATCAAAGTATAAGATTCTTATTACTTCTGCAAAGTTACACGCTTTCGTCGAAAGACTTACCCCGTCTTACGTTACAAATATAGAAAATGTCTTGCAAACAAATCACATTATTCTTCCCTTTATTAAAAAAGGTGCTAAAACGTTTAGCGTCCCCATCGGAACGAGGGAGATAGAATTTACAGATCCCTTTAACGGTTATGTCCCAACCAGAGCAGTTTTTGCCGTTGTTACCGATAAACAATTATCCGGTTCTTACGATACCAACCCACTTAATTTCTCACAGAGAAATCTTGAAAGTTGTAACGTTTATCTTAATGGTGAAGATTTCAGTTACGTAGATGTCACTTCCAATCAAGCTTGTTACCTAAGTTTACTTAACACCTTTTCACTTCAAGCCAGTGATACTGGTATATCAAGTTTCTCCCTGGACCAACATGCTAAAGGTTATTACTTCTTCGGTTACAAATTTCATGCAACCGACGAAAACAGTTTCAGCCCCAAAAGAAGAGGTGATTTACGTATCAAACTCAGATTCAAGGATAACTCTACAGAAGTGCTTAAACTTTTAATCTATACGGAGGAATCAGCTCGGATAGGGTTAGATACATTTAGAAGGGCATTGGTGTAACAACTTTCTGACTCGGAAAAAAAAAATGTTAAGTACAACTTTAAAGGAAATACTTTCTACACATCTTTCTTCTTATTGTGATTGGAAAGTTATTCCAAGCGATTATTTGGCTGGAATCAAGATTGAAGCCAACAGAAAATAGCCTCTTGTTGTAATCGGCAATAGCGATCCATCGACGGAAATTGGCACCCACTGGGTGCTTTTTTTTACCCCGAGGAAACTCTCGTTTGGAATTCTTCGACTCGCTTGGCAGAGAAATAACAGACTATAACCAAGATATTCAAAAATTCCCCTTACACACTGTCAAAACGAAACACCGTACAAGACAATCACCATTTCGTTTACAACCTCGTCATGCCGGTAACTGTGGACATTGGGTTCTCTATTATATTTACAATCGTCTTGTAAGAAGACTTTCTATGCAAAAATTCTACGAAAAAATGAGAATGTATTATTCTAACCAAACCGCAAATCATGTTATGGAAAGTTTTGTCAAACATAAATTCTTTGTAACCAACACTTGTTGAAAACAAAAAATGTTAATAAACCGGAAAAGAAAATTGTTTCTTCTTTTACATTTTATATAAAGAAATAATAATAATAAAAAACAGATTTTTTTTTCTTTTTTGTATTTTTTCCCCAGAAAAAAACAAATTAAAAGGTCAATAAACCATTGTTCCATCAAACTTTAGTTGTTTCTTTCATTCTGTGGGACTTCGCTGTGCGGCACAACATCCACGTTGAACTTCCTCCCATCTTTTCCCTTAAAGACGAGATAGAGCTTCTCATCTTTATTAGGGTCGTAGTCGTTCACATCAGCTTCCGTTTGCCCCTCCAAGAAGGTTGCCGTCATGCGCGACGGCAAGTAAACAATAAAAATCTCGCCGACTTTTGACGGATTTTTACAATTCATCTTGATGTTCTTTCCTCCATAGTGTGACGAGACGAAACCCAAGGAAATGATCGGGAAATACGTGTTTTTCTCCAAATCCTCGATTTTGATAACGCTGGTTATCTGAGGAATGCTGCGAGCAGCTATATAAGCAGACATCTTGAACGGCATGTTCAGGTTTTCTTCGAAACAACTTTTTCGTGGTTTTTTCAAAAAGCAACTGATTGTTTCTACCATACCAGCCGCCGCCTTTTAAACCCCTAAAACCATGACGTTTAAGACCACCTTTTTTTTAAGGCGGGACAAATTATTTCTTGAACGAAATAATCCATCACACATAGTACTAAGCCGTCAGTTTCCAACTTGTCTTGGTCAACAACACGACTCTTGATCGCGTAGTGAAAATGTTTCAGTGTTCAATTTGTTATCTTTATTGTTTCACAGATGTTGACTACTATCAACATATGTCGTATCACAATTCGTTTTTCCCAGTTTACATCCCTCAAATCTACAATCAACCCCAACAAGTTTTCTTTAATCCTTTCCAAAACAACTATTATGTACACCCTTATTCTACCATCACTCCACCTTCGATACAAATTCAACAGCAAGAGTTTCAACAGCAACAGTTTCAACAGCAACAAGTAAGCAATTACCAACCAGTCAATCTTCAAAATCAACCAATTAATCCGTGGGAGCACAATCATTTTCTCAATGATTCTCGTACGCAAATCCTGACAAATGGAACTTACAGTCCGCAATTTGAAGACTTCTTCAATGAAACAGCTGACGCAAACAATCCTTTATCGGTAAATGACTGGTGTGATGATTTTCCCATTCAAGATGGGTACGGTGTCGGAGAACCTACACCAGACGGTCAGTTACCGGAACAAAACGAAGATGACAACAATTTACTTCAGATGCAAAATGCCCCTCAACAAGATGACGAACCAGCAGAGGTGCTGTCACCTGATCCAATCAACAACCATTTAGAAGACGATGAAGTCAATCAACTGGAAGAAGTTGTTGATCAACCCGTCAACCAATACCAATTGTACGATCAAGCTTTTGACAATCAACTGGTAATATACCGACTTGATTTGGTAAACGGAGATCCTGAACAACAATTGATGACATTGGATGTTTTTTTTTCGTCATACCAAGAACAAATTATACGTATTATCGAACAACGTTTTGACGAAGAAGAAGAAAACCCCTTCCACTTTCGTTTTCATCTCGCAGTTCGTTTCTCGCGCATAAACATTTCAGTTGATGACGGCGGAAATGCTACATTCACAGTGCAATATATAGAAAAACATTGGTTGAAATCACCCAAGTATATTATCCACGCCTTCGATGATGTTCCGCAACTACTGGATATTATCAAAAGTCGATTTACAGAACAAGTTGAAACCTTTGTCGAAAACGGATCACAATGGACTTTGGATGGTGTTCTTGAAAGTCGGATAAATATCAATAGTTTTGAACCAAATCGAGCAGGTTGCGGATTTGCCTACGACCAACTACCTCAACAGATCAAAAGGAAAAAATGTATAGTGAACGTCAAAACCACTGATGAGAAATGTTTTCTTTACAGTGTTTTAGTAGGATTGGAACTACTACGCGGCGAAAAAACTCCAAATATAGCAAGAAGAGTCAAGGTGAAATTCCATGATCTGATTACTGATCACAATTTGGATTTGGCGGGGATATCTTTCCCCATAACACAAAAACAGATTGGCAAATTCGAAAGCAACAACAAAATACCCATCAACATTGTGGGGTTTCACAAACCCAATCATTTTTACCCGCTTCGAGTGAGTCGTTTGAGGAGTCAAAAATACAAGAAACCTCTTTATCTTCTACTTATCCACGAAAATTTTGAGACAAGTCACTTCTGTTACATTAGATCAATTACAGCTCTTTTGAAAAGTAACCAGAAAAGAGTTCACAGAAGTATGAAACTATGCGACTTTTGCTTCAGTTCGTTTTCACGACAATCAACTCTTCTGAACCATCAAAAGGTATGCAACAGTGAGATTGGTAGAGTTCTTCTGCACCCACTAAGAAATACTTGGAATTCAATCGAAATCATAAGGGTTCAATATCAGCACCATACGTGATATATTGTGATTTTGAATCACTTTTGGTGCCATATCAACAAAACCCCGGTACAAGTTCATCGCAGCAAGGAAAAAACACCACGGAAATCAACAAACATGTTCCGGTAGCCTATGCGTACGTCATTGTTAATTACAACGGGGAAATACTACATCAGGAGATGTATGTTGGCCTTGACGCTGCTAAACGATTTGTTCAAGAGATAACTGAATCGGCAGAAGAACTTCATAAATACTTTATTGACGACGAAAATATAAATAAAAAAGTGCCACCTCACGAAATATATGAAGAAAATTTCGGCCGACCTGTTTCCTGTTGTATATGCACAAAAGGATTCAAGGATGAACAACTGATTATACGACACCATAACCATGTCACTGGAGCAGCTATCGGTTACGCTCATCCAATCTGTAACTTAAACTACTGGGAGAGGACCTTCGAGGTACCTGTTGTATTACACAACCTGACGTCTTACGACTGTCATATGATCATGGCGGGCATAGAAACTGTGGCAGGAAAAACGAAGATTCAAATCATACCCAGGACCTTGGAGAAATACGTTTGTATTACGCTGGGGAAGTGCAAAATAATCGATTCTTTGCAATTCCTAAATTCATCACTATCAAAATTGACAGAAGCCTTGAAAACGCGTCCCGGCCCATCCAAATTTGATCTGTTGAGGAAAATTGTAAAAAATCATCTCAAGAAGAATATAGACGACGATAGTTTTGACCTTCTGACTGGGAAGCAAGTCATGATGTACAGTTACTTGTCGTCGCTAGATCGACTTGCTGAAACTAACCTTCCTCCAGTTGAAGCTTTTTACAACGATTTGACGGGAAAACCCCTACCTGAAAGCGATTACGAACACGCTTTAAAAGTTTGGGAAAAATTCGAGATAAAAACAATCCAACAATATCTGGAACTCTATCTCATCGTTGATGTCGCCTTATTAGCCTGTGTGTTTGAAAATTTCCGTCAATTTTCAATGATTTACTACACATTGGATCCGGCAAAATTTATTTCACTTCCGCACTTGAGTTATCAAGCTTTTTTGAAAAAGACTCAAGTTCAAATTGAGTTACTTCAAGATCTTCCCACAATTATGTGGATATCAAATGCAATTTGTGGAGGACTATGCTTGGTTTCAAAACGGTATGCCAAGAGTAATTTGCCGGAATTGTCATCCTATGATGCAGAAAAACCGATTCAGGGAATCCATTATTTGGACGCAAACAACTTGGTAAGGCATTTAATGTAGTTGAAAAATTAAGAAAAACGAACCTAACCTATTTTTTTATTAAAAATTTCAGTACGGATGGGCTATGAGTGAACCTCTACCACACAATGGCTTCAGTCACCTAAGCGAAGAAGAAATTTCAACTTTTGATGTTATGAGCGTGGGTGACAATGACGATTACGGTTACTTTTTAGAAGTGGACATAACAGTACCTGAAAATGTCCACGAATTTTTTGCCGACTAACCACCACTAGCAGAGAACGTTAATATTACTTTTGACTGGCTGTCCCCAAAATCAAAACAACTTGTCGAAAAACAAGGTGCACGATACCCTGCTAACAATCGGAAACTTGTGACAACTTTTCTTCCCAAGAAAAATTACGTTTTGCATTACCGAATGTTAAAGTTTGTTCTAAGACATGGTATGGTCTTGGACAAAATTCATTCAGTACTCAAGTTCAGACAGTCAAATTTCATGAAGCCTTATATATCGCAAAATACTGAATTTCGTCGGAAGGCTACTAACGATTTTGACAAGGATTTGTTTAAACTTTTAAATAATGCAGTATATGGAAAGAATATTGAGGATGTTAAGAAAAGACGGAAGGTTGAAATAGTTCAGAATGACATTGCCCTGAAAAAGATTTCAAGTAAACCTAACTTCAAATAATTTAAAATATTGTCTGAAAACTTGGCTCTCTTGGAATCTGTTGAAACTAAAGTTATATTAGACAAAGCCAACCAGATTGGGGTTGCCATACTTGAATTGGCAAAATTAAAAATGTATGAATTCTATTTCGATGTACTCAAACCAATTTTCGGTCAAAATATTGAGGTAGGGTACTCGGACACTGACTCGTTCATTTTAATCGTCAAGAATGATTTATTCTGGTCGAAACTAGGACGTGAAGTAATAGAAAAACATTTTGACACTTCAAACTTTCCTAAAGATCACCCTTACTATTCGGACAAAAATAATAAAGCCCTGGGTTTTTTCAAGGACGAGGTTGCTTCTAAACCCATTGAAGAGTACGTTGCACTTCGACCAAAGATGTATGCTTTGAAGCTACCCGACAAAACAGAGAAAAAAATTTGCAAGGGGGTTACTTATGCCCGCATTCATGATTCATTGAATTTTAAGATGTATCACGATTTGTTAAAGGAAGAGATCGCTCCTGTGTATACCAAGAACATTACCTTCACGTCGGAAAAACATGTTATCAAAACTATTGAAACAAACAAGTTATCACTGTCTGGAATTTACGACAAAAAGTTTCTTTGCACCAATTCTATTGACACCTTGCCTTATGGCGACTACAGAATAGACACATTTAATCTTAATCAGAGTACTTAAATGTGGAAAGTAATGTTTTAAAAAATACAATCGTTTGTTTGGAAATGTTTTTATTTATTTATTTTTAACGTCAAGGGTGAGATAGGGTGGGTAATGTGGGTAGGTTCTAAGTTTTCAAGTGAGATAAAAAATGGAATCACTTACGGCACGTAGCTGCACATTTTGAAAAGACAGGTTGTGGTAAATAGATAAATGACATCTATGGGGATATTCATGAGTAATTTAGAAGTTAGAGATATATTTTCCAAAAACATTTTAAAGATCGAATAATTTTAAGATTAATTATTACTAATAGGTTTTAGCGATAGGTGACGTTTCATTTTAATATTGATTCAAAATAGAAGTGTGATCATATATGACATATTTAAAATAGTAAGTATAATACGAGTCGATTATTTATGACATTCGAGGGATTTAAATGTTGTTTTATTATAATTTAATTCAGTTCTTTCCCGACTGAAAATTCTCATAGAGTATGTAGAATTTGGAACAGAGACTCAGTGAGATCTCAGTGAGAAACTCTAAAAAGTTATGAGATCTCAGTGAGATCTCACTGAGTCTCTGTTCCAAATTCTACATACTCTATGAGAATTTTCAGTCGGGTTGGAAGCCTTTGCTTTGAATTAATATCAATAAGTCAAGAATGTCTTTAAAAGATGACGAAAGTTTTTTTATTTACAGTATACGAACCTCTGATTCAAATTATGGTGACTCGGTTTGTACCATAAAGTTAAAGGACACTCTGTTTAATTGCGACAAGGAGTATTGCATAGCTTTGAGGAGTTTCTTGATTGAATTTATAGAGGATGAAGAAACTCCTTTGATGGATGCACCGGTTACAACAGATTTGATAATCAGGGACTCTGTTACTGCGGGTGGTGAAGCAGACAATGAAATTTGGGTGATAATAACTAGTAACGGGAAAGTCAGCGACAAATTTTATTTCAGATCTTCGAATTTAAAATCTTCAGAGAGGTCTGTTAGACATATTAATGGAGAACTGTCTTTTATTTATGAGAAACTTGGTTTCGATGAAGCACCAGTCTTCTTTATGAAACCGGATCCCGAGACAAACTATGTAAAGCTTGGGAAAAGTAAATCTTTACGGCGAAGTGTTTTTAATAATTTTGACCTTGAGATGAGTCCGATGCTACTTCAGATAATGGGTTTTGATGGTTTAGAAGTTAAAAAGTTTATAAAAAATGATGACCTTTCATTGTTGAAAGCCAAGGTGGGCTTTAGATCACCAGTTGAGTTGACGAGCGGAGGGGATAATAAAGGGTTGGAAAATCCTTCCGTTACCAGTGGTGAAAATGAAAAGATATCAACTGCTCTAGAGGAAGGTAAGCGGATGCCCAAGAGTAAAGTTAGACCTTCTGCTGAATCGTCGGAAGTTATGTTAGAAAAACCCAAAGACAAGGACGGTATAATTCAAAATACGGAAATTGTGAACCAGAAAAATAAGAAGCAGAAAATAGAAGACACTCGGATAAAAAATAAACAAAATGAAATAGATAGTTGGATATTTTTGCAACTTACCGTCAACTTGGACATTGCGAAAAGTGTTTTGAATGACAGTGTAAAATCACTACTTTTTGCCACACAACTAAGATCTGTAAAGACAGGATTCTTGTACACTGTCGCGACACCCACGTATTTCACTGTAAATAATGACTATCTAAAAGATATTGTTATTACCGCAGAGTTAAACACGGATAAATCGAAAATAAAGTTACTGAATGTTTCACTTGAATTAAGGAAACGTCCGGTAGAGACTTAATAAAGTCTGCAGGAGCGTTTGGTTTATAAACCATTCTTTCTTGGTACGCCAAGAGAAGGTGTTTAAACTGTTCGTGTGCGAAGAGAAGATGTTTAAATTGTGTGCTTGTTACGTGATTACATCGAAATACCCGTTACAGTTGAAACGTATAAAAACTCTCTGGACTGATTACATTAAAAAAGTAAAGAGTTACTCAGAGGATAAATGTGAATGTGAGGATTGTAAGGCATACGGTGAAAAATTAACGGTTTATCCTGGATTCAAGTATTACGCTGTTGGACACGGTCATTCGGAATCTCCTGTGGAAGACTTCATTAAGGAATTGGAACTGAACGAGTCAAATAGGAAACTGCTTGAAAGTAAAAATCCGATTTCTGCAAACTGCAGTGCTGAAGAAGAAAGGAAGCCGATTAAGTCGTATTTAAACGGTCTTTGGGCAGATTATTCTTTTTGGAAGATAACTTTTCATCGACATAAGTGTCGTTGTTCAGAGTGTTATTCGGTTTGTAAATGTATTGTACGTCATGTTAGTTTCAAAGAGTATGCAATGTCATTTGGTGTAAAGGAAAGTGAAGTAGACTTTTATTTAAGTAGTTTTTATGATCTTAGGTGGACCTAAAATATTTGTATTTTCACTGACAAAAATGTTGAATACAACTATATTACAGCATATATTTTTTTTCTAGCTTAAGACATAAGACACGCAAGGAGGGTTAGGTTGGGGGCTATGAAGACTCCACCTCCTAGACCAATCAAGAACGAATGAGGGTTGAGATGGTGTAGACTATTTAAAAAAAAACACACGCTTTTCCTTTACGTTGTGAGCGTTACAAAATCAGTCTTAAAGACATGTCGCAGAACCTCAAGATCGCAATTCTTAACAAATCAAGAAGTGAAAATTGCAACAGTTCAGCTACGAGATATGAAGTTAATCTACGCACCGGTTTTGAAGTTTATCCAAAGCATAAGCTGAAAGTACCGTATTGTCTGTCAACTCTACAGCACACCATGTATATGGACGGTGACGTCGATGATGGAATCCACACGCTTGAGTATGAGTATTACATTTTCTTAGACGAAAATGATTTAATGTTTGTAATTGGGAGTTTAATGGACTTAGAAAGATCTATCGATGGTACTGTAATAAGATGGACAAAGTGTTTTGATCGCATATTTAAAAATCAAAGTGTAGACATTTATTTGTTGAAGCTGTGTGATGTTTATTCAGAGTTGGATAACTGCATAATTTATGATCATTTATGTACACTTCATGACTTAACTGGTGTTAAAATGTGTATTTATGTGTGTGAGATGTGAATGAATAAAAAAAAAATTCTTAATTCAATGTCATTTGGCGTAAATGAAAGTGGTTTTCTAGATACTTCGTGGGTTTAAAAAAAACTGTATTTTCAATGTCGATCAAACTGTTCAGTTGGGAAGAACTAGAGTACATGAAAATATTTGAAAGGTAGAGTCACCTGTTTGACGGATCAGTGAATTCAAAACTGGAGATAACTAGACACGGGTTCTTTTTCGGATCAACCTGTGATGTATTGATAAAAATATTTGAAAGGTAGAGTCACCTGTTTGACTGATCAGTCAATTTTTTAGCGTCAAATCTGGGGAAAAAGTGAGAATGATTAATGACTCTCATAAAGTGAAACATGAATTGTTTATCAGATCTCTTTTGAAGACGGGGTATATAGGAGATGGCTAACCATTCACGGCTTCCGGGAGAATATTTTAACCACACCTCCTGCAAAGCTACATATGGAATCAAACTTTCATCATCCTTGCGGCGAAGCCTAAACCACACCATCTGGATGATGGACGGCCTGAGGGCTGTTTACCGAGCACCCTGTTTACTGAGCACCAGGTTTACTGAGCATCCAAACCCCTACTACTCACTTCCGTAAAAATCGTCAATGAGACCATCTTTGCACGGTAACCTTACGAATAAGGAACCCCTCCGACCATATCCGGCATAGACATGAAAACATTTGATAACGTGTGACAACACGTAAAGATAACCTGAAGATAAGTGATTACACGACGTACGTGTACAAAACCTACTTGAAGTTTCGATCCCTGAATCTACATGTATGTTCATAATTAAAGACGACAGTTACAAGTCATATGTATAAAATGAATCTCTCTTTCATACTTTGAAGTACTGAAGACACCATATATGTAGCATAACTACTGTATTAATATTTAATATTACTTATAATGTAAATAATTTTATAATAGTACTATACACATCATATATATATTATATATGCATATATAATAATACAGCATAATACAGTACATATGTCTTACATACATACATACACCAGTTTCTTATTTAAACTTAAGTGTAACTAATACGTTTTACATTTAGTTCTTGTTGGTACAGTTTCAGAATCTGAAAGACTTCACTACAACGGAGATCTCATTGAGAACTTAAATTCAGGTACATTTAATGGATAACTCTTCTCGTTTAATTAAATTAACTATCTGCAACTAATTTTTGTTAAAACCTTAGCATGTGATTTGAACATTTAAAAAACTTACCGGTAGTGGGGGCTGATGATCCAAACCTCAGACGTTTTGTTCGAATTGTGAGCGACGCGCGGAACTGACAATTGGCAGCCTGATAGCCTGATTGTTCACTACCACTGGATTTGTTTGGCAAACTTTGCGACCAGTGGTTGACTTCAATAAGTAACACTTTTCGCAATCAAAACAGAAAGTTCTCCACTGTCTCCACTGTGTCTCCACTGCGAATTGTCCATCCACGCGTCTACTTTAAATTAGTCCCCTGAGAGTCGGACCTTTGACCTGGCATACTTCTGAGCATTACGGACTTGCTTCAGTTCGCGCGGTATTGCTACAGCGTGACGATTGAACTCTTCTGGCCCTGATAAAACCATTTTCTGATATACAGAACGCGGTTTCCCATCATGATCTTACAGCTCCCTCAATAACGAAGGCTGGGATCGAACAAATGGGCGATTAATTGTTACGTTTCTTCTAGAGTTTCCGTGGCAAAATAAGCCGGCAGCAGTCTCGTCCCCGATATCGAGATAACACGCATTTCGAGCAGGAAGAATGTATATACGAATGGCGTTTAAACGCTGCTGATGTTTCCTTGGGTCCAACGTAAACGTAGAAAAAATTTTCTGAACTTGGGACCCTACCGAGGAGAAAAAATTCATATTGGCTCCCTGGCGCCATCTGTACCCGTCTGCCTTCCAGTCATCTGCGAAAAAAACGAAAGCATATTGATTTAAACGCTAGATTCTTTGTTACCCTAGATTGCGCATTGTGAAGGATACATCGGCTACGATTCTCTCTATGCTTCTCAGAATCCTTACTGTTAAGGACCAGACTAGGTTGCTTATAACTTTAGTACATATTCCCTGCAACATTACGTGTTAGAAGTATAACAGAATCCAGCCGAGCAGCTGGAAACGTTATCTAAAGCATCTAAAGCTGTGTACAATGATATTCATAAGAATATGTCTCAGTACATGAAAATATGAGCAGCGCTAAGGTATGAAACACCGTAATAAATTAAATATTACACTAGTATTGGTATTGTACAGTACCATACATCAGTTCCTTCTGACTAGAGATCTGGGATGAAAATAAACTTTAACTGCAATACCTCTTCTTTCTTCGGCGTCCCATGTAAATAAGATTCTTTCACCTGCCCTGGGTCTAAATGGCATAAAAGGTCTTCAAAGCTAGTCTCCCAATTTATATAGCAGATTTTCACACCTTCAGGTAGACCAACGTTTGGAAGACCCTTGGTAAATTTCAGGAGAGAACACCTGAAAATTTGCACCTGAGCTGGTCCGGGTACGATCCCAGCACTAAACAAATGAATTCCTTCTTTCCTAGCACGTGCTAGGGCAACTTTTCTGACGCTTTCTCTCAAACTATGAATCTTGTTTAAACATTTCTAACATCCTATTTACGCATTAGACATTCAAATTTGGTCCTTTACGTATTCTCTCAAACATAACTTGGCCCGTTGAAAGAAAATGTTCATTCTCCAGGTAGATCCCTTAGAGAATTTTCTGTCCATCCTAGAATCGCCTGCATACTTTGGAACTAGAAAAGAGCCACTAGTCCCTTGAGACTTGGGACTACGTGGCTTGTCTTTGTGGGGAACAGTGCTTCCACTTTTTTCCCCTTTCCCCCCCCCCCCCCCTTCTGCTTGAAAGTATGAATTTCCCTTTTTTCCCCTCTGTACTACAGAGTAAAGCTACATTGGTAAATTCACTTATCCTCCATTTCCCCTTTTCCCTCTTCCCCATTTTCCTCATTTGAGGGAATTTCCCTGCAAACTGGAAGCACTGGTGGGGAAGCTGGCCGCAAGCCCGTATACCCGGTATCTCCGGCTCGGCAAAAAGGAACAAGCGTTTCAACGAATTCAACGCATATATTAACATTGTAGTTTATTCATCAGTTTCCATATTACGTCCAGCATCCACGGCATGAACTGCTGTAATGCAAGCATACGCCTATGAAGGAACTATAAAAACCACGTGTTTTTACATATGTTATGAAACGTGCTATGAAAATGTTTATGCTTCCAAATTATCGGGCTGCTGCCGTACGATAAATAAAACTGCCAATGATATAGTTAGATCCATACGACGGGTATTCAGAACTGCTCTCTATTATCCAGGCCTTAAAATAAGGAAAATTTACTGGTGGATCCGGGCACAAGAAAAAAAATCCTTTGGCATTGCAATTCAGCGTCATCTGAAAACAGCTGAAGACAGCTAGTAACTTTCCTCCAAGTCGTCTTCAAATATAGTTGTAGGAAAAAGACTGCCCGAGTTTATAGCTATGTAGTATCACTCACCGTTCATCTACACTTACTAAACCAAAAATCAAAAGAAAACCCTACTCACATTCATATAAAATCGACCAGAGATCTTGTACAGAAGTCAAACTTCTTCCTCCATTCAAATACTGAAGTAGATCCCTTAAAATAAATGTTTTGTTTCTCATCCAGTGTTAAACGAATCCTACCCCTATATATACATAATATTCTCTACAGAAGTGCACGCTACATTTCAGATGAATCCTTTGAATGCCTAAACCTGTACGAAGATTTTCACCGCATTGATTTTCACGATCGGTATGTAATGGTGAAATGTTGTTGCCTGAACACGACGGGTCAGTTATACTGTAAAAAAACAGTTCTGGAAATTTTTAACGTACAAATAATGCGAGACAAGCTAATGAACAGAGTGACAAATCAAACAAAACCACCGCAAAACAAATGAAGCGGTGGGTGGAGGGATAAAGAAAATTTCCTTGGAATAGTTGTCTTTCCGAGCTTCATAAAACGTAAACCTAATGTTTGTTTCGTGTCTCCGGCCCTTCTTTACTGCCCCCGAATCTAGAAGTAGTCCTTTGACTTTGGGCAGTCCGCAGTTCTCTGTCATCCCATTTCCCTTTTTCTTTTACCACTTTCACCCTTTTAGTTTAAGCACGTTACATTCTCTCCCACATCTTACTTGCAGCCATACAGAGGACCAGTGGCGTGCAAAGGGGCGGGGGACGAGGGCTGCTGCCCGGGGCATAAGACTTTTTTCCGAGTATTCTGGGGCACAGTTTTGGTATTGTAGAGGACACAAAGACCATAGCACTGGTGCCTATGGTGCTTATCCAGGAGACACAATACCCACGGCACGCTTGTGCAGAGGACTCACCCTTCGACAAACTCAGGCATTTCTCACGTTATTTATTATGTGATCTCACATTATCACACTGATAAACCAGAAGGGATCATCCAGTCTATGCTTCCAAGTTTCAGTAAAAATTTTTGCAAATCAAGCAAAAACTGGTGGATCTATCATTCGTTACTAGTGGATCCACGTGGCCGACTGGTAGATACCTGGATCCACCACTTCTTATGTTATTTTAAGGCCTGCTATTATCGTCACTTGTTATTTTGGTTGTAATACGGATAGCCCATAACTCTACTGATGTCAACTTCTTTTACAATGAACTTCTAATTGGGTTGGAACAAAGGTCCGACGAGATGCGCTACACAGTCTAGAAGTGTTTGAATGGAATATGTGTGTATGTGTGTAGTATCCCCAGCCACGCTCGTTCAAAACAAGGAGGGAAGAGGGATACAACAAAGCGATCGTCACGGTTTTCGTTCCCACAAATTCTGTGTTAATCTCAAACACAGTGTAGAGAACATTCAGTATCACGGCAAGTCCTAACTCCCAGTGTTAATGCCGCAAGCAGAAAAAGCCCCAGATTTCTGCGGATGGCTCCTGTTGGTACTAAGGCTGCATTGCGAAAGTCCAAGGCTGGGCGGCTGAGGCTCTGAGCGCTCGTAGTACCGACAACACTCGTCCGCAGAAATTTGGCGCGAGTTTCGCGCTCGCAGCATTCACATGGGGAGACAGGACTTGCCGTGTTACTGGATGTTCTCTGTACTGTGATCTCAAAGCTACTTTAAGATCATTTAAGTCATGTCCGCATTAAGTTTAAATACACTTAACTTTTATTTTGTATTTTATTTTTTATTTATTCAATTTTTTTGGTAATTAATTTCTTTGATTGTTTTATCTCTAAACTTTGTTGCAACTGAATTCTTTCTTTCAAGAGGAAACACCTTTCAATATTATTGTCAAGCCTAAAAAGTTTCTGGGCAACTACAAAATGCTAGTTGCAAAACGTAAAATACAAAATGCAGACCATTTGCAAAATGGTAAAATGCAAAACCAACGTTCATTTTGCAGTCGTTTTGCATTTTACCATTTTGCATTTTGCATTTTGCATTTTGCATTTTGCAGTTTACCAAGACCATGGCCTTCTAGATAAACTAACAAGGCCGGAGTGATGGCTATCCTCCCGTGCATTTAGTTTGAGGCTGGCGTAGTGACACAAGCTGGGGGTCAACTAGCGCCACAAGCGTTAGCGTCTGAAAGCTTTTAAGGCTAAACGTATGGCGCATGGCTTCAACTGCTGTTTCCACACTCGAGACTCCCTTAATTCTGTCGCTTATTGACTATAAATCTGAGACACATAAATTTAGACGCATAAAAAGATAATATGAGTAGCAGTGCTTTACCATACGTAAATGTTCCAATGATTAAAGTTTTAAATAGAAAAAAATTGGAAATGAAAAATGAAAGAAGGAAAAGAGATGTAGGCATAAGAAAGTATTAATTTAACGAAGTTTCGTGCGAAAAGCAGAACTATGTGAGCTATTGTAAGATTGACTGGTTTCAAGGGGGAAAAATCTTCAGCAATTTATGACATGCAAATAGTAGTCCAGCTGCATTCTGCCATTATCATATGAAACAGAAAATGGTGCTAAAGTGTATAATCAATATGTTGGTTTATAATATATAAGTATACTAACCGAGTTGTACTGAACGGGTATAATTCACCACTACTGCCAAACACATCGAAACTAAATGTTTTGTACCAACAAATGTCAAGAATTCCTCCCAACAAAATAGGACATTAAATCACTCTAGTTATAACACATCGTGGTTAATTTGATATATTTTCTCGAGTTAGTTTCCTGGTTTTATCAACTATTAGTGGAGCCCAAATGTTCTTAGCGCTAAGTAAAAACGTATGCGCAATAACACTGGGTAGGTTATACAGTAAGCAAACTCACGCTACAAAATTGCAATTAAGTTTCAGTTCAGCTTGTAGATGGCGTTACTTGACCACCCAGGCCTGGGTTCCAGAAACTCTGATCGCTCCGGCCTTGTTAGTTATCTAGATGGCCATGCCCAGACCTCTTTTCGGAGGAGGAATGGGGAAAAAGGAAGAAAAATGGGAAACGTAATTGCGACCTAAGAAAAGTACTTTAAAAGAAGAAATTACTCATGTTAACGTTGAAATACTTGCAATAGTTACCTTACACGGTTTGTTTTCTAAGAGTGAAAAAGCCAATGCGATCTCCAATGTGGATAACCTCTCAGACGGTTTTGGTCCACAACCTTCAAGAGGATACGGTGCCTTAGCTACCACAACCTATGCTGAGGATTGCCTAGAAATCTTCATAACCTCCGCCGAGGTGTTCTCAGTAGCCTCCAAAATGGACACGTAGGATATGGTACAACCAAAGACCTATATTAATCTTTGGGTACAACCAAGCTTGTTAACAAGAAAAAACAACCTCGCTCTACCGTTTATCAGCACCAACTGTTTCATGTATTTTGACTCGGAAGTTGACTAAATATATCTTCAGCAAAAACCGAACAACAAGTAAGTTATCTAGAAATTTAACATTAGTAGCTAATTTAAATTAAATGTTATCTACATGTTAATGACATGACAGATCGTAGAATTTAGTGCTTTTCTTACCGCTAGATGGTGTTTTTCCTAAACAAAACCATTTTGGTAGATTCATTTTTACTTTTAATATTTAAATTCAACCTTTTTACCCAGAATCAGAAGAAATATGGATTCAGATTTAAAGACGGGAAAAGAACGCTGCGCCGACAGAAGGCAGTCAAATTCGCAACCTCCTCGACGAATTCATGTTGAAGATACCGAACCAACGTCCGGGGTTGAGTAGCGATCACTTGTCAGACTTCTTGTGGTTCAATAACCAGAAGAAATTGTTGATGGACGTTCACTAGGGAAAAAGGTTATAGTGGGGCACTTTGAAATCCAGAGCCGCTACTTCTGTACGACTCGGCAGGGAGGAACGCTTCTGCCTTTAGGCGTCCAGCCTGAAAAACGATTCAAGGACCTAGCAGTCAAATTGGGCACTGAATTCTAGAATAGAACCTCCCAGCTACAAAGTAATTCTTTAGATTAGCACAAGATCAGCCTGCTGTGGAGGAAGACTGTTCTGACGTCTTCAGTAGTGCCACGGGTATTTCAGCAATTCCACTATATTGTGCTTGTTTAGTAGTAACTTAACATTTCCGACCAGCCCTCTGGATTCCCAGGCTTTGAAGCCACTAGCAGCAGCAGGACCAATATCATTAGTAAAGCCGGGCCATATTAATCAGAGAAGACTGTGTCAGGTTTATATTTTACAACACCAATACTAGCGCCAATCTTGAATACATAATGATTTTGGTTCGTTCATAGATGCCATATGGACAAGCTTCTTTCTACAGCTTTCAACACTCTTTCTCCAGGAAGGAAGAAAATCAGTAGGAAGACATGAGCAGTTATTGTTACCGCAGAAAAAAACTTTGGAAGCTGCTCCGTTCATCCGCTCCAAGCAATTCTGATGCCGTCAAAGAGCAGTTCAAGATGCTTGTACGATTCTGAAAGCTGCAAGCTTTCTTGTGTTGAGAGTGATACAGACGTTGACACTGATGGTTCTGCCGGGAATAAATGACGAAGATGAAAATGGAGTAGGTGATTTAATGCCGTTTAAATAGTTGATGCTGGATCATTTTTCCCGTTGTTACACCATTTTATGTATTATCTTTTCTCTCATGGTTTGTATCCAGCTATAGAGTTATTTAAGAAACAAATGAAAAAAGTGAAATTACACAGTTTTAAATGTTTAGCAGAATTATTAATAGGCTCGTAATCATTAATGTAATCGTGCAGCTGTAACATAGCGAATTTCAGGAATAAGAAAATTCAACAGTTGAAAGTAGCGGATAGGAGACGAGCTACGAGGAATGTACAGTCCTGTTCGTAAGAGCGCGGGAAATATAAGATGCCGCTTTGTTCAGCGATGGTGGTGGGAGATAGCGCATGTCCCAGTTTGTAGCCTTCGTTCATTTATGTTCATAATGATTCATGTTGGTGTTACTTAAATATAGGGGTAACTGCAGCATTAAACTGATAGCATGGTCCAGAACAATATAGTACCCGTAAATACCGAAACCAGGAAGTATCTCCCTTAACACTAAAACAGAAAAATGATTCACAGATCATTTAGTAATCACAAATCAGTTAGTAAATCTGTCAAACTGGCAGCAAGTTTGTTTTTTTTTGTTGAATGTTTGGTCAATATCTACTTTAGTTCATGGACAGTTTCCGTATTCCGAATTTACTATTGCAGAGGTAAACTCGCGTCTTTCCTCAAAATAGTTGACAGTCGCAAGAGCAAATTGACTACAGTTTATTCATGCAACCGAGAACGTCAAAATTAACCTTAAAGACGGTTTTTACACAATGTAAATCATAATTACGTTTTGAACATGTTTCTGTCCTATAGTAGTTGAAAAGCTAGTCAGTTTGGTAGCAATATAGCTTCCTTCTACTTATCGTCAGGTTCGTTTCTTGTTCTTCGTTTGATAATAGTAGTGGCTATATTATTGTATAGAACTGGATTTTTGGCAAGAAACTGATGAAGGATTATGCCAAATGACTAGATTATTGAATATATTAACTCCAAGTTCACGATTTCTCAGTTTGTTAGTTCTCTCATGGTTGAAAGAAATGCAACGGACTTTTCATCATTCCAGATTATTCAATATTTACTGATACAAGAAAACGGAAACGTGCAAGAAACAGTTAACCAGACTATCTTCCAATTTAGGACTTGGAAATGTTTTGTTGTTTAACGCTTATAGCGTTCAAGAAATGTGTTTCATCTAATAAAACATTTACAAAAGATAGTGTATGGTATTTAAACGTAGTAGGACCACACGATGTAGAGCGCATTAGCTCTAACAAATATGGCGGTAGTTTGTTTTCACATTTCATCAATGACATTAATCTTCTTTCGCCTTCAACTCGTTTCCAGAGCTTATAATTCACTGACAGTGAAGTAAAGTCTAAAGCATAAATCAGCAGAGTTTATGAATGGTTGGCAAATTTTGTAACGTATCCAGTGTTCTGTTACTATAGTATCAAGCCTCCTATTTATGTAAAAATCCTGTCTCAAAAAAGAGTGCTCTTGTGAAAATGTGTATTGATACATATTCAAGAGGAAATACAATGCATACATAGCGCACGTCTTTTATTCCATATTATTATTTTTTTTATGTGTTCCAGTACCATAGTTCTTGAAGTTGCGAACCTCTGCTCTGGCACCATGTATAACATAATAAACGGCATGATTCAACCGGATCAAATGGATTGGAGACTGTTTTTTTTTTTCAGCTTCATATTATATATATTCTAACTGGAATCAACGAGCTTGAAGAAAAACTTAGATATCAAAGTAACGAGAAACCCGACACAAAGGCTCTTCTTTAACCAACACCTAGACTGCACTGTTAGCATTACTGACTAATTCGAGCTTGCATAAAGAGCAGGAAGCCTACGAAAACCCCAAAACAAAATAATGATGCAACGATTTTATTTGTCCAGTAAAGAGACCTATTCCTGTCCTTAAATATGAGTGAAATAGAGAACGAAGCAGATTCTCGGAGCTTATGAAAACTTTATCGTTCAAGGTGCTTAGCAAGCTTAATTGTTCCGCTGTCTTTCGTACTATATACAAGTTGATAAGATCAACATATACGTCATTACTATACAAGATAATGTTTTATTAGACACCATAGTGAAGTTCCGATATCTGCCGATTCGGTCACATCGTTGCACGAGGACAAATATAGATATTTATCTGTGTCACACGCCATCATTATGCATATCAGCATGGTTGTATCAGAGTTGTCTAGATGAACAGCCATGTAAACCAGTGATTAGGTAAACGAACAACATTTTGGAGCGCAGCTTGCTTCTGCCGAGGGCTCCATTCATCAGGGCGGTCCCCCAATTTCTTGTTACTTGTCATTGTAATGATCCTTCATGTTGAAGCCAGCTATTCCAGGTCCCATATCAAGTGAAAGTCATTCCAGTCTTCTAAGCGGCAGGCTGATGAATAGGAGGTTCGATCTAAGCATTGCCACCGTTACTGTCGTGATGATAGTTACTGTTCGTGCCCTAGTTCATAGTCATGTAGCTAGCCATAAGTTAGTGTTTGCAAAACCTGTAAAATAAATGTAATAAGTCACTGATAACTCAACCTAACCTGAATTTTCTAGAAAATAACCTTCTAGTTTGAAGTTAGATCTTCACCGCGTAAATCGTAAACCTAAATTCATAAACAATCAACGTTGCAAGCTTTTAATTTAAATAAGCTTTAGTAAGTTTTTGCATTCGTATTTCGTGTCATTTCAGTAGTTATTGTGTTTTAAACATGAAATAAAATTTATGATAATTTCCTATTACTACATCTTGAAAATGTACAGAATATTTGGCAATGTTCAGAACTCGCTGCTTCAGACATTCACAAGAAAACCTGTGGTAAGGTTATTTACAGATATCAGATATTCAAGAACAAGGTTAGGGTGGACTTGCAGATAACCTCATAGACCATCGTCGTAGCAGAAAGCCCGTATCCTCCCTGTAGGTTAGCCCATTTGGAGATCAGGCTGGTATTGAGAATGCTGCTTAACTTGAACTAATATGATTAATAAGTATGACGACCAAAACGTGAACCATCAGTTGAGAAAAGGCGTTCCGCATTGCACAAGTAATCTGGCTATTTTAGCATTATTCCTGTGGAAAATTTTTGCAAAATGAAGCAGCGGTAACTTTTCAGAAATAATGTTATTGGGAGAAAACTGAAAAGTGTTCAGAATAATCGTGAGAAAGTCGAACGTAGTTCTACATTCTACCGGTAGGTGGCTCCAAGTTGTTTGCGCCAGAAGACGGTAAATCACACAGGCGTTTATTGTTTTCTCTCCTTCGTGTTTTTGATTTGAAATCAGAGTGGAAAATTCAGAAACGATTCGTGGTAATTACCTCTTTCACAGTACGTATCAGCCTTCTTCAAACTTTTCTCCCCAAACGTTTGGAAGACTGGCTTCATACAAAATAGCTGCACGGATGTACGGCGTATGCTAAAAATCGCGTGGTACTTTATGGATTACAAAATTTTATGAGTAGGAATCAGCACAGCAATTTATTTGAATTTGTACGTTATTTATACAAAACAAAACTTAAAACTTTTTACTCACATGTCCGTTTGCATCATGGCAGTCCGCCACACAACGTAAGAGGAATCATCGTAGAAAGGAAACTGGTGAACAATGCTCAGTTTACTGACAGTAGAAATGGTAGTGGACGGTCGGTGAAATCGAACTTTCGACCCTCTCCCAACTTTTCCCGACTTTTCCCAACCAAATTTGTTTCCCTCGAAATCTTCCCACTGCAGAACAGTGTTTCCACTTTGCAGGGAAATTCCCTGAAAAGTGGGAAAAATGAGGTCTGGAAAGGGAAAAATAAGTGAAGAGGAAAAAAGGAAAATATAAACGAACGGCCTGCATTCTAGTGCGGAGGAGAAAAAGGGAAAAACAAGGGAAGAGGAATCAAAGGGGGAGATAAAAGTAGAAAAACTGCTTCAGATTTTAGCATTCCCATTTTACCCCCACAATTTTCCCATTTCACTGCCGTGTGAAAGAGACACACCTAAGTTATCTAGATATTCCAAAGTTAAAGTTGATTTTATACTCTTACACTGCTCTCAAAAGTGAACGAAATATTCGTGAACATGACAAAAGGCCGAGGCATGAGTAACCTAGTCTCTAATTCCGATGCTTCTAAATAGTTTCGTTAAGTATTTTCTGTCTGGTCTTGACGTGAACTAGTCCAAGCGACGAAAACCAAAATCACTTCCGAGTTACTAAAGTAACAATTAAATTAAGTCAACTGGTATGTGGATTCTGAATGTTTTATTTCATCATCAACAGAAAGAAAACCACCCTTTCAGCATCTGTCAACAGTAGCATGAATTCTAACATGCATTGAAATATGGTATAAGAATTCATTATTGAGAAACGAATGACTGACTCGAAAAAAGGGTCCTTGAGCGGTATCTATTTCTTCCTCGACCATGAATTGATTTTAAGTGCCGAGTCAGGCTACTTTCCCTACAGAACTTCCCCGCACAAACTCTGCATCAGAACTTGACATCGTCGTGAACATATTCAAGGTGTCTAACCATGTCGCTTTTCGTCCCGAATCTCTGTCCGCAGACGTCGCATTCGAAGTTCTTCACTTTTTGTGAACTGTGCTTATGTGTACAGTCAGGTTGCTTTTCTTGGTGAACTGCTTGCCACAGGTGCCGCATGGAAACTTTACTCCGTCATGAACTGATTTAAGATGGACAGCAAGAGTGGAATTTAATCCAAAATTTTTACCACAGACGTTGCATGCAAAATTTTTCACTCCATCGTAAACTGTGCTCATGTGCCGAGTCAGGTGGCCTTTCTGGGTGAACTGCTTGCCACAGGTGCCGCATGGAAACTTTTCTCCGTCATGAACTGATTTAAGATGGACAGCTAGTCGGGATTTTAATCCAAATTTTTTACCACAGACGTCGCATGCAAAATTTTTCACTCCATCGTGAACTGTGCTCATGTGCCGAGTCAGGTCGCCTTTCTGGGTGAACTGCTTGCCACAAGTGCCGCATGGAAACTTTACTCCGTCATGAACTGATTTAAGATGGACAGCTAGTCGGGATTTTAATCCAAATTTTTTACCACAGACGTCGCATGCAAAATTTTTCACTCCATCGTGAACTGTGCTCATGTGCCGAGTCAGGTCGCCTTTCTGGGTGAACTGCTTGCCACAAGTGCCGCATGGAAACTTTACTCCGTCATGAACTGATTTAAGATGGACAGCTAGTCGGGATTTTAATCCAAATTTTTTACCACAGACGTCGCATGCAAAATTTTTCACTCCATCGTGAACTGTGCTCATGTGCTTAGTCAGGCTGCCTTTCGTGGTGAACTGCTTGCCACAGGTGCCGCATGGAAACTTTTCTCCATCATGAACTGATTTAAGATGGACATCTAGAGTGGACTTAAATCCAAATTTT
Organism: Eulimnadia texana; assembly: GCA_002872375.1. Classification (NCBI taxonomy): domain Eukaryota; kingdom Metazoa; phylum Arthropoda; class Branchiopoda; order Diplostraca; family Limnadiidae; genus Eulimnadia; species Eulimnadia texana. The sequence continues at coordinate 34,363,566 of NKDA01000001.1, read as the reverse complement.
TTACCACAGACGTCGCATGCAAAATTTTTCACTCCATCGTGAACTGTGCTCATGTGCCGAGTCAGGTGGCCTTTCTGGGTGAACTGCTTGCCACAGATGCCGCATGGAAACTTTTCTCCATCATGAACTGATTTAAGATGGAGAGCAAGACGGGATTTGAATCCAAATTTTTTACCACAGACGTCGCATGTAAAGTTTCTGTCGTTTTTGTGTACTCCATTTAGATGTTTAGCCAAACTAGGCTTCTTCGTAAATACTTTCCCACATTCTTTACATGTGAATAAGTCGAGAGTCGGAACAGTTCCTCTTGATTGACGCTGCGGATCGTTCTCTTCCGTTCCTGCTGGAAAGTACAAGACGTTAAAGTCCTGTTTTGACATTTTACTAGAAATCAAAGTAACAGAGACTGTGACTAATTTTAATATGTTACCTGGGTGAACATCAACAACTCGGCAGCCAGTGTCATCGTTAAAGTTACTCGAATAACTCCCGTCCAGGTCGCTTCCAGATCTACTGTTGTTGTCGCCTTCAGACATGAAATAATTGAAAATCTATTAAACTGCAAATTTGTTGTCATTTTTTTTCGTACTGCTTTTATCTGTACCTTCTTCCGATGACTCTGAAAATCCTGCCGGGACTGCAGACAGCGACGATACCTCCTCCGTTGAGGGAAGTGAAGCCATGACATCAACTTATAAGTGAACCTAAAAATGGTAAACTATGTTTTACTAACGTATCAGAATATGGACCACATGTGTTTTTCTGTAATCTGCTAGTTCTGTCGAAGGAAAACGAGCTCTTCGATAAGTCGGTAGCTGAAAGACGGTTACATAAATAGAGAAGTGAGTGATAAATTTAAAATTCGATTAAGTATTTTACAAAATCAAGGACAAAGAAATGCTTACTGTGACAAGATAAGATAAATGAAAAGACAAACAGAATTGTATTTTCTTGGATACTGTTTATTGGTCTCCAGAAACTAACTCCATGTCAGTGCTTCCACTTTCAGTTTTGGGTTTTCCCTTCTTGAGGACTCTGATTTCCTTTTCCCCCCTTCGTCTGGTAAAAATTGATTTTCCTTTTTTTCCCTCTTTGAAATGTGTATTTTCCTTCCCTTTTCCCTTCTATACAACATATATTTATTTCCTTTATTCTTAGTCGTACTTACTAACAAGTTCAAATACGAATGACAAGACTGAAATACGGAATATATTTTTCGTAAACGTATCACTATGAGTTTGAGGAGCCTTTCATAGTGTACAGTTATGTTCATTAAAAAAGGGTACAGCATGGGAAGGTTTGAAAATCCTTTTTGCAGTTTATAAAACTATTTATGCATAAGATTTAGTTAAGATAGATTAAAGTAACTGTACTAAAACTAAATTAATGAATGTTTTCAAGAAATAGTCTAATATCCCTGCAAAAATTGAAGAAAAATGACGTCTAGCTTTCCATGCTGTACCCTTTTTTAATGAACAAGACTGTACAATATATCCATAACGCCTAGAATAAAATATACAGGATGTGCAGTGGTAGAATGCTTTCCTTGTCGCTTCCGTGTCAAATGATTACAAATGATTCGAATTGAAAATATCTGTATTAACTAAGAATTAACAATGACCAAATTTACCGAAGAGAAAAAAGGAATTGAACGAAAAATATTTACTTTAGAATGCGCAACAAAAGGAGGGATAACTTTACTCACCGACGACCCTACGTGGACTCCACAGTGTAGTCTACTAAACAGTGAGTTCTCGATTGTATCTTTCCCATTATAGTGTTTTCAGACAGGAAAATGGCGCCGCCCGTGGTAGACTTTCGAAGCTTTGCCTATCTTCAGCAATTTTTACCTTTGCTTTAGGATAGGCAAAGCTTCGAGAATCTGCCATAGGCGGCGCCATTTTCCTGTCTGAAAGCGCTCAAAGATAGGCAAAGCTTCGAAAGTCTACCTGCGGCGGCGCCATTTTCCTGTCTGAGAACACTATAATGGGAAAGATACAATCGAGAACTCACTGTCTAGTAGATTACACTCTGGTGGACTCTCGACTCCCTCTAGCCTTCTTACCCTGCTCGGCCCCGAGCAGAAAAAAAAGCTTAAAAGGCCTTTTAAGCCCTCGGTTGACTCCTGATCGCTATGCATTCGCGTAAAAGGATTTCTGATCAGAAGTCAACCTCGGGCTCCTAACGATAAACTCGCAATAACAAAATTAAATTAACTTAAAACTTCCGGCATCGTCCGGCAACACAGGATACATGTAATACCTATATCAAGGGGTCCGAAACTTAAATGAAAAGTGCAAGAAGATTATTTCGGTATGATGAGAATGACATAATAGGTAAACGTAAAGAAAAACTGAGTCGAAAAGAACACATCCGTAAAAATCGTCAGTGAGACCGTCTTCGCACGGTAACCGTACAAATAGGGAACCTCCCCTGACCATATCCGGCATAGACATGAAAACATTTGATAACGTGTGACAACACGTATAGATAACCTGAAGATAAGTGATTACACGACCTACGTGTACAAAACCTACTTGAAGTTTCGATCCCTGAATCTACATGTATATTCATAATTAAATACGACAGTTACAAGTAATATGTATAAAATGAATCTCTGTTTCATACTTTGAAATACTGAAGACAGCATATATGTAGCATAAATACTGTATTAATATGTAATATTAATTTTAATGTAAATAATTGTATAGTAGTACTATACACAACATGTATATATTATATATGCATATATAATAATAAAGCATAATACAGTACATATGTGTATATACATACACCAGTTTCTTATTTAAACTTAAGTGTAACTAATACGTTTTATATTTAGTTCTTGTTGGTACAGTTTCAGAATCTTAAAGACTTCGCTACAATGGAGGTCTCATTGAGAACTAAAATTCAGGTACATTTAACGGATAACTCTTCTTGTTTAATAAAATTAACTATCTGCAACTAAATTTTTGTTAAAACCTTAGCATGTGATTTGAACATTTAAAAAACTTACCGCTAGTGGGTGCTGATGATCCAAACCTAGGACGTTTTGTTCGAATTGTGAGCGACGCGCGGAACTGACAATTGGCAGCCTGACAGCCTGATTGTTCACTACTACCACAGTGTAGAATATACAGTACGACAAGGCTCCCTATCTCCCCATCTTAAAGCCGCGCGGTTGGAAATCAGCGCTCGGACGGAGGTATATGGTACTAAAACCAGCTTTTCGCTGGTTGACGTCACGCTATCAAAATACCTTGAGCGCCTCACCTTCCCATTTTACACCTTGCCTGCTTTAGCCATTGAAAAGCTCCTTGCTTGGGTGGGTTTACCGTTCAAACTTTCGCAAAATGTCAAAATACGACAAAAATAAAATAACGGGAGCCCGTATAAATACACGCACGTTAACACAATATGTCTGATTTTTTAAAAGCACTGTGATGGCATCATAGCTAACAGTTTCCTTCTTGGAGCATTCGACCACCTCTTCGTCATAGAATCCAGGTAGCCGGCAATCACAAAGTAAGCCGTAAGATTTATTTTCGGGATCTCCATGGGCTTCATCCAGCTTTATAGGAAACAACGTCATGCTCCTCTGTTCAAAGCATGTCATCAGGTGTCTCCTCATCATGTTGTTGCCGGTCTCGTAGGTAATATTGTTCCGGTCTAAACCGTTCGCAATCGAAACAGTATTTGCGATCCGCATATACCGCGCAGTCATGGTGGTTGTGCTGTTGTTGCGACGGGACAAACTGAAACTGTATGACGTAAATGAAAAACGTAAATATAGAATTAAAATTGAAACGGCAACTGCTGACCTCAATGGATTCCTGTTCGTAACCGTAAATCCTTGACAGTTGAAATATAATGCATTTGTCGATCGGCTTCTGTTTCAAGCTGTCGTACAGGCATACCGTATGGTTCCACAGTTTAGACGATAAGACCCAGTGCTCCAAGTTGGAATTATAGTGGAATTTCATATGAAAACTGTCAGCGTCTTTGCAAGGCATGTAAGCCTCGAACTTGTGGGACTGAGAGAAGAAAGTAGACTGAAAGCCTTGCAAGTTGGGGAAAGCCTTTTTCAGCAAAGACCCGGCGCACCACATGTGACTGTCCAACAGGATCCCACCATTCTCTATTACACGTTTATCTTGCATCGATAAGCCGTACTCTTTAATCCACTAAGACTCAATAGAAACTTCAAACTGGAATTCCAGCTCAAGATCCAAATAAGCTGGAGTAAGAAACCTGCTGCTGGCGTCAAGCAATGTTGTAGTACTTGTCGTAGTCCCCGAACAAGTAGGTGTCTAAAAAGTACCATTATGCCAAGTTCCATAAAAGTGTATGTTTAATTCTAAAAATTACCTCTTGCATCATCTTATCTGGTTCAAAAGATCGCCCGTTGGATGTGGTACTACTTGTCGCTGGATTTTTTTTTTTTTTACTTGGGCTGTAAGAGTTTTGTTTGTCCTGCACAGAATATGTTTAATTTAAGAATTAAATGATAAGAAATTTATTAAGAATACCTTGCTTTTATTAACCACTAGCTCGAAAGCATCTGCAGAAGATTCGTCGTTGTTACTCGATTCTACCGGTCCTGCAAATTCCTCCTGGGTTAAAGGAGGTCTGCGAGGTTTTTTGCGTCCTGACCGCTTCTCTTGGCGTTTCTGATGACGACTCCTGTATGATGCACAATTTGGGGACTTTCTTGGTTTGTCGCTTTGATTCATTCCAAGGGAAAGCTTTGCTGCGAGCACGTGGTAACATCTACCAACTCCCGGGCATGAGCATCTAATCTGGGGGTATAACTGTACCACATGGGTACTATTGTTAGAACCCTGCACGACAAATGCCTTCAGTTTGGAGTCCAGCGTGATCCGACCCTCTTGGATAACTGACAAAGCCCGCTCGTATACTCCGAAATCGGATACTTGAGGTCGGATTGTTTCAGTGCTGGCTGTGGGATTCACAGCTGCGGGACAAGTTTCGTTGTTGGAATTGCCCACTAAGGATGCTGATTCCTTTATGCGGCCCATAGTGTCCTCCGGCGGGATGGATTTTTCGAGAATTGGGGCGTCAAGAGACAAGCTGTACAAGTTGTGCAGATGGTTCCTTACTTCCCAGTCTCCAAGTCCGTAGCGTCCTCGGACCGTTTGGTGGTGATAGTACTTAGATAACCTATAGGAGCTTAGAACCATACTGTCCACTGGTACTTCGTTCCATTCCTGAAGGCGCTCAATGACTGCGTAGAGCGATTCTGAAGAATTGATCGTGGCTGTCAACACACCGAATGGCTTCAGCATCCAATCACCTATCCTGTCTATGTCTATGTGAATATTTCTGTAATAATAGTTGTAAAATTGTTTGTCCAAAAGCTGCTAAACTTCAAGCAACTTTTCCATGTATTTCTCATTAGCAGCTTGCGTAATCACCATGTGCAAATCAGCCATGTAAGGTTCATGATCTAGCACCATTTTTCTGAGCTGGAACTTTGCGTCGCTCTTAACGTGATTCCACCAGCGAAAAAGTTTTTATCTGGGGAACAATTTGGCGGATTGCGTTTATTGCGTCCTCTTGGTCGGTAACAAAGTAAACCAATGAAGGATCTACTGTGTTCAATTCTGGGACCAATTCGACGACTTTTCTCCAGAAAAATCGTGACTTTCTGCCGTTTTCCTTTCATATATCATGTAGAAAAGGCCAATAGACGGAGCTGAAACAAACTCGGTTTCCTGGTACACTAAAATAGTAACGTAGAAATCTCCTAGATGAAGGTTGTATCGCAAGTCACGGTTATAACTGGAAGATCTGACCGAGAAAGTAGTCCTTTAAACGTTGCCAGTGACTCCTTCGCATATGCAAATACGAGTAGGTCTTTGTGAACAGTTATCGTTTGATAAAGTCTAGGTCGTGAGCCAATTCGATTAGATTGTACAACTCGTCCCTTGAGAGTCGGACCTTTGACCTGGCATACTTCTGAGCATTACGGACTTGCTCCAGTTCGCGCGGTACTGCTACAGCGTGACGATTGAACTCTTCTGGCCCTGATAAAACCAGTTTCTGATACGCAGAACGTGGTTTCGCATCATGATCTTGCAGCTCTCTCAGTAACGAAGGCTGGGAGCGAACAAATGGGCGATTAATTTTTACGTTTCTTCTAGAGTTTCCGTGGCAAAAAAAGCTGGCAGTAGTCTCGTCCCCGATATACGAGATCAACACGCATTTCGAGTAGGAAGGATGTATATACGTATGGCGTTTAAACGCTGCTGTTGTTTCCATGGGTCCAACGTAAACATAGAAAAAATTTTCTCAACTTTGGATCCTACCGAGGAGAAAAAATTCATTTTGGCTCCCTGGCGCCATCTGTACCCGTCCGCCTTCCACTCATCTACAAAAAAAAACCAAAGCATATTGATTTAAACGCTAGATTCTTTGTTACCATAGATTTTGCATTGTGGAGGGCACATCGGTGACGATTCTCTCCATGCTTCTCAGAATCCTTACTGCTACGGACCAGACTAAGTCGCTTATAACTTTAGTACATATTCCCTGCAACATTACGTGTTAGAAGTATAACAGATCCAGCCGAGCAGCTGGAAACATTATCTAAAGTATCTAAAGCTGTGTACAACGATATTCATATGAATATATCTCAGTACTTGAAAATATGAGCAACGCTAAGGTGCACGTATGAAACACCATAATAAATTAAGTATTACACTAGTAATGGTACTGTACAGTACTGTACATCAGTTCCTTCTGACTAGAGATCTGTGATGAAAATAAACTTTAACTGCAATACCTCTTTTTTCTTCGGCGTCCCATGTAAAAAAGATTCTTTCACCTGCCCTGGGTCTAAATGGCATCCAGAGTGTAATCTACTAGACAGTGAGTTCTCGATTGTATCTTTCCCATTATAGTGTTTTCAGACAGGAAAATGGCGCCGACCGGTGCTAGACTTTCGAAGCTTTTCCTATCTTCAGCTATTGCTACCTTCGCTTTAGGATAGGCAAAGCTTCGAAATTCTGCCATAGGGGCGCCATTTTCTAGTCTGAAAGCGCTCAAAGATAGGCAAAGCTTCGAAAGTGTACCACCGGCGGCGCCATTTTCCTGTCTGAAAACACTATAATGGGAAAGATACAATCGAGAACTCACTGTCTAGTAGATTACACTGTGATGGCATCTCACGGGTACGTGTAAGCGTACCAAAAAGCTGCACTGTTTCCACATTTCCGTCGTTTGACATGGTGTGCTCTTGCGGAGAAAACTTGACTCTGTTTTACTTTTTCAGTTTGAGAAGTGAAGGTGTTAAAAGCTTTTCTCCCAATTTATATGGGAGATTTTTAACACCTTTAGGTAGACCAACGTTTGGAAGACCCTTGGTAAATCTCAGGAGAGAACACCTGAAAATTTGCACCTGAGCTGGTCCGGGTACGATCCCGCCACTAAACATATGAATTTCTTCTTTCCCAACACGTGCCAGGGGAACTTTTTCTGACGCTTTGTCTCAAGCTATGAATCTTGTGTAAACATTTCCAAGTTCTAACCATCCTACTTACGCATTAGACATTCAAATTTGGTTCTTTACGTATTTTCTCAAACATAACTTGGCCCGTTGAAAGAAAATGTTCATTCTCCAGGTAGATCCCCTAGAGAATTTTCTGTCCATCCCAGAATCGCCTGCATACTACGAATGTGAACCTGGCAGGGTAATGAAACGGGAAAGCACCGCGAATAATTGGGAATCTTAGATTCCGCAGTGGCAACATTAGGATGAAGTAAGATTTGATTGGGAAAAGCTAATTACGGAGAAAAACGCAAAATAATTGAACATGACAAAAAATCATGTCAGCAGGGCAAAGTTTTGGGAACGGGTTGAAAACTAATGGGAACGATAGATCTCGCCCTGGGAAGATTGGGAATGATTGAATCTCTGATTGGGAACGAATAGTTACCGAGATAACTGCACTCAAAGTTACCATTAAACTTAATGGGCTACTTCAAAAGTATTGGGAACGGATTGAAAACCAATGGGAACGATAGATCTCGCCTTGGGAAGATTGGGAATGATTGAACCTCTGATTGGGAACGAATAGTTACCGAGATAACTGCAGTTTATAGGTATTAATCCTGATGGTACTTTGCAAATAGTTCAGAGTAAAACCCAAATTGTCACAGAAAATATTTCTTGGGAATGTAACCCAAGGGAGTAAGTGACGAAGAAACGTTCTTTGGTTGACCTTCCAGAGCTCTATTGGTAACTCTATAATGCTTTCTAGAAATTGGTCTGATTATATGTCAATTAGTAGACCCCGATTCGTGTTTGGCAAACAAATCACAGTAAGTTTTACAACACCATCCTAAGCAGGCGATTTTTGATAGCGGAGAGTAGATTTTGAAAAAAATAGTTTTCTTTTTGTTAAAACAATTGTGACAAAATGCCCAAAGAACCAAGTGTGTGGAAGCTTCTCGGAAATGACGTGGCTAGTCAAAACCAGGCGTTCGTAAACGCAGTTTGTGAATTTAAGGACGCAGTTATAACTGACGGTAGATGGAACCCGAGATTCAAAGAGGGCAGATTGAAAGACATTTCCAATCGTATATTTGGTTCCAGCAATGTCAGTTATCTTCGATGGTGCTCTAAAGTGCTGATCGAAAACCGAAGGATTCTTGCCGACACCCTTTGCGCAATTTTACTGAAAGAGGTAAGTAAATTACTTACTTAATTATGTAAATTACCATGGGAGGACTGGCTTTCGATGTTCTCATCGCATTATCCACACGAGGAAGGCAAGAGGAAACGGATGCGCCTCAGGCCTCATCAATGGACTCTTGTCATTGCCGACAGTCTAGTGAAGATTTCAAAAACTAAATGCACTTTGGCCTGAAAGAATCACAGTATCTCTGGTATCGAAAACGAGCCGGTTCTTTCTTTCACCGGGTATTGCGGAGAATGCGGTGGGAGATTTACCGGAAAGTACGATGGTGATTATCTGTTGCCTGGTAACGATGTTCCGTTTGCCGTAACTTTTGATACGGAGGAGGGGGAGCATTCAGGTGCCAAGAAACGCCCCGCATCTGGTCGAAAGAGGGATTCTTTGAAAAGGCCATGCCGTGAGCTTGGAAGCTCTGTCATGGTATGAAATGAAATCGCTTCAAAATTTATGGACTATGGTGATGACGAACCCCCAACTGTCCCACACATAGCCACCATTAGACGTCTCCGATACGAAGACAGAAACGAAAGACGTCTGTCTCGTGATTACGTGGGGGGAGTTGTAGAGCTCAAAAAAATTTACCCTGATTACATCCACGGAATAGGCCACGATCCATTTTTCGTACATTTTTGGTCGAAAGAACAGATTGAAACATACAGATTTGCGAAAACAAGCGGGAGGGTCGTTCTACACATTTATGCCACAGGGACCGTTGTCCACAAAGCCCCTTCCTACTCCTCTGGCGAAACGCATAAGCAAGTTTTTTATTACGTAGGGAAAGTTGATGGCACTCCAATGTTTCAGATGTTGTCAGCTAGGCAAGACACAGTTGCGATTTCTTTCTGGATCAGTTCTTGGTTGAGGAAGTCAGAAGTTCTGCCAGACGAAGTTATAATCGATCACGGAAAAGCGCTCTTGAACGCTTGCTGCTTGGCTTTTAACACCACATCATTGGGGAATTATTTGGATAGCTGCTACGTTAAATGCATCGGGGAGAGTAATGCTATTTCAAAAGTCTGGATACGCCTTGATTGCGCCCATATGGTTAAGCTAATTTCCAAGCTACCATCGATAACTTCGCTTCCAAAACTTGTAAAACGATTCTATATGGGGCTTTTCTGCAAAATGATTATGACGGCGGATTTCATTGCGCTGCTCAACTTGTTCTCCGGTTTGTGCACAATTGCACTTTCTGAAGTTTACGACAGTGCTTGCATTAAAGCATTGTCAGGGCTGAGGCAGGTTGTCTGTGCAGAAGCGGAGCAGCTACTGGGTCGCATAGACGAGGTACACGCTCCTACCCGAAACGGATGTCCACTTAGCAGACCTGCAAGGAATCGAGACTACAGAGTTCCTATCAAAGTTCAGAGATGCTTTTTTAGGAATCTTAGAGCAGGTCCAGGTTGCCATTCATAACTACCAGGACGATCTGGAAATGCAGCCCAATCCTTATTGCTCTCCCAACCTCCCGATGGCAGCTATCAATACCCTATTACAGTTCGCCTCCTTATCTACTTGTGTCATGGGGAACTTCTATGGCTACCATGCAAGAAGGAGCAATGCAGAAGTGGAATCACATAACAATTTCGTGAAAAACGTACTTCTGGCTTCGTGGAGACCATGTGTGCCAGAATTCTTTTTACGAAGATTTTACGATGACCTATCGGGAAGACTGAAGCTTGCCCGTTTGGACCTAAATAAGACTGTCAGCCCTGAAGAGATTTCTGCTCCTTCAAACGCTGAGCCAGAAGACCAACGTGAAAGCGTAGACCGAAATTTGCCACGCCGAACTTACGAAGTTCAATCCCATGAACAGGAGACTGAGGTAGAAGAACAATTTCCATCAAGTCTTTCTCCAGTACGAGTACAGAGCAATAACGATGGATCTGATGCGTTTCCCCTTGGATGTAATGAAGCAGCTCAGCACCCACTCAGTATCTCTGACAACATTTGCACTGAAGATGAAGCATTGGCTGCAGAGATCGAAGATAATCGTATTGAAGAAGAAAGCACTTTGGGTGAAATACTTGATGCAGTCGGTTTGAAACCAATTGGAGAAATCAACAATGCACAAGACGCTTGTTTGAAGGCCCTCAGTGAAAGAGAGGACTGGAGAGGGGAAATTTCGAAGAGCAAAGACCAGAAAGAGTCCTACTTTAATAGCACAGGGGAATGGTTAGAGGAAGGGTACCCTATTCGAATGCTGCAAAACGGGAACATGTTTCGACCAATAGCATTCAAAGGAGGCAAAGTGAAACAATTAACAAACACATGTGCCTTTGATAGCCTCTGTGCCGCCCTGGCTGCCGCTATGAAAGATAGCCCCGCATACTGTGCCCGACTAGCTGCATACAATCACAGTCTCCCCAAGTTCCTAAATCAGTTAATGGAGTCGAAAAAACGCGATCTTCGCAAAGAAACGGCACTGCACCGGAAGTTCTAATTTCTACAAATTTTCCGGAGCTCAAGAAAGAAGTTCCAGGGCCAACACGAACCTTGGAGTTCTTCGACTGTGAGAGAAATTATCCGTCATTTGAAACAGCAATGTACATTTTTTTTTTCCTTTTTTGTTCAGGCACAACTACGATTTACGACGTTGTGCAGAAGTTGTTGCCTGTCCGTCACGAATACAGAAGAACATGTACAACGCCGCATTGCTCATCTGAAAGAAACTTTTCTGACCTCGTTGTATGGCATGACCAAAGTTATGGCATGACCAAAGTGGGCATCGAAGTACATTTACTTTTCGCTAACAACGCTGGCATGTTTTTCTAAGGTCCTTTCAAGTACATTTACTTTTCCGAAGCAGGTCTGCCCTACATTTACACCTTTTTCTAAGCTCCTCTAGAGCACTTTTAGTTTTTCGAAGCAAGTCTGCCGCACTTTTACTTCCTCGAGGCAGGTTTCCCGCACATTTACTTTTCCGAAGCAGGTCTTCACTAGCACTACTTGCCGGTCACTCAAAATAACAAGAGGAATAATTATTAATCGAAGTACCCGTGTTCATTGTATCTATTATGCCGGTACTGCGAACAATGTAATGAAAAACTAAATAATAGCAAAGTTGCGAAAACAAGAACAGTCAAGTTTCGTTTGAAACAATCCGATTATATATGATTCGATAAAGTGTACACGGGGTTTCAAGTGAATCTGTTTGGATTCTCCGTTATTCTCGTTGCAATGGTCCAGAATCTCTTTGTAGCTCGGAATCATTCTCCCCAATTTTTGTTGCATTAATGCAGGATAATCCTGAGAGAATCACGGAAGATTCTTTTTTATTCTTCTTGCATCGTTTCAGAATCTGTCAGTTTAGCTCAGAGGATCATGAGGTTCTTACAGTTCTTGTTGCTTCGTTTCAGTAAAAGATTAAAGACAGCTGAACTTCCAAGTTAACTAAAATTTATGTAGAATATAAATAGAAACAGTTCAAGTCAATGACTTTTGCAAGCTAATGGAAATTTGATAAAAATGTCACCTTGAAATCATGTTGTTCTTTTGTTATGATTATATTAATATTTTTCCTCCTATTTACGTGATAAATGTTTGAATATTGTTACAAATCAACTAAGGTCTCGCAAAGCAAAGTACTAAGCAAAACACGATAGTATATCAAGACCATTTCTCACATATGAAACGCCATCGTGTGGCACACAAATGTTGTACATTCTTTCTGCAGGTGGAAGAATCAGCAGCTAATATCACAAGAGGTTTCGTGGTACTTGTTGGGTTGCTCCAGAATCTATTAGCAGTTCTGGAACACGTTAGACTCTCTTTGATACTTTTTACTACGTCCAAGCTTAACAAGTGAAAGACGTTTAAATGCATAACTGAAATGAAATCAGTGTTAGATGAAAATATTTTTTTAAATGTGTTAAAATCGATAGTTTCGGAATAAGTGAGTTTCGATGAAAACCCCCATATAAATTGAGATTGCTACTAGTGACTACAGGCTGATTACATTTTTCTCAGTTAATCATGCAATTACTACAGGAATAACTTTTACTAACGAACAAACACTAATCAGTTTATGATGATTGATTCTTGTTCAAATCACGCCAACAGCTACGGTGTTCATGTAATGTCTTGATAAAGGCTGGCTTGTTGTCTCGAGAAAAGCTAGATATATAACCAGTGTTGTGTAATTGTTAATTTGTAGTTGTAATTTTGTAATTGCAAATACTTTCTGTAAGTAATTATATTTGTAATTAATTACATTTAACATAAAAGTATTTGCACTTGTATTTGTAATTCGAAATTACAAAAATCGCAATTACTTCAATTAACAATTACGTTTTTCCACACTTGGTTGGAAATTTAAAAGAGGACAAAAATGCTATTAGCATATACTGCCTTGTGCGTCTTCTTGGAATTTGTTTCGCGAATTTCAAGGTAAGATGGACTTACGTATGAAATTTTGTTGACTTAACGAGTTTTTCTGAATAACTGACCCAATTTTATCGAACCAACTTTCGAAGGATTCCTTGGAAATGGATTAATAAATGGGTATATATAGTCGCAACTTCGACGAGTTAAAGTCAGATTCCGACTGTTCTCGAACACGGAAACACCAAGCAATGAAGCGCTTCTTATCACCTTCTACTCCAAAGCAAGTTTCTTCCGCGGCGCCCATCGATGATGACGACGTACTGGTCGATGAGACGCACCACGCAGAGCCTCCAGCTGCAAAGAAGCTTCGTCTAGCTACCCCTACCTGGCCAGCCTACGCAAGCCATTTCTTCATACTGAAGTCCAACTCGGAAACTTGTAAGGCGAAATGCACACTTTGCAACCGCGAGATCTCGTTCCATCCAAAGGCAAGCTCGAATCTACTTACTCATCTAAAACGCCGCCACGAAGTCGAGTTCAGCAGTTTTTTGAAGAAACCGCAGCAGCACACTCTGCAAGCTGCCGTCACGAAGAATTCGTCTTCTAGTAAGCGATTCAGGGAGATCGACGAGGCTCTAGTTCACTTGATCGTCGGTGCGTGTTTCCCTTTCAGCATCGTGGAGTTGGATGACTTTCGCAGATACCATCAGGTAATGCATATCTGTCATAACCACAAGTTTTTGGTCATTTTTCAACCATTTTTTTCCCCTTTAAACCATAGGTTCTGGTTCCTGGTTACGTGCTTCCCTCGCGTGAACGACTTCGTACCAACCTGTTTGACTCTGCGTATTCCTCTATGATGGAGACGTTATCGAAACATCTTGAGGAAGTCACGTCGTGCGCCATCATACTTGACATATGGTCTTCCAGGAGCATGGACGGATATATCGGCGTATCTTGTTGTTTTGTGACGGACGAGTTCAAGACAGTCAACGTTCTTCTGTCTTGCCGTCATTTCACTGACAGGCACACCGGGGATAGCATTCTGGCCGAGTATGAAGAAATTATCGAGCGATGGGCTTTACGAGGGAAAGTTCTCCGAGCAGTTACTGACAATGCAGCCAACATGAAGAAGGCCTTTTCATCATCATTCACTGCTTGGGATGATGGTGCGAAGGATCGTTCCAGCGAGTCAGAGGGCGAAGACGATCTGGAGCCTCTGGAGGACGAGGATGATGACGCCGAATGCAGCTCCTTATTTCCAGAGACAGACATCAGGGATGTAACTGTCTCGGGATCGAATGCTCTACTCAGGTCAAGCTGTGTAGCGCACACTCTCCAGCTGGTCGTCAAGGACGCACTCAAGGTTTTGGAAGGTACGTCGAACCATGCAATCGCTCGATTAAGCAAAATTGTTTCGTCTATCCGCAAAAGCACCGTAGACACCGAGGCTATCGTGAATAGCACTGGACTGCGTATCCCAATTTCGAATGCAACCCGCTGGAACTCACAGCTTACGATGATCAGTAAGTTTCTGGAGGTACTGGAAAGAGATCCTCAACTACCGGCGAAACTCCAAGCAACGCGGAGGCACGGAACCCTTTCAGCCACCGACATTGCGAAGCTACGGGAACTGGTCACGCTTCTGCAGCCCTTCAAAGATGCGACAGATGCCATCCAGAAGGACGGAGAGTCTCTGGGCGTCGTCATTCCTGCATACCTGGACCTTGCAGTTAAACTACGTGGACATACGGGGCCTGACAGCAATTTGGTGTACACCAAGCGGGTCGCTGAGCAGCTACTCAGTTCTTTAACCAGAAGATTGGCGTATGTCGAGGAATCTTGTTAGCTGTACATCATTGGAACCTGTCTGGATCCACGATGGAAACTGGATTGGACGACGGACTCCGCAGTTTGGACTGCAACCCGAGCCCAGGCCCACGTTGTAGAGAAGATCATCGCCTTCTCCAGCAAGACTACGCCGGCTGCTGCAGCCTTGATTCCGACTACACAGGCGACAACGTTGCCCTCTCGAGATGCAAAGCAGGAGAGCAGACTCTTCAGCCGGCGGTACACATCTCAGCCTGCGACTCGTGATACTACTTCTTCACCCGTGAAGCGCGTCGAGGAGGAAGCATCACTGTACTTCTCGGAGCCTATATCTGATTTGAGTGTCGCTCCTCTTCAGTACTGGAAGTTAAATTCAGGACGGTTTCCCGACTATTGCCGCCTATGTTAAGAACATTTTGTTGTGTTCCTGCATCAAGCGGCAATATCGAAAGAGTTTTTTCTACTGCTCAGGATATAATGACTGCTAAGCGCAATCGATTGAAGCCTGAACTGTTTGAAAAATTGCTTATTTTCAAAAGAAATAGATTTGTCTTGAACTAGCTATATGCTTTGTCGATTTTTCGTTTAATAGTAAAAGTAATTATGATGTAATTAAGCAATTACACGTTTATTTTCGTAATTGTAATTAATTACTTTGGCCGTGCAAGTATTTGTAATTGTAATTAATTACTTTTTCTACCGAATAATTTAAAATGTAATTAATTACTTTTAAAAACGCAATTACACAACACTGTATATAACGTATGATGAGTATATCTAGCTAATCAGCAGCGATTATGCGATAACCTCAGCCCGCTTGCTTATACGTAAGGCTGCAAATATCAGGCCTTATAACCTGGTTATCAGGAGAAAAACGGGGTGAGGCTAACAATCTGTAACAATGCTGATATAATATTATATTATTTATAGATTGTTTGTTGAAAACCACTTAACTATACTTCGTTCATTGTTCTCAACTTTTCATTCAACTTTTCGATTTTTTCTTTTTGCTGATGGGTCTCGGTATTCATCAGTTTTTTCGCGCCAAATTTTCCAGCGGTTAGTGCCAGAGGCCGTGTGCAGAGCGAGAAAGTAGTTCCCACAGATCAATAAAGCATGTAAATAGCCCTCGGGAAGAGTTCTCCCTCGATCCCTTTGTTTTAGTTCCAAGAAAACTGACCCCCGGTTGTTGCGCAACCCTAGAAACAATAAGTTTAACGAACGATCTCTTGTTACGATGCTATGCGTAGAAATCCGTTGTATTTGGGATGGTATTCCTCTAGAACTCCGACTATTACAATTTAATTTTGACTTCTTAAAATTATGCTGTCCTTGACGCAATTTGTTTACAATTCTATTCTTCTCAAGATTATGGCTGCTAATGTCCATGCGAGCCTCAGAAATTCAGATATTGTTTCGTAGGTTTGTATGTGAATCTACATATATACTTGTTGCTGCCACCAGTCAATCATTGCATTCATCTTTGTAACATTTGTAAGGATTGGGGTTCTAATATATCTACATGTTTCCGTTTCTGATTGAAATGTATACATTAGTTTCTAATTTACAATCTACAAGTTCTTGCTTCCAGTTTCGAATATGTGCGAAAATTCATTGGTATGTAAATCTCATGGACTAGTTTGGATGTTCAGGGATTCTGGCGTGTCATAGGAAATACAGATGAACTTCACTGCGCGGCAGAGCATCAGGAAATAAATTACTTTCATTTAACAAAAAAGTACACACAGAGAGACGTTGCAAGATTGCACACAGGAAAGATTGTGTAAGAATTGCAGAGGGTCTCTTTCTGATTCTCTGGTCTGCAGAAAGGTTTTGCGTAATGAAACAAGAATCATACGGAACCATGAAAGATCTCTGGGCCACTGAAAGATCCCAGAATCGTGACACGAGAATCAAAAAGGGAACCACGAGAAACTCTTTGAGCTTGAACACATTATTCAGCTGTGACAGATTTCATTATCGCGATTACTCTTTTCTTATGTTATCCCCGTCGGTTGATTAGCTCTCATTGTTCTGTCCCCATTAAGGAGATTGTTGCAAATCAGTCGCATTTGGGCTAACAAATGCTAACACAATATTCACCCATAAGATCACTTTTGAATCGTTTTAAATCTGTCAGAAAACTCAGAGTCGAGGCAATGGGCGCAAGCCTACATGTCTCAAATGATTGAATAAAACGTAAAACAGTCACGCCTATTGCGGTCAGTGTAATGAATAATAGGAAAAGCTGTATTTCTACACACTACAATGGTATTGTTAAAATACAGTCAGTCATTAACAAGGGCTCATACCAACTTACAGTAATTTTCGTACAACATAGGTCATGTTGTGGCTGTTATCAACCTGTTATCTACGTACCTATATAACATATGTGTGTTATAACACGGTGCTAAACTGTCTCCATACACTTTTACTCGAAGATTAGGGTCCCTTAGTTATTAGAGAATCTAACTGAGCCCTTAACAGACAGACATCATATTATCTTAATTGATATCTTAGAGTACAATAGCTTCAGTTACCAATTAAATCGTTATCACAAGAAACGTTAATGCTTAAATTGTAATGTACATGATAATTTCATACAACAATTTTGTACAGCATTTCTTGTTCAATTTTAAAAATGACAATGGATGACTTAAAAGTGAAACGTTACACGAATAATACTAAATGAATAATTTAACTGCACACAAAGGCCCGCAAGAATTGCAAGGTGTAGCATTGTACGCAGTAGCGGAGCGAGGTCATGAGTAGCAAACACATCGGAGGGGAAAAAATCTGGTCAAGTCTCGTGGGATTCTTTAGGCATCCCGGCATCCCTTTTAGAATCTGAAGAGATTCTTGTAACTCAGTTTAGTCTTACTATGATAATCTTGATTAAAGTTATTTTACATCTTACTGATAATTTATGATAGCAGAGCTGACTATAATTGACTAGTTACCAGTCATATTAACAGACTAAATAATAAATAACCACATTAAATGTAAGTTCTCTATTTCAAGATTCTGAAAAGTTTAAGAGATTTTTTAAGATGAGAGAAGCTGAAAAAATGCTTGAAACTCGGTATAAACTTTTACTTGATTTTGTAGCGTATTTGTTTTAACTGATACTTCGGTGTTGGTATTGCCCAACTGCATCACTTTTTACTGCACTACTCTTTTATGTACTGTGGCGGTATATTGTTATTAAAACGGGTAATCACAATAATCGATATAAATGAATGATCGGGTGATGTGATGCTATTTACAGAGTTGAATATAAATTATTATAAATGGTGGAGAATATCTAAAATAGATAACTAAATTAAAGTTAAATTTTAACACGAAACATTGGAATTAA
Organism: Eulimnadia texana; assembly: GCA_002872375.1. NCBI lineage: Eukaryota > Metazoa > Arthropoda > Branchiopoda > Diplostraca > Limnadiidae > Eulimnadia > Eulimnadia texana. The sequence continues at coordinate 34,345,332 of NKDA01000001.1, read as the reverse complement.
ACTGTGCGTTACTATCACCAGGGCAGCGCAACATAAATATTGTCAGTTTATTCAATAACTCCTGCTAGGTGAGGTTAGTGGGCAAGTCTTGATTAGACGAAGAAGTAATTCATTTTTTGACCACCAGAGAGGGACAGAAAATCTCAGGCGAACCCCTCTACAGCGGACAAAATGCTCAAAGTGCGACAGACCTGCTTCGAAAAAGTAAATGTGCGGGAAACCTGCCTCGAGGAAGTAAATGTGCGGCAGACTTGCTTCGAAAAAGTAAAAGTGCTCTAGAGGAGCTTAGAAAAAGGTGTAAATGTACGGCAGACCTGCTTCGGAAAAATAAATGTACTTGAAAGGACCCTAGAAAAACATGCCAGAATTGTTAGCGAAAAGTAAATGTACTTCGATGCCCACTTTGGTCATGCCATACTTCGATGCCCACTTTGGTCATGCCATAGAAAAATGTCCTATCCTAAATAAAACAGGTATTTATTACAGTACATAGTGTACACTTGCACACTTGCACGGCAATTAATGAGCCGGCAACAGTCTCGTCCCGATATACGAGATCAACACGCATTTCGAGCAGGAAGGATATACACAAGCATGGCGTTTAAACGCTGCTGATGTTTCCTTGGGTCCAACGTAAACATAGAAGAAAATTTTCTCAGCTTGGGATCCTCAAGTGGGATCAAAAATGATCGAAATATTCGTGAACATGACAAAAGGCCGAGGCATGAGTAACCTAGTCTCTAATTCCGATGTTTCTAAATAGTTTCGTTAAGTATTTTCTGTCTGGTCTTGACGTGAACTAGTCCAAGCGACGAAAACCAAAATCACTTCCGAGTTACTGAAGTAACAATTAAATTAAGTCAACTGGTATGTGGATTCTGAATGTTTTATTTCATCATCAACAGAAAGAAAACCACCCTTTCAGCATCTGTCAACAGTAGCATGAATTCTAACATGGATTGAAAAATAGTATAAGAATTTCTTATTGAGAAACGAATGACTGACTCGAAAAAAGGGTCCTTGAGCGGTATCTATTTCTTCCTCGACCATGAATTGATTTTAAGTGCCGAGTCAGGCTACTTTTCCTACTGAACTTCCCCGCACAAACTCTGCATCAGAACTTGACACCGTCGTGAACATGTTTAAGGTGTCTAACCAAGTCGCTTTTCTTCCCGAATCTCTGTCCGCAGACGTCGCATTCGAAGTTCTTCACTTTTTGTGAACTGTGCTTATGTGTACAGTCAGGTTGCTTTTCTTGGTGAACTGCTTGCCACAGGTGCCGCATGGAAACTTTACTCCGTCATGAACTGATTTAAGATGGACAGCTAGAGTGGATCTTAATCCAAAATTTTTACCACAGACGTCGCATCCAAAATTTTTCACTCCATCGTGAACTGTGCTCATGTGCACAGTCAGGCTGCCTTTCGTGGTGAACTGCTTGCCACAGGTGCCGCACGGAAACTTTTCTCCATCATGAACTGATTTAAGGTGGACAGCTAGACGGGATTTAAATCCAAATTGTTTACCACAGACGTCGCATGCAAAATTTTTCATTCCATCGTGAACTGTGCTCATGTGCACAGTCAGGTTGCTTTTCTGGGTGAACTGCTTCCCACAGGTGCGGCACGGAAACTTTTCTCCATCATGAACTGATTTAAGGTGGACAGCTAGACGGGATTTAAATCCAAATTGTTTACCACAGACGTCGCATGCAAAATTTTTCACTCCATCGTGAACTGTGCTCATGTGCACAGTCAGGTTGCTTTTCTTGGTGAACTGCTTTCCACAGGTGCCGCATGGAAACTTTACTCCGTCATGAACTGATTTAAGATGGACAGCTAGAGTGGATTTTAATCCAAATTCTTTACCACAGACGTCGCATGCAAAATTTTTCACTCCATCGTGAACTGTGCTCATGTGCCGAGTCAGGTGGCCTTTCTGGGTGAACTGCTTGCCACAGGTGCCGCATGGAAACTTAACTCCGTCATGAACTGATTTAAGATGGACAGCTAGAGTGGATTTTTTTCCAAATTTTTTACCACAGACGTCGCATGTAAAGTTTCTGTCGTTCTTGTGTACTGCACGTAGATGGTTAGCCAAACTAGGCTTCTTCGTAAATACTTTCCCACATTCTTTACAAGTGAATAAGTCGAGAGTCGGAACAGTTCCTCTTGATGGACGCTGCGGATCGTTCTCTTCCTTTCCTGCTGGAAAGTAGAAGACGTTAAAGTCCTGTTTTGACATTTTACTAGAAATCAAAGTAACAGAGACTGTTGCTAATTTTAACATGTTACCTGGGTGAACATCAACAACTCGACAGCCAGTGTCATCGTTAGAGTTATTCGAATAACTCCCGTCCAGGTCGCTTCCAGATCTACTGTTGTTGTCGCCTTCAGACATGAAATAATTAAAAATCTTTTAAACTGCAAATTTCTTGTCATTCTTTTCGTACTGCTTTTATCTGTACCTTCTTCCGATGACTCTGAAAATCCTGCCGGGACTGCAGACAGCGACGATACCTCCTCCATTGAGGGAAGTGAAACCATGAAATCAACTTATAAGTGAACCTAAAAATGGTAAACTATGTTTTACTAACGTATCAAAATATGGACCACATGTGTTTTTCTGTAATCTGCTAGTTCTGTCGAAGGAAAACGAGCTCTTCGATAAGTCGGTAGCTGAAAGACGGTTACATAAACTGAGAAATGAGTGAAAAATTCAAAATTCGAGTTAGTATTTTACAAAATCAAGGACACAGAAATGCTTACTGTGACAAGATAAGATAAATGAAAAGACAAACAGAATTGTATTTTCTTGGATCTGTTTATTGCTCTCCAGAAACTAACTCCATGTCAGTGCTTTTACTTTCAGTTTTGGGTTTTCCCTTCTAGAGGACTCTGTTTTCCTTTTTTCCCCCTTCGTCTGGTAAAATTTGATTTCCCTCTTTGAAATGTGTGTTTTCCCTCCCTTTCCCCTTCTATACAACATATATTTATTTCCCTTATTTTTAGTCTTACTTACTAGCAAGCTCAAATACGAATGACAAGACGTATACGGAATATATTTTTCGTAAACGTATCACTAAGAGTTTTAGGACCCTTTCATAGTGTACAATATATCCATAACGCCTAGAATAAAATATACAGGATGTTCAGTGGTAGAATGCTTTGCTTGTCGCTTCCGTGTCAAATGATTACAAATGATTCCAATTGTAAATATCTGTATTAACTAAGAATTAACAATGACCAAATTTACCGAAGAGGAAAAAGGAATTGAACGAAAAATATTTACTTTAGAATGCGCAACAAAAGGAGGGATCTCACCAACGACCACTCTCGACTTCCTCTAGCCTTCTGACCCTGCTCGGCCCCGAGCAAGGCCTTTTAAGCCCTCGGTTGACTCCTGATCGCTTTGCATTGCATACAAGGATTTCGGATCAGAAGTCAACCTCGGGCTCCTAACGATAAACTCGCAATAACAAAATTAAATTAACTTAAAACTTCTGGCATCGTCCGGAACACAGGATACATGTAATACCTATATCAAGGGGTCCGAAACTTACATGAAAAGTGTAAGAAGATTATTTCATTATGATGAGAATGACATAATAGGTAAACGTAAAGAAAAACTGAGTCGAAAAGAACACATCCGTAAAAATCGTCAATGAGACCATCTTCGCACAGTAACCGTACAAATAGGGAACCCCCCCTGACTACATCCGGCATAGACATGAAAACATTTGATAACGTGTGACAACACGTATAGATAACCTGAAGTTAAGTGATTACACGACCTACGTGTACAAAACCTACTTGAAGTTTCGATCCCTGAATCTACATGTATATTCAAAATTAAATACGACAGTTACAAGTAATATGTATAAAATGAATCTCTGTTTTATACTTTGAAATACTGAAGACAGCATATCTGTAGCATAAATACTGTATTAATATTTAATATTAATTTTAATGTAAGTAATTTTATAATAGTACTATACACATCATATATATATTATAAATGCATATATAATAATACAGCATAATACAGTACATATGTGTATATACATACACCAGGTTCTTATTTAAACTTAAGTGTAACTAATACGTTTTATATTTAATTCTTGTTGATACAGTTTCAGAATCTGAAAGACTTCACTACAACGGAGATCTCATTGAGAACTAAAATTCAGGTACATTTAATGGATAACTCTTCTCGTTTAATTAAATTAACTATCTGCAACTAATTTTTGTTAAAACCTTAGCATGTGATTTGAACATTTAAGAAACTTACCGGCAGTGGGGGCTGATGATCCAAACCTCAGACGTTTTGTTCGAATTGTGAGCGACGCGCGGAACTGACAATTGGCAGCCTGATAGCCTGATTGTTCACTACCACTGGATTTGTTTGGCAAACTTTGCGACCAGTGGTTGACTTCAATAAGTAACACTTTTCGCAATCAAAACAGAAAGTTCTCCACTGTCTCCACTGTGTCTCCACTGCGAATTGTCCATCCACGCGTCTACTTTAAATTAGTCCCCTGAGAGTCGGACCTTTGACCTGGCATACTTCTGAGCATTACGGACTTGCTTCAGTTCGCGCGGTACTGCTACAGCGTGACGATTGAACTCTTCTGGCCCTGATAAAATCATTTTCTGATATACAGAACGCGGTTTCCCATCATGATCTTACAGCTCCCTCAATAACGAAGGCTGGGATCGAACAAATGGGCGATTAATTGTTACGTTTCTTCTAGAGTTTCCGTGGCAAAATAAGCCGGCAGCAGTCTCGTCCCGATATCGAGATAACACGCATTTCGAGCAGGAAGAATGTATATACGAATGGCGTTTAAACGCTGCTGATGTTTCCTTGGGTCCAACGTAAACGTAGAAAAAATTTTCTGAACTTGGGACCCTACCGAGGAGAAAAAATTCATATTGGCTCCCTGGCGCCATCTGTACCCGTCTGCCTTCCAGTCATCTGCGAAAAAAACGAAAGCATATTGATTTAAACGCTAGATTCTTTGTTACCCTAGATTGCGCATTGTGAAGGATACATCGGCTACGATTCTCTCTATGCTTCTCAGAATCCTTACTGTTAAGGACCAGACTAGGTTGCTTATAACTTTAGTACATATTCCCTGCAACATTACGTGTTAGAAGTATAACAGAATCCAGCCGAGCAGCTGGAAACGTTATCTAAAGCATCTAAAGCTGTGTACAATGATATTCATAAGAATATGTCTCAGTACATGAAAATATGAGCAGCGCTAAGGTATGAAACACCGTAATAAATTAAATATTACACTAGTATTGGTATTGTACAGTACCATACATCAGTTCCTTCTGACTAGAGATCTGGGATGAAAATAAACTTTAACTGCAATACCTCTTCTTTCTTCGGCGTCCCATGTAAATAAGATTCTTTCACCTGCCCTGGGTCTAAATGGCATAAAAGGTCTTCAAAGCTAGTCTCCCAATTTATATAGCAGATTTTCACACCTTCAGGTAGACCAACGTTTGGAAGACCCTTGGTAAATTTCAGGAGAGAACACCTGAAAATTTGCACCTGAGCTGGTCCGGGTACGATCCCAGCACTAAACAAATGAATTCCTTCTTTCCTAGCACGTGCTAGGGCAACTTTTCTGACGCTTTCTCTCAAACTATGAATCTTGTTTAAACATTTCTAACATCCTATTTACGCATTAGACATTCAAATTTGGTCCTTTACGTATTCTCTCAAACATAACTTGGCCCGTTGAAAGAAAATGTTCATTCTCCAGGTAGATCCCTTAGAGAATTTTCTGTCCATCCTAGAATCGCCTGCATACTTTGGAACTAGAAAAGAGCCACTAGTCCCTTGAGACTTGGGACTACGTGGCTTGTCTTTGTGGGGAACAGTGCTTCCACTTTTTTCCCCTTTCCCCCCCCCCCCTTCTGCTTGAAAGTATGAATTTCCCTTTTTTCCCCTCTGTACTACAGAGTAAAGCTACATTGGTAAATTCACTTATCCTCCATTTCCCCTTTTCCCTCTTCCCCATTTTCCTCATTTGAGGGAATTTCCCTGCAAACTGGAAGCACTGGTGGGGAAGCTGGCCGCAAGCCCGTATACCCGGTATCTCCGGCTCGGCAAAAAGGAACAAGCGTTTCAACGAATTCAACGCATATATTAACATTGGTAGTTTATTCATCAGTTTCCATATTACGTCCAGCATCCACGGCATGAACTGCTGTAATGCAAGCATACGCCTATGAAGAAACTATAAAAACCACGTGTTTTTACATATGTTATGAAACGTGCTATGAAAATGTTTATGCTTCCAAATTATCGGGCTGCTGCCGTACGATAAATAAAACTGCCAATGATATAGTTAGATCCATACGACGGGTATTCAGAACTGCTCTCTATTATCCAGGCCTTAAAATAAGGAAAATTTACTGGTGGATCCGGGCACAAGAAAAAAAATCCTTTGGCATTGCAATTCAGCGTCATCTGAAAACAGCTGAAGACAGCTAGTAACTTTCCTCCAAGTCGTCTTCAAATATAGTTGTAGGAAAAAGACTGCCCCGAGTTTATAGCTATGTAGTATCACTCACCGTTCATCTACACTTACTAAACCAAAAATCAAAAGAAAACCCTACTCACATTCATATAAAATCGACCAGAGATCTTGTACAGAAGTCAAACTTCTTCCTCCATTCAAATACTGAAGTAGATCCCTTAAAATAAATGTTTTGTTTCTCATCCAGTGTTAAACGAATCCTACCCCTATATATACATAATATTCTCTACAGAAGTGCACGCTACATTTCAGATGAATCCTTTGAATGCCTAAACCTGTACGAAGATTTTCACCGCATTGATTTTCACGATCGGTATGTAATGGTGAAATGTTGTTGCCTGAACACGACGGGTCAGTTATACTGTAAAAAAACAGTTCTGGAAATTTTTAACGTACAAATAATGCGAGACAAGCTAATGAACAGAGTGACAAATCAAACAAAACCACCGCAAAACAAATGAAGCGGTGGGTGGAGGGATAAAGAAAATTTCCTTGGAATAGTTGTCTTTCCGAGCTTCATAAAACGTAAACCTAATGTTTGTTTCGTGTCTCCGGCCCTTCTTTACTGCCCCCGAATCTAGAAGTAGTCCTTTGACTTTGGGCAGTCCGCAGTTCTCTGTCATCCCATTTCCCTTTTTCTTTTACCACTTTCACCCTTTTAGTTTAAGCACGTTACATTCTCTCCCACATCTTACTTGCAGCCATACAGAGGACCAGTGGCGTGCAAAGGGGCGGGGGACGAGGGCTGCTGCCCGGGGCATAAGACTTTTTTCCGAGTATTCTGGGGCACAGTTTTGGTATTGTAGAGGACACAAAGACCATAGCACTGGTGCCTATGGTGCTTATCCAGGAGACACAATACCCACGGCACGCTTGTGCAGAGGACTCACCCTTCGACAAACTCAGGCATTTCTCACGTTATTTATTATGTGATCTCACATTATCACACTGATAAACCAGAAGGGATCATCCAGTCTATGCTTCCAAGTTTCAGTAAAAATTTTTGCAAATCAAGCAAAAACTGGTGGATCTATCATTCGTTACTAGTGGATCCACGTGGCCGACTGGTAGATACCTGGATCCACCACTTCTTATGTTATTTTAAGGCCTGCTATTATCGTCACTTGTTATTTTGGTTGTAATACGGATAGCCCCATAACTCTACTGATGTCAACTTCTTTTACAATGAACTTCTAATTGGGTTGGAACAAAGGTCCGACGAGATGCGCTACACAGTCTAGAAGTGTTTGAATGGAATATGTGTGTATGTGTGTAGTATCCCAGCCACGCTCGTTCAAAACAAGGAGGGAAGAGGGATACAACAAAGCGATCGTCACGGTTTTCGTTCCCACAAATTCTGTGTTAATCTCAAACACAGTGTAGAGAACATTCAGTATCACGGCAAGTCCTAACTCCCAGTGTTAATGCCGCAAGCAGAAAAAGCCCCAGATTTCTGCGGATGGCTCCTGTTGGTACTAAGGCTGCATTGCGAAAGTCCAAGGCTGGGCGGCTGAGGCTCTGAGCGCTCGTAGTACCGACAACACTCGTCCGCAGAAATTTGGCGCGAGTTTCGCGCTCGCAGCATTCACATGGGGAGACAGGACTTGCCGTGTTACTGGATGTTCTCTGTACTGTGATCTCAAAGCTACTTTAAGATCATTTAAGTCATGTCCGCATTAAGTTTAAATACACTTAACTTTTATTTTGTATTTTATTTTTTATTTATTCAATTTTTTTGGTAATTAATTTCTTTGATTGTTTTATCTCTAAACTTTGTTGCAACTGAATTCTTTCTTTCAAGAGGAAACACCTTTCAATATTATTGTCAAGCCTAAAAAGTTTCTGGGCAACTACAAAATGCTAGTTGCAAAACGTAAAATACAAAATGCAGACCATTTGCAAAATGGTAAAATGCAAAACCAACGTTCATTTTGCAGTCGTTTTGCATTTTACCATTTTGCATTTTGCATTTTGCATTTTGCATTTTGCAGTTTACCAAGACCATGGCCTTCTAGATAAACTAACAAGGCCGGAGTGATGGCTATCCTCCCCGTGCATTTAGTTTGAGGCTGGCGTAGTGACACAAGCTGGGGGTCAACTAGCGCCACAAGCGTTAGCGTCTGAAAGCTTTTAAGGCTAAACGTATGGCGCATGGCTTCAACTGCTGTTTCCACACTCGAGACTCCCTTAATTCTGTCGCTTATTGACTATAAATCTGAGACACATAAATTTAGACGCATAAAAAGATAATATGAGTAGCAGTGCTTTACCATACGTAAATGTTCCAATGATTAAAGTTTTAAATAGAAAAAAATTGGAAATGAAAAATGAAAGAAGGAAAAGAGATGTAGGCATAAGAAAGTATTAATTTAACGAAGTTTCGTGCGAAAAGCAGAACTATGTGAGCTATTGTAAGATTGACTGGTTTCAAGGGGGAAAAATCTTCAGCAATTTATGACATGCAAATAGTAGTCCAGCTGCATTCTGCCATTATCATATGAAACAGAAAATGGTGCTAAAGTGTATAATCAATATGTTGGTTTATAATATATAAGTATACTAACCGAGTTGTACTGAACGGGTATAATTCACCACTACTGCCAAACACATCGAAACTAAATGTTTTGTACCAACAAATGTCAAGAATTCCTCCCAACAAAATAGGACATTAAATCACTCTAGTTATAACACATCGTGGTTAATTTGATATATTTTCTCGAGTTAGTTTCCTGGTTTTATCAACTATTAGTGGAGCCCAAATGTTCTTAGCGCTAAGTAAAAACGTATGCGCAATAACACTGGGTAGGTTATACAGTAAGCAAACTCACGCTACAAAATTGCAATTAAGTTTCAGTTCAGCTTGTAGATGGCGTTACTTGACCACCCAGGCCTGGGTTCCAGAAACTCTGATCGCTCCGGCCTTGTTAGTTATCTAGATGGCCATGCCCAGACCTCTTTTCGGAGGAGGAATGGGGAAAAAGGAAGAAAAATGGGAAACGTAATTGCGACCTAAGAAAAGTACTTTAAAAGAAGAAATTACTCATGTTAACGTTGAAATACTTGCAATAGTTACCTTACACGGTTTGTTTTCTAAGAGTGAAAAAGCCAATGCGATCTCCAATGTGGATAACCTCTCAGACGGTTTTGGTCCACAACCTTCAAGAGGATACGGTGCCTTAGCTACCACAACCTATGCTGAGGATTGCCTAGAAATCTTCATAACCTCCGCCGAGGTGTTCTCAGTAGCCTCCAAAATGGACACGTAGGATATGGTACAACCAAAGACCTATATTAATCTTTGGGTACAACCAAGCTTGTTAACAAGAAAAAACAACCTCGCTCTACCGTTTATCAGCACCAACTGTTTCATGTATTTTGACTCGGAAGTTGACTAAATATATCTTCAGCAAAAACCGAACAACAAGTAAGTTATCTAGAAATTTAACATTAGTAGCTAATTTAAATTAAATGTTATCTACATGTTAATGACATGACAGATCGTAGAATTTAGTGCTTTTCTTACCGCTAGATGGTGTTTTTCCTAAACAAAACCATTTTGGTAGATTCATTTTTACTTTTAATATTTAAATTCAACCTTTTTACCCAGAATCAGAAGAAATATGGATTCAGATTTAAAGACGGGAAAAGAACGCTGCGCCGACAGAAGGCAGTCAAATTCGCAACCTCCTCGACGAATTCATGTTGAAGATACCGAACCAACGTCCGGGGTTGAGTAGCGATCACTTGTCAGACTTCTTGTGGTTCAATAACCAGAAGAAATTGTTGATGGACGTTCACTAGGGAAAAAGGTTATAGTGGGGCACTTTGAAATCCAGAGCCGCTACTTCTGTACGACTCGGCAGGGAGGAACGCTTCTGCCTTTAGGCGTCCAGCCTGAAAAACGATTCAAGGACCTAGCAGTCAAATTGGGCACTGAATTCTAGAATAGAACCTCCCAGCTACAAAGTAATTCTTTAGATTAGCACAAGATCAGCCTGCTGTGGAGGAAGACTGTTCTGACGTCTTCAGTAGTGCCACGGGTATTTCAGCAATTCCACTATATTGTGCTTGTTTAGTAGTAACTTAACATTTCCAACCAGCCCCTCTGGATTACCAGGCTTTGAAGCCACTAGCAGCAGCAGGACCAATATCATTAGTAAAGCCGGGCCACATTCATCAGAGAAGACTGTGTCAGGTTTATATTTTACAACACCAATACTAGCGCCAATCTTGAATACGTAATGATTTTGGTTTGTTCATAGATACCATATGGACAAGCTTCTTTCTACAGCTTTCAACACTCTTTCTCCAGGAAGGAAGAAAATCAGTAGGAGGACATGAGCAGTTATTGTTACCGCAGAAAAAAACTTTGGAAGCTGCTCCGTTCATCCGCTCCAAGCAATTCTGATGCCGTCAAAGAGCAGTTGCTCTTTGCTGCAGTTGCTGCAGCTTGTACGATTCTGAAAGCTGCAAGCTTTCTTGTGCTGAGAGTGATACAGACGTTGACACTGATGATTCTGCCGGGAATGAATGACGAAGATGAAAAAGGAGTTGGTGATATCATACCGGTTAAATAGTTGATGCTGGATCATTTTTCCCGTTGTTACACCTTTTTATGTATTATCTTTTCTCTCGTGGTTTGTATCCAGCTGTAGAGTTATTTAAGAAACAAATGAAAAAAGTGAAATTATACAGTTTGAAATGTTCAGCAGAATTATTAATAGGCTCGTAATCATTAATCTAATCGTGCAGCTGTAACATAGCGAATTTCAGGAATAAGAAAATTCAACAGTTGAAAGTAGCGGATAGAAGACGAGCTACGAGGAATGTACAGTCCTGTTCATAAAAGCGCGGGAGATATAAGATACCGCTTTGTTCAGCGATGGTGGCGGGAGATAGCGCATGTCTCAGTTTGTAGCCTTCGTTCATTTATGTTCATAATGATTCATGTTTGTGTTACTTAAATATAGGGGTAACTGCAGCATTAAACTGATAGCATGGTCCAGAACAATATAGTACCCGTAAATACCGAAACCAGGAAGTATCTCCCTTAACACTAAAACAGAAAAATGAGTCACAGATCATTTAGTAATCAGTGCACTATACCCATAACTTTGGTGCCCACCAAAGTATAATATACTTTCATATTTACTTAATGGAATAGGCCTATAGCCTGCAAATCTGTCAAACTGGCAGCAAGTTTGTTTTTTTTTGAATGTTTGATCAATATTTACTTTGGTTCATGGACAGTTTCCGTATTCCCGAATTTACTATTGCAAAGGTAAACTCGCGTCTTTCCTCAAAATAGTTGACAGTCGCAAAATCAAATTGACTACAGTCTATTCATGCAACCGAGAACGTCAAAATTAACCTTAAAGACCGTTTTTACACATTGTAAATCATAATTACGTTTTGAACATGTTTTCTGTCCTATGGTAGTTGAAAAGCTAGTCAGTTTGGTAGCAATATAGCTTCCTTCTACTTATCGTCAGGTTCGTTTCTTGTTCTTCGTTTGATAATAGTAGTGGCTATATTATTATATAGAACTGGATTTTTGGCAAGAAACTGATGGAGGATTATGCAAAATGACTAGATTATTGAATATATTAGCTCCAAGTTCACGATTTCTCAGTTTGTTAGTTCTCTCATGGTTGAAAGAAATGCAACGGACTTTTCATCATTCCAGATTATTCAATATTTACTGATACAAGAAAACAGAAACGTTCAAGAAACAGTTAACCAGACTATCTTCCAATTTAGCAATAGAAATGTTTTGTTGTTTAACGCTTATAGCGTTCAAGAAATGTGTTTCATCTAATAAAACACTTACAAAAGATAGTGTATGGTATTTAAACGTAGTAGGACCACACGATGTAGAGCGCATTAGCTCTAACAAATATGGCGGTAGTTTGTTTTGACATTTCATCAATGACATTAATCTTCTTTCGCCTTCAACTCGTTTCCAGAGCTTATAATTCACTGACAGTGAAGTAAAGTCTTGAAGCATAAATCAGCAGAGTTTATGAATGGTTGGCAAATTTTGTAACGTATCCAGTGTTCTGTTACTATACTATCAAGCCACCTATTTATGTAAAAATCCTGTCTCAAAAAAGAGTGCTCTTGTGAAAATGTGTATTGATACATGTTCAAGAGGAAATACAATGCATACATAGCGCACGTCTTTTATTTCATATTATAATTTTTTTCTGTGTTCCAGTGCCATAGTTCTTGAAGTTGCGAACCTCTGCTCTGGCACCATGTATAACATAATAAACGGCATGATTCAACCGGATCAAATGGATTGTAGACTGTTTTTTTTCAGCTTCGTATTATATATATTCCAACTGGAATCAACGAGCTTGAAGAAAAACTTAAATATCCAAGTAACGAGAGACACGACACAAAGGCTCTTCTTTGACCAACACCTAGACTGCGCTGTTAGCATTACTGACTAATTCGAGCTTGCATAAAGGGCAGGAAGCCTACGAACACCCCAAAACAAAATAATGATGCTACGATTTTATATGTTCAGTAAAGTGACCTATTCCTGTCCTTAAATGTGAGTGAAATAGAGAACGAAGCAGATTCTCGGAGCTTATGAAAACTTTATCGTTCAAGGTACTTTGCAAGCTTAATTGTTCCGCTGTCTTTCGTACTATATACTAATTGATAAGATCATCATATACGTCATTACTATGCAAGATAATGTTTTATTAGACACTATAATAAAGTTTCGATATCTGCCGATTCGGTCACATCGTTGCACGAGGACAAATATAGATATTTATCTGTGTCACACGCCATCATTATGCATATCAGCATGGTTGCATCAGAGTTGTCTAGATGAACAGCCATGTAAACCAGTGATTAGGTAAACGAACAACATTCTGGAGCGCAGCTTGCTTCTGCCGAGGGCTCCATTCATCAAGACGGTCCCCCAATTTCTTGTTACTTGTCATTGTAATGATCCTTCATGTTGAAGCCAGCTATTCCAGGTCCCATATCAAGTGAAAGTCATTCCAGTCTTCTAAGCGGCAGGCTGATGAATAGGAGGTTCGATCTAAGCATTGCCACCGTTACTGTCGTGATGATAGTTACTGTTCGTGCCCTGGTTCATAGTCATGTAGCTAGCCATAAGTTAGTGTTTGCATAACCTGTAAAATAAATGTAATAAGTCACTGATAATTCAATCTAACCTGAATTTTCTAGAAAATAACCTTCTAGTTTGAAGTTACATCTTCACCGCGTAAATCGTAAACCTAAATTCATAAACAATCAATGTTGCAAGCTTTTAATTTAAATAAGCTTTAGTAAGTTTTTGCATTCGTATTTGGTGTCATTTCAGTAGTTATTGTGTTTTAAACATGAAATAAAATTTATGATAATTTCCTATTACTACATCTTGAAAATGTACAGAATATTTGGCAATGTTCAGAACTCACTGCTTCAGACATTCACAAGAAAACCTGTGGTAAGGTTATTTACAAATATCAGATATTCCAGAGCAAGGTTAGGGTGGACTGGCAGATAACCTCATAGACCATTGTCGTAGCAGAAAGCCCGTATCCTCCCTGTAGGTTAGCCCATTTGGAGATCGGGCTGGTATTGAGAATGCTGCTTAACTTGAACTAATATGATTTATAAGAATGATGACCAGAACGTGAACCATCAGTTGAGAAAAGGCGTTTCGCATTGCACAAATAATCTGGCTATTTTAGCATTATTCCCGTAGAGAATTTTTGCAAAATGAAGCAGCGGTAACTTTTCAGAAGTTATCCAGATATTCCAAAGTTAAAGTTAATTTTATACTCTTGCATTGCTCTAAAAAGTGAACGAAATATTCGTGAACATGACAAAAGGCCGATGCATGAGTAACCTAGTCTCTAATTCCGATGTTTCTAAATAGTTTCGTCAAGTATTTTCTGTCAGGTCTTGTCGTGAACTAGTCCAAGCGACGAAAACAAAAATCACTTCCGAGTTACTGAAGTAACAATTAAATTAAGTCAACTGGTATGTGGATTCTGCATGTTTTATTTCATCATCAACAGAAAGAAAACCACCCTTTCAGCATCTGTCAACAGTAGCATGAATTCTAACATGGATTGAAAAAGGGAATAGGAATTTCTTATTGAGAAACGGATGACTGACTCGAAAAAAGGGTCCTTGAGCGATATCTATTTCTTCCTCGACCATGAATTGATTTTAAGTGCCGAGTCAGGCTACTTTCCCTACTGAACTTCCCCGCACAAACTCTGCATCAGAACTTGATATCGTCGTGAACATATTTAAGGTGTCTAACCAAGTCGCTTTTCGTCCCGAATCTCTGTCCACAGACGTCGCATTCGAAGTTCTTCACTTTTTGTGAACTGCGCTTATGTGTACAGTCAGGTTGCTTTTCTTGGTGAACTGCTTGCCACAGGTGCCGCATGGAAACTTTACTCCGTCATGAACTGATTTAAGATGGACAGCTAGAGTGGATTTTAATCTAAAATTTTTACCACAGACGTCGCATCCAAATTTTTTCACTCCATCGTGAATTACTCTCGTGTGCCGAGTCAGGTGGCCTTTCGTGGTGAACTGCTTGCCACAGGTGCCGCATGGAAACTTTTCTCCATCATGAACTGATTTAAGGTGGACAGCTAGAGTGGATTTGAATCCAAATATTTTACCACAGACGTCGCATGCAAAATTTTTCACTCCATCGTGAACTGTGCTCATGTGCACAGTCAGGCTGCCTTTCGTGGTGAACTGCTTGCCACAGGTGCCGCATGGAAACTTTTCTCCATCATGAACTGATTTAAGATGGACAGCTAGATGGGATTTTAATCCAAATTTTTTACCACAGACATCGCATGCAAAATTTTTCACTCCATCGTGAACTGTACTCATGTGCCGAGTCAGGTGGCCTTTCGTGGTGAACTCCTTGCCACAGGTGCCGCATGGAAACTTTTCTCCATCATGAACTGATTTGAGATGGGCAGCTAGAGTGGATTTTAATCCAAATTTTTTACCACAGACGTCGCACGCAAAATTGTTAACTCCATCGTGAACTGTGCTCATGTGCCGAGTAAGGCTGCCTTTCCGGGTGAACTGCTTGCCACAGGCGCCGCATTGAAACTTTTCTCCATCATGAACTGATTTAAGATGGACAGCTAGAGTGGATTTTAATCCAAATTTTTTACCACAGATGTCGCATGTAAAGTTTCTGTCGTTCTTGTGTACAGCACGTAGATGGTTAGCCAAACTAGGCTTCTTCGTAAATACTTTCCCACATTCTTTACATGTGAATAAGTCGAGAGTCGGAACAGTTCCTCTTGATGGACGCTGCGGATCGTTCTCTTCCTTTGCTGCTGGAAAGTACAAGACGTTAAAGTCCTGATTTGACATTTTACGAGTAATCAAAGTGACAGAGACTGTGGCTAATTTTAATATGTTACCTGGGTGAACATAAACAACTCGACAGCCAGTGTCATCGTTAGAGTTACTGGAATAACTCCCGTCCAGGTCGCTTCCAGATCTACTGTTGTTGTCGCCTTCAGACATGAAATAACTGAAAATCTATTAAACTGCAAATTTGTTGTCAGTTTTTTTGTACTACTTTTACCTGTACCTTCTTCCGATGACTCTGAAAATCCTTCCGGGACTGCAGACAGCGACGATACCTCCTCCGTTGAGGGAAGTGAAGCCATGACATCAACTTATAAGTGAACCTAAAAATGGTAAACCATGTTTTACTAACGTATCAAAATATGAACCACATGTGTTTTTCTGTAATCTGCTAGTTCAGTCGAAGGAAAACGAGCTCTTCGATAAGTCGGTAGCTGAAAGACGGTTACACAAACAGAGAAGTGAGTGAAACATTTAAAATTCGACTTAATATTTTACAAAATCAAGGACACAGAAATGCTTACTGTGACAAGATAAGATAAATGAAAAGACAAACAGAATTGTATTTTCTTGGATACTGTTTATTGCTCTCCAGAACCGAACTGTATGTCAGTGCTTCCACTTTCAGTTTTGGGTTTTCTCTTCTAGAGGACTCTGTTTTCCCTTTTTCCCTTCGTCTGGGCAAACTTGATTTCCCTTTTTTCCCTTTATGACATGTGTGTTTTCCTTCCCTTTTCCCTTCTATACAACATATCTTTATTTCCCTTATTTTTAGTCGTACTTAATAGCAAGTTCAAATACGAATGAAAAGACTGAAATACGGAATATATTTTTCGTAAACGTATCACTAAGATTTTGAGGACGCTCTCATAGTGTACAATATATCCATAACTCCTAGAATAAAATATACAGGATGTACAGTGGTAGAATGGTTTCGTTGTCGCTTCCGTGTCAAATGATTACAAATGATTCCAGTTGAAAATATCTGTATTAAGTAAGAATTAACAATGACCAAATTTACCGAAGAGAAAAAAGGAATTGAACGAAACATATTTACTTTAGAATGCGCAACAAAAGGAGGGATCTCACCGACGACCACTCTCGACTTCCTCTAGCCTTCTGACCCTGCTCGGCCCCGAGCAAGGCCTTTTAAGCCCTCGGTTGACTCCTGATCGCTTTGCATTTGCATACAAGGATTTCTGATCAGAAGTCAACCTCGGGCTCCTAACGATAAACTCGCAATAACAAAATTAAATTAACTTAAAACTTCCGCCATCGTCCGGCAGCACAGGATACATGTAATATCTATATCAAGGGGTCCGAAACTTACATGAAAAGTGTAAGAAGATTATTTCAGTATGATGAGAATGACATAATAGGGAAACGTAAAGAAAAACTGAGTAGAAAAGAACACATCCGTAAAAATCGTCAATGAGACCATCTTCGCACGTTAACCGTACGAATAGGGAACCTCCCCTGACTATATCCGGCATAGAAAATGAAAACATTTGATAACGTGTGACAACACGTATAGATAACCTGAATTAAGTGATTACACGACCTACGTGTACAAAACCTACTTGAAGTTTCGATCCCTGAATCTACATGTATATTCATAGTTAAATACGACAGTTACAAGTAATATGTATAAAATTAATCTCTGTTTTATACTTTGAAATACTGAAGACAGCATATATGTAGCATAAATACTGTATTAATATTTAATATTAATTTTTTTGTAAATAGTTTTATAATAGTACTATACACATCATATATATATTATACATGCATATATAATAATACAGCATAATATAGTACATATGTGTATATACATACACCAGGTTCTTATTTAAACTTAATTGTAACCAATACGTTTTATATTTAGTTCTTGTTGGTACAGTTTCAGAATCTTAAAGACTTCGCTACAACGGAGATCTCATTGAGAACTAAGATTCAGGTACATTTCATGGATAACTCTTCTCGTTTAATTAAATTAATTATCTGCAACTAAATTTTTGTTAAAACCTTAGCATGTGATTTGAACATTTAAGAAACTTACCGGCAGTGGGAGCTGATGATCCAAACCTAGGACGTTTTGTTCGAATTGTGAGCGACGCGCGGAACTGACAATTGGCAGCCTGACAGCCTGATTGTTCACTACTACCGCAGTATAGAAATATACAGTACGACAAGGCTCCCTATCTCCCCATGTTAAAGCCGCGCGGTTGGAAATCAGCGCTCGGACGGAGGTATATGGTACTAAAACCAGCTTTTCGCTGGTTGACGTCACGCTATCAAAATACCTTGAGCGCCTCACCTTCCCATTTTACACCTTCCCTGCTTTAGCCATTGAAAAGCTCCTTGCTTGGGTGGGTTTACCGTTCAAACTTTCGCAAAATGTCAAAATACGACAAAAATAAAATAACGGGAGCCCGTATAAATACACGCACGTTAACACAATATGTTTGATTTTTTAAAAGCACTGTGATGGCATCATAGCTAACAGTTTCCTTCTTGGAGCATTCGACCACCTCTTCGTCATAGAATCCAGGTAGCCGGCAATCCCAAAGTAAGCCGTAAGATTTATTTTCGGGATCTCCATGGGCTTCATGCAGCTTTATAGGAAACAACGTCATGCTCCTCTGTTCAAAGCATGTCATCAGGTGTCTCCTCATCATGTTGTTGCCGGTCTCGTAGTTAATATTGTTCGGGTCTAAACCGTTCGCAATCGAAACAGTATTTGCGATCCGCATATACCGCGCAGTCATGGTGGTTGTGCTGTTGTTGCGACGGGACAAACTAAAACTGTATGACGTAAATGAAAAACGTAAATATAGAATTAAAATTGAAACGGGAACTGCTGACCTCAATGGATTCCTGTTCGTAACCGTAAATCCTTGACAGTTGAAATATAATGCATTTGTCGATCGGCTTCTGATTCAAGCTGTCGTACAGGCATACCGTATGGTTCCACAGTTTAGACGATAAGACCCAGTGCTCCAAGTTGGAATTATAGTGGAATTCCATATGAAAACTGTCAGCGTCTTTGCAAGGCATGTAAGCTTGAACTTGTGGGACTGAGAGAAGAAAGTAGACTGAAAGCCTTGCAAGTTGGGGAAAGCCTTTTTCAGCAAAGACCCGGCGCACCACATGTGACTGTCCAACAGGATCCCACCATTCTCTATTACAGGTTTATCTTGCATCGATAAGCCGTACTCTTTAGTCCACTAAGACTCAATAGAAACTTCAAACTGGAATTCCAGCTCAAGATCCAAATAAGCTGGAGCAAGAAACCTGCTGCTGGCGTCAAGCAATGTTGTAGTACTTGTCGTAGTCCCCGAACAAGTAGGTGTCTAAAAAATACCATTATGCCAAGTTCCATAAAAGTGTATGTTTAATTCTAAAAATTACCTCTTGCATCATCTTATCTGGTTCAAAAGATCACCCGTTGGATGTGGTACTACTTGTCGCTGGATTTTTTTTTTTTACTTGGGCTGTAAGAGTTTTGTTTGTCCTGCACAGAATATGTTTAATTTAAGAATTAAATGATAAGAAATTTATTAAGAATACCTTGCTCGTATTAACCACTAGCTCGAAAGCATCTGCAGAAGATTCGTCGTTGTTACTCGATTCTACCGGTCCTGCAAATTCCTCCGGAGTTAAAGGAGGTCTGCGAGGTTTTTTGCGTCCTGACCGCTTCTCTTGGCGTTTCTGATGACGTCTCCTGTATGATGTACAATTTGGGGACTTTCTTGGTTTGTCGCTTTGATTCATTCCAAAGGAAAGCTTTGTTGCGAGCACGTGGTAACATCTACCAACTCCCGGGCATGAGCATCTACTCTGGGGGTATAACTGTACCACATGGGTACTATTGTTAGAACCCTGCACGACAAATCCCTTCAGTTTGGAGTCCAGTGTGATCCGACCCTCTTGGATAACTGACAAAGCCCGCTCGTATACTCCGAAATCGGATACTTGAGGTCGGATTGTTTCAGTGCTGGCTGTGGGATTCACAGCCGCGGGACAAGTTTCGTTGTTGGAATTGCCCACTAAGGTTGCTGATTCCTTTATGCGGCCCATAGTGTCCTCCGGCGGGATGGATTTTTCGAGAATTGGGGCGTCAAGAGACAAGCTGTACAAGTTGTGCAGATGGTTCCTTACTTCCCAGTCTCCAAGTCCGTTGCGTCCTCGGATCGTTTGGTGGTGATAGTACTTAGATAACCTATAGGAGCTTAGAACCATACTGTCCACTGGTACTTCCTTCCATTCCTGAAGGCGCTCAATGACTGCGTAGAGCGATTCTGAAGAATTGATCGTGGCTGTCAACACACCGAATGGCTTCAGCATCCAATCACCTATCCTGTCTATGTCTACGTGAATATTTCTGTAATAATAGTTGTGAAATTGTTTGTCCAAAAGCTGCTAAACTTCAAGCAACTTTTCCATGTATTTCTCATTAGCAGCTTGCGTAATCAGAATGTGCAAATCAGCCATGTAAGGTTCATGATCTAGCCCCATTTTTCTGAGCTGCAACTTTGCGTCGCTCTTAACGTGATTCCAGCAGCGAAAAAGTTTTATCTGGGGAACATTTTGGCGGATTGCGTTTACTATTGCGTCCTCTTGGTCGGTAACAAAGTAAACCAATGAAGGATCTACTGTGTTCAATTATGGGACCAATTCGACGACTTTTCTCCAGAAAAATCGTGACTTTCTACCGTTTTCCTTTCATATATCATGTAGAAAAGGCCAATAGACGGAGCTGAAACAAACTCGGTTTCCTGGTACACTAAAATAGTAACGTAGAAATCTCCTAGATGAAGGTTGCATCGCAAGTCACGGTTATAACTGGAAGATCTGACCGACAAAGTAGTCCTTTAAACGTTGCCAGTGACTCCTTCGCATATGCAAATACGAGTAGGTCTTTGTGAACAGTTGTCGTTTCGATAAAGTCTAGGTCGTGAGCCAATTCGATTAGATTGTACAACTCGTCCCTTGAGAGTCGGACCTTTGACCTGGCATACTTCTGAGTTTTACGGACTTGCTCCAGTTCGCGCGGTACTGCTACAGCGTGACGATTTAACTCTTCTGGCCCTGATAAAACCAGTTTCTGATACGCAGAACGTGGTTTCGCATCATGATCTTGCAGCTCTCTCAGTAACGAAGGCTGGGAGCGAACAAATGGGCGATTAATTTTTACGTTTCTTCTAGAGTTTCCGTGGCAAAATAAGCTGGCAGTAGTCTCGTCCCCGATATACGAGATCAACACGCATTTCGAGTAGGAAGGATGTATATACGTATGGCGTTTAAACGCTGCTGTTGTTTCCATGGGTCCAACGTAAACATAGAAAAAATTTTCTCAACTTTGGATCCTACCGAGGAGAAAAAATTCATTTTGGCTCCCTGGCGCCATCTGTACCCGTCCGCCTTCCACTCATCTACAAAAAAAAAACCAAAGCATATTGATTTAAACGCTAGATTCTTTGTTACCATAGATTTTGCATTGTGGAGGGCACATCGGTGACGATTCTCTCTATACTTCTCAGAATCCTTACTGCTACGGACCAGACTAAGTCGCTTATAAGTTTAGTACATATTCCCTGCAACATTACGTGTTAGAAGTATAACAGATCCAGCCGAGCAGCTGGAAATATTATCTAAAGTATCTAAAGCTGTGTACAACGATATTCATATGAATATATCTCAGTACTTGAAAATATGAGCAGCGCTAAGGTGCACGTATGAAACACCATAATAAATTAAGTATTACACTAGTAATGGTACTGTACAGTACTGTACATCAGTTCCTTCTGACTAGAGATCTGGGATGAACTTTAACTGTAATACCTCTTCTTTCTTCGGCGTCCCATGTAAAAAAGATTCTTTCACCTGCCCTGGGTCTAAATGGCATCCAGAGTGTAATCTACTAGACAGTGAGTTCTCGATTGTATCTTTCCCATTATATTGTTTTCAGACAGGAAAATGGCGCCGCCCGTGGTAGACTTTCGAAGGTTTTCCTATCTTCAGCTATTGCTACCTTCGCTTTAGGATAGGCAATGCTTCGAAAGTCTACCACCGGGGGCGCCATTTTCCTGTCTGAAAACACTATAATCGGAAAGATACAATCGAGAACTCACTGTCTAGTAGATTACACTGTGATGGCATCTCACGGGTAGCTGTAAGCGTACCAAAAAGCTGCACTGTTTCCACATTTCCGTCGTTTGACATGGTGTGCTCTTGCGGAGAAAACTTGACTCTGTTTTACTTTTTCAGTTTGAGAAGTGAAGGTGTTTAAAGCTTGTCTCCCAATTTATATGGGAGATTTTTAACACCTTTAGGTAGACCAACGTTTGGAAGACCCTTGGTAAATCTCAGGAGAGAACACCTGAAAATTTGCACCTGAGCTGGTCCGGATACGATCCCGCCACTAAACATATGAATTTCTTCTTTCCCAACACGTGCCAGGGGAACTTTTTCTGACGCTTTGTCTCAAGCTATGAATCTTGTGTAAACATTTCCAAGTTCTAACCATCCTACTTACGCATTAGACATTCAAATTTGGTTCTTTACGTATTCTCTCAAACATAACTTGGCCCGTTGAAAGAAAATGTTCATTCTCCAGGTAGATCCCCTAGAGAATTTTCTGTCCATCCCAGAATCGCCTGCATACTACGAATGTGAACCTGGCAGTGTAATGAAACGGGAAAGCACCGCGAATAATTGGGAATCTTAGATTCCGCAGTGGCAACATTAGGATGAAGTAAGATTTGATTGGAAAAAGCTAATTACGGAGAAAAACGCAAAATAATTGAACGTGACAAAAAATCATGTCAGCAGGGCAAAGTTTTGGGAACGGGTTGAAAACTAATGGGAACGATAGATCTCGCCATTGGAAGATTGGGAATGATTGAATCTCTGATTGGGAACGAATAGTTACCGAGATAACTGCACTCAAAGTTACCATTAAACTTAATGGGCTACTTCAAAAGTATTGGGAACGGATTGAAAACCAATGGGAACGATAGATCTCGCCTTGGGAAGATTGGGAATGATTGAACCTCTGATTGGGAACGAATAGTTACCGAGATAACTGCAGTTTATAGGTATTAATCCTGATGGTACTTTGCAAATAGTTCAGAGTAAAACGCAAATTGTCACAGAAAATATTTCTTGGGAATGTAACCCAAGGGAGTAAGTGACGAAGAAACGTTCTTTGGTTGACCTTCGAGAGCTCTATTGGTAACTCTATAATGCTTTCTAGAAATTGGTCTAATTATATGTCAATTAGTAGACCCCGATTCGTGTTTGGCAAACAAATCACAGTAAGTTTTACAACACCATCCTAAGCAGGCGATTTTTGATAGCGGAGAGTAGATTTTGAAAAAAATAGTTTTCTTTTTGTTAAAACAATTGTGACAAAATGCCCAAAGAACCAAGTGTGTGGAAGCTTCTCGGAAATGACGTGGCTAGTCAAAACCAGGCGTTCGTAAACGCAGTTTGTGAATTTAAGGACGCAGTTATAACTGACGGTAGATGGAACCCGAGATTCAAAGAGAGCAGATTGAAAGACATTTCCAATCGTATATTTGGTTCCAGCAATGTCAGTTATCTTCAATGGTGCTCTAAAGTGTTGATCGAAAACCGAAGGACTCTTGCCGACACCCTTTGCACAATTTTACTGAAAGAGGTAAGTAAATTACTTGTTTGACGTCTTCTCTTTATATCTTGCATCTTGCATGCAGGACGCATCACCTCAGTCAGGCTCATCGGCAGACAACGTTTGTGATGCAGAAGACAGAAATGTTCGTGCCGAACAACCAACCTGCCTGACCTACAAGTTTACCGTGCCATGGGAGGATTGGCTTTCAATGTTCTCATCGCATTATTCACACGGAGAAGGCAAGAGGAAACGGATGCGTCTCAGGCCTCATCAATGGACTCATGTCATTGCCGACAGTCTAGTGAAGATTTCAAAAACTAAATGCACTTTGGCCTTAAAGAATCACAGTATCTCTGGTATCGAAAACGAGCCGGTTCTTTCTTTCACCGGGTATTGCGGAGAATGCGGTGGGAGATTTACCGGAAAGTACGATGGTGATTATCTGTTGCCTGGTAACGATGTTCCGTTTGCCGTAACTTTTGATACGGAGGAGGGGGAGCATTCGGGTGCCAAGAAACGCCCCGCATCTGGTCGAAAGAGGGATTCTTTGAAAAGGCGATGCCGTGAACTTGGAAGCTCTGTCATGGTATGAAATGAAATCGCTTCAAAATTTATGGACTATGGTGATGACGAACCCCCAACTGTCCCACACATAGCCACCATTAGACGTCTCCGATACGAAGACAGAAACGAAAGACGTCTGTCTCGTGATTACGTGGGGGGAGTTGTAGAGCTCAAAAAAATTTACCCTGATTATATCCACGGAATAGGCCACGATCCATTTTTCGTACATTTTTGGTCGAAAGAACAGATTGAAACATACAGATTTGCGAAAACAAGCAGGAGGGTCGTTCTACACATTGATGCCACAGGGACCGTTGTCCACAAAGCCCCTTCCTACTCCTCTGGCGAAACGCATGAGCAAGTTTTTTATTACGTAGGGACAGTTGATGGCACTCCAATGTTTCAGATGTTGTCAGCTAGGCAAGACACAGTTGCGATTTCTTTATGGATCAGTTCTTGGTTGAGGAAGTCAGAAGTTCTGCCAGACGAAGTTATAATCGATCACGGAAAAGCGCTCTTGAACGCTTGCTGCTTGGCTTTTAAAACCACATCATTGGGGAATTATTTGGATAGCTGCTACGTTAAATGCATCGGGGAGAGTAATGCTATTTCAAAAGTCTGGATACGCCTTGATTGCGCCCATATGGTTAAGCTAATTTCCAAGCTACCATCGATAACTTCGCTTCCAAAACTTGTCAAACGATTCTATATGGGGCTTTTCTGCAAAATCATTATGACGGCGGATTTCATTGCGCTGCTCAACTTGTTTTCCGGTTTGTGCACAATTGCACTTTCTGAAGTTTACGACAGTGCTTGCGTTAAAGCATTGTCAGGGCTGATGCAGGTTGTCTGTGCAGAAGCGGAGCAGCTACTGGGTCGCATAGACGAGGTACACGCTCCTACCCGAAACGGATGTCCACTTAGCAGACCTGCAAGGAATCGAGACTACAGAGTTCCTATCAAAGTTCAGAGATGCTTTTTTAGGAATCTTAGAGCAGGTCCAGGTTGCCATTCATAACTACCAGGACGATCTGGAAATGCAGCCCAATCCTTATTGCTCTCCCAACCTCCCGATGGCAGCTATCAATACCCTATTACAGTTTGCCCCCTTATCTACTTGTGTCATGGGCAACTTCTATGGGTATCATGCAAGAAGGAGCAATGCAGAAGTGGAATCGCATAACAATTTCGTGAAAAACGTACTTCTGGCTTCGTGGAAACCATGTGTGCCAGAATTCTTTTTACGAAGATTTTACGATGATCTATCGGGAAGACTGAAGCTCGCCCGTTCGGACCTAAATAAGACTGTCAGCCCTGAAGAGATTTCTGCTCCTTCAAACGCTGAGCCAGAAGACCAACGTGAAAGCGTAGACCGAAATTCGACACGCCAAACTTACGAAGTTCAATCCCATGAATAGGAGACCGAGGTAGAAGAACAACTTCCATCAAGTTTTTCTCCAGTACGAGTACAGAGCAATAACGATGGATCTAATGCGTTTCCCCTTGGATGTAATGAAGCAGCTCAGCACCCACTCAGTATCTCTGACAACATTTGCATTGAAGATGAAGCACTGGCTGCAGAGATCGAAGACAATCGTATTGAAGAAGAAAGCACTTTGGGTGAAATACTTGATGCAGTCGGTTTGAAACCAATTGGAGAAATCAACAATGCACAAGACGCTTGTTTGAAGGCCCTCAGTGAAAGAGAGGACTGGAGAGGGGAAATTTCGAAGAGCAAAGACCAGAAAGAGTCCTACTTTAATAGCACGGGGGAATGGTTAGAAGAAGGGTACCCTATTCGAATGCTGCAAAACGGGAACATGTTTCGACCAATAGCATTCAAAGGAGGCAAAGTGAAACAATTAACAAACCCATGTGCCTTTGATAGCCTCTGTGCCGCCCTTGTTGCCGCTATGAAAGATAGCCCCGCATACTGTGCCCTACTAGCTGCATACAATCACAGTTTCCCCAAGTTCCTAAATCAGTTAATGGAGTCGAAAAAACGCGATCTTCGCAAAGAAACGGCACTGCACCGGAAGCTGTATAAGGAGAGAGCAGCGATAATTTCTACAAATTTTCCGGAGCTCAAGAAAGAAGTTCCAGGGCCTACACGAACCTTGGAGTTCTTCGACTGTGAGAGAAATTATCCGTCAATTGAAACAGCAATGTACATTTTTTTTCCTTTTTTGTTCAGGCACAACTACGATTTACGACGTTGTGCAGAAGTTGTTGCCTGTCCGTCACGAATACAGAAGAACATGTACAACGCCGCATTGCTCATCTGAAAGAAACTTTTCTGACCTCGTTGTTCCTGTCGGGTAGCTACAATGAAATACTCACAAGTTATAAACTAACTTACCGTATTGACTTCTTATTTTTCTAACAGCGTTGATCCAGACGGAGATATGCAAGAACTTGGAACAACTTTAGTAAATCAGCTTGAGGAACGTATTGTGGCGCATCCTACTCGGTGTAGTGCTGACTCAAGATTCTTTTATTCTTAAGTTAACTAACAGTTCTCAAGCATTTAAACTCTCCGTTTTTGTTATTTAGCAAAACTCCATGCCCTGGAACGCTATCCGTTCAGTTTCAAACAACTAATTCTCATCTATTGGTGGAGCCTTTCCCAACGAAAAAGGGTAAAGAAATTGTAACCCGCCTATGCGATATAGAGCTTAGCAGTCCAGCCCAAAAAATCACTTTAGCCCCTCCTTAAGTGACCTCTATTCCCTAAAGCGGCAGAGCCTTTCTTCGTCGTGCTCAGTCAAGCGAGGAAACGATATTCTTTATTTTCTCGTACTAGCGCAACCGTACTTACAGAGAATAGCCTAGCAGACAGCAGACAGCAATAACAACTAAAAGATTCAAAATCTTGAACCGCCAAATATGCATATTTTCATTACGCTTGTGACAGATGCAATTACAACTCACGACTCAAGGCATTGACAACAAATTAATATTTTGTCCAGTCCCAGTTTTAATTTGGATGGAGCGGTAAATGAGGGTGAACGAATGGTTGAATCTGGAAAAGTCTCAAGTTGATAACAGGTGCGAGACAGGTTTGCATGCCATGAACAGAATAACACGTATGTTAAGTCCTAAACTTATAGCAACCCAAGTAAATTCGTGTATTGCATTGATGTTAATATGCCAGGAGCACGAGAACCAGCGACAAACTGAAGTTCTGTCCCGGCATGCTCGTTGAAGCACGAGCCTTGTTCTCCGTTCACTAGTTCAAGTTAACCCAAAATTTGGTTTTTGAATTGGCCACTATGCGAATATAATAATGGTAACTTTATTTTCATTAATTTCCTAAAATCTGGTGAATTTATTAAATGAAACACCAAACTTCAGGAGAAGAAACTGACAAGCACGACACAAGATCAGACTTGCTGGTTCGTCGCTGCAAAATGAACAGTGGACAACGAACTGCATTCAATGTGAAACCAACGTTCTTTAAAATTTTTCGAAAAAGCAAATAACAAGCATTAATTACTGACATTTCACTATCAAGGAAGCCAACAGCTATGTTTGAAGTTGTACTGGAATAAACAAACTGGAGTTGTACCTAAACGGCACCCTGTCCGTCAGAAGCGTACCACTTGAGTTTTTAAAAATGATTTAAAAATCAAAACTACCTTGTCCCACCTTGGGTACTCACGACAAAAAATAATACTAATCGTGATCTACGTGAAACTGGACGTCTTTTTCATAACAAACTGAGCTCTCATAAAGAAAAAATTAATGAAAGTTTTTCGTCCATAAGAGCCCGTGTGGAGTTTTTTGACGTTGTACCCAGCCTTTCTTGGAACGTTCTGCCCTTTGACTTCTCCAAGAAAAACACCGCCTCTCAGGCGGCTGAACTAATAAAAGAAAGAAAGGGTGGCTGAGGGAGGAGCTTAATGCTAAGGTCTATTCCGGAGAAGATTTCCATAGGCCCTCAAAAGTAAGTAAAATTAAATAAGCCACAAGTTCAGTATTTTATTCAGATTGTTTCCCAACAGTTATTTCCTCAGAGCGGTCATTCACCATGCCAACAACCATTTTGTTGCCTACCTTTTGAGGAGAAACCAGAAATGGCAAAAAGCCGATGATCTGTGTAAAGAAGTAACAAGAGCAACAGCAAAGACCAAAGTTCTTCCTGTGATTGTGTTATATACAATTTGAGCAGAAAGAAAAAAGTAAAAAGAAATAAAATCATTTATCACTTAACGGATATCTTTCTTCCTCAACACGTTACTGAATTCTTGCTAAAAATAAAGAAATTCTACATCTCGACTTATTCTTTGTCATTCTCGAGCAGTTCGAAATACTTTTGAAACAGCCCATTAAGTTTAATGGTAACTTTGAGTGCAGTTATCTCGGTAACTATTCGTTCCCAATCAGAGGTTCAATCATTCCCAATCTTCACAAGGCGAGATCTATCGTTCCCATTAGTTTTCAACCCGTTCCCAATACTTTGCCCTGCTGACATGTTTTTTTGTCATGTTGAATTATTTTGCATTTTTCTCCGTAATTAGCTTTTCCCAATCAAATCTTACTTCATCCTAATGTTGCCACTGCGGAATCTAAGATTCTCAATTATTCGCGGTGCTTTCCCGTTTCATTACCCTGCCAGGTTCACATCCGTCTGCATACTTTTGCACTAGAAAAGAGCCACTAGTCCCTCGAGACTTGCGACTACGTGGTTTGTCTTTGTGGGGAAGCCGGCCGCAAGCCGTATACCCGGTATCTCCGGCTCGGCAAAAAGGAACAAGCGTTTCAACGAATTCAACACATATTTCAACGTTGGTAGTTTTTTCATCAGTTTCCATATTACGTCCAGCATTCACGGCATGAACTTCTGTAATGCAAGCATACGCCTATGAAGGAACTATAAAAACCACGAGTTTTTCACATATGTTATGAAATGTGCCATGAAAATGTTTATGCTTCCAAATTATCGGGCTGCTGTCGTACGATAAATAAAACTGCCAGTGATATAGTTAGATCCATACGACAGGTATTCAGAACTGCTCTCTATTATCGTTACTTGTTATTTTGGTTCTAATACAGATAGCCCCATAACACTACTGATGTCAATTTCTTTTACAATTAACTTCCAATTGTGTTGGAGCAAATGTCCGACGAGATGCGGTACACAGTCTAGAAGTGTTTGAATGGAATATGTGTGCATGTATGTAGTATCTCCAGCCACGCACGTTAAAAACTAGGAGAGAAGAGGGATACAACAAAGCGATCGTCACAGTTTTCGTTCCCACAAATATTGTGTTAATCTCAAAGCTACTTTAAAATCATTTGAGTCATACCCCCACTAAGTTTATATACACTTAACTTTTATTTTGTGTTTTATTTTTTATTTATTCAGTTTTTTTGGTCATTATTTCTTTGATTGTTTTATCTCTAGACTTTGTTGCAAATGTATTCTTTCTTTCAAGAGGAAACACCTTTCAATATTCTTGTCAAGCCTAAAAGTTTCTGGGCAACTACAAAATGGTAGTTGCAAAACGTAAAATACAGAATGCATACCATTTGCAAAATGGTAAAATGCAGAACGAACGTTCATCTCGCAGCCGTTTTGCATTTTAACATTTTGCGTTTTGCATTTTGCATTTTGCATTTTGCAATTTACCCAGACCCGATTACATTTGCCTTTCCTAAAATCTGTTAGAATTAAATATTCGCTATCTAGCGGGCGTTTCGTGAACTTGTTGTTTACTGAAAAACAGAAGAGAATGTTTTGGCGGGAGATGAATTGGAAGCGAGACGGAGAATATACAGAATCATCTTTTCAACCTCATCGTTCTTTCCTTACTTAATTTCACGGGATTTTTAACGTAATTTACAACACTATTTTACATATTCGTTCATTTTGGTGCTAATTAATGGCATTAGTGTGATTTACTGGTATTTCCAAACTATTTTATCCACCATTATGATTATTGGAACTATAAACTGCTATTGCTGCTTGGTCTAGATCTTCATCTTTTAAATTCAATCGATATATATAAAAAAATAAACTTTTAAAAAAGCTAAACAATGAATTATCAATATTATTGCTTCTATTTATGATTCCAATTGCTATAAATTACTATTCGTTTTGTTTGCACTATGTTGATATTTTTAATTTGTTATCGCTAGTAACTGTATTGAGTATGCTGCTTAACTTGAACTAATATGATTAATAAGTATGATGACCAGAACTTGAACCATCAGTTGAGAAAAGGCGTTTCGCATTGTACAAGTAATCTGGCTATTTAAGCATTATTCCTGAAGAGAATTTTTGCAAAAAGAAGCAGCGGTAAGTTTTCAGAAATAATGTTATTGGGAGAAAACTGAAAAGTGTTCAGAATAATCTTGAGAAAATCGAACGAAGTTCTAGATTCTACCGGTAGGTGGCTCCAAGTTGTTTGCGCCAGAAGACGGTAAATCACACAGGCGTTTATTATTTTCGCTCCTTCGTGTTTTTGATTTGGAATCAGAGTGGAAAATTCAGAAACGATTCGTGGTAATTACCTCTTTCACAGTGCGTATCAGCCTTCTTCAAACTTTTCTCCCCAAACGTTTGGAAGACTGGCTTTGTACAAAATAGCTGCATAGATATATGGCGTATGTTAAAAATCGCGTGGTACTTTATGGATTACAAAACTTTACGAGTAGGAATCAGCACAGCAATTTACTTGAGTTTGTACGTCATTTATGCGAAACAAAACTTGAATTTTTTATTCACATGTCCGTTTGCGTCATGGCAGTCCGCCACACAGCGTAAGAGGGAATCGTCGTAGAAAGGAAACTGGTGAATAATGCTCAGTTTACTGACAGCAGAAATGGTAGTGGACGGTCGGTGAAATCGAACTTTCGACCCTCTCCCAACTTATCCCGACTTTTCCAAACCAAATTTGTTTCACTCCCAATCTTCCCAATGCAAAACAGTGTTTCCACTTTGCAGGGAAATTCCCTGAAAAATGGGAAAATGAGGTCTGGAAAGGGAAAAGGAAGTGAAGAGGAGAAAAGGAAAATCTGAACGAACGGCCTGCATTCTAGTGCGGAGGAGAAAAAGGGGAAAACAAGGGAAGAGGAATCAAAGGGGGAAATAAAAGTGGAAACACTGCTGCAGATTCTAGCATTCCCATTATATTCCCACAATTTCCCCATTTCACTGCCGTGTGAAATAGACACTCCTAAGTTATCTAGATATTCCAAAGTCAAAGTTGATTTCATACTCTTACACTGCTCTCAAAAGTGAACGAAATATTCGTGAACATGACAAAAGGCCGAGGCATGAGTAAACCTAGTCTCTAATTCCGGTGTTTCTAAATAGTTTCGTTAAGTATTTTCTGTCTGGTCTTGTCGTGAACTAGTCCAAGCGACGGAAACCAAAATCAGTTCCGAATTACTGAAGTAACAATTAAATTAAGTCTACTGGTATATGGATGCTGAATGTTTTATTTCATCATCAACAGAAAGAAAACCACCCTTTCAGCATCTGACAACAGAAGCATGAATTCTAACATGGATTGAAAAATAGTTTAGGAATTTCTTATTGAGATACGAAATGATCGACTCGAAAAAAGGGTCCTTGAGCGGTATCTATTTCTTCCTCAACCATGAACGTATTTTAAGTGCCGAGTCAGGCTACTTTCCCTACTGAACTTCCCCGCACAAACTCTGCATCAGAACTTGACATCGTCGTGAACATGTTTAAGGTGTCTAACCAAGTCGCTTTTCGTCCCGAATCTCTGTTCGCAGACGTCGCATTCGAAGTTCTTCACTTTTTGTGAACTGTGCTCATGTGTACAGTCAGGTGGCCTTTCGTGGTGAACTGCTTGCCACAGGTACCGCATGGAAACTTTTCTCCATCATGAACTGATTTAAGGTGGACAGCTAGAGTGGATTTTAATCCAAATTTTTTACCACAGACGTAGCATGCAAAATTTTTCACTCCATCGTGAACTGTGCTCATGTGCCGAGTCAGGCTGCCTTTCTGGGTGAATTGCTTGCCACAGGTGCCGCATGGAAACTTTTCTCCGTCATGAACTGATTTGAGATGGACAGCTAGAAGGGATTTGAATCCAAATTTTTTACCACAGACGTCGCATGCAAAATTTTTCACTCCATCGTGAACTGTGCTCATGTGCCGAGTCAGGCTGCCTTTCTTGGTGAACTGCTTGCCACAGGTGCCGCATGGAAACTTTTCTCCATCATGAACTGATTGAAGATGGACAGCTAGAGTGGACTTAAATCCAAATTTTTTACCACAGACGTAGCATGTAAAATTTTTCACTCCATCGTGAACTGTGCTCATGTGCCGAGTCAGGTTGTCTTTCGTGGTGAACTGCTTGCCACAGGTGCCGCATGGAAACTTTTCTCCGTCATGAACTGATTTAAGATGGACAGCTAGACGGGATTTTAAACGAAATTCTTTACCACAGACGTCGCATGTAAAGTTTCTGTCGTTCTTGTGTACTGCACGTAGATGGTTAGCCAAACTAGGCTTCTTCGTAAATACTTTCCCACATTCTTTACATGTGAATAAGTCGAGAGTCGGAACAGTTCCTCTTGATTGACGCTGCGGATCGTTCTCTTCCTTTCCTGCTGGAAAGTACAAGACGTTAAAGTCCTGTTTTGACATTTTACTAGGAATCAAAGTCACAGAGACTGTGGCTAATTTTAATAAGTTACCTGGGTGAACATCAACAACTCGGCAGCCAGTGTCATCGTTAGAGTTACTCGAATAACTCCCGTCCAGGTCGCTTCCAGATCTACTGTTGTTGTCGCCTTCAGAAATGAAATAATTGAAAATCTATTAAACTGCAAATTTGTTGTCATTTTTTTCGTACTGCTTTTATCTGTACCTTCTTCCGATGACTCTGAAAATCCTGCCGGGACTGCAGACAGCGACGATACCTCCTCCGTTGAGGGAAGTGAAGCCATGACATCAACTTATAAGTGAACCTAAAAATGGTAAACCATGTTGTACTAACGTATCAAAATATGGACCACATGTGTTTTTCTGTAATCTGCTAGTTCTGTCGAAGGAAAACGAGCTCTTCGATAAGTCGGTAGCTGAAAGACGGTTACATAAACTGAGAAGTGAGTGAAAAATTTAAAATTCGAGTTCGTATTTTACAAAATCAAGGACACAGAAATGCTTACTGTGACAAGATAAGATAAATGAAAAGACAAACAGAATTGTTTTTTGTTGGATACTGTTTATTTGTCTCCGGAAACTAACTCTATGTCAGTGCTTCCACTTTCGGTTTTGGGTTTTCCCTTCTAGAGGACTCTGCTTTCCTTTTTTCCCTTCGTCTGGTAAAACTTGATTTCCCTTTTTTCCCTTTATGAAATATGTATTTTCCTTCCCTTTTCCCTTTCTATACAACATGTATTTATTTCTCTTATTTTTAGTCGTACTTACTAGCAAGTTCAAATATGAATGACAATACTGAAATACGGAATATATTTTTTCGTAAACGTATCACTAAGAGTTTGAGGACCCTTTCAGAGTGTACAATATATCCATAACCCCTAGAATAAAATATACAGGATGTACAGTGGTAGAATGCTTTCCTTGTCGCTTCCGTGTCAAATGATTACAAATGATGCCAATTGAAAATATCTGTATTAACTAAGAATTAACAATGACCAAATTTACCGAAGAGAAAAAAGGAATTGAACAAAAAATATTTACTTTAGAATGCGCAACAAAAGGAGGGATAACTTAACTCACCGACGACCACTCTCGACTTCCTCTAGCCTTCTGACCCTACTCGGCCCCGAGCAAGGCCTTTTAAGCCCTCGGTTGACTCCTGATCGCTTTGCATTGTATACAAGGATTTCGGATCAGAAGTCAACCTCGGGCTCCTAACGATAAACTCGCAATAACAAAATTAAATTAACTTAAAACTTCTGGCATCGTCCGAAACACAGGATACATGTAATACCTATATCAAGGGGTCCGAAACTTACATGAAAAGTGTAAGAAGATTATTTCATTATGATGAGAATGACATAATAGGTAAACGTAAAGAAAAACTGAGTCGAAAAGAACACAACCGTAAAAATCGTCAATGAGACCATCTTCGCACAGTAACCGTACAAATAGGGAACCCCCCTGACTACATCCGGCATAGACATGAAAACATTTGATAACGTGTGACAACACGTATAGATAACCTGAAGATAAGTGATTACACGACCTACGTGTACAAAACCTACTTAAAGTTTCGATCCCTGAATCTACATGTATATTCAAAATTAAATACGACAGTTACAAGTAATATGCATAAAATGAATCTCTGTTTTATACTTTGAAATACTGAAGACAGCATATATGTAGCATAAATACTGTATTAATATTTAATATTAATTTCAATGTGAATAATTTTATAATAGTACTATACACATCATATATTATATATGCATATATAATAATACAGCATAATACAGTACATATGTCTTACATACATACATACACCGTTTCTTATTTAAACTTAAGTGTAACTAATACGTTTTATATTTAATTCTTGTTGATACAGTTTCAGAATCTGAAAGACTTCACTACAACGGAGATCTCATTGAGAACTAAAATTCAGGTACATTTAATGGATAACTCTTCTCGTTTAATTAAATTAACTATCTGCAACTAATTTTTGTTAAAACCTTAGCATGTGATTTGAACATTTAAAAAACTTACCGGTAGTGGGGGCTGATGATCCAAACCTCAGACGTTTTGTTCGAATTGTGAGCGACGCGCGGAACTGACAATTGGCAGTCTGATAGCCTGATTGTTCACTACCACTGGATTTGTTTGGCAAACTTTGCGACCAGTGGTTGACTTCAATAAGTAACACTTTTCGCAATCAAAACAGAAAGTTCTTTGGCGAATTGTCCATCCACGCGTCTACTTTAAATTAGTCCCCTGAGAGTCGGACCTTTGACCTGGCATACTTCTGAGCATTACGGACTTGCTCCAGATCGCGCGGTACTGCTACAGCGTGACGATTTAACTCTTCTGGCCCTGATAAAACCATTTTCTGATATACAGAACGCGGTTTCCCATCATGATCTTACAGCTCCCTCAATAACGAAGGCTGGGATCGAACAAATGGGCGATTAATTGTTACGTTTCTTCTAGAGTTTCCGTGGCAAAATAAGCCGGCAGCAGTCTCGTCCCGATATCGAGATAACACGCATTTCGAGCAGGAAGAATGTATATACGAATGGCGTTTAAACGCTGCTGATGTTTCCTTGGGTCCAACGTAAACGTAGAAAAAAATTTTCTGAACTTGGGACCCTACCGAGGAGAAAAAATTCATTTTGGCTCCCTGGCGCCATCTGTACCCGTCCGCCTTCCAGTCATCTGCGAAAAAAACGAAAGCATATTGATTTAAACGCTAGATTCTTTGTTACCCTAGATTTTGCATTGTGAAGGATACATCGGCTACGATTCTCTCTATGCTTCTCAGAATCCTTACTGTTAAGGACCAGACTAGGTTGCTTATAACTTTAGTACATATTCCCTGCAACATTACGTGTTAGAAGTATAACAGAATCCAGCCGAGCAGCCGGAAACGTTATCTAAAGTATCTAAAGCTGTGTACAACGATATTCATAAGAATATATCT
This sequence comes from Eulimnadia texana, assembly GCA_002872375.1. Classification (NCBI taxonomy): domain Eukaryota; kingdom Metazoa; phylum Arthropoda; class Branchiopoda; order Diplostraca; family Limnadiidae; genus Eulimnadia; species Eulimnadia texana. The sequence goes on along the minus strand of NKDA01000001.1, from coordinate 34,309,538 downwards.
CAGTACATGAAAATATGAGCACCGCTAAGGTATGAAACACCGTAATAAATTAAGTATTACACTAGTATTGGTATTGTACAGTACCACACGTCAGTTCCTTCTGACTAGAGATCTGGGATGAAAATATACTTTAACTGCAGTACCTCTTCTTTCTTCGGCGTCCCATGTAAATAAGATTCTTTCACCTGCCCTGGGTCTAAATGGCATCCAGAGTATAATCCACTAGACAGTGAGTTCTCGATTGTATCTTTCCCATTATAGTGTTTTCAGACAGGAAAATGGCCCCCGCCGGTGGTAGAGTTTCGAAGCTTTTCCTATCTTCAACTATTGTTACCTTCGCTTTAGGATAGGCAAAGCTTCGAAAATCTGCCATAGGCGGCGCCATTTCCTGTCTGAAAGCGCTCAAAGATAGGCAAAGCTTCGAAAGTCTACCACCGGTGGCGCCATTTTCCTGTCTGGAACACTATAATGGAAAAGATAGAATCGAGAACTCACTGTCTAGTAGATTACACTGTGATGGCATCTCACGGGTAGGCGTAAGCGTACCAAAAAGCTGCACTGTTTCCACATTTCCGTCGTTTGACATAATTTGCTGTTGCGGAGAAAACTTGACTCGGTTTTATTTTTTCTGGTTGAGAAGTGAGGGTGTTTAAAGCTAGTCTCGCCAATTTATATAGGAGATTTTTAACACCTTTAGGTAGACCAACGTTTGGAAGACCCTCGGTAAATCTCAGGAGAGAATACCTGAAAATTTGCACCTGAGCTGGTCCGGGTGCGCTCCCACCACTAAACAAATAAATTTCTTCTTTCCCAGCACGTGCTAGAGCAACTTTTCCAGTGGCGTTGCGTGGGAATGGCCAAGTGGGGTATCGTGCCCAGGGCCTACGGTCTTGGGGGGGGGGGGGGGGCAGCCAAGGCTCACGGACTTGGGGGGCCCAGCCAAGGTCCACGGTCTTGAGGGGCCCGGCCAAGGCCCACGGTCTTGAAGTGGGACCCAGCCAGAAACCATGGTCACAGATGGACCAAAGACACGGACTTTGATGAGTACTAGGGTGGGCGAGGTCTTAGTAAACCAACCTAGGCCTTCGGAAAGGGATTTTTTCTATTTCAGTTTAAACCACTTTCAACCCAGTAATTCCTTAAAAATCCCCAGGGACTTGACATGAGCACAACAAATAAGTCATGCATTGTTTTCCACGTATTACATGGTCTGTCTACTTATTTTCGTATTGTATTTCCTTTGCTTTCTAATGGCGTATTCCTCGAAAATCATCACAATTTGTGCATTCTAAATCTTGTTTTTTTGGTTGAGTAGCACAATTCGAAGAACGTTGTTTAAGTTTCTTTCACAGTCGACTGAAAGTTTTAGAAAGCTTTTGTAGGATTATCAAACAGAGTCGTAATAGACGACAAAGTCAGTGACTATTTGCATTTCAAGTCAAGCTTTCGGCTCGTGCACATGCACAAATTTTCATCATGGCTGGCAAGCATTTAAGCGGCTGTCAGAAGAGGAGGTTAAAGGAGATTAGGGTGCAAGAAGCCAAAAAGTGTGCTGGTGCCATGGACAGGTTCGTCAAACGTCCTCGATTGGATTCGGAGAGCGCAAGTTCTGTTTCGTCGACAACAGCGTCCGGCTCCAGTACTCCTGAGGTAACCTCTGTTGGCTCTAACTCGATTTTGGGAGGTGAAGTGAGTAATTTAGATTCGTTCAGCTTAGAATCACAAGGAGTTGTCAGTTCGGATGTTGAAACTTCCGTAATGACAACTACGGTGTCGATCGGAATTTCAGAGGCCCTGAAAATTCTAGTGTTACCCAAAATGTTCCACTAGACTTTGACAGGGCTGATCCGGCTAAATGGCCCAGAATTCTGAACGATGCCGTGAGGAGTTATCTTGTTGAGGCAAGGCCAATCGTCGACTTAGATCAGGATTTTTCTGCTACCTGCAACGATAAGCGTAAGATTTCCAAATCGTGGTTTTTTTCCTAAAAATCTGAACGGGGAAGAAGAAAAGAAACGCTGGTTGATTTATAGTAAGACTCTCGGTTCGTTATTTTGTTTCGCGTGTCTCTTATTTTCATCGTCCAGTTCCAAATCGGCGTTTGCGAATAGGGAGAAGGGCTTCACGCGTTTCCGCCACTTTCGCGCAAAAGTCGATGAACATGTTCTGTCGAGAAAACACGTTCTCTCCATGTTGTGCTGGGACGAATTTGCAGGGAGGCTAAAAAATTTCTCCACAACTGACGAGGATTTTCAAAGTCGCTGCCGAGAACGCAGAGACTTTTGGCGGAAAATTCTTCGGAGGCTGTTGGATATTGTTCTGTTTCTTGGTGAGCGAACACTAGCATTCCGAGGTCACGTAGAGAATCTAGGGGATAGTCGAAACGGTAACTTCCTTGAGCTGGTCGAACTAATCGCGAAGTATGACTCTTGTTTACAGAGTCATCTTGAAGATGTAAACATAGGGGTCACGAAGGTGAACTATTTGTCAAATTGTACGCAGAACGAGTTCATAGGTGCAATTGCGACACGAGTACGTAAAAACTTGATTTCGAAGGTGTGCAAGGCCAAATATTTTTCTATTATGTTTGATTGTACACCTGACATTTCACGCACGGAACAAATGTCGCAAGTTGTTAGGTATGTCGAGGTATCTCAGGACGGTGCCAGAATTCGGGAGGTTTTCTTAGGTTTCATAGATATCCATTCTAAGACAGGTGAGGATCTATGCGCAGTTATTTTAGAGAAACTTGGGCATGATGAGTTAGATATTTCTTTCTGTAGGGGTCAAAGTTACGATAACGGTGCTAATATGGCAGGGATTTACAAAGGTGTCCAGAACAGAATTTTTCAGGTTAACAGATTTGCTAGTTTCGTTCCATGCGCAGCACATTCTTTGCACCTAGTAGCAGAGGCAGCCGCGAACGTCGTTCCTCAAGCCATGCTCTTTTTTGGAACTGTCCAAAGGCTTTATACCTTCTCTTCGGCCTCTACCGAACGGTGGGAAGTTCTCAAGAAAAGAGTTTCTGCTTCACTGAAGGCCCAGAGTACCACTCGTTGGTCGGCCAGAATAGAGGTCATAAAGCCTTTACGTGATCAGCACGGAGTCTTGCAAGCTCTAGAGGACATCGTTGATTCTGACAAATTTACAGCGGCTGCAAAATCCGAAGCTAAGAGTTTTTCTGACAATATTACTGAATTTTCTTTCATCTTCCTTCTTGAACAATGGTATGAAATACTCATGAAAGTTAATATTGTCAACAAAACCTTGCAGTGCACTGACGTGGATCTTGAAACGGCTTGCGATGTTTTAGAATCTCTTTCCACGTCCATTAGGATCTTTCGCGAGGAAGGTTTCAACGGTTGCTATAAATTAGCTTGCGAGAAGGCTGACGTTCTAGGCGTACCACAGGGTTTTCCACAGTTGCGTTCTCGACGGAGGAAAGTGATGCCAGGGGAGAAAGCTAGGGACGAACGATTAGAGGACCCAGCAAGGAGATTCCAAGTTGAGGTTTTTAATCCAGTAGTTGACACGTTAATCTCCCAGCTTGACGATCGCAAGGCAAAGTACGCGGTGGCTCAGAAATTTGGCTTTTTGAACGGCAAATTTCTTGACTCGGCAACTGAACAGGTATTGCAGGAAAAGGCCAAGGCTCTATCAGATGAATATCCTTACGATTTAAGTGCGTCTTCCTTTTCTGCCGAGTTAGGTTTATTTGCAATTCTGGCGAAGCGGACGTTCGGGAATGATTTGCCGAAAAAAAAGCCACTCGATTTACTGAGTATGATTCATTCCAGGCCCATGGTTCCGAGTTTTCCGAACGTAGATATAGCTCTCAGGTTGTTTTGCACGCTTCCTGTGACCGTTGCCGAAAACGAACGTAGCTTCAGCAAGCTGAAGTTAATTAAGAACTATTTGAGATCCACCATGACTCAGGAACGTCTTAGCGACTTGGCAGTTATATCTATTGAAAACGATGAAGCTAGAGGGATTGACTGGGATGAATTAATTGACACCTGGGCTTCGCTCAAGTTTCGGAGAGTTCGTGTTTAACGAGGTATCGCCCTCCTCCTGGCACCAGTACTTCTTGTAGGTAGAATGAACCCTGGCCTAACTGACTTCTAAAACAACGGCTCTTCTCAGGGCCACTGAGCTACCAAAACAGAATACAACAGCTCTTTTCAGAGCCACCCACAATTAGAAATGAGAAACGGTAACATATTAGAAAGATCATCTTAATTTGTGATATGTTAAAAAGGGGGGGGGCCCACGGTAGAAGTTTTGCCCAGGGCCCAAAAGTCCCTAGCCACGCCACTGCAACTACAAAATGGTAGTTGCAAAACGTAAAATACGAAATGCGTACCATTTGCAAAATGGTAAAATGCAAAACCAACGTTCATTTTGCAGTCGTGGCCATGGTTTGAAGACCATGGCCTTCTAGATAAACTAACAAGGCCGGAGTGATGGCTATCCTCCCCGTGCATTTAGTTTGAGGCTGGCGTACTGACACAAGCTGGGCGTCAACTAGCGCCACAAGCGTTAGCGTCTGAAAGCTTTTAAGGCTAAACGTATGGCGCATGGCTTCAACTGCTGTTTCCACACTCGAGACTCCCTTAATTCTGTCGCTTATTGACTATAAATCTGAGACACATAAATTTAGACGCATAAAAAGATAATATGAGTAGCAGTGCTTTACCATACGTAAATGTTCCAATGATTAAAGTGTTCAATAGAAAAAAATGGGAAATGAAAAATGAAAGAAGGAAAAGAGATGTAGGCATAAGAAAGTATTAATTTAACGAAGTTTCGTGCGAAAAGCAGAACTATGTGAGCTATTGTAAGATTGAATGATTTCAAGGGGAAAAATCTTCAGCAATTTATGACATGCAAATAGTAGACCAGCTGTATTCTGCCATTATCATATGAAACAAAAAAATGGTCCTAAAGTGTATAATCAATATGTTGGTTTATAATATATAAGTATAATAACCGAGTTGTACTGAACGGGTATAATTCACCACTACTGCCAAACACATCGAAACTAAATGTTTTGTACCAACAAATGTCAAGAATTCCTCCAAACAAAATAGGACATTAAATCACTCTAGTTATAACACATCGTGGTTAATTGGATATATTTTTTTGAGTTAGTTTCCTGGTTTTACCAACTATTAGTGGAGCCCAAATGTTCTTAACGCTAAGTAAAACCGTTTACGCAATTACACTGGCTAGGTTATACAGTAAGCATACTCACGCTACAAAACTGCAATTAAGTTTCAGTTCGGCTTATAGATGGCGTTAGTTGACCACCCAGGCCTGGGTTTCAGAAAAATCTCTGATCGCTCCGGTCTTGTTAGTTATCTAGAGGGCCATTCCCAGACCCCTTTTCGGAGTAGGAATAGGGAAAAAGGAAGAAAAATGGGAAACGTAATTACGACCTAAGAAAAGTACTTTAAAAGAAGAAATTACTCATGTTAACGCTGAAATACTTGCAATAGTTACCTTACACGGTTTGTTTTCTAAGAGTGGAAAAACCAACGCGATCTCCAATGTGGATAACCTCTCAGACGGTTTTGGTCCACAACCTTGTGAGAGGATACGGTGCCTTAGCTACCACAACCTATGCTGAGGATTGCCTAGAAATCTTCATAACCTCTGCCGAGGTTTGCTCAGTAGCCTCCAAAATGGACACGTAGGATATGGTACAACCAAAGACCTATCTTTGGGTCCAACCAAGCTTGTTAACAAGAAAAAAAAACCTCGGTCTACCGTTTATCAGCACCAACTGTTTCATGTATTTTGACTCGGAAGTTGACTAAATATATCTTCAGCAAAAACCGAACAACAAGTAAGTTATCTGGAAATTTAACATTAGTAGCTAATTTAAATTAAATGTTATCTACATGTTAATGACATGACAGATCGTAGAATTTAGTGCTTTTCTTACCGCTAGATTTTGTTTTTCCTAAACACAACAATTTGTTAGATTTATTTTTACTTTTAATATTCAAATTCAACCTTTTTACCCAGAATCAGAAGAAATATGGATTCAGATTTAAAGACGGGAAAAGAACGCTGCGCCGACAGAAGGCAGTCAAATTCGCAACCCCTCGACGAATTCATGTTGAAGATACCGAACCAACGTCCCGGGTTGAGTAGCGATCACTTGTCAGACTTCTTGTGGTTCAATAACCAGAAGAAATTTTTGATGGACGTTCACTAGGGAAAAAGGTTATAGTGGGACAATTTGAAATCCACAGCCGCTACTTCTGTATGACTCGGCAGGGAGGAGAGCTTCTGCCTTTAGGCGTCCAGCCTGAAAAACGATTCATGGACCTAGCAGTCAAATTGGGCACTGAATTCTAGAATAGAACCTCCCAGCTACAAAGTAATTCTTTAGATTTGCACAAGATCAACCTGCTGAGGAGGAAGACTGTTGTGACGTCTTCAGTAGTGCTACGGGTATCTCAGCAATACCACTATATTGTGCTTGTTTAGTAGTAACTTAACATTTCCAACCAGCCCCTCTGGATTCCCAGGCTTTGAAGCCACTAGCAGCAGCAGGACCAATATCATTAGTAAAGCCGGGCCACATTAATCAGAGAAGACTGTGTCAGGTTTATATTTTACAACACCAATACTAGCGCCAATCTTGAATACGTAATGATTTTGGTTTGTTCATAGATACCATATGGACAAGCTTCTTTCTACAGCTTTCAACACTCTTTCTCCAGGAAGGAAGAAAATCAGTAGGAGGACATGAGCAGTTATTGTTACCGCAGAAAAAAACTTTGGAAGCTGCTCCGTTCATCCGCTCCAAGCAATTCTGATGCCGTCAAAGAGCAGTTCAAGATGCTTGTACGATTCTGAAAGCTGCAAGCTTTCTTGTGCTGAGAGTGATACAGACGTTGACACTGATGGTTCTGCCTGGAATGAATGACGAAGATGAAAAAGGAGTTGGTGATATCATACCGGTTAAATAGTTGATGCTTGATCATTTTTCCCGTTGTTACACCTTTTTATGTATTATCTTTTCTCTCATGGTTTGTATCCAGCTGTAGAGTTATTTAAGAAACAAATGAAAAAAGTGAAATTATACAGTTTGAAATGTTCAGCAGAATTATTAATACGCTCGTAATCATTAATCTAATCGTGCAGCTGTAACATAGCGAATTTCAGGAATAAGAAAATTCAACAGTTGAAAGTAGCGGATAGAAGACGAGCTACGAGGAATGTACAGTCCTGTTCATAAAAGCGCGGGAAATATAAGATGCCGCTTTGTTCAGCGATGGTGGTGGGAGATAGCGCATGTCCCAGTTTGTAGCCTTCGTTCATTTATGTTCATAATGATTCATGTTTGTGTTACTTAAATATAGGGGTAACTGCAGCATTAAACTGATAGCATGGTCCAGAACAATATAGTACCCGTAAATACCGAAACCAGGAAGTATCTCCCTTAACACTAAAACAGAAAAATGAGTCACAGATCATTTAGTAATCAGTGCACTATACCCATAACTTTGGTGCCCACCAAAGTAATATACTTTCATGTTTACTTAATGGAATAGGCCTATAGCCTGCAAATCTGTCAAACTGGCAGCAAGTTTGTTTTTTTTGTTGAATGTTTGATCAATATCTACTTTGGTTCATGGACAGTTTCCGTATTCCCGAAATTACCATTGCAGAGGTTAACTCGCGTCTTTCCTCAAAATAGTTGACAGTCGCAAGAGCAAATTGACTACAGTCTGTTCATGCAACCGAGAACGTCAAAATTAACCTTAAAGACGGTTTTTACACATTGTAAATCATAATTAAGTTTTGAACATGTTTCTGTCCTATAGTAGTTGAAAAGCTAGTCAGTTTGGTAACAATGTAGCTTCCTTCTACTTATCGTCAGGTTCGTTTCTTGCTCTTCGTTTGATAATAGTAGTGGCTATATTATTGTATAGAACTGAATTTTTGGCAAGAAACCGATGAAGGATTATGCCAAATGACTAGATTATTGAATATATTAACTCCAAGTTCACGATTTCTCAGTTTGTTAGTTCTCTCATGGTTGAAAGAAATGCAACGGACTTTTCATCATTCCAGATTATTCAGTATATACTGATACAAGAAAACGGAAACGTGCAAGAAACAGTTAACCAGACTATCTTCCAATTTAGGACTTGGAAATGTTTTGTTGTTTAACGCTTATAGCGTTCAAGAAATGTGTTTCATCTAATAAAACACTTACAAAAGATAGTGTATGGTATTTAAACGTAGTAGGACCACACGATGTAGAGCGCATTAGCTCTAACAAATATGGCGGTAGTTTGTTTTGACATTTCATCAATGACATTAATCTTCTTTCGCCTTCAACTCGTTTCCAGAGCTTATAATTCACTGACAGTAAAGTGAAGTCTTAAAGCATAAATCAGCAGAGTTTATGAATGGTTGGTAAATTTTGTAACTTATCCAGTGTTCTGTTACTATACTATCAAGCTTCCTATTTATGTGAAAATCCTGTCTCAAAAAGAGTGCTCTTGTGAAAATGTGTATTGATACATGTTCAAGAGGAAATACAATGCATACATAGCACACATCTTTTATTTCATATTATAATTTTTTTCTGTGTTCCAGTGCCATAGTTCTTGAAGTTGCGAACCTCTGCTCTGGCACCATGTATAACATAATAAACGGCATGATTCAACCGGATCAAATGGATTGTAGACTGTTTTTTTTCTTCAGCTTCCTATTATATATATCCCAACTGGAATCAACGAGCTTGAAGAAAAACTTAAATATCAAAGAAACGAGAGACCCGACACATAGGCTCTTCTTTGACCAACACCTACACTGCACTGTTAGCATTACTGACTAATTCGAGCTTGCATAAAGAGCAGGAAGCCTACGAAACCCCCCCCCCAAAAAAAAAAATAATGGTACTAAGATTTTATTTGTTCAGTAAAGAGACCTATTCCAGCGCCAGAAGACATTAAATCACACAGGCGTTTATTATTTTCTCTCCTTCGTGTTTTTGATTTGAAATCAGAGTGGAAAATTCAGAAACAATTCGTGGTAATTACCTCTTTCACAGTACGTATCAGCCTTCTTCAAACTTTTCTCCCCAAACGTTTGGAAGACTGGCTTCATACAAAATAGCTGCATGGATTATGGCGTATGTTAAAAATCGCGTGGTACTATATGGATTACAAAACTTCATGAGTAGGAATCAGCACAGCAATTTACTTGAGTTTGTACGTCATTTATGCGAAACAAAATTTGAATTTTTTATTCACATGTCCGTTTGCGTCATGGCAGTCCGCCGCACAACGTAAGAGGGAATCGTCGTAGAAAGGAAACTGGTGAACAATGCTCAGTTTACTGACAGCAGAAATGGTAGTGGACGGTTGGTGAAATCGAACTTTCGACCCTCTCCCGACTTTTCCCAACCAAATTTGCTCCACTCCCAATCTTCCCACTGCAGAACAGTGTTTCCGCTTTGCAGGGAAATTCCCTGGAAAATGGGAAAATGAGGTCTGAAAAGGGAAAAATAAATGAAGAGGAAAAAAGGAAAATCTAAACGAACGGCCTGCATTCTAGTGCGGAGGAGAAAAACGGAAAAACAAGGGAAGAAGAATCAAAGGGGGAAACAAAAGTGGGAACACTGCTGCAGATTCTAGCATTTCCATTTTACCCCCACAATTTTCCCATTTCACTCCCGTGTGAAATAGACACACCTAAGTTATCTAGATATTCCAAAGTTAGAGTTGATTTTGTACTCTTACACTGCGCTCAAAAGTGAACGAAATATTCCTGAACATGACAAAAGGCCGAGACATGAGTAACCTAGTCTCTAATTCCGATGTTTCTAAATAGTTTCGTTAAGTATTTTCTGTCTGGTCTTGTCGTGAACTAGTCCAAGCGACGGAAACCAAAATCACTTTCGAGTTACTGAAGTAACAATTAAATTAAGTCAACTGGTGTGTGGATTCTGAATTATTTATTTCATCACCAACAGAAAGAAAACCACCCTTTCGGCATCTGTCAACAGTAGCATGAATTCTAACATGCATTGAAAAATGGTATAAGAATTTATTATTGAGAAACGAAATGACTGACTCGATAAAAGGGTCCTTGAGCGATATCTATTTCTTCTTCCCATGAACTGATTTAAGATGGAGAGCTAGACGGGATTTTTTTCAAATTTTTTCACCACAAACGTCGCATGCAAAATTTTTCACTCCATCGTGAACTGTGCTCATGTGCAGAGTCAGGCTGCCTTTCGTGGTGAACTGCTTGCCACAGGTGCCGCATGGAAACTTTTCTCCGTCATGAAGCGATTTAAGATGGACAGCTAGAGTAGATTTAAATCCAAATTTTTTACCACAGACGTCGCATACAAATTTTTTCACTCCATCGTGAACTGTGCTCATGTGCCGAGTCAGGTGGCCTTTCGTGGTGAACTGCTTGCCACAGGTGACGCACGGAAATTTTTCTCCATCATGAACTGATTTGAGATGGGCAGCTAGAGAGGATTTTAATCCAAATGTTTTACCACAGACGTCACATGCAAAATTTTTCACTCCATCGTGAACTGTGCTCATGTGCTTAGTCAGGTTGCTTTTCGTGGTGAACTGCTTGCCACAGGTGCCGCATGGAAACTTTTCTCCGTCATGAACTGATTTAAGATGGACAGCTAGAGTGGATTTAAAACCAAATTTTTTACCACAGACGTCGCATGCAAAATTTTTCACTCCATCGTGAACTGTGCTCATGTGCCGAGTCAGGTGGCCTTTCCGGGTGAACTGCTTGCCACAGGCGCCGCATGGAAACTTTTCTCCGTCATGAACTGATTGAAGATGGACAGCTAGAGTGGATTTTAATCCAAATTTTTTACCACAGACGTCGCATGTAAAGTTTCTGTCGTTTTTGTGTACTGCACGTAGATGGTAAGCCAAACTAGGCTTCTTCGTAAATACTTTCCCACATTCTTTACATGTGAATAAGTCGAGAGTCGGAACAGTTCCTCTTGATTGACGCTGCGGATCGTTCTCTTCCTTTCCTGTTGGAAAGTACAACACGTTAAAGTCCTGATCTGACATTTTACTAGAAATCAAAGTAACAGAGACTGTGGCTAATTTTAATATTTTACCTGGGTGAACATCAACAACTCGGCAGCCAGTGTCATCGTTAGAGTTACTCGAATAACTCCCGTCCAGGTCGCTTCCAGATCTACTGTTGTTGTCGCCTTCAGACATGAAATAATTGAAAATCTATTGAATTGCAAATTTATTGTCATTTTTTTCGTACTGCTTTTATCCGTACCTTCTTCCGATGACTCTGAAAATCCTGCCGGGACTGTAAACAGCGACGATACCTCCTCCGTTGAGGGAAGTGAAGCCATGACATCAACTAATAAGTGAAACTAAAAATGGTAAACTATTTTTTACTAAGGTATCAAAATATGGACCACATGTGTTTTTCTGTAATCATCCAGTTCTGTCGAAGGAAAACGAGCTCTTCGATAAGTCGGTAGCTGAAAGACGGTTACATAAACTGAGAAGTGAGTGAAAAATTCAAAATTCGAGTTAGTATTTTACAAAATCAAGGACACTGAAATGCTTACTGTGACAAGATAAGATAAATGAAAAGACAAACAGAATTGTATTTTCTTGGATACTGTTTATTGCTCTCCAGAAACTAACTCTATGTCAATGCTTCCACTTTCAGTTTTGGGTTTTCCCTTCTAGAGGACACTGTTTTCCTTTTTTTCCCTTCGTCTGGTAAAAGTTGATTTCCCTTTTTTTCATTTTTTGAAATGTGTGTTTTCCTTCCCTTTTCCCTTCTATACAACATATATTTATTTCCCTTATTTTTAGTCGTACTTGCTAGCAAGTTTAAATACGAATGACAAGACTGAAATACGGAGTATATTTTTCGTAAACGTATCACTAAGAGTTTGAGGACCCTTTCACAGTTTACAATATATCCATAACGCCTAGAATAAAATATACAGGGTGTTCAGTGGTAGAATGCTTTCTTTGTCGCTTCCGTATCAAATGATTACAAATGATTCCACTTGAAAATATTTGTATTAACTAAGAATTAACAGTGACCAAATTTACCGAAGAGAAAAAAGGAATTGAACGAAAAATATTTACTTTAGAATGCGCAACAAAAGGAGGGATCTCACCGACGCTCACTCTCGACTTCCTCTAGCCTTCTGACCCTGCTCGGCCCCGAGCAAGGCCTTTTAAGCCCTCGGTTGACTCCTGATCGTTTTGCATTCGCATACAAGGATTTATGATCAGAAGTCCACTTCGGGCTCCTAACGATAAACTCCCAATAACAAAATTAAATTAACTTAAAACTTCCGGCATCGTCCGGAACACAGGATACATGTAATACCTATATCAAGGGGTCCGAAACTTACATGAAAAGTGCGAGAAGATTATTTCAGTCTGATGAGAATGACATAATAGGTAAACTTTAAGAAAAACTAAGTCGAAAAGAACACATCCGTACAAGTCGTCAATGAGACCATCTTCGCACGGTAATCGTACAAAAAGGGAACCCCTCCCCTGACTATATTCGGCATAGACATGAAAACATTTGATAACGTGTGACAACACGTAGAGATAACCTGAATTAAGTGATTACACGACCTACGTGTACAAAACCTACTTGAAGTTTCGATCCCTGAATCTACATGCATATTCATAATTAAATACGACAGTTACAAGTAATATGTATAAAATGAATCTCTGTTTTATACTTTGAAATACTGAAGACAGCATATCTGTAGCATGAATACTGTACTAATATTTAATATTAATGTCAATGTAAATAATTTTATAATAGTACTACACACATCATATATTATATATGCATATATAATAATACAGCATAATACAGTACATATGTCTTACATATATACATACACAAGTTTCTTATTTAAACTTAAGTGTAACTAATACGTTTTATATTTAGTTCTTGTTGATACAGTTTCAGAATCTGAAAGACTTCACTACAACGGAGATCTCATTGAGAACTAAAATTCAGGTACATTTAATGGATAACTCTTCTCGTTTAATTAAATTAACTATCTGCAACTAATTTTTGTTAAAACCTTAGCATGTGATTTGAACATTTAAAAAACTTACCGGTAGTGGGGGCTGATGATCCAAACCTCAGACGTTTTGTTCGAATTGTGAGCGACGCGCGGAACTGACAATTGGCAGTCTGATAGCCTGATTGTTCACTACCACTGGATTTGTTTGGCAAACTTTGCGACCAGTGGTTGACTTCAATGAGTAACACTTTTCGCAATCAAAACAGAAAGTTCTCTGGTGAATTGTCCATCCACGCGTCTACTTTAAATTAGTCCCTTGAGAGTCGGACCTTTGACCTGGCATACTTCTGAGTATTACGGACTTGCTCCAGATCGCGCGGTACTGCTACAGCGTGACGATTGAACTCTTCTGGCCCTGATAAAACCATTTTCTGATATACAGAACGCGGTTCCCCATCATGATCTTACAGCTCCCTCAGTAACGAAGGCTGGGAGCGGACAAATGGGCGATTAATTTTTACGTTTCTTCTAGAGTTTCCGTGGCAAAATAAGCCGGCAGCAGTCTCGTCCCCGATATACGAGATCAACACGCATTTCGAGTAGGAAGGATGTATATACGCATGGCGTTTAAACGCTGCTGTTGTTTCCATGGGTCCAACGTAAACATAGAAAAAATTTTCTCAACTTGGGATCCTTCCGAGGAGAAAAAATTCATTTTGGCTCCCTGGCGCCATCTGTACCCGTCCGCCTTCCAGTCATCTACAAGAAAAAAAAAACCAAAGCATATTGATTTAAACGCTAGATTCTTTGTTACCCTAGATTTTGCATTGTGGAGGACACATCGGTTACGATTCTCTCTATGCTTCTCAGAATCCTTACTGTTACGGACCAGACTAAGTCGCTTATAACTTTAGTACATATTCCCTGCAACGTTACGTGTTAGAAGTATAACAGAATCCAGCCGAGCAGCTGGAAACATTATTTAAAGCATCTAAAGCTGTGTACAACGATATTCATATGAATATATCTCAGTACTTGAAAATATGAGCAGCGCTAAGGTGCACGTATGAAACACCATAATGGATTAAGTGTTACACTAGTATTGGAACTGTACAGTACCATACATCAGTTCCTTCTGACTAGAGATCTGGGATGAAAATAAACTTTAACTGTAATACCTCTTCTTTCTTCGGCGTCCCATGTAAAAAAGATTCTTTCACCTGCCCTGGGTCTAAATGGCATCCAGAGTGTAATCCACTAGACAATGAGTTCTCGATTGTATCTTTCCCATTATAGTGTTTTCAGACAGGAAAATGGCGCCGCCCGTGGTAGACTTTCGAAGCTTTTTCTATCTTCAGCTATTGTTACCTTCGCTTTAGGATAGGCAAAGCTTCGAAATTCTGCCATAGGCGGCGCCATTTTCTAGTCTGAAAGCGCTCAAAGATAGGCAAAGCTTCGAAAGTCTACCACCGGCGGCGCCATTTTCCTGTCTGAAAACACTATAATGGAAAAGATACAATCGAGAACTCACTGTCTAGTAGATTACACTGTGATGGCATCTCACGGGTAGGTGTAAGCGTACCAAAAAGCTGCACTGTTTCCACATTTCCGTCGTTTGACATAATTTGCTGTTGCGGAGAAAACTTGACTCGGTTTTATTTTCTCAGTTTGAGAAGTGAAGGTGTTTAAAGCTAGTCTCGCCAATTTATCTAGGAGATTTTTAACACCTTTAGGTAGACCAACGTTTAGAAGACCCTTGGTAAATCTCAGGAGAGAATACCTGAAAATTTGCACCTGAGCTGGTACGGGTACGCTCCCACCACTAAACAAATTTCTTCTTTCCCGGCACGTGCTAGAGCAACTTTTCTGACGCTTTGTCTAAAACTATGAATCTTGTTTAAACATTTCTAACATCCTATTTACGCATTAGACATTCAAATTTGGTTCTTTACGTATTCTCTCAAACATAACTTCTCCCGTTGCAAGAAAATGTTCATTCTCCAGGTAGATCCCCTAGGAAATTTTCTGTCCATCCTAGAATCGCCTGCATACTTTGGCACTAGAAAAGAGCCACTAGTCCCTTGAGACTTGGGACTACGTGGCTTGTCTTTGTGGGGAACAGTGCTTCCACTTTTTCCCCCCTTTTCCCTCCTCCGCTTCAAAATATTAATTTCCCTTTTTTTCTCCTTCGTGCTATAGAGTAAAGCTTCATTGGTAAATTCACTTATCCTCCATTTCCCCTTTTCTCTCTTCCCCATTTTCCTCATTTGAGGGAATTTCCCTGCAAACTGGAAGCACTGGTGGGGAAGCCGGCCGCAAGCCCGTATACCCGGTATCTCCGGCTCGGCAAAATGGAACAAGCGTTTCAACGAATTCAACACATATATCAACGTTGGTAGTTTTTTCATCAGTTTCCATATTACGTCCAGCATTCACGGCATGAACTGCTGTAATGCAAGCATACGCCTAAGAAGGAACTATAAAAACCACGAGTTTTTACATATGTTACTGTTACTTCATATGTTTTACTGATGTCAATTTCTTTTACAATTAACTTCTACTTTGGTTGGAACAAAGGTCCGACGAGATGCGGTACACAGTCTAGAAGTGTTTGAATGGAATATGTGTGTATGTGTGTAGTATCTCCAGCCACGATCGTTCAAAACAAGGAGAGAAGAGGGATACAACAAAGCGATCGTTACGGTTTTCGTTCCCACAAATATTGTGTTAATCTCAAACACAGTATAGAGAACATTCAGTAACACGGCAAATCCTAACTCCAATGTTAATGCCGCAAGCAGAAAGAGCCCCAGATTTCTGCGGATGGCTGCTGTTCATACTAAGGCTGCATTGCGAAAGTCCAAGGCTGGGCGGCTGAGGCTTTGAGCGCTCGTAATACCGACAACACTCGTCCGCAGAAATTTGGCGCTAGTTTCGCGTTCGCAGCATTAACATGGGGAGATAGGACTTGCCGTGTTACTGGATGTTCTCTGTACTCTGATCTCTAAGCTACTTTAAAATCATTTAAGTCATGCCCGCACCCAGTAAAGGAATTAAGTAGTTCAGGTAAGTAGTTTTTGCGCTGTTTACCGGTGTTGACCCTGCTGACTCGGGTGCTTACCACCGCTTAATCGAAGTAAGACGCTCGGATCTGACTACCACGGCTTATCTGGAGTAAGTCTTTGGTAGGTGCTTACAACTACTTCATCGGAGTAAGACGTCTTACACTACTGGACTCGGCAAATTTAAGTCCCGTTATGTCTTACAGTTACGTCCCGACTGAAAATTCTCACGGAGTATGTAAAATTTGGAACAGAGACTCTGTGAGATCTCACAACTTTTTAGAGTTTCTCACTGAGATCTCACTGAATCTCTGTTCCAAATTCTACATACTCTATGAGAATTTTCAGTCGGGGTTTTAGAGCCTATTCTGACAATGTTAAAGTAAGTACTTGCACGTTTAGACGTACGACTACTTACCAACTGATCAATTTTTTACTGGGCATTAAGTTTATATCTTCTTAACTGTTATTTTTTATTTTATTTTTTATTTATTCAATTTTTTCGGTAATTATTTCTTTGATTGTATTATCTCTAAACTTTGTTGCAAATGTATTCTTTCTTTAAAGAGGAAATACCTTTCAATATTACCGTCAACCCTAAAAGTTTCTGGGCAACTACAAAATGGTAGTTGCAAAACGTAAAATACAAAATGCGTACCATTTGCAAAATGGTAAAATGCAGAACGAACGTTCATCTTGCAGCCGTTTTGCATATTACCATTTTGCATTTTGCATTTTGCATTTTGCAATTTACCCAGACCCGATTACATTTGCCTTTCCTAAAATCTGTTAGAATTATATGTTCGCTATCTAGCGGGCGTTTCGTGAACTTGTTGTTTACTGAAAAACAGAAGAGAATGTTTTTGCGAGAGATGAATTGGAAGCGAGACGGAGAATATACAGAATCATCTTTTCAACCTCATCGTTATTTCCTTACTTAATTTCACGGGATTTTTAACGTAATTTACAACACTATTTTACATATTCGTTCATTTTGGTGCCAATTAACGGCATTAATGTGATTTGTTGGGATTTCCAAACTATTTTATCCACCATTATGATTATCGGAACTATAAACTGCTATTGCTGCTTGGTCTAGATCTTCATCTTTTAAATTCAATCGATATATATAGCAAAATAAACTTTTTAAAAAAGCTAAACAATGAATTATCAATATTATTGCTTCTATTTATGATTCCATTTGCTATAAATTACTATTCGTTTTGTTTGCACTATGTTGATATTTTTAATTTGTTATCGCTAGTAACTGTATTGAGAATGCTGCTTAACTTGAACTAATGTGATTAATAAGTATGACGACCAGAACGTGAACCATCAGTTGAGAAAAGGCGTTTCGCATTGTACAAGTAATCTGGCTATCTTAGCATTATTCCCGTAGAAAATTTTTGCAAAATGAAGCAGCGGTAACTTTTCAGAAATAATATTATTGGGAGAAAACTGAAAAGTGTTCAGAATAATCGTGAGAAAGTCGAACGTAGTTCTACATTCCACCGGTAGGTGGCTCCAAGTTGTTTGCGCCAGAAGACGGTAAATCACACAGGCGTTTATTGTTTTCTCTCCTTCGTGTTTTTGATTTGAAATCCGAGTGGAAAATTCAGAAACGATTCATGGTAATTACCTCTTTCACAGTACGTATCAGCCTTCTTCAAACTTTTCTCCCCAAATGTTTGGAAGACTGGCTTCATACAAAATAGCTGCATGGATGTATGGCGTATGTTAAAAAAAGCGTGGTTCTTTATGGATTACAAAACTTTACGAGTAAGAATCAGCACAGCAACTTACTTGAGTTTGTACGTCATTTATGCGAAACAAAACTTGAATTTTTTAATCACATGTCCGTTTGCGTCATGGCAGTCCGCCACACAACGTAATAGGAATCATCGTAGAAAGGAAACTGGTGAATAATGCTCAGTTTACTGACAGCAGAAATGGTAGTGGACGGTCGGTGAAATCGAACCTTCGACCCTCTCCCAACTTTCCCGACTTTTCCCAACCAAATTTGTTTCACTCCCAACCTTCCCACTGCAGAACAGTGTTTCCACTTTGCAGGGAAATTCCCTGAAAAATGGGAAAATGAGGTCTGGAAAGGGAAAAATAAGTGAAGAAGAAAAAAGGAAAATGTAAACGAACGGCCTGCATTCTAGTGCGGAGGAGAAAAAGGGAAAAACAAGGGAAGAGGAATCAAAGGGGGAAATAAAAGTGGAAAAACTGCTTCAGATTCTAGCATTCCCATTTTAACCCCACAATTTCCCCATTTCACTGCCGTGTGAAATAGACACACCTAAGTTATCTAGATATTCCAAAGTTAAAGTTATTTTTATACACTTACACTGCTCTCAAAAGTGAACAAATATTCGTGAACATGACAAAAGTCCGAGGCATGAGTAATCTAGTCTCTAATTCCGATGTTTCTAAATAGTTTCGTTAAGTATTTTCTGTCTTGTCTTGACGTGAACTAGTCCAAGCGACGAAAACCAAAATCACTTCCGAGTTACTGAAGCAACAATTAGATTAACTAAAAAGGTATGTGGATTCTGAATGTTTTATTTCATCATCAACAGAAAGAAAACCACCCTTTCAGCATCTGTCAACAGTAGCATGAATTCTAACATGGATTGAAAAATAGTATAGGAATTTCTTATTGAGAAACGAAATGACTGACTCGAAAAAAGGGTCCTTGAGCGGTATCTATTTCTTCCTACCATGAAATGTTTTTAAGTGCCGAGTCAGGCTACTTTCCCTACTGAACTTCCCCGCACAAACTCTGAATCAGAACTTGACATCGTCGTGAACATGTTTAAGGTGTCTAACCAAGTCGCTTTTCGTCCCGAATCACTGTCTGCAGACGTCGCATTCGAAGTTCTTCACTTTTTGTGAACTGTGCTCATGTGCCGAGTCAGGTTGCTTTTCTTGGTGAACTGCTTGCCACAGGTGCCGCATGGAAACTTTTCTCCATCATGAACTGATTTAAGATGGACAGCTAGATCGGATTTTTTTCCAAATTTTTTACCACAGACGTCGCATGCAAAATTTTTCACTCCATCGTGAACTGTGCTCATGTGCACAGTCAGGTAGCATTTCTGGGTGAACTGCTTGGCACAGGTGCCGCATGGAAACTTTTCTCCATCATGAACTGATTTGAGATGGACAGCTAGATGGGATTTTTTTCCAAATTTTTTACCACAGACGTCGCATGTAAAATTTTTCACTCCATCGTGAACTGTGCTCATGTGCTCCCGTACGAAAAAGTGTCTACTTTAGGACCAGGTTGTGGACTAGCTCGGGACTGGTCCAAAAGTCGCCGAAAAGTGGCCGAAAAGTGGATAAAAGTGGTCCATGAACTGGTTCAAAACCAAGACTATAACTGGGCTAAATTGGAACCTTTCGGCCGGGTTACAATCTAGTTCTTTACCAGATATCGTACCGGTTTAAATCTGGATTATGTCGAGTTTCCGACCAGGTTTTCAACTACTTTTCAGCTAGTTTTTTACTAGATATCGTACCGGTTTAAATCCGGATTTCGTTGAGTTTCTGACCAGGTTTTGAACTACTTTTCAGCTAGTTTTTGACTAGATATTGTATCGGTTGAAAGCCAGATTTTTTCCGGTTTCTGTGTAGTTTTTCCCCAATGTTGTCATTTTCCCCAAATAAAAAAAAAGATTTGATTGGTTGGAGATTCAACATAAACCTTCCTTCTCCATTGCAGAAAGCAATTTGTTTTTCCTCTCAGACGAACTCGAACCTGGGATCCTTTGCTTCATAGGAGAGACTTTTATCCACTTCACCACCTTGCTACGCGAAATAATCCATATTTTACAGATGGATTGACATTTTCTGCTTCTTAACTGTGTTCTTTCAGGTGGTTTTCAGTCTATTGTTCAGGTGGCCCCAGACCACCTTAATTTACTGTTTAGTAACACCGGACCTCTCTTTCATATCACGTCTCTTATTGGACCCCTCGTTTATCGGACCTCTATGATAAGACCATCATAAAGCTTAATATGTTCAAAAAACTTCATAGGAATGCCATGTGTTATGAAAGAAATGCTACCATCTTCGTATTCTGTTTCACTCTATGCTATTATAACGAATGAAAATAGTCAAATTACCACATTTAATTACAAAATTGTTCCTAATTAAGTCCTTCATTGGCATTAATTAGCTAGTCAATTTGAATTTATATTATTGATATGCGTAATGTAAAAAATCAGAGATCAGCTTAAGGTTCTGGGTCTCGGTGTAAAAATTTGGGACCCAACATTAAAAACCAGACGTCATTTAACATTCCGGACGTCGGTTCTAAATTCGGGACTTGAGTTTGAGTTTGGGACTTCGTTCATAAACGGAACCTTGTCTTTACCGGACGTCTCCTTCAAAATTCGGGACGTCAGTTTTAAATTCAGGACGTCGGTTTTTCATTTCGGACGTCGTTTTAAGGAACCAGACGTCTGTTTTAGATTCTGGACGTTAAAGCTTTAATTCCGGATGTCAGTGTAAAATTCCGGACGTCACTCTAAAAAACTGGACGTTGACTTAAAATTCCGGACGTTGACTTTAAATTCACGATAAAATTGCGGACGTCGAAATGGTTCTTTGCGAAATTTTGGAATTTATTAGAAGCTGAAGCCGAACAGTAAGGAAATGATGTGTTTCAATTATAATAAGAATAAATACGAAAAAAGACAACAAATCGATGAACGTAAGATACAGTTACTTAGATTTCAATTTGAGCAAAAAGAACAAATGGATCGAAGGAAATAATTAGTCTCATGAATTATGTAATTAATAATAAGTATTAAGTATATAGTAAGTATAAGTACACAGCTAGATTTGCGCCACTTTTAACCCCGGTTTTGAACGAGTTTGTAACCAGTTTTTAGTACCGAAAAATACTACTTACAAACTACATTTCCGCCACTTTTGAACCCGGTTTCGAACCAGTTTTCGGCCAGTTTGTATTACCGAAAAAATCCAGTTAAAAAACTAGTTTTGCGCCACTTCTGAACCCGGTTTTGAACCAGTTTTCAGCTAGTTTTATTCGCCGGAAAAACTCTAGTAAAAAACTAGTTTTGCACCACTTTTTAACCCGGTTTTGAACCAGTTTTCAGCTAGTTTTATTCGCCGGAAAAACTCTAGTAAAAAACTAGTTTTGCACCACTTTTTAACCCGGTTTTGAACCAGTTTTCAGCTAGTTTTTTTGCACCGGAAAAAAACTAGTAAAAAGCTAGTTTTGCGCCACTTTTGAACCCGGTTTTGAACCGGTTTTTAGCCAATTTTTAGCCAATTTTTAATGCAACAAAAACTGGTATAAAACTAGATTTGCGCCACTTTAAAACCCGGTTTTGAACCAGTTTTTAGCTAGTTTTTTGCATCTAGTAAACAACTAGTTTTGCGCCACTTTTAAACCCGGTTTTGAACCACTTTTCAGCCAGCTTTTAATGCAGGAAAAAACTAGTATAAAACTAGATTTGCGCCACTTTTAAACCCGGTTTTGAACCAGTTTTCAGCTAGTTTTTATGCACCGGAAAAAATCTAGTAAAGAACCAGTTTTGCGCCACTTTTAAACCCGGTTTTGAACCAGTTTTAAACTAGTTTTATGAAACCTGGTTTTGAACTGGATAGAAACTAGTCCCAAAGTAGACACTTTTTCATACGGCTTAGTCAGGTTGCCTTTCGCGGTGAACTGCTTGCCACAGGTGCCGCATGGAAACTTTTCTCCATCATGAACTGATTTAAGGTGGACAGCTAGATCGGATTTTTTTCCAAATTTTTTACCACAGACGTCGCATGTAAAGTTTCTGTCGTTCTTGTGTACTGCATATAGATGTTTAGCCACACTACGCTTCTTCGTAAATACTTTCCCACATTCTTTACATGTGAATAAGTCGAGAGTCGGAACAGTTCCTCTTGATTGACGCTGCAGATCGTTCTCTTCCTTCCCTGCTGGAAAGTACAAGACGTTGAAGTCCTGATTTAACATTTTATTAGTAATCAAAGTAACTGAGACTGTGGCTAATTTTAATATTTTACCTGGGTGAACATCAACAACTCGGCAGCCAGTGTCATCGTTAGAGTTACTGGAATAACTCCCGTCCAGGTCGCTTCCAGATCTACTGTTGTTGTCGCCTTCAGACATGAAATAATTGAAAATCTATTAAACTGCAAATTTGTTGTCATTTGTTTCGTACTGCTTTTATCTGTACCTTCTTCCGATGACTCTGAAAATCCTGCCGGGACTGCAGACAGCGACGATACCTCCTCCGTTGAGGGAAGTGAAGCCATGACATCAACTTATAAGTGAACCTAAAAATGGTAAACTATGTTTTACTAACGTATCAAAATATGGACCACATGTGTTTTTCTGTAATCTGCTAGTTCTGTCGAAGGAAAACGAGCTCTTCGATAAGTCGGTAGCGGAAAGACGGTTACATAAACTGAGAAGTGAGTGAAAAATTTAAAATTCGAGTTAGTATTTTACAAAATCAAGGACACAGAAATGCTTACTGTGGCAAGATAAGATAAATGAAAAGACAAACAGAATTATATTTTCTTGGATACTGTTTATTGGTATCCAGAAACTAACTCTATGTCAATGCCTCCACTTTCAGTTTTGGGTTTTCCCTTCTAGAGGACTCTGTTTTCCTTTTTTCCCCCTTCGTCTGGTAAAACTTGATTTCCCTTTTTTCCCGTTTTGAAATGTGTGTTTTCCTTCTCTTTTCCCTTCTATACAACATATCTTCATTTCCCTTACTTTTTAGTCGTACTTACTAGCAAGTTCAAATACGAATGACAAGACTGAAATACGGAACATATTTTTCGTAAACATATCACTAAGAGTTTGAGGACCCTTTCATAGTTTACAATATATCCATAACGCCTAGAATAAAATACACAGGATGTTCAGTGGTAGAATGCTTTGCTTGTCCCTTCCGTGTCAAATGATTACAAACGATTCCAATTGAAAATATCTGTATTAACTAAGAATTAACAATGACCAAATTTACCGAAGAGGAAAAAGGAATTGAACAGAAATATTTACTTTAGAATGCGCAACAAAAGGAGGGATCTCACCGACGACCACTCTCGACCACAGTTTAGATACCCTAGACAGTTAGGACACTCCATAAGAATGAAAATGGACCTTTCTGAGTCACGCCATCTCTGGCCTGAAGTTAGATATGAACAGATGGCTGTCTGGGTCCAAATTTTGGAAATTTATATAAAATCATCCACTAAACCAAAAATGTTCATATTTATACCAGAGACGCATTATTATATAGAAATTGTTTTGGGATAACATAAATTGCAATATTTCAACAGAGACTTTTAAAAAGTGAAATAAACTGTCACATGTATCATGCATGTTTCCTCCGGTCTCTGTGATCTTGAGCAAAGAAATTTCATACCATTGAGTAGAACGTCTTAATCTGAATCAACAGTGAAAATTTCAATCTTCTCATTCAAAAAATAATTATTAATCAATTGATGGAACCCCCACTTCAAACTAAAGTTGTCCTTAATGGTGGGTAATTTCGTTACACTATATTGATGGTTATTTTTCAATTGAGAAAATCCAAACTTCTACTGTAGATAGAACATCAGGTGCTCTATTTAAAGGTGTAAAGCTTATTTCCGTCACGTCACAGAGACCTGAGGAAACACGCCTGTTACCCATATGATTTAACTAAGAATTCTACAAAACTCTCTTTATCGTTTTATTTTCTAATAAGTCTATCCCATTCTAAACCGTAGTCTTCATCCACCGTGTGAATTTGGTTGTATTATGTTCATCCAGTGATTTTTAATTAATTTTCAAATTTCTTGATCAAGTGCGCAAGCCTCAACCATGGGATTATGCTAACTTGAGCCGCATGACGGCGCCGTAGTACACGAGGTCCGCTTTTCAAGCTTTTTCCTTATGGGACTGTCCTAACTGTCTAGGGTATCTAAACTGTGCTCTCGACTTCCTCCAGCCTTCTGACCCTGCTCGGCCCGAGCAAGGGCTTTTAAGCCCTCGGTTGACTCCTGATCGCTTTGTATTCGCATACTAGGAGTTCTGATCAGATGTCAACCTCGGGCTCCTAATGATAAACTCGCAATAACAAAATTAAAATAACCTAAAACTTCCGGCATCGTCAGGAACACCAGGGTACATGTAAAATCTATATCAAGGGGTCCGAAACTTACATAAAAAGTGCGAGAAGATTATTTCAGTATGATGAGAATGACATAATAGGGAAACGTAAAAAAAAAACTAAGTTGAAAAGAACACATCCGTAAAAATCGTCAATGAGACCATCTTCGCACGGTAACCGTACAAATAGGGAACCTTCCCTGACTATATCCGGCATAGAAAATGAAAACATTTGATAACGTGTGACAACACGTATAGATAACCTGAAGTTAAGTGTTTACACGACCTACGTGTACAAAACCTACTTGAAGTTTCGATCCCTGAATCTACATGTATATTCATAGTTAAATACGACAGTTACAAGTAATATGTATAAAATGAATCTCTGTTTTATACTTTGAAATACTAAAGACAGCATATATGTAGCATAAATACTGTATTAATATTTAATATTAATTTTACTGTAAATAATTTTATAATAGTGCTATACACATCATATATATATTATACATGCATATATAATAATACAGCATAATACAGTACATATGTGTATATACATACACCAGGTTCTTATTTAAACTTAAGTGTAACCAATACGTTTTATATTTAGATCTTGTTGGTACAGTTTCAGAATCTTAAAGACTTCGCTACAACGGAGATCTCATTGAGAACTAAAATTCAGGTACATTTAATGGATAACTCTTCTCGTTTAATTAAATTAATTATCTGCAACTAAATTTTTGTTAAAACCTTAGCATGTGATTTGAACATTTAAGAAACTTACCGGCAGTGGGGGCTGATGATCCAAACCTAGGACGTTTTGTTCGAATTGTGAGCGACGCGCGGAACTGACAATTGGCAGCCTGACAGCCTGATTGTTCACTACTACCGCAGTATAGAAATATACAGTACGACAAGGCTCCCTATCTCCCCATGTTAAAGCCGCGCAGTTGGAAATCAGCGCTCGGACGGAGGTATATGGTACTAAAACCAGCTTTTTGCTGGTTGACGTCACGCTATCAAAATACGATGAGCGCCTCACCTTCCCATTTTACACCTTGCCTGCTTTAGCCATTGAAAAGCTCCTTGCTTGGGTGGGTTTACCGTTCAAACTTTCGCAAAATGTCAAAATACGACAAAAATAAAATTACGGGAACCCGTATAAATACACGCACGTTAACACAATATGTTTGATTTTTTAAAAGCACTGTGATGGCATCATAGCTAACAGTTTCCTTCTTGGAGCATTCGACCACCTCTTCGTCATAGAATCCAGGTAGCCGGCAATCACAAAGTAAGCCGTAAGATTTATTTTCGGGATCTCCATGGGCTTCATGCAGCTTTATAGGAAACAACGTCATGCTCCTCTGTTCAAAACATGTCATCAGGTGTCTCCTCATCATGTTGTTGCCGGTCTCGTAGGTAATATTGTTCCGGTCTAAACCGTTCGCAATCGAAACAGTATTTGCGATCGCATATACCGCGCAGTCATGGTGGTTGTGCTGTTGTTGCGACGGGACAAACTGAAACTGTATGACGTAAATGAAAAACGTAAATATAGAATTAAAATTGACGGGAAATGCTGACCTCAGTGGATTCCTGTTCGTAACCGTAAATCCTTGAAAGTTGAAATATAATGCATTTGTCGATCGGCTTCTGATTCAAGCTGTCGTACAGGCATACCGTATGGTTCCACAGTTTAGACGATAAGACCCAGTGCTCCAAGTTGGAATTAAAGTGGAATTCTATATGAAAACTGTCAGCGTCTTTGCAAGGCATGTATGCGTCGAACTTGTGGGACTGAGAGAAGAAAGTAGACTGAAAGCCTTGCAAGTTGGGGAAAGCCTTTTTCAGCAAAGACCCGGC
This sequence comes from Eulimnadia texana, assembly GCA_002872375.1. NCBI lineage: Eukaryota > Metazoa > Arthropoda > Branchiopoda > Diplostraca > Limnadiidae > Eulimnadia > Eulimnadia texana. The sequence continues at coordinate 34,283,398 of NKDA01000001.1, read as the reverse complement.
GCACCACATGTGACTGTCCAACAGGATCCCACCATTCTCTATTACACGTTTATCTTGCATCGATAAGCCGTACTCTTTAATCCACTAAGACTCAATAGAAACTTCAAACTGGAATTCCAGCTCAAGATCCAAATAAGCTGGAGTAAGAAACCTGCTGCTGGCGTCAAGCAATGTTGTAGTACTTGTCGTAGTCCCCGAACAAGTAGGTGTCTAAAAAATACCATTATGCCAAGTTCCATAAAAGTGTATGTTTAATTATAAAAATTACCTCTTGCATCATCTTATCTGGTTCAAAAGATCTCCCGTTGGATGTGGTACTACTTGTAGCTGGATTTTTTTTTTTTTTACTTGGGCTGTAAGAGTTTTGTTTGTCCTGCACAGAATATGTTTAATTTAAGAATTAAATGATAAGAAATTTATTAAGAATACCTTGCTTTTATTAACCACTAGCTCGAAAGCATCTGCAGAAGATTCGTCGTTGTTACTCGATTCTACCGGTCCTGCAAATTCCTCCTGGGTTAAAGGAGGTCTGCGAGGTTTTTTGCGTCCTGACCGCTTCTCTTGGCGTTTCTGATGACGTCTCCTGTATGATGCACAATTTGGGGACTTTCTTGGTTTGTCGCTTTGATTCATTCCAAGGGAAAGCTTTGCTGCGAGCACGTGGTAACATCTACCAACTCCCGGGCATGAGCATCTAATCTGGGGGTATAACTGTACCACATGGGTACTATTGTTAGAACCCTGCACGACAAATACCTTCAGTTTGGAGTCCAGCGTGATCCGACCCTCTTGGATAACTGACAAAGCCCGCTCGTATACTCCGAAATCGGATACTTGAGGTCGGATTGTTTCAGTGCTGGCTGAGGGATTCACAGCTGCGGGACAAGTTTCGTTGTTGGAATTGCCCACTAAGGATGCTGATTCCTTTATGCGGCCCATAGTGTCCTCCGGCGGGATGGATTTTTCGAGAATTGGGGCGTCAAGAGACAAGCTGTACAAGTTGTGCAGATGGTTCCTTACTTCCCAGTCTCCAAGTCCGTAGCGTCCTCGGACCGTTTGGTGGTGATAGTACTTAGATAACCTATAGGAGCTTAGAACCGTACTGTCCACTGGTACTTCGTTCCATTCCTGAAGGCTCTCAATGACTGCGTGGAGCGATTCTGAAGAATTGATCGTGGCTGTCAACACACCGAATGGCTTCAGCATCCAATCACCTATCCTGTCTATGTCTACGTGAATATTTCTGTAATAATAGTTGTAAAATTGTTTGTCCAAAAGCTGCGAAACTTCAAGCAACTTTTCCAAGTATTTCTCCTTAGCAGCTTGCGTAATCAGCATGTGCAAATCAGCCATGTAAGGTTCATGATCTAGCCCCATTTTTCTGAGCTGGAACTTTGCGTCGCTCTTAACGTGATTTATTCCAGCGAAAAAGTTTTACCTGTGGAACATTTTGGCGGATTGCGTTTATTGCGTCCTCTTGGTCGGTAACAAAGTAAACCAATGAAGGATCTACTGTGTTTAATTATGGGACCAATTCGACGACTTTTCTCCAGAAAAATCGTGACTTTCTGCCGTTTTCCTTTCATATATCATGTAGAAAAGGCCAATAGATGGAGCTGAAACAAACTCGGTTTCCTGGCACACTAAAATAGTAACGTAGAAATCTCCTAGATGAAGGTTGTATCGCAAGTCAAGGTTATAACTGGAAGATCTGACCGACAAAGTAGTCCTTTAAACGTTGCCAGTGACTCCTTCGCATATGCAAATACGAGTAGGTCTTTGTGAACAGTTATCGTTTCGATAAAGTCTAGGTCGTGAGCCAATTCGATTAGATTGTACAACTCGTCCCTTGAGAGTCGGACCTTTGACCTGGCATACTTCTGAGCATTACGGACTTGCTCCAGTTCGCGCGGTACTGCTACAGCGTGACGATTTAACTCTTCTGGCCCTGATAAAACCAGTTTTTGATACGCAGAACGTGGTTTCGCATCATGGTCTTGCAGCTCTCTCAGTAACGAAGGCTGGGAGCGAACAAATGGGCGATTCATTTTTACGTTTCTTCTAGAGTTTCCGTGGCAAAATAAGATGGCAGCAGTCTCGTCCCCGATCTACGAGATCAACACGCATTTCGAGCAGGAAGGATGTATATATGAATGGCGTTTAAACGCTGCTGATGTTTCCTTGGGTCCAACGTAAACGTAGAAAAAAATTTGTCTCAACTTGGGATCCTACCGAGGAGAAAAAATTCATTTTGGCTCCCTGGCGCCATCTGTACCCGTCCGCCTTCCAGTCATCTACAAAAAAAAAACAAAAAAAAAACAAAAACATATTGATTTAAACGCTAGATTCTTTGTTACCCTAGATTTTGCATTGTGGAGGACACATGGTTACGGTTCTCTCTATGCTTCTCAGAATCCTTACTGTTACGGACCCCACTAAGTCGCTTATAACTGTAGTACATATTCCCTGCAACATTACGTGTTAGAAGTATAACAGAATCCAGCCGAGCAGCTGGAAACGTTATCTAAAGCATCTAAAGCTTTGTACAACGATATTCACAAGAACATATCTCAGTACATGAAAATATGAGCAGCGCTAAGGTGCACGTATGAAACACCATAATAGATTAAGTATTACACTAGTACTGGTACTGTACAGTACCATACATCAGTTCCTTCTGACTAGAGATCTGGGATGAAAATAAACTTTAACTGTAATTCCCCTTTTTTCTTCGGCGTCCCATGTAAATAAGATTCTTTCAGCTGCCCTTGGTCTAAATGGCATCCGCAACGTAATCTACTAGACAGTGAGTTCTCGATTGTATCTTTCCCATTATAGTGTTTTCAGACAGGAAAATGGCGCCGCCGGTGGGAGACTTTCGAAGCTTTTCCTATCTTCAGCGATTGTTACCTTCGCTTTAGGATAGGCAAAGCTTCGAAAATCTGCCATAGGCGGCGCCATTTTCCTGTCTGAAAGCGCTCAAAAGATAGGCAAAACTTAGAAAGCCTACCACGGGCGGCGCCATTTTCCTGTCTGAAAACACTATAATGGGAAAGATACAATCGAGAACTCACTGTCTAGTAGATTACACTGTGATGGCATCTTACGGGTAGGTGTAAGCGTATCAAAAAGCTGCACCCTTTCCACATTTCCGTCGTTTGACATAATGTGCTCTTGCGGAGAAAACTGACTCTGTTTTACTTTTTCAGTTTGAGAAGTGAAGGTCTTCAAAGCTAGTCTCCCAATTTATATATCAGATTGTCACACCTTCAGGTAGACCAACGTTTGGAAGACCCTTGGTAAATCTCAGGACAGAAAACCTGAAAATTTGCACCTGAGCTGGTCCGGGTACGCTCCCACCACCAAACAAATAAATTTCTTCTTTCCCAGCAAGTGTTATGGCAACTTTTCTGACGCTTTGTCTCAAGCTATGAATCTTGTGTAAACATTTCCAAGTTCTAACCATCCTATTTACGCATGAGACATTCAAATTTGGTCCTTTACGTATTCTCTCAAACATAACTTCGCCCGTTGAAAGTAAATGTTCATTCTCCAGGTAGATCCCCTAGAGAATTTTCTGTCCATCCTAGAATCGCCTGCATACTTTGGCACTAGAAAAGAGCCACCAGTCTCTTGAGACTTGGGACTACGTGGCTTGTCTTTGTGGGGAACAGTGCTTCCACTTTTTTCCCCCTTTTCCCTCCTCTGCTTCAAAATATTAATTTCCCTTTTTTCCCCTTCGTGCTACAGAGTAAAGCTACATTGGTAAATTCACTTATCCTCCATTTCCCCTTTTCTCTCTTCCCCATTTTCCTCATTTGAGGGAATTTCCCTGCAAACTGGAAGCACTGGTGGGGAAGCCGGCCGCAAGCCCGTATACCCGATATCTCCGGCTCGGCAAAAAGGAACAAGCGTTTCAACGAATTCAACACATATTTCAACGTTGGTAGTTTTTTCATCAGTTTCCATATTACGTCCAGCATTCACAGCGTGAACTGCTGTAATGCAAGCATATACCTAAGAAGGAACTATAAAAACCACGAGTTTTTTACATATGTTATGAAATGTGCCATGAAAATGTTTATGCTTCCAAATTATCGGGCTGCTGTCGTACGATACATAAAACTGCCAGTGATATAGTTAGATCCATACGACGGGTATTCAGAACTGCTCTCTATTATCGTTACTTGTTATTTTGGTTGTAATACTGATAGCCCCATAACACTACTGATGTCAATTTCTTTTACAATTAACTTATAATTGTGTTGGAGAAAAGGTCCGACGAGATGCGGTACACAGTCTATAAGTGTTTGAATGGAATATGTGTGTATGTATGTAGTAACTCCAGCCACGTTCGTTAAAAACAAGGAGAGAAGACGGATACAACAAAGCGATCGTTACGGTTTTCGTTCCCACAAATATTGTGTTAATCTCAAACACAGTATAGAGAACATTCAGTAACACGGCAAATCCAAACTCCCAATGTTAATGCCGCAAGCAGAAAGAGCCCAGATTTCTGCGGATGGCTGCTGTTCATACTAAGGCTGCATTGCGAAAGTCCAAGGCTGGGCGGTTGAGGCTTTGAGCGCTCGTAGTACCGACAACACTCGTCCGCAGAAATTTGGCGCTAGTTTCGCGCTCGCAGCATTAACATGGGGAGATAGGACTTGCCGTGTTACTGGATGTTCTCTGTACTCTGATCTCAAAGCTACTTTAAAATCATTTAAGTCATGCCCGCACCCAGTAAAGAAATTAAGTAGTTCAGGTAAGTAGTTTTTGCGCTGTTTACCGGTGTTGACCCTGCTGACTCGGGTACTTACCACCGCTCAATCGAAGTAAGACGCTCGGATCTGACTACCACGGCTTATCTGGAGTAAGTCTTTGGTAGGTGCTTACAACTACTTCATCGGAGTAAGACGTCTTACACTACTGGACTCGGCAAATTTAAGTCCCGTTATGTCTTACAGTTACGTCCCGACTGAAAATTCTCATGGAGTATGTAGAATTTGGAACAGAGACTCTGTGAGATCTCACAACTTTTTAGAGTTTCTCACTGAGATCTCACTGAATCTCTGTTCCAAATTCTTCATACTTCATGAGAATTTTCAGTCGGGGTTTTAGAGCCTATTCTGACAATGTTAATGTAAGTACTTGCAAGTTTAGACGTACGACTACTTACCAACTGATCAATTTTTTACTGGGCATTAAGTTTATATCTACTTAACTTTTACTTTTTATTTCTTCAATTTTTTCGGTAATTATTTCTTTGATTGATTTATCTCTAAACTTTGTTGCAAATGTATTCTTTCTTTCAAGAGGAAACACCTTTCAATATTATTGTCAAGCCATAAAAGTTTCTGGGCAACCACAAAATGGTAGTTGCAAAACGTAAAATACAAAATGCATACCATTTGCAAAATGGTAAAATATAAAACTAACGTTCATTCTGCACTCGTTTTGTATTTTAACATTTTGCATTTTACATTTTGCAGTTTACCCAGACCCATTCTTTGCCGTTTCATTCAGTGTTCAGAGTTAAAATAGATTTCCCAGTCACAGACACAAAGCAAAATTTTAACAAATATTTAATAAAAAATACCGTTAATTAAAATTATTACTTTAGTATATTAACTATATCATTAATTTTAATTAGTTACTTTATTATGTATTTTAAATCACCGTACAAGTTAGCTAATTTTTTAATTAATACTAATGTTTGTAACAACAAACATGATATATTTTATTCGCTTTTACATAAATTATTATATTTTATTTTATTCTAATTTTTATATTTCATTGTTATATATATACATTTTTGTTAATATTAATTGTATTATTTATATTAAAAAGGAAATTTGGCAACGCTGCAAGGCTAATTAGAATGACCCCTCACGTGCACAAATTCGTCTGCATCCCTTCGCACGCAAGTCCTACTCCTTCCCGAGGTCCTGTTCGCAGAAATTCACGAATATGGCCGTCGAATCGCAAAATGGGGAAATTCACCAAGTAGAAAGTAACAGCAAATCTGAAGCAGAAAACGGTAAATAACCGACCGGTTCAATTATATTATGATTAATCTTTTAAAAGAAAAAAATTTCTTGGCGATTACGTATTCTCACACACGTTGAACCTGTGCGGCATGCCTTGCTTTGTCTCTACCCCCATGTGTTACTAATGAGCCTAATTACATCATACAATTAAACTTAACTTCAAATCTAATCTGAGTAGCCTCTGAAAGTTTCTTAGTGAGATTAATAACCAGTCTTGTTAAATTGAAAGATTTGGACGAAGGAGCCTTAGCGTTGAAGAAACGCAAAGAAGAAGAAAACCAAGAGAAGAAAGTACAAGAAAACGGAAATGAAGACGAAGAAGGCAAAGCCAAGGAAAAGAAAGACGAACAAGATGTAGTCTTCGTTCAAGACATGGGCTTCACAGTGAAAATAGCAGCTCCCAACGTTGAACCCTTCGATATTCAGGTAAATTATTTTCTTAATATTTAATAACTTTTATTTAAAACTAACATTTCTGTAGGTTTCAAGCATGGAACTGGTTCAGGAAATTCACCAGCTTTTGATGGATCGTGAAGACACGTGCCACAGGACCTGCTTTTCCCTGCAGTTGGAGGGCAACACGCTAGACAACTTTGCTGAACTGAAAAGCATTGATGGCTTGAAAGAAGGATCTGTTATCAAGGTATTTTGTTACAAGTCAAGAGGGTTGAACTATTGCCCAGTGTGCTGTTATCGTAGGTTGTCGAGGACCCTTACACAATGAGGGAGGCGAGAATCCATGTTCGCCATGTCCGCGATCTTCTGAAATCACTTGATCCGTCTGACGCTTACAATGGAATTGACTGCAGCTCGCTGTCTTTCCTCAATGTCGTAACACAGGGCGATATCCTTGGTAACGATTTTCACTAATTTTTTTAGTTATTTTTATGAACAATGGTTTTATCAACTTAAAGAAAAGAAGAAAAGCCGCCCTGAAAGTGTGGACTGCACTCCGCCAGATTTTATTCTTCCCGGCTCGAGGGATCGGCCACTGGTTCCGTTAGAACCTATCGAGAAAGAGCAGAAAGGACCTCAGTGTATCAAAGTACTTACAACTTCGGGCTGGAATCCCGCACCTGGTAATAATTCATATAAGAAACTATATATGAAGTCTCGTGTTTCCATTTTGAGTTTTCCCTCTTCCCCTCTTTCATTTTCGCTTGAAAACATCAAGTTCCCCTTTTCCCCCTCCATGCTTGAATAGAAAGATGAATTTCTTAATTCCCCTTTTTCCCTCTTCCCGTATTTTTCCATTCTCCAGGGAATTTACCTGCAAAGTGGAAGCACTGATGAAGTTTTCATCCCAGTCATAGTATACCTAATCACTTTATGAAGTAAATTTTAGTTTATGGTACATTAGCTAATTTAGTATACTATTAAAGCACACCTAGTACAGTAATCTAATGTTGGGTAACTTAAATTTTCAGGATATCGCAAACTACATGGTGACTTGATTTACCTGTACGCGGTCACTTTGGAGGACAAGCGCTTCCACATCACGGGCTGCACCCGCGGCTTCTACGTTAACCAGTCAACGGACGAAGAGTTCAACCCGAAGCCTGCTTCCCCTAACCATCTCTCTCACTCGCTGATCGAGCTGCTCGCTCAGCTTTCACCAGCGTTCAAGCGCAATTTCGGCCTACTCCAGCGCAAACGCACCAAGAGACATCCGTTTGAGCGCGTTGCTACTCCTTACCAGGTAAAATCCTGATTTCCCCCTCTGTTTTTTTTCAGGTTTGAAGTTAATTTTGATATTAATGAAGGTTTACTGCTGGTCTGCACCTATGGCCGAACATCCCATTGATGCTATTCGAGCCGAAGACGCCTTCTCCTCCAAGCTCGGCTATGAAGAACACATCCCAGGACAGACTCGAGACTGGAACGAAGAACTGCAGACCACTCGCGAATTGCCGAGGAAAAACTTGCCCGAGCGCCTCCTGCGGGAACGAGCAATTTTCAAGGTAACAAGCAGACTTCAGCCGTTGGTGAAAAGTTGTGAAGTGCAATAACGCTAATAATTTTTAACATTCAGGTGCATTCAGACTTTGTGGCCGCAGCAGCACGAGGAGCCCAGGCCGTGATTGATGGTAACGTGATGGCCATCAATCCCGGAGAAGAACCAAGAATGCAGATGTTCATCTGGAACAACATTTTCTTTTCGCTCGGTTTCGATGTGCGAGATCATTACAAGGAACTCGGAGGAGACGCTGCTGCGCATGTCGCCCCCAAAAACGACCTGCAGGTAATGAACGTTTCTATAGAAATTTTTGTGTATGAGTTAAGATTTAGTAATTCATAAATTCAATGTATTATTTGTATGATGTTTCAAATGGTCATTATTTAAATACAATAAACGTTACAGTTAAATTTAATGTAGGTAATAGTGTATGCAATATACATTAAAATAATGTAAAATACGTTTAATTTGGCAATGAAGTAGTAAACATTTATTTGTGACAAAATACATGAAATCACTTTAAGCTTAAAATAATTATTATTAAGCTTTATTTTTACTACATTACTAATTCATTTCGATTTTTTAAGAAAGTAAACCGTAATTTGAATGTAATAATTTAATAAATCTTATTATTTCAGGGCGTGAAAGTCTACAACGCTGTGGATCAGGAAGGTCTATACACACTGGGCACAGTGGTGATTGACTACCGGGGCTACCGAGTTACGGCACAGTCGATCATCCCCGGAATCCTGGAACGCGAACAGGAGCAATCAGTCGTTTACGGATCAATTGACTTCGGCAAGACTGTGGTGAGCCACGAAAAGTACCTGGAACTGGTCGGCAAAGCCGGACAGCAGCTCAAGGTCCTCCCGCACAAAGTGGTCAACGACAAGGGCGAGGAAGTGGAACTTTGCTCCTCTGTCGAGTGCAAGGGCATCATTGGAAACGATGGACGCCACTACATTCTGGACCTCCTGCGCACCTTCCCTCCTGATGATAATTTCCTCAGGATCGAAGGCGAGGAGCTGAGCAAAGAAGCCAAGGCCCTGGGTTTCCCCATTGAACACAAACACAAGCTGTGCTGCTTGCGTCAGGAACTGATCGACGCCTTTGTCGAGGCCCGCTATATGATGTTTATCAAGTTCGCAGCTTTCCACCTGCAGCAGGTACTTAAATAACACGTTTACTAATATTAAATGTGCGAGTTAGTAATGTTATTTGTTGAAAGGTGGGCCTTAAGAAGAAAGCTTCACAGGAAAAAGACGCAAAGAGCGAAGAAAGTGGAGCTTCTGCTGTTGTTACTGCTGAGAAGGGATCTGAAGAGCAGCAGATTGACTCGGACGAGGCTAAGAAGATCGTCGAGAGTATCACTGACTCTATTACCAATGGAGAGAAGCAGGACGTTGAAGAAAGCACGAAGGTACTATTGAATAGATCACTAGTAATTCAAGTTTTCGGTTAATATGAATCTGTCAATTACAGCGCATTTTAATTGTATTCTATGTATATTAATATTCTACTGTAAAATAATATTATTATGCTTTGTTTAGTTTTCATAAAAATATTATTATACATGTTTACATTTATTTATTTCTGTTGTTCTATTATATATTTAATCATGTATTGTAGAGTATGCTTATGTTACAATGTCCAAACCGAGCTGTCGTTATCATTGTTTTTTATTATTACAGGAGATTGTTCGTAAGGCGGCCTTGGCAGTGGGTTCGCTGAAGGAGACAGAATTCGACATTCGCTTCAACCCGGACGTTTTTTCACCTGGCGTTCATCACCCAGAGAGTGCAGCAGCCGTGGATCGCTTGAAGAAGGAGCGACAATTGGTCAAGGACGCGGCAGATTTCCTCATCACCGTGCAGATCCCCACGTTCATCCGCGACTGCCTGGACCATTCCGCAGCTCCGCTGGACGGTAGCACGCTGGTGGAGGCCATGCACGGCCGCGGTATCAACGTTCGCTACCTGGGCAAGATCGCCTCGATGCTGTCGAAGGTCTCGCAGCTCGAGTACGTCTACATCATCGCCAGCGGTGAGCTGGTAACGCGCGCTGCCAAGCACATCTTCACCGCGTACCTGCAGAGCGTCGAGATGATGTCGCTTTCGGCGGCCATCAGCCACTTCCTCAACTGCTTCCTGTCGTCGTGCCCCACGCCGCAAGCCACGCTCGGCGCCGACGAGCTCCACAGCAAAACCGCCAAGCGCCGCAACAAGCGCAAGGGGAAGCTGAGCTCACTCAGCAGCGCCGATTCCACCGAGTGGGCCGCTCTCAACCCCAAGACCCTGTGGAGCCAAATCAAGGCCGAACTGAAGGCCTACTGGGACTGGGACATGGAAGCTGACAGCGTGGACGCCTTCCTGGACAAGTACCAGGTCCCGAGAACGGCTCTGCTCAGATCATTCTGCCAGAGAACAGGCATCCAGATCCTGCTGAGAGAGTACAGCTTTGAATCGAAGACTCGCAACACCTTCCAAGAGGAGGATATCACCAACGTGTTCCCCAACGTCAAGCACATTAACCCGCGGGCCAGCGATGCTTTCCACTTCTACACGACGGGCCAGCAGAAGATCCAGCAGGGCTTCCTTAAGGAGGGCTACGAGCTGATCAGCGAGGCCCTCAACCTTCTCAACAACGTCTACGGAGCCATGCACCCGGAAATCGCCCAGTGTCTGCGCATGCTGGCCAGACTCAACTACATCATGGGAGAGCACGCGGAGGCAATGGCCTATCAGCAGAAAGCTGTACTCATGTCTGAGAGGGTCAACGGCATCGATCATCCATATACTATCACCGAATACGTAAATATATATCTATTATACTAGAAAAATATTTATTGTTTATTATTTTATATTTATTGATTTATTATGAATTATTTGTTATTTCTTTTATACATATTATCTAGTTTGGATTTTTAAACGTTTTCTCTTGATTTTCTGTAGACACATCTGGCGTTGTACTGCTTCGCCAACAGCCAAGTGCCCACAGCGCTGAAGCTGCTCTACCGGGCGCGCTACCTGACGCTGGTCGTCTGCGGCGAGAACCACCCCGAGGTGGCGCTGCTCGACTCGAACATCGGCCTCATTCTGCACGCCGTCGGAGAGTACGACCTGTCCCTCCGCTTCCTGGAAAAAGCCCTGGCCCTCAACATCAAATACTATGGCGCTCGATCTCTGAAAGTTGCCGTCAGCTACCACCTCGTTGCCAGGACGCAGAGCTGCATGGGAGACTTCAGATCAGCCCTGCAGAACGAGAAGGAAACGTACGCCATCTACAAGCATCAGGTAAATATTAATTAATTAATTTATCTACTAAAAATAATTTTTTTTTTTGTATAATTGCAGCTTGGCGAGGAGCACGAAAAGACCAAGGAATCGTCCGAGTGTCTACGGCATTTAACGCAGCAGGCCGTCGTCCTGCAGAAGAAGATGAACGAGTTGTATCAGGGGCGAGCAGCAGGAGGGGCACCCACCTCTGGACTACCCTTGCCGCCCATCCAGATCCAGCCGCCCTCGATGAACTCGGTGCTGGATATGCTCAACGTTATCAATGGCATCCTCTTCGTTCAGATTAGGTTATTATTTTATTAATATTATTATTGTTTGTTGTTTATGTTGTATTATTTCTTTGTTTATGTTATTTTATTTATTTATGTTTTTGATTCTTCTACTTACTATTCATGTTATTTATATTTTATTGATATTATTGTTATTTTTTTAACAGTCAGCAGGATATCGACGCCTTCCGCGCCGAATTTGAAAAGCGACAAAATTCTGAAGCAGCAGCAGGAGACAAGTTGCCTAAAATCGAGTCTTCACCCACAGCAGCGGCTGCTGAAGAGACAGCGCCCTCTACGACAAGCTGAGATTTTTTCCTAACCATCGAGCACACAAACTTGAGTTAACGAGACTTTTGAAGATCAGTAGTCATGAAATAGTTTGATTTTTTTTTTTTACTTTTTTTTCAATTGAAAAACGCAGTCGAGAGGAAAAAAGTTTATTTTGTGTTGCATATTTTTGCGAATCAAGTGGGACAATCCACTTGCCGTAGTGAGCACTGCAGAGATAGATTTTGGGTTTTGCTGCTCGTTTCTTTATATAGGCAGAACCCAGTATCTCTACTTTGCTGTAGAAAGCAGCAGGCGACCCTTGGGAATATTCGCAAAATTTTTTGAGTATTGAAATATTGAGATTTTTCTGTTCCAGACGTGCCAAATAATAGATCTGCAGCTAGTCGCCCACTTTTGGATAGTCTGGGTCACTTTTTTCCCAGACCCACTACGGCCCAGTGCTGCTTTTTCGTTGGCGCCGCACTGGGCCGTAGTGGGGTTGGGACTTGGCAACCCAGTAGGCACTTAAAAACTTTTCCAACGTATTTTTCTTTAATGTTGTCGTTTATAAGTTGCCAAAAATCAAGTTTCGCAGACGTGGGTTAATTACAGTTTAAGAAAATTTCAATATTTTATGAAATTTTTTGCAAATTTTTCGGGAGGGTCGTTGGCTGTTGATTCAATCTGTTTTGCCATTGAAGAAAGATAGAAATATCTTTTTCTTTCTATATAATATAGTCGCAAACGTCGCAAATGATTTTCGTGCTTGCAACTCGTGCAGGCACAGCCCAGAGAAACGTCGTAGTGGTCAAATCTGATCATTTTTTTGTCAAATTTGTTAGAAAAAATACAGAAAATTTCTTGAAAAAAAAATCTAATTTTTGCAAGTTGATTTAAAATCTACGTGATTCTTTGACGTGCTAAAAGAAAATTGCATTGCAGATTTCACTTTCTGCGGGACCCAACCTTGCTCTACAAATAAATAATTAAGATTAATTAATAAATATTACGATTGCCATTAACAGGTTCAACGTTTGCGGTAAACGTGATACACGCAAAGTGATGCCTTTCACAGTCTTACTATTATTACTATTAAATAGTTCACTTTTCCTCGAAAGAAAGGGTTTAGATGGTAAACTGGAGTATAAAAGCCAGGATCAGCAGCACTTGAAATCTAAGCACTGGAACCGAAACCATGAGGGTAATAAATTAATTGAATTAATAATGTCTAATTCATAAAAATTAATTTTCTGTTACTTTAATTGATACTGATTATTTAGTTAACTTTAGATGATTATTTAAAAAGAATTATTATTTTTCTAGGTTTTTATCGTGGCCGCTTTGTTTGCCCTTGTGCGCTGCTGATATCCCGACTTACAGGCCCAGCTACACCCAAACCGACTTACCCCGGTTATCCTACCGCAGCCTATCCCTAACCGAGTTATCCCGCACCAGCGCTCCCGGCCAGTTACCCCGCTACTTACTCTAAATCATACGATTACGTAAACTATACCAATTTAAATTTACCAACTTTTAGTGTTAAGTGTTATACTCGAATTTTGTTTCAAAAATGTAATCAGTTGAAATATTTTATTCAGTATTTAATTGCTCATTTACTCTGCTATGTAAATTGAACTAATTTATTTAATAAAATTTACTGTTCATTTTTAGGTTAATTATTATAACTTTTTCAATATTTATTTACATAAATATTAATTATATTTAGAGTTAAATAATATTTAATTAACAGCCTGCCATGCCCTACACTTTTGCCTGGACCGTCAAGGATCCCACTAGGAGACCGGGGACGACAAGGGCTACGTAGCGGGGTCCTACCGCGTCCTGCTACCCGATGGCCGTACCCAAGTCGTCAGCTACGAGGCTGACGACTACACCGGCTACCTTGCTGACGTTGCCTACGAAGGAGAAGCCAAATATGACTACAAACCCGCTTACTCTAAACCTTCGTACCCTACCAGATACCCGTAACTGGGTATCGCTACGTTCGTACTACAAACTTATACTGGTATAACGTTAGAAATAGCTATCTCATCTTGAATCACTATGTACAGATCGACTATTTACTGAATACATATTTATGTTCATATTATTAATTAGCTTGCTCATTAAACTAATAATTAAAGTAGTAGAACTGATAGTAATTATCATTATTAATTAACTTCTTATGTACTGACCGGAAAAATGAATGAATAAATGAAAAATTATGGAAAAATTAACAAATATCGTTTATGAGACCCGTATTTCGTTGAATCCCGAACCGACACTTTCCCAATGAGAAGAACGAAAAACTCGAGTCCCGTTTTCTTCAGCTGATATGTCGTAACATTCGCGATCCCTCAGTTGTGAAAAATCTTGAACTAAAATTAAAATAAGCGTAAAAACCTGACATTTTGAAAGCACAGAAACAGAAAATCTCGTTCACAGTTTTCGAACGTCCCGATCAGCTCGGAGAAGTTGTCGGCAGCTGCACGAAGCGAACCCTGCGACAGTGGATCACCGAACGGTGTCTGGCTATATCTTTCCTGGTCAGTATCCCGACAACCTGCCAAAGTAAAATCATTTCATTACTTTAATACATTAAAATAATACAAAGTTTTACATTTTTAGTAAATTATAAATATACTCATTTAATTTTTTAATTATCGTAAGATTTATTTATAATTTTTTCGTCTAATTTTACATTTATTTTACATTAACTGTAATTTTATTTATTTGATTTAAAACGACAGTGTCCACCTTTTCAGCAATTTTCCTACTGCTACTGATAATACACTTATTGCTGTTTAATTAAAAAATGAAAATAATTATGATGGAACAGAATTGTTATAATAAAATTTAAATTAAGGTTGCTTACCTCGTTGTTATCGTCAGTGACAACTAAATGGCGCAGTCCAGTGCTCGGAACAAATTAAACGCTTGTGGCAAAGTTGCATTCTGTCATTTCGAGAAAACAAAAAATTATTATTTAATTCTTATTTAACCATTATCACAGGGTTCCCACTGAAATATCTTAATCAAATTCCCTAACTTTTCCCTGATTTCCCTGACAATTTTCCCTGACTTTTTAAACGCAGTATACTTTCTAGAAGTTATTCACTAGAGGCTTGAGCAAAGGTTAGCTGAAACTGAGTGGAGTGACAACTCAAATTCCCTGACTTTTCCCTGATTTCCCTGATAATTTCCCCAATTTTTTCCCTGACTTTTTAAACGTATTATACTTTCTAGAAGTTATTCACTAGAGGCTTGAGCAAAGGTTAGCTGAAACTGAGTGGAGTGACAACTCAAATTCCTGACTTTTCCCTGATTTCCCTGATAATTTCCCCAATTTTTACCCCGACTTTTTAAACGCATTTTACTTTCTAGAAGTTATTCACTAGAGGGCTGAGCAAAGGTTAGCTGAAACTGAGTGAAAACTAAGTGAAGTGGCAACTCAAATCCCCTGACCTTTTCCCCATTTATTACCAGTTCCCTGATATTTCCCTGTATTCGCTGACTTTTCCCTGATTTCCCGGTTTTCCAGGTCGGTGGGATCCCTGTTATCAATACTTAAAAGCATTAAATGAATTTACATAAGCTGCTGTTAACTCCTTTCCTGTTTCTTTTACGTCGTTTATATTTTTAAAAATTAAGTCTTTCATTATAAATTAATCTAATTACTTAAATAATTTTTAAAATATATTTTTATTAAATAATTTACCGATCGAATTGTGTACGGCGCTGGATTCAAATACGGACGCAAATCAACGTAGAGTTTTCGTTCGTCTTCCGTGATTTCCACATTCTATAAATAGATTTTATTAATCAAATTCATGTAAAAAGGTTAAATCATTCAAACTGAACTGTTAAATTAAGTATTATTTGCTATAACTAGATTTAATATTCCATTACAACTATAACAAATCTGTGCTATTATAAATACAATCAAATAAGAATTAAAATTAAATTGAGTATTAAAATAATTATTAACCACTAACTTAATCAAACCAAACTTATTTACAAAATTTTCGACTTGACGCATACCCTGAACGACGCGTAACGCGGGTAGGCACTTTTGAACGCTTCCAGCGGAAGGGGCGGGCGCAGAGATCCATTGGGTCCACAGAAGAGTTTATTTTTCAGCAGCATCAGCACTTGGTACCTGAGGATCAGTCCCTGAAACTTTCCGTAGGTCTTGGAAGAGGTGCTGGCCACAAAGACTCCATCAGTGACAGGGAACCCGTTATGGGGACAGTCTTGCAAGACGTCCAGTATCCTCGTCACGCGTTCAATGGGCTTGAATGTCACTACAGGACTGCTGCTGATGATGTTCTTCACTTGGATGTTATTACTCAATGGCGGAGGGGCCCAGGGAAGGATCGGTAAGCCGGCTAGCTGGATGTGCATATCGTATATACCCTAACATAACATAATTTGTGTATTAATTAACTACAAATTAGTTCGTACTGGTACTACATACCATGTTGAAGAGATCGCCGACCCATTTGGAGGTCATCAGAGTTAGCATCAGACCTAATCCTAGTGAAATGTTGCCAGTAGTTTCGATCAGGATCACTGTTAGTGACAGAGTCATCCGGACGATACCCCAAGCTGTGCTGCTGCACCGATCAATGCGTACTTGCCAGGATCTGCCCAAGCCTACAATTTAATCAATAATACTAATTTACTTATTTATTTATTTCTTCTAGGCTAAGGCCTTAGGTCTATTGCCACTTACGATTTACATACACTTTTCAAATAAGTTGTTCGGTTATATCGAAATATTCGCTGTTTGAGATTATTTCAAATTTGTTGAAATATAATAATATTAATACTTTCCATAATTATTTATTATTATTACGACTAATAACAATGCTGTCTTCACTATTTATTATTTTTCGTTATGAGCTGATATTATTATTATTATTATTATTATTATTATTATTTTTATTTACTACTGTTGTACCATTTGCCATACCTTACTGTTATTTAATACTATTTATTTGTATTTATTTGCTGTTTATTGCTTTTTGAATAATATTTAGTACTAATCAATTTATACTAAAATAGCAATCATAGCAGTCTCCTTAAATTGGCCTGTTTTTTCCCTTCATTTGAGTTTCAAAGTATTTGTATGAGACTTGTGAGACTTACTGCTTGATTGCTGAGTTTGTAGACGCCCAGTCCCAGCAGGCGACCCCAAGCGGCTCCTGACAGCAGCGAGGGAATGAAAACTCCAGAAGAGATGCACAACCCATAAGTCCAGCACGAAAGTATAAAGTAGCTGAGGAAGAAGAGGATCACCGACAGTGGCCTGTGAGTTCCTGAAAACGGAAACAATAACTATTTAAACAGAAGAAGTGGTGGTAGTAGTAGTAGTAGTCGAAATAGTAGTAGCTGAAGGAATAGTAGCAGTAGTACTAGTAGTGGTAATAGCAGAGGCGGTAAAAGTGCTAATAGACAAATTAGTATTCGAAGTAGCATTAGCAATATTTAGGAGATAAAGCAGTGATAGCAGTAGTGGCATGAATAGTAGCACTAGTAATGGTAGGAATACCACTAGTTGTGTTAATAGCAGTATTAGCAATAGTACTAGTAAAATTAGTGGTAGTAGCAGTAGCAGTAGTAGAAGTAAAGTAGCATTAGCAATAGTAGTAGCATTAGTAATGGTAGGAATACCATTAATTTTAGTAGTACTAGTACAATTAGTAGTAGTAGTAGTAGGAGCAGCAGCAGCAGCTTTAGTAATTCTAGTAATAGTAGTAATAGTACTGATTGGTGCTCACAGCAGCAGTACTAGGTAACGTTAGTAATAGCAGTAACAGTGGGAGACGTAGTAGAGGTAGTAGTCATGCTGGTAGCATATTATTAATAGTAGTCATAGCAGTGGTAAAAGAAGGTGCACTAGTAGCAAAAAGTAGAAACACTGACTTAGCATAACCAAGTTAGTAGTTGGTAAGTAGACTGATGCTTATATTAGCGGCAGGGACTTACCAGGCGTGTCATGGAACAAAGCTCTGACGCTGGCCTCCGGAGTCTGGAACCACATAGCAGCCACGGCATTGTACTCGCCTTCTTTACAGAACATCTGTAATTGAAATTCATACGTATGAAACACTAGATGCATCAGTTATTAGTAATAGCAGTAGCAGTAGTAGTATTATTAATAGTAGTAGTAATAGTGGCAGCAGAACCAGGAATAGCAGTAGTAATAATAGGAACAGTAATAGTAGCAGTAGCAGTAGTAGCAATAGTAATAGTAGTAGTATAGTCTAGTAGTAGTAATAGTACCAGCAGAACCAGCAATTGCAGTAGTAATAATAGTAACAGTGGTAGTAGCAGTAGCTGTAGTAGTAGTAGTAAAAGTGGTAGTGGTAGTATAGTAGTAGTTGTAGTAAAAGTGGTAGTGGTAGTATAGTAGTAGTAGTGGCACCAGCAGATCCAGTAATGGCAGTAGTAATAACAGTAACAGTAGTAGTAGCAGTATTAGTAGTAAATAGTAATAGTAGCAGAGGCAGCAGTTGCAGTGATACTACATACAGCAGTCTTTGTAGTACCGGTAAGATTAGTAAGTAAACTACTATTAGTAACAGTGGTATTCGTGACATCTAAATAATAATACTAATGCTACTAGTTTAAGTGCTTTTAGTAGCACTAGTTACCTAGTTCCACAAAAACTAACAGTAGTAGTTAATAGTAACGTTAAGTAGTATACTAGTCATCCACCACAAAATTCATGTTTTTTCCATTCACCTGTATGGGATATTCAACGTTATCTTCAGCGATACTTTTACAATCATCGATGTAGTAAATCATCGCAAATCCCACGGATATGGTGGTCCAGCAGACTACGATAACTTCCAAAACCTTTTTCCACGAAGACTGCATATACCTGACATTTCAGAATTTACTTTAAAAAATTACAACACTGGTTATTAGCAAATTATACTTTATTACTTTGCTCGGAAGATGCTAAGGTAGTAGTTCAGCTGATTGAACAGGGCTCCCGACAACCCACCGAGGATCCCCATCCCGATGAATATCGGCAGCTCCCACAGAGCGAAGGGCATATCGTGAAATTTGCCAAAATTCAGCAGGCCAGGATACGCTAGCTCACCTTCATAATTATCGCAAAATTTAATTTAAAAATCAGTATTAAATTTGGATAAATGTAGTAATACCTGGCTGCCCGTGATAAGTGCTCAACACGGCGTTAAGCGTAAAAGCCGAGATCATTGAGCAGAAAAATATTCTCCAAGTTAGACTTTGATTCCAGAAACTAGAACCTTCTTCCAGACTAAACAGCACGCCACCTTTGAACATTTTTTGTATTAAAATTTTAATTTTTGTAAGAAATTTTCTATTGATACCTATTGGAGCTCCGAAAGCTGCTGCCACACCAGCTGCTGCACCGCCCGAGACGAAGTCTCGTTTTTCCTGGTCCATGCGGAACTGCTTAAGAAGCCCGAGATCCAAACGGAAAGTTGTACTCTTCCCTTGCGATAGTCCAGCAGCGACAACAGACCCCGAATGAACCATTGGTCCTTCCTACAATTATTTAATAAACATAAAAGTCACAATTTGTATAAGATTTTTTTAGAGAGTTTATCACTTTTCCAACAGCAAGTCCTCCGAGCACGGAACAGGTCACTCCGACAGACTTGACGAGCAGGGTCTTGATCCGCAAAAGCCTGGGTATGTTGATCCCGTTCAGGTAGGCCTTCACTAGCGGGATCCCGCTCCCCGCTGCAACGGGCTCTACAAAAGTGACTATCATTGCGGCTATCACGGAGAAAGCTATACTAATGCCGGCCCACTGTGCGTACGGAATGAGAAAATGATTTTCTTTGAAAAACTCATCCATGCCTAGTTTGAAAATATTTTTAAGTAAAGATCCATGATGAATTCAAGTAGCATATACTTTTCTGAAGGAATGTATATTTGAGTCGGGAGAGTTCCGCTATGCAGATATCTATGCTGCAGCCGACTAGAGCAGTACACACTCCGATGAAAAATGTGACGGCCCATCGAGTAAAGCTAACGCGGTACAGGAAGAAACCGTTTCTTTGGGCTATAGCTTCTTTGTAGACTTGGCTGTCGACTGTGTCATAGTTCAAGCTCTGGTAAACAACAGCACAGAATGAACAGGAAATTTAGGGAAAAAATTCTAAAAATACCTCGTAATCTGACGATAGAGTTGTAAGATGGCCTGGACGAATCTGCTCTATGTTCACTTCTCGAACTGATTCTGAATCAAACTCGCTAGAATATATGGGTACTGCCTGCAAAAAGATTATTAGCAAAAATTAGATCCTACTTGTTTTTTTACTAATCAGAAACATATGACTTCAACTGGTGTGAAGTAAATAAATTGTAAATATCTTACTCCGTTTATACTGCCATAGCTGACGGAAGGCGAATACGGTGTGCGTTCAGGGGTTCTCGTTGCTGTCTCGACTATGTCGCTCTCTGAAAACGTGACACGACGTTTTGCTTTACCGAGCAGTTTAGTGTTTTCTGCCATGATTGCAAACAATTCCACAAATGCCTGTTCAAGAAGAAATTCGCGTTATTTGCGTTGAGACGAACTTGTTCTACTTCTGGGCAAGGAAAACGTAATCCCCTGTACATTCTCGCGAAATTTGTAAATTAAATATAAAAGCAAAACTTAAGTGACAGCTTACCTATAAATGCTAAATCTATTCTTCTATGTTATTTACGTTGAATTTTGACCATTTAAACTAGTATACGTAGCTTAGGACACAAGATACTAGATAAAGATTCATCGAAATTTCTTTCAAACAATGGCAGAAAGGGCCATTCACAAGAACGATGACACTAAAACCAAAACAAATCCGCCTACTTGTTGGAAAGCAGCGTTGCCAGTTCTACAAATTCATTTTCAAAACTTTTCTTTAAAAAAATTGAAAAGTCCTAATTCAATATGCTAAGTACAAATTAATTAGATTAATCCATATAATTTAATTATTTTAATTAGGTTGCAATATATAATTTATTTTTGATGTTTTTTTTTTTCGCCTACGCAAATACCACGACTGGACAAATACTGAAATCTAAATTACCGCATTAAATACTAACAGATTTACCTGTATGCTAACAGTACTAAATTTATTTTTGCTAACTGCTACTGCTGCTACCGTTACTATTACTACTTGTGAGTAGTTCTAGTATTTTACGAAAGTGCTAGCTTATTTTTATACCTATAGTTTCCTGCGCAAGCGCTAGCGCTATGAAAATCTCCATAGGACTTTTCCTTTGAACTAACTTAAAATTGCCCAGAATTTTTAAGGGTCCTTTTCAATTACAAGTCAAACACTAGTTATCCTTCTATCATTCTGTTATCATTTTATATCAGTCTAATCCGTTTTTTCGTTTCAAATTCAGTACAGAACTTGAGGTACTCGGCACTTGTCCCTCTATAGCGGACACCTTTATTAAATCAATTAAAAAACCAATCAAAACTTACTTTGCACGAAAATTTTTCCCAAATTTTTCTGTAATTTTTCATGTAAGTTAAATCTAGATTTTACTATAAATTTATTTTATTCGGCTGCCCGTAGTATAGAGGTGTAGCAGTTCTCCAGTAGCAATTCTCCAGTGAAAAGTCCTATGTTCTGCTAGAATCTGAAGAAACCTTAGAAAATCCTTTTGTTGGGAAGTTGGGTTAAGTTGCAATTATATCTCCACTTAAACCAGAAGCTCTGGAAGAACATCACCACGGAAATGGAAGTCCACAGAAACAGACCACAAGAAGCCCTAGAACCTTCCATTAAGGCCATAACCTATGATAACACGATGATAATACGTAAGGTATGATTACATTTCGGTAACTACAAGTTCTAACGAAACCCTATACAAAGTAATTTACAGATTTTTTTACAACTGAAATCGTTAAAAAGTAAGATATAATCAAGGGGTCCGAAACTCCGAGGATAAGTGTGTACGAAGATTATTTGATAACATGTGATAACATGACCTAGGTGTACAAAGATTATTGGAAGTTTCGGACCCCTTGGATATAATCACTGATAATTTGGTGGGGGGGGGTCTGCAACTTGCAATAAGCTTCGTACACCTGGGTCATGTTTATCACACTGTTATCTCCGTGTTATCATAGGTTATCAAATAATCTTCGTACACCTAGGTCATGTTTATCACACTGTTATCTCCGTGTTATCATAGGTTATCAAATAATCTTCGTACACCTAGGTCATGTTTATCACACTGTTATATCCGTGTTATCACATGTTATCAAATAATCTTCGTACACCTAGGTCATGTTTATCACACTGTTATATCCGTGTTATCACATGTTATCAAATAATCTTCGTACACCTAGGTCATGTTTATCACACTGTTATATCCGTGTTATCACATGTTATCAAATAATCTTCGTACACCTAGATCATGTTTATCACTGTTATCTCCGTGTTATCATATGTTATCAAATAATCTTCGTACACCTAGGTCATGTTTATCACTGTTATCTCCGTGTTATCACATGTTATCAAATAATCTTCGTACACTTAGGTCATGTTTATCACACTGTTATCTCCGTGTTATCACATGTTATCAAATAATCTTCGTACACCTAGGTCATGTTTATCACTGTTATCTCCGTGTTATCACATGTTATCAAATAATCTTCGTACACTTAGGTCATGTTTATCACACTGTTATCTCCGTGTTATCACATGTTATCAAATAATCTTCGTACACCTAGGTCATGTTTATCACACTGTTATCTCCGTGTTATCATAGGTTATCAAGTTATCTTCGTACACTTTTCCTTCGGAGTTTCGGGGCCGCTTGATAATTTGTAAGGACAAGCTGAATTTTAGAATTGACTTTTCAACAAGATGATATATTTATTGTAATTTTTTTGTAATGTTATAAATTATAATATAATATAATATATCAGCTTGTAATAAAATATTTCGTATAAATGTCATGGCGTCAGTGAAATATTCCCGACCCAACATTTCCAAAGAATCATTTGAATAATTTCAACCTGAGAATAGAGAATCTAGTAACTTGATTCTTGTATAATATTAAAATTTAAAATATATAATTTAACATCAGTTATAACTTAGATTTCAGCTTTAATGAATTTATGTTATACAGTATTTGATATACGAATTTCTGCGCATGTCTTAAGTTACAGGTCAACTCTGAACAACTTGGAAAACAATTTACGTGATAGAACTTTTGACGCTGATTCCGAATATATATAGTGTCCCTATATCAATTTTCTACCGTTTGGCCGCTAGAATTAATTAAAGTTTGAAAAAATCCACGCGGCAACGCTGGAAGTTGAGCGGATGGCCCGATTGGTTCGCCCCGGTCACGTGATCAAAACGGCCAATGAGAAAGTTTGTCGCCTCCTAGTATAGCAAGACCATTTCGTACTACTGTTTACTGCCTACAACATGCTGAGGCAACAAACTGTTTCATTGGCTATTTTCATCACGTGACCGGTGCCAACCAATCAGATCGTCCGCTCAGTTTCCAGCGTTGCCGCGTGCATTTTTCAAACTTTAATTAATCGTAGCGGCCAAACGGTAGGAAATTGATATAGGAACACTATATATATTCGGAATCAGCGTCAAAAATTCTATAATATATGTTATTTTCCAAGTTGTCCAGAGTTGCCAATTAAACTATAACAATACGGAATATGTTTAATATAATTTTACTATTCGATCTTCATAGAATAATATTTGCTCAGTGAAATGGAATAGTTAGTATTCACGACACCATTTGCTGCTGTCCTGCTTCGTTTCGGAAATCCGATTGTCGCTTTTTGTGTCGAAACGCAAAATTTCCTAAAATTAAATTCCAGGGGATCCGAAACTTCCAATAATCTTTGCAGACCGACCAGGGTCGTGTAATTATCTGTTATCTCCCTGTTATCTACGTGTTATCGCATGTTATCACATGTTCTCAAATAATCTTCGACCACTTATCCTCAGAGTTTCAACAAAAAATCTGGAAATTTATGCGAAGAAGTGCAGGAAAAATCACATGAAAACATTGGATGATTCTTGTAACTATTCACATGCAAGTTTCAGTGTTAATTATTAAAGTGATAAATTGCCTGATTAATCCAGGAATATTTTTGTATTATCGAGATATATTTGATTTTTTATTAAATATTTTTTCCTTATTTTTTAAGTTGTAAAAGAAAGCGACAATTTAAATATTACGCAAACTGGCAACCGCGCGCGCGCGCAAGTGGCAGGATCCTAAATCAATGGCCGCTTTGGTTTACGATAGAGGAGCCGCATGAATATTTTGAATTTTGAAACGGGTCCCCGAACACGTAAAAGTACTTGGCGGCGATAACAGTCGATAACACGATGATAACACTGATATCCAGTGATAACAGGGAAAGGTTTCGGGCTGTACATAATGGAATGGCAGTGCGTCAAAGCGGGAAAAAATGATATCCACCTGGTGTTTTACACTTAGTTATAATAATAAAACCATTTGCAAGTCGAAAGGCAAGGCAGACTCTGTCTTGTAACACATTCCCTACAAGTGGCTCAAATTACATCAAGATGAATATTTTCCTTCTTGGACTGTTTGAGAAGACGATTATTCAGAACCACCGCTCAGATATCATCGACGTATAACATCTCATTTACATAGGCATTCGAATAACTCTGTGATTTACGTAATATAGTTCCATAGCATTTAATATTACTGCCCAGTGTTTCCACTTTGCAGGGAAATTCCCTGAAATAGGGGAATTAAGTGAAGGATGGGAGGTGGGAAAGTCTGAAGTAAAGCTTTATTCTAGAACGGAGGGGAAAAAGGGGAAACTGAAAGTGGGAACACTGATTCTGAAATAGGGAAAATGAGTGAAGGATGGGAGATGGGAAAGTCTGAAGTAAAGCATTATTCTAGAACGGAGGGGGAAAAAGGGGAAACTGAAAGTGGGAACACTGATTCTGAAATAGGGAAAATGAGTGAAGGATGGGAGATGGGAAAGTCTGAAGTAAAGCATTATTCTAGTACGGAGGGGAAAAAGGGGAGAATAAGGGATCAGGGGGGAAAGGGCAGAATAAGGGATCAGGGGAAAAAGGGAAAACTGAAAGTGGGAACACCGATTCTGAAAGGTGGAAAATGAGTGAAGGATGGGAGATGGGAAAGTCTGAAGTAAAGCATTATTCTAGTACGGAGGGGAAAAAGGGGAGAATACGGGATGAGGGGGGAAAAAGGGGAAACTGAAAGTGGGAACAGTGATTATTGCGGTATATCATCAAAGCTTATCAACTGCTTGAGTGGTTGAGTGGACGGAGGGATAAAAGGGGAGAATAAGGGATGAGGGGGGAAAAAGGGGGAAACTGAAAAATTGTCCACACTGATTATTGCGGTATATCATCAAAGCTTATCAACTGCTTGGGCTATCATCAGGTGTTACTATCAAGGGCCTCCAGAAGGGTAGTAAATTTCTTCGGGGATGGCTTCTTGACAACATTTAGGTGCTGCTGTGCTGCTGGAGGAAAGTCGACAGAATGTTTATTGGCTTGTTAAATTCCTCGGGGGATCTATAATTAGCTGCACATTAACAGCTGCCTTGAATTTTGCACCTTGAGATAAATAATTCAACTCCCAACACGCGTGGCTTACTAAAATAAACCACTAACGCCTATCCCCATACCAGTTCTTCCCCTTTTCCCCCCTTTTTCCCCCCTCCGCTTGAAAATATCCATTCCCCCGCCCCCCGCCTTCCGCTTGAAAATAACAATTTCCCCTTTTCCCCCCTTTTTCCCCCCTCCGCTTGAAAATATCCATTCCCCCGCCCCCCGCCTTCCGCTTGAAAATAACAATTTCCCCTTTTTCTCCCCTCAGCTCGAAAATATCAGTTTCCCCTTTTTCCCCTCTCCGCTCGAGAATATCAGTTTCCCCTTTTTCCCCTCTGCGCTCGAGAATATCAGTTTCCCCTTTTTCCCCTCTGCGCTCGAGAATATCAGTTTCCCCTTTTTCCCCTCTCCGCTCGAGAATATCAGTTTCCCCTTTTTCCCCTCTGCGCTCGAGAATATCAGTTCCCCTTTTTCCCCTCTCCGCTCGAGAATATCAGTTCCCCTCTTTCCCCCTCCGTGCTACAGAGTAAAGCTGGATTGGTAAATCCACTTTATCCTCCATTTCCCCTTTTTCCCCTCAGTGCTACAGAGTAAAGCTACATTGGTAAACTCACTTTATCCTCCATTTCCCCTTTTTCCCCCTCAGCGCTACAGAGTAAAGCTACATTGGTAAACTCACTTTATCCTCCATTTCCCCTTTTTCCCCCTCAGCGCTACAGAGTAAAGGTACATTGGTAAACTCACTTCATCCTCCATTTCCCCTTTTTCCCTCTTCCCCCATTTTCCTTATTTTAAGGGAATTTCCCTGCAAAGTGGAAGCACTGCTCCATACCCATTGATTTACAACTTAAGACTATCCACTTGATAACACGTGATAATACACCACAATACGTTGATAACACTGATAACAGTATCCAGGTGTATGGGACTTGCCAAACACTTTGTTACAGTTCGGAGAGGCCCTTTAATTTCAATCTGAGCCGAAACTTTCTCTTAATAGACATTCCTCTGTTCTTCTTTTTTTTTCGTGCTGTAAGTAATTTACTATTGTTTGCATATTTTCATAAAAATAATAGTTTAAAAAAAA
The DNA here is from genome assembly GCA_002872375.1 of Eulimnadia texana. Classification (NCBI taxonomy): domain Eukaryota; kingdom Metazoa; phylum Arthropoda; class Branchiopoda; order Diplostraca; family Limnadiidae; genus Eulimnadia; species Eulimnadia texana. The sequence continues at coordinate 34,256,859 of NKDA01000001.1, read as the reverse complement.
AAAGTTCCGTGAACGCCCTCCTTTTCAGAGTTAATGGCAAATGGAGCCGGAACTGAATCTTCAGAGGCATCCATGTGAAAAAAAAATTCATACCTCTCCACACTAAAGATGGAATGATACCACGGTATTCAGCATTTTACGCTGATTCATGATATGTATAATATATGACATGGTTCTGAATTGCTTTGGCAGGACTGAAGCCTAAAGGTTTTAAAAGAAACATCTGGCAACGTCGCGCTCCGTGCTCCGGAGCCCTTGAAATCTCGTCTAAACCACCCCGGTCTCAAACTTTGAAGTTTTTTTCAATTTAATCTTAAAAAAATCATCACAAACTATAGATATTCTGAAAGAGCACAAAAAACTGCACAAGAACGTCATAACGTTGGACTTGATTTGTGAATAGGGAAATTACAGATTTAATTCAAAGAGAGAGTATTTTTAGGAATTCTGGGAAAGTGATATTTTTTTTGGGAATATAGAGAAGAAACCTCGGTTAGAGATTGTCTGCAGGGCAATATGTTTTATTAATGCATATATTGTTTGGTATTCTGTACTTTGGGTGCTTTTTTTCTTTTTACAGTTTACCTTGGGCTATTTAAAAACTTTTTCCCTAAACAATGAAAGCCTCGTTATTTCCATCCAATTTTGCCCGCAGCTTCTAGTTCGTACAGGATCCAGAACACCAAGAATAATGTCCGACATTTTCAATTAATTTCTTTTTTTTTTGGTGATTTTTATGTATTAATTATACGGCTGATTGAAAAAAAAATAAGAGTTTAGATACTGAAAAGAGACTTTTCAGTTCTAACTTTTCAGTTCTAAACGAGGTTGTCCAAAGTTTAAGTGTTTGACTACACTTGTGGCGAAAAAAAGACACTTTCACCGGGTAAAACAGTGGTGAAAGTTTTTTTTACCCCTTGAATTTGTGGTGAAAGTTTTTTTTCACCCCCTGAATTTGCGGTGAAAGGGCCTTTTTCGCCATAGTGTATTCCGGTGATCTTGGCTTTCTGGACATTTTTTTTTCCCAAGGATAAATCGTAGAAATAATAAGATTTACAGTTTGGGAATTCAAAAAGAAGCTTGAAAAACCGGTAAAAAAAATCCAATTAATTATAATTATTTTGTATTTCAAACACGAGATTTCTTTGGTGCAAGTTATGAATATTGCAGGGGTTCGGCAGCTTTTTCGAACAGCTTGCCGCCATATTGGTTTCTATGGCGGCGACCAATCAGGAAGCCAGCTCCCACGTCACGTGACACACCTGCTTCGAATCGGAAAAGAAGACAACCGGATCAAGCCAAGACGTTTCAGTTGGCGACTTGCCGCCGAAGAGGAAGGAGGTCCGTATATCTCTCTCGCACGGAATTAATTAATCATCACAATTAATTAACGCACTATAATTATAATTGTGCGGGAAAAAAACATTAAAAGGACTGTTTGGTGTTTTTAATTAATTACAAAAAAAGGACCCTTTAAAAAAAAGTAAGTTTTAATAAAATATTTTAGGATTGTAATTTAGCTGTAGGTTTTAATTAATTTTAAAATTATTTTATGTTTTTAATTATATAATCAAAAAATTTTATTATTGTGTTAATAAATATAATTAGTTTTCTGCTGTAATTGTAAGTAAGCCCAGCTTTTGGATTGCTATAAATAGACTTCGAAATAAAGTAGATTATAAAGATTTTAAATGAACAGAAACAAGGAATTTTGAATGAGTCATTAATTTAATGAAGGTCAGTGCTAGGTCAGAGGTCATTCAAGGTCACGACTCATTAAAGGTCATCCATTTGCATTTATGCACTTTTTTTGAAACTTCACCATAAACTGCAAAAAATTCCGCAAAAGATTTCAAATGAACAGAAATAAGGAATTTTGAATGAGTCATTAATGCTAATAAAGGTCAATGCTAGGTCAGAGGTCATTCAAGGTCACGACTCATTAAAGGTCATCTATTTGCATTTACGTACTTTTTTTTCGAAACTTCACCCAAAACTGCAAAGAAATTCCGCAAATTCTTCGAAAGGGGGGTCCGAAACTTTGTAAATAAAAAATGCTGTTATCACTTGTTATCAGATTCCTATTCTGTCACCAATGATTAATTTCTCCAATAGAAATGCAATTGACGTCAACATAGACTTTTTCTATAGGAAAAAAATACACAAAAATCTCAGAATTGTTATCAGTGGTTAACATGATAATATAACAATAACAAGGGGTCCGAAACTACTAATAATCTTCGTACACCTAGGCTGTGTTATCACTGTTATCAATCTTGTTATCTTCATGTTATCTCCGTGTTATCATATGTTATCAAATAATCTTCCTACACTTTTTCTCGGAGTTTCGGACCCCTTGAACAATAATTAACATCGAGTAATTAATACTATATGTTTCGTATAACGTTGTAGTATAATACTGTTATTATTATATATTATAATAATTATAATGTAATTATATATATTAATATATATTATTATATATTAATTATATATATTATAATATATATAATAATTATATAAAAGGTCAATTTGGAATTTTGACAAACTTTTGAGAGAAAGCCGCTGGTATGATGAATGGGACCCGAAAGACTTTTGCATAACTCACTTTTCATGGGAAAAATGTTTTTTTTTTAGTTAAAGAGACTTTCACGACGGTCGTGAAAGTTTTCACGGCAACTGTGAAGCTGATGATAAAGGCGGTTTGGATGTTATCATGTGTTATCACCAAGGTGTCCGAAACTTCGAATAATCTTCGTACACCTAGGTCTTGTTATCACTGTTATCAACCTGTTATCTATATGTTATCGTGAAAGTTTTCACGACAACTGAAGTTGTTAATAAAGGCGGTTTGGATGTTGTCATATGTTATCACCAAGGGGTCTGAAACTTCCAACAATCTTCGTACACCTAGGTCATGTTATCAAAGTTATCAACCTGTTACCTCCGTGTTATCATACGTTATCAAGTAATCTTTGTACACCTAGGTCTTGTTGTCACTGTTATCAACCTGTTATCTGTATGTTGTTTCCGTGTTATCATATGATATCAAATAATCATCGCACACTTTTCCTCGGAGTTTCGGACCCCCCTTGGTTATCACGCTGTCGGATGTTAATGATGCACTTCAAGAAAACATGGAGGAATAATTTTCTCTTATTCGCGGTTTTTGATTGATTAACGAACTTCCGGTAACTCTGTTTTATATCAAAATCAGGGGGGGTCCGAAACTCCGTGGAAAAGTTTTACGGAGATTATTTGTTAGCATATGATAACACGGAGACAACATGTAGATAACAGGTTGATAACAGTGATAACGAGACCTAGGTGTACGAAGATTATTGCAAGTTTCGGACCCCTTGACCAAAATTGACTTAATTAAATCAATTAAAGAAAATTTCCATTGTATTTTTAAAACCCTATGTTACAGTTATTATTATTATTATTATTATCGATGATACGATGGATAACACTGATAACACGGTTAATAACATTGATAACAGCCTTCATAAGCCTGATAACACTTTGGCATCTCAGATAACAGGCTTCGTGATAAACTATGATTGATACGTTGATAATCCTGATAACACGGTTATTAACATTGATAATAGTCTCCTTAAGCCTGATAACACGTTGATACCTCAGATAACAGGCTTCGTGATAAACTATGATTGATACGTTGATAATCCTGATAACACGGTTATTAACATTGATAATAGTCTCCTTAAGCCTGATAACACGTTGATACCTCAGATAACAGGCTTCGTGATAAACTATGATTGATACGTTGATAACCCTGATAACACGGTTAATAAGCTTGGTACCAAACCTTTTATGAGGTGTAGACTACATACTAGGGTACTGTAACCTATGATAACACTGGTAACATGAATAGTAAGGCTGATAGAAATCCTTACAAGGCAGACTTACATCAGGGCAGTAACCTATGATAACACTGGTATCAACCAACTATGTAATGGGTTAGCTATGTTAACACGAATGATAACACTATGATAACACTGGTAACCCTGATAACATGAAAAATAAGATTGATAGCAATCCTTACAAGGCAGACTTACATCAGGGCAGTAACCTATGATAACATTATAATAACACTGGTAACCCTGATAACATGAAAAATAAGGCTGATAGCAATCCTTACAAGGCAGACTTATACATAAAGCAGTAACCTATGATAACACTGGTAACCCTGATAACATGAATAGTAAAGCTGATCCTTACAAGGCAGACTTGTACATCAGGGCAGTAACCTATGATAACATTATGATAACACTGGTAACCCTGATAACATGAATAGTAAAGCTGATCCTTACAAGGCAGACTTGTACATCAGGGCAGTAACCTATGATAACACTATGATAACACTGGTAACCCGTTAAGCAACTTGGACATGGGAAAGGCTGTATAATGTTTCGTTAACATTATTTCGTGTTCTAGAAATATTCTGTTGTCAAAAAAAAGTACAAAGAAGTGCAGTACACCTTTTCCCACGCAAGGGGTCCGAAACTTCTTAAAATATTCGTACACTTAGGCCGTGTTATCACTGTTATCAACGTGTTATCTCCGTGTTATCACGTGTTATCTGATAATCTTCGTACACCTTGGTCTTGTTGTCACTGTTATCAACGTGTTATCTATATGTTATCTCCGTGTTATCATATGTTATCAAATAATCTTCGTACTCCTAGGTCTTGTTGTCACTGTTATCAACGTGTTATCTCCATGTTATCTCCGTGTTATCAGGTGTTATTTGATAATCTTCGTACACCTAGGTCTTGTTGTCACTGTTATCAACGTGTTATCTCCATGTTATCTCCGTGTTATCACGTGTTATCTGATAATCTTCGTACACCTTTCCGCGGTAGTTTCGAACCCCTTGTTCCCACGGTTCGGTTGAGACTTGGATTGTGTGCGTCATAAACCCCCGTAAGGGGTCAAGGCTACTTCCGGTAGAGTGTTATCAGTTGTTATCCGCTGTTATCATTGGTTAACAAGTAATAATGACCCCGTAATGTATAATTATTACGTGATCATAAATAGTGAATAAATAGTTCGCAAGGGGTCCGAAACTTCTAATAATCTTCGTACACCTAGGCCGTGTTATCAAATGTTATCAACCCGTTAACTCCATGTTATCACCGTGTTATCATATGTTATCAAATAATCTTCGTACACTTTTCTTCTGAGTTTCAGACCCCTTGATAATTCGTAATAAATATAATTTGTTATTACTGTTATCATTTGTTATCACTGTTATCATCCGTTAATAGTGCTATTCTCAGTGTTATTATATAGGTTATATTTTGTCTTGTACGATAAGACTAATTCCGTCTGAAACGGGAACTTGCTTTATAACAAATGATAACATGTGATAACAGTTTGATAACAGATGATAACAGTCTGATAACATGTGATAACAGTTTGATAACAGGTGACAACAGTTTGATAACAGGTGATAACAGATGATAACAGTCTGATAACAGGTGATAACAATTTGATAACAGGTGATAACAGATGAAAGCAGTCTGATAACAGGTGATAACAATTTGATAACAGGTGATAACAGATGATAACAGTTTGATAACGGGTGACAACAGTCTGATAGAAGGTGATAACAGTCTGATAACGGGTGATAACAGTTTGATAACACATGATAACCGTTTGATAACAGGTGATAACATTATTAGGGCAAGCACGTGATAAGTTCATTTCCAGGACATAAATTTGCTCGGAGGAAACTTTTTTCTGTTGCATTTGAACTTTATTACTTCCTGTGCATGACTCAAGTGCAAAGGGGGTCCGCAACTTCACTCAAGTATCAGTGTTATCACTTGTTATCACCTGTTATCTTTGGCTTATAACCACAACAGTGTTGGTGAATTCACTGTTATCAGCTGTTATCACTTGTTATCACCTGTTGTCTGTGGCTTATAACAACAACAGTGTTAGTAAAAATTCAGTGTTATCACTCGTTATCACCTGTTATCACTTGTTATCTATGGCTTATAACTACAACAGTGTTAGTCAATTCACTGTTATCAGCTGTTATCACTTGTTATCACCCGTTACCTGTGGCTTATAACAACAACAGTGTTAGTAGACTCAGTATTATCACTTGTTATCAGCTGTTATCACCTGTTATCTGTGACTTATAACAACAACAGAGCTAGTCAATTCAGTGTTATCACTTGTTATCACTTGTTATCGCCCGTTACTTGTGGCTTATAACAACAACAGTGTTGGTTAACTCAGTATTATCACTTGTTATCAGCTGTTATCACCTGTTATCGTGCTTTAGCGTGAGTCACGTATTGTAGCAGTGACACAATTTCACGGTAGGAAAAATCGATTGTACGGCAGCAAAGCGACACGGGGCCAGGTGAACTGAACGGAAGGGGTCCGAAACTTGCAAGAAATCTTCGTACACCTAGGCCGTGTTATCACTGTTATCAGCCTGTTATCACCACGTTATCTCCGTGTTATCACTGTTGTCAACCTGTTATGGCCACATTATCTCCGTGTTATCACTGTAATCAACCTGTTATCACCATGTTATCTCCGTGTTATCACTGTTATCAACCTGTTATCACCACGTTATCTCCGTGTTATCACTGTTATCAACCTGTTATCACTACGTTATCTCCGTGTTATCACTGTTATCAACCTGTTATCACCACGTTATCTCCGTGTTATCACTGTTATCAACCTGTTATCACCACGTTATCTCCGTGTTATCACTGTAATCAACCTGTTATCACCACGTTATCTCCGTGTTATCACTGTTATCAACCTGTTATCACCACATTATCTCCGTGTTATCACTGTTATCAACCTGTTATCACCATGTTATCTCCGTGTTATCACTGTTATCAACCTGTTATCACCACATTATCTCCGTGTTATCACTGTTATCAACCTGTTATCACCATGTTATCTCCGTGTTATCACTGTTATCAACCTGTTATCACCACGTTATCTCCGTGTTATCATACGTTATCAAATAATCTTCGTACGCTTTTCCTCGGAGTTTCGGACCCCGTTGAATGAACGGTTACTTTACCCGGTTAATCGCCGGTTATAATTATCCCGGTACAAATTCAAATTTCCGCTAACCGTTAACTCACTTTAAGAGTTATTCAAAAGTATTGATAGTTATTTCATTATTATTTTACAAGGGGTCGGAAACTTCAAATAATCTTCGTACACCTAGGCCGTGTTATCACTGTTATCAGCCGGTTATCTTCCTGTGATCGCATGTTATCGTGTGTTATCACATAATCTTCGTACACTTGTTCTCGGAGTTTCAGACCCCCTGTTATTTTAATAATATTAATAATGATTAATAATTAATTATTATTATTTACTCTGTAATTAAATTGATTTATTATCCAATATTTATTCTCTTTTTCAGTCTCAGTTATTTATTATTATTTATTTTATATAATATATCTTTATTTATATTATGTACTATATCTAAATAATTAATAAAATAATATATAACTAAATAAATAATATATATTTATATAGATATATTTATTCTCTTTAATTCAAATGATTTGCCATTGATAGTTATTTAATTATTATTTTAATTAATATTAATAATGATTATAAATTAATTATTATTATTTACTCTGTAATTAAATTGATTTATTATTCAATATTTATTACCTTTTCTTCTCTCAGTTATTCACTATTGATCTCTCTTTTGTATTTTAAATGATTTATTATTATACTTTAATTAATTAATTCTTAATAACAATTAATTAATTAAAATATCCTCATTTTTCATCGCAATTATCTATTTTACTATTTTTAATTATTTCATTTTGCGTTTTTTTTCCTTTGAAGAACGAAGATGCCGTCGAGATTTCTAACGCTGTGGTCCATGCTGAGCAGTAGGCCTAACAAGTCGAAGAACAAGAAGGACAAATCTCCAGCACCGGTAAATTATTCTCTTTTTTTTTGATAATTTTACAGAGAGCATTAGGCCTAAGGCCTATGGCTGAATAAGAAGGTCACATAAGGTCACATAAGGTCACTGAGGTAAATTACATTGATCTAAGGTAACAAAAGAAACCTAGAATAACATGAATAAAGGTAGCAATTGGGAAAGAAGGTATTTAAAGGGCATAATACTTTCTGGGTAAATTGAACGAAATAATGGAAAATTATTGTGTTATTATTATTATTATTATTATTATTATTATTGTTATTATTATTATTATTATTATTATTATTACTATTTTTTACTATTGTTATTATTATTCTATTATTATTATTATTATATTATTCTATTACTATTGTTATTATTATTATTATATTATTATTATTATTCTATTACTATTACTATTATTATTTTTATTATTATTATTATTATATTATTATTATTCTATTATTACTATTATTATTATTATTATTATTATTATTATTATTATTATTATTCTGTTACTACTATCATTATTATTATATTATTATTATTATTATTATTATTATTATTCAATTCCAAATATGTCACAAAAATAATGGTAATAATTCAAACTAACGATTAATAATTCAGTCACTAATAAAATATGATAATTTATTTTTAACAATATTTTTTCTAATTACATATTTTTCCGATTTTTTTTGGTAATATAGTGTTATCACCTTGTTATCAGCGTGTTATCATCGGTTAATAACCCATGCCGTTGGGAGAAAGCTGTCCATTTAAAAATTTGCGTTTCCCGAGAAATATTTAAATTATTTAAATGGATTCAATTATTTTATAGAAATTTAGACAAAAATGTGGAACGCTCTCGTATTATGGTATGTGCGGGGGGGGGGTCCGAAACTCCGTGGAAAAGTGTACGAAGATTATTTGATAACATATGATAACTCGGAGATAACAGGTTGATAACAGTGATAACAAGACCTAGGTGTACGAAGATTATTGCAAGTGTATTATGGTATGTGCGGGGGGGGTCCGAAACTCGGTGGAAAAGTGTACGGAGATTATTTGATAACATATGATAACACGAGGAGAACATGGAGATAACGGGTTCATAACTGCGATAACATGACCTAGGTGTATGAAGATTATTGGAAGTTTCCGACCCCTTGGGTATGTGGGTAATTTAGTCTTTGCTATGTATAATGATAACACATGATAACATATGATAACATGCGGGCTGAGGGTGTTGATCAAGGAGGGGTCCGAAACGTCGAACAATCTTTGAACACCTAGGTTTTGTTATCTCTGTTATCAACATGTTATATCCATGTTATCAACGTGTTATCTTATGTTATCAAATAATCTTCGGACGCTTTTCCTCGGAGTTTCGGACCCCCTTGGTGTTGATAAGAGGATAACATGTGATAACAGTCGAGAATCCATTGTTAAATGATGATAACATGAAGACTGGCCTACATGAAAATGTTATCAACTGTTATCACATGTTATCAAATAATCTTCGTACACTTTTCCACGGAGTTTCCCACCCCCTTGGTGTTGACGAGACGATAAGATGTGATAACAGGGCGAGAATCCGTTGTTAAATGGGGATAACATGAAGACTGGCCTACACGAACATGTTATCAACTGTTATCACATGTTATCAAATAATCTTCGTCTATATTTCGTCGGAGCTTCGGACCCCCCTTAGTGTTGATAAGACGATAACAGTCGAGAATCCGTTGTTAAATGGGGATAACATGAAGACTGGCCTACATGAAAATGTTATCAACTGTTATCACATGTTATCAAATAATCTTCGTACACTTTTCCACGGAGTTTCGGACCCCCTTGATGTTGATAAGACGATAACATGTGATAACAGTCGAGAGTCAGTTGTTAAATGGTGATAACATGTACACTGGCCTACATGAACATGTTATCTACTGTTATCACGTGTTATCAAATAATCTTCGTCTATATTTCGTCGGAGTTTCGGACCCCCTTAGTGTTGATAAGACGATAACAGTCGAGAATCCGTTGCTAAATGGGGATAACATGAAGACTGGCCTACATGAAAATGTTATCAACTTGTTATCACATGTTATCACCTTAATTTTCTCGGAGATTTTCGCTTGGTCACGTGGGCGTGAGAACGCATACGCTCAAAACCTGAGAAAACGTCAAAGTAAACACCAACTCGGTTGTCAAGGACCCACCAGGACGTCAAGAGGCTGTTATCATGTGTTATCAACCTGTTATCAAGGGTTAACAAGCTCTCGAAACTGTGTGAACCTGGAGGATCTTGGTTCTTTGCCTAGGGGTGCGAAACTTCCAATAGTCTTCGTACACTTAGGTCGTGTTATCACTGTTATCAACCTGTTATCTCCGTGTTATCATATGTTATCACATAATCTTCCTACACTTTTCCTCGCAGTTTCAGGCCCCTCGTTCTTTCCACAGCTCGTTTACTGTGTTATCATGTGTTACCAACCTGTCATCACGTGTTACCAACCTGTTATCAAGGGTTAACAAGCTCTCCAAACTATGTGAACCTGTAGGACTTCGGTTCTTTCCACAACTCGTTTACTGTCTTATCATGTGTTACCAACCTGTTATCAACGGTTAACAAGCTCTGCAAACTATGAACCTGGGAGAACTTGGTTTTTTTCCACAACTCATTTACTGTGTTATCCAGGGTTAACAAGCTCTCCAAACTATGTGAACCTAGAGGACCTCGGTTCTTTCCACAACTCGTTTACTGTGTTATCAAGGGTTAACAAGCTCTCCAAACTATGTGAACCTGGAGGACCTCGGTCCTTTCCACAACTCGTTTACTGTTACCAACCTGTTATCAAGGGTTAACAAGCTCTCCACAACTCGTTTACTGTGTTATCAAGGGTTAACAAGCTCTCCAAACTATGTGAACCTGGAGGACCTCGGTTCTTTCCACAACTCCTTTACTGTGTTACCAGCCTGTTATCAAAGGTTAACAAGATCTCCAAACTATCAACCTGGAGGATCTTGGCTCTTTCCACAACTCGTTTACTGTGTTACCAACCTGTTATCACGTGTTACCAACCTGTTATCAAGGGTTAACAAGCTCTCCAAACTACGTGAACCTGGAGGACCTCGGTTCTTTCCACAGCTCGTTTACTGTGTTGATAAGCTTTTTTCAGCCCTGGAAACTTGTATTTAGTGTTTAGGGAAGTAAACGTCATTCAAAAAGTCTCAAAAAGCTTTCAGAAATATGGCGCCATGCTGAGATTTGGCCCATAGATTAAAGCCCAGAAAGAGCCACATTTACACATTAAAAAGGGATTTTTGCCGATACCCAGCGATGCTGACAAGGGAACCATAGAACAACTTATAACGGCCGCGATAAAATATCATAAAATTTTTGACAATAAAAATGAATTATGACTCAACTTTTTCTTCCTCTATTGCAGGTACTCTTTAATCCCAGCCACGAGACGCCCATACAACTCTATGGCGAGAGTGACGGCTTCATCAGGGCCACCGGTAAGTAGTTCACATTTTCACCGCTAGATGGCGTTGTAACACATTTACTATTTGCAAATATTCGCAAAATGCAGTGCATATATGTAATTATATTATAGGACAACTTAATATTATTTATTTTGAGCCATATAGTACTATTATCTATGTTATCGTTGATAACTGAATTGGTTAGTTATAAAATTAGTTGCATTTAGTTTTGCTATTGACCGCTAGATGGCGTTGCCCACACGTTTTGAAAAATGGCGCTTATCTCTGGAGAATGAATCTGTCAAGTGGACGATGATGGATGGTCGGCTTGTGTTTAATTTGATTCGAAATAATGAGGGAATTGAGTCTCTGGATTTTTTTTTGTTGTTGTTTGAAACAAGTTCTTTGTCTCGTAATTTTAATTTGAGCCAATGTATATTGTTTACACAAGGCGAGTGGCAGCTGGAGGCCACATGCTTCCTCATGAAAACTTGAAATTTTTCTCGAGAAAATGGAGGGCTGATGAATCGTCTCTTTTTTCTTTAATAAAAGAAAAATTTGGTGGTTCCTGAATCTTGGGAATCATTCTTGGTAGTACTTATGAGAGATCTGTTATAATTTCTCCACTCGAAGATAGTTTCGATATCGCTGAACGCAGATTTCCCGAGCCCGTTCTCCTGCTGTCCCGAAAAACGAAACTGGTACCGATACCTCTTCACTGACCTTTTTGGTAGACATCCACGGTTTTTTGTTTTTAATTTTTCATTCTAATTAGATCTTGCAAGAAAATTCTGCGCTGATTTGCGAACGACGAGGCACGTCGGGCGGTCTGTTCGAGCCCTCGGTATCGCTAGCGTTAGAGTTCCCGTTCCTCGGGATTCGTGATTCTTGTCGGGAGTCGTTCCGGGACCTCGTCTGTCAGTGACACGTGCTGTGAAACCTGAGAAGTTTACCGCAGCTCGTTTACCAACCCCCGTAACTCCAGAACTTGTCTAACTTATGACTCGACAACCCCAGGGTTGGGGTTCAACACTTAACAAATTCCAACCCTCCAACCCCAACTCTTCTGGAAGTTTAAAAAAAAGTTTTTGGTAAACGTTGATAACCACTGATAACGATAACAGTGGATCAGGGTGCTGAAAGGCATCCATTTCCCCCTTTTCCCTCCTCCATGCTAGGACATAAAGCTACAGTTCTAAATTTCCCCTTTTCCCCTCAGTGCAAGGATGTGAAGCTACACTTCTAGGATTCCCTTTTCCCCGTTTTTCCCCTCCATACAAGAACATTGAGCTACGTTTCAAAATCTCCCTTTTTTCCTCTTCCATTATTTTCCCATTTTTCCCTTCCATGCTAGGATATGAAGCTACACTTTGAAATTTCCCTCTTTTCCTCTTCCATTGTTTTTCCCCTTTTTCAACTCAGTGCAAGGATGTGAAGCTACACTTCTAGGATTCCCTTTTCCCCTTTTTCCCCTCCATGCAAGAAATTAGAGCTACGTTTCAAAATCTCCCTTTTTTCCTCTTCCTTTATTTTCCCCTTTTCCCTTCCATGCTAGGATATGAGGCTACACTTTGAAATTTCCCTCTTTCCCTCTTTCACTGTTTTTCCCCTTTTTCAACTCAGTGCAAGGATGCGAAGCTTCAATTTTAGGATTCCCTTTTCCCCTTTTCCCTTCCATGCTAGGATATGAAGCTACATACTTTTAAGTTTCCCTCTTTCCCTCTTCCATTATTTCCCCGGTTTGCCCATCCATGCAAGAACACTGAGCCAAACTTCTAAATTCCCTTTTCCCTCTTCGCTTATTTTCCCCTTTTTCAGACCCGGTTATCCCTTTTTCAAGGAATTTCCCCGCACAATGGAAGCGCTGCAGCGGATATTTTGTTACCGAGGGATCACATGGAGGATTTCGTTGGAGGATCTCTTGGGGATTTTCAGGATCCTAACTGGTTCCAGGAATGATTGCGGGGCCTCGTTTCATTGGCTGGAGACACATCCATCTTGTCCAAGGTTACTGTTGATTTGTCGCCGGCGTGAAGATGGACTAGCCTCTTCTCACACGAATTACCCGCTGATTTCCTTCCTAATTGGCCCTGTAATTATCATTTAAATAATACTTATTAATAACTGGATAACTGTTTGATAAGTATAGATGATAACAAGGGATAGCAGTTATATACTGTGCTGTTTGTCCTTGTTATCATCACTTGTTAACAAAGTTTTTGGTATAAGTAGATGATAGATGAATAGCAGTTATATACTGTGCTGTTTGTCCTTGTTATCATCACTTGTTAACAAATTTTTTGATATAAGTAGATGATAACAAGGGATAGCAGTTATATATTATGCTGTTTATCCTTGTTATCATCACTTGTTAACAAAGTTTTTGGTATAAGTAGATGATAACAAGGGATAGCAGTTATATACTATGCTGTTTGTCCTTGTTATCATCACTTGTTAACAAAGTTTTGATACAAGTAGACGATAACAAGGGATAGGAGTTATTTAATATGCTTTTTGTCTTTGTTATCATCACTTGTTAACAATGTTTTTGGTATAAGTAGATGATAGATGAATAGCAGTTATATACTGTGCTGTTTGTCCTTGTTATCATCACTTGTTAACAAATTTTTTGATATAAGTAGATGATAACAAGGGATAGCAGTTATATATTATGCTGTTTATCCTTGTTATCATCACTTGTTAACAAAGTTTTTGGTATAAGTAGATGATAACAAGGGATAGCAGTTATATACTATGCTGTTTGTCCTTGTTATCATCACTTGTTAACAAAGTTTTGATACAAGTAGACGATAACAAGGGATAGGAGTTATTTAATATGCTTTTTGTCTTTGTTATCATCACTTGTTAACAATGTTTTTGGTATAAGTAGATGATAGATGAATAGCAGTTATATACTGTGCTGTTTGTCCTTGTTATCATCACTTGTTAACAAATTTTTTGATATAAGTAGATGATAACAAGGGATAGTAGTTATATATTATGCTGTTTATCCTTGTTATCATCACTTGTTAACAAAGCTTTTGGTATAAGTAGATGATAACAAGGGATAGTAGTACTTTAATATGCTGTTTGTCCTTGTTATCATCACTTGTTAACAAAGTTTTTGGTATAAGTAGATGATAGAGGAATAGCAGTTATATACTATGCTGTTTGTCCTTGTTATCATCACTTGTTAACAATGTGTTATCCAAGGTTACCAAGAGTGAGTCATAAAAACCCAGTATCTGAAAGAAACCTATGAAAGTGAGTAATAAGGGCTTACTCCAAAATGGCTACTGAAGACCACCCCCTCTACTGCGGACTCTGGATAAAATATTTGCAAAGCAGATTTTCACTTCAAAATAGTCTTAAAAATCACAGAAAAATCTGGGAAACATTTTTCTGCAAAGAAAATTTGCAAATTTTTGCAAATTGATTTGATATATGTGTCCGCTATAGAGAGGCACCTACTCCCCCGCTACTGCGGACTCTAGATAAAATATTTGCAAACTAGATTTTTACTTGAAAATAGTCTTAAAAATCATAGAAAAATCTGGGAAACATTTTTCTGCAAAGAAAATTTGCAAATTTTTGCAAATTGATTTAATATATGTGTCCGCTATAGAGAGGCACCTACTCCCCCGCTACTGCGGACTCTAGATAGAATATTTGCAAACTAGATTTTCCCTTCAAAATAGTCTTAAAAATCACAGAAAAATCTGGGAAACATTTTTCTGCAAAGAAAATTTGCAAATTTTTGCAAATTAATTTTATATAGGTGTCCGCTATAGAGGGGCAAGCGTTTGGTATATAGACAGGGACAACAGAGGGGGGAAGAAAACATAAAATATTGGGTGCCATATTGGAAGTTGCATTTGGGGTGGAGGGGAAGGGGGGAGGGCTTGGGGGGAGGATTTTTCCCCTTTTGTTTCCCCTCTGCTAGAAAATATCAATTTTCCCCTGTTCCCGCCCCCTCCCCCTCCCCCTCAGTGCTTCTGAGTAAAGCAACATTTGTAAAATCCACTTTTCCCTCCATTTTCGCTTTCCCCTCTTTCCCCCTTTTTCCCTATTTTAAGGGAATTTCCCTGCAAAGTTGAAGCACTGGGGGGTGGGTGAGGGGGCACATCAATCGGATGTGCGCATCGACGTCAGCGACGCCAGCGTCGGTCGGCCACTCGGTTTGCAGCTGCTCTTCAGTTGTCTACCAGTCCGCGTCGCGCTCGTCATTTGTTTTTGTTGTTTTCCTTCACTTCCGTTAACGAAATTATTTGCGGACTTACTGAAGTGGACATTGGACTTGTCAACAGGAATTTTTGCGAATTTTTTTGCGAATCTTTTACGGGATTTTTTCGCAGTTTTTCACCGACGCTTGTGTGATTGAAGCATTGGACAAACGCTGGTAAAACTTTCTTTGTTGATATTTACTGTATAATTCCATAGTAAATAGTAAATAGTGAATAGTCAGTAGTAAATAGTAAATATACAGATGTGATGGGAAAATCTATAGTGCAGCCTTGTATTGTAGGACGAAGGGGAAAAAAGGGAAGAGGGGAATTCTAGAATACAGTCTTATATCCTAGCACGAAGGGGAAAAGAGGGAAATAGTGACTAGTCAGTAGTAAGTAGTAAATAGTAAATGTACAGATGTGATGGGAAAATCTATAGTGCAGCCTTGTATTGTAGGACGAAGGGGAAAAAAGGGAAGAGGGGAATTCTAGAATACAGTCTTATATCCTAGCACGAAGGGGAAAAGAGGGAAATAGTGACTAGTCAGTAGTAAGTAGTAAATAGTAAATGTACAGATGTGATGGGAAAATCTAGAGTACAGTCTTGTATTGTAGGACGAAGGGGAAAAAAGGGAAGAGGGGAATTCTAGAATAGAGCCTTATAACCTAGCAGGGAGGGGGAAAATAAGGGAAAAAAAAGGAAATAGTAAATAGTGCGTAGTCAGTAGTAAATAGTAAATATACAGATGTGATGGGAAAATCTATAGTGCAGCCTTGTATTGTAGGACGAAGGGGAAAATAGGGAAGAGGGGAATTCTACAATAGAGCCTTATGTCCTAGCACGGAGGGGGAAAATAAGGGAAAAATGGAAATAGTAACTAGTCAGTAGTCAGTAGTAAATAGTAAATGTACAGATGTTATGGTAAAATCTAGAGTACAGACATGTATTGTAGGACGAAGGGGAAAAAAGGGAAGAGGGGAATTCTAGAATAGAGCGTTATATCATAGCGCGGAGGGGAAAAAAGGGAAATAGTAAGTAGTCAGTAGTAAGTAGTAAATAGTAAATGTAGAGGTGTGATGATGTTGATGCAGATTTACCGAGTATAGTCGTTTGGAGAGGGAAATAAAAGTGTGATATCTCGCAAGTCCCTGCTGAGGAACTAGATTCACCGCACGCCGTAAAACCGTTGCCGTAAAGAAGCCATTACCACAGTGATAACACGTGATAACACTGATAACATGTGATAACATACTAGATTCTGGTCAGTGCTTCCACTTTCAGTTTTCCGTTTTCCCCTTTTTTCCCCCTTCTTTTGTAGATATCAAGTATCCTTTCCCCCCTCCGTTTAGGGTATCAAGCTATACTTCTATGTTATTTTTCCTGTTTGAGACCCAGTTTTCCCTTTTTAAGGGAATTTCCCTGCAAAGTGGAAGCAGTCAAAGTGCAACTCGCATTGGTTTTCCCCTTTTTTCCCTTCCTCTGTAGATTATCAAGTATTCTTTCCCCCTCCGTTTAGGATATCAAGCTATACTTCCATGTTATTTTTCCCTTCTTTTTCCTTTTCGAGACTCAGTTTCCCCTTTTTAAGGGAGTTTCCCTGCAAAGTGGTACCAGTCAAAGTGCAACTCGCATTGGTTTTTCCCTTTTTCCCCTTACCTTTTAAATTATCAAGTATCCTTTCCCCTTCCGTTTAGGATATCAGGCTATTCTTCTATCTTATTTTTCCCTTATTTTTCCTTTTTGAGACTCAGTTTTCCCTGTTAAATGGGATTTAACCTGCAAAGTGGAAGCAGTCAAAGTGCAACTTGTATTGGTTTTCCCCTTTTTCCCCTTGCCTGGTAGATTATCAAGTATCCTTTCCCCCTCCATTTAGGATATCAAGCTATACTTAAACGTTATTTTCCCCTTATTTCTCCTTCTTGATACCCAATTTCCCCTTTTTAAGGGAGTTTCCCTGCAAAGTGGAAGTAGTCAAAGTGGAACTCGCATTGGTTTTCCCCGTTTTTCCCTTCCTTTGTAGATTGTCAAGTATCCTTTTCCCCTCCATTTAGGATATCAAGTATGCTTCCATGTTATTTTTCCCTTCTTTTTCCTTTTCGAGGCCCAGTTTCCCCTTTTGAAGGGAATTTCCCTGCCAAGTTCAAGCACTGGTTCTGGTCTATATCATTTCGAGTGGCTGTGGCGGATAGCAGAGTATCTCTTCAAAGGGGTATACAACTTTTATCATTTCTGTAGACCCGGGAAATGTTATCAGTGTTATCAAATGTTATCATTTACGTTTTTGGTAGAGTTTCAGACCCCCACGGCGGTATCTCGTTTGTTACTTTGGGCCTATCAAGGTTCAGTAACAAGATGTTCATGTAATGTGTCGTAAATGGAGAACTCTTAAAGCAAAGACCCCGCGTAGAAAATCCTCAGCTCACTACTGAGACTCAGCTAAACATATAGCTGAGTCCTGTGTGATTGTAGAATGTCCAGAATGGTTATAGTCAAAATTAGTTGTAATATTTAGTCGTAACAGCGATCAAATCGATAGTTTTGTGTAGAAGTTGGGGACTCTTAAAGGAAAGACCCCGCGTAGAAAATCCTCAGCTCACTACTGAGACTCAGCTAAACGTATAGCTGAGTCCTGTGTAATGTGTAGAATGTCCAGAATGGTTATAGTCAAAATTAGTTGTAATATTTAGTCGTAACAGCGATCAAATCGATAGTTTTGTGTAGAAGTTGGGGACTCTTAAAGGAAAGACCCCGCGTAGAAAATCCTCAGCTCACTACTGAGACTCAGCTAAACGTATAGCTGAGTCCTGTGTAATGTGTAGAATGTCCAGAATGGTTATAGTCAAAATTAGTTGTAATATTTAGTCGTAACAGCGATCAAATCGATAGTTTTGTGTAGAAGTTGGGGACTCTTAAAGGAAAGACCCCGCGTAGAAAATCCTCAGCTCACTACTGAGACTCAGCTAAACATATAGCTGAGTCCTACGTGATTGTAGAATGTCCAGAATGGTTATAGTCAAAATTAATTGTAATATTTAGTCGTAACAGCGATCAAATCGATAGTTTTGTGTAGAAGTTGGGGACTCTTAAAGGAAAGACCCCGCGTAGAAAATCCTCAGCTCACTACTGAGACTCAGCTAAACATATAGCTGAGTCCTACGTGATTGTAGAATGTCCAGAATGGTTATAGTCAAAATTAGTTGTAATATTTAGTCGTAACAGCGATCGAACCGATAGTTTTTGTGTAGAAGTTGTGAACTCTTAAAGCAAAGCCCCCGCGTAGAAAATCCTCAGCTCACTACTGAGACTCAGCTAAACATATAGCTGAGTCCTACGTGATTGTAGAATGTCCAGAATGGTTATAGTCAAAATTAATTGTAATATTTAGTCGTAACAGCGATCAAATCGATAGTTTTGTGTAGAAGTTGGGGACTCTTAAAGGAAAGACCCCGCGTAGAAAATCCTCAGCTCACTACTGAGACTCAGCTAAACATATAGCTGAGTCCTACGTGATTGTAGAATGTCCAGAATGGTTATAGTCAAAATTAGTTGTAATATTTAGTCGTAACAGCGATCGAACCGATAGTTTTTGTGTAGAAGTTGTGAACTCTTAAAGCAAAGCCCCCCGCGTAGAAAATCCTCAGCTCACTACTGAGACTCAGCTAAACATATAGCTGAGTCCTACGTGATTGTAGAATGTCCAGAATGGTTATAGTCAAAATTAATTGTAATATTTAGTCGTAACAGCGATCAAATCGATAGTTTTGTGTAGAAGTTGGGGACTCTTAAAGGAAAGACCCCGCGTAGAAAATCCTCAGCTCACTACTGAGACTCAGCTAAACATATAGCTGAGTCCTACGTGATTGTAGAATGTCCAGAATGGTTATAGTCAAAATTAGTTGTAATATTTAGTCGTAACAGCGATCGAACCGATAGTTTTTGTGTAGAAGTTGTGAACTCTTAAAGCAAAGCCCCCCGCGTAGAAAATCCTCAGCTCACTACTGAGACTCAGCTAAACGTGTAACTGAGTCCTGTATGATTGTAGAATATCCAGAATGGTTTTTAGTCAAAATTAGTTGTAATATTTAGTCGTAACAGCGACCAAATCCATAGTTTTGTGTAGAAGTTGGGGACTCTTAAAGCAAAGCCCCCCGCGTAGAAAATCCTCAGCTCACTACTGAGACTCAGCTAAACGTGTAACTGAGTCCTGTATGATTGTAGAATATCCAGAATGGTTTTTAGTCAAAATTAGTTGTAATATTTAGTCGTAACAGCGATCAAATCGATAGTTTTGTGTAGATGTTGTAGCGCGTTGTAGTCGTAGCTGTTGTTGCATTAGTTTTGTGTAGAAGTTGTACCGTGTTGCAGTCGTAGTCGTAGCTGTTGTTGCATTAGTTTTGTATAGAAGTTGTAGCGTGTTGTAGTCGTAGCTGTTGTTTTATTAGTTTTGTGTGGATGTTGTAGCGTGTTGTAATCGTAGCTGTTGTTGCATTAGTTTTGTGTAGAAGTTGTAGGGTGTTGTAGTCGCAGCTGCTGTTGCATCAGTTTTGTATAGATGTTGTAGCGTGTTGTAGTCGTAGCTGTTGTTTTATTAGTTTTGTGTAGATGTTGTAGCGTGTTGTAGTCGTAGCTGTTGTTGCATTCATTAATCTTGTGCACATAAGGCATATGCAAGTTGCATTGCGTGCGTGGTAATACAATGCATGACACGTTCATTATCTCCTTGGGGTAAAGGATGGTTGCGCCGGGCGTGAATCTTCTCATTTGGACTTGCACGTAGTGTTTTCCACTTTGCAGGGAAGTTCCCTGGAAAAAGGGGAAAATGCAGGGTAAAAAGGGGAAAATAAGAAAAGGGGGGGAAATGGAGGCTGAAAAAGGGAAGATAAGAAAAGAGGGTTCCACGTAGTGTTTTCCACGTTGCAGGGAAGTTGCCTGGGAAAAGGGGAAAAATGCAGGGGAAAAGGGGGGAAATAAGAAAAGAGGATTCCACGTAGTGTTTTCCACTTTGCAGGGAAGTTCCCTGGAAAAAGGGGGAAAATGGAGGCTGAAGAAGGGAAAAATAAGAAAAGAGGATTCCACGTAGTGTTTTCCACTTTGCAGGGAAACTCCCTGGAAAAGGGGGAAAATGGAGGCTGAAAAGGGTAAAATAAGAAAAGAGGGGAAAAAAGAAAATTTAGAATATAGCCTGAGATTGTAACACGGAGAGGAAAAGGGAAAAATAAGGGAAGAGGGAAAATCTAGAATACATCTTGGATTGTAGCACGGAAGGGAAAAAGAGAAAATCTAGAATACAGCCTTCTATTACAGCACGTGGGGAAACAGGGAAAATTAAGAAAAGAGGAAAAAGGAAAAATCTGGAGTACAGCCTTGTATCGGGGCACGGAGGGAGAAAAGGGAAAAAAGGAAAAGGGAAAATCTAGAATACAGCCTTATATTGTACCAGGAGAGGAGATAGGGAAAAGAAGGAAAAGGGAAAATCTAGAATACAGCCTTATATTGTACCAGGAGAGGAGATCGAGAAAAGGGGAAAACAAGGGAAGAGGGAAAATCTAGAATACAGCCTTATATTGTAGCACGGAAGGTGAAAAAGGGAAAAATAGGGGAAGAGGGAAGAAAGGGAAAAATTCAAAGTGGAAACGCTGCTTACACGTGAATCTTGTTTGTCCGAGAATCTTAAGATTCTTTTCGTTTAGTGAAAAGTTTGAAATTTTTCAATTAGAAAACGAAATTGAGCGGCTGCTGATGGACGAGAAACAACATTCGAGAGGGGCCACAAACACTTACGACTAATTTAAAAGGAAAAATGAAAGTGTTGTAATGTAGTAGAACTGTTGTATAGTGTTGTTAGTGTTGTGCAAGGATGTTTTCAAACGTTGGAATCCATAGAGTAAATCTCGTAGATTTTTAGGGACATTTTCTAGCGAACAATCTAGCTGACCTTAGTCAAAGTTGTAGTGTTGTAGTGTTGTAGGTGTTGTAGTGTTGTAGGTGTTGTTTAAGAGAGTCTCTGGGTCTGAATCCGGAGTATTCCCCAGATTTTTGGTTGTTTTCTAGTGATCTGCTGTATGGAGCGACCCGATTAAGATTAAGTTGTAGTGTTGTAGTGTTGTTGTATTCATGTTGTTGCACATGCGTCAACAACACTTGTGTATTTCCCGTATAAGTTTGAGTATCTTGTAAGTTAACTCTTGTTGTAGTCGTTAAAGTCGAAAGGTTGTAGGGTTGTATAGCTGCAACAACAACATTATATCTTGTTGATAATAGATGTAGAAGTATAAGCCACTAATTTAAAAGGAAAATTAAAAGTATTGATGTAGTATAAGATTGTTGTAGTATTGTTGTTCATGTTGTTGCACATGCATCAACAACACTTCCGTTGATTCGTTCAACACTTTCGTTTGAAAAGATCATGTAAGTTTACTGTTGTTGTGGTCGTTCAGGTCAGAAGGTTGTACTGTTGTAGTGTTGTATGTTTATGTTATGTAACAACAACACTTGTATATTTCCCTTATACGTTTAAGTATCTCTCGTAAGTTAATTCTTGTTGTATAGTCGTTGAGGTCAGAAGGTCGTACTGTTGTAGTGTTGTTGTTCATGTTGTTGCACATGCATCAACAACACTTCCGTTGATTCGTTCAACACTTTCGTTTGAAAAGATCATGTAAGTTAACTGTTGTATAGTCGTTCAGGTCAGAAGGTTGTACTGTTGTATGGCTGTACGAGTAGTACTGTTGTAGTATTGTTGTTCATGTTGTTGCACATGCATCAACAACACTTTCGTTTGAAAAGATCATGTAAGTCAACTGTTGTATAGTCGTTTAGGTCAGAAGGTTGTACTGTTGTATGGCTGTACAAGTTGTAGTGTTGTATGCTCATGTTGTTGTACATGCATCAACAACACTTATGTATTTGCCTTATACCTTTAAGCATCTCTTGTAAGTTAACTCTTGTAGTCGTTCAGGACAGAAGGTTGTAGTGTTGTATGGCTGTACTGTTGTAGTGTTGTATGTTCATGTTGTTGCACATGCATCAACAACACTTGTATATTTCCAATACGTTTAAGCATCTCTCCTAAGTTGACTCTTGTTGTATAGTCGTTCAGGTCAGTAGGTTGTACTGTTGCATGGCTGTACAAGTTGTAGTGTTGTACGGGTGTAAGCGGCGCATGACAGAATGTGTAATTTGGCAGGGAAACAATCGATTTGCCTTTGAAATGTACGTTGTTGTCGATTCTGTGCGCGTTTTGTGATGAAAGACTTTGCTTTCTTTCACAGCAGACGAACATTTCTCAATGTTTTGTCTGCAACTTGTACATAAAGTATTCTATAGCACAGACTTGCTTCCATTTTCAGTTTTCCCTTTTCCCTTAAAGAGGGCACGGTTTTCCCTTTTTTCCCCTTTCTCCTTGTAGATTATCAAGTATCCTTTTCTCCTCCATTTAGGATAACAAGCTATAGTTTTATGTTATTTTTCCTTTTTCGAGACCCAGTTTTCCCTTTTTAAGGGAATTTCCCTGCAGAAGTGGAAGCAGTCATAAGTACGAGTCGCATTGGTTTTCCCTTTTTTCCCCTCTCCATCTAGGATACCGAGCTATACTTCTATGATTTTTCCCCTTATTTTTCCTTTTCGAGTCCCAGTTTTCCCTTTTTAAGGGAATTCCCCCCCTCTCCCCCACAAGTAGAAGCAAATCATAAGTACGAGTCGCATTGGTTTTCCCTTTTTCCCCCTCTCCATCTAGGATACCGAGCTATACTTCCATGATTTTCCCCCTTATTTTTCCTGTTCGGGATCCAGTTTCCTTTTTTCCCCCTCTCCATGTAGGATACCGAGCTATACCTCTAAAATTTTTTCCCTTTATTTTTCCTTTTCGAGTCCCAGTTTTCCCTTTTTAAGGGAACTTCCCCCCTCCCTCCCTCCTCCCCCCACAAGTAGAAGCAAGTCATAAGTACGAGTGGCACTGGTTTTTCCGATCAATAAAACGCTCCGTTACGTTAGATGTGTCCAGGCAAGAAGCCAGAAATACTTTCGCACCCGACCGGCAAAAAATCTGAGCCATTCGTCATGTTAATTTGACACAGGGCATAATCGATAGTCACGTATCGGTAGTTGATTAATGTTGTGTAGTAGTTGCCGATTGAAAAATAATTAATTCCACATTTAATATTATTACATATTAATTAATTCCACATTAATACATTCCACAATTAATATTATTATTACAATTAATATTATTTAAAAAATAATTATAGTCGATCAGTGTTGTGTAGTTGCCGATTGAAAAATAATTAATTCCACAATTAATATTATTATTACAATTAATATTATTGTAAAAAAAATAATTATTCGTCATATTAATTTGACACAGGGCATAATCAACAGTCACGTATCGATTATGATACGTATCATAATAAAAAAAATAATAAATAAAAATAATAATATAAAACAGTAGTATATTATGATAGTAGTTGATCAGTGTTGTAGTACTTGCCCATTGAAAAATAATTAATTAACACAGTTGCAGAATAGTAATTATATAAATATTATTTAATTATTATTATTTAGTTATTATTATTAATATTGTAATTAATTATATTATTATTAATTAGTAATCGTATGGGTAGTTGATCAGTGTTGTAGTACTTGCCCATTGGAAAATAATTAATTAACACAATTACAAAATAGTAATTATATAAATATTGTTTAATTATTATTATTTAGTTATTATTATTAATATTGTAATTAATTAATTAATTGCAAGTAATTGCTTTTGCTATTGAAAGAAAAAAAGGACACAAGAGTTGTGGACAGCCTCAGTTACTTGGACAGTGTTTCCACTTTGCAGGGTAGTTCCCTGCAAAAAGGGGAAAAATGGGGTCTGAAAAAGGGGGAAAATAAGAGAAGAGGGAAAAATAAAAATCTAGAAGTACAGCTTTATATCCGAGCACGGAGGGGAAAAAGGGGAAACTATTTTGCTATTTCCCCCTTTCCTTATTTTTCCCTTTTTCCCCTCCGTACCCGGATATAAAGCTGTACTTCTAGATTTTTATTTTTCCCTCCTCTCTTATTTTTTCCCTTTTCCAGGGGATTTACCCTGGAGAGTGGAAACATTGCGTATACGAAGATTATTTGATAACATATGATAACACGAGAATAACATGGAGATAATAGGCTGATAACAGTGATAACACGACCTAGGTCTACGAGGATTGTTGGAAGGTTCGGACCCCTTGGTGATAACACATGATAACACGACCTAGGTGTACGGAGATTATTAGAAGTTTGGGACCCCTTGGCGATAACACATGATAACACGACCTAGGTCTACGAAGATAATTAGAAGTTTCGGACCCCTTGGTGATAACACATGATAACACGACCTAGGTCTACGAAGATAATTAGAAGTTTCGGACCCCTTGGTGATAACACACGATAACACGACCTAGGTGTACGAAGATAATTAGAAGTTTCGGACCCCTTGGTGATAACACACGATAACACGACCTAGGTGTACGAAGATAATTAGAAGTTTCGGACCCCTTGGTGATAACACATGATAACACGACCTAGGTCTACGAAGATAATTAGAAGTTTCGGACCCCTTGGTGATAACACACGATAACACGACCTAGGTCTACGAAGATAATTAGAAGTTTCGGACCCCTTGGCGATAACACATGATAACACGACCTAGGTGTACGACGATAATTAGAAGTTTCGGACCCCTTGGTGATAACACATGATAACACGACCTAGGTCTACGAAGATAATTAGAAGTTTCGGACCCCTTGGTGATAACACACGATAACACGACCTAGGTGTACGAAGATAATTAGAAGTTTCGGACCCCTTGGCGATAACACATGATAACACGACCTAGGTGTACGACGATAATTAGAAGTTTCGGACCCCTTGGTGATAACACATGATAACAAGACCTAGGTGTACGAAGATAATTAGAAGTTCCGGACCCCTTGGTGATAACACGACCTAGGTGTACGAAGATAATTAGAAGTTTCGGACCCCTTGTACTGTACATTACTGTTACGGTCTAAGTAAATTAATTACAATTACAATTGAAAAGTAGCAATTAAGTATCAGTGGTAGCAATTAATCGATTATTTGTTGTCGACGCAGGTGGAGGTAGCGACTGCAGAGCGTCGAAACTCTTCAGACGGTCGCAGCTGCCGCGCAAGACGACGCGCAACGCGCGGCGAGACGCCCAGGTAAACTGACGACGAATTAATTAGTTATAGTTTAATTGTAAATTAATTTTGATTTTTTTTTCTGCGTAGGAGAGTGCGGACTACGACTGCGCCGTTGTTTCGCCAAGCGACGTTTGTGGTGAGTCTTGTGCGAACTAATAATCTGTCGAATGTGTGGACAGATGCTGGGTATCAATAGAGACTCTACGTACTGTCCACGTATCCGGCAGATTCGTTACAAGCACTGATAACATCCTTATACATAGTCAGTTATGAATCTGTCGAATGTGTGGACAGATGCCGTGTTTCAGTAGACACTCTATGTACTGTCCACGTATTCGGCAGATTCGTTACAAGCACTGATAACATCATTATACGTAGTCAGTTATGAATCTGCCGAATGTGTGGACAGATGCTGGGTATCAATGGACACTCTACGTGCTGTCCACGTATTCGGCAGATTCGTTACAAGCACTGATAACATCATTATACATAGTCAGTTATGAATCTGTCAAATATGTGGACAATGCTGGGTATCAATAGACACTCTACGCGCTGTCCACGTATTCGACAGATTCGTTACAAGCACTGATAACATCATTATACATAGTCAGTTATGAATCTGTCGAGTCAGTGGACAGATGCTGTTTATCCATTCACACTCTACGTACTGTCCACGTATTCAGCAGATTCGTTATACAAACGCTATTAATATTAAAATTAGACAGCCAGTTATGAGTCTGTCGAAACAGTGGACAGATGCTGTTTATCAATAGACACTCTACGTACTGTCCACGTATTCGGCAGATTCGTTATACAAACACTACAAATATTAAAATTAGACAGCCAGTTATGAGTCTGTCGAAACAGTGGACAGATGCTGTTTATCAGTAGACACTCTACGTACTGTCCACGTATTCAGCAGATTCGTTATACAAACGCTATATACTAGCGACAGTTAATGAATAACGTGAAACGGGTTAAGTTGATCGATAACTAAAAGTTGTTTTGTTATACGATCGCCATTAAGTCTGAGATGGAAAGACCACACCCAAGTTATTCCAGAATAACTTTTTAACTGTTGTTGGGGTTTCTTATGTTGTCAAAAAATCTGCATTATTCTGCAACGCCCATGACACTTGAAGATGGACGATCCCAAGTCTTCTTCCTAAAGCTTGGACCGAAATTATTAATTCTATTAAACCTACTACTACTGGACTACTACTACTAGTACTAGACTACTACTACTACTAGTACTACTACCCAACTACTACTACTAGTACTACCACTAGTCTACTACTACTATTAGTACTACTACTACTATTAGTACTACTACTACTAGACTACTACTACTATTAGTACTACTACTACTAGACTACTACTACTATTAGTACTACTACTACTAGACTACTACTACTACTAGTACTACTACTACTAGACTACTACCCTACTACTACTACTACTATTAGTATTACTACTACTACTACTAGACTACTACCCTACTACTACTACTAGTACTACTACTAGACTACTACTACTACCCTACTACTACTACTACTAGTACTACTAGTACTACTACTACAACTCCTAGTATTACTACTACTACTTGTACTACTACTAGTACTACTACTACTACTTGTACTACTACTAGTACTACTACTACTAGTACTACTACTACTAAACTATTACCCTACTACTACTACTAGACTACTACCCTACTACTACTACTAGACCGAAATTAAAATTCTATTAACTGGACTATTATTATTATTATTACTATGAATTATCATTATTTATTATTATTAACTATGACAATCCCGACTTTTTTTCGCCGTAAACACATGTTATAGAACTTTTGACACTGATTCCGAATATATATAGTGTCCCTATATCAATTTTCTACCGTTTGGCCGCAAATATCGATAAAAGGTTTGAAAATTAGACATGGCAACGCTGGAAGTTGTGCGGACGGCCCTGACTGGTGGGCACTGGAGGTCACGTGATCAAAAAAGCCATCTGATTGGTGGCCGCTGGTCACGTGGTCGAAACAGCCATCTGATTGGTGGCCGCTGGTCACGTGGTCGAAACGGCCATCTGATTGGTGGCCGCTGGTCACGTGGTCGAAACAGCCATCTGATTGGTGGCCGCAATAATTAATCAATGATTTGTTAATAGTTGAAAATTAATAAACGATAATAATGATAAATAATAATAATTGATAATAATTGATATCATTGGTTATGATTTATGATTGGTAATTATTTTACGATTTAAATTTACATAATTATTGACATTGATTGTACTAATTAGTGATTAACTTTGTACTAATTAGTTTCAACTGAGGTATTTTTCCAAAATTAACAATACTAATAAACTAAATTAATAAATAATAATAATAATATAATATATTATATTATGAAGAATCAATCAATTATCAAATCAAGAATAAAATAAAAGATAAATAAATAATAAATATAATAATATAATAATATAATAGAATAATAGAATATGATAAATAACAAAACATAAAATATAAATATAAATAAAATATAACAATAAAAATAATAAAATATAATATAATAATATAAATATAAAAAATATATTATATTATATTATTTTTATCATTTTATTTTTTTATTATTATTATAATATATTATATATTATGTAATAATATAATATAATAATAATATTTTATAATAATATTAATTTGAGATGGATTTTCTAAATAGAGACCAGAATTGAGTGAAGCTAATTTGGCAACGCTGGATTTGGTTGAGGTAAAAACGTGATGTGGTTTGTGATTTATGCTAATCTCTTACAGAGTTTTCATATTGAAAAATAAAAAAATAAAAAAAACTTCTGATCTGGTGCTACAACGCAGCCCGTGACTCTGAATAATTTATGGATCATAGCAGTATGTTCCCACTTGGCAGGGAAATTCCCTGGAAAATGGGGAAATGGCGTCTGAGAAGGAGGAAAATGAATGAAGTGGGTTAGACGTACAACCGTGTATTCGAGCAGCGAGGGGAAAAAGGGAAAGATAGGGAAACAGAAGAGGGGAAAAGGGTAAATCTACAAGTACAGCTACATGTTCTAGCACCGAGGGGAAAAAGGGAAAGATAAGGAGACAGAGAAGAGGGGAAAAAGCAAGATCTAGACGTACAACCGTGTATTCGAGCAGCGAGGGGAAAAAGGGAAAGATAAGGAAACAGAAGAGGGGAAAAGGGTAAATCTACAAGTACAGCTACATGTTCTAGCACGGAGGGGAAAAAGGGAACAATTAGAGAAGAAGGAAAAGGGGAAATCTAGAAGTATAGCCTTATATTCTAGCTTGAAAGGGAAAAAAGGGAAAAATAAGAGGAATGGTAGAATCCGGAAGTACAGCTTTATCTAGCGCGGAAGGGAAAACGGAGGAAAAAGGGAAAATAAGAGAAGAGGGAAAAGGGGAAATCTAGAAGTGCAGCCTCATATTCTAGCTTGAAGGGTAAAAAGGGAAAATAAGAGACGAGGGAAAAGGGAAAATCTAGAAGTACAGCCTTATCTAGCACAGAAGGGAAAATTGGGAAAAAAGGGAAAATCTAGAAGTACAGCCCTAGCGTTTAGCACGGTGGGGAAAAGCAGGAAATTAAGGGACGAGGAAAAATCTAGAATAATAGATTCTATTATCATGAGGGGGAAAAAAAGGGAAAAGGGAAAATCTAGAACCACATCCTTATATTCCAACACGGAGGTGGGGGGGAAAGGTTAAAACTAAAGCGGACAGAGAAGGAAAAAAAGGGGAAACTTGAATGTTTTGATTGTTATCAACCTGTTATCAGAGTGTTATCAGTGTGTTTGCATATGGTGTGTCGCCACTGCGGGAGTTTGTTGAACTTTCGTCGGGAGTTTCTTGTGTTTTTCCACTTTGCAATGCGAAACGGTTCTGCCACTACCCCGACCAATTCTGAACAGCGGCGTCCCTTTCTCAAGCCAAACTCAGCAAACATCGGCAATCCTTTGTGGGACATTTGTACACGTATCCTCTATCTGTTATCATAGGTTAACACTGTGTTATCATAGGTTATCATAGGGTAGCAACTGCGAAGTACGAAAGAGGTAGAAGAACCTTTATTGCCGTATAGGTATAGGACGATGTAGTCTCGGTACTAACGTAGTAGGCATCTGTTATCGTAGGTTAACACTGTGTTATCATAGGTTATCAACTGTTGCATATGACCAAGGCGGAGATACCTTCTTGTGAGTAAATAACATTTTAGTCCTCAGTACAAACATGGTAGCTATCTGTTATCATAGGTTAACACTGTGTTATCATAGGTTATCATAGGGTATCAAGCGTTCCATACAAACGAGGTAGAGGAACCCTTCTTCTTGAGTATATGACAATTTAGTCTCGGTACAAACATGGTAGCTATCTGTTATCATAGGTTAACACTGTGTTATCATAGGTTATCATAGGGTAGCAACTGTGAAGTTCGAACGAGGTAGAGGAATCCTATAATTATATGACGATGTAGTCTTAGTTCAAGCGTAGTGGCTATCTGTTATCGTAGGTTAACACTGTGTTATCATAGGTTATCATTGAGTATCAAGTGTTCCATACGAACAAGGTAGAGGAACCCTTCTTCTCGAGTATATGACAATGTAGTCTCGGTACAAACATGGTAGCTATCTGTTATCATAGGTTAACGCTGTGTTATCATAGGTTATCATAGGGTAGCAACTGTGAAGTACGAAAGAGGTAGAGGAACCTTTATTGCCGTAAAGGTATATGACGATGTAGTCGCGGTACGAACGTAGTAAACATCTGTTATCATAGGTTAACACTGTGTTATCATAGGCTATCAACTGTTATCACAGGTTATCAATGGAAAAAAATCTTTCTGTGCGTAAAATTTTAGTCTCATTCCCCAAACATAATAGCCATCTATTATCATGTGTTATCATCCATTATCATCTGTTACCATCTGTTATCACGTGTTATCAACTGTTATCACAGGTTATCAATGGAGAAAATCTTACTGTGCGTATAATTTTAGTCTCATTTCCAAACACTGTAGCCATCTATTATCATCTGTTATCATGTGTTATCATCCATTATCATCTGTTATCAACCGTTATCATAGGTTATCAATGGTTTGTTGTGTCCTCGTGTCTGTCGTCGGCTCATTCGGTGTTGTCCGTCATCGGCTGAGTGGAGCGGAACGCTTCACTTCTATTTTCAAATCTGCTCGAACGCTCATAAACTCGACAAATATTCGTTCCGCACTCTAGCGGGATTCTTAGAAAGATTCCCACACCAAGATTCTTATAAAAATTCTCATAAAGATTCCTACCAAGATTCTTATTAAGATTCTTGTTAAGATTCTTGTTAAGATTCTTGTTAAGATTCTTGACAAGATTCTTACCAAGATTCCTACCAAGATTCTTACAAAGATTCCTACCAAGATTCTCATAAAGATTCTTGTTAAGATTCTTACAAAGATTCTTGTTAAGATTCCTACCAAGATTCTCATAAAGATTCTTGTTAAGATTCTTATAAAGATTCTCATAAAGATTCTTACAAATATTCCTACCAAGATTCTTACAAAGATCCTTGACAAGATTCCTACCAAGATTCTCATCAAGATTCTTGTTAAGATTCTTATAAAGATTCTCATAAAGATTCTCATAAAGATTCTTGTTAAGATTCTTGTTAAGATTCCTACCAAGATTCTCATTAAGATTCTTATTAAGATTCTTACAAAGATTCCTACCAAGATTCTCATAAAGATTCTTGTTAAGATTCTTGTTAAGATTCTTATAAAGATTCTAGTTAAGATTCTTATAAAGATTCTCATAAAGATTCTTACAAAGATTCTTGACAAGATTCTTACAAAGATTCTTACAAAGATTCCTACCAAGATTCTCATTAAGATTCTTATTAAGATTCTTACAAAGATTCTTGACAAGATTCTTACAAAGATTCTTACAAAGATTCCTACCAAGATTCTCATAAAGATTCTTGACAAGATTCTTACAAAGATTCCTACAAAGATTCCTACCAAGATTCTCATAACGATTCTTACAAAGATTCCTAACAAGATTCTTATGAAGATTCTCACTAAGATTCTTACAAAGATTCCTACCAAGATTCTCATAAAGATTCATACCAAGATTCTTGACAAGATTCTCATTCACTGCCTCTGATCAACATAATAATAAATATAAATTAAAAGGGGTCCGAAACTCCGTGGGAAAATGTACGAAACTATTTGATAACACGGAGATAACAGGTTGATAACCGTGATAACATGACCTAGGTCTACGAGGATTATTGCAAGTTTCCGATTATTCTTAACGGAACTTGTTTGAACGAAGATTATTTGATAACACATGATAACACAGAGATAACAGGTTGATAACAGTGATAACATGACCTAGGATCGCAGCAGAGTATCAAGGGGTCGGAAACTCCGAGGAAAAGTCTACGATACTATTTGATAACACGGAGATAACAGGTTGATAACACGACCTAGGTCTACGAGGATTATTTGCAAGTTTCCGACCCCCTTCCATACGTGTAACATATCATCATTACATTTTTTCCCCGCGTTTTTTTTCCCTGATTTTTTTTCCCTGATTTTTTTCCCCGTGTCGTTGTGTTTGTTGCTGGCTGAAGATATCTTGATCTGAGGTGTCACGCTGGGCAAAGGAGAAATTAATGGAGGACTACGTCTTTGTTCTCGACTTTGTCATCGATCACACGTTGGGCCTCACCGCCTTTCAGTCAGGCCCGTAATACAAGAAACACCCTGCAAAAAGAAAAGAAAAAAAAATCACTATTAATTACACCGGAAAAAAACACCATCTGAAATGTACCATCCATAGGATAGTTTTCAGGATAGTTTCAGGACCCTGATATCTAGAGAATTACTAGAGAATTAAGGATAATCTCAGGACCATGATACCTTAGAGACTTACTAGAAAATTAAGGATAGTTTCAGGACCCTGATATCTAGAGAGCAGCTAGAGAATTAAGGATAGTCTCAGGACCCTGATAGCTAGAGAGTTACTAGTTGGGCCCCACCGCCTTTAAGTCAGGCCCGTAATACAAGAAACACCCTGCAAAAAAAAAAGAAAAAAAAAGTCACTATTAATTACACCGGAAAAAAACACCATCCGAAGTATACCATCTAAGTACTAGAACCTAACATCCTAACCCTAGATTTACCTAGAGTCTGTAATACAAGAAACACCCTCTAGAAAAAGTCACTATTAATTACACCGGGAAAAAACACCATCTGAAATGTACCATCCATAGGATAGTTTTCAGGATATTTTCAGGACCCTGGTACCTAGAGAGTTACTAGTTGGGCCCCACCGCCTTTCAGTCAGGCCCGTAATACAAGAAACACCCTGCAAAAAAAAGAAAAAAAAGTCACTATTAATTACACTGGAAAAAAACACCATCTGAAGTGTATTATCCATAGGATAGTTTTCAGGATAGTTTCAGGACCCTGATACCTAGAGAGTTACTAGAAAATTAAGGATAGTCTCAGGACCCTGATAGCTAGAGAGTTACTAGAAAATGGAGGATAGTCTGAGGACCCTGATAGCTAGAGAGTTACTAGAAAATTAAGGATAGTTTCAGGACCCTGGTACCTAGAGAGTTACTAGTTAGGCCCCACCGCCTTTCAGTCAGCCTGTAATACAAGAAACACCTTGCAAAAAAAAAAGTCACTATTAATTGTACTGGAAAAAAACACCATCCGAAGTATACTATCCGTGGACTACCCGACTGAAAATTTTCATAGAGTATGTAGAATTTTCAGTGGGGTAGAACCTAATATCCTAAACCTAGATTTACCTAGAGAGTTAGTAGAAAATTCAGGATAGTTTCAGGACCCTGGTACCTAGAGAGTTACTAGTTAGGCCCAACCGCCTTTCAGTCAGGCCCCGTAATACAAGAAACACCCTGTAAAAAAAAAGGCACTATTAATTACACCGGAAAAAAACATCATCCGAAGTATACTATCCGTGTACTAGAACCTAACATCCTAAGCCTAGATTTACCTAGAGTCCGTAATACAAGAAACACCCTCTAGAAAAAGTCACTATTAATTACACCGGGAAAAAACACCATCTGAAATGTACCATCCATAGGAAAGCTTTCAGGATAGTTTCAGGACCCTGATAGCTAGAGAGTTACTAGTTAGGCCCCACCGCCTTTCAGTCAGGCCCGTAATACAAGAAACACCTCGCAAAAAAAGTCGCTATTAATTACACCGGAAAAAAACACCATCCGAAATGTACCATCCATGTACAAAGAATCTCACCAAGATTCTTACAAAGAGTCCTGAAATGAATCTGAAATGTACCAGCGAGCAGAAGATTAAGGATAGTTTCAGGACCCTGATATCTAGAGAGTTAATAGAGAGTTACTAGTTGGGCCTCACCGCCTTTCAGTCAGGCCCGTAATACAAGAAACATCCTCTAGAAAAAGTCACTATTAATTACACCGGGAAAAAAACAACATCTGAAATGTACCATCCATGTACAAAGAATCTCATAAAGATTCTCATCAAGATTCTCATAAAAATTCGTGCAAAAATTCTCACGTAGATTCTGAAAAAAAATCTCACCAAGATTCTTACTAAAATTCTTTCAAAGATTCTCACCAAGATTCTCATCAAGATTCTCACCAAGATTCTCATAAAGTTTCTTACAAAGATTCTCATAAAAATTCTCACCAAGATTCTTACAAGGATTCTCACCAAAATTTTTACCAAAATTCTTACAAGGATTCTCACCAAAATTCTCTCCAAGATTCTCACCAAGATTCTTACAGAACATCCTAAACCTAGTTGCTAGATTAACTCTAGGCTTAGTAGCTTCTTCTATTTTTTTCCAAATTTTTTCAGTCTCGGGAGTTGAGCAAAAGAGCGTGAGATTGTGAGTAGGCGAAAAAATGTCACAACACGCACAGCTGGAACGCATTAGTCTTGCGTTTACTAACGCAAAGTTGATTCCAGCCGATGGAAAATTCTCACTGAGTCTGTAGAATCTTGGAACTGAGACTCAGTGAGATCTCAAGTGAGAAAGTTGTGAATCTTGGTGAGAATCTTTGTAAGAATCTTGGTGAGTCTTGCGTTTACTAAGGCAAAAGTTGTCTCCAGCCGATGGAAAATTCTCACTGAGTCTGTAGAATCTTGGAACTGAGACTCAGTGAGATCTCAAGTGAGAAAGTTGTGAATCTTGGTGAGAATCTTTGTAAGAATCTTGGTGAGTCTTGCGTTTACTAAGGCAAAAGTTGATTCCAGCCGATGGAAAATTCTCACTGAGTCTATAGAATCTTGGAACTGAGACTTAGTGAGATCTCAAGTGAGAAACTCTACAACGTTGTGAGATCTCACTGAGTCTCAGTTCCAAATATAGTTCGTAGTAAATTTACATTAAATAGACATCCCGACAGAAAATTCTCATAGAGTCTGTAGAATCTTGGAACTGAGACTCAGTGAGATCTCAAGTGAGAAACTCTACAACATTGTGAGATCTCACTGAGTCTCAGTTCCAAATATAGTTCGTAGTAAATGTGCATTGAACAGACATCCCGATGGAAAATTCTCACTGAGTCTGTAGAATCTTGGAACTGAGACTCAGTGAGATCTCAAGTGAGAAAGTTGTGAATCTTGGTGAGAATCTTTGTAAGAATCTTGGTGAGTCTTGTGTTTACTAAGGCAAAAGTTGATTCCAGCCGATGGAAAATTCTCACTGAGTCTATAGAATCTTGGAACTGAGACTCAGTGAGATCTCAAGTGAGAAAGTTGTGAATCTTGGTGAGAATCTTTGTAAGAATCTTGGTGAGTCTTGCGTTTACTAAGGCAAAAGTTGATTCCAGCCGATGGAAAATTCTCACTGAGTCTATAGAATCTTGGAACTGAGACTCAGTGAGATCTCAAGTGAGAAACTCTACGAAGTTGTGAGATCGCACTGAGTCTCAGTTCCAAGATTCTATAGACTCAGTGAGAATTTTCAGTTGATTCCACACAGGATTTACTTTAGATTTACCGTTGAAACAGTGAAGAAAAAGTTCAGTGTTACTTTGTTCAGAGCCACTTTATGTTTCCCCTCTTTTCCCTCTTCCCTTATTATCCCCTTTTCTCCTCTTTTCCCTCTTTCCTTATTTTCCCCTTTTAATGCAAGAGTAGTATTCCCACATTTTCCCTCTTCCCTTATTTTCCCCTTTTCTCCTCCGTGCTAGAATGCAAGGGTACTATTTCCAGATTTTCCCTCTTCCCTTGTTTTCCCCTTTTCTCCTCCGTACTAGAACGCAAGGGTAGTATTTCCAGATTTTCCTTTTTCCCTTATTTTCCCCCTTTTTCTCCTCCGTACTAGAATGCAAGGGTAGTAGTTCCAGATCTTCCCTTTCCCTTCTCCATTGGTGTTCCCATTTTAGACTCCGCTTTCCCTTTTTTTTCAGGGAATTTCCCCCCTATAGTGGAAACACTGAAAAAAAGTTTTCCCAAAATACTAGGGAAACCATCAACAGTTCCTCACATTGTTTAAAGATCATTTGTCTTCTGCACTTAGAGTTTCCCTGGAAATGAAATATTGAGGGATAAACCAACTGTTTGTTTCTCCAGTTTCCAGTGACCTTGCAAGGTCATTCTTGACACTTTACCGTGTGAAAATTAACTGTGGTTTCCCACAATAAGGCCTATTCGGTACTTCCACTTTTGCAGGGAAACTCCGTCAAATAGGGAAAATGGGGAATAACTTTTATTTTATTTTAAAGGTCTATAACTTTTATTAATTCAATTTGCCCGGGACATCTTCTTACTGGATACTTTCACTTTTCTATTTTTTAAAAAGGCTGGAAGCTATAATAATGTTACGCATCATTTTTGTGGCACTTTGGTCCGTAGCGGACGACTGCTTTTTCACGCTCGTCAACCAGGGACTCAGTCGTTGGTCTCGCACTTCTTGCCGGAAACGGCCCACCTTACCCGTGGGGCTCCCGGGGGTTGGGAGGGAGTCAGTTTTTTGTGCGCTCCACCAAAAATACGGTTATTATTTTAAACGCTTGATTCTTGTGTTAAAAGACGTAGAACTATGTTACAAACAATTTGCAATTAACAATTTTGGGCTACGGGCAACAGAAAAGGTGTTTTATAAAACCTTCCGCTAGATGGCGCTGATAGCGGGCTACAATAAATCGTCCACCAAAAATAGAGGAATTCGTTTGAATACCCGAAAATTGCTTTAATGAACAAGAAAGGACGTTTTTAATAGAATGTGATTAAAATTTTGTCTGAAAAAAGTACAATAACCAATACTGTGCGCGCGTTTTCACTTCACGGTTTCGTGACGGAGGCAAGATCCCCCGGCGAGTTTTTGTGCGGCCCACCAGAAAATTTCACACATTTTTTTAGACTCCAAATTGAATTCATTAAACTTCAAACTAGATTCTATACTGAATGTAATTATCAATTTTAAAAAAAATTAAGATTAACGAGTTATGCCTAAAGCTGCCGCTAGATGGCGCTGACTCGACTTTTAAAAATATCTGCACTGTTTGAAATTTTGCGAGATTTCCATCAATGACATTCTGTGCACGAGTGCTTGGATAAGGAGATTTTCAAGTTTTATGGCGGTTTAGATGATGGGTGCATTTTTGGTGGGCTACCGCAGATTTGAAAGGTTCGTCGGTCTTTGAAAACGTCTGGAGCCGGAAAAATGTAGGACACGGCGACAAGTCTTGTAAAAGGCCAACAACCTGGAGGCTCTTATCCCAGGTAGCGATAGAGTGATTTGCGCAATTTTGTCGACAATCCTTCGCAGTGTTTCCCCTTTTTTCCCTGTTTTTCCCCCTTCCCGCTTGAAAGTATCCATTTCCCCTTTCCCCTTTCCCGCCCCCTCCCCTCCGTGCTACAGAGTAAAGCTACTTTGGTAAACTCACTTTATCCCCATTTCTCCCCTTTTTTCCGTCTTCCCCTCATTTCCCTTATTTCAGGGAATTTCCCTGCAAAGTGGAAGGACTGAATGGCTGATGGGAGTTGTCCGTGCTTTTTGGTCTAACGGTGAAATACGTTAGCCGTACTCTCCTCCTCAGTGCCCTCATTACAGAATACACAATTGAATACGGCTCTACCGGATAGGCCCAATTCCAATAAGGCCTCTATAGACCAGCCTCTCTACTACGGACGCTCGTATAAAATAATGTTATCATCAAATGGGACTGGAAAAAACTCTAAAAATCACAGAAAAATTTTAGAAACATTTTGGCACCAAGAAAATTGAAAAAACTTAATAAATTGATTTAATAGAAGTGTCCGCTATAGTGAGGTGCGTGTTTGGAATAGGCCCTGTTCCAAAAAGGCCTCTGTAGACCAGCCTCTCTACTACGGACGCTCGTATAAAATAATGTTATCATCAAATGGGACTGGAAAAAACTCTAAAAATCACAGAAAAATTTGAGAAACATTTCGGCACCAAGAAAGTTGAAAAAACTTAATAAATTGATTTAATAGAAGTGTCCGCTATAGTGAGGTTCGAGTTTGGAATAGGCCCTATACACACACGGCCTCTGTAGACCAGCCTCTCTACTACGGACGCTCGTATAAAATAATGCTATCATCAAATGGGACTGGAAAAAACTCTAAAAATCACAGAAAAATTTGAGAAACATTTCGGCACCAAGAAAGTTGGAAAATATTAATAAATTGATTTAATAGAAGTGTCCGCTATAGTGAGGTGCGCGTTTGGAATAGGCCCTATACACACACAAGGCCTCTGTAGACCAGCCTCTCTACTACGGACGCTCATATAAAATAACCTTGTCAGTTAATCGAATTGAAAATATGTCTAAAAATCACAGAAAAAATTGAGAAACATTTCGGCACCAAGAAAGTTGAAAAATATTAATAAATTGATTTAATAGAAGTGTCCGCTATAGTGGGGTTTGCGTTTGGAATAGGCCCAATACACACACAAGGCACCACAGATAAGATAACAGGGCCGCATTACTGAACCTTCCCCCGTCTTCTTCGTCGACAAATTCAAACGGACTTAAAAGCACAAGACAAACTTTCTAGAATTATTAGATTCCCAACTTTCTAGTATTTGGTCTTAACTTCAAACCAGTAGATCAACTAGAAATCCATAGGCAACAGCTTAGCGAGCGGAAAATAGGCTTAACAACAGTGTTTCCATGTTTGCAGGGAAATTCCCTACAAAAGGGGGGAAAATGGGGTCTGTAAAGTCAAGAAGTAAGAAGAGAAGAGGGTAAAGGGGAAATCTAGACCCTATATATTCTAGCACGGAAGGAGGAAAAAGGGGAAAGATAAGGGAAAACGGGGGGAAAAGGGAAAATTGAAACGTGGAAACGCGGCTCCAATGCGGATTTGTAACGACGTATACAAGGGCAGGTTCCAGAGGTTTGGAATAGGACCTATTCCAAACGCGCACTCCACTATAGCGGACACTTCTATTAAATCAATTTATTAATATTTTTCAACTTTCTTGGTGCCGAAATGTTTCTCAAATTTTTCTGTGATTTTTAGACATATTTTCAAGTCCATTAGTTGATACGATTATTTTATACTAGCGTCCGTAGTAGAGGGGGTGGACTTACAGAGGCCTTGTGTGTGTATAGGGCCTATTCCAAACGCGCACCCCACTATAGCGGACTCTTCTATTAAATCAATTTATTAATATTTTTTAACTTTCTTGGTGTCGGAATGTTTCTCAGATTTTTCTGTGAATTTTAGACATATTTTCAAGTCCATTAGTTCACACGATTATTTTATACTAGCGTCCGTAGTAGAGAGGGTGGTCTACAGAGGCCTATTTGGAATAAGGTCTAAAAGGTCTATAAGTTCGGGTATCTTGGCCCGGCCCCAGAAAAGCTTATGGGATAGTCAATTAGCCACAAATATTCACAGGACTCTTTTTCCATTACACGGTAAACAATGGAACATTTCCTGCATTTGAGCTAGGGGGTCCGAAACTTCTAATAATCTTCGTACACCTAGGCCGTGTTATCACTGTTATCAGTCTGTTATCCCCATGTTATCTCCGTGTTATCGTATGTTATCAAATAATCTTCGTAGACCTAGGCCGTGTTATCACTGTTATCAGTCTGTTATCCCATGTTATCTCCGTGTTATCATATGTTATCATATAATCTTCGTACACCTAAGGCCGTGTTATCACTGTTATCAGTCTGTTATCCCCATGTTATCTCCGTGTTATCGTATGTTATCAAATAATCTTCGTAGACCTAGGCCGTGTTATCACTGTTATCAGTCTGTTTTCCCCATGTTATCTCCGTGTTATCATATGTTATCATATAATCTTCGTACACCTAAGGCCGTGTTATCACTGTTATCAGTCTGTTATCCCCATGTTATCTCCGTGTTATCATATGTTATCAAATAATCTTCGTACACTTTTCCTCGCAGTTTCGGACCCCCTTGCATTTGAGTCAGCCAGTCAGCCATTAGACCAGTGCTTCTACTTTTTCCCCTTTTCCCCCCTTTTTCCCCTTCCGCTTGAAAAATATCAGTTTCCCTTTTTCCCCCTCCGTGCTACTGAGTAAAGCTACAGTTGTAAATTCACTTTTCCCTCCATTTTTCCCCTTTTCCTTTTCCCCATTTTCCCTATTTGAGGGAATTTCCCTGCAAAGTGGAAGCACTGCATTAGACGCTGTGGTAAATATACATTCAACTCATCCATAAAGACAACAAACAGTGTTTTTTTTCAGGCTTTCTATTTCAGTGCTTTCAGTTTGGGGGGAAATTCCCTCAAAAAGGGAAAAAATGAGGGAAGAGGGAAAACTGAGGGAAAATGAAATGTACAAGTTAGATTTTAAAAAAAAAATAATCCTTAGAAATCCTACAAAGATATATTCACGGATGGGGAAAGAGTAGACAGTGTAAAGAGGGAAAAAGGGGAAAACTGAAACTTTCAAAATGAGGGGAAAAGAAGGGAAACGGGGTCCTCTTGTGAGGGAAAACAGTAAACTGAAAGTGGAAGCACTGTTCTGTTTGTAGCCCTACAGCAGTGCTTCCACTTTGCAGGGAAATTCCCTCAAATAGGGAAAATGGGGAAAAGGAAAAGGGGGAAAATGGAGGGAAAAGTGAATTTACAAATGTAACTTTACTCAGTAGCACGGAGGGGAAAAAAGGGAAACTGATATTTTTCAAGCGGACGGGGAAAAAAGGGGAAAAAAAGTGGAAGGATTGCCCTACAGTGTTACGGTATAGACTCTATGCCAAACGACAGCAGCGCCACGCAGCCGCCA
This sequence comes from Eulimnadia texana, assembly GCA_002872375.1. Classification (NCBI taxonomy): domain Eukaryota; kingdom Metazoa; phylum Arthropoda; class Branchiopoda; order Diplostraca; family Limnadiidae; genus Eulimnadia; species Eulimnadia texana. Next base: position 34,215,710 of record NKDA01000001.1, on the reverse strand, counting down.
GCGGCCTCAGTTGGAAACTCGCGTCGTCGTCTGCTGGTGTCACGTGACTTAACGGCTGTTTTGCCGGTCCTAAAACAGCGGACGACGCGAGCCAGTTTCCAACTGTGGCCGCTGGCGGCTGCGTGGCGCTGCTGTCGTTTGGCATAGAGTCTATCACTAATTACAGGGCGATTATTCGAGCTTGGACCAAAACTGTTACACTCGATAAGCTAAATGACTGGCAACACGGTACACTTTGTTCGAGAATATTCCTTATTCCGGAATAACGGGACAAGATTTGCGGTTTTTCCCAAAACTCTAAGGCATTTGTAACTTAAAACTTCTCGGATTGTTATCGTCTCGTTTACCTGTTAAGTGTTGATAACAAGATGATAACATGATGCTAACGGCTTTTTCGATAAGTGTTGATAACAGTTGATAACAAGATGATAACAAGATGATACTTACCTGTCAAGTGTTGATAACCAGATGATAACGGCTTTTTCGATAAGTGTTGATAACAAGATGATAACAAGATGATAGTCACCTGACAAGTGTTGATAACAGATGATAACAAGACGATAGTTACCTGTCAAGTGTTGATAACCAGACGATAGTTACCTGTTAAGTGTTGATAACAAGATGATAGTCAACTGTTAAGTGTTGATAACAGTTGATAGCAAAATGATGGTTACCTGTTAAGTGTTGATAACAAGATGATAGTTACCTGTTAAGTGTCGATAACACTTAATAACAAGACGACAGCTACCTGTTAACTGTCGATAACAAATTGATAACCAGATGATAACAGCTCTTTCTAAAAGCTTTGTTGAATAGGCGGGTTTTCCGGGGGGTGGGGGTATTTGCATAGAATCTGATTGAATGCTTAATGAGAACTGTCGATTTGCGATATGCAAATGAAGAAATAATTTTATGCTCTTTGTGGTCTTCTATCCAACTTGTCCACGTCAAGTAAGATTTTTTTTTTTTAAATTCCAATTTGATTTTTCTCCCGTGTCCTTTTAAAAATTTAAAAGTCCGGTTTTTCCCCCCCAAAGGCCATTTAAAGTACTGGTCTCTCTCTGGGACCACAGATAAATCCGTAGTCCAGTATTTCTACTTTTCAATTTTCCCTTTTTTTCCCCTCTGCTTGAAAATATCAATTTCCCTTTTTTCCCCCCATTCCGTGCCCCTCTCCCTTATCTTTCCCCTTCCCCCCATTCAGTGTTAGAATATACAAGTTCTAGATTTTGCCTTTACTTACTTACTCTTATTCTTCCCCATTTCCCCCCTTTTTCCCCCCACTCCGTGTTAGAATATACAAGATCTAGATTTTGCCTTTACTCTCTTCTCTTCTTCTTCCCCATTTCCCCCCTGGTTTTCCCCCAAAGGCCATTTAAAGTACTGGTCTCTCTCTGGGTCCACAGATAAATCCGTAGTCCAGTATTTCCACTTTTTAATTTTCCCTTTTTTTCCCCTCTCCCTTATCTTTCCCCTTTACTCTCTTCTCTTCTTCTTCCCCATTTCCCCCCTGGAAGTCTTTCCACTTTTCAGTTTTCCCTTTTTCCCCTCTGCTTAAAAATATCAATTTCCCTTTTTCCCCCACCCTCCGTGCTACTGAGTAAAGCTACATTTGTAGATTCACTTTATCCTCCATTTTCCCTTTTCCCTCTTCCCCATTTTCCCCTTGCCAGTCTTTCCACTTTTCAATTTTCCCTTTTCCCCCTCTCCCTTATCTTTCCCCTTCCCCCCCATTCAGTGTTAGAGTATACAAGTTCTAGATTTTGCCTTTACTTACTTACTCTTCTTCTTCCCCATTTCCCCCCTGGTTTTCCCCCCACTCCGTGTTAGAATATACAAGATCTAGATTTTGCCTTTACTCACTTCTCTTCTTCTTCCCCATTTTCCCCCTGGTTTCCCCCCAAAGGCCATCCAAAGTACTGGTCTCTCTGGGTCCACAGATAAATCCGTAGTCCAGTATTTCCCACTTTTCAATTTTCCCTTTTTTTCCCCTCCGACTGGAAATATCAATTTCCCTTTTTTCCCCCACTCCGTGTTAGAATATACAAGTTCTGGATTTTACCTTTACTTACTTACTCTTCTTCTTCCCCATTTCCCCCCTGGCAGTCTTTCCACTTTTCAATTTTCCCTTTTTTCCCTCTCCCCTATCTTTCCCCTTTTTCCCCTTTCCCTTATCTTTCCCCTTTTCCCCCCACTCCATGTTAGACTATACAACATCTAGATTCCACCTTTAATTTCTTCTCTTCTTCTTCCCCATTTCCCCCCTGCCAGTGTTTCCACTTTTCAATTTTCCCTTTTTCCCCTCTCCCTTATCTTTCCCCCTTTTTCCCCCATTCCGTGTTAGAATATACAAGTTCTAGATTTCACCTTTATTCTCTTCTCTTCTTCTTCCCCATTTCCCCCCTTTTTTCAGGGAATTTCCCTATAAAAGTGGAAACACTGCCGCAACCAGCTGCTTTGGTTTGTAATTAACAAGCACTTTTCAGCACACTGAAAAGTTTTCCCAACCGTCAAGGACATGTTGACTAATGAGTCAATTTCTAATTAAAAATCACTGCAAACCCAAGAGATTTTCCCTACTGAAAACTGTACTTAAAAACACTCTGAAATTTGAAAATTTATTATAGCAAAAAATAAATCGAATATAATATTAAATAAGATTTATTAGAATTAAATGACAGGTTTAGTTTTATTTTATCGAAGCGTACCGGTTATGAATAGCCGCTGCAATTTTCGCTTGGCGCTCTCCTTTTATTCTCTATATTATTAAATTTCCTGTTATAATATCAATATTGTACATGAAAAAAAAATGTGAAAAATTATATGGTATATATTTTATATATGTAAGTGTAATATAATCAGCAAATTCTATATATTATTTAATCTAAGCGTCCCTATTGTGAATAGCCGCTGCAATTTTTGCTTGGCGCTCTCCTTTTATTCTCTCTATTATATAAATTTCCTTTTACAATATTAATATTATAGATTAAAATAATATTTAAAAAATATTTGGTATACACCTTATATACATAATCATAATATAATCAGCAAATTCTATATTTTATTTAATCTAAGCGTCCCTATTGTGAATAGCCGCTGCAAGTTGTGCTAAGCGCTCTTCTCTTATTCTCTATTACATAAATTTCCTTTTACAATATTAATATTCTACATGAAAATAATATTGCAAAATTATCTGTTATATATGTTATATATATAATTATAATATTATCAGCAAATTCTATATTTTATTTAATGTAAGCGTCCCTATTGTGAATAGCCGCTGCAAGTTGTGCTCTAGGGGGAGTGTAGTTGCTTTATCCGCCTGTAGAGCGTGGGCTTTTCAATAGGTCGGCTGTTGTGAGCGCAGCCAGTAAACCGTTACTTTCGCTCTCTTGTTTTCAGTAGACAGAAAAATAAAAAGTTGAAAAACCAATGCTTTTAAATAGTGAAACAAAACGAAAATTTGTGTAAATCTTTTTGCGGTGGATTTTTTTTTTCTGTTTTGGATGCCGCAACTGCCCTGTTGCATTTCCCCGTCGAACTCTTCAGTTGGGAATATGAGAAAACTCAGCGGTGAGTCCCTCCACTAGACCGGACACGAGAAGTTTCTCTTTTGTCCGAAAATAAATAGAAATCTCACTAGAATTTTACGTTTTAGCAATAATATTTGTATTGTGCAGTGTCTTAGCTATGGAGAAATGTAAAAATTGGCGTTTCTTTTCAAACAGTAGATTTTTAAAACTTAAAAAAAGGAAGGACGACATGCTACACCATACTTTCTGAGTCCCTCTGGGTTTTACATTACAGGACTGGGCATCATTTTTCACTATTTTTCACTATCTTTTGTTACACTATATTAAAATAATAATAATTAATTAAATAACTGAATTTATTAATAATTTTTTTTTTTAAAGTCTTATTTTTAGATTATTTTTTCTTGAATATTTTTTTTTTCCCGTTCCCCGTCGGGAGGCTGAAGTGTGTAGGACACGCGTGCAACCGCAGACATATGGCCGCCATTTGGTGGCTGCCGAGATTTTTTTTTTTCCCCGACCCCCCCCGGAAAAGTGCTTTAAAAATATTCTGCAATGTTATCAGCCTGTTATCACTGTGTTATCATCTGAAGAAAAAAGGGGGGGGGGGAAACGTAATGACCTTGACAAGGTCAACTACGCCCTTTGCCCTGGGGGCCCATGGAAAAACTTTCCCTTTTTTTCCCCGCCGTTTTCCTTTTTCGCAATATTATTATTCAATCTAATTAATTCAATTATTAATTATTATTATTATTATTAATATTATTGAATTAATTATTATTTGTCGTTAAGTGAACGGTAATGAGACTTTGGCGATAAGATCCTGCCAGTGAAGGACACGCTGATTAATGATACCCTATCACATGCACACGTAACAAATGTTGCAACTTTTTTTTTCTTTATCACTCTTATCATTATTATCAATAATATAAATATATATAATATATATTATATTAATAATATCATCATGTTCTTGGTATTATTATCAAGGCTTCCATCGTCACCATACTCACTATCAACCACTGATAATAGTTGTTACCTATATTATTATATATTATTATATTATATTTATACTATATTATATAATATTTGTTGTTGTTTACCGTTGTAAAAAAAAACAGTTTGTTATTGGTACGGTTGAGTACGTAGTTCGCGAAACGACCGCTAGATGGCGCTGGCGTCGCACGCCATTTTAATGACTTCCGCCCAGGTGTTGTTTTACGGTCTCCCTCCCCCCTTTGGTTTGTTATCCGTTTCGTGTTATCCTTGCATTCGTCCATGCGAGCTGTTGTTTTTGCGGCCAAACCGCCCAAAGTAAAAATTAATTAATTAATTAATTAAGATTATAGTTGCCATGGTGACTTGTTTAATCACGTGGTTGCTATGGCAACAAGGCACTTTGGACTTGAAAAAACAAATAAATTTCTGTGGGAGAAAAATAAAACTCTTGACCCCTGTTGCCTGTCAGGGAGTCTTGAATCAATATTTAAACATACTCGCACACCCTCGTCTGTTATCGTCTGTTATCAAGTGTTATCAGACATTATCTTCGGTTGTGGACCCCCCTTCAAGTCGAATATCAGACGGTTGCTGTTGATTTTTCAGGCGGGCCATCTGTCAGTGAATAGCAAATGCCTGAATGTGCGACCCCAATCACCTGAACAATGGACTCCATATTTACCCTTGTGTCATTTTACCCCCTACGTTTACCCCAATACTTTTTGCACGTACTCGATGCCAAAATAGTTCCCGTTTTGGTCGCTAGATGGCGTGCTGATACGGCCGAATAACGGGATACGAAAATAGTTTGCTTTTCGATCGATAGATGGCACTGTTAATAAAAACTGTAATTCTAGCCTTTGTGTTTACTTTTAAAAAATTGGAAAAAAATAATATTAATTAATAATATAAAAATAGTTTACGTTTCGACCGACAGATGGCGCTGTTTACTTTTAAAATCAATTGGGGGGAAAAATTAATATTAATTAAATACAAATTTGCTATTGCGCACAAAGACCGGAAAATGTCAATAAATTATGTACATAAATTACGTTACTTGGGAGGGAGGGAAGAAAGGAGGGAAACTACCCCAACTATTCCCCCCAAAACTTCCCCTTAGCAATATTTCATGATTTACCCCCTCCATGGAAATTGGGTAACAAAACCTTTTCTGGGGTAGAAATTGAATGCTGCACACACCCCCCTGGTACTTAACGCTTAATGGCTGGGGGGTTGATTATCACTGTTATCAACGTGTTATCAGTACTGTATTTACGAATAATAATATTAATTATTTATATTTTGGTTATCACTGTTATCAACTAGTTATCAGTATTGTATTTACGAATAATAAAATTAATTATTTACATTTTGATTATCACTGTTATCAACGTGTTATCAGTACTGTATTTACGAATAGTATAATTATTTATATTTTGATTATGACTGTTATCAACTTGTTATCAGTATTGTAATTTGCGAATAATAATACTAATTATTTATACTTTGATTATCACTGTTATCAACTTGTTATCAGTATTGTAATTTACGAAGAATAATAGGGTAGAAATTGAATGCTGCACACACCCCCTTGGTACTTAAGGCTTAATGGCTGGGGGGTTGATTATCACTGTTATCAACGTGTTATCAGTACTGTATTTACGAATAATATTATTAATTAATTATGGTTAATTATATAAATTCTGTTTTATTCAAAGGTTTTAATTAAAGTTTAAGGATTATATTGACAATTGTTAATATTATTAATAATGTTAATATTAATATCAACACCATTAATTATGGTTAATTATTTATATTGATTTATTATATTTTATTTTAGGATTTTAAATTAAGATTAAGTATTTATTGACAGTTATTAATATTAATTAATAATAATATTATTATTAATAACAATTAATATTAATATTAACAGTATTAATTATGATTAATTATTATATTGATTTATTATATTTTATTTTAGGTTTTTAATTAAAGATTGAGGAATTTATTTTTTTTCCCCCAAATTGTAAATGTGCGTTTAGGGAATGTTTATTCAAAACAAGTGTCGTGACAATAGCCATTCACTTCTTCGCACCAAGATTAATCACCAGCGCCCAAGGTGTGAGGAAAAAGAATTAAAACGGAAAAATCTCCTGAATAAATCACAAGAAGAAAGAAAAATTTTTTTTGTTTCAATTTAAGAGAGAGAGAAAAATTTTAAATTGAAAAATACATTTTAAGTTTTTTAATTTTAATTAACTAGTTTTAATTAATTTTATTAATGCCAATTTTTATAATATTATTTATTAATTTTAATTTTAATTAATTTTTTAAATTTTATTAAAAATAAATTTTAAATTTAAAGATAATTAAGAGAGAGAAAAATTAAATTAGAAAATTATTAGGAAAAAGAGAAATGGAATTTAAAAAAATATATTTAAAGAGAGAAAAATTTTAAATTTCAAAAATACATTTTAAATTTTTTAATTTTAATTAGTTAGTTTTAATTAATTTTATTAATGCTAAGTTTTATAATATTATTAATTAATTTTAATTTTATTTTTACTATTTTATATTTATATTTATATTTTATATTATTTTATTTATATTTTTGTATTATGTTATTTATATTTTTATATTTTATATTTATTTTTATTCGGTAATTGAAATCAGTTTGCCATTTACAGAGCAACACTGGGAGGTTTCGCTTCAGAGTTGCTCTTTAACTAAAAGGCGTTAACGTTATCAACAGTTTGCCTTTTATCTCTCCTGTTATCCGCTCTTTGTTTTGTTTTCTACTTTTATCCGTTTTGTTTTAAAGTTTTTTCTACTTTTCGAGACTTTTCGCCCAGTGCCAAATTTGATGCGGTCACGACAGCGATGAGAACTCCAAAACCTTGAAACATTCCGACCCAAATTCTAAATTGCTAAGGGTTGATAACAGTCTGATAACATTTTGATAACAGTTTGATAACGGTTTGATAACATTTTGATAGTTTGATAACACTTTGATAACAATTTGTTAACAGTTTGATAGTTTGATAACACTTTGATAACGGTTTGAGAACACTCTGAAAACACTTTGATAACACTGTGATAACACCTTGATAACAGTATGATAACAATTTGATAACACTTTGATAACAGTTTGATAACGGTTTGAGAACACTGTGATAACACCTTGATAACGGTTTGATAACAGTATGATAACAATTTGATAACACTTTGATAACGGTTTGATAACACTGTGATAAAACTTTGATAGCGGTTTGATAACAGTTTGATAATACTGTGATAACACTTTGATAACATCTTGATAACAGTATGATAACACTGATGATCCAGCCGAAGCTGTGAAATCGATTATGAAATTAATTTTCCATCGAAAAGTTGACGCCTGTTTTGTAGATTAAAGTTCTCGGTTGATAACAGCTGATAGCACGTTGATAACCTATGATAACAGGATAGTTTTTCTTTAAAACTAAAATCTTAATACAAAATTTTGGATACTCCAACAATTCTTTATGGAATCTGCATGGAATCATGGGTGATAACAGCTGATAACACGTTGTTAACCTACGATAACAGGATAAATTTTCTTTAGAAATGGAACTTCAATGCAAAATTTCTTTGATTTTTTAAAAAATATTCCAATAATTCTTTATGGAATTTGCATGGAATCATCGATGATAACAGCTCATAACACGTTGATAACCTATGATAACAGGATAAATGTTCTTTAAAACTAAAATCTTAATACAAAATTTTGGATATTTCAACAATTCTCTATGGAATCTGCATGGAATCATCGATGATAACAGCTGATAACACGTTGTTAACCTATGATAACAGGACAAATTTTCTCTAGAAATGGAAGTTCAATGCAAAATATTTGTTTCTTTACAAATATTTCGATAATTCTCTATGGAATCTGCATGGAATCATGGGTGATAACAGCTGATAACACGTTGATAACCTATGATAACATGGTTGCACATGGATTTAACATTAAGGGACCGCTTGCTGGGACCTTAGGGTCGTCCGTCCCCACCCCGTCTCCGGTTATGGGGCCCTTATGCAACGTGAGACCCGTTTAAGGGCCCCACTTTTATTGCCATTGAAACATTTCTACACCCAAGTGGTTCACAAGGCCCCAGATTCTTGAGATTCTTAGCAAGATTCTTGAGATTCTTAACAAGAATCTTGAAGAATCTTGGGTGGGAAGGACACTGGACACTGGAGAAATCTGGAGCAACTGGAAGATTTTGAAACAGTTGGGTAAGAATCTTTGGAATCTTGGAAAAGAATCTTGAGAATCTGAGAAATGGGAAAAACATCTGTGAATCTGAGAATCTTGAGAAAGAATCTTGAGAATCGTAAGAATCTTAGGAAAGTATCTGGGAATCTTGGGTAAGAATCTTGAAGTGTAGAAAAGAATCTAGGGAATCATAAGAATCTTGAAAAGTATAGAAAAGAATCTAGGGAATTATAAGAATCTTGAGAATCTTAAGAATCTTAGAAAAGAGTCCGAGAATCTTGGGTAAGATTCTTGAGAAGTATAGAAAAGAATCCAAGGAATCATAAGAATCTTGAATAAGAATCTTGAGAATCTTAGAAAAGAATCCGAGAGTCTTGGGTAAGAATCTTGAAGTAAAGAAAAGAATCTAGGGAATCATAAGAATCTGGAAGAATCTTGAGAATCTTGGGTAAGAATCTTGAGAATCCTGAGAATCTTAGGAATCTTAGAAAAGAGTCCGAGAATCTTGGGTAAGAATCTTGAGAATCCGAGAATCTTGGGGTAAGAATCTTGAGAATCTTAAGAATCTTATAAAAGAATCCGAGAATCTTGGGTAAGAATCTTTCATTAATATCTTTAACTATTTTTATCATCAATATTATCAAATAATCTTTTATAATATAATTAAAATATTCGATTAAAGATTAAAAGTTCGGTTGACAAAACAATTTATCGACAACTTATCAATTTTGTCAAAGTGTCAAAGTTCATCCCTTCGACTTTTGACTACGTGTTCAAATCTCTGTAGTATCGCAGCAAGTGGTTCCAATTCGGCAGGGAAATTCCCCCCAGTGGGGAAAATAGGGGGGAAAGTGGAAAGAGTGGAAATACGTTTTTAGAAGCGAAGGGAAAATAAGGGAAAAATAGACCCATGACTTTATAATCGAGCACGGAGGGGAAAAGGGAAAAAAGAGGAAATTTGTTTTTCAGAAGCGAAAGGAAAAAAGGGGAAACAAGGGAAAAGGGAAAATAGACCCATTACTCAAGAATCTGGCACGGAGGGGAAAAAAGGAAGCTAGACTCATGGCGGCTTCATAATATCGCGTGGAGGGAAAACAGGGGAAAAAGGGGAAACTAGACTTACGGCTACATAATCTCGCGCGGAGGGGAAAAAGGGGAAACACGACTTGCGGTTTCATAATCTGGCGTGGAGGGGAAACAGGGGAAAAAGGGGAAACTAGACTCATGGCTTCTTTATCAAGCGCGGAGGGGGAAAAAGGGAAAAACAGGGGAAACTGAGAGCGAAGCATCGCGCATGCGCTTCAGTCAGCGCCGTGACGCGGGCGCGTGCAGACGTGCGCGACTTACGCTGCGATTATTCGTTCTTAACAAATCGATATGGAATCGATTGAAAATCAAATCGATTCCCAATTATCGCCGTCGAAGCGATGGCGACGCGGCTTAAACCGTCGCGCCGACAACAAGTCGCTCTCGTCGACGTATCGCAGTTTCCGCGACAGCGATGCCAGTCTATCGATATATTTGACGGAATCGATTATCGATCAAGAATCGATTACTAACAATGAAGTGGTCAACAGGTTCTACACGCTGCCCAGAAAAGAATCGAATCGATTGAAGAAACCTAAAACTATGAGTAAATCGATTACTTTAACCGATGTATCCGAATCGCAGAGAATCGATTTGTCGATGAAAGTCATCGATACGGCGAAAAGTCAATCGATTGGCAATTTGGAATCGGTGTGCGAGGCGTTTCGCGTCTGGTCGCTGCGACGTTGCGTCAAAACGCTGACTGGACGCAAGCTGTCGCAGTGGCGTAAGTTTTTTTTTTTTTTTGACCAGTGGAATTTTGATGTCAGGAATGTGGTTACTCGAGATTCTTAAGATTCTGGGATTCCCGATTGTAAGATTCTTAATTCTAAGATTCTTGATTCTTGATTCCAAGATTCTCGATTGTAAGATTCTGGGATTCTTGATTCCAAGATTCTCGATTGCAAGATTCTTGATTTTGGGATTCTTAATCTGTTCTGTGATTCTTGATTCCTAGGAAGATTCTTGATTCGAAAATTCTCAATCTGTTCTGTGATTCTTGATTCCAAGATTCTCGACTGTAAGATTCTGGGATTCTTGATCGTAAGATTCTTGATTCCTTGGAAGATTCTAAGATTCCAAGATTCCCGATTGCAAGATTCTTGATTTTGAGATTCTTAATCTGTTCTGTGATTCTTGATTCCTAGGAAGATTCTTGATTCCAAGATTCTCGTTTGTAAGGTTCTTAATCTGTTCTAAGATTCTGGGATTCTTGATTTTAAGATTCTTAATCTATTCCATGATTCTTGATTCTTAGGAAGATTCTTGATTCCAAGAGTCTCGATTCTAGGATTCTGGGATTCTTGACTGTAAGATTCTCGTTTGTAAGATTCTTAATCTGTTCTGTGATTCTTGATTCCTAGGAAGATTCTTGATTCTAAGATTCCGAGATTCTCGACTGTAAGATTCTTGATCTGTTCTGTGATTCTGGGATTCTTGATTCTAAGATTCTCGATTGTAAGAATCTTGACTAAGATTCTTGGTTCTTACAATGATTCTTGATAAGATTCTTAGGATAATTCCTGATTCTGGACAAGATTCTTGGTTTACGTCATAGTTTTCGATAAGATTCTTGATAAGATTTCTTGGTTCTTAGAAAGATTCCTGATAAGATTCTTGAAGATTCTTAAGATGATTCTTGAATCTCAGGAAGATTCTTGGTTTGCCTTGTGATTCTCGGTAAGATTCCTGATAAGATTCTTAGGATAATTCTTGATTCTTAACTAGATTCTTGATTTTTCTTATGATTCTTGGTAAGATTCTTGATTCTCAGGAAGATTCTTGATAAGATTCTTAATTCTTAAATCTTAGATTCTTGATTTTTCCTATGATTCTTTGTAAGATTCTTGATTCTTGAATCTTAGATTCTTAATTTTTTAAGATTCTTAATTCATTTGGTGATTTGTGTTCAGTATTATCCGTTAGTAACAACTGATAACATATTTTGAAATTTTTGCATCACGGGATTTTAACTAGATAACACTTTGCAACTGTTGATAACAAGATGATAACAACTGATAACGCAATCAGCATTTAAATGGACTCGAAAGAATTTTCGCCCGGGGCAAGGCTGAGGTCGTCGTCCACTCCCCTTTAACTGTTATCAACGTGTTATCAGCTGTTATCAGTATTAATTAGTAATTATCAACGTGTTATCAATGGTTACCAACGTGTTATCAACGTGTTATCAGCTGTTATCAGTATTTATTAGTAATTATCAACGTGTTATCAAATGTTATCAATGGTTATTAATGCATTATCAGCTGTTATCAGTAATTATTAGTAATTATCAACGTGTTATCAGTTCTTATCAACGCGTTATCAATGGTTATCAATGCGTTATCAGCTCTTATCAACGTGTCATCAGCTGTTATCAGTATTTATTAGCAGTTATCAACGTGTTATCAATGGTTATCAATGGTTACCAACATGTTATCAACGTGTTATCACCTGTTATCAACATATTATCATGTATCACTTTCGTATACCGACGTCTTTTGCGATTCGTTTGGCGTTCTTCGTTGATAACACCTAATAACACGTTGTTAACCCGTGATAACACATTGGTAACCATCGATAACATCTGATAACACCTGATAACACAACCGTTTCTCTATAATCACGCACCTCTATTGCAAAGCACCTCAACGACTCTTTGACAACACGTTGATAACAAGTTGATAACACATTAGTAACCATTGATAACAGGCTAATCTGAGGCACAGGGAAACTTACTGAATGGGAAGTATGCAGGTTCCAGAGGGGAAAAAAATTCCAAAACTCCGTGACCCCGCTCCGTTCCGCGTGACCCGACTACATAAGTAGCTACACGTCTGTGTTTCCACTCCGCAGGGAAATTTCCTGAAAAGGGAAACATATGGCAATAGGGAAAAAGGGAAAATCTGGAAGTATGCTTTGTGTTCTAGCGCGGAGGGGAAGAAGGGGAAAATTGGGCCTGGAAAGGGAAACATGGCAATTGGGGAAAAGGGAAAATCTGGAAGTATGCTTTGTATTCTAGCGCGGAGGGGAAGAAGGGGAAAATAAGGGAAGAGAGGAAATGGGGCCTGAAAAGGGAAACATGTGGCAATAGGGAAAAAGGGAAAATCTCGGAGCATGCTTTGTATTCTAGCGCGGAGGGAAAAAAGGGGGAAATAAGGGAAGAGGGCAAAATGGGGCCTAAAAAGGGAAACATGTGGCAATAAGGAAAAGGGGAAATCTGGAAGATGCTTTGTATTCTAGCGCGGAGGGGAAGAAGGGAGAAATAAGGGAAGAGGGCAAAATGGGCCCTGAAAAGGGAAACATATGGCAATAGGGAAAAGGGAAAATCTGGAAGTAAGCTTTGTATTCTAGCGCGGAGGGGAAGAAGGGGAAAAAAGGGAAGAGGGGAAAACGGAGACAATGAAAGGGGAAACACAGCTACGCGTTTCTCCCGTCGAGGAATTTTTTAAAAAACATTTTTCTAACTTATTATTATAAATATTGTAAGTAAAATAATATAATAAGTAACAGATAACACGTGATAACAGGATGATAACAAACGATAACACTGTCTAGAGACCGTGAATAAGAGTTTGACAAGGAGCGATAACATATGATAACACTTGATAACAGGATGATAAAGAGTGATAACACTATCCAGATACTTTGAATGAGAGTTAATAAGGAGTGATAACACGTGATAATAGGATGATAACATGATAATAACATTGATAACACTGTCCAGATACTCTGAACGAGAGTTAATAAGGAGTGATAACACGTGATAACACTGTCCAGATATTCTGAACGAGAGTTGATAAGGAATGATAACACGTGATAACACTGTCCAGATACTTTGAATGAGAGTTGATAAGGAGTGATAACAGGTGATAATAGGATGATAACACGTGATAACACTATCCAGATACTCGGAACGAGAGTTGACAAGGAGTGATAACAGGTGATAACACTCGTTTTGTGAGTTCAAAGCTGAGAATTTATTTTGCTTTGGGTAATTAATTTTCAGCAGCTTACCAGAAGAAGAAAGCTGGGAAGATTACGCAGCTTCTTCTTCCATAAGCGGAAACACTAAAAATGGGGTCGGAAACCTTGCAATCAAGTTGTTATCACGTGTTATCACGTGTTATCGTATGTTATCAACTGATATTCAGAGTCTCCAGTCAGTGTTATCACTAGTTTTCATCCTGTTATCAAATGTTATCATCCTGTTGTCACGTGTTATCGTATGTTATCAACTGATATTCAAAGTCTCCAGTCAGTGTTGTCACTAGTTTTCATCCTGTTATCAAATGTTATCAAATGTTATCAATTTGTTATCACTCTTTACCATCGTGTTATCACGTGTTATCAATGTTACCAAATGTTATCATATGTTAACAACTCAAATCTCAATCTTCAGTTAATGTTATTACTATTTATCATCCTGTTATCTACTTATTATCGTACGTTATCACGTGTTATCAACTCACATTTCAATCTCCAGTCAATGTTACCACTGTTTATCATCCTGTTATCTACTTATTATCATATGTTATCATTATGTTATCACGGGTTATCAAATGCTATCAATCTGTTATCACGTGTTATCAACTCATATTTCAATCTCCAGTCAGTGTTATCACTGTTTATCATCCTGTTATCTACTTATTATCGTATGTTATCACGTGTTATCATATGTTATCAAGTAATCTTCGCACCCCCGTTAGTAGAAAACTACTGAAAATTACTGGAAGAAACTGAAAAAAAAAACTTGTAATTACTGAAATCTTGGCGGCTTGTCAGAAAACGTCAGAGGAATTTATTGCATTTCCTCTTGTGCAAACCATTCCACCCTGTTATCACCTTGTTATCAACTGTTCTCAGTTGTGAAATGTTATCAGGCATTATCAACTATTATCAGCTGTTATCAAGTGTTATCATCATGCTGTCAAATGTTATCGTGTTATCATCTTGTTATCACCTGTTATCAGTTATTATCAACTCGGATATCATCTTGTATCAACTATTATCAGCTGTTATCAAGTGTTATCATGATGCTGTCAACTGTTATCATCGTGTTATCAACTATTATCAGCTGTTATCAAGTGTTATCATCTTTTTGTCAACTGTTATCATCGTGTTATCAACTATTATCAGCTGTTATCAAGTGTTATCATCTTTTTGTGAAATGTTATCAGGCATTATCAACTCTTATATCATCTTGTTATCACCTGTTATCATCTTTTTGTGAAATGTTATCAGGCATTATTAGCTCCAGGGATTGCAGATTTAGCTGCTAAGGATCGCTGGTCTCGGGGGGAAAAAAAATTTCACTTGCGGTCGAGTGGGATCGAACCCACAGACCCAGAGGTGAAGGGCGATGGTCAGTGTTGCCACTTTCAGTTTCCCCTCTTTTCCCTCTTCCCTTATTTTCCCCTTTTCTCCTCCGTACTAGAATACAACGGTATAGTATTTCCAGATTTTCCCTTTTCCCTTATTTTCCCCTTTTCTCCTCCTTACTAGAATGCAAGGGTGTAATATTTCCAGATTTTCCCTCTTCCCTTATTTTCCCCTTTTCTCCTCCGTACTAGAATACAAGTGTGTAGTATTTCCAGATTTTCCCTCTTCCCTTATTTTCCCCTTTTCTCCTCCGTACTAGAATACAAGTGTGTAGTATTTCCAGATTTTCCCTCTTCCCTTATTTTCCCCTTTTCTCCTCCGTACTAGAATACAAGTGTGTAATATTTCCAGATTTTCCCTCTTCCCTTATTTTCCCCTTTTCTGCTCCGTACTAGAATACAACGGTATAGTATTTCCAGATTTTCCCTTTTCCCTTATTTTCCCCTTTTCTCCTCCCTACTAGAATACAACGGTATAGTATTTCCAGATTTTCCCTTTTCCCTCTTCCCTTATTTTCCCCTTCTTCTCCTCCATACTAGAATGCAAGTGTATAGTATTTCCAGATTTTCCTTTTTCCCTCTTCATTCGTTTTCCCATTTCAGACCCCGTTTTCCCTTTTTTTCCAGGGAATTTCCCCCCTAAAGTGGAAACACTGGCGATGGTCTTGACCCAAGGTCTTAAACCACTGCTTCAACTGCGGCCTAATCCCAGAGTTCCAATGAGAAATGCAAATGAATTTTTTTTTCTGAACAGAACTTGGAAGGAATGAAGAGAAAAAAAATATTTTGTTCAAATACAAACACGCATTCCTTTTAAAGAGGATTTAAAGTTCCTGGGATAAATACTTAAATTTTAAATGAATTAAGTTGATGGTAATAATATGTAATAATTTAATAATTAATTAATAATATAATAATTTGTAATAATAGAAAATGATAATATAATAATTTATAATAACCGAAAATGATAATATATCATCTGAAATATTTTCAACATTTTTAATATGGTTCAAGTTGATGATAATAATATATAATAATTTAATAATTAATAATATAATAATAATTAACTAATAATATAATAATTTGTAATAATAGAAAATGATAATATATCATCTGAAATATTTTCAACATTCTTAATATGGTTTAAGTATATTTTTCAAATCCCTAAGATAAAATACCTAAATTTTAAATGAATTAAGTTGATGATAATAATATATAATAATTTAATAATTAATAATATAATAATTTATAATAACCGAAAATGATAATGTATCATTTGAAATATTTTCAACATTTTTAATATGGTTTAAGTAGATTTTTCAAATTGCTGAGATAAATACCTGAATTTTAAATGAATGAAGTTGATGATAATAATATATAATAATTTAATAATTAATAATATAATAATATAATAATTTATAATAATAGAAAATGATAATATAATAATTTATAATGATAGAAAATGATAATACATCATTTGAAATATTTTCAACATTTTTAATATGTTTTAAGTAGATTTTTCAAATTGCTGAGAAAAGTACTTAAATTTTAAAGGAAATAAGTTGATGATATTGATAATTTATAATAACAATAGAAATAAATGAAATAGAATGAAATATTTTCAACATTTTTAATATGGTTTAAGTAGATTTTTCAAATTGCTGAGAAAAGTACCTAAGTTTTAAATGAATTAAGTTGATGATAATGATAATTTATAATAACAGAAGATGATAATACATCATCTTAAATATTTTCAACATTTTTAATGTGTTTTAAGTAGATTTTTCCAATTCCTGAGAAAAGTACCTAAATTTTAAATGAATTAAGTTGGTTTCCATGCTTATTTGTATAGGCACGTTATATCATCTGAAATATTTTCAACATTTTTAAATGTAAATGTAATTTGTAAATTTATGTAAATTTAAATTTAAAATGTATTTTAAGTCGATTTTAAAATTCCTGGAAAAAAGTATCTTAATTTTAAATGAATTAAGTTGGTTTTAATGTTTATTTATTATAGGTATTACACATTTATATATTTTATAAATTTTATTTACATTTTTTATATAATATATATTTATTATCTACGTTATATCATCTGGAATATTTTTAACATTTTTAATGTGTTTTAAGTAGATTTTTTCAAACTCCTCAAGTATATGTCTAAATTCCAATGAATTAATTTTGTTTTAATAGTTACGTATTTATGTATATTATGAAATATATTAAGGAAAATGATAAAATAATTATAGAAATAATAACAAAAAATAGAATATTTAATAAATAAATTTAATTTAATTTTAATTTTTATGCATTTATGTGTGTAGAGGTGTATTAATTATTTAATATATATATAAATTAATATTAGAATAATTACGGAAATAATAATAGAAAATAAAATATTTAATATTTGGATTTACTGTTTTTTTTTAATTCTTAAATTAAAATTAAATATTTTGGTCATTTTCAAAAATACGTAATTTATTATAATATTAATAAACAATATTAATTATTATTATTAATATAATTAATTAATATAATTAATTTAATTATAAATAATTAAATAGATTTTTAAATTCCTCAGGTAAAACATCTAAATTTTAATTAATTAACTTTAACTTCAATATTTATACGTAATTATAATTATATGCCTGTGTTAAGTTCCTGAGAAAATTATTATCAAAATGGACGATTGTTGATGCTGAACTTCGTATATAAATTTACTCCAATTATTTTAACTATTGAAATACGCAATAATAAATAATGCAATACGATGAATTACTATACTCCCCGAGTAAATACCGTATTGGCAAATATTTTAACAAATTAATTAATTATTATTATTATTTATTGCAGTGGGAAGTACGAATTCGCGTAGCGGCCGTACGTGTCAGGCCAAGCGAGTGGCTCCGCCCACGGTTCCGGACTGCGGACCGAGTCGCCACTCCGGGTCGAGTTTCGCGTCGTCGGCGTCCTCATCGTCGACGTCTGCCTCTGCCGAGTCTTCGTCCGGCGGCTACGGCTCTATCTCGTCCGGCTGGAGCGGCAGCGGCTCGGCCAGCGACCAGCGCAGCTCCCTGGGCTTTGATGAGGCGCTGCCCCCGCCTCCGCCTTCCCCGGGATTCGCGCCCTTCCAGAAGCAGATGTATCGAGGTAACTTTTTTTCGTTCTAAAAAGCAGAAAAATTATAGAAAATAGTATAAAATGGCGTAAAAAGTAGCAATTAATGTATTTGAAGTCAATAAATAATTATAATTTATGTATTTTTGGGAATATTTTTGCAGAAGGTGAACCCATCTACGGTAGCCGGGGTCTGCCGTCGCCCAATCAGAGTTCAGTTTTCACGTTTCCAGCCAATCAGGTAATCGGTTCAGTTCATTCATTAACTTTTCTTAATTATTTACGTTATTAATGAATTGACCGATAGTTTTTCGATCCTCATAATAAATTGCTTTATTCCGGAATAAACAGAACCAGGTTTATGGACACATTTTGAACCGATCGGGAAGCCAGCCCAGTTCTCCGCACGCTAGAATGGATTACTCCACAACACTCCTTCCGCATCCCGGATACATTCAGCAGGCGTCCCTGGAGGATCAGGGCATTGACCTGACACAGGTAAAGTAGTATTAATAATAATAATAATAAGAATAATAATACACTATCTCCACTTTGCCGGGAAATTGCCTTAAAAAATGAGAATAGTGGGTCTGAAAAGGAAAAAACCAGGAAAAAGAAAATTTGGATTTACAGCTTCATATTCTAGCGTAGGGGGAAAAAGAGGAAAATAAAGGGAAAGGAAACATTAAGGTATAGCTTCATACTTGGCACAGCGGGGAAAAAATGGGTAAAGGGAAATTCAGATTTATAGCTCCATATCCTAGCACATGAGGAGGGAAAAAGGGAAAGTAAGAAAGGAGAAAAAATGCAGGGAAAACTTAAATTAAGAAATACAGCTTTGCATTTAAGCATGAATGGGGGGAAAAGGGGAAAACAGAGAGTGGAAAAAATGCAATAATAATTATGATCAACACTTTACAGAGTCCCGGACGCGAGAGCCCTTCCAGCAGCACAGGTAGCAGCAGCACGGGTCTGAAGAGCAGCACCAGCAGCAGCAGCGCGGTGGCCGGGATGATTTTTCCAGGGTGTCGTCACAGTACCACCAGCACGACGAGCTTGGACAGTGGGCGAGCTTCTTCGTACGAACACGCCCACCGCGGCGGAGGCGGCTCTTCCTCGTGCAGCTCGGCCTCGACGACGACCGGGGCCAGCCTTCACCAGCATCGTATGTCTGCCGGGTCGCAGGACAGTTGCCTGAGGCACAGCTATCACAGCTCGTCGTCCAGCTTGGGTCGTCAAGCAAGTCGGACGATATCCATAGACTCAACGTGGGCGATATGCTGGCTCAAGGCGTTCCTGTAAATTACTTTTAAAATCTATTAGTTGGAGGAGTAGAAAAGTAGTTGTAGTGACAGTAGCAGTAGCAGTAGTAGTGGCAGTAGTAGTAGTACTAGTAGTAGCAGTAGTAGTAGCATTAATAGCACAAGTAATAGCAATAGTAGTAATAGTAGAAGTAATAGTAGTGGTAGTAGCAGCAGTAGTCACAGTGTTAGTAGTAGTAGTAGTAGTAATAGCAGAAGTAGTAGCAATAGTAGTGATAGTATTAGTACCAGCAGTAGTAGTAGTAGTAGTAGTAATAGCAGAAGTAGTAGCAATAGTAGTGATGGTATTAGTACCAGTAGTAGTAGTAGTAGTAGTAGCAGAAGTAGTAGCAGTGGTTAGTAGTAGCAATAGCAGCAGTAGTACTAGTAATGGTACGATATATACTAGTATCATTATTATATCATCGCTATTGCTACTATTACAGCTAGATTTTATTATTATTATCATTACTATTATCATTGTTATTACAATTTTTTATTCCAGTGAATAACACTAATAACAATAATTACTAACAAATAATAATAATAATATTAAAATAATAATAACTAATAACAATAAAACTAAATATCAAACTTCTCTATTTGCCAGGAACACGAAGTTCTGAATGCTTGGCTAGCCGACCTGGGCTTTGAGGAATACTACGACCTCTTCGTGCAGGCAGGCTACGATATGCACACCATAACCCGGATGACCCCAGAGGTACCGATACAGTACAGTCATGTTCGCTTTAAAAAAAAAAAAGGGTACAGCATTGGAAGGTTTCAGCTAGTTTTTTTTTTTTTTTTTTTGCAGTTTATAAAACTAGTTATGTATCAAATTTATTTATTTATTTATTTATTTATTTATTTATTTTACCGGCCTTCAGGACCGCGACATGAAGAAAGATACAGATAAGCTCTCATCCACCAATTCCTAAACTTGACTAAACATGAAATCATGGGACTGGGGTACACTGTGCAAGAGTAGCTCCAGTAGTAAATGTACATTTTCCTTTTTCTTTAGGTGGGCTGGGATTCTAGTAGATTCGAATAATTTTTCTCGTGATGAAAATAGTGCATTGAATTTAGTTAAGTTGAAGATCAGGTCAACTCTATCTGAATTAAATGAACGGATATTATCAAGTGATATTATAATATTCTTCCAAAAAAAAACTAAGAAAAAGTGACGTTTAGACTTATCCTGCTGTACCCTTTTTTATGGACATGACTGTACAGTACAATCCAATAATAATAATATATGAATTCCAATTAATAATATGTTAAAAGTAATTTTACAGAGACATAGGAAGATATTAATAATACAGGAATATATATATATACCACAGTAATGTATCAATATAAAAAATAAGCTAGCAATACTTAAAAATACTATAAATACATTGAATATGAATAAATATAAATTAGAATAGGAAATCTATATATTAATACCAAATAATCAACAACAAAAAAAGTTTTAGCAACATGATAAGAATTCACAGAATACTGTGCTGTTCCGTAACGTATTATCTAATATGCTTTATAGCTGGACAGAAGATTTAGCTTTTTAGATTAAGTACATTTTATTAATGAACTATTTCCAACTAATAATTTGGTTATTACTAGGATTTGACGGCCATCGGAATACAGAAACCGAACCACCGCAAGAAACTGAAGGCTGAACTGGCGCAGCTCAACATTCCGGACGGCCTTCCGGAATTCATTCCCGTAAATCCCACATTTTAATTTTATCACAAATTAAGTAAATATTTTCCCCATTTGATTACAATACATTTCGAATTTTAATTAGTAGTCAAGATTTAAGTTGTTTTAATAATAGAATAATTATCCATTATATTAATTAAATTAAAGTTGTACTAGACCGTAGTGGGGTTTCTACGAGTACTTTCCCAAACCCCCACTACGGACCAGTGCGAGCTTGAATGGGAAAATCAAAATAATGGCAAAAATAGTCAGTAATAGTTTAATTCATCATATTTTCGGTATTTTATATCTTAATAGCCTTAATTACTCAATTAATTAATTAAATTACCTTATTGAAATTATTAAATTGATTATAGGATACGTTGGAGGAATGGTTAGCCTTGCTGGGCCTGGCCGAGTACAGCCCCAGTCTAAGGCGTCAGGGCTACCGGACGGTGGAGGACGTGACGCAGCTCACCTGGGAAGATCTCGAGGACTTCGGCATCTTGCGCCTGGGCCACCAGAAGAAGATCCTGCTGGCCATCAAGCGCGTCAAGGACATCCTCTCCGGCAAGTGGGTCCCTCCGCCTGCTGTCGACGCTTGCTGCTACAGCGCGGGCGAAATAAGCTGTCCTGAAGTTAATAGTGGCACTCTGCAGTATCGAGCTTCGCACTACGCTGTCCCGCCGCCGATTAGCACGCTCAGAATGCCTCAGCAGCAGCTTTTGTATCAGTACAGGCAGCCCTTGTACCAACCAGACGTTGTAGCAATTCAGGTATCCATTATAAGAACTGGTTAATTTATTGATAACTAATGTTTTTTATGTTTGTAGGTTCACCGTAACAAATCAACAGAGGATCTACGGCCGTTCCAGGCTGCTGGTGTGTCTGCAGCAACTAATCCCAAGCTTCCGAATGTGCCACAGTTCCAGAACCAAGGCGGCCAGACGTTTTACAAGACGCAGTGGCGTCAGCGAAGCTTCGAGGAGGGCGACATTTCCCCCGTGAACGAGTTGGCCCTTCAGCAGCAGCAGCAACAGCAGCAGATGCTTCATCAGTGCATTGCAGCGGGTGGAGGCACTTTACCGCGGCCCCGGGGAGCTGTCAAACCGCGTCCCGTGGCTAAAGTCTGCGCCAAGACCCGCGCTGAGGAAGAAGACGTTTACAAGCCCTTCACTTCCAGTCAAGTAATTCAAACAGTGCTTTCACTTCGCGGAGAGATTCCCTGGAAAAAAGGGAAAATAAGGGAAGAGGGAAATAAGGGGAATTTCCTGAAAGAGGGGAAAATAGGGGAAGAGGGAATTTCAGAAGAACGGTACTGTTTCCTTGAACGGAGGGGAGGGGCAAAAACAAGGGGAAATTCCCTGAAAAGGGTTTAAATTAAGCGAAGATGGAAATTTAGAAGAAAAGCATTTTTTGAAGGGAGAGGAAAGGGGAAAAACAAGGAGAAGTTCCCTAAAAAGGGTTAAAATTAAGGGAAGCTAGAAATTTTCTAAATTTCTATCTTCCTTAAGAAAAGCATTTTTTGAAGGGAGAGGAAAGGGGAAATTCCCTGAAAAAGTAAAAATAAGGGAAGTTGCAAATTCAGAGGTACAGCATTATTTTCTTGTACGGAGGGGGGAAAGTGGGGAAAACAAGGGACAATTTCATAAAGCTTTTTGTTTTTGCACTGAGGAGAAAAGAAGGAAAACTGAGAGTGGAAACACAGAATCCAGCTAGAATACATTAAACATGAATCAATTTAAACGCGAACTAATCTTTCGGGTCTTTCCTTAGAATCGGAGCTTCTCGCGCAGTGTATCTCAGCAACAGCAGCAGCAGCAGTTGATTTACGGCAGCCTAACCAGGAAAGCGCCTCCTCTTCCACCGAAGCGCAGCGTTTCGTCTGAAGACGAAGTCTACAGCCAGCTGTCGAAGGGTAGTACACTGCCTCCGCCACCTCCGCTTCCTCCTCCACCGCCAGCCGACTCGCTGAGCCTCCTCTCGTACTCTGAGGACTCGGAAGACTTCCCTCCGCCCCCTGCGCCCATCACCGCCTCGGACTCGTATCTGCAGCACGGCCAGGCAGCGGCTGCCGCTTCAGTCCGCGAGCGCCTTGACAATATCCTTCAGCGCAATGGTGCGGCTAACTGGCCTCGACCCCACGGGCATTTCGCAGCTGCCAATCAGATGAATGCTAGTCGACCACTGTAAATCTTTTTTAAATAACCTATTACTGTTATTTGTTATTCTTGTTTTTATATGTCTATTATATATTATATGTTAAACTTTTTCCCGGAGATGTAGTTTTCTTTTAAGTTTAATTTTTCGTTTAGTTTTACTATTATGTCGATTTCTTTGTCTAATTAATAGAATGCCAAACACGAAGAATATGGCCAGGGACCGCGAGTGCAGTCCTTGCGAAAGTATTGATACTTCCGACACGGAAGTGGGAAGTCCAAACGCAGAGTTTCGGCAACGGAGAAATGGATCAGACGCTAGTTTTAAATCGACTTCCAGCACCGAGTCTGACTCGCTACCCTTTGCTAACGACAATGCTGGAACGATCAAACAGAAGAGTGTTAGACCCCATCCAGGAATCGCTTCTCTTGCTTACACGCTGTCGCCAGCTCAAGTGCGCCGTAATGTTGCCAAAACCAATCAAGGTATTTGCTTCTGACTTTCCAAGTTAAATTGATTTTTTAGTTGATTTTGTTGATTAGAAGCTAGTGATGTCTTGAACGACATCGGCAACATGCTGGCGGGACTAACGGACGAGCTGGACGCCATGCTAGAAGAAGAAACGAAGCAGAAGAATTAAATCATCGCCAACGAGCTTTACTAATCACCGAATTCTGTTTGTTTGATGCGAAATGTCAAACGAATGAAAGAATTTGAAATTTATTTGGGTAAAATTTATCAAAGTGCCTAGTAAAGCTGAATATTCGATTCGTACAGGAAAAAAAACGTCTGTTTGCTTCCAATTATGTTTTTTCCCCCCAAGTTTCTAATTTAAAACAAAAAACTGAATGTCTAACTTTTCATCTATGGCGTGTAAAATAATTAACAGATTTGTACGTATTTGTAAATGTTTAACAGATCAGTTAGTTCCTCGTCTGTCGAGCATTGCTAAGAAGAAGAGATTGAAAAAAAAAATCTTACTTTAATTATACTTGTCAATTAATTACGTTTTGTTTATTAGCTTTCCTGGATTTTTCTCAATACACTAAGTCTAATTTAACAGAACCCAGCAGACGTTTTCGTAGTTTCTTCCACTGTGCAGGGGAATTTCCCTGAATAAAAGGAAAAGTGGGTCCCAAAAGGGAAAAATAAGGGGAAATTTAAGTACCGTCGTCTATGACGGATGGGAAAAGGGGGGATTGATATCTTGATGCGTAAGGGGAAAAAGGGAAACCAGCGCCCTCTTGAAGGGAAAAGGGAAACTTAAAAATGTAAACACTGTTTCCAAGGCAACTAGAAAAAGCTGTTTATGTTTGATCAATGGATTTTTCCACACAGATTGAGGACTTGATAAAAAGATGGCTGGTAAAAGTACGGGAGCTGCCAAAAGTCGCGGGAAAAAGAGTAAAGATGGCTCGAAGAAAATGTCAGGTGACGGAAATAAAGTCAAGAAGAAGAGGTCGAAGGTCAGCGAAGAAACTAAGGCTCGACAAGAAGAGCAAAGAGCGGCTATCGAAGAAGAAAGACGCAGGTTGAGGGAAGAACTTGTGGCTTCGTTTCTTAGGGTAAAATAAAATTAGTTGTATTAGTAATATTTATCTAAATTTTTTATTAAATTTTTTAAAGCATAAGTTATCGCTAGAAGAGGAGACGCTGCGTTTCAATCGAGCAAAGCTGTTGATCAAGTGGCGCCAAACGATGCGAGACTTGAAAAATCAGGAACTACAAAAGCTTCTTATGGATATTAAATTAGATTTCGAAAATCGCCTGAAAAGTAATGAAACGAAAATCGCAAATTTAGTCGAAGCCATCGAAGAAAATGTGAGAAACCAGAAATCGGTCTCAGAAAGACATCAAGAAGCTATCAGCGAAGCGATAGGTAAAATTTAAGTTCTAAATCTCTTAAGTTTTAATTGTAAATTTCATCTGTATTAACAGAAACGCACATGAAGCAGTTGAGTCTGGCGCAGCAAAATTTTGTCGAGGAGCGAAGAGTTGTAGAAAACGAGATCTTCAACAACTGCGATGAGTTTTGTCGAGAGAAAATGCAGATCGTGTCGAGAATTCACGTTCAGGTGCAAAAATCTCAAGACGCTTTTGCACATTGCTTTCAGGAACGGCTGCAAGAATTCACCGACTATCGGGACGAGATCATTAACAAGGTATAACATAATAAATTTAAAGTATATTACAATTTTTAATAAACTTTTGTAGGGATTAGAAGAAACACAGTCGATACGCATGAACCTGGAGCGTTTACTAGAGCAGAAATGGAAAGAAATGTTTCAAGTAGCCCCTGATGTGACTCTGGATCATGAACGATGGCAACTCTACTTGAGCCTCGTTAAAAAAGACACGGCCTACAGTATCGAGCACGCAAACGACAAGCGGAAAATAGACTTGCTCAACAGTAAAATAACAAAATACAGCGAAATCTTGAAAAAACTTGAAAGTTCGGAATGCGAGGAAAACGTGGCTTGCGAACAGTTTCTCGAGCAGTCGCAGGAATTCCAGAAGAAGTACCGCAAACAGCTGCGGGACGAAGAAAAATCGTGCGAGGCTTTGAAAACGTTCAGCTCTGAATCGCGTGAAACTATTGAAGTACGAACATTATTCCTAAAACATTTTTACTCTTTAAATAACGAATATTCAGTTTCTAGAAGGTTGTCTACAGAAAGTAACGGGAGTCCTGCGTTTGGCCCAAAGGTGCGATTTGCAAATTCTGAACGAAACCAAAAGTTGCGATGGTTCGTTGGCAGAAAATAATCTGCGAAACGAAGAAATTTACGGGCAGCTGCAGACTTTCTGGTCAAAATTCAACGGGGCCCTTCTCGAGTGCCTCGCACTGAAACGTTACAGCTCAAAAACTAATTCCGCTGCTGAAGAAAAGAAACTGGATTTTCAAATTACAGGAACCAAAAAATTTTAGAGAAAATTTAATTATTATTCTTAATCCATCTTTTTAAAGTGGGCGTTGTATTCTTTCGCATCATATTTGAGTAAATAAAGCAGATTTCGTTTGAATTGTACTCGCAGTATCTACAAATTTTATTACAACACGAATCCAATTAAGTTGTCAAAAAATTATTAATAATTGGGGCCACTCTTTCGGGATGAGTCAAGTGGACGTGATGCCCGCCTTCGACTGTGTGGTACTCGACTCTTTTCGACTTGGTTTTAAATGCCTCTAATTGCAGCATAAGGTCTTTCTCATCTTCAAACCAGGGACCATGCTCTGCTTTAATGACCAGCACATCGCACGTGGTGTTTCGAGCTAAAACGAGCTGATCCTCGACCGGGGTGAAACTTAGCGGAGCTGCACGCAGCCGCAGATCCCTGCGAAAAGCGAAACCATCTCTAACTGATTTTAAACCTCGTTTGAGTAAAATTTCGGCTGCTTTTCGGTCTAGAGACCCACCAGAACCTTTAATGCTTAAATCAACAGCTTTTTCATAGGACACTACTTTAGGAGGGAGTTTAGTTTCAGCTTCGGATTTCAGAATAACGTCTGCGGATTTTCTTAGTCTTATGTGAATTGATTCTGAAATCGTAACCTGAGCTCTGAAGATGTCTATTAATATAATTTTATCAACTGTTTCCGGGTAAACACCTGCGTAGAGTGCTGCCATGGCACCTCCAAAACTGTGACCGAGAATCGTGAAGTTTTCCCATCCGAGTCGAGTTGTAAGTTGACGGATTCGGGGCAGACATTCGATGAACTGATAGCTGATGCCCTGCGGATAATGAGACGATAAACCGTGCCCTGGAACATCGATCGCCAGAACTCGAAAGTTTTTCGGTAGGAGAGGAGCGAGCAAGTCAAACGTTCCCGCGTTATCGAGCCAGCCGTGTATGGCGAGGACGGGCTTCCCGTCGGCAGGTCCCCACGCTTTTGCTTTTGGTTTAAAAGTTTAAAACAAGAAATTAAATTGCTTTTCTCTGTTTTGTGCAAAAAATAAAGCTTACCAGCGATGGACCCCCATTCAAAGTCAAAGGAAATTTCTTCTACACTTGAAGATTTCGAAGTTTCGGAAAGTGTTAGGTTGCGGGGAATCAAATGCTTCAAACGGAAGACTAGCTTTTCTTCTTCCTCCGAAGTCTAGAAAAATTTCAATCAGAAATATGCATTTGCGGGTAAATTTAATTGTTTTTTTTCTCAGTTTTTTCCAATATACTTACTCCTGCCATTCTGTAGAGATAACTGGAAATATCAGTGAACTTTGGCTCGTGTCCAGGCTTATTGTGCTAATGTTATACGGTAAAATTTATCTATTTTAATCTAAGTTTGCATTATCTAATTTTTAATTAAAAGTTAATTTATTTACAGTGCCAAATTATCTCCGGATAACAAAATGACAGACTAAAGAAGTAAGTTAATAATTATTTTTTCCCTAAATCATCAGTCAGCTGATTTATCATATAAGTAATATAAAAAAAATAATTTACATTAATATTGAAACGTTATTATTTTATATAAATGAGTATAAATTTGTAGATATTTTTATGCTTTTAATAAATAATTTTCTATAATTTGATAATAACTTTAATTAAGAATTTAACACTTGAATAAAGCGTAAATTAGTGCAATTTTCTTCCGCTAGATGTCAGTGTTTGTAAACATTTCATTAAATTGTCAACACCCTTCCGGTTCAAAATCGTGGTATCAGTTGCGGTCCTACAACTACAGCAAACATTATCACTGATAATTAAAAATGAGCGCTGCACCTCCGCGGCCTCCAAAACCCGGTAAATAATAGAAAAAAATAACTTAATTTAGCTTTTAGTTTTAACGAAATGATTTCATTGTGTCAGGTCAGGTTAAAGTTGTACGCGCGCTCTACAAATACACCGCACAGTATGTAAGTCTTTTATTTCATTCCATTTAAATTTTACTCTCTCTAATTTTATACTTTTGTTTTTTAAACTGAAAATTGCGACAGCCTGATGAGTTATCGTTCGATGAAGGAGATATTCTGTATATAATCGAAGTCAAGTCTTCAGACCCCAACTGGTTTAAAGCCAAGTGCGGGACGTCTGTTGGCCTAATACCTCGCAACTATGGTATAAATCTTGCTCTGTGTTAGTATTAACTTATTTAAACATTATTTAAACAGTGGAAGAAAGTTCCGAAGTAGTCGACAACCCGCTACACGACGCAGCAAAACGAGGCAACCTCGATTTTCTAGTCAGCTGCTTGCAGAGCGGAGTATCCGTCAATGCGTTGGACAGAGCCGGAAACACGCCACTGTACTGGGCGAGTCACGCGGGACATTTGGACTGCGTGTCTAAACTGCTCGAGTGCCCAAACATCGAAATAGATGTTAGAAATAAGCTCGGAGACACTGCAGTTCATGCCGCTTCGTGGAAGGGTCATGCAGAAGCTGTGTCTATGCTACTTCAGTGTGGAGCTGATACGAATATTGTCAATAATCAAAATTTAACACCGGTAAACTTAGCCAGGGACGCTGATGTATTAGCGGTGCTCGGACGAAATCGCACGTCCGTCCCGCAGGACGTGGTTGATTATATCGGAGTCGATGAGGAGGAGGATTCTGATTAACTAAAGTTAATTGAGATCCTGATGGCTGAATTCCTGTACTGCTTTACTTTTTGTCAAACTTTTTTCGTGTTAAAAGAAAATATATCTTGTCATAATACACTTTGATAACCTCGCGGGCTTGTTTCAGAATAAGTACTTTTCCTTAGGCTTTGATTATTTGCTCAAAATAAAAATTTACGATTCAAGCTATCTCAAATCAAGTTCTATGACAAGTAGTGCTCCCACTTTTAAGGAAATTCCCTGAAAAAAGGGAAATTGGAGTCTCAAGAAGGAAGAATAAGGGAACTGGAGGGAAAAGCGATAATTGGAAATACGGCTCTAATTTACCACAAAGGGAAGAAAAGGAGAAACTGATATTTGCAAGCGAAAGGGGGAAAAGGGAAAAACTGAAAGGTATGAAGAGCCTCCATTTCTGTGGGAAATTCCCTCAGAAAAGGAAATTAGGGAAAAGGGAAATTTCAGTAGATCTTTATAATTTAACGCGGAGGGGAGAAAAAGGGGAAACTAATATTTTTCAAGCGAAGGGAAGAAATAAGGGAAACTGAAACGCTTATCGCAAGATGGTGTTGTTGAATGTTTTGTTGTAGATATGCTGAGGCAATACCAGGGTACTTTTCTGTATAAAAATTTTTATGTCTCATTAACCAGGTACTACTCTTCCGCAATGGAAAAAGAGTCAGGCTCAGTTCTTGTCGAGCGGATGAAATCGCTGATTCCTCCGCTTTCTCAGGAAATGCACAAAGGCCAGGCTGGACGAGTGGGTATCTTCGGAGGCAGCCTCGAATATACAGGAGCCCCTTATTTCGCAGCCATTTCTTCACTAAAGACAGGGGCGGACTTGGCCCACATTTTTTGCCACTCGCAAGCTGCGCCCGTCATCAAAAGCTACAGCCCCGAACTTATCGTTCACCCGCTGCTCAATTCACCAAATGCGAGTAAAGACATTTCAGAATGGCTGCCTCGTTTGCACACAGTAATCCTCGGACCAGGTCTCGGCCGAACGAATGAAGTATTTAAAGTTGTTAAAGAAATCCTGGAAGATGCTAAAAAACGTCAGATCCCGATTATCATAGACGCAGACGGACTCTTCTTTCTGAACGAAAATTTCGAGTTGATTGCAAATTACACTAAAGCCATCTTAACGCCTAACGCTATAGAGTTTACCCGCCTTTATGAAGCAGTTATGGGAGTTTCAATCAAACCAGCCGCGACCGCTGACGAGAAGGAAGTCAGGACCCTTGCTGAAAAGCTGGGAAATGTTACGATTTTATGCAAAGGCAAATTTGACGTCATTTCTGACGGCAAGAAAACTGCAATTTGCGAGACTCTAGGTTCGCCCCGAAGGTGCGGCGGACAGGGCGACATGCTCGGTGGCATTTTGTCCACTTTTGTCAGCTGGGCTTTTTCTAGCGAACTTCAGGAAACCGAAAACGAGTACCGAATTTTATCTGCAGCATATTCTGCAGCTCTGATGGCCCGACTTTGCAGTAGAAAGGCGTTTGCAGAAAAACGCAGAAGTACCCTAACGACAGACATGATTCCTCAGATTCAGTTCGCTTTAGAAGAACTGTTTAATGAATAAAATATACTCTAAAAGAGATGTGATAGTTGGTTAATGGCAAAATGTTCGATCTATAAAGTTTAGAGGCAAGAACTGAATTTGTATTTCATTGGTAACGTTTTGTTACTGTTCAATACATTTCTACGGGACACGGCTAATGCAAATTTACACGTGGATTTTACACACAATCGATTGCTTATTATATGGAATTTTCTTGTTTTTCTCTAATTATGTACACGGTTCTGATAAACCTATAGCAAAAAACTGGACTTGGCCTAGATTTCTAATCAAGCAAAATATCTAAAGGAAGGAAACTATAGCTACGATATAATGATTTGAGATGATTCTGCTCAAGAACAGTATGGGGTTGATGGTTCAGGAAAAACTGAAAATTAATTCTTTTGCCAATTCAAGAATCGTGGAAATGTTTAAAAATGATTCCTGATATTTGGGAATCTTTTCACAAATCGCAAATATTCAAACCGAGAGCTTCAATGCGCTGGAAAATGTTCTTGACGTAGCTACTAACTTCCACGCTCTCCGACTGACTGCGCACCAGGAACGGGTGCTCCAGCAGCTTCGAGTATTTCGGCCGGGCACGTGCTTCTTTCTGTAAACTGGGGGGAAAAAATCATTTTAATTAGGCTTTACTATATACCTATAATTCTTTGATTATTTATTATTTCATATTTACATCCGTTTAAAATATATATTTACCAATTATTGACCATGTCCACGAATTCCGAAGAAAACGGGCCTTCCTGAACAAGATTTCCTCGTCGATTTTCCACTTTGTGGGTCGGGCTCCTCGAGTAACTGGAAACCAAACGGGGAGGGTCTCCGTGGACCACCTAGAATAATTTAAATCGCCATTTACACTTAAAGCAAAATAGAAATTAATAAATGATAATAAAATTCTAGACTAAACAATATCCGAACCTGAATTATAGTCAATACTGGAATTAAATACAAAAAAACTCAACAAATAATAGATTTTAGCTTCAGACTTAAAAATTTTTAGAATTTAAAATAACATAAAATAACCGAATAAATACGAAATCTTTTTGATGAAATTTGATCGAACTTCTGATATGAAATATAATACAAGTAATTAAAAATAAAGTGCTTATTTATTTGAAACCTGTGTAAGTTGGTCAAAGACAGAGTTCCACTGCGGATATGGAAATTTCCCAGTGGCTATTTCAATCAGAGTGATTCCTAGGGACCATACGTCACTGCGGATATCGTAACCCTGGGCCGAAGACTGCGGATCAATGCGTTCAGGCTTAAAAAAAGAAAAAAAAAGAATTAGGTATAAGTACGTATTTTTTAAAAACAAAATGCCAAAATATGAAATGGAAGTATCGGGATAAATTTCTACTTTGATAAAAACAAAGCAAAATATTTTGGAATAAAAGTAATAATTAACAAAATTAAAATGCTCATAGTAATAACAACAATTATAATAGTATAATAAATAATAATAAGTAATAATAAATGAATAATAATAAAAAATATAAGTATTTTTACAGCCATGTAGGGCCGGCATCCTGCATCTCGTGTCTTAGCAATCGAGTCGACTAGTTGACCCGAGATGCCGAAATCACACAGTTTGATGTTGCCCTTGCGGTCCATGAGAATGTTTGAAGGTTTGACGTCGCGGTGAATGATTTCTAGTTTCTCCTTCAAGTAATTTAGAGCCAGCACAGTCTACAAATACCAAAAGGAGGAAAAAATCAGATTATTGGTTAATTACGATATTGATTAGAAAAGTTTTCTGCGTACGGCAAGAGCGATTTTGCCGAGGATGGGTTCGGGAATTTTCTGCTGCAGCTGCTGGTGAACGAAACGGTAAAATTTGTCCAGAGATATGTCCATCAGTTCCATGCAAATCCAACAATCGCCCTAGACACAATCAATGAAAATATACTGATTTGCATTTGTAAATCATAATATTATTTTCAACGTGCAGGAGATCTGCGTCAAGTTACCTCGGTAAAGAGAGCACCATAGAATCTGACGATATAAGGGCAGTTGTTGCTTCCTTTGACGACATCGAGGTCCATCAGCAGTTGCTTTTGCTCATTTTCGTCCACCGTTGACCGAATTCGCTAGCAAACAAAGAACATGTTTTAAAAAAACGCTTTTCACATAAATTCCATTATTAAAGAAAAGCAAAACTTATTTGTGTCATCACTTTGTATTGGCAGTTATTACCTTAACTGCCATGACAGTCTGACTTGGAATGTGGATCATTTTGTTGACGCTACCGAAGTTCCCGCGGCCTATTTCACCGTAATCTTCCAGATCATCAGATGTAAAATTGTACACCTGCAAAAATTGGTAAATAAATTAACCAAAATAGTCAATATAAATATAAGTGATACAAATAAACACAGAACATGGTTAAACATATAATAATTTCGCAAATAACATACACAGTTTACTAAATTATATTAAGTTAGTTCTAACTATTATCATTACTAATTGATATTCGATTATTAGAACGAGAAATAATATTACAATGTCTGGCGAGATCTGAAGCGTCCCGGTTGAATTAACGTCATGCGACATTCTCCATTTTTCCCTTGAAAAAGATTTTCATCAAATTAAGGAAATAACAAACAAACGTCAAATTAAAACTTACACTGAGAAATTCTGAATTGGCGTTGTGTTTACATTACTAGGCTGAGGCGTTCGGACTTGGTTTCCCGAGAAAGACAATGGCGGCAGTTTCTTGCGTCTGTCTGTTACGTATAATCACACTTATTTTAGAGCAAAATTTCCAAAATTTTAGAGTAATATACCTTTACATTCGTCTAGCTCCGACATTTTGTGGATACTGGTGTTTTTTTTAATCAATGGTTTTCCGCTAAAAACTAAATGCCTTTACTTGACTCCCGACTTCTTCGAGATTTCTCGTACAAACTGTTTCTTCGGAGAAACAAATTTTACATAAACACGTAAATTTCTTAATTCTAAAGGAATTTAAAGAGGGATTTAATTATTTTTTTCCCGACTTTATGTGGAATTATGCTTTCTGCCAGATTGAGCCGAAAACACAGTATAAAGAACATTCAGTAACACGGCCAGTCCTATCTCCCCATGTTAATGCAGCGAGCGCGAAACTAGCGCCAGATTTCTGCGGATGGCTGCTGTTGGTACTAAGGCTGCATCGAGAAAATCTAAGGCTGGGCGGCTGAGGTTTCGAACGCTCGTAGTACCGACAACACTCATCCGCAGAAATCTAGCGCTAGTTTCGCGCTCGCAGCATCAACATGGGGAGATAGGACTTGCCCTGTTACTGGATACTGCGGCCGAAAAATAAATGTCAAAATGTCGCAACCAAACAATCACCGATAATGACGTCATAGTAATCGATAGTGACTGAACTATCGCAAACTAACTATTTATTAATAATTTTGTAACTATCAATATTGATGAACTCTAAATTATCTCTGATTAAAAAAAAACTACGTTTATTAACAGTGGGCGTAAAATGCGAGTTCAACATTAGTATATAAACTAAGTAGTTGGCGTTTTGCAAATGATAGTTCATAGTTTCGATAACAAGTAAGCAGTAAACGGGTGCGGGGTAAACTGCAGAATGCAAAACGCAAAATTAGCAAGCAGGCAAGCACATAGTAAATTTCGCTCGGCTTCCAGCTGCAGTGCTTCCACTTCGAAAGGAAATTCCCTTGAAAAGGGGAAAAAACTGCGTGGCACCGGCCGAAAAACTGCTACTGCGGTTGCATCAATGTCAATCACAGCAAAACGTACAAATAATTCACTTGTCCAAAAAGGGACAATTTGGTTTATTGCATTAATTTATACGTTATTAGCACTACAATACTTCATTGCACTGGCTAAATTCGTAAAAAAAAGGGGGACAAAAAGTGAAGTTCCGCATATACTGTTTCAAGCTGTGAGCAAAAAGTGACTTCACTTCATTGCACACATCCTGTGCGCTATTTTAAGCATATTAATAAAATTTTAAGTTTATCTCGTGTCCAAAGGAATGGATTCTCATGTCACAGAGTTAAGTTATCGCACCTGTTCAGTATACTGATGCTCAACGTATGGTATTGTGCAGCAGACGGTAGATATCTTTACTTAAGGATATACAGAAAGACTAGTTTCTCAAAGAGAGCCTGAAGTTTTGCAGGTAGAAAGGTCGTTCACGTGATCGTGACCTCCTGCTTATTGAAATAAATATTTTGTTCGGCACAAAAATCCCTGGTGAGCGGGATGCAGTTGAAGTAGCCAAGGATACTGATGATTCGTTTGTCCTGGACGGGCCATACGTACAGCATCAGAACCAGGCCAATCACAAGTAGCAAGGTCAACACAAGGCAAACACCAATCAACAGCAGCTTCCTGCGCCGGTCGTACGAACCCAGTGCAATGAACGGCAAAAAGGCATACGACAACAAGGCTCCAGAGATAAACCTGTTTAAAAACCATAATTAGAAACCGAGTTTAGTGTTTTTCAAGGAAATACTGGAATACCCGAATATGTGGGCAAAGTTGTCGACCCACGGGACGAGTCCTAGAAGGAACAGAATAGCCACAAAAGCCAATAAGCGACCAAGGGCTCTCCAGGGCGTACGCAGAAGTTGCCAGGCGTGTATTACTTCCACGCAGAGGCAGGCAATGAGTCCGAAATGCGACCCTGAAGGCCCCACTTCGGCCCGGTAAGGGACAAACAAGGCCGACGCTAAGTTTCCGATGATTCCAGAACCCAAATAGATGATCCCTATGCGGACGGGACCGGCCAGCTTCTCCAGATCCCGCATAAATATTATTTGAAAGGTGACAGAAACCGCGACATGAAGAATCCTATAGAGACAAGAAGATCATTTGAACGAAACAAAATAAAATAATTCAGATTGATTTAAAAAATATTGATAAAATATTTGAATATTATAGCAGTAATTAAATAGAAGCTAAATTAAATAAAAATTTTTAACGAGTAAAATATTGCACATAGTTTCATTTACACCATTTGTCTAAATGCATAAGCATTTAGACAAATGGTGTAATTTTATTTTATTAATTTTTAATATAATTAAATAATTTTTTTTAATATAATATAATTTGATTATATAATTTAATATAAATTTAATATTAATAATTTAATATAAGTTTTTAATACAATATTAATTTTATTTTTATTTTATTAATTAGATTAAAATTAATATTAATTTTTTTTAGCTAATTTTATGCATGTTGTTTGAATAATTAAGTAGTGAATAACAATTATGACATTACTGAATACACCTTAAATGTATAATCCTAATTTTCCTGAACACAATATTCATAACCTGTCAAACACAACTACTACTACTACTACTAATAATAATAATAATAATAATAATAATAATAATAATAATAATAATAATAATAATAATAATAGTCAGAATAATATCAACTGGAACAATAATAAACAATTTTATTATTATTATTGAAAACTGGTTGATACCCAGCGTGAAGAAAGAGCGAGATCCACAGTCGATAGACTTGGTCGGGGACATCTGGATTATAGAAAGGCAACATACCGCAAACATCGTTCATGCAAGAGACCTGCAAGACACCCAACCAGCAAGATATAAATATATAGAATATATAATACATGTTGTGCTAAATATTGCAAAAATGTAGATAAATACACAATCGAAACTATCCAACTTCGAATGAATTTTTTACAACCCATGTCTAGTTCCATAGTTTTATGCGGAACTATTAAAACTATCTGTTACCAACGAAACTTGTATTATAGTAACTGCATCTTCTTCATGATGTTTCTATTATCCATTTTGTTTGCGTGTTACTTATATTTATTTCATACCCTTTTCTATATTATTAATACTATTTTTGTACTAATCTGTTTATGATATTACCAGACAGTTAACTGCAACCCGTTAATACAAGCTTCATTGTTTTACATCCATAAATAGGACTAGATGACATTCTATAGCCTGTGAAGTCAAAGAAATAAATAACCTGAGAACAGAGCGAAGCTTCCTCGTGGAAAAATCCTCTGACAAAATCGCAATACTCTCTCGTGGTGATTTTGCACTCACCGTGAATACCTGCAGATTAAAAAAAAATCAGATACCACCTTCAAAATAATAATTATTAAATATTATAAAATACTAGCTGGTTTATATTTAGTTAAATTACTTAACATGATTATTATTCTTATTGGTGAAATAGTTTAGTAAAAGGGTTCTGTTTACCAAAACAGCACGGATGACCAATGACTTCGCAGACCATGTGTTCTGCTGGAATGGATGATTTTAGCACCAGGGATTTGGATCCAGCATCTAAACGAAAAATAAATTATGAGTTTTATTAATGCAATAGAAAATCATGTATGCTTAACTCGTAGCATTAATAATATGAAAATCTGAAAAATGAACAATTAATGTAATAAAATTATAATCAATGAAAATTACAAACTAATAAAAATTCATATAAAATATTTAACAAGCAAAAATGCTAATAAGTGAGCTCTTGACAGGAGAGTAGTAATTAAATTGTAACACAATTAATATTAAAATCTGTACAGGAACTGCTAATAATAAAATTACCAATATTTCAAATAATTCTGAAAGTTTTCGGCAACTTATGACTCAAATACACAACAAAACTTCAAGCTCAAAATTCGCATAATAATACCTGCAGCGGGTGACCTCTTCCGACACTTGGGCCATTTGGTGATATCGTCAGGCCAATCAAAAGGTGCGATTGAAGATGGCTCTTGGCAGTAACTACAAAAACACCGGAAAAACCAAATTAATTAAAAGAGAAAATAATTGAATTCATTTCAATTAAGTTGCAGTATGAACTGTTGACCAATAAAATGATAACAGAGTTGTTACGCAGAAAACTTATTGGCCAGGCAACGCAGCTTTTTCTTTTCCGTGTCGGGCATTCCAGCTGTGTGCCCATGGCCCCAGGGCTCAGTGCGAGGGAGGGAATTGGCAGACTCTTTCATCAGTCTACCTAGAGTGGCTGGGCCGGGAATAAGCTTCACTTGGGAGTGGGATCGAACCCACAGACCCAGAAGTGAAGAGCGGCGGTCGTAACCGCTGAGCTACCAGCCCTCGGGTAATGTAACTAACTCCCGCACTCTTCTTATTCTTATTATTATTATTAAGTAATAACAGTACTATTATTTACTTCGGATCCTGTCCGCAAACTGATCCAGATGTCCGGCCTCCTGGACCCCCTTGGAACACGTTCCACTTGTTCCAGACTGAAGTCAAATCCTATTTACAAAAAATAAAACCAAAAACATGTAATTCATTTAAACTTGAATATCTTACTCGCTTAAAAAATCATCATTCCATTAGCTTCCTTAAAAGTATACATTTATAAAGGTTGTCCGGTACGGGGGAATAGTGATATCGATATCGTTAAATTTTCGATACATTAAACCTTTTGCATTTCAATATCATATTTATGTACGACTTCATTATGGAGGCAATTTATAATCTATTACACTTATATAAATATCCATAATGCATTAAATCATAGTTTTTCGCGGGATAAGTACTACTTACAGAGCATTCCTCTCTGAGAGCCTGCACGCAGCCGGAATTATCATTGCGGATACAGCAGGCAGTTTTGTTTTCCCTTCTGCGTGCGGCCATGACTCCTTCGTGAATCTGATGGTCCAGTCGCATGCACGGACTGAACTTGGCGCCCATGTGAATCAAGTCGGCCTTGAAAAATGCAAAAAAAAGTATAAAGGTTAATTTAAAATCGTAAAACAAAAGTCTAAGGTCAAGTCTTACAGCGCGAGGTCCGATCCAGAAATTGGCAGGCTCGAAATAGTCGACTTGCTGCAGCGACAGACTCGTCACCAAAACCTACATATAAATAATATAACAATTAATATAATATAAATAATATTATTATAATAATACATAAATGAGTGAATTATAATGATTAACTGATACTGATCTCATATGCGACGTTATTTTAATGCATTATTCATATTTTAATAACTTTCACGTAGTAAGTTTTTTACTGTCATTGGTTATAAAGTCAAAAATTTTATAAAAACAGAAAATTTCGATTACAAGACCAGATCTTCGGTGAAGGTTGAACCCGACAGGTCCCAGGCCGTAAGTAATCAATGCCGTCAACATGACGACAACTTGAACCGTGCAAACCCAGTAAGTGAAGTAGGGACGGTGGTCCTCAAACGAATCCAACTGCTCCTTGATGCGTTTGTCCCTTTCCATGACCGACCGACGGAAGGATCGCCTATTCAATAAACAAAATAATGAAATCATTCAAATGAAAGGCCTATAATGTAGATCCTTACTGCAAATGGTGTATAATTATACTGATTAGTTTTAGTTAATTAATTACAAAAAAATATTATTCTGAAACCTTGTAAGCCGGCCGACAACACCCATGCCATATTCTCTTCTATTGGAGTTGTCAAGAAAGCGATTGACCATAGACATGGCGGGTTGTCCAGTCAAGTCCCTTCTCCATCTACGGCGTTCAGGTTCAGGTTCAATTTCAAGTCTGTGAGGCGGACCGCGAAGAGGAGGCTGTGCCGTCCCTCCACGATCCACTACATCTTCGTATTTAGGCGGAGCAGAATCGAAAAATACTTCGTCTTCCAGAGAGTCAGCGGCAAGATTATCCGCAGCTCCTGCCTCAAAAGTGACTACGGGAACGTTTTCCCTCATCTCGGAAGAAGCCTGGACTGAGACGCTTCGAGAGTGGAGTTCCTCGATTCCAGCAGCAGCAGCCTGGCCGACAGGTCTTCTGAACTTTGACACGGCAGACGCTAGCAAAGTCAGGCCTTCCCACGTCATTTTGGCGACTGATTCTTTTCTTAATCTAGTGCTACTCGCTGCGTAACTTTCTACTGTTTCTTGCAGGACTGGCTCTGAGCCGTCAACTCGGTCTACATCAGTCCTGAGTTCCTCGGCCTGCGAAAATAATATATTAATTTCTGACAATGTTGTGTATCGGTGTATTGGCGAATACTTTTTTATGATATCTGTCAATTTGGCTCAATTGCCAACTTGAACTATTTCTTTGTAATTTTCACGAATATTAATAGTAATGAATAGAAGCATTCATTTTCGTTAATAATACATTTTAAATTTAAATTCAATTTCACCAAAAATGGTATTTGTAAAATATCAGCAACCCACCGATACACAACACTGATTTCTGAATATTATTAAAAGCAAAAAAAAAAAAAAAAAACCAACCTCTTCAGGGCACTCTTTTAAAGGTCCACAGCGTCTAGCAACGAGTCGCCTTCTTCTGTCTACCCACCTTTGCTTTAATTCGTCTTCGTTTTCAGCATCGACTCCAAAAAATACTGCAGTACTCTTCTTGAGGTACCTACACGAAAAACGATCGGTTAGGACTCGGGACTTAACTTGAATTATGTTTTCTAAGCTTACTCCCTCATGGCTTCTGTTCTGGACAGGGACCTGCTGAGTCCTATCCGAGGACCCGCGTGATATTCTTCTCGTTCTGGCGCATTTTCACGCCTGTTGGAATTTCTGTACGATTCTGCTGGGGCTGAAACGGACCTGTGAAGCTCGTGGCGGGAAGGCTCCACACCAGCAGTGTCCGAAGGTCCCAACCGCTCCATTGTACTACGCCTGTAAAACCAAGCCAAACCGTGAACATTTAACGGTATTTCTTATAGAGACTAAGAACAGACAATCAACAAGTCCAGACTGGTTCGGTAGTCAAAACATGTCCGGGCAAAGACTTGAAATATGCTTTATTTAAAAAATAACGAAAAGAAGATACAAGTTAAAAATATTCCATAATAATCAACACTTAAATTTATTATCGGTACGAATGAATCCTAGGAAGAAAAGAGAGTTTTTAATTATTAATTTGGGTTGCGTTATTATTATTCCTACCAACCTATCTCTGCTCTGGGCGCCCACAGCTGAATCAGGTTTACAGCGTTGCCAGATAGAATGTAAATAAATAATTCATTGTTCGTTTATTAAAATTTATTTATTTACTATTACTAAAAATAACAATCAGACTTCAAATTAAAATGTAAGATTAACTCAATTAAAATAAATATGTATAATTAATTATTTAAATATAATAATAATATTCTTTTTGAATTAGAACGTGAAACTGGCGCGAAAATTTGTAGTGTTTTGTTTTTTCGAATGCGGTTGTTGTGTTGCGATTAGCTCTTCTAAGACAGTTCTGTTTATCTACACTAAATATCATATAGATTAACCCAATGCTATTAGGAGATTTAGAAGTTCATGGTAAAAACAAGGAATAATTCAGGTTTGAAATTTTTTTTCCCCAGTATAAACGTTAATAACTTTACCTTCCTTGTTCCACTATACTTGTATCAAACCGGTTCATCTGCAACACTGTTGTCACCAGTTCAGGGTTTCGTGGGTCTGCAACGCTAAAAGTAACTTTGGACGGCTTAATTGAAGGCATTGGAGTATTTTTCTCGCTGTTGTTCCGTTGTATCTTGCCAGAAGAGAACCGTGCACCGCAGAACGGGCAAAACGCAGTCTCGTTCGAACACTTCACAACGAAGTCGCAACACCAGCACCTGAGTAAACGTCCACACTGATTGCCTGACGAACAAATGGAGCTATCAAGTGAATCACAAGCAGAATTTTTTCTTCTGTGGCTTTCAGTGAAGCTGCTGCTGCCATGTCCTGGAGATCTACACTTATCATCTGTGCTGTATCTACTTGCCTGGAACTGGGTGGGAGGTGTTCCTCGGTTTTCCATCGCAATCTGATCCATGCAGAAACATTTCAAGTTCTTCTCCAAGCGATCCAGTACAACGTATTCTTCATGGCGTAACGCACCAGCACGAAGTAGCTTCTTCAGCAGCTTTGAGTTTTCGTCTTTGGACGACATTAGCTATCTGCTACACTTCTATTGCATGAACTAGTTTGATAATTTTCTCGCTTTTTAGTGATTTTTTATTTTTTTTTTTTCAAGAGATCTTGAAAATGTATTGCATAAATATACAATCGAGATTGTTTTTGTCATAACTTGT
The DNA here is from genome assembly GCA_002872375.1 of Eulimnadia texana. Classification (NCBI taxonomy): domain Eukaryota; kingdom Metazoa; phylum Arthropoda; class Branchiopoda; order Diplostraca; family Limnadiidae; genus Eulimnadia; species Eulimnadia texana. The sequence goes on along the minus strand of NKDA01000001.1, from coordinate 34,174,003 downwards.
GGGTCACTAGTCCGAGATAATACATTTACAGACACTGCGGAATAAGTTTCAAAACTCACAAGATCCGTACACTTGTACTTAAATAACAAGTTTCACAAATAAACTTGGAAATACACGTCTGAAATAGACAAAACCTGCTGAAAACACTGCCATACAAAACAAATGGCTTTTCCACTACGCCTGCGATTTATTGATTCAACTCAGCAAATCGATTTCAGACGACTGGTAAATTAATTACACAGTAAATTGTATAACTAGAAATGTAATTAAAACAATGAATGGCAGTTCTTCGTAAAAAAAGACGGTGCTGTTTGTGGTGCTTTTTATGTGACCTTTAACTAGATAGTTTGAACGTAGTTTAAACTTAGGGCGCGTTAAGGCGCTGCAGGCTACTGTAAAAAGACACTGTTAAAGAGAACCGAGAAACTGCAAAAGGGCACTGTGGTGGTGCCTTTTGGAGTTGGATACTTACTCTGTTGTCATGTCACAAGTGTGACCTTAACAGTTTGTGGGTCCCCTATGACAGGAAAGTCAACAGGTTAGTCTAGGAATGGACAAGATCCTACAGCTACACTTAACCAAGGGAATCGTTTACAGATTTGCAATTTAGAAGTATAAAGAGTAAAATGAATGGAGAATGTCAAAACATGAAACTTAGCAGGATATATAGAATGAAGAGAAAATGTATAAATTCAATAACTTACAGAGACCTACCTCAAGTTTGGCGCCATAGCGTTCAAAACTTGAACAGAAGGATAACAAAGATAAGCGCCGTTGCCAGACTTTTCATAATGAAGATGCGCATTGCTTTTATTCCCAACTCGAAAAATTGAAAAATAGCATTTAAACTTTAATATTCCTCCCCAAAGGCCGAAAGAGATCTACTTCTATCTTCGGTTTATTTTACTTAGTTAATTTTAATCGAATTCCAAGTTTGTTTTTGCCTTAATAATGCATTTTATTGTCATGCGTTAGAGCATTGCGGTTACCTACGTTAATATGACGGTTTAGAATAACAAAATTATCTAATCAATTTTTTCTTTCTATGTGTATATTTTTCCATTATTTTATCATCATGCTAATATAATGTTTCGCATAAGACTTACAATAATAAATAAAAATTAAAATACAGATAAATTTTGTCATTAGGACAACCGTAAACATTCGCATTGGCTTCAGTGCTTCAACTTTGGAGGGAAATCCCCTCAAAAAGGGAAAATGGGGTCTCAAATGGAAAAATGAGGGAAGAAGGAATATTGAGGAGAAAATCGAATTTTTCTACTAAATGCTTATTTTACCATTATTTTTTTCTTAAGTAATCGTTAGAAATCGTAAAAATAAGTTCTCATGGATAGGAAAGAATAGACAGTGTAAACGGGGAGAAAAAGGGATAACTGAAATTTTCAAAATGAGGGGAAAAGAAGGAAAATGGGGCCCGTTTTGAGGGAAAACCGTAGACAAAGTGGAAGCACTGACTGGTTTGTACTGAGGAAATAATTAACAGCAGCTGGCATTGGGTGCCTCATTTTGGAAATATTTCGTAAATATGAACACTATTGTGATTTTTGTTGTAGGAAAGCGGCTTTGTAACTATGATAGCATAAACTGTCCTTTGTCTTATCATTGTATCATTCCACGTTTAGGAAATTATTGCATTATTCTGCACAGCAAGTCAGAGTCAATTTTAAGAAAAACTTTATAAGATCTTTTTGCAGGTGCCTTTTTTCCTGAATTTTGCATCTACATATCGAACTTCCTTTTCTACTTTTCACTGACGAAAGCGAAAGAATGAAAGAAGTCGTCCTGTTGAAATGACGTTTTACGTGAAGCCTCCTGACGGACGTTTATCTCTGCCGCAGTTTCACGAATATGCTGTCACTCGACTGCGTTTTCTGCTGTCCCTTTGCAGTTCAAAACACCGGGATGAGGAATATGATTTTGTAAAAAATTTTGTAGCCCTTACAAAAGATCCATATTGGGCCACACATTCAACATGTCTGCAAGAGAGATCGATGCAGGATCGGGCTTCACATTTCATTCTTCAGTAAGTTTACTGTAACTAACTTAAAAAGTTAATTTGGTATCTAAAATCATTTTTTCTCATGAAAGGTTACTCATCTGTGATAGTTATGAACTGAAATCTTCAGTTCTTTTGGCTGAGTCAGTGCTGTTCTATTGCCGCCTGGCCTTTTAAAACCTTCGGACATCAAGCGAAGCCTTTCGGACCTCAAACGACACGCATACGCTTCAAAGGAAATCAACGCGCAATCTTTTCAGCCAGTGCACGAATCTGCAATCGATATCGTGAATCAACTTGCAGCGAAAAATCTGGTTTCGCACTGTTTTTCAGACTCCGGAAAAAACTGCGATGAACACCACGTACAAGGTATCGTACGTTTATTTGTTCAGATTACTTTAAATTCTACATATTTTGTTTTTCAGTACATTATTTACACGTTCTTCCGTTGGTGGCACAGCGAGCAGTAACGATTTCAGACGCTTTCGCCCAGATTTCGTGCAGACAAGTACCTGTTTTGTTGAGACTACTCTTCGAACAAATAATGACGAGTTGTTCTGACTTCGTAAACACAAATCGTGTCGTAAGTATTTCTTCGGGATTTTCTTTAACCAACTAAAATGAAGTTAATTTACAAAATTTTAGTTGGACCCTTCCGATTCCCGCATGACTGGCCTCACTCGAGAGTTGGAAGCAATTTTCAAAGCAAGTCGTCTCGACCTTCATAAAATTTCAGAGCAATCCTTTCCCACTACATTGCAAATACCAGTGATAGAAAATCATAATTTTGCAAATACCCGCCTCGTTCTCAGATCAGAAGATATTGACAAAGTCTCGCGATTCTTCCCGCCCTGCATGAAGAACCTCCACCAAGTCTTAAGGCATCGACACAGGTTAAGGCACAATGCTAGAGTTCAGTATACACTGTTCCTGAAAGAAGTAGGAATGCCTCTAGATGAGGCCCTTAGCTTCTGGAAAAATGAGTACAGCAAAAATCCTTGTGGTTCGCATGTAGGCTGTGACCATCATTGGAACAGAGACGAAAAAAAGTACGAGTACAGTCTTCGACACATGTACGGCTTATCAGGAAGCAAGAAAAACTACTCAGGACAGAGGTGCTCTGTACTACAGGTACGAATTTACAAAATTAGCATTCTAATGTAACACCATGATTTTTCTACAAAATGTAGGCCAGCTGCAGCTCTTCGCATGAGGGTGGATGTCCCTTCGTCTTTGCTGACGCAGACTGTTTACGGGGACTTGTCGCTACGAAATCTCTGAACGATGAAACATGGAAAACTATTTTAGATCTCCGTGAACGGCAGAAGTTCAGCAGCGCTTGTGCTGAACACTTGCGATCCTTGAGAGCTAACGAAACAGAAGAATACGATTTGGGCAAGCCGGCACATTTCTTTTTCCAGTATTTTCCTACGCTTGAATAGATACTCGGTAAAAGTTTTTAGTCTATATTTTATTTTGTAAAAAAGAGTAACAAAGGTAAGAGCTGGAAGATCATACATGAGCAAAAATATTGGATACGCCTGGTTGTAACTGCTCGGCAGTGGCTGTTAGAAGCCAAAAATCCGGCTCTGTGATTTGGAGCGTTTTGCGAAGCTTTGTTGCTAGCTTCCCGTTTTTCCCTCCCTTTCCACGGAACCTTCGTGTAATAAAATCTTTGTGAATTTTGTGATTCCAAATTAGTGTAGTTATTTCTAAAATAATGTACTTCAAAACTATGACGTAAGATTCATTAATTATAATAATAATAACCAACTACCAATTTTTTACTCAATTAATTTGATTGATAAAAGTGATTTCTAATAATAATTATGTTTGTTTTAAGCAAATGCTTAGTGATCGTGATAATATTTACTATTAACAGGATTAACTATTTAGTAGTAGTAGTAAAAGTGAATTTTGCTGTTACTGTGGCTGGAGTTGCTTAGCTAGTGCAATGACTTTTGCTGCTTTGAGTAGAACAGCCCGATGATATGACCGTATTATTTTCTCCCATTTGTGGACATTTTGCGTGTTGAGCTGTTCGAGACACCAGACCACAAACCTGCTGGGCTCTTTGTACGGACGGAGTTGATTCCTATTCACAATTTCCAGATAATAAAAAAAAAAAATAAAAAAAAAAAAAAAAAAATGGAAAAATGGTCAAGTTCGTACTCTGTAGTGTGCAGAAGCTCAGGATCGTTTCCTTCGAGAATATTCATTTCTTCCTGTCTTAACTGACGTTCTTTTCGAAAACGGTGTTCGAAGATGCTGCCCGAAAACTTGACTTGACCCTTTCTCGTCAAGTCAACGAAGGTCACGGGCAGCTCGTTCAAAAATATATCAGAGGCGCTTATGTCTCGTCTTCCATGAATATCAACTAAACCCTGGAAAATGTCAAATATCCAATTATTTTAGTTTTTTTTTGTTTACTTTTGCAGTTTTGAACCTGTAACGAAAGACCAGTGCAGAAACGAGCATTTGCTCGAGCGTATCGAGAATTCTGTTGCATTGCTCGACTCGGAAGGAACAAGGCCAAGACGTCTATAACCTTAAAATACAAAAATTATAAAAACAAATTTATCACACGGGATAATCTTGCAAATTGAACATGTTATACTTTATTAATGGTCTGTTCCGAAGCTCCAATAACGCAGGTATTTCCTCCGGTTGTCAGTAATGCAGAAATTGCTAGGGCCCAGGGAATCGGGATTTCGCAAAAATAATATTTTTGAAGAAGATGGTCTGTGTGTATTTTGTAACAGTTCTGGAATGTGAACGAAATCTGATGTTCAGCTTCTGTAATTAATTCCTTTAATTTCTTGTCCTCAGCCAAACTGCAGTCCTGCATAAAAAAAGCGTTACAATATTATATAGAAAATAGCCAAGGTTCCGTTACCCGAGACAAGCAGAATCTCAAATGGTTTGAAATCTTTGAAGTGAGATGTGCAAAGAATGGCTGAAGGTTCCAGAATAAACTTTCGTAGTCATACGCAACTGCGATGCTGAAAGAGTACATGCAAGGTTCCATGTTCCCATCGAAGCAAAAGGGAAACGTGAAGAAAATCGCTGATTGGGAAATGAAATTGAGGGCCCTGACTGATAGACATGTTTCTCGGATAGTGTCAAACTGCACTTGACTTAGTTTTAGGGATTCGCCAATGACTGTGTGAGTGGCGATATAGTGAGAAATTTTATCTTGTTTATCTGTATGCAAAAGTCTGGTACTTGTGGGTGAAGAAAAATCGACTTCAGACAGTTCAGTTGCAATTTCGTCTATTTCAGTTGTGTCTGAAACTGAATAAGCGATGCTCGAATCCCATTGTTTGACAACTCGAGGCCCCACAACATCGTCCCACATCGACAAAATAAATATCAGGAAATCTTTGCTTTTCTGCAAATCAGACTTAATTTGATACTCAGCCATTTCTTGTATACGAAACAACAGTTCTATCAATAACTGTCTTGTGATTTTCTTTCTTCTACATTTCACGCGAAATTCTGTAAACAAATTAACTTCTTAAGTTTGTAAACAAAGCATAGATTCCGCGCAATGCCTTTTTTGAATACTGAAAAATATTAATTAAGAACTCCAAGTCAGAGTTATATAGAAGTAATTAGATTCAGAAGTATTTTAAAAATCTTTTAATATTTTTTATGAATATTTGCACTTAAGAAGTACAAAAATTTTTTATATAAATAAATAGACTGCTGAAATAATTATACGTTGTGCGGAATATTTACATTTTATGCCTATTCCAACCCTAAGCTGAGCGCTAGCTGAATTTAATAGGAGCAAAATAATGGGGATTCGCGGTTTTTCAACTTATATCAGTCAACGTTCGCATCTTTATTTGCGAGACCACAAACTCCATAATTGCACAATAATCATCGATGGGAATAATTTACTGCATCATTTATACAACACGTGCCCTGGTCTGAACCCAGCGTTCGGAGGTGACTACGACCGCATCTCTTCATATTTTAAAGAATTTTTTGAACTTTTACAGTCTTGCAACATAAAACCGATCGTCGTCTGTGATGGTGGGCTCGATATCAACGGCAGGAAGAGCGAAACAAGACTGACACGAGCCAAACAAAAGTTACACACGTCCTTAAAAGTCAATTCCACGAACCAGGGACGAATTCCAGTCTTCCCGTTGATGGCCAAGCTCACTCTAGTTTCAGTACTTTTTGAACTCGAAATCGAGACCATTCAGACAGAGTACGAAGCTGACGAAGAGATTGCCCTGCTTGCCAGAAGCTGCGACTATTATGTTCTGAGTAACGATTCAGATTTTTACGTACTGGATGTTCAGTTCATCCCTCTGGACAGCCTCTCGCTTTCAGTCACTACAGCCGACGAGAACACTAATGTGCTAACGTGCAGTATCTTCACTCTTGATTATTTTGTCAAAAGGTCTGTTGGTAAAACATCTATTTTTATGCACAAGCTAAGAAAAGTTTATCGCAGAGTTGGACTGTTGGATAAAAAGATTATCCCGATGCTCGGAACGCTGCTAGGTAATGACTACATCAAAGTCAGTCTTTTCGAGAACCTCTTCTCGCAAATACACATGCCCAAAAGCAACAGGAAGATGAGCGATCAGCACCGCAGACTCCAAGCATTGCTCGAGTGGCTGAAAGGCCAGAGTGTTGACGGAGCTTTAAAAAAGGCAAACTTTTTAAACAATTTGTTCATTTTCTATTTCTAGATACAGTTTAATTTTTGATAATTCTTCAGGTATTGTCTTATGTGAAGAAGGAGAGGAGGCCACAAGTTGAAACTGCCATCAAGCAGAGTCTCACAGCGTACAGTCACGACAAGGAATCCGATCTCGACTGCGTAACGATGAGTATTTTCCTCGCGCACAAATTTTTTCAAAAAGTATTGCCCGTTGAATGTTATTTGCCCATGCAGGAAGAAGAACAATCGAAAGATTAATGAAGTCCGGGCTTCCGGAAAAATTTGCGGAAAATTACGCATCCTGTGGAATCCCGGCCTGGGTTCTAGAGATCCGACAAGACGGCAAAGTCCCGTTCCACTCGCAAGTTGAGTCAGCAAACTTCCCGAGCAGCCTGCAGTGCTCGTGGAAGATCCTCGAAATCCTCGGGCTGCTTCTGAATCATAAAGAAAACCGAGATAAAATGCAAGTTTTAACTCGGTTTCAACATAAGCTAGTCTACCACGACTTAGAATTGGACAGAACGAAATTTCCTTTTGAAGTTCCAGATCTGGGAAGAGTTGCTGTAATGGCTGCTGATTGTAAAAAATCTTTTATTACTCAAGTTTTGTTAGACGGAGGTTCAGTAGGAGAGTTGAAAGTCCCAGAAAATTTGCAAATGGTTTTTGCCGTGATCGTATACTGGACACGAAACAGCGTATCGCCCGTTAAATCGTATCATATCGATGCTCTAATAGTATCGATCATCATGTTGTCTGTAATCGATACCAAGGTGGGACGTATTCGCAGTCAGGCCAAGTTTGACAACGTCTCCAAGAAACTGAACAGCGAATTAGACGAAAATTTACACGCAGTTAAGAATCTGCGACATTTTTTCGACTTGGAGCCCAAACTGCGAGTATACAACAACCTCTACGACAAGGACTCGGTCCACACAATGGCAGAATTCCAAGGTGTGCTGTACTACACCAACGCACTGAATTCAGTCTTAGATTTTCCGTTCAAAATGACAAGTACTGGAAAAATTTTCAACGGACTTTTCGTGTACAACTTAATTAATCAGTTTCAGAAGATAGATCGCTTGACTTTGCTACAGAAACTGTTCGGAGAACAGAGTTCTCTGTTAGCGTTTTTCCACGATTTGGCTGGAGCTGTTTATAAACTGGCCCCGTCTTCCGTAATGGAGTTTCAGCTGCCACAACCACTGCCCAGAAGACGAAGAAACAAAAAGAAAGCGAATAAAACAAAACCTGGAAACACACAAGAACTTGAAGAAGATTCTGAAAGCGAAGAGTCTGACGATATCATTTCATTGACTGGCAATCGTTTTGCTTCATTACGATTGTAATTTGTTGCTCAAGGGAAATAAATATTTTTATCTGTATATTGTATTTTGTGATAAATGAATATGTAAGCGCCTGATGGGGCGTTTTTGGTCAACAGTAGTGCTGACCAAGTCCTATTTGGATTGCCAAATAAGATAAAGCGAGTACTTAACTTGTATCAGATTTCATGGAAATCCTGACGGCTACTGAATTATATAAATATCACGGAAGAACTAAAGAAACTAGAGACGATAAACAGATAAGATGTATACATTAGGATGACGGTAGTGCTGAGGTAAAATTCTCATAAACTAGCAAAGCTTGTAGAACATTCTACTATTCTAGCGAAAGGCCTCTCAAGCTTAGGTTTTGAGTCATCGGGGTGGTCGAGAAGTGTTGAGAAACGTAGAACTTAAAGACACTTGCGTCATTTATTTATTTATTATTATTGTATTGAACTGCAGTCCTAACAGGACCATAGTTAAACCCCATTATTAAGAACAAGAAGAAGAATAAGAAACAAAACATGTGGTATGAACAAACGCATGAGAAAATAAAGAAAGCATTGAACAAAACGCGCTAAAAATATTATAATAAGCAAAAGGAATATAAACAAACAAAACTAAATTCATAATAAATTTGGTAATTATAAATCTTGATTAACTAAGCAAGAAAGAGCAAGTTGAAAATTGACAAGGTACACTTGCGTCATTAATAATTCTGTTGTTATACTGTCTATTGCTTAATTAGTACTTTTATATGATACTAATGAATATTCAGTAGTTTTTCTTATTGATATTTTGACTGGAAATAGTAGAGAATTATCTGTAGGGACCTTTGGACTTTTTACGGATTGCTTGGCTGCCAGCGATAAGGATCGTCCTTTTTGAGTATAAACCATTGCTTCCACTTTGCAGGGAAATTTCCTTAAAAAGGGAAAACTGAGTCTCAAAAAGGAAAGACAAGGGGAAATCACGGCTTGATATTCTAGAGAGAGGGGAAAAGGATGCATTGATAGGGAAGGGGGAAAAAGGGAAAATCGTGCCCTCTTTTAAGGGAAAAAGGGAAAACTGTAAGTGGAAGCACTAGTATAAACTCAGAAATCGCAAGAGAAAACGCTTCAGTCGCTTCAGTGCGTTGTTTCAGTAACGGTGGTGCTGCAGTCCTTGAAAACAAGACAAAAAAAACAAAAACAGAACTAGACAACTTAAATAGGGATTTGAAAAATAAACTGAAAAATAAAGAGAAAGTTAAGCCTGTTCGACGATTTTCTGCGTTTCAGGACTGGAAAACGTTGCACCGCAGTTTGATTTGAAGCTACGAGTTCAGAAAAAATTTCAAGAAGTTTATTTACTTCAAGTCGTAATACATTTATACATTTTCTAATACATTTTATGAATTTAAGACTGTATTAAAGGATTTTTATTGTGGTTATTACTCAGCATGACTTGCAAAGTTGTAAAAATTTGCTGTCATGCCGACGTTTGCTTATTTACTATTCATTTATTAATATTTTAGACTGAAAAGTTTGTATTTGGATATTATTTTCAGCCAGAAAAAAATGATCTCGACAAAGAAACTTGTAATCATGAGTTTGATTTCGGCGGCTGTTTTATCGGCCGTTTACGAACTGATGCCCTGGACAGTGCTGTCTCTAGTCGGTTTTGTCTTCGTCTCGTACTATCTCATCGACGCCCTCACTAAATTGCTGACCAACCTCATGCCCCGCCAGCTCATTGACGATCGAGATAGCAAAGCTGTTTTGATTACCGGTAACTTGGTGTTTTCAGCACTTAGAGGGGAAATTCCCTGAAAAACGGAAAAGTAAGAGAAGAGGGAAAAGGGAAAATCCAGAAGTGCAGCCTGTATTCTAGCATGGAGGAGAACAAGGGGGGAAATAAAGGAAGAGGGAAAAGGGAAAAGGGAAAATCTAGAAGTACAGGCTGTACTCTAGCACGGAGGAGAACAAGGGGAAAGTAAAGGAAGAGGGAGAAGGGAAAAGGGAAAATCTAGAAGTGCAGCCTGTATTCTAGCACGGAGGAGAACAAGGGGGAAATAAAGGAAGAGGGAGAAGGGAAAATCCAGAAGTGCAGCCTGTATTCCGGCACGAAGGAGAACAAGGGGAAAATAAAGGAAGAGGGAAAAGGGAAAAGGGAAAATCCAGAAGTGCAGGCTGTACTCTAGCACAGAGGAGAACAAGGGGAAAGTAAAGGAAGAGGGAGAAGGGAAAAGGGAAAATCCAGAAGTGCAGGCTGTACTCTAGCACGGAGGAGAACAAGGGGAAAATAAAAGGAAGAGGGAAAAAGGGGGAAATTGACAGTTGAAACACTACGGCAACATGTCTCCTGTGCACTTCCATCTTTAACCGAAGTATTTATTTATTGTATTTCTAGGTTGTGATTCTGGGTTTGGCAATCATCTAGCACGTCGTTTGGATGCGCTAGGGTTTCAAGTTTTCGCGGGCTGTTTGAACACGAAAGGTGAAGGCGCCTTGGACTTGAAGAACAACTGTTCCGAGCGACTGCATTTGTTGTCGCTAGATGTCACTAGCGACGAACACGTCGCCAGCGCCTTCCGCTCTGTTTCCAGTTTACTAGGCGCCAGAAGCAAGTCGCGGAAACCGTTTTCAAATAGAACAGTTTGAAATTAATGAGTATTTTTGATTTTGTTGGCAGAACTTTGGGCTGTTGTGAACAATGCAGGCATTGCAACGTGCTCGGAAGTCGAGTGGTGCCCTGTTGACACTTATCGCAAAATTTTGGATGTCAACACTCTGGGAGCTGTACGAGTCACCAAAGCATTCCTACCGCTAATAAGACAATCACAAGGACGAATTGTTATTGTAGCAAGTCTAGCTGGTAAAATCTTATGTTGTTAAGTTCACGTCAGGATTTTAATAATGTTTTGGGCTTTTTACAGGTCGTGTAACGTTTCCCGGTTTCACTCCTTACTCGATGTCAAAGTTCGCGGCTATTTCTTTCGCTGACGGTCTGAGACGTGAAATGAAGAAGTGGGGCATTAGTGTTCACTCCATTGAACCGACTCTTTACAGGTGAAACTGAAGGCTGAAACAAAATTCAAACGATAAAGTTAAAACAACCAAGTGAAATTCTTTTCAGGACGAGGATTAGTTCGATGGACGTTCTGTTCCGCAGCTTGATGAACTTCTGGGAACAGTGCCCTGATGACGTTCAGAGCTCTTATGGCCCTGAATATTTTGAAAATTTCAAAGTAAATACCACATACTTTTAAGATTTTTGTGAATTCTATATGAGAATACTATTTTGGTGGATATAGCAATCACTCGAGGATCACTTGAGCAAAGCGAAACCCGAAACTGAAATCGTTGAAGTCGTTGACGATATGACGGACGCAGTAGCTGGCAAGGATCCTAAAGTACCTCTCTTGAATCAAAATTTTTTTGCTAATAATAATTTGATTTTTGTTTGTTTTAACCCAAGTTCTGCTATGTGCCGAGCATGCAAGTGCAGTTTCGAGCCCGACTGCTCGTCTCGATGCCCGTCGAAATGCAGGACTACGTTTTGAATCAGTACTCTCCCAAGACTCCACCAGCAGCTGGTAACATCTGATTTTCACTTAAAGGGACAGTCCAGACTTATTGGAAAAAACATGTTATAGAACTTTTTTCACTGATTCTGGATACATATAGTTACCCTAACTCAATTTTCTACCGTTTGGCCGCAAAAATTACAGATAGTCTAAAAGTTGACGTGGCAATGTTGCCTGCGCTGCAGGGGATCTCATTGGTTCACACCGGTCACGTGATCAAACAGCCAATCAAAAAGTTGTCCGCACTCTACTGGTAGACGAATTGTTTACTCGACATAAACGTCATTTAAGTTGCCTTCATTTTTCCTCATATATTATGAATCAACTTAAAATTAATTAATTCGTAATTAATAAATATTATATTACCCGACATGTAGTAGTATTGTTACATTATATTAAGATCGTTCCTTATTTACTACATGTTAGTTTAATATTAATCAATTATTAATTAATTTACATAAGTATTGATGTTGACGAAGGCGTGTATCGAGCAAACGAATTCGTCTGCGGGTAGGGCGCGGACAATTTCTTGATTGGCTGTTCTGGTCACGTGACCGGTGCCAACCAATCAGATCTCTTGCAGCACAGGCAACGTTGCCACGTCCATTTTTAGACTGTCATTAATTTTTTGCGGTCAAAAGGTAGGTAATTGAGATAGGGACACTATATATATCCGGAATCAGCGTAAAAAGTTCTATAACCTACGTTTTTTTTCAAGTTGTTCGGACTCGCCCTTTAAATAACGATTAACAAAATAAAATTTAAATTTCATGTTCGGTATAGTTATTTCGAGACAGCGTCTTCCTCCATTGAGAAATCCCTACGCCAACGGTGGACGACGTCCCGTGCTTCAGCGTCACCTCTCCGTTCCCGTTCGCGAAAAGTACGCACCCGAAGCTCTGATCGAAGAACCCGAAGAAGAAAACGCCTTCAGATTTTAAGCTGTGAACCGTTCTCGTCACTGTTGAGAGAAGAAAATACAATCTTTCTGTTAGTTATCTATTGATTCAACATAGATTTCAGTAGAATATAAATAGATTACAGTTTCGTTACTTATTACTAGTTATTTTACAGGTTGATTTACTGTTCAGTTTTTAACTTGGAAGATTTGTAATGTACGCGTTATTGTTTTTATTTGTGGTTTTGCCAAAATTTTGAAATCAGAATCGTAGTGAAAGTTTGTCTGTAGTAAAAATATTTACCAAAACGTAGTTTTTTACGTAATTGCGACAAGAGATAACGCAACTGCCGACTTGCACAGAACTTCTGCGTTTACTTAAATCAGTTTCGCAACTTGTTTTTGCATTGTCATGTGGTGGCGTTGTACTTTTGCAATGTCTTACCTTTACCAAAGGAATGAATTATATATGTTACGATAATATATTACGCAGAGTGGACTTCCTTTCTTGTTCGCGTGACCAGAGACTTTTTTGCCCAACATATCACACCACTGTTAAAAATTTTTACAAAACTTTTTCTTCTCCAGCAAGTGGGGAAACTAATTTTCTCACGGGCGTTGTCCAGTCAAGTCGAACCCACGTTTTCTAATCAATCGAAATTCCAGTTCTTGAACGTTAATGTATTGAGATTAGTTAATTCACATACGGGGTAAATGGGGGTAAAAACGTATACACAGTGGGTTGTAGATCAAAAACAGAAATACAACTTTGTTGTTCCAGGGGCTTCCAAACAATTCGCTAACTGTTATTTCAACTTATTTTACTATTTTTTCCACCAGTAGCTTGTAACACTAAATCAACGATGCAAACCGCCCAACTATCATAGAAAAATAAGCTAAATGAATAGGCCCGGCTATAACCCGCAACTGCAAAATTTTTGCGAAAAAAATCCAAAAGAGAAAAACAACAGACTTTGCTTCCTAACATATACAAGCACGAAGAAGAGCATTAACAAAACTAGGAGAGAACTTCTAGCGCAAATTTTCGGCCACAAACCAACACAATAATTCGAGAAAAAGCAAAGACTCGTGCCCGTTACAAACCAATAGGAGTGGAGCAAAAGAAAAGCTTGCTTTCTTTAATGCATCGAGACGAAGAGTTCTAAAGTGGTGGGCAGAAGTCCTTTGTAGCGCAGGCGATGCTGTCGCACGACGCGGGCGCAGAGGCACTTGAGCGTCGTGAATCTCACGGGGTTGACTATCTCGTGAACCGGTCGAGGTGTCAGCAGATCCACGAAGGTTTTGCCCTGGTTGTTTACCCGGTCCAAATGTCCGCCGTGCTCTAGAACTGCCTGAACCACTTGACTGGGACACGGCTGGTTTGAGGCCAGGACGTGCAGGGGTGTGTTGCCGTCCTGGTCCGTGTTGTTGGGATCAGCACCCACCTGTAGCAAGAGGGTCACCACCTCCGCCGACGGGAAGGCGGACATCGGGTAGCGACTCAGGGCAGCTTCCCGCGTGCAGGCCAAGTGCAGCAGGGTCCAGCCGTTGCGGCTGCGGGCGTTCAGGCGCAAGAAATCAAAGAGCGATTTCTTGAGCGCCAGGTCCTGGGCGCTGGTCAGGTGAGGCTGCATCTTGGCCAGCAGAAACGTCAGGTTGACTATCACAGCCAGGGTTCGGTGGAGATACGTCAGGTCGCGGTCGCCTGATTCAACCAAGAAAAGTTTTAAACCAAATAAAGCAATCCATTAGCTACCACCAGAAAAGACAGAGATAGATAGACAGATACGTACATACCTAACGTAATACAAGATTTAAGACATAATATAATGTTATAAGTAAGATTAACGTAAGAAAACTACGATACCATGAGTTAGTTTTGATAACTGCAGGATTCCAGCCTTGACTTCGCGAATCGCTCGGCTGAGGACCACCATCACGTCAGCAAAGGCCAGGGCGGGGATGTTGGCAGCGCTGGGGTTGGGTGCCGGCGCCAGGGCAGGGGCTAGAGACCCCAGAGATTCCGCGGTATCGCGGACTACAGTCCGTCCGTCCTTCTCGCGCTCGGCCAGCATGAAGCTGAACAGTTCGGCGAAAGACAGGAACGACGAGTTGGTCATCGGACTGAGCGGTTCCAGCATCGACTGCTGCATATCAAGCGCGTACATCCACAACCGAATGCAGCGCGAAAAGTTACCCGCATCCGCGTAGACTGCTCCGCGGTAGCGGATGTAGTACGACGTCTCTGGATGCGCTGGGCCTTTTTCATTACACAAATTAAGGATTAAAATATCGATTATAATAAATATTGATTAATTGAATTTGGTTAATTTATACCGAGGATTCTTTCTCGGACGAGAAGGGCTTGCATCCGCATTTCGTCCGGGTCTGAGACAGCTTCTTCCAGCTGGTCCAGACTTCCAGCTTCTACCGTGTTCTCGAAAGCGGCTATAGGAGATTGGCCCTGCGGTTTGGGTAAGGGAGTTTTCCCACTTTCGTACCTTTGAGTCCGCAAAAAGGGGAAAAACAGGGAAATTGTGTGAAACGAGTATTCAGGTTATCTAAGGAACTAACTAAACAAGTAAATTTCTGACTACTTACCTAACAAACTAACCAACTAAAAAACTAACTAACTAGCCAACTACTTATCTAACAAACAAACTAATTAACCAACTAACTAACCAAATAAGTAAATAATTAGATTAAAAATTAGTTAAAAATCCGTATGAAACCTGAGTCTGAGGGCTTCCTTCCAGTATTTCAGCGCGCCGTGCATATCACGTTTACGGTCGACGTAAGTGGCGCCCAACAGTTCCAGGGCGTCGATTTTGTCCTTGCGTCCGACGCAGTCCAAGTTCTGGACGAAATGCTCAACGATGTGTGTGTGACCCGTCACCGCAGCAGCCAACAGTGGAGTCATTCCTGCTCAGTTCCAACACATTAACATGAATTAATTAACATAAAATAATATCATTTTATCTAATATTAGTGTCTATTCTACATGCTGCTGTTGAAATTTTATGTTGATTTGAAAGCAGAATTTCAGTCTTAAAAGAGTTTTCACTCGAGTGGTGAAACACAAGACTTTCTCTTCAAAGTTTCCTGGTTTTCTCCGCTTTCTCGTTAAAGTGTTTCAATGTTTCGACAGCAGCCGCATCCGTGTTGGCTATAGTTTCACCCAAATGCAAAAACTTGAGAAAAAAATTAGCTTGACGAAAATTACTATCATTAACCTATTACTTATTACGTATGCTAGAAGTATTTAGTTTGTTACTTTTTTTGGCTAGTGAAAGCAATACTAATGCAAAGCGACTAGTTGTAAGCAAACTAGTAACTTTGGTTAACTAAATAGTACGATGCTTTTATTGCTTAAGATATTGCTGCTGCTAATAGTAATATTAAAAAATATCTTATTAAAAAATATCTTATTAAAATATATCATTTTTCAGTAATTAAAATTCTAAATATAAATTAATAATAAATATGAATAAATATACAATAAATTATTGGTACGAAAAATTCACCCAAAAATAATGAAAATTCCAAAACGATGAATTTCTTTGAATTATGAATTACAGTAAGATAATGGACATTAAAAACAGGAAATATGAATCAATACAAAATAAAACAAGTATGAATAAGTGAAAAATGACGAATCAGTATAAAATAAATGAGACATAAAGAATTAAAAAATCTATAATAAATTATTCGTACAGAAAAATCCCTCCAAAAATATGAAATAATTGAAAACATGAATTAAAATAAAATAATAAACTTGAAAAATAAAACAGAAAATACAAATTAATACAGACTAAAACATAAGTACGAATAACTGAAATATTACGAATCACTATAAAATAAATGACAAATATAAAGAATGGAAAACATATGAATAGATTTAATAATAAAATATAAATAATATATATATGTACATATAATAATAAATTACTATGAATAACTGTAACAAACATGATTTAATATATATATATATATTAAAAAATAAATGTAGAACCGTTGGAGTCGACATCGACTTTGGCTCCGTGTTTGAGGAGGAGCTGGAGGATCTCGAGGGACCCGCACTCGGCGCAGTCGTGCAGGGCCGTGTTGCCCTTGACGCTCTTGCGGTTCACGTCGGCGCCCACTTCGATGAGGTAGCGGGCGATCTTGTAGTGTCCCTTGTAGCAGGCGATCATCAGACAAGTGTGACCGTGACGATTGGCTACCTCCACGTCTAGCAAAACAGACAAAGAAAAAAAAAACAACATATACATATGTATATATTAAAAAGGTAACATGTCGGTACAAAAGAGCTACTACCACTGCTGCTACGGCTATTATTACTACTACTAGTGTTACAGCAGCTAATCCTGATGCAACAACTAATGTTAAAAGTACTGCTACTGCTGCTACTATCACAACAACAACGACTACTGCTACCACTACTGCTGATACTACTACTAGTAGCACTATTCCACACAACAACGACTACTACTAGTGTTACTGCCACTAGTGCTACTGCAGCTACTAGCGTTACTGCTTCTATTGCTACAACTACTGCTGCCGGTACTGCTAATACTACTAGTGTTACTACTTCTACCGCTGCTGCTAACTCCTTATGTACTACCACAGCAGCCGCTACTACTACAAGTGTTACTATTATCACTACTCCTGCTATGTCTAGTGTTACTACTACTGCAGGTATTACCACTACTACTACTACTACTACTACTATAAAAGTAACGATACCGGCTCCATGTTCGACGAGGTATTTGACAATATCATAATGTCCATCGAAACAGGCAGCTCTCAAGGGCGTCGAATTAGTCTTGGTGGTACAATTGACTCGGGCTCCTCGCCGCACCAGGTATCGTACCACTTGCAGGTATCCAGCTGCCGCTGCTACCCACAACGGAGGGGCGCCTTCGATCGTCTCTCCATCAAACGTCACTTGAAAAAATAAAAAAAAAATGCAATTTACAATAAAATAAAGCAAATTATAAACGTAATTATTAATTATAATAATGAAACACAGTTATAAATAATCAACAAAATTCAAAAAATATTAGTATAATACAAAAATAAACGTAATTATTAAATCTAATAAATATATACAGCCTTAAATAATCAATAAACGGTTTCCATGGAAACCAGGCACAAGAAATAACAGGAAAAAAATTTGAATATTGAAATGAACCTGATCCTGGTTGTTCGATATCAGCAGCACAGCGGTCGACCAGGTACTCGACGACGTCCAGGTGACCGTTGCGACAGGCCATCAGCAAAGGTGTCGCTCCATTCGTCCGCGCAGAGACCAGCGCCGACACCTCAGCCGCACTTCGACGGTCCAGAAAAATCTACAAAAAAAAAAGATTTCTTAAATCAATTTATGTAAATTTACCGTTAGTTTAGTATCCCGTGGTTTCAGTTAGTAAGTTGAAGTCTAATTATAATTGATAGTAATAGAAATAACGGGAAAATCCAGGGCGGCGATTGTTTGGTACTGTTTAACTGACTGTTTGGGATGAAGTGTGTCCTTGGTTTGTGTTTGTTTCATACGAATCGACGAAAGTTCTATTTTGTTATGCTTTTTTTTTTCGCTGCTTTTTTGTGTTTCGTGTTTCCAAGTAAGCAGAGCAGCTTGGTGAATCAGACGAACAATAAGCGTTAACCATTAAGTATTACAAGGACGTATGTAATTTGCTATTAGCATCCAACACACTGCTATCCGCAAAGAATCATTCCCAGAATCACGAAGTGTATCTGAAGTGTTCAAATTTTGAAATTAAAGAAGATGATGCTATCAAGTTACGATGCTTGACTAACTAACTGACTAAGTAAGTAGTTAAATAACTAACTAGCAACTTATTTAATTAGCTAGTAACTTGCTGACCAAGTAATTGACTAGTTAACTCACCAACTAGCTAAGTAACTTGCTAACTAAACTAATTCAACTAACTAACGTACCCACTAAATGAATAACTGAGTGACTAGCGAATTAATTAACCGCATGGCTAACTAAATGGCTGACTAACTAACTCATTAACTAGCTGACCAACTAAGTAACCTGATAACTAACTAAACTAGACAACTAACTGACTAACCAACTTACTGACGAAATGAATAGCTAACTAATCAACTGACTTACTGACTAACTGACTAACTTATCAACTAACTGATACGATTAATTTAACTCCATTTGTAATACTAATATAACAATTATTACACTCGGTGAATGAATAATGTAGATTAACTGCAATAATAATATTAATAGTAACATTTTAACAACAAAATTAACATTACACATACGAATATGACATAATAATACAGTCCAACAAGAACTACAACAGCAACTACTATTACTGCTACTACCTTTATACAATGCCATATACAATAACAATATCTAACTTACCAATACAACTTCTTATATCCACGAATATAAAGATACTAATAAATCCTAATAAATAAGTGATAGTTTAAAGTAGTAATAGTAGAATCTGACGGATTAGGTAAAGGTATGTCAAGAGACGCAAGAAGCGTGAAATAGGTCAGGCAATTTGTGGAGAATTCCCAACAATACCGCTGGTTCACTTTCTTCAGCCTTGTCATCGAGTTGCCTTGGTCCTCCTCCTCCTCCTCCTGCTGCTGCTCCTCTTGCTGCTGCTGCTGCTGCGTTCTGTGCTGCTGACATTCTCAAGTTATCATTCCGGGCCTCGACCAATTCTTCTTCATCCGACGACGACGACGACGACTCCGATTCTTGCGATTCTCCGAAAGCGTCACTGTCGTCGTCTTCGGCGTCGTTCACCGGTTGCGGATGTCGACGTCCCTGGAAACTCAGCTTAGGAGCCAGCGGTCGCGTCAGGCTACTCTGATTGCTGCGCATCCGCCGAGCGTATGAACCACCCGAACCGGCAGCCGGACCTGATCCATCCGCACATTTTTCCTCACTGCGGTCTGGAGGGGAGTCCGCTTCCTCCGGACCCGGATTTGCGCTGGCCATATTCAACAACGGTGCGGATCTGATCAGTTAAATGTTTTTGCGTTGAAGACTCCAAATCCGGATTTGTTGATAGTTTGTAACTATTTCTGAAACGCCAATAGAAGAGAAGACCTTCACTACACAGAGCCTTACGCACAACTGAAGCTCCGGCTGCCAGAACCTGGCCTTGTGTATGCAGCTCAACTTTTCTACTCGATGAACGCATGCCGTGTATTTTCATTTTATTTTTTTATTTTTTCTCTCTCCACACCGAAACCGAAGGTTGCGCGTCTTTTAAAATTTCTGTAATACAATGTTTTCTTCAAAAAATAACTTAGAAAAAAAAAAAACCCCAGAGATAAAATGCTTCTCATATGAAGCTTGGCCCGATCCGGGAACTTTTTGCTGGAAAGAGTTCACCTTGAGAATGACGAAGATGATGAAGCTGAACAGATAAGAGCGAAAAACGTGATAAAACTAGAATAAGAAACAGGAGTGGAATCGACAAACAGAGCTTAATGAGTTATGTGTGTGCTGAGATGTTATCTTCAGGTGTATTAATATAAAAATCAAGGCTAAGAATCTAAAGCGTTCCGATGACTGGCCTTGTGGATATCGACGAGAAGCTCCCATGTTTTTACCTTCAAGGACGCATTAACGTCGTCCTCCCCCCCTTCCTCACAACAAAGAAGAAAAATTGATCTACGGTTGTCTCTCTCCTCCTCGCTGGAAAAAAAAAAAATTCACACGCCTGTTGCCCCCTGGTGGTTGTAACTAGTGTATCACTTCCGTGTTGCAACCAGTTCTGCTTCCCCGAGAGCCCAACCAATTATGCTAAAATGGTAAAACGCGGGACAATGGCTCGGTAGACCAGTTTGGAATGAGTTTTAGGAATGACGGGACAATGGGATGAATGGGCGGTCGGGCGCAACTACAGAATGACGGGACAACGGCTCAGTATAGGGTGACGACAGATCTAAGGGATCACAGGATAATGGTTTCAGATGAGAGGGCTAACTTTAGGAATGACGGGACAATGGCTCACGCATACCTGTTGGAAGTGTGTTTTTAAGAATGACGGGACAATGGGATGAATGGGCGGTTGGGCGCAACTACAGAATGACGGGACAACGGCTCAGTATAGGGTGACGGCAGATCTAAGGGATCACAGGATAATGGTTTCATATGAGAGGGCTAGCCTTAGGAATGACGGGACAACGGCTCAGTATAGGATGAAGACACATCTAAGGAATGACGGGACAATAGTCTCATATGAGACGGCAAAACTTGGATTGACGGGACAACAGCTCTGTATAGGGTTCTGGCAGATCTAAGGAATCACGGGACCATGCCTCAGCATACCAGCTAACCAGCTTTGGGAATGACGGGACAACGGCCCAGTATAGGGAGTTGGGAGATCTAAGGAATCACGGGACAACGGTTCAGTATAGGGTTACGGCACACCTTAAGAACCACGGAACAATAGGTTAAGATAGGGTTATGGCAAACCTTAGAAATCACGGGACAACGAGTGGGTATGGGGTTATGGCAAATCTAAGGAATCACGGGACAACGAGTGGGTGTTAGGTTATGGCAAATCTAAGGAATCACGGGACAACGAGTGGGTATGAGGTTATGGCAAACCTTAGAAATCACGGGACAACGAGTGTGTATGAGGTTATGGCAAATCTAAGGAATCACGGGACAATGGCTCAGTATAAAATTTTACGACCGCTAAATCGGTGACGAATGAACTGCCCTCAAACTGTGACCCCAAAGAATCTGGAGCGGATTTTGAATGATTTACACAATTCCGGATGTTGGGGCAATACATACGGAGCAAACGGAAACATTGTTTTTGGGCCGACTTGAAACAATTTTACGTAAGAACAAAGGGTACTATGAGCAAATCCAGAATTTTTATGACGTCAAAATGAACACATGAAGGACACATGACCGCAAGGGCCGTAGAAAAAAAAAACAAAAAAACACATTAGCAGACAAAGGGGGGAACATGAAAAATAGTGACCTTCCAGAAGAATATCATATGTTTCTGAGCATCTGGATAAGCGGAATAGGGTCTAATTTTAATCGTATGTCACACCGAAGGGCACACAGCCAGCCATGACGTCCGAAACAAGCGAGAATACAAGGAAGTCAAGCTCCGATCCAATACAGAAATGAATTTGCTGCATTTTTACCTTTAAACGGCGTAGCTTCCCGTCCCTTGCTGCGTTGAAAACAACACTCTGGTACTCCATGAGGATGGCCTTTAGTTCATTTTGAACAAGAAGAGATCAAAAACTGCCAATTTCGGAGCCCAAAAACGACAGCAAAAAGGTAAACAACCTAACGCACTCTTGCGCACTGAACCTTTGCGATCTCCCTGCACGGGAAATGTAGACCTCGTGACTGGTCGTGGTTCACAGTTGCACCGCTAGGTGGCTGCACACAATATTTCGTTTATTAACTTAAAATTAACAAACCTATTATTAAGATTAATGTAACTAATCTTAATAATTTATTTTAATTTTTAGATAAATTTTTGATATTAAATTAATTCCCATTTTTCTGTGATAGTTGGAAAAGCCGAAAGCGTAACGTCTAACCCAGACTGAAATCTTTTGATTTGTAAGGATTTGAATGATTTATTAAGTTAGTAAAATGAAAAAAATAGAAGTTAATTTTTACGTAAAGAATTGATTAGGTATTTTTTTTAATATTTCAGTAAATAGTTTGTTAATACTAGTGTTAGTAGTAACGTTGGACGGTAGATGGCGTTGGCGAATTCTTTGGTCGAACGCATTTCCCGCTAAACAAAGGAGAACGAAGGGACGCTCACCATGCTGAGAATGCGGCCATCATGGCGGACAGTTCTGGGTTGTAAAGTGTTCGTCAGCTTGCTCTCTACGCTGTTGTAAAGTTTTCGCCATTAAAAGACGCCGATTACCTTTTTTTCTGCATCACTGAACCGTCTGATTAGCAATTTGACATCATTTACTTAAACAGAAACAACTGGACTGGTAGAAAAAACTTAAAAAACGTATAGCGTGGTTCAAAACGTTTGCTGTTTGTCAGGGACTTGTATTATTTCTTCCTCTGTAATCGACTGATTGTAGTATTGCGATTTGTGGGTTCCTACCGAGCTGACCTAGAGCAACGGAGTTGTGCAAACGTGATTTCTCGTCCAGTTCGCCCGAACCAGGGATGTGTTTACTTGCTGCGGGAAAAACATCGACTCACTGAAGAGGATGTATCCAACACCAGCAAGACATCCCTCTGCGGTAAGCCTTTCCGCTACTCTTTTCGAAGTCTTAACCATATTATTTTACAGTCCGTAGAATAGAGGACCTCTTACTGATTCGTAAAGCGATGGTTAACATCTCGGTTCGAATATTAATTGGTGTTATGATTTCAGGGTCCACCACCCCCTCCCGGTCAACTGAAGTTTACCATCGCTGACACGTGCGATCGGATCAAGGAGGAATTTAATTTCCTGCAGGCGCAGTACCATAGGTAATTTCGATTCATTTCTGCATTATCCGAACAACAATGCGAACTAACGTTTTTGCTTTTTCTGCAGTCTGAAGCTAGAATGCGAGAAGTTAGCGTCGGAGAAGACAGAAATGCAGCGCCATTACGTCATGGTAATTTTGGGATAATAAAGAGCCCATAAAGACATTTTTCAATCATAAATTTTTTTTTGTCTTGCAGTATTACGAGATGTCTTACGGACTGAACGTGGAGATGCACAAACAGGTAAACACATTACGAAGCGAGTAAAAGGAAGAAGAGGGGGCAAAAACAGCCTGAGGTGAAGCTGTGCGGTGTCAATGCGTATCTCCCTTTTGAAAGCGGGGCGCCCAGTGTAAAGATGTGCAATGATGCTGCATTGATTTTTCTCCCTTTGCCACCCAGCCGGTTGTACCCCGGCTCCGGCAACAGTGGCCCTTTCTCCTTGCTTCCTAACTTTGCTGAGACGGATCGCTTATTGAAGGCTCTGCTTTCTTCCCCCCTCTCCTGCTCACACTCGTCTATTGGATTGAGCCCCCACACCCGTCAGAGTAGCTTTGATTGTTGTCATTGCTTCTCTTCTTTTGCGGGGTCTCATCTCATCTCGTTTTCTCCCTCGTCTCAAAAGCCCCTATTCCCTCGTTTCTTAATCAAATTCCCCCTGATCTTCCCCTCGCCCCATTCCCCCCCCGTGCTTGTGTCCTTGTCCATTATGTTTTCTGCTGATTTAATTTTTTTGTTTTCTGACTTTTTCTCTCGCAGACGGAGATTGCCAAGAGGTTGAATGCCATTATCGCCCAGTTATTGCCCTTCCTGTCAGCTGAGGTATCACTTTTTTCCCGTACTTTTTAATACCTCATTCGCTACCTTGATCAGTGAGAATGAATGAAATGCAATAACGTGGTTTTTTTGCTTATTGCAGCACCAGCAGCAAGTGGCTACAGCTGTGGAGCGTGCTAAACAAGTGACAATGACAGAGCTGAATGCAATCATCGGGGTAAGTTTTCTACGACAGAATTGAAATTATAACATTCCTACAGTAGAATGACCGTATGATGAAGTTATTGACTAGAAGAAGAAGATAAAACCGCATATTGAAGACAACTGAAGAAAAATTTCTTGTTTTTTCTCCTTTTTTCATCTCTCGAACGAAAATCTTTTCCTCTGTCTTGATTCGCTGTGCATTGCAACGCTATGGGGCGATTGACAGCAACAGCAGCAGGCCGGCCTGCAGCAGCTGCTGGTTAGTAAACAATCGGCATTCATTTCTAGTTGTCCAGTAATTGCTCTACGTGCTGGCAGGGCTCGAGTCGTGTCTTTGTGGCTTCTACTAAAAAAATCCGTGTATTGTCTTCGTCCCTGGTCCCTCCTCCTGTTTCTTTTTATCGAATCCGCGGCCAGTTTTGCAATAGCACCGAACTATGGCTTCAGTATATTTTAGTTTCGTTTCTGTGCAGTTGTAATATAATTTTGCTTTTCAAGTGTCTCGTCGTTTCGTTATCCCCACTTACTTGAAACGCGCAAAGTTTTAGCTGTGCAAAAAAAATCCCAGCACGTTTTTTAAAAGTTCTGTCTTAAGATTCGCAAAAGTTCCCAGCTCGGTTCTGTTGTACTTTTTTGCTGTTTTTTCTTACTCCAGCTATTAGTATTACCAAAACTGAATATTCATATGTCGATTTTGTTATATTGCAGCAACAGATGCACGCCCAGCAGCTACCACACGGACAAGGACTTCCCTTAGGAGGACCGCATCCAGGACTGGCCGGATTACCAGGATTGCCGCCAGGAGTCGCTGGAGGTCTCCTCACCTTTGGTGCCCTGGCTGGGGCTCCTCCTGGTATCGGAGGGCCTCCTGGTGCTGGAGGAGTGGGCCTGGGATCTGCGTTGGGCGGTCTACATCCTCTATTAAAGGTTTCTATTTTACTAAGATGCATCAAGAAATGTTATTTTATGTTATTCTGGTTTACTGATGGCACAGGCGGCTGAGATGAGCGGCGTTGGAGGGCCTCCGGGAGGCCCTAACAGCGGGGGCCCACCGTCGAGCTCGGCACAGGGGCCGCCCATGTCTTCAGGGAGTAGAGAGCGGGAACACAGGGAGCGCGAACGAGAGAGAGAGCGCGAGAGGATGGAGCGGGAACGGGAGCGAGCTGCCGAGCGCGAGGATCACAAGCTCAACGACGAGAGGCACAGAGTAGCCAGTTCACCCGCCGAGCGGGAAAAACACAACCGGACGAGGTCTCCTCCCAACGAACTGGAACACAAGAGACGGAAAGAGGAACGTGCACAAGAAAGTGACGGTAAACACTTGACTGTTTCAGTATCAGTTCAGTTATAAGTGTCGATAATTTGTCTTGCTTGTTGTAAAGAAGTATGAAGATAGCCCTGCGTTGTGTTTGGGTTGAATAGATTTCCAAGCTGCTAATCAAAGTTCGAATATGAACGACTTAAGTTTGGATAGTTTATTACTGACGAGTGATATAAAGAGATTGATTGCTAAGTTGAAGGGATTTGTTTATACAGTGGGAAAGAACAATTAGTGATTGTGACACCGTCACACGCTTAATTAATGATTACGATTCTAGGAAAATTGTAGCATGCATAATTGGGCGACAGTGGTTCTAGCAAGAAAGGGCTTAGACATGGCACATGTTAAATCGCTATATTTCTAGGGAAAAAGGGTTCCGTGATAATAGCAAGATTTCAACAACAGTCAATAATGTGGATTCTTGATTGCAGGAGAGAAAAGTGACCAGGATCTCGTCGTCGACGTAGCAAACGAAGACCCTAATTCTCCATTACCCAACGGCGAGCACCGGGGCGACCTGCGGGAGAACGGCGACAAATCGGGTATGTTATTGTCGGCCGCAGCGCTGGGGGGAGTAGGTGGTGCCGGCGCGGTGAAGCTGGAAAGAGAGCGACCTCCTTCTCACTCGGGATCGTCGTCCGCCCGCTCGACTCCCTCACTCAAAACCAAGGACCATTTGGAGAAGCCGTCTACCCCCACTTCCAAGGGTAGCACCCCGACTTCTTCAGCGCCAGGACTTCCACAGGGTCCAGCCAACCCGCTGATGCCATCGTTGAGACCTGGAGCCGGAGGACCTCCACCAGGGGCCTTCGGCGCGTATCCCCCGGGCCTTGGTCTGGGGATGCCCGGACAAAATCTACCCAGATTACCTGACTCGGCAGCGGCTGCAGCAGCAGCTGCTGGCTTTCTACCTGTTCACAGCAGCATGGGGGGATACCCGAGACCACCAGGTAGCGGGTTTGATCCTCATCCACAAACGCGAGGTCCAGGGTTAACAGCAAACGGTATAGGGACGCTACCCGGAGGCAAGCCAGCGTACTCGTTCCACGTAGCTGGCGACGGGGTAGTGCAACCGGTACCTTTCCCGCCGGACGCTCTAGTGGGTCCGGGGATCCCGCGAGCCGCGCGCCAGCTCAGCACGCTACCGCACGGCGAAGTGGTGTGTGCCGTAACGATCTCCTCACCGACCAAGTACGTCTACACCGGAGGCAAGGGCTGCGTCAAAGTGTGGGACATCAGCCAGTTCTTCGGATCCTCGGGGACGAGCAACTCTGCCAGCAAGCCAGCAATACCCGTCTCGCAGCTCGACTGTCTGCAGCGCGACAACTACATCCGCAGCGTCAAACTGCTTCCCGATGGCAGGACGCTAATCGTCGGCGGTGAAGCCAGTACCCTGTCCATATGGGACTTGGCTGCTCCGACTCCTAGGATCAAAGCAGAGCTAACCTCGTCTGCGCCAGCCTGCTACGCTCTTGCCATCAGCCCCGACAGCAAGGTTTGTTTCAGCTGCTGCTCGGACGGGAACATCGCGGTATGGGACCTGCACAATCAGACGCTGGTGCGTCAGTTCCAGGGACACACGGACGGCGCCTCGTGCATCGACATGAGCGCCGACGGCACCCGGTTATGGACCGGCGGCCTGGACCACACTGTCCGCTCCTGGGACCTGCGCGAGGGCCGGCAGTTGGCCCAGCACGATTTCGCCTCACAGATCTTCTCACTGGGGTACTGTCCCGCTGGTGACTGGCTGGCTGTGGGACTGGAAAGCTCTACTGTCGAGGTAATTGAGTTATGCAGAACAAATAGCAAAGTACAAATAGCAAGTTTAAGTTGGGAGAGTAGTGGAGGGAAACGAAGTTGGTCCTTAGTTGTAAGGTGCAGATAATTTTTCTTGCTATTCTCGAGTGAGTGGTTTGCAAGAAAGAGCGAAGGAACACGAATCGACGTTGTCAGAACTTGTTTAAGCACCGATCTGGAACCGACGAGAGAGACCGGTGCACATTTGTTGGCACCCATTTTGTGCTATACCAACATTAATTAGAGCCAACACGACTCAGCTGCCTGTGCTTGTTGGCGCAAATTGCCTGCAGGCCACGTTAGGGATCCATTACATTCTCAATTGCAGCAATTTTCTTCGTGATTGCCAATTTAAACTCGGCGCTTTTTTCTCTCTCTCTCTCTGCGCACTTTTTTAAAATGGCGGCTCTCAGTAATTCTCACGCAACCTCCATTGTCTCCACAAGGAGTCACACAGACCTGCGTGCTGTGATTCTTGATAATAAACAGTCTTTTCTTTTTTGTGTTGATTTTTTTTCCGTCTTAAACTCATCTGCGGTGCAGCTTCCTCCCTCGGGGCTGTAACGGAAATTAATGTTTCGGGAGTCTCTCTTTGCTTTTTTGTTTGGCCTCATTTAAAAGTTAGTCTTAATTTTCTTCGTCTTCTTCTTCTTTTTTTTTAGGTGCTGCATACTCTGAAGCCTGACAAGTACCAATTACATCTTCACGAGTCGTGCGTTTTGTCGCTGAAGTTTGCAGCCACCGGAAAATGGTTTGTTTCCACCGGGAAGGACAATTTACTGAACGCATGGAGGACCCCGTATGGTGCTTCCATTTTCCAGGTATCTTGTTCATTATCCCTCAACCGTTTTGTGTTTCTGTCGAACAAGTTCAAGGCTGCGGGGCCTCGTAACGGATTATTGATTCTTTGTCCCTGCTCTCTCTGTGCTGTTTGGTAAATAAGCTGATTGTTTGTTTTGTTTGTCACTAGTCGAAGGAGTCTTCGTCGGTACTGAGCTGCGACATCTCTTCGGATGACAAATACATCGTGACGGGCTCTGGCGACAAGAAAGCAACCGTCTACGAAGTAATCTACTAAGCGACAATTTATTGCGGCAACAGAGAAGGGGGAGATTTTCACACGGACAAGATTCGCCAGGAGAAAATACAAGCAGACAAAGACTGAAACTAGTGCAGTGGACTCTACATACAAGCCCTCTGTTGTATAAAACAGCAAAAAAAAAAAAACAACAAACAAACAGACTTTACAATGAAAAAGGAAGGAAAAGAAAAGAGACATTCTGTGTACTAATATTGAATAAAAGCGCCGTGAGATACTTGTTTGTTTCCTTGGAACAGCAAGACGACGACGAGGGGGTAAGTTTTCGTGTTGTGGACGTTTGGGACATCCGGACAAACAAAAAAAAAGACGAAAATTCGCGTCCTACCTCATCTGTTAACAAACAAACAAAACAAAAACTGAAAAAGTGGGAGAAGCCAACACGAGAAGCACTGGACTTGACTACTCCCACGTGTCAAGAAGCATAAGAAAAGAGGCAGCTTTTGTCTATTCATCGATCTATTTCCGGCTGGACGGGAAGGTGGCGCTATCATCAACCGGAAGAAACGGAAAACGAAAAAAACGAGACTCTTTCTAACAAAGTTGAGAGAGGCCCCTCCTGTGTTTCTTTCAACACGCTTCACCGCCCAACAAAAAAAAAAGAACTCTTCGCAAAATCTCGATTCTCGTATGAAATTTTCTTCAAGTTTTTAATTTTTTAAAACACTTTTTGGATTTACCAGAACCTGTTTTTTCCGTTTTTCTATTTTTGTCATCGGAGAGTAACGATAAAATACCTTTTTGTATCAGTTTTGACGATTTTTTTTTTAGTTGTTTGTATTTTTTTCCCCCTGATCGCCCCGAATTCTATTTTCCCCCCACAATTCCCCACAATGGTTTTTCCCTCTCCCTTTTTATATTGGTCCCGTGATGGATGAAATAATAATAAAGTAATAAAAAAAAATGTGTTGCAGCAAAAGCAGAGTCTTCTGTACGATCTCTCGGGCCCATAAAAAGAGAGGGAAAAAAATCTATTTCCCACGTTTTCTGTGCCTCTACAATAGCGCATAATGACATGCTGGTTCCTGTGTAATGTTATAGAGCAAAAGAGATATGTATTTTCTCTATAAGAACGAAAAAAAAGGTCTAGGGCCCACTGTTAGATTGACATGGCGATTAACTGTTGGGGGTGAAAAAAAAAATTGGAAAAGAGGGTTAGAGGGGAAAAGAATTTCGGGTACTGTTGATCAACCCTCTCCCTTTAGGCTGGTCTTTTTCCCCCCTTCCGTGTAATAGGCTAATCAAATCACGCAGAGCGGCTACAATGCAGCCGGCTAGCTAAAGTAACAATAAGCTGAGTAAAGGGAGTAAGGGGAAAGAGTGCGTGTCGCCCCTAAACATTAGTGAAAAAAAGGGGGAAGGGGAAAAGGGGAGAAAGATTGTATAGCCCAGGGTGAAAGGGGAAAATTCACCCTTCCCCCAATTTATCCTATTGATAAAAGAGCCATGGGGGGATGTTTCACCGCAGCGGTAGGTCACTTTCAGAGAAACCCCCCCCCCTTCTTCTCCGAGGGGTTGAAAACGTGTCGAGGGTGAGGGTGAGGGCTAACTTAATCCCCTGTAGCCCCTAAAGGTTTGGGGGGAACCAGGGTTTTACAAGTGAGATAGGGGGAAATGGACGTACTTAACTACATAGCGGTGTTTGTCAACGCATGAAAGAGTAGCTGCGACTCTTTTTCACTAGGGTAAACACACCCCCCCACCCTTTAAAAACCTTTACCCCTTACCCTCTCTTTCTTCTTTTTTCAACTCGAACAAAAAAACTACCCCCTGTTATCTTTTCCTAACTGCCATCAGAAGCCTGGATGTTCATTTTTTTTTTCAATCCCACCATTTTCTTTACGGGGTTGGAGGGTGAATTATAATCGCCTGTGACGCGATAGAAGGGTGAAGGGTCAAATCTTTTATTATTGCATAACTCGTTAGTGTTGAAAGAGTACCGGGGATGGTTAAAGAATGCTTGAGATTGTTTTCCAACTGAGGTGGGCAGGGTGAGGAGGGTTAGATTCCATTCGAGCCGCTGATGGTCATGGAAAATGAAGGGCAGTTTGATTATGGACCGTAGAGGGTGGGAGAAAGTCGAAACCAGGGGCTGGGGGACTCATCTTTACCTGTGCAAATTGCAGAGAGGGGGATGAAAAACGTGTGAATGAAGCCCCTGGCCGAGTAAAGCGGGGGGAAAAAAATTTGGGGCCCCCGCCCCCCCCCCCCTGCTGTAAACTGATGCCAGTGCCACTCCTGCGAGGAACCCTCACAAATCCACAAGGGAGCGGAGGGAGAATTCACCCCTCGTTTTTCACGGTTCAAGGGTCATCACCATAAAAGCAAAGCTGCTTTCTGTGAGGGGGTGGCTGACGCACAGGGGGGAATTTTCTATCTATTCAAGTTCACCCTTCAGCTTTCAATCGACCAAACGGTAATAGTTGAAAAGCTTATGATTCTTGGCCCCGCAGGCCTGAGGAAGATCGTCCGTGGGGAAGGAATGACTGAAGATGGGTGTGATGGATGGATCTGGAAGTCCCGTTGACTTGTGTTTTGTATTTATTTATCAGCTAATGATGATTCGCGACCCCGAGTAAAGGCCAGCAAGATGAGAGGGAGAGGTCGGCTATTTGACTTTTCTAAATGATGATCCGTTTCAGTTCTTGAAAGAAAAAAAAAGGAAAAAAGAAAAAAAAAGAAAAACTTTTTAGTGGATGCTTGGGCGAGGAGAGGGGAAGCTCACTCAAGAGAGAGATGCTTGTTGTGAATAATTCCCTCGAGTTTTACGAGTTTTCTTGGCTTGAGGAATGCGTGGCTTTCGGGGATTTTGCCTCTTTTTACCCGCCCCCAGACTCCCTCGGATCGCAGCTGCCCCTCCGTGCCACCACGCCTGGCTTGCTCGGGCTTCTCCGCAGCAATTTTACAACCAACAACCATTAAGAGGACACCTCCACGCTTCATTCCACGGGCTTGTAAAACACCCGTAACAAACTCTCCCCCTCCAACCAAGCCAAGACCCCAACCAGTCCTTCCCCCATATTTCCCATGGCCCCCACTCTGTTACTCCTCTTTTTTTTTTGTCGACTAAAAACCACCAGCAAACACATACACCCAAACGTTTCGCCTCAAGGGGTGTGCTGGGGGGAAACCAACACAAGAGATGAAAACGCAGCGGATTATAAAAGGGCTTCTCTCTTCTTTAAGGTTTTTCTCGCTTGCCAAGGTTACTTTCCATAACTTAATGTCTTGGTAATTTTACCCACGGGGGCTTTTTGTACGAGCCACGGAACCCGTCTTTGATGAGATTTGACGGTTAGGAATCGGTCAAGTTAAGTCTGTGTAAGGAAAAAGTGTTTGAAAAAGCTTGCGAAATATCTCTGAATAATGACAGGGTTTGTGAAGAAAAGAGTTTCTGTAATAGCGCCTGTGGGTAATAAAGCTTCTATGCTTGGCTCGTTTCCTTGAATGTTGTAGTGGTGTGCAACCTGCCTACAGAGAAACCAACCCACTAATCGATGGCATTCACAAGTTGATCAATGCACAAGTTGCGCGCAGTAATAACCTTTCATGAGAGCACTTGAAAAGCTGCCCTGCATCAAGTCCCCCCGAAGTTAGGGGAGCGATGGAAACACGCAAACTTGCTGCCAAGATGCATTTCTGCCAACTTTGATCTCTTTTCAACATGGAAATGTAATTAGCCCGTTCCAATTACGCCCAACCAGTCTCAATGATCCTCTTCTAATATTGCAAGCAGTGTAGCCGGGCAATGGAGCTAGAATCCCCGCCATCTGTGAGGATTAAAACTTATCGCCCCCGTTTTGAAAGCATTGTGCTCCATTATTCGATTATTTTCCCCTGTTTTGATGGCACGGAAGCAGGGCTGAATATGAAAATCAGTGGATGAAATGCATTCAATTGCTGGGGTGCGGAAATAGATGAAGGGAATTAAGAGGGGACATTCCCCCCCCCCTTCCCTCCCCACTCTCTCAGTCGGTAGTTTTCTTTCTTCCGCCATATTGGCTCAAGTATACGCCATCTGCTTCAAAACGAAAAAGCCAGAGCAATATTTTACTTTTTCCCCCCCGCACCCGATCTTTTGTGACGCTTCAGAAAAGTAAAAGAGGGGTTCCCGGAAGTCAGCAATGTTATATTTTTTGTCTGATCTGCGGTTTGGCTTTCTATTTTGTCGGTTTTTAGGTGCAAAACACAAAAAAAAAGAAGAAACAAGAAACGCAGAGAATAAGAACCCGAACCTCGAAAAAAAAACAACCAAAGTTCTCATGGTGTTTCGTGAGCCGTGACAAGAGTTCGTTATCCGATACAAAGTTATTTAATCAGTCCGTGTTTAAATAATCCTTTTTTTTTGTTTTGTTTTGTTGTGTTTGTTTGGTTGTGCTGTAGTGTGCATACTTTCGGTAACATCATAAAATACGTTGGAAATGTCCCTTTTGTAAATCCACCACGATACCCTTTGCATTGATAAATGTTGGTAAAAATATCAAGCCGGTCATGGTCTACTGAACTGATAAGTATACAGGCGGGTGGTTTTTTTTTGTGGGTCAGTAATATTGTCACGGTGTAATTATTCCGGTCGCATAGTTTCCATACACTATGGGCGCATGGGTTATTCCGCCTCACGGCTCATCATGTCCAGTGATAACAGCATTATTAGTTTTCCCGCGTGACATTTAGTTGGAGCAAGTGCCACTAGATGGGTAATTGATGATTTGGACAAGAGGCCTTATGGAAGTTTCCTGTTCTGCATTGATAAAAAAAAAATGCCCTCGGATGGAATATTTAGAAGTAAGGGGAGACGGTGGAATTGTTTAGCGGCAAGTTGTGGTTGCGCTGGATAAGGTTGAATATTGCGTTGTTCTGTTATATCGATTGGCCCTTGTGTTATCTGCTCTTGTCTACTGAGGCCCTTTCCCAACTTTACAATGGGGTGCTGCTGTCAGCGTTTGCCTTAGGCTAGTCCGCCTTCTGCCGAATCAGTTGCTCGCCAGACGCCGTGGAGAGAGGACGCGCGTTCCAGCTCTCCGCAAATCTCACCAGCCAAAGGAATTTCCAACGCTCGAGTGAAAACAGTACTTATCGATTTTCAAATCGTCGTTTCTCGCATTAAAACCCTTAAAACTTGAAATTTGCTGCCATCGGAGCCCTATTTTCGGGCATGTGACGTGGCTTTTCGTGTGCAGTGAAACACTTTACAAATTCCATGGATATTCTGTAAAAGCGAAAACTTAGAGACGTTGACTTAGCTTTTTTTGAAAGTTTTAATCGCAACCATTTGATTATTGAAGTTTTCTCTCGTGGCAAATCGAATCAAGTGTTTCTGGGTTCCCCTTTTTTTTCTTGTTCTTTTTTTCTTTTATTTTCTTTTTTGTACTGAAGCCCCGGAACGCCTCGAGGCTAAATGGAATTGTTTTTTTGTTGTTGCGGCTGCCGCAGCGTGGCAGCACCACTGTTCGTGTCTGTGATATGGCGATAGTTTTTTGGTGAACTCTCGGCTTTCCTTTTTATTTATTCATCTTCTTCTCTTTTTTTGTGTGTGAAATTTGCGTTTCTGCGTATCTCTGAGTTCCCTTCAACAACTTAAGTGAGCTGTTCGTTTTTCATTTTTGGACAATTTTCGGTGAGAAGAAGAAGAAGAAGAAGTGTATCGCTGCGGTGAAAACGGCCATTGAATACCATCTGTCTCGTCACGGTGTCACATTCTCAAGCGGATAATTATCTCTTTTTTCCCTCTGTGGTCCCCTCTACGCGTCCTGCTTGTCTTGAGACAGACAGACAGACACACAGACACACAGACAGACAGACAGATCAACTCAAGAGGATACCATGTTCTCGGCTATGAACCCCGCTGCTGCTGCCGCGGCGGCGGCGGCTGCTGCGCGTCATCCCGTCAGTCCTGCCCTACCGGTAACACTATCTTTGCATTTCATTGTCTCTGATCTCGACAAGGCAGACGAAGAAAACAACTTTTAAATGCTAATACTAAAACGCGCTGTGATAGAGATGAATGGCTTATGGGTCTAGAATCCGTTACAGAACAAGGGGAGGGGCAGGGAGAAGGATATTTTCCGCAGTTTGTTGTGTTGGCTTACTTTACGGGTAAGTGGATGAATGGGCGGGCGTGCATTGTTTGGTGTTGGCAGCTTAGCCGTGGGGCTTACTGATTGGTGTGACACTTTAATGGAGCCAAACTTTTAAAAGGCTCTCTCTCTCAAACCCAACTACGTCATAATTAATAACTCTTTCCCCCCTTCCATTTCCCCTTTTCCCCCCTTTTTCCTTTTTCCCCCCTTTCTTTTGTTATCTGAGAGATGATGAGATTTGATTTGGAGCTTTAAATGAACAGAAGAAAATGATTTGAAATGTTTCTGATTTACAGGGACCCCCTCAACCGGGACAGCAATTTAAGTTCACCGTAGCGGAATCGTGTGATCGTATCAAAGAGGAATTTTCTTTCCTGCAGGCACAGTACCACAAGTATCGATCCATCTTACACTAGGACTTAATTATCGATTATTGACTTTTTTCTCTCCTTTCTAATCGATTGATATAGTCTCAAACTGGAGTGCGAGAAACTGGCCTCGGAGAAGATTGAAATCCAACGGCACTACGTCATGGTATGAACTTAAAGTTAAATTGAAAATATTGTAATTAATTTTATGTTGGATTTGATTGCAGTATTACGAGATGTCCTACGGACTGAACGTGGAGATGCACAAACAGGTGATTAGTTAATAAGTTTGCAAATTGTTTCTACACTTGTTTTAATCTGTCAGCGAGAGGGAAACTCGGCTCGTTGAGCCGTGAAACGTTTTGCGGTCGCTGCGGTTTGACGATATACTTTTTTTTTTTTCGTGCGTTCTCTGCGCTGACCAATCGAGAGAAGAGAACAAAAATCTGACCGCAGAACAACAAACCGCAGCCGAAAACGAGAAATAAAACGGCACCCAAAAATGAAGCCAACAACAAGAGAGAGAGAGAGAGAGAGAAAGATATATATACCGGTGCTACGTTCCGCGACATGCCACCTCTGAAAGACTCATAAACGTATCGCTGAAAGAGAAGGTTGTAAGAGCATCACGTGTATCGATTGCGGTGGTATCGTTAAAGAGTGAAAAGGAGAGAAAAGATAGGAGAGAAAAAAAAACAAATAATTACAGTAGTTGTGTTGGAACATGGTTGCACACTGTTTGTTTCCGCCCACGAGAGCCAGCCAGACCCAAGTCTTTGCCCTTTCGATCAATAACAGACACACCGTTTCCACCCACAGCCAACAACTTTCTCTTCACCAGCACTGATAACATGCGATAACAGGCCGATAACAGGCCGATAACACCTCGAGGGGTTGTCTTGGAAGCAGCCGAAACCTACGGATCTAGACCTGCCGAGGCTTTTGAAGAAGAATTCGGGGATGATTACAATAGGCATAGAGCCGCCGAGTTGGGAAATGTAAATTCTTTCCAACGTTTTTCTTGAGCTTTTCAATGACAAATCGGTAAAGCTGCTTTTCCAAGAGAGGTTTTGTGCTGTTCCTCAAGTGCATGCGCTGTTGAAAAACATCCTCGAATAACAACACCACTGTTTCCACTTTTCAAGTTCCCCTGTTCCCCTCTTCCCTTATTTTTCCCTGTTTCCCCCCCCCTCTCTCCGTGCTAGAATGTGAAGGGTTCTAGATTTCCCCTTTTCCCTCTTCTTTAATTTTTCCCCTTTTTTTTCCTCCATGCTAGAATGTGAAGGGTTCTAGATTCCTCTTTTCCCTCTTCTTTAATTTTTCCCCTTTTTTTCCTCCATGCTAGGATATGAAGGTTTCTAGATCTCCCCGTTTCCCTCTTCTATAATTTCCTCTTTTCCCCCTCCTTGCCAGAATGTGAAGAGTTCTGGATTTCCCCTTTCCCCCTCTTCTCTGATTTTTTCCCTCCTCCCCCCCTCCGTGCTAGAGTGTGAAGGTTTCTATATTTCCCCTATTCCCCTTGTATTATTTTTCCCTTTTTTCTTCTCCGTGCTAGAATATGAAGGTTTCTACATTTCCCCGTTTCCCTCTTCTCTTACTTTTCCCTTTTTGAGACCTCATTTTTTTCCCGTTTGTCAGGGAATTTCCCTCCAGAGTGGAAGCACTGAACAACACGGAACAAGTCTCAAGAATCTTTTCGTATTCTATATTTGTGCACTTTAAGGAATCTTTGTAAGGAATCTTCGGGAGAATCTTGAGGTGGGAAGAACGCTTTGGTGTTTCTAATTGAGTGAGCAGACGAACGGAAAGTACACGGGAGTTACAAGTTGAAGTGCGATCCATCATTGTGCACTGCTTCTGTTGGCTTGTTACACGGCGACTGTGACCGCCTTTGTAACCGTTTAATAGGATAATACCTGCAATTTTCTCTGCGCTGTACACATGTTATGTTTCAATCGACCGCAGTTTGCGATAAAACCAAACCTCCGTGAACCGTAGTAACCGAACGCTGTTCAAGGGATTTCAGTTTACTGAAGAAAAAAGTAAACTTGGTCCGAGTGATTGAACTGAACCGAAATTTCAACCGGACCCGGAACAGTACTTGTTGGAAGTGAACAGAACCGTGCTGAACCGTGAACCGTAATAACCAGAAACCGGTTCACGGTATCTTAGTTACTAGAACAAGAATCTAGCTTGGTTTGAACGACTGGATTGAACCGAAGTTTGAACCGCACTCGGAACAGTACTGGTGAGGAGTGAACCGAACCGTGCTGAACCGTGAACCGTACACTAACCTGTGATGAACCAAAAAATAGTTCACGGTATCTTGGCCACTAAAATGAAGAAGCACTTTGCCCGAATGATTGAACCGAACCGAACCGAGCTGAACCGTGAACCGTACACTAACTTGTGATGAACCAAAAAACGGTTCACGGTTTCTTGGTCACTAAAATGGAGAAAAACTACGCCAGATGATAGAAATGAACCGAAATTTGAACCGAATTCGGTTACGTACTTGTTGTAAGTGAACCGAACCGAGCTGAACCGTGACCCGTTATGACCGGAAACGGTTCACGGTATCTTAGTTACTAGAACAAAAATGTAACTTGGCTAATTTGATCATTATGAACCGGATTTTGAACCGCGTTCGAAACCGTACTCGTTGGAAGTGAACCGAACCGAGCCGAACCGTGAACCGTGACGAAGTGAGACTGTGACACGATTTCGTGATGATGAGGTTCTTTTGAACGATTCCCAAGAATGTTTGGAGATGTTCTT
This sequence comes from Eulimnadia texana, assembly GCA_002872375.1. Lineage (NCBI taxonomy): Eukaryota > Metazoa > Arthropoda > Branchiopoda > Diplostraca > Limnadiidae > Eulimnadia > Eulimnadia texana. Next base: position 34,136,592 of record NKDA01000001.1, on the reverse strand, counting down.
GGATGAATTCCCGAGATTTCATTCGAATGTCAACGTCTCATTACGTCTACCTCATAACAACCAGTCGCAATGCCCGAGATTCCTGGAGAAATACCCCGATTGTGTTATCAGTTGTTATCAAGTGTTATCACTTGTTATCATCTGTTATCAACACTATTTCCTCTGTAAGTTCTTGAATGTTCGTTTTAGCTTCTGTGAGATTATCGTTTGAAGAATGTCGTCGACCCTCTCGGATCGTGTTATCGGTTGTTATCAAGTGTTATCACTTGTTAGCATCTGTTATCAGTACTATTTCCTCTGTAAGTTCTTGAGTGTTCGTTTTAGCTTCTGTGAGATTATCGTTTGAAGAATGTCGTCGACCCTCTCGGATCGTGTTATCGGTTGTTATCAAGTGTTATCACTTGTTATCATCTGTTATCAACACTATTTCCTCTGTAATTCTTGAATGTTCGTTTTAGCTTCTGTGAGAATTATCGTTTGAAGAATGTCGTCGACCCTCTCGGATCGTGTTATCAGTTGTTATCACAGTGTTATCGTCTGTTATCAAGATTTTTCGTGGGCCTTTGCTCCGTGCAGTGGGAGTAGCGGACCCCCGTTTGTGTTGGCAAAGCCTAGTATATTCATCAGTGTGGCAGAAGACCTCCCCGAAGTGATGTTTACACAGGCAGAAAATTTATTTGTAAGGCATCCCCTCCTCCAGCCCACCCTCCTCTTCCCACCCTCCACCACCCCTCCCACCACCCCTCCTCTTCCCACCTCTGGAGGAGGGGTCGGCAACTTTTTTAAACTAAATTAAGATACACACAACACTGAAAACACTGATTCTAGTGTAACTGAGTCTATACTACAAGTCTTACACACCTTACACACCTTATGCACACACACACACGTGCGAGAGAGAGAGAGAGAGAGAGGGGGTTACACACCGGGGTGGGGGTTGGGGTGGGGGTGGGTGGGTGGGTTTGAAGAAGAGACGGTGGCTTGACGTGCAAGTCTTGTTTGCCAAGTCTGTTGACACGCCAAACAGGACATGTTGCCTTGCTCGCCTCTTTGCTCCGGCTATTTACTCTCTATTATTACCCTCTCCACTACCAAGATACCCTCCAGCCCTCCACCACCCCCACCACCCCCACCACCCCCACCCCCCATTCCCACCCTTTCACCCTTCCAATAAATCGATAAATAATAAATCGTAATATAAATTTAATAATGACTCGAGAAACGAAAAATCACCAAACAACAAGAACAAATCGATACAGAATAACGAAAAAAAAATCACAAAATATAGAATTACTGATTAATCGATTAATACTAAATTCTAATTAGATCGATTCTTAACACTAACAATCGATTTGGTTTTATTTTGTTGAAATTCAGACGGAGATTGCCAAGAGACTCAACGCCATCATTGCACAAGTGCTACCGTTCTTATCGCAGGAAGTAAGTAAACGAAGACTTGTTGTTTAGTTTACGTTTTATCTGCTTATCTCTTCAAGTTTACCATACTTATTTTTCGCCGAGTGAAAAGTTTACATTGTTTTCCTAACGAGATAAGTGATATTTGATAATCGATATGATGTTTTAATCGATTTGCTTTTTTTTTTTCGGTTGGACTAGCATCAGCAGCAAGTGGCTACCGCAGTGGAACGAGCAAAGCAAGTGACCATGACGGAACTGAACGCAGTCATTGGGGTAAATAAACTGATTCCCTGCTAATTTACTACTCAAGAAACTATTTCGAAAAATTACAGTTTTTTTCTCTCTTTTTTTTTATTCTCCATTTTCTGATTTTCGAAAATCTCTTTTCGTCTATGGCAGCAGCAGCGGGCTGATCTCCCTCGTTTATTGGTTAGTACGAAAAACATTCACACCCCAAAACACCAATCAAAACTCTGTAAAAGCTAAACGAAATTATAGAAGATATCGCAGTATGCATGCCCGCATGCCATTCATTCAAACGTATCGATTAAAAAAGCTATCGATTCACAGACTTGAGTAATAAATCGATTGTTTGTGGCTTTTGCAGCAACAGCTTCACGCACAGCAGCTACCCCACGCTGCTGCAGGACACGCACCGCCGCTACCGCTAGGCCTCGGGGGACACCCAGGACTACCCGGCAATCCGGGAATGCCCCCGACATCAGGTGCCGCACTCCTCGGTCTCCAAGGTAACGTCCCTATTGGTTAAAAATATTATTTTCCTCGGTTCCTGATTGGTTGTGGTGTGTACAGGACCTTTGGCTCCACCGCCGGGAGGTGCACCGCATCCTCTGTCGCTGCTGAATGCTGCGGCCGCGTCCGCGGCTTCTCAGATGCCGTCTGCCGTCTCCGGCAACGCTGTGTCCAAGCACGAGAGTCACAGGGACCGCGAGCGCGAACGCGAACGCGAGCGAGAACGCGAAAGAGATCGCGAGCGCGAGAGGGAAAGGAACTCGGTCTCCCTGGCCGAACGCGACGAGAAACCAGGTAAAACTAAACATCCTCGATCGATATAATATCGATACGAATAGCTATAGATACGATATCGATACACTACTTGATATCTTATTTTTCCATTATTTGTGATACAACGTCTACATAATCGATAGGCAATTTTTCGATACACGTTGAAATCGATAAAATTAATAATTATTATTCATTGATTGTGATCTGAGCAGATCGATTAGCTTTTCTGAACAAATTGATTGTAAAGGACCTTAATCGTTGTTGTATTTATAAATCGATATAAATCGATATGATTATTTTTAATTTGATAGTCAAATTTTCAATATCGATATAGTTAGTAATCGATTCAATTTTTTCGTGTACAATTAGAATGCACATTGAAATAGTTCAGTACGTAATAAATAGTAATTCATATTTAAAATCGATATATGGAGATCTAAAGTGTATCGATTAGTATTTTTTTCTCAATAATCGATACTTAGAAGATAATGGCTGCTAGTTAGCTTAATGAGAAGTCATTTAACCGGATTTGAAGTCTTTTTCCTCCAGAAGTTGGACTTTTCACACAGTCGGATAGGATCTTTGTTTAATTGAATCACTAATTAAGAATAAGATTTGTTTTGTTCGTTTGTAAATTGACGACTGTCAAATGTAGAGTCGCCTTTTATGGTGCGTCTCTCGTCAAGTGTTTGATGTGTTAGTAACTTCTTTTGTTATCAGCGGATCGTTGTGTTTTAATCTGTTTCTTTCTTGTTTGGTTTATTTACAGTTCTGCCCTTGGAAGATCGCCACGTGAGTACCATTCGCCTCTTTGCCTGATTTGTGTCGTCCACCGAAATTCTATTTCTGCTCGGAATCGAGTTATTTTTACATCAGCAGAAACGGGATCCATCACTCTGTGGAATCCGACTGGCAAAAGAAACCTACAGCACGAATTTCAGTCTTTTTTTAGCAGCACCATCTAGCGGCCGCTGCGCGAAGCGCACTTAAGAATCTCGAACTTTGCTCTCTCCACCATAAATCGCGTTCTGCACCTAGACGAAAGTTTTTGACACTAAAAAGTTTCTATGCCACTCCACTATGGAAAGCATTGAAAAATTCCCGCGGATTATCAAGCAGGAAGATAAGTTTTTGTCGTAAAACCAGGGACGGTTAGTTGGGGACAAATTTGGCTTTTAATTGCAGCCGATGAATAATAAACGAGGAGGAGGTGGTGCACACACTGAGCTGCCAAGTTCAAATGTGCAGCTCAAAGTAAAGAAAAATGGGAAAAAGAAAAAAAAAAGACTAAAAATAGAAAGAAATAGTGAAAGGAGTTAGCAAGCTAAGCTGCGGGAGAGGAGGAGGAGGAGGAGGAGAGAGAGAGAGATTTGGTATTCGCTTCGTGTCCGCACTCTGGGATTTTGTTTTTGGATCCCCGTGTTTGACTTGGGTCCCGAGATAAAAGCTGATTACCTCAAGGCGAGACGCACCAGACAAGCGCTAAAAGAAACCTACCGCTTTAACTCACACAGAAAAAAAAAACAAAACACAACAACAACATCAAAAGTGTTTTCTACCGGCCAAGAAGAAGAAGAAGAAGAAGAAAAACATGTTCACTTTTAGTCAGTCGGACGTCCGCTTATTACATTTTATTATTAATAATTTATTATCATTTATTGTTATTTAATTGTTGGATTATCATTATCGGTATTTATTTATTACTAGATTTTATTATTACTATTATTTTCTGATATTTGTATTATTTATCATTATTATTTCTAAAATATTATTTTCTGATAATTTTTTCGTTGTTGTTATTTTTTGGCTTATTTTCTTGATTGAATATTGCAGGGCAACTCCATATCGCCCAATGACTAATATTTATGATATTTTTATCATTTATTATTATTAATTTTAAATTTAATTTGTGATAATTTTTTTTGGCTTATTTTCTTGATTGAATATTGCAGGGCAACTCCATAACGCCCAATGACTAATATTTATGATATTTTTATCATTTATTATTATTATTTTTTAATATTATTTTTTATTTTTGGCTTATTTTCTTGATTGAATATTGCAGGGCAACTCCATATCGCCCAATGACAAGTACAACCGGAACAATCGGAGTCCTTCGTCGGATTTGCATCCGCCGGATATGAAGAAAATCAAACGTGAAGAGAAAGACGGCCATGTACGTGACTCCTTTTATAATTCCCTCGTCTCTTTCCCACTTTGTTGGATCCTAATTTTAGTTTAATTGTAATGTAATTAACTTTGAATTAAAACTCACTTGTTATTAGTTAAGCAATTAGGTCTTATTATATTGTGTGTATTACTTAAATATAAATTACATTTTATTAATATCTTGTAATAGGTTAGAGTTAAGTTAAACTTGATGTTAATTAACTCAGAATTAATGAACTTTTCTTTTTAAGGACTAATGAGGTTAATTTTTGAGCAAACAAGTTAATTTATGTTTTACTAATTATGTAATTATTTCTTTAATTATATTGTTTTATATGTTTATTAACTAATATATTATGTTTTCTCAAGATTTTATAGTAATTGTTTTTCGATTACAGTTAAGCGACGGGGAGCGGAGCGACCAGGATCTCGTTGTCGACGACAGTGGAGATGTAAAACTTTTTCCTTAACTTATTTTTTGTTATTTTATTTTTAATTATTTGATTTTATTAATTTTAATGATTGTAACAGAACCCGCTGACTCCGCCGAGCCGAAACCACTCGCCTCGGGAAAACGGGATCGACAAAGTGAAGAAAGAGTCCTCGCACGGGTAATTTGTGAATTTGTATTTTTACAAACCATTTTTAACTATTACTAATAATTTTCTATTGCATTAGTTAATAATTCGTCTTAATTCGTTAGAATTTTCAGTCAACTATTACTAATTATTTATATAAGTTACTTAACTACCTAGTTAATCAATATTTTGATCTTTTCTATTCACGCAGTGGCTCAGCTACTCCTCACCACCCGAACAAAGTGAAACACGAATCGGAGAAGACACCCGGCGCTGCTCCCAAGGCTTCCACGCCCACAGGAATGGGTCCCAACATCCCCAAAGTAGTTCCCAAACCTTCCCCTCTGGGCCAGTACCCGCCGTACCTGCCTCCAGGAGCCCCACCAGAACTGGCAGCTGCAGTAGCAGGTATCAGATTTGACGTATCATACAGTTATAGCGTACAGTCGTGCTCATTAAAAAAGGGGTACAGCACGGGGAAGGTTGAAAGTCGTTTGTTTTTTTGCAGTTTACAAAGTTAATTACGTATTAAGTTTACTTAAGATCGATTAAATTAACTGTAGTTTATCAATTAATATTATAATATTCTTGCAGAAATTAAGAAACAGTGACGTTTTTACCTTCCCATGCTGTAGCCTTTTTATGGACATGACTGCTTTAAGTAGTATTTCTATTGGTCTTAATGATTCCACATTCAGTTTTCTATTTTCCCTTAAAGAGGACACGGTTTTCCCTTTTCCCCCCTACCCTTGTAGATATCAAGTAACTTTTTCCCTTCCATCTAGCCATACTTCTTTGTTATTTTCCCCCTATTTTTCCTTTTCGAGACCCAGTTTTCCCGTTTTAAGGGAATTTCCCTGCAAAGTGGAAGCACTGATTGGTCTGTTCAGACTCTGTTAATCAATCGTTTTGTTCGACAGGCGGAGCTTACGGTCCTCCTCCACCAATGCACGCAGGCGGCTATCCTTCCCGACCAATCATGGGCTACGATCCTCACCCTCAGATGCGGACCATTACGCAGAGTGGAGGAAAACCCGCTTACTCGTTCCACGTGGGCCCTGACGGAGTGGTTCAGCCGGTTCCTTTCCCCCCGGACGCGTTGGTAGGTCCCGGGATCCCGCGAGCGGCGCGCCCATTGAGCACACTACCCCACGGGGAAGTCGTCTGTGCCGTGACCATCTCCTCACCCACCAAGTACGTCTACACAGGCGGGAAAGGCTGCGTCAAGGTCTGGGACATCAGCCAGTTCTTCGGCAACCCGGCTAATAGCAACGGACTTGGCGCCAGCAAGACGCTGACGCCGGTCTCGCAGCTCGATTGCCTACAGCGCGACAACTACATCCGCAGCGTCAAACTCCTCCCCGACGGCAGGACGCTGATCGTCGGCGGGGAGGCCAGCACTCTCTCCATCTGGGACTTGGCCGCCCCGACCCCGAGGATCAAAGCTGAGCTAACCTCGTCGGCTCCCGCTTGTTACGCGCTCGCCATCAGTCCCGATAGCAAGGTGAGTTCTCTAGAAAGAAGATTTTCAAGCCTTATTAAACGAGAAAATAAAATCAGGATTGCTCCCATAATCAGTGTTGTCCACTTTGCAGGGGAAATTCCCTGGGATAGGGAAAAATAGGGTCTGAAAAGGGAAAAATGAGAGAAAAGGGAAAAGGAAAATCTAGAAGTACAGCCTTAACTCTAGTACCGAGGGGAAACAAGGGGAGAATAAGGGAAGAGGGGAAAAAGGGAAACTGAAAATGGAAACACTGCCCATAACAGTTCATGGGAAAAGGATAGAGCTTCCCCAAACTGCAGGGATCGTGAAAGAAACACACAATCAATGAAATTTATTACTCCAGATCCCGTAGCCGCCTTTCCTAGGTCGTAAATCATGTCCCAAATACCGACCATTTAGCGTATAATTTTCTCGTTCAGTTCAACTGTATAATTAATCACGTCCTCCAAACTTATGTTTTATTATATAATTCATCAATGTTATATTGAAAGAAACAGCTCTACTGTTTAACCAGTTATAACTCCGCATGTAATTGGATTGTCTAGTTTTTTTTTTTTGTCACGTATTTTTTTTTTTTTTTTTTTTGGTTTGTTTATTTTTGATGCACAAAAGGAACGGGGGGAAAGGCTTTTGAGTTTATTTTCTTTGCATTAAACAAAGTGGCGCAGTTTTGGTTGGCGACTCCCGAAAGCCCTTGCCAACAGCAGCAAATAAAACAGACTAAAAAGCCGCCAACCCAACAAAAACACTGACAGATTCTCCATTTGGCACAAAGAAAAATCTATGAGACACGTACAAAAATACCAGGAAAAAAAAATTAACTGGAAAAATCTTAAACGAGATTTATTAATAACTGAAATCAGAAAAAGAAGTCGAGGTAACAGGGAAAAAAAAACTAAAAGAAAAATTAAACTAATTAAAAATGAATTAAAGTAGAAATTAACAATTAACCAATCACTAATGAAAAACTAATTCAAATATTTTTGTGCGCGTTTGGAATTGAAGGTTTGCTTCAGCTGCTGCTCGGACGGGAACATCGCCGTGTGGGACCTGCACAACCAGACGTTGGTGCGTCAGTTCCAGGGACACACGGACGGCGCCTCGTGCATCGACATGAGCGCCGACGGCACCCGGTTATGGACCGGCGGCCTGGACCACACTGTCCGCTCCTGGGACCTGCGCGAGGGCCGCCAGTTGGCCCAGCACGATTTCGCCTCGCAGATCTTCTCGCTGGGATACTGTCCAGCTGGCGACTGGTTGGCTGTGGGACTGGAAAGCTCTACTGTCGAGGCAATTGAATTGTCTATAATAAATAATACTATGTTAGACATATAATATTTTTATCTACTTATTTAATCATTTATTATTATTTTATTTGTTTTTTTTTATTTATTATTTATATAAATTTATTTGTCATTTATTTATTTAATTGTAAATATTTTGATTTATTTTCTTAATTGTAAAATTTTATGTATTAAGTTTTGTTCACTGTTTACGTGGTTTTATTTCGATATTGTAATCATTATTGTTAACTTGTTTGTCATAGCTACATATATATACGCGAGTAAGTAGCATTAAATGTTATACATCGTAGTTTTTTGTATTATTTTGTATTTGCAAGCTTCTGCTTTATTGAAATTATTAATAAAATTAATATTGTGTGGATATGTGGTTTAGGTGCTGCACACGCTGAAACCCGACAAGTACCAGCTGCACCTCCACGAGTCGTGCGTCCTGTCGCTCAAGTTCGCAGCCACGGGTAAATGGTTCGTGTCGACGGGAAAAGATAACCTCCTCAATGCCTGGAGAACTCCTTACGGTGCTTCCATATTCCAGGTACGTCCGTTCGAACAGACTCGTAACTCGAAAAACAATATCGTAACGCTCCTCATTTTTCTCTAGTCGAAGGAGTCTTCGTCTGTGTTAAGCTGCGACATCTCGTCCGACGACCGATACATCGTCACGGGGTCGGGCGACAAGAAGGCCACAGTTTACGAAGTTATCTAAAAAAAAAAAAAAGCAGCAGCCCAACTTGGACGACATAATTTCTAAAATGATAATTCAGAACCCTGCAAATGTATGTGTCCATCGTTTTTTTTTTTTCAAATTCGATTTCCCGTGTTAGTTGAAAACCCGCTCCGCGGGTTCTCGACGGTGGTCAGCGATGTGAACCTGCGTAAGTGTAACCAAACGAGAGAAAGTGGATGTTAAGATGTCAGTGATTTTATCTGCTGCTTGATGAGTGAAAGAAAAAATACACTTTTGTTGTCATTGAAAAGTTTATTTTATAGATTTTTGATAATAATAATTTTTATACTGATTATTTCGTATCGTTTATTTGAATTTTTAATTGGATCCAAAGTTATCAAATCTTAATTAGTTTTTGAAACTTTTATTAATTACTGAACTTTATTACTTGTTATACATGTTGTATTTACACCCACACGTTGATTTACATCACACCATGGTAACCGAATTACGGGGGAATAAAGTAAGATACCCAACAACTTAAAAAAATTTCTAAATTTTTTGAATAGGATTTTAATTAGACTTTAACTGATAACAGGAACTCCAATGCGAGCAATACTGTGATCCATAATCCTTTGACAAACGCTGCACTGTTCTTGCCGTGTTGCATGGCGGCTGGTTGCTCACCTAATAATTTAATAATAATAATAATAATAAAATGTATATTTTAATCAAATTAACAGTTACCGTGAAGTACGTGGAGAGTGGCTCTAGCCGAATTCAAACTCGGCGGGCTGCATGTATAGTTTCCCGCCAAAAGAGACGTCGCTGATTGGATGTGAAGCGAAGCCAGCAGCGAATCTTTGCCCAATCGGATAACGCGTGCGGACCAAGGATCTCTCCCATTGGCTAACACACAAAATCCATTCAAAATGATGATTTCCGGGTGAGAATGCCTTTTGATTGGTTTAGTTATTATACCGTCTGGTTGGTGTGTGGAAGTGGTGAGGTCAGCAGCAGCCGGTTCTAGGGCCGATCCGGCGATCCTGCGTCCGTTGTGGTACCACAGGACGAAGGGTGGATAATCCGTCAAGCCGGAGATGACGCAGTGGAGCATGACGCTGCTTGACGACATTACGTAGATGTCGGGAGAGCCTCGTATCTCCACTTGAGGGACTGTTGGGTTAATGAAGATAGAATGCAAACTCACGTGACACACTTGAACACACACTACAGTGTACTCCATAACCCAAGAAAATAGAAAAGACGTGACATAATTACTGCGATCAAATACATTCCCAGTGATAATTTAACGATAATTTGTAAATGTGAGAAGTTGAGCTTTTTTTCCATTTTGGATCGGAAAACGTGACAGTGGCGATACAAAAGGGACTTTTCATCCATAGCCGGCTTTATTGACGAGCTGTGCATACAAATCACTCTATTTACACATGAAAAGCTTCTCCACTGTTTTCTGACTTCCATTTACATATGCTGCAGTTCAAAAAGTCAACCTTTTTCCACCGGAAAATTTCGCCGAGCAAAGGGAAAAAATAACACCCGAGATTGCCGATAGCTACTAAACGAACCAAATCCCAAGTGGGAATTCAATATTCCCGAAATTCTGCATTTGATTTTTTAAAAAATAAATTCAAGGGTTCCTTGCCAAAGTTAATCCAAAATGTTCAAGGATTTCAGTTTTAAAGCTGTGTGTGTGTTTTCTTGTTTTCCAGAGTTCAAAGTTTAACTTGGAGATTTGGCAACGTTCGATCTGTTTTCATTTGGTTTGAACCGAGTCTCTTTTTGGCGCCAAACGAAGTTTGTGGTTTATTTTGAATGCAGACTTCAAAAGATGTTTGGCGTTTTGCTGGAATCGAATGTTTATCTCTTAGACTGTGCGTTGTTTTGATGCAATTTCTTCGTTTGTACGTTTGAAAATTAGAAACTAAACTTGATAACGTCGTCTTCAACTTTGAAAAACGTTTAAAATAAGGATAAAATACTGATAAGTAAATCAAATAATATTTAAAATTCTATAAAATCAAAATATTAATAATAAGATAATAGAAATAACAATAGTAGTACAAATAAAAACATTTAAAATTTTATTAAAATAAATCTGGCAACGCTGCGTTCTTCTCCGTTTCTAACGCCTTTAAACCAAAAACGAAAACAAACAAAAAAATAAAATTTTATAAAAAGCTATTAAACCAAATTAAAAGCAGTATTAATAACAATAGTAATAACCATTGATAATATGGATAATAATTATAAATTAAAATATTTTGTTTCAACACAAGAGATTTGGCAACGCTGTGTGTTCTTTTTAGTTTCGAACGCCTTCAAACCAAACATGGAAAAAAAACACCACTCAAATAAAATGATTCGGTAACGATAATAAAATAATAAATATTAATCGTAATGATAATAATTTAATAAAATAAGATAACACAAATTTTGTTTTTGTTTCAGAAAAAGAGGTTTGGCAACGCTGCGTTCTTTTTAGTTTCGAACGCCTTCAAACCAAACATGGGAAAAAAAACACCACTCAAATAAAATGATTCGGTAAAGATAATAATAAGAAATATTAATCCTAATGATAATAATATAATAAAATAAGATAACACAAATTTTGTTTTTGTTTCAGAAAAACAGGTTTGGCAACGCTGCGTTCTTTTTAGTTTCGAACGCGCCAGAAGGGAGAGACGAAACGAGTCACGGATCCCCCGTCAGGCGAAAAGAACTTGTAATCCCTAATTACTCGAGAAAATCTTTGTGATCGGTACAGCAACAGACTTGCTGACAATTCGCCTGCGATACGTTAATAACATCGGCAAGGAATTCGACTGCGAAACAGGGGCCAAAAAACACCAGCGAAGCCATGGCAACTATTCTTCCTATTATCTCTCAAACGCAATGTCCCCGGCAGACATTATTTTTTTTTTTCTTCTTCTCTTCTACTTCTAACGCCTATTGTCAAGTCCTACATTGATCTAGAAACTACTCGTTTCGTAAGATCCAATAATTAAAGCTTAATCTTAAGTTAGTTACGTGTGTGTTTTATGTTTTACCAGAGACGCTGAGATGAAAGACGAGGCTCTGTTTCTGTTCGGTCGACACTTGACATTCATAATGGCCGGCGTCGGAAGCTTTGGCGCCGCGGATGTGTAACGTCCACGTATCCGAACTGAAGCCGTGAAGAACTTGAAACCTGCTGTCACTGATGAATGTGTCGCTATCGACGGCCAACAAAGAACCGTCCTGCTTCCGCACCCAGGAGACCTAACCGTACACCCACAAACAAACAATACAGCAACCAAATATATTAATTTTCCTATTTGAAAAGGCTTTTATAGTCGCTCACCGACTTGTTTCCCACGTTGTGGACCTTGCAGACCATATAGGCGTGACCACCGTACTGGACACTGACGTTGACGGGCGTTGTTAAATCAAATGATGGTGTCTCCGACAGTTTCTTGACGTCAGTTTCACTCGGTTTTCGGCCAGCTGCAAAGGTCAAACCAAAGAGACGTGTCACACGGTAATCGTAACAAACCTCCGCAGTACCCAACCAACCATTAATAATAAGTCCTTAATATGTTATCATTATGATTATTGTTATTTATTTCGTTATTAACTTTTTTTCTTGATGCTGTTTCGTGTTGACTGGATGGCGGAAAAATCGCCGGGACAATAATCAGCTTGTGGAGGGACAATATATAGACAAAGCGAAGGGGTTGCAAGCAATAACAATAACAGCGGCTGATTTATTGCCCCAAAATTGATTTTCCGCCACACACCAGAGCGTTTGTTTTTATTAAAGAGGAAAGGAGACAATATTACAAAGTCATTGTGTTGCACACCAACTAAACCAGTCTAGTCTCATGCTTCCCGTACAGTTGAGAAATCTGACACGCAAGAAACAATGATGAATCATGTGGGTCATTTAATGACATTCTATGAATCACTGCGATTCGTGAATGGTTTCGCTTGTAATGAGTATCATTTCTTGTCCCCGCTGATTTAGATCACGTGGACCAGTAAATGAGATCTACCTTTTGTTTGTTAGTCTATCCACCAGGTATCATATTGCAATTATCGATCAATTATTGATTTTTAATTCTTATTTCCCTTTCCTTTTAATTGCGGGCAGAACGGAAGGTAGAGCTTTCTGTGATAGAGTTTTAAGAATGTTGTCACCACTACTGACAGCCTGTTGACCGATTCTGGGACTCTGTGGTACTGTGCAAGTGAATTACTGGGATAAACAAAGCGGGAATTGCCATAAGATAGCTCTCGGCGGGGGATCTATCCTTTACCATAGGCTTGTGGTGCGCTATGATAGCGTTTTTCCTCTAGATATTTGTTCAGCCCACTCTCGTCTTGCTTCCCATTGTTGGTCTACGATTCCTATTACACTTGTTACGATTTTGTTCTCATTATCACCCAGCGCCACAAGGTTCTGGTAATCTTAACCGTTTCCTCTTAAGAAAGTTCTACAAATGGCAGTGCAGTACGCCGTATTGAATTGGGTTTGGATGTATTCTCATGACTAATTGTAACAGACAGGGAAAATTTGCTTGACTGACATCCTCTCGCGGAGTCTCTTGGGTGTTGAGAAGCTTCGTTGGAAAGGGGGGGGTAAATTAACCCCCCTCGTTCGTTCCCTTGTTCCGAAGTGAATGGGATTTAGTTAGTCGTGGGAATGGACGCATACATGTATGAGCTGCTTCTGCTGTCCAGGGTTCAGTTCACGGTTTGCATAACTTCCCAGGGTCGTCGTAAACGTCACGAAGTATCATCAAAGTAGTTGTGATGTCACATATACAATGATGGGCATGGTTCTGAACCCTTTTTTTTTTAATGGCTCACCTTCAGTTGAACCGGAAGTGAACCGTCGGTGAATCGTACTGAAGCCTGCACCGTGGTCGATAAAAAAAATTCATATACCCGGCTTCGCTCATTGTTTTTATTGAACCCCTCATCTCTGGTCATACGCTTTAGGGAGAAGTTACGGATCGTCTAGTATATAAGGGCTATCTAGTGTCACTGCTAACGTCATCCAAGTCTCCCCTCACGCCCCATAAACTGAAAGGGTTGGCATATCAGACTTCGTCACCCCGTTATTGGTGAAGTTCCCACGGGAATATGGCACTCGACTCGGGCCACAAAAAAAGAAGTTATGAGACTCTCTCTCTCTCTCCCTCCCTCTTCCTCTCTCTCTCTCTCTCTCCCTCGCTGGCTCTCGCTCTCGGGTATACTCGGATCAATGCAAGTTATACACGCCGTACGGAACTAATTATACAAACCCTCGCCGGATTGCCTACATATCGCACGGCTGTCGGAAAGTGGGTTGCACAGCCAACTTGTGAGCGTTATTTTGATTTGCTTTTGCAACACAGGGACCCAGTGCAAATCAAAGGCTAAACGAATCAGTGCTAGCAGACTTGTGACAGTCACATCCTATTCCCATAAAACCACCAGCGCATTATGCGCCCCATTTCAATGAGGATTTCATTAGAAGTGCAAACATGGGTCCAAACTGAACCGAAAACGGTTCACAAAACGGCTCACGTGAACTTGATTTAGCCAGCTTATAAACCTTAACCGAACCGGGTTGAACCGTGAAGCTGGTTCGGTTCACGCTTTCTTGTTTACATCAATGTTCGAAATATGTACAAACACAATAAAGGAAAGAAAATAAGCCTGCGATCAAGAATCTTGGTTATGTGTCTCTTAATCAGTGGGAGACACGAAAGAATCGACCGCGTTGTACTAAGCCATGACTTAATTAGCGTCACTAATCGCATATTGAAGATATCCAAGTATCCAAGAAACCTACTGAAACTAATAGATAGCCTCCCACAAGAGAGAGACACTTATTAGCCACTCACATAAAAAAAATTACCAACTAAATGGTTTCCTCTTGATATTCGGCAACCCAGTCAGTCATTGTTATCACTGCTATCATCCTCTCAAAGCACATCCTCTTGATTTGTAAATATCTTTCAGTTTCCATAATGTACGAGAAAGCCTTTCAATTAATTATCGTGATTGTTGTTTTTTATGTTTTTCATTTGGAAGGCTTATAGCGCTAGGCAGCGTGCACTTAATTGCCGTCCAATATGGCGGATCATCAAAAGACCTTCTAGCGTTACACGCAGCGCGCCCGCAAATCTTATGCAACCAAGTCCGCACCAACAAAGAAAATAGTCAAAACTCTGATAATTTTTGTTGATCACATGAATTGTGATCCACACATGAAGTTAGAATTGTAACTTGCTCATAAACCTGAAGCTAGTCAGTAGGTTCATTTAATTTCTTCATTTTACAGACTCTATGCCAAAAGCAGTAGCCCCTAGCGGTGAGAGTTATAAGCTGTGTGTCGTCTGCAGGTGTTGACCAAGCTATACGAACGTCCATATAATGTAGGACCTTACGACGACTAACAGGAAATGTAAACGCCGTCTATATAGCTGATACAGCAGACATTTCCCTCTTTCCTATATGGGAAGAAAACTTTACACGAAAGATATTCCCCAGGAGGTTTTACACCCAACCGAAATCGCATTTTCGCAATAAAACTGTAGGACGTGCTTACAAGATGTTACGTTTGCGTTTCCATCCCTGGCGTATTGCGAGGCCAACTTCAAAGACTAGCAGACGAGCTAAACTTACTGGACCTTTTGCACACGCAAAAAAGTGAACGTAAGGCTAAAAGTGGCCCAAAAAGAGTAAAAGTGTTGATTGTAAAACGCCTGTCTGGCACAGTCGCTTATATTTCACTATTCGGTGATGCCTCAAAAACATTTGACGACGTTCAACTTTTCGACAGATAAAGTTTGGCCGGGCTGCGTTTCATTTTTTCTACTGTTTCTTCACGCTTTACATTTAGGTAAACTGCAGGTTATATCCTCAATACTTGCGACTCTAGACAAAGAACTTTTTGTACAATCCAAGAGGAACGTGTGAGTAAACGAGCCGAAAAAGCAACGAGCTTCTTCAACTAAATGTGAAACTCCGTTTATGTTAGACATTGTGTGTCCTGGTTACAACGGACAAAGACGTTGTTCTCTTGAAAACTTCTTGTCGTTTCTGTTTAAGATTCTTCAACTAAGTGGTGCTTCAAGTAGCCAGGTTTTCTTAGAACGCAGTTATGTGTGGGAGGAGGCAAAAGAGTTGATTTAGGGAATCGAATTGTGCAGTTGCTTCTTCCAGACTTTTTGGCAAAACTATTGGACACGAGCCGTAATTGAATACTTGACCCAGTCTGGTCACGTTTGTTTTGTTTCCACTAGGAGCGTTTTCGTTCGGTCACTTGTAATCAAGTTTAGAGCCAAGATGACACAGGACTTGTATCGCCGAAACGGACGTCACAACCGATAAGCTCTTGCAGATATTAACAATAAGCAAACTGCCTAATGAGAAGTTAGTTTTCCCAACCGAGAAAAGCGAATCCTGAGGATGAAAAGTTTCCGTGGAACCCCTTGAAAAGTCACTCAAAAGTATTGAAAAGCTTAGGGGCCTTTTTAAACGCGAAGTAAACCTCTTTTCTTCGTCTCTCTCGCGTTGTCACCGTCGTTGACAAGTTTTGCCTACAGTTAAAAATTTCTTCTACAAATGGCAACTTTTCTTATCGCAGTCTTGCGCACACACAGGTCTGGCTTACTGTAAACTCCCTTTCAAAAACTGATTTATTATTCAATTAACCACTCCACTTTTCCAGTAACAAGAAACGACGGTTCGGACTATCCCGAACTATCGCAAAATCTGTTCTGTAAAAGTCTAAGTTATTGATTTCTTTTGTTTGGTATACTTTTTTAAAAGGCCAAGTTTTTTGGCAAATGGTGCGAAAAGCCCAAGATTAAGTGCGGTGCCTTTTGTACATAAACAATCAGTGCAGCGGCAAAAAAGTGAAAACTTTTGCGAGACCCTACAAATTCTTCTAAAAGATTAAACACTCCTTTCTCAAACGTGTTATCCAATTTACTCTCTCTTTGGCCGATGAATTAATGGCATATCCTTTTAGTGTGAAATCGGCTTTCACAAAAAAAAATGTCCAGGAAATGGATTATTTTTTACTGGATGATAAAAATATTTCGCTAGGAAACTGAGGTTTCTATACTGAATTACAGTAGATGCATTCAACAGATGTTTCTATTAGGCTCACGCCTGGCACTTGGTGATATATTCACTTTTCCCTTGAAAAAGTGCAAGGATCCTTCATTTAGTATCACGTACGTCGTGTGTTGCCCCTGCGAAACTTAAGTACAGGTTCGGCTTGTGCAAGACGTGGCGACAAGGGCAAATATGTTTCATATCACACGACGACCCCTTGTTTTAACGTCATCTGCTCTTACTGTTTGCAGTTCATGTAATCGCTTAAGTCATTCCTCTGACTGGTCCTTTGAGTATTGTCGAGCGCCAACAAGGTAACTTTCGTGAGTACTCTCTTTTAAACGATCTTGACTTTTGGAGACAACATGTTTCGACGACGCATCAAGCTTGTTTTCAAGAGCCTTTTGCGCGCGTCCTCCCCGAAACTTTGAAGAAAGCCAAGTTCAGGAGGCAGCTTTTCATGTCAAGACAACATCGCGCAGGGTCCTTCACACGATAATGTTTGGATGCCCATATTGCAACTTTTTTTTCCCCGAAAAAAGAAAAGATGAAGGAAACTTTTTGTGTGAAGGACGCGCGTCAACCCACTCTGCTCTGGTCTCATCTCATCTCCAGCACAGCTCCAGTATGGCGCTACTTCCCATTCATGAAGTTGCTCAACATCAACTAATGATCCTAATCGATTCTCCCGTTCGTTAAGCACTAAAACCCCCTGTCTACTCTAAAGCCAATTAAGTTTACTGATTCCAGCTCGCTAGCCACTTTCAGGTAAAGGCCTTCCCTGTCGTTTCCACTTAACTCCTTAACGTCAATCCCCTACAGTTTTGAAGCGAAAAATTGAGCGGAATGACCGTATTGCCTCCATTATTTCGGTGTTATCCAGAACATTCAGTTTGCAGTAGCTGCTTTGCTTAATCAAATTTCAAGTAGAGCACCTCCTTGTTTTGCTCTTAGGAACATTTTCCTAGAAGATTCTAGGAATCTTGTCAACTCCCTCGATTCCCTGGCGACTGACTTCTTGATTGGACTATGGTTCCGGGAAGTTAGCTGCTTATATTGGTGTTGCATCATAAATCTTGCCCGTTTCGATATTTTTTCTATCTCCCTCTGCTTCTCCGCTTTTCTGGATCGTAGAAACGAGTTCATTAAATCGTCTTCCTGTGTGCGTAAGGTGCAGAGAGGCCTTGGAAACGGGGCGGCAGTTCGTCAACTTGCTCATTTCCATCAAGTTCTGTAGAGACTCATCTCATTAATTGGTTTTTGCGGAAGTTAAGTTACTATTTTTTTTATCTTCTGCCCAGAATTTCCTGGTGTGCTTTACGAACTTGTTTTCCGAACTTCCATTAACTTAATCTTTTGCTTTCTGCGTCTCACTCATTCCATGTGATCATAAGAAAAGTAAAACGTACAGATGACCTCCGAGTCCTGTAGACTCCATAGTCACGTGGGGAGGCTTTTGATCCTTGTCCGGGACTCTGAAGAAAAGGTTTTGCCAATTGAAATATCATGAAAAAGACGAGTATAACGAGCGTCCGTGATTCGCTCCGCGATTCAAAATCCTTCCCGTCAAAGGCTCTGCCGTAACAATCTCGTTAGCAGCTTTTGATATTCACGTTTAAGCAAAGGCGGGGGGCTCCAGCATTAGGATCTTCGCTGCACAACTGGTGGAAACTCAAGTCTTAACTCTACTTCTCGTCGGGCTAAGTTAAAAGCCTTTGGGAGCAGCGTGGTAACTTTTCAATGGAATTAAGCCGGTTAAAAGGACTCGGCATGGGATCAATTCCCTCTGCTCGATTACAGCAGCAATGGCCCTTCTAGATTCAAGAAGTTTTCTGCGGCACAGCGATTTACTCGATGCCACTTTTGGCCAAGAATCTAGAAAGATCATCTTTTGTTTTCAACCCAGTTTTGCTCAAAGTCCCTCAGGGAGATTCGCAACTTTTTCCCTTCACAAAGACTTTGTAAGCCAAGTTGTTGCCTCCGAAAGATCCTAACTCAGAGGATCGATGGCTTGCCACAGCACTTCCTAGGTTACTTTCTTCTAGATCAGACTAATCTTTGCTAGTAGCCTACAACCTACGAATCCTCACGAACCGGGATCGAACGTTCCATAAGCCGTTTGTCTGTAGTTAAACATAAGTACAAGTCCCAAGAGTATTCGCGTTTAAGCTATAGATGATGGGTATAGTGAGTTTCTTTTTAGGCTTTTCGATTCAGTTCCATACGTCTTTACGGTGCATGAGGCTGACTGGGTAGCAAACCCCTCATTTGGGTATATTACAATACGGTGAGCCCTTAGGAAGGTATCGCGTTAGAAAAAAGACGTGATTTGCTCTAACTGAGCCTTTTACACCGCCTTCACATGATAAGAAGGCGAACCGCGACTCCGTGTTATTTTTTCAAAAGATTTTCATCTCTAACCTAAAACCTTCAAAACTTTGCAGATAATGTACTAGGATTTTTTTCCTGTCGTATATATGCGATATAAAAAGGGAGCTAAAAAATTCAATTACCCTTTTTCTTGCTTGGGTATAAGTTTTTCTATTCTCTGCGCTTCCCTGCTGTGAAGCGCGTGCAGTTAATTGTTGAGCAGTAGAAACAAATGTCTATACCATTTTTTTTTTTACTTGATTGAATTCTTGATAAAATTCTAGTTTAATTCTGTGATCCAGTAAACAGGAAAACGTAGCATCGCGTTGACAGTAGTAAATTTCAGTTGTGTTGGAAAAGAGAAAGGTAAACCTTCTGCGCCCTTGGACGTAAATATCCCTCTTGCAAAAAGTGCTTTTAGCTTAACATTGGAGCTTTTAATGTTAAATGACTGTTACATCCGCCTGGGGGTTTCATCAAACGAGAAAAAGGGGCAATTAAGCACTAAAATACTGACCGAAACTTATATTTCCTCAACGCTTAGATACTACGTATAGTACATGAAGAAAACAAAACGTGGTTACATACCTGTCATGCTGAAAAGTAATAAGAAACTAGCCGTGAAGAAAACAGCGTATAGTTTTCTCATTTTAAAAATATTCTTTCGATGTTATTTCGCAGACTCGACCGTCAACAACAATAACAACAACAGAAGAAAAGCCTTTCAGAAGTTGATGGGAAATTGGCCGAAACTTTGCCAAGTTTTGACTGGAAACATTTCAAGCGCCGGATCAGAAACAGGCGGCTCTGTCTTCGGCTCCGATTCAGGCGAAACTGCAGGGCCGCACAGGGACGCCCGCGCGATTCATGGACCAACTTCCGCGGACTCTTTTTGGTGCGCCAGCGCCGAGTAAGTCACCCCGTTCGGAGTTCCCCTCTTCCGTAAAACGTAACTTTTCACCAATTTTCACATTCAGTCTTAATTGGCAATGCTAGTAACACGCCATACGAACAGAACAACTGTTGTAACACAAAGTGAACCTGCTCGCCCTTCTTCTGCTTTCATTTGATGGTTGCTGTGATCAGGCTATCAACACCCTGTGAATGCGTTTTGTTGGGTTCCAGGGGCCACGTGACTTGTGGGAATGAGTTAACGGTACCCAATCAAAGCTGGATTAAGTATTATTCCTAAATCACATGGATAGGCCCCATCGTAACACAACTTAATGAATAATACGAATATTATGTAACCAACTGTGTAATACTGAATCTTGTTTATTTTGTGTAGGACTTTATTTCTCCAGAATTACGCATGATGTTCCAAGAGAGACGTATTTCCTAAGAGGCCAGATTGAATGGACAGACTGACCCTTTGTAGGTTTCGCATGAGTTCGCTTCAACAGAATTGATTTCACAGTTACTAGCCTATCGATTTTTTTTTCTCTATCATCACGAAAAGCCGCAATCCACAGCGGAATCCTTCACCCATTCAAATTATATCTTTCTCCCCTATTTCAGTGGCTCCAAATGAAGAGAACCGAGAGGAAGAAGGATACATCGGCTTTTGTAAGAAATTTTAAAATTATTCATCCAATGGGGAAGTTGCACGAATTTTCTCTTTGTACAAATTATACATGATTTGAAAGAGCACGAAATTTAGATCACGAATATACAAGTTCTATGGTCAAAAAAAAAATTAGAAATAATTAAGTAAGGGGTTAAAAAATCAGCCGAGGGCAGAGTTATACAAACGCTGCCTTAGGTTAAGACTCCCTTTTTACATCATAATACGGGTCTAGTGCTGTGCCGCCATATGGATCGCTTGCTAAATTTGAGTTGTACTTTATCTTATAAGGCAGTTTACATCACATTTTGTCATTTTCAGCTTCCGTAATATGTTATCCTTTCATGGGGTTAGTTGGATTTTTTTTTGTGTGATGACTAATCGCACTATAATACCAGAAACTTTGAATATATTACAGTAGTACCGAAGTACGAATGATAGTACTAATTATAATAATAATAACAATGATAAAAATGACGTTACAATAAAAGTAGTAGTAATATCAATAATAATAATAATAATAATAAAAATACCAATAATAATATTAGTAATAACAATAATAAAAAATAAATCTTATTAATATTACTAATGACAATATTTGAAATCGTAGGTTTTTAAACATCACAGCCAGCCATTGTGTTCCTTTGGCATTTTGTGATCCTACAATACCAAAAAATAGGCCCCAAAATGCCCCCAGAAAAATCCCGTGTCCAGGCAGCCGCCCCCTTGACCCACCCTTAGCACCAGTGGCGTCGGAAGATGCAGTAAGTAGAGGTAGCAAAACGAAGCCTCAGTGGGTAGAGGTGGCGAAAAGGCATTATTACATGTACTCGTACGCAAAATATTAAACAAATGTCCAATTCTAGGCGTGGCGGTCGCCCACCGTGCCACTCCGCTTCCGACGCCTCTGCTTAGCACGCCCTGCTAGTGGAAGATTCCTACCGCGCTTCTCTCTGTAGCGGACACCATCAGAAAATCTCCTTCAAAGAATTTTTGAATTTTTTATATACCAAAATGTTTCTTGAATTATTATTTTTTTTTTAGAAGCATCTTCAAGTAAGATTTCTCTACAAATGTATCTTATACGCCCGTCCGCAGTAGAGGAGTTGGCCAATAGTGGGCTACGGGGAGATTTGCCTTCCCTGTATTCTGACGCCACGCGGGCGGCTAGCCAGTCATGTACCGTTCTGGGAGCACGTGACTTTTCTTTAACTTCAGACCGGTTTTAAAAATACTTCCGGTCTCCGCAAAATTTTTAAAATTGAATTTTCCAATTTCTGACATCGAAAACTATGGATTTCAAAAAAAAAAAAAAAAATCATGCAACTTCCCTATTCTAATAGTACTTTTCCTACGTCAAAATGGGCGCTAGCAATGGTGTTTTAAGCTATGTGAAATAGTGTAAAAAGGAACCGGTATAGTGCCTTTTCCTAGTTTCTCAGTTTTCTTTTTACAGTGCCTGATCACCTTAAAGCCACCGTAAAAGGCACCGTCATTTTTATGAGGTGGGTGTACTGTGATTTGTTAGCTTTTGAGGTACTCTCCGTTTTCCATCTACAACAGTTCCAACAGTGTATTTGCCTTATGTACAATGAAACATCAAAGGAGAGCGACGGGCTATTTCGCGTAAGCTGGCTTGTTCAGTTTCGACGCCTCCTTGGCTTCGAAGAAGGTGTACGACAGCGTCAGTGTTTCTACATTCTCCATGCGCGGGTCTTCGCCAAACTCTGGGTCGATGTAGAAGAAAACAGGAAGGTCAACCTAGTAACCATGTTATTTTTTATTAACTATTGAACTGTAATTATTTTATTCAATCTTAAATACGAACCTCCTCATTTGGATTCAAACGCTGCTCCTCAAAACAGAAACACTGGATTTTATTGAAGTACTGCCCAGCTTCAAACGGGATAACATTATACGTGCTAATACCATCTACAGGACGATCGGTGGGGTTTCTCGCTGTGTAAAAGGCCAACGCTGTTTCCCCGAGCGCAACCTGAACACAAAGACACAAAATTATTCCGGACTTCTTCAGTTTTTTAATATTAGCAATTACTTTGATTTCCGATTGCTGCGGCCTGAAGTTCCACGTCAAACTGGCGGCTGTGTCGGCATTAAACTTGATCTTGAGGACTCGCGATCGATTTGGTTTGATTGATTCTACTTTGCTGGCGTCATGTCCCGCTGCAGTAGTGCCCCCATAGCTGTACGCCTAAAAACGATAAAGCCTTTAGCTGAGAAACTAAGATTCGGAATGCACGCTGATTTACCTGGCAGAAGATTCGGTAGAGTGGAACGGCAGCGTAACTAAAGCCAACAACCAGCACCCCCAGCGCGATGGTATAGTAAACCGTAGACTTTTTATCTCCAGAAAAGTGAAATTTAGGGTTTTGACTGTTCTGAAATTGCCTGTGACTTGTATTCAACGAACGCTCAAAGATGTTAGTAAAGATATTACTTCTGCATAAATCTTTTCTTCTGTCGCAGGAATAGACTGTATTAAAAACTCTTCCTGCTTTAAATTTATAAAAAATGGCAGGATTTAATATTCTGTGTACGGATTGCATGTTTATTTTTTATATAACTACTAGTAAATTGTTAAATGTTTTCAACTAAATGATCCGCTAATTTCGGCTGCTTCAAATTTACATACGCCATCTACCGAGAGAAAACCATTCATTTGATAAAATATAACTTTTATTATACATCAGCAGTTTTTCCCATTACACTTTTTATTAACTTTAGGTTTATAATTTGGAGTCCACGGTCCTAGGCTTTCGTAGGCGTAAAAGTCCATCGGGTAGTTTTCGCGCCACTCGACTTCCCGCAGAGCGACGTTAGCTTCATACGGAGTGAGCAGAGGTCTGTGGAACGCTAGTCCCCAGTCAATGGATAGTCTCGGACAAGCAACTTGAATCCAGGCTTCCACGCTAGGCATCAGGTTCAGTTTGGCGGGAAATATCTCCGACAATAGAACTGTCACGAATTCTTTCCCTCGAGCAGTAATTTTCTGCTGAATTTCTTCCAGGACTTTCGGGCTTCCCTGTCGTCCCAGCGTTCCAAGTACCAGCCCGAATTTTCCAGCGTTTTGTGCAGACTGGACTGCGCTTTTTCGATTCTTCTTCATCAGTTCATGATCGTAAGATTCCAAAGTAAACAGTTTGCTGTAGGGGTCGTACTGAAAAGCGCTCGCTTGTGGGTTGGCTATCATTACAGACTCGAGATGAAATCGTCCATCGCCCAGGTAGATCACGACGTCCGTGTCAAGACAGGGAGATGTGCAGCCGAGGATTTCACCAGGTGACAGAGGCGAGATTTTCGGAACAGAAATTTGGTATCCTTCGTTTTTTAGTTTTACTACAGTAGCCTGCAGTGAAGCGACAAACTGTATTGTGCTTACCAGAGCAATTTTCTGCGTTTTACTAAAGTTCAGTCTGATAGTTTCTTCAAAATGAGTCAAATCAAACTTTATGTCAACAAAAACGTAGAGCATTTTGATTCCTGGGGTTTGGTCTACAGGTATGAGACAGCTGTGACCATAATGAACCATAAAGTCAGCGCCTAAAGCTCTAGCGCTGAAATCGTCTACGCAGCAAGCTCCATATGTTACATCACCCATGATGACGGTCTCGGCTCCGCAAAACGTTTCAATAATGTCAGATATCGTTAAGGCGTACAATAGGAGACCTTCGGGCATCTGAAGCGCGACTCGTTTAGCTTCTGCTTGCCGTATCTTCCATACTGTTTTGGGTATCTCAAAATTGTAGTTGGCGGGAAGAACGCTCATAGCTTCCATCAGTTCTGGATCGTTCAAAATTTCGTCAGGGACTTGATTCATCAGTCGGGGTTTCGAAGGCCCCGAAAAAACTTTTCGCGTTGTGCTGGCGTGTACTACAACAGCTGAATCCTCTTTTCCCGTTCCCTCCATTTTCTGCGTAATCAGTCTACCTAAAATCCTTGAGGGTAATATTTAGATGAATGTTTACTAGTAGCTAACAAAATGAGTAAATCAACAAGCAGACGATATACTCAATATCACCCACGTGTATATATTAACAATGCGTGTTTGCCATACGGGGAAAATAACTTTAAAATTGTCAAAATTACTTTTGTATGTGTTTCTAACAATAACTTTGAATAATCTTAGTTAATTCATGAATATCAAGTCAGTGGATAAACCGTTTCACAAAGTTGCATGATTTTTATTTAGGAGCCCGCAAGCATTTATTCAACAAATTTTTGTACTTTTTACCTTAGTTAACTTAAAAGTCATCTGTAATTATTATATAGCCAGTATGTGACTCGAAAATGACACAGAAAAAAAACTGTTAGGGTAGCATGGAAATGATCCATGGCAGACGACCAGTTTTTCGGAAATCGTAGTAATCGTAGAGCAATTTGCCGATGGTTAAAATAATAAGCACTGCCAGACAGGTATTGACTACATCCATGGAATTTATGATGCTCTTTTCAGGCGTGTGACACACTGAAACAGGATCTACGAACATGATGTTTCGTCCCGACTGCCCGCTGTCTGAATCCGCGCATCGCACCTCAGCGATATCTTTGACCAGTTTGGTAAATTTTGCAACAAACGTCTAAAAAATAAAAATTTCAATATTACTTTACGTACATTAATTCAAATTTTGTTTGCAGTTTCACCTGAAAATTCGAGATCTCTTCGCAGTCACACTTCCATGGATTCCGACCCAAGTGCATTTCAACGCCGTTTTTGTTCTTCTTGAATGCGTTTTCCAGTGCTTCGGTCGGTAACTGTATTTAAAAATAATACAGTAATAGTAAAAAAGTTAAAAGCTGTAGAAAGTGCGGCTTCGTACCGAAGATATCCTGTTCCCCACAAGACTTAACAAACTGAAGTGTTCGATCCATTCTGATCCTTCAAGCTCGGAGAGGCTTTTGATTTGGTTATTGTCTAAATAGACTGTGGGCACTCGCAGATATGCAGGATTTTTGCTTAACGCAGTCAGGTTTTTTATCTGCAGGGTAAAAAAAGAAACCAAAAAGTAGAAAAACAGTAGAATGATCGAGTGTGCGGGTCATACCTTGTTATTCCGCAAATCTAGCTTTACCGAAATATTCTGAGGTAAAAAGCGCGGAAAGTCATTGAGGCCTCTTTCGCTACAGTTGACAGTTACTGATGGTAGCAGATCTTCTGTTTTTGAAAGAAAATCAATTTTACACGAACATTCTTTAGGACAGGTGGCGTTTAGGTAGTCGATGAATCTTAGGGCACGAAGCAGGTTTGTCCCATTGTGAGGAGCAATGTTCGAACATGATGTTTCCTCTAAATTAACAAAGAGGTGTTTCCACTTTTGCAACCACGTCAGAGACTGGTTACAGTAGATTTGTGTACTGGACACGTCTAAAGTTTCCAGCTGCGGAAAAGATTGCATAGCGTCTTCCGATAGATAGAACGTCCTTCTGAAGATTAGGTGTTTCACAGAGGCAAAAACAAGGCCAGCAAAACTTCCGTTGGCCAGTTTGCTGTTGACTAGAATGAGAGTTGTCACGTTTTTGAAATCAGAATCCCTGAAATCGGAGGAACTCGTCACGTCTGAACACGTCCACAAGATCTCGACAGGCTCCTCGCTTTTGACGCACTGGCACGAGCTTGGACAGCTGCCATTTGAACGGGCAACAGTGAAAAATGTAAAGATAGGCAACAAGAGAATAGCACGACTATGCATGATGGTTCCACAATGCGAGATTAGATCACTTAGTTCACCTGTGTGTGGAAAAAAAAGAAAGTTGATGAGATTTTGTCATTTATTTCATCAACCAATACATACGTTATATTTACCAGTGGGAAAGTGCGACCTTCATGTTTCCAGAAAGTCAATTCCCCTTTTCAGGGCCAATATTTTCAAGTCATCTGTTTTGTTTGGCGGTCGCTCCGTGTTACTTTACTCCACGTGGCCTTCAAAACAGGGGGCCAGCCAACTCGCTTCTCCTTAAGCGCACTACTAACGCCATCTAGGAACATAATTGTTTGCAATAAATCCAATGAACAAATTCACTAAAAATCTCGAAAAAATAACAAAAAAAATATTTATTTATAAATTTTCTTAAGTTTACTTAAAATACAATGTTAAGAAAGTATTACATGCTTTATAGTATATGTACTCCATGTGTAGTATCACTGTAATGTAGTAGTTATAAGTTTACTTCTCTAGATGGCGTTTGCGAGCAGTGCTTTGACCGTAACAGCGCGCATTTGCCGGGCCTTTCGTTATAAAGACAAGGCTAATCAGATTCAATGTGGGTTATCGCTTGGTTGGTGACCTCTGCACGCAGCTGTCGCAACTCCTTTTATAAACATCCAACATCCGCTATGCAGATTCAGATTTGCCCGATCCATTTCCACTCAACAACTCGTAATGTCCTCTCACGAAAACCCTCAAGTTAAACATCCCGTCGGTTCCATTTCATGATTTTTTTCTTTTTCAAAACAAGAGAAGCCGCTTTCATTTACTGAAATGTTAGAAATATAAAAAAATGAGAACGGATCAATCAGTGGGTTTCGGGTATGACTGTATGAAGGACAAGGGCTTGGAAATGCTACGTTTTTTTTTTAGAGCAATCAAAACGGCATTGACCCAGTTGAAGAGTAGAGTGAAAGCTGCTGATATTCGTGACAGGAAAGTATATTTATATGATTGTATACATTCTACTGTTTCTCCAATTTGATGAACGTGAAGTTTGTCACGGTTTATGTCATCTCCCTGTAATATTCATCTACTACCTACTAGTGTTTTATTCTTAAAAATAGACCCTGTACAGAGATGGACAAATCAAAGAAAAAAAAATGAGTTAGATCAAATCAAATCGTCTTGAAATTTTTAGCGGTTCAATTCAAATCAATTCAAAACGTCTTGGAAGTTTTAGCGGTTTAATTCAAATCAAATCAAAACGTCTTGGAATTTTTAACGGTTCAATTCAAATCAAATCAGATCATTTTTAAAACTGATTTGAATCAAATCAAATCAGCGACATACTTTCTTCAGATAACTAATCATTTTCTGCATCTTTATGAATCTCGTGGATCTCATGCATTCGTGCACCTGGGACTGCATGAGTACAGATCCTTAAAGGGCAACTCCGGACAACTTGGAAAAAATATATGTTATAGAACTTTTTACGGTGATTCCGAATATATATGGTGTCCCTATATCAATTTTCTACCGTTTGGCCGCTAAAAATTAGTTAAAGTTTGAGCAACGCTGGAAACTAAGCACACGGTTTGATTGGTTCGCACAGGTCACGTGACCAAGACAGCCGATTAAAAAGTGTGTTGCCTCACACTAGCAGAAATGTAGCAAGCTGTAGGGAGTAAACAATATTACGAAATCGTCTGCTGCTATGAGGAGACCAACTTTCTATTGGCTGTCTTGATCACGTGATCTGTGCGAACCAATTAGATCGTGTGCTTAGTTTACAGCGTTGCTCAAACTTTGACGGATTTTAGCAGCCAACCGGTAGAAAATTGAGATAGGGACAACATATATTTGGAATCGGCGTAAAAAGTTCTATAACGTGTGTTTGTTTCTAAGTTGTCCAGGGTTGCCCTTTAAAATCAAAAATATTTCCCCGAAAAGCATGTGCGGCGAGCCACAGTACCCTTTTACCAAAGCATACACACCTCCCATACGTCCAAAAGCCTGTAAACTCAGCTTTAAAAACTATATTTTGCACATGGAAAACTGAATTCAGGATAGCTTTTTCTTTTTCAACCATCCCGTTCATTGCCAGTGTTTCCACTTTTCAATTCTCCATTTTCCCCCTCTTCCCTTATCCTTTCCCTTTTCCCCCTCCATGCAAGAATATACAGAGTCTAGATTTCCTCTTTACTCTCCTCTCTTCTTCTTCCCTTTTTAGACCCCATTTCCCTCCTTTATAAGGGAATTTCCCCGTAAAAGTGGGAACACTGTTCATTGCAATATTTGACAATGGAAAAGTTATACCAATTACCATACCTATGCTGAGTATCAAGTCATGTTTGGATGTATTGAAAATTACTTGGAAAACTAGCTAACTTAATTTGTCGAAACCGAATCAAGAGCGATGTGGGTAGGGATATAGGGATGCAATGCGGTAGGAACTATTCTCTCTCACGTGTGAACTTCATAAACGCATGGTGAGGGCTAGTAGTTCAGCGGTTACGACCGCCGCTCTTCACCTCTGGGTCTGTGGGTCCGATCCCACTCCCAAGTGAGGCCTATTCCCGGGCCAGCCACTCTAGGCAGACAGATGAAGGAGTCTGCCAATTCCCTCCATTACACTGAGCACTGGGGCCATGGGCACACAGCCTGAATGCCCGACACGGAGAAAAAAACACATGGTCCTTTTTCCACACGTCAAGTCTGTTAAACTTCCTACATACCATAATAAGCTACGTTTTAGACTTGTGGATGGCTACCGCACTGTTATGTAAAATCTTTGTATGAATATTTCTAAATTCAGTTTAGGCGTGCAGGGCATAGCAAACGGGGGATGTGAAACGCGACAAGATTCATGTTTATGGATGCCTAGAGTAAGGACTAAGATTCAGAAGACACTATTTTCGCAGAAAACCTCTTGTTGTTGGTTTTAGTGACAGGAAGGAAAAACAAGAAAATTATTTGAATTGTCAAATCAAATAATATAACTTTCTAATCAAATCACGGGTTTGATTTAAATCAAATAGTAGTGATTTCAATTCATGATTTGATTTGATTTGGATTTGCCCATCACTGCCTGTACCTTAAAAAAGTGTCCCCCAAGCGGCAATAGCTACAAGCTTTATGTCATCTGCTAGTGTTGACCAATTGTTTCTACCATAAGATCGTTATGAGACATGGTAAACCAGGAAATTTTTTTTTTTAAGGCATACTTTGGGGAGCTTGTGGCTTAAATGCTATAGATAGATACTACTCCTCTCCTCTTTAATCTGTATATTAATATTAATTCATATCATACTTACTTTCCCTTTTTCGAGTAAAATAAAGGGCACCCTACTTTACGGAGCTGAAATCTGGGGCATGTACTCATGCTCTATGATGGAACAGAACAGATGAAATGTCTGCACGGAGTCTTTTGGCTTGATCAGCAGCTGCAGACGACAGAAAGCTTCCAGATATCGCCGCTAGGGGGATACACTTCAGCCATAAGGGTCTGTTTCTAGTAGTATTCACTTTTAGTTTACTTATTTCAGAATCTAGAAATCAGCAGTCTCAACTCAGTCGTAGTAGCGTAATATAATTTAAAGCCAAGATCAAACAGCCGAGGTTTCACCTTTTCTTTATTTGTTCTGTACAGTTATGCAAACCGTTTCTATTTCAGTTTTCTACAACTCGCAAATCACTGTTCTTTTATTCGTTACTGATCAAATAATTAACAATTGTTTTCAGGAGCTTGTCCTGGCTGTCGTCATCTTTCTTCTTGTGGAGCAGCATGAGCATCATGATTGCCGGCAGGTGCAGCAACGAGTAACGAAAGAGCTTGCGGGAACTGGAGCTGTCCGAGTTTTGATAGAATCGGTATGAAAGCAAAACTAAGTACAAATTGACTGGTAGGGAGTCCAGCGCGAAACTCCACGATGTAAGGTTAACCAGAGGAGCCGCTGAGCAGATCCCAATCATCGCCAAGCTGTAGCGAAGCGTCGTCTTCCTACAAAGCTCTGAAGCAAATACAAGTTAATCACGAATCAATGAAAAACCAAGTTATTTGAAACAAAATAAAGTACCAGGGTCTGTAACGGCCATCATTCGGTAGCCAGCTCTCGAGTAGTCGCCCCGCAAGTTCCACGACAGCGCATTAAAATGTGGAAACTGCCACGCATAAAGAACGGAAGCTAACACCAACGCTCCAGCGTCCAGGTACCCGGTGCAGCCGGCGTATCCCATTAACGGAGGGAGGGCCCCGACTGTAGCGAAATTGGGTTTAAGTTTCTGCTTAACCTATCTTATTACTTGTATCTGTATACCAACTGATCCAACCCAGGTATTTGCAATGCTGGTACGTTTCATTGGCGTGTAGACCAGAGTGTACAGCACCAAGGTCAAGGCTCCGAGCGCTGCACAAATGCTGTTGACGCCAAAGTACAGCATCGCCAGTCCGGTCGTCCCGCTGACTGTTGCGAATGATACAGCGTGCAAGGGACTAAATGGGAGAAATTAGAATATTGATGGAATTTGAGTCGTATAAGGGTTAGTACCTGATCAAGCCGCGAACCAGGACTCGGTTGCTGGTGCGAGCCATCTGCGAATCGAACGGGACTTCAAAAAAACTGGTTGATGGTGTTTGCCGCTGCAGACGTTAACGCAGTCCCGGTCAGGCAGAGGGACAAGGTGAGGATGTCTGTGGGTAAAGGTGCCATAGCGTAACCAGTAACTGCGGACCAGACCACCAGGCTCGTGAGACGGTACTTTGACAGGAGGGAGTAATACTGCAGCAATTTCGAGGCTGTCGGGACTTCCCTCTTCTGGGTTGACATTGTTCCTGACTCTTCAATAATGCACGGCTTTAGCACCTTTTCGTTCAGAGTTTCGGGCGAAGTTAGTGCTAGCGGAGATTTGGGTTTAACGTGTTCCTTCTTTTCCTGCAAACTGCCTGACGATACTGCGTCTTGCGTTATCAAATTATCTGTGTTCGAACTGCATCGGGACGTGCCCGTATAGATTCTAGCTACATTGGCAAAGCTAAAGCCGTACTTTTTGCCCTTGGTAAACAGTGGATTACTGTCGCACGAACTAAGTTTCCAACACCAACTACATCTTGCTACTTTTAACATTTTTTTTTTTACTTTCCCAGTAACAAAATACTGGGTATCTGGGAAATTTCTGAAAATCTATTTCGTTATGACAGGAGATTTGAG
Organism: Eulimnadia texana; assembly: GCA_002872375.1. Lineage (NCBI taxonomy): Eukaryota > Metazoa > Arthropoda > Branchiopoda > Diplostraca > Limnadiidae > Eulimnadia > Eulimnadia texana. Next base: position 34,105,003 of record NKDA01000001.1, on the reverse strand, counting down.
AAAACCTCACACCATTTCTTAAATCCACCACTCAGAAAAAAATGTCTTGATTTCAATAATAAATCGACCGGGCGGCTTGCTGATACAAGCTTAGCCGGATCACATCATATCGCAGACGAATGTTGCCATGGCAACCAGCGTAGCGTTGCCAGATTTATGATTATGAAATAAAATAAGTAGTGATTATTACTATTATTTATAATACTGTTATTAAATCTTATGTATATCTACAAAAAATATTTCAAAGATGCTTTAATTTATCCGGATAATTAAATTTAATTATATTAATGTTGTTTACTTTTGATAAGCGCTACTACATTTTATAATTAAAAATAACTCTGTTATGATGAACTAATTACTTTTAATAATTGCAATAATTAATTATTAATAAAATAATAACAGTAACGTTATATAACTTTTGCACGTATTTCTAATAACACATTTCAGTGATATTTAATTTGTCATTGAGTTAATTAAGCCAAATAAAGATCGTTTTGGTTTACCAAGTGCTATTCGATAATTGGTGATAATTATAATTAAACAAAAATAAAAATTATTAATACTCGAGGTGTATACAGCGAAAACTTACCAGTAATGGCAAAGACTGCTGCGGTACTAATGGTAGTTGGATGTTGAAGACTCTTACTCTTTAGTTAGTTGATAGAGCAATTGGTAACACAAGTTTATCTCTACGGTTCAACAAAAAAGAAATCTTCCGAAATGACGCACAAAACTGGATAAAGTAAATAATAAGAATTAGTATTATGTTTAATAATACCGTAACTCCACACCTTGGCTGGTTAATCAATATCTTAAATACAGGAATATTTATAAATTACATAAAAAGTATCAAATAATGTATAATAAATATATTGAACAATTTTTAATAACTAAATAAAACTTTTATCTCCGTGTATACATCTCAGCAACAGTCTAATAAATTCCCAGCGGAAAATTAAGGATGTCGGCTACATCCTGAACGATATCCATGACATACCTTGAATATCCTGAACCAAGTCCGATCATGGACGAGTAAAAAAAATTGTGTTGAGAATTGTGAATCTTGATTACTGAGGGCACCATTAAGTATCATCCTGAAAAACGTTTTTTCAGGACGCTGTTAAGTACCCTGAACATGAATTATTCACACATTTCAATGTCAGGGTCCTGAACACCCTAGAACTGGGCCAGTTTGACTGCACTCAGAGTCCTGATTGGCATCCTGAAAATGTCCTTTTCTGGATATTTTCAGGGCCCTGAAACTGTCCTTAATTTTCTGCTGGGTTCTAATTAATTCAACATTTTTTTGTTATTTTAAGCAACAAAATCTGTAGCATTTGCTGTCTAAGCTATGGAAATTAACTTCATAGACAAATTTTTAAGAAAAATGTAAGTGGGTGAGAAATCCTGTTGCTAGCCTCCAAAGTTCACAAGAAATATGGCACATGCGCTTGCAACGTGCTGCTTTGAAATTACATAAACAAGATAATCGATATTAAATTACTGTTTTCGTAAGATTACATTTTATTTCTTCGCAGCAGCCAGTGTTTCCACTTTCAGTTTCCCCTTTCTTCCCTCTTCCTTGATTTTTTCCCTTTTCCCCGCCATGGTAGGATACAGGCTTTACTTCTAGATTTTCCCTTTTCCCTCTTCTCTTAGTTTTCCCTTTTTAGACCCTATTTTCCCTTTTTTTCAGGGAATTTCCCAACAAAGTGGAAACACTGGTAGCAGCATTAAATCCGAAACGATATAATAAATAAAACATTTAAAATATGTTTAATTTATCAACGTGATGAGATAACGAGATTTTGCTTTAGTCAATGCGGATAATTAATTTAACTATTGACACAGGTTTTTTTGGTGAAAATCTTAATTAAAACGGAACCAATTGTGTTTGTTCTGTGGGTATGTTCGAGGGAAATGTGATCACGACACATTTCCTTCGTCAAACACTGAGTCAATCAACACTTGTGCCTTTTGAAAATCACGGTATAAATGGCGTCCACTTTCCGACAGATTCCGCATCAAGGAATCGTCCAGATCCCTCCGTACCACACAGCAACATGATCGGAAAACTCGTAAGATTTTTCTTTAAATTCTACTCATTAACTTGGTATTAATTTTAATGCAATTGTTAAGGCATTTTTGGTGGCTATTGCCGCTATCGCTGTTTTGGCTAATCCGACACCGCCGCAGGATTTCCCCGGAGGCGATGAGGAGAGTATCATCATCGTCCCGGCAGATCTGCACCCTACTGCCCAGCCACCGGAGCCCAAGCCGGAAAACGAGCGCACCCTCGCTTGCCTCTGTAAGTCTTGTCATGGGTAACTGAAGTGAAAAGTTACTATTGCTGTAAACTATAGTGTCACACTCTAGTATTTCGCAGCATACTACACTATAGTTTCACTATAGTTTTTCTTTAGTGCAGTTCTACAGTTTTCAACTTATAGTGTGGAACTATAGTTTGGTCGTCTAGTATTTTGCAACATAGAACATAGTTTTACCATAGTGCACTATAGTAAATTTTTACTTGGGAACTTTTGGCCATAGAACTATATGGTTATATATTCGTTTAGACACTTCCTGCGCCAGCACTCTGAACTGCACTAATACCAACTACTACTGCGGTTACGATCTGTTCTGCGGCTACCGTTGCTTCCCCAAGAAGTGTATCGGTTTCTGCTCGTCGGGAAGCCAGTGCCTCACCGGTGCTTGCACTCTTAACTTGTGCCAGAGCTGCATTGGTTAAGTGTTTTTCTTCAACGTTAACACTAAATGACTGAAGTTTTTCGGTACCACATTTATTTGATTGCACACACCCTGTTGTAATGATGTACGGATCGCATATATCTAACCTAACCAATACACTTGCATAAGAGCTGAACTTGCTTCTTCAGAACTTGTACACTGTTATCCGAAAGGTCCTATTTCTGGCCTTAACGGAGGTCCGACGTTTTTCAGGACCTCACTGTAAGAAACCGGACGTCAGGTTTAGAAACCGGACCTCACGTTAAAAAACCGGACGTCTTGATAAAATTCTGGACGTCACGATAAAATTCCGGACTTTACGTGAAAAATCCGGACGTCACGTTAAAATTCCGGACATCGGTTTAAAAAACCGGGCCCCAACCCGTATAGGACGTCAATTTAGCGCCGGATCTCACCTTAATAGGACCTTAGTTTAAAATGGGATCTCCTTTATAGGACGTTATTTTACCCAATAAAAAGGAAGGTTCGATTGCTTGGAGATTCAACATGAACCTTCCTTCTTCATTGGAGATTCCAACCTAATCGAAATTTCCAGGTCCTGTTAAATATGCGTTTCAGGCGATATTTAAAGCACCTTACCACGGTCTTAATTAAATCCCCAAAAAATTCAACTGTTGATCATTTATGTTTAAGCCATATTTGCAGTAACTATATTTAATTTATCACTTATACCTTATTTGAATTCATAATTACTGGATTTTCTTCATACTTTATAACTAGAATAATTAATTAAAGTTAAATTACCTTTACACATTTTATTTTACCTTCCGAACGGATTTGAACCTGGGATCCTTTGTTCCGTAGGTGAGACCTTCATCCAGTTCACCAACTTGTCGCGCAAAATTACTCATATTTCATAGACGAATTGATATTTTCTGCTTCTTAACTGTGTTCTTTCAGGTGGTGTTCAGGCTATTGTTCAGGTGGTCCCAGACCACCTTAATTTTCTGTTTAGTAGCACCGGACCTCTCTTTCATATCACGTCTCTTATTGGACCCCTCGTTTATCGGACCTCCATGATTAGACCATAATAAAGCTTAATAAGTTTAAAAACTCAATAGAATGTCGTGTGTTATGAAAGAAATGCGATCAACTTCGTATTCTGTTCCACTTAACGCTATTATAAAAAATGAAAATTGTCAAATCACCAAATTCAATCACAAAATTCGCCGCAGTCGAGTCCTTAATTAGTATTAGTTAGCTAGTCAATTATCATTTATATTATTGATAGTGTGCTATGTAAAAAATCAAGAGATCAGCTTAAGATTCTAGGTTTCGATGTAAAATGTTGGGACCTTACATTAAAAACCAGACGTCATTTAACATTCCAGACGTCGTTTCTAAATTAGGGACCTCAGTTTGAATTCGGGACTTCGTTCATAAATGAACCTTGTCTTTACCGGACGTCTTCTTCAAAATTCCGAACTCAGTCTTAAATTCGGGACGTCACTTTCACAAACCGGACCTTCGAGTTGGTCGGACGTTGTTTTCTTAAACCGGACCCCATCCTTTTGGGGCGTCATTTTTAAAATTCGGGACGTCAGTTCTAAATTCGGGACGTCGATTTTTAATTTTGGACGTTAATTTAACATATCGGACATCACTTTAAGGAACCGGACGTCTGTTTGAGATTCCGGGCGTTAAAGGTTCGGTTCAGGACGTCAGTGTAAAATTCCGGACGTCACTTTTAAAAACCGGACTTGGACGGTAAAATTTTAGGACCTTTGGGATAACAGTGTGTGTTTGTGCTCGATAGAATGTAGTTTAAACAGCTGCTAAAATTTCGTCCAACACTGCTCCGTGATTAACACTTGGGTGTTACATAAATCACCGGATAAACGATCCTTAATGTGATGGCGAAGTAGATGGTCCTTCCAACATGAATAATCCCAATCACTACTGCGACTGGGACTTGAATAATTGCGGCTGTGCATAATACCTCTGCTTTCCGAAGAAGTGTAACGGTTTTTGCTACTCGCCCAAAGAGAGTCTAAAAATATGCAGTTGTCAGATGTGTCTCAGTTGCACTACTGGCTATAAGTTCTGTAGTTTCAACGTTATCTTTCAATATAAAATTACAAAAATTAACAATAATATTATAAGAAAATACAATAAAAACGCAGAATAAATTTGATAATATAGGGTTGAATTAATGATATAGAAGTTTTCTTATGTAAACCAAATGAACGGAATTAATGATGTTTGCTCTACTGTGTCTGTTCGATTAAAACTTCAATTAAACAGATGCGGAAATTTCTTCAAACAATGAACACTTGTTACCTAAAAACCAAAGTATAAATACAGCGCTTTTTGATGGATTCCGCATGAGAAGTCCTTCAGATATCTCAGCATCATGTTCGGAAAGCTCGTAAGATTTCCCTATGCATTTTTAACACTTTTTTGTCAACTTATGTATTTAATTAATTCTTAAACTTTTATATAAAACTCACTAAATCTAATTTTTGTAGGTGCTTTTGGTAGCGATGGCTGCTACTGCAGTTTCGGCCATTCCCGCTCCGGTGCGAAACGCTTCGGAACCGGTCCAGGAGGAGCGCACCCTCTCTTGTCTCTGTAAGTCTATGATTTTCTAGTCACTTGCTTCTGGTAGAAGACACTAAACTTAATCTATTATATTTTATTTGTTGGTATTAGATACCAGCTGCTTTGTCGGTGGTACTTGTGATGCTAACACCTACTGCGGCTACGATTTCTTTTGCGGCTACCGATGCCTCCCGAAGAAGTGCATCGGTTTCTGCTCGACGGGAAGCCAGTGTCTCAGCGGAGTTTGCACTCTGAGCTTGTGTCAAAGCTGTGTTGGTTAAGTTTAGACCAAGATCTTCATACTAAATGGCCTTGCCCGGGGTTGGAACCCTAGCTGATTTCATATAACCCTTATGATGAAACATCGATTACATATACATATAATCAATAAACTTGGATAAAAGTAAATCTTGAGAGTATTTGGATAACTTTTCATCTTTTGTTACTGACTGAATGAATCAATTACAGCATATAGGTAAACTATTTTTGTTTAAACTTCGTTAGAAAGTCGTCAAGTTCAGTTCGAAAGTTGTTTATGTCGCTAAAGACTATATGCCAAATAAAGTGGCGCCACGGGTGGTGTTGGTTAGAAGCTCGAAGTAGTAGTAAACAAATCATTTGCCGTAAGGTTCACCGTAAATATAAACTTTTTTTTTTTGGTGAATTACAATGCCCAAACTACCTTAAATTTTGACTCAAAACATTACGGGATCATTTAGTAACACGATTGGAGGGAAATCTTTCATTCTTTTGCTGAAAATTACGCCACAACTGATTTTAAAAAAAGTGCCATGACTCTTTTGTCTTAGCGGCCCGACATTTCAATCGTGGTGAATTCATCAAAAGAAAAATATGTAAATAATGTCAAATTTACGTCCTTGATTCAACAAAAGCGGTCCATGCTAAGGCCACGAGATACAGGAGCGTGAAAGAAATGGAGTCACCACACGACATATCGTTGTGCCTCGTCGACAGAACGCTCCACGAAGAGAACGGCCCGGCAGATTGCATCAAATCAGCCCATTGTAGCTGCGCCATCAGTTCATTAAGGACTTGTTGAATGTGCCATCAAACAATTGAATACTCAAGTTGTACTTACAGCGCATAAGCACAATGGGTGCACAGAAATTCCTCGGGAACTAACTTGCACAATGAGCTTTGTCAAGAGGACCGAAGTTCACAACCAAGACTGTTTCTCTTTCAAGTTAGCTGATTATGGCGCTGATCAGTTTCAGATATATCCGAGACCTCGAGAGTATCTTGAACACTTAAAGACTGTACCGCTAGACTTACTGAATCTCGTGCCAATAACTCTCAGTCACCTTGATGTCCGCTCGGTCAACATAAGTGTGCACATCTCCAGTTGAGAAATCCCTGTAAAGTGTAACCTTTTGCAGACACTGGACTGATTTGATGCAATCTGCCGGGCCGTTTTCTTCGTGGAGCGTTCTGTCGGCGAGGCACAACGATATGTCGTGTGGTGACTCCATTTCTTCACGCTCCTGTAACCCGTGGCCTTAGTATGGACCGCTTTCGTTGAATCACGGACGTAAATTTGACATTATTTACATATTTTTCTTTTAATGAATTCACCACGATTGAAATGCCGGGCTGCGAAGACAAAAGAGTCATGGCACTTTTTTAAAAATCAGTTGTGGCGTAATTTTCAGCAAAAGAATGAAAGATTTCCCTCCAATCGTGTTACTAAATGATCCATGATACTTTGAGTCAGACTTTAACAGTCTTGGGTTAAATCAATTATGATTTAAATAAAAAAGCATGATTTTATGGTTTGATTTGAAATACCTATTTCGGAGTGGTGTATCTGTTTTTATTTGATTCCGAAAATTAGCCGGAATTCAAATTACCATCTCTACATGTGTCGATGTCCAACAACCTGGTCAACTTCTTGAGAAGTGCAGTCAGGCAACGCATTAGTTCGTTTCTGTATCTAAATGCGCCAAAGAAAAGCTCGCAGTATGAGTAAGGAATTTCTGTTCAGCGTTATTACAGTATTTGAGATCTGTAGATGCTTACGCTTTAACACTCAGTTCCGAAGATTTAAAGGAAAATCTCGAAAACACTTGTAACCGTCCGTCTCCAGTTGAAATGAAAAGTCAGAACTTTCAAAACGTATTCTCACGACTCGATGTAACAGACAGAGGAATGCAGTGCTTCCGAGACCGTAGCTCTGAAAATTTTGTCCTAAGTCCCGTCGTTCTAACGACGGCTGAAGCAACGCTCTTATGTGTGCATTCTTACAACATGAATGGCTCTTGAGTTGCTTTTGTGTCCAATGAAAAGTCCCACATGTAATTTTAAGAACTGATTTGATTTCTGGTTTAAATCGAAACGCAAAAGTTACCCGGAGTTTGATTTTGATTTCAAATCCGAACCTACTGATTTAACCCAACACTGGAATTTAATGCAGTTTGGGCCTTGTGATCCGCAAAAAAAATGATATTTACACGGATCCTTACGGCAAATGTTTTGTTTACCACTTCTTCGAGCTTCTAACTAATGCCACTCGTGCCGCCACTTTATTTGACATATAGTCTATATCCAGATGCCTATACTACATTTTTTTTATTTATTTTTATTGTTTATACCTAAAACGATAATTATTAAGACGGAATGATCAAGTTAATGCGTTTTTTGGCATGAATTTAATTAGCAGAACGTTGATGTTTACTCTATGTTGAACGTAATTTAAACACCTGCTAAAATTTCGTCCAACTCTGCTCCATACGAACATCTGTGTCCCACAAAAATCACGGTATAAATGCGATCTACGTTCTGTGAGATTCAGGATCACAGAAGCTTCAGAAACAGTTCACACCCAGCATCATGATCGGAAAGCTCGTAAGGTTTTCTTACATTTATAAAACTTAAACTTTTAATTATTTAAAAATTACACTAACTCATCAATTGTTACAAAAGCTATTCAGAAACCTGATTTGTTACAGAAACTTTTAGTGACAATTGTCGCTATCGTTGTTTCGGCAAGTCCAGCTCCGCCGCGAAACGTTTCAGATCTTCTGCACTTGGCGCCTGCTGTACCGGGCGATCACGAATCCCAAAACGAACGCATCTTGTGTGCGAAATGTAAGTCTTTCACCCTTGCACTCTTGTTCTACCAGTGAAGGGGTCACTCTACTGCTTTTGTTTTAACCATAGACGCTCCTTGCATCATGAAAAATAAATGTAACAATGCCAACTACTACTGCGGTCGCGACTTGAATAATTGCGGCTTTGCGTATCTCTGCTTTCCGCGGAAGTGCACCGGTTTCTGCAATTCGCCCAAAGAGTGCCTCAGCAAAATTTGCAGTTTTCACAGGTGCCTGAGTTGCACTGGCTAAGGTTGTACAATCAGGTTCAGTAAAAATGCACAGGGGATGTACAGCGCAGGAAAGGGCTGAGCTCCGGATTCCACCTTCAGTTCTTTCAGTGTTCAGACACAGTGCATCGTTTTCTACCCCTTGTTAACAGCACATGAGTACACTAACTATGAGAAGACTTAAACGCCTTTACAAAGTGAGCGTGTATTTTCAGAATAACAGTTTATTTACAAGAATATGATCTAAAGGAAAGTTTGAATACATCTTCTTAGTACAAAATCGTGAAGTGAGTTAATTACAATAAAAACGAAACACGGTCATCGTAAAGGGCTCCAGGTTAAAGTATAGAGGGTCACCCTGTTTCGACTTCTCAGACCGAAGCTATGCTGTGTTTCAGGGTCGATGCGTAATAAGATCACATAATCAAACCACTTGGACCGTGGTTCTTCGCAGTCGTGGCCTCTGCGTTTTCTTGAGGGCCATATAACAGTGAATGACTAAGAGAACCACTGAGACAAGGCTCAACAACGTTCCTATGTAGACGAGCACTATCAGTTGTCCGCCATGTTGAGTGTCCAGGGATATCCCGGAAATGATCAAAGCAACCCCGGTCAGAGCTCCGCCAACTAGCGCACTCTGCACTACTGTTGAACAACACTGATCCCAAGAAACCCCTGGCGATGTCAGAACGCCTGCGCCTGCGGCTGAGTTCGTATTCAGGGGCTGTCTCACTTCCACAACCGTTAGGAGTTGTCCAGCTTCTGCTTCTCTGATTGGCTTGTCTTCCTCTCTGGTGGGAAAACTTGGCGCCAAGACTTTTGAACGACTGGCGGGAAAGTTTGGCGCCAAAACATCTGAATGACTGGCGGGAAAATTTGGCGTCGAAACGTTTGAATGACTGGAAGAAGAGACATTGTCTGCAACCCAAGGATTCCTAATGCGGAGTATATAAATTGAAAAATTAGTTATGTGGGTCAGCAAGCGAGAAAGTGTTCAGAAACTAGGCAACACGCGTGAAATATTTCAAATTCTAGTTTCGCTTTCAGACTATTAAGTGCCTAGTTTCTAGACGGTCCTTTTAGAGAGTCAAAGATTAGTTTTTACCTTAAAGGCTGAAGTTGAATCTGTTCTGGTGCGTTTGGGTTTACACGAGCGGCTCTTCGATGGGAACGGTGACCTCGCATGACCCCACGTCATGTTAGTCATTTGCACGATTCAAGACCAGTTCAACACTGATGATTTAGGTTTAAACACCTAGAACATTCGAGAGTTCAGTAACAGAGCATAAAAGTGAACAGCGTTTCTTGCGAGAACCGGCGGCTGTTACGACCGCTGGCTGTTTGTCTACGAGGTGTTGCCGCACCACAATGGCCGTCCCCCTTAACGAGGAGGCCCTCGAGCAAGGCCCCTCAGCCAACAAAAGATGTTGATGAAAACCAAAGGGTCGCGAACCCTTCGATAATCTTCATACACCAATACGTTATCACCGTATCGAACGTCTGACATTAAAGTATTTAGAAGTAACGGGAAATATTCAACACAAAAGAAATACGGAGGCTAAGAACCCGAGGAGGTCCAACATTCCGTGGAGAGGTCTACGGAAAATTATCTGATAACAGTTGATAACACGTAGATAACACTTTGGTGAGCAGATAAAGCAAAAGCAGAGGACTGATAACAGAGACGGATGAGGCCGAGATGTTTTCAAAAGATTAAACGCGTTGTAACACATTGGGCTCACGACTTTCTCGAACATTCCTGCCCTTCGGGGAGCTCGTTATTCTTGGCTGTATATAGTTACTTTTGAACGCTGAATTTTGCTGTTTGTCAAGCCACACTTGTTGCGTTTCTGTCAATGTCTTAACGGTGACGACGCTACCATGATGCTCGAATGACGTTTCGAATGATACCCCCACGACAGCTGATGAATGACCCTTTCACATATTCCACGTGAAACTGACGGTGCCTTTTGTGGTGCCTTTTTTGTTGACCTTGAACTAAGTAGCTTGAATGTTGTTTAACATTAGCGCGCTGAGGACAATGCAGACAATTGTGAAAAGGCACTGTAATAGCACCTGTCTACAGTATTTTGCACGGTATAAAACACCATTGCTCGGATTTATTTTTACATGGGCTGAGGATGATGTTTCATATGACATAATATTCAACTAGGCAATATAAACCTGTTAATAACAGAATATAGTGTTGTACAAATAAACAATGGAGCAAAGGAGATTGCTTAAGCATTTTCCAATAAATATTCAGAAAAATCAAATTAAAAATGTGTTCACTCACTGGTTTAGTTTTTCAGCCGTTCTGTATAATCAATTGATACAGTCATAGTACTGATAATATGGTAAATATTATTTTTAAAAAGTTTTCGGATTTTAGAATTATAAATATAATTTATTCAAATATATTTGTAATTTGCCACCGCTTGAAAATTGCTGTTGCCCGTAGTTGTTCTTAGCGAATGTCAAATACAACATACTATAAAACAACACAGTATAGAGAACATGCAGTAACACGGCAAATCCTATCTCCCCATGTTGATGCCGCGAGCACAAAAAAGCGCCAGATTTCTGCGGATGGCTGCTGTTGGTACTAAGGCTGCATTGAGAAAACTAAGGCTGGGCGGGCTGAGGCTTTCAGCGCTCGTAGTACCGACAACACTCGTCCGCAGTAATTTGGCGCTAGTTTCGCGCTCGCAGCATTAACATGGGGAGATAGGGCTTGCCATGTTACTGAATGTTCTCTAAACTGTGTAAAACAACTATACAACCACGTGTAGTAGCCGATTGAAATACACATAAATCCTATTAGGACTTTTTTCTGGCATTTAATTCATTGCAAGATCTTCTAAAATCTAAACCATGGCGGAGTTCGTGGAGTTGCGTCTCGAAGAAATGCTCCCCGAGCTGGAGCAAATGAAACGAGTCCAGTTGTTTACCGACGAGGAAGTCAAGTATGTTGTTTTTCATTCAGAGCAATATGCAAGACATAATGAATTAGAACGAATTATAAAGTTTGTAAAACCTATATTACTTGGACATTTCTTTTCCAGGGAAATCGTTAAACGGAGACGCGACTTTGAATACAAACTGCAGAAACGATCCAAACAGAAGGAAGATTATCTGAAATACGTTCAGTATGAGATCAACCTGCTCTCGCTTTTACGTATCAGGCGACAGGTACACCTAATGTTTACTCTTTTAATTTTTCCTAACGCAAAGATTATGGTGCCTTTCGTGGTGCCTTTTTAGTTGCTTTGAACTAGGTAGTTTGAACATAGTTTAGAATTTTACACTTCAGGGCGATGCATGTAACTGTGAAAAGGCACTCTAAATAGGAGCTGCAAAACTACAAAAATGCATTGTAGTGGTGCCTTTTCACAGTCCTTTATACAGCATAAAGTAATTATTATTGTTTTATGCAGAAAATAGGCTACATGCACAAGAAACCAGAAATAGACTACGCCATCGCCAACCGAATAAACAAGCTCTTTACTTTTGCCGTCTCTCGTTTTCCCGATGACACCAAACTCTGGCTATCGCACATTGATTTCTGCAAACGAATGGTAACTTTTAATAAAAAAAAATATTAATAATAAAGGCTCAAATTAATTAATAAAACGTTTGAAAATTAGAGATGGACGTCAAGCATCAGTCGCATATTTTCGCGAATGCTGGCGCTGAAAGGTAGTGATCCCTCGCTCTGGATCCTGGCCGCTAAATGGGAATTCGAAGAAAATAAATCAGCCACAAATGCCAGAAATCTTTTGCTGAGAGCCATTAGGAATCATCCAAAAAGCATGTCCTTGTACACGGAGGTACTATAATTTCAAAATAAAACTTGAATAGCAAAACAATAAATAATTGTTCCAACAATTTTTGCAGGCTTTTCGCTTAGAGCTTCTCGAGACGGAGAGACTACGCAAGAGACGGGACGTCCTCGGCATCAGCTGCGAGGCAGATTTGCCTGATGAAGACGAGCGGAAAGACGCGATTCTGGACGGACAGCTTGCTGTGATTGTGTACAACAGCTCGAAACCTGCCGCAAAGTCCGCTTCCGATTTGGTTGCGTTCCTGACTGTTGCTGGAGAGTTTGACTTCACCAGAGAAATCCGTCAGATGATTTTCGAGTAAAAAAAAAAAATCTAAACGTTTATGGATTAGCTTTTTCCTAACTTCGTCACATATTTTGGTTAGACTCAATAGTATAAAGTTAAATTTAGTATAGACTTAATAATTATAAATAGTTTTGACGGTTATTTAAGTAGAAAATAATGAAATGAATTAGTAAGTAAATACTATTCGTTCCTTTCAAAATAACTTGAAACTTTTTTCCATAAATTTTTTATTATTTCTTCTATTATTCAGGGACCTCCAGAAAAATTACGAGAAGGAAGAAGCAACGTGGGACACTGTAGCCAGAAGTTTGCTCGAGAAAGACTCGGTCATCGCTGGTGAAGAACACAGACATTTGAAAATGAAGCAGAGACTCAAGTATTTCTATTCATTAAAACATGTATATATATATATAAATATTATAATTACTAATATTGATAATAATAATTATACCAATATAAAACTAATATACCTTGCCGAACTAATTTTCTTCCTTTTTCTTCTTTACTTTGTAGAATCTGCATCGACAAGTACGAAGAAGGGATCTCGGTGGTCGACACCCCTAAAATGTGGAACCTGTTCATCGATACCCTGTCGGAGCTGATGAAAAACGACAGTCTCAAATCACGAGTCTCCTCGATTTATAAGGACGTTTGCGAAAGAGCCCTGGCCCATAGAAAAATCTCTGAAAATCACGTTTTAAATTGGGTAAGGCCTTCAACTTAAATTAATAATTAACCGTTAGCATTTAAGGGGTTTTAGTAAGTTTATAATTACTTGTAATTGTTAATATCGTGCTTTCTGGATTATTCGTTCAGGTTACTTGTTTGCAAGAAGAGTTCGAGCTGCAGTCGACAGTCGGAGGGATCCTGGAGAAGGCCGTGGACCTTTACCCAAAGAGCGAGAAGCTGTGGCTGAAATATATCGAAGTCCTCCTCAAGCAAAAGCTTGTTCAAGAGACTCCGCTCTTCGTAACGGACACGGGGACTGGACCACAGTCCGTTCAGGGAAGCTGGTTTCCCGGCCAAAGCTCCTCGAAGCAGCACCGGAATGAAAGTTCTGACTCTGACAACTCGGAAAGCGAAGACGAGAGCGTTGCCAGCTTTCACGTTCCCGAAGAGTTCTGGAAGGCTCTGAAAAACCTCGGAGACCGAGAATCTACTCTGGGGCTGTGGAATTTGGTCATCAGCAGTTATACCGACTTCTATCAGACTAATAAAAGTAGATCTCTAGCTTCGATTATCGATAATCTGTTGAAAAAAGCGCTGAATAAAGAGCCGCCTGTTAGCAGCACTGTAAAACCACGTGTTCTGGAGTGGATCTACTCGAGCAAAGGTTTCGTTTTTGTGGAAATCTTGAAAGCAGCTAAAACTTTAGACTTTTTTTTTTTTTGCTTTTTGATCCAGGACTAGCAGAAGCAGAAAAATTCTATAAGGAAAACTGCAATACACCGCCCTTGATTCTTGAATTCCATTACAAGATGATGGAGCTGCAGATGACGACGAAGAAGACCAAGTCCTGGAATCCCGAGAAACTTCGGAAATACTACGAAATTGCATGCGAGCAGCTGGGCAGCAAAAATCCCGGTATTTATACTAGAATAAAGGGACAAGGATACAACTTATTTATATATTGGTGTGAAACACACGAGTATTACGAGTACATAGCCATCACATGAGATCCGTTTACAGTTTGCATTGCAGTAGACCTTCCCTATTCGAACGAGAACAAACGAGGAAAGGGGGAAAAACATAGTCAAGTCGTTCAAGAAGAAACCAAAAAGATTAATATGAATGTTTTCCTTCTTCTTTTCTCTCCGGCAGATTTATGGCTGCGTTATATTCACTTCGAACTGGAACACGGTGATGCTGGAAAAGTGGGCAATCTCCATTACCGTGCCAAACTGAGTCTGGAGTCCTCGCTCGTCGATCATTTCTTAACGCAGTACACCTTGCTCAGTCTGCAATAGTCTGATTGAAAATAGTACACGAGCCAAGACTATTTACTGGACATTTCGAGTTGCATTGTTATTTAAATAGATGTGCGTGTATCTAAGAGCTTTACAGAGGACAGGGAACTTACTTTTTTATGCGAGTAAGGGACGAAAGCCTATAAACTGCTAGTAAAGCAGTAGACTAGCTGTTATGTTGGAGATTCTAAGTATCTTTCACGACATTTGGATCAGTTTGACGCTTGTTTTCGATAATACCGGCCAGCAGACGATGCCTAAGCTCCTTTTGTTTAGTATAGTACACAGTCAGCACTAAACTTTCTAGGAATATATAGGATTTGATTAATTAGGAAATAATGAACGTTATATCTAGAAAAATCCATTCTCTTGAAAAAATACGTTTTTTTCTCTCTCTTCCTCATTTTCTGCCCCCAAGTTATCAATTTTGTTGACTATATGTTTTGATCGTTTCTCTCGTTCGGTTTCTTGTTTCGACGCTGAACGTGTTTTGTCCGACGCCATTTTGAATTTCCTATGGACTCTGTTTGGCGCCAGTGCAGTCACATTGACACTGAACAACGATAGGGTAATGCATGGGAATCCATTTACAGTAACGAGGTGGATCCCAGCGTTGGCAGTGCCAGCGCAAAATGACCACCTCGCGTTCCTGGGCGGCGCGGCAGCTCATTCCGGGCGGGAAAGAGCAGGACTGGTTGCTATGACAACGACCTTGTTTGACCCAGCGAGGCCAGTAACGAGGCCCCAGATCCTTCCACCGGTAAACGACCGGGCATTGCGTGTAGAGCCAGAGGAATTGCTCGAGTTTTTTGCGCATTTTACGAGCCATCCGATCGCGCAGTTTAGTACCGTCCGGCAGTTTCAGGGAGCCGATGTTCAGCTTGGGTTTCCAGGGGCTCGTCAAGTTGTTCTTGCGCCGGGCCGAGTACTCGGTTGTCCCGTTAGGGTGCAGCACTGACTCGCGGGGCTGCGTGACCGACATGAACCGCTCGTCGAAGTGATCTTTCCGCATCAAGACAAAACATAGTACACTCAACTTTTATTAATGCAATCATAATAAGATTGATGAAGTACCTTTAAGTTTAAGTCTGAGTGCATTGTTGTCGATATCCGAAGGTTTTGGGTCGTATTTGGCATCGGGAGATTCCAATAGATCAGGGACAGGAAGCCCGGAAGATGATGGTTTGGGCCTGATTCGCAACTGCTGCTTCTGTTGTTGTTTCTGCTGTTGTTGCTGGTTGACCTTGTTGACCTTGGTTGACCCAACCAGCGGTATTAACAGAGCTGACAGCGTCATAACCAACACCAATTTGTTCGGCTGGACTATTCTCATCTTGTGGGGAAAAAAAAAACAATCAGTTTTAAAATGTGCTCGTTGAACCACTTTTTTAAAGACCGAACCGCTGAACCGGTTCAGTTCCTTTAAAACTATGAGCCGAACCGAACTGAGGACAATGCGGGAAGCAAAACTAAAGCAAACATCGGCAAAAAAAAAAAAAAACATTTAATTTCCGTTTCTCGTGCTTGTTTTCTCAATATTCCTTACGTTTCACAATCTAGCATATGAATAGTTACATTTTAATTATTAATTTAACATAATAAAATCGTCTTGTCGTGCTGGCGCCATTATAAGTATTAATCCAGAATCCTAGTAGACTTTAGTTTTTTCCCCTTGACGACTAATGAAAAATGCATTGCCTAACAACTTTTTCTCTTGTTTTTATCGTCATTTATCTATTTGTCATTTCCTAGTGTTTTTCTTATCACGTCTCTACTTACTACTCTACAACAACACAACCCTTTAGTTTACAGATTATACAAACAATTAATGAGTAGATTGAACGAGTACAGCGATATTAGATGAATCGTACAAGAATGTGGCAGAAAGTACGAGAGAGGAACGGGTCGATTGTTGATGGCAACTGCTGGAAGAAATTTGTCTTTGCCCGGGTCTGTAGAGCCACTTAATGTCTGTGTTTGTCTGTGAGGGACATCGGTCTCTATCAAGTCTTTTGCAGGGCCACAATAGTACCACAGAGACAACCAGAGAAGTACATTTTCTCTCTCTCTCTTTTTTTTTCTACAAATCCTGTACCAAACTACCATGTACTGCTGCAGGATTTATAACCGTACCATTTTAGCTGGTTAATGTTAACAGAGGATCTCATATGGAAATAATAGGATAAATCCTAAAGCTTAAGGCTATGGATGGGGATCGATGAATAAGCAATCGATCCTTTGAAAGTATTTGCTACTGCTACTTCAAGCTTCAAGTATCGCTGATGTTTCTTAAAGTCTTGAGCGCGTGTCCGAGAGCACATCACATCAAAAGCTTCTTCCCCGATAAAAAAGAGACTATCCATAATCAAACTGAATACATTTTTAAGATGCTAAGATATTATATTCAAGTTGTAGATTAATTATTATGTAGAGTCTGCAGGAGGAGGAGGAGGAGGAAGAAGTGGAGGAACAGGAGGAAGTGGATGGGTGAGGATTCATTTTGCGGAAGTGCAGGTCGGCGCCTTGGTGTCTGCTTTGGAAGAGAGACGCCCCTTGATTAACATAGGAGAAGAGGCTTTGTTCCAGTTCGTCAAGAAACAAGTCGCTTTGGCTGCTCTCGCTCGTCGCCATCAACTTAACATCTCATTTGAATACCTTGAGTACTCGCCGCACGTGCCACTGATAACTACAGATAACACCGTTCCTCCGTACCGCATTTGAATACTCGTTACCGGAATAAAGATAAATTATAACTTAACTTTACGAGTGTAATAAAATTGCGAAAAAAGATGGATAGTATAACTCGTCTAATATAATCGTCGGTCATAAGAACTGAGATAAGTTCTATTTAAACGTAGATTTAATAACAATGATAAAATTTAAGCTAACTCTTATAGAACAATTCAAATTTATAGTAATGAAACCATATACAGAATCTTAAAAAGATTCTTGTTTTATACGTTCACGAATCTTAAAATCTTAAGAATCGTGAATCTTTCACTTAAGATTCTCTCATGCCAGGGAAGAATCTGATATAAAGGGGAAAAAAATATACCGCAGGCCTTATAGGCCAAAAAGAAAAGGCCACAGAAATCGATCGGCAGCCGTACCTCCTAATGTGTGACCAACGTCCCCACATAGTGTTGACCCTCCCACTACCCTCCACCCACCTCCCAACCACCTCACCTCACCCCACTCCCACTACCCTCCCTCCCCCCCTTGAAAGGGAGCTTCAGCTTTTTCCCCCCTCTTGGTTTGTGCCGTCTTTTGTAGTGAAAATTTTCTATTGATACTGGCCTATGTGTATGGAAGCGCGCCACAATAAGCTTCACTATTCAAAAATGGCGCCACTGAATTTATCCAAAAGAATCACAAAAGCCCCCACTCGGGTTCGCAAACCAGATAATTCTATAAATTGTCCGTGCTATGAAACCTTTGGTATCAGGTTTATCAGTCGTTATCAAAAGTTTTTTCTTCCCGATTTCTGAACGACTTTTTGCTGCTGTTTTATAATTACATTAATTAAATTGTAGTTAATTGTATTAGATTTGAATAGAGATTTACCTTTAGATGATTCAGTGGTGTAGAAATATCATTCAAAAGCGTCAAATTTGTTCAAGTTTTTCTTTTTGTAGTCAGTTGCGAGTTGTTAGATGATCCAGTACAAGTTTTACATTATTTCTCAGCCTGTTTGGAGGCGTTTAACTTGTTGAACTTTGATGACTACTTACTAGAAAGTAGTTAAATAGTATTAGTTTGATTTGGTGGTTTCCAATAGTGCCAATAAAGAGTTAAATGCCTGTTCTTTGCCTATTGAGTGACTTGAAACGACTGATAGAAAGCGGCTGCACTGCGGGTGGGTCTTATGCCGGTCCCCTCGTTACCGACATCCATTTGTAGCGTCTGCGCCCAAAGACTCCGTAGTCCAGGATTCTTGATTTACGATTCCCAGATTCATGATTACTTACTTTTAATATGCAACTGTAATATTTGACTACTACTTACGTTACGGCCGCTACTGGTACTATGAATGGTAACACAAGTAGAGGGGACTGTGTTTAATTGAAAGCTTTTAATGGCGTTGTTTGTGTGTCAAGTTAATCTGGAGGAAAGGGGCGCCGTCTGAGAGTTTGGCAAAGTCAGGGGAAAACCAACCGGCGCCTTTTCCATCGATTCCTCTCGATTGCAGTGAAACACACAGCTTTCCTTGACTGCACACAACATCCAACTTATTTCCATCAGCACTTCAAAAACTTACACTTTACACAAACCACGCTTATAAATCACGTTTCCCCGTCATTTTTCAGATTTTTTTTTTTTTTTTGGGGCCAAGATTTACCGATGGTTCCCGCAGGTCCGTTTGTTAAGTTGCAAATTTACGACACAGAAAGCTAAGAATATATTTTCATAATTTTCTGCGCTTTTGTCGTCTGTATGGAAAGAAGTAAAAAATAACTCTGTGTGACACGTAAATCGGTAGCTGGGCAACAAAATTATTTGACTCTTAACTTTTGCTCCCAATATATGATCATGGAGGATTCCTGTACATTCTTTCGGTTTTTCTGCTATTTCATGGTTCACAGAAGTCTACAACTCCCCTCGTACATGATAATCCGATGATTACGTGGTTGATAATAAGGATGATAACTGTGATATCGCAAGTCTGAAGGCCCTGGCTCTCTTTGGCTAGCGCTTCCGGACGTGGGATCTCTTGAGATGATCGATCGCCTGCTGCTCAGACAGTAAATTGAAATTTTCGGAACTTTTGTTTAGTCCCTTTTCTTTTAAAATTAACAAATCAATAGTAAATACAACTGTGAGATCAATAAACTAATTGCTCTCTATAATTGCAGTTAATATTGTTCGCATAATGAATCGTATATTTGAACGTAATCACTGGAAAATATAAATTTTCAGAGCATTATAGTATAATGACACTGTGGGAATGGTTCATTGGTACAGTAATATGTTTTTCATTCAATCAAGCTGTTGTTTGTAACGGTTTCAATGCGGTCGAGTCTGACGTCAGCGGGATTAGACATTTCGGAGTTTTGCTTCCCGTTAATCTGCCTCAGCATGGCTTTAATGGCCAGTTTTAGGGCCATAGCCAACTGAGCTGCTGAGTAGGGCTTGTCCAGAACTGGGACGTGTATGAAGGCAGTTTGCGAGGGGCAGATACTCAACGACGTATAGTAAATGAACTCGCAAAGGTAGCGTCCGGGGTCGTGCGAAACGCAGGAAAACACCCCCCAGTCCGCGTTATTTATCTCCTGACATACTAGGCTCATGTCCAGTCCCGATTTGATGCACTTTTCCCCGCCAGGAATGCAGATTTTACCTTTCGGGCAGCAGCCATTGTTGTCGAGTCTACAGTAGTCGATATTAGAAGCCTGCTGCTCGAGCTGCACTGTTTCCGTGGCTCCCGACACTCCAACATGGACCGTTAACTAATAAAAAATCAAAATTTAAAATTTTTCAAGTATTTTTAAATTAAACATTATTACCTTGGGTTTATAGAGTTCCCAATACACTGGAACCGTTTCTGTAACATGCCGGTACTCAACCTGAATTTCCTGAGTGACTAGTTGAATCCCTAACTCTTCCTCGATTCCTGTTGAACGAAGCAGTTTGACCGCTTCCCAGCTCGCGTTGATCGTGTGGACTCCGAAAGGTCCGAAACCGGTGACTAGTACAGTATCTCGAACGTTAATATCTACACTATTATCCATACTTTAAAACTGAAGTTAAGAAATATCTTGCACTATTCGTAAACAAATATACTCATACCGTCAGTTTCCAATTTTCCTGGAAGAGGGCTCTATTTTCCCTAATTCCCCCTTCACTTGAAAATCTTTCCCCTCTAAGCTATAATAAGAGAGTAGAATTCTCAATTTCCCTTTTCCCTTATTTTCCTGTCTTGCAAGGAATTTCCCTACAAAGTGGAAGCACTGCACTTTCAACTTTTGTACCCGTACTGAATTACGCTAACATCAGAATACTGTAACAAAAATTAAATTTAAATTATTATTTTAAAAATTTTAAAATAAATGATCAAATTCATTTTCAATATCAAGATAAAGTAGAAAAAAGTTAGATGTAATTCATATTATTTTCATAAAAACATCTGGCAGCGCTGCAGTGTTTGTTAAGAGAAGAGACATTTGTTTTGAAAAACTCATTTATCCGCAAAATCTGATGAATTAATTTTTACCAAAACTATGACAGACACTGAGGAAATTTTTACTTTTCGTGACGCCAAAGTAATTCCTGATATTATTCACCCATATAGCGATGATTTGGCTAAAGGACAAGTGCCAATTGTTATTGACAATGGTAAGTAAACAGCACCAAATTCCGTTTGTAAATATTTACTATAATATATCCAAAAAATTACTTATTTTCAGGTTCTTACTTCTGCCGTGCTGGATGGGCTACAGATAGTGACCCTCGGCTGAATTTCAGGAACCTGCTCGCTAGGCTTCGTCGAGAAAAAGGCAAAACTGTAAACTATATTTAACACCCTCTAATTGTTCGTTTATTAACAAGTACAAATTTTGCGAAAACAAGGAAACTGAGATCCTCATTGGTAATGACATAACCAATCTGGAGGCAGTTCGCTTTCAGATCAAGACCCCATTTGATCGAGACATCATAACGCAGGTCGATACTGAGGAAGCAATACTCGACTACATGTTCGGCCATTTGGGGATCAGCTCTGAAGAAGCCGTCACCCATCCTGTCGTCTTCACGGAAACTATTGGCAATCCAAATTATTCTCGGCATCTCATGAACGAGCTCTTCTTCGAGTGCTACCAGGTCCCCGCAGTCGCTCTGGGAGTGGACGCGCTATTCAGTCTGCAGCGGAACTTCTCAAAAGCAACTGAACCTTTGCCGAATGCCCTGATCGTCAGACTAGGATATCAAACGTCACACATAATACCCGTCTTACGTATGAATACTCGTCAAATACTTGTAATACAGCTATTGAACAATTTTGTGTTTTTGTAGATGGCAGAGCAGATAGCTCGGGAATACGGCGACTGAATCTCGGAGGCTTGCAGATGATATCGTACATGCATAGGCTACTGCAACTCAAATACCCAGCCCACTCATCAGCGTTAACCTTTGGCCGTGCAGAGGTAATACAATATTCATTTTAAAAAAAGCTGTATGTTGATATTACTAAACTTTCGGCTTTCGTCTCGATGATGAAAATCAGATGAAGCATAAAATACGAATTAATGAAATATTCTGTACTTTTCGATTTCAGGAATTGCTTCACGATTTTGGTTACATCACTGAAGATTACGAGAATGAACTTTGCAAATACGCGGACACAGCCTCTTACGAGAAACTTGTCCGCAAAATCCAACTGCCCTTCACAGTGGCTCCAGCACCGGCTGCGGGACTTACCGCCGAGCAGTTGCAGCGGAGAAAGGAAAACGTGAAGAAGCTCGTCGAGATAAACGCAAGGAAAAGAGAAGAACGGGTACTCAACTTGAACTGAACAGGGAACCAATAGGATTAGTTCTAGGTTTTCATATGGTTAATGGACCAATCAGATGAATTTCCCGAAACTAGAAGAATGACATATTATATTATATTAATTATATAATTACTACTCATATGATGAATATTATTATTCTTGCTTTATTATTAGTATTATTAATACTGCCACTACTACCAACGCTACATCTACTACTGCTAGTGCAACTACAATTGTACTACTAGTCTTACTGTTACTACCGCTTTTACTGCTACCACTGCCACTTTTATTGCTCGTACTACTGTTGGTACTACTACTACTTCTCCTTCCACTACTACCATTTACTTCTACCGCTGCTACCTATTGTTTTATTTTTTAAAGTAGTTTTATAGTAATTTGGTTATTATCAACTCATTTAACAGTTGGCAGAAGACGAGGAACGTCTGGACAAACTGGAGATGGTTCAGCTGCAGCTTTTCGAGCTCGAGGAAGAAGAGGCTGTCCAGACTCTGAACGAAGCCGGTTTATCGAGCGAGGGTGAGCTTGACCAGGAAATAAATGCGCTCAAGGAACGCATCACTCGAGCCAGAAACAAAATGGCGGCTGCTGCTGCGGCTGCTGCTAATGTCGCAGCTGCTCCCGAGGTATAAGAAAGAGTGATAAACATAGTTTTATGTTATTGTAGTTTTTACTTACTATAGTTTATTTTTAAGTGAGTTATCCTAGTATTTTTACCTCTGATTTCTTAACTCGTCAAGGTGGAAGTGGAAACGAAGAAACCGGAAGACACCGAAGAGTTCCACAACTGGCTGGAAGGGATCCGCAGAATGAGGCTGGACATCCTGTCTCGTCGAAGGGACCGCCAGCAGCGGCGAGCAGAGATGTCGAAACGCAAGTCTGCTGCGGCTCAGGAGCGAATGCGCATCCTCAGCATGCTGGCCAAGACCGGCGGTTCCAGCGGCAAAAAGAAGGAAGACACCTTTGGCATGCGCGATGAAGACTG
Source organism: Eulimnadia texana (assembly GCA_002872375.1). Lineage (NCBI taxonomy): Eukaryota > Metazoa > Arthropoda > Branchiopoda > Diplostraca > Limnadiidae > Eulimnadia > Eulimnadia texana. The sequence goes on along the minus strand of NKDA01000001.1, from coordinate 34,081,770 downwards.
GGACATTTACAAAGCTGTCAGCAAAGTAAAACTTTTAACAATCATCACAAATACGATTAAAAAAATAAATATAATCTAAATATTACTAATAAGTTTAAACAGTATTGTAAAGATAAATATAAATAATAAACAAATAGAAATTCAATATAGTAAGAGCAAAATGAATTTTTTTTATAGGACGGAGGCTCGGATAGCGAAGCAGAACAGGAAAAGCTCAACGATCTCGAGTCGGTTCTCAAACGCTACGATCCGAATTTCAAGAATCTTGGCGTGGGAGGAGCGACCCCTGCCGATCAGTCGGCAAACCCGCAGAACACGGCCGAGCTGTACCAACTGCACGTAGCTACCGAACGGATACGTGCCCCTGAGATTCTCTTCCAGCCCAGCCTGATAGGCTCGGACCAGGCCGGTATTGTCGAGACTCTGGACTACATCCTGAAACTTTACGACGTCCAAACTCAAAATCTTCTAGTGCAGAGAGTTTTTATCACTGGAGGATGCGCCTTGTTCCCGGGTCAGTAGTAAACTTAACCCCCACGTAAAAATGATGGTGCCTTTTGGGCTGTGGCTTTAAGGAGATAGTTTGAACGTGGTTTAAAACTAACGTTGATGCAGGCAACTGTGAAAAAGGCACTGTAAAAAGAAACTGAGAAACTACAAAAAGGCACTGCAATAGTGCCTTTTTTCTATATATTTAACTAGTAATCAGTAACTGGTTTAACTAATTCTAGTTACCGCGTCCCAGTTCTTAATTTTCTTTGTTTTATGTTTTCCAGGGTTTGTTCCTAGGCTCGAGCGAGAACTCAGGTCCATTAGACCCTTCGAATCCTCGTTCTCCGTTCAACGAGCCAAGAATCCGAGTCTGGACGCGTGGTACGGGGCTCGAGACTTTGCCAGCAAGGCTTCTAGCAACCTCTACACCTCGAAAGCAGATTATGAAGAATACGGCTCTGATTATTTTGTTGAGCACAGTGTGTCGAACAAGAGATACGGACTCAAAACAGAACCTTAACTCGAAACAGCGATTTTTATTAATACAACAGAAAACTAAATTTGTATCAGTCTTTTTCGGCTTTGAAATTCAGCGAAGCACTATTTATGCAGTAGCGCTCTCCAGTCGGCTCGGGCCCGTCAGGAAATACGTGTCCCAAGTGTGCGTCACACTGCATGCAAAATGTATTATTTTGAACTCTAAACTTACTGTTTATAAAATCGTAACTTACGTTACTGCAGAGGACCTCAACACGTTGCATGCCGTATGAATAATCTGCGTGTCTCTTGACGTTTATCTTACCGTCTTGTTTCACTGCGTCGCAAAACGATGGCCATCCAGATCCTGAGTCAAACTTGGATGAAGATCTGTATAGAAAAGCCTGTCTTATTAGTGTTATGCAATTAAACAATATATGATGTTACGTAAACAAAGAAGTTCCGCAGCAAACACATGTGTAGGTTCCTCTCTCACGGTGGTCGTAATATTTCCCTGTGAAAGCCTAAAAAGTGTAACAAATTCACAATATCCCGAAACATCAGAACGACAAAACGCCTTTTACCCTCTCTGTGCCTTTCTCTCGAGTCACATAGTACTGTTCTGGCGTCAGCTTCTTCTTCCAGTCAACGGGGTCATCCTTGCGTAACACTGCAATCAAATTAAGCAAATATTCCAATTAATCTTTCTTTAAATTATTTTGTACCAAGTTGTCTTACATGCGCACGTCCTTAAACCGCTTGCGTTCCCCGTCAAAACTACGCTGGATCTTAAGAAAATGGGGCAGACCCTACGCAACATGTTCACCGATTTTGTTCACTAGTACTCGAATCCCAGAACCATCTAGTGAACGTTTACATTCTTATCATTCGAGATTTCGGCCGAGGCTTCAGCCCATTAGTAGATAGTGAATTTTAGGTGCAGTTCCCATTAAGTGGTACACTTATTCTCTTACTATGGTACCAGTCACTGCTTATTTATGTGAATGAACAGTAAGTTCGACATCCAAGTTCTAGTTTAGTTATATAACAAGTTTTAAGAAAAGCAAAAACAGTCAATTTTACAAAATAAACTTCATTTTCACAAAATCCATTTTACATAAATATACATTTTCATAAGTTCAGATAGTGGATAGATTTTTTTTTAACTCCCTCGCGTTTATTTTACAGTCACATTGCATTCAAGTGTAAAAACACAACGTAACAGCAAAATGACGAGGAAAATGTCACACGAAGCTTCAAGCTTTGACAGACTCGGCCTTGACGCGGTCCTTCTTGGTGGGTCCCATGAAGGCAGCCTTGTCGGCAGGGGTCTGGAAGCGTCCGTGACCGAACTTGGATGCGGTATCGATGAACTTGAGGTCGATCTTTTCCGCGGCAACACGCTTGGTGCTGGCAACCAGGGCCTAGAAGTCAAAAATACCCACTTTAACCATTTGTTCTTTACATCTAACCTCGAATTGAAAAAGTAGAGCAAAATGCCTTCAGCCCTATCATTCATTATCATTATCTTCTCAAAAGAGGTGTAGCGTCGGCAAAGAAATTTCATCCTCAGCATTTTGTCAAGATTTTTATCAAGCGACAAACTGTAGAGACATGGGATATTTACCTTGCGGAGGGTGATGACACGCTTCTTGGGACCCATGCAGCAGCCCTTGATCATGACGAAGTCGTTGTTGACTTCACCGTAGTGAGGGAAGCCACCCATCGGGGTAATTGTCTTCTCAGTCAGATCGTACTCGGTCGAGGCGTTGTTCTTCACGACCTACAATAACAAGATAACTTTAATCAACTAGAACAAAATTAAATAACGAGTTTATGATTTGAAGATATATTGTTTCTAACCGAGGTGTCCGAAACCGCCCACACAAGGGCAGACCAGAGCATTCAGAAAGACAAATTTTACTTTTCGAGATCCTTTAGCACTAAAGTGCTACGTATTCACACGTCAGTGACTCTAAGGCTCGCTTGCTTGGTACAGAAGAAAATCGTATGAATGCAAAATGTTACCTTTCCGTCCTTGGTGTGGATACCAGCACCAATACGGTAGATCTTCTTGTTCATCTCGGTACGGTGGTGGTAACCCTTCTGACCGGCGCGGGCCACGGTGAACTGGACGCGGGACGGATGCCAGGCTCCGATACAAGCGACCTTACGCAGACCCTTGTGCGTCTTGCGGGCAGCTTGCGAGTGTGCCAACGGGAAGTCACACCTAAAAATCAAATAAATACTATTTAGGACACCGAAATCCCATGTCTTATCACTTAAAAGTTTATTTTCTTCAGAAGGAAGGCAATAGCGTAGTCAACAACAATATCTGTATAGCGCATCTCTAGATATCCATCATTTAACTTTGGATTTCCTTGAAATTTAAGAAGTCAAATCGCATACCCTTGAATCCTTTGCCCTTGGTGACACCGACAACGTCAATCATCTCGTCCTGGGCGAAGACAGCGTTGATGGGGACGGCCTTTTCCAGGTGTTCGCGGGCCCAGTCAATCTTCTCGGCGATGGTACCACCGTTGAGCTGGATCTCCATAATGTGGGCCTTCTTTTGGCGCTGGCGCAGCAGCTTCATCTACAGGACGGAAAAAAAATTATTATCGGCTGTTTGCCTAACTAGTGCTGGTCAAAGTTACCTGAGTATGGGCGATGACGCGAATAACCTTGCAATAGCGCTTCATCAGCTTGAGGTCCTTCTCGATGACCTTCTTGCCCAGATCATCCTGCCATTTCTTGGAGGACTTGGTGAAAGCCTTCTTCTTGGATCTGTACCTTTATTAGCGAGACAATGAAAAGTCAGCATGATAATCAAGGCGAGCCTCATCAGCCACAAGCCGAGAGGAGACTCAGTCCTCGACTATGCTCAAAGCTCGTGAAATCGAGTTCAGAGGAGCTTAAAGTCGTGAACATTTAGTCAAGATATACGTCATTTAAACTAGAGAAGTAACATGGTGTCTCAGTTCGCCCTAGTTAACAGGCTTCATCGCTACGCTTCCTGAAGAATAGATACCGTTAGGAAGTTCATCATCGACACCATGTTCTTCGCAAGGAAAGAAATGTGTGAAGTACCAGTTCTTGTAGAAGCGACGGCGGGCATCTTCACCGATGTGCTCAGCCCAGACAGTGCGGAGAGCACGCAGACCCTTGGGGGTAGCAACATAGCCAACAATACCAACAATAACCATAGGAGGGGTCTCCAAGATGGTTACAGCTTCCACAACTTCCTTCTTGTTGACCTCTGTAAAAGGAATTACATGGTTAATACATGTGACGAAAGATGTAAACTGTTACACATGAAATGTTGCACCCATGGTTTCTCCCCAGCTATCTCTGCCCCATAGGAGCTCAGCGGGAATATGGAATATGGGTACACCCTCGCACAAACATTACTTCGGCGAAGATTGATCTACTACAGCGTGACTGGGACTGGGCTGTATGGAGAACAACTCCCGCGTCACCTGGGCCGTACTCGCGAGGCTGCGAGCCGACAACCGTAGATACCAAAAAGTCAATGAAAGTGTGCTTACTTGAGCCAGGCTTGTCAACTTCACGAACAATGTGGGTCATGCCAGCTTTGAAGCCAATGAAGGCAGTAAGATGCACTGGCTTGGCGGCATCATCGCGAGGGAAAGCCTTGACGCGACCACGGTGTTGGCGAGAACGTTTCTTGGGGTAAAACCCCATGGACCCGTGACGGGGCGCACTAAATTTTCGGTGAGACTATAAAGAAAAAGCCATTCATTACTAAAACAATAAAATTCTTAGTCTTTAACTGTTTTGAGAAGGCATCTCAAGAGTAGAAAGGAAGCTAGATTACAGCTATGGCAATATGGCCGACAGCACGAGGCCAGCAAACTTTCAAATTCAGGAAAGTTCAAAAATAAAAGGCTTTAACTGAATTTACATCGATAATTTATAATGTAAGTTGTTGTATATACATAAGGACGCCGTACAGTAAGATATGAAACTTGGATGTCAATGTGAAATTGAGATATGAATGGATAAAGGTTTGAAGAAACGAACGGCTGAGAGTACTCACCATTGCTCGTGCCACCGACTGAAGGAAATGGAATGAGGAGAGGTGCTGAGCGTCCCTTTTAAGGCAGCGACGATGTTCCTCACTTTGGCCGCTAGGGCGCTCTATTTCCGGTCACGTGGAAAATTAAAATACTATAAAATATCATTTGAGATCAAGTTAAACGTACAGTTAACTGGTTCTTAAAATATTTCTAAATTCTATTAATGAAAATTTGTTTTTACTTGTTGATTTAGTAATCAAATTCGGATTCGAATCTCCACGTGTTCGTTTCTGACAGTCCACGTTTTAGCAATTCGACGAAATAAGAGGATCAAATGAACCAGATTTTTCTTACTAGACTAATAATCAAGTATTGTAACATAATGTGTAGTGCATAATTCTTGATTCAGCTTATAATAAGTAAATTTGATTGTATTAAGTAACCGGTTACAGGGAGAAACGGTTACTCGTTAGGACTCGAATCAGCTCTTTTTTTCTTATCAGCTGCGCGTCTCCTAGTATACTCCTGCGGGATCTATCTTCAGCTGTCGGCCATGCGTACGCGAATTGTTGAAGAAAATTATTTTAAAATGCTTCAAATGCAGTAGTTAACGATAAAACATATGTTGGGTATTCTTATAAATTATGAAAGAATTGGAATGTCATGAATTTTAAGTAAGTTTTAAGTTAACATTGAAATTTTTATTCGAAAAAACTGGCATACATTTAAAGAAACTTTCTTAAATATCTTGAGGCCGTTACGGTTATTGAAATAATAGGCAATATACAGGATTTAATCAAGATTAGATTTTACATAAAAAATTTTAACTATTAACTGGTAATTAATGGAGAAAGTTCTTTGCCAAAAACTACAAGTAACTCAATAAATTAGCTTAGGCCGATTTAGGGGTGCAAAATACAGTAAAATATCTTACTTGATTTTTTTCAAATGATAAGTGTATAGCAATTCGCTTTTATTCAATCTTTTAATTTAAGTTTATGAGTTATTAGATTACTATGTGCCTCCAAGTCCTGTTCTAGTCCAGCAAGGCTTCGAGCAGACATTTTCCAGAGGAAAATTTTTACGTTGCAAACGCAAGGACAGTTTAAAAACTGGACTTATTTTTTCAAAACTTCATTTGATTATAATCTTAGTTTGATTTCGCCTTCATAGTCGATTAACTGATTTCTGGAAGACATGCAACTTGTATCTCGTTGAATTCATAGGGGACTGAAAGTGCAATCGTCAGATGGAGCTTTCTGTCCATTCCAGTCCGATCTGAAGATATTTCTTAAAGGAATATTAAATTACCAGAAAAATGATCTTTATACGTAGAAATAAATGCCCTTTTTATCGAGCATTCATTCAACCATTTACATTTTCCATACGAACACGAGTCATAAAGTAGTAGTATATTTGTTGTATTTCACTTTATTGTTATCAACCAAAACTTTTTATATTTAATTATCAATTTTATTAATTTAAATTTCGTTTTATTTTTTTTCGTTACATTTCTGTCTTATTTGTATAATTTATTAATTTGAAAATCTGCCCGAAACTCAAAATTCGTGTTTAACTTAAATTTTGTCAACGAATTCGTGACATTTTGAATAATTCATGAATTATAAGAGCTGCTTACATAAATTTTATCGTTAATTACTGTAATAAGGGCGTTTAAAAAGATTTTCTTAAAAAATACGCGTACGCACGGCCGACAGCTGAAAATACATCCCGCAGGAGTATACTAGGGATGCCCAGTCCATTGCTTCCACTATTCAGGGAAATTCCCCTGAAGAAGGGAAAATGCGGTCTCAAAGGGGAAAAATAAGCTAAGAGAAAAGATGGATAGGGAAATTTACGAGATGGGAAAACAGGGAAAATGTGTGAAAAATGTCTCATGTCTAGGGAAAAAGGGAAAACAGTGCCCTCTTTGTGGAAGCAGAGAAAACTGAAGTTAGAAGCGCAGGCCCTAGAGCGAAAATTCGTCTGCTTTGCTCTTCTTTGGGTCGGGGAACCGTCTGTAAATAACAAAGAAGCAAATTAATATTTTCCCGATTTAACTATGGATGAACCACGAGCACCACCCAGAAACTCATTCGAAGCCTTCTGCCGAAGTGTTTACAGCCTGGTAGACACTCCCGTAACTTGGTTCCGAGGTAATATCAACCGTTAATCTAGGATACCTTCTTCCCATCCAACCAGTTGTTTTAAGTAACATCAATAAATTAAAGCACGTATATTGAATACTTGAATGGTTTAGCACATCTACAGTATGCGTTAGAGTATTGTGTGATATTTGACAGATGTAAACGCTTGATTCGTTTACTTGACATGCGGGTTTTAAATCCTGCGTTTTTCTGAGCAGAACAGGTCGTAACACCCAATCGTCCGGACACTAAGTACTATCACCAGAAGTTTCGACGCGTGCCGACGATCGACGAGTGCTATACTGACGATAGAGTCTGTCATTTTGAGGCCGAGCATCAGTTCAAACGAGACAAGTATATTATAGTTTATTTATTATAGTTATATATTATAGTTTTGAAATCAGATCAAAGTTAATTATGTCTACTCATTAAAATGCTGCGCTTTTCTCTCTCGAAGGCTCGTGGACGAAGAAATTGTCTCCATTCTGCGTCAGCGCATGAAGGAGTGCTTAATCTACGAAAGTCCCGATCATCAAGTGAAATGCGCTAAAATCATCGAAGACTACGAGAAGGCAGCCGAGAACTGGTTTATTAAATGTATTGTTCGGAAACACTATTTCAAAAATCACAACACCTCCATATGTGTATTCTAAAATCTATTTTGTTTTACAGATGGAGACATGGGTCCCACTAGCTCGGTAGTCGATGCTTACATGAAACAAAAGCACCGCATGATATGGGAACGTCGTCACGGACCGGTCGGTATGGGAATGAAGAACTCCAAAGAGCTCGCAGCGCACTGAACCAGCGTTCTTGTCGAAAGGAGTATAGGAAACCATAGATTTATGTGCAAGTTGAGAGAAAACGTTCTGGCGATGAAACAAGTTGATCAATAGGAAATAAAAATGAAACAATGAAACTAAAAAAAAGTCTTTATTTTTGGTTGTTTACATAGGAAAAAGTCATTTATAAAGGTGTCTGCTGGTATGCTTCGTCGTAAGCAACAGCAGTCATTTTCCTGGGCATTGTCGATGCTTTGTAGATTCCAGCCACGTTGGTTTTGGGTCTGCGAGGTGCAAAATGCACTTGACAGGAACAATCAATCGGCAGGGGGATGGCGTTGGCATACACGGGACTCGGATTGTTCTGGTGTTCCTTGATGATGGGGTTTTGAGCTAGTAAATCGCATCCGGCCACCGGGTGGTTGTGCCGGTCGTTACTTTCTGCAGTAGCGCCGGTTGCTTGACTGGCAAGCATTCTGTTCGGCGATGTCTGAACGGCCGAGTCTTTAATACTGGGCCTGGTGGCGTGGGTCACAAAATGGCGCACTCTAGTCAGCAGAAGCGGTGTTTTGTTACGACCGGCCCGTTTAAAGGCATGACTGTGCACCACAATATAAAGTCCGGCCGAGAGTTCAGCATTGATGAAAGCTACCAGGGCCATGTAAAACGACCACCCGTAACGGAATGATGGTATCGTCAGGGGTTGTCCCGCGCTCCTTGAATTGGCACCCAGGTCATTGTGGGGCGTGTTCGGCAATACCACCTGGGTACCCAGCTGAGCAGCTGCTGCCGCTGCTGTAGCTGCCTGCGACATGCTACCCGCAACCGTGAGAGCAGTCGGCTGGTAAAAATCCTCGTGCAATACCGAGACGAACACGACCAGCGCACTCCCCAGCGATAGACCTGTTTATGTAGAAAAGAGAAAACAAAAGATTTTTACTCAAATCCAAGAGCTGTACCGGAGACTGGGAGAATTGATTCATAAAACGACTGCCATATGTTTTACGTTTATTCAACCACATGTGTTACTATGCTCTCCCCTGCTGCGCGCTTACGGCTTACATATCGAGTCGCTTGGCGTAATCTAGAGCGCCTCACTTTCTTATATAGCTGATTGTTTTGAGTCGTCGTAGCAACGGAAGCCACCCAGGGAGTCTTGCTTGCCAGTTTACAGTCCACTTCATTCTTCCGGAGCAAAGAAACACATTACGAGCAAGAAGCTTCTCTGTAAGGCATTGTAGCATAAAGCAAACGACCAAGAAACAGTTCAAAAAAAATGTCACAGAAGACTACAACAATACTATTGTGTCTGTGAATTGTTACGAGAATAGTTTGCCACCCATTAGCACTAATGGTCAAGTTAACCTAACGAGATTACAACAACTTCATCCTGGAGCTTTGGCTGAAAACTATTACACGGCTATCGCGCAATACAAACTAATTAGTTCCCTGAAACTAGCACCTTAGAATCTCTGTATCTCAGTTTACTTAATGAGCAAGTAATGCTTCGCTTAACTCGATGTATAGCATTGTGCTTACAAATACAGCGAGCAAACTAAATCATGTTTGTAAAGGTTTTAACAATAACTAAAATCCAAAATGCTTTATAAATATCTCCATCTCGTGTAAGTGCACGTCAATACTTGAAGGGTGAATCTACATCCAAGATGGCTGACGTCATTCGGTCTGATACTGTTCGGCCAGTAAACGACCTACGACTAGTCATAAGAAGAAAGGGTTCTAAAACTTTCCTAAAATCAGTTTATAGCGCACAGCGTCCCGTAGAGTCTCAGCAGTACTTCCATATTACCCAGCTTTGCTATCAGCTGTTATTATTCAGAGCGATTGAATTAAACCTTAGACTGCTGGATATCTTTAGACACATGCTCCTAAATAATTCTAGAACCCTCGATCAAAGAGAAGGGCCTTTAGCCTTATCAAATGTAACGGTCGTTTGGGACATAATTCTTCTTCGTCCGAGACAAGGCCCGATTCCGTTCGGGTCCAAAAACGGAATAATCAGGAATAAAGCTCTGGGTCTTTAGCTTGCACAGACAGTAAACGAGTCCCTTAACTTATAACGGAATAAGCGAAGTGACAACGCTGTAAGAAAAGCAAAAGCAACGGTCACTGAAACAATGAAAATTGATGGCAAATGAAGACCTTACGGCAGAGACTTTTATTGTTACCCACAAGGAAAATAATCCTTTCTTGATAGGATAGATGGAGATAAGTGCGATTACGGTGACAGTTATGAAACTCTTTTAAACAACGAGAGTATGTATGAAAGTTTAGTTTGCATAATCTGTCTGCTTTGCATTTGGGATACGTACCAACGCATTCCGATCTGTCTGAGTATGTGTAATAACGTAGCGTTGTATACAAAAGACGTATATGTTGTGCGTATCACACAAAGCATACGTGTCAGTGTTATAGATACGTCTTGTTTGGTTCGTGTGTGAGGCTTGCACGATGCGCTATCTGGTGGGACATGGAAGAAAGTCAGCGAAAAGTTTCAGTAAGGAGGCTTTTGTTTAATGGATGCACACAAAGTGGAGGAGAAAGAGGAAAAATGTATCGAACGGTGCTTGGAGCAGAGGAAATACCGGACTAGGGAGGATTGCCTTAATGAAGTCTCCAGGGAGCGCCTGAGAAGCCCCGGGTAGCCTGGCCATAAATTGGGGCGGTGTGCAGCGCGGCGCCTAAGTACCCACCGCGGACGCACATTCGCAATCAAGAGTAAATGTAGCTCTCTCCAAAGTGTCGGTAATGAAATTTTTCCTATGATCACATCTAGTTACTTTGTGGCGGTTGGGCTGATTCCGTAAGCGGCCATTTTCTCTAAAACTCGTAAGAATCTCATGCAGAAAAAAAGAAGTGCGACGGCTATGGTTGATATTGATGTGATGCGGTGAGGGAATCGTTAGTGAAAGTGGTTCTAACCAAAAGTTGGCAAGCCATGAGTTAGGCAAACTTTATTCGAGAAAGAATGAGACAGATTGTCACAGTTCGTCACGCTGCAAGTCCGAGTAACAAAAGAAAAAGAATCAGATAAATACTAAGAGACAGCTTGTTCAAACTTTAATTTCCCTGAGGAAGTGGTGGGTCCACTTGCCCAGAAGGACACTACATTACACCATCAAGACCACCAAAAATCGCCTTAACTTTCCTTCAGCTTTTAACTCATAACGTCTGGACCCCCTACGTCCGAAAGAGTGGGCCCCAAGCGGCGTTTACTGTAAGCTTACTATCGTCTGCAAGTGATGACCACTACGTATAGGCATTTGGTTTAGAAAACATTAACGTGGCAGCAGACGACACAGAGCTTACAGTACTCACCGCTAGAGGGCCACTTTTTTGGTGTGTCAGAGTGTGGGTTGTTTGTTGTATACCTGCCAAGATGTGAAGAGAGCTGCAGACTAAGGTTTTGTCGGCCATGACACATCTGCCCGTAATGGCTACGACGACCGCTACCAGACTGACTAGAGTGCCCAGTAGTACACACGGCATGGCGTATCTGCAGAGTACACCAAAACAGTCATTAGTTCTTTGGACTGAGCTCGCAGTAAGATGTGATGAAGTCATGTAAAATCTCGTAATGAGAAGATGTTGAATAAAAACACCGCAGAGTCTCCTGAAACCTCTCCTGTGCCAAAGTTTACAGCTTGAATATCTACGACGAATAGCCAACTTTTTCCCCAAAGTTTCTTTCCGTCTTTCTGCTCTTGTGGACCCCTAAGAAAGGGTTTTAGCAAAGAGAAAAGCAGGAAAAAGCAGACAACTTATAATTCCGGTAGCCTTGCTTGGCGACCCAACTTTTGCAACACGGAATCATATACTTAGTACTAAGCACACAACTTTTCTGACCAAAGCATATAGTACAAACGGATAGTAAAAACTGACGATATCGTCAAGTAATTAGTATGTATTATTAATAGAAAAATGCACAGTAACCGCGAAATTGTGGCCAGGATCTTCTTTTTTCGCTGTACAGCAAACAGAATTCTTGAATTATTAGACGAATTACTGCCGCAAGATTAAGCACCGAGTATAAGCTAGCTGCAAAAATATGATTTATAGTCCTGTCCTTGAAGATTTGCTTCACCAAGTTTCTTCTGGAGCTTAGTCAGCTCCCTAAGCAGTTAGCAGAAGCTTAGTAGTTGTATACTATTGCTTCTAGCGAAACTATATCTGCTAACTAGATTCCTCCAGTCTATGCATATATCGATCTGTGGTTTATCAAGGTTAGTTTTCTTGTGATGCTTGGCCCCAAATGTACATCAATCAATTAAGTTAAAAGCTTCTTGCAAGATCGAGTTTGGCTTGATGTGAAGTTAAGAAGCTACGCCAAAAGGTCTAACGTCTCCGGGGAAACTGAAAATGCACGACGAAAGCTTAAAACCAGCAGCAAATTTCCAGAAAGAGGGAAGAACCAGAAAAACTTACAAAGTCTTAGAAGCCTGCTAGTTATCTTGTTTGCTAGTCAAAGCACACTAAACCATGTTTACTCTGGCTTTCTGGGCTTTTCGTTTCCAGCTAATAGCTAATTTACTACCCAGAAGCATCCAGCGCACCATCTCTCCACAGTAATAATTCAACTTACGCACCAAAACTTCTCAGTCAAGCTTATCGAGTCGAGCTTGTGGGTTCCAACTACCTGAATTTGTTGAGAAAGTCCGGCGTGAATTCAATGTCTCGCCACAGTCGGAAGCTTCTGCCCGTCAGGGGCTTCCAGTCGGAATAGCCCAGTCCCACGCAAGGCAGATTCGGCAATACTGTGAAAGAAACGTAGTTTTAATTGATATGGTTAATCGCTATTAAAAGTATCTGAACTACAGATAACTAAGCTTTAAATAAATATTGATAATCCGTGTTTCAGTACACGTTGCCAAATGCTTTAAGCCCAAAGGCGGGTCCATGGACGACGTTATAGTTTTTTTCCGGTTGAAAAGTAAGATGGAAAAGCTGCCCATGAGAATTACAAAATAGTTGAAAGATTATATGACTTTTTTTGCGTTTTGCAAAGCCATTGAAATCTTGGGTATTGAACCGAGTCTTCAACGCTAGAAGACGTCGCAAAAACTGACACAGGATTCCGAGTCTGATGATGATCGTTTCAGCCTTAGTACTGCCATATATGTCATGATAGTTGTTATCAGGAGGTTATCAGTGTGCTATCAGTGTGTTACGAACTCATTATGAGTCGCTAACAAGACAGTCCAACATCCGATCTTTTTGTTTCCTCTTGGTTCGCATGATAATCCATTAGGGCTAACGATTTCCTTATTAATTAAATGAACTAATTGATTATTATTTATAGTGTTAATGTTATATTTGTGGGTAATAATGATAATGTAGGGATAACAGTGTAAGAGGATAGGAAGTTTAGCTTTTGCTGGGATGCTATGTCGTTTCGTATTGATTCGGCTACGGCCAGAGCAAATGACATTTGTGTATACCCTTGCTTTATATGAACAAGCCTTTGTTATTGGACGCAAAACGTTTGTAACTAAACACTAAACAAATCTACCGTATTATGGCTATTGTGAACGAGTTCATAGAAATAAAACAGTAGGAGTAGTAGTGGTAGTTGTAGAGGAAGAAGAAGAAGAAGTAGTAGAAGATATGGTGGTAGTAGCAGTAGTGGTATGAAAATTTGTAGTAGTAATAGTAGTAGTACAGTAGGAGTAATACCAGCAGAAGTAGTAGTAATTGTAGTAGTAGTAGTAGTAGTAGTAGTAGTAGTAGTAGTAGTAGTAGTAGTAGTAGTAGTAGTAGTAGTAGTAGTAGTAGTAGTAGTAGTAGTAGTGGTAGTAGTATTTAATAGTAGCTAAAGAACGTAGTACTTCAGGAAGAGTAAGAAAAGCTAACCTGTCGAATCCGTGGACAGATACTACACACGCCAGTAGGTTAGTTATGATACTGTCCACGGATTCGACAGATTTGATACGACACCAACAATACTAATAACCGTAAGAATAAGAAAATCTAATCTGTCGGATAGTTGGACAATTGCTGTTTCTCAACATATTTTAAACACTATCCGCTGATTCGACAGATTCGATATACCGACAACAATAGTCCCGACAGAAAATTCTCAGCTGAGAATTTTCATTTCAGGCTATATATTTGGAACCTGAGACACAGCTGATTCTCACCTAATTTTAATTGATTTCTCACCTTGTTCCCGGCTAATTTTCAGCTGATTAACAGCTTATTCTCACCTAAGTCTCAGCTGGTTCTCATCTGATTCTCAGCTGGTTCTCATCTGATTCTAAGTTGATTCTCACCTGAGTCTTAGGTGAATCTCAGCTGAGTGTTTTCTGTCGGGCTACTAATGACCGTAAGAATAAGAGAACCCAATCTGCCGAATAGTTGGACAGATGGTGTTCATCAACACATACTTAAAACACTGTCCACTGATTCGTCAGATTCCATACAACGCTATATAACAACAATAACGTTAACTTCAACTTTACGCATTCTTTTCAGTTAAGGGAGTTTAATACATTTTATTACAAATAAATATTATAAATTTTTGAAATGTTTGATTATTTATGATAATAATATATAATAAATTAATCAAATATATTAAATTTGTACAGCAGTTGGTCGAGTGGTTTTTCATTAAAGATGTGCTCGCGTGTGTTCGTGGCTTTTCCCGAAGATTCATTAATTTTTCCTTTGATGTTTTACTTGACTTTCAGGCGTTTGAACCCACAACAAATACTAAATTAACTATCAGATGCGCCATTAATTTCCTCCGATAGCTTGTTAGTGTGAACCTCCTACTTGAAACTGCTACGGAACAAGGTATACCCCATAGAAAAGGCATACGGTTGAGTACCGAATAGCTAGGTAGCTGAACACTACCTTCCCTCTGAATCACAAGCTGAACAGTAGTTGAACTTACTTTAGTTGCTAAAATTTGAACCCTCTGAATGAGGGGTTGAGTACTGCATGATTTGGTTCTTGAGAAATTGAAGCGTACGAACCGTGTGAAAGTGGGGCAATTTCACTATCATCTAGCTGAATCCATGAAAATCATGCACAATTCAGAGGGTCATTCTGACGTTTGACTAGCGCATCATTGATCCTATTGGGACATGTTAATTTAAACTAATCTCATGTAAATAGTATTAAGTCTGTTATTTATTTTGGATAGACGAATGAATAAAGAATAATATAACAAATACTGTGCAAGGAAATAAGAAATAGGAAAAGAGAAATGGCAGCTTTTAGTGGAATCCCTATATTGGCTGCTGCTGCTGCAACAAGGTATATTGAACTGAACAGACGACGCTCGTGTTGTACCGGCAGAGCAAAAATGCAACCAATAACTTTTATTTCCATATATTAAAACTCTACCTAAACTTTATAACACAATAAAGTCAGAAATCTATTCATTACCCAACTGAAAATTCTCATAGAGTATGTAGAATTTTGGAACAGAGACTCAGTGAGATCTCACAACTTTTTAGACTTTCTCACTGAGATCTCACCGAGTTCCAAAGTCTACCTGCTCTATGAGAATTTTCAGTCGGGTATTTACGGATATTATTAAACCTATCTTGTTTTAATTAGATTTTCTTTTTGTATCTGAAGGGCACAGGTGGGGATCAGTGCAAAAGACAGCGGCTTGATGAAGATTCTCTGAAAGGGAAAAATGGAATAAAAAGAGTAACAAAAGAGAATCGAGAAAAAAGTTCATCTGCTGATGTATTGAAGCGTGTGATTTGCTTGTAATTGAAAGAAATCTATCAAATCCACACACACAAATGCATTTGATTCTAATTAAATTTTGAATTATACTACCCAAAAGAAAAAGATGTGCTAGTCAAACGTCAGAATCACCCTCTGAATGGTGCATGATTTTCGTGGATTGAGCTAAACGAAAGTGTGTAATTGGCCCGCTTTCACACGGTTCGTACGCTTGAATTTCAAAGAACCAAATCATGCAGTATTCAACCTCTTATTCGGAGGGTTCAAATATTAGCAACTAAAGTAAGTTCAGCTACTGCTCAGCTAGTGATTCAGAGGGAAGCTAGTGTTCAGCTATCTAGTCGTTCGGTATTCAACGGTATGAATTTTCTATCGGGACCCAACAGAAAAAGATGCACTAGTCAAACGTCAGAATGACCCTCTGAATGGTGCATGAATTTTATGGATAACTAGACGATAGTTCGAAATTGGCCCACTTTCACACGGTTCGTACGCTTCAATTTCTAAAGAGCCAAGTCATGCCGCATTCAACCCCTTATTCAGAAGGTTCAAATTTTAGCAACTAAAGTAAGTTCAGCTACTATTCAGCTAGTGATTCAGAGGTAAGCTAGTGTTCAACTACCTAGTCATTCGGCACTCAACCGTACGGCTTTTCTATAGGGAATAGTTGATAACAGGTTTTTAATAGTGATAACAGTGTTTTTTTTTACAGTGTTTTTAAAGGTGTTTTTTTGTATGTTGTGGGTGGAAGCTTTTGAGTGTTAAGCTTTTGAAGAGACTCTTAAGGAGGCGTTAATGGCACAATAAAGAGGATGAAGCTACTTTCTTTCTACATGGCTATTCCGGAATAACTTTTTTTCACCGAAGAAAAAAGTTGAATTAATTATCGGTTATTGATTTAGAGATTCTTGATCCTGAATCTCGAGATTCTCGGATAAGAATGGTGCATTAGAAATGGTAAAAAGGGAGAGATTTATCAAAAAGCACCGGCCGGAAAATAATCGCAAACTTTTGTAAAGTCGATAAGCCGTGAAGTTGACATGAAAACGAATGTGTCGACAAGAAATCAATGGCCGACGGGGGTTCGCAGACTTCCGGTTTATCGACCTGTTATCAACCTGTTATCATCCGATGGAACCGTCAGTTGGTGTATAAATAAATATGAATTAATCACAGGAAAATTGAAGAGTAAATAAATTAACCACTAATTAAATGTTAATTAATCGCGGAAAAATTTCAAAGTAAACTGTTAAATTTTTATCAACATGTTATCATAGATTATCATCCGATGATATGATCGGTTGTTTTGTAATTAAATATTAATTAATCGCGGATAAATTTCAAAGTAAATTATAACATTTTTATCAGCATGTTATCAGATGTTATCATAGGTTATCATCCGATGATGTGATCGGTTGTTTTGTAATTAAGTATTAATTAATCGCGAAAAATTAACAATAAATTGTCAAGTTTTTATCAGCATATGATAATATGTTAATTATATGTTATATTAGTCATTTTACTCAATGTTTCCACTTTTCGATTTTCCATTTTTCCCCTCTTCCCTTGTCTTTCTCCTTTTTCTCCCCTCGGTGCAAGAATGTACTGGGTTTAGATTTCCTCTTTATTCTCTTTTCTTCTTCCTCCCTTTTCAGACCCCATTTCCCCCCCTTTTCAGGGAATTTCCCTGCAACAGTGGAAACACTGATTTTCCTATTACTTATTACTGAAGCCTAAGTGAGACAAATAATGAAAATTAGAATTATTATCGTTTATCAGTTTATAATGTTGTTAGCAATAGAATTGTAGACGTGTGTTATTATCTGTGAATGAGGGAAACACAGTAAGGACGGTGGAAGAAAGTGGAAAGAATAAAGGCCGAGAAGGAGAAAGAAAAAAAGAAAGAAGAAGAAGGGAAAGATGGAAAGAAGAAGCGAAAGGGAAAACAATAAGAAGTAAGAAGAGGAAGAAGAATAGCAAGAAATAATAGGCAAGAAGATAAACATGAATAAGAAAGAAGAAGAACGACGGAGAAGAAGAAGAATACCAAGACGAAAGAGAGAAGGAAGAAGAAAGATGTAAGCCGTGGGAATGAAGAAGAAAAAATACGACGATTATGAAATAACAAAGAAGAAGAATAGAGAGTAAAGAATAAAGAAGGAAGAAGGAAAAGGAGAGGTAGAAAAAAAGAGGAAGAAGACGAATATGAACAAGAAAGTAGAAGAGAAGGAAGAAGAACAAAAAAGAAGAAGAAGGAGAAGAAGAAGAAGAATACCGAGAAGAAAGAAGAGAAAGGAAGATGAAAGATCATAAGAAGAATGTGAAAGAAAAGAGTTAAAAGTTAAAATAGAAGAAAGTTAATGTGAGAATAAAGAAGTTAGAAGACGAATGTGAATACAAGAATGGAAGAAAATAAGAAGGAGGAAAAGAAGAAGAAGACGAAGAAGGAAAAAGGAGAAGGAGAAGGAAAAAGAAGGAAGAGAAAGAAAAATGAAAGATGATAAGAAGAAGGAAAAGAAGAATGTGAAAGAAAAAAGTTAAAAGTTAGAGAAAGAAGAAAGTTAATGTTAATGGAAAACAAGAAGGGAAGAAAAAGAATAAGAAGAAAAAGAAGTAGGAGGAAAAGAAGAAGAAGGAAACGAAGAAGAAGAATACCGATAAGAATGAAGGGAGAGGAAGAAGAAAGATGAAAGATGATAAGAAGAAGGAAAAGAAGATTGTAAAAGAAAAGAGTTAAAAGTTAAAAAAGAAGAAAGTTAATGTGAGAATAAAGAAGTTAGAAGACGAATGTGAATACAAGAAGGGAAGAAAAAGAATAAGAAGAAGGAAAAAGGAGAAGAAGAAAGAAGGAGGAGTAAGAGGAGTAGGAGGAGAGGGACATTGGCCTGAGAGACGCAGATAAATTGGGCTTTTCGTCATATGTCTTTGCTCACTTGGCCATAACAAATCATTCCACCTTGTTCTAGACTCTACAATAACCCCACCCACGCACCGTTATCAGCTGTTATCAACCTGTTATCTACATTGTGTCTATATGTTGTCCGTGTTGTCAACCTGTTATTAACCTGTTATCATGTGTTCACAGTATTATCTACTACTACTACTACTACTACTTCTGCTACTGCTACTACTACTACTACTACTACTACTACTACTACTACTATTAATATAATACTACTACTTTGCTACTAAGTATTACTACTACTAACTACTAGTTTGCTTGCCATGTACTATTACTTGCTCTATTCTTTTTACTACTATGGCTACTACGTGCTACTGCTATTACTATTATTGCTTCGACTACTTCTGCTAGCCACTACTCTCGCTACTTTTCGCTACTACTTTTTCCGTGTTTTTCTTTCATCTCTTTTTCACAATGCGGCTCAAGCTGTTAGTTACGGTTACTACGTGATCCTCTCTTTTAGCAAGTTCATAGCAAGCTGCTACTCACGTACTAATTCTCAGTGGCCCTTTGCTACCAACAGGGGGACCGCTGCCTTCGCTACCCTATACACGGTATCACCTCAGTTATCAACCCTTACAAGTGATAACACTTGATAACTAGTGATAACAAGGGTGAGGGAAAAAAATAAATGGAATGGTTCATACAAGTTTGACGTGCCTGCAGCAGTTATTGCGTTTTCTGTGGACAAGAAATGTTACCACTTCTCAGGAGATAAGACACGATGACAGATTATCATCATGTTATCAACGTGTTATCATCATGTTATCATCTTTGTATATTCGGTTGTTATTTTGTAAAAAAAAAACAATAGAATAAGAAAGTTGATCGCTACTTTCATTATCATCGTTGCAGTGTTTCCACTTTCAATTTCCCCTTTTTCCCTCTTCCCCTATTTTACCCCTTTTCCCCTCCGCACTAGAATACAAGGGCTGTACTTCCAGATTTTCCCTTTTCCCCTTTCTCTTACTTCTCCCTTTTCCCCCCTTTTTTCAGGGAATTTCCCTGCAAAGTGGAAACACTGTATTGTTGTTATGCTACCTGATAACATGTGATAACAGTTGATAACGTGAATGTTATTGTATTGATTAGAGATTATTTGAGATTTTTTTTTTCTGCGTTAAGTTAATATGACAACTGACAAGTTTTCCAGCAAACGACTTCTCCATGACAACACCAAATCAACAGCTCTGGAATTCGAAACTTAATAAAGTGTAACATAGAGAGTAGTGATTGTGTTATCATCATGTTATCACGTGCCATCACTGTGTTAATTAAAGCTAGCGGCCTGTAAAAGTAACGTATAGTATGATTATAATGGTGTCATCATGGTTATCATCAGTAATAGTAGTAGGAGTAGTATAGTAACTAATACTACTACTATACTGCTACTACTACTACTACTACTGTTACAACTACAACAAGTACAACATGAACTACTACAACTACTACAACTACAACAACAACTACTACAGCAACAACAACAACTAACACTACACCAATACAACTGCAACAACTGCAACAACAACCACAACTACTACTTCTATTACCAATACTACGACTACGACTACGTCTACTACTACTACCACTAATTCAATCCCACTGTAAGACTAGAGGTCGGCCAATAAGTTATATAGAAGATTGATTAGTGTAATCCCCTTTAATACCCTTTATCTGAATCTTACTATGACACAACTTATTCAATTATATATACATTATATTATATTATTACTGAGTCTATTATTTGCTTTGTTTCATTCTGATTTGAAGTGCTGTATTGGAAATCGCTTAAGAGACACACTGTAGACCTGATGTAGCGCACACGGAGATAACACTTATTGTCTCTAATGCCACCAGCCGAAGTGTTATCAAGTGTTATCCACGTGTCATCAACTCTTGTTGTCCACTCGTCACACTGATAACACGTTGATAACAACTGATAACAAGTGTTTGCAAGGGGTTTGTCCAAGCAGAAGCTTGACGAATACGTAATTAGTTTTTGTTATTCCTGGAAAATTGGGACAGGGTCTGCTTTCTCATCAGGTTGAAAACTGGAGAGAAAACTTAACAAAAGGATAACAAAAGGTAGTAACAAGAAGCACGGATAATAAGAATCTCTTTGTGTGTTGATTAAACCTGAAAAGTTGGCGCCATTTGCCCTCGCCTTTGCCGCTGATGTGAGGAAGAAAAATTCCTTCTCGGCGTCAGTTTTGCATAATTAGCAATAGATGATAACACGGATATACACTTAAGTGCTATTCATGAGAAAAACACGCAGGAAAATAGCAGATAAATTCTTGAAAACATTTTAAAAAATCCAACTAATTCAACTGTATTTTACTATTTGTTATGTGCTAAATCTGTCGCTTGTGTGGACAGTAAGAAAAGTATTTGTAGATATTCAGTATCTGTCCACTGAATCGACAGCTTAGCTTTTGTTATTGTTGTAACCACGTTTATTAGGGTTGTATCATATCTGTCGCTTATGTGGACAGTACGAAAATTGTCTGTGGATACACGGTATCTGTCCACTGATTCATCAGATTAGCTACATTTTCAACTATTATACCACCTTATTATTTATATTTACCAATTATATATCTATAAATAATATTAATATTTAAGTTTATTCTAGTAGAACTGAGTAAAATGTAATAATATTTTTAAGAAAAATAATTGTTCTACTCACCGATATTGGGTGGCAGTTCGCCTCTGGTGAGGAAGGGACAAGCCCTCCAGAGTCCGATGCGGAAGACGACCAGCAGCGATTTGTACGAATCGATACTTTCAGCTTGACGCAGATCATCTTCAGTAGCCGCCGCAGCGTCACTGATAAGATACTCATCATAGTCTTCCTCCTCGGTATAGTCGTCCTTGTCAAAGCGGTTGACCTCGGGCCGGCCAGCCGGACTGCGAGCGATGGTTGTCGCGGCCGCTTGATTCAAACGTGTCGCATCAGGGGTCGTTTCCTCTGCCGGCGACACAAAAGCAGTGTCAGTGATGACGCTCGGCACCGACGACTGGTAAACTGGTCCCTGATCGATACTCTGCTTGTATATGCAATAAGAAACTGAGCAAAAAATTTTTGGCAGATTCTTAGAAAAGTTTTTTTTACGTGGCTTCGCGAAACGTTGGAAGCTGAGACGCTCTCTTCAGTGGGGAGTGCTTGATCACCGTCGACGAAACCCAGGGGTTTGCTGGCTTTGCTATTGTACAACACCCCTGATTTGGTCTTTTGCTTGTCCGCGTTGAGAGCGTAGCCCAGTTGTCCGTATCCCGTACCGAAGACCGAGCTCATGTCTTCAGTGCGGGGCAAGTATATAGGCTCCCACGTGTCGACCCAGGCTGTGCCTACTAAAGCTCCTAGGGCGCAACTGAATGCTGCCAGACCCGTCAGAAAGGCTACGAAGGACAGTCCGCTCTGCAGGAAGTCCGTGTCCGCACCACCGCGACGACAAGTGTCCGGGCTGTCCGCCTCCAAGTCCTCACTGCCTCGAGAAATTTCCCTCTGCCGAGTCAGACTCCCGATATCCATACCGTTGATGTCGTTCATTGTTCAGAACTAGTTTTCAACTAATAACATATAATATATAATAGTTTGTTGTACTGAAAAAATGCTTAGACAACCCAATGGAAAAACACGCGCTAGTCAAACGTCAGAATGACCCTGTGAATAGTGCATGATTTTCCCAGATTTAGCTGGATGATAGTTACCATTGCCCCACTTTCGCACGGTTCGTACGCTTGAATTTCTAAAGAACTAGATCATGCAGTATTCAACCCCTTATGCAGTGGGTTCAATTTTAGCAACTAAAGTAAGTCCAGCTACTGCTCAGCTAGTGATTCAGAGGGAAGCTAGTGTTCAGCTACCCAGTCATTCGGCACTCATCCGTAAGACTTTTCTATTAGACAAACGTTTCAACTTTCAAAGGACCATTAACTTTTCTGCAAGTTTCCTTCAACCAAAGTCTCTGTTTTTGCTGTTACGCAGTTAAAATTGTTGCTTCTGTTTAACTATACTATAAATTTAAATCTGATTTTCGTACATTACAATGATTGTTGAACTTTTGGGAAATAGTTTTTTTGTTGTTGAGCTACACGTCCCTAAGGTTTGTAGGCGATGACAGAATAATAAAATGCTTTATATCCGAGGGGGAATTGCAGTCACATATGTTATCCCCTGTTATCATCTGTTGTCACCTGTTATCGTCTTAGTAGATCTCTAAAAAGGGTCTTGATAACCTAGGATAACATGTGTAGAGTGTGAAGAGAATGGAGCTTTACTTCGGTATAGCGGAGAAAAGTCGGCATCTTTTGAGAAGTTTTCTCCACTTTTTCGCAAAGACACAATGAAACACTTGGAAAATTAGGTCTCTTGTTGTGGGATTACACTCGCACTAAATGCCTCAACCTAATCAAGCCTTATTAATTGCATTTAAATCTGAGTTAATTGCGTAGATACAATATAGGGTCATCAGAGTAACACACTAACATTATAAAGTTAATGGATAATATTAAACTGATAATAATGCATGTTATTAAACACTATAAACTTACACGAGAAAAAAGTATCGATTTCCCAACTAGTAGAAACTTTTGATTAACCAGTGAAGATTCAGTTGTGTGTTGTAGTATTATACTGATAAATAACTGAAGAATAGCAATAGAACATTATGGGGGAATAGGTGTGAAAGTAAATTGAACAGAGCGACGGAGATGTTGTCGGGTCGGCGCCTGAACCGACACTGAAGAGCGCGGCAGAGTGTGCGCACCTTTTATAGCTTCCGTTTTGGAACCTAGGCATTCGATACCGGAAAGAACACCCAAAAAAAATGTAAATAAGCTTCAATGGTGTAAAAATAATATTATAAATTATGTGTTAATAAATCAAACACAAATCACATTTTTTTATTATTAACTAAATTAATTAATTAATATTAATGATAAAATAATTCGTTTGGTTTTTTACTGAGTATTAATAATTATTTGACTTAATTTCTACATTAATTATTGGTTATATTTTAGACATATTGAATATACCGATAAATTTTACGAAAATTAGAATAAAAATAATTAATCAAGATTCCCTGGTGACATGTGATAATACTGATAACACTGATGAAACCAGAAAACTCGGAAAGAGCAAATCAAATGAAATATAACCTTCTTCTTGTTTCTTCTTTCTTTTTTTAATCAAATTTTCCTCTTATTCTTCTTTTTATTAGTTCTTCTTTCCGTTTCTCTTCTTTTCGCTTTTTTCTGCATTTTTCTGGGGGGCGATGAAATTGCGTTTTTTTGGCCTTCACCAAGCATGATACTCAAACGGTAATGGCTTTCTTAGCAAGTCACGGCGGTCTGATAACACACTGATAACCAATGATAACAGTGTCAGAATATACTCTGTTATCGAACGTTATATCCAACCATTTTGGATCAGTTTTTAGGGAAATCGGATAGCCTTGCTTTAAGAGCCGCTTTTGTCTCGTTCTGAAAGCTAATGCATAAGTTGTGAACCTAAAGACAAGGAAGGAAAACATATCGCAATTATCGATTATCTTAATACACTGGGTTATCAGACGATAACAAGGTTGTTAACTTATGATAACAGGGATCTTTATCTATACAGCAGACGCAAAAGAAAAAGTTGCAGTGCAAGGGGATAAACGCCAACCACAACAAAACGATCAATGTCATTTCTGTTGCGCTATACTTGCTGCTCAAGCGTGGAAAATCAATGGCTTCATATCCTTGTACGTTATCAGTGTTTATCAAGGTGTTATCATGTTATCACCACGTTTGCTGGGTCATAAGTAAAGCACAAAAAGTCATACAAATCCAATTGACTCAAATTGCGATTTCCCGGGAAGTTGTGGCGGTAGTTAACTGGCTGATAGTTGGATAAGGAGTTGAATAGTTGATAGTTTGTAAACGCAGTGATTAATATGGAAGATATTGTGAAATTCAGTGAGCGATTAATGATCGCCTGAGTGACTGCCTTCAAAGAAGCCAACGTTTATCCAACATGATCCTTTAGACACTTTACTTAACAAATCGCTGGATATCAAAGACCAGAAGGTTTGGAACCCTCAAATTAACCTTCAAAACTCATTCATTAATACCAGTGTTAATATGTAATCAAATCCAAAAGTTATAAATAGATAATTTACTTAGATTTCGATATATCGTTTGAAGACTAACTCCTATACTACGGACAGTCGTTTTAAGTATGTTTACAAAGAAAAATCGATTAAAAATATCGCAAAAAATCACAAAAAATCCAAGAAACATGTTGACACCAAGAAAGTTGCAAAATTTGTAAAAGTTGATTTAATAACGGTGTCCGCTATAGAGAGGCGTCCTTTCCAATGATGAGATGGTTATTATCACTGTGTTGTCTGCTTGTTATCAGTCGAGTTACGAACCCTACTTTGGTGGTGAGAGTAACTAGTGACGGCAGTTATCATCTTACGGCCGCTTTACGACATCTCCGACGTGCTGGGTGTTCTCAAGTGTACAGTCGCTTCCTATTCTCCTTGCGTGCCACTGGAGAGGATCGTGGCTTGCCACTACTTTCCACAGGCCCGACTATTATCATCCGAAGTATCAGAGTGTTATCAGGGGTTATGACCTAGTTATGGCGCCTGTGAAGTGCGGCATCGAGGTGCGATCATTGTGTTGTCACGCATGTATCGGTGCGAGTGTTGACATGGCGGAAGTTGTAAGCCCCCCTCTTTGCCGGCGGTCTAAACGAGAGGTGAAAAGCACTCAAGAAGTTATTCCCCAGTCGATCAGGTCTTGCGGGACGCGCTGCGGAGAGAAAACTTTATCGAACCGCGATGAAAGATGCCACACTGCTCGTCTTGATACCCACAGAGAGTCCCGGAAACTCCCCTCGTTCCCCCCTGCAGTACCGAAAGCACCGAGTCGGATGAACAAAAAAACACGTCAGAGACAATCATGCCAAGAGGCAATTGTAACCTACAGCAAACCATGATAAACGATGGAAAAGTAAGCGGAAGAGGCACAATCAGGGGTTGTTCAGAACACAGATGAAGGTAAACCAGGAGTAAACAAATTACAACCTAGTATCACAGTTAGGGTAACTCTGGGATACGAGGAGTTCGACTGGAAAAGATAGAGGTTAATCAGGGGTAAACTGGTAGAACTTATAGAAGTTATGGCTGACCATAGTAAACCAGGAGCCGACGGCCGGATCATACCCAGAGGCAACTGTAGCCTATAGCAAACCATGATGAACGATAGAAAACTAGTGAAAGAGGCACAATCAGTGGTGAAACCAGTGTCCAAGTTTTGATGGAATAAAGTTAAAACCGTTGAAATGAGGAGTCTGAATGGAAAACTTTAAGGTTTAATCAGGGGCAAACTACATGAACTTATAGTAGCTATGGCTGACTATAGTAAATCAGGGGCAGATGCACGGATCATACCAAGTGGCAGTTGTGCCCTACAGAAAACTATGATAAACGATAGAACACTAGCGGAAGAGGCAAAATCAGGAGGTTGTTCAGGAAGCAGATCACAGTAAATCAAGAGTAAAGCACATGAAACTCGTGTTAAGTTATATGTTAAACTAGCAATAAACCATAAGAAATGAGGTGTTAGAATGAAATAGACGGGGTTAATCAGGGGTAAGCGAGCTTATAATGAACCCTCGAAAGCCGAAAAATCAGGGGTAGCAGTGAAAATTTTACTAAGAGCCCGTTTGTACTCAAGGTCAAACAAAGACAAGAGGATGGAAAACGAGCAGAGAGGTAAAATCAAGGGTTGTTGAGAAAACAAATCAAGACAAATCAGGCGAACCACGTGAACTACATCCGTCCTATGCCAAAACTAAAG
The DNA here is from genome assembly GCA_002872375.1 of Eulimnadia texana. Taxonomy (NCBI): domain Eukaryota; kingdom Metazoa; phylum Arthropoda; class Branchiopoda; order Diplostraca; family Limnadiidae; genus Eulimnadia; species Eulimnadia texana. The sequence goes on along the minus strand of NKDA01000001.1, from coordinate 34,055,291 downwards.
CAAATCAATCGTGCATCAGAAAAAGGTAACGGTTTAATCAGGGGTTAAATCCGTGGATTTAGAGTACAACACGGCAAATGAGGCATTCGCCCAGAAAGAAGTGGCGGTTAATCAGGGGGAGATCACGTGCGAGCAAGGAGTAATCGTGGTAAGTTATGGCGAATTGGGGCAAACAACAGCACATGAGTTCTCAGAAAAACAGTAATTGTTAATCAGGGGCAGAAAAACATGAAGGTACCATGGACCGAGATGAGCCGCATGGTAAACAAGGGGAATCAAAGCAAGACTTCAGGTTAGAGTGCGATTAGAATAAATGATAAACATACTCGACAAATCAGGCGTAAGGAAACCAAACGAACCACAATTAAGATGTAACAAATATGAGATTTTAAGATAAATCAGGGGCAAACAGCGATAAGTTAAGAATAAATGGAGGCAAGACATGTTGTCTAATGAAAATAGAGGAGAATCAGGGGTAAACCACGGCAAACTCTGTTAAACAAGGGCAAATCAGGGTTCGTTGGACAAGCCAGGGGCATGTCACAGGAGACTAAAAGGAAAACTCAGTGAAATCTTCCGTTTAATCAGGGGAAGATCACTTTGATTTTCAACCTGGACGCTGTTCTAGTTCACCGGAACTACTACTATATGAAGCCAGTGCAAATTAGGGGCAAGAGTTAGAAAACTAGAACAGAAATCCCCATCAATCAGGGAGGAAATCGTTGCTTATTCAGGGGCAGATCATGTGATCCAAAGTGAACACCAGTCAAATCAGGGGCAAATTCCATTATTATTATTGGTTGTAACGCCTTACAAGTCTTCCACCGTCCAATGATTTGAAGAACTACAAAAGTGGAGCTCTTACAAAACACTCAAACAGCTCTCGAACTCAGCCAATTTACTTCATAACATCAACAGAGAGCTCCACAATCACCGACAACGCATGATAACACTCGATAACACTTGATAACATGCTGATAACACACAGAGGGAATCACATGTTCAGTCTGGTTACTGGAGTAAGCTGAAGTATAATCGATCCCCAATAGCGCCAGTCAAACGTCAGAATGACCATCTGAATGGCGCATGATTATCAGGGATTCAGCTAGATGGTAGTGTGACACTAGCACGTTTTCACATGGTTCGTACGGTTCTATTTCTCAACAACTAAGTCATGCAGGATTCAACCCCTTATTCAGGGGGTTCAGTTTTAGCAACTAGAGTAAGTTCAGCTGCTATTCAGCTAGTGATTCAGAGGGAAGTTAGTGTTCAGCTACCTACTCATTCGGCACTGAACAGTATGACTTTTCTATAGCGAGACAGGTTTTTAAATAAATTTTTCTTCAGAGTGAGAGAGCATAAAGCAAGGTGGAAAAGAAGAACTTAGTGGACGTTGCCTTAAGTGCGAATTGCAGTAGTTGGACACACTTAAAATGTCACTGTTGCTGGCGTCGTAAAAAAACAAAAAAAGTGAAGAAGCCGACATCAAACGCTCGCCTGATGGCAGCAAAAACTTCTACAGCCTTGATGGTCCCAAGAAATGACTCCCCTGGTAGGTTCTCCAAATCATTTTTTCAAATCTATCTCTGACTTGATGACATCGTGATCATCCCCTAATGTTCTTCAAACACTCGAAGTATTTGTTTGCTGTTCGGCGTCGAACAAAAACGTGTTGGCTGTGAAAAACCTTCGACTTTGAACGTTGAAGTTTACGCGGCAGACCCTTTGTTTGGTGGCCCCACTTGTATCTGTATACTTATCGATCTTGTTATTCAAAGAGGCTTTCGTTCGACACCGAACCCCTGATTCGACCCCTGGGATATTCCGATCCCCCGAAGCTTTGCTTTGTCTCTTCACAGAATCTCTGGATGACTCCTAATCAGACGAAACAAATTATGAATCGTACTTTAAGGTCGTGTCCACTGATTCGACAGATTTGACAAAGCCGTCTCGAGATTCGGGAAACGGCAAGAAACAAGGGAAGTAATTGATGCATTTTTTGGTCGTTTTCGCACTTCTTCACCGAACTGAGAGACCGCGAGATGAGGAAGCCAAGTCATTTGGGCAACTTTTGTTTCTTTTTCTTTTTCTCTCTCTTTCTTTTGTGTCTTTTTATAGTTTCTTCCTTCCTTCCGGTTCTTCCTACAGTCCCTAGTAAGTTCGTTTTACCTTATTCCGGAATCTTGGCTGGGCTGTATGTATCTTGATAGTAAATTTTAGTCTGTTAATTTGGGAGGTATACTCGCTTGTTGTGTGGGTTAAATGCACATGAATCAGGTGACTCACATGACACCTGCTGCTTTCGAGGGTCTTAGTAAAGAAAGTTAATTAAATCAACGGGCTAGATTAAGATGGCGTGTACCGACGTAATTAAACAACACCGTTTGGGGGCCACCCAAAATGGAAAACCGACTTATTTGCGATTCTCACAAGATTATATACGTCCAACCAAAACCCCTGACAATAATTAATGTGAAAATAACTATCCCTCACTATGCGCACTGAATACTTTCACGAATAATGAAAAACTCAAATAATAACATAAAAAATTACAAAAATAAAACAGTGAGAAATGTATTGCAGTAAAGGGTAGCAGCGGCACCAAGCGTAGGAATCGGGAAATTAAATCATTGCAAATAGTTCTTACTTCGAGCGCTAGATAACGTTGCTTTGAATTCTAGATTTTATTCATATTAATAAAACTTTATGACTTAGACACGTAATTTGATTAAAAAATCGTTTCCAAATATATATTTAATGGGTTTAAGATAATTATTTAGTACGCCTCACTTAACTACGGCAATTACTTCCACCATGTTTAGGTTACGCTGGGCCTGTCGCTCGAGTTTTGTTATCTGCTTCTTCATTTCAAGTCTGTTTAACCTAGTTTACAAGTCAAATAACATAGGATTTCATTACAGTATAATCAAATCTGAGTATTTCGTGAACTGCGGGGATCCAAACGGGAAAAGGTAAGCTGTTAGCAAACAGCCGAAAAAAAGTTTTCATAAGTAAAGCGAAGGACGACGTGTGTTTCTTTCTGCCGGGCTGTAATGAATCTCCTCGGCTTTTTTTTATATTGATATTTATGGTGGGAATTTAGCGTAGATTGCCTGCTTATGATTTATCAAATCATTCTTGGATGCTTTTTATTTATTTAAGTGTCATTGATTCGGAGTTACTACGAGTTTAAAGAAATAAATTATTGATTGTGCGTTGCGGGGCTCCGCCGACATTTCGCCTTCAAGTTCCCAGTAAATCACCGTCATTTTCCCGGGACTAGAAAAAAAAAAACGAAGATCCGCCGTATATTTTGCAGACAATTTTCCAGGCCGCCATTTGCAGCCAAACCCTGTAGAAAGGGTCCGGACATCATCTTGTTATCATTGTTATCAGCCATTTGTGGAGGTCGTGGAGAAGTGGGAGCAAAAAATAAATTGACTTCTTGCGCGGCCAGTTGCTGTTGCTTGTATGCAAAAACCAGACAACTGTGATAACAACGTGGATGACACGGGTTTGCTCAATCTACTTCGTCTGCTGAAAAGCTTGTTATTGATGGAAGCAAGGTCTTTGCGGGTATCTCTTCAGTTGTAACCATTATAATACTAAGGATACCTACTTGAATCACGTTCTGTTATCGTAGTGTTATCCCTGTTCGAGGATAGTGGACCCTCCCTTTGGTGGGTTTGGTCTGCGCCTGTGAGGACATGTTCGTCAAGCTCAAGTCGGGTGTCTGGAAGCGTTCCAGTCGTTCGTCGTCTTTGTTCCATGCAGCAAGTTGTTAGCAGAGTACCGCATCTTTCTTTGGTTTATTCTCTTCTCTCTTCTCTGAAGAATCTCGCAAGAATCTTATGAGCATCTTGTAAGAATCTTGTAAGAATATCGTCAAGTAAAAAGTTTGTCGAGAAGTTTCTTCGGAAAAGATTTGAAATCGTATAGTGGAAGTTTGAATGGATTTGGAGTGACATGGAGGAAAAGTGAAGTAGCAAATGTTGAAGAGAAGCCGTGGCGATTGATGAAGGACACGCAGCGGGCATTACTGTTGATGTATGAACAGTGACTTGCTACTTGCTACCCAGTGCTTAAGAATGGTAGTAATTGTTCTCTTCCTATTCGGCCTGACCGCAAGCGCGATAAGCCAAGCTGGACCGCGGAAATATCACATGCCTCACGAGTCACTAACTAATGCTACCAACTATTATTCACCGTCCAACCTAAGCACTACTAGCTACCTACATGAAACCAGCGCCATTAGCACTACTACTAGTATTGATAGTTCCACTAGTAATGGATCACTTAGCTTTAGTAATGCTACAATTAGCAGTAGTTTAAACACTAGCAATAGTAATAGTAAAAATAGTAGTAGTAGGACCAGAAGTAGCATCACCGGCTCAAATAGCAGTAGTGTAAGCAGTAGGTCTGCTAGCTCAAGTGTTGGTAGCAGTAGCAGTAGCAGTAGCAGTGGTAGCAGCAGTATTAGTAGCGGAGACAAGATGGCTGTCGGACTCTTGCTACCGCATACTACTTTCAAAGTGCGAGAGTATAGTCGCGCAGTGATCAGCACTCTGGAGAAGCTCCGTAAGCAAGAACTGGACTTTCTCAGTGTCTACCGGTTCCAGCCTTCGGATATCCACATGGACATGTTCAAAGTCAACCCTAGTCCTACAGGTAACACTTAACTTAAGCGATAACAAGTGGATAACACCTCGATAACGTAATGCAATTAGACGAAGAACCCAGCATCAAGGTTCTTGTACAGAGAAATGCTCTTACAAAGATAAATGAATCTTGCAAATCGACTCTGAAACACTTTTCACTCTAATCACATTAGACCTCACTCTCACAGTACTACGTGTAACTGTACTGTATTGTGATATGTATGAAGATGTGGCGAAAAATGTAGAATAATAGTAATGTGGGATATATGCGATTATGTGGGCAGGAGAATGGACTTATGTTGCGTGAAGATGTGACACTTTACGAGCGAATTCCGCTGAAAGCCGTTTTTCTTCTTCACTTGTGCAGCGAATCGTTATTTCAAACTTGTGAATCGAATGTCTGAAAACGCATCATACGGACTGTTTGCATACTGTCCACGTATTCGATCTATTCTGAGTTATCCAAAGTCAGTTTTTAATGCAGAAGAACGTGAAATACGTTAATGCTTTGTTGTCCGAATGGTACAACTTCTGTCCAGTGTGCAGTTTCTTTTTTAAGATTCTCTTATTCTTGTTGGACTCGGTGTCTTTTCTTACTTTTGTGTGGGCTGAAAACTGAGTGTCGATGCTATCGAATGAATTATTTATTGTTGCTTCCCAGGAAGGAAAACCTCGAAATGTACAAAGAAATTGAGTTGAGGTATATCCACAATGGAATAGCTTCTCGTTGCCTTGCATACAACACACACATCTAACTCATTTCGTATACCTTGAATTACAAATGCTATTAAACTGAATTGAACCGAGTTACCTTATTCAGTTACAGTACATCTTATTACTTTCCTTCTTGTTCTTCCAAACTAACAGCAGTAATTACTAACTACTGGATTTCATCTTTTTTATATTCCAAGCCTCCACTCGCCGTTTTCCCAGTATTCGGCTCATTAATATAAAGAGATGTACCGAGATTATGGAAATTAGAGACGAAGCCGCAAAGTGGCAAACCTTGTCGTTCACTTTCATCCAGAAAAATGCCCAAACTTCTCAAGAGCGAACACTAAATTTGCTGATAACATGTGATAACACACAGATAACTCAGCGATAACAGTTGATAACACTCTCTGGGGTTGTGAAAAAGATAAATGTCAAAAGTTGAAGACCCTGTGGACTTTTGACAGTCTCCGTCCAAGCACAAATATTCCCAACTTGGTAACAACTTGCCTACGAGGAATCGTACATCTCCTGGCATTTCAATTGGAAAATGTTAATCTGATTTACAACTTGAACATGCTGATAACGTGATGTCAACCCCCTGTTGATAAGCACAGATAACCAAGAACCACAAGCTTGTCAAAGTCCTCCGGGATTTTGGAGAATTTTCTTCGGGAATGCGATTTTCTCACTTGACTGCGCTTCCCATGCATTAAGATAGGTTCATTACATCAGCTGATAACCCTTGATAACACCTCGTAGCTTCTTCAGGCTAAGAATCTTGGTGAGTGTGGCTAACCCCTTGTTGAGAAACCTATTAACCTGATGTTCTGTGCTCGGCATGTTGTGTATATCGATTCCTTTGCAGAATTATTGCGTTGTTTACCCAAAATTTCAAACTTCAAAGATTTCTGTCTAATAAAACATCTTTTTTTTCAGACATAAATTCCTTCAGAAATATCAAGATTCTTATACAAAGAAAAAGGTACGAACAAAGTCACTGAAACGTTCCAATCTAAATCGATCGCATGTATCTCAAATTTGATCTATTTTGAATATCAGCTTCCTAATAGCTGTTCTGCTTACGAGCTGATCAGATTTCTTTCCCTAGGGATGATAGCAGGTGATAATATGATGATAACAGATGATAACAGTGTATGTGGGAGGGTTTGGGGCCCTTCAGGGCGAGCTTGTAATTGCGGCTGCTGCGTGGAAAATCCCTCGAATGACTGACACGTCATTTGGTGGCTCGAGTGGAGCGGCCAAGCAGAAGAATTACAATATATCTCGCTAAACCATACCAGAAACCAGTTTCACCAACCTTCCAATAACCTCCACCAGAAACCTGTCAACAAGTTGTAGGCGTGCTATATTTAGCACCACCCAGCGAGAAAAGTTAGTCAATCAGCAACACGACTAGCGGGAAAAGTTATCACTAGACATCAGCTTGTTCTAAAGGGATTTGGAAAATGCTATTTGATGCTGTAGTCTACGTGGCTGGAATATCAAACCGAGAAGATGCTTTGTTTCGTAAGCAATATAACGACCTTTACCGTTTCTTTTAGAATATAGAGACAATCAGAAAAGTTCAAAGTAGACACTTTTCTTTTACAATATTCGTTTTTCTTCATCTGAATACTGAGCATAGGCCTGTTATCATGGCTATCAGTCGTTATCTACACCGGGTTGGATGTATGTGTGACCTATGGAGTTAAGTGCTCGTGGAGCGTGTTAAGCTGAGGCCACTGAATAGAAGCTTGTCCGCAGTCATATAAGGTTTTATGATAGGGTAATAAAATAAGGATCTTATTACATCTTAACTAAAGAACGTGTGCTGTTATTTATCTCATAAATCTGAGTTTTTGTTGTTGGCCTCTCTTGCTCTGTCTTGTTCTTATCTTCTTTTGTTTCGTCACAGCCATCCTTAATTCCCTCTGCGAGACGTTCCTCAAGAAGAACGTGTCCGCTATATTGTTCCTCTCCAACACCGAGCTCTACGGACGGAACACGGCGTCCGCTCAATATTTCCTCCAGCTGGCCGGCTATCTCCGAATACCCGTCATTGCATGGAATGCCGATAATTCCGGATTGCAAAAGGTAACTACACCCCATGCCAAATGAGTATCCCCCTAGCGGTGACAATTATAAGCTCTCTGTTGTCTGCTGTTGACCAATGTACAGTATTTGCCTTTACACTCTCCGTAATCTTAGTTTTGAACATTTCTTCGATAGTTAAGTTGCTACAGTAGCTTGGTCAACAGCAGCAGACGACGCATAATTTGGCCGCTAGGGGATCACTCTTTTTGGCGCAGGGTCTCGAGATATAACTTTGAAAAGACGGGCTGGGAGTGTTTATATTTAGTGTGTAAAAATGTTGAATGCTGCATGGGAACAAGTGGAGGATGTGCGACTCCCTGGTGTGTACATAAAACTTTCAACGTGCTTTCGGAAGGCTGCAGATAACGCTGCAAGAACTTTTCACTGGCCATGATTACACTTCACCAAAAATATCACATGCCATATAGCTTAACTAATAGTAATAATGATACTATATTGAAATAGCGTTTTTGGTTTGATTAAATACGTCTGCGCGATTTTACAACCGAGTTAGGATCCTCTTTGAAGTTGCCACTTTTCTTTACGAAGTAATCTCTTAATGGAAAGGTTCTCCCCCACTGCTTACACCCAACTTTTCTTACAACTGCTACATCTACTCCAACTACAATTACTACCTGGACTGTCACTCAATACTTTGTAACGCTGATAACAAGAGATAACATTGAAAGGTATTATCAGATGTTATCAGGTTATGTGGGAGTGTTTGTAAACCCCCGGAATTGTCGTAATTGGCGATAAACGGACAAATGAGACGATTACTTCAAATTGGCCTCGTATTCCAACTTTTTCTGTCCTCGTTCGTTGGGTTTACGCGGGTGACTAGAATATCAATGAAAGTCCTTCCCTCCGCAACCCCAGTTCTTTAGTTATCAGCATTGTCAACACAGTACCATATGTTATCCACCTTTGATCATGTCAAATACATTCCTTGTTCATTTTTTAAAGTTTTTATAAATAAAGTAATAACGAGTTATTGGTAATATTTTGAAGAGATCTGAAGGGAACAACATGGTCCTGCAACTGGCCCCTTCGGCATCTCATCAGGCGGCTGCCATGCTTTCCCTGCTGCGCCGTTACTCCTGGCATCAGTTCGCCCTTGTCACTTCCCACGTGGCCGGTTATAACGACTTCATCCAGGCTGTCAGGGACGCCGTCTCCGAAAGCGATTTCAAGTCAGTTTTTTTTCCTGCTTTGTATATTAAACTAAATTCAATCAAGAATCTCTTAGTGATTTGTTTATATGATCTTGTAAGACTGTGTGTATAAAAATTAAGTAGCTTAAACTACTCGCTTACCACCCGTAGTCAAAGTATTAGCACTCACGTTAGGACCCATTCAATGGGACGCTGTAAAAAAGGTTTTACAACTTTGTCGATCCTTTCCTTAAACCCTGCTGGCTGTATTTGCTGGAAACAGCCCTGTTAGGCCTTCAAAGCCGACACACAAAAGTTTAATCATATTTGAATGACGTACTAAAGTTGGGGTTATATACTTGTTTGTGAAAAAATAACAAGGTTCACGGTTCTGGAGACGATCTTGGTGAGTGATGTCGGTAGCTTGGAAGTACTGGTGACTTCGGAGGCTCGTGTTATGTTGCTGTACTCGACCAGAGAGGAAGCTCGCTCCATTATGAAAACTGCCGCTCAACTGGGCCTCACTGGTGAAAAATATGTCTGGATTGTCACGCAAAGCGTCATAGGCAGCAGCAAAGAAGCCCCTGCAGAATTCCCTGTCGGAATGCTCGGTATTTATTTGTGTTAAGTGATCATACGTATATATGTATTATATTGACAAATAGTTTTAAATTGTTTTAATGAACACTGTCACTTTATCATTCCTGCGTCATTGTTGTGTCAGATTCTTCCCTCGAATTGCATATGGTAAATTATTCAGCGTATCTCATCCACGTCCTGGTTACATAATTAATCACACGCTTCATCTTTAATTAATTGATCGATTCACACTACGGTTGTACCTCATAAAGCAAAAACAGTACGTAATGAGTAGATAGACCGCGTGTATCAATACCCATGTAAAAATGACGGTGCCTTTTGTGGTGCCTTTTCGGTTACCATGAAGCAGGTAGTTAGAACGCAGTTTAAAATTCTCGGGTACTTTAGGGCGATGTAAGCAATTATGAAAAAGCACTGTAAAAAGAAACCGAGAAACGCGACTAGTACTGTCCAAAGACTCGACAGCTTTTATATTTTGGTAATAATAATGTTAAAAATCATAAAATACAGGTGTGCACTTTGATACGAGTGACGACAGTCTGATGCGGAGTATCTCCACGGCACTGAAGGTCTTCGTCCACGGAGTCGAGTCGTTCCACAACAGATTTTCCCTTCATAATTCATCGCTAATCCCTCAGCTTTCTTGCGAGGGCAAAACCAAAGCTCACTGGGCTGCTGGAGACTTTTTCTACAGGTTTTCACTTATTTTATTACAAGTTATAATCATTGTATATTATAAAGCTAGACAACACAGTAAGATTTTGCTGAAAACTGATAGTGTAGATTTAAGTTCGTGGTTTCGGTGAATGGGGAAAGGGACATTGGAGAATCGATTGAAACGTCCAATGGTGTTTACACTGGCGATTGTTCGTTTGTTTTGCAGGCAGTTGCAAGGCGTCAAGTTTGACGCGGATGCCGGTCGACCTGCACTCGAATTCAAAGCCGATGGCACTCTGCGAGCTGTTGAACTCTTCATTGTCAATTTACAACCGGCAGCAGTCGGTTCCAATAACAAAGACCTTCGCTGGGAACAAGTAACTCCATCATCTACTCCATCGTCTGCTTGCGTATCGCACTCTTCAATAGAAACGCCTAGAAAACTAGACTCTATAAACTTAGGCGTCTAGTTTTCTAGTCGCACATGCCAATATGACTAGACAAGACCACCCTGTTCAAAGAATTGCCTAGAAAGCAAGACTCCACAAACTAGACGCCTAGTTTTCTACTTCACATGCCAATATGACTAGACCAGACCACCCTCTTCAAAAAAAAAAGTGACTGGAAAACTAGACTCTAAAAACTTAAAAGCACCTAGTTTTCTAGTCGCACATGCCAAAATGACTAGACCAGACTCGCCCTCTTCAAAGAAATATCTAAGAAACTAGATTCTTACAAACTAGGCGCCTAGTTTTCTACTTCACATGGCAAATGTTGCTAGGCCAGTCCAAAACGTGTAGTAAAATGTCTGAACTTGTGAAGTGGACTCAGCTTTGTTACATTACAGATTGGATTATGGCAGTCGTGGAGAAAAGACGGACTGGATATCAAAGACATCGTGTGGCCAGGCTACAGTCACGTTCCTCCGCAGGGTGTGCCTGAGAAATTCCATTTGAAAATTGCCTTTCTCGAAGAGTCACCCTTCGTCAACCTGGCTCCTGCCGACCCTGTCACCGGCAAGTGTCCGGTCAGCCACGGTGTTCTCTGTCGCGTAGGCAGTCATCTCGAAATCAACGGGCAATTATTATCACTTTTCATATTACCAATTATGTTTCTCAATGATGAATTTTAATAGAATTGGTAATGAAGACTGGGTGTACCAGAACTCGAGTCGCTTCCAATGCTGTTCGGGATTCTGCATCGATTTGCTGCACAAGTTTGCTGAAGACTTGGGGTTCACTTACGAATTGACCCGAGTTGAAGACCCCAAATGGGGCATCCTATCCGTAAGCAGCTTACTAGCTAACTCTAATTACTAATTCCTATTACTAACTAGCTACTACCTAATTCGGATTGTTAGAATGGCAAGTGGAACGGTTTGATGGGTGCCTTAGCCAACCGGAAAGTGGACATGGTGATGACGTCTTTGACTATCAATTCGGAACGCGAATTAGTAGCAGATTTCACTGTGCCGTTCATGGAGACCGGAATTGCTATTTTAGTAGCAAAGCGAACTGGAATCATCTCTCCGACAGCTTTCCTCGGTAACACTGGGAGCTTTTCCTACTGATTAGTTATCAGTTAGAACCTAACTGACTTTTATCGAGTAGTTTTAGTAGTATTCAGTAATTCAAGAACTTGACGATACTTTTCAGAGCCTTTCGATACTCCGTCTTGGTTACTGGTGGGTGTGGTAGCGATTCAAGCAGCTGCATTCACGATTTTTATATTCGAATGGCTGTCACCCTCGGGATACAACATGCAGGTTTTTACCTATTCAAATAGAAACATTATTTTAACCAAACTCTGGACCGAGGACTTTTATTTAAGCGTCTATTTGCACCCGTTACAGCTGGTTCCACCATCTAATCAAAGGTTCTCGCTGTTCCGCACCTACTGGCTCGTCTGGGCTGTTCTCTTCCAGGCTTCTGTCAATGTAGACTGCCCCAAAGGATTCACTTCTCGGTCATTCTCTTAAGTTCATTCACTTTCTTAAACCATAGTGCCTGAGTTCTTCACTTTCTTTTTCCCAAAAAAAGTTGTGATTCCTAAGTTTTCTACGTGCCGCTTAAGCTGTTAAGGGAATCCAGAAGCTCATTTTGAAACCCCACTACGATCTAGTGCACTCCTGAAACGGAGATGCACTGGGCCGTAGTGGGGTTTCAAAATGAAGATGCGGAAGAAGTAAAACCCTAGTACGGGCCAGTGCGCCTAGAAAAGGATGTTGCACTGGGCCGTAGTGGGGTCTGGGAATAAACGATGCGGAATGATTCAGTGACACTTTTTACGCGCGGAAGGTGCAATTGAAATTTACGACGGCTTTGCCGGCTCTTCTGTACAGGTTTATGGCCAATATCTGGGCTTCGTTCGCTGTCGTTTTCCTGGCTATTTATACGGCAAACCTGGCGGCGTTCATGATAACCAGGGAAGAGTTTTTCGACTTCACCGGAGTCGACGATCCACGAGTATACATTCTCTTTTCATTTATTATATACTTTACATGGGGCCCATACCAAAAAATGACAACCTCTCTCCTACGGGCAAGTGAATCGAATATTTTTTGTGCAAAATCTGACTTCAAAATATTTCGAAAAAGCACAAAAAAATTAGTGAAACATTTTGGTGCAAAAAAAGTTTTGAAATTTTTTAAACTTGATTTAGTAATGGCGTCCGCTGCGGAAGGGCGCACGTTACATTTACTACTGCTACCACTATTTTTGTTGTGATTTAGTACTTACTACTTTTACTAATACCGTTGAATCAGCTGATAAGTCCAGCCAACAACGTACCTCCACTGAAGTTCGGTACCGTCCTGAATACGCACATCGAGTCGACCATCAGGAAATATTACCCTGACATGTACTTCCACATGCGTAACTACAACAGAAACAACATACACGAAGGCATCGAGGCTGTCAAGCGAGGGTAAGAACTGTTGTTAGGTTGTAGTAGGCTACAACAGTTGTAATGTTGTTAGGCATACCTAGGAGATCCAGAATCTTAGTAAAAGGTTCTGAACGCATAAATGGAGATCTAGATAATCTTGAAGTAAATTGCCTTTTATGTGTTTAGGGACGTAGTACTTACTGCTCACTAAGTAAAGGCCAAAACAAATGACTTGATGTGTGTTTAGGGATTTGGACGCTTTCTTGTACGATGGAGCCGTACTGGATTACTTAGTATCTCAAGATGAAGAATGTCGATTACTCACTGTGGGATCGTGGTACGCCATGACTGGCTACGGAATTGCATTCCCCAGAAATTCCAAGTATCTCCGAGCCTTCAATGACAAGTTACTCGACTACAGGGAAAACGGTAAAACATTCTCAGAAATCTTATTATCTCCAATTATATCAAATAAGCAGTTAGTAAGTAGTGAATTTTCCTAGCCGAGTTTTGCGGCTCAAGCAGCTAGAATCCGAAAAAGTCGAGCGCTCGAGCGCTCGGAACAACACCATCTAGTTTCTTAACGTGATACTAACATTGACTAATAATGTGAATGTGTCGAGGAAAATAGGTTCGTATGATAAGGCAGCGATTGTCAGTGACAATTTGTCACATTGAAGATGAACATTTCAAAGAGCGTTGGAATGAAGGAATTTAAAGAAAAAACTTTTAGACTATATGAATAACCTGCTGCCTATGAAATCCATCATGCAGATGTAGTGTGTTTCAAAGGGGCATTCTGTGCGGGGGAAACATTTTTAGTTTTTATTTGCTGTTCTAATTTTAATTATCGACTGTCATGTAACTAATACTATAGCATTATAACACATACCTAATGAACATAGCATCTAGCAACCTATATAATTGTTGAAACTGAAAAATTTTTAACTGAGTTATGTTTCTTATGATTACAATTAAATGTCATCTGAGTTTCTGCTCATTTATACTGAGCATTCGGCACTTACCAAGCCGAGCAAAATTCCTATTCGTGACTTTTAAATTATACGCAACAAGGCAGTAAATAAATCTGGTACATCAGGTCAGGATTGGTCAAATGATTTCAGCATTACAGTAAGTTCATAGAGAGCCAATTACTAAATTTTCTAGGGAAAAATTCAGGAATATGGAGTTTTAAGTTACTTCCGCATAAATCTCATTTTTTGAACTGAATAAAATTTTGCAGTTCGAGCGCTCGGGAAACTCTCTATTAGTGTGTTTCCAAACCCCACTACGGCTCAGTATATATCCTTGGTTGTCTAGACAGAAGTGAGTCCAGTAGATTTTCAAACCCCACTACGGTCCAGTGCATCTCTTCCATTGCCTGGTCTGTAGTGGGTTTCCTTTCGAGCCATTCTTAAAAGCCCACTACGGTTCAGTGCATCTCCTTCGTTGTCTAGACAATAGTGGGGTTTGCAGCCCAGCCATTTCAAACCCCACTGCGGTCCAGTGCATCTCTTACTTGTCCAGACAGTAGTGTGGTTTGTAGTGTAGCCATTTCAACCCCCACTAAGGTACAGTGTATCGTTTTCCTTGGCTAGACAGTATTGGGATTTTAGTTAGGCCGTTTTCAAATCCTACTATGGTCCAGTGCATCTATTCCCTTGCCTTACCTGTAGTGGGTTCCTAGTTAGGCCAATTTTGAAACCCGACTACGGTCTAAGTGCTACTTTGTTTTCCGGGGGGGGGGGGGGGCACCGGGTCGTAGTGCGATTTCCAAACAAGCTGACTGAACCTTAGACACTTCGGTAGACTCTCTTAAAGTAAATAATAGATTTTAGTACCTTCTGTCAAACCAATTTCATTACATTTTTTCCTCTCCTTTGCTTTACAAATTGAATTACTTCGGTCAATATGAACTGTGGCTGGTCCAACACAAACTTTGTGATTTACGGATTGCCCCCGTTGAAAGGCGATTTGGAAAGACTTCGACGATTCTGGCTGACAGGAATCTGCAAGCCTTACAAACAGGAGCGACAGTCTTCAGAACCATTAGCCACGGAGCAGTTCCTCTCAGCTTTCCTACTTCTCCTGTCGGGCATAGGACTGGCTGTCGCACTCCTCGTCATGGAACACGTCTATTTCCGATACATTCGATCCCACCTTGCCAAAACTAGTGCTGGAAACTACTGTGCACTAGTTTCTATCGTAAGTTCTAGCCCTTAGTTAAGTAGTAATACGATCCAGCTAACTTCTGGATGGTTTTTCCAAGAACATGGGCAAATCCTTGACGTTCAGGGACGCTGTTTTCGAGACGCAGGACCGTTTACGCCATCACCGATGCCGGGACTCGATCTGTAGTCTTCATCTGCGCAGACTGCGGGTCCAACTCGAATCGGCCCGCGCTAAGATCTCCTACCTGGAGCAGAAACTTCAGAGCTCCAAGAGGTAACTCCTGATCCATATTGTAATCCTCATTTGATATATTTGCTTCTCTATGCTTAGTTTACTAGGCACTGGTTCTAAACAAGTGAACACTACTCAAATGACTCGTTCCTCGCACATACTTAGGTTCGAATTATTTCATATTATATAATCTAATGTATTTAATACAATTTTTTCTGTTTTAGGACGACACAGGAAAGCGAAATCCCCGAAATGGAAACAGTCCTCTAAGACTGGGTGTTTAAAAAAAAAAAAAAAAAAAAACACTGAACTGACACTGAATTGAGCAGTTGCATTGCCAACAGTAGTATTAAAATATACACTAGAAAAAACTATAACACGACAAAATGAACTCGTATTCGATGAAGTGGAATGTAATGTGCACAACTGAAGCGATACATTTACTCGTGTCTCTGTTTTATTCCTCCCGTAATAATCAGTACTGATGCGACAACCAATGTTACTGACCACTAAAATTCACTAGTCGATATTGTTGTATGGTACCGACCATAAAATAAATAACAAATAACAGTAATTTGTTCATACAGATAAACTATTCATTAAAGTCTCGCTTTCACAGTTATTTGCAGTTGTTCGAAATAACAACGATCGATTATCTGGAAAATTTATATCAGATATGAAATACCTATGTGTCAAATGCATTACTTTCATCCACGGCATGTTGGATAACCCGCGGTAATAGGTTTTCTTTAATCAAATTAGTACAATAATTTGCCACTAGATGGCGTTAGTTTAGAAATTCAATAAATCACAGTTAAACGGGTCTGGGTAAACTGCAAAATGCAAAATGTAAGATGCAAAACGGTAAAACGACTGCAAAACGAACGTTCGTTTTGCATTTTACCGTCTTTCACACGGCATGCATTTTTGCATTTTACGTTTTGCAAGTGATATTTTGCAGTTGCCCAGAAACTTCTTGGACTCTATAATTATAGTGAAAAGAGTTTCCTCTGAAAATAAGGAATAATATCGAAATAAAGTTTATATAAATCTATCGCATGATTTAGATTTTAGCGTGAGTTGAATAACATATTCCGGGTTACGAAAACTGTATGGATCCCTTTGCTATTTTGTGTCTCACCTCGATTCAAACTAGCATGGCTGGATATATACATGCGCATATTCCATCCAAGCACTTCTCGATCTCTAACTGGAGCATCTCGTCGGTTCTTTGCCCCAGCACCATTATTTTAGTTCAATTTGAAGTTACTTTCAAGAGAACTTTGCATCAGTAGTGT
Organism: Eulimnadia texana; assembly: GCA_002872375.1. Taxonomy (NCBI): domain Eukaryota; kingdom Metazoa; phylum Arthropoda; class Branchiopoda; order Diplostraca; family Limnadiidae; genus Eulimnadia; species Eulimnadia texana. The sequence continues at coordinate 34,038,827 of NKDA01000001.1, read as the reverse complement.
TGTATATGGGCATTTGAATTATTGGAACTAAGAGAAAGTATAAACCTTTCGAATGCAACTTCTAACAACCAAAATTTCCAGCAAATCAGTATAGTCTCTAAGAGTTCCCTAAAAGATAAAGAACGAATAAGATTGCGAAATTTCTGTCAACATTCATTTTTGATTGATTCATTATGATCTGTGTTAATAGGGAATGACGTAGTTGAAGTAATCCAAAATAATGCTGTATTATAGTCGGTTTTCCAGATGACATAAAACGTCATTTAAAATACAAAGAAAGGACTCGTTTATACGTTTCTTGTTATTAGTAGTACTAGGAGTTAAATTTGCCTACGTTAAATTAAGTCGTCAATCCCATACGTTGTTCGTTGTCTTGCTCAGATAGCGAACACTTCATCTGAATTCCGTACGAGCCGCCTGTAGGAATAATGCGTATCGTTGCCATTACTAATATTAACTAGTAAAGCGGCAACAGGTTGTAAATCATGTCGTAACAAACGTTTTATCAGAAAAAAAAACCTAGACAAAGATGCGAAAGACATCTGAAAGGATTAGAAGACAGAATGGACTCAGTAGATTGAGTAGAAACTAGATATGATAAACGAGTAGCCAATTGATTGTAAACTTTCGTTGAAGCTTCTGGAGTCATGGAAACTATTTGAACTTAACGGAATAAACATTAAAAAGTAACAAGATGCCTCCTTATTGGAACTGAAACTTCCAACGAAAGCAAACCGCTTAATGCGGAGTATCTCCAACAAGGTTAACTGTCACCAGAAACCCTGGCTTTTCAAAATTCTAGGTAGTCTTGATTCACGATTGTTGGAATTGTTCAATTTGAGAACAGATGGCTAGAACCTTTGCTTCCATAGCAGAATCAGAAAGAAAGATGTAACACAACTGCTGAAGTTCCTTTGAAAACTTTATATACGCTCTAGAATAATCCAACAGAGCCATTGATGTGAAAGATATCCAGAGAGCAGTACAAAGCTGTCTTATTCTGATGATTTTTTTTTTCTCAGAAACATTACAATTTGTAACTGAGAATACCGAAGTGCTGCTTTGGTCATAAATTTTATTATGTATTTGTGATACTAAAACGTTTTTATCCCCCCAAAAAATTCACGATTCTGAAAATAAAAACATCAAAGTTAGTTGACTATTGTGGAATTAAATCTGAAGTTGCGAAGTTGACTTCGGATATTCAGTTATAATTTGGGGCCGCACTCACTTTCTGCTTGTATTGTCCCATCTAGCTATTTTTTCACTTTCATTTTGCACGTTTCGTTTTACATTTTACCCATTAAATAGCCACTGGCACATTTTGCGTAGTTGACCATTTTGCACTTGACCCACCGCAGGTAGACGCGTTTTGCCAAAGTTTTTCATTTTACCATTTTGCATTTTGCATTTTGTATTTTGCAGTTTACCCAGACCGGAATTAAACTATAACTAGCTTTACTCTAATCATAGTTATTATAGAAAGATAAGTATCAACCTCGGAAATCTATTTAAATTCACTGCTAGACACTAAAATTTCAATATTTTGGAAAAAAAAATACAAGTCAAAATAACTTTGTTAGAGAATGTATGATTAAGATGTGATTAACCATGATAAGTAAGACTGTGAACAAGTTAAATATTTCTTGGATTGTTACCAGTCTGAACTTCATTTGAAATGCATTATAGATTTTAATAAACTGGGAAAACTTGCCGCGTCATCCTGATGCGGCATATTCACAGGACCTCGGGCTTTAAGTAACATAGAAAATCATATACTGATTTATTATTTTTAATTTGAAGTACAGAACCGCGCATAACGCTGTAACAAACGCTGTAAGGAAGAAACTGTTTTTCCCCCCTTTGCTTTACACAATCGTTTTAGTCTTCTATTTTAACCATAATTACTCGTTATAAGCGCTCACAACAGTTTTTCCAGTTTCATTTTCCCCCTCTCCCTTTTTCCCCCTTCGCGTGAAGATATCAATTTCCCCCTTTTCCCCTCCATCCTATGTCACCGAGCACTAAGTTCTAAAGTTCCCTTGTTTCTTCTTCCCCTGTCTCCGTGCTAGGGTATAAACCTACACGTTTAGATTTCCCTTTTCCCTTATCTTTCCCTTTTGAGACCCGATTTTCCCTTTCCAGGGGATTTCCCTGCAAAGCACTCGGCCACAAGGTTCAACGTTCGGCTGCTATGTATTTATTTACATGGCGGGCCGCGGTTTGAAATTCATTATTCCTGAACCAGTCGTCCACGTGGCGATGTGCTGATAGATCCTGCTCGTCCTTTGTCTGTATGATAATCTAAAAATCATAAAATGAAAGACGAAGATGGGAAATCACATCATGGGAATGGAGAGTTTTCTACAGCGGTTCATGGTAAGGAATAAACGTGTTTTTGTTTTTGGTTGCTAAACCCCAAAACACCAAAAACCTGTTTCATTTTTATAAAACGGTTACAACCAGGTGGCGAATGTTTTTAAGCTTCCGTATACATGCAAATAAGGAATTTTTGATGCCATGATGTATCTCTCGACTTTCACGAAACAGGAGCTGGCGTTGCACAAGGCCCACAGTCCCGAGATTCGGGTCATTCTGAAGAGATGAAACCGTTCCTGGCTCCACAGGGTTTCACCCGTCTGAGGAAGAAAATCTTCCGCAAGGATCTCGTCAAACAGAGATTGCCCTTTCTCGAATGGATGCCCAGATACAAACTTCAGTGGGGGCTCTACGATTTGATAGCTGGAATCACTGTAGCTCTCACCGTTCTTCCGCAGGGTATCGCATACGCAGCAGTGGCTGGCCTTCCACTCGAGGTTATTAAATTACATGTTTTTTTAAGAAATTGTTTTCACATTTTCTTTCTAATTTCTTATGTGCGGCACCGTCTTTACTCATTTTTTTTTTACTTTTTTATTACTGTTATTATTATTTATTATTGTTTTGCATTTATTTATTATTTATTTCTATTATTTTATTATTATTTATTACTCTTTTGCGCACAGCAGCGGCTGGTCTTCCGTTAAAGGTTTTTAAAATCACATGTTTTTTTAAGAAATAGTTTTCATTTTTTCTTCCCAATTTCTTATGTGCAGCATGGTCTTTACTCAGCTCTTCTTGGACCGTTCGCTTACGCTCTCTTCGGCTCGGTGCGTCAAGTCACGGTCGGGCCAACAATCGTTACTTCCGTCATGACGAGGACGTACTCGGACAAAGGAGGAGTACTGTACGCTGTAATGCTTTCGTTCATATCAGGAGCAATAATACTCGTTTCAGGGTTCCTGAATCTGGGTAACTTGGTTTGCGAAATCACGCCATAACGAGAACCATAACGTGCTGTAAACAGGTTTTCTCATTGAATTCATCTCGGGACCAGTTATTAGCGGTTTTTGCTCCGCCGCTGCTGTATTGGTCTCTGTCGTCCAAATGAAGACGGTACTCGGCGTGAAGTTCAAGGGCTCGTCTGTCACTGAAGTTATTTACGGAATTTTCACTCATATCGAGCAGACTCACGTCTGGGACTGCCTGTTGGGCATCTGCTGCATTTTCAGTTTGATATTCCTTAAGGTAACAAAGCAGTATAATATACTTTTGACGTAAACTTCTTTACTTATCTCTTAAACTTTCTTTTCAGTATTTACCGTTGTTAAAAAGTAAAATAAAGTTCAGACCCTGCTCGCAAAACGTCTTCCTCAACAAGTTCGTGTGGTTTCTGTCGGTGAGCCGCAACGCTGTAGTCGTATTTATCGGCTGTTTGCTGGCGTACTGTCTTGAGCTGTACGGTGAAAAGCCGTTCACGCTAACAGGTATCATATGAATAATTTACCTGATTTAAATAAATACAAAACTCAGTGACTGAATGACAGGTTACGTGAAGGCGGGACTTCCTTCGTTTCAAGTTCCGTGGAAATTCCCGCATTCAGCGGTACCTCAGGATTTCGCAGTGAACGATAGCATAACTGCGAACAACTCTACTGATCAGTCTGTGGATTTTCCAACCGTCTTGTCAGATTTTGGAGCGGGATTGATCCTGGTTCCCTTGATATCTATTCTGGAGCAAGTCGCTATAGCTAAAGCGTTCGGTAGGATATTTGCTCGACTGCTCAGTTTTTAAAATTCAAGTAATTCATGCATTAAATGCGCAGCTGCCGGCAAGAAAACCGACTGCACGCAAGAGATGATCGCTCTGGGCCTCGGAACGTTTATCGGATCTTTCATCGGAGCGATGCCCATCACTGCCTCGTTCAGCCGCAGCTCGGTGCAGTCGTCCAGCAACGCGCAAACACCATTTGCCAATTTCTTTAATGGTAACCCGACATTTGTTTATCAGAGTAACCATACTTATTCAAGTATAATGATAGCTAAAAAGCTACATGGTATTTGCAATGGGTTCTCGAAACTAGTTTACATTTTCACCGCTAGATGGCGTTTTGCTTATTATGGTTATTAACACAGGTTGCGTGATTCTGTTGGCACTAGGATTTCTGATGCCTGCGCTGTCCTACATTCCACGACCTGTTTTGGCATCAGTAATTATCGTCGCCGTCTTCTCCATGATAGAATATGAAGAAATCATGCCCATGTGGAGAGGAAGGCGTATGTCAATTTTCCCAGTTTTCCTCAGTGGGAAATTTTTAGCCGAGGCGGCTAATTATTTCACCTGACACTGTTACCTTTTGAACTTTCACCTTCTTCATTTCAACTCAGGCATCGAGCTGATTCCCTTCGCCGCAACTTTCTTCTGCTGCCTCTTCATCAACATGGAGTATGGAATCCTCGTCGGAGCCGGGATTCACCTATTGATCTTTGCGTACAAAGCCAGTACCCCACAACTTCGAGTCGCACACGTCTCGGTAGCATTTAAATCGCTCAGATTTGATTTGTGACACTTTTTCTTAACCATTAAACAGGGCGAGGATGGAAGCTGTGACCAGGTCGTAATACAGTTCGATCGCGGACTCTTTTTTCCCCGAGTCGAGAAGTCTCGCAGCTTCATCAGCAAAGCCACACCTTGCGATCCCAATACCGCAGTGGTGTTGGACTTCGAGCGGGTCTCTGAGCTCGACTACACTGCCATCAAGGTCCGTACCGTAGCTAGTTGTTAAACAGATGATAACTTTTGAATTATTCTAGATGCTAAGATCTGTGATCTCTGAGCTGCGCAAACGAAATCAGCCCTACCGCCTGGAGAACTTGAACGAGGACGTGGACCGGTCGCTCCGTTCGATTCTTCCTCCCGAGTACCTGGAGATGAAGACCGAGAACAGCGTTCAGTCGCCTGATGCAGGCGACATTGTCTAAAGGGTGTGGGAGCAGATGAGCACGCCTGTAATCTGAATGCGTGGAAAAGTCTGAGAAATGACGGGGCCTCTTGATTTGTTACTGGAATTTACAGAGTTTATTCATCGTGCGTGACCTCTTTTCACTTTCTACACGGTAATTTGTCCTGTATCTCCCTTTCAACGGCTTATTCAGTCCTTCATGGTTGATGTGCTAATCGGCATCCAGAAATTTGTTTTTATAACTTTTTGATATTTATAATTATTCTTCTCTTGTTATCGGGCACTTTGGTCGAGGTTTGAACAAGTAAATAACGGACCCAGTTTATTTTGTATTTTTTTATTCAATGGAGTGAGTGAGAAACGTGAATGAGCTTATGGATGAAAGTAAAAGTGTAATTGTTTCTGTAGAAAGCCGGATTGTGTTCAAGGAGAAGAGGAGATGCTTTTAGCCACGGGCTACAAAACATACTAATTGCTCAGAAATATTCAAAAACAATTGAGTTCTTCTCATAAGTTTCAACCAGTCTTCAGTTTTACCTTGAAACGAGTCCAAAAAACCCAACTATATCATTATACGACTAAAATTTAATAGTACTTCAGTAATATACTTAAATAATAGACTCGCAAAAAATTAACGTACTTAACTTTTGGGATTATAATCTCATTAGTGTTATGCATTTCTATGGATTTTTTCCTTAGCCTAAAGGATGTTACGTGTACCAGGTTTCACCTTTAAAGTAGTTGATAGTCTAATAACTAATCTCGAATTCTGCGGTTTCCTAAATGAGGACTATCGATAGTTCGTTACTTATTCTATGCGTGGTATTCGTATTTATCTTCATTAATGAATAAGTAATTTTTTGGTAAGTTTTGTCGAATTCTATAGAGAAGCAGCAATTGGGAATACAAGGTTTTGGCAGCGCCTCGTAAAGTCCTTGACGTTTTAATTGGACTTTCATCTTGTGGCGCTCATATTCCAGGCATTTTTCTACATAATGTCCGTAAATACAAGTCACGACAATTCTTAATCACCATCTTTCCCATCTGATCCGGTTTCTCTGCCCCCAAAGGGCTGGGAGGAGCCGCTTCATTCCCAGCAAACGAACTTACACTCTTCACATCTACCAACTTGTGAACCGTGATTTACGATCGAGTCCTATTCAATTCACATTCTAAACCATTCTAAAGCATTCTACATCTTTCTGGTATAGCTAGATAAGTGCGGAAGACATTAGTAGAGTGTAAAAAAATTACTTAAAAAGTACCTGGAACCAGAGAATCTGCTGCAAGGTTGCGTACATCACGAACTTTCTGAAGAACCTTATCGTTTTTTATCAAAAAAGTATTTATCGAATTAACTTTAACGGCACTGATACCCAAAAATGAAAAAAAAATGTCTACTGAACTTGGAACTGGCACTTTCGTATGTTAAAAAGACCCGAAAAAAAATTCTGGAAATGATAATAATTATACTTTGTAATACTAATAAACTTTCGATTTAACTTTACTTGATAACTTTCATTAGAAATCTTTTTCCATGACGATACGATTATTGTTTCAAGCAAAATGACAAAAAATAAGTAACTTTCCAGAAATATCCCTGCAAGATACTGAACGGCAAAGTATCTTCTAGTGCTAAATAGGATTGTAAAGCTTTTTTGTGTTTCTGAACCATCCTCTAAACCATTTTTGATTTACTTTAGTTCAAATTATCTCTCTATCAGGGGTGCCTACCCCCACCTTTGCCTACGAGGCAGACCCACCTCGGTACCTTGAATGTACCCACCCAGCTACTTACAATACGACATATAAGTATTCATATATTACATTATGCATATATCATAAATGCGTACACTCAAAAATATCTTTTTCATTGTGAATCAGGAAAACAACTTCTAAAAACAAAGTTACTGACTATCTTGTTGCAGTACCCACCTTGAGGTCCAACGAGGCATTTGCCTCGTGAAACCCTCCTCGTGGACATCTCTGCTCACTGTTAATTATTTTTGCTATTATAACTATTTTTTGCAAGGGGATAAGTTACAAAAAAAATACTGACTTTCCAGAGATATCTCTGTACGCGAGTTCCGCAAGGATGGTTGATATCTCCTTAGGAGAGCTGCTCTCGACTGTTGAAAGAAGATACGGCCGCTCTTAAGGTTCGACTTCAGTCGCTCGGTGGACCTCGTCCAAGAAGGACGTCGAAAAAGTTTCCTTTCACTTGTTGCTAAAGTCCAGTATGTGTTCCACTTCGACAAGAAACTGACTCTCATTCAATTCGTAAAAGTGCTGAAAAATCTTTACGAAATTTGTCTTCAGATTCCACTTAACTTCAGAGAAAAATGGACCCCGAGGAAATGGCGAAGCACGTAGATACGTGTTACAAGGTAAATTCAATCATGCTATAAGGTTCTATTGTGATTCTAGGCTTTTTCTTACTTGTATATTGTCAGAAAGTCAGATACGAATGTCATAAACTGTCGCTATGAACTTGTACGAGATTTGACTAGAATTGGTCAGCGCATGCTTTTGACATTTCCAATTATTTGGTTCGGGTAAGACTTGGTTCCACTTTACTGTCTGCTACCGACAAGTTCGAAGCCAAAGTTAAGGTTTTTCTGCAGAACTAACATTGCTATAATGTTTTTTTACTGACTTTTGCGAAGTATTTATTAATCGTGTTGTTGTTGTGGTGGGTTGTATGGGAACAGTTGCTGGCTTTTTTCCACGACAAAAAAGTGATTGGCGTTTGTTTCCACGTCCCGGTTTTTTGAAGTGGAGAGGTTAAAATATGGGTTGTTAGATTGTTTCTGAACGGCAATTCATTGTGTGTCAGACATAATTAGAAGTTCCAAATGCAAATAGAGAAAGCGATTGACGTGCCACCTTCATTTTGATGTGAACTCTGACCTACCCTCTGGTGGCAGTCGTGTGAAAGAGAAAGTCCCAGCTACCAATTTACATTAGCAGCCACCTTCTATCAAGTCCTTCACGTCACTTATTACACTTTTTGGCACAATTCATAAACACTCGACAAATTTTTTCAAGCCCCTCGAATTCAAAATTTGTTTATCAAGACATCACTTCGCACTTTTTTTACACGCCCAGAAAGCTCGCATTGCCAGACGCAGAATTTTTCTATCCTATTTTTAGATCCCTGTCTCCTCGGTACTCGGAATGGAGTACGACTGTGTTATCAACATGCTATTCAACGGCATCAAAAACTTGATTGCATTATAATTTTGTTTTATAGAATATCCTGGAGAAGTTCAATCCTGGAGCCCGGCAACTGATCAACGCTGGAAAATCGTACCTCAAATCGCTGCACGGTAAAAACATAATAAAATTTAGTTTGATAATCCACATTACGACTGAATGTAATAGGAGGGGTCATATCCTTGGCCGCCGCGGTGTTTTTTTAGAAAGCACTCTTGTTAACTACGCGAAAGAAAAAAGTTCATTTATCACGAGCCGAACGGAAGTCTTAATTTCAGTTGGCAAAGTAATCGTGCCGAGTTCAGCCTTGAATGGACGAACCTGTACTTCTCTGAACCGCACACTAACACTCACTGAAGGTTCCATGTAATTGTAAATGCTGGTTTCAAATGGCTACGCGCGAAACATGCCAAAGATTCATTGATTTATTGACCACTTACTTTCCAGCACAATTTTCTGCATTTGTTTCGACTGGTAACCGCAACACTATGTATATGTCAAGTCTTAATCACAGCAGAAAAGATGGAAGAGCGTTTTTTTGAAACTTTGAAATGCAATCCTCCACTCGTTAGAGGATCGATACGTAGAGTGAAAAGAGGACGTCAGAAAGCAATAAAGCGTTCAGAATCAACAAGGAATACTTGCTGCACCTCAGTAACCTTTGATAAGATGATTATTTTTTCCGGCACAAAAGTCCTCGAGAAAATGAAATGAAATTCCCCCTAGTCTCGTTTCTTTCATCGCATCCTAACAACGTAGATGCAGCAGCTGAATATTCGTTTCTTCCATTTGTTTCTAGCAAACAAGGTTTCGACATTTTTGTTGCACTGGGCTTGGCATTCTCTTTTCTGGAAATATATCAAGTACAAGAAATACATTGCCTTGATCGTTTCAGGGCGGCGGCTGCAGCTAAGATATATTTGGAATCGCTGTCACGCGTGGCCAAGCAGGCGCAGCAAGGAACTTGCGGCGGAACTGCTGACATAGGTAACAACTTTCCACCCCTCTTCATAAATTCATTAAGAACATCACAATTTTGTTTGCCTAAAAGAAGTTAGCGTCTGGGTATCCGTTACAGTCTGGTTTGTCTTTTGCTCTAACTTCTAACGTTATCTTGGTAAAAGTGTGCCGGCTAAATCAAATTTCACCACCATATTTCGGTGCGCACGAGGGAATAGCAAACTTGCCAAGGGAGGGACGAAGACAGCCTGGGGAATAGGAAGGAGAAAGGGATGGGGTCGAGGGTGAGGTGAATTTAGAATCACGCCGAGTACATCGCGGCAAGACACCAACTTTCAATGCACTTAGTAATCAATGCTGAAGGTCTCCAGAGGAATCTGCCAGACCTTGTCCCGGCACTTCCCCGATGCGAATAGACCTTTTAACACCACCGAAATCTAATATGCCGTTCTATAGACTTCATCCTTTTCTTCTGCAAGTGCACTGAAATAAACCCTTGGGACTTTGCCGCGAATCTCTGAATGGATCTCGTCTAGGCTCTAACACAAGCCACAAATGATGGCGCACAAACTATAAGAACTAAGAACTATTTCATAATCTTCAGTTTTTGCAAGTTACGATTTTGTGCCTCATTTAGGATTTAGGATAGGATAGGATAGGACATAGGATAGGACATAGGATAGGATGTGGTAAAATAACTTGCAATACGCTTACGGTACAAATTCAACTCACATTCAACAAGCAGGAATAGAGCTTTTTTCCGCTCATCCTTGTCGTTTGAAAAGCTCTTAGGTTGTCATGGGAACTTTAGATTCAATCAAAGAGTCTAAGTGATTGGCTGTTTACAACCTTAACAACACAATCAAAGAGGGAAGGGCTGTCAAACTTCATTCAATCAATCCTGGGTGAACAAAACTTATTTGTGACGATCTTTGTCAACCCCCTTGTACTCATCACGTCCTCTTTACTCGATTTGTATTATTAGCGAATGATGGAAGGTCCTAGCGCCTAGTTGTATTAAAACAAGGCCAAGTGGACGATTAGCATTTAGATGGAGAGTGTTTTTCCTTCCCTTGACAGCCGAGTGGCGACAGCCTGGTTATCCTCGCCCTCTCCGAAGCATCTTTCGCCTGCCAAACGAGAAAAATAGATCAGGGAGCATGTTCGCTATGGTGCGTAGTATAAGTCAACAAAAACATAGCTATTAGGATCACTCTGCACGCCCCATTGCATCACTGTAAATACAGGGGCGAAGAAATATTGGTCACTATAAATCTTTGGAAGGATATAACCATATCGATCCACCTTCATAGATTAAAAACATGTTTTACATACTTTCCCGCAATAGATCGGTCAGAATACTTCAACCGACTACGTCAACTACTGCACTTGTTTGTCCAGTGTTTTCGTGCGATAGTGAGATAAAGTAGCACTTATGGTTGTTTGGGTAAAGAAAGCAATTCGAATAGCAGATCGATATAGTCTAAGAACACGAAGGGCCACAGCCGACTTGGCGAATCTCTGAATGACGAGTTGGTCTATTTGCTTTTGGCGGGATAAGTTTTCTTTCCCCCTCTTGGCTCTAATGTTTCCCAGGAAAACATCCAACTGATAAGCTACACTCCTCAGGTTCTACTCGGGATAATGCCTCTCCCGTATTTAATATGTTGCAGAAGAAAATAAAAACCCTCTTCTGATTCACTCAACCCCCGTACTTATCCTTATCCCTAGAAATTACAATGGCATCACTGCACCCTTCCCAAATGATTACGCGGTATGCATAAACATTTTTTGCACCACCAACGCTAAGCCTTCACTACTTTAGAAGGAAAAAAACCGCTCCATTCTTTAATGTCCTCCATTAATGGTTTTAATGTCTTTGTGGGGAGATGTATGTTTATGGCATTTCTATTGATTTAGAAGAAAAAAACCTATTCTACTGAAAGCATCTAAAGGAAAAACGCTAATTTCGTTAGAAACAGATGAAGCCTTATATTTATCTTCCTTGTTTCCAAGGCTTGCTAGAAGTTATTGGATTTGCTACCGCTTAAGTGGTCAGTGCAGCTATCGCATGGGAAGTCTTACCCAGAAGGGAAGACCTACAATCAAATCTATGAATCATATGGAAGAAGTTTCGCTTTTCCTGTCCCCCAGTACTTGCACCAATAACGGATTATAGTATTTCTGTGGGCATTTCATAATTTGATTTTTCATAATCAAGATTTGTTTTTTTTGTGTGTGTGGACAATACACGAGTAGTCCCCTCTAATAGGACTTAACATGTTATTTTAACACTGTATTCTTTAATTCAGGAATCGCTCTGCAGCAAATGATTGACGTTCAACGCGAAATCCAGAATCAGCAACTCAATACGGTAACGAAACCATACAATAACAGAATATTTGGTTGTAAACAAGCTATAAACATTGTATTTCAGTTAAAAGCTTTCTACGTCGATCTACTTGTTCCACTGGAAACTAATCTAGAGAAAGACACCAAAGTCGTCATGGTAAGAATACGGAAATAATTCAGCAAGTTTCTTTCTTAACTAATCGAGCACTTCTACAAAATTGCAATTATTCAGAACGATCAGAAAAAGTTTAACCAGCAGTTCCGTTTGCAGTACGACATTTATAATAAGGCTGCGAGTCAAGCCAAGAAACACAGCAAAAAGAGCGCCCACAAAACCAATAGAAGCTGCGCATCCTACGACAAAGAAATCAAAGTAAACCTTTCACATCTGGTATCTTTTCCCTTCCAAAGTGGCCTCAGTGTCATTTCTTATAGTTATATTTATTTAAGTTCATGCTTGTCACCTCAAGACCTCTCTCTCTCGCGCGTTTATCCGCCATCTTTCCGTGTTGTTTATTTGTACAACATCCATACTAACGCCATCTATCTGTTTCCCGCAGCACTTGCAAGCCATGGAGGAAGAGAAGTCCAAGCTTGATGCTTTCTGCGAAGGAAGTTTGAAGCAAGTACGTAATTCAGCAAATAACTTTATACGTAAATATTCGTCAGCATTCTATGTATAATTGAGATTAGTTTAGCGTCTGCTTAAGCGTCATTTTGTTATATCACCATATTCGTTACTTTCATTGTAGGCAATTGTCCAAGAGCGTAAACGCTATGGCTTCGTCCTGGAGCGCCAGATTTCACTTACAAAACACTGGTTGGCTCATTACGGGAAAGGTGCGGCTTTGTTGGAGAAATATTTGGACGGCTGGCAAGAAACTGCTAAAGCTAGGGACAGCTTGCCTGACTGCGTCGAGTTTCTTCTGTCCAATAGCGATCAAGTAAGAAGGAACTCTTGATTTTCGCTTACTTTTGTCTAACTTGTACATGTACTTCTTTGTGACCTTCGAAACGGGAAGCTTCAGCAGAGAGATGATAACATTTATACTCTTCCACGGACTCCTGAACTGAGTCTAGAAGACGGCATGTCTGAAATTTCAATGGCGAGTCAACTCCGTAAATCGCATTCCGTCGATGCCTCGATTCTGGAAGAAGATACTGGATCACTGCACGAGGCGATGAATCCTAAACTTATCCATAATTCCCTTTTAACCAAAAGCGGCACCAATTTGAGTAAAGCTAGATCAGAGTTCAACCTGGCAGCAGCTTCCATGGCCCAGTCCACGCTTCGTTCAGGTAAGCCTAGTAATCGTGCTAAATTACCATAACATATCGCACTAACAAAAATGTTATGTTGAAAATATTTCGCAGAAAAAATGAATACTGCCCGACCCAAATCCATGGTGACGACCAATAACAGACAACCAAAAGGAACCGTGCGAGCCTTATACGCATATCTCTCCAGTGGCGAGCACCAGCTAAGCTTCTTGGAGGGAGACATGATCCTACTACAGGGTTAGTTCCCAAATCAATAGACATGTAAAATACTTTTCAGAACTCCAACTGGTACTTTTCTGGAATGTAGGTGAACGTAGCAAAGGATGGCATTACGGCGAGAACTGTAGGACTGGAAAGAGAGGCTGGTTCCCTATGGCTTATACGGAACCGACAAGCGATAATGACGAAGACTCTGGGTAAAATGAAGCACAGTACTGTCTTAGGTATCCATCCCAGTAGTTCTGAAGCACTTATTTATTTCGGTAGATTTGGTGTTCGAGTAGAGAACGAGAACTTCCACGTAGTCTCAAGTACAGCAGCCTCCCATCTAGATTCCGAGTCCAGTACTTCGGGTAACTCCACGGGCTCCAATCCTAGTGATGCAGGCGTCGAAAGTAGCACTAAAAAATCAAATTTTGTTTCGAGACCCATTAGCGTTGCCTCTGAAAACATACTCAGTAAAATGCCTGGGCTGAGTAAGGTGATTACATTCAGAATACTCAGACTTGTATCTTTTTTTTTTTTTAGTTATGATTCTTATTAGCAAAATTAAAAGAAACTCTAATACGTATTTATTTTCCTATTAGTTACGAAAATCACGTTCTGCGTTCGCCGAGCGTCTACTGTGTCCTGTCCCAGTCCCGGCAGTGCTATTCACAAATGCCCTCAGTTCCACCCCCACCTCCCCCTCTACCGCCCAGCCCTTAGCCAACAGTCCATTAAAGAAACCACCACCCCCTCCACCACGCTTGTCCTTCATACCCCCGCCCCAAACAGAACGCCCTACAACGGTCTCCAGCTATAGTATGAAAAGTGCTGATATCAGTATTAGAAGCAGCAGCGATAGCGGATTTGTTAACGAAACTCCAGTGTGCCATCCGCTGCAACCAGAAATCGACTACTCGGATGAGGATACTGAGAGGTAGTAGATTCTTGACTCAAGTGTAACTAAAATGTTCGTCACTAAAAAATGCTAAGAACAACTGTATACTACCTACAACAGCTTGGAACATTGGTGTACAAATATTTCGGAAATTTCTGTGGCATGCGTGTAGTTGCTTACCAAACCAGTCAACGCTGAAGCGGTATCAGTTGCGAGGAATGATGAGGATAACTGCCGCTAGATGGCGTCAGACATGTTCGGAAACGGGACGAAGTTATTGATCTGAAAACTTCTTTGTTACAGGCTCGATACAGATCCAGGTGGTGGTGTAATGGTAGGCGTCTCTACTGCTGATATTTCTTCCTAGCTTGCTACGTCTGCGAATGATTGGTTGAGGAGCTTTGCTTTAATCTTTAATAAGATCGGTGCTGGCGCTCTTCAGTCATAATCACTCACTTTCTCACCGGGATCAATCATGAATTTATGACTAGTTTTTATTGGACAAAAAACTGTATTCTGGATCTTATTAATATTCTCTGACTAAGGTCACCAAAGTTCTACAGCGAACTTTCATGCAAGTCCGTCGACAACCTGAATAAGGAATTCCAGTACCATGACGAAAACTTCTTACCCACCACAATGACTCTCGACCGTCCAAAGTTGCAAAAGAAAACTCGAGGAACTAGTAAAGAACCGCCAGTTCTTGGATACCTCGCAACCCTTACTCGTGTTAAAAATTCAAAAAGTTTGGTGACTGCTGATCAGAGATCGCGAGGTTCAGCCGACCATACGGACAGGACCATGTCTCCTCGAAGTTCCGGTCGATTATTTGTGAGGAACAAACCAGCGATGCATCAGAAAGGAATGACGAAATTAGCTGCAGGAAAAATCAAAGCGGCCATTTTCCGTAGCCGCTCAAAAGATTCACTTACACTGGGGATTCCGGAAAACTATTCAAACCTTTGGGAGTATAAGCCAATTGTCCCTGTTTATGTTGGCTGGCGTCCACCAATGCCCCTTCCGACAGAAAAGTTGGCCGAGACTACCATAAAAAGTAAGCCACTTGTTGGTCCTTCACCATCACCCAAGGCAAGGCAAACTGTATCAGCTCGACCGATACCAGCCATGCGACGTAAATTTTCAAGCGAACCTGATCTTTTGGAAGCGAAATCGGACTGTAGCTACCAGGATTCGTTGTCTGAACTTCCAATGCTGCCATCGCTCCCTCCAACACTCCCTTTTCTAAGCCCCGTGTTGGCTCGAACACAAAAGCGCGGAACTGCTCGGTTGGAACGATCCCGGGGGCACCGAACGTGTTCTAAGAAAAATGTCGAGATTTTTCCTGCAATGCAATTTCAACAAATCGCCAAAGAAGAAAACAACCCTGGGAAGCAGCGTATCACGAACGGCACTTCACAGCTGCCCCATACCTTACCAAGGCCAAAGGGCAACGTTGATACTGTTTGTCAAAGTGCTTCTTCAGGATCTTTGCATGTCAAGTTTTCTATGGACGATAACGACCACTCCAAGTCTGAACTCGCCTTCACTGAGTTGTCAAAACTTCAGGCTTCGGCGAAAACCAGCGGGAACTTGAAAGCAAAAAGAGGCAGTACCTTTAATGATGAACTATCTGTCTTTGTCGACTACGGTTACCGCATCCAGAAAAGGCTCCTTCTGCCAGAAGGCGGATCAAACTTTGATCAAATCTCTGAAACGACGGGAAATCTGTGTGGACCATGGTATGACTTATGGGGCAATGACACATCAGTGAAACTATGCGATATTGCTCAATTATAATAGGTTTGCTGTTGCTACTTGCCCCAGTCACGTGCACTAGAACTCACGTGCGTTATATGTAAACAATTTCAATATAGATCCTTCTCTCTTGTTTGTGAAAAGCCCTTCTCTTCCTTGGTCATATGGTTTGGTGCAACTGTGAATAGAGTAAAACTAATTTTTAATGAAATATACGAGAAGCATGGTTATGAACTAAAACTGCGCCGTTTATTTTCATACTCACGATATCCGTTGACGAAAAGATCATGAGGGGATGATGCAACAAGGAGGATGCTTTTTTTGTGTAGAACCCAAGTTAACATAACAGAGTATCTCTCTAGCGCTATAAAGTGTGCCGGTACTGAAAAAGAACTGATTGTCAGTAAGCAACTACAAACATGCAGCTTAAATGGGGAACCCGCAGTACAAAACTTCCATGACATCAAAAGAAAAAGGTAAGAGTATTAAACGGAAGGACAAATATAATTTCTGATATTGAGCCACGAGAAGAGAAATATAGTAACAAAGTTATTGAGCAGTTTGGATCTCATAAAATAACACTGACGAAAATAATGATTGAAGACGTATTGGAAGTCAGAATGGTGTGAATTTAAAACACATGTTTGCGAAGACCTTCGTTGAAACCATAATTATACAATTGGTAGAAAGGTTCACTCTCTTTAGATAACGCTTGAATCCCTTCGTGGGTCTGAGCAGGACGAACCACTTACGAAATAAAACATAATGGAATACAATTTCATGAGTAATTTTGTGTAGTGAATTAATCGGGGAGGGGGAGAGTGGGTGGTTTGATATTGGAATGAGAATTGCTGCCGCAAGCAGAGGACGTTATATTTGCGCACTACATCAAGCAGAAAAATGTCTCCATACTTCGTCAGATTTGGGCGAGGATCCTGCTTTGTTTTTTGACGTATCTCTAGAACGAACTTCGTAATCTCCCGCAGAGGGAACGATCAACTTAAAAGTTTAGTGGGACAAACGTCAGTACCCACATTTTCATTTGCAAGAAATATTTCACGGTACGATAATGTGAGGAGCTGACAAGAGAACCGTGATTGTTGCAATAACCGTGAAAAGGGTGAATATAATCAAGCAAATGCGATCGACCACCATTGCGGCAAATTTCCAATCACCGATCAAATCGTTCTCGTCCTCCTGCTTCTTCATGCGAGACGTAATGAAGCGAAGTTCACGGATGATTGCTTGTAGATCTCGCTGAGCCTAAAAATGCACATTTCAATCGGTTAAAGCCTAGGAAAGGAACGTTTCGGCAAGTGCTTAATAGAAAAGTCACCAAGCCAAGCGCACCTAAATAATACCTAGGTGTAACCAGTGTTGTTTAAGCAGGGAAAGGAGAGAAAGCGTATTTACAAAGTACGAACAATTCTTCACATCATTTGGACATCAAATGTTCATACGTTATTTGGATTTACGCAGGAGTAATGTTGCTCGATTATTAAGAAATGAAATGAAAGCAAAGGAAAGCGACAAATCATTCGAAGAGATTCGAATATCAGAAAGTTTTGTCAGTCGGTTACCTGGTAGCAAGCAGTAGTCGAACCACTGTCTTCGTCATTCAGAAATCCAGCTATTCTACTGGAAAATGTGGAGTTCGGTATGTTGGATGGAAGAATTCCAGAATGCTTGTCGCTTGTCTGATGGGACTGATGGTACGAGGCTGAAGACGGGAAATTCGCGAGCGTTAAGTTATTCCCTCCACTACCGTAACGAGAATAGTTATTGTACTGCGCATAGCTTATGCCCGAGCTGCTGCGGAAATCGTCGTCCATATCTAGAACGTTGGCCAGCAGACTACGCGATGACCGTTCCTTCAGTTCCAGTTCCTTCATTCGGCTGTTCAGCAAAATACTTTTTCTGGTAATTTTCTTTCCAGGCCGGCTCATTCGTAAAATCCAGGGAAGCCACAACAAGAATAGTGTTCTTACCTGCATGTAATCGATAGTGTCAAGTACCGCATCAAGAATTTTTTCGAAGCAAACATTTATCCTGAGGCTACATCGCGTATGAATAATAACATAGTTGTCTTCTATGGTACATGAAGCACATTTATAACTTCCTTTGAATACTTTATGTTGTGATCCGAAAGAAAGAAGGAGATACATCCCCACGGATTTATCCCAAAGCCCTGGACTGATCGATAAAAGCGCTACGGATAGGAGTGTTCACGTATATTGGTGCTCTGGAAAGTGCACGAAATAAGCTTGCGGTTCGGTTAGAACTTTCAAAGCAAACGTTACATTAGAATCAAGAAAACACGCTTACCCCGTGAATTTGTTACTGATGTATCGGTAAGTCTCAATGAGCAATAACTCGGTATATATGTTAAACATTCTTCATCGCTTTCTTGTCACCTTTACAACGTTCTCCAAGCTTTCGTTTCATTAACTGACTAGTATTCCTTTTTACTTCCGTACTTTTACCCTCTGGACAAACCCTACTGTTTTGTCTACGAAATATTAAGGTACTAGTAAGATGGCGTGAAATTCACTCCCTTACCCACGGAGGCATGTCATGCATATCCGCTCTTCGGTGATGAAAGTTCAGCACGACAACAGTAAGAACTACTGAAGAGGCCACCATGAACATAATGCAGTTGAAATATGTTCCTGAAAATCAGTTTTGAAAGAATTTGTTAGAAAGCCCAACTTGACTAGCTAACTGCTAACTTTCACATGCAAATCATGCTTTCAAGATATCACAAGCGTTAAGTAACAATTCAACGAAAGGCCGGGGCGACAGCTGACAATCCTTTTTTTTTTGTAGATGTCTGGTGTTCTACTCTAACGTCAACACTGTCATTGCTGCGAAATGCGAATTGTAAGGAAACTGAGAAACGAAACCGAAAAAATATAGTGTTTACAAGATAACAAGGTTGCAAGGCATGAATAGGAGGAGTAACATCAGCATAAAACACGAACATGAAAGCATATCATTTGCCAGCCACCGCCTCATGAATGAAAAAGCTCATCTGTAGTGCAGTTGTGTAAAGTTCATTCAAAATATGTTATCTATCTACTGAAGTATCTCTTTAGAACTCAAACTACTACAAATCAGCAAACTCAAAAAGGGCAAGAGTTGACCAAGCTAGCAGTTGGGAGCCGTTCTGAAAGCATACTGAGCAGATTCACTGAGCTTACCGTTGCAAAATACACGCCAATATTTCAGACAGAGAAAAGTTGTAGCTTACTATCATGCAAGTAATTCATGCCATAAGAAGTAGAATTTATACGTTACACTAATAGTTTCCCAAAGTGGTTGTGAAATGCGGTCGCCACATGAGACGATTGCCTCCGTTTTATTGATGCATTGGATTATTTTGAAACAAAAACATTCGTTTGCAAGTTGAAACCGCAAAACTGCGATGAGCTAGCCAACAAGAGATGGGAGGTATACGGTATTTTTCAATGCTGACGTAAAATAGCATGCAAAAGCTTCTAAAGTCAGTGACAAGCCGGTGAGTCTACCTAGCAGTGGAATGGCATCAGAGACTTGGGGCAATGTTTCGGCCACCAAGTTGAGGAACACCGTCAGAGAGAGCAATATGGTGACGCCTAAAAACAGACAGATGAGATCGAAATAAAGAGTAGAGACAAATCAAATTGTGAAAGCTATGAAAAATCCAAGGTATGAGATGGGTACCACAGGTACCTTCATGTGCAAATAATGACGGACATCTGTGCAAAGATTTTAAAACACTTGCATTCGACAGAAAAGTAGGTTATCAGTGAACAAGCAATGACAGTCCCTGTTTACAAAATCACTTATCAGGGCCCGGCTTCGCCCGCAGACAGAACTGTTGAAATTGATTTCTATTGCTTTTTTTCTTGTTTTTTCTAAGGGACAAGCTACCTATTATTGGCAATGCGTCTGATGTGTTAGGTGTTTTCTCAGCCACCAGGTTCAGGAAGACGGTAAATGACAAGAGCACTTTGACACCTTTGACAAGAAGTTGTAAAATAAATAATTTGACCTCATCTATGGTTAAAATAAAATTATTAACTACTGCAAGTGTTGTTCATTTATGTTTTTCATTAGTATAACTTATCACGTTATCAAATATCAGTGAATTTCAATACTATACTTTCATCACGAAGATAGTTTAGCATCATGACTGACACTACACAGGAAGATTTCTTCTTTACAACTGCAGAAAAAAAAAATTCGTCTGATGTACTTGTTAAATCTTACCTAGAGTTAGCTTTTCCCCGAGTCGGGAGGCAACGTAAATCCAAGAAGAGCCATTGACGAGATGAGAACCGAGGGCACAATTAAATTGAAGAAGTAATAAAGAGTTCTTCGCCGGATGTGAACCGTAAAAGTAATGTCCACGTATGGTTCAGGGCAGCATGAGTAGAAAAGTTCGTTCCGTACGCTTGGCACTTCAATCAAGTCCCACTCTCCATTCGTAATGAAACCGCTCACGTCACCACCGTCTTCAGATTTTTCAATCAAGTCAACCTATTAATATGTTTGATCGATTATAGAAAAATCTTATCCGGATAACCAGAAAGAGCCGGGTTAAAAGTCGTCACCTATGAAACATTTGAATTAAGTAAACTGAAACATAAAATGTTCACACATGTATTGGGCGAGTGATTTTATAAGGTTCCGCCGGTGAGAAAACTATAAACCACACCCTTCAGCTCTTTCATAATCCATGGTGATTTACAGTCTGAGTTTTCGGCGAATCCTCTGTGGAACAAACTGAACACGTTTTGTTTCACCCCTGAGCATTTTTATCCAGTCTTGAATACTTTCTTTTCACACTTTCTATCCTTAGCTCATTATTGCTCTCTCGTTGTATAAATTTGAAGCTGTCTACACAAAGTACCCGAACGAAGTACGAAGAACGAAATACCTTGGGACATAATTCCTTGTTAACAGAAACATCGTCCATAAACTTTAGTGATCGGTGGAGTCAGCAATAGCCCGTGACGCCCTTAGGATTCCAGTTAGTTGTTCCTGTATTTGTTTTAGTTCGTATACACAGATGAAAGGTGCTTAGGCTATATTTAGGTCATGCTTTCATATAGAAACACAAATATACTTGACCCTGTGGTTCATAAAGAGACGGCTATTTTAATATGACCTGTGCCGACCAGGTTCTCACTACGGCAATCAGGATAAAACCGTATGGCAAGACAGCGGTCAACAATGGTTTCGCGGCCTTAAAACATAAGTTACTTTGGCACACCGCTTCTGCCAAAAGGGATACTGTTTTCCCGCCATAGAGCCTACAGATTCTTCAAATCAGTTTGGAAGTGGCTTAAGGTATTGTGCTGAATCATTGATATCTTCTTGGAAAGCAGAGTTAAATCGAAAACAGGAAAGCACTGCACCTAAAAAAACACCACATGACCACAGGATCGTAGTTCACGTCTGCAGGTTACAACCATCATAGGTATCCCCATTAAAAGAAATGTAGGTTAGGCTTGAAAGCAAATGTTTCGCTTATGCTGAACGCCACAATTAAGACGAGGTACAAGAAATTGAAGAGCTCCTGGCAAGACACTGCTGCTAGTAGAGCAAAAGGGATGCTGTTTCAGGTGTCTTCAGTGCAGCCTTCAGAACAAAAATTGTCATTTGTAGCAAGAATGTTGGCTGCTGGAGTGTAAATCCCTTCTAAATAGGCTGCTTGACGGCACCCGCCGAACACACGGCCAGAAGGAGGTTACATCCAATAACTCCAACTATGCAGACTGCCTTCCGTTCAAACAGGGAGTCAAATTACACTAGAAAAATCAAAACTCTTGTCTACCACGACAAAGTGGCAGCCACCTAGTACACCAAACATGCTTGGTATTGTCCCACATAACTGAAGGGTAACGGCTGAAAACTAAAGTCCTTAGCTATATTGTGGATAGCGTTTGTGAAGTAGATTTTGGTGATGCAGCGGAGAAACTTCGACTGAAAGGTGAGCCCTGGCGAACGTTCCACGGATGAGATTCAGAGTTGGAAACAGAGAAAGTGGATGTACAAGTTTCGTTCTTGGATGGGCAAGACTTCTCACAAACCAGCAAATCCCCCAGCTGTATCGAAGCTGCACATATCGCACAGGCCGGTCGATTGGTCTAAAGCCAACCGACATTACAGTCATCTGTTAGGTTCGGTCTAGCCACTTATTGACTAGATCGAGAAATCTATGCTTTTCGCAATTGATCTTGCTGAACCCCATCTGCCTTCAGGAACGCGTACAGCTCAAGGTTTCACCCCTGCTCCCCCACCTTCAACAAAATCGATACACTTAATCCCTTGGTCTAGTGCTTTGTGCGCTCTTCTCAAGTGAAGAGCGGAATTCTGCCCAGTTCTGCTATGCCCGACTGCGATCTTGTTCTGTATGTAGAAGAACGACTCCATCACCACTCTACTCCCCTTCCTTCAAAATCAAGATAGACAATAGATTCTCCAGGTGGGTGGGTCAAATTACCTGTGGGAAATGATCAGTTAGAAGATGAATGTAACTTCGTTCACGGCCTACTGCACGGAAAGGTTCTCGTCGTAGACGCACATATCTTTTCCTCCCATAAGTCATCCAAGGTTCAAGTGTTGTTTCTGGAAATTCTGCTAAGCTCTCATGAACCTTGATAATGACCATGCTGAGCAACAATACGACGAAGACGACCCCCCCCCCCCCCCCACCTCCTTGTACGTCCAAATCCAAATGCACGGAACCCTCGTAAATGGTATTCTTGATCTCCTCGAAATTTGGTTGGAGTTGGTTGGTTGGGGAAGTGGAAGGATGAGATTAACGACGGCTTGAATATAGGTGCGCAGAGCCAAGTTGGGTAGACCTTTTCTGGGGTAGACTTTCAACCTTTTCAACATTCAAAGTTTAACCCTTCAACGGATTGACTGTTTTTGCAAATTCAGAAGGAGTATGAGTGAGCTTTGAGGGAGGAACTTTGAGTGAGCTTGAGAGCCTCGGCTTCTAACGAGTTCGTTGGTAAACGAATTTTATCGCACCCCCTAAATTTTATCTTTCGTCGTAATTCTTGAATTTGTATCACCATGAGTGATGATGCAAAGATCTTTAAAGGATTTTAAACTATTTTCTGGTCTTCACCCACGGTCTGGGGTCAGGGGCTGCGTCTTCCTCCCGAAGACAAACTGTGTCGATTGGGTTACGCCCGTTGTTTTCGGTTTAAAAAGTCTGAACTCTTCTGAGAATAATAAATCATCTTGCTTCTCTCGGAAGTCTCGCCAAAGTCGGCTCAATCTCATCTTCGCCCTTAAGCGTGTCCAAAACCTGTTCGTTTGATGTATACAGCTGCGCTTGCTACCTGTTGAGCTTTCGCACACTACCTTTCCACCCAAATGTACTTTCGTTGTTTCCAGCAATTTCAGTGTATCATGCAATTCACAAGTAAGAGTAGTTATCCTAGCTCGCGTGCCTCACCTACACCTGGTCACGTCCGGCTGGCTCGTCACTACCTTGGCCACGTTTTCTTTCGACATACACAAAGGACTAAATCTAAACGAATCCAAGTTCTTGACCTGATTTATAGGCAGGGTTTTCGTATCCCCTTTTTGAACCGTCTTGGTCACGACACAAAAAATGTGCGAAATAACCTAGGTACTAGACGAAAAGTGCTCGTGCTCTCAGACGCCTGCAACCTTGACGATGAAAAAACAACGGAGGAGGAAAGAAGTTTTAGGGACAACGCAAAAAATCACTGTTGGGTACAACCTGGACCTAACGGTGAATTAATAACAAAATCAATTTCCGACAATTCCGGGACCTCTGGACCTCCTGAAATTCTTGGTCTTCCTGAAACCAACGGCCATCGTTACTTGCACGTTTTGTACAATGCCAAAGGTGACCGTTGACAGAATAGCCGGTAAAAGCCTAAAGAAACCCGGAAATGTTGAACGCACGGGATCCGCTATTTCCATTGACATTTGGGGTGAAGGAAAACTCGCCAGCAGCAACTTCCATTAATTTTCGAAACATAATTAACTTACATTCAGCATTACAGTGTCGTGACAATAATTAATGTAGATCACTATGCGTGACACGTGAGGATTATCTGAACCACTTCCCGAAGTTACTAGATCATCCTTTCTGGGTTCTTAAATAGTTTGGCTAGTCACCAGCGTCAAAGTGCCCGTAACAAATATTAATTGTAAAGGTTTTCTTAAAGATCCTTCAGCAAGTTTTCTCCCTTTTTTTTCAAAAAATTAACCGATTGTCTCTAAGCTAAACAGTAAATTTTGGTTCCTGGTATTTCTTTATACCTGCTCTCATGGTTAAATGAACCATTAAGTCAGACGAAATCATGGGAATGATTCATGCACTTTAAGTCAGCAGTCCGTCAGTTCGCACGAGTGTCAAAACTGATTCAACACAATTTTAAAATCTGTCCAATAATAGCTGCCATTTAACATGCGAAATTCTGAATTTCCCTTCCTCTTCGGATGTCATGTTACGGCATTACGTATCATCCTTGCCCATGATGGTAAGACCACCATCCACTGTCGTATTTCAGCACAGTATTCTAATAAGGCTACTTACACTTCTATGAAATAGTTCTAAGTTAGTCTATTCCCTCATTCTGATCCCTGTCTCTAATGTTCCGTTATCTCCGCCTAGCCTGCATTAACTGGGTGGACAGTCCTCGTACCATTAATGCTTAATAGTTCTTAACCTAGTGACGGGCCCATTCACCATTCCGGCGCTTATTAATCTTACTTCGTCTCTTTAGTGTAAATTACTGCTACGTGCTACTGTGGCGAATTTGTTTTTGTTATACAGGTAGACATCAAATGATATCGTGGGGTAATAAACGAACTACAGTTGACCTTGGATATGGTCATGAATATTTCTACTTAAAGAAGCAAACGTAGGCTCGAAATTCAAAGATGAAAGATAAGCACTTCAGGGAACTTGAGTCCCATGATTTCCTGGTTCACCCTCTGATTACATCTTGCATCTTTTTAGTCCAGATTAGAATCCTTCACGAGTAGTCATCCAAATAATGAAAAGTGGCTAGCTCGTGAATTGCTCAAGACCACGTTTCTTTAGTTGATACTGTTGATACATTTTCGAGAATGTATGTATTGGCTATCGCACAGCTTCTGGAAAGTAGTTAACATGATAATATAGTTACTTAAATCTTGGCCATGCCGATACGTTTCTGCTACAGCAAATAATTATTTGATACTAGATACCTTCAAGGCCAGGGAACTCTGTTGAAATGGTACAAATGGCAGCTAGGAGGAGTACTTAGAAGTCATTCGGTCACTACGAATAGTATCAGTAAAGGATTCTCTTTCCCCTAGAATTGTACGCGCAAAAGTATCCTCGTAATAACCTGAATACTTTTATATTGGATTAGAACCTTGACAAGTTAAACTCTTACATTTCATCCTTTTAATGGTTTTATCATGACTCAAGCTTCAAGAAATATATAGTCTAGTGTCGAATTTCGTATGGCCTGTACAAACTTACGTTTGAATACATGCCTGGCTTTAGGATCCCCAAGAACAAGCCGTTCCGTCAAAACTTCAATTAAGTATGTGTGCCTTATAAACTTGATGCAGTGGATAAGGTTAGGTGAAGATGAGGCTAACCTTCTATTCTCTATTCTGCTCTATCCACCTTACTCATGGACAAACCATGTTAGGAAAAGTTTTTAGTATGAGATGTGGGTGCACCTCATATGGGAAAAGGATAAATAGTATTCCCAGCGAAGCGCTAACAAGGTATTCAGCTTCAAGAAACTCGCAGACTAAATGAAGTAACACAAGGAAAAAAGAGAAGATTGTTCTAGGAGACACAATTACGGGTCTTTGGACACAGTATCATATACGCCGATGTAAGATGGTAATATGACTGCATAAGACAACATGACAGAAAATGTCTGAACGAAAAAAGTGCTGTAAGAGAAAACGATACCTGAAATCCACCATATGTCCAGCTTCCAAATTTCATGGAACACTTTTGGTCGTCAAAGGGAAACCAGGTGATGTCAATTTTGCAAGTGCTCTTGAAAATTCCAGGAGGGATGTATGAGCATGACCCGTTGTTTCTCACAACCACGTTTGTTTGAAACGTACTGTCAAATCCTTCGTCAGCGCTGAAACACGTAAAATAAAGTCGTTAGAATTTTCGGCTATTTTGAGGCAAACGAAAAAAATATGGAACGATATCATATCCCTAGGCTTAGGGCAAGGTAGGCAGGAATGTCGTCTGCCTTTCTCAATTCCGCGGTCTCACAGGGTTTGTCGAGTTTTTCATATATTCAAGTTCAATCGACGCACTTTAGTTCTAACCGTAGTAGCTTAACTGCACAATATTTAACAAGCATGATATGACCAGTGAAGCAGTAGAGCTGATTTTGTTATGCATCTTAAACTTAGCAGGATGCGGACTTGCATCTGGCCGATCGTTATAGTGCCAATGATGGCAGCCATACAGCCTTGTAGCAAATGAACGATGTCTTCAACTGCACGAAACGGGTGACTGATAAGAACATAGAAGACGTCCCCACTTCTTGCAGATAATTTCTTGCCCCATGGGTATGAGGTATTGATAATATCTGCTGACATGCCATTAGTTGTTCTTGTTGTTTTGTCGATGCTTAATATCCTGTACTCCCTTCCGTGAATATATCATGTGTTATAGACCGTTAAACATTAGCTTTACGCAGCTTGTTGAATGCATCGTTTAGTTACTAGATATTAGGTTTAGCTATTTGTAACCTGTTATAAAGGAGAACATCGGGCTTCCAAATCCGATGTGGGGGTATCCGCACATCCTTGACACCTCCGTAGTCAGACGAATTCCACCGTAAGTTCTGGTCAGTCCATTCCTGTAATAACAAATATTTCTATAAGCGACCAAGTAAGCGTCGTCGAAGGTAGACTTACAAAATTGAGCCAAGCATTTGTAGTCAAAATTTGGTTCTTCTCATCCTAAAAAATAATAACAAATATGTTACTTCCCTTATCTAAACACTTTCCACTTATCGGCTTTCGAACCACTTCTCGACGACTACTGTAATGCAGACATACGGACTAATATAGAATCATAATATACGGGTTACGTTTGTCTTAAAACTGTGGCATTAACGTTACGCAAAACTTTTGGAAATTCTTACTTTCTTATAATTTAATTTCATGTGTGCGTTTATGATTATGCAGAAACTTGAAGCTGATTTTCAATTGCTCCAAGTTGAATGATTCAGAAGCAGACTACTAATAATGTGGCTGAGGAGAAAGTCCATGTTGTGGTCCGAATTATCTATTCAAGTTCAAACCGTTTGAAGTTTGACATGCAGGTGCTTTCAACTTTGAGACACTCTGCGAATGCGCCGCTGGAATACCGGTTGATCAATAAAGTTATTTTAGAAATCTTCAGTTCAGCGAAGGATAGAAACCACTAGTTTATTCATATGAGACCATCTCGAATACTCTGAACTTCAGACCACAGCAAATAGGTTTACGCAAGAAAAGTAGGCGCAAGTTTTGAAATAATGCCGAGCATATCGAATTTGTTTTAAAGTTTACATGCTGTGCATCGTTCAAGAAAAATTCACTCCACACTGACTAACGATTTTGGACTATAGTATTTTGGATAACACAAAAAACTAACTTTAACTTAACGCTTTACTGAGTAGCGAATGTTGGTTTAATATTTACCACATCGATTATTTGCTGAAGAGTCAGTCCAAAGCTAATCACAACCGGTTCGGATTCGTTGGCAACAGGACGCTCTAATGGGTTGTATTTGTCCAGCAAGAAACCTAGAAGCTTTCTCTCGTGAGGACCGGCGTCACATTCTGGAAGATATATATATAAAATAATTTATTTCAGCATCTTTCGGATATGTCTTGGAAAATGGAATCAACGTTGCGAGGTACCATAAGTGTAATTTGTCTAACTTCTAGTTATTTTTCGTTTTATGGACACATCTCAGTTGCCATGAACGGTTTAACAGAACACCATACTTCCTGATAACCAAATAGCAAATTACCCTTCGAGGAAACAGTACAAAAGAACTTATTTAAATCACTCTATTTCTTACTTATTACTTCATACTCTTATCTATCACTGTGTACGCCAATCCAGAACATGTATCCTGGTACCATGCAATAATATCTACGCCTGTAAGTTAACAATTGCTGTGCATATACTATGTAACAACGTTCGCCGGTAGATAGGGGATTCCACTGGATCTACTCTTGAAGGTCTTCAAAACTTGTAACAAACTGCCATGAGTTCTAATAAGACATCAAGTAGACAATGAATGAGGCTTGACATAACCTCCTTGGTAAACATCAACTAAAACTTTCGAGGACAAGTCTTAATGTTTTGTACCGAAGTTTTAATCCTTAATTAGGAAACCGAACACCCAGGGCATAGTCTGAAATCAACAATGGGCTATTTTGAGGGGGATATTCCTTGTTTCCGAAAGCTAATCGTATTTCTTTTTTAGAGTGCTTCTCCTCAGCTGAACACTCTGGGTGATCACCCCAGTATCAATCAACTCGGCGCCCGACAGTGTCTTATATCCTTCCTCTCGTAACAGCACTTGATCCTTTCAATGATTCTTAGATCATACTCTAAAATTTTCTAAAAACTATTAGTGATAAAGTCTTCAAGGCGCAATACCATAAGCTGGATATTGTACAGTAATTACTCCTAACGGCCTAATTACTATTATACGAACAATTGGAGTTGAGATAAGAAGTCGGATTACAATGGCCAAACTCCGCTTCCTCTTTGACGGATCTGAAAGGCAATTTTTCAAACTACCTTTTTTAAAAATCTTGGTAGCAGGACAACACGTATACAAAACGACCTTAGACCAACAGCTTTGCCAAGACGCAGGTACTCGATTGCTTTCATTTGTTCCTTTTAGTCTTTAAGTCTTAATTACAATAGAACGTAGAATAGCTAATGGTCAAACATGTTAGCTTCGAGAACGCTCTCAAGTACCGGAAGCCGTAAGCACAGATTATATGTATAACATCATTTATGTGTACATCCTTGGCAATTTCTAAGAAATAACAATTTCATGTAGCGCGTGACACTGAGTGGAGTTTCCTGAAGCAGGTAAATCCTCCGCGAGAGCGACGTAAACAAGACTTTGTGTGCAGTAGTGATCAGAGCCCAGGTTGGGAGGAGAGAGGTGGGTATTGGTTCTTAAACCCTGGTTTACGAAGGGGACGAGGGGTTTGGGTCTACATCTCATATCATTCGCTCCTCGTAAAAGATTACATAGAAAAACCATAACTACCTCAGACTGCCTGGTGTGCACGGTAAGTTATTCTCAAGTATACTAAATATTCACGCTTTTCCTGTGCAAAACTGAAAACTTATCTGAATATAAAAGATTCTAATGCATCAACTGAATATAACTACTGACTGAATCGTTGTACATGTAACAGTTAGTTGAACATCTTGAATAGGCTGGACGTTTTGCTGTTGTTCATATTTTTAATGAACGCCCCTTGTAATTGTGTGATGAATAAAACCAAGAAGCACAAGTACTGTCGTAATTCAAGTCTAACAAAACGAATCGACTACCATAATCTATCATTCTAAATATCCATGGGGCAAAATAGTCCAAGTTCAACGAAAATAGTATTATTGCAGTATACTTTTTTCGTTGTAAGTTTGAAAATAAACTAGTACCTTTGTTGCAGAGGAGAATGCAAAAGACGGAAAAAAAGAAGGCCTTCGCTATTGTACTACGCATATTTCGCGAGTGAGCACGTAGTGGAAATGGAGGTTGCGGTTACTCGCATAAATATTTTTTCCTGTGAACGAGTGTTACTAGCTTTTTCAAGGACAGAGGTTTGAGTGGAGGAGCTTCTGGAAGTTCACTGAACAAAGCACAACTCTGCTATGCGAAGATCAATGATACCTAGTTGCCGCGCGTGCGCATGACAAAGTGTCACGGAGTTTCTAAGAAGTGTTATTGGACGTTTTTTAATGTCAACGTTCGCAGAAACAAGGTGTCACGGAATCCTAGCAAACTCTAGAGCAGAATAATTAAGAGAATATGAATAGTTGTGGAGCTGGGAATGCTGAGAAGGGAAATTGACTTCTGCGTCCTAGAAACGGCAACGTTTCCACAAACATACTGCACTGTACTAACAATCAAATCTATGAAAAGTCGATACGTAACGTAATCTCGTTCCAGTGCCCAAGTAACAAAATTGCGCACTCCTGGTATACTAATTTGGGACATATAATTAATACTGTTAGAATATTTGGAGTATACTTTTATCATAGTGTTAGTATACTTAAAATATCCTGCAGTATACTTCAAGCATACGTAAGTATACTTAACTATAGTAAAAGTATGCTAGCACGTACTTAAATTATACTGACATATACTTTAGTATACCTAAAGTATACTAAAGCATACTTTAAGTATACTAACAATATGCTGGAAGTATACCACAAGTATTTTAACAGTATTAAGTATATGTCCCAAATTAGTATACTAAGAGTATGCTAATGCTTTTACCTGGGTGAATAGCAAGCACCACAATTTATTTCGTCACCAACACGTATAGAATTTAATGCATATGTTGAATAATCTTGGCGAAATATATAAATATGATTAATAAAAAGTTCATGTTTATGGAACTATTGAAACTTGGTTTTACGGTTAAATAATAGAGTTTAAAATAAATAAATGTGGGGCAATTTTCAATAAGTAAAATTGTCCATTAGTTGTTTAACCTCCCGTCGATGGGAACATCTACAGAATGCTGCATTCCCCTAACAGATTCGTCGGAGGTAAATTGAAGGGCTCTTTTGATATCCTGTCCTAAGTAACTTAGTTTCCGACGGAAACCTTTCCTCCCTCAAGCAAGTACCTCCCTTTATCAAAAGGTTTTCGGTTAATTCGCGGTGATCCGTCTTCTTAACAAGGTTTATTACCTAACGATAAATGGTAGGTTTCTGCTAAATGTATCGGTTTTTCCTAGCAACTATATAGTCCATGATATGAATTTTTTCTTCTTCGTCATTCTCTGTTGCAGTATAATCGCAGAAATATCGGAAGTTCTGGGAAACTATGCTGGAAAAACAAACCTACTCCGGATAAATTTGAATAATGTCTATTTCACAGGAGTCTTGAAGTGTTATGTTTCACACAGTATACAGTAACACACGTGAAACCTTCATCCGTTTGTATTTTCCTGAACGTGTACAAAGGGCATGGGTGTCCGTATTCGCGATTCCTCATGAAGTACCAAGCATAATAGGGATCTGTCTCGTAAAACCAGCGACAAATAAGTCAAAGAGCCGAAGAAAAGCTACAAGGTATAACTTAATAAGGCGTTTCAAGTGATGCGTGTGCCTATCAAGATAGTCGGTGACCTAGCGACCGCCACCCCCAACAACTCAATTCGTTAGGCATGACACGAACCGTCTGAATGTCTAGATGTCAGTGCCCTGTACAATCATGTCAGGTACAAGTGACGCCACTGTCAAAACAGTCTCAAACATCCTTAGTTCCTAAGTTGGCAAGGTTTTCGGTTTTAATTCCTTGAAGCGGCCAGACATGCCCATAATGCATGTCGTCCACTTGAATGGTTGGAGGGTGCATCCCGAACATTGAACGACCAGCACAATTGCGAGCTATAAGAGGGCTATCGTCTAACTTAAGTAAACTGCGAATATCCAACGACATTAGAAAAGAAGTACACTCCAAATTTACACATTACAATTGCATGTTTTCATAAAAAAACTTGAAAACAGGACATCACATCTAAAGCAAGTTTTGAGGGGCTTAGCACATTGTTGTTATTTCCTCTTAAAATAGTATGTTTATTTCCTCGTACTCTATTATGGCCGTAGGTTTATCGAATTGAACGAAAACCGGTAAAAAAGAAATTAGAAGTCTCTGGGTACGTTAAGTATGCTGTGAGCATTCTTTTTTGAGAACACGGCGTCGTATGCTACTTGCGAATAGCTAAATAAGAAATCGCTGTAATAGTATATATGTCCTCTATAAAAAGTGAATCCTGTAAGATAATAGATTCTTATTTGTAGCGCAATCGTAAGACTAACATGAACGCAAAGCCCATATTCCGTTTTTGATTTTCGCTAGAGCAAACGGCGTCCTCCTGTCCTCAGGAAAGTGCCACGGAAGTTTACCCTTCCCCAAAAATTTATGCGTTTTTGTCCCGAGGGGGCTAAAACCGACCAGAAGGATGGCCTTTTGAAGTAGTAATGCATTTACATAAAGAAAAATTTTCATCACAGCAAAAAATAATTTAGTAATATGAGTAGTATAATAACACGAAATCAAGCAGGTCTGCTTGAAACTGTGGCTAGTTAGTGTTTTAAGTATAAAGTTGGCAAACTAGCTCAGATGCATTCGTCAATACCCTTTAAAACGATCTACTTAATGATCTGAAAGCAATCTTTGCAACGAGCGTAAGCACTTTTTTTAAACCATTTTCTTACCATTAACGCAAAATACCCTGTATGTCTATGTTTAGAAGGAATTAGTTGAGTAATCGTCAACAAGATAGCGCGGGACTGCTGCGACCCAAATACGACGCTGCAGCCGCACAGGCGGTTACGGACAACAGATCAATGACTTTCATTACTTCCTTGCTCCTTCTACTTTAGCACCGAGCTCTAAAACATTCCCCCTCTTTCTGTAAAAGCGTCCTAACAGTCTTGCATTCTGCGTGGCTCTTTGTTTGACTCTCCTATAATATGATAGTATCCCATGATATCACACAACACTTGATATTCAGCACTGTGTTTCCCAAGGAAGGGTCTTAGAGGATAGGTTGAAACAGGCAATTAAAAGGGTTCATACATCACCAAGTCTTAGCCCCAATAAATCAGCAACGTAAGCCTTCAATATCTATGAACTGAACTTCGGTGTTACAGAAGAAAAGGACGGGCAGCATTTCCTTTGATGTGACTCTTGATATGACTACGTGAAATTCGCAGCAGTCATGCACAAAAACTAATATTTGAGCTCGGGCTGGCGTAGCACTTTCTAAGAATTCTCCGCCTATTTGTATTAAAAATACTACACTACTGATATTTCACAACAACGAAATGATGTTGGTAAATTTTCATTTTATACATGCTTAGCTTTTTATGAATTTGACATGGATGAATTAAGGTTCAGAACAATGAAAACCTGAAAACTTTTTGGTATCCCAGACACCGTGGGATACGATAGAAATGTGTAATTCTGAGAAGGGTAAACTGTATACGAGTAAGGCGCACGGGTACACGCGGCTAAATGGGAAAAGATCAATAAGATCGTGTAATGAATGTTATTTTGTATGTTAACCAGAAGGCATGACGGCGCTTCCAGCGGGGAAAGATATTGAAGCTTAATATTTCCATGTCAGCTTCAACTAAAATTTGTTAAAAAATTATTAACTAGGCATACATTATATTCTTTCGTATATTTTAATAACAATTTAAACCTGTGTCAGTAGTTACTCCAAATGAATGTTGAGTATTGAGATTACTTTGTTTATAGTAAGTTTCCCAGCCAAAATGTAATTAAAGATCTTGGTGGTTCATGTTACCAAGACAGGATAAGATTGTAGATAAGTTCGTTTCCGACTTGGATACGTAGTAAATTTTTTACCCTTCAAGTACGAGATAAAGCTTGCATAGCAACGTATCGGGCGAGAATCTGTCTGAAGCACAGGAGTGCAGCTCCACAGGCATGCGCGGTGAACGGCATAATCGATCCCCTGCTCGTCTCACTGCATTGTATGTGGTCAGTCCGCCGCTTAACAGCGGGCTTCAGCGGACGTTTACCAATCGACCACGAGTAAGTAACCAAAATAGGTAGAAAGTCCCAGCTGATAAATCTGGTACTCCTGAAGAAACTTATTCTGGTCTGAATCCCGTGAAATGACAAGCGTTGCTATTCGTCGCAAGTCATTTTTGTAAACACAGGTCACCAGTAACTGGAAAAGTTATTTATGGGATCTCTAGTGTGACACTACCAAGAACTAAATCGTAAAGCATTATTTCCGCTGAATCTAGCACTACTGTTATTAGTGACGATCTCAGAAAACTTGCCGACCTCTAGCGTTTCTGTGCTACTGATGACTCCATAAAAGGTTGGTATCCTGATACGAAAATATCATTAACTTAGCATTTCTTACTATTAAAGGCCCCATCCTTTGTTACACAGTGAATTATTTTGTTAAATGTCCTCTACAACTTCGTATCTTACCTAGGGATCTGCTTAGAAAGTAATCCTTCTGATACCTCGATCGTTGCTCGATCCAGCTCACCATGCACGCAACTAGGGCATTCGTCCTCTATTTGATCTTCACTATATGGACAACACTTCCCCAGAGTAAGTGAACAGTGTCGAATTATATTGCACCCTCGCATTCTGCTTGACTGCCTTACCTTCGGATACTTTTTAGACTTAAAAAAAAAACAGCAGACCCTTGCTAAATATTCAAATCATAGATATGTTACTGGGAAACAAAATATTTTCCTGAAAACGTTTTAAGGCAAGTTTATGCAAGTTTTGGCTTCATATATAAGATCGGCTCTTGGCGAAAAAAAAATACCAAAATAGCGCACAGCCTAGTAGCAGCACAGCTTGATAAGTTTTCTTAGGTCTTGGATAACAGTACAGCTAAACTTCAGGGACGACCTGATTGCGGTTCGAAAGTAAAATCGTTTGAAGGGAAGAATTTTTAAAATGAACTTAGGCCAGAACGATGGAAAATATTAAGAATTTTTCCTTTCAAGACGGTTTTTCCCGTAAATTTTCGTTACGTGAAGGATTTGCAGGATGTGTGACATGCTAATGTATCACCCAGTGAGCTGCATACCGTTAGATAAGAACTTTTAATATTCTCATTATTTAAACTTGATAACTTCTGTTAACTGAAGACGAAAACATCGACAACTACTTCTCCAGAAGAAAGAGATTCTGTAAAACTGATCGGAGAATCAGCAACATTGAAAATGCAACTAAGATATGACACGTCTGACAGCACTGTATATCGTACGTCCATGAAAGATGGAAAGAATTACTGAAGTTATCTACTAAATTAGTCTTACTTTTTCGGACCCAGTAACTGCAAGCGAAATTTTATTGAGTACCAATAATGAACTGCATTTTACAGTTTTGTTCAGCATTTGAACACTTTCCCGCTTGAATGTTAAATGTTTTCTCCCGACTTGGCATATAGACTCTACAAATTTGATCGAAGTTCTAGGAAAACGGGCTCAAAAACATGATAGAAAAGTAGTTAAAATAGTAAATTCGGTGCCCTTCGTTTTCTGAGTTGGAGTAATCAGAGATGAAGGGGTAGAACTAGATGATTACAAGTGTACATGCATTTGTTCAGGAGGCGGTGGCGATCTGTTGTTCGAAACGCCCACTTCTTGTTAGCCATTGTGGAGCACTAAATCCAAACTTTCCTTTAAAATAAAAGGATGCCCTGTCGGGCACTTAGTCAAGTTTGCTGCCGACTTGCTGTCCTGAAGTAGGTCTCTCAAGGTCTCTTTTATTGAAATCAAGCTCGTCGTATAGTACTCGAGCTCGAACCAACTGACGTTAGCTTTGGGTTAGGTCATAGTACGGCAAATGGGCACATAAAGTTTTCTTTCTCATGACTGTGTTAATCTTTTTGATTCATAAAATATCATTCTGGACAAGTTTGATGCTTGTATTCAGACGTTACAGAGAGAAGAAACTTCTTGGTGTCATACTATCAAGTACGACGGAAATAATGGACTAGGAATAACGCCTCTGAGGAACTGTGGTTCTTAAAGAAGTTATAGTTTATAGCTAACCTATTATTGAACTACCTAATGGTCCTTTCTTATGTGTCAAACATAAAGTTTCCCCGGACTAACACTGCATCTATGGTACAAATACAAAGTTCCATACAATCTTACGTGCGAAAAGTAACCGCATATGAGAATGTCAAACTATGTATCCATGAAGGTTCTATAGTATCTCAGCTGTAGCATTACCTAGTGCAGTTCCTACTCGTCATCGATTGGGAGTGTATGATACTTCACCAATTAGCACTTGGGACTTAATAGCTCATAGTATTTCATTCATGGTCCTTTGTTTGAAGCTTAGTGGACCCGTGTATATCCCCATAAAAGCAGGTTTACTGACGAAGGATGAATTGTGCGGTTGAACTATAGACAAGCTCAAAGCTGCTTTTGATGAGATGATGTTTAAAAGAAAATCGTTGTCTGTAAACGATCCGTGAGGGTATTAAACTGGTTTCGTCTATCTGGACAACTCACTTTAATCGAGTAAATCGTCAAAAGAAGAATCTAAAAACCCCAGAGCAAGTTACTTTCACTGTGGCGATTTTTATTCTTCCGCTTTTCTAAACTCGTTTCAACGTTTGTATTTTCTAAGCTTTGTACCCTGCCTGGTTTTAAGGTCTATAGACTACATAATATGTTAAATGGGATAAAACACAAGTAACATCGGAATTGGAGTGGGGATATTGGAACATGGCTCGTACCCGTGCTTGAAAAAGCTTTGACTTCTGTTACCTCGTATATGGTGATGCACACCGCTGATGTGGTCTGAGCATTCGGAAAATTCATTCACTGAAATAAGGTCTTTAGAATTAAATGAACAAACTAGTGGGCGAGAAAGAGCCCCCTCCCCAAGATTGTAGAAAGGCGCTTTTAGAATGAACATGTCTTCTACTGCAGCGCTCCAATGGGAACAAGAATGATTAAGAGGACTTACAGCATTTGAAGCTCCTTGACCTCGTTTTAACCTTGATTCCACACACAGTAGAAGGTACAGTAGAAGGTAAACCATTCCAGAGTACCTTCCTATAATCTTCACGGGAGAGGGACTTCCTTTGCTTACGACTGTATATTCGTATTGAGGTGGACTACTGTGTGACTTTACTGACTAAAAGAAAAACTTTGAACACCATGCGTCAGAGAGTAGCGACACGTATGAAGATGATAATAAAAGCTCAGATCCACTTGATTGCATTCCCGTCTTTTGCATTTACGTATCGTTGAAACAACATAGGCATTATATTATAGGTAGTATTAGGAATGACTTGTGTGCTTACTTAGGTGTAAACAACCAAAGAGAATTTGTTTCGGTGCTGTGACACGAAAGAAGCAGGTATTTCTTCACTGGTACCAATTCTAGCTCGGTGGGATCATAACTGTATTAAATGTTTTAACTTTCAACTGAACTCCCTTGGAATTATTTAACTACGCACAACGTAAAACTAAGCCGCATGACAAAATAGCAACCTCTTAGACGATGTTCATAAACGGCAGTGTTGAGAGTTTTGTACCCTCAGGCTTGAATCAATACAGCTCCGTTTCGGTGCTGAGCTATTGATGCAACGCTGTCTGGTGCAACTGCAAATAAGCTTTCCTTATGGCCAACATCCCAGTACCTCCAACAATAGGGTGAAGTGAATGGAGTTGGGTAAAGCAATCCTGCTAGATTCACAAGAAGTCGTGGTCATTTGAGTATTGATCGATGCTCACATTTCGGGGAAAGGATACTCAAAACCATCGAGATCTCCACTCCAAGTTTAAGGTCAGCAGTAAAAATAATGTCCAAGTTTCTCTGCAAGTCACCACTTTTCATTTCATTCAATGCCACAATAAAATTTTATCTGCCTAAAGCTAGCTATGTTTGAACAGTTTGTGTAATTAAGATTTCTTTTCACATATCACACACACACAGCTTTCTCCGTACAAGTCAACCATCGGTTTAACACCGCACTATATATAATGTTCCAAGTTTCCTGTTTCTGACGTCTCGCAACCCTTTTATCAAAAAGTTCATCAGTTCGGTTCATATGATTAACGCTTGTAGCTCGCAGGTAGATTTACTTACTAAAAGCACGTCATATCAAAGAAAAGGAAAAAGAATCTTGATAAGATTGAAGTTTGCTACTTATATATGAAATATTTGCCAAAGAACCTTGAATTGTCTGTTTCTGGTTCGGGGAGATCATTGCGCTTTAGCCTCTGGGATCCACAGATGGATATGTAGTACTTATCATTTTCATTAATCGTAGGGAGGGGCACGAAGAGATGTATATATCATCATAGTTCACATCTCAGCTTTCTTTCGTTGATACTGCCCCACATTCTTTACATAAGAAATAAAGAATACACGTATGCCTGATAGATGTTCAAATGCCTGTGCGTAGTAAAGTTTGCTTAGGCGTATGAATGATGGTCGAAATATATGTACTGAACATACAGGAAAACCCGAAAGCTTTAACTTCTACTCGTATTTAAATAATTAAATTGTGGCTACAGGTGATACAGTAGTAGTGTGATATGGCAGTAGCGTGGTATTGAACTTGAAACGAACTATTTACTACGCTTTATGCATGACTACTTTGCCGAAAGAGCTTTAATACCAGTACTCAAGTTTTATATAATCCTTCCAGAGTCTACACAAAAATAATGAGGAAACGGGATAATAGAACAGCAGAAGGGTGGTGAAAAGAGCTACGGGATATCTGAGACGGTGTTGAGAATATGTTATTCTAAAATTTCGCTGCAGAAAATTCATAGGCACATTGAAATTGAAAATGACAGAACTGACGCTGTTGCCGCTTTGCTGAACAAAACTTAATCAGCTCGGAGGTACAAGGGACTATGCAGCAGAGCAAGGATACCGCTCGTGATAGAAAATCAATATGGAGCTGCATGGCGCAACGTTTCCTTGTTTCTATCATACTTTTCACAGAAAATCCCTAAAGAAGCCGCTTACAACGCTGCAGTACAAGAAGGATAAAAGTTGTCTTGCCATTTCTGAGAAAGTTTTAGCTCTTTTGTTGTCGTAACGCTTCATCTTTTGAAACTTTTCAATTTTTGATAATTCAAATTAAGCAGTTTCACCCATCAAACTTTTGTATATGATCTTAAATATACTACATAATTTTTTACAAATCTTGAGTCTTTAAACAAAACCTCTAATACTATTATCCGAGGGAAAAATCCATTTACGTAAACAAAACATAGTTTTAGTTTACTTTTATGTTCAATATTCCCGACGCATAGTTTTAGTGAAAACATTGCTGCCGTCTTTTCTGGACACATACAGAAATAATGGTTTTTGTATTAATGGATGAAAACTTGTACTGGCCGCAATAGGAACAGAGAACACGAGCCTTTTTGTGCCTTTCCCAACTTGGACAACGTAATTGGGCGAGGTGCCGATTCAGTCACTAACCGTATTCTTTCGACTGAAATTTTTCTGTGTTGGCGTTGAATGTACGCGACCAGTCAATTAGTTCGTGCATGACCACGTTCTGAAGTGTTTACTACTCACCATAGAACGCATCGATTAAATGCAAGACAAGGTTCCAGTAATGTGAGGGGAGAGCAATTCCCTTCTCCTTACGCGTTTTTGGGGGACGAAAGATCGGGTGCAATCAGATTAATTAGTATTTATCAGACAAATTAATCAAGTTGAGCAAGGGGTGCAGTTCCTCCATAGGAAACCTCCCAAGTGAATTAATTATTTATACTCATGTTATTTATTTTCCTTGTGGTATTGTGTGCCGATATCAGATATATTACCTCGTTATTTATTAATGACTCGAACTTTGTTCTTCTAGGATCATCACAGGGTGCATATGAGAAAAAACTGCTCCATCATTTGCTTGACAAATACAACACCCTGGAAAGACCGGTGGCCAACGAATCAGAACCAATTCAAATTAGTTTTGGTATTATTGTTATGCAGATTATTGATGTGGTAAGTAGTCTTTTCGATTCAAGTCTACTAAATAACATTAACATTTTGATACAATAGACTCCATCTAAGCTTTTTATCATAAAATCTATTTTTGTACTGTTTTGGATCTTAACATTTTTTTTTTACTTTCAAAGGATGAGAAAAATCAGCTGCTTATAACGAACATGTGGTTAAAATTGGTACGTAACGCACTTGATAATCATCACAATCACACTAAATCGATAATACTTAGACTTTTTTTTATCTCAAAATTGAACAACGGGATAATTTGCTTTGTGGATAGGAATGGAACGATTACAACTTGCGATGGAATGCGTCTGACTTTGGTGGGGTAAAAGACCTGCGCATTCCGCCTACGCGTATATGGAAGCCGGATGTCCTCATGTACAACAGGTAATGGGATTCTTAAGAAACTTGCCTCCGCACAAGTGTTATGCCGGTGAACAATACTCTAGTGCTGATGAGGAATTCGACAGCACGTTCCAGACGAATGTGGTAGTGCGCAACAATGGCAGCTGCTCGTATTTACCGCCGGGCATCTTCAAAAGCACGTGCAAAATCGATATTACTTGGTTTCCGTTCGACGATCAAAGATGCGAAATGAAGTTTGGCAGTTGGACTTACGGCGGTTTCCAGGTTAAATTTAAAACCCTTCTCTCATGGGAAACATTTGCCAATAAATGCACTTTTACTGTTTAGTTGGATTTGCAGCTGCAGTCTGAAGAAGGGGGCGACATAAGTACTTTCATTCCCAACGGAGAATGGGAACTTCTGGGTATACGATTTTATTCACCAAGTTCAAATTTGCTTCAAATAATAGCATGGTAGCTATCCGATTTCAGAATCAAAGCATCCGCTATATGTGACGGATTTTATTAGTATGTACTATATCAGTCGAACAGCATTGAAATCTATGATATAGCAGCTTCACAGTAGTAGTCAGAGGCATTCGAAAAACTAATGCACAACTTGCCTGACTCAGTGAAAAGAAATCGTACGATGTAGACACTCACCTTAAAATTCCGTTCAACACTATAATACTAAGATGTTGGCTTGATTCTTTGAATCTTCCCTAAAATTTGAGAGATCAAAAGAAGTCATTACGCTTTTAAAAGCACCGCATTTAAGACCACATAAAATACGTCGAAGCAAAATTTAATGAGACAGCCATAAGAAAATTAGCTGCATATATTGAGTTACACTAGCGCTATGAGTTTCTCCCAATCAAGTAGAATTTCTTAGTGGTACCGTCAAAGCTGTTCCTGTTAATAGCAGCCACACTAATCGAGCATCAGTCAGTGCAAGCCTTGCAGATTGACACAAGAGCCCATGTTCCATTCTAATGTAATATGCTGACATACGAAGGATAAAAATAACTCGAGCTGAAAGTCGACACAGCTGCTAAAGGTTAAAGGGTAGTTTCTGCCTCACGAGCACGAATTTGGCTTTTTCTGCAGTACCGGACACTACTGGTTCCACATAACGAAACATCCCTGCTTTCCTTGAAACTACTTCAGATAAAGGACATAAAGGTCAATCCCCTTTTGCCGATCACTTTCGGAGTTCCTAAATGTATCTTCGAATGCTTATAAAACATACCTCTCTTTAAAAGTAGCTTTTGGTATGAAAGCTTTCTTTAACCGCTAAAAAAGAAAATATGCACTAAAAAGCTCCATAAACTTAAAAGGGAAAGGCGCTCTCTCTGATGCTCGTTTACAGGCTAACTCTAGAGGCTTGTGTTTTTTCACTTTTTTTTATTTGGTTGGATTCACTGGCTTCTTCTTGTCTCTTTCCCCTCTATGGTTGCCTGGAAGCAGACTGAAGAAGCGATTTGCATGTGGCATGAGACCATAAGAAAAACGTTTGATAGCAGTCTATAAAGCAACTGAGCATTTAAACCCATATCCTGTTTAAATTACGTTCCTCTTCTTTTGGGAATTGAATGAATCAGGAGTGCCCGGTAAGCGGAATCTGAATTACTACGCCTGCTGCCCTGAGCCTTACGTGGACGTTGTCTTCACCATTATCATACGACGACGAACCCTCTACTACTTTTTCAACTTAATCGTCCCTTGTGTACTTATTGCTTCTATGGCAGTTTTGGGATTTACTCTTCCACCAGATTCTGGAGAGAAGCTCTCCCTAGGTACAGTATTTCTAAGGCTTTGAGGCATTATACGACGTAAGATGTTGACGCACACTTGCAAACAGAGACATCACTATTAAGAAGTATTACAGTACATTGGAAAAACTGACAGTTGTCTGGAATTAATCTGAAACAATTGATGAGTGCATGTAGATATAGTTTGTTTTCTTTAAGTGAAGCAGCGTTATCGTAATAGAAAAAATTACAGGAGTTCCTGGGCGACGTAATGTGAAGAACTACTCCTGCTGCGATGAACCCTACGTGGACGTTACATTCGTCATCTTATTGCGACGTCGATCTTTGTTTTATTGGTGTAATGTAATACTTCCCTGTGTCATGATATCCTCCATGACACTCCTAGCTTTTGCTCTTCCTACCGACTCTGGCAGCAAGCTTACTCTAGGTAAACAAACTCAGCAAACTGAAACATTAGGTTGTGCGAAAATGCTGAGTTTTCTATTGTGTAAGCTACTGCGAAGAGGACTAATGTATTCATTCTCCAGAATGAGCCACGGGAGAGTCATCTTTGCTCAACACTAAACGTCTTTCTTTCTTTTTTCCCTATCCTTGTTTAGGTGTAACGATTTTACTATCGCTAACCGTCTTCCTAAACATGGTAGCTGAAACCATGCCGGCAACATCCGACGCTGTCCCTTTATTAGGTATTGATTGAACCTAATCAGATGAGTTTCCCCCACCACTGTGGCTCAGTACAAAAGGCCAGTCTGTTACAAATGGTTTCCGGAGGAGGGCTCATATATCCGGCGTCCCATAAAAGAACTAAATTGAACCTTCTTCGATTAGGAAGACGATAGATCTCTGCTTCCCCTGTCAACCAAAGATGGCGTTATCTAATACTTCCTCTTGCTCCTAGGTGTCACCGTTCTGCTTTCTCTTACTTTCCTATTGCACAGCGTTAGTTCCACAATGCCACCTTCATCAGAACATCCTCTTATAGGTAAAACGCCCAGAACCTAGTTTTCGTCCTATACCCAGTAACGTATCTTATCCGTCGTCAAGAATTCGCCAAACAAAAGCACGTGTTACTTGGATTCCAGAAGGGGTAATTAATTATTGCTTTTCTGTTTCAGGGTTTGATGCTCGTTGCAGAGACTTATCACGACTGTTAATATTAATATAACAGCCGCTTTTACTGAATGACAACAGAATTGCTTTTTTTTATCCAGGAGTAACGATCCTCCTCTCCTTGACCGTTTTTTCTCTCATGATATGCGATACACTTCCTGAAAGCTCGGATGCTGTCCCGATTCTAGGTTGGCAAACATGCATTTCTATCTTTAATGACAATTTTTGCATAAACTAAGATGACTGTTGCCGGTGAAATCATCTTCCGGATCTTCCAGTATGATAAACTCTTAAATCCAACATCCAAATGCATGAAATTAATATTTTTCACTTTTCAGCTTGCTTCATTTCAGTGTACTTTACAAATTAAATGGTGCTGCCAAAAATGATCGCCCTCCTCCTTCTGGCCAAGTAACACATGGCTAGATGATAAATGGCATGAAGATTAATTCCTCAAATCTCGCCACAAGTAAAACCATTCCGTTTAACGCTCCCCAGTTCTTTGTTGAATACGAGTGAATTATGGCCCCCCATCTAATTTCCTTTGCTCCCCAGGAACGTACTTCAACTGCATCATGTTCATGGTGGCTTCCTCAGTTGTTTCTACAGTTCTCATTCTCAACTATCACCACCGCAACGGAGACACCCATGAAATGTCCCCATGGGTAATCACAAATTACCCATTTTGATATGCGAATCAATAAAGAGTTGACGGGCTTCTTAACTTGAATACTTTAATCACGCAGATACGTACACTATTTCTTCACTGGCTACCATGGATCTTACGGATGTCCAGACCGGGAATTAAGCCGTCTCCAAAATCGATGGGTATCAATAACAAGATGCGCGATATTGAAATGAGAGAGCGTTCCTCGCGGAGTCTTCTAGCCAACGTCCTTGATATCGACGATGATTTCCGCCCGCACAGCTGCACTCTTAGCTCGGCTGGAAGCGGAGTTGGCTTAACTATGACTTACCCCCGGGTAACCACAGTTGGTGCGCCTGTTCAGGGACACGACGAAGCTCCTTCTGTGCATAACTGCTTCGGCTCCCATAGAGAATTGACGGTATTGAACATAGTAATTATCCTGTAAATCGTTAAGGATGAAGGTGTAACCTACACCATGCCATAGATTTTGAAAATTGATATCAAAGACACTAAGACATTTGTTATACAATACTTTCTCTATAACACATACGTTAACAGTATGCTGAAAGTTCGTATAACGAATCGAGATTACATTCCGATAATTCTAGTGTACAGAAAATTGTTTCTTTAGGTAATTTTGAAAGAACTACGAGTAATAACGGAAAAGATTCGCGAAGATGAAGAGGCTGCCGTCATCACCAACGACTGGAAGTTTGCAGCAATGGTTGTCGACCGAGTCTGTCTCATCGTCTTCACCTTGTTTACAGTCATCGCCACTGTAGCTGTACTTTTCTCTGCACCTCATATAATAGTGCCGTAGACTTGGCACAAGCAGCCAACTCATTTTCGGGTATTTTCCCCTATTCAAAGTAGAAATATCAGACGATACAGTTGGAATTGTCGCGGGCTCGGGAAATGTGACTGGCACACCAGTCTTCACAAAGCCAACGTTACTCAAATCTGCTTCCGTTGTCCCCAAAATGTTATTTAATGAAAGGCTCAATTCCGTTTTCAAACCAGTGCTTCCTCAGTCACTGTTTCAAGTTACTCAAAGTAAACCCAACTAGTACACTGTCTCCTTTATAGTATTTCAATACGTGTAGTCTGAGAGTATAAAACTGGACTTGAGAAAGATAGTGTAATACCTGTGAAACAACTTACTAGCTGAGTGTGCGTCGAACAATCACAAGTGAGAAACCGCTGGATATAGGCGATTCCAGTTCTTATTATTTCTTCTTGACATTATTCTTTC
This sequence comes from Eulimnadia texana, assembly GCA_002872375.1. NCBI lineage: Eukaryota > Metazoa > Arthropoda > Branchiopoda > Diplostraca > Limnadiidae > Eulimnadia > Eulimnadia texana. The sequence continues at coordinate 33,993,970 of NKDA01000001.1, read as the reverse complement.
ATTTGACTAGAGCGAGAAGCGGCGAAGTGTTCGGAGATTGTGCAGAATAGTATTGATTTCTACCCCTGGCTCAAAATACTTGCCAAACTTTTGCTCCCGTTTTCGTACTCTTTCATCTTGGTGTTATTCTTCGATAGGCCAGTTTGTTACATTGATTTTGTCTATGCAAAAACAAAAACATATATGATTGAGGCAATTGGCGTAAGTGTCTGTTTCGGGTCACATCATTTCAGTAGTACTCGATGTTTTCTTTCTTATATCCTTCTCCTTTTCTCTTTATCATGCCTTTGTACTATATCAAATGCGATTTGATTCTGTTGTTTTCATAGACAGTCAAGTAAAGGAAACAGTAGCAAAACTTTTCTCTTGAAATGTATAATCATGGTGTTGACAAGGTGTGTAGCCAAGTGCAATACACGGCATTCAAACAAATCGTTACAGAGTACATAAAAATCTATTTCAAATAAAGGATTATTCACGCCAGATCGTAATTACTTTACACTAGTTCCAACAAAATTACAGGCGAGGTTACATACTGTTCTCTGGCATTCAAGGTCGTTTTGGCGTCGACTCAAAGCTCTTTCGGGAAATGCGCATTTAATGATATCTACTCGAAAATAGGTTCCGTTTGTATAGAATTATGAATTCTCAAACCCTTTTTTCGCATTTTGCAGTATCATTCAGTGCCCTAAACCACTCATAAAATGCAAAAAACTGGCATTCGTTTTTCAGAAGCATAACCGAAACTTCAGTTTCATAACCTAACATAAAAATGTAAGAACTTGACGTTCTCCGAAAACTTGGGATTACGATCTAAGGGCATCTGCCATGCGCCATAATCTAATTCACGGGAAAAACTAGTCCTACGTGGTTTATCTGCTGTTGGACCTTTTCACTTCTTTTGGTCGTTCTGAAGATAACTAAGAAATTTAGTAGCAATGTCCTGTGATCTTGACAATTCAACCTCTTTAGCTGCTTAATTGGCACTACTTGAGTTGTCAAAAGCGAACGCTGGGACACGATAAGAGAATCTCATAACAACTTGAGTTTGGCATCCTTTGTAGACACACATATTGTTGTTTCTAAAGGAAAGTTTCAGGTGAGGTCATATGTAAAGGTTACGTTCATTTTGGCTGCTCAGTCGATATGGCTTCCGCAGAATCCAAAAGGGCCCAGTAGAATTTATTCTGCCATCTTTGCTCATCTAAACGTCGAAGCCTCAGACAAAGTCAATCCTTTTATGGATGAGTATAGCCCACATAAGATGAGATCGGGGCTGGCATGCATAGTAAAAATTTCCAAGGACACGTTCGCTAATAAGAGAATGCCAGTGTTTGCCGTAGATTACAGTTTTCTTCGCACTAGCCTGGAACTTTCTGTCTCGAATTTTCAACCCAGGACTTCACATTCTTCAACCAAATTTTGCAAGTTCCTAGAATTTTTAGACAAGTTGTAAGTAAGCACCAGGGTTGAATCAGGTTAAATAAGAAAATAAATTCTGACTTCAATACGATTTTGCTACACACGCTCCATTGATCGCACACCCCGGCAAAACGTGCTAGCATTATCGATGCTGTAACATTCCGTCGAGCCCATCATCTCAACGTCGCTTATAAGATTCATACCAGTAAATGCATTGCTAATACCTTCGCTAATGCAAGCGGCATCAACAACTAAATGGGTTCGTAATGATTGGGCTATAGTGGAAACAGTTCTTTGTTCACATGAACGGACTCTTTACAGGCGAGGGGCTTCATGGCCCTAAGTACAGCTGAGAACAATGCTATCACGATTATGATCATTCCGATAGCATGGCGGAGTTTTACGCAGAGATCGAACCTCAGCAAACCCCCAAAGTATGAGATATAATAAATATGTTAATTTATTTAACATATTTCGCTTGTACGTGTCACACACATACGATTGATATGTAGTTTTATTACTGTTTTTGATTTCAGTTGACAAATTCATTTATGGCGCCAGAAGTGGAATCTTTCAGCTGAACCAAATGTAAACAAATTTGATACAAGAACTGGATTTTCTGAAAATTTTTCTTTTTTATTATATAGTTATTAAGAATTCCTGTTACTTAATTGAAAGAGGAAAAACAGCGCAGGAAAGCAAGTTTGATTTGAAATCCGCGGAAAGTTAAATTGGCATATTTCAAGGAGTGTGTTGGGACAGGTTGGGTTTTAAAAATATGCATTTGTATCTCAGTCAAAACATAAACAAATCAGCAATTACAGGACCCACATTGCTGTTCAGAAACGTTTTTTTTTTCAAACCAAACTCTGACTAGTTTCTTGAATCGTTGCGAACGAAAAACATTTTCTAAGCTGTTTACATGTTCCGCTATCGTCAAGCAAGCCTCCTTCTCATTTGTAATGATTTGAAATTCTCCAGCAGTTTAAGAACAAGGGCCGATAACACAGTTGATTTATTTTCATACAAGATCCGAGAGCCAGATTATTTTACGAAAGCAGTAAAACAGAAAATGTTACATTATTTATGTTTGAGCTTTCATCATGGTGAACATCTTTTGACTTATTTACACTCGGTTGTAGGTTTTGACCCAGTATTATTTAAAACCATTGCAATTTGACTCAAAATTTCAATATTTTCACACTGTAACAAAGTCTAGATATGCTCAACTTGAGAATAGCTTGCATGAGCAATGATCATCTAGGTTTCAAAGGATATCGCTATCTAGTTTGGGAATCCAGAAACCAGCAGAACAAAACAACTCTATCGTACTTTTCTATTACACTGATCTGAGAAGTCCTTTTTATAGACCAAGTTGTTCTTGAAACTGAAATGTGTTAGAACAGCATAAGCTGATTTTCCTTTGAATCAAGAGTCCACTCGGTATACTTAACTGATTACTCTATAACTTGGGAATGTACAATAGTTCAACTCTATCTCCCATTCTCATTCTGTATTTATTCCTGGCTTTAAGAAAACGTAATACAACATTTCGGTCTCTTCTTCCTTTTTCTCTTTTTGCATTGCTGCAAGTGTAGACGAAACTACGAGCCCCCTTTCGCATAAGGGTCGACGAGCGCACCGCGCATGTTCAGTCCACAAGAGCGCGCGCATGTGTTCTGCGGGGTAGGCGATATAGCCAGTGTAACTCTGGAAGGGCGCACAACTGCAGTCGTTTGGTAAGCAAAGTGATTCAACAAAGTTTCCCCTAAAACTGACCCGGGTCAGCTAAAAGTTTCGTCGAATTCAGTTTACCCGATGGAGTGGTAAACTTGAGCCCGACACATGATGCACCGTACACAGAAAACATTCTGTTTTTTACTCGTGGCCACACTGCTGCTGGTCACACAAAGAGGTAAAGAGAATACAGCCTTTTGCATTCAGTTGTTACTGGCCTATCTCGCTTTGTCTGCACAGCTGCCGAGGTTTAAGTGCAGAATAACAGACGTGTTTTGCACTAAGCGTCCAGTAACCGTCATTGTTCTGGTTGACGCTCCGCAAAGAAGGCTTATAGGGCAGAACTCAATAATTACCAAGTCATTTCGCAATTTTTTTTTCTAGTCGACTTGGTGACAGATGCTAAGATAAGAAAACATTAGAAAAACACAATACAGAATCTAATAATAACACTCACAGACTGGCACAACATTCGGCAGAAGTGGTACCATATGGACAAATGACAAGTGGCAAGAAGTGACACGAATGTTTGATTAGAATCACAAGGGAAAAAAGAACATGCCTTTACTCAGCCTTTGTTGTTATTGCTGCTTCGTCTGTTGACTTTGACTGACGGCACTATGCTATTCCACAGTAAGGGACCTTAATCCATTATAGGTTTATGGGTTACATGGCCACTAAATCCATTATTAAAAAAAATTATTTCTTTATATTTGCAGGTCTGTGCTCTGAAGATGAAGAAAGGCTGGTGCGCGATTTGTTTCGAGGCTACAATAAACTTGTCCGCCCTGTTCAGAATATGAGTATGAAGGTTGAAGTGAGGTTTGGACTGACGTTCACTCAACTAATCAGCGTGGTACAATTTATATTGTTAATGTATGTCTGTCTCTTTCTTAATTCATTAATTCTCCTGTAGAACGAAAAAAATCAAGTCATGAAGTCCAACGTCTGGCTCCGTCTGGTGAGTATCGTCCCAGGTTCAGAATACCGAAAGACTGAACTTTACGATACACAGTTATTATCCTGAAACGTCCAAGTTAAGTTTGATAACAGTTTTCTTTGTTTATAGACATGGCAAGACTATCAGTTGAGGTGGGACGTTGCAGACTATGGTGGTATTAATGTTTTACGCCTACCTCCCGATCGAGTATGGAAACCGGACATCGTGCTTTTCAACAAGTAACAATTTTATTACATTAACCTTGGTATCTAGCTCTTTTATCATCTAGTTTAATCTAAAGAGACGTTATTTGAAACCCCCACAAGCTGGGTTTCTCGGCATGGCAACATAGGGACGCAGTAAGACTGCGCAGATCAATATTTGGCCCATCGGGTGAAAAAAGGGGGGGAATCGGGGAGATGTAGTGCTTAGGATTTAACGAGATATGAAACTACATTAGCTAGTATGAGCTGCTGTTATGGTGCCAAAAAAAAGTACGGAACTTGCGATTCCGGTGTCCGGAATCTTGGTTGACGGGGGTTCGGCCTGTCCAATGAAACAGATATTGCCGCGAAACCAACGCCCTGGTTATTGATCGATCCTTACTTCCACTAAGCTGCTTTTACCCCAGCTTCCAACAAAACAGATTCTTGGACAAAGGCTTTCTTTAACTCTAATGAAGCTTAAATAATCTTATTAACAAATTTTTTCTTTAAATGAACGATACAGTGCTGACGGAAACTATGAAGTGCGATATAAATGCAACGTGCTCATCTACTCCTCCGGTGAAGTTCTTTGGGTGCCACCGGCCATTTATCAGGTATGGAGATTACTTTCTTCAAAACCGCTAGTGATGAAAAAATTTTCCAAACAAAAACTATGCTCATTTCGAATTATTTCACACCAAGCGTTTCACGCTTGTATCGATTATGTTGATGGCGTTTTAGCCTGAAGCTTAAGTAAACAGGGAAAGATGAAAGAAGCTAACGGAAAAAAGGCTCTTTGGAGATCAAATTCGCTTTAAAATTTACAAAGTAAGTCGAATGAAGTTCCTTTCATTTTTTGTATATTGCAGAGTTCGTGTACCATCGACGTCACGTACTTCCCATTCGACCAGCAAACGTGCTTGTTGAAATTCGGCTCGTGGACTTTCAACGGAGACCAAGTTTCTTTGGATTTTTACTTGGACAAAAAACATGTGGACCTTTCTGATTACTGGAAATCCGGAACTTGGGACATCATAGACGTGCCCGGCTATCGTAACGAATACAAAGGGAACCCCACACAGATGGACATCACTTTCCACATAAAAATCCGGAGAAAGACTCTGTTCTACACCGTCAACTTGATTTTGCCGACAGTCTTGATTTCGTTCCTCTGTGTGCTGGTCTTCTACCTACCAGCAGAGGCTGGAGAAAAAGTTACCCTGGGCATTAGTATCCTTCTCTCCCTGGTCGTCTTCTTATTGCTCGTGTCGAAAATTTTGCCCCCAACGTCGCTAGTTCTTCCCTTGATTGCCAAGTACCTCCTTTTCACCTTCATCATGAACACTCTGAGTATTTTGGTGACGGTTGTCATCATCAACTGGAACTTCCGAGGTCCTCGAACTCACCGTATGCCAAACTGGATCCGCGTTGTCTTCCTCAAATACCTTCCGATTATTTTGTTCATGAAGCGACCCAAAAAGACTCGCCTCCGTTGGATGATGGAACCGCCGCCGGGCGGCTACGGAGGGTTCGGAAGTTTCGGAGGGTCGCTACCCCCACCCCCTGTGTCGTCCTCGGTTACAGCTGTAGCTCCCCCTCCAGCTCCACCTCCGCCCCCGCCACCACCCATTTCTTTTGGGGGAACTGGGAAACTAGAGGTGATGGAACTGGCTGACTTGCATCATCCAGATTGTAAAATGAGCCGTCAGAACAGCGACCAAAGGGAGAGGGAGCGCGAACAACGCGAACAGGAAGAGCGAGACAGAACAGGCAATCCTACCCGAGACGTTGACCCCGTCGATTCGCTCCTTCTTACCCCTGAAGCTTACAAGGCAACCGAAGCGGTTGAATTCATCGCTGAACATCTTAGAAATGAAGACGAATATATGCAGGTACTTCCATTATTTTGAACTCCATAAGACTCCCAATAAAAAAACATGCGCTTGTCAAACGTCAGAATGACCCTCTGAATAGTGCATGATTACAATAGATTCAGCTAGATAATAGTGTAAAATTGGTCTACTTTCAGGCTGTTCGTACGCTTGAATTTCTAAAGAAATAAGTTATGCAGTATTCAACCCCTTATTCAGTGGGTTCAGTTTAGCAACGAAAGGAAGTTTAGCTACTATTCAGTTAGTGATTCAGAGGGAAGCTAGTGTTCAACTACCTAGGCATTCGGCACTCAACCGTATGACTTTTCTATCGGGTTAAATTAGTTTTAACAAGAAACTAAATTTATATTTCAGATTCGCGAAGACTGGAAATACGTGGCAATGGTGATAGATCGACTGCAGCTGTACGTTTTCTTCGCGGTCACAACGGCCGGAACAATAGGCATTCTCATTAATGCACCTCACATTTTCGAATATGTCGATCAGGACAAAGTTGTTCAAGTTTTTCGCTGGGAAATCACGTGAATCGATCGAAGAATCCTACTAATCCACGAAAACTCTATTTAACGTTCTCTTCATGTTTTATGTGGCTCCAAGGCTAACCTATATACTTGTGAGTTCTTTGTCTGAAATACGAATAACAGTCAACGTCAAACGCTCTGGTTTTCTTTTGACTATTTCACTGTCATCCACTGAATAGTGCTCATAGATTCCCAATCCTACAATTTACCCCTGCTTTTTATGTGTTGCGCCATGAACACTATAAGAGCAATAAAATAGGTTTGGCGCTATTCGAGATCAATCTTTTTCTTCTCAGTTTTATATTGTTCATATAAAAACGTTACTTGAAAAGTTAAAGACTGGATAGCATCCTTCACTTTTACGAAATTACATTCTTGGAACCGGCAACATCCAATCAACGAGGTTCCTAGGAAATGAGAGGTCAAAGCCGAGTCATGCGGTCATGACCTTTTTCTGGACCCTTACGGCCACAAGGTCATTTAGGGGCAGTAATTTTGCAAGGTTTCGTGCAATTTAGTTTCAGGGATCGGGCTTAATACTTTGTGAGTTGTGCTGATATGAAGATGGCGGCTGCTTTCACCTCCTTCCTAATCCTAGTGTTTCTGGTCGGAATCAATAGAGCTGAAGAGAACGCTAGTAATGGAAACTGGAGGATTTGGGATCTGCTGGAATTAATGACTACTTTCCGGAAAGACCATGCCGAGGCGATGGACGACGAATCCCCGAATTTGCTCACAGATCCTGCCTATCTCTACAGCACTTTCTATAAGTAACTCCTAAAACTAGTTCTGTAACTTGCAGTTTTGATAACGAAGAGATATTGCAACGTTCACAGATCCGGAAATGACCCTCGAGCTTCTAGTGGAATGTTGACCGGGATCTTGGATTATCTGCAAATTGAATACAGAATGAGAAAACTGAACGAGAGTAAGTAGAACTTAAAATCCAAACAATTTTGAACTTTAACGCTTTAAGCGTCTTTTCTTTCATTCATTTTTACAGTGAGAGTAAGTGCACAATCAGAAACGAAATCGGACTCGGAATCATCGTCCAAAGAGCTGATTTCTATAGAAGCAAACGAACGATCGAAGCGCCAGTTACCGGTGATGCCATCCTCTCGACAATCGACAGCAATCAAGCCTTACAGTCCTTACCTGGGAGCCATTATTTGGGTTTTCCCAGTTCTTTCATTCACTGTACCCTTTGGAGCCTATTTGAAGCTTTTCGGCTTCGATTTGATGTAAAATTGAAAAGAGCCTTACAATTGAAGTTAACAAATTTAACATAAAGGTCGCACATTCTACTGTTTCATTTTGTTCCTCTGTTATAATTCAGTAAATAAATGAGATAGTTCAGCAATTTTTTCTTTGCATTGCTACTCAACAAAGAGAAGGGACTATTTTTATATTTGAATTACGTTCGTGCAAACGAGCCTCAGAATTCTATCGCTAGATGGCGCCGTTTTAAAACTTGACCTCGAAAATACTTTCATGCTGAGGAGACTTTTGAGTTACCATTCTACTGAAATGTTGGCAGTAATCGTGTATCATCGAGTACCGAACGTACGGAAATCATGAAAAGTGAAATTTCAGATAAATATTCGCCCGAAATATTGCGACCACGGCGAGGGACTAGACCGAGGGCTCTGAGGGGAGAAGCGCGTTCAGTTCTGCAATCTTGATTCAGTATTCTGTGGCGGTGGCTCGGATGAAGTTGTGCGTTTTTCCCCGCTTGGTTTTTCTTTCCCTTTCGCTTCCTTCAAGTTGTGGGAGACAATTTCACTCTGTATCTGATAACTTCCGCAAGCAACACATTCAAAGTACGTAATACTTTCCAATCTTCTCCCGGTTTACGGCAGACGAAACTGAAGTAACAAGTTGTACAACAGTATCTAGTTGTTAAATCAAACAGTAGTTGTATAAAACTTGTCGGCTGTGCAGTTTGTTTAGGAAAAAACGACCGGGACTGTAGGAGTTTACGCAAGTAGATCTGTATTGAGGTCGTGGCGGAATATTTCGAACTTGGACCGGTGCCAAAAAATCGGCTTTGGCCTCTGTGTGTGTCGATATGAGAACGCCCTAGTTGGCAGCGTAAACGTTCACTTCTCTAGCAAATCTCCGATCATCTCAACCGATTATATTCAAAGAAATTGACTTACTTTATCCTGTTAAGTTACTTGAACAGCACGAAAATGGCTTACACGAGGCAGTAGACTAAAATAAAAGCCTTAAAAAACACTTGCCGTACAAAAGGGACTGGCCAACAGCCCGAATAATTATAGACGATCTCCCTGTGCTCCACAGATGCGGTATTGCCAAATTTCGCAATTATTATTTCATTTCTAAACTTCCGACTTTAGTCGGATCGCTTATCGAGAATTACTCATAATGACATTAATATATATTACTGAGAGCTTTAAAAATAATTAGGTTTTAGCGATTAGTGGGAGAAGTGTGTTTTGCGGGGCGAGTGGTACAGTTCGGGGGGATTCATCAAAGTCCGCGGAGAAGGATTAGCGACACGGGTGTCGAGGATATATGGAAAAAGCTGCTCGACTAGGCAAATTATCGCCCTGTTTATTGGTGCAGCTAATCCTCGGTGAGGGTGTCAAATACGCTGACTGTCGCCCACTTGGAAGGGTCACACGGGCCTCGATTTGGCCACTTGTTCCTATGATTACTACTTAATGACCTAGAGATTGAGGCTTACGTGATCTAGGCCTACAACATATCCCCTCTGATGAAAAAAGCATTATTTTTCTATTACGACATCTTATACCAATCAATAGTGGGATGATTGGAGTTAATATAGGTTTATAATTTAACTGAATTAGCTTAATGACCGCCATGATTGAGGCTCGACAGACATTATATATTGAGCTCATATGGTTTTATAATGGCTACTTCGTATCAAGCGATATGTGAATTACGTAAAATTTTTTATCGCGAGCTTTAAGGGGGGAGGGCTAGGTATTTATTAACATCCTTAACCGATAAGGAAATATTGCATCGTTATCGGCTGCTGCCACGGCCACGTAAAACTCGCAGTCAACTTGACTCGACGCCACGTTACTCCAACTGATTCGGTTACAGTTACACAGGCATGACACACTGAATTAAGTCTTCGTCTGCTGCTGTCAACCCTCAGTCGAACAATGGAGTGAACAAGGGGCTCCTTAGTGGAACTCGACAAAATGGGATGCGCCCCTAGTTTGCCGCTTTCCGGCCATGGCGGAATATTACGGATCCGCCACTCCTCGTCCGGATCCTTGGCCTTGGAAGCCTCTAGAAACGTCGCAGCAGACAACAATGGAGACCTTCACTCCAATCACCAGAACAAAGGCGGTATTGATCATTTAACACATTCATTTATCAAATATTCATCTTATTGATTACTATCATTCAAAAATTACATCAAAACTTAACTAATTTCCCTATTTTTTCAGCAGATAGCTATGAGACGCTGAGCAGTGGATCAGCTGTGAATAACCAGGTACATATTTCGCGTTTCTTGATGCATAAATATTGTCATTGATCATTTGTTTGTCATTAGGATGGAATCAGCAAACTAGAAACAATGAAGACTAGACGAGATCCTCTCCAAGTAGGTTTTCTTTTAACTGTTCAGCGCTGTACGAATCATTTTTAATAAGAATACGGAAAGGTTCTGGTGATTTGATTATGTTTTTTTTTTCTGTAGATTTTGCTGTTGTTTGCACAAGATTCGCAGAGCGACGTTTGGACGTGGGCGGCTCGGAAGCTGGGCCATGAAGTTGTTTTACTGACTTGCTGGCAGAGAGAAGAAATCATCAAGAAAATGCTGGATATGAAACCAAATATCGTCCTTATTGATCGCAGGAATCCCGGACGGTCAGCTGAAGCAGATGCCCTCTGCAGGTGATCCTTTTACCCCACTCTTCTCCAGTACAAACATATATTTCATTGGTAGACAGAACATAATGCAGGTTATTAGATTCATTATAATTCATATTATATTCAAGTTGTATTGATCTAGTGCCATTCGGACGACAATCGGCGGACATCCCTGTGTTATCGTCGCTGTTATCAAGAAAAGGTAATTCATTCATTCAATTAAAAAGTCATAGAATTTAGTACTTGTTAACGACATAAAATTAATAACGTTTCTAGTTATTGTTTACTAATTGAGATATTTTTTTATATTATAAATTTAGTGTTATTAGGAGATGGGAGGTAAATCATGGCTGCTTTTCTACACTGGTAGTTCTTTGGCACAGCAAAAAAGCTCACACCTTCATGATTTATTACGTGTCCAATTCATCATAAACCACGAATATATTAGAATATAATCAGAATTTCATTCAAAACTTCATTAAGTATAACGATTTATTCACTTCATTTACGTAATCACCACAGTGTAGCAAATTTAGAGGTTTTCCGTTCCAAAATCTGATCGAATCTTAAAGCTTCTGTGACAAGTCTTATTGATTTGAATTAGAAAGACGTGAGTTGAGTGATTTTAGTTAGAAATAGTTGTAGTAGTTGCGAAACCTTCATTTCATTGTCAGGGAAAGGGCAAATGCAATTGCTTTTCATTAAGGCGTCGGCTATAAGCTCGAGTCGTGCGCCAGAATTCATTACAGCAACCACCGTAGATCAAAAAAGTACATATTTCAAGTAATTCCGGGAAAAATCCTTTTCGTCAGTATTCACTGTTGAGAATTCAATAAAATCGTCCAGTTACAAATTCATTGTTTTCCTCAGTTTTCTTGAGCGGGAAGAACCTTCGGTGCTGCAGTTGTTAGAACTCGGATACAATCGGGTAAAAAAAAAACTAACAAAAACTAACATAAGACATAAAGGAAACTTTAAGTTTTGAAATAAATTTGGTAGGTGTATCCGGAGAGCGGAAGTCTGGGAACGTGTCTCAACGAGCTGGTCGTGCTGGAGTCGAGCGAATTAAAATGGCGACAGAGATCTCAGATGTCCGAGTCGGTTTTAAGTGCGGTGAAAAACATGAGGGACCTGGTGACCATCACCGACGAAGGGGCCAATATCCTTTACGTCAACCCAGCCGCCGAGAAACTCTTGGGACTGTCGTCGCAAGAAATAGTTGGCAAAGCTGTGACCAGTCTGCATAACGCCGATCACAGCCGTTTCGATATCGGGGAAGCCTTCAACCAATCCATCGGCCAGAATAAAGACTGGGAAGGAACGTGTCTGTTTCGAAGAAAATCTGGAGATACCGTGCTGCTTCATACACGGATCCTTCTCTCTCCTGGGACCTCAACGTACGTGCCTTTCTCGATTCTCCCATTTCAAGAACATTATTTGCACAATTTTTGTAACATCAGACACCTCAGTAACTCGCTAGTAAAATTAGAGCTTGCAAGGATGACGCCTAAGAGTTGGTCATTCCTCAAAATGGTGGCATAATCAGGGGTTGTTGACAGAATTCATCCTGCAAGATAGGCTGACCCAAAATGTGATAGCTTCAGGCAAACTGAATCTTTTAGGGGCGTTAAAGGTGAGATTTTTTAAACGGGATCGAAATAGGGGCTACAGACAAGCCTTAGAAAGTCTATACGACCTCAGGCGCAGATCTCCTGGGGGCATTGTAGCTAGCAAACGTTTTTTTCTTCTGCTATTTTTTTTTTCTTTCTCTAAAGCAAGTCTTTTCCCTTCTTTCTTCGGTGTAGCCAGAGATGAGGATCGATCCAATGAAGCACTGGGTTCCATTAATAAGGTGGACAAAAAAATGCGAGTAAATGGATAGGAACCGTCCGAAAGCCACTCTCTCTCTCTCTCTCTCTCTCTCTCTGGCTCGCTCTCTAGCCTCTAAACATTTCAATTTTCTTTTATTTCGATAGCTTTCCTAAGTTGAAGTTTACTCTTATCGACGAATGGGCCGGTCTTTGATACAACTGTTCAATGCCCTGTTGCCGCTTTCAAAGTAACTTCAGTGCTGCTTGCTGAAGATTAAAGATTCTCTATTTCATTCCACAATACAATCAGATTTTGTTTTTCTTAAGGGGAAAATGTATTACGGGTGGAACATTTATTTAAAGTTGAGTTAAGGTTCCTCGAAACAAGAGCCACAGTTTGAAACAAAATCCAAAGTTGGTCCTCTTCGAATGAAACTTTCTTGAGAAAACAAAGATTGGCTGATGAGTTTCGATCCAGTAACCTGAGCAAGTTCGCAGTCCCTCACTTCAACCCGATAATTAAATAAGAGCCAACAAGTCAATGCACTTTCGCTGCTCCACTAGAATCTAATGGCTCCCGATCTTGAAAGTCGAGAAAACATCAGTCTTGAATCGCTTTCCGTTTATTGATATGTTTGTGTTGTTATCGGCAGATCTGGTGCTGCACGACAGGTGACGATTCTGCAGGAAATGCCGAATCTCTTTGGCGAGAAATCTGTCATCAGTGATGTGGCAACAACGGATCCCTTCCCCTTTGGACGCAATTCAGTTCATTCTGCAAGGAAAGCTTCTTACGATGTTCGATCCTTAGGCAATGACGGTATTATTAACATCAAAAAGCCAGTAAAGCGAATAGACTGTGTAGAATTATTGCTCCGCTGCAGAGATACGTAAACTTGAATGCTTTCTTTTGTATCTTCTCATTTACGTAAACAGCCATGCGACGTCAGAGCTTAGCAAAACTTCATTCCATGGCAATAGAGGCTCCGATTACGAAAGTGATTAACATCATCACAGCAGCCCAAGAATCCTCTCCTATCTACATATCTCAGGCTTTAGACAAGGTACGTAACACTCGTAAATTTCAGCAGTTGAAACAAAATTCATGATTTCTATCATTTATCCGCGTTCAGGTACTAGAGATTCTGAAATCTACTGAGCTGTACGCTCCGCAAGTTTCGGATTCAAAAGTGAAAACCGACGACCCTGTCACTACGGATTTGCTGGGAGCTCTTCTCATGGTAAAACTTGGCTTTCAAGATGATTGCTTTCAGTTTCAGCCATCACCCTTCAATTGCAAATTTCACAGCAAGGGCAGCGCACTTTCGGCTACGGGCGGAGGAGTTCCAGCGAATCTACTAGCAAACCTCACGCGGCTTTATATACTCGTCCTCTGCTGCCCAGTTTGACTAACATCAGCACTCCCATACAGATTCGGGAGATCCTGGAAAATGACATGAACTGGGATTTCGATGTTATCCGTTTAGAAAAGCTGACATGCCACAGGTATATTGTTTGATCCAATGGATTCAGTAGGGAAAATACGTTTAATGATTTCACAGGCCGCTTGTCTGGCTGGGGATGACCGTGCTGACTCGTTTCGAAGTGCACCGAACACTCAGCTGCGACGAGGCAACGCTGCAGAACTGGTTAACTCTTATCGAAGCCAATTACCACGCGGCCAATTCCTATCACAACTCCACACACGCGGCTGATGTGCTTCAGGCCACTGCTTATTTCCTGCAGAAAAACAGGATCAAACAACTTCTGGACCCTCTGGACGAAGCTGCTAGTCTTATCGCTGCCGCTGTACACGATGTAGACCACCCTGGTAAAACCAGGTAAGCAAAATTATTCATCTGAGCTTTCTGTCTTATATGGATTACTAAATATTTGCTGGGTATTGTTATTAGTGGATTTCTGTGCAACTCGGGAAACGACCTTGCCATTTTGTATAACGATCTGAGCGTCCTGGAGTCACATCACTCGGCACTAGCCTTCAAATTGTCTCTTTCCGATGATCGTGTCAACATCTTCAAAGGTTCGTTTCCCTACTATTTGTCGTCTGCTCTTGAGAAACGGAGTAACTTTTCCCTGTTACAGGTCTTGATCGAGAATCTTACAAAGTTTTGCGTCAGAGTGTCATAGACATGGTCCTGGCCACAGAGATGACTAAACACTTTGAACATCTGTCCAAGTTCGTCAATGTTTTCACTAAACCTTTCGAAAATGACGATCCCACCATCCACGAAGTAAGTTCATTTGAAGCATTTCAAACCGCAATTCCTGCTCTTTCTACTGAACTGTTTGCATGAACTAGGAAATGGACTATCAGACATTAGCCACTACAGAAAACATCACACTGGTGAAACGAATGCTCATCAAATGTGCAGACGTCTCTAATCCCACCCGTCCACTGGCACTGTGCGTTGAATGGGCTAAACGCATCGCTGAAGAGTATTTCACACAGACGGCAGAGGAAAAAGCTAAAGGCCTGCCCGTAGTGATGCCGCAGTTTGACAGAACCACCTGTTCCATCCCCAAGTCGCAGATTGGCTTCACCGATTATTTCATCATCGACATGTTCGAAGCATGGGACGGTAACGAATCAGCATACTGTTTGTGAATACACGGTAACTAAGACTCTCCATTGACAGATTTTGCTGAAACCCCTGAACTCATCGAACACATGCAGCGCAACTATTACTTCTGGAAGGAGCAGGACGCTCTGGGAGTGACGGGAATACCGTCCGAGTTCACCTCTTCGCAGAGTCCCACTGAAGGTACTTTGCGGAAAACCGACTTCGAGACGCTTACCGAAGCCAAGGAGACTCAAGACCCTTAAAGTCTAACTACTGTACGGTGGTTTCCAAACATCAGTTCTACGCAAAGGGCCTTGTGTTTTTACCGAATTACGCTTATTACATCACGGGTGAGTCTAGCATTAACAAAGGGATATGGCTCTTCGATTCACAGCAGGTCTGTGAGATGCAATACGGAATAAATCACCACAACAAAAAATGAAATGAACTTAGCAAGTCAAGGAGGATACAGAAAACTTATTCTCATCACCTTTTCATCACCCACAAGTATTTTCGCAAGTCCACCCTCTACCGAAGGTATTTCTACGGGAGAAACACAAATTTTTTTGACTAATTAGAGGTTTAAAAAATCTATTTTTTATGAAACTGTGTAGACCTTTAGATGTACAACTATATGTATTGTAATTCCCGGTAAACCAACCCCATTACGCTTATCTTTCGCCTTGATGTACACACTCCAGTTGTCTCATGAGCTGTTTTGATTTTGTTGTTCACTTCCAGTAAGTTTTTGCTGATGATGTAAAGTCGTTTTACCTTTTTCGATTATGTCAAATGGTCTTCAGTGCAGCATCATAATTATGGACGTATTGCTGTTAAATTGTACTTTTTTTAAAAACTCTGAAACTATTTTGGTCGTATTTGGCCCATCAACCAAGTGTGTAATACTGGACCGCTTTCGGAGATCACAATGTTACCCAGTCCCAATGTTCCCTCACAGTTTAGCAGAACCTATTGTGACTCATGTTCCTATGGACAATACAAAACAAAATGTGGAATACCTGTTGCTAATTCTTGGGTGCTAGCAACCATTTGTATTCATAAATGTTCAGACGGACTCGCCCAAGTCCACAGTTGCAAGCTGTGGTCGTAAAACGAACACGTTGCGACTGTCTGCAGGCCGCTGGACGACGACCAGCTCCAGTCGCAGCCATAAGCAAGGCTCGTGTGACCGCTGTACGAGGCAACAATAGACGAGGACTGAGTGTCAACAATATGAAAGCCGTTTTGCATAGCGGCAGCAAGGATATAGCGACTCGTACTGGGATGCCATTTCAACTTCCAGGCTCCCCCACCCAGATTGATTTCACTTAAGTACTGCTTCATATGACGCTTGTCCCACAGCAGCAGTCGTTCATCATAACTGCAAGAAAACGCAACTTTTAGCACTTACATTTGTAAACCGTATATTTAATTTTATGAACAAGATTTACCTTCCCGTTGCGAGTACATGTTCGTCGAAAGGTGACGACTGTATAGACGTGACACCCATCTCGTGAGTGCGATTCGTGTAGAGCGGGCTGGAGTTGGAAGTCCTTGTATCCCAAGAACGGAAACAGCAGTCGTCAGCACCCGAGTAAACGACATTCGCGGAATGACGGTCGAAAGACGCAGCCCACGCTTCGTAGTCATGCGCTTTCCAAAAGCTATCTATCGTGCTGGTCCAGTTGCTTACCTGGAAGCAAGTCAAGTTTCCTAAGGAATCACTCACGATTATTCTGTCAGAGCCAATTTCTTTATCGCAGCCCCTGTTCTCCCAGTCGCAGGATAGAACTAAAGCTTCACTCTGTAGCTTTTGAGTGCTCACAGAAACGAGGCTTGAATCTTTGTCTATGCAGTAAAGATTCAGTTGTCCTAAAGCGTCGACCGCAGCAAGTCCCACTCTGTCGTTCAGCCTTAGACGAGACCATTTGATGTCCAGGATTCCCGGACCTTCGATAACTTGCTGCGAACTGATGTCTCGTTTTTCTTCAGTGCTGGGATCTTGCGGCAGACAATGCAAGGAAATGCGCCCCACTCTGGTGTTGGGTGATGACCCATTCTCCTGTAATTGGTACGTCCCACAGACAAACAGGTGATGAAAGGGCTCGACAGGACAGAACTCAACGCAGTCTGCATATAGACTCGTGTCCCAGACCGCTAGAGTTTTTATAGCACTGGAGTTTTTCCCAGACATTCCTACACGATCTTGGGTATCCTAGAAAGCGAAAGTGGTTCAGTAATTAAATACTTCATCAATTAAACTGAAATGAAATTTTTGAAAAATTTCTGTACTCATTTCCAGTGACGAGAACTGCGGTTCATTAAGTTAATGTAAAACTAAAAGGAAAATTTGAATTCAGCGGCTTAACTTTTTAATGATGTAGTATAAAGAAATATACAAAATAATCTATAATTTAGTCACGCTATTGTTTTTTTTTTCCCCATTCGTGTCATGTTTACCTGATTATTTCACAGAACAAAATAGAATACAAAGTGTTTCCACTTTCAATTTTCCCTGTTCCCTCGAAGAGGGCACTAATTTCCCTTTTGTCCCTTTGCAAAATTTCCCTTTTTCTTCCCTTTCTTCATAAACTCTCCTGTTCCTGCATATCTCCTTCCCTTATTTTTTCCCCTTTGAGATCACTTTTTTCCTTTCTAAAGGAACTTCCCCTTGGAATTTCCCTACTAAGTGTTTACAGTGTAGTGCATCAAATCGCCAGTAGATGACTCTGCTAGTTATTTACACGGGTAACGGTTTGATGAATGAATGCAAAGGTAAAAGAAAGCCCAGCCCTAATTACCTGTCGTTGTCGGGAGATGCACGTATCATTATATCATACAGGCTTTTTCCACTAATTGAACAACTAACAGCATGGACCTTGGTGTATCTGAACAGAAGAGGAAAGATGAAATACCAGAAATAACCCGAAAAGTCATCCACACCTACCCACTAATCAGAGTATATCAAATACCATATACTTTAACTCGGTTTTCTCGCTTTAACGCTGGTGTCTTTCAATGTAGCATGTAGACATGAGTGAAGAAATGAAGAGTGAGTGTATGGAAGTAGTCGTGGCTGCCTGCGAGAAGCATCCGACAAACCACGAGGTAAAATCGTGCGAAAACGAACATCTAACGACTGAATTAATTGTCCACTTTTTTCAGGCAGCAGCGAAGCACATCAAAGAGAATCTCGACAAAAAGTATGGTCCTCCTGGCACTGTGTCGTCGGGGAAAACTTTGCTCTGGAGATATCTCACGAGGCCAGGAATATTTTGTATATGTTTATTAGCAGCAATTTAGGAGTCTGTGCTTGGAAGTGTAGTTAACGTGTAATGACAATACACAATCATTGATACATTTTGCTCCCCAAGTTTTGTTCAATATAGAGTGACGTCCTAGAAGTATATGAACTACATAGAACATTTACTGAAGTTTTCCAAAATCAAAATATAAATCGCAGTACAGCACAGTCAACTCTGTATAGAATAGTGTCCAAAACAACTTTTCTTCCTTCTTCACTCCATTTTGTGAGGGGACGATGGTCGAGAGCCTTCCTGCTCCTCCTCCTTCGTCAAGGGCGACTCCCAACGCTGATGTACTTGAGGTGTGAAGTTTGTAATCTGGACGTGGACGGCCTGGAATTTCTCGTTTTTGGGAGGGACGGGTATTAGCCTGTACGTCACTTCGTCCCCAACCAGAGGAACGTATTCACCGTCAATACTAGGTCGAGCGGGCAAAAATGTCTCGATTAAATTAGTTCAGAACGATTTAAGAGCTCATGACTTACTCAGAAACATGAACAAAGATGTCCGAGTCCCCATTATCGGGTTTGATGAAGCCATGGCCCTTGACCCTGCAGAAGTAGTGGATTTTGCCCTTTTCGATGGGACGTTCGAGAGCCAATTCGCACCTTTCGTGTAAACAAACAAAATTGTTAAAGAAAAATGTCACGCAGCACGATAATTCTAGTTTACATTGAACGGGTCCTAGTGCGTTTGGTGATCAGCGGGCTTGGCAACAGAAAGGAGCGCCCTGGTGAATGGTGCGAGGGACTTAAAGGATTGCCGTCGTGGTGATGTTGTGGATGAGCAGAGATATCCTGCGGAAGAGCCGCCATTTCGCTATCTAAAGTGCTCGTCTTATAAAGAGATGAGTTAAAGTGTCAGCAGACTACAATGACAATGTACTAGTTAATTTACAGCTTGAAAAATCATAAGAATTTGCTGTAAAAATTACCTGAAGATTCAGTGATGTCTTGGCGCAGTCGCAAGTCAACCGTTTGAGAACATCAGAGAATATTGATCGCGATTAGGATTGGCTTAATCAGAATCGATTTCAACAAACTATCGTTATCGAGTTTGTGTTTCGTAATCGATAGATAGTTTATCACTGAAAATGCTGGTTGCTTCCACTCTGCAGGGAAATTCCCTGGGAAAGGGAATATGGGACTCAAAAACGGAAAGGGAAAAGCACGGCCCTCTATTAAAAAAGTAGAATATTACAAAAATGGCGTCTGTCGTCCGTCACGTTGTGTTATTGTCGCAAAGAAATTACAATTGCTTAAGGCGAGCACACATATCGTCATTTAAAAGCAGTTTAAGCCTCGATAAACTTTACCCACACAGCAAATTAGATATAACATCGTTACCAAAGGTAAAATTGACTAAAATTTAACTTGAAAGTACCCTTGTTTTTATTCATTCATTCTCTTTTTGTAGATTCCGGAAAGTGTTGGAGGAAAATTTACGGGATATATACCCATCGGTAAATTTGCAATTTAATATGCTATAGATTAGAAATTATCAAGATTTTTTCTTTAATCGCAGATAAACTACAGATAAGCTACAGCCGAAGCAGTGGACCGGGCGGACAAAACGTTAACACAGTCTCATCCAAGGTTGAAGTTCGTTTTCACCTACAGAGTGCGGAATGGATTCCCGAAAACGTTCGCACGAAACTCTCTCAGGACCTACTAAACCAGCTGACAAAGGAAGGATCACTAATAGTCAAATCAGATAAGACGAGATCGCAGCAACTGAACCTGGCTGATGCGCTCAACAAGCTACGTCGAATGATTTACGCAGCGTCCGAATCACTCGCGCCTGCACAGCCTTCAGCAGAATCAATTGAAAGACAACGCAGACTGTAAAAAATAACTTTTTGGTAAAACGTTCGTGTAAAATACAGTTGTATTTTTTGCATTTTCCAGGCGGGAGAAAGCAGCTCGGGAACGACTGAGGGAGAAAAGGCAGAACTCTTTCACCAAACAAGGCAGACAAGCACCAACACTGGACTGATATTTGCATTACCTTTATCCCCGCATAGCTCCCAATGTTTCAAATAGTCGTTGAAGCTGTAACTTGCACTGCAGCAATAAAAGAAATTTCAGCGTACAAAAGTTTTTACTTTTTCCCCTCTGAATAGGAAGAATACTAAAAATCACAAAATATTTTGGGTGAAGAAGAAAACTCAGGGGAAAAACATCATTTGGCATCACAATATCGATTAACAAGTAATTATCGACTCTAAATTTGCATGACTGATCTGTGTAAACCATGTCACTTGGGGTGGGCAGTTGCTTATCTTCAAAAATATGGGCATAGTATGTTAAAAAAATACACAGAAAATATATATTATTATTAATATTAATCGAGTTTGCTAAAAATCAGTGCTGTCACTTATACTGCCAACGCTCGTATTACTTCCCGTGCGCGGCTTGGCAGGGGAGGGGGCGGCTGCGGGCGTGGCAGGGGGCGTGGTAAGGCGCTGTGGACCTCCTCCTGCTCCGCCTTCGTATTGTTATTGGTTTCTGCTTGGTTGTGGGACAGCCTTTCCGGCTTGGGAGGTCTTGCAGGCTTGGTAGCGTTTTCCGTAGCTATACATTTTGAGGGGGGAAAAAAAATGATATTTATCGTTCTGTAAATATAGAGAAGCTTAAAAGTTTTACTTGGCGTGAGTTCGTCCACATCCGCGTATTCTATGTCGGGATGGTCGACCGAGTTGAGCGTTAGCGGATTCAGCTGGACGATTGAGACGTGCTGCTTGTCTACGCTGAACGAGTGAACCCGCTCGAGGTGCAGCTGACTCTGGGTGTCTGTTTGATGATTTCTCGTCTCGCTACCCTTCGGTGGTTCACTTTCGTTGGCTCCCGTCTGACTGTGGTCTACGACCGAGTTCTTGGCAGCCAGCGAGGGTCTTTCAGGGATCTGCGGTCGCTGCTTTTCCGTCTCGGCGGACGAGGGAAGTTTAGTGCGCTCTAGCGGCGAGGGCTGCACGAATCCGAACAGCGGGACAGCGTTGGGATGAACGGTGGGATTCGACGACTGGTGAAGGGCTACGCCATCTAGCGAGGTCAGTCTGCGATGTGCCGGGTGCGGAGGTTTGCCTCTAGTTTCTACCGTCGTCTCGTGCATGTCTGACGAAGGCCTCTGCTGACTGCTGGGCTGCTTGTTTCTCTCTAGGATCTCTTTCTCCAGAGACTCGAAACCGATCGGACCGGACTGCGCGGCAAACGCGTGAAGAGGTCTCTCGGGATTCACCGAGGGTCTCGGGCTACTGCGGGGCGCTTGTCGGCAGTGAGGGCTCGCCTGGGGTCGGGACCGTTAGGCGGTAGCGATGGTTTGTCCGCTGGTTTCGGTCTGTCACTGATTTCCAGAGCCTGCTCGAACTTGCTGACTGTTTGCTCGTCTTTATCCGGAGTTTTGGCTGATAATGGAGACTTGATTGGTGTTTGAGAGGATCCCTGAATCATCCCAGGAGGCACTGGGGCCGGCTTGTTTTTCTTCCGTGTCACAGGGCGAGGACTTTCCTTATCCACGGTCCTGGAGGGGGAAAAAACCTAACATTAAAGTTGCTGAAAAATTTTTAATCTGTAGTTTTAACTTTTGTTCGTAAACAAAAAACGATAATCTACAGCAAAACTGATTTAAAAAATGAATTGGTATACATATTTCATACGGCAAAATAACTTTAAACGTAAGTATTAAATAAAATTAAATAATAAGTAATAATGTTATATGATGAAATAATTTTAAGTATAAATATAAAAGATAATTTTGAATTAGTACATATTTTCTAGAATGTTGCCGCTGGATCCTACGGGACGCAGTCCGGGATTGATACCCTCGTTGCTACCCACGCGTCTGTGAGTATACTCTTTGAATCCGCCATCATCTGTGACAAAAAATCATCCACTAAACGAACAGGATAAAGTTTACATGATTATTATTGTGATAATTTAACCTATGATAAAGTATTATTATTCTAGGTTGATAACTAATTATGGTTAATACAACTAGAGGTACAGGTATTGAAACGTATGATACTACTATACCTTTATCTTCGTTACTGTTTGACTGTGTTGGTCCCGAGGAGAATAACGAATACTTGGAACAGGTGATGAAAAAGTCAATCTGAAAAGACAATTAACAAATTGTTGTTCGTTTATTTCTTCTACAGTATTTAAACTATTTTATGACTTCTCCAGGAAAGAACCAATCGGCAAAGGTAATCAGGTTCTCCACAATGGCGGAATAGGTGCTGGTCAAACTCATATTCCTGCCTAGTGTCTCTCCATCCTCGCCCTAGATATTTCACCAAATATAATCTCAAATTACTTGATTAATAAAAGATCAATACAAGTATTCATGCTCAAAGTACGCAATTAAACTTGAGTCAGTGATTAGATTCAATGTAACTAGTATTACAACTATTTTAAAACTGTATTTGTTGACCTGGGACCAGATGAGTCCTGGAGCCATGACAATCGACAGGTTCTGCACAGACATTTTGTTGCCGTCACTGTGGCTGCTCAACTCCTTGAGGAACTTGACCAAATAGCGCAGGTTGTTGCGACGAGTCTCGGGCAGTTTCTGGACGGCCTTTCAGGAAAAATAAGTAGATAAATACTGATAATTTGATATAACATTATGACATATGAATAAATTCTATACATAAATAAATAATTTAAATAATAAAAATAAGCCATAAAATATATAAACTAATGAATAAATAAAATAATAACAATAGAATAAATAAACAAAAATTAAATTAAATCCAAAAAGATATAAAAAACATAATAAATTTTTGATATATAACAAAATGTTTAAATATAATAATATGATTATATCAAATGCGATATACATAACAAATATGTATGATAATTGCACATCATAATAGTAACATTACTACGACATACAAATAAGACACAAGTATTAAGAATTATGTAGGAAAATAGGTTACAGTCCACAGGGCTTGAAGTTTCGCGTCTTGGTCGGCGATCTTCACAGCAGCGCACCATTCGTCGTGGAGTGCGTGGGTGAGCAAGGGTTCGGGCAGTTCTCTCAGGTAGGATTTCAGGGTGCCGGCTACAACGTGGACGTCGCGAAAGTGACTGAGAATGAAGCCGAGATCAGCCACGCCAGCATCGAAGGCGGCTTTCAGTTTTCGCACTTTGGACGCACCCCCCGCCACCCGGAAGAGGCCTTCCTCCTGAAGGGCCGTGTCGTAGAGGGCGCACACGCACACCTCGATGGGGTAGGCAACGCTTCGTTCAGTCAGGCGCAGATGTTCTTCCAGGGGACAGCCAAAAACGGGCTTCTGCGAACTCTCCGACCACACGCTCTCAAGAAGCGGGATCTGCTTCTCCAGCAAGTCCAGAGCCGAGCGGTGGTATCTGCTCTGGCAACGGGCCAGCTGCAGGATTAGCTAGAAAAATACGAATAAAAACAAAATTAAAGCATATAGATTTGATATGCTTACTCATCGCCTTAAGTATTGTTTTTTATAGCGAAGAATTCATTACAGTTTGCCCATTACGGGAGAATTGTTCTTTTCTTGGGGGAACGTTCTCTTTAATTTCAAATTAATTTTAAAATTGCGCTATTTTCTTCAAACGCCCATGTGTCACTATAGCGCTTTCCCGGAGGGCATACGCGTAGCTATACGCGCACTCCATATAGTAGGGAAGTTTTCCCTATAAGAGTGAGTATATCAAATCTCCTCCACTTAAAGTCTAGTTAGAGTTATACTTAATTCAGTAGAAAATATACCTGAGCTAGTTCAGCTTCTTTAGCTAGGAAGGCATAGACTTCAGCAGCGTAGGAATCTTTGGCCAAGTCTACTTTATGCTGGCAATCTTCGAGTTCTTCCTTGACAACATCCACTTTGGCGCCGACAGCGCTACCGCTAGTCGAATGCTTCATCGCAGTTTGATACCTACAGTTTGAATATGAAACTAGTTTGTTAACGAAAAGGGAAATCGAAGGTAAAATTGCCTCGTTTTGGCAGAGTCCATGTCTGCTATGAGTTTGGTGAGGTTGCGCTTTAATTTGACTATGTTCGCAGCTTCCGTCTCCACTTGGGTCAGCGGCTGCAGGACCTGCTGCTCGAGCTCCAGTTCGTGCTGCAGAAGTTCGCTACCAAGTTTCGATTCTAGCTGACCGCATTCATTGAGAAGCATGCTCATGATTGAATCTTCGCCTAGATAAAGAGTGACGTAATTTTTCAGTACATTTCAGGTATGAAAACATCTTACCCATTGAAGCACAGCACTCAAGCATAGCGTTTCCTATGATAACTGCTGGGATCTTCTTCAGGCGTTTCTCTACAGAGTTTCCATCATTGCCCGGAACTGAAAAACATCATCAAGAATGAATTTTTCTATCTGAATTTGCGTCATTGAATGTCTTTTACCACAAATGCTACCGCTGATTTTCTTCGCTGTCGTGCTGCATGCTTTCTGCAACGTTTCAAGCCGTTTCTCTGCCAGCTGGACGTCTTCAGTCAAAACTTCAGACTTTTCGGCCCTGTTCGCAATAGGAAAACAAAAGGAAATAAAGTTAGCTGTCCTGATTGTTGTAACGGTTGGTTAACTCTCCACATCCTGCCCCGATTTCCTCAATTTATGGTACCAAATGTCAGTTGCAGACAAAACTTCAAAATTTATATCACGTATCAAAGTGACGACTATGTTTAATGTAAAGATATAAACTATCAAGCATGTGTACAGGTTTATCAAATTCAAATTTAAATGTTATGTATTTTTAAGAAAATTTTTATTGTGACACTACCTCATGAAAGTCTGGTCAGCTATTTGCTTCATTCGCTGGAACTGCTTCTTCATTCTGAGGGTATCCATGTTGTTGGCTAAATCTGGAACTGTTTCAAAGGTACATGAGGGACACAGTTCACCGAAGTGTTACAAAAATACAATTCATATAGAGATAAATCAAATTTGTGGAAACAAGGATAAAGGCCGTTAAACAAACCTGAATTTCTTAAAAAAATTTGTTGATAAAATTGATGCGATTTTTTGCCGTTCTTAATAAAATTTACAGTAGAGCACCAGAGTTTGTTGCATTATCTATGCACGGTGACATAGTTTCGGTTCTGTCATTAGATTAGAATTGTCTACGCCCAACAGAACAGAACTGGCCCGGGCAAAGCAGCCGATTTAGCCGATCCCTCGCAGTTTGTAATCGCACGTCTCGCAACGCCATCTTGCGTTGATATCTGAACACTTACTTAATCATGTTTAAATTTTATAATTTTATTCACAGCTTCAAAACATATAATTTTTATATTTCAGTCTTAACCAGTATTTCTTTTCCGTTTTTTCACTTATTAACTTTTTTCAAATTAATGGTAAATTTAGAAGTAGTTTCAGCGCCATCTAGTGAGTAAGACTCGAACTTATTATGAGATATTTCAATCTTTTACAATATTCAATGTATCTCCTATACATGAACTATATTTCTGTTTTATTAGATTAAATATTTATTATTATACTTGATTGTACATGTATGTCGGTGTCTTGCATGATGTGAATCCTACGTATAACGCATGACTCATTCCCGCCAACTGTTTTCGAAACCTGAAGGAGTGTACAATGATAAATAACGTGAATAACAATAAATTATTAATAATGGTCTGTACAAACTTTGCACGATCTACAGTTTATGAATAATAGCTAATGGCCTAGTCAAATTTATATTTGATTTTATTTGTAGTTAGCATGACGTGTAAGTGTGTAGTTCGTTGACCATTATTATGTTGAAAGATAGTATATGCCAAAACATGAGGGTTCCGCATTGGGATGGGAGTAGCAGTGTTGGTGCTAGTGTGTGTATGGAAACTGAAATGAAAACAAAAGCTTGACACACACCTGCAGGATTTGATTAAATAATATCAGCATGTCTTCATGCATATACGAACAGATGTGCCCTGGAAACAGCCGCTTCCCCTTTTAGTTGGCCCTGCGACTTGCACTTCGTCTGACGTTCACCTCCACGAGTTCTGGAACTTCACTGCCAAGTATAACTTAGTTTATATTATCTAATATCAGTTGATACTTTCCTGACTTGTCTGCTGATCTATAGTTGAACTTAAGAACGTAGGTGTACTAGATTCAACTGTGTTAAACAGCTGTTTAGTTTGAGTTCGAGTTCATCCAGTTGCCTAAAGCTCCTATACTAAAATTTTTAATACAAGACTAACTAATGATTCTGTCGAACTACTAACCCGTTAGTGTGAAATAATTTAGTTTTTGAAGGTGATTAAAAAGATGCCAACCCCAGCTCGGTACTCGATGCTCAAGCAGACGCTGGATGATCGCGAAGTGACCAAGGGTCTGGGTCGTCCTATTCAGCTGCGCAAAAAATGCTGCCGTCCCTGGATGTGGTGGACCTGCTTTGCGGTTTCCATTCTAATGGGTGTTGGCTTATCGGTGGCTGTTTCCATCTTCTTGGCAATGCCGCAAACTTCCCGTCCTTTCTACCAATGGTTCCACCACCTCTCGAACTCCACCGTATCCAGCGACGCCATTACCGCGACTCCTGCGCCGCCTAGCGGTCCCACGCCACCTGGCGGACGGCCTCAGCCAACGACCAAGTACCAGATGCCTGTTCTCGGTCGCAAAAACGTAACCGCAGCGCATGACCTCACGGTGACGGCGCAACCTGTAGAGAACCGGACGGTAGTCGATGCTGGTGACTCGGCACCGGAGAATGGAACTCTGACTCTTGAAGTGGTGACCCAAGAAGTGAAGAAATATTTAGCGATCGCGTATCAATGGGCGGTAATGGAGAACTTTTGAAATTTCTTTGAAAGATTTTTTTTTTAATTTTTAAATATTTTTGTGCCTTAAAGGAAGAGGAATGGGTGAAGATTCCTAAGATTCCCTTGCTGATCGGTCTTTCGCTTTTCGCCTTGGTTATCGTCTCCGTGTTGTGGCTGGTTATCTACCGACGCCTTATGAGAAGACAGAGGAGACGCAGACTAGGCGTAAGAACCAATAATGACTAAAATTATCAACACAATTAAAATATTATAATAGAGATGCATTAAAAAATGTATTGTGCATAAACTTAGCCATTTAGATGACTGTAGCGAAAACTAATCTATAAGTTCATAATTGCCGTATGTGTGGACAGTGTGGTAATACGCCGTATCTTGCAATAAGCTTGTCCACAAATACGACAAAAAAAGGAAATGAAATCTAGGATTCCAAACATTGAAACTAAGAAGCAGTACGTTTACTGAAATTGAATTAATTTATCATTATTAATTGCATTATTTTTTCGTGGGAACAGAAACTGGTAGCGGAACTCCGAGCCGAAGACAAGAACCATTTGCTGAACTCTTCTGATGACAGTGATGACGAATAACGCTACTGAACTGAAATGCCATCATTTCTCACATATGGACGATGACTGATAACATCTTATGTAGTTTTTTCTTTGAATTAATGGTGGAAATTTCTAGTCGCTTTCTCGTGTTTTTTCCCCCGCAAACTTCGAAAGTCGAGGCACACAATCTGGAGATGTATAGTTACATTATTACTGTTTTCATCGTTGAGACACTTCTGTGCCAGATTTTTTTTTTTTTCAGTAATAAAACTAATTTTGAATTTTATTCTCGCTTATAAATAATTTTTAATAACTTTTACAGATTTGTCTGGATTGGGTTTGTGTCAAGGTTTTTCCGAAGTTCCAGGGAACAAAACCACAACTCTTTGTTTTTATTACTTACAAACTTTATAATAATTTTTTTATGGCGGAAAACAGTGGAGGAATGGATTCCCACCTTTATTTTGTAAAAAACTCATCTTTCAGGTTAGTTAAACCGACTCAAACAACGGTGCAGAGTGCTAAACCTGCGATAACTAACAAGGAAAAATCGTTATAATTATTAATTATTTTCTGGCTGCAACTGAAGATAATTATAATAATACTATATTCGTATGTTAATTATATTAAATCTTATTAATGAATATTGTTTTAAACCTTAGATATTAACTTACTAGTATAATCTATATTGATCTTATCTTCTGGTAGATTTTGTGAAAGCTGTAGACGGTGGCAGCACCTCCGTTTACTTTTCTCTTACAAAGACAAGGAAAAAAAGGGGAAGCAATTTCAAAAGCTCTCAGTAAGGCGCTTAGGATACACACTCACTTCACTTCTGGGAAATCCCTTAGTTCCACTGCTGTTACAGTAAACTTAGTCAAAATGTGTTTTAATACAAGCGAAATGTGAAGTGAACACTGAACTGCACAAAAACGCTGAAGAAAATGGATTCGCCAAACGACGCGATTTGCGTGCTGAAAAACATTTTCAAACTGTGCGATGTGAACAATCGAGGTCAGATCTCCATTGACGACCTTGTGACCTTAGCAAGAAAACATGTGGGTCAGGACACAAAGGTATTTTAAGCTTTTACCACCCTCTTTTCACATTCTCCATAAACGTTTCATTGGTGGGGGAGGAACATTACCGTGCAATAGACAAGTGAAAGATATAACCAATAATTTGTTATGCGTGGGAAAACTTGGTTGCGAGTTCAAATTTATGCCGGGTTAGTCATGCATTGTATCCAAATGCCACAACTTTTGTTATCATCGTGTTATCAGTGGGCTGTCATTGGTTGGAAGTCTCTGGGAACTCAGCCCCTTTTGCCGTTTCACCTGGACCGCAGAATGTGAACGTAATGTGCTGGGTCTCCAACTGCACGTGTGTGTGTGTTTTCTAAAAATGGCGGTTGCGTGTCGGTGGGTTCACATGCGGATTACCGTGCGGATGGGTAATATGTGTGTCCCAGTTTCTGTGCTGGATAATATGCCAGCCCTTTTTGTGACTTGCACTGAACCTTATGGACCTGATAACCCGTGGAGCGTTTCCAGCGTAAACCATTTGATTTGCGTAATAAGTTTTCACCGCACTAGTTTTCAAATCGTATATTTATTCTTATTAGTTCTTGCAATCTAAATAAAGCAATCTAGAAGTAATTGATATAATAAAGTATTAGAACACAATCTGTAAAATTTTTACAGTGTCTAATAAAAGTATTGATGTTATAGTGTCTAATTCTGTCGACTACGTGGACAACATGCAAAGTGACTCGAGATACAAAGCATCTGTCCACTGGCTTCTTGAGATTGCTTTTTTTTATTATTGTTGCACTTTTTTATTGCTGTTAGTGTTGTACTGAATCTGTCGAATATGTGGACAGCGTGTAAGGCAACTGTAGAAACACGGCATCTGTCCGCTGACTCGTTATAGGTTTTATTAATATTATTAGTATTATTTAGGTTTGAAAAGTTGAAGGTGACGAAGCATGAACGAAAGCGCTTGACATAGTGTAAATAATTGAATTTTCACAACTTAATTGCACAAAAGTGAAATTATAGCATTTCACTTTCTGCTGCTCTATCACAACGTCTTACAATAATTTCAATTCAATTAATAATATTTTTGATTCGTATGCAGTAAATCTTCCTTTAGTCGTAATGCAAGTGGAACTAACAGTGCCTTTTGTGGTGCCTTTTTGGTGACCTTGAACCAGGTAGTCTGAACGTATATTCCATTTTAAGGTGTTGCAGGCTACTGTGAAAAGGTACTATGAAAAAGAACTGAAAAAACTACGAAAAGGCACTGCAGTGGTGCCTTTTTACAGTGTTTTTTGTACGGTGTGAAAACACCATTGCTCAAGTTTTACGGGGGTGATATATTCGCGGGTCATTTGTGAAATCTGAAATTGGTAAAATAACCCGGTTGTTTGTTTGAGCACACTTTTTACAAAATTTCAGATTAAGTAGAGCGCGAAGAGACCAGGAATAATTACAACTGCAGCAATGATAGTATTACCCCTTTTAATCTGAATCGCAATATTTCAGTTAAAGCTCTTGGAATATCTACTGTGACGGTTCTGCTTTGACGAATTTTATTAATCATTGGATTTTTAATTGCAGAATTTGAACGAGATTCTGCGACTTCTCGACCCGCTTGGATACGGCAGTCTCTCATTCGAAGATTTCTGCCGGGGAGTGTCGTCCTTAATTCAATATTCAGGTACCTTATTTCTGTAATACTATTTAACTACCCTTAAATAGCATTTATAAATCAATATTTTAACTTATCTGCCGAATAGTACTATTACTTTTATATTTTGGCGTTTCTTTTGAATTTTGTAAGATTTCTGCACATCTTTACAGTGGGTATATACATTTTTATTACGCAAATATTGAAAGATATTAGTTCAAATATAGCATATAGTACTTAAAAATTAAATATTTGTGAATTTTATTTTGTTTTTCTTATTTTACTTCGAATATTAATACTGTTGTACTAGTAGCCATGTTTTAAATGGCGCATGAATGCCGTTTAGGAACAGCCCTTGGAAATAGTAGGGGGCGTTGACTGTTGCCCGACTAATTGGATCAAATGTTTCCACTTCGCAGGGAAGTTCCTTGAAAAAGGGAAAAATAAGGGAAGAGGGAAAGAGAAATGTAGAAAATCGAGCCTTACATTCTAGCGAGGAGGGGGGAAACGGAGAAAGGATATTTTGACGCGAGGGGAAGAAGAGGGAAAACAGAGCCCTCTTCGGTGGACAAGGGAAAACTGAAGGTGGAAAAGACTGAACTGGATTGTTGTTGTGAATTCCTCCACATCTCAAGCAGCAACACCAAACGTCTATTCAACACAAAATTTACATTTTTTCCCCGTATAATTGGTAACTATTATTTGCTTTGTGTGTAAATCTGATTCGTTTCAAAAGGTGTACTAAATATCTCGATTTTGCCGTGAGTCTTTCCTGTGGGAAAATGCGTTTAAAGGTCAAGAGGGCCAGGTTTCCACTTCCTTTTTAATTTTGCCCAAATTCTTAGTATTTTTCTTTTGTTACACAAGCCCTGAATTAAAGCAACCAGGAGTTCAAATCCAAAATCTAAGGATTTCTCGAAAGTCTTTTAATACTTGGAGAAACTGGGTGAAAGCGTTTGAGAACTGCGGGTGCTCGAACATATGTTGTTATCTCGCGTTTTCCCTCGATTGTTGGAATCAAAGGGTTTTATCTGTAAGAATTGTGCGTTTGTTTAAGAGTTTTGTATTAATATCACTTTTATCAATCAGTTATTCAGGATTTAACTGCATGGAATGAGTAATGTATTCGAGGTTTCAGCCCGCTTTGAATAATTAGTCACGCGAAAAGTTCGTTGGTCTTTAACAAACGCATTTTCCTCATATCATGAATTATGGATATCTCAAACTTTAATTTTTTTTTCTATCGCAGAGAACCCTGATTGCGAATTTGACTCGTTCACCAAGGTTCGTTTTCTTATTTGTTATGCCTATTTGGTCAAAACTTTATTAAATTTCTTTGTAAACGTTCAGGGACTTGGCCCGTTGTTCTACGGCTGGGACGAGCTAACCATGACCGACGATCGAGTCGCCAACGAACTAAATCTCCGCAAGAACTCCGACAACGACACAGACTCTGCGTTCAGCAAAAGCACTTCGCCAGACTCTGCCCCGCAAGGAAGTTACAGGTACGCGGAAAAAAAATGATAATTATAGTGGACATAACATGTTGAAATCACTAATTAATTCATGACAGTGGTTTCTCGAGCATGTCGGAACGGGAGGTCAGCTTTGAGGGCTACGGGAGGCGGACGAGAAGGACGGCTCGGTTCTGGAGGCGGAAGGCAGTGGGCCGGCCCCTTTCCGCAACAGCTGGATGCGGAACAGTCTGCGGAGGAACCCCGTTAGGTAACGCCATCTAGCGGCAGTTTGTTAAACTATTTTGCAGTCGTGGGGAAAAAAATCGTCTTGTGGCAATCTTGCCTTTGTGCATGAGCGGCTTTTCTTATTTTTTCGTTTTGCAGCCATGGAGAAATGAGCTTTGCTCGTCGCTGGGGCTCCCTACGAATGTAAGTTGGTCTGCTTTACTTCTCTGTAGTCTTTTACACATCACGTTTCTTTTCGGTCTTTGCACATTAGCTGATTGAAAATTCTTCGAACAAAAAAGTTTATTTGAAATTCTCTTTTGTTCGCAGTCCAAACAAACGAGGCTTGACGTCTTCCTACAAATCCGCTGCCATGCCAAACGGAGATGCAGAAAATGATTTCTACTCGGACGCTTCTCTAGAAGAAGATGTCAACGATTTAAATCATAAGGTAAAATTAGTAATAAATTTTCTACAGAGCTTAGATGTTAAGCTTTCCGAAATATGTTATCGTCTTGTTGTTCCGTCTTTCTTCCCCTTGAACTCGGTCAAGAGGAAGTGATTGGTAGTTGCGGTTGACTGCTCTTGCTTGCAGCCGAAAGCCGTTTCTGCTGTAAGCAACACTACGCAGCACAAAGAAAATCGTAGCCTTTTGCTGTTGTCGGTTTTGGTAAACAAGAAAATCTGCTGTTTTATTTTCGCTTGTTCCGACAGGCGATCAAAGCCATTGCACTCGCCCTTAGCAGCCAGTTCCTTCACCAGTTCCTTAGTCAAAAGTTTGAGGTTTTTAGTGTTACAACAAAACATGAGCAGCATTGAGACTATTCGTTCGCTGGAATTTGATTTATGGGAAGGTCAATTCGCTTTCGGTTTGGGGAATGGCGAAAATAATCCAGGCAATGTCCTGAAAATGTTTCAAAATGAATGGCAGTCACTAATCAGCAAAGTGCGGTTATCAAAAGTTATTTAAGAAGTTTAAAATTATAAATGTTTGGGATCTGTTTAGGTCCACATGCTGCAGGAACAGATCTCGGCTTTGGCCAGCACTCAGAACGGGACAGACGACCGCTACAACCGGACCAAGCAGGAGAACGCAGCGCTGACTGCCAAGCTGCAGATGCTGGAGGAGAGTCTGCGGGACATGGAGATCCGCGCGCAGCAGCAGCTGGCCGAGGAGCAGCGCCGCAACAAGGAGCTCATCGCCCGCGTCGAGCGCGAGAAGCAGCTGGAGCTGGAAAACTGCAATATCAAGTAATACAATAACATTCTCGATATTTGTACAGCAAATTTATGGGTATAATGCTTTGTGTTGGAATTTGCTAGGTTGCAAGGAGCGATGCGCGAACTGGATGTCTCGCGCGAAGAGGTCGGACGACTGAAGGCGCAGGCCGACCGCATCCGCGGGGAGCGCACCGCGCTGCAGCAGCGGCTCGAGGAGACGGAGACGAACCTGGTCGAGTCCCAGGAGGAGCTGCGTCGCCTCAACGAGCTCAACAGACGCGAACGAGAAGAATGGGCCCTTGAACACGCCACTAGCAAACAGGTTTGATTAGAGTAACTCTTTGTTCTACTGAAATGTAACGTAATGAAATTGCAGCTGATTGGCGACTTGAGCAAAGAGCTGGAATCTATTCGGCAGGCGTTCAACTCGCAGTCGCACGTTCTGAACCGGACGGTATCGGTTACGGACGATCCCAGTCACGGACGAGACCTTCATCTCAAAGAACTGGAAACCGAAATCAAAAATCTCAAACAAGAAAACAAAAGTAATGATTTACCCTTACTAGTTTTAGCCATTTAATCTGCGTGTTATATTGTAATGCCTAAATTTTGAACGTAGATTTAAGGGAGGCCAATGAAGAACTACAGGCACAGCTATTCTCGCGAGGACTGGAAGAAGGAAGGACCTTGTTGAGCGAACACCCGGCTAATAATAGCCTGGCAGCTGAATTTGAAGCTATGAGTCAAGATGATGTAAGAATTTTCTCCATGTGATAACAGGTCCCATGGTGTAATGGTTAGCACTCTGGACTCTGAATCCAGCAATCCGAGTTCAAATCTCGGTGGGACCTTCTTTTTTTTTTCTCTGTCCCGTCTGAACCTTTTTTCCTTCTTCTTTTATTCTTTTATTTGTCTTTTGTTCTCTTCTTTATAGTTAATTTTCAGAATGTATTTGCTTTATTTCTTCCATTTGGAAAAGCTCAATGCTCTCTAGAGACCAGCTCTCATTCTGGGAGTATACCTTCTACTACTGTTTCTTCCTCTTACTTTTGCAAATAGTTCTCTCCGTCTGCGAACTCTTGGTTTCTGCGTCTTGTTTGAATTGACTGAATTAATTTTTCATAGATTCGCGTGGCTCTGAGAGAGCAGCAGGAAGTCAACGCCCAGCTGCGTACCTACATCGAGGGAATCCTTCTGACTATAGTGGAGAACCAGCCGCAGCTTCTGGAACGGAAAACCCTCTAAAAAATATTTTAAGTCCTAGAATCAATTATACTATTTTCAGTTATATTCTTATGCGGAAAAGAAAATCAGGACACCAGCGAATTCCGATTTGCTGATGAAAGACGTTTATTTAAATTTTGATTCCGTTTATGGAGGATTTTCAGTGCGTATAGGGCAGCTGTACATAAATTTCTCAACATTTTCTATTTTCTTTTATAAACTTTATAGTGAAAACTTCGCACGCATTCCAGATTAGGAAACTCTTGAAACAAATTTCACGTCCACTTTCCCCGGTTTCTTTATCCGCGCGGTTAGCAGAAAATCACAATTACGTCCATTAAAATGTTAATTTTCTGTAGCTTTTTTGAAGTACTTTTGCAAAGATGACCGGACTCTTTTGTTTTCTTATTTAAAATAAAAAAACAAGTAATAAATGATTTGCATAATAATTGGCCTTGTGGGAACTGTGATAATAAACAGTTGAAACTGATACTGAAACTGTGTAGTATCGATTTATTTGGGCTGTTACTGAAGCGGCGGGTGGTCCTGGAGAACTTCTGGAACGCGTGTAAGAGTTACGTCGTTAAAACTGAAACGACTAAAGCAAACAACTGACGAACTAATTGCACACAATCACGCAATGTCCATATTTTCCTCAAATCCAATCAAAACAAATAACGAAAATACTCTACTACGAAATGTTGCACTTGAGTATGTTTCGCTGAGATAATCAGACTTTGCATGACATCCGACGTGAGCAAATCAATATTACGCGGATGTATACATTCAGTTATATCCCGTGTATGGATTTTTGCTCATTTTTGCTGTGAGGCTAGAGAGGAAATTGAATTTGAAAACTCATTTGTATTGGCTGTTTTTGTATGGGCGATATGAAGAACGTGTCGATTTTTTCAGCACTTATGAATATCTAATCAATGGGCTTGATCGATTTTCATTTGCCAGCTTCTGCTTCAGCCATTCTCACCACCGACTTGTTCAGTTTCCTAGTCTTATCTTTATTTTACCCTATAGAAATTTTTCGCTTAAAGAAAATCCCAACAGAAAAAAATATTTATTCGAATATTTTTATATTATTTGAGTTTAGTTTTATTTTGGTGTAGTAGCGCCTCCTTACAAAAAGAAGTACTAGTATTCCCAGCGGATTGTCTATTCGTCTGCTAGTGTTTTGGTTTTTTTTTTCGCCCCGCTTTGCAGGGGCCGCGAGTTATTTATTTGAATTGGTATGGCAGCGCCTGTTTTGCAAAGTAGCGGCTAACTCATTTAGATGTTTTGCCCCTGACGAGCAGAGACGCCATATTGCATTCCTAATTCAACCTATTGTGTACAGCGCAAAGTCTCCGCTTAAGAGAGTAAATTAAATCACCTAAAAAATAAAAACTAACGAAACTCGGAAAAAGTAATAATAAATAATCAAGATATTAATAATTCGTGGTAAGAGGTTGTTAAGCTTTGATAACACAGGTAAGCTGTTAGTAACATGATAATAAATTCATCTAATAATGCAGTGTTTCCAGTTTCAGTTTTCCCCTTTCCCCCGGAAGATGGCTATGTTTTCCCTTCCGTCCCATTTGCTCCATCATACGAATTCCCCCTTTTTCCACCTCTGTGCTACAGTGTAAAGCTATCCTGTACTTCACTTTTCCCTTCTGTTCCCCTTTTTCCCCCCTCTGTGCTAGAATGCGAAGCTTTACTTCTGTTTCCCCTTTCCCTTTTTCGAGGAGTTTCCCTGCTGAATGGAGTCCCTGTAATAATGTCTCGAGAGGGATTAGTTTACAGGGTGGATGGCAGTGAGTTGTAGCAGGTGTAGTAGCAGTGTTGTAGCTGAGTTGTAGCCCTAATGAAGCAGTGAACAAGTCAAGTGCAGGTGGTTAGTCACTTTCGCAGTCCTCCTTTATTGCCCCCGCTTACCATTAACTGCAATCAACACTCGACACGTTGACGATAACATGTGATAACAGGTTGATAACAGGCTGATAACAAGCGAGAGACCCCTTGAGAAAGTAATAAAAGTGAAGATCAACAATATCAGCTTTTGAAAAATCTTTTTACGAGTCGAAGCAAGCGGCCAGGTTCCCACAGCAGTTTCAATCCTTCACTGCTTGCTATTATGTTTAGCCACAAAAAATCCTTCAATTCTGATATAAACCCCTAAAAATCCTGTCCCTGCTGTCCAATGTTATCAGCTGTTATCACTTGTTATCAGCTAGTAACCATTGATAACAGAGTCTGCAGTTTGAGACAAGAAAACTCGATTCGATTCGAAGTTGGATCACTTGTTATCCGCGTGTTATCAGGTGGTTGCTTGGTTGCTTAGCCCTCAGGGGACTCAGAGATAAATGTTGTAGCTGTTGCAGATGTTGTAGATGTAGTAGGTGGTCGGATAACAACAGTGGAGTTACTCGTTGCCGTGGTCACGTATCATCTACATTGGGAATAGCTATTACGGACCAAAGGGGTACAATCCTGTTCGTTGAAGTCTGTGTTATCAGCATGTTATCAGATGTTATAAATTGTTATCAGATAATCTCGGAACACTTTTCTGTGAAGTTTTCAACCCCTACTGGTCACTGCAATTGTCTTGCAGCTACGAAATCTGAAATCGATCAAGGATCATGGAAACGAAGTCAGCCAAAGAATTTTATATATTTCTACTTATTATTTATTATAATATATATAAAACATCTATTTATTATAGA
This sequence comes from Eulimnadia texana, assembly GCA_002872375.1. Classification (NCBI taxonomy): domain Eukaryota; kingdom Metazoa; phylum Arthropoda; class Branchiopoda; order Diplostraca; family Limnadiidae; genus Eulimnadia; species Eulimnadia texana. The sequence goes on along the minus strand of NKDA01000001.1, from coordinate 33,956,822 downwards.
ATTTAAATAAAATATAATAACAATAAACCAGAAAACCTGACCCAATGATAAAACTTCTGGCAAACTGTTCGATACCGGACACCGAACCGAGAATCTCCACCAAGAAAATAGAACATAGAAATTGTTCCAAAATTGTTCGGCACCGAACGAAAACAAAAAAACAAAAGCGAACAAACAAAACAGAAAGTTTTTGCTTGCCGAAAAGCGCCTGCGCGCGTACCGCACCTCGTTACTGCGGGATGCCGTTAAGTATCACCCGGCGACGGCGTTTTCGTCTCAGTTCGCCTACGATCATGCGGTCGCGTCTCCGCTGGTTGCTTTTCAGTGTTCGCTTCAACTGAAACATTTTCTCAGTCCCGTTTTCAGCCAAATTGGACTGAAATGTTCGTTTCAGTGTAAATGGCGGACTTTTGCGACGTGAAACGAAGCCTTTGCCGCGTTTGTGTCAGTCTCTTCCTGACCGCAATCGTTCTACAGTCCGGTAGAATAGAACCTTCACGTTGAAATTTTAAACTTAATAAACTTATATTTAAGTGAACTAATTTATATTTAAACTAATCAACACTCTAATTTCAGTTAATTTTGATGAATTTCTGAGTTACTAATATTATAATATGTTATTTTATGTTATATTGTTGGATTACAAATTCCGCGCGCATTGCCCGGGATTTCCCGTGTGAATTCGCCATTTTGTACGTGGACGCCATTTTGTATTACATTTTGCAAGCGAGAATCATACAAGAATCTTAGAAGAATCCTTATACACACACGTATATTAGAATGTATGTGTTTCAAGAGGTTTGTATTGAAGCCCAATGGTTTTCAAGAGCTCCGTTGCTGCGTGTCAAGTGCTTCACCAAGAGGGTCCGTAGCTTCCAGAGAAAAAACTTGATAACACATGATAACAGGTGGATAACAGCCATATATCTTTTCCGTACTTCCGCATTTTACATGTATTTCCCAACAGAAAGAGATGAGCTAGTCAAACGTCAGAATGACCCTCTGAATGGTGCATGATTACCTTGGAACCAGCTAGATGATAGTGTGAAATTGGCCCACTTTCACACAGTTCGTCCGCTTGAATTTTTTTAAAGAGCCAAGTCACACAGTATTCAACCCCTTATTCAAAGGGTCCAGTTTTAGCAACTAAAGTAAGTTCAGCCACTGTTCAGCTAGTGATTCAGAGGAGAGATAGAATTCAGCTACCTAGCCATTCGATATTCAACCGTATGAATTTTGTATTGGGACCCAACAGAAAAAGATGCGCTAGTCAAACGTCAGAATGACCCCCTGAATGGTGCATGATTACCATGGATCCAGCTAGATGACAATGTGAAATTTGGCCCACTTTCACACGGTTCGTCCGCATGAATTTTTCTAAAGAACTAAACAGTATTCAGCCCCTTATTCAGAGGGTTCGATTTTAGCAAGTGAATTAAGTTCAGCTACTATTCAGCTAGTGATTCAGAGGGAAGCTAGTGTTCAGCTACCTAGTCATTCGGTGCTCAACCGTATGGCCTCTCCATTAATGATACATATATATATAATATCAAATAATTATTTCAATTTAACAGGGAAAGTGCTGTGTGAAGGTACGCAGATTCGCGCACAGGAACGCAGCTTCGCCACTAGAAGGGCGAAGTTTGAGGGCGAAGATGGACTTGATGGACCCAGGGCGAAGTTGACCCTTGAGGGCGAGAGTGTTGGGGCGAGTTTCGGCTACAGGACTTCGTATTCAGGACCGTATATCGACTCGTCGGTGGCGACTAACGTTTCGGCACAGAATGGCGGACATGCCTATTTGCCGTGCACCGTCAAGAGACTTGGATCCCAGTCGGTGAGATAATACATTGTTAACCACTGATAACAGTTGTTAACATATGATAACACTCGGATAATACTCCCGACAGTTACTCCAACAGGATTCAAGTATGACGGAAATTAAGAAAGAATTTTAGTAATGTTTGATAATACCTTGATAACAACTTGATAACCGCGGATAACAGTTGTTAACCACGGATTACAGTTGGGGACAGTGGATAACAGTCTTAGAATACTTGGACAGTTACTCCGACACCCATACAGTATGACGGAAACTAGGGACATACGTTCATAGTGTTTGATTTAACCTTGATAAGTATTGATAACCATTGATAACAGCTGATAACGCATTGATAACCACGGATAACGGCTGGTAACAGCTCATAACACGTTGATAACTATTGGTAACGCATTGATAACCATTGATAACACGTTGATAACAGCTGATAACACGTTGATAACCACGAATAAAAGCCTTGATAGCCATTGATAACACGTTGATAACCATTGATAACAGCTGATAACACATTGATAACCACGGATAACAACTTCTTATAGTTTAATTATCATGGTTTAACAGGAGTTAACACTTTGAGATACTTGAAACACAAAGCTAAGACATCGATTATAGGTTGTTAACCGCGGATAACACCGATTGAGAGCCTCTCTTTATATGCAAATAACAACCTGGCTCTGTTATCCGCCTCAACAGCACTCACTTGTGCTACAGCCGATCGATCAAAAGGTCCGCTAAAGGTGACAACACGTTGATAACACAGATAACAAGGTGATAACACGCTGATAACAGTTCCAACTGAATAATGCTATTCACATAAAATATAATGGTAATAATAATGATACTACCACTACTACGACTACTACTCTATTACTACTGCCACTACTATTGGTACTACTACTACTACTACTATTACGACGACTACTGCTACTGCTACTACTTCTGCTACTATTCCTACTGCTATTATTACGATTACTACTACTACCACTACTACTACTACTACTAATACTACTCCTACAAATACTGGTACTACTACTACTACTACTATTACGACTACTACTGCTACTGCTACTACTTCTGCTACTATTCCTACTGCTATTATTACGATTACTACTACTACCACTACTACTACTACTACTAATACTACTCCTACAAATACTGGTACTACTACTACTACTACTACTACTACTGTTACTACTAATTTTATCACCATAGGTGTCATGGATTCGCAAATGGGACGGTTATCTGTTGACGGTGGACCGGGACGTGTTCATCGGGGACAAGCGGTTGGAGACGCTTCACGTGGCGGCGTCGGACACTTGGACCCTACACATCCGCGGCGTCAGACCCTCCGACGCTGGACACTACGAGTGCCAGGTCTCCAGCGAACCCAAAACTAGTCTTCTCTTCCATTTGAACGTCATCAGTAATATATATATACATTATTATTATTAATGTTGTATGAAATCTGTCGAATGCGTGGACACCCTATACAGTATTCATCTGACCACTGATTCTATAGGTTCTATTATACCACTGCCGCAATTGCTACTACAACTAAATGCTACTACCTACTACTACTACTACTATTACTACTACTATTATTATTACTACTACCACTACTTTCACTACTTCAACCACCACCACTACTACTACTACTACTTCTTCTTCTTCTTCTCCACTACTATGCTAACCACTACTTTTACCACTACAACCACTATTAACATTACTACTACTACTACTGCTAGTAACATTGCTAGTAGCACTACTACTTTACTGCTACTACTTCTACTAGTGGTGCTATTCCTATATTTACTACTAGCACTAATACTATTACTGCTATCCCTGCTCTTTTTACTCCTACTCCTACCCCTACTCCTACTCCTACTACTACTACTACTACGTTATTTATAAACAGCACCGCGGGTAGAAATCCGCGGTTCTCCGGACGTGTACGTCAAATCGGGAAGCGCAGTGGAGTTGCACTGCATCCTCAGCGATTTGCTGCAAGAGCCGCCGTTCATTTTTTGGTACCACCGGGGCCAGCGACTTACTGTCGACAACATCGACCTCGACAACAACAACAACAACAGGAAAAGCAAAAACCCCTCCAGATTCGCTTATCGACGGAGTGGATCTCTCTGGACACTGTGGATGACATGAGTAAGAACTACTACTACTCCATCACTACTTACTACAACTTTTTACTAGTAGTACTACTTTTTACTACTACTTACTACTTGCTAATGTACTACTACTGTTACTACTATTATACCTCTAAGTATTACTAGTTATGCTACTACTACTACTACTAGGCTACTTATACTACTGCTACTACTATACTACCTTATGCTACTACTATACTGGTACTGTTACTGTACCACCATTATTGCTACTATCTATCACTGCTATCATTGCTACTATCACTATATAAAGTAATGAGTTTCCCGGACATTCGGATATCCGGATAATCCGGATAGTGGTCGGATATTCGGATACAAATTCTGTATCCGACTAACAATTTTTTGCGTGAAGGGCTTTTTCCCAATAAGGAACTTTTTTAAGTTGACAGAATTCCGCTCTTAACCTTGCAATGTCATTTTTTCCAAAGAAATCCGAAAGCATTTTTATCAGCTTACTAAGTTCTTCTGTGGAACCTTAGTTTTGCTCGTAAGTTCCTACATCCAATACTACTTGGCCAGCTATGAAATGCGAGACTAGATGATTTAATCGGCAAAATAAGGAGGGAACCCAGAAGTAAGCGTTAATAACAGAAAGAAGTCGCAACATCACGCATTAGGAACAGAAGAACTTTTAAGTGGTATCGCCCAGTATATACATACTGCGAATAGAGTATACCGTGGTAGAGCGAATGGAAGTTCTGCTAAAAACCTCCTCCACAAGATGGTCCATGTCCCATCTTCTTCACCATGCTGCTGAAGAATACGACCATCATATTTTCAGACATTTAACCCAAGCTTCTCTTATTCCTCTTAAAATACGTTGTCTCCGCAGGAACTACCCCTCATTTTCCATGAGGCGAGTCCAGAATTGTGGGTATGGCCAGTGGTAAGCCCTGGTGTGTGAACGGTCACAGAACCGAGGTGCATCTTACTTTATCCTTGCCAGGAACCTACAGAATCTAATTTTCTAGGGAAACTCACCCTCGATGATTTTGGAAGTTAAATAACCCAGGGTCGAGGAGTCAGTTTGAGCTTCCCTCGACGCTTGGCAGCGTGGATGGTCAACATGTTTTGGGGAAGTTCTAGGGGTGAACTGGGAAAGTAAATCTGGGACGTAGATACTATCAGAGACTAGCCAGTGTTAGCGTAATGTTATCCGGTATGAATAAAAAAGAAGTCGGATATGCGGATAATCCGGATAGTTGGCGTTCGGATATTCGGATAGTCTGTTTGGTATCCGGGAAACTCACTAATAAAAATTCTTACACCTGCTACTACAACTATTAGTACTATACTACAATTACTTCTTTTGGTACAATTCCTTCTACTACTATTAGTGGCTATACTACTACCACTATTTATGCTGCTACTACTAGATTACTTATACTACTACTACTACTACTACTACTACTACTGCTCCATCACTGCTAGCTGCTAGTATGACTACGGTTACAGCTGTAATTACTACCATTCCTTATAAATTAAACAACTACCTTTAGTACTAATAATAGTAAATTTATAACTACTACTATCACTACTACTGTTTCTACCACTGCTACTACTACTACTTCTCTTGCAGTACAACACAACAAAAATTTTTAAAAATTCGTTTCTAATCAACTAATCTCTCATCCAAGGGCATCAACTCACAGCGGTCCCTCCAGTCGACGACGCGGACGACATCAGCGACAGCGGTGACACTTCGGACGACCGCGAGGGGACGCGTCGCTCCCAGGAGCTGAGACTCGTTCGTCCCAGCGTCAAACGGGTGTCCATCGCTCGGCTGCAGACCGGAGTTTTGATATCCACTTTGTCTATCTGGCCGGCCGGCGTGGCGGATGAAGGACTTTATCGATGCGTACCATCCAGTATGGACTCGGCTAACGTTACGCTACACGTACTGAATGGTACCTCCATCTAATGAAAACTACTACTACTATTACTGCTACTATGTATATGAGTAGCTTTATAGTAGTATACTACACTCCCTCTTCTCTTCTTTCTCTCTTACTACCACTACTACTATTTTAAATCCTGTTACTACTATAGTTATTAACTACTACTACTATTCCATTACTACTAGTGCTACTTTTACTCCTCCTCTTAGCACTAGTCAAACTAGTACTCGCACTACTACTCCTATTGCTACGGCTTCTACTGGTGCTACTACTGCTAGTTAATACTAATCCTTCTCCTCTTCCTAATCTTCTTACTCTACTATTAGTCCTACTCCTACTCCTACCACTGGTGCTACTAGTGCTACTATTACTACCACTCCTCTTTTTACACCCCTGTCCCTATCTAACCATTACTACTGGTGCTACTATAGTATTGCTACTGTTGCTACCACTATATGTATAATCTAAAATCTTGTTACGCAATGTGTTGAAGATTTAGTGATTGCGCAGTCAGTCTGCATTAGTTACCGTGGTTACCATGTTACAACTAATGCTTACGCAAATTACAGTGCACAGGATTAGTGTAAATCCGAAAATGGATTAACTGTTATGAAAAACGCGATAACATGTTCGGTAAAGGGTGCGTTACACGGGCCAGTCAAAGTCGCAAAGTCAGCCGTCAAAAGCGAAATTCATAGCCTGAGGCATAACGCGACAGTCAAGTCTCAGGTTTTTCCAATTCAAACTGATTTGACTTTCGCCGTTGCTCGGCCAGTCGGACTCCCGTGTAACGCACGCTTAAAGGTTGCGTTACACGGGCCAGTCAAAGTCGCAAAGTCAGCCGTCAAAAGCGAAATTCATAGCCTGAGGCATAACGCGACAGTCAAGTCTCAGGTTTTTCCAATTCAAACTGATTTGACTTTCGCCGTTGCTCGGCCAGTCGGACTCCCGTGTAACGCACGCTTAAAGGTTGCGTTACACGGGGCCAGTCAAAGTCGCAAAGTCAGCCGTCAAAAGCGAAATTCATAGCCTGAGGCATGACGCGGCAGTCAAGCGTCAGGTTTTTCCAATTCAAACTGATTTGACTTTCGCCGTTGCTCGGCCAGTCGGACTCGCGTGTAACGCACCCTTTAAGGGTGCTATAGACGGGCCAGTCAAAGTCGCAAAGTCAACCGTCAAAAGCGAAATTCATAGCCTGAGGCATGACGCGGCAGTCAAGCGTCAGGTTTTTCCAATTCAAACTGATTTGACTTTCGCCGTTGCTCGGCCAGTCGGACGCAACCTTTAATGGTGCGTTACACGGGCCAGTCAAAGTCGCAAAGTCACCCGTCAAAAGCGAAATTCATAGCCTGAGGCATAAAGCAACAGTCAAGCGTCAGGTTTTTCCAATCCAAACTGATTTGACTTTCGCCGTTGCTCGGCCAGTCGGACTCCCGTGTAACGCACGCTTAAAGGTTGCGTTACACGGGGCCAGTCAAAGTCGCAAAGTCAGCCGTCAAAAGCGAAATTCATAGCCTGAGGCATAACGCGACAGTCAAGTCTCAGGTTTTTCCAATTCAAACTGATTTGACTTTCGCCGTTGCTCGGCCAGTCGGACTCCCGTGTAACGCACGCTTAAAGGTTGCGTTACACGGGGCCAGTCAAAGTCGCAAAGTCAGCCGTCAAAAGCGAAATTCATAGCCTGAGGCATGACGCGGCAGTCAAGCGTCAGGTTTTTCCAATTCAAACTGATTTGACTTTCGCCGTTGCTCGGCCAGTCGGACTCGCGTGTAACGCACCCTTTAAGGGTGCTATAGACGGGCCAGTCAAAGTCGCAAAGTCAACCGTCAAAAGCGAAATTCATAGCCTGAGGCATGACGCGGCAGTCAAGCGTCAGGTTTTTCCAATTCAAACTGATTTGACTTTCGCCGTTGCTCGGCCAGTCGGACGCAACCTTTAATGGTGCGTTACACGGGGCCAGTCAAAGTCGCAAAGTCACCCGTCAAAAGCGAAATTCATAGCCTGAGGCATAACGCGACAGTCAAGCGTCAGGTTTTTCCAATTCAAACTGATTTGACTTTCGCCATTGCTCGGCCAGTCGGACTCCCGTGTAACGTACCCTTAAGGGTAACTCAGGCTATGAATTTCGCTTTTGACGGCTGACTTTGCGACTTTGACTGGCCCGTCTATCGCATCCTTTAACATGGACCAATGTCATAGAAGAGTACGATCGTGCAATTATCGCATTAACAATTTGCTCTCGGTATAATCGATACGTTACCAAGGGTCATAGATTCAGTATCGATATTTAAGTATCACTGTTGTAATATCAGAAGTACTCCATCTTTAATTCCTTCGTTATTTGAACGTTCATTCATCAAATTATTCACCACTAAATTGATTGAATGATAACGGAATTAATCGATTGTAACTTTTCAATTGATCGATTATAGATTAATTACTATTGATCTTTTTTTTGATTCATCGATTATTTTATTCTAGTTGCAATCGATCATCAGTTATTAATATTCAATCAATCGATTGTAACTTTTCGATTGATCGATGATAGATTAATCAATACTGATCGATTTTTTTTATTCATCGGTTAGTTTTTCTTCTGGTTGAAATCGATTATTCATTCAAAAAGTCCATCGATTTTTTGATCGATCAGTTATCGATATTCAATCAATCGATTGTAACTTTTCAATTGATAGATTATAGATTAACAATCTTTTCCAGTTGAAATTGATGGTCGATTAATGAGACTGATCGATTTTTCTGATTAATCGATTATAATTATTCAGTTCATCGATTATCGATTGATGGATTTTTTTATCTCAAGGTGAACACGAAGAACCAGCAGCAGCCATTCAGGACAGTAGCGATTCCTGCGCTTCGTCAGCAGCAGTTTCACTCCTGCTGCTCACCGTCGCCAGTCTCATCAACAGTTCTTAAGAACGGTAAACCATCAACCCATCATTACCATCAGTATTTCCACATTCTATTTTCCCCCTCCCCCCCCCCCCTCCGTGCTATGATATAATGCAAAACTTCTAGATTTCCCCGTTTTAATTCCCTCTTCTCTTATTTTCCTCTTTTCGGGCCCCTTTTCCAGGGAACTTCCCTGCAAAGTGGAAACACTGATTCTCTCATTTTCCTCTTTTCGGGCCCCGTTTTTCCCTCTTCCAGGGAACTTCCCTGCAAAGTTGAAACACTGATTCTCTCATTTTCCTCTTTTTGGGCCCCGTTCTTCCCTCTTCCAGGGAACTTTCCTGCAAAGTTGAAAGACTGATTCTCTCATTTTCCTCTTTTCGGGCCCCGTTCTTCCCTCTTCCAGGGAACTTCCCTGCAAAGTTGAAAGACTGATTCTCTCATTTTCCTCTTTTCGAGCTCCGTTTTTCCCTCTTCCAGGGAACTTCCCTGCAAAGTTGAAAGACTGATTCTCTCATTTTCCTCTTTTCGAGCTCCGTTTTTCCCTCTTCCAGGGAGCTTCCCTGCAAAGTTGAAAGACTGATTCTCTCATTTTCCTCTTTTCGGGCCCCGTTTTTCCCTCTTCCAGGGAACTTCCCTGCAAAGTGGAAACACTGATTCTCTCATTTTCCTCTTTTCGGGCCCCGTTCTTCCCTCTTCCAGGGAATTTCCCTGCAAAGTGGAAACACTGATTACCATTCCCTCTTCTCTCATTTTCCTCTTTTTGGGCCCCATTTTCCCCTCGCCCAGGGAATTTCCCTGCAAAGTGGAAACACTGATTACCATTCCCTCTTCTCTCATTTTCCTCTTTTCGGGTCACATTTTCCCCTCTCCCAAGAAATTTTCCTAGAAAGTGGGAACACTGATTACCAGCCCTCTGTTATCACCATGTTATCACCATGTTTTCACCGTGTTATCTCTCATAGATTTTTTTTTATTTTGCAGGTTTGTTTTCCCCGCGCTGTTTGAACGAATCGGATGCAAAGTTGGATCCAAAACCGGAATAACTATATATATTTATTAAAAAAATATATTATTAATATTATTTAAAATATAATTATTTGTTTATTTTGCGTTTTTTGTATTTAAAATAATGACGGCATTTAAATGTGTTCGGTTTCAATACAAATCTTTGAATAATAATGATAATAGCTGTCAATCTGTCGAGTGTGTGGACAGGTTGCGTTTCTCAATAGGCACGTAAAGCACTGTCCAACCACTCGACAGATTTTCGTATACACGCACCTTTGATAGCACCTGGCTTCAATACAAATCTTTGAACTATAACAATAATAACTGTAAATCTGTCGAATATGTGGACATGTTGTGTTTCTCAATAGGTACGTAAATCACTGTCCAACCATTCGACAGATTTGGTACACAGCCAATAGTAATAACAGTTGATAACTATTTTTAATAACGAAATGAAATAATAGTGAAAATAAAAGAAATAGTTTTTTTTCCAACAGTTTGCGGTGTCCACGACCGCAGCACAATATAAAGGGGTCCGAAACTCCGAGAAAAAGTGTACGAAGGTTATTTGATAACACGGAGATAACGTGGAGATAACAAGTTGATAACAGTGATAACATGACTTGGGACCGCAGCAGAGTACCAAGGGGTCGGAAACTCCGTGGAAAAGTGTACGAAGGTTATTTGATAACATATGATAACGTGGAGATAACAGGTTGATAACAGTGATAACATGATCTAAGTGTACGAAGATTATTGCAAGTTTCGGACCCCTTGGCAGAATACAATAGCCTTGAAAGGAAAGGCCCAAGGGAAGAATCACTGCTTTTCCGTTAACAATTTCCTTCATTAAATTGCACAATTGCAATAATAAAATATTAATACTGTATAATGTAACAGTAAGCAGAGTGAATCTGTCGAATCCGTGGACACGTCGCATTTTACAATAGACAGGTGAAGCATTGTCCAAGGATTCGACAGATTCGGTACAGGACCAGTGATGGTAATAATAATGCAATTGTGATATAAATGGCGCCGCACCAAATCTGTCGAATCCGTGGACACGTCGCATTTCACAATAGACAGGTGAAGCACTTGTCCAGTCATTCGACAGATTTGGTGCGGCGCCATTTATATCACAATTGCAATCCTAAAATATTAATAATATATAACTGTATCAGTAAGTATAGTAAATCTGTCGAATCTGTGGACACATCGAGTTTTTCAGTAGGTACATAAAGTACTGTCCAAGGATTCGACAGATTTGGTTCAAAGCCAACAACAGTAAATAATAATGGCAATCAATATTGTAACTATATAGCAATAAGCACAGTAATCTGTCGAATACATGGACAGGTCGCGTTTTTCAGTAGGTACAAGAAGCATTGTCCAACCATTCGACAGGTTGGTACAGGACCAGTTATAGTAATAATAATAGTAATCTGTTGAATGCGTGGACATATCCGCGTGTATCACCACATAGCTGAAGCACTGTCCAACCATTCGACAGGTTTGCTACTAACCATTTATGCGACAACTAAAAAAATAAAAAAAATATCATAATCTGTCGAATGCGTGGACACTTGGCGTTTATCAATGGATAGCTTAAGCACTGTCCAGCGATTCGACAGATTTGCTGAACCACTTATACATCCAGTGTTTCCACTACTCAGTTTCCCCTTTTCCCCTCTTCCTTCATTTTTCCATTTTTCCCGTCCGTGCTATAATATAAGGGTATATTTCTAGATTTCCCCTTTTTCCCTCTTCTCTTATTGTTCTCTTTTTAGACCCCATTTTCCCCTTTTTTCCAGGGAATTTCCCTTCAAAGTGGAAACACTGTTATACATCCCTATCACAAAATAAAAGTAATATATAGAAGTAAAGAATCCAGAATCTGGATGCGAGATTGTCATCTCACAGGCAAACTTTTAGATCTTCCGGTAAATTTATGGAGTCGAGTTAGAAACAGTGGAAACTTCGGATAACTTTCTCAGGATTATCAGTTATTAATCTCCAAAACCACTCCCGAAACTTGCAATCCGAAAACTTCCCGCTAACTTCAAAATAACTTTGGCGCAACTTTCAAAACGACATTTTCCTCTCCAAATCGTCTCTTCCTCGGCATTGTTAAATCTCCAGTATTCCAGAATCGTTAAGTACTGAAGCTGATAACACATGATAACACTTGATAACACTGTGATAACACGACGACTTGTGTCGAGTGCAGCACTGCAAGGGCATTGACTGTTCCTTTCGACAAAGTTAAAGCTCTTTTGTTACGCGTTTTTTTTTACGAGCTAATGTCAACAACCAACCTTCACTAAGGTGTTATCACTATGTTATCGAGTGTTATCAACAGGTTTCTTTGCGGTTGAGGGTCAAGGAACCGTTGAACCGACCTCTATTTGGAAAAATTAATTAGTTCTAGGTGGTCATGTAATCGCATTGAAATCTATGGCTTTCATACCGTTACTTGGTTCCACACAGCGAGGGGACCGACACCGAGAAATAGTGGTAAGACTTGATAACTGGCTGATAACCTTGATAACGGAGGTATAGAGCAAGTAGTGTGGATGCCTGGAGAGATGCTTAATTACTTGGCCTTAAGTCAAGAGCCTAGGGATAGCGTAATTTTGTTCATAACGCAGCTGGTGGCACTTGCTTTTGGTGCTTATAAAAAGCCCCCAGTATGAAAACTCTGGGTGCCAGTGAACTTTTTAAGAGCTCGTTGAAAACTTACAAACTATAGAATCTCCTCTACGAAAATTTATAAGAAAATGACGAGGATAATCTTCTTGGCCTTTCTTTTAGTTTCAGCGCGGATGGCCCGTAAGTTTTTCCTTTACTAACACAAGCAAGCAACAACAAATGTCTAAAATGTATTCTGTCTTATAGTCGGACAGCGGATTTCTACAGTCAAAATCGGCGATAATCGGTACTTCGTTTCGTGGCAGAACCCGTATTCTCCACAGCTGAATTATCATTTGGCTTATCAGTATTGCCGAACCATCGCTATGGAGCTTGTGAGTCTGGAAACAGCCGAGGAGGCTCAGTCTTTGACCGATTATCTCCGAAGCAGTGGTATAAATAATACAATTCTTCTTTATCAAACTATAGCAGACACATAAACGAACATATTGAGTGCCTTTTAGGTTTTTAAAATCAACTAGAAGTATTTTATTTTTAATTTTGAAGGCGCGCCGCGTGATTTCTGGACATCTGGCAACGTCTTGGGCAGCGAGTCGTGGCTTTGGTTAAGTAACGGGTCTCCTTTAAACGGTACTTTCAATTACTGGCGCGATGGCATTGAACCTGCAAGGTACGTATTATCTTAACTACTGAATGAACTAAAAAAGGCGCTTATTTATGAATAATTAATGCTGAATTTTTGTTAACAAAGGTCGGAAGCTGCGTGTTTGCTTCAGGCGGAGCAGGCTCAAACATGGCGGGCGACCAACTGCAACGAAGCCCATCACTTCATCTGCGAACAAACGCGCTGCTACTTTTATAACTTCAATTCAGCCCAGCAAGGCGTCGCAAATTAGCAATAAAAACATCAGCTTAACACCAGCAACCCTGGAAATATTTCAGTTTAAACGAAGATTTACGATTTTTTTACCTACTTAACCTATTTTCTGCTGCAACATAGCCTTTAACCGGCAATATTTATTAATTATTTACTGAAATTTGACATGCCTTCCTATTTACTTTCCGCTGTTAATTAAATTAAATGAAATAAACGAAATCGCAGTTATGCTAATATTATCGAGAATATGAACTTTCAATTATACAACAGCAAATTCAAAACCAGTAGACAAACAAATGACTCACCGTACATGTCAGGATGGCCGAGCGGTCCAAGGCGCTGCGTTCAGGTCGCAGTCCGGTCTTCCGGGCGTGGGTTCAAATCCCACTCCTGACAAACCTTTTTTTTTCCAGTTCATTCTATTGCGTTCATTGAGCTATTCATTTATTTTCACGTATACGTCAACTCAGCAAATCTTGCGTATCGCCTAAATCATATCTTCATAGCCAATATTGTTTCAGTTTAGTTTTAGTGAACCGTTGTTTATTCACAATCTAGCACAGTTTGATGGTTTGTTTTTGTGTGGGAGGAGGGTGCGTTTCAGACGGGGTTGAAAACACTTCACAGAGAAATAACCGCCTCCAACAAGGAATGCAAAATACCCACCTAACACTTACAGAGGATTTTTGTCAGTGTTTTGATACGGACCATAAGGACTTCGTATGTTTCTTTAAAAAACCAAGACAGAAAACGAAAAAGTTTGAGACGGAAAACTGAAAGATGAAAAAAAAAAAACATCCTAAGTGCAACTTCCACGTAACTTTATAACTCTACGTGTTCATCCTCTGTTTCAGACTGTTCTTGCGTCTGCTGGTCACTGGCTTCTTCAGTCGCTTTCTCTTTGCTGTTTTCCTCCTTTTCCTGCTGTTTATCAGAGCCTTCCTCTTTCTTCTCTTCATCCGTTCGATTGGGTTTCTTCTCAAACTCCTTCAGCTTTTCAGCCAGTTCCTTAAGTCTCTTGGCTCTAGCGATCTTGGCCTTGCTCACCAGATCTTTAACCTTCATATTATTCATACGATTAAAACATGAAGCAAAATACAAGTAAATTTTAATACTTCTTTGTCTACGGCTGCCATCCTCTCGGCTACTCCCTTAGCCGTCAACACTGGAGGCTTGTACAGCGGTGTTTTTTCCTGTTCTTTCAGTTTCTCGTCCAGCCATTGCTGAGAAAAAATTCAAAATTTAATACTTTGTACTACGGACTATATTGAACAACGAAATATTACCTGGATATCTGCCAGAGATTTTTCAAGATGGTCCAGATCGCTTTTCTCCAGGTACTGTTCGTCCGGGGTGGCGTTTCGCATCTTGTTCAGGAAAACGGTCGAAGCGTTCATCATTTGTTTGAAGGCTCCGAGCACTTCGGGACGGTCCTGCTTCTCCTTGTGACGTTCGTACATTCCCGCCGTCACCGATTTCAGTTCACCGAGCTTGGCCTCGTAAACAGACACTTCAGCATCGTCCCCGTCTTCGTAGAGCCAGTCAGAAAGCTGTAGAATAAAAAAATTTACATTAAATTTAATATATCAAAGCTTCATAGCTGAAAAAATGTTTACCTGCGAGCATTTCTCGTTGATGGTCTGTCGTTCTTCTTCGGTGGTCAGTTCGTCAAAATCTCCCGAACTGACTTTGTACTGCGTGTCGAAGATGAACGTCTCGAGTGAGTTCTTGGCTTGTTCCTTCTCCCTTCGGACGCGGTCCTTTTCGTTGAGCTCGTGAATTCTCTCCGCAGCTTTAGTGAACGTTTCTTCAGCCAGGTCTGCTAGATCCAGCACAGACTCCTTCCTCAAAACTTCTTCTTTAATCGTTTCAACTTTAGGTTTCTTTTCAGTTTTTGTGGCATTCGTAGCCTCGGTCTTGTTGGCTTCCGCACCGTCTGTTGAATTTGTTGTTTCAGTGACAGTCTCGTTGGTTTCTGGAGCTGCGACTTGGACTTTCTCGAATATCGTTTCAACGTTGCTCAGCGAGAGAATTCCGCTATCGTCAAAGGCAAAGTGCGCCTTGATGCCCTTGAATTCAGTGCCGTCTTGGCTGTGTTTTGCCAGGATCTCGGTGATTTCTGACAGATCAACGCGAGTCAGGTTGAGAGAGCCCAGGACCTGGACTTCTGCTTCGGAGAGATACGACAAGTTCCCGTAGTTGACATAGAAAGTGAAGTCTTCCGTGTGTTTGTTGAACGTCAGGACTTTCTTCTGTGGGTAAGGGTTCATCAGTGGGAAAAGGGTGCGTTTGACGATTTTCACAACTTTTCGGCCATCCTCTGAAGCATCCAGCTCGCGTTCAAAATCCACCTACATTTTTTTTGTTTGAATATTCAAAAACAATTAATGAAAAAAATGAAAAAATATGAATGAATTGAAATTTGAATATTTGAATAATTTCGAAACATTTTATATATATATTTTTTCAATATTTTGAACATATTATTTTTTGTTCGAATATCCAAAAGATATGGAAAAAAATTTAAAAGTGCGAAAGAATTGAAACGAATTTTTGAGTAATTTCAACAATTTTTTTCACTTTTTTAAAAAATAATATTTCGAACATTTTATACAAAAAATTTAACCAAATTTGCCAAAGAACTGAATCCACCTAGATCAGTTCGAACATCTTAAATTAAAAATTTATAACCAAAATTGTCTAAGGAAACGAAAGTATACCTCAACGGGGAAGAGGACAGCGTCTTTGGTCAAAAATTTCTTCACTTGGTAGCCAGTACTGAGATCGGCGGCCCGGTAAACAGCTCCCAGAGCAGCAGCTTCATCAGCGTTTAAGTTCTTGCCGAGGTCCCTCTGCGTGTACTGCGTCAAGACTTCCTGCACTTTGGGCATTCGGGTGGAGGCTCCCACCAAAATGATGTGGTCGATCTGGCTGAGATTCAAACGAGCTGCTGCCAAAGCGCGGGAAATAGGGGCAGTCACACGCTCCATCAAATCTGCGTTCAGTTTCTCGAACTCTTCTCTCGTTACCTGCACAACAAATTTACATAAAAATTTCAAGAAAAATTTATTCGTTAAATAAATTACCTGAACACGGAAGTCCTGGTCGTCCATCAAGTTCTCCACTTGAGCGAAATGATCAGCGTTAGCACTGAGAACGTTTTTCACGCGTCCAGCCTCTTTGAACAATTTGGCCAGGGCTTTCCCATTGGACAGAACATCGTTTTTAGTTTTCTTCATCCCGTTGAAGGACTTTGCAAGATGGTCCTTGAGGCGGGACTGCATTTCCAGGCCACCGAGCGTGCGATCATAACTGCGAACAGCAGAGAAAACATAAAATTTGCGAACAAAATTTGTTGAAAATGGGTTCCATACCCGACACCCAGAACACTGACTTGCGGGTGGTATTCTGCGTAACCCCTTTCTTTCGTTTTGGCCACCTGATACGCAGCAACAGTAGCAACAGTACTGGACGCACCCATATCGAAGAAGAGGATGTTGGTAGCCGTGTCATTGAAGTCCTTACGACGGAAGATGCCGTAATTCAGTGCGGCTGCTGTGTTGCTGTTGATCAGCTGCAAAACTAGAGAAAAACAGAAATAAGTTTTCTTAAATTCAATTGTTTGTGTAACTTTAGCAAACCTTTAAGTCCTCCGAGCTCTGCAGCTTTCAGCATGGCTCGTCTCTCAGCTTGGTTGAAAAACGCAGGCACAGTGATGACACCCTCCTTGACAGGTTGACGAGCAAAAGCTTCTGCTGTTTCCTTGGCTTTGTTCAAAATCATTCCAACAAGCTCCTCAACGCTGTACTGTTCTCCACTTTAAGCAAAAGTCAAAATTTCACAATTATTCCATAATTTTTTTTAATTATTTTCTTACTTGGCCAGTTCAAACAGAATCGTTTTCCTCTGCGGGTCTTCGACGAGCTTGTAAAACGGGAAGCGTTTCTGGTAGAGCTTAACAATGGGGTTGTCGATTGTCTTTCCGAGAAGATCCAGCATGTAGAAAATGGCGTTCTGGGGGATTTTGACTCCGACGCTGAGGGCATCTTCACCGAAAAGTCTCTCGCCGTCCCTAAACGCGATGGCTACTGGAGTTTTCCGCTTCGATTCCTTGTTCAGCACTATTTCCATGGGCACACCAGGCTGTAAAAAACAGTGTTTTATGATTTGAGGTAAAACTTGAAAGGTATTAGAAATAAATTACAGAAACGATAGCTATTTTCATCCACTCGCTGCCTATATCCACGCTCATAACAGCTAAAGCATCGACCGTGCTCCATATGCTTAGACAGCATAGTACACCCGTAGTAACGAGAATATTTTTAAATTTCATTTTCCTGCAAAACGAAAAAAAAGTTTAATTAATAATTCAAAGAGCTTTCTGACATTAGGCGGCAGTTGTCTTTTTACCTAAAGATAAATAATTAAGTTAGGCTGAAAATTAACAAAGTAGTGTTTCCGATCTATGTTGTTGAATCAGATTAATCTGGTAATCTGGCAGAGGTTTCACCAAATGCTGCTATTTAATACGTTAACATTGCTGGTTTAAGGGAAGAAGTACAACAGAAAGGCCCAGCAGGAAAAATTCACGCAGATCACAATTGACCGGCTCTGCGCTGTCATCAAATCCAGCGTTGCCACGTTGCATTAATTTCACGCGCGTTAAATAATTCGTAAATAATTTAAATTTACCATTCCTTATAAAATTACATTAACAAACAATTTTAATACTGATTTTTGATTTTTTTATAAAATGGTTTAAAATAGATATTCAGTAGGATTTATTTATGCATTTATTAAGAGTTTTATAGAAGCTCCGGTGTGGCGGCCGCCTATTGGTGCACGTGTATGTTTGAAATGCACCGCAACGATAGTTCCAGAAAGTTTAGATTATAATCTACTAAATACATTAGTTAATTAATACTTGATTATTTTTGTTAATATCCATAGTTGTAATTACACTATGATGCAGTATGGGGAACTCAAATGAGTTATTGTTCTGTCGTAATACATTAAGTATTAAATCCATTTTATTATTTAGTACAAAATTGTTAGAAAAAGTTAGTCAAAGATTTCTTATATAAATATTTAACAAATCGAATTCTCTTTCAAGTTGTTTATTTTAGATTTTGTGATTTTTACTTAATGCAAATAACAATAATGTATGAATTATTTTTGAATTAAAAAATAGTAAAAAGTTTCACCGATAGATGGCTCATTGCTACCGCTTTTAAGGGAATTTCCTTTTTTGAGGGGAAACTGGACCTTAAAAAGGGAAAATGAGGAAAGGGGGGAAAATTAGGGGGAAAAAAGTTTTGAAGTAAAACCATTTTAACAGTAAAATTTTTCCGTTGGAATTTTACAAGATCAATGTTCTGGATAAAGTATTCAGGTAATAAACTTAGCTACGATTTTAAATATTCATAATTATTAGATTATTAACAAATATGTAATTGAATTTGCTTATAAATAAAGAGAGTTGGTAACTCTTTAAGTCGTCAGATAGATGAGAACTGGCTTCCTTCGTAAACCCTGTGGAAAAATCAGGCAAGTCCTCGTTTACTTACCGACCAAATTTTGCTATAATAATAATAATAATAATAATAATAATAATAATAATATCTCGAAATATCAATTTGAAATTTTGACAAATTATTTCGTTAAGGTACCAGTAAACCAGTGGGCTATCCGATTTACTCTTTCACTAATGAAGAACAGTTCAGTGCGGGTAAACAACCAGAGCAGTGTTTCCACTTTTCAATATTCCATTTTTCCCCTTCCCCCTTATCCTTCCCCTTTTTTCCCCCCTCCGTGCAAGAATATACAGGGTCTAGATTTCCTCTTTACTCTCCTCCCTTCTTTTTCCCTTTTCAAACCCCATTTCTCCCCTTCCCCCTTATCCTTCCCCTTTTTCCCTCCTCCGTGCAAGAATATACAGGGTCTAGATTTCCTCTTTACTCTCCTCCCTTCTTTTTCCCTTTTCAAACCCCATTTCTCCCCTTCCCCTTATCCTTCCCCTTTTTCCCCCTGAGTGCAAGAATATACAGGGTCTAGATTTCCTCTTTACTCTCCTCCCTTCTTTTTCCCTTTTCAAATCCCATTTCTCCCCTTTTTTCAGGGAATTTTCCTGCAAAAGTGGAAACACTGAACCAGAGACCACGGACCTCACGAACAATACGGAGGACGGAATAGCTACTCTTCACTGAGATTTTGTAATTTCACGTTTCATAATTGAAGTATTCATTATATACTTGAATATCTAGCACGGCCAGATAATCAAGTATATAGATACACAAGAGTCAGCTGATGAAATAGAGTATAACTTAATTTATTTGTCGTCTATAGGCGGTCCTTGGGAATCTCTCGAAGCGAGATAGTGGAAACTGCACAAGAATCTCCACGTCTGAACACTCGTAGACAACCAATACTGTAATTAAACTAATAGCTTTACATTAGAATTCGGGCTAATAGTAATCATGGACATTATCTTGGTGTCGGTGAATGTTTATAGGAACCTTGTTCTGTACCACTTACGATCCGCAGAACGAGGACGAGCTGGAACTGCTGGATACCGATACACGGTACACTGGATACTTGGTATCCAGTGGTATACGGTATCGCTGGAAGGCGATACCGTTATACGTTTTGGAGATCTGTGACTATGGCTGGTTCGTTGGAACCTGTCCCCGAAACGGAGGTTTTGGAATTTTCCCTGGAAACTACGTCCAAAGCTTCTGGAAATTGGCAAAAATCTACTAAGATGTCCGCCATGTTTACAAAATCTAATTTCTCACAGCACATTTATGATTTCAACTCTCTCTATAAAATCCAAACATAATTGCTATTATAATATTTAAATATCCAAGATATCTCTCTTAAACAAAGCATTTTTCTTTGCATAATATTTTTACGAAGACATTTATTCGCCACAAGACCAAAAAGTTAGTTGTCTTCAAGGAATCCGAAACTTCGAATAATCTTCGTACACCTACTTCGTGTTATCACTGTTATCAGCCAGTTATCTTCCTGTTATTTACGTGTTATCGCATGTTATCACATAATCTTCTTACACTTGTTCTCGGAGTTTCAGACCCCCCTGGTTGTCTGTTCACGGTTTTAAGTACATACTGCACTCAGAGATAGAGATTTAGACGACACACTGTTAATTTATGTTGAATTGTGAGGATTTTTCCTCGAAAGTTGTTTAGTGTAGAACCTTTATGCCAATCGTTCCTCTTAAAGGACAAGTGTGGACAACTTGGAAAAAATATATGTTATAGAACTTTTTACGCTGATTCCGAATATATATAGTGTTCCTATATCAATTTTCTACCGTTTAGCCGCTAAAATTAATCATAAGTCTGAGAATGTACGTGGCAACGTTGCCCTGGGTGGCTCGAACTCTGATTGGTTGGTACCCATCACGTGATTAAAAGAGCCAATCAAAAACTCAGCAAAAAACTTAACATATTTTATGTAGAATACTATGTTTCATTAAATGCTTCAATAATCATTAATATAACGTATATTATAAACATAATTAATATGAATTAATTATATTATATTGTACTATTTATTAAATACATATAACTGAAAAATATATAGTAATTAAATTTCATTATAATACAATTATGATAATAATAATAATAATAATAATGTACAATATAATTGTATAATAATATAATAATAATGTAATATAATAAAATAATATAATGATGTATAATATAATTGTATAATAATATAATAATATAATATAATAAAATGTAATAATATAATAATAATGTAATATAATAAAATAATATAATAATGTATAATATAATTGTATAATAATATAATAATGTAATATAATAATATGTAATAATATGATAATAATGTACTATAATAAAATAATATTATAATGTATAATAAATATAATATATATAACATAATAATAATATAATTAGGTCTAGACAGCAGGTAGACAGGCAAGAAACTGAACTGTATTTACAAGACTTCCAGACATTTTATAACTTTTGATATTTGATTAAAGTTCTAACTCGGGGAAGTAGGATTATAACGCACACAAAAATTATCAATGATGTTTTCTAACTTAATTCAATTAAATGAAAGCATAACATTCCTCACCACTAAATGAGAAAATAAAAGACAAAAGAGTTAATTTGGGATAACGAAGGTTGAGATCCATCTTTTTTGGTCCCGCATATACGCGTTTGACTCCGGCGGAGTATGGTGGTATCCCGACTGAAAATTCTCATAGAGTATGTAGAATTTGGAACAGAAAGTCAGTGAGATCTCAGTGAGAAATCCTAAAAAGTTGTGAGATCTCACTGAGTTTCTGTTCCAAATTCTACATACTCTATGAGAATTTTCAGTCGGGTATGTTACCTGCATCTGAGTGTCTGGAACGGAGAGGTCCGATCACTTAGGCCGGATCTGAACCTTTCTGGGCCTAATGGCTTAAAGCTGAAGTGGGTTTACCAGATACTTGAAACAAATTCATCAACATGTCAAGTCTAGTTGTTTAGCGGACCTATATTCCATGTCCGGGGGGACCTGTGGCTCGTCGCTATACTGGCCCACAGCAAAGTCCGACAACTGCCGATCACTGTGAACATAGACGTCGAAGGTGGCGGTCTCCGCGCTAGATTTCGGCCGGACCGGTCATACTGAATAGTTTTCTCAAGTTAACTTTATCTTTGGTCTTATGTTCTCAATCTTTTATTTTGCGTTTCCTATAGACTCTATGCCAAACGATAGCAGCGCCACGCAATTGCAGCGGCCACAGTTAAGGAACTCGCGTCGTCTGCTGTTTTAGGACAAGTAAAACAGCGCTAAGATCGGAAGCTTGTCCTAAAACAGCAGACGACGCGAGTTCCCCAACTATGGCCGCTGCAACTGCGTGGCGCTGCTATCGTTTGGCATAGAGTCTATTGATAAATGAATTGGCTTTCACAACGAACACTGTACTTCTTTTTTTTTTTTTTTTTTTTTTTACTACCTCTGCTGGGCACAACCGTCTAAAGTCAACAACTAAAATGGAACAAATTATGGAATGTATAAGTAGTTAATAAACTATGTTTGTAGTAATTAACGTAAGCCATGGACTAATAATAACAGAACATAAATTAATTAGTAGTAATTAAGTTACATATAGATATTATAAATCAATATATCTTAAGTAATGAATTACAGTCCGTGTAGTTTTCATAAACTATATAATATAATACAGTAAGAATAAATCATAATTAATCGATAATTATATATTTAAACAAGATAATACTTAAAGTTTAATAGTATTTAAATTAAACTATTTTCTAGTTTAATTCGAGTTAATCAATTTTTTTTTGTAGATTTATATGATTTGTGAATATTCATAAATAGTTTGTAAATTTTTATTAGTATATGAGAGTTCTATAAACAGTTGAAATTTATACTTAACTGATGTTGATAAAAGCTTCCTAGCAAGGGGTCCGAAACTCCGAGGAGAAGTGTACGAAAATTATTTGATAACACGTGATAACACGGAGATAACATGGAGATGACAGGTTGATAACAGTGATAACACGACCTAGACGTACGAGGATTATTGCAAGTTTCGGACCCCTTGCTTCCTAGTAACTCTTCTTCAAAGTAAGCATCTTCGTCAGTCATAGTTAAATATAAGCTATATTTAATATAAGTTAAATAATATGAAAGCTATTGTCACGGAATTTCCGTGGCAATAGCTTTCAAGTTCCCTTTGTACCACGGTATTACCGTGGCAATAGAAATTTTCGTTTCTTAAAAAATATCAAACCTACATTTTCCCTTTAACTATTCCGATCAAAATGTTGAGATATTTCTAATCATTAAAATAAATTCTTAATTAAATATTAAATATTTAGATTATTATTATTAGAATTATGATTAGAAAATTAAATATTTCTAATGATTAAAATGTCGAGATATTTCTGTTTGCATCCTTATGTACAGTACTAAATTTGCTTACTTACTCTACGTGATGTGTGCTGTTTGGTTTAGATAGTATGTTCGGTGGGTGTGTTGGTGAAATGTCAACGAAAAACACGATTTCCGAACCTAAAGCCGGGTTCACACTGGGCCTGTTTTGGCCAAACCGTTTGGGCAAACGGGCTACAGAAATACGATTTTCTTGGTTCTATTAAACGCAAAACGCAAGATAATAAGAACAACATGATTGTTTTGTCCCAGACAGTGCTTAGGAAAACCACCAATGTTTTCTAAAGTCTTGTATTATGTTTTTTGCAACTCGTTTGCCCAAACAGTTTGGTCGAAACAGCCCTAGTGTGAACCTGGCCTAAATAACAACAACAGCAAGCAACTTGCTTTCCTTGACTATCGTGGCTAGTAACTAGGAAATAGCATCATCTATGTGCTTACTTACTAGCTAATTCAGATTAGCTTCTCTATGCTCCACCCCTCTGCCCACAACGGTTTCGTTACGTTATGTTATGTATACGTTATAACGTCAACGTTACGTATTATATTCCGGGAAAAAAATAATAATAAATTTTATCGTGAAGGAGAAAGATGGGGCGTTAGAATTCGAAGGGAGAAAAAGAGGGAAGTTTCCCTTTTTCCAGTGAAAGGAAAATGGAAAACTGAAAGCACTGGGCAAAAATGTTTTCCGTTGATTTGTTATTATTTCCGACACTAGATGTCTCTGTACACAACTGATTCAAAATCAACAATGGCAGCCGGTAAATAATAATAGAAATATTAATTCTTGCCTATCACGGATGAACTTTATTCCTACTTCATAACTTTTAAATTACTTTTGATTATTTATATTCAGTAGAGGAAGAACTGAGATTAATTGAGGTGCAAATACAGAGCGTTGACGAGGAGATCGAAAAACTGCGGAACAGAAAACAGAGGCTCGTGGAGAAAAAAGAGCAGCTAAAAAATATTCTACAACAGAAAGAAAATGATAAACTCGCAAATCGCAATTGGGAAACCTCGGGTAAACCTTTGTCATTTCCTATATTACAAAATTAATATAAATAAATCATAAAAACAGACTTCCCGTGGACCACAGCACTTTCCCAAACGCTCAATGATACGTTCAAAATACAAAAATTTCGGCCGTTACAACTGTCGACCATTAACGCAACACTATCCGGTCACGATGTCATGCTCATAATGCCAACGGGTGGCGGGAAAAGTTTGTGTTATCAACTGCCTGCTTTAATATCTGATGGTTTGATGAAAAATCTAACTGCTTGTTATTAAAAGAAATGATTTAATTTTTCAACAGGGATCACTCTCGTTGTAAGTCCTCTGGTTTCTTTAATGGAAGATCAGATCATGGCTCTGAAGAAGCTCGGAGTGAACGCTGAACTGCTCAACGCAAATTCGACTAAGGAAGAAGTCAATGCCATCCAAAATGTAAAACGTTAAAAACTCGATAAAACCTACATCACTTATTTAGTTTTCTGGTTTTATAAATCAAGGCCATGACCAGTAAGAATCCATCATTGAAACTACTGTACGTCACACCGGAAAAATTGGCTAAAAGCAAACGTTTCATGACAAAGCTGCAGAAAATGCACTCGATGAAAAATTTCGCAAGGCTGGCCATAGACGAAGTTCACTGCTGCTCGCAGTGGGGGCACGACTTCCGACCCGGTAACTATCTTTATTTAAATTTCTAGCATCTCGAAGGTTTGAAAGTCTTAACGTTCCAGACTACAAGTTCCTCGGAGTCATGAGATCGCTGTTTCCCGGAGTTCCGATATTAGGTTTAACTGCAACTTCTACGGCAAGAGTTACTGAAGACGTCAAGAAAATGCTTAATCTCAATAGCTGCATCACATTCAAGGCTTCTTTCAACAGACCCAACCTTTACTACGAGGTATTTTATCTCCACCCACGTAAAAACGAGTCCGAGTAAGGGTGTTTTATACCGTACAAAACACTGTAAAAAGACACCATTACATAACAGTGCCTTTTTCATAGTTGCCTACATTGCTCTAAAGCGCCCTAATTTTAAACTACGTTCGAACAATTTAATTCATGGCCACCAAAAAAAGGCACCACAAAAGGCACCGTCATTTTTGCGTGGGTACGCTGGCATTTC
Source organism: Eulimnadia texana (assembly GCA_002872375.1). Lineage (NCBI taxonomy): Eukaryota > Metazoa > Arthropoda > Branchiopoda > Diplostraca > Limnadiidae > Eulimnadia > Eulimnadia texana. The sequence goes on along the minus strand of NKDA01000001.1, from coordinate 33,931,360 downwards.
GGGACTCGAGTCTTCATATCTGACTCGTGTAGGTTCGGAGGAAACCTCCTAGTCCTAAAGAGTGCATCGACGAACTGGTTGAATTACTGCAGAAAAGATTTGCCAATCAGTCGGGCATTATTTACACTACAACCATCAAAGACTGCGACGAACTGTCCAGCGAACTGAGGAAGAAAAAACTGCGTGTCGCAGCGTATCACGCCAATCTCGATTCCGGCAGACGGAGTCAAGTCCACAGTCGCTGGGTCTCGAACGAATACCAAGTAGCTAATAATCAGAATTATCCATAAGGCCTCCTGTATTGTTAATTTGTTCACCAGGCTGTTGTAGCTACAATCGCTTTCGGTATGGGAATCGACAAACCTGACGTTCGGTTCGTTATTCATCATTCCATTTCCAAATCGATGGAAAATTTCTATCAGGTTTTTGTGTGTGAATTTTCTGTTTTATTTTGAGATTTCTATTTACTACATTCAGGAAAGCGGTCGTGCTGGACGAGACGAACAGAAAGCTAATTGCATAGTCTACTGGAAACTATCGGATCTGTTCAAACTCAGTACTATGGTATTCACCGAACGCACAGGCTTGAACAACTTGTACGCAATGGCAGCTTATTGCATAGACCCTCAGAGGTTTGATATCTTGTGAATGGGAAAGTTCTGATCTATCTATCAAAGTCTACTTGCGATTTTTCTATTGCAGGTGTCGTAGACAAATTATAGCCGAGCATTTCGACGAAGCTTGGCAAACGACGCACTGCAAGAGTATGTGCGACCATTGCAGCGGAACGAACGCTACCGGGGAAACGAATATCGGGCCGCACTTCGAAACCCTTAAGAACATCATTGAAAAGGCCACAGCATTAGACGTGCGCCTTACGGGTAAGAGAAATGAGTTCCCGTATTAACTGAACCCAAGTTTTGTTAAAATAAGTTTTTTTTTTTTTGGCTCAGCTCAAAAACTAGTTGACTCGTGGTTTCACAAAGGGCAAGCTAATCTGCGACTGCCAGACAGGGATCCGCCTGCTTTACCACGCGATGTGTGTGAAGATATTCTAACCCATTTACTGATTGAAGGATTCCTCAAAGAAGATTTCCATTTCACGCCCTACAGCACGATCAGCTACATTGTCACCGGTATACCAAAAGTCCTCGATTTTCACCAACATCGTATTGATTTATTGTGTTACAGGCGAAAGAGGCTCTTATTGGACGGTTTCTACTCCAATCAAATTTAAAATGTTGAGTGGAATTGAAACGGTCGCAGGTTCGTCGGGAACCAAAGCGAAGAAACGTCGAAAAATCGAAGATGTTGTCATTTCGTCCGATTCTGATTGAATCTTTGTAATTATTTTTCCGCGTGTGTGAATACGGAATAAAATGTTTGCTTAAAAACATGAATCGTGTTTTATGTTTTTTCTCTCCGTGAAGTTTGAGAAATTTTCAAGGATCTCTTCAGTTATTTTCACGGAACTCTTCACAATGGCAACTGGAGATCAGTGCAAAAAGCTGGAAAAAGCTTAAAAAACACAATGCTAACAAGAAAAACAAGCATCAAATTGATTAATACATTCTTAATACACTCAATTACGAAAAACACAAGGGGTCCGAAACTCCGCGGAAAAGTGTACGAAGATTATTTGATAACATGCGATAACACGGAGATAACATGGAGATAACAGTGATAACATGACCTAGATGTACGAAGATTATTGGAAATTTCGGACCCCTTGGAAAAACATGCACTGATACAACGTACGTATTTAGCAAAACATCGAAATATTGTATTGTTTGCTTAATACTGTGTTTTCTATCTTTCCTGCACGTTGAGCGATCCACAGAAAATCAATACGAACACCTACCTGTTGCCTACACACAGGTGCACTTGTCACTGAATACGTCGCATTATTTTCTTCAGCACAAGTTCGTCTTCCATGTTGGACATAATACGGCCATACTGAAAAGTATAGGATTAGGAATCCAGGGATTCTTGTGAAGATTCTAATACGTCTTTTGAAGTAAGTTGCTTCTGGTCTATTCTTTCAGAAAGCTGTTCAACTAAGAAACTTTTGTCGAAAGCTCTGACTGTGAATAGTAGATTTTCTATGTGATTCATTACTCCATGTATGAGTATTGATTGAGGTCCAAAATTAAAGGATACATCACTTTTTCCATTTTGCTATGGAAACTTTAGAGTTTTTGACTTTTGAACTTCTTTTTTGTTATAATAGTACAATGTAGAATTTAAGTGAAGTCCCTTTGAAGGTAAGATTAACGGATAAAGTGAAATACGTTTATTATGATAGCAATACTTTCAAGGTTTCTTATTGTCCTGGAAGCACAATACGATTTTTGAAACGAGCTTTTCAATCGGCCAACAAAAGGACGTACTTTGCCTTGCCAAAAATAACTCTTTCTTTTTCTTCAAATTAACGAAACCCATTAAGTTCAGCCAACAAAAGTCGAAATGAGCCTTCAAGAATAGGCTAATGTCTTTACTTTTGAACACTAAGAAAATGCTTAGTAAAATACAGATCTAAAAAAGCTTCGGGGGAAAACCCTTTCCCAAATCTACAAGCCTTAATCTGGACAAATTGAGAAGCAGCAACCAAAAAGAAAAGGCAAACGGAGAAAAAAAATGAGAGAATTCGTCATTCTGTGAAATGAATAGATGACGAAAAGTTTTCTAGAGGATTACAGTTTCCCAGGAAACCTTTCACTTGGTACTGAAATTCAAGAGCCAACATTAACCGATTTAAATATCCCCTACGCTTCAGGAACGCTTCAGTAAGAAATTTTTTTCATGAAAGAATAATGGTAGCGATGATTCGTCTAAAAATGGCGTCGGTTCAGTCATTATAGAAATCCTAAATATGAAGGAAATTTTTAGTGGTTCTATGAAGTGAAGCTGGAGCCTGAAATTAATGATCATCCAAACAAGGCCGGCGCATATTTAATCTGAAGATCGCGGAATGAACTTAATTCAATTCACAGCGTTGAATTTCGAACCTCTGGAGTATTATTCCAGTCAAGTAAATCGCAAACATAAACTAATCTAATGTGGCATGATGTTGAATTCTACGACATATTGGTTGCTAGGGTTAATATTATCGAGTCGTGTGGCGCAAAAGATTGCTTTCGACAGATTAAACAAAAGAGCTCAATTTGTTAGATAAAGAAAAAAGAAGTACATAGTCCTTCTGAGAAATGGAAACCAAACAGCCGAAAGCTCTTTCATGGAAATGGTTCCTGTTGCGCTAGGCAACAGTAGCACGGCCAGAGATAAGTTTATTCTCCGAAGCTGCAGTGTTTATGAAACGCAATACTGTTTTCATCACAAACGCTCAAAGATCCCAGACACGGTTTACGATAACAAGCGATAACGCAATTTGTATATGATGTAACGTGCTGATAACTGCAACAATCGCAGATATGGGGTCTTAAGAACTGCGAGTGTCTCCGAGCCCCTTGTATAAATACGGGGCATATAAGAAATCCCTATCACGTACTCTCAGCAGTTTTCAAGAGAAACCCCTGAAGAGCTCTCGTCAGTTATCAGAAAATCGCCTAGGAGTAAAAACCTTCAAAGTGCCCCTTGGTTTTTCCCTTCGACGAGATTCTCGGGTAACAATTGAATCTCCTTTCCGAGAACTAGGGGAAATTTCTCACCATTACTTTTCAAGATTATTTTTGTGTAACAGACCACCAGCTGGGGTCTGTTACACTCAGTAGTTTCTGACTTGAGCAGAAGAGCAGAACGTGAATCGGTAAAGACCATTCCGTAAATTGCTGCGCACTGGGCAAAGTGATCGCTTCTGCTTTGACAATTGACGATACCTAACGCTTCGTTTCCTCGGGCGAGACGGTCAGAAAGCATAGGCACCCAAGCTGCGCACCGAGCTTCGCTTGATCTGTCATATAACCGCCGACCCAGGACCACGAAACCTGTGCAGTTGGGCAAACAAGTGTCCCGAGAAAAGTTCTATTCACGTCCGCACTTGTGCCGAAGAATTTTTTTGTCGCAGTTAAAGGGTATCCGTGTTGTGCTTCCGTGTAGTAATCCGGTATTCAGATATCCTGGATTTGCACACGTGGAAAGACCAAAGCTTCGTTTCGCTGATAAAAGTTTTTCAAGTAGGTTTCGCTAGATAACGAGGCTTGGTTAACTAATCTTCATTCTGATAATCTAAATATTCATGACTAAGGTATTTTATTTTAGCTTCATTTGTCCTCCTTCTTGTATAGGTAGAACAGCTGCTTACTCCGTTGCGGGACAGGTAGGATGGTGAGTTAACAACTACCATGCTGCAGCCTGCCGAGATTTCATCGAAAATGGACAAAGTTTGTGGTGTTTGTGGGGACCGTGCCAAAAGTTTTCATTTCGGCGGGTTGTCATGCGATTCTTGCAAGGCGTTTTTTCGCCGGTCTGTTCAGAAAGACGCGTACAAGGGCTTCAAATGTTCCTACGAGGGTCAGTGTGTCATAACTCTGTCAACGAGAAAATCATGTCAGTTCTGTCGCCTGCAGCGATGCTTTGGCATAGGCATGGAGAAGAGCTGGGTGATGACGGAGCAAGAACGGCTAGAAATGATGAAAGCGCGTGCAGAGAAGAAGTTGCGTCACGAACAGGAGCAGCAACAGCTGCGTAAAGAGGAGGAAAAAGCAAAGCAGATTAAACAAACTGACCAAGCTGCTTACGAACCAGACGTTGCCACCATTGGGGACTACCTAAGCACCGACGAATTGAGAGAAATCGAGGGAACTATTCTTAAATACATGCAGGCTTATCAGCAAGTCCCTTACAGCGACATCCTCAAGTAATTAATTTTTAATTATCCCAGAAAATCAAGAGCAAGTCAATATTTTCTTTTACAGGCATTACAACAACGATCGCCCTGGGGTGCAGGTTATTAATATGTTTACAACGCTCATTCGCCGGTTCGCTTTTTTCTCGCGTCTGCTTCCTCAGTTCGCTTCATTGATACATCGGGATCAAGCGGTTTTGTTGCGGGGAGGGATCCTTGAGATGTGTCTTCTTCGAGGAGCTCTTACTTTTGATCCTTCAAACAATCGGTGGCCTGATACAAGTTTTGCGCTCTATCACGATGCACCAGTGCTTCGGATAGACGATGCACGAAAACTTGTTTCTAGTAAATTGTTTGATATGCACATGGACTTCATCGCCTGCGTCCAGCGTATGAATGTGGACGAGCCTACCATCATGCTGTTGTTACTTGTTGTGCTTTTCACCCCTGAAAGACCGGGGTTAAGTCAGATAGATCTCGTGACTAAACATCAAGAGCACTTTTCCAACCTATTGCGTCGTTACATGACATGGCGTTTTGGTAAAGCTCACTCCACAGGCCTCTTTTCTAAGCTTTTAACAAAAATCAGTGACTTACGAGAGCTGAGCGACTCGCACACTCGTTACAATCTTCGCTTGGACAAACAAGCAGTTGACGAGATTCAGCAGCAGCTGGGCAACATGAACCTGAATCCTTATCCTGAATGGAATATTGTAAACATCCCCAACGCACCAGGAGCGCAACAATCAAACACCGAACGACCACAAGAGCCTCCTTGGCAAACGAATAACGGTTTCGAAGGCTACCGTCAGTATGAGGGGTATGCAGACACGGATAGCGCAGCTTTGAGTACCTTACCACAAACAGACGTCAATTTTGGCTGGGAGTTTATGCAGGCGATGCAAAAATCCCTAACTCAAATACTAACCACTCCACATTTTGGTTTCGAGTGGGTTACTCCGGCCATGGAACTTGGTCCTTTTCCCGGATACAATCCTCAGGCTGCATTAGGGGACGATATTTTCAGAGGGCTCAGTGCACCTGACCATTCGACGGATTCAGTCGAGGCTCGACAGCCCCGTCCAGAATCTATTTGCTGTAACGGCACGTGTGTTTCCAGTTCAGTCGAGACAAACCAGGAGAATCTTTCAGAACAGCAGTTGGAAGAATTCCGAGAGGTTTTGGACGAACTTCTAGACAACGAACATATGAACTCCATTCTTAAAACTGAAACCTTTTGCTCCGACGGGTTTCCTGCACGAACTTCACAGAATCAGAGTGAAGAATCGGTTAACTTTCCTCATCACATTTAGTGTGTTTTTCTCGTGAATTCAAGTAGAAGGCTAAATAAGTTGAGAGGATAGAACTGGGCTTGAACCAGCTATTACCCTATCCAGGAATCATGGCTAGTGATCGAGAGATTCACGTTCATACAGATATATCACAACAGTGCTTCACTTCTTCACATACTCCTTCGTTATGTTGACCTTTCCTGATGTGAAGTCAGATCAGTGTACTTAAATCTTGGTGTCCTCAATAAAGCAAAAAGTTCTGTAACCAGCACTTTAGTACTAACCTTCAGGACCAAAGATTGCCAGTACGCTCCCTAGGAATTAAAAGTTACAAGACTATAATCGTGATGTACTAGATTGTTATTTATGTAATATTCCGCTGAACCTGTTGGTGTTAGAACGTGCATGACTGCATATTAAAAAAGTAGTTTGGATGATTGCACCGTAACGATATGTGGCATTTGTAGTGGTACTTTCGTGAACTGTACGTTGGTTAACTGCAGTAGACAATAAATGAGTCGATGAGAGGTCTCATCGATTTTGGAAATTTGCTCTGCTCCCTAACTTCCATTAATCTGTACCATGAAAGCACATTTTTTTCGCTTGTTCTGTACGTTACAATCAAAAGGTCGGACCAAACTAGGATTGCCCTTACGATAACACGTAAAGGGTACAAAGCAGAGCGAAAATTTTCACCGATTATGTTTGTAAACTGTATGGTAGAGTTAGAATCTTGAAACAAAGTTGATGCGTCTGAGATGCGCATTGCCACGCAGCATCTTAGGTGAGACTCGGCGTCTGGATTTACCAGTGACGCCTACCTCCCCTCTTACGTTGGAAGTACGAATCCAGTGCAGAAAAGAGAAGCATTACATGATCAGCGAATAATAATACTTTTGAAAAACATGTCAGAGTCAGAAATCATATAATTTAATTTCTTCATAGCAGTCTTGTATCAAGTAAAAAGTTTTCCTTGCTTTTCTCCGTTGAAAAACGATGAATAATGCCATCGTGTGAAATGCCCCTCGTTATTTCTTTATCATTACACTCTGTCTTCGCAAAACTAACACTCCTTCTGAGCCAATCACTGAACAAAATAACGGCAGCCTTTCGTCCTTAAAAATCCGCTGTGAACTATGGGAAAGCTGCAGAGAAAGCAATCCGATCAGCAGAGCTCCCCGGAGCAAAATGATTACAGCCTTTTACTTAACGACTGTTAGACTACTAGAACGAGTAAACTGCATGATTTTTTGCATTATAAAATTAGCATATCTTGATTTCAAAAATACTGAAACTGGATTTTCAAAAATTGTCAAGTCAGAGAATTTCACAAATGATTTAAAGTTTTTGAAAAGTCGCATTTACTGAAAAACGTTCTATGATTGATCGGAAAGTCTGTACCGTAAGCTCCCTTTGTCAGTCAGACGAACGTCTGTAGACTCTATGCACCAGAATTCTGGTAGTGGATTTCTTAAGGACAAGTGTCAGCCATATTGGACGTCAACTGAGCAAGCGGTTAACTTGCTCAGATTTGTCTGCTGTGGTCAAACTGAAATATCGCTGTGTCACATTTGGATGCATAAATTAGCAGTAAGCATAACATATTTTTTTTCATTTTTGGGGGATTTCGGGGGAAAAAAAGGTTATGTTCAACCAAGCATAGAACAAAGCATTTTATTGCTGATCACATTTGCCTCCATATTCACTTGCATCAGTTCGAGCGCATCAACATTTAGTCTTACGCCAGAGTACCTCGTATAAAGCGTGTGGCAAGTTCGACTCAGTACATCGAAACATCCAGACACTGTTAATTGATAGTGGATACCAGTCCACCTTAAATGTGTACCTAGGCACACCAGCTATACGGGAAACGAGCTGGCCGATACCTTAAATAGGATGTGGGGTTGCACGTGGAATGGGTACAGATGATGTAAGGCCACCTGTGAAGTGCCATTCAGCTAGCGGATCACAAGTTGCTGGGACTACGAAACAGTCGGTAGGAACTGAGCAAAACAGCGATATAACCTGAAGGTTCTTTCTTACTACGTCCACACAATAGGACTGCCCCCTGCTCTCCTAGGCCATCCTGTGGTAAGCTTACCCAGGTCATCAAGGGCCACTTTCTTCTGCGGTCATACCTCTTCCGATTCTATATCACCAGCTCTGCTGAACGAAATGCTTAGAGTTGGAAACCATGAAGCATTTCTTGTTCCAGTGTCCTTGATTTAACCACCAATTATAATACATAATCCTCTAAAACGTGCAGTATGCTCATACCGGAGCTATCACTTAACCTGCTTTAATGAATTTTCATTGTAGAATTACGAGCCCTCGGAAAACAGTAATCCCCACTACACTTGGAGGCTTTGCGCTTTGGGACCTCAGAGAACAATGACTTTTTGATGTATATCTTGAAACAGTGTAAAACGGAACTTGTGGCGGCAACTAAAGGTGATTGAGCTCAGAACCTAATCGGTAACAAAATCTTAGGCCTTGAACGTAAATTACATTTTGATCCCAAGTCTTACCCTTGCGATCCATAATAGATCAAATAAACTCAAATTGACCCATTATAACTCAAGGTGATTGTTTGATTTCAAATAAAATAAAAACACAAAAAATCTCCGTGACATGACCCTTCGAGTGTTCAAAGACCTAAAAAGAAAAGAGTGAAAAGAAAACTAAAGACTCTATTTCTGACAAAAATTTACAAAAAGATAGAAAGCACGTATCATTTAAGCGTCTTTGCTGCTGCTTACTTGATATCATTTTTAACTGAGAATCGGGTATTCAGCAGTCTTAAACAAATAAAGAAAACAAAAAAGCTAGGAAACATTTTAATAAACTCACAAATTGTCACGTTTCTTCTCTACAACGTCTATTCTCGCTTCAATTTTTAACATATTTACAGCTTAGTTTCTCACTCTTGTTGAAGACTTTGTCGTTGAACAACGTGGGAAAAAAATTATTTTTTCGAACGCATTTTTCCCCCTATTTTCTATGCCGCCATTAAGGTGTGACTAGTACAAAAATCTGCCAGCAGAGCGGCAGTTTCGCCGGCTTCACATGCGGAATAGGAATACTCAGTCTATATTTCTATCTTTCAGCCTTCCTCTTTCAACCGATATTACCAAGAACCACGATCATTAATTACTTGTTATAAAACGTAATACGAATTTACGCTACATTTATTATTGGTGTGCATGACAGAGGGCATGTAAGGTTCGTCGAATGAAATACTCGGTACGAATAACACGCCGTTACGCCATCTCTGTAAAGGAAATAGAACTGGACTCTTGCGCGAGAAGACACGCTGCATCAGAGGCCAGAACTATTTAGAATGGCTTAATAGTTCAGCGCAATTTCATCTCCGTTCATCTTGACATCTCCGCATAACCTTACAGTAATTACAAAGTGAAGATTAAATAAAAGCTGTAATTCTGAAATATTCACTACTACTCCCTTTACTGAAACGTGTTATGAGATTACACTCTAAAAGTTCCTTGACGAGCGCTTAAACGTTGGTAAAATAGAATACTTTTTCCATTTGAGTATTTGACTATTATACAGTCCACGATTCCTGCTAGGCTATGACTACTTCACGGACTACTATTACCAGAGCAGTTTTAATCACCAATTATTTGGAAACATCTGCGTCATCAGGTGATTCGTTTAGAGGTCCGTAAACATCGAAGGTGAACTAAACTTTCATCGATCTTCTTGGAAGTCCAACGGGATGGAGAAAAAATTAATTGGGGATCGAGGTACTTCCAGAAGTGCTTAGCATGCATTGGTTGCGAAAACGGCATTATGTTTCCATGGAAGTAGCCATCCTATGCTTGTTGAGCGTAAAAAGAAAACTCAAAATCACGTTCAGCGCACGTGTAACACAGAATTTGATCTCGGTGCTGCAGTACACCCCGTGACTGAAATTTCACATCGGGTATTAGTTTTGGCAAAGCAAAGGAGTAGCTAGATAGGTTGGGTAATCTAATGAGCATTCTACATACTATCCCTTATAGTGACTTGGGTAGACAAAGTGAAGCGAGCACTCCACAAAGCGCCGACTCCAATCATATTCCTGAGTGAGTTGGTAATGCTGAACATGCGTTGTGCTCGGCTCCATGCAGCCTGTTGGCAACCTGTTAGAGGGGTAATAGACTCATGGAGGCTGTAAGGCACAAAGGGGCATATTTAAGTAGACAGCCGCGAGAACGTATAGCATCAGTGTTGCGCGGGATGCATCTTTAAGAAAATGAGTTTCTTTACTAATTTGCATCAGTACGTCTCAAACAGCGTTGCTGGACTAAGTCTTTCTCCGCGACGCTTGCCTACATTCAGCAGAGCGGAAAGTAGTTCAACCACCACTCCTGTCCCCGAGCCCCTATCTCCTTCCATGATTGATCAGGGCCGAGTATGGAAATCAAATTCTCCACTGCCTGCCCGTACCATCCCGCACTTGCTCCAGGAGCGATCTCAATCGTTGAAAAGTAGTCCTGTCATCAATGCTGCTGCAAGTAAAAGAAACAGTCGAGCTTCAAGTCTGAAGGAAGCCCCTTCTCCAACAACGATGGACCCCCACCAGGTGCCAAGCGGAAGGACGCAGCGTAAGCCCAAGTTGATCCCCACTTTTGCGCTTCGGGAAATCCCCCAGAAATCTCCGTGGCCCTGTTTGCTATCACGGGATCAGGGTAAGCTGTCCATTTATTATTATAATGAATCTTTTTCCCATGTCGAACATAGAACAGAAAGTGGGCAAGCGATGACAGCAAGACATGAGTTTGCACTTGTACTTTACCTTGGAGACGTAGCTTTATTGTCCCTTAATCACTTCCGCCTGATTGGATGTTACTTTGGTGACCACACAACCCCCTTCTCTACTGAATATCTGAAAAACAACGAGCTACTGGTTCGTTGTATACAATATACAGAACTGTATATGTATTCATACACAGATGCGATACAATACATACACATGTATTGTATTAATATACAGAACTGTTTTGTGAAGAACTGCTGCGCTTAAGAAAAATTCTGTTAAAATAATCGCCAAAAGTTCTAATTTGAAACTCGAACTTACTGGAGCGGACGAGGGAATTGGCGTTTTGGTTCTGGGTTTCGTTTTTCAACCCATTTCCTAGCAGCAAAACTGCAAATGACACTTAAAACTTGCTGCAGCTGCTTGAAGATGTCTTGAAAATCATACGTCCTCGGTCCTAATTATATGGTCTTTGTATACCTGACTTTCCATCATTAAAAATATAAACGGAACTAAGCACTCAACAAACGGACGTGTCACAAGCAGACATTCGCTATTATCGAAAATATTAGATAATTAACCAACGTCCATGTATAGCTCACTTATGCAATCTATCCATTATTTAAGGGCAACCGACTACCAGGGTTAATCAACTCTTCTTGAAAAATCTGACCAAAAAAAAAACAAACAAAAAAACAGACAAAAACCATGTGGGTGATTTTTCAACGTTGACGTCGGTAGCACATCGTCACAAGGGTAGCGATACAGTACCATTGCTATACAGCTCATCCCTTTATCTGTATAGCATTCGTGCTAAACAATATCGACCCAAGGGAACAAAACCCGGGACAAACCATGCTATTTAAACCAAGTGACAGCCTAACTTTTCGCATCCAGCATATTACTTTCACACACCTACTTCTGAAAAGAAATCCAGGAAATGTCTTGGTAATTTCTGGTTAAATCGGTCGATTCTCAAGCCATTTCTCCGTTAAGATTTAGAATTAGTAATACATATATTCGAGTGGTTGCTATCTGTACAGGGTTCAGGAGACAGACGCCTCTTTTTTCGAAAGTTTCACTGCTCTTCAGTGGAAGCAGGAGAACCGCCGTTTACAGGCCCTGAAACAGAGTCCAGTCCAGCAATGCTCAGCAGACCTTACAGCAAACCAAAAGGACTCTGCTGGAAACATATCAACCAAAGAGGTACGTATACATGCACCATTTGATATACTAGTGATTAGAAGTTCGACAAGAGATCGTCTAGTTCGGTACAGTACAATGTTAATTGATATTATAGATGTCACAGTTTGTAAAGAACGCAAGACGCAATATAACGGCGAAGTACTTTTTGAAAAGTTGACAAAGTAGACCAAATTGAGTTGAACTCAATTTAACTTGATGAAAGCCGAGACGAGTAAAAGTGATTTGCTATCTTCTCTTGTACGCTCGATGGCTCGTACCATGGCTCCATACAAAAATCCAACCTTTTCATGTTTTGTGATGAATTTAAAATTATTTTCCTGAAACTTAGTTGGAGCAGCTTTACGTAGAAGTGATGTACACCATTAGACACAAAATTGGAGCCCACTCGACCCAGTATCCTCATCATTACCAAGAAGATCTAATTCGTTACGCTCAGACCGCCTTCTCCATGGAACCGCAACAACACAGACGATGTCAGGCATTGGCAAGCGAAGAAAAGGTTCACATTAGGCACATTTACCCTAAACTTAACTACCACAATGTTCTAAATCTTTTATTTGCTTGTTCGCTCATCATTTAGCCACCCATCGTTGTTCTAAACGTTGTGGTCATGGAAGCTGATGGTCTAGAGGCCAAGGATCCTAACGGTAACCATTTGTTACATCGAGAAATTAACTCGAAGCACGTGCTTGAAAAATGTGTTGTTGTTTCAAAGGCTTCAGCGACCCTTATTGCATGCTGGGTATCCAGCCAGGAGTTAATTCAGGAGAATCGCATCATACGGGCGGCGAGCCGGAACCAGAGCCCGAGCGACGAAACTCTCTCATCAGTTTGGGCCAGATCGAACGTCTGCGGAAAAATCACAGTTTCCGGCTCAGTTTCAGGCGAAGAGATAACTCGTTCTTTTCGAGCAGTCAAAGCAGCAGTGGGCGAGGAAGCATCAGCAGCAACTCCGGAGGGTCCAGCGGTGGTTCGAGCAAAGAGCACCGAGATAGTCTCAGTTCGGTGGTACCGGCGAAATTCATCCGCGCTACGACAGTCAAGACGCAGACCCTCACTCCTAAATGGAACGAGAAATTCAAATTGTAAATCAGTTTGAGAATAAGATTTTTTATTTCAGTGGACTAGTATTTTATTGATTTTGTTCGGACTTAGCGATATTGACGACGTAGATTCCGATATTCTACACTTGGACATATGGTAAGCCAATCTGGTAGGCTAGTTTTGATATGATTTATCGTGTTGTTTGTACTAGGGATCATGATGATGAGTACTCGGTATTGGATGCCGTCAGCAAACTTAATGAAGTGCGAGGAGTCAAAGGGCTGGGAAGATTTTTTAAGCAAATCGCACAGTCTGCAAGATCGGGTAACCAAGACGATTTCCTAGGATCCATCAACATTCCTATTCAGGTTGTAATCCTTCTAACTTTTCTAACTTGCTATAGAACATTAGAACATCATTTAATACATGTATCAAGTCGCAGAGTATCTTAATGTGACCCAGACACCTTTAACGCACAGGAGATACCATCAACTGGCGTCGAGAAGTGGTATCCTCTGGAGGGTCGTTCCCAGAGGTCGTCAATCCAAGGACGAATCCGCCTGAAGATGTGGTTATCAACCCGTGAGGATTTTGGCAATTCGGAAGAAGATAACTGGACAGACATTAAACAGCAGGAACAGCTGTATTCTATATTTATCGATTACGAACTAAAAAGCATCAAGGTAAACTTTGTTGAGCATCTACGACACAGTTTTACGTTATTTCCCATCAAATTTTCAATATTGAAGGACTCGGTTCAGTGGAGTGGTGAATTGTCTCCGACGGCACAGGTCATTTTGCACCAGCACGCTATTCAGGGCGATGTAACTGTATTGCAATCTTCTGTGGTTCGGTGGATTGTCATTTCCCGCAAGTTTGCCATAAGAAAGTTTCACTATTCTTTACTCTGTTCTCTACTGCAGCAGATCGACGAGCATTGGGGGAACGAGCAACTTTCTCGTGATGAGGCAACTTTTCCATTTTCAACTCTTGATGCCAAGCACATTGTTGCTTTCCAGATCAATAATCAGTTTCGTATTGGTTTTACAGGAAGAGGCGCTGGGGGTTTCCCTGACCACTTTCATTGATTTTGCACTCAGCCAAATCAAAAAAATTCGGAAGCTGTTTCTTCCAAATGATTCAAGCATGTCTCAGTTGGACTTTCTCTTACGGTGCGTAATCACTATAATGGCTTATCATCTTAATCTACTGTCAGCTTGAGAGTTTCATAAGTTTATAGATACCTGTTCATCATTTAACTTTCTGAAACCTCAGTTTTCTAAGGAGATAATCCGGCAGTAACGATAGAACACTTACTATAATCTTTGGCTATTCAGTTTTCCGTTGAACGAGTTTTATGAAAAAAAGGGAAAGTTATTGATTCGTTGAGTATTGTGCAGCCTTTGTTGTCTCGATGTACTTGAGCAGCTTTTGTGTTTCAGTGGAGTGCCAAAAAGAAAAGAACATAATCGTTCATTAGAGTAAAAAGTACTCGGCTTCTCGAGGAGGAAAATTAATTGGTAGCATGGTGACTAGGTGTCTCATGTTTCTGGAGGAAATGCAAGCTTTTCGTCGGTGTTGCCCCTTTCACAAAGCTGTGCGCGGGGAAATAACGAACGCTGTTCGTAAGGGGACGCTTGAGTGGTTCGACGAGCAACAGGAGAAGTGGTATTTCTCATTCACAAACTAATCATTCTCATAAATCAATATCTTTCTCTCTGTATTACACACTACAGGCTGGGGACGGATCCAATGAGCCCATCGGCTCATATTACGGGATTAGTGGCGTTCGTAAATGCAATCTATGCAGACCTGGACCGTTCACTACAAGTCTATAACGACATCTTCATGAGGTACAGCTTTTTCTTTTGAAATACAGAGCCTGCAACAAGACCGACTCACAGACAGACAAATAAACTCAACAGACGACTGGCTTGTTGACTTTAGACAGACAGACTGAGACAGTTTTCAGTCATAGATTCGATTTTCTTCATTAGTAACTTATGATATTTGTGTTGTTTACGCAGTGGATGTGGATTGTCTTACTTCACCGCTGTCTACAAGTCGCATGTGAAAATGGTAAACTTGCAAAACTTTCTGTGTGGACATAAAGTCAAGTCTAAGGTCGATCTTGTTTAACTGCAGATGAACGAATCGATCCCACCATTGCTGGAGATAATTTCAAGCTTTTTCGGCAGCACCGGTGAAGCAGAGGATCTCGTATCGGAAGTCTTCGAACTCTACACCGCGCTGCAGGATTTACAGAAGTACTTTATTAAACGTAATCTGATCATAACATATGAAGAAGGTGTTTCTAATGAAGGTTTCAAGATGCGGTCCCCAAGGACGAGTCCCAGGCTCCGCCGACCTTACGGAATTATCAGCAGTCTTTTAGGATGCCCCTAGAGCAATGGCTGATCCTTGCGAGGAGCAAGGTAAAACATCATTTCATTTAATCACTATTCAATTCACGTTTACAGTTTGGCCAATGCATAAAGTACCGTACGTGATGCAAGGCAGTTAACTTTTGTACATTACTTAAAGGCTCATGGCAGAATTCGCTCTGCTGTTCACTTGGATTCTCTTACAACGGTCGATTCGTATTATCAGCATAGCACGTCAGCTATCGATGCAACTTCTTGTTTCTATCAGGTTTTGTTTTAATGTTATATCCTACATTTCATCACTAAAAATGTTTGACTGAAAATTAACTACAGATATGTGAGTTCTGGAAGCAACTAAACTGGCCCATTTCCGCAGTGCCCTACCCGTTTGTTTACGGAATCGCGGAGGTATAACTTGAATGGGCCTTTTTAAGATACACTCGATCTTTTTATGGCTTCTCTTATTAGATAATATGTTCAAGTGCTATTTTGTATGCCGATTTGATATCTCATCGACCCCAAAATGCTGGGCACTATCTCGACGATATCTCTGAATCACCGCTGAATGATGAGGTTTGTTCTTTTGCTACATTTCGAGTTTCGCTCATCCGGAACAGAGTTTTTTTTTTAACTTTTTTCGTTACAGCTCTTTGTCACAATGAATAACCTAGAGCACGTCAAGTCATCAGTGAATAAACTGCCACAGGATCTGCAAATTTCGTCAATCGTTGCGTCCGTGGATTCAGCTCTGTATGTCGAAAACCAAAGGTAAACCCAAAACGTTTCTGCGTTTCTAACATAGATTAATTTTCGTAAGTTTCGATTATTAGAAGTCCTGTACAGAGTCGAGCCCGGTCGCCTTCAATAATTTCGCATTCACCTGGTACTAGTACTTTATTGACGGGGTTATCGACTTACGAAAGCAGCGCTCGTCACACTTTTCATACGCTCTTCGAAACCTTCAACGAGCACTACGAATCAAAGCTACAAAAAACAGTGTCTGCTGTAACAGAAAAGGTTGAGCCCCTTGAAATATTTTACTTTTCACAAAGTAGACATTTAATTTTTGGGTTGCAGATGAGGTCCGAGCTGAGAAAGAACCTCTTTCATTTAGCCTGGTCCCCTGATTCGCTTCCTGTGGACCAGTCAGTAGCTCCTTTGCTAGAATATCTTGACCAGCAGCTCATCCTGATGCAACCCGCGCTGTCGCCACCAGCATTCCAGCGATGCGTTCTGGCTATCTGGGACCTTTGTCTCTGTGAACTGTGGAACCACGCCGAAGCTTCTGCAGGAGTACTATAACAAATCACTACTGGTTTCGAGTTACATTCTAACCTTTCTTCGTATTCAAGGAAAAGTTTTGTGCATTTTATGACCGTCTTTACAACGGCTTGGAGGTACTTCTCTACTTTCTTCACGGAGATGGCAAAGGTGCTCCCCTGGACACACTCCGCAGCTCCATGTACCTGAAAGTGAACGAAAAGATCTGGCTGCACAAGACCTCTACAGAACACCTCATAGACTCGTATTACGCCAGGAGACTCGAAGAGCAACTTCAGCAGCAGCAACACATCCTACACAACACCCCTTACGGCATCCTGAGCATTCGAGCCTATTTCCACTACGACACCCTCTACATTGAAATATTGTCTGCTAAAGACGTCATACCACTAGACCCTAATGGACTCAGCGATCCTTTTGTCATCGTTGAACTATACCCTCGAAGGATTTTCGATTCCTGCAGCGAGAGGCAAACAGCCGTTCATCGGAAAACTCTGAACCCTGTCTTCGATGAATGTTTCGAATTGTAAATCTTTTGCGTCTTTTCTCAGCGAAACACTAAGATTTGTATTTTCATTGCAGTCACGTTACCCTGGAGCAATGCAAAATGGATTCTGCATTTATTTTGCTTACGGTTATGGACTACGATGTTCTGACTGCCAATGATTTTGCGGGTGAAGCTTTCTTGGCTCTGAAAAGTGTACCGGGTATCGCCACAGGACCGCATTCGCTTGAAACACTTCGCGGACTCAAACCAACTGATCTTGTTCTGATGCAGCAGCAGCAAAAAAGTAAAATTTTTCAAGTGTATTCAATGCGAGTAACGAGCGAGTTTGTTTATATACAGATCATCCAATCCTTGCCGTGCTGGAGACGAGAAAGTGGGATCGTCAAGCACAGGATTTTGTGAGAAAACAGAAGGAACGTATTGCCAGCTAATCGAAAACCTTTATACTTGCAAAAACCCACGTTTCTTATCTATACAATTTCAACATAATCATTTATTCTGGGACCTTGATATTAATCTTTCCGAGCATTTCCGAAGCTTTTACTAAAATATAGTTTTCCCCGGTCATGCTTATAAGTTAAATGCTTCTGCAATCTTGTAACCACCTACCAAAAGTATCTAAAAGATCCTAGTATATCTATATTTATTCAAATTTTATCAGTAGATATGTAAGTTCACTCTTTTATTACATTACTTAATGTTAGCGAACCTTGAGCATTATCCTTCGACCCAACTTTCAATGCAACATTCAAATAAATGCTTTCTGAACTTCTCTGTATTTATTTTTGGTAACTTAAATTTCAAGCGAATTTTATTCACGCACAGGTAACAATTTCAAACGTTTGCAACGCGCTCTTTTAAGGCTTCAAGTTCAGCTGCGATTTCCTTGGGTAAATCATCGCCGAACTGTTCATCAAAATATCTCTGCAGCTCCGCAGTCTCGTCCTGCCAAAACTCTTTAGAAACATGAAACAGTTTCTCCATGTCGACAGATTCTTTTAGGCCTTCGGTGTTGATCGTTCCTGCAAGTATGAAAGTGCTATCAGTACTGACTGGGGCATTTCACACTCAAGTTTACTACCAGGCTGTGGCGTGAGACCCAAAGGCGAAGGCTGAGCAATGTCTTCTCCATCACAGCGTCGCAGCATCCAGTCCAGTACTCGGATGTTGTCTCCAAAACCGGGCCACATAAATTTTCCCTAAGAAGGCGAACAGGCTCACTTATTGTATTAAGAAGACTATGATACTGAAGTAAGCCGAATATACTTGTTCGTCACGAAGGAACCAGTTGACATGAAATATTTTCGGCATTTTCCGGCCGGGTTTCTCCATTTCAAGCCAGTGAGCAAAGTATTGCCCCGCATTGTAGCTGAGGAAAGGACGAATGGCGAACGGGTCGTGCATCACAGCGTGACCCTATGAGAAACACGCACACATCAGAATACTGTAAACCTACGTAAAAATGACGGTGTCTTTTGCGGTGCCTTTTGTTGACCTTGCACTGGCGGTTTAAAAGTTATTCAAAACTTGGACGCTTTAAGGCGATTCAGGACAACTCTGAAAAGGTACTGTAAAAAGGAACTGCGACACTACAAAAAGGCACCGTAGCGGTATTCTGTTACAGTGTTTTGTACGGCATAAAGCACCACTGCTCGGACCTATTTGTACGTGGGTATATCTTATGAATGTTGCAAAGTTTTATACTTTGTGCTCTGCAGCGGCTGTTGTTTCAGAACTAACAGACGACCCTAGAAAAACTCCGTGCTGCCAGTTAAATGACTCCACTACCAGAGGAACACCTCTAGGCCTTCGTCCGCCAAAAATGATGGCATCAATGGGGACTCCTTTAGGATCTTGCCAGGCTGGATCCATTATGGGGCACTCGGATGTGGGAACGCAAAACCTAAGTTAATTCACCGGAAACTATGATGGTTCTTTAAAAAGATTTTGTCACTAAAAACCTGGCATTAGGATGGGCAGCTGGATGTCCACTTTGCGGTGTCCAGTTAGCTTCACCCAACCAAGAAGTTACGGTCACGCCTTCCGGAAGCTCAGACTCCAGACCTTCCCAGAATACTCCTCCATCGCTAGTCTTGGCAACGTTAGTAAAAACTGTGTTCTTCTGAATGGTTTCCATGGCAATGGGGTTTGTTTTGTAATTGGTACCTTTAAAAGACAGTTACTTTCAATAACTGAAACTTTTGTATGACAAGGATCGAAATTTCCTACCAGGACAGACTCCAAAGAAACCGTTTTCAGGATTAATTCCTCTCAAAAGCCCTTTATCGTCGAACCGCATCCACGCAATATCGTCCCCGACGCACTCAACTTTATACCCAGGCAGGGTCGGAGTCATCATGGCCATATTAGTTTTGCCACACATACTGGGGAAGGCTGCAGCAACGTAGTACTTTTTACCTTGCGGATTTGTGATTCCAACAATCTGTTATTTCAAATGACAACATTCAGCTGGAACAGAAAATGTATAGACAGAATTTACCAGCATATGTTCGGCAAGCCATCCTTCTCTTCTGGCAATGGAGCCTCCGATTCGCAGGGAGAAGCATTTCTTACCCAGCAGAGAGTTACCGCCATAGCCGCTTCCATAAGACAAAATTTCATTCGTAGCAGTCCTATCGGTTAATTAGTTACACACTGTACTGTTGAAATAGTAAAAATGTAAATTCTGTTTTACTTGTGGGCAATAATGGTTTTTTCCGGGTTGCACGGCCATCCCCGATGCAAGGGGCGCTCCAGAGGCAGTGGACAACCGACAGAGTGCAAACAGCGGACAAAGTCCTGGTTTCCTAAGACCTGAACGACATTTTCTCCCATTCGAGTCATTATGCGCATGCAGGCCACCACATAAGCCGAATCCGTTACCTGGATTCCGATTTTCGACAACGGAGAACCAATTGGGCCCATACTGAAGTTGAAAATGTACAGTAAAATGAAATATAAAAATTCATATTGGCAATAGCAACCTGTATGGCATCAAGTACATGGTACGTCCTTTCATGCATCCCGGGAAGCGTTCTTGAACAGCTCGTTCAAGATCTTCTTCCGACATCCAGTTTCCCAGTTGACTATGGATTCCATCTCTAGGAGCGGGCCTTGCTTCTCGTTCCTTCGGCGTTATGATAAATGTTTTACTCTCAACTCGAGCAACATCCAGAGGATCTGTGCAAGCCAACCAGCTACAAGGAAAGTACATGTTACGAAATTTTGATTCAGTGCAAATCCCAAAATGAATACCAGTTATCATATTTGGGCAGCGGCTGGATAATATTATCTCGTAGGAGCTCGTCGATGATCAACTTGAACTCGTCCCTCGAACCATCGCACAGAAAGATTCGCTCGGGTTTGCACAGCTCGATGTCTTCACGAAGAAACTTCAGCACCTGCTCAAATAGAAAACAAAAAAAATTCTTTAGTACTAAAAGTCAGTACAAATAATACTTACTTAATAATCATACTTAAATTTAACTTAGTTAAGTACTTGAAAAGTTCATTTTTGCCCCTGCTGGCAACTGCAGGAAAACTACACGTACAACTATGAACTAATTTGAACCTTTCATTATTTCGAAGCCTGGAATTTGGTCCAAGTAACTAAGAACAAACTAATTAGATAACTACAAAGAAAAATTAAGAAAAAAATGTCGCCATTACACTGGAATATGTCACAATATTATCGCCCCTACGGCTTTCATGGCGGACGATTCTCCTACGTTATTACTCTGGAAAAATTAGTGAAATATCTCCAAAAAAAAGAGCTAAAAATAATACACAATATCTAACTAGTTTATCACAGCATTAGAGCTACAATTTCAAGTTAATACAGACTGATTGCATAACTTAATTTACCAAAACGATCGACCTCAGAAATTCATACTTAAACTAAAATTAGGTTCTACTAAGATGTGGTTAGTATCTGCTTTAAATCTGGTTTAAATCTTATGGATAATATTGACCAAGGGACGTACCTTAGACGGAAGGACGTTGACATCACCTCTAACTACAGGAATTCCGTAAAATTCCTGTGTCATTTTTGGCAAGCTTTCATTCCCATGGGAAGTTGTCTACTATACTGAACCCCCAAATGCCAAAACAGACCCTTGAAGCTGGACCGATTTCAGTGCTTCCTATTTGCTTCCACTTTCAGTACTCTGTTTTACCTGAAAGAGGGCACGGTTTTCCCTTTTCCCTTTTCTCTTATTTTCCCCTTTTCAGAAACCGTTTTCCCCTTTTTCAGGGAACTTCCCTGCAAAGTGAAAACACTGCCTTTATTTCCCCTCCATCAAGGATATCAAGCCGTACTTGTATGTTGTTTTTCCCTTATTTTTACATTTTGAGATCAAGTTTTCCCTTTTTAAGGGAATTTCCCTGCAAAGTGGAAGCACTAATCGGTTTTGTACTGCAGTTCAACCCTAATTTTCCTCCCGCAGGCTATATAGAGTACCAAGAAAGCTTTTAATCATTTAGTAATATTATTAGTAGTAGTATTTAGTATCGGCGTGCTCCAAGTACCGCGTTGTTCAAGCTTGTATCTAACGGTAACCTAATTGAATTACACTTTCGGAGAAGTGTCATACTGTTTGCGGTCTGCAAAGCATATGCTTCCTTTTCTGTAATCAAGTGCCTTTTGACTAAATCTGTTAACAGTTGGGTTATACCATAGAGGAAAACTCGGTCTTGGGAAAAAATATTCTCTAGGTGTTTCTCCAGCTTAGCATCAAAGTGAATAGAGTGTTAGTAACAGCCAGACGTGTGTGGACTAAAACAGGAATGAGGTTTTCTTCTAGAGTACTTAAGTTGATCCCTCTGATCTTAGGACTGAAATTCGCTTTAGTGTACATCAATACAAACTTCAAACTACCACAGGAACAGTATTCACAATCGCAAAGGTACCGCTCAAAACTACACCTAAGAAAATAGCATATAATTTTAAGTTTGTTTTGCTTTTGTATCAAGTTGTACACCCCGTAAGAAAATCGCTTTTCTAAAGACGCACAAGTGCGGCAGCAGCACAATAGAGAACATCTTGTTTCGGTAACTATGACCAACAGAAAGATTTGCTTTAAAAATTCTGGTTTAATGTACGATATTCAACAGTTACGCATTGCAGAATGGATTAAATGTAGCAGTGCCCGAAACCAAAAATTATTTGTGTAAAGGAAAGCTCTTTGATCGTAGCTGTCTGTCTTCAACACCGTGGAAAAATCTCACTTTCGACCTGTTCGCCCTGCACACGAGATGGAACGCCTTTGAAGTGCAACAGTTGATGGGAGAAAATACGAAATACTTTTCTGTGTTACGAGACCCAGTGGATGTTTTCGAGTCCATGTTCGCTTACATGGGGCTAGAATCTTTCTTTAATGTCAATATAACCGAATTCATCGAAATCGTCAAGAAAAATGAGTCGGATCCAGTGGCGAATCGTCGGAAATCAAACATCTTTGGCAGAAACCAAATAGCATACGACTGGGGTATCCCTCCGGAAAAGTTTGATGACGATGTGTACATCGACGAACAGATAACAAAATTCGAAAAAGAATTTGATCTGGTTCTACTGGCAAAACACATGGACGAATCACTGGTTTTGCTGCGACATCTTCTGTGCTGGCCTGTCGAGTATGTCACGCATTTGAGAATGAACCAGAGGAAACAAGAAAACACTGTCAAACTGACCGAGGATCAGCGAAATGTCCTAAAGAACTGGCTTCGCGCTGATTTCAAAATCTACAACCACTTCGAACAAAAGTTCCATCAGAAAGTGAGGAAGTTTAATGAGCATTCTAGCCCTAGTGAAATATATTCTGGAATCGACAGAAGGATGAGGCTGAACAGAACTGAATGGGGATTACAAGATTCTAGCACTTTCATGCAAAGTGAAGTAGACCTTCTGAGAAAGGCAAACGAGAAACTTCATCTAGACTGCGGAGCGCAACGAGTGGACAACATGAAACTCAAAGGAGAGTTCCGTGAATGGAGCAAGCAAATCATCGGATACGCCATCAATGAGTAAAAATCCAGAATCAAATAAACTCATTCCATTCAAATTTCAATGAAATTTGTTACTTGAATGCGACAGGTCTTTACCCGAATGCCGTTTGTTCGCCATGAGTGAAGCAGCGTACCTCCACAAGTTCCGGAAACATTTGCTGCGGAAGTCGAGTAACACTACAGTTTAAGTTTCTATCTCAATATGTATTGCCGAAATATTACTCAAGATTTGACTTTTCAAAGTTTTAATACACACTTTTATGTGCTTTGTTATTAAACAACGATTTCGAGTTCCTGACTTGATTCAGTTTTGTCGCCATGTTTGATACCTTAGAGATCAGCTTGTGGTCGAGAACTGAAAAAAATGACTAAAATGAAGCAAATCTGTTGAACACTGTTTACTAACGGTTTACTAACCACAAATTACCGTGACTTCAACTAAACCGTTTTGTGTAGTGTTCGTAAACGAGCCATTTTCTCACGTACATTTCACACTGTTGAACAATTACATCTGTTGAACAATGTAATAAAATTATTCAGTATATAAGACAAATAAAAGAGTGTAAATCGCAGTAGGCTTATAACACTATCAGTAAAAGTTCACAATATTTATTATTGCCTATTATAAATTCCTGATTTATTTGTATATTATAATAGTGTGAATGTTATATACTAATTATGGTTTCTATAGGTTTCAGTTCAGTGTTTCGAGAACCTATTTTACTATTGCATGCAGTATTTCCACTTTGGAGGGAAATTCCCTGGAAAAGGGAAAAATAGTCTGGAAAGGGAGAAATAAGGGAAGAGGGGAAAAGGGAAAGTTAGAAGCGTAGCTTCATATTCTAGCACGGAGGGGAAAAAGGGAATTGCCCAATTCACGCGAAGGGGGGAAAAGGGGAAAGAGAGCATTCTTTTAAGGAAAAGGGAAAAAGTAGAAAGACTGATCGCACGTTAGGGGCTAGATGGCGTTACGATGTTTTGACGTTTACGAATTGTGTTTTGTTTGTCTTGTGAGTAATCACTGCTACAAGTTTATCATAATTTTTCGAAGCCTTTGAAATTCCAATGGATCTTTCATCGGGCGGCGTAATTACTGGCCTCGACGAAATGAAAACCAACAACAAAAATTCGAGTTGTGTCGAGGAAACCCCGAGGTTTCGCGAATGGGCCAAACTGGAATCCTTTCTCAGCAAAATCCCTAAGAGATACCAGCACGGTTTCATTCCCAAAGATTTACTGCTGACTTGCTTGGCCTGTAGCTGTGATTCTTTGGTTGCCGGCAGTAATTCCGGCCTGATTTTCTGGTACAATCGCAGCTCGCAGAGTGTGACGAGATGCCGCATCGACGAGACTTTTACAGCTGTAACTTCGGTGGCATTAACGATCAGCCAGTTTGGAGAAGCACTTGCTGTTGGCAACTCGCAAGGGACTGTCTCCATATTTTGCTCAAATGTACCCAGGCACAAACCGGTATATAGTTTGTGTAAAAAGAAGAATTTGGT
This sequence comes from Eulimnadia texana, assembly GCA_002872375.1. Classification (NCBI taxonomy): domain Eukaryota; kingdom Metazoa; phylum Arthropoda; class Branchiopoda; order Diplostraca; family Limnadiidae; genus Eulimnadia; species Eulimnadia texana. Next base: position 33,906,577 of record NKDA01000001.1, on the reverse strand, counting down.
CTTTAAAATGAATCTCTTTATTTTTTGTTAAAGGTCTTCGTACTGTACAAGGCGCACATTTTTGCTGTGACAGCCATGGCGTGGGACAGCAACGGGGAGCGTTTGTTGACTGGTGACGACAGGGGACGTATTCTGCTGAGTGCTTTTAGCAACAACCGGTTACAGCCACAGGCCAAGCTGCTGAACGAGAGCACTGCGATCGTCCAGCTGCGTTTTCACCCACTGCAGGGAAACTGCGTGCTTGCTTCCACATATTTTAGGACTGTTGTAATTTTCTTTGACAAAGTAGTCGAAGCCGTAGCTGCCGGCGAAGAATCCCGCAAAGTCTTATCGCCCTATGGTGCAGATTTTGGTCACCTAGACAACGACTTGGTCATCTTTCTAAGTCAGCCAGGTTTAAATTTGCTAGCTGTCAACCTGCAGTGTCAGACTTTGCAGAGCTTCCCGTTCGCAGGCGAAGTCGCCAAGTCCCTTCCGAGGACCATTTTGCTGACTGATGTTGAGGAGTGCTGGAATCTCAAACTCCATTTTGGTCCTGTCTTGTGCCTTTCCAACAATCTAGTTGTCACGTATAGTCCTGCAGGTCTTCTTGTGTTAGATCCCGAAGAAAATGCCGTAGTCTCGTGCTGTCGGTTTAAAATGTCCCTACGACAGGTGGCAGTCTTCCACGACGAAATTTTTATTTTAGTTGAAAGCCGCACTGTGATTCGGCTATCGCAGAGACCAGATCGTTTTAGCACGACTTCAGTCGAACGGCCTCTGATAAATACTTTAAGACCCACGAAAGATTTTTTACTAAAGAATCCAGTTCCAACACTTCAGTCAGCTTTCACTAAGCTAGCCAACAAAGTTTCCGATCTAGAACTGCACAATATTAAGAGCAAATCGATAGCAGGTTTGAACCAGGGACCAGTACTCCTCGAGTCGTTGTCAAATGCTCTCGGACCGATTTTCGGGTCGGAAGGTAAGGAAGGACAAGAAATACGTAGGGGACGAGACCCTTTAACCCCGCAGACAACGCCCACTTCCCCAAGTTCTAGCACCAGTCTCGCAGCTTCTCCAAGAGAAAACGATTTAGCAACTTCCAACAATGCAATAAATGAAACGGAGAATTTCATACCGTTCACGCCACCTTATTCTGAGAGCGGTTCGAGTGCAGCCAGTCCCGACCCGTTCGAGGATCACGACGAGATAGTCTACGCCACGCTGCGGGAAGGTCGTCGGATGAAACTGAATCAGAAGAAAAATTCACAGCTGCTGAACGTGATAACGGAAAACAAATCACCGACTGGCGAGAAGTACGCGGACAAGAATAAAGTCGATCCCGAGTCGCTTCGCGAGGAACTGGAACGGAAAGAACGACTGCTGGCCGAACTGTTGAATCTTGACGAAATTCTAGGTTCGTCTGGTCAGCAGGATCCTGTACCCAGTATCGAAGCAACATCTGAGAATATTACGCCAGAAAATAACGAAGAATGGGCCGGGGATCAGATTTTGCTGCACGAAGATAGCCCCTCGATACCCGCAGAGACGAATAGACTCAAACCGACAGTTGAAAACGCGCTTGACGACAATGATGATGAAAACGAAGATGACGATTTTTATTCCAAGTATCACACAGATGCCCTGATGACACCCAGCAGTATTTGCAATGTCGTCTCTCTGGATTTTGCGACAGAAGACTCGAAGCCTTCTGCTACAGAACCGAAATCTCCTTCGTGGCTGCGGTATCCAATGCCCTGCAAAAATTCTGTACTAAATTTTGCCGTCTGTGATAACTATATCTACTGCGTAGAGAAGAACAAAGTTGCGTTTGCACGGTTCAGAAACCATTCATTATCGTGGAACTTCACCGATTTCGAAGTCGACTACTTGGCCGTCTCGTGCAGCGGTCGCTACTTGTGGAAAATTTTTCAAGGAACCGCCTACTGCGGGACTGAAGTCAACCATTCCTTTCCCTGTGCTGAGGACTGGGTTCCTGTTGCCGATAAAATCGTAGCCGTCGCACTGGACGAACCGAGTTTTCGGTCTTGGGGACGTGATGATCCAAGGGCATGGCTGGTCCACGTCGATGGATCACTTACTTGTAGGAGTGCGTCCAATCCTACGGGATCCCGCACTGTGGAGACCCCTTCTCCAGTAAGGGAAGTAGCAGCTTATAAAGGTGTCTTATGGATGTTAGCTCAAGACGGATCTGTTTACGCCCGCTCGGGTGTTTCAAGTGATAGTCCGTTCGGTCAGAAATGGATCAAAGTCAATACGCCTCCCGGGAGCGTCCACTCAATCGTGCTGAGCCGTGAAACGGCCTGGACTGTGATCGATTCGTCTGTTTATTTCATGAACTGCGTTACAATGGAGTCGCCCGTAGGAAACTCGAAATGGTGGAAGGTATTACTCGTTTGATTTTTCTGAAAAATTTTTCATTCAGCTACTTGCTTCTCTTAGGTCGTTAGTCCGACTAAGACAGTGACACCTAGAGGAAGCCGATGGCAGCAGATGGGAGCTCTCCTCAACCCTGCACTTTGGCTTGGACCTGAGAAAACTGCTCCCTTTCACATTGCCGTCCTGGAGAAGAAAGTATGGATCAGCGTTCCGGGCGAGGATGTGATCTTCAGCGCTGAAAACGTTGCTGGTAATCTAAAGTAGCTCGTAATATTGTGTTCGTTGTTAAATTATTTACGTTTACGAGTGTCTTAGGTCATCTATGGGAAAAAGTAGAACTGCAACTCACGAGTACTCCACCAAACTGGAAGAGCATCAACGCTTCTGGAATGTATCACGATTTCGGGGTACTGTGGCTGCTGGGTAGCAACGACGTATTTTACGGCTACCACAAAGGTGTAGTAAGCCAGATTTCCCTTCCTTGCGAGGATGCTTTTCACGTAGCAGCAGCAGCGCCGGGCTGTCTGTGGATCCTCACAGGTCAGGGTCACATCTTCATCCGAGCCGGTATCGAAACTGACTGTCCGCTGGGGACAGGGTGGACCGAGCTGAGCACGGCGCAGTTCAGCGGAGGGAGCTCGCTGGTCTCTGTCTCTCTGGGATCAGACGCAGCCTGGGCGTGCGACGCTCAGGGAATCGCCTACATGCGGACTGGAAGCAACGACTCGCCCGATCTTCCGGATCTCTGTCCAGCCTGGATCCCTGTAGACGATGATCCTGCAATGCCCAGATTCGTCAAAATCTATACCTGCAGCAACAACTTTATGGTTTGGGCCATTGATGAAAACGGTTGCGTCTATGTGAGACAAGGAATCTACTCTGATCTACCCATCGGAGTGTCATGGGTGAAGATCGAAGATGTTGCTGCGCACCATCTTGCTTTAAGGTATCGCACCTTCTTATTGTTTTTGATTTTATTTTAAGGTTTGGTAGGTTTATGAATAACGTTTGTTTCATGCAGCGAGTCTTCGGTCTGGGCATTGGCCGTTGACGGAGAAATTTATCGTCGGATCGGAGTCACGCGCGCAAACTTTGTAGGCGACCGGTGGGAGAAGATAACTGGAAATGCGTCGTCGCTTTCAGGTATACGCCCTATTTTATTGAAATATATTACATTACTGGAAATTATAGAATTTTAATTGTTCGTTAGTTTCCGTGGACGATACGTTGTTCGCTGTATCTAATCACCCGGGTTCTGGAGACTGTATTAGTCGTTTGTTGACTTCCACTCCGATGCAGAGCAGAAATAATTTGGACGAATTCTTAGCTCGTGCCTACGATGCCGAAGAGGACTGGGTTATTATTTAGTCATTTATTTTACTGCGACATTAATCAGTTTTATTAAATTAGCTTATTAGTTTGCCTTACGGGAGAGTTAGCGCATGTTTTTTTTTTAAGAATTGCTGTTTTATTCAGTTGCGGTAATACAGTCGCTTTCGGACGATGGCAAAGAGTGAGATAACCAATGTGAGAGATTGATAGCTTCGTTAAGTTGTGCTATTGGATGGTGCAAGTCAAAAGTTTGTTTAAACAAAGGGACCTAAGGCAAAGCATATGCAATGAGCAAGCTTTCTTTTGAGCTAGTAATTCCCCTGGCCCTGATCAATTATTTATGAGCATTAGAGTGAAAGTTTGCATTGTATTACATACGTCTTGTCCAAATGCAAGATTAGTTTCTTCTCTTTGAAATCTATCGCTTAATGTCTATTAGAAAACTTAGTTTGAAAATATTTCGCTTCAAATTTTCTGGGATTGTGCGAACGAGAAACGTTTAGAAATTCGCTCAGTTTTTGCACGAAAGGTTTTTTACTGAGTAAAATGGAAGAAATTGAAATTAATTGAAAGGAAATTGATTATTTTTCTCATTTTTCGGGACCAAGTTTGCGGAAATAAGAACTTTACTCAAAGCGGGTTAATTTCGTCAACTAGTCGCTTTCCCTTTTGCCTTTCATGTATGAAACTCAATTCGTTTTCCTGGTCACTTTTATTACCTATTGCCAATTTTTCACTACCTACTCAAGGGAAACACTCTACTGTCACTCTAAATGCCAAGACCCAGCTGATAACATGAGATAACATTCCGAAAGCATACGTGCAGTACACATATCCTGCGAATTTTTTCCCTCTCTGTTTTGAATCAATTTCCCCGTGATGTGAATTCCAATAAGCACAATGCGATGGGAAAATCTCGAGAAAGTTTGAAATTTCCTCGGAAAAAGTTTCCTTTTACAATTATTCACATTCGAAATAACTGTACTACAAACAAACTACTGAGTTGTTATTAAGGTTTAATTTCTATTCAGTTGTGCTACTGTTCAGTTATGATTGAAAACTTTATGACTAGCATTTTAAAGTCTTGTGTCAACTTTCACTTGTGCATTTTTTGGTGACTCTTTGTCCTTTCCCTTTTCTTTCAATTCCTGATCATTTCAACAAGAGAAATATTCTCAGTATCTTTGACATATAAGAGGAACTTGTGTGCGAGAAGAAATCATTTTTCGCCGTAAAATGAAAATTTTTTTTGCTTTGAAATTCAGTTTATGTGAACAATGCAAAGTACTGAAGATCACAGTCTGAAACGTGACTCTAAAAAGATATTTTCACTTTCGCTTCATACCCGCGGTCTTGTATCAAATAAGTAAGATATTCAGTATTGCTTAAATTCAAATCTGTGATTAAATTTTTCCCTGATTTCAGTGAAACTGTGACTGATTCAAGAGGAAGTTTCCTGCTTTTCATATGTGTCTTAAATCCTTCTCAGGGAAAATCCTGCAAAAATCTGTGCGAGTGACTCAGCACAAAATTTCGAAGATAACACAGTGATAATACTTGATAACAACCCTATTGCGTGTAAAACAAGCCCGGGACCTACAAACGTCCTTGTCAGCTTTCTCTGGGATCAGTGCCAAGGTAGATAACACGTTGATAACAGTGATAACACTACTTTTTGTGGCTATAGGCTCAGCTTAGGATGGAATCGTGTAACGCGAAGATGTTGGTTTTAGGCCTTGACAAACCTTTGAAATTTTTTTTTTCGTCTGTTTTAAGATTTTGGATGTTCGGTGGTTTCTCCGCGCCGCAGGCCAGCAGACGAACGGATGCACTTGGCCTTGGCCTGCTTGCGCACCTCGCTTCCATTTTCATTTTCCATCAGCAAATTTATGCTTCGTTTACGTAACGTATATTAAAAAAAAAGGTTACATCCTGCATTTAACTTATCATATACATTACTTCACCATTATACTATATCGTGGTAGTAACATAGATTTGTTGTGATTTGTGCTGTGTTAAAAGTGAACGGATGATGATGATGTGACGATAGACTGATAACGTCATGTCTGGAATGTCGCTGGGTTAAACGAGTTTGTAACTTGGGCGATTCGTCAGAAATTTCAGAGTCAGAGGATGACCAAAACCTGTCTTGCTATCACTGATACCATCATAATCGTTAATCATATATATAATAGTTCTACCATAAGAAACTACTAATATTGTCAGATATCGATTAATATCATGATAATATTTGTGAATATAAATAAACGGAGTCGTGCACATTCGAGGAATGCCATTCTTTGGAACGATTGTCAAGTTTTAGAATTAATGTAACTTCTTTTTTGCACGGAACCATGGAAAACGAAACCCCATTATTTGGAGTACAGCGGTCGGTGCTGTGAAACTTTCCCCCAAGTTTTGCGGAATCTTTTTAAACCGCCAACCAACGTCCTTGACGTGAATACACAATTTGGCTGCGGATTATCTCTTTTGTTATTTATCTTCGAAAGTAATAGTAGTAGTAGTAATAGTAGTAGTAACTGTAGGAATAGTAGTAGTAGTAGTAGTAGTAGTAGTGGTAGTAGTAGTAGGAAGAGGAGTAGTAGTAGTAGTAGCATTACCAGTAGTAGTAGAGGAATTGTAGTAGTAGTAGTAGTGGTAGAAGTAATTGTGGTAATGTTAGCTGTAGTAGTAGCTTTCTAGTGGTAGGAATCGGTGATGGTAGATGTGACTGTGGTAGGGGTAAGTGCAGTAATAGCCCTAGTAACAGAAGTTGTAAGTAGTTGTTGTGGTAGGTGCAGTAGTATAGTACTGGTAACTGTAACTTTAGGCGTATTAGTTGTTGCTGTCTAAATTGTAGTAGTACTAGTAGTAACAATAGTACTAGCTGTAGTAGTAGTGCCAGATAGCCGTAACAATAAGAAATAACAAACAACAGTAGTAGTATACTTTAGCAAAACGATGATTTGTATGATAATAATCTTATTCTGGAAGCAAGGGGGAAAAAAACCCTGATATTTTAGTGACGGTTTTGTGTAGGTAACCTTGAAGATGACTATGGAGGTCGAAGGTCACACCTAGAAGAAGTCTTGAGCGTCCTTGGGTGGCAGCAAGAGAAGAGCCGAGAAAGAAAGCTGTTCTTTTCCCAGAAGCTATTAAGACGTGCATTTGGAGGCTGGGCCTGCAAGAAACATCAACTGTAGTGAGGGATTAAGTATTTAACCTAGATCTTTTAGGTTTTAATTCCATACTGTGGCTTACATTTTAGCGGAAAACAGGATTACTTGTGGAAAAAGTGAAATCTTTGTCGTGAATCCAGGTCAGCTTTCTCCGGGTCGCCATTTGCTGACCTGACTAACTTTACAATAGACAAATATTTATCCCTGTATCAACAAAAAAGCAATCACGTGTGTTAATAAAAGATTGCGTTAGTCTACCGTACGCAAGAATTAGGCCATCGTTATTTCTTATGCTGAATGTGTCACCACAACACATCCGGAAGGCAAAGAAGAAGTTTTATGGGCAAGAGGGTTCAGAGAAAAATACTGGAACCGGTTTTTGTTTTAGGGTCTGCTAGATTAGAACGTGTCATTAAGAACAGGAACAGAGTTAAGTAGATTTCCATAGAGAAAATTCTTTTGTTAAATGCCGCACGGGTGGAGAACTAATTAGGGGAGAAATAGGAGGGTCCGCGGGTATTGTGTGTAGGTCAGGGGTTGGTTTGGGGAGAGAGAGGGAAAACACGGGAAAACGGCCAAGTCATTGCTGCAAGAAGTTACCTAAGCCAAGGAAGGAGGATGTGACATTTGCCAAGAGCTGGTTGGGGGAGAAGGCATCTGAGCAACGATGGTGATAAGTGAAAGTGGTTTTGGTGTCTGGCCATCTGCCCAGCCCCTTCAGTTTACCGAGGATGACGATATTACCGACCGAGTAACGCAGCAAATGCCTGCGGAGAAAGGTATGCAACAAGGCCCGGGGACGCCCTTAGGCCGCCTCTTCTTATAGTGTCTACACCTCGCACTACTAGTCAGTCTTGGTCAGTTCACGTTAGACCTTCACACAACGTACTTTGACTTGCCTTGCTTTGACCATTTACCTACTCCTCCACTACAGTTATACGACCATTGTAACTTCAATACAACTCTCGGTCATGTGCTTCTAAAATCTGGTTCCTTACAGACAAGAACTTTTGACAATAGTTGAATGCAGACTCTGATCCGTACGGAAATGGATCGGTTAATGTAAGTCAACTTATGTTAACCACTTTTTGATTAGATTAAGGTTAAATTATTATACAAGTTAAACGATACGTAATGGATTTCTAACTGCTTCCACTCTCCTCTTCTTTTCACTTTCTCTATTTTACGTTCATCTTTTTTTTGTGCAGTTGGATTACGCGGGCTTTAGTTTCGCAACACTTTTAGACAGACCCATTTTTTCTCTAAACAGGTTCTTTGAAGATTTAAAACTCGCCTGAAATATGCAACTGAGTTGAGGGAAAGTTCCCCTTTTACGGGATCAAAGCGCTCGCAAGTCGGTACAAGCAGGCTGCTGGCCGATAGTTTCATGGGAGCGTCAATTCAGGGGTTAATATTTTTGCACTAGACTCTCATGATTCCGCTTTCCCCTGTGTATGGCCACTTAGCAACGCTTTCGAAATTTCTCGCGTGGCAGTTTCCGCTTTATTGCCTGTCTGACACTAATGATACCGTGCTGTGCACCAAGTACACCGTTACCTAGAGGTCATCCAGGTCTTGTTCCCTTTTGACGTCCCCTTAACAAAACGAGGAAACCAAGTAATATTACGAGTGGCTGTTGAAAACTCCGTAACACATCACGTGAAAGGGGTGGGACAGTCGAAGAATTTTTTTCTGGGTTACCAGGGCAATGTGAAAGTTTAAAATTTTGACATTAGAGTTTATCTAATCCACTTGCTTTATTACTGACAAGTCACGACGCTTAGTGTTCTTAATTAATTTCAAATTCGAAGTTTCGCGGTTGTCTTGTTCACGCGTTGAAATCTTTCAGCATTTTTCGCTAAAGTCGGTTTTCATAACTGGGCGATAACACTGACAACACGTTGATATCACTTTTTGACTGTTTTTTTTTTTGTTTGCCCATAATCGATTGAGTGTAAGTATACATGTATTATTAGGGAATCATGTGAATTTCATGTAGAAAGCCGTTTTCAAACCGACCACAAATTATCGGGACTTGTGACCGAAACAAAAAATTTCAAAATTGAAAAAAAAATATCGCTTAATAATTGTTATTTTCATGGATATTAGTTTCGTAAATATATTCCGCGTTTTAAAACGTTTTATTGAATTTTTATTTCATTGTCGGGAGACCACAAAAGTCGATGTTTGTTGGGGTGTCTTGTTTTTCTTTCATGAAGCAACCGAAAGTTTGTGTTGTGTAAATACGTAAAACGATTTTATCTTTTTTCCTTTTCGTTTGACCAGTCAACAGTAGAGTCTTAAAAGAGAGAAATTTTCCCGATCTCATTTAACATTTAACTGCACTTTCCATTTAAGATGTTCCAGGACCATCCCTGTGGAACAGTTTCACTTTCATCTTTTACAAACCTACCATAATTTATATATTATTTATTGTAGATTTTTATTGGTTACCCTCTGCTGTGTCATCGCTTCGCTGGACGGTCTGGAAATAGCCAGCGATTCAGTGCAGCCCCTGAACTCGCCAACAACGATAGAGAATGACATTTCAGCAGCACAGCTGGATCAGCAGCCTCTTCCCAGCATCAGCACAGCATCTTTGGTGACGCCAGTGGCAACAGCTCAGGCTAAAAAAGCCATTGATTTGGCCGTTTCCCGACTTTCACAGCGTACGTCAGGTACTTATTATCCTATCAAGTAAAAATCTCCCAAGTCTAATTCAAATTTAATCATTTTAAATATAATAATTTAAAAGTCTAGGGTTTTCTGTTTATCCAAACCTTCAGTGTCCCCAAAACAAACAAAAGCTTGTGAAAGTCCTTTGCCCCTCACGCAACTTTTGTGAAACCTCATAACCAAAAAGGGCAGATTTTGTTGAAAAAGTTCTTCAACGTACGTTTTAGGATTCGACTTTTGGGTTATGGGAAAGCTTGGCTGTGTCTTGAAGAAAGTCCAATACCACAAGAAACTGGCCTTCAATTAAATTTTTTAAAAAATTCCAGTCCCAACACTTTTACTTAAAGACTTCACACTTTCACTTGAAAGAATATGATGCTCTACATTTGTGAACTGAACGTTATACTATCATTTTCATATGAAATCATTTTAATCTATGTTAATTTATTATATTTTAGATTATTTCGGAGGAGGATTGCTTCATGGAGTCAATCCTCTGGCTCGTAACGTTACGCTTGTCGCCCTAGTCGCTGAGGAAGCTACTCGAATTCTGGCCCAAAGGTAACTTTTAACAATCTTGAGCGTAAAATATAAAGTAATGTTTTTTGTATTAAATCTGCAGCCAAGGCTTCAACGAAACGCAGATAGCCTATCAGTTACCGTCGATACCGTTAAGCGGGACCGTGTTGCTGGAGAACTGTCCGACAGAGGAAGCTTTCTCTTGTCCTCCTTCCAAGTACCGCAATCCTAATTCGTACTGCAACAACGTACAGAACCCGCGCTGGGGAAATTCTTACACCGGGTTCGGTCGGTTGCTGAACGCCCAGTACGGCGACGGAATCAGCAGCTCGCGTCGAGCAGCTGCGGGAGCTCCTCTGCCGAGTCCCTCACTGGTCACTGAGCGCATTCACAGCAGCGAAAAAGTTGCGCCAGGATATTTAACTACCTTGGCCGCTGTCTGGTCGCAGTTTGTTCATCATGATATCTCATATCCCGTTCCGTTTTCTGGTAACTTGATTTTATCACAAATAAGAATTTTAGAAATATATAATTAAAACTTTTTTTGCAGATATGGGAGCCCAGAAGAACTGCTGTGCTGCAGGTACTGCTGTGGAATGTACCGCCATCACCGATTCCTCGGGAAAATGCTGGGAGTATTCGCAAACTGCTGCCGCACCCAGAAGACGATGCGCTCTTGGTACAATAATAATAAAAATATTAATATCAATAATTTAATTTCCTGAATTTTTGTATTATTTTATTGCTTCAAAAGGTCCTCGTGAACAGATGAACGCAGCGACAGCCTTTCTCGACGGCAGCGCCATTTACGGCAACTCCGAGGAGAGTTCTAACGACTTGCGGATCTTCGACGGAGGTCTACTGAAAACCAGCCCTGGCGACCTGCTACCCGTCGCCCCAGCAGGCGTTGATTGCCCGTTCAACGAAACGTAAAACCCTGTCCACGTTAATTGTTATATTTCTTAATAATAATGTTTCTCTGTAGATGCGTGCTGTCGGGCGATATGCGCGTCAACGACAGCCCGGCCATGATGGTCATTCACACTCTGCTGCTGCGGGAACACAACCGCATCGCCCAGGAGCTGTCAACTGTCAACCCTATCTGGGACGACGAGACACTGTATCAGGAGACGCGCAGGATCGTCGGCGCCATTATCCAGCACGTCACCTATAAAGAGTTCCTTCCAGCCATTCTCGGCGAAAACCTGGCGGATAACCTTAAACTGACGCCTAAAATCACGGGGCATGTCAAAGAGTACGATATCGACGCCTACCCCGGGACTTTACAGGCTGCTGCGGCTGCTGCTTTCCATTTCGCGCTCAGTATGCTCCCGCCAAAGTTCAGCACCTATAACCTGGTAATTTCTCACTCAACCTAAACGTAGTTTTTGGTTGAGAATTCACTGTAATTAACTTTTATGTTTTGGTATTATCAGTTCGGCGAAAAATCAGGAGAGTTGTCAGCAGGATCGGGTGCTCTTCGATCGCAGCAGGCCGAGGAACTGATGTTGGGACTGGTTCACACGATGAGTCGGAGGGTTAATCTTCATATCGACGCTGACGTGCGCAAAAGTAGTTTTTATTATTTCACTTAACTGAATTATTTCTTAATATATTCAAATTATATTTTAGGCAACAAGGCTGGAATCGACTTGGTGGCCCAAGTGATACAACGCGGAAGAGATCACGGTTTGCCGGGCTACTCAACGTGGCGTCAGTTCTGCGGTCTGAAACCCGTTCACAATTTCAACGACCTCGACGATATCATCTCGAACTCGAACATCGAACTCCTCGCATCAGTCTACAAGTAATAAAACACAATTAATAAATCTCTACATTGTATTACTTAGTAAATTTATTTCATAGAACTTCTGAAAAATTACGAATTATTGATTTTCTAATACGAATTTGAAATGTACAGGGATGTAACTGATGTCGATTTGTTCACCGGGGCTTTGGCCGAGACTCCACTGAAAGGTGCTGTGGTCGGGCCGACGATTGCTTGCATTCTGGCTCACCAGTTTTCGCTACTGCGAAAATCTGATCGATTTTGGTACGAAAACGACGTACCGCCTTCTTCCTTCACCAAAGGTATTATAAAAGTAAATTCACAATTTGCGTAATTTTAAATTTTTACGTGAAATTTCAGAGCAACTCCAAGAGATTCGCAAAGTTACACTTGCCAGTTTGATTTGCAGAAACTTTGAGAAAATCAAAGCCATCCCGCCGAAAGTGATGCACGAAAAAGACGCTTTTCTGTGAGTTGACTTTTTCTCATAACTTTTCATTACAATAAAATAATAATAGGGCGCTGGTGGAGCAGTGGTTAAGACCTCAGATCAAGACCATCCCCCTTCACCTCTGGGTCAGTGGGTTCGATCCTACTCGACTCCAATTGAGGCCTTTCTCAGACCAGCGACCCTTAGCAGATGAATCTGCAATCCCTCCCCTTGGGGTCATGGGCAGATGCCTCACATACCCGACAAATGAGATTAAATAATAATAATAATAAGATGTGTGTTGAAATAGAAATTCGCCTATCCCCTGTTCGCTGACACACAACATGGATCTGACGCAGTGGACAAGCGACGTTCCGGCACTGCAGGTTCCAGACTCGCTGCTCCAGCTCTCCATAGAAAAAGCCATGAAAGATGTCGAGAAACGCAGGGAAGAAGAACTGCGCATTTTCAATAACAGTAATATTCACATTCAGCATTTAGCAATTTCTAAACAATATAAATATTCCTTATGTTATATCTTTCTATATTACGTTATATCGTTATGTTTTCGTACATTTTAATAGTTTTATTGTATTGTATATTACATTACATTATTTTTGTGAATATGTTTTAACTAATAATCTCAATCTAATTGTATATATTATTGATATACTTGCTGCAACGATATATTTGTATATAATATTCATATCGATGTATATTTGTATTGTTAATATTTATACATTTTTATTTACTTATTTATCAATGAATTATATGTTTAAACTTATAACACTTATCTTTTGTTACAGAAATGGGAGCGGATCCCAAGTCGCCCGTGGGTACAGCGTTCGCTTTCAGTCGTCCCAACACAGCGGCTATTCACATGTCCAACGTTTCGTTGCTGCTCGAATATGCATCTGTCGAATTCCTCAACCAAATTGAACAGTAAATTCATAATTTATATAACAAAATTAGGATTACACATAACAAATATTTGTAATGTTCTTAGGCCAAACTTTTCGCGTGTCAAGCGCCAGATTGGAGGAATTGGAGGTCTTTTCCGCGGTCTGTTCGGTCGTTCGCAGAGGCCCGTAGTCCAAGGCTTGAACAACGTGGACGTGACGCGTTTCGTTCCGCCGGTGAATCCTCCGCCAGCCTGCAGGGCCAACGAGGAGATCCTGCCTTGCGACCCCACGACTCCCTTCCGCGCTTTCAGTGGCTGGTGCAATAACTTACGGACTCCGACTCTAGGCAAAAGTCTCACGACGTTCAACCGCTTGCTGCCTGCTGTCTATGACGACGGCATCGCTAGGCCCAGATGGCGTTCTGTAACCGGTCAGCCACTACCCAGTCCCCGTCTCGTGTCGATATCCGTTCATCAGGACGTCAGTAACTTGCATCGGCGTTATACGATGGTTACCATGCAGTTCGCGCAGTTCCTCGATCACGATCTGACGCTAACTCCCACATCCCGTGGTCTACAGGACGCTATTCTTAACTGCAGGGACTGTGACTCGCCAAGAAACGTTCACCCGGAGTGCTGGCCTATTCCCATTCCGCCCAACGACCCGTTTTTCCCCAAGGTTGACACTAGAACCGGACGACCCGTTTGTCTGCCGTTCACGAGGACACTACCCGGTCAGCAGCGTCTGGGAGCTCGTGAACAGGTCAACCAGAACTCGGCCTTTATCGACGCCTCTCATATCTACGGACAGACCGTTTGCGAGTCTCAGAGACTGCGAGCCTTCAACGGTGGGCGTCTCAACGCGACTCTGTCGCCGTTCGGAGGAAGAGAACTGCTGCCGCAGACTAATCTCCAGGCTGAATGCAAAGCTGCTTCGGGATTGTGTTTCATGGCCGGTGATCCGCGGTCCAGCGAGCAGCCTGGTCTCAGCACCATGCACACTGTCTACCTACGAGAACACAATAGAATCGCTACCACTTTACAATCTATCAACCGGAACTGGGACGACGAACGCCTCTATCAAACCACTCGTCGCATAGTCAACGCTGTTCATCAGCACATTGTGTACAACGAGTACCTACCCCGCATTCTTGGGTGGAACGCCATCAACTTGTACGGTCTCAATCTGCTCACCGAGGGCTATTTCGACGGCTATGACGCCAGTTGCAATCCGGGGATTTTCAATGAATTCGCCACGGCGGCCTACAGGTTCGGCCACAGCCTCGTGCGGCCAGTCATCCCGAGGATTGATGCAAACTTCAGAGAAAAACAGGGAATTCTCCTACGAAACGGCTTTTTCAATCCAGAAACGCTTATGGAAAATCAAGCTGTAGACGAAATCTTACGAGGAATGTTCATGACTCCCATGGAGAACCTCGATCAGTTCGTCACTGGTGAGATCTCAAACCACTTGTTCGAATCGAGAAGCTTCCCGTTCTCGGGTCTCGATTTGCCGGCTCTCAATATCCAGCGAGGCAGAGACCACGGTCTGCGACCCTACAACGAGTACCGAGCCGCTTGCAATCTGAAGCGCGCTATCAACTTCGAGGACCTCTCCCGAGAAATGACTCCAGAAACCATCAATCGCCTGCGTCAAGTCTACGCTTCCGTTGATGATATCGACTTATGGTGCGGCGGTTTGTCAGAGATCCCGTTGCAAGGAGGTCTGGTGGGCCCGACGTTTGCCTGCATCATCGGTAACCAGTTCCGCAGCTTGCGTCGTTGCGACCGCTTCTGGTACGAGAACAACAACCAGGCGGGACGATTCAGCGAAGCGCAGCTGGCCGAGATACGCAAAGTCACCCTGTCCCGTCTGATCTGTGAGAACTCGGACACGATTGCCGAAGTTACCAGGTCCGCCTTCGATTTGCCTCACAACTTCCTGAACCCGCGCGTCCCCTGCCGATCACTCCCGGCGATGGACCTTAACGCCTGGGCCGATCAGGATCGAACCTGCTTTGTTCTCGGCAGGAGCATTCCTCTAGGATCTTCGTCCCTAGTATCCCCTTGCACGTCTTGCACCTGCACGGCCGACGGGGTAAGTCATACTTAAATTTCTTCATGTTTTCTATAAATTCTAATGAGCAAACTTTCTCGTTACAGCCCCAGTGTCAATCACTGCGCGTCAATTGCCAGCAGCTGCTCAACGAAGTAGGTAGGGACGCAATTCTGGCGGATAACGTTTGCCGAGTCCAGTGCGCCTTCCTGGCGAACCCTGGGCCCACGGGACCGGCGCCAGCGCCCGCACCACTTCCTCCGATCCAGCAACAGCCCGCTCGGCCACAGCGACCGCGCGGCGGTAGATTAATCCCCAACATCTTCAACATATTTGGTTAAATCTGAAATTAAAGGTCCTCGTTGCAATTTTCTCAGTTCGATGGATCGCTTATGAGCACTTCCCAGTAGATCAAAGATTCAAATTCAGTATGTAGGCTACTGAACAACGTGATGCACATCACTGTTTGCAACTTTTCAGGTGAACTTTCAAAATGTAGCCATTTCTGTCATAAACACAGTGTGTGTGAATGTACCGAGCAGCGAAATCATGTAAACCTGAAGAACAAGCGTTTCGTACGCTTGGCTAATATTTAAAAATCTTGACTTACTATTGTAGTGCTATTTTGTCCGGTTGCGATAGGTGCCCTACTGAAGGCGGGGATTTGTGATATGCTTTTTCCGTAATTTTTTTTTTTTGTTTCCTTTAATATTTCCCAATATTATGTCATCTTCCCTTGGTAGACAATTTATGAATCTTTTGACTATCTTTTTGGGGTCCTGGAAACGAAACAACCGCTGGCCGATTTGATTCTGTGTCTGTGTGCCTGATTGTGTACAACGGAATAATATTTTGTTCAAATACAAAGTTTCTTGTTTATTTCATCGGTCTCGATTTTGTTCATATTTACATAGTAAAATAGTGGCATCAACACCTGGACCTTTAACAAGTCTGGAGGACAAGTCCTTACAACCACGCCGAAATGTAATGTTGGATTACGAATTACAAAGTCTACACAAGAGTAGGTCTAGCAGACTGTGTTGCCGGTTGAAAAACTCACAACCCGACTCGCAATGTCGCAAGGAAGAGGACCTTTCAACTGAGAATTAAATCGTAAACATTGAACCGCTGCTAAAAACCATCGAGCAACTTGGAAGGAAAACTTGTTTTGTTAGGAAAAGAGCGCACCGGTTCTACAACCGGAAGGACGAAACGTGTTCTGTAAGGAAAAGACCGTGCTACAGTTGTTCTACAACCTAGAGAACATACTTATTATCCATCCGAAAAACGCCCTTGTTCTGCAATCGAAAGAACAAAGCTGTTAGGGAAAGGCCGAAATTCTACTTCACTCGAACGAAACTAAATTTTGTTCTATTAGGGAAGCAGTATACTCGTTCTAGAACCGAAAGAATAAACTTGCTCCATCACATGAAGGACGCGCATATTCTATTAGGGAAAGATCCCATTGTTCAACAACAGACAGACGCGGCTTGTTCTATTATGGAGTAACCAGAACTTGTATAACTGATAGAACACACTGTTCTACAACAGAAGGAACGCATTTGCTCTCCTACCGGTAGAACATATTTTCGTCCATAACGGTAAGAACTTGTAACAGTAACCGTAAGTAGCAAACTACGATCAACTAGAATAAAAGAAAGAAAGGAATTGTTCTATTCATAAAAAATTCGAACTTTTCTACAACAGATAGAAAGCAGTTTTTCAGCCATCGAAATTATACGCAACATTGTTGTTTTATCGAAAGAAAGTACTTGTTCCGTAACAGGAAAGAAGTAGCTTCTTCTAGTAGGGAAAGAATGCACTTGTTCGTTCCCTGTAAACCGAAAGATCGTACTTTTTCCACAAAACAAAGAACGTTCACGTTCCATAACTGAAAGAAGACAGCTTCTTCTATAAGGGAAAGGACGGGCTTCTTTTTACAACAGATAGATTTAGAATAGACTTTGAGGCACTTTCTCTGTAACCGAAAGTATGCAATAAGTTTTGTTAAGGAATAACACAACTTATGACAACCCGTTAGTACGAACAATTAAGTTCTCATGCTTCCTCTGTAATCGCAGATGATTTATCCTCATCCCAGACAAGATATCTAGTTCTCTTAGGTGAACGCATCCACTTCCATGCACCTCTCCCGAATAAGAGGAAACTTGCACTGAGAGAGAAAGACCTTCACTGCAACAGTATCTACAATACTTTCACCGAGAAAGAAAGACAAAAACCTTCTTTATAACAGTATCTACAAGACTTGCACTGAGAGAGAAAGACTGAAACCTTCACTGCAACAGTATCTACAAGACTTGCACTGAGTGAGAAATACTGCAATCTTCTCTACAACAGTTTCTTCAAGACTTGGACTGAGTGAGAAAGACTAAGACCTTCTCGACAACAGATTCTACAAAACTTGCACCGAGAGAGAGAGAGAGACTAAAACCTTCACTACAACAGCTATACAAGAATTGCACTGAGAGACAAAGACTTTACAACAGGATCTACAAGACTTGCACTAAGGGACAAGGACTAAATACTTCATCTTCCAAGACAAACCTTCACTACAAGAGTAGCTAAATACATGCAAATGAGAGAGAAAGACTAAACTCTTCTCTCCAACAGTATCTACAAAACTTGCACTGATAGATAAACTGCATTTTTCTTTACGACTGCCATTGATGGATTAACCTCTTCGGTAGCCTTGGTCTTAACTTTATGCTTCGCTATACTTCAATCGAATTCGCTCAGTCGCAAACCCTGACTTGACTCATATCTCTTGGAATATCCTACACCCCAGCAATGTTGTAGCAGGTAGCAGATTGATCTGTTACGGCCTGTGTGGCCGACAGGCCAAAGTTTAGGCAAACCTTACCAACTCATCAATTAAACTGATGATAATTGGCAGGGAGCTAATAAAAAATTGGCAAGATTGGCAGTCTTGCGCCGTCTATCGACAGAACAACAACGTCCCAACCAATCTGATAGCTCCTTACTTCAATTTAAATTCGAAGTATTTAATCTTGCGTTCTTTTCTTCGTTCGTAATAAAATAATGCAATTGGCTCTCCTCTTCATTGCTTACTGTATAAAGTCATTCTCCCACTGACAGCCTGTATAGTCAGAGATGCCGTCCAAAGACTTGAAACAGTTATAACGAATAAATCGTTTCAGAAGACATCATATTTTTAAATTGATGTAAGTTTTCTATTTATGGAGTTAACAAAATCACTGATGACGTTATTAATTGGAAGTTCACGACGAACATCCTGTTCGGCAATTCTCATCAAGGAAAAGGTGTTTAAACTATCTTGTAACGTGGATGAATTGCTTTTCGTTGTTGATGAGTTTGGCTGGGAAAATGTCATTGTCACATTTGTAATGGTTTAAGGTTCAACTAACATTTTTAATTGGTCCCTCTCTGTAAACACTGATTATGTCCTTTCCTTAGGACAGTCACATGACAATATGTATGTGATTCGTAAAGTGAAGAGCGAGTACAAGGTCTTACCAGGACTGAGGCACATGAGATAATTCTTGCTAGCCTCCTGGATAAACAGGAGTGTGTAAGGACCTCAGACCTCAGCCCTTACAGTCAGAACTTTTTCTTCACTAAAGTGAAGAATATGTCCTATACCTCATCGAAGTCTCTTTGTTTGTGTAAATTATGTGTGGTCTGAACTCGATGAACACTCCTACTGGTAGACCTAAACATCTTGGTTTGACTTTCTGATCCGCTGCTGGTGGTAGTTGAAGTACTACCCCTAGCCACTGAAACGATCAGTTATTCGGAAAGCAATTTCAACACAAGATGAATACTACGCGAATCTTCTTCAAAAGACGAGTGCAGAACTTCGAAGGGTAGCCAGGATAAGACGAATCGACTCGTATACTGCAGCTTTGTACAGCCCAGTACAAAAAACGCCAAGTAATTTATCCTCCGTGTGACAAAGCGTAGTTACAGATTTGGAGAAAGTCAGAGTAAACTCAGAAACCTTTTAGAAAAAATAAAACTCGCGAGAGACGGATATGTGCAACTTGGACGTGAGTCAATGTTAGTTAACTGGGCCCTCTCTGTTAGTGGTGTTCCTAAAAACAGTTTGCCAAGCGTTCGTTTTAAATGTGTAGACAGTGGCGGTTCTAGCCATGGGCGAGAGGGGCAACTCGCCCAGGGCCCACATACAGGGGTCAACCGTTCAAATCTCCGTCTTTTTTATTTTTGCACATGGTATCGATTCGTTTCAAAATTTTTGACGCATTTGAATTTTTTTTTTTTATTTCGAAGTTTGGCCCCACTGAGTACAGCAACGATATTCAATATAAATTATTTATTAAATTTTTTATTTATTGTATACTGTAATTATTTAATTAAAAATATCTCACATATGCCGCGCTTCTGAAACTTTACATCCTGCCATCTGGTAGCAGGTATTCTAACCAGAAGGAGTTCGACAGATTCAGACGACACGAGGTGGAAGAGCCGTTCTATCACGGAAAGAGATTTACCCTGCACGGGACCAACCGTGTCAGACTAGCATCAAATTTCATTTAAATTCAAAATCAGATTAATCAAAAGTTCAGAAACAATTGTAAATACAGTCTGCCCCAAGCATTGAGGATTGATGCCTGAATGCTCGTATTTCTTCTGACGATACGAATCGTCGAGTCTTTGCCTTTTTCCCCCTTATCAACGTAGTGGAGGGGAGTCGAAAGGTTGCAAAAATGGTAAGCAAACACAAAAGTGGACATGCTAAGAGGAAGTTGAAGAAGCAGGGTGACGACGAAGCGAAAAAGAGTTCTGAAGTATTCATGAGGTTTTTTTACGTCTACAAGGGTAGAAACAAATCATTCAGATGTTAACTCTCGTTCCACTGTGGCTCCAGAGGAAAGCGCATCGGTAGCTACAAATTCCTCACCGAGTTCAGGCTCTGTGTCGGAATCTTCTGATTCCCTATCTTTTGTACGTCCGATTCGTGATTGCGAACAGGAAAAATCAGCTGTTTCAGACACTGAGGATGTTACGTGCAATCCAGGCACTTCACTCGAGGCCCTTCTTGAGACCTTCAAAATGTTTCGTGTCTCTGGTTTCCAGCAGTGGTTTTCTGGCGCCTGTGATAAGGCAAAAAAACTTAGGTGTTTCCTCGGGATTTCCTGAATTACGATGTAGTCGTAAGAAGAGAATGCCTGGCGAAGAAGCTCAGGACAAAAGGCTACGAGACCCTACAAAAAGAGATTTGAAACGGGAGTTTCCAACGCTGTTCTGGATGCACTCATGATCCAGTTAGAAGATCGCATGCAAAAATACCGTGTCGCGGTAAATTTCGACTTCCTTAACGGAGCTGCACTAGGCTCTTTGAACAATATCAATATTGGCAAGAAAGCACAAGAGTTGGCAGCAATGTATCCTAGTGACTTGGACAAAGATCAGTTTGCCACCGAAGTAGCAGTTTTTGCAGCTTTCATGAAGAGGGAGTATGGGGACGAACTAAGAACAAAACGGCCAATACACTTGTCGAGTACCATGCACTCAAAAAGATTGCGGAAAGTTTCCCAAATGTTGACACTGCGCTCAGAATTTTTTACACTCTCCAAATAACAGTAGCTGAGAATGAGAGGAGTTTCAGTAAACTTAAATTGATAAAAAATTACCTGCAAAGCACGATATCACAGGAAAGATTGAGCGTCTTGGGAGTCATTTTTATCGAGAACGCAGTGACGCGGACAATTGATTTCAAGGCATTAATTGACGAGTGGGCAGAAATGAAGTCTCGTAAGGTATCCGTGTAAGAATCTTCACCTTGCTTTCTCAGGTTTTTTTTCACCTTTGTTTTATTGTTTTTTCCCTTTTGATTGAACCTAAAGCTCTTTCAAGAGCTCTAGTGCAAAATTCAGCACATAGAATAAATACTGAAGCACATGTTCACTGGGTCTGAACCTGCTGAGTAGCATACCAAGAACGTTTCACCACCTGAAAACGACTGTGCTGAATTGCATGCTTAAGAATTCTTGGAGACTTGCGTGTAGAAAACTTAGAATTTGGAACGGATAGCAGTAAAAAGAAATCCTTATCATTGTCCTGAATAGTATGGTAAAGCAGCATTAATGTGCGAAAGATCCAGTAGATGTGCTGAAGCCGGCTTAAAGGGCTAATTTTGCAGGTGTGCTGAACGCATTCTTAAGGAGTCTTCACGAACTGAACTCCTCGTGGTATACTGAATAGCATGCTTCACAGACTACTTAGAATGGTCTGATTTTACCGAATGCTGAATGACATGCTTCCAGCATGCTTATCGACGACATCCTGAGAAGTATACTTATGGAGTCTTTTCGAATTGAACTCCTCGTGATATACTGAATAGCATGCTTCACAGGTCGTAAGGCAGAAAGATACTTCGCAGATGTCGCAAGGTGCTGGGTGCCATGCTGACTATAGTGCTACTTAGCAGAAAAAAAAATGTTTAAAAAATTCAGCATGCTGACGATACTCATATCAGCCAAATTTAGCATGCTCATCATACTAAACTGGCCCATCCGCTATTAAGATCATTAAGCATGTATTGCATACCAGTTAATATACATAAATACATAGCGTGACTGAACATTTTATTTTAATACTCACCTTTCAGAAAGGGATTCGCTTTTTTCGTAATATTTCAGCAATGTCAAGAGATTTCAGCAGAAAAATGCCTTGTAATCAATGCTTCCACTTTCAATTTTAGGTTTCCCTTTTTCCCCTTCGTTTTAAAATGTCACAATTTTCCCCCGTTTTACCTTTCCGCACAAACTTTACCTTCTCCATCTACGCGAATAGTTATTTTTATGGTTTCTGACCCCTATTCCAAAAGTTCAGAATACACAGCCATTCTTGCAAGTTCGCCTTTTCCCTCCATCTTCCCTCTTCCCCAATTTGGAACTTCTATGCTGGGGTAGAACTAGAACGCCATCTAGCGGTAAGATTAAAAACTATATAATTTTTTATAATTTTCTTTTCCAACAGGAAATATAACAATAATTTTAATAAAATATACAGCATATTAGTAAAACATAAAACTTTAATAATAAATAAATGAACGCAAATTTAAAGTATACAAAAACTGGCAACGCTATATCCCATAAACTAAACGAAGCTGTCATTCCAACAGCAAAAACTCAAGTAGTTTGGGAGTTAGCCAAACAGTCTTTCTACTGTCCGTATTTTTCTGCGTTATTGAGAGGTTTGCACAATCTCATTGTCATATCATATCATTAAATTAGTTTTTACTCTAACACAGAATGATAATTGTAATATAATCGCAGAATGGCGGACAACGGCGATGTGCACGAAAATGGAAGCCACTCTTGGGAAACTCCAGATCGCAAAAAAACGGAGTGGATTCGTTTAAATGTCGGAGGATCTTGTTTTCTCACCACTCGCACAACTCTATGCAAAGACCCAAAATCATTTTTCTACAGACTTTGCAATTCCAATGATCTGCTCTCCGAGAAGGTAGACTCTAACTCGTTCTCGTTCATCATCTTAAATCATTTTATTTTTTCGTAATTTTGCTTTTAACAACTTCTAGGACGAGACAGGCGCCTTTCTGATCGACAGGGACCCGACCTATTTTTCCCCTGTGTTAAATTTTCTGAGACACGGCAAACTGATCATTGACAGAAACCTTGTCGAGGAAGGTGTGCTGGAAGAGGCAGAATTTTACAATATTGCAGAACTCATTCAGATACTGCGGGACAAAATAGCCCGCAGAGACTTCCCCAAACCCAAAGACACGAACAAACACGTTTACCGCGTTTTGCAGTGCCATGAAGACGAGTTAACGCAGATGGTGTCGACCATGTCCGACGGCTGGAAATTCGAACAAGTATTTTGTATTAACTATTTATTTCACAGATTTATTAATGAGAATTTTTGTTTTTTCCGGCAGCTCATTAATATTGGGTCGCAGTATAATTATGGAAACGATAACCACTCTGAATTTCTCTGCGTCGTGTCGAGGGAATGCGGGACGTCAAGCTCAGCGAATGACAGAGAGCCAGAGTCAAACGACAGAGCCAAAGTATGACAACTTAATTTTTAAATAATATTAATTACTTATTATTTTTGTTTTTGAAGGTCCTACAGCAGAAAGGGCTGCGGATGTGACGAAACCTCTCGAATGTGTAAAACGGCACAAATAACGATGCAAACAAAACTCAGCCTTCATTTTTCGAAAAAAAACAAAAATCATAGACAAATTTTTCTCGCAATTTTATGAATTTTTTATTATTTTGTCATGATTCAATGAACGTGCATTCTTAAGCACAGCTTTTTCTCTCTTTTTTGTAAATGAAATACACAATTTAATAAGAAAAGACTGAAATGTGCAGAAACATGTGAACTTTACGACGCAGCCACTTGACGCAATGGGCCGTCCAGATATTCAGCAAGAGCCTGAGCCTTTGCATTCAGTAAACCATACTCGACTGTCCCCTTAGCGTACAAGCAAAGAAGCAAGTTTGCAACTTGGGTTATCGCAACTTTTCCTTCCTGTTAACAAAAGTATTACACTTAAACATGTGTATATTTGTAAACGAATGGAACTAGAGTACCATGCATTCGATAAGGATGCACTGCAGCTTATCCTCGTTGAACGCAGTTTTCCCGTTCTTGGCGTAGGCACTCCAGATGTTGCTGGCAATAGCTGCGGTAACTCTGGCGTCACGATCTCCATAACCACTGTAGGCCAATAGAGCTCCTTCTGTATTTAATAACCTGTGTTTAATAGATTAAAATGATTAGAAGACATGTAAAAGGTTTAACATTTTATGTTGTTACTGAATGAATAATAATAATAAGAAACATTTACTTATCGTGAGTTCAAAAACGTTAGAAAGTTAATGACTTTGTAACTTAATTTAAGCCAGGACATAAGTTAAAAATTAAGGAAGATAGTGACATTCATAAACAGACATTGCTGATTTTATAAAATTCAAGAGATTGAACTAAATTTAATATTTTTATCAACTTTACGTACAGTGTGCTTTGAATCCCGCCAGTGTTGGCCTGAGCTAAGACTTGAGTAAGAGCTTTAGGTTTCAGCATTTTTAGGGAATATGGTATGTAATGAGAAACAATTTAATATTTTATTAGCCTGAAAAGAACCCAGCAAAGTAGAAGGGGAGGACGTATGTGTTTAGATTCAACAAGAAAAGAAAATAACAAAAATGTTAGAGAGCGACCTAGTGTCAGATTTATCAACTATGTCATTCATTAATCGTTATATTGAATATTCGAGTGAGCTATTTATTTTATTCATGTAAGTTAAGAATGATTACGAAGAATAAATGTTAAAATAAAATTATTTGACATTTATATTAATTTAAGGGTATCGTGTGTGGCTGATTTATCTTGATGGCGCTGCCGTATTTGTTTTCGTTTTGGGAGTAATGTTTTTCCCGCCAATTTTATGAAGCTTGAAGGTCTTTTCAGTGTTCATGAATCACGTGTAGTTTCTCCCGCTTAAATCAGTCCTGTTTTCTAAGCAAAACAGACATTCGTCACCTTTTTCCCTTGCCGTACTACAGCAGGCCTTTCAAGTCTTTGACTTTCGCGTATGGTTTGCTGAAAGAAATTAACTATTTGCTGGAAAATGTCCAAGGGCCAGAAAACCTTAACTTCCTATTTCACAAAAACTGCAACAACTTCTGTGTCTTTGCCAGCAGCAGTCAAGCGTCCCTACTCACCCGATTCATGCAGCCCACCACGATTAAATGGCCTTGTTTTAACAAAATCTGAGGAAAGCGGAAAGGTATCTCAATATGTTAACATTCTCTGTTTCGTGTATCAAATCTACGTTTTCTTTTTCCTGTTAGACGCTAGACGCAGCAGCTGTGGAAGATGGTCAAGAAACTTGCCTGACACCCGAAGCCAAAAAACGAATGTTTGAAAATCGCACATTCGCAAGAATCAAGCTTCAGGCCAAAAAAACGTGCGCTCTGCATAGCTCGATCGGCCCAACATGGTTCGAGGCTCTGGAGCCTGAATTCAAGAAGCCGTACTTCGAAAAGGTACAACCATGAACTTGGTATTTGTAAACAAATGTTTTGTACCGTATTTTATTTGTTTCTAGTTGAGCATGTTTCTGGCAGAGGAACGTAAAAAGTATAACATCTATCCACCTGAGCATCAAGTCTGGTCGTGGACTCAGTATTTTCCAATGCAGAATGTCAAAGTCGTTATTCTAGGCCAGGATCCTTACCACGGACCAGGACAGGCTCATGGTCTCTGTTTCAGCGTGCAGAAAGGCGTGCCCGCCCCTCCGAGCCTCGTTAATATTTTCAAAGAGCTGAAAGACGATATACCGGGCTTCGAGATACCAAACCATGGCAATTTGTCGGGATGGGCTAAGCAGGGTGCGTATTTTATATTGAAATTTCTTTAAATCTACGTAAAAAGTACTGTAAAAAGGTACCACTACAGTGTCATGTAACACGTCCAAGTGTAAAACTAAATTTGAACTGCAAGTTCAAGGATCGCTAAAAAGGCGCTGCAAAAGGCACCATCACTGTTACGTGAAGTAAAACGGAGTTTAATGTTTTTTGTCTCTACGTTTTATATTGCTTCTCAATAAAGGTGTGCTGTTGCTCAACGCTTGCCTGACTGTCCGAGCGGGCTGTGCCAACTCGCACAAAGATCAGGGCTGGGAAAACGTTACTGATGCCGTTATCAAATGGATCAGCGAAAACACCAAAGGAGTTGTCTTCCTCTTGTGGGGAGCTTACGCACAGAAAAAAGCTGCGGTTGTCGATAAGGTATATCGTAACTCGTGAAACGAGAACTTAACACGTTTAGATTAATTAACTTAACAGAAGAAACATCATTTGCTGTTCTCTCCGCACCCCTCACCGTTATCGGCTCATCGAGGATTTCTGGGCTGCAAGCATTTTTCGAAATGCAACGAGCTTCTCGTGAAACAGGGTAAAGCTATCATCGAGTGGGCTGATCTTATTCTGGAATAGAGTGATCATTATCCCTGTTCCTTTTCTGTTGGTCCCACCAACAAATAATGTTCCTTTGACTTACGAGTGAGTTTATTTTTGAAGTTTGATTGAGGAATCTCTAAACACCATTTTGCATTGTTTGTAATCAAGAAATAAACGTTTTTCATTAAGAAAGTTTTATATTTGCGAAGAAATTAAGAATTAGAAGGATTCCCCAGCAACCGCGTTGGTTTTCGGACAGAACTGAGATGCGATTTTTGCGTAAATTTGCGTTGAATTAGTTTGGACCTTCTTCTCATGACTGAATTTGTTCCAGAGGTGAGCTGTGATGGCTCCTTCAAGGATCACAGGGAAGTCGAGGCTCCGTTCTTCAACGAAGTATCGGTCCCAGTCCGACCAGTGAATCGGGTAGAAATGCTGCGGGGAATAAACTGTTACGTTGGGACAAGTGGACGTCCACATGGATCTGATATCTACTATTCCACACCAGTCTTGTAGGACCCTAGTCATCAGTCGAGGACCGTTAGCTCCCCAATCGTCGAGCCTAGAATAGGAAAATGCATTTGTAACTTGAATGTTGATGACAAGGTTTAGCAAAGTACTTGTAGTTAGCAGCGAAATCTGCAACAGCTCGTTGAATCAGCGGGTGCGATTTATCAAAATGCATGGCTCCTACAGCGAGGTACTTATTGCTTTCAGCACCGATGAAGTTCCGCATCGAATCAAGGGGTTTCAGCATGACGATATCCAAATCAAAATAGAACCCACCATATTTAAATAGAGTCAGAAACCGTAAAGCGTCACTTAAGTGAGAAACTACGTAAGGCCCACTTAAACGCTTGCTGCAGAAGTACCACTGCTCGAGCGGAGTATCGAAAAAGTATTCACCGAGAGCAATACGTTCGATGCGTACGTTTTTGTACTGCCGTAAAGCCTTTGTAAGAGACGTATCTTCCAACTGACCTGTTGTTAAGAGACGAACAGTCAAACCAGGATTCAGAAACGCTGCCGACTCGACAGCACAGGCTTGTCGAGCATCTAGTTTTGTCGAATAGGAAGTTTCGTGAAAAAAGACGCCACTTCCTTCCGCAGGTATCTGAACTTCTGGTGTCTTTCCGTGACATTTAATGCAGTTAGGAAAACCGCAGAGATTCAACGTAACACTTGACGACTTGCAGCAGTTGCCTGAGACGTTCCCATCACGAAGATACAACACAGGCTCGATGGAATTTTCACTGTAAACCTTTAAATAACAGGAATTAATTTAGTTCAGGTATTTCTGAATTTGAATTCTAAAGGTTTCACCCAGAAATTTGAATGAATTTACTTGAACGCAAACAGTAAATAATAAAAACTTACTTTTATGGTTGCGTACAAAATTAGACACAATACCGCACTTGCAAAAATAAATCTGGCTAAAGTTCTCACTGAAATACATTTCATTTCGTCATTACTCTAATACTGGGCTATCCTTTCACTGTTTTCTTTTATGGATTAAGCTTATCTTATCGCTTGGCATGGTGGTTAAGCATATTTGAACAGTCCCAACATTCCGCCCAGAAAGTTCATCGCCATCTAGTGTTTGAAAAATGAAACAAACAGTAATGTTTATTTGCTCAATGATGAGAATGAAAGTACAATAATAGATCGAAAGAAAAACCATTTTAGCGTCTTTTTTTGCTGCTATCTTCTCCAGCTAAGGCAATGGAGGCTCTTTTTGCAGCAGCACGAGTAGGTTTGGTCTCTTCTTGCTTGACGGGGGTCTCCTCGTGCGAACTGATGGACTCGGTGCGTTTTGTCGAGTCCCGAGTGTCTCGCTTCTGAGTCCTGGTCGTCTCGCTACTCTGGACGAGCAACTGGGTGTTGATAAATTCCTATAAAGAATTAATTTTTTCTAATATAATAACAGAAGGTAGGATTATTTAAGGTACCTGGATGATAGTGTTCACTTCAGCGTGCATTTCTTTAGCCATTCGGGAAACGTCCTCTTGTGCCGAGTTGTAGATAATTGCGTTAACGAACATTAAACTTACATCGCGATAAAATTCCGCAGTGGTGCGAATAGCTCCGGTGTCGATGTTCTTCTTAATTGTGGCCAAATCCATAGGCCTATACAATTTGTATTTAATGAGTTATTAAGTCAAATGGGTAATATTCCAAAAAATAACGTGCCTGCGTATGATACTGCGATATCCTGGTGCTTGTTCGTCGGTAATGGGTTTGGCAAAAAGGGAAGCGTTTTTATGGCTCGCAATTTCACGCCAGACCAGCATGATAGATTTCTTCCAGGTCCGATAGTCCCGCTCGTCTTCCCTATAACCAAATTTTATTCATTATTACAACTATTACATTAATTCCTTTATCGACACGTTAATTAAATAAAAGCATTATACTAACCTACTAAAAATGTTTTGTTAATCGCTAAAAAATTATATTAATACTAAAAAATGAATTAGTTAAAAATATTATATTTACCTACTAAAAATATTATGGTTCATTATTTTAAAAGTTATATGTTAATTATTGAACACATTACTAAAAATTCTTGCCTGAACTAATGCATTGGATTAATTAATATTAAAATAGAGCTGACGTATTAATTAGTGCAATAAAATTAAATCTTACGGAAGAGTGCTAACGGATGAAGTGGGACTGTTGGGAACAGAGTCTAAGCCACTGGAAGGTGCTGGTGAGGGAATAGGCAAACTGGAAGGGACGGGTCTCTTCTTGGATGTAGCGACCGGAGTAGTGTCCACTTCCTCCATTTCCAGTTCTGTGGGCGTTTCCGCTTCCGGCCTAGTTTTGCCTCCGCCACGTCGGGTGACAGGTCCGCTCTTCTCTTCCTCTTCCTGTTTCTTCCGGGACGAGCGCAGACTCCGCCGCGACGGAGTTTCTTCCGGACTCTCGGCTTCCGGTTCCGTTTTGATCACTCCAGCTCCCGGTTCTTTCTCCTCAGCAAGTTTTTCTGAGACCGCCTCTTCCGGAAGAGAAGGCGGAGCCTCACCTGCTGGTTCCTCCGCTTCTGGTTCCGGCTCCGTGACTGGTTCCAGTTCTCTTTCAACCGGCTTGGGGACTTCTGCTTCCGGAACTGCTTCTTCCGCCGCTTCTTTTTCCGTTTCCGGTTGTGCGGATTGGTCCACTCCTTTGCTGGGCGGTTCTTCGGTACTTCCGGACTCTTCCTTTTCAACCAGTAGTTCCTCTTCCGCTTTTTCCGGTTCCGGTTTACTCTCTTTTACTTCCACTTCCTCTTTTCCCTCCTTTTCGTCGACTGGGCTCTTCTCCAGCTTCATTTCTACGCTTTCCTCGCGTACCTCTTCCACTGGCGTTGAAGATGCCGGAATTTCGACCTCGATGTTGAAATTGGAGGGCGGATTTTCCATCGGTAGGGGCGTTTCGAATCGTTCCGGCTGTTCTTCCTCTTCCGGCACCTGCATGTTCAATTCCGTGATGACCTCTTCGCCGAATACTTCGTGAATGATTTCTTCGACGATTTCTTCCGTCAGATTTTTGTGTTCCACCTCCATTTCTGCTTGTTCCACTTCTTCTTCGCGTTTGACTTCGTCAATGCCCTGCGCTTTGGCCGTTGGTTCAGATTCTACGGGTTTTGGTGCAGGAGTATGCGCTGAAGATCCTGCAACTGGTTCCATTGTACGGGCAGGCGCTAATAATAGTAGAATAATAGTAAGAACAACGATAATCAGTAATAGTAACAACAGTAGTAGTTGTTGTTGTAGTAGTAACAAGAAATAAAAGTGATCATATAAATAATTAAGTTAGAAATAATAATAATACGTCACAACAGTAATAATGGCACTTATCATCATCACGACAACAATAAAAATAAATAATAATAATAACAATACTAGTAATAATAATAAACTATTTTCACAACATTACTGTACAATAATACTCTTACTTGAAATCGAAGGTACTGGTTCAGCAGCTTTTTCAGCAGCTGCGACAGTAGTAGTAGTAGTTGCTGTAGTAGCAGGGACTTGGTCTTTGATTCCTGCAGCAATTCCGCCAGAAACTGCAGTACCAGCTAAAAACGCAGAAAGAAAAATTATGTAAGATTAGTTTTACTATTACATAAATTACAAACTTTGTTTGACAACAGCATAAATAAACTAAGTAATAATAAAGAGACTATTAGCATTAAAAGTAATTACTCAAACGTACGCAATTATTTAAAATCTTAATTTCCGTACATTTTGACGCTTACTTTAACACATTTCATTAGAGAAGCCATACCCGTAGCAAAGTTCAGTTTGCCCACAGCGGAAGAGGTCGCCAGGCTTTGAGACGTCGGGGTCTGGGTGATCGGACTGCGGAGAAGACTCGTCAGCAGCGGGGAAGACGGGGTCGGAGCCGCAGCTGCAGGTGTCACACTCGTCACGTCCAGGGATTCTTCGTCCGCCGACTCGGGCCCTGGAGTTCGGGGAACAAGCGGGAGGCCGTCAATTGCCAAGGGTTCGATTAGTCGGGACTCCTTGGCACTTCCGCGCTGCGAGGCCCTGAGCAGTTGAAGTTTCAGAGCCTCTTGCTGCTGTTGCTTGCGCTTTTCTCGTTCGTCCAGCCATTTGACGTGCGACTCTTCGTCGGCTAGTTTCTTCTTCTTTGACCTGAAATCAAAAATAAATCAAATTAAATGAAGTAAATGGACGTAAATTTTTACTCTTCGATTTCTTTGAGAAGTTCAGGGAATCTCGACGACAGCTTCCCACTCTTCAGTAATTCAAGTTCGCGTTTGGACCTTCGGTAGTCGTTTCTGGCCGACTCGATGATCTGCTGCAGTTCATCTATCCGTTCTATCAAAATATATTTAAGTTATAATTTTAAAAAATTATGAATAATATAATACAAATTGCTCAAGTACTGTGTACACCTGCACCAGTGTTTCCACTTTCAGTTTTCCCCTTTTCCCTTTCTTGCTGTTTTCCTAAATTTTGCTTTCCCCTTCATTTTCTCTCTTACCTTATTTTTCCCCATTTCCCCTTCCTTGCTATTTTACTTAGATTTTACTTTTCCATCAATTTTCCCTCTTCCTTTATTTTACCCTTTTCCCCCTCTCTTAGTGTTTTACTAAATTTACTTCCCCCATTTCCCTACTCCTTTATTTTTTGCCCATTTTCCCCTTCGTTGCTATTTTCATAAATTTTACGTTTCCATCCATTTTCCCTCTTCCCTTATTTCCCTCTTTTTCCCCTTCCATGCTATAATATAAAGCTTTACTCATAAATTTTCCCCATTTTAAGCCTATTTTCCCTTTTTCTCACGGAAATTCCCTATAAAGTGGAATCAGAAGGCATACCTTGAGTGAGCTGCTTCAGTATTATTTCTCCGGGTGTCTCTCCTTGCGATTCAACTACGGCCGAACCTGAACTGGATTGTCGTTCGGCTCGTTTTCGTTTGTGGGCTCCAGCTTTCTCAAGCAAACTGCTGTACTGCAATGCGCAATTTTTCTGGGAAAACCAATCAGCTGGACGGTTCGGTTCAATGAACGGCTTTAGTGACCGGCTCACCGACACCCTGAAATAACAATAACATAAATAATAACAATTCAAAATAAAAAATATGTCAAAAATAGAAAATTGCAATGTTTTCAAAATTCACCAGTTTTGATCTCCGCTCCGCAAGACGGAAGACGCAAGGCACAGTTGCTCGCGAGTGGACCACTCGTCGATGGGGATTTGCTTATATTTTAACTCTACAATAGGAAAAATCATTATGAAATCATGAAATAAATTATTGAATGAACACGATAAATTTGTAAATATGCTGTTAAAGATAAAACATGGAAAGACGTTCGAGTTGAGTGTGGTTTAAAGACTCGTTTATGTAGCATTTACTTGATGACAGAAGTTAAATTTACTGCGTTCTTGAGACGTTTAAATTTTTACTAATTTTTCAATGAATTTTTTGGTCTTTTTGTGTTATTCGATCTTAAAAATAAATTCTATGTTGCTGTTAGTATTTTTGTATCAGATTACCTTGCTGTTGCTGGCTGTTAGCAGTGCTTGTGGTCATTGTTAAGTTTACGGGCTAAACAGAGATAGGATAAAATAATTTGTCCACTTCTTATATTCAATTTTTTTAAATTTTACTTATTCGATGGCGATATGTAAATATAACTAGCGGTATTTATTAATTTGAATTCAAATATATGAAATCTCCCCGGGTGTGTTTTGTTTGTCAGTTCTCACAGTATAGGAACAGTACCGCATCAAGTCCAATCTCTCCATGTTAATGCCGCGAGCGCGAAACTAGCGCCAAATTTCTGCGGATGAGTGCTGTCGGTACTACGATTGCTCAAAGCCTCAGGCACCCAGCCTTAGTTTTTTAAACGCAGCCTTAGTACCGACAACGCTCATCAGCAGAAATCTGGCGCTAGTTTCGCGCTCGCAGCATTAACATGGAGAGATTGGACTTGATGCGGTACTGTTCCTATACTGTGTCAGTGCTACAGCTTGCAAGCGTTTACTTCGAAGGTTAAGATAACCTGCGCTCCGACTAGGATTTAATTTTTTATGTAGAATCAACTTTGTTGTATTATATTTAATTACACAATTAAATATATTAATTAAAATTTTTCCTGTTATTTCTTAGCTCTTAGATTTTATTTAGGTGAAAGTATCACTCAGCGACATATATTTTCTTTGAATAGATTAATATTATTCATCGTTAGTTTACTATTAAAGGGCAACCCCGGACAACTTGGAAAAAAACGTATGTTATAGAACTTCTTGCGCTGATTGCGAATATATATAGTGTCCCTATCTCAATTTTCTACCGTTTGGCCGCTAAAATTAATTCAAGTTTGAAGATGCACGTGGCAGCGCTGGAAATTGAGCGGAAAATCTAATTGGTTCGCAGGTCGCACTGGTCACGTGATCCAGATAGCCAATGAGAAAGTTTGTCGCCTCCTGGTAGCAGACATGCAGCATGTTGTAGGGTGTAAACAGTAGTACGAAATCGTCTCCAACTGTGCGGGGAGGTATTTTTCAATTGGCTGTTTTGATCACGTGGCCGGTGCGAACCAATCAAATCGTGTGCTCGATTTCCAGCGTTGCCACGTGCATTTTCAAACTTCAATTAATTTTAGCGGCCAAACGGTAGAAAATTGAGATAGGGACACTATATATATTCAGAATCAGCATAAAAAGTTGTATAACATACATTTTTTTCCACGTTGTCTGGAGTTCCCCTTGAGCAACAATAACTACAGTTACGATTACTACGTGTGATTTTTATGGCAACTGCTATTATAGTTACTTTTAATTACAGTAATAATATGATATAATAATAATAAAGGATAGCTGTCAGACGTCTGCAGAGACTAGTGTATTACGGTGAACTTCAAAGAGAAAAAAAAGCCTGAATAAATCTTCATGAATAAAAAAAATGGCACAGAAAAGAAAATGAATCATACTGAACTGAAGAAACAAAAAAATCTGATTACTAAAAATAATAAGACGAGTCACGGGATGCTTTTATAAATGAAGGCAGGAAGAAAGAAAAAAATACAGATTAATTTTTCACTATCTCGATATTAAAGGAAAAAATTAACCCATTTATTGTGCTGGTAATTAATAATCCTGAAAAAAAAAATAGCTCATTACACTGGGGTATACCATTTAAAAGCATGTCAGTTTATTTTTCAGACAAAAAGTTCTTTCCCCAATGTAAAGAAGCTAGATTTAGGAAGAACTGTTTCACTTTTTCTTGTTTTTGCCCAGTGTGAGCGTATGATGTCCGCCGAGGGTGCCAGTGCTCTGTGTGATCATCTGCTGCTTGCGGCGCACCAGTTCGGCCGTGTCCTCTTCCAGCTTGCGGCGCGTGTCGTCCAGCTTGCGCTTCTCTTCGGCGTGCTCCTTCTTCAAGCGGTCGAAACGAGCGTGGAGCTGCGGAAAAAAAATTCGATTTACTCGTTGGTTTTACGTCGTAATGATTGCACTTGCAAAGTTATTATTAAGTGGCAACTCCGGACAACTTGGAAAAAATGTATTTTATAGAACTTTTTACGCTGATTCCGAATATATATAGTGTCCCTATTCGATTTTCTACGGTTTTGGCCGCTAAACCTAATTAAACTTTGAAAATGCACGCGGCAACGCTGGAAATCGAGCACACGATTTGATTGGTTCGCATTGGCCACGTGATTAAAACAGCCAATTGAGAAATGCCTGCCCACATAGTAGGAGACGATTTCGTAATACTGTTTACTCCCTACAACATCCTACATGTCTGTTAGTACGACGCGGCAAACTTTTTCGTTGGCTGTCTGGATCACGTGACCAGTGCGAACCAATCAGATTGCCCGCTCAATTCCCAGCGTTCCCACGTGCATTTTGAAACTTTAATTAATCTTAGCGGCCAAACGGTAGAAAATTCAGTTAGGGACAATACGTACAGCCGGAATCGGCGTAAAAAGTTCTATAACATACATTTTTTTTCCAAACTGTCCAGAGTTGCCTTTTAAAAATATTATTATTATTTTTACTTCTTTCTCGGCTTCCTTGAGTTCGGTCTCTTTCTCCTTGACCCTAAGGACGAACTGCTGTCGCATGTCGTCTTCCTTTTGCTGCATTTCTTGTCGCAGCATTTGCCGCTTCTGCTCGTACGTCTGCTGGAAACTCTGCGGCTTGTTCTCCGAATCCACATCACTGAAGCCCATCTATTTATAAAAAAGTAAAATATGAAAACTAAATAATTAATATTACTTCACGTTATAGCTCAATATTTTAAATTCAATGTCTCTGACATACATTAGTAATCTATTTTAATATTTATTAATAGTAATACCAAGAAACATGGAATAAAATATTGTTATCAATTACGTATAATGTTATTCAATATTCAAAATTAATATAATTATTTATCTTTCCTTGAATCGTTTTATTACTAATAGTTATTCCAAGGTATCCAAATTAATTGGAAAAATTACCTGTTCCAGGCGGGAGCGGCGGAACAGTTCATAGTGGCGGACGTGGGTGGTTTCGCGCAGGTCTTCCATGTTGGTGCGAATCAGCATTTCGCGCAGCTTGACGAAATCGCAATGCGCTTCGCTCTCCACTAAAAATTAATTTATCATAAAATGTTAAGTGCTATCATACACAATTATAGCACAATAATAATAATGAAGTACCAGGAATATACTACACAATACAATTTAAGTATTTATTTTCTTATTACTGTTAAACTATTATTACACTCTCTCCTAATTATAATAAATTAATTGTTGAATAATTTTACACAATGTTATAAATAATTCTAGTGTAATAATAATTTGTGTAATTATTTCAAGAATTTATTGTGTTTTATTGGCATGATTTATTTATCCTGTACTTACTTATTCGATCCTAGTACTTTGTATTTCACACATTATTATTATCATTATTTATTTATTTACTACCATTATATGCTCTTAATTAATAATTAATTTTTTCATGCTAGTACCTTGAACTGTTCCCCAAGGATACTGTCTGGCTCGGACCATTTTGTTGCCGACCCGGACAAAGTCTGTAGATCCGCAGACGGCAAACGGCAGGAGGGCATTCATCGCAGAATTGGTCTCGGCCACTGTCTCGTCGTCGGTGGGGAACTGGTAAATATGCACTCCGTTAGCCGCCAGTTCGGACATTATCTTGGCCTAGAAATGAAAAAAATTAGAGAAAAAATTTATAAATTTTAGTAAAAAATTAGTTATAATACTTATAGTGTATTATTTAACTTTATATCTCCTATTTTTGCAACATTATAAATTTCATGTAATTTTTAAATATTATTTCTACCTTGAAACGTTGAAGTTCGGCCTTGGAGATGCTGTCAGCTTTAGCGATAACCGGGATAATATTGACTTTGCTGTCCAACTTCTTCATGCAGACCAGATCTATCGATTTCAACCTGAAAATTTCATTTCAATTTTATTTGATTCATCAAATACACTTAAAAAACTATCGTAATTTATATTATTAAGAATAGAATATCTAATAAACAGTACTAAATAGTAAGAAGTTTTGCTAAAAGTAATAAAACTATACCATACTGGATATAACTTGCGGCAGCAGCTATCTTTCACACTGTCCGATTTATCCCCGATTCGAGTTTTATACCAGAATAAGTTGACTTACCCGTGACCAGTCGGGCAGATAAAGTAGAGACAGACGTGGATTCTTGTATCGTGAAAAGTGGCCAAATGACGTTTAATTTTCAACTCTTCCTGCAGATAGCCTTCAAACTGCGCGTCAATGTAATCGACAATCGGCCGGAAAGACTCTTCCTTGTTGACCTGGTCTCCGTACCCCACCGTTTCCACTAACGTCAACTAAAAAACACATTCAAGTAACTAGACAATATAATACTAGATTTAAATTACCTTCAGCTTGACGCTGCTTTCCTGCAGCTCGTAAGTATGGGCCTTGAGTTTGACGCCCGGTAGCGAGTGAGTGCTGGGGGTTGACTCAAAACTGGTGTTGAATAGCGAATCCATTAATGTCGATTTGCCAATTCCCGTTTCTCCGACGCAGAGGATATTGAAATTAAAGCCGCTCTGAACCGATTTGGAAACAAGCTGGTCGGGAAGAGTATCGAACCCGACATGGCCTGCCAGCTTCAGGGGTCTCATCTTTGCGTCAGATTTCTATGTAAACAAAAAATGAAAAACTTATTTACTAGATCCAGATAATGGAAATGTCGATTAAAGTTAGTAAATATTAATAAACAACAGTGAAACACTTGAAAAGCTAAAAAAAAAATGCGGCACTATGGGCGCCACCCCATTTGACAGTTTCAGATTACTTGAAATATTTTATGTTTGATTCAAATTATCTGAAAGGCTTATGGGCAATACTCGATAGCTTGTTTGATTTTAATTTAGGAAATGAAGATTATTTGATTATTTACCTGGCTATTCGCCACCACGGTCATTTTATTACAATATTTTGATCGAGACGAATGAAATATGCCTCTTGGCGTAGGTTTGTACTTACTACACAAGGGTGTTGCGACTACTCGCTATATGTGATTACTTATATAAACGGTTACTTTTAAATGATTACTAATTAAAAATAAATTGCTGTATTGTTAACTATTGTAATATTTTGTATAAATTAGTGATAACTGAATTTCTTATTGGTTAAAAAAATACAGCACATACTTTATTATGATAATTACATTTTGTTGTACGTTTAATACAGTTAATGTCATTGTTTAAATTTTTTGAATATTCTAAAATAAAATTTCAATTATCTCATATCAA
The DNA here is from genome assembly GCA_002872375.1 of Eulimnadia texana. Lineage (NCBI taxonomy): Eukaryota > Metazoa > Arthropoda > Branchiopoda > Diplostraca > Limnadiidae > Eulimnadia > Eulimnadia texana. Next base: position 33,869,074 of record NKDA01000001.1, on the reverse strand, counting down.
CTAGTGAAAACTGAAATAAAAATGATTTTGAAGACAATTTTTTCACATATTCTAATATTTGAACTTCAAATAAACCGATTACTCGCAGTATGTGATTACTTAAGATACCATTACTCTTACATGATTACTTTATGTAAATAAATTTCAACAGCTTTATAATAGTGAACTTAGATAATTCGTGTGCATTAATAAAATTAACCTAACTATTATTTATGAATCATTTATAGTATTTGTACAATTTTCGATTATGACGGAACACATGAATACATTCTACTAGGATAAACGTGTATTAAATCGCTGCAACAAGCTGCAGATCCAAAAGAGTAAGATAAGATTCATAACAAGAAATCAGGAATCAATTTACGAATCACTTTGTGCAGAAAGGCACCTACATTCATAGCAAAAATCAAAAAGGCCACAGAGTCAAAGAAAAGATCACAAAAACCGAGAAAAAAATCGATACTGCATAGAAACTATGCGAATCATCCAATACGTTGTAGCAAAAAGGCCTTCAGTTACTTCCGCTGCTTTGCTGCGGTGGGTAAGGATATCCTGGATTAAAATAGGAATAAGGATTCCCAGTTGCTTGTGCTTGGCCCTGGTTGAATTGATAACCTCCATAAGCACCAGGGTAAGTAGGATAATGGGGCATGGGCATACCTTGTATCTGCAGAGGGTAAGGGAGGTACGAAGACGGTGCTGTGTTAGTGGGTGCTTCCTGCGTGGTGGGGGTCGACTGGCTGCTAGTGGTGATAGTGGGAGGTGGGGGCGTGGCGGAAGTTGGCGTTCAGCTGGTGGGGGTACCTCTTGATTGGCCAGGTTGGAGCTGAAGTCTTTGAGCAGCTCTTCTTTCTCCGTCTTTCTGGCGAAGCAGAAGTCGGAGATTTTGCTCTGGAAGGTCAGCAGCAGCTGAGTCAGGTCACCGTAAAACTTGGTGCCTTCCTGGAGGTTGCCCTGCAGTTCCATGTAAGCGTCGTGGGCTGCTGCTAACTCCTTTAGCAGTTCCTCGCGTTCCGCTATTTCCTTAATTCCGGACTTGGCCTCGGCAAAGGCAGCATTCACTCTCTAGTGTTCAAAGGAAACGAAAATAACATAATTGGGTTGAACAGTGATGATTATTATAAAAATTCGCTCACTCCATTCATTCATTCATTCGTTCTTTCATACATTCATTCGCTTACTCAATATTTCATTCATTCTTTCACTCAAGTATTCACTCATTTAACATATTCATTAATTCAGTCATTCACTCAATCTATTCATTCATTCGGTCACTCATTCGATATACTCATTCACTCACTCATTCAGTCTATTCATTCATTAAGTCAGTCACCCAATCTTTCAGACGAACATTCACCGGCTCGGTTATTCATCTAATAATTCATTCTTTCATTCACTCTCTTGTCCATTCATTCATTCATTCACCTACCCATTCATTATTAACTCATCCATTCATTCACTCAACCACTCTATTCATCAACAAACCTTAATCTCCTCAACAAGAGCTTTTTGCTGCGTAAGCGATTCCTGAACTTTGGCTTGGAAAGGTCCATAGAGAACGTTCAGCTTCTCAACAGATAGGACAGGCTCGTTAATAGCCCCAGCTTCGTGCAAAGCAGCCAGAAACACGGGCTTCATATCAACAGTCGCAGATTTCAGTTCCTCTTCCAGGTCCTCTCGTTCACTTTTCATATCATTGGCCTTAGAATCCGACCAGAAAAAGTTATTGAAAATTCAGAAAAAATTCAGCTAACTAAAACTGTACCTTAACCATCAGTTGCCGCAGTTCTTGAGCAGCAGGGCTGCGACTGTTTTCGGCAGCAGCTTCAGAGGCGGAAGGGACAGCAGCTTCAAGCTGATCTTCACTGCGACTCAGCAGCTCAATACCCTTACGGTGAGTCTCGTATTTCGACTGGACAATAGCGTCTGCTTTAATGGCGTTTTCCAATACTTGCCTACAACACACATCCGTGATTTTACGCGATTTTTCAACATGTATGAATAATCAAGACCGATATTTATTCAGACTTTCACGGAAGGCTACAGTCAGGTTGTCCGAGGGGACTCGAGTCCAGCGTTCCTTGAATTTGGCCCGCAGTTGATCATCGGCTTCTTTTTCTTCGTTCAAAAGCCTCTCGCATTCATCCAGGATCTCTCTGTTCCTCTGCAGCAAGGAGGGAAGTTCGGAAACCATTTTTTCCAGGTTTTCCTTGCCTCCAGCTTCCCGAACAGCCCGAGCCTTTTCTTTCAGCGACTGAGGCAGAGACTTGCCGATAGACTCTTCCAACGCTGCTGGGAGGTTCATCGAAGCAAGAATTCTGCAGTTTGAAAAATATTTATATAAATTTTTAAAAAGTGAGTTATTAACTGAAAAATTTATAAAGGATCTATACCCATTCAGATTTTGCGTGGCCTCTCGCAAACGGCCAATTTCCGTGCTGACGATTTCTCCTTTGCGGACTTCCCAAGCACCCAACGCCTGGTTCACGACAGCGGGCGACAGACTCTCGAACAAGTCTGGGGGGAAAAATAAACAGAAAATCGAAACTTTTAGTATCATAAAAAAAGTTCATTTAATAGAAGTTTTAGATGTATAGATAAAATGTTTAATGATTAATTTCATATTACTGAAGGTGAAAAATGTAATTTATACTCAAAATGATCACGAAAGAAAAATAATGTAATTAATGTAGTAAAATATTTACGATAAATATAGGGAAAATTTATTACTGTATCTGATGATCTTAGGAAACGTAACAAAAATAATTCAAATAATAACTTTAATAATAATTATAGCAATAATAATACTTATTAGCACATTTATAATGTGATGAATAAAATATTTTAAAAATACCTTTGAAGTTCGAGCTCAGTCTTTCGGGCATCAGCGTTATCTTGGCCAGAGGGGCTCTGCCTACAGGTTCAAGACTGGCGACATCAGGTACCCTTTCGTGGTAAATGAAATCGTTGTCCTTCTCAGCGTCAACCAGGGCTCGCTGTGCTCGGTTCAGATGATCCTGGAAGAAGCTCGAGATCCCCGTACGCTGCTGCGCGGTTTTAAAGGCCTCGATAGATGCGCGCAGTCGGGCGATTTCTTCGCCGATGATTTTTTGCGAGTTGGCCACCCTACTCTGGAAATACTGGGCCAGGCCCTGGTAAGCGGCTTGCTTGCCGTTGACCTTGTAGAGCCACTCGCGATCGAAGACGCTGCGCAAGGAGTCGCGCTGCATTGCTTTGTGCGCCTCGTGGTAAAGCTCTTCGCACTGAGCTGCAAGTTTGGCTGTTACTGCCTCTTTCATTTTGTCGTGCATTGCCTGGAAGTGCAAAAATAAGGTTAAAATATAGAAACGCATACATTTATTGAAAAATGTTAACTAAAAGCCATAAAAAGTATGAAGTAACAACAGTTCTATTTAATTATAAGTTAATTAATACAATTAATGATTGTAACAATTAAATAGCTGAGTTTAAAAATTTATAATTGTTATTTATCATAAAGATAATTATTTGTTCAATTAGTAATCTATTATTACAGAAACAGAAAGTATTACAAATGTATATACCTTCAGAACGAACATTTCCTGTGCTTGAGCAATCATTAAAGCCACAAGAGCAGTCAGGGTGTCAGGGTTCATATCAGGGGTCGGGTCAGTGGGTATAGCCAGGGGAATGCAGCCTTTGAGGTAGGTGAAGATTCCCGCAGCTTGCTGCAGCAGCTTTGCCGCAAGTCTCAGTCCGTCATCCGATTCAACGTTCTGCACGCTGGCGACCTGCGTTTCCATTGCAGCCAGATTGAACATGGCACATACCCGCTCAAAAGCCAAAGAAGAAATGGCTAGAAAAAGATCGGAAAATATACTAATCATCAAACTGCTACGTAATAATAAGGATTCAATGTCTAATTGACGTTTATTAAAATTAATAACTTTTTATATTGTTATCTTAATATTTGAATCAGATTTTGTTGTAAGAATTGATGATTGTATACTCTGACTCATGCGTCCAGTGAACAGGGTCCCCTTATCAAAGGCGTCTTTCCATTTAAAGGGAATCTGGACATCGGTTGGCGGGATTTTGGTTTCGAGAGCAGTGAGCTGGTCACAGTATCTACAACATTATAGTGAATTGTTAAATATGATTTCAGATAAATGCTTGGGAGGGGTCATTTGCTCTATATACCTTGCCATAAGTTCAATGGAGCCTTCATTTTTGTCCAGAATTCGGGAGGTTGCACCGTTTCGCAGTTTGTTCAGCTCGTTGACAGCTTCATTAAAGTCTTCGGGCCTATCTGCTTTGCTAAAACGAGAAGCTATTAGAGTCTTAAAAGGTTTGATTAAGTCGACTTCGGAGGTTTTCTTCAGAGGGACTGCCAGAATTTCCGCCATTCTTGACGATGACTAACTCAGCATTGCGCTTGGAAGACGATTGGATGTTATGTTGACGTCTGGATGAACTCGAACTCTTTATTTTCCCCGTTTCCCCTTAAAGAGGGCTACATTTTCCCTTATTTCCCTTTGGGCATGAACAACAATTGTCCCTTCTTTTCCCTCTCTGAATATTAAGCTATTCCCGTAAAAATTTCCCCTTTTCTCTCTCTTCCCTTATTTCTCCCTTTATTAAGGGAATTTCCCTGTAAAGTAGTAACACGGGCATGGAACATTTCTGACCAGAACCCATGGAATCCGGTTACTCCAGCAAAACTGATTACTTAATTATATTAATAATAAACTATCAAAATGATACTTTAAAACCTTATTACTCTAAAAAAAAATTCTGCATATTTTAACTTTATTGTTAATATTCATTTTAATATGATCGAATAAAATTAAAAATAAAACAGTTCCACAAATACGAGCCTGGTAACTTGATAAAAATACTAATTATTTTTAAAATTAATTAACCGAACTTTATTATAAAATGTTGAAATTGTTATACACACATATAATTTTCTTATATTTCATTTCTATATATTTAAAACATAAATATCCGTAACGCCACCTAGCGCCCAAATGTGCAAGTTTTAATAAAATTAAGTATTGCGTTATTAACTTTCAAGAATTTTTAAACTCACTTTGCATAAGAATTTTTCTTGAATTTTTGAATTATTTTTACAAACATATTTAAGCGACATTTTGCTGTAAATATATTTTAAACATCTGTCCGTAGTAGAGGGGCTGGCCCTCAATAGCGTTACGCCAGCCTCTCTATAGCGGACACCATCATTAAATCGAATTCAAAGAATTTTGACGCTTTCTCTGCATTAAAATGTTTCCAATATTTTCTATGATTTTTTAGAAATATTTTGTAATGGAATTTTGCTGTTTCAGTTTTTTATATATCATTCCGCAGCAGAGGGGCTGGGCTGGGCTGGGCTGGTCCGGTTCTCACTTGGAAGAACAAGTTCAGTGCTTCCACTTTTCAGGGAAATTCCCTGAAAGAGGGAAAATGGGGTCTCAAAAAGGGAAAATGAGGGATCGAGGATGAAGGAAAAAGGATACTTGATATCTACAAGGGATGGGAAAGAAAATGGAAAGCCGTGCCCTCTTTAAGGGAAAACGCAAACATGGAATAAGCCAGTGTTTCCACTTTTCAGTTTTCCCTTTTTCCCCTCTCCCTTCTCATTCCCCTTTTCCCCTCCTCCGTGTTAGAATATATGGATTCTAGATGTCACCGATACTCTCTTCTCTTCTTCTTCCCTTTCCAGACCCCGTTTCTCCTCTTTTTCAGGGAATTTCCCTACAAAAGTGGAAACACTGGAATAAGCACTGATCAAGTTGTTTACACTGGAAGCTTTCATTCACTTTCGTAGCCGTACAATATAACCGCTGCGTCACTTCCAAACATAGTCAGGATTAACTTAATTTTTTTTTTATCTCAGACCGCGTAAAAAGCATTACGGTACTTAATTCTCTGTATCCCATAAGCTCAGGAAATTTGAACAGTAAAACATGGCAGCAGTAATTGGTCAAGAAAACGAGGACGATGGAGAGGTAATTAAAACTTGCTTAAAACTCACCGCAAATAAAATGTTAAATTTTAGGGATAATATTGAATTAAATTGAAAATACATTTATTAAATAAGAAATCGATAAATTTTTGTCCGAAATAGTTCGAGGATGCTCTCGAGATCTCCGAACCCGCACTGCCAATGATCCCTAGGTAGTTTACTAAGATTATTATTATTATTATTATTATTATTATTATTATTATTATTATTAACAGAATTAATGTTTTTTAGTATGAACGGAGAGCAGATGGATCTCAAAACAGCAGTTGAGCACGCAAAAGTGGCCGTGGACTTTTTTTTCAACAACAAATTTGATGAAGCAAAGGCGATTATGGAACCTTGGTAATATAATATAACAATATTATAGTGAATAACATTAATTTTTTTCTTTGGGCTAAGGGCTGATTCGAGTACTTACCACGCACTTGGACGAGGGGTTTTTGCTTTTCTCCAGGCTGTGATGACATTCGAACACGTATTATCGTTCTGTTGTTACAGATTATTTTGTATTACTGTTTATCTTCACACAGCGGGACATAGAAACTGCGTCTGCCATTTTAAAGAAATCAGTCGAAGTGTGCAATAGATTTCGCAAAAAGTCGACACTCTCATCGTCGTTGGGCCGTATGATGAAGCAGCCAGATTTTAATCAGTATACTGAAGGTAACTCAAAATTTAAAACTTATTTTATCATCAATTAATAGTAAAATAAACGATATAATATTATTCTCCTGCATTTTGATAGAAGAAGTTTATTTGTTCAAATTTTTTTTTGAATTGTATAAACTTAAATATAATATTTCAGACGAAATCAGTGCAGAGCTCTGCCATGCTGAATGCCTCCTGCTGAAAGCAACTCTGACGTTTGTCGAGGACGAAACGCTGGTCAGTTTCGTCAAAGGCGGACTGAAAATTCGTTCGTGCTACCAGTCGTACAAGTATATCGATTCATTGTTTGAATTTATAATATTGTTTTAATAATATTTGTTAATATAGAGAATGCTGGAACATCTTGAAACATCGTCAGTGGGATTCGGGGAATGCCACAAGATGCACTTCGAGAGTGGCGTGCGAATGGGAGCAGGATCGTTTAACTTGGTACTAAATAAGTTAAATTAATTCTATGGTGGTTAGTTTACTAAATCAATTAAATCTTCTCCCGCAGATGATCTCATTACTGCCTCAGCGTATAATCAAACTGCTCGAGTTCGTCGGGTTCACGGGAAGTCGGGTACTAGCATTGACCGTTTACTATTCAATATTTGCTATACTTTAATATTTCAATTTATTATTATATTTCATATGTCGGAGATATTTGATAATTAATGATGGTTTATTGTTAATAGTATTTATTTTATTATTTTATTTCTTAGTATTTGAATATCGAAAAAAATCTTTTTATTCGGTGTTTTGTCATTAAATTAGATACTTTTAGTTATTGACTATATTTCTATAGTTTTATTATATTTACTACTGTTATGTATGTTTCTTTCAGACTGTTGGACTCAGGGAACTGCAGAAAGGCTATGAACTTGTGGGTAGTCTGCGGCGAGTGCTCAACGCCCTCATCATTATGGGCTTTCACCTTGTCGTCGTCTATACGCTAGGAATTGGCGAGGGAGACTTGGTTCAAGCTGATGCTATTGTCAAGGAACAACTCCAGGTATCATTATTTATTAGTAGTAATTCTTGTGGAGGTAGTAATAGTAGTAGTAACAGTAGTATAGTAGCAGGAGCAGTAGTAGTAGTAGTAGTAGTGGCAGTAGTGGCAAGAGTAACAGTGGTAGTAGTTGTTGTTTTAATAACAGTAGCTGTAGTAGTGGTAGTGGCAGTAGTAATAGTAGTAGTAGCAGTTAGTGTTGTATAAAATCATTTTTGGCAAAATCAAAATCGCGATTTAAATCATCAGGCGGTGATTTAGATCGCGATTTTCATTTTGCCAAAAATGATTTTATACAATATTGGTAGTAGTAGTGTTTCTGTATTGTTAGTAGTATCATTATTGTTAATACTACTTTATTTACTATATTTTTTTAATTATCTTTGTAGTTGTATCCGGAAGGTGTGTGGTTTCTATTTTTCCGCGGTCGGTTGTCGTTAGTTCAGGGGAAGGTGGACGAAGCCGTGACATGGTACACCAAGGCCTGGAAGTCGCAGAACCTATGGCCGCAGTTTCATCACATCTGCTACTGGGAACTAATGTGGGCCCATAGGTAAAGCCTATTCAAGGAAGAAAACAACGTGGTAGAAGTAATAGTAGCATTAGAAGTAGTAGTGGTAGTAGTACGGTATTGGTAGTAGTATTAACGGTAGCAGTAAACGTAGTATTTTAATTATAGCAGTAGTAGTGGTAGTAGTAACAGTATTAATAGCAGTAGTACAAATAGTAGTAGTAGTAATAGCAGTAAATGTAGTAGAGGTAGTAGTAGTTGTTACTGTCGTAGAAGTAGTACTTGTTGTAGCAATGGTAATAATAGTAGATCTAGTAATAATAGTAAAATTAATAGTAGTAGTGGTGCAGGTAGTAGTAGTAGTAGTAGTAGCAGTAGTGATAGTGGTATTAGAAGTAATACTAATAGAACTAGTAGTTAGAGTAGTACTAGAAACAGTAGTAGCTGTGTTAGTAATAGTAGTGGTGGCAATATTTGAAGTAATAGTAGCACTAGAAGTAGTAGTAGTAGTAGTAGTAGTGATACTAGTAATAGTATTAACAGTAGTAGTATTCGTAGTAACGGTAGTAGTAGTTGTTGTTGGAATAGTAGTAGTCCTAGTAGCAAATGTAGTAGAAGCAGTGGTAGTAATTGTAGTATTAGTAATAGTACTAATAGTATTGATAGTAGTAGTCCTAGTAGCAAATGTAGCAGAAGCAGTGGTAGTAATTGCAGTATTAGTAATAGTAGTAGTAATAGTAGTAGCAGTAGTTGTAGTTGCAATAGTAGTCGCAGTAGGAAAAGTAGTAGTATTAGCAACAGCAGTAGTAGTAGTAGTAGTATTGTTAGTTACATTTTTATTATTTTCATTATATCTGTTACCTCTCCCTACTACTTTTATTATTTCTATTATTATTATTATTATTATTATTATCATGGCTGTTAATTACATATTATATTTTTTATAGTTTTAAACAAGACTGGGAGAGTGCTGCCGACTACGCGGGGCTGCTGCTGAAGGAAAGCCGCTGGTCCAGGTGTATGTACGCTTACTTCCGGGCAGCTCTACTCTCCATGCAAACCAACCTGACTCCTGAAAAGAAGGCTGAACTATCAAATCTGATGAGGTATTACTAAAATTGTTACAGTCTTGGACAACAAAAGCGATACACCAACTTGGATAGGAAAGACATGAAAACTCCTACAAGCAGTTAACCGCCCAATCATAGCGTAAATTTTATTGCCCGAGCGCTGATCAGACCAATCATTTGCCTTTTTTTCTTCCCATCTCACGTTGGTGCATCGTTTTTATTGTCCAAGACTGTACACAATTATCAAGTTATACCCACATAAATATGATGGTGCCTTTTGCGGCGCCTTTATGGTGACCCTGAACTGGCGGTCTAAACGTTTTGTTCAGAACTTGTAGGCGTTAGGGCGATTCAGGCTAGTGTGAAAAGGCACTGCAAAAGATACTGAGGAACTACAAAAGGCGCTGTAGTGGTGTCTTTTTTAAAACAATGTTTTGCACGATATAAAACACCATGTTTTCACACTAACTTTGTCCAAATACTATGAAAATTATGCTACAGTGTTTCCACTCTGCAGGGGAGCTCCCCGGAAAAGGGGAAAATGGGGTCTGAACGGGGGAAAATAAGAGAAGAGGGAAAAGGGAAAATCTAGAAATGGGGCCTCATATTCTAGCACTGAGGGGAAAAAGGGGAAAATAAAAGAAGAGTGAAAAGGAAAAATCAAGAAATGGAACCTCATATTCTGGCGCAGAGGGGAAAAGGGAAAAATAAGAGAAGGCGGAAAAGGGAAAATCTAGAAATGGAGCCTCTTATTCTGGCACAAAGAGGGGAAAAAGGGAAAAATAAGAGAAAATTAAAAGTGGAAACACTGGTTAGTTACTATTCGACATCATGTTTATCTTTACAAAAAGGGATTTGCCATCATGGAAGCAGCGAATCGCTGGGAAATCTCTTCCTATGGAGAAGTTCGCAGTCAAGAAGAGCAATCGCTTTTTCGCCCAGGACGAGCGTCTTCTACTGCCGGCCCTGGAACTGATGTACGTGTGGAACGGTATACGAATCGCTGCTAAGGACTGGACCTTAGTCGAGTCACTCTACCGCTTGGTCGAAAAGACCCTCAAGGACCTGGAGGAATCGAAAAAAGGGACCAAGTTCCACAACGATGACCTGGCCCTGGCCCTGATCCTCAAGGGCTGCTGCCTGCGCTTCATGAGGAGTCCCTTGCAGGCCGAGGAGTGTTTTCTCCAGGTCGTCAAGATGGAGAAACTCATTGAGGAAGACACCTACTTGATCCCGTACAGTGTCGCCGAACTGGGCTTTCTGTTCCAGTCGATGGGCAAGCTGGAACAGGCGGCTACTTGGCTGGAATCTGCTAAGTAATAGCGAATATTAATTATTAACATTTTAAATGTATTTATCATGTTTAAAATTTTTTAGGAATAATTACAAAGGCTACAGTCTGGAATCGCGTCTACACTTTCGACTGCACGCAGCACTGTACGAAATTCGAAAGGGAGGAGGGACCTACCCACCAGGGACCACCCCACCGCCCACTGACGATGACTTTGCTGATAACACTGATAACTAGTCGGATTTGTTGTCACCCCTCTCAGTTCCAAGCAAAAAGCTTAGTACTTCAATTTTTTTGTTGCCCACCCCTCTAGCTGATAACAGCGATAACTGTTATCAACTTGTTATCACGTCCTTTAATCTGATGTCACGGATCCTGCCCTGAATTTTTGTGCAGCACGGTTTTCCGCAATTTTTCGCAAATTTTGCTTTATTTTTCCGCAGCAGAAAAAAAAAAAAAATTAAATTATTAAAATCCATTCCACTTTTAGAAAGAAAATTTTCCCAGGATTTAATGAAATCTGAATCCATTAAATTAAATTTAATGGATATTTTAGTGTTTTAATTTTCCAGACTTAACGTGTGTGTGTCAAACGAGTGTTGTGAAGTTTCTGTGTTTCAGCATCACGTTTTCCTTACGACTAAAAACGAGGATCCTAATTCAGGAGTTGCGAACAAGTTTCAATACATTCAAAAATCTAAATATTCATATTTCATTAGTTTAATATAATTATAATCTATATAAAAAGCTGCAAAGTGACTCAGCATATTTTTTAGTCCCCCAAAAAATTGGTTTTTAAACCTAGAAAAATTCAGAAAATACAAATGTTAATTTACTGTTAGTAGAAAAGTTAATTAAATTGAAATATAAGTAAAACAGGAACGTAGGATTTAAATCCTCGGTGGAATGGGCCCTAGCCAAAATGGACCCCCCAAAATGGACCCTTTTCTATCTGCTGTAGCAAAATTTACTATACCTTACCTTACCTAACTTGATTTGGGCCTCGGTCCGAGCCCTACCATCCCCACCTTAGCCCTACAATGGGTCTTCCATAGGCCTACTCGATTGGCAGGGTCTAGCCTACTTTTTACACCCCAGTGATATATTTCTTAGGGTCCATTTCTTCCAGATACCAAGGATTTTTTTTTTAAATACAGGGGAATTAAATTAGAAGATTAAATTTGATATTTGAATAAATTATTCTGGAATTCGAGTATATCAAACTGAAACAAAACAAGAAATTCAAAAGAACGAGATTTGAGATTTCTCCGGATTTGAATTTCGCGGTTTTGAGTGACAAAATGGCGTCTGCCAGTTCAGTAGAAATATGAACTAATCCCTAAAATTCACTTAATCCTAAGATATTTAAATGTGTTTACATAATTAAGTAATACCTGCTCGTGTAAATTTAATTCAAATAAATTTATAAGTTATAAATAACACAATTAAATGAAGAAGTGAATACGATTTTAATTAATCAATTAAAAATCCAACACGCAATAAGTTCATGAGTTCAAATGGTAATTAATAAAATTTAAATTTATTTTGATATTTAATTTTACGTGTGTATTATCAACTTTTTTCAGGGTGAAATGGGATTTTTAAGGATTAGATTTGAAAATTTAATTCCACATTTCTGGGGTATTAAGTTGTTTGCTTAGAGGATTAATAAAAGTTTTAAAGAAGAATTTGGAGCTTATTTTTGTGAAGTTTTCCCAGGAACGAATAAGGTCAGGTAGCGGTTTTTGTAAAAAGCTGTAAAAAAAAAAAAAAAACCAGGTCAGAGGTCATCAAGGTTTCCAGCGGGTCCAGCGTTCAGTCTTTGGCCAGGTTTTCAACTGAACGGTTCGTAAAAATTCAGAACCTCAGTTTTATTTTTTTTCAGAACTTTAAATCGAATTAATTTAATTCAGTGTATAATATTTAATTTGTTCACAAAAAAAAATGTCGCTAGATTTTCTTCTGTTTGCTTTGTTAAGTATTGCTTGCTGTGCTGCACGTGAAATCGCAGGTAAGTTCCATTATTTTCTGTATTTAAGAAATATATATTATTTATTATACATATCATAGAGGTCTCCATATATATTTATATGAATAATAATTTATTTACATCATTTAAATACAGGAAAAGAAATTTTCCGTATTTAAAATATATATAATTATAATACATATTATACAGGTCTCCATATGTTTATGAGACCTGTATAATATTTTATTGTAATTATAATAAAGTTAGTTAGTTTTATTGTATTATAATAAAGTTAGTTAATATATATTGTATATATATTTTTCTCCATTTATATGAATGATAATTTATTTATATCATTTAAATACATGAAAAGAAATAAATACATTTAAAAATAATAAATGTGAATAAAATAAAGTAGGGGGTTGCGGCGTTCGTCCGGAGGTCGGGACGCGGATCATCGGCGGACAGACGTCGTTCCCGGGCCGGTGGCCGTGGATGGCGGCGCTTTACCGCGGCAAGAACCAGTACTGCGCCGGGGCCCTCATCTCCGACCGGCACATCCTCACTGCTGCGCACTGCGTTAGCGGGTAAGTTTCGTACGGTCCCTATACCAAGTACCAGTCCTGTTCATGGAGAAAAATGGATACAGCATAGGAAGTCTCAACTTTTTCACTCTTTCTTAGTTTTTTTTTTTGTTTTGCAAGAATATTATAATATTACTTGATAATATGTATGGGATTTAGTTAAAATACGTACCAGTCCTGTTCATGGAGAAAATGGATACAGCATAGAAAGTCTAAACTTTTTCACTCTTTCTTAGTTTTTCTTTTTTTGCAAGAATATTATAATATTACTTGATAATACAGTGTTCCCACTTTCTGTTTTCCCTTTTTCCTTCAAGAGGGCTCTGTTTTCCCTTTTCACCTCCTGGCTTGAGGACACCAATTTCCCCTTTTTGCCCTCCATGCTAGGATGTAAGGCTATGTATCTTTTCCCTCTTTCCTTATTTTTCCCTTTTCTAATCCAATGTTCCCTTTCTTATTTCAGGGAATTTCCCTGCAAAGTGGGAGCCCTGTAATGGGAAAAAATGGATACAGCATAGGAAGTCTAAACTTTCACTCTTTCTTAGTTTTTTTTTTTTTGCAAGAATATTATAATATTACTTGATAATATGCATGGAGATTTAGTTAAATTACTGTTAGTTTGAATCTTATTTTGATTAAATTGAATATATTATAAGTAATTTTATAAACTGTATACAAACGACCTTCCCATGCTGTTCCCATTTTTTGATGAACAAGAATATAGCGGACAGTCTTATTAATTCAGTTCTTTAATATTCTGAAAATTTTAATAGCATGAAAGTGTTTCTCTAATTTTTTTTTCGTAATTTTTGCAAAATGTTTTAAGGTAGATTTTAGTATAAATTATGTCCTTTCTCTGCTGTCCGTAGTAGAAGGGATAGGGTATATGCCAAACACTTGCCTCTCTATAGCGGACACCCTTATTAAATCTATTTCAAACAATTTCAGAATTTTCTTTACAGAGTCTTATTTCTCTATTTTTTGCGTAATTTTTCAGTGTATTTTGAGCTATTTTTGACTATAATAAGTATTTTATTCCTGTGTCCGTAGTAGAAGGGATAGGGAATATGCCAAACACTTGCCTCTCTATAGCGGACACCCTTCTTAAATCTATTTCAATCAGTTTCAGAATTTTCTTTGCATAGTCTTATTTCTCTATTTTTTGCGTAATTTTTCAGTGTATTTTGAGCTAGATTTGACTATAATAAGTATTTTATTCCTGTGTCCGTAGTAGAAGGGATGGGCATATACCAAAACGACTGCTCCATCTATAGGGCCTATTCCAAAGGCGCACCTCCCTATAGCGGACACTTCTATTAAATCAGTTTATTAAAATTTTGAATTTTTTCGGATATCAAAGTGTTTCTCAGATTTTTTGACGATTTTTAGACATATTTTCAAGTCGATTCATTGACAAAGTTATTCTACACGAGCGTCCGTAGTAGAGGAGATGGTCTACAAGGGCCTTTTTGGAATAAGGTCTATAGCAAACACCATATTTAAACCAAATTTTAATAATTTTACACTTAATTTATGTCAGAATATTGTACTATTTTTTTGCAATATATTTGAACATAGGTTTTGTCCATAAAAATTGTAATTGGTCTGTCCGCAGTCGAAGGGTATATTTAATAAATATTAATATTAAATAACAATGATCATAGTAATAAATAAATATTGTCGATGAAACTGTTTGATATATAAACATAAATTTTCCTATTTTAATGAAAATTATATTTACATTTGAGTAAACCAAAATATTATTTTTGATTTTTCCAGATTTCGTCCTCAGATGATCCGCGTCCGGATCGGCGATTTTGACTTGGGTTCGCAGAACTTCTCTTCCGACGCCTCTGGAAATTCCGACAATTATTTCGGAATTAGCAAGATGGTCATTCACAAAAGTTACGAAGCCCGGTCCCACGTCCACGATATCGCAGTCATCCGACTGGACAGGATCGTCCCATTCTCGCCATTCATTCAAAGGATCTGCCTTCCACCGCCTACTGACGTTTCCTTCGAAGACCGGACTGCAGTCGTTGCCGGTAAAAAATTTAATAATTTAAATTTGATTTAATTAAGATGGCTATGCTAAATTCTAGCTAACGATATTCATAAACTCGATTAATTAATTTAATTCCCAATATTTTTATTGTAAGATATCAATACAATAATTTAATCATTTTAAATTTGACTTAATTAAGATGGCTATGCTAAATTCTAGCTAACGATAGTCATAAACTCGATTAATTAATTTGATTCCCAATATTTTTATTGTAAGATATCAATACAATAATTTAATCATTTTAAATTTGATTTAATTAAGATGGCTATGCTAAATTCTAGCTAACGATAGTCATAAATTCGATTAATTAATTTGATTCCCAATATTTTTATTGTAAGATATCAATACAATAATTTAATCATTTTAAATTTGATTTAATTAAGATGGCTATGCTAAATTCTAGCTAACGATAGTCATAAATTCGATTAATTAATTTGATTCCCAATATTTTTATTGTAAGATATCAATACAATAATTTAATCATTTTAAATTTGATTTAATTAAGATGGCTATGCTAAATTCTAGCTAACGATAGTCATAAATTCGATTAATTAATTTGATTCCCAATATTTTTATTGTAAGATATCAATACAATAATTTAATCATTTTAAATTTGATTTAATTAAGATGGCTATGCTAAATTCTAGCTAAACGATAGTCATAAACTCGATTAATTAATTTGATTCCCAATATTTTTATTGTAAGATATCAATACAATAATTTAATCATTTTACATTTGATTTAATTAATAGGGCTATGCTAAATTCTAGCTAACGATATTCATAAATTCGATTAATTAATTTGATTCCCAATATTTTTATTGTAAGATATCAATACAATAATTTAATCATTTTACATTTGATTTAATTAAGATCACTGTGCTAAATTCTAGCTAAACGATAGTCATGAATTCGATTAATTAATTTGATTCCCAATATTTTTATTGTAAGATATCAATACAATAATTTAATCATTTCAAATTTGATTTAATTAAGATGGCTATGCTAAATTCTAGCTAAACGATAGTCATAAACTCGATTAATTAATTTGATTCCCAATATTTTTATTGTAAGATATCAATACAATAATTTAATCATTTTACATTTGATTTAATTAATAGGGCTATGCTAAATTCTAGCTAACGATATTCATAAATTCGATTAATTAATTTGATTCCCAATATTTTTATTGTAAGATATCAATACAATAATTTAATCATTTTACATTTGATTTAATTAAGATCACTGTGCTAAATTCTAGCTAAACGATAGTCATGAATTCGATTAATTAATTTGATTCCCAATATTTTTATTGTAAGATATCAATACAATAATTTAATCATTTTACATTTGATTTAATTAAGATCACTGTGCTAAATTCTAGCTAAACGATAGTCATGAATTCGATTAATTAATTTGATTCCCAATATTTTTATTGTAAGATATCAATACAATAATTTAATCATTTTACATTTGATTTAATTAAGATCACTGTGCTAAATTCTAGCTAAACGATAGTCATGAATTCGATTAATTAATTTGATTCCCAATATTTTTATTGTAAGATATCAATACAATAATTTAATCATTTCAAATTTGATTTAATTAAGATGGCTATGCTAAATTCTAGCTAAACGATAGTCATAAACTCGATTAATTAATTTGATTCCCAATATTTTTATTGTAAGATATCAATACAATAATTTAATCATTTTACATTTGATTTAATTAATAGGGCTATGCTAAATTCTAGCTAACGATATTCATAAATTCGATTAATTAATTTGATTCCCAATATTTTTATTGTAAGATATCAATACAATAATTTAATCATTTTACATTTGATTTAATTAAGATCACTGTGCTAAATTCTAGCTAAACGATAGTCATGAATTCGATTAATTAATTTGATTCCCAATATTTTTATTGTAAGATATCAATACAATAATTTAATCATTTTAAATTTGATTTAATTAAGATGGCTATGCTAAATTCTAGCTAAACGATAGTCATAAACTCGATTAATTAATTTGATTCCCAATATTTTTATTGTAAGATATCAATACAATAATTTAATCATTTTACATTTGATTTAATTAATAGGGCTATGCTAAATTCTAGCTAACGATATTCATAAATTCGATTAATTAATTTGATTCCCAATATTTTTATTGTAAGATATCAATACAATAATTTAATCATTTTACATTTGATTTAATTAAGATCACTGTGCTAAATTCTAGCTAAACGATAGTCATGAATTCGATTAATTAATTTGATTCCCAATATTTTTATTGTAAGATATCAATACAATAATTTAATCATTTTAAATTTGATTTAATTAAGATGGCTATGCTAAATTCTAGCTAAACGATAGTCATAAACTCGATTAATTAATTTGATTCCCAATATTTTTATTGTAAGATATCAATACAATAATTTAATCATTTTACATTTGATTTAATTAATAGGGCTATGCTAAATTCTAGCTAACGATATTCATAAATTCGATTAATTAATTTGATTCCCAATATTTTTATTGTAAGATATCAATACAATAATTTAATCATTTTACATTTGATTTAATTAAGATCACTGTGCTAAATTCTAGCTAAACGATAGTCATGAATTCGATTAATTAATTTGATTCCCAATATTTTTATTGTAAGATATCAATACAATAATTTAATCATTTCAAATTTGATTTAATTAAGATGGCTATGCTAAATTCTAGCTAAACGATAGTCATAAACTCGATTAATTAATTTGATTCCCAATATTTTTATTGTAAGATATCAATACAATAATTTAATCATTTTACATTTGATTTAATTAATAGGGCTATGCTAAATTCTAGCTAACGATATTCATAAATTCGATTAATTAATTTGATTCCCAATATTTTTATTGTAAGATATCAATACAATAATTTAATCATTTTACATTTGATTTAATTAAGATCACTGTGCTAAATTCTAGCTAAACGATAGTCATGAATTCGATTAATTAATTTGATTCCCAATATTTTTATTGTAAGATATCAATACAATAATTTAATCATTTTACATTTGATTTAATTAAGATCACTGTGCTAAATTCTAGCTAAACGATAGTCATGAATTCGATTAATTAATTTGATTCCCAATATTTTTATTGTAAGATATCAATACAATAATTTAATCATTTCAAATTTGATTTAATTAATATGGCTATGCTAAATTCCAGCTAAACGATAGTCATGAATTCGATTATTTAATTTGATTCTTAATATTTTTATTGTAAGATATCAACACAATAATTTTAAACCTCACTACGGAATGGACACGTTTTGGAATTTAAATAAGATTAAATATAATAAAAATAGCAATTTTAATTTTTATAATGAGTAAATTTACTAATTTAGCAATATTAACCACAAAGAGAATTATAAACTGTAACATGTAAAAAGGGCCATAATTCAATACTGGATTTTAGGCCTAGAATACACGCTTGAATAAAAATAGCCGAATTTTTATCAATAATTTTTGGACTAATTTAATTTAATATTTAATTTGAATTATGTATAGGTTGGGGTACAATTGCCTTTCTGGGATCTTCCAGTCCATGGCTGCGTGAAGTCGAAGTCCCCATCTGGAACAACGACGCCTGCTTCAACGTCCTCAAGAAATACGTCTACAACACTACACTGTGTGCTGGCAATAAAGACAAATCAGCCGATGCCTGTCAAGTAATTATAATTATTTTGATTTCATTGACGGGTATGCAGATTCAACTGCTAAGGGTCGGTGGTCTGGGGGGAAAAAAAAGGCCTCACTTGCAGTCGGGTGGGATCGAACCCACAGACCCGGAGTTGATGGGCGATGGTCTTGGCCTAAGGTCTTAACCACTGCGTCACCAGTGCCCAAATAATTATTAATATTATTATTATAAACGTATGTTAAGCCTAGATAACCTAATGGCGCTCACGTATATTATAATTTTAGTCTAATTATTATTATTATTGTGTGTTTAGGGAGATTCTGGAGGTCCCCTGATGCTACAGATGGGAGATGGTCGCTGGGCGGCTATAGGCGTCGTGTCGTGGGGTATTCGTTGTGGTGAACCGAACAAACCAGGCGTTTACACGCGCACCAGTCAGTACACTGAATGGATCCTGAATGCCGTCCGATCGACTAATTGACTTAATCGTTTGAATTTTGAATAATATTTTCATTCATATTATTGTAATAAAATATTGTGGAGTAAAAATTGTAGAGTGTCCATTCGGCCAGTCATTCATTTTTTTCATTCAGTCATTGAATACACTTAACTGCTTGTCTTTTTTGTAAATGGTTTTGTCACTTTTATTAATAATATCGTTTAGTATTGAAGAAAATTTCCAACAACATTACATGGCTAGGATTTTAAACTAATATTTTGTGAATGTTATGGCAATACACTATAATCGACAAGTTTTACGTCCCATTTCATTCATTCATTGAATACACTGATTATGTTTGTCTTTTTGGTAAATGGTTTGTTATAATGGAAGTTTGATATCAAACATTGATTACAGCATTATTACATGGCTTGGATATTCGTGCGATAGATAGCGATCAGTGATGGAACACAAGTTGTTCTGGAACGGATAGAGCACATCTTATCCTCTAAACGATAGAACACAAGTTGTTCTGGAACTGAGAGAGTATATCTTATGCTATAAGTGATAGAAAACAAGTTGTCCTGGAACCAAAAGAGCAAATCTTAAGCTATAAGCGATAGAACACAAGTAGTTCTGGAACTGAAAGAGCACATCTCATGCTCTAAACGATAGAACACAAGTTGTTCTGGAATCGATAGAGAACACCTTATGCTCTAAACCATAGAAAGTAAGCTGCTCTGGAACTGAAAGAGCACATCTTATACTATAAGTGATAGAAAACAAGTTGTCCTGGAACCAACAGAGCAAATTTTAAGCTATAAGCGATACAAGACAAGTTGGACTAACACGGAGAGAGCACATCTTATGCTCTGAGCGATACAGGACAAGTTGTCCTGGAACCAGAGGAGCAAATCTTAGGCTATAAGCGATAGAACACAAGTAGTTCTGGAACTGAAAGAGTATATCTCATGCTCTAAACGATAGAATGCAAGTTGTTCTGGAACTGAGAGAGTATATCTTATGCTATAAGCGATAGAAAACAAGTTGTCCTGGAACCAAAAGAGCACACCTTATGCTCTAAACGATAGAAAGCAAGTTGTTCTGGAACCGATAGAGAACACCTTATGCTCTGAACGATACAAAGCAAGTGGTTCTGGAACTGAAAGAGCACACCTTAAGCTATAAGCGGTAGAACTTAAGTTGTTCTGGAACCAAAAGAGCACATCTTATGCTCTAAACGATAGAACACAAGTTGTTCTGGAACGGATAGAGAACACCTTATGCTATAAGCGATAGAACGCAAGTTGTTCTGGAACTGAGAGAGTGTATCTTATGCTATAAGCGATAGAACACAAGTTGTCCTAGAACCAAAAGAGCAAATCTTAGGCTATAAGCGGTAGAACGCGAGTTGTTGTATAGCCATGAGCCCAAAAAAGTATCCACCTAGACCAAAGAAAATTGCTTAAAACTGAATTTATCTACTGGAATCAAGAGCAAAAGTTAAACTGATCTTGAGCATTTTACCTCAAATTGACCGCCATGGTAGTGTTCAAGTTTATTTTAGAGCAATATTCTTCAGTCCAGGTGAAGATTCTTTTTTCAAGTAAAAATTTACTATAGTGCACTATAGTAAAACTATGTACTATGTTGCAAAATACTAGAGTATCACACTATGGTGCCACACTATAGTTGAAAACTACAGTATTACACTAGAGTAAAACTATAGTTTAACTAAAGTGCCCTATAATAAAACTATATAGTGTCCTATAGTTAAACTATAGTAAAACGATAGTACACTATGTTGCAAAATACTAGAGAATCACACTATGGTGCCACAGTATAGTTGAAAACTACAGTATTGCACTAGAGCAAAACTATAGTTTAACTAAAGTGCCCTATAATAAAACTATATAGTGTCTTATAGTTAAACTATAGTAAAACGATAGTGCACTATACTGCAAAATACTAGAGTAGTTTTACATATAATATTTTTAATATAGTTTACAGCTATAGTAAATTTTTACTTGGGAAACGCCCTGTTTGGAGTTCCAGGTTGGTACCTCTCAACAGATTAGTGAGCAACCGAGTTTTAAGTTTTTTTACTGATTAACAATATGCAAGGGGTCCGAAACTTCCAACAATCTTCGTACACCTAGGTCATGTTATCACTGTTATCAGCCTGTTATCTCTATGTTATCTCCGTGTTATCACATGTTATCCCATAATCTTCGTACACTTTCCCTCGGAGTTTCGGACCCCTGACAATATGAAAAGGCATTTTTGAGTGTCTGTTTATGTTATATTTACGATATAGAAATTTATAACTTTTGCACCAGAGATTTAACAACCTGCCCTGTTTACTATGGAAAGCTACTAGTTGCAAATAGTTCTCCGTACCTATAATGTTTAACGATCAAGGAATAGTTTTTTTTTCCTGCAACATCTGAAAATTTAATCGATATATTTGTGTGTGTTGTATATCAGTGTTTCCACTTTTGCAGGGAAATTCCCTGAAAAAGGGGAAAATGGGGTCTCGAAAGGGGAAAACAATGAAGAGGGATAAGGGAAAATCTAAACGTAAAGCCTGTATTCTAGCAGGGAGGGGAAAAAACGGAAAAACAAGGGAAGAGGAAAAAAAGGAAAATCGAAATGTTAGGCCTGTATTCTAGCAGGGAGGGGAAAAACGGAAAAACAAGGGAAGAGGGAAAAAGAAAAATCTAAATGCAAGGCCTGTATTCTAGCAGGGAGGGGAAAAACGGAAAAACAAGGGAAGAGGGAAAAAGGAAAATCGAAATGTTAGGCCTGTATTCTTGCAGGGAGGGGAAAAACGGAAAAATAAGGGAAGAGGGAAAAAGTAGAACCTAAATGCAAGGCCTGTATTCTAGCAGGCAGGGGAAAAAACGGAAAAATTAGGGAAGAGGGAAAAACGAAAATCTAAATCCACGGCCTGTATTCTAGCAGGGAGGGGAAAAAACGGAAAAATAAGGGAAGAGGGAAAAAGGAAAATCTAAATGCACGGCCTGTATTCTAGCAGGGAGGGGAAAACGGAAAAATTTGGGAAGAGGGAAAAAGGAAAATCTAAATGCAAGGCCTGTATTCTAGCAGGGAGGGGAAAAACGGAAAAACAAGGGAAGAGGGAAAAAGAAAAATCGAAATGCACGGCCTTTATTCTAGCAGGGAGGGGAAAAACGGACAAAACAAGGGAAGAGGGAAAAAGAAAAATCTAAATGCACGGCCTGTATTCTAGCAGGGAGGGGAAAAACGGAAAAATAAGGGAAGAGGGGAAAAGAAGAACCTAAATGCAAGGCCTGTATTCTTGCAGGGAGGGGAAAAACGGAAAAAAAGGGAAGAGGGAAAAAGAAAAATCTAAATGCAAGGCGTGTATTCTAGCAGGGAGGGGAAAAACGGAAAAATAAGGGAAGAGGGGAAAAGAAGAACCTAAATGCAAGGCCTGTATTCTTGCAGGGAGGGGAAAAACGGAAAAAAAGGGAAGAGGGAAAAAGAAAAATCTAAATGCAAGGCGTGCATTCTAGCAGGGAGGGGAAAAAAGGGAAAAATAAGGGAAGAGGGAAAAAGGAGAATCTAAATGTACGGCCTGTATTCTAGCAGGGAGGGGAAAAACGGAAAAATAAGGGAAGAGAGAATAAGAAAAATCTAAATGCAAGGCGTGTATTCTAGCAGGGAGGGGAAAAAACGGAAAAACAAGGGAAGAGGGAAAAAGAAAAATCTAAATGCACGGCCTGTATTCTTGCATGGAGGGGAAAAAATGGAAAAATAAGGGAAGAGGGAGAAAGGAAAATCTAAATGCAAGGCCTGTATTCTTGCAGGGAGGGGAAAAAACGGAAAAATAAGGGAAGAGGGGAAAAGATAAATCTAAATGCACGTCCTGTATTCTAGTGCGAAGGGGGAAAAAGGGAAAAGAGGGGAAAAGGAAAGTGGGAACACTGTATATGTACAATCATTTCAGAAACAAGGGTACAGCACGGGAAGACTAAACGCCTCTTTTTCTTTGTCTTTTTTTACCTGGAAACTTTAATATTATTTCATAAAATACATGAATTTAGTTTAAATATAATCTATTGTATCTATAATTACATAAATTCATTGGATAAATAATTTTAAAATGACGAAAAACGACTTTGAACTCCTCCCGTGTTGTACGCTATTTTGTGAAGATGGCCTGTACAGTGCGTATCAAATTGTAAGTAGCTACTTGGAGTAATTGTAAAAGTACTAATTGTACGTACAGTCGTGTTCATAAAAAAACGGTACAACATGGAAGAGTATTATCCATTAATTAATCAAATGCATTAAATTTAGTTAGAACGCAGTTAACTCAATCTGCCCTTACTAAATTTAATGCATAAATGATTTTGTCAACTGCAAAAAAATGAATTAAATTAATTCAGGTTCAACGTTACTTTTTCCTTAATTTTTTGGAAGATTATTACCCCATTAATTAATCAAATGCATTAATTTAGTTAGAACGCAGTTAACTCAATCTGCCCTTACTAAATTTAATGCATAAATGATTTTGTCAACTGCAAAAAAATGAATTAAATTAATTCAGGTTCAACGTTACTTTTTCCTTAATTTTTTTGGAAGATTATTACCCCATTAATTGATCAAATGCATTAATTTAGTTAGAACGCAGTTAACTCAATCTCTCCTTACTAAATTTAATGCATAAATGATTTTGTCAACTGCAAAAAAAAAACGAATTAAATTAATTCAGGTTCAACGTTACTTTTTCCTTAAGTTTTTTGGAAGATTATTACCCATTAATTGATCAAATGCATTAATTTAGTTAGAACGCAGTTAACTCAATCTGCCCTTACTATTTACTTACTAACTTACTAACTAAATTTACTAATTACTTACTAAATTTAATGCATAAATGATTTTGTCAACTGCAAAAAAACGACTGTCAACCTTCCAATGTTGTACCCTACTTTTATGATCATGACTGTACTACTACTACATCAGTGCTTCCCCTTTTTTCCCCTTTTTTCCCTTTTTTCCCCTCCGCTTGAAAAATATCAGTTTCCCTTTTCCCCCCCCCCCCCTCCGTGCTACTGAGTAGAGCTACATTTGTCAATTCACTTTTCCCTCCATTTTCCCCTTTCCCTCTTCCCTTATCTTTCCCCCTTTCCCCCCCTTCCGTGTAACAATGTACAGGGTCTAGATTTCCTCTTTACTCTCTTGTCTTCGTCTTCCCCTTTCAGACCCCATTTTCCCTCCTTTTTCAGGGAATTTCCCTGCAAAAGTGGAAACACTGCTGGCTATGGATGAAATTCAGATGAACGGTCTCAAGTTTTTATAAGAAATGAACACAGAAGCGTCCAGAAATCAGGGTATCCAATCAAAATCAATATATAATAATAAATACATGCGAATTTTTTTTTTCATGGATCCGATTCACACATTTCGACCAGTGTTTCCACTTTTGCAGGGAAATTCCCTGAAAAAGGGGAGAAATGGGGGCCTGAAAGGGAAGAAGAAGAGAAGAGGGGTAAAGGGGAAATCCAAACATTGTATATTCTAGCACGGAGGGGGGAAAAGGGGAAAGATAAGGGAAGAGGGCAGTAAGGGAAAACTGAAAAGTGGAAGCACTAATTTCGACGCGTAGTTTTTCATAGAATAACAAGGTTTTATCTCAGCAGAGCTAAAAGAACGCAATACAAATACAAAGACAAGTTGTTTAAACTGCTCTCCAATGGCGGGAAATCTGACAAGAACAGCGCTGGTCTTGACAGGGCTCCCACCGACCTGGAAAACCGGGAAATCAGGGAAAACGTCAGGGAATACAGGGAAATATCAGGGAATCGGTAATAAATGAGGAAAAGGTCAGGGAATTTGAGCTACCACTCCACTTAGTTTTTACTTAGTTTCAACTAACCTTTTGCTCAAATGAACAACTTCTGGAAAGTATAATGCGTTAAAAAAGGTCAGGGAAAATTGTTAACATTGTCAGGGAAATCAGGGAAAAGTCAGGGAATTTGAGTTGCCACTCCATTCAGTTTTCACTTAGTTTAAACTAACCTTTTGCTCAAATGAACAACTTCTAGAAAGTGTAATGCGTTAAAAAGGCCAGGGAAAATTGGAAACATTGTCAGGGAAATGAGGGAAAAGTCAGGGAATACAGGGAAATATCAGGGAATTGGTATAATATATGAGGAAAAGGTCAGGGAATTTGAGTTGCCACTCCACTCAGTTTTCACTTAGTTTAAACTAACCTTTTGCTCAAGTCTCTAATGAACAACTTCTAGAAGGTATAATGCGTTATAAAGGCCAGGGAAATTTGGAAACATTGTCAGGGAAATGAGGGAAAAGTCAGGGAATACAGGGAAATATCAGGGAATTGGTAATAAATGAGGGAAAGGTCAGGGAATTTGAGTTGCCACTCCACTCAGTTTTCACTTAGTTTCAACTAACCTTTTGCTCAAAACGAGCACCCCAAAGGTGGTGCTCAAAAGAGAAAGAAAGGGGAGATCTCACTGGATCTCGCTGATGACTCTCTAAACGGAATGGACAAGGATGAATTGGTGGCGACAATCAAAGCCCTGAGAGACGAGAATGTGTCCCTCTTAAACGAAAATGAGAAGCTGATTGACTTGTGCAAAAAACTCTCCGATGAGAATATCAACCTAAGAAGTGCCTTGGTAGACAACTTCTTGAATTCAAGTCCCCGTTCAGCGGAAACGTACGCAAGCAAGGTCAAGGCAAACACTAATACAGTGGGATCCAACGTTCTAGTTGCTAAACTCGATGAGAAATCAACCAACAAAGAAGTTGAAACGCGGGTTCTGGATGACATCCTGCAGACGAAAGAAGGAGGACCGGTGGTGCAGCAAGTTCGGAAACGAGACAATAGAGTATTCATCACTTTCAATGACCCTGTTGAATGTGCGAATGCTCTTAAGCTACTCCAAAGCACTCCGGCTGGTGCCACTCCTTTTACGCAAATCGAGACGCCGAAAAAGTACTATCCAGTTATCGCACTTTTCGTCAATGTTACCGACACGTCTGAGCTTTTGGCTGAACTGAAGCTCCGAAATCCTGGAATTAGGAACGACATTGGTGATATCAAGGTGATTTACAAAAAGCCTGGGACCAACACTGGACATGTGAAGATTCTGCTGACCAACCCTAAAAGCAAGGAAATCATCATGCATCGAGGACGTGTATTCTCGAACAACCAATCCCACAAAGTTGTTGAACCGGATCCAAACAGGGAAGTCAGGAGATGTTTCAAGTGCCAAAAGTATGGGCACACCTCTAAATTCTGTAGAGCAACCGGAAGTACGTGTGGCAAATGCGCTGGACACCATGACACCAGGTCATGTTCGAACGCAACGAGTTCTCTGTGCTGTGCCAACTGTCAAGGCCAGCACGCAGCGGGTGATAAAATATGCTCAGAGCAGGTCAAGGCAGTAGAACGCTACCTGACCCATACCTCCAAATAGATGCAAACCACTACCGTCCATACGAGACACACTTTGTCCTGCATTCAGATAAATCTTCGGCATAGCAGCGTGGCGTCAGCCTCCCTTTCGCAGCTCATCTTGGACTTAGACATAGACATTGCTTTTATCCAAGAGCCCTATGCTTACAATGATCCCACCTTCTTCCTATCTAATGTCCCCATAGGGTACCAAGGCTTCCACAGCCTAACAGGTGACCATGCCTATGGGGCCGCGATTATTGCAAAAAAGGACTTACGCGCCAGACCTTGGCACAAAGGGAATACAAACCATGCTGCAGGTATCCAAGTGTGCTTCGGGAAGGAAGTATGGAATTTTTTCTCTGTGTACAATAAATTCTCAAATTCTTCTGTACGGCTGGCGCTGGAGCCTGTCCTAACAAGTTTGTCGTCCTCCGAAATCAGCAAATCTGTCATAGGTTTTGACTCTAATGCAAAGAATGTGCTGTGGAACAGCCGCTTTACCGATACAAAAGGCAGGGAGTTGGAGGAACTCGTCTATCAGCACAACCTCTCAGTTGCCAATGCCAATTTGCAGGATTTGGCTTATGTTCCACGTAATACAGGTTTCGTCGACGTTACACTTAAGGGGGACCGAATTGACTTCTCGGGCTGGAGGTACCTGGACATGCCTTCTCTATCAGATCATCCCTACATTTACTTTCGAATCGACATTCCGCAGAGGTCCGACACGGGCCCACGAGGCCCTACGTTGCCAAAGCTAAGTGACATGAAGCTAGATGTATACCAAAGTTCACTCTCCAAAGCTATCCCTACGTTTAACATGTCGCACAACATGTCAGTAGCCGACATTGATGCATCTATTACCCGCCTTGTCTCACAAATTTATACAAGTGCCAAAGAAAGTGAAATAGTCAGTCTGCCTGGTGGAAAACCACCAAAATCACCGTGGTGGTGCAGGGAACTGTATGCATTGCGCAGTAAACTCCGTACAGCAAAACGTGATTACGAGAAGTTCCCCACGCAGGCAAACAAAAATGTCTGTCAGCAGCTAAAGAGGGACTATCAGCGACTTATCCGGCAAAGAAAGGCCTCCTCATGGAAAACTTTCTGTACGAACAATCTAAATGACGACTTCTTCGGGGCGCTGAAGAAGATTGCTCGTGGAAAGTCCTCACCAGTACTAACGGAGATTGTCAATGATGGTATAACAATCAGAGATAGACACTCGATAGCAGAGGCTTGCATAAATCACTTTTTTCCCAAAGAATCTGCCTCTAATCCACAGCATGAGGTTTTGGCTCGTGGCATTCACAATGTGCTGGGACTACCGATCATGACTGACCCACCAGCGATTACCGCTTTCGAACTCCAACAAGCGCTTCAAAGCATGAAGAAGGGAAAGGCGCCTGGTCCAGACATGATATCTGTAGACCTTCTCCTGCTCAGTTCGCGTATTCTGGAACAGTCTCTACTAACCTTGTTCAATGCATGCCTGAACCAAGCTTACTTCCCGGTTCAGTGGCGCGAGTCGAAGGTTATTCTGATCGCGAAACCAGATAAGGAGAACTATTCAGATCTATCTAGCTATCGTCCAATCAGCCTCTTAAACTGTATCGGGAAGGTGCTAGAGAAAGTAATCTATAACAGGCTCATGTGGCTTGCTACAAGGCATAACTGGTTCAGCTCAAACCAACATGGTTTTCTGCCCGGCAAATCCACTGAAACCGCCGCTCATGCTCTGATATCATACGTCGAACAAAACCTTTCTAAACGGAAATTTCCCGCTACAGCCTTTCTGGACATCAAAAGCGCCTTCGACTCTGCTTGGCATCCGGCGATTCTAGCTTCCCTGAACGCGAAAGGATGTCCAAGATATCTGATCAAGATTGTGGCCAGTTACCTCGGTAACCGCCCGGTCTCTATAGAAGTCTGCGGGGTCCAGAGGAAATCTATCGTGAGCGTCGGCTGTCCTCAAGGTAGTGTGCTGTCCCCATTTTTGTGGAACGTAATTATCGATGACGCTCTGCGAATGAATTTTCCTCACGACTGTTTAATCGTGGCGTATGCTGATGATGTGGTGGTGTCCACAGCCTCAGGGATCCCAGAAAAATCAGTGGATTATCTGCAGCAGATAGTCAGCTGTCTTCTTGCTTGGGGAAAGGACAGGAAGCTTCGCTTCAATTCAAGGAAAACTTTGTTCATGATTTTCAACCGCCTCAGGGATAGAACGAAGATCGACGGGCTGAGACTGATTGTTGGCGAGGATGCAATTGCGCCGTCCAAAGATTGCACATACTTGGGACTTCACCTAGATGATAGCTTGAAGTGGCGTCTACATTTACAGGAAAAGGTGGCTGCTGCGAAGCGGCTATCGCACAGTATGCGCCGATATTACCGTCTCACCTGGGGACTCGACAGGTCTAGAATCCGGACATTCTATGACGCAGTTTTTCTTCCTACCGTGCTATATTGTTGCTCTGTCTGGGCCCATGTCTCTAAGCTTCAATGGTGCAAGAAGCTGCTGCGATCTGCTCAGCGTATTGTAGCTATTGGTATCTCTCGGTGCTTTAAGACAGTTTCGACGGAGGCCTTGCTAGTCCTGAGTAATGTTCTCCCACTCGACTATAAAGTTAAAGAAATTCTTGCTAAACGGACAATTCAGCTCGGTACCGCAAACCTTTCACCATCAGCCAGAGCATTTGCAGAGGGGGTGATGAAAGACCAGCAAGGATTGACTGGAAGCTATACAGCGGACACTCCAAATGGAAAACATAACTTGGCCTTAGCCCCTGGACTATACAAGACTTCCCGAAACCTCAGCTAGCATTACCACACCGTGCCTTGGCAATGTACTCTGACAACCCAAATTCAATCCGAGTGTTCACTGACGGATCAAAGATCTGTGGACAAGTGGGTTTTAGCGTGCTGGTGTCTAATGACAAACGGGTACTCCGGGTTGTGCAAGGCAAGCTTCCGTCGTCATCTTCAGTGTTCCAGGCTGAGGGTACAGCCATCCTAGAGGCTTTAAAGCTTGTGTCGGAGATGCACGAATACAGAAGGGTAGAGCTGTTCTCAGACTCTCAGGCCGCTCTAAAAGCGTGCTACCCAGGAGGTAAAACCACCCAACTGTTTTCTGACATACAAGCTATAATAGCGGAAAATAGCAACAATCAAACGATTGAACTATGCTGGGTCCCTGGCCACGCCGATTACGAAGGGAACGAGGTAGCGGATAAACTGGCAAAAGAGGCCGCACTAACAGACCTACCAATATCGTCAATCTCTCCCCCTATGGACACAGTACTTCTTCCTGTAAAGAGGAAGTTACGTAATGCTTGGGATGATGAATGGCGGAACTCGACGAAGGGAAGCCGCACCAGACAGTTCTTCCCACAGGCGTCAGACGCTGAAATTCTAGACTCATATCGGCCGTGCTATATCTCGAGTCAAATCCTAAGCGGACATTGCAGTCTTAACGCATACCTCTTCAGGTTTGGGCTCTCGGAGACTCCTGAGTGCTCTTGCGGGTCCTCCAATGAAACTCTGGAGCATTTTCTGTTCGATTGCAGCTTATACAACGATCTAAGAGCAAACTTCCGAGACACGTGCATAAGGTATGGGACAAGATGGCCGCCGGACCTTAGATGGATGATCAGGAGGAAGACTCTATGGAAGGCGTTGATCCGGTTCGCCAGACATTCTGGCAGACTTTCGTTACCCTTCCCTAGATAGTAACCTGCATCCCTGTGCTTATCATGTAAAGTGTTCAGTGTAATACAATTGGGTAAAACTCGAGTTTCGAGTATGCCCCTTTATAAAAAAAAAAAAAAAAAAAAAACCTTTTGCTCAAATGAACAACTTCTAGAAAGTATAATGCGTTATAAAGGCCAGGGAAAACTGGAAACATTGTCAGGGAAATGAGGGAAAAGTCAGGGAATACAGGGAAATATCAGGGAATTGATAATAAATGAGGGAAAGGTCAGGGAAAATTGGAAAAATTGTCAGGGAAATGAGGGAGAAGTCAGGGAATTTGATTAAGGTTTTTCAGTGGGAACCCTGCTTGAGTAATTCGTATTAATTATTATTATTCTATTATATATTATTATTCATTATTATTATATATTATTAATTATTATTCTATTATTATTCTATTCTATATTATATTTTTACTCTATATTATTATTATTAATTATTATTATATATTATTAATTATTATTCTATTATTATTCTATTATCTATTCGATTATTACTCTATTCTATATTATATATACTCTATTATTATTTCTATATATACTCTATATTAATATATATATACTATATATTATATATATATACTCTATTATTATTATTATTATTATTATTATTATTATATTAATATACTCTATATTATTATTATTAATTATTAATTATTCGTGTTAAAACTTGTATTTTCCAATGTCAAGTTTTACACCTATGATAAGTGGATAAGGGCTAAAGTGAAAATCTTCATTCAGTAATTAAGTAATTCAAACTGGTAAAGACCAGGGGGTCCGAAACTTCCAATAATCCCCGTACACCCTAGGCCGTGTTATCACTGTTATCAACCTGTTATCTCCGTGTTATCATATGTTATCAAATAATCTTCGAACCCCTTGGTAAAGACTTTCCAATAATGGAGCCAAACTGCCTTATTTTTCATTTACTATTTTTTTAAAAAACTTATTGTAATCAAATATAATTTACACTTGCGACGTGTCGTCTTTCATTCGTTCAGTCATTCGTTCTTTCATTCACTTAATCCAACTGATTAGTTTTGCTTTTGTAATTTGTTTTGTACTGATATATGTGTATTACATTAATACTTATCTATAATTATATATTAAATATAATTAATTATTAATATATTATAATATATATCAATAATGTAAATATTGATTATAACATATTGATATATAATTATATATTAAATATTGAATATATGTTTACATCCATCCATAATACATAAAAATATAATATAATAATATATTATAATATATATACATAACATAAATATTAATTATAATATATTAATATATAATTATATATTAAATAAAGAATACATGTTAACATCCATCCTACAATATTTATATTACATTATTTATATTATATTTATATTATATTATATATTATAATATTTATATCTTATATATTTGATGGAAACAAATATTTTTAGGTGAATTAAACATTTATCTCTATAGAAACAAAGGCAATTGCTGCGATATTCAATACAGGTGCGTCCAATGCGAAACTCTAGATCCATTACCGCGGAAACCTTGACGGTAATTACTGAAGCAATTGACGTCTTCCAAGTTTATCGATATATTATCAACAAGTGTTTCCAGTTTCAGACCCCTTTTTCCCCTCTTCCCTGATTTTTCCCCTTTTTCCCCTCCCTGCTAGAAGTGTTTCTACTTTCAGTCCCCTTTTTCCCCTCTTCCCTCACTTTTCCCTTTTCCCCTTCCCTACTAGGAATGCTTCCACTTTCAGTCTCCTTTTCCCCCTCCCTGCTAGAAGTGTTTCCACTTTCAGTCCCCTTTTTCCCCTCTTCCCTGATTTTTCCCCTTTTTCCTCTCCATGCTAGAAGTGCTTCCACTTTCAGTCACCTTTTTCCCCTCTTCCCTCATTTTCCCTTTTTCCCCTCCATGCTAGAAGTGCTTCAACTTTCAGTCCCCTTTTTCCCCTCTTCCCTCATTTTTCCCTTTTCCCCTTCCCTACTAGAAGTGCTTCGACTTTCAGTCCCCTTTTCCCCCTCTTCCCTCATTTTTCCCTTTTTTCCCTTCCCTGCTAAAAGTGCTTCCACTATCAGTCCCCTTTTCCCCGTCTTTCGTCATTTTCCCCTTTTTTCCCTCCCTGCTAGAAGTGCTTCCACTTTTAGTACCCTTTTCCCCCTCTTCCCTCATTTTCCCCTTTTTCCCCTACGCAGCAAAAAATAAGGCTGTACTTAGATTCTCCCCTTTTGTCTCTCCTCTCACTGTTCCCTTTTCCAGACTCCATTTTCCCTTCTTCCAGGGAATTTTCCTGCGAAGTGGAAACACTGTTATCAAACGTGTTATCGCACGTCATATTTTTGTATATAGAAGAATATCACAAGCTCAGATAATCTGCGGCTTACGTGGACAGGGAACGGCCAAAGACGTTGCCGGTGTCGCGCGTAATGGACGCGTTTCCCCGGAGATTTCTCCAATCTTCTCACTGGACAAAAATACAAGAAAAATAACCAATCCCCTTTCTTCTCTAGAGATTTCACTACACGGCCCGTATATGATATATAATTTAAATATATTAAAAAAATCAGCGGAAAATTCAGGATGTCGGCTACATCCTGAACGATATCCGTATCATAATCCTGTAATATCCTGAACCACGTCCGATCGTGGATGATTAAAAGAAATTGTGTTGAGAATTTTGAATCTTGATAATTGAGGACACCATTAAGTATCCTGAAAAGCGTTTTTTTTTCAGGACGCTGTTAAGTACCCTGAACATGTATTATTCAGGCATTCCAATGTCAGGGTCCTGAACACCCTGGAATTGCGTCAATTTCACTGCATCCAGAGTCCTGATTGGCATCCTGAAAATGTTCCCTTTTCAGGATATATTCAGGGTCCTGAAATTATCCTTAATTTTCTGCTGGGACGCAACGGAAGTATCTTATATATTCCCCGCGCGTCTAAAAGTGGATTATTATCAACACATGTTATCAAACTGTTATCATCCTGTTATCATTTGTTATCAACCTTTTATCAGCTTAGTGAGGGAAACCGGTCAGCTTTTCCCGCGCAATCTCGCCGTATAAAAGCGGCGGCTTTTCCGGCGACGAATAACACAGGGCCATTAGCGCTGCTACGGCGAACTTAGAACCGGAAAAAATGTCGAAAATTACTCTTCCGTTTCTTGTAATTTTGGCGGTTTTATTTGAAAACGGAACTGCAGAAATGACAGCAGAAAACGCGGACCCGTCCTCCGTCAATGAAGCCATCAAACAACTGCGGCGACTCGATCGCCTCTACGGACAGCAAGCCTCTAGACCCAGGTTAATTATTTTATTTTAATTAAATAACCTTGTTTTGATGTATAATCATGTTAAATACATATTCAGCTATTTATTTTTGTATACAAAATAATTTACTAAATTGAAATTAGTGTATTTTATTCACGTCTAATCCCATAGGAAGTTCTTGTAGCTTTGCTCCATAAGAGTTCGTATGGAGATTAAGCCATTAAATTACAGTAAAAGAAACAAAAAAAACACAATAAATTTCTTCTAAAATCTATGCAGAATATATTTGAATATTTTACAAGTAAATTCAGTCACGTAGTTTTCAAAGAAATGGAATTTTTTCCACTTGGAAGTTTGAAGTGAATGAAGGAAATCTTATGGGAGTTTTGGTGTAGAAGGCTCGCGGGGATTCTGCTTTTTTATTCAGTGTTTCCGCTTTGCAGGGAAATTCCCTGTAAAAAGGGAAAACTGGATCTCAGAAGGGAAACATAAGAGAAGAGGGGAGAGGAAGGGGGAAAGGGGGAAAGGGGGAACGGATGTCTTCAAGCTATGGGAAATTCCCCGAAAAAGGGAAAACTGGGTCTCAGAAGGGAAACATTATGGAAGAGGGGAGAGGGAGAGGGGAAAGGGGAAACTGATGTCTTGAAGCTATGGGAAATTCCCTGAAGAAAAAGGAAAACTGGGTCTCAGAAGGGAGAAATAAAGGAACAAGGGAAAAGGAGAGGGGAAAAGAGGAGATTGATGTCTTCAAGCTATGAGAAATTCCTTGAAAAAGGGAAAACTGTGTCTCAGAAGGGAGAAATAAGAGAAGAAGGGGAAAGAGAGGGGGAAAGAGGAAACTGATGTCTTCAAGCTATGGGAAATTCCCTGAAAAAGGGAAAACTGGGTCTCAGAAGGGAAACATTATGGAAGAGGGAGAGGGAGAGGGGAAAGGGGAAACTGATGTCTTGAAGCTATGGGAAATTCCCTGAAGAAAAAGGAAAACTGGGTCTCAGAAGGGAGAAATAAAGGAACAAGGGAAAAGAAGGGGGAAAAGAGGAGATTGATGTCTTCAAGCTATGGGAAATTGCCAGAAAGAAAGGAAAACTGGGTCTCAGAAGGGAAAAATAAGAGAAGAAGGGGAAAGAGAGGGGGAAAGAGGAAACTGATGTCTTCAAGCTATGAGAAATTCCCTGAAAAAGGAAAAACTGGGTCTCAGAAGGGAAAAATAAGGGAAGAAGGGGAAATAGAGGGGACAACGGGGAAACTGCCTTCAACCGAAGGGGGGGGGAAAGGAAAAAGATCCCTCTTCAAGGGAAAAGGGAAAACAGAAAATGGAAACTGTTTTTATTATTATTATTATTATCATTATCATTATTATCATTATTATTATTATTATTATTATTATCATTGTTACTATTATTTATTTATTTCTTCTCGGCTCAGGCCGTAGGCCTATTGCCACATTAGATTTGCATACACTTCAAAGAAACTGTTCGATTGTGTGGAAATTTTGTTATTATTATTATTATTATTATTATTATTTTTATTTTTATTCTTATTATTATTATTATTATTATTATCATTATTGTTATTATTTATTATTTGTTTATTTATTTCTTCTCGGCTTAGGCCGTAGGCCTATTGCCACATTAGATTTGCACACACTTCAAAGAAATTGTTCGATTGTGTGGAAATTTTTGTTGTTTACAATTTTGGAATTTACAAAAAATAAAGAGAAATAAGAAAGAGCAATTAATGATGCAGATCAAATCATGGAGTAAGTAATCAGTTAATTGAGGAAAATATATTAAGGTTTGAAAGTGCTATGTGGTAACTTTTTGGTTGTATTGTTATTATTATTATTATTGTTATTGTTATTATTATTATTATCATAGTTATTATTATTATTTTTATTATTGTTTATTATTGTTTATTGTTTATTGTTTGGATCTCGGCTTATTATTATTATTATTATTATTATTATTATCATCATCATTCTGTTATTATTATTATTATTATTACTACTATTATTATTATTATTACTATTATCATTATCATTATTATTATTATTATTATCATCATCATCATCATTGTTGTTATTATTATTAATTTTATTATTATTATTACTATAGTTATCATTATCATTATTACCATTATCATTATTAATATTATTATTATTATTATTATTATTACTTTGTGGCAGACAGCCGGGCTTCTGTGGGTGAGTCTGAGCAGCTGAACTTCGGTCACATCTTCCGCTTGCTTCACCTGCAGCACTTGGAGAAACACTACGCGCTCAGAGTCAGACCGCGGTATCGAATATTTCTAATTCATAAATTAATTTAATAAAATTTAATTATCATGATCAAATTAATGATAATTAATTTTAATTATCATATAATATGATTATATTATATATTATTATATATTATCAATTATCAAATGATAGTTAATTAATTATCATTATTAAATTAATTATCATATAACATGATTATATTATATATTATAATATATTATCAATTATAAAATGATAATTAATTAATTCTCAAATAAAAAATTAATAATATACTAAAATTTTTAATAATTAATTAAAATGATCTTAATCAATTAATTCACTTATTATAACTAATTATTTATTCAGGATTTGTTTATGCATAATGAAGTGATATATTTTTAAATTAATGGATTTTAATTAACTTAGAAACTATTGTTATATTTAAAATTCATATTATTTTGTGAGATTATTATTTGGTTGGAGTATAATTATATTATAAATAAATTTGTGTTTCTTTTATTTTAATACTTGTAAATAATATATTAATAATAAGCTTTTATGACTGTGTTAATTAAATGAATTAAAAATAGTTTGCTGATTTATGAATTATTTTTGTAGATTTGGAAAAAGGTCGCCTCCGCCCTTCAACATTGAAGAATATCAGGTAAATTCAGTGTTTCCACTTTTCCCCTCTTCCCTTATCTTTCCCCTTTTCCCCCCTCCATGCAAGAATATACAGGGTTTAGGTTTCCTCTTTACGCTCTTCTTCTTCCCATTTCAGACCCCATTTTCCCCCCTTTTTCAGGGAACTTCCCTGCAAAAGTGGAAACACTGGGTGAATTATTATATACTTAATTAAATACATGATTATTCATTATTATTATTATTAAATTTATTGAATTAGGTGGCCAATGAAGACACTTGGACTCTGAGCCAATGAACTTGCAGCTTCAGAAAACTCCCAAAACCTAATATAATGAAAATTAAACCTTGATTAAATTAATTTTAGTTAAGTTAAACTAATTTAAGGATTTTTTGCGTATTAATAGTTCAGTAGTTGGCGAACCCTCGTTATTCAAATGCAATATTACAAGCAGAAATAAATTTTATTTCATTATCAGCAACGAAAACTAAATTATCTATTTTTAATATTATTATTCAAATTGCTTATAAAAATTCATATTAATGTTAATTAGCAAAAAATTTCCGTGTATTTTCTTGTAACACAACAAACAAAACCAAAAAAAAAAAAAATAGTATTTTCCAAAACGTACGAGTCTCACAAGTCTCACAAACTCTCATAAGAAATCAGTAGCATCAGCAAAGGAGCTGCTGATCTCCATAGCAGAGGACGTTAGTCTACTAACTCCAGACACATTAGGAGTAGCAGCAGTGGCGGTAGCAGCGTTAGTAGTAGCAGCAGCAGCTAGAGGCTGGAATGAATCGTCATCTGCTCCGTCGAAAGGCGCTGTTTCTTTGACGTAGAGTTCCAGGACTTTGTTGAGCATGGTGGTGGAGAAGGCGTCGTCTGGTTTGCAGCCCAGAGCCTTGTGGAAATACTCCAGGGCGTCGCTGTATTGTCCCAGGAAGGCGTGGACGAAGCCCATGGCCGAGTAAGTGGCAGCGTGATCCGGACGAAGCATTAGAGCCTTATGGAGGGAACAAAATGTTGTGATATAAAGGAGAGGTATAGCTGAGTGAATGAATAAGCGACTGAACGAATGGATGTATGAATAGATGAATGAATTGAACGACTGGCAGACTGACTTGAATGAATGAATGACTGACTGAATGACTGACAGTGAGTGAGTGAGTGAATGAATAACTGATTAACTAACTGACTGACTGAATAACCGACTGAATAGCTGAATAACTGAACTGAATGACTGACTTACTAACAGACCAAACTACCCAACTAACTGACAGACTCACTAACAGACCGGCTAGCTAACTAACTAACTCACTAACTAACTAACTAACTACCAACATTTCCTCCCTACCTACCTACCAAACCTTCCAACCAACCATCCAACCAACTACCTACCCTACAAACTAAATAAACCAGACATACTTGTTGGTGGTACTCCAAAGCCTTGGTGTACTTCTTCAGTTTCCTCGACACATGGCCCAGGTTATTGAGTAGCGGCTCCCAAGTCACATCCATGCGGAAGGGCAGGTCTTTCACCAGTTCGTACGCCTGCAGGAAATGCTTCTCCGCCTGGCGGTAGTCCTTGTTGCGGAAGCTGACCATCCCCAGCTCGTGCCAAACCATCGGGTCGTTGGGCATGATGTCCGCAGCTTTGACGAAGAAACCCTCAGCCAGTTTCAGACTGTTGGTCATGGCGTGCTCCATACCCAAGTAGAGCAGAGGCAAGTGATACCTGAGCAAGTGAAAAAAAAAAAAATTAGCGAACTCGACATAACTAATATAGCAATGCTAATAAATAATAACTCCAACAATAGTAAAATTTGATTGCCTTATATATCATATATCAATGTTTCTACTTTGCAGGGAAATTCCCTGAAAAGAGGGAAAATGGGGGTCTGAGAAGGGAAAAATAAAGGAAGATGGAGAAGAGAAAATCTGAGAGTACAGCATTATATTCTAGTGCGGAGGGGGGAAAAGGGGAAGACAAGGGAAGAGAGGGGAAAGGGGAAATTGAAAGTGTAAACACCGAACAATATGAATAATAATAAATTAATAATGACCCTTTCATGATCTGCGAGACTTTGAAGTAGCACGCCATGGCTTGGTCCCGCTCGCTGTCGGCAGCGAAGGCATGTCCCCGCAGCAAGTGAGCGGGGCCGAAGTCCCGGTCCAACGAGTTGACTTTGTCCAAGTACTTTCTGCTGATCTCATTGCTGCCTAAATATTTCATAATAATACATTAAATTGATACAATAAAGTTATTGATTAAGTTTTTACTCAACATTTACAGGAAATATTTATTGCATTTATTAATTAATCATTAAGTACAATTAATAATCAACTTTAAATTGTAGAATCTTCGATTGAATAATACTTAGGTTATTTTCGAGATTTATTTAAATACTGTGTAACAAATTTTTACTCAAAATTGCACAAGAATTTATAAAATAGAGTAAATTAACAGCAGATAATTTAATTAATGTTAATAGTATATTTCAAAATAAGTTTTGATTATTTTTACTGGTAGCTGTCGGTTACCGATAGTGAAGTAGTAGCAGGCCACGCAGAACCAAGCGACGGGATCCTCGGCATCGATCTCCACAAGTCTGTGAGCCAGCGAGAACAATTCTACATTAAAAATAATGAAATATAACAATTATAAACAGTAATAAAAATAATAGCGAATATTAAATTTAAATATTAAAGTATACAAACCGCACGAGTTCCTCAGCTCGACTAGAGTCGTGACGTGAAGAAGAACAGCCGCCGGATGATACGGATCCACTTTCAAAATACTAAAAACAACAATTAAATTAAATTTAATTAAATGCAATTCCTTGTACTAACCTGACTCAAACAGCAAAGAAATTACTTTGATCCAACTACAAGTATAAATATTTACTTCACAATCATTTAGCTTATTAAGATTCTAATCTGATAATAATTTAAACTTCAAAGAACTGCAATTTTTAAACATTTTTTTGTATTTTTATTTTTATTTCACTTATTATTTTAAGCTCTACTTTACTATATTCAGTTATTTTAATAACAGAATTTTCACCATAAAATGACTTAAAATAACTAATAATAGCTAATAAAATTTTGGTCTGATATATCTTTAACTTGATTTGCTTACGTATTTTTTATTGTTATATTACATATTATCTTCCCATCTTTTTTTCAACATTCAATGATATTTTTATTCTAGATTTACCTGTTCGTTAATCTGTAGGCATCATCGAAGCGGGCGTTATGAATAAATCTGTCGGCAAAGTTCGCTTTTAAGTTTAAATTATCTTTCAGCGGTTCCAGAGTGTTGTCAGTGGGTATTTCATGCGGTTTAGAATATTTCCTTAAATTATCTTTGAACAGCGAGTGAACGATAGCCGCCTCTCCAGGATAGCCCGCACACTGCTCGCTGAACGCGAGGTTGTCCAGTAGATCTTCTTCTGCATTAAAATACGAAATAAAAATATTATTTCTGAAATCAAATGAATTTCACCAAATGAAATTCAATACGAAAAAAAAAAAATAATTTCTGAGCTTCTATGAAAAATTTAAAAATCTGAAACCTTCATCGTGGGTCAACATGTGGTGCCTGGATAACAACTGCAGAGCCTCGTAACAGTAAACGTCATGTTTTAACGCAGTTCGATAATTCTCGATAGCCAGGATCCTGTTATCCGAGGCTTCGTAAGCTTTTCCTCTGAGCAGATACAGGAAACTGAGAGCCTAGAAAATAAATATAAATTTTGAGAAATAACTAAAAGTTAAATTATCACGAAAAATCATTTTTAATTACGTTTCCGCTGATATTTAGTTCGTCCTTGTTGCCCGTCGCAGGTTCCTCCAGTTTCTCGACTAAAGCTATCGTTTCTGAATAAAGTTTAGCTTCGTGCAAACAGCGGCCGGCCAGCAATTTGCACCACAGACTTTTCTACGAAGAAAAATACAAAAATACCTAATTACTAAATAATATAACGTAATCTAGTTCATATAGTTTTATCAGTTCTCGCAAAAGTCTATCACGTTTCGTTGTTTTTTTTAATATTTTCTTTGATAAATTGGAATTTTTTAGATTCATTTTATTTATTATACATTGTACTATTATTATTAAGTGTTTACCTTATCGAGTCCTCGATCCATGATCAAATGAGCTCCTCGAACGAACTGCCGAATGCTGAACATGCATTTTGCCGCTAAGTAAACGTCTTCGATATCGTCTTTTGATAGACTGACTGCCATTTCGGCCCAGTAAAGCGCTGTATTAAATTCTTGCTAAACAAACAAATTAAATATCAGTTATAAAATAAATTTATTCATTTAACTTTGACGTCAAGTATTTTTCCTAATAGAATAAATACAGGAATTTTATATAAAAATAATACAAACTTACCATTTCCACATATTGCCTGGCCAGTTGTCGAAATCTTGCAAGCATTCTTAATTATAATAATAAATTCGGATTTTTATATTCAGTTTCTTAATACAAATTCAAAATTGACAGAAATTGTTGGGGCAAAAGTTTTTGATTTTTCGAGGGTGAGGCTAAACAGCAATCCGTCAAGGCGAACTTTAAAAATTTTAATATTTACAAATATTTTATTTGTATAATTACATATATTATTAATATATTACTGGTAGTAAAAAAAAATAAAGTATAAATTGAGAAGTAATAAATATATTGATCAGTTTCCACTTTTAGTTTTCCCTTTTGCATTTGAAGAGGGCGCTTCCTTTCCCTTTTTCCCTTCCGTGCCATAATAGTTCCCTTTCTAAATTTCCCCATTTCCCTTTTTTCAGGGAATCTTCCTGCGAAGTTGTAGCACGGATCTCACTATCGAGATTCATAAACCGACTAAGACAGATATCGCTATATCGAACTTTTCCCACGACTGAATGAACACTGAATGAACAACCGAATGACTCCAGAAATTGTTAATAAGTTTATTACATTCAGTAGAAACACAATTTGGAGATAATAAAACGACGCGGTTCTGTTTGTTTTTTTTTTCCGAAAAGCCAAGTTATATATTTCTTTCTGCGAGTGAAAATAAGAGGAAAAAAAACGCAAAAAATTCTAAAAATACTTCGAAAATCGTCTGAATAAAAATTAACGGGTTTTCTCCATCCAAAAACAACTTAATGAATCGGCAGTCGTTTAAATCAAGTAAAACAAAACTGCAGTTAGAAAATGAGCCGATGGAATGAACTAGTCCAACTACTCGCAACTACCTAAACTCAAACGGTACGCCAAACTCTTTTCCCAGACATTTTTTTGGTTAGAATTTTATTATTTTATGAATTTTTTTTTGTATTTTTATCAATTTTTAAAGAGCCCACGCCGACCCCGCTGAACAGAGGGTATCAATAAATCGAGAGGGGTAGCGCAGGGACAGGGACCGAATCTGCAGGGGAAAAATAAAGATAGTTCACAAAAGATAGTAAACACAAAACTACCATCACCATCTACTACAATCAATAAAATATAAGAAAGATAGAAACGCATGCAGAGTTACAAAAAAAAGGGGGAAGAAAAAGGGATATTCCCCTGCTGATCGTGCCACTATGTCCCTGTCTCTGCACCACGCAGGGAAAGAATGGGAAAAAGGGGAAAAAGCCATCGATTATTAGCAATGTAGGGAAACAAACATCTCTCTCTCTCTCTGTGTGTGTATGTGTCGTGTGTGTAGATAAGATACTGATTCAAAGGGATTTGCGTGCAAAATTAAAAAAAAAAAATTCTGCGCACCGTTCGAGAATACAAAAGCGGTGAAAAATTCTATTTTAATGCATTTTTGTTTAAATCTAAAGGAGGGCCTAATCTAACTTGAAAGCAAAAACTAATATTGTGTTTTATTTTTGGAAAGGTTCTTTTTTTTCTACTGTAGGTTGCAAGCCATGTAGATGCTGTTCGAGTGAGTGGGAATGAGTTCATGGCCGGGAGCCAGGGGCGAGAAGCCGAGAAACATGAAGGCCCGCACCACCTCAGACCGGTCGGCTCGCTCCTTGGAGACGGCCAGGATGACGTGCGAGCACTTCAGCTCTTCCTCGGCGTACTCGAGCAGGGCGATCAGGCCGTCCCTCGAGCCCGTCTGCAGGATGAAGGACGGGACCTCCAGGTAGAGACGGTCGCGCCACAGCACTCCATCCCAGCGCCACTCCCTCGTAGCGGTCAAGTTGATGACGAACGAGACGCGAATCGCCTGCTGACGCGAGCGACGAACCAGTTCGGATCCCTAGTATAAAAGTCAGAAAAAAAAATTAAAAAGGAGTTAATGCTGGAGCAGTGCTTCCGCTTTGAGGGGAAATTCCCTGTTTTAAGGGAAAATTGCCACCGAGAAGGGAGAGGACGGGGGGAAAACAAGGGAAATTGGTTTTCTCCCCAGTATGTTGTACTTTCCTTTTAAACTACGAATTAACCATGATCTGAAGCATATATATAAATAACTATATTTTTCATCAATTATTAGTGGAAGCGATGTAGAGGGAAAACGGGAAAATAAGGGGGGAAATTGGGGGAAAATCGAAAATTTTTGTCTTCGGGGGGGAAAAGAGAAAATAGGGGCTCCTACGAGAGAAAGCCAAAACTTCAAAGTGGAAGCACTGCACTGGAGTTCAGTGCTCCCAATTTGCAGGGAAATTCCCTTAAAAGTAGAAAACGGGGCCTCAAAAGGGAAAATGAAGGGAAAAGGGAAAATTGAGAGAAAAGGGAAAAAGAAGAGAAAACAGGAATTTCCGAATACGAACATGTACATTTGAGCACTACGCGGTTGAAGTAGGTTTGAGATCTCATGGAGAGCGGAAAAA
Organism: Eulimnadia texana; assembly: GCA_002872375.1. Lineage (NCBI taxonomy): Eukaryota > Metazoa > Arthropoda > Branchiopoda > Diplostraca > Limnadiidae > Eulimnadia > Eulimnadia texana. The sequence goes on along the minus strand of NKDA01000001.1, from coordinate 33,825,596 downwards.
GGGAAGGAAAACAGACATTTTACAAAGGGGAAAAAAGGGAATCAAGTTGTACCGGACGAAGGGAAAAAGGGGAAGACGGAGCCCTCTCAAAGTGAAAGCCCAAACTTCAGTGTGTGCGAGAGCAAAACTAAGTACTACGTTGCAAAATACTGTAGAGCCGCACTTTAGTTGACGGCTAAAGCAGTGTTGCCACTTTTCAATCTTCCATGTTTCCCCTCTTCCCTTATCTTTCCCCTTTTCCCCCCTCCGTGCAAGAATGTACAGGGTCTAGATTTCCTCTTTACCCTCTTCTCTTCGTCTTCCCTTTTCAGACTCCATTCCCCCCCTTTTTTTTTCAGGGAACTTCCCTGCCAAAGTGGAAACACTGGGCTAAAAGTAAATTTTTACTTACGGAAAGTTGAAGGTTGGTGTTTGCGGTATTGTTGTGAGTGACAGAGAGCTCTGTTCGTTTCCCCACACCGCTGCCCTCTGTATTAGGGTGGGTGCACAGCGGTGTCGACACTAGGGCGGCGTGGGGCACATCAGGACCACCACAGAGGCCCCACGCCCAGGCGGACGACAAACGGATCCATCGTCACCACAGACGACGACGATCCCGTACTCCTCTCAGAAAAACTAAAAAAATCCAAAAAAAATATTCATTAATTAGAATTTAATTAATAACAATAATTATTTAAAAATATTTAATCTGACGATTATTCATAATTAATATTACGAAAACTGACTTACACCATTCACTACAATTATTGCCGTAAAAATTCAAAAGACAATTGATTTTAGCGCACTTGTTGGACAAGTTGATCTGACCTTGACCCCTGTTGACCTCAGACTGACCTTGTCCAGGTCAACCTTCAGCTTTTTATACCGGTTTCTTTCAACAGATTTCCCAACCGAAACTGAGATAAGATAAGCATACAAACCTTGACTTACGGGGGGAAAAAAATTTTAAAAGTAATATTATATATTATTTAAAATATAATAGAATAATTCATGTTGCATGTCGGGAAGCTTCTGGAAAGGCAGCAAAACAAAGGATCCCTCAAGACGCGTATTGAAAATCGATAACGGGGGAAAAGCTCAATGACGTCAATGGTTACGTCATAGATATTGCTAAGAACATCAAATAAATTGGATTAAAGTTGAACGAAATACCAGTAATTTACAATTAAATTTCAGATCAAGTCACAGAAACTTTCGAGAAAGTTCGGACTCCCGCCGTCTACCTTTTCCCACCCCGCGCATTAAAAATATTACTGATTAATATCTGAATATAGATAACAAAAAAAAAAAACTTGTTCAAACCGGTTTATTTTCCTTGTTTGAGGAGGGAAAAAAAATATTTTGGAGCGACCTCGTGTGCATTTCTTACGGAAACATAATAATATAAACAAGGCCAACAAGACGATGGAGCGAAGGTAAGGTCACTTCCATCGTCAGTTTTACCATGACCTGATTCACGGATGAGACTAAATTGGGTTGAATATGTTAGAAATATCATTAAATTAACTTTTAGTGGACTTGGAATATTTGCTAAAAAATTGCGCAGTGCGGAAATGCTGTTGCTACCCGCGCCCGCCAGGACTTTCAGCCGTGCGGGGGAAATCCAAGATGGCGGACTGGGTCTGGGTCACAAGAAGATGACGACAGACCATAAACAAATAGTTTTTTTTTAAAAAAAAAAAGAAAAAGAAGTTTTACTTACTTATTAATTGTAAGGGCCGGCATGGCTTCCTGTTGCTGTCCGCTCTCGCTTGATAAGATGTCCTCAAAGGATAATAATAAGTTGTTCATACCGTTCTTCTCCGCACTTCGTCTCAGATTCTGCGTCTTCTAAATCAGCCACCATAGGGAACTTGCTGTCAGCTCTCCTCCGCACGGCTAGGTTATCGCAATTGAACGGCTCTTCGTTCTGCACTGCCTTTTTATAGCCTCGGACTGGGTTCGGTTCCAAACCCGCAGGCAACTCGCGGACTTAAATCCGCAGATAATTTTTTAAACATCTACCGGGTTCGATTCCCAATCCGATAAGAAACCCGCGGACTCGAAACCGCTTTCTCTTGCGCAAGAAGCATTTCAGCAATATAAATTAAATAAAATCTAAGTATTATGTTTATTGTATTATTGTTTTTTTAAATTTTATCAAAATATTATTGAATTATTATAATTATATAATTTACAATAATTAATAATCGAATTTATTTTCCAGCACGTGGTGACCTCCATTTGCGCAAGGCGTCACAAACCTGAACAAAATATTCGCATTTATTGCTCCTTTCTCTTGAACTATACGAGAAATCAAAACCGTAATTGAACTATTTGACTAGCAATTAATACGTAGTAATTAAGTTACAAAGTGATTGCAAAACAAGGTTTCAAGTTTTTCATAACAACATCTTGTTTGCCAAGGTTATCAACCCTGTGCTTTTAAGCCTTTAAACTTATTGATCCGTCCACCCTTTACTTACTATGGCTTTACATTTCAAATGTTATACATTAAACTGCGCAATAGATTTTTTTTAAAATCTTATCTAGTAATTATGAAGTCTCTAGTCGAGTCTAGATTCAAGTTCTGCGATAACAGGTCATGTAGCAACGCAACAAAATTTCATCACTGTATTTGATACTAGAGAAACGGGAGCCCAGCCAGCGTTTTACTTATTTGAATAATAATATTTCTACCATATTAATATTATATAGAGAAACCAGTGCTTGTGTTTTTATTATTATTTTTTTTTTCGGTCGGAGAACTTTTGCTTATAACGCGCATATTTTTATCGCCGACGTCACAACTACGCAGAAAAAGAAAACAACTGAAAATTTTTACCAAAATAATGATAAAAAAACTTGACAAGTTACAAAAAAATGAGGAAAAAAAACAACACAGAGACATTTTTCACTAAACACGAGGAATATCAGAGAAAAATCCCGAGAAAAACGAACAATTTGGCCATATAAACGTAATTCATCAAGAAAGAATCGTAAAAAAAAAAAACAGAAAAACAATTGTGAATTTCGCTCTTTTCGCTACGGAGACGGGCTGAGTGGACAAGGTCACAGATTCAGCAAAAAAAAAGTCAGGGACGAAAAAAAAATTGGCATTGTACAGGGAAAATGAACGGCAACAACGAAACAAAAAGTGAACGATGAAGAAGGAATGGGACTGGCTGTTTGAAGAGACGAAAACGATTGCACGAATTAAAAGTCCGTTTGAAAACAAGGGAAAAGTCAATATGGAGCTCAATTCATCCACTTGCGACAGTTCGGAGCTCCGCAAAGGCATGGGATTTTGTGGTCGTCCTCAATGTCGAACTTGTAGTCGTACGATAACTGTCAAATACCAAAAAATCGTTTAAAAAACTTGCACTAGAACTAGCACAAACACGAGCCAAAAAAAAGGTATCCACCCATACTAAATACACTTGCTTTAAAATGAATTAATTTATTACTATGGCGATCAAATTGATTGCATGAGTGAAGATTGAATTGATCTTAACCCTTTAGACCTGTATTTTACCGCCACGGTACTGTTTAAGTTTACCTGAAATCGATACTCTTCTATTCAGGTGAATAATATATATATATATATATATTTTTTTTGTTGCTTATGGCTGTACTATAAGTATACATTTGCGAAATTTACCTCTTCTCCTTTAAATATTCTTCTATTGGCAAAAATGATGATTTTCAGATCACGCTCGACTTCGACAGCTTCAGCAACACAATTGGGATTACACGAGTGATTGATATAACGTGCTAGGCCTCCTGTTAGAGAGGCGTCAATCACGCGCTGTTCGTCCAGGCGGAACATGTAAATGCCTCTGTTTTCAGCTTCGTACTTTTTCTCGCGAATCTCGGCCACTTCCGCACGAATCAGCTCGCCAATGTACTCGATAACCATCGTATGCTTCTCTATATCCCGAGCAGCAAACAAGCCCAGGCCCTGGATCTTCGAGCGGGCTAAATAGAGATTGTGCCGCCACTCTAGTTTCATCTTCTTGTACTGCGAGCTTTTCGAGTGGACAAACTGTTTGGAATAGGGTCCGGGAGGTTCTAAGCCTCCTCCGGAGGAAGGTGCGTGATTGTAAGGGTTGCGGGCAGAGCTGAGGGTGCGCTGGGTGTGGGGTCGCTTGAAATGGGTGCGAAGTTTAGGTTCCGCACGCGCGCAGCCCGTCGGGTTGATGGCTAGCGGCAGCTCGAACAGGGGGTTGCGTCCGTACTTGAAGTTGTAGTCCGGGAGGGTCTCGATCCCGGGCAGAGATTCCAGCAGTCGAATAATCGCCGGTTCGTTCAGGCCGAAGAGGTCCTCGCCCGTCAGAAACTGGGAGAAGAGTCGGACAGCTCCCGCCTGTCGTCTGTTGTCTTCGATGGAAGTCAAGACCTGCTGCCAGACGCCCTGACACGACCAGTCGGTGAACGTCATCTCCTCCTGGTTTCGCTCCTCGACGGTAACGATAAACTGCGGCCGGTTGTCTGACTCCCCGATGGTGCAGGTGTAACGACAGCGTTTGTGGACGTTTTTCGGACTCCAGTAGAAACGCACGACCTGATAGCCGATGGGGTAGATGTAGCTGGACGTGTGGAAGGCGGCGAGTTGGTGCGGTAGCAGCTGTCCTACACACTTCAGCGTCAGCGAGCCTAAACGCAGGACGTAGTTCTGGTCCCCGTGATGTACTACAGCGGCAACTTGGCGGTTCTCGTCTCGGTTGATGTATACCCTCCTTTAAAACGTGCAAAAATCAATTTAGATTATTAGGACATTGACAAAAACATAACTGAACACAAAATAGGACAATAAAAATGAAAATTAAAGATTTATTTGTTATTTGCAATGAATAACCAGTCAACAAAAAGATAAATAAAAGTACTTAAATTACAATTTGATAATTTAGAATATGTTCGTAAATCATGTATTATCATTGACCTGGCTATTTTCTATCAATAATGAGTAATAATATAATTAATAAAGAGTAAATTAACTGCACCTATTTAAATTACAATTAAAAACTTTAAAAAATGTTAATAAATCACACATTATTATCATTGACCTGCCTATTTTCTATCAACAATGAATAATTCTACGATTAACAAATCAACCGCACCTGAAAACCGAGAGCGTGGTTAGCTGATCGTCTTTATCTCCTTTGGGTACATGTTGCGAGCAGTAGACAGTTTTATTTTTATAGAAGACGCAATTCTCTTTGATGGCGCAGCTCAGGTGGTAGACGGAGGAGCAGCGCAGCTTGAAACACTTGACCGTGGCGCCGGGCCGTTCGCACAGGGCGCAGTTCTGGACGAGCCCAGCCTTGAGGGCGAGGTCGACGTTCATCAGAGCTCCGTTGACCGTCTCGTAAACTTCTTCATGCCACAGCGCGCAGTTGAGGTGAACCCAGCGGTCGACGTCGTAGTTGAGGAGCCGCGCCGGGCCGTCAGAGACTCCGTCGCCCGGCTGGCCGCAGAACATGCACTCGCGGTTGTCGTCGGGTATCTTGACGGGTCTGATGCAGATGCCCGAGCGGTAAAGCATCTCCGTCAGCTCGTTCTCGCGCGGCTTCTTGTACTTCTTCTGCTGGTTGGCCGACTGTTGGAAGGAAGAGCTCCAGGACCGGTAGCGGACGTCCTTCCACTTCTTGGCTGGCGGAGGAGCTGCCGCGTCGTCGGACTTGCGCGACTTGCGGTCCAGCGGCTGCAGTAAGGGTCTCGGCGTGGCGGTAGATGCGATGCTACGCTTGGCGGCCGCGTTGGTGAAGATGTTTGCTACCGCGGCGGCTACTTTGACGTCTACTCTTCCCGGTTCTGTAGGCGTTCTTGCCGAGTCCTGACCGCTAGAGTGGCCTACGACTGCAGCCGCTTTCTGTTCCGGTGTCAGACCGACGCGGTTGCTTACGGCAAACTGAACGAAACACGCCGTGCTGCAGAAATATACATCTTCATCGCCTGAAGATGAATCATGATAGTAATAATCAGAATAGTAAAATAATATTAATAATTGTATTAGTACTACTACTACTACTGCTTTGCTACGTCTAACTGGCATTACTACTCTACTACTAGAACTACAGCTACTACTACTACTACCAGGTTACTGCTACATCTGCTTCTTCTACTAACACAGCTACTACTACAGCGACCACTACTACTACTGTTCCTAATACTACAGCGACACTACTATTAATTACCTGAAGATATCGAGTCAGCAGAAGCTCCTAGTCCCACTTGCGACGCTTTCTTGCAGATCATGTTGGCTCCGAGTATAACAACATCACAGTGACGACAGAACCTGGCAGTTCCGTTAAGGATGCTCTGAATATCGACGGGAGCTCCCTCTTTGCCGTCTTTGCCTTTGTAGCGATAGAGTCCCAGTCGCTGGGAAGGCGGCGTAGTCGTTCTCTCAATCACCTCGTAACCAGTCGGCGGAGGGACCCGCAGCAGCGCAGCCAGTCGCGACAAGACTCCGGTAACGTCTTCAGCCGCAGCCGCACTAAGAGTCAGAGTCACGGTAACATTTCCAGCGTCCCTCAGAGGCACCGGAGGCGAGAGTCCGAAACGCGCTTTCAAGGCCTGCTGTTCGCGAGCCAATCCCTGGTTCTCTTTATCGATATCGTCCGCTAATCGTAGCGACGGCTGCGGGTGAATAGGCAGCGGAGCCAACAGCGGAATATCAGGCGACACGCACGTTCGGTTGGGTTTACACTCTTTGCTCTGCGACGCGTCTTCCGTGTCGCTGTCGTCGATGTACTTGAGTCCCGGGTAGTGGACGGGCGGTTCGTGGAGGACGCACTCGGGCGACGAGCTGCTGACTACTGTGTCGGGCGTATCGCTATCCCGGCAAGGCGTCGACGAGCGACTGTCGTTATCAGACAGACGCGGCCAGGCGAATTCCTGATGATAGAAGCCGCGCTGCGTCTGAGGAGGCGACTTGGGCGGAACTGGAGACGCGTCACCAAAAGGACGGGTATTGTAGTAGTCCGAAGAATCACTCAGACAAGCTGAGCCATACTCTCCTCGTAACTCTCCACTGGCTAAAGAGTAGGACCTATCGTTGAGCTTGGTAGTCTCTCCAGCACCGTACAGCGAGCAGGAGACGTAATTGCGACCCAGGTCCGGCTCTACAATCGTCATTGCCGGCAGAGTCCGCAGCTGAGTTAACAAGGATTCTATGTACGTGTCGTAGTCCTCCTCGTATTTGGAGCCTTTACGCAAACGCCTTTTGGCTTGGGTGTTCATCAGGCTCGAAAGCTGACTGCCGAAGGCCGGGGAACTCGCCCCGCTGGCACCAGAAGCTCCAGGAGACACAGCTGCAGACTGGGGTCCGTCCTTAGCGCCGCTCTGGCGTCGTTTCTGCTGGTACTGGCGTCTCTTGGCTTTTTTCAGTTCGTCGGCGTTGGCGTCTTTGCGAGTTTCAACGCTGATGGGGTCGAGACAGTCTTCGCCTTCCAGTTTGACCAGTGGGAAAAGCGTCGCGGGTTGAACTGGATTCGCAGCTTGGGGTTCGATAACTTCCTCCTTGATCGTTTGGACAAGCGGTGCGGCTGGAGGAGGTTTCTGAGGAATAGACATCGTCGGAATCGAAGAAGCTGGCGGGGTGGTATACCTAGGCGACATACTCGGATTGGGTAGCGTCGGGCGGAGGATGGGCGTAGGCTGCGGGACGCGCGAGACGATTTGAGCGATCTGCGCCGTCGGAATGTTCAGCGGGGACGGGCCGATGGGCTGCGCGAGCTGCGAGGCCAGAGATGGCGTCCCCAGTAGCGAGCGTGTTGTCGTCGGAGTGGACGGAGCCGCGGAGCTCGACGGCGACTGGGCCAGTAGGTTGACCAACGAACTAGGACGCGAGGCGTTCGTGGTTGAACTCGGCGGCGTTGGAGGAGACGAGCCCTGCAGCAGCTGCTTCAGCAGCGCGTTCTGTTCCTGAGGGGCTGGAGACCCCGGAGGCTGAATGCTGCTTTCTGTTGGTTCAGTTTTAATCTCCTCTTTGATTGGTAGATTCGCCGGGCATGGAGTTTCAGAACTACTGTTTTCTGTTGACGTTTCTCCCTGCTGTTTCGCCGTAGCGCTTGAGTTGCTGCTGTTTGACGCTGCGCTCACACCTTCAGAGGCGTCTGCCTTCTCAGCTGGCGGAGTTTCGGACTTTTTCGGCGAAAGCGGACTGCCTCCTTTTAAACCAATCTTGGGGAAGCCGTAAGAATCGTATTCAATGAAAGGGATGACTTGGCTATTGGCTGCACTACCACCTCCGGCTCCTCCACTATTCCCTGTGCTACCTCCTTCGTTTTGAGGCTGTCCTGCGGTATCTGCGGGGTTCAGCGGGGTCCCTGGGGCTGTGCTGCCGGCCGCAGAGGGACTTGCTCTGTTTGAGGAGACGGTAGGAGCGGGTGAAGCTGCTGGCTGTGCTGGAGTACCCGGGTGAGAGTAAGGAGCGGGACTCTGCGGAACGCTGTTTGGTCGGGACGGGCGAGGGGAGGCCATAGGGTTTTCACTGATGCGGATCTGCTGGACTCCGTAATTCATGTTAGGTCTGATTGGCGGCTGGCTGAGATTTGAGGCACCGTTGAACATTTGCTGTTGCATCTGGTTCTGGAAGTTCTGCTGCTGCTGCTGTTGTTGTTGTTGCTGTTGTTGCAGCTGACTGGGGTACTGTTGTTGCTGGTAGTGCCCTTGCTGTTGCTGCTGCTGCATCATGTACTGCATCTGATGTTGTTGCTGCTGGTTTTGTTGAACAAATACATTGTTCTGTTGCATAGAAACCATGGTGTATTGCTGGTTCTGCTGCTGCGGTACCTGCTGCTGTTGCACTTGACCTTGCTGGTGAAGCTGCATATGCTGCTGCTGGTCGTGCAACATAGGCTGCGTTTGTTGTTGCTGCTGTTGTTGCATATGCTGGAAATGCTGCTGTGATGCCTGCTGTTGTTGAATAGGGAATCTTTGCCGCAGCATTACCGAAGGATCTCCCTGCATGGGACCAGCAGGTCGAGCGAACCTCTGCATCATGGCAGGGTGCATCCGCATGCCTTCAGCAGCATTGCCAGGCATACCTGGCCTCATAACAGCTACTTGATCCGCATACAACTGCGGCCTGGCGTTAACCTGACCCATGGCGGAGGCTGGCATTCCGCCCTGAGTGGGTATACCCCTTCCGGGCGGAATGGTGTGCTGCTGAGGTGACGGTTGCCTTGGCGGATGATTCTGCGGGGACGTTAATCGCAAGTTGGCCAGTCCGGGTTGAGGGGAAGCCAGGGGTCCCGGACTGAAGGGACTGGCCGCGTCTTCGCTCCTCTGCGACAGCGGAGTCCCCATCCTGGGAGACGGCATCATCGACGCGTGCGGGGAGTGCTGCGCCATCGGACTCGGGTTGTGATGCTGCTGCATGTGGTTTCCCGCCATGTTTGACGGAGGTCCAGCGTTGGGAATGCCCGGGCTGGGTGTAGGGGTCATCGCTACAGGCATTGGGCTATGCTGCATCCCCGTGACTGGGGAAGGCGCGGGCATCGGCTGCTGTTGCTGCATAGGCATTCGCTGGTTCTGTTGCAGCAGGGGACTCGGCGGGGGCTGCTGACTGACCAGCGGGCTTTGTGGAGTCCCGTGCTGTGCCATCATGGGACTGTGAAGCTGCTGAACACGCGGACTCTGCGGCTGGGCCTGCTGCATCTGCATGACGTGCTGATGATACTGTTGGGTCATCATGTGCTGCGGTCCTGGTCCTTGCTTCTGCTGCTGTTGTTGTTGCATTTGCATGGGAGAAGGCTGCTGCGGCATGGGAGTTTGACTGCGAACCGCCATATTTCCCATCAGCTGTGGAGGCTGCGGGGTTACAGGACTTTTCGGAGTACCGCCCATCATACCCAACGAATGCTGCTGCACCATCATTGGACTAGGAGGTGGTCCCTGCATTGGCGCTTGACCCAGAGGGTGAGGACCTCGTATCGGGTTCGCCATGTTGTGGCCTGGAGACAACAGATGAGGCGACTGGGGAGTCACAGCTCCTCCAAGGGCCCTGGGACTAGTTTGCTGCTGCTGCATGTGCATCTGAACTTGCATTGGGGGATGCTGCTGCTGCTGGGACTGCTGAGGGAAGTTGTTGTAACCGCCTTCAGTCATTTGGCCCATGTTCTGCTGCTGTCGCTTCTGCTGCTTGCCGCGGTAGTCCTGGAAGAGCATGGAATGCTGCCTGGCCTGTCGCCTGACCTGGTCGAGCTGCTTCTGTAGCGCGGACTGTTCAGTAGTGATACGCTCCAGGTCCGCAGCGTCGTTTTCGTTCAGTTCTTGCCCGTTCTTGCGCAGCTGTCGCTGGCGACTGTTGAGCGACTTGCGCTGCTTGCGGTACTTATTCACCTCCACCTCGTAATACGACTGCTGCATCCGGATTAGATTCTGCTGGTCCATCAGCCACTGTTCGTAAGCCGCTTGCTGCTGACGCTCGCTCTCCGTGGTAGGATTTTCCGGAGGCGGGGGAGGCGCTGGCAGCAACTGCGGAGGAAGCGGAGGTCGAGGCTGTGCTTGCGTTTGCATAAGCGCTGGATGGATTCCAGGATCCTGCTGCGGACGAACCACCACTTGCTGCTGCTGCATGGGCCACTGCTGCTGCTGCTGGGGCATAGGCGTGCGCATGTAGCCCATATGCTGCTGCTGGTGAGGATACATCTGCTGCTGCGGGAACGGCATTCGCTGCTGCTGGCCCACAACCATCCCCTGGACCGGGTGCTGCTGATGCTGCGGGTTTCTGGCAAGCTGCGGCATATGCTGCGGGACTAAGTGCTGCTGTATGTGAGGGTTGGGCAGGCCGGGTGGCGAAACGCAGACCGACGGCTCGCCTCCGAAAACGTCCGACTTGAGTTTTTCGAAATCCGTATCGGAGAGAAACGGTTTTTCGGGAGTCAGTTCACGCTGCTGCGACTGCTGACTCAACTGCTGACGCTGCTCACGTTTCTCTTGTTCCAGGAGGTCTTCCAGGAGCAACCGTTGGTCCTGGAAATTTAAAAAATCAGCCAATAATTAGCAAAGAATAACTCTGATCAGTACATTTTAGGACCAATGGCAATGATTTTTCCGAGCATGTGATAAAATCTCACCTGCCGACGAGCCAATGAGGGATTAGGAATACATCCTACACCCATTCCAATTGGTCGGAAAACTGGGCCACTGACAGACGGAAGAGAAGCCGGCAGTAAACCTTGACCACCTCCCATGCCATATAACTACGAGAGCAAGCAATTCGTTTAGAAAAAAAAGAGAGAACCAACACCACTCAGGATTAATCCTCCAAGCCAATACTGACCAACCAGGATCGTTCCTTTGAACTAATAGAGTAGAAGAGTAAAAATACTATTGGAAGAGGGAAAAGGGGTCATGCTAGGATTGGTCAACATCTTAACGTGCTAGCCAATGATAAAAAATCCTGTAAAAAAAAATACCTGATTGCGGGGAGGACCGGGATACGGTGGGGGTGGGCAGCGATAAGGAGGCGGTAATTGCGCTGGTTGGTGGAATCCAAATCCCTCAGTGACTTGCTGACTGGTTGACGTCCTCACTGAACCGACCACAGCAACGGACGACATGGAAACTGCGCTTTCTCCAGCACGAACGGTCTGCTGCTGTCGCTGGGAGATTTCCAGAAACTTAGCCTGGAACTCGCTGACTCCTTGCGCAACTTTGGCTGCCGTCTCTTCGGCTTCTTTCTTGGCGTCCTCGTCGGCAAGGTCCAGGTGCTCGTCCAACAAGTTCTTGCGAGAACCGACTTCGTCTCCCGTGTCCAAATCAGGGTCGGCGTACTCTAGAATGTTGAAGTCCGTACCCATAGCCGGACTTCCATTGCCACCTAGATTTTAAATAACCAATAAATTAATAATTATTCATGTAATTAATAATGAGAGTTGTCCGATACGGGAGATGAAACCTCCTGAATTGAAATTAAATTTATTATAACAACACTTAAATCAAACATATTATTATTATTATTAATATATCGGAGGGCCCTTTGCATTGATTGGCAATTAAATCGAAATTAAATCTATTTTAATACCTTCGGCAGTGTTGACAGTGCCTTTAACATCTTGTCCGTCTAATAAATCAGCATCCGCATATTCCAGAATGTTAAAGTCACTTCCCAGACCCAGCAGTTCATCGTCATCCATTCCGAGGTCTACCAGATCCGCATCCGGTTCCGGTTCGTTCATTTCCGGGTCTGTGGGTCGGTTTTCCGCAGCGGGAAGTATCGGTTCCGCCTTTCTGTGGTCAGCATCGTTGAGGGTAGGATTTATCACAGGAGTCTTCATCGGTTCCGGAGCTGTAGTTGCCACCTGGAAATGAGTCTGCAGCTGCTGCGGCTGCTGCTGTTGAGGTGGAATAAGGACCGGAGAACCCAGAGGTCCCACAGGCCGCATCATTTGAGCAGCACTGGGATTGGCCTGCTGCATGGGATGTCCTACAAATCCGGGACGTTGCTGATGGATCATCATTCTCATTCGCGGATCGTTTGTTGATTGCAGAGGCACAGGAGGCCGGAATTCAATGGCTGCGGTATTCAGCAGGCGGGGACGCTGACTAGCCATCATTTGCTGCTGCTGGTTCAACGGCATCGTATTGAGAGGTCGTGGGACGTTTGGTGATCCTGGCGGTAGCGGGAACCGAAACTGCTGGTTGAAACGATGCTGCTGTTGCTGTTGGAACTGCTGTTGAGCCATCGGTTGGTTTACAGCATCATTTAAGTCTTCACTTTTCATGTGCTGCTGACGCTGTAGTAGATCTCTAAGCTGCTGTCTGGCGGCAGTTGCGGAGGGTCCATTGACATCCATAGGATCCTGAGACTCCATTTTAATCGTAGTTTGACCAATGTCTGCAGGTTTGGCTTCCGTTTGGCTGAAATCGAACTGCTGCTGACCCGGCTGCTGGGGTCCGGGGGTCCGGGGACCTGCCATTGGACCAGGCTGTCGCAGCTGCTGCTGTGGGAAAGCCCCTCGTTGCGCTATTGGTGGTCCTGGAGTTAGTGGAGGACCAATCTCCGGTGGCCTTACCCTGGTCACTTGTATGGGACCAGTGAAATTCGCCGGACTGGGAATAGGAGCATTGCCGTTCATGGATTCGCTGGAAGGCATCATAATCGGTTGTTGTTGCTGTGGTTGTTGTTGTTGCTGCTGCTGTTGTTGTTGTTGTCTGGCCATCTGTAGTTGTTTCCACTGTTTCTCCTGTTCCGATTCCACCACTCGCCTGTGCACAGGAATGTTCTTCTCCGAATCCTGCTTTATCAAAAGAAAAAAAATATACATTAAAAACTTAAATAAACATAAACAAACCATACAACACTTAGCAGGCAGCAGCACAACCAACAGAAATCATTAAAAACTTATAAAAACTAAACACCATGCTTCTTCATGCTTTTTTTTCTATTCCGTTCAAACAACCAATGAGAGACGAGCAACTGAACGACGGTTAAACGCAGTATTTCCACTTTGCAGGGAAATTCCCTGAAAAAGGAGAAAACGGATTGAAAAGAGAAAACCACAGGAAGACGGGTAAAGGGAAAATCTGAAAGTACAGCATTGTGCTCTAGTACGGAGGGGAAAAAGGGGGAGATAAGGGAAGAGGGGGAAAAGGGGAAATTGAAAGTGGAAACACTGGTTAAACGATGATTGGAGGGCCTGGAGAGAGGCATCATCTCACCAAAGCGGAGCTGCTACCCTCGGCCCGGGCTAACGAAGGTAAAGTTCTCATAATCTCTGAAGGAGTTAGTACGCGAATCTGAAGGTCCGGGCTATGTTCCACCTCTGCAGCTTCTGTACAAGGTTCGAGAGGAGGAGAAGCTGCTATCGACGCTGGTACCAGCTTCACAGCAGGTAGCAGCCGCAAGATACCGATACCCAATGTCGTTAGGTTAGCGGGCCTTGCTATAGACGTATTGGCGGATTCAAAGGACGAACCAATCGCCTTTGCCGAGGTGTCAGGCTCCTCAGAACCCGCGATTTCATTGGCTAACGGAGTATCCGGAAGAGGCGGAGACGGAGAAGGCGAAGATCCCGTCTTATTGGTTTTATTCAAAGTCTGATTCACGAATTAGAATGCAGATGCGCGCAATGCAAGGAATTCAATTGGTTAGCAAGCTCTCCAATGTTAGTTTAGCCAATCAGAAATGCACTTTCACTCGTTTTATATTTTTAATTCAAATCTTAGTTCATGTTTAGTATTTATAATAAAAATTACGTATAGCAGTACCTGCTGAGAGTGCTGCTGAGATTTCTGCAAACGTGCTGCTGCTCTATTCTCTCGTGCCTTCTGCAAGAAAGGTGCTTTCTTGTCCGAGGGTAGGGACCTCCATATCTTAGCAATCTGCTTCCAGCGTTCTGCCCAATCTAAAACAAAGAAGAAATAAATAAATAAAAAACAAAAATAAATTATCTGTAACCGTGTTTCCAGCCACTTTCAACTTCCCCTTTTCCCTCTTCCCTTATTTTTCCTTTTTTTCCCCTCCATGCTAGAATACAGGTTCTACTTCTAGATTTTCCCTTCTCCATCTGCTCTTATCTTTCCCTTTTCAGACCCCATTTTCCTCTTTTTCAGGGAATTTCCCTGCAAAATGGAAACACAGATTCGTAATAAAGTAACTGAAGGAAAAACATACTCGGATAATCCCGTTTGAGTTCCGCATGATTGGTATTAGCGTAGAGGACGGCCGAAATCGTGGCACCCAGTCCGAGAGCTTCGTCCATTTCCCACTTGTGCGAGTTCCTCTGACTGACGGACGGCATTTCCACGTCGTGATCGCCTCCGGTCCACGGACTAGGCGGCGGCTCGGAGAAGGCAGGACTAAATCCGGAGCTGTTGCTGTACTCGGAAGGGTACGGCGAGGGAGGCGGTATACCGCTGGGGGAGCACGTGCCCTGTGACGCGGATAATGCTCTAGAAAGTGTCGGTCCTTGAAGCGCTGCGTGTTGCGCTCCGCCGAGAACTGAATACGCAGACGGGGCAGCTGCACCGATTCCCAGAGCGTGCGGCGCAGGGGACGGCGTAGCGTTGACTCCGACGAAAGACGAATCCGCAGATTCCTGAGACTCGTCAGTAAGGACTCCTTTAAACAAGTCCTCCACGTCCTTGCTGTCCATGTTGGGAAGACCAGTTTCGCTGACTATGGTGTCGATACTGAAGTGCGGGTTGAGAATGTCCGGTAACTCGTCCTTGACGGCGGTCGTCTGCGACTGGAGATTCGAGTGATTCTCGTCCGCCAGGTCGCCTCCTCCATCCTTCATCAGCGCGTCGACCAGGTCGTCCGAGTCGAGTAAATCACTGGCCAGCGGAAGAATGTCCTTGAGAGCTTCGTGATCCTCCGCCACGTCGTCTATCATCTCACGCGCTTCGGACGCTGCGGGCTGGAGTGGGGGAGCAGCTTCTGGCGGAGCGGGAGGAGGAGGTGCTGGTCGCGGTGTAGGAGGGACCTGGGCTCGCAGAAGCGGCAGCCTGGAAATAATATTCATTTGAGATCTCAGGGGAGTCATCAGCGGACCTCGCGGCGAGAACATGAGCGGTGGGGGTCTGGGTGAAGGCGGGACGCTGTTGTAATGCACGGGCTGCTGCGCAGTCGGCTGCGAAACGCTGGGGACTACCTGCGGCTGTTTGGCAGCGTCGATGGCGGCGACTTCCTCGCGCGACAGCTGGACGACGGAGACGTCCTTGGCGACGCTTATCGGCGAATCAAACTCTTTGTCCGAGTCGCTGTTTCGATCGATGGACTCCGATTTGCGAGACTCTAACAGTTCCTTGCCGAAAAACGCCTCCTAAAAATTAAAAAAAATTAAAATTGTATTATGCATTTACATTGCGCTGATATAAAATATTTATATTATACAACAATCAACGGTCTAAGGATATTCGCATGTATAGTATGCCGGTAGTTATTTATTATATTAACTTTAACGCGTAGCGTAGAATAGAATTGTCTCTAAGCATGTTAATTCATTATAATATTATTGCAGGTTTATTCGATTAAAACTGTATTATACATTTATATTTTCAAACAGTTAACGGTATATAAATATTCGCATGCATACTATGTCGGGAGTTATAAAATTTATTTACTTTAACGCACAGTGTAGAATAGAATTATCTCCAAACATTTTATTTCATTATAATATTATTTCAGATTTATTAGATATTCTAGTATCTACACTATCCCGCATATTTATATATAGTTAAACCCATATAAGATAAAACTGTTAAATCTTCCTTTTTCTTTATATTATACCTGCAAGTAGGAGGGATACGTTTCCACCAGTTTGTTTTTAAGTTTACGTCTCTGCGGTTTCCTGCGCGGCTTGGTGTTAGGTCCCTCAACGACGCTCACGATGACGGCTTCAGAGTTTGGCACTTCCTTAGCGCTGGCAGCTTCTGGGGGGTCTTGAGATTCATCCTCCTTGTCCTTGACTCGGGTCCAAGGTCTCCGTGCCTGGAAACCTCCAATGCCGAGCTTCTGCAGGTTGCGCTGGCGTTTCTTACGTAAAACCAATACGCCGCCCTCACCCTGGACGATGGAATAGCCTTCCGGGACATCCGGCAAGCGTCCATCCTCTCGAGGGGTGACGACCGTACCGTCCTTGGGCATGTCTGGCGATTCCTCTCCCTCTCCGTCAACTTTCTCGCCCTCCGCACCATCAAAGGAAGAGTCCAGAGTCCCTAAAAAATCAAAGAATCATCAGTTGAGTTTTAATTTAGAATAACATTGAATAAAAACCTTTGGCTCTCGATTTGCGACGCGGCAAGTCGAGCTGCAGGCCTCGGAGGTGATTCATGCCGTTCTCCGACAAGCAGACGCCGTCCACCATGAAGTGGGCCTGGACTTTGGGACGTGGAGTCTCGGGCGTGCTGACAGGACTCCTCGGCGGGGTGGGGATCCTCACAGAGGCCTGCGACGCCGGATTGAGATGCGGCGGTGGGACGTCAGCAGGTCTGCAGAGTACGCAAACGTAGCCATCTTCGGAGCAGCGCTCGGCCTCGTTCTCGTTGCGGATGAGGTCGCAGGCGCCGTGGAGCCAGCGCTCGCACTGCTGGCACTGGATGATCAGCTCGCCTTCGTGGTACTGCTGCGAACAGACGGCGCAGGAGCCCAGCGAAGCGCAGGGTCCGCACAGGGAGTAGTTGTTCAGCCACGATGAGTTGACTCCAGGATCGTTGGACCCGCACGCCTGGCAAATGGAGCACCACTTGCATTTCCAGTTGCCCTGGGGGACGTAGTCGAGCGGCGGGTCCATGCAGTAGATGTGGTACGAGATGTCGCACTCGTCGCAGAGCAGCAGGCGGGCCTCGTCGTTCTTCTGCCCACATCCTTCGCAGATGGTGCAGTCCAAGCATCGCCATCCCTTCTCCAGGACCACTTTGTTCAGTTTCACGTTGGCGCAGTACGGGTGGTAGCACTGCCCGCACTGGGCGCAGGAGATGAGGCGGCCCTCCTGGTCGACTCCGAACGCGCCGCACATGACGCAGACGTCCTGCTCCAGGACGAAATCATCCTGCGCGGCGCAGATGATCAGCCTGCTCTCCAGGCACGGTTCGCCTTCAGTTGCCGAGCCGCTGACGGTATCGCCTTGCGGTCTCTGCAGCCCGACCCCCGGCACTCCGAACACGCCGCGGATCTTGGGTTTGGGTCCTCGCTTTCGTCCGAACTCTGCAACTTTTGGCTTCTTACTAACAGCAGCACCCCACGCGATCTTCGTCGACCCTTTGGGACGTCCCACAGCTCCAGTCAGCTTCTTTTTTGCTACTTTCCCGATAGACTGGAACGGCTTACCTCGCAACCCGACGCTCGATTTGTTAGAGTCTTCCAGGAGCGTGAAATCCATATCAGTAGAATCTTCGCTGGGCGCCAGGGACTCCTGCGACCCTCGGAGAAAAGTCGAGCTATCGTCTCCCGAGACGGACGACCAGTTATTTTGATTCTGCTTGCAGACCGGACAAACGTATTCGTAATCAGCGTTAAGTTCCTTCTTCCTCTGGCAGAGCGTGCGTTCTGACTCGGGGTCGCAGCTGCTGTGGACGTACTTGCGACAGCCCTGGCATTGGGTCATCTCCCTCTGCGAGTGGCGGTAGGCCTTGCCGCACAGAGGGCAAGAGGCTCCCTTGTTGCGCTGCTGGTAGCACGAGTCGCAGACGGTGAAGCAAGAATGCCAGCGAGACGAGGGTCCTGAGCCGGGGGTTCTGGCTCCGCAATCTCCGCACACCCTGCAGTTCTTGCATTTCCAGCCCATCTTAGGGATATTCGACAGCAAGGGTCTGACGCAGTAGGGGTGGTAGCTCTTGCTGCATGTGTCGCACGACAGCATTTTGCCGTCTTCTCCGGGCGTCCGACAGGTGATGCAGACCCGGCAGTCGGAGCACTGCCACCCTAGGCGTACGTCGGACACAACACTGACTCCGACGCACGAGCCGTGGTAGTGTTTGCCGCAGGTGACGCAAAACAGTTGATTAGAAACGTTGCCCGGAGAATTGCACGCCCCGCAATTAGCGTCTGGCCCAGCTACCACAGAACCCTATAAACAAACCAATTCAACAAAATATTATTCTATTTCAGTATATTAATTACTTTCTTATTATTTATTACACTTAAACTAGGTTAATAAAATTCATTTATTATTAAATATTATTATTTATTATTAATAATAATATTATTATTACTTGTATACAGACAATCCAAGTGACAACATACAACGTACCTGATAAATGTGATCAGGGCAATGAAACGTGAACGTCTTGATATTGAAAAAGGCCCCTGAACTAACGGAGCAAGGGAAATGAAACCTTTTGGTGCACTGCGTAACTTCGCACTGCACACTAGCTCCGTAAGAATTACACAGCGAACACCGTTGACTAAGGGCTCTGAGCATGGCTTTATCAGCGCCTGCATAGTGGCCTGTGGAGGTGTTGACCCCTGTTGACCAGCTAACGCACGCCTGGTGTGCATAGAAGTGGCCAGAGGTCTCGACCACAGTCGAAAGGTCTGGTTCTTCGAGATGTCCCACCAGGTTGAGCTCTTCCTGCAGTTCGGAAATCATGGCCGAAGTATCGAACGAGGACGATCGTCTGCCCTTGAAAGATAATCGAGGCTTTCTCTGCGAAATGGCTGCTGGTCTCATCGAAGCTAGCGGGTCATTAAGGTTTCGGTCGGGCTGGTAAGCTTCTTTGAGGGAATTAAACTCTTGACTGACTGGAATTTTCACCATCTCGCCCTGTCCCAGTTGACTCCTCTCGCCTAGATTGCAGAAAGCGCAAACTTTGCCCGGGAACTGCTCTTCGATTTCGGGTAAGTCGTCGGCTGAAATGTTCCTTTCTAAAGGTAGAGCCGGTTCGTTAAAATCTGACATACTTTCGTGGAGTGGGGTCCCTGGAGCCGATTCTGAAGTGCTGCCTGTTCCAAAATGCAATAGAGGAGGTGTGGAGAAGTCCTCGCTTCTCCTGTGACCCCTTCCCGCATTGGCCAGGTTTTTCCCATGACTGTTGTTCGTCCCAAACGTTTTAACTTGAGCGGGGGTCCTCGTTTTTGGGGCAGGGGTCTTCCACTTAGGTTCCTCCGCATCAGGGGGGAGGTCAGGTAGTTGTATTCAAATTTAGATTCTGAAGCGGAGGATGCGGCTGATGCTAGAGAAGTGATGCTGGTGACAGGGGGTACTGTTCTCAGCAGACTGGCCACGGCCGACGTGGAGGTGGCGATCAGCATGGACTCGAGCAGCAGGGGATTCTCTCTCGAGTCTGCACTTTTAATTTCTTCTTTTCCCGCCTCCATTGTTTAAATTATTTCTGTTTCAGGGGGAATCAAACATTGTGTTAATACGTATTTTGAATGAAAAGAAGTCACAGATGTCGTTACCAAAACTCCCTCTGAAAACCGTCAACGGCGGGATCCGAAGGGTATGGCGTCTCTTTGGACTATAAGTAAACAAGCTTCACGCAACCGTACATTTGTTCAAAATTTAACAGTAGATTCAAGTTATTTCACCTCTTTACAAACATGGGGTCACTCTAAGGACACGTAATTCACGTACATTTCAACTTCTATTATAATATTCAATCAAAAAATACTATCTTCTAACATGGGGAGTCCGCTTGACGGACCGCCATCTTGATCAACATGATTAAATAACGCCACCTAGTGAAAAGATTTAAATTTATAAGCAAAATTTATTTTCCTAATAAACCTATTACAAATTATCCTAGAAAATTAAATATTTTAAAAGAAAGTTAATAGCCTAATCAAATATTTTTTTATAATTTATCACATAATTTAGTAATCATTAAGGAACCGATTCGTTTGTTTAGAACTTGGTTTGTTTTGATTCGAGCCTTTGTTCCAGTGTGGTGGTCGTAGTTCAGCTAGTAAGAGCTCTATCATTATTGCGCAGTTATAACTTAAGACTCACTTTTACGTCAAAATCAAGTAAAGAGATGAAAAATTTAGCTGCTGTTCTAGTTTAGTAGCCCAGCAAATCAATACATGGTTTAATATTTTCTTGTCCGACTCTTATGTTGCTTCTAACTGAATTGAACTTGTGGATATCCGTATAATTTTCTAATGTGTTGAAGTCGTTGTCTTCTTTTCAGGAAATGGGTCGAATTTTCTTGGAGCATATTGGCGGTAGCCGTCTCTTTTCGTGCGCCGCTTGCGATACAGTCCTGACAAATCGCAACGAGCTCATCAGCACAAGGTTCACTGGAGCCACGGGAAGGGCGTTTTTATTTAACCGGGTTGTAAATCTCAACTACAGGTAAATAAAACATCATCTTGCCCGCTGTATGCTATTTCATTTTTTGGCGTTTTATTGTAGCGAGGTACAGGATCGTGTGATGCTGACTGGGCGTCACATGGTAAGGGACGTATCGTGTAAAAACTGTGACGGGAAACTGGGCTGGATCTACGAGTTCGCGACTGAAGAGAACCAGCGATACAAAGAGGGACGAGTAATTCTTGAACGAGCTCTCGTGACGGAGTCCGATGGAATCGAGGAGCACATGGGAGACGATTGACCTCAATTTTTTGAAAAAAATATATTATTGGCATATATTCATGTATTTCGATTGGTTGCTTTCATTTATAAAGAAAATTTTATTTTATAAAATATACAAAATGTAAAACGTGGCGGACTGGTAAATGTAGCACAGTATTGCACTCGGACTCAGAAGAAACTTTTTTTTCTTGACAGTACTCTCTCACATTCAAGCAAACAACCAAATGTAAACTTTTAGACCTAAACACAACTTTCAGGTACATCCGCACTGTTCACGTAGTCCCAGTTATTTAGTTTGGCGGATGTTTTCTGCGGCCAGCGAACTGGCGAAGAATTTCTAACGGGCTGATGATAGAACTGAGCTTCGTCGTCTTCATCTTCAAGGATGTTTTTTCCATTCAGAACAACTATTGTTCCGCCCAGCTGTTGATCAGGGCTTTCCGCTACAGGCTGCTGCTCTCCGAGCTGTCTTGTGTGAATTCTGCGATCCACAAAAAAGATATTGCTAGCAATGGATGAAAAGTTCTACTACTAAGCATGTAATTAAGTTCAGTACCTGTACCGTACAACTGCCACCACGACAACAGTGCAGACGACGAGAACAACTGTGCTCACAACCCCAGCAACAATCGCCAGTACGTTTCCAGGGAAGAAGTTATCAGTGGCAGGAGGTACTGTTCGTTTGGCAGCTTCTTTCAGCGTAGAAACGGGTAATATGGTCGGAGGGCTGCTTCCTTTACTGTTGACTGCGTAAATGTAGAGGAGGAAGGTGGAACCCGGCTCCAGATCGAAAAGCCAGAATTGAGCTGTTTCCGTGTATAATGAGATCAGGGTGACGCGTGTCTCGGCGTCTAGGGCTTGCAAGTGGAAACGAGTCTTTAATCCGCCATCGCTGGAAGTGTCACAATTTATAAACAAGCTTTCTGCTGTCTGGTTCAACAAAGAACAGTTCGACGGAGCTTCTGGAGGACCTATTCGAAATTAAAAGCGGGTTCTTTTGTTGGTTGTTGAATCCAACCGTTGACTTAAACATGAACAGTATACCAAAAGAGCGGCCCCCTAGCGGCAATAGCTGTAAGCTTTCTGTCGTCTGCAGGTGTTGACCAAACGAAAGCATTTGCCGTAAGACTCTGTGTTGCCTTAATATATATATTTGCGAAATACAAGAAGCAAACTACTACTATACATATTATATCCTTTATCCACTACGTTTCGCAACCTCAAATGTTATAATTGAGACAAGTAGCTTGGTCAACACCAGCAGACGACACAGGGGCTATAAGTAGTCAGTGAATCGCTGTTTTATGGCCAGTCTAATGGTATCAATTTCTATTAGAAGTTCGGTTAATGTTAACCTGCAGGAGTTATGTGAAAAATGCAGGGATCTCTCTGCCATCCCACGTCATTAGCAGCCCAGCATCCGACATGTCCGAAGTCTCCTTCAGCCTCAGGCCGGAACTGGAGGAACTCTCCTTTTCTTGCGAAGGATACGGAGGCCCGCAAATCTACAGAGCTGTCGGAGACTATGTCCTTCCATCCTCGTGTTGTATTGAAAGCCCATCTACATACGAATTGCTCTATTGTGTGAATCAGAAAACTGAGAATATGATAGAATACCTGTATCGATATGGACGGGGCACAGAATCGACACTGCAGCTGAGGTTAACGATATCGCCGTGTTCTATTCCTGCGACGTGTTGGAAGCCTTGCCGACAGAGTGGGATATCTAATACAACAGAACATATGAATGATCTATATTGCTGTACTTTTAATTGTAATTACATCGAACGGTAAGCGTAACAGGATTACTGACGCCTTCACCGCGGGTGTTAATTCCAGTGCATGTGTAATTTCCGTTGTTCCGTTGCGTAACGCCTCGCAGGACCAAGCTCTGGTTGGACATGATAACGCCGGCACTTGCATTATGCACAACTAGTTTTCCCTGCGGATTACGACGAGGTAATTAGTTACTTGTAAGATGCTCGAATCTTGTTTTCCCATGTCAAGTACAACTATCATAAGGCCGTCTTAAGATTTGTAGGATCTAGACTGAGACCTAAATAAATGTTTTAATACTTGTTGAGCATTGTGAACAGCAAACAAGACAAGAAAGAATCAAAACTTTATTCGCTGTTTTAGGGATCATGTAAAGTTTATGGCTTCTCCATTTATAAACTTATTGTGAAGGTGAAACGCGGGGGTACTCATTTTGGAAGCTTGATGTCTTTGAGCTATTCATGTAAACAGACCTTGGTAG
Source organism: Eulimnadia texana (assembly GCA_002872375.1). Taxonomy (NCBI): domain Eukaryota; kingdom Metazoa; phylum Arthropoda; class Branchiopoda; order Diplostraca; family Limnadiidae; genus Eulimnadia; species Eulimnadia texana. The sequence goes on along the minus strand of NKDA01000001.1, from coordinate 33,802,367 downwards.
TTATTACTCTGGCTTATTTTCCGGTGAGGGGCTCAAAACAACGTATCCCCACACGATCCAAAACGCGGATGTTTCATCGCTCGTAGGAAGCGTACTAAAACGCGATCGTATCAAAGCTGCGTTGAAGTAAATATCCGAATAATGTCGACAGCCATTCATTACACGGAATTACTTGCGTCATACGGCTACAATATAACCCCGCAAATAACACACAAGTTTAGTTCTTTATTACATATCAACCATTATGCCTTATGCGCAATTGACGTAGTCATATTGATTGTACCACAGGGAGTTAGTTCTACCCACGTCAGCACAAGAAAGTGATGAAAACTTTTCTCTTAGTGCTGTGATTAAGCTTTCATAAAGTGTTCAAGTTTACAGATTTTTCTATTAAGGTAACTTGTAGCAGACGCAAAACAACTCTGCACTTTCATAATGCAACTAACAAGTAAAGCTTTAGAACCCCTTAAGGTATTAGTTATTTAATTTCTCGAACAGATTTTGGCTTTTATGTTCGTCGTCAGCTTTTTTAAGCTTTCTGGTTTATTGCTGTCATTTTTAGTGGGCAGAAATTATGCAGAGTAATTATTTGCTTTTCGTGAAGCACTTGGAGGCAAACCTTGCCCGTGATTTCAGCGAGACCGAGGATTCGTGCTTGCCTCATTGTCAACGTTAATATCCTTCAGAGTCTGATAAAAGAGCTTTGAACCAATCTCTTTTTCCAATGGTGGCATGAATGGATTTAAGCATCCTCTAACTGATGGTCGTTAATGATACTCTTGAATGGATTTTTCGCAAATCTGCTGTCATAAGCATTAAGCTGTTCAGCCAAAAGCTTGGAAAGGTTTCTCTCTTTATTTCAAGATCAAAAACGCCCTTTTAAAAGAGAAAGGTGGGCTAGGTGGGGGCGAAACAGAAAGGTTAAAGATCAACCTGGTGTCTCCAAATAAGTTTCGCAGGATCGGGGTTGGCCGAAATGGAGCACTCAAAGTACACGTCGTCTCCCTCCTTTATGACACTGGCGTTGAGGGTTGGCCCCAAGCGTAAACTAACTCGAGGGCGTCTAAGAAAAAGCCAATTTAATTGACATTGCGATACAGGTTAGAAAAGTACGTCAGTTATACATTGGACGTCCATTCGGAGGAAATCCTCTAGAGCACTGCCGTCTATGGCAGGATTCCGCGCGCGGCAAGTTAAATATTTGCCGTGGTCTTCCAGCTGCGGAGTCAGAGTTAGAATGCTCACTGTCGTGTTGGTTGTTTCTTTGACCTGTAATTTCATTCAAACCATAAATTTCAAGTTAACTCTGAGCAGTAGATCGTATGTACCGTATGATAGGATTCCGGTAGTTTTTGATTGTCTTTCCACCAAGTAATGGAAGCGGCCGGTCGAGAACCAGCAGCGTTACAGCGAATTTCAGTTTTTTCTCCCACATTTAGTTTCAGGTCCTGCCGCAGAATTTCTACCTTGAGTGGCACCACTAACGATAGACAAATGCAACTGTTTTCAGGCACGTGTAAAACTTGTAAAGATTCTTACGATGCATGTCGAGAGTAAGCGTTTTTCTTCGAGGCGTCTCGCTGTGGGAATTGGAGGCCGTACACGTGATTTGCGCTGCCAGATGCGAGCGTTTCAAGGGGCCTAGTCGCAGCTCTTCAACAAGAATGGGAACTTGGTTGCCAGCCCCTGATTCGCCACTAAAAAGATTCTCGCCCACAGGGACTGAAGGCAGGCGCTGGTCATTGAGCCACCAAACCACTTGGGGGACTGGTTTCCCACCGGTGACTCGGCAGTGAAGCACCAGATGACTCTCCTCGAGCAACGGGCCGACCATTGGTGATTTGATTGACTGACCCAATGAATCTGTGATCTCCACTGACGAGGGTGGCACTGGTTACAAATGAAAATAATGAATACTGTTAGTAAATCATTGACCCTAGATATAAAATGATCAGTGAACGGTAAACTTTCATTAAGGTTCTTGAGAAACTGTTCGTGTATCAAAGTTTATTGATTTCAGGTGTATATACGGAAGAGCTTGTGTGGGAAAGCTGAAGGATAACAAAAGTTGAAAAGGAGATATTCCAAACAAAAGAGCTATAAGAGACAACGTTGAAGAGAAGTTAATTTACATCCAATGCGGAACCGCTGACTTGCCTGAGAACTCTCATTTATTGGCGAATCAATACGTTTTCTGCACCCCGTGCACGTTGTATTATTAATCGAAAATGAAGCCCATTGCAATGCCTTGTTCTTGTGAATTTCAAAGTTGGTCTGCGAGACTTCATTTCCACTATTTCCCAGGCTTTCTCCGTTTCGTACCCAGGTTCGAACAATATACACGGAGCACTTTGATTGCCACATAATCATACTTGGCTAGATTGTAATTAGCGAATTAAGCAGCATGTTGTCTTTCATGTCGACGCGTAATTTGTTTCCGCGTAATTTATGCACTTGTTTTCCTCGTGGACCATCGATTGCAACTCCTTGAGTCAACACTGAATCAATCGAATCCAACTGAAATTATTCATTTTACAGTTCGAGTGATTTTACTAGAATAATTCTGAAGTTTGTAGTCAGTACAGTTTGCTCCTGGGCAATAATGAATTATGTTCGGACTTTGGTACGTTGGACACGTAAAGAACATTTTAAATTTTTTTTGCCAGACACTTGGGTCATTTCTCTCTGGTACTGAGACAAGTATTTGCTCTCTGGTTTTTTTTTCCATCGCACGTTGTTTGGAAAGGTGAATCGATATTTTCGCTAGACATTCGAGTAAAATGGCAGGTGCTACCAGATCGAGACTTGTGTACGGGTGTTGCTTGCACATTTTGAACGATTGGGGGGAAAAGTTGGTAAAGCCAAAAAAGCGGGTCAGACCGAAAAAAAAAGTCACCTCTAGTTGAAAATTGCTGCCGACGTCAAAGACCCATTGTCCAAGCATGAAATTTCCCGCGGGAGTTTATGTCCATTTTACCTTGACATCGGCTAGCGAAAACCGGTCAACAGTTTAAAGTCTATTTTATTGAAAAGCAACCCGTAGACACAGACACAGCACAGTCGCGACGAGTGCACGTTTTAATATCCCAGAAGCGAAGAAGCAATTCGCTTGCATTACGCTAAGACTTTTCCCCAGTTGCTCGCCGCATGACAGACATAATGAAATTTCTGCCAGCCAAGAACCAAAAGACGCCAGAATTAGGAAAAAGAAATTGTCTCAGATCTAACGGGTTCTAAAGTCAATATCCAGTGTAATTTATTCGGCATTCTTTTTTCGTTGTTGTTGTTAGTTCGTGGACTAAAGCTTCACTTTTCGTGATCTCTTTGGCCTCTTCTCCCGCGTTTTCAAAATGAAGTCGAGATTTGGGACTAGATTGAATACTGCACAAGGTGATGGGTGCAGCATAAAACCTTTTTCTCCGTTTCTTCACTTTGTAATCCCGGGGAGAATTTTTACAGCCCGCGCAACCGATTTGGTACAACGAGATCTCTAACCGAGTGTGTCGACGGAAATAAAATTGACTACATTGATTCCTTGATTGCATATTGAACATCTTGAACATCTCCTGCAATAACAGATCTAGTATCATTGAAAAAAGATGACAATTTTCCCGTTTAATTTTTGTAGAATCTTCGTTTTTGAACAGCAGCAGTTGCCTTTTGTCTCACGGGAAAAATAAATTTGCGGCAGTTTTCCCACAAGAGTAACGAAATATAATGAATGGGATTCGTATGCAAATTTTCTTTTGAGAAAAACTGCGAGAAAACAGAGAAGAGCGAACGACGATTTCACGCGTCATTAAGTTCAAGAGCATATATTAATATAAAGATTAAAAGTATTCTCATACAGAAAGCTTTTACTGAATTGCCGTGCAAGGTTCTAGTGTCTGGATTCAAGTGGTCGCATTATTCAGGACGATAATCGAGTGGGTATCAGTATCAGATCCCTACTCGTCTAACCCTTCGCTTGCGATCTGCTCTATTGGTATGGCACAGCAATCAGTGAATGAAATTGCTTCATCAAACTTGGATACACCCGACTGATGGAGTTCTGCTCAAAGAGCACTGTCACTTACCTCATCTCATCCATGCATTCAACCTTTTATACTACACATTCCTCCACATGTTTGAGAGGTCCTAAAAATACTATACTCTCACTTTTAGTTTTAGGACCCCTCGTTTGGTTTTAGGACCCACTGTAGACTTGGTTAGGCCATATGGTGAATCTATAAAGGGCTTTGGAGCTATTTTAAGCCTATTTCATTCTTGTTACAGTACTATCGATATCGAAGAAAAGCTAATAGCAGCTATATTTCCCTGTCATCACGTATTGTCTCTATAAGGCTCTTACTGTGAGTCGAATTTTTTTTTGTCCGGCGGACGTTTTCTTTCTTTGGCTCTCCTTTCATTTGTGCACTTAGTTTGAGACTTGGAGAGTCGGATGAAAGTAGTTGCTTTCTCATGGGACTTCCAGCATGATTGCTGAAGACGTGCTTTTCAGAAAACTCTTCTATTATGGAGTGTTTCTGGAGATAGTGTAACTTTTCTACACTAGCCCGTAAAGCCAGAATACTTTTCCCTTTGTCTCCCTAATGGATAATCATAAATCAGACCGGCCATTATCACATCTTGAGCGCCCGAGAGAAAAATAATGAAAAGTAAGCAAAGCCCGTAAATCAATGCAACGATCCCGGGACCAAATCATTCGGTTCAATATCTGGGGGATACCTTTAGGACCCTGTTTCCTTTTTTAGGACCCGTACTTAAGTTTTAGGACCTCCCGTATTCCGAACCTTCAGTGCGTTTGATAGACTTTTTACTGTTTACTTTTTACCTGTGACGTTCAGTCGGACGCGATTGTGTCTGGCAGGAGAGTTTTTGAAATCCACTCTGCATCTGTATGATCCTTCGTCTTCCAGAGTAACGTTCTCTAATGTGAGATACCCTTGTCCTTCTTGTCCCTGAAAAGACAAGCGAAAATCGGCTCTGGGACCCAAAAATCCTGTTTCGGACCAGCGACGTCCCGAGAGCAGTGGCTTTCCACGAGCATCAAATCTAGAATTTTTATCATTATTCGGATTATTCTAGTAACCTTGATAACTGCACAGTAGAACTTACGTAAATATCGGCTTTTTCTGGGGTTCTATAAACCAGAGGACCAGGTAAATGGCGTCGTCGGGAGCTGGCAGCGTTAGGTCACAGGGCAACATGGCGCGATGTCCCAGGGAAACCTCGACGTCCTTGTGTGAGACTGCACGAAACAAAAAGTCAAAAGAACAAAAAATATATATGAAATAAGACTTTCTATTATGTCAATTTTTTGTTCTGCATTATTAACTCTTCAACTCGATTTGCAAAGTATAAGTAGAAAGAAATCTAAATGTCAAGCTTTATCATTTTTCGTACAGAGTTATACTGCATGACCTTTAATGAACTGGATAAAAAGAAGTTCTTGTTCATTAAATACACAAGTTTCCCACTTTTTCTTCCGATCGATTCATTCGTCCCTGTTAACTGAGGATGTCCCAGTATCACGTGGGAAGGTGATTTTTTCAGGTTTTTCTTCAGGATTTCTTTAGAAACTCATAATTCCTGAGGGAAAGTTTATTTCTGGGGAGGCAAAGACGAGGCTCTCGAAGAAAACTTGAATTTCAGCCACTTTTGGTTGCTCGAGAAATAATTATATTTTTTTCACACGTTCCCATCGTGCCATAACTTCTTGATAAAGGTCAAACACGTCCTGTTTGTCTGGGGTGGGGGTCCTTATGCTTTTTCCAGTTGGCGAACTTTGTCGGCAGCATTAATTAGCATCAAGTTTAGGCAGTAATGAATAAGATTAGCGCCACTTGAGATCTATGGGTGCTTTCTAAAGAAACAAGAGATGTCGGTAATGATGAAAACGGGCCACCCCCTATAGCGCCATTGGGACGGTAATTAGAAGGACGTGACATGCTCCACTTCTCATTATATACGCAAAGTCCGACCCAAACTTTCCTCTTATTAACTCTAGTTCTTTCAGCACCAAAGTTTTCAGACAGACTAAACTCCTATTGTTACAGTTTTACGATTGCACTCTTACGATTACACTGAAGACTCTTGAACCGTATAACCGTGGTTCAGGAGAATTAGTGAACCGTAGAACCGTTGATTTTTTCTCATGAACCGCCCACCACAGTGCGATTCGATAGGGTGGAAATGTGTGTTGACGCAGTTTGGTAGGAAATATTCGTCTGTTTGGCCAACCGCATCGGTGTACATAAACTTTACGAGCTTCCATTATTTGGGAGTGTTCGTTGAAAAAAAAACGGCTATAGTTTATAGGTGGCAAAGAGTTCTATATGGCACGTGTTATGGGTGCTTTATAAAACGCACACGGCCCCAGAATGTTGCACTCGCCCGTAATCTTTGGCTATCGTAAAACAAAAACACGGCAGATGTAACCTGTATAACTACACAACCGAACCACACAAAACTCGCCATCCGAAATACAGAACATGCTATCATTTATTATGTTCGTTTTACGCTGTGTCATCTTCTATACACAGTAGATTGATGTTATGTTTGAATCTCCTGAACGTGGAAGATTAAAAACACGTGCATATTTCTTTGTGAAACAAAAGAACAAGCACAGACGACTCCCGTTTTTCCTGTAAAATCTTTCTATTAAATTGCAGAACTCGTTATACTTGTTACCAAGGAGACAAAAATATGAGTTTCTCCATAATTAATTCATGATGTAGAAACGCATAAGGAACAGTGTTTTTTAACTAGAAAGTGAAATAAAACGAAATATTCTAGAAAAACTACGGGTAAGATAGTAAGAAGCCTCTTCCCAGTAAAACATGTTTTAATTAATTTTAAATCAGAACTTGGATTTCCTAAACTTGAAAGTATACCGAAATTTAGTAAATATTATGCTTAATCAGGAACTGGAACTGAATTACAGAAAAAACGAACGATTCTGGAAACATTTTGTACATAAAGTTTATTCACTCCCGTACGACTGTTTAATGGTATAAACGGTCTACTTGTACAAAGGTATAACTGATGTGCTTGTTTGTTTCCTTTTTGGAATTATTCACAGCATTAATTTCCTGGCTGCCTCTTTGTATTAACTGCCTAAACATAAACTTTCTAAGCTAACTTCCAAAAGTTTGCATTTGGGTCCCTGTTCTAGCTACTACCTCCCTTCACGTCTTTGAATCATAAAACAGACAGCGATAAAACTTTGCTGAATTTCTGTAATATCGCTACTAAGCCATGGTGAAGTCCCCCAGAAACATGCAAGAACGTATTATATAACCAGAGATAACACCGTGATAATAACGATAAACAACAAGTGTATGTGAGAATAACACTTGGAGTATAAGCCTTCCGTTTAAGCAGAGGGTCCATGTGGTCTGGCATTAAGGCGTGGGTGTAAAAGTTAACTGTCCATTTGTTATGATTGCAATTAAATCCCTGTGCTGTTGTGTTTGATAGATCAATTACCCAGGATTCTATTGGTTTGTCAGGGGGGTATGGGGAAGGGGTGGTGGGACCGGTCGCTTTCATATCTTGGGGTATCATTAGTACACGCATGGAGCTACTTTCTTTATTGCGGTTGTACCCACAACGCGCAAATATGCGCCATCTAGTCAAAGCATGTATCCTTCCCATTAGCAGATGCTCTTAATCACAATTCTCCTTTCCTCATTTCACATAATTTTTGGGGTGAAACGTTCAAAAGCCTTTGGATCATTTGTCGATTTTGCTTTGTCCTCAAAAGTTTGACCGTCCCTAATGAACAAGTCAGGGCCGGAGATCTCGATTTTGAATTCAAACAGCAGAGACCATTTTTTTTTCTTCTGTGGAAACTTTGAACCAAACACATAGGAAACGCCAAGAACCAAGTTTCTCGTCTTTGTCGGTGGCTTGTTTTGTAAAGGAGGGAAAAAAGTAAGAAACATTTCCCTTTCCCCTTCGCGAGGGAATAAATAATGGCGTCGTGACAAAAAGTTCAAAAGGCAGCGTCCGCTCGGCATATCGAACCACCAATAAAATTTTCTGTCCAAACGGTGGATCGTAAAATTTGATTTTTATTATTCTGTCCAGTTGTGTGTGTCTGTGTGTGTCTGGGTGCCATTTTGAACTCTGCGTTGCCATCTCCTTACGTGCTAGAATTCGTACAATGTTTGAAAAGCCCACTGATCCATTATAGAGTCACGGACACCGCAGAAATTATTCAAGTGGACGCTATATCTCTTCCGATAGCAGTAGCAAGGCCAAAAGAAAGACTCTCCCCTTCTTCAACATGCATGTATTACCCAAATGTTAGGCCAAAAACTAAATCGATAACATCCAACCCCTTAAGCTAGAATGAATGAGAACTCCTTTGATTCTCGAGCCATTAATCATACAAAAGACGTGCATAAGTAACCTTTTGTTCTTTATTGTTGCATTTACACTGATACTGGTTGTAATTAAGTTTTTTTTCCCCTGCATGTACGAAGAGTATTCCCTAAGCTGCAATCTTTTCCATTTGTCAGACTGCGATTGAGGATGAACGCGTCAGTTGAATTGATCTCCGGACGCAGATGCTCCACTCTGACGGACGGCGTCTTCTACGACCCACCATAACTTTGAACTTGTGCAAAACGAGCCCTGTATGCCAATTAGTCATGACTAGTGTACAATCAAGAAGCGGTTTATACACACTCTCCCCCGAAAACCTAATTAGTGATCACAGATTCGTGTCTTAATGAATAAAGCCGGTTCCAGTACAATGGAGTGTCTCGAGTTTCCCTTTAAAGATGTTCTGCGCTACAAACGATTGCAATTCCGGCGTTTAATTTGGCGAATACTAAACGAGCGACGATCAAACTAAAACAGCATAGGGTTTGTAATGGGTAGTTTTCTTTGGGAATTGATTTTAATCAAAGGCGAGAAAAGAGTCTGCAAGGCTGCAGACTTAATGAAAAGGGTGTTGATCATTAAGGAGCAAGAAATCACTTAAAAGGGGTCAACATAGGGCTGGCCAAAGTGCTACTCCAGGGACCAATTATCGTAAATGGCGCTTCCTTGTAGCGACAATATCAGCACGCCGCTCTACGTGAATTTTCCACCAGTCGGGATTAACCTCCATCCAGACTAATAGCTGACTGATAACATCTATAACAAGGGTATAAAAGCAAAACTTCCAGTAACGTATTGTATGAAACTGACAGAAAAAAAAAGGTAACCAAGTTTGACGAGAGTTGTTCGTGAGCTCAATTCGCTTCTTGGGTTTTACGGGCAAAAGCTGCGGACGACGTAAAGCAAACTACCATCGCCCTTCTACTAATATTTATTTATTTAACTTTGATTGTCGATCGATAAGCACTAACAAAGGTATTGATTCCATGTGTGGCCGGAAAGAAATCTACAACTGATAGCTCTTAAGCGTCTTATTTATTGGAGGATGACAAAGAAACTTTGAGGCAGATTGAGGGATAAAACTTGCCTATACAGATAAAGGAAAGTGCCAATGGGTTCTTTGTGCTTTTTCTAATAACAAAAGTTATTGTTTACTATTACAGTGAGTGTCAGATAATTTTATCGTCCTGTTTTCACGGTAATCGGTTGGTTATGACAGATTCCTGGTATAACAATCCGCGCATTGAAGAACGAAGATTATACGTTGTTAGTACAAGTTTATGCTGGAAAGGTTCGTTTTCGGGCCGTCACTAACTTTTCCTGGCCGTTTGCGTTTGTTTATAAGCAGCAAGGGAGTTTTGACATTCAATCCCCATGAATACGATCACAACTTTTTTATCGATCAGCAGATTTATAAAAACCCTCCAAATCTCCAAACCTAAGATTATACTAGAAAACCAAAAAGTGATCTACTGCTGATACAGCAAAACAGATTGAATCTCCGGAAGCCTTATGGACTAAGAACTCGTAATTGTAACCCATATGAATAACACAATCGATAAGTAGAAGGTAACTTGAAACGCCTACATCGTATAAGTGCAGCTAATATGCTGCTTTAAGGAACACTTCTATGAAGAACCGATGTCGATGGGCGTACTCTATATCGTGATTTTCATAACGTATTCCGTTTAAAACTGCTTGTGGAAGGGCGTGGACAGGACGCACGTGTTGTTAATACACGCCTATACCTTTCAGAGCCCTTGATTGTAACTACCATTAAATCTTGTTTGCTAGAAATTTAGGTTCTGTAGCTCAGTGGTTAAATCGCACGACTGTAAAGTTCAGGTTCAGGTTCAACATCCAGATGGAAGCGAAAAGAAATCTTATTTTTCACGCGGAAGAAAATCATCCGAAGGCTTACGGGTTTCCGTCTATCGTCGACCCTAAAGTTCACGGGGGCGGAAAGAAAACTGCAATCAAATAGAAACGCGAGACCTCGTGCACCCTGGCAACTTAACACCTGATCACGTTATCTGCAGAGATGCCTTACTCTTCCGTCCAGCTACCTAGCATTGCCAAGTGAAGCACATCTACATAAAGAGAGCCTGCCCACCAATAAAATCCCCACACTACCTTTGATAGTTATTACTGGGAGACAAGCGTTTCCTCGTCTCGGGTCGAGTGCTGGAAGTCGGGTTGGTGTCACTTGGTTTATTCAATACTACTGGAAAACGTCAATCTGGCAAAAGATTGATCGACTTATTAAATCTTTCGTAGAGTCCTGGCTGCAATATACATTGAACGCGCTTCGGCAGGCATGCGACAGAAAGCCTGGGATTTCCGAGACGAGTTGGTGAGCAATTGATTAATATTGGGGTAAACTTAATATTGGTGATTTAGCGGACCAGCTGCCTGGCGACTCGTCCAATCAATAGAGCAACCGTATCAATGGACCCATAAAAACTTAAGCACGTCCAATAACTATTGGAGTCTCTCTCTTTTCGCTCTCTGCTTCTGAATCGATATTCCACCAAACACAACACACACGTAACATGTTCACTGTCTTTCCACTCTCACGGTTTGCCAATCTCGGCTATACAAACCTACGCGCCAGAAATTTAAACCGGGAGAAATTACCTGTGTTCTTTGACGTATCATTAGCTGATACCCCACAGTAGGAAATACTGTATGCCAGCAGTGCAATTAGCGCAAATGTCATCTCGGCTGTCTTCTTAAGTTTTTCGCTAATTGTAATCCAATGTGGAGAGCCCCGAGTTCCGGACGTCCAATTTAGCGAATCGGCCAAATCCTCGAGCCACGTTTCCTAAATGTGCTGAAATATCAAACAGCAAAATGAGGTTTCATACAAATCGATTAGTAACTTGCACAAGAATTGCATTGTAATATCCATTTTTTCGCATTTTTTTTGCGTTTTCGTTTGACGTAGATCAATGACAACTGCCAACTAGCACTCGCGCTTGTATTGAACACATGTACGGAACGAGCTAAGACAAACTTACTAACAATAACTAGTAGAGTTAGTATGATGATTATTTCTTTTCGCTTTTCTTCGATAAGACGTGACTATGACACTTGTTGGCCACCAGAGAGTTGGAAATGAATCAAGAAAGCTTTTCCATGTTAAGGACAATCTGAAAAATTACCGTTTCTTCTAACGAACCTTCAGTATTCAATAAAAATTGTATTATAAAGTTAACTCAGTTTTCAGTGACTGCTTTTTGCTTAATGTGAAAATAACTCAAGAAAAAACCAATCTGGAATTGTCTTTGATTTTTTTTTTTCTGTTGAAGAGAAGCTACTGGAACTGTACACCGTCACGCATGTTCTTCAATTCTCGTTTGGAAAAAAATCCACTTTTTCCTATAAGAAAGAAATCCGCTGTTCCAATGCCTTTCCGTTAATGAGATCCACCGAAACACAATACACGTCTAAAAACTTGGAACAAAAGAAACATAGGAAATACGTAAACCAGAATAGCAAACATGAAAAAAGCTAATCAACTCTGTTTGCCAAAGGATGGTACACAAACTAGCAAACTACTCATTAACTACGAACTACTTCGTTTGTGAATTACGTATTAAAAATTTTTGAAGCTTTCGGGATTTGGCGTGCAGAAACCCTTGTTGAATATCCAAGTTCCGAGTAATTAATCCTCTCCGAATTAGTATCGATAATCGATAGGACGAACGACAGTCTACATTTTTACTACCTTTATCTTAATTGATACCCAGCAATCGATATACAATTAAGCAAAGACTTGTATCGATATCAAATCTTCAAAATTTCTCGATTTATGGTCCACATACTTTTGTATTATATTATGTTGCTTCATAATATTATAATATTATGAATGAAAAAAAGGAAACTCAACAGGAGGGTGGTTCGATATTTGTATGACATGTTGAATGACAAGAGTTTTTACGAGGAACCCAATGTCGTCAACAAGGTACCGCCCAACTCCATTAAGCAAAAGTCTCTTAGCTACGTGTTATCACATAATCTTCCTATACGTATTTGTACCGAGTTTGCTACCCCCCGTGTTGAAACCAAGCACACCTTGAATATTGATCACTTGCCTTTTTTATTTTTACGCGTTTTTTTTTATCACGGCTATTAAGCTAATGTGTTTGGGTCACCGTTTTACGATCTCCCAAAGACTTTGGGCCCATAAGCTAAACGTTTCCGAACAATACAGATTAAAAGCCACTTTTTAGCATTATCTGTCTTTGCATGCGAGGTAAACCTTAATTAGAACCAAACAGACTTTGAGTAAAAGTCAACTACGGCAAACACAAAGACGAAACTTTTTAAATTGTTGTACAAGAAAATATTGTTGCAGAATGCATTATCGGGAACAAGTTTCCTATACAAAAAGCTTTTGAAATATCCGCGAAAAGAAAAGATTTTTTCAGCTACTTTTGCCGACAAAAGCAGAAAAAGAAACTTAGCTTTTGCACAAAGCACACCATCCTGAATATCGAAGAGAGCCATACACGAATCTATATTATATGCATTTGAAAATTCATATTTGTATATATGATACTATGGAAGCTATTTTCCCCCTGATTTTCTACGTGGCTTATCGTTGGGCTCTTTTAATCCTTTGATGATGAAACGCGACAAATAGTCTTGCTCCCGACGATCTGATACCCTTGAGTACGACGTCTAAGTTCACCAAGTAGAAGAAGCACCACGCAATGCAACTTAGCACAAAAAAGCAAAAAAAAAAAAACGAACAAGACGTAAGGGAAATTAAACAGCGGCTATATTGGCATGTAGACTCTAGATATACACAGTCCAGCTTATGGGCAGTCAGGCAAGCGAAAAAGAGGTCAATCAGGCGCCAACGGTTTAAAATTTACGCACATACAGTGGGGAAATGACGCTATTGTGCGAAGCAGTACTTGTCCGGACAACACAAAGGTGCACATTTGCCGAATAACTGTGAAACTGCTGCAAAAAGAAACGAAAAGGCGCTCCTGGGCGGCTTCACTGAACACACATACATAAACGTTGGCGGAGACTAAGGTAGGGTACCAGCGTTGCATGTTTGCTCAATATCACAATGCCGTATGGATTAGCCTTTTGACCCCCGCCAGTCACGCACCAAATTTTCGGCATTTCCCTCTTCGTTCTTTTTTTCTTTCAGATCATCCACTCTTCTTCTTCTACCTCTACTTCTTCTTGGAGTTCTGACAGGAACGAAGAAAAACTTTTTTTTTTGGCGCTATTTTGGTGATGGTTTTCTTATCGCTTTCTTTGCTTGTAATCCTGGTGGTGTACACAGGGAGCTGGGCAAAGCTTAAGAGGCAATTGGTAAAAACTCTGCCAAATGAGAGGGGAAATCCTAGCAGATCCCTTCTTAAAGGAACCCCAGATCTGAAAGAGTGATGAAAGTTGTATCGGAACGATAAGACAGATGTCATTTACACGTCCCGTTTGCACCGCGCTTTATTACATACAAACGCCTGGACAGCCTTTGGAAAAGACTTACCAATATATCTTTATTTATCTCTATACTGTGTACCATGTTATTAGTTTTTCTGCTACGTCAAACACAATGGAGGAAGGATCGAGAATGGTTTACCATGGTGGATTGGGATTACTTTTACGTATTTTGTGAGTCTTGTTTCAGGAGCGAAACTTCAAAGTGCACGGAACCGTTTGTTGAACGGAGCGCATACACAGACGAAAAAGGAGAGAGATGCTTTACGTGGTTAGTTTGGAAGACAATCAACAATTCATGGATCACGTAGACGAAAACCACATGCAACTTTTACCTATCCCCCACCCCCTTCTCTGAAGATTTTGTTCTCCTTTTCTTGCAACGCGAACAAATCGACTCCTTTTGTTGACAATTTGTTTCGTCCTGAAAAGCGTCCCTGTTTCAATCAGACGGCGACTGCAAACAACAAATCCTTCAAATTTCAAATTTTCTCCTCTCAAAGTTATTTCAGGATAACATTTAATTATTCCCTCACGTTACACTAAGTGTACAAAACAATATCATTCTCGCCCGTTTCTTTTCATACGAGCTGAAATTCAAATGCACCAAATCGCTCACTGTCAAGATTCTATGTTTCTTAATAGGGTTAGGTCTGAAGAAAAAAGACTTTGAAACAAGTTCGCAATATATAAACACTACTTTTTGCCAGTAAAGTCTCTTGAAGAGCTTTATGGCAGGTCTCTTGCAAGAGAGGATCTTTTTGCATATTGCATATTCAAAGCACGTTTCTTAATAGAGCTACGTGTTGCATTTTTAAGAATTCTCAAAGTCTTTCTCGCTGAGACAACTTTGATGTTGAGACTCGCTCTCCGATATGGAACCCTGTATAAGCTAAACTAGTGGTAAGTGGATAAAGCGGTTATGTTTTGTGTGCAGCAAAACTCGTCTGTAAGACCAACGCGGGAGTCATCGCTTTAATGGAGGCTCTGATTGACGACACGCTGTGTAAAGACAAAAAGCCGTGAGAACGTAAGCTATTGCCTCAGCCAAACCCATTTACTTGGCAACCTGAACTGGCTGGCCATTAAGCTGACACCAAATTGCTATCCAACCTCTCTCTGTTGTCTTGTGATTTTTCCACATTCACTGAGCCGTTTCCCACACAGATCTACTCCCCTGTTTCAGCGCCCATCATTCATTAGCATGCGAGAAGTATTTCGCTTATCTGACCCAGGGACTCGACTCGTTAAAGTTTTACAGGTTTCTGTGAGACAGCTGACGTTTATGACATCAAACTCCTATTTAATACTTCATTATCCCGGGGTATAAAACCACAAGAAACGTAGTAAAAGGGCCGGAGTTAATCTCCAGCCAAATTACGTTCCACTGGTATATTTCATGCAAATGGCTCTTTGTTTTGCCTTTGAACCACCGTACGAATCGATCAAGTTTTTACTAAAATAAGAAGCTCACCTGATGTGATTGGATTCTTCTTAGTGAACCGGGACAAGAAGTTGAAACTTTTTTTCTTCAAAGAAATTAATCAAGTTTTTTACAAAGCTTCTCTGTAATAAACCTACAGCAATACTGACTCCAATCTCGAACCGACCGCCGCACATATGCTTTACGCGCCAAAAGAAACTCTCTTCCGCTCAGAGACATGCGCAGTTGCCACGTATTTTTTATTCCTCTATTTATTTTTTCGTTTCTTATAACCAAAACCCATTTACAAGGAATCTATTGGAAAGCAATCCTGGAAAAACAGTTTTCCACTGAAATGAGCAAGGATTCTATCTGCTTAGTCTAATTATTTTCCTATATCTCATAAATAATGTTACATCAATAATTTTATAATTTAATTAACTTCAGACGTTTCTTGAACGTGGTCGATGTTTCATGAATACTTGAAAGTGTTTTAGCTTGAGATGGTGTACTTTTTGGCTGAAGTGCATGTTGGGCTCCGTCTTAATGCTCTTCGTTAAAAGGGCTAATTGTCCATTTGTGTAAATAACCTGCAACAGTTTATGTGCAACCGTCTTGCATCAATTTTTACCGAGTCGCTTTTATGTGTGTAGTACGGGGGTCCCTTTCCGAAGGTAATCGATAAAATCCTTACGGGTTTTCCTTTAGCTTGTTCCAACGTAATTTCCTAATAGGCTAATGGTTTAATAACAGTTTAATTGATAACGGGGGAGCGGAAGGGGGGGGTAGGAAAGAAGACGCAATCTATACTGTTTCTTAAAGCTGCACTGGATATTTGATGAAAACTAAACTTCTCGCTTGTGCGCCATGAATTTTAAATATCCATAATCCGATATATTGATATAGACGACAGGGTTAGGACCAAGATCAATGTTGTTTCTTGCAAAACAGCCGACCCTGTATTATCTCCAGACGTGGAAAGCATCTCCAAAAACATAGCAGATCCAAATAGAAATCTTTCAATCTATCCCATCTTGATCATTTTTATCTATCAAGTTGAATATACCAGATACACGTTATGAACGGGGGGAGGACATCCATCTTGATAGCAGATCAGACTGTGAGTTGATCTTCGGTTGATATCGGCACTTGGTTTTATTCAGTGCGCGTCATCCATTTCTCTCGGTTGGGATGTAATCTCTTTTCATCGAGGCTTTTTTCTCATACACCCCGAAAAACCTCCGGAGTTTCGTTTCTGTATAGCCAAAAGCAATAACCCGTGCAAAATTGGCCATGCATACTCTGAGCAGGCTTCCACAGCACCTACTTCAGTTTTCACTTTTGACTATAATCTCCCGTAACATGAAATGGTGTCTTCCCGCAAATGATTTTATAGTAATCCAGCTTTGTGCGGCACACTACATATTTTCTCTGTTAAGAAGAAGCAAATCACACTGGCTGTGTTGCTGTTGCCATGACAACCGTTAACGTAATAAACCTTTCCACTTCTTGTACATACAGCTCGTCGAGTTTTTTAGCTTTTTGCTTTGGTGTATATCTTGCATAAGTCAAACTCATGCAATAATTGGCACTTTTTCACAACAGGCTCACTGATATATTACGCTTTAGTTGAGAGTTCTCGTTAGATCCGCTTATCTAATGTCTACTTTGCGAGTGACACAATAGAAAACAGAAAAAAATATGCAACACGCTAAAAATATAACGAAATATCGATCGCCTCGTCGACTTAATCCCGCACGTTATTTTCCTTCCATAATCAACGGTGCGCACGGGGATTATCGTAGTTAATTAATTATAAAACACCTTCAAGCTATGAATACACTACACGGTTATTAAAGCAGGCAGGGAACTTCCCTACAGTATTTCCATGTTACGCTACAATCCACGTTCAATATCGCTAAATCCTAACGCCCAAAACTTGAAGGATTTAAGCGGCAAAACACGTTTATTTCATGTCAATTCACATTTAATGCAGCAACCTCTACCAACTTAGAGGACCGGGCGTGCTCATGTCAAGTCCTCAAGGCATTTTCCTTATGCAAATACAGCAAGCAGCACTACCGCAAACGATCCTGGCTCCAGTGATCCTACTCGTCCACCCGTATTTACGCACGTTCCGCTGGATTATCTCTGGTGATACGCAACAACTGCATGAAAGAAAGCCAATAGATATTTAAACGTAATATTAAATATTAATGTATTCCACCTCCTGTACAAGAAACTGATTTTTTCGCAAAATAGCTTCGTACTGTTCTTCAGCAGATTTGTATTTAGTTGTTAAGGCATTCAGTTCACGTTCTAGTCTATCGCGAGCTTCACTACAACAAAATTTTATATTAATAAGAAATAAATTCTATAATAAAAATTTTAATTTGTTTAGCATACTTGTTTTCCAGGACACAAGTTTCCAGGCTATCGGCAAGTGAACCGCATTCGTTTCTCAGTTTCTCGATAATCCCTCGTTGCTCTTCAACGATTCTGGCGTATTCATCGATTCGCTTTGCTGGAAAACATTAACGCCTTAATTGATTACTCCGTAAATAACGTACGACTTGTGAATATTCAACCGTTCTGTTTTTCCGCTGTCTGGAGAGCGCTCAGTAACGATACTTCCCGCTGCTCGAAGAACCTCGCTACCGACTGCATTTGGCATTATAGCGCAGCAGGCGAGCCTTCTCCTCCTCGGCAGCGGGTGTTAGCATCCGCAACTAGGATACAATGAAGCAAATTTTCTGACTGGTAACTTGTGAATGTAAGCGACACAATACCTCCCTGATTTTTTGCGCCAGCTCGTCGGTGACTTTTTGACGGTCACTTTTTTCGCACTCGAGTTCTTTCTCGAGGAGCTCGGCTTTTCTGCGCCATAAATCAAGTTCGCTCCGAGCCAGAGCCGCCTCCTGTGCACTGGATTTTCCAGACAATTCGGCACGCAATTCCGCTTCCCCAGCCTTCTCTGCAGCTCGGCGTGATGTCCAGCGGCTCGGCTCAATTCATTCTGCAACTGACCTACAGACACGCAAACATAACTCACAGTCCCTCAACTGTTAATGGGTGCACAGCCAATTTGTTACAACTTAAACAAAATGTACTGTACCGAGTTGTCTCTGCAGTTCTTGGCGCGTGTTATCCAGCAGAGTGTTTTTGAGCTGCAATTCGTTTTTCAAGTTCAGTTCCGCACGCTGGATTCTTTCCAGGTCCACTGACATCCTGGCGATAGCCTCGTCCCGCAGATCACGCTCCCGCACTACTGAATTCAACTGATCCACATACCTAAAACAATGGGACACTTAAATTTAATTAAAATAAATGAGAATTGTAGAAATTCAGTTATAGATCTAGAACAATTTTTGAAAATTTTGACTTGTACTTTTGATCTTGACAGGTAAGTTCTCTGCTGAGTTCGGCAAGGCGTTTCTCCTGGTGTTCGACTAACTCGGCCAAACGGTGGACTTCTTTCTCCATCTGCGAGTTTAAAAAAAAAAAAAAAACTTTAAAAAATATTCAGTTTGAAAAGTTAAGTATTAAAATAAGTCACCTGTGCACGCTCCACTTGCGCCTGCTCGGCAACCTCCACGCTCTGCTGCACTTGCTGGAGAGCGTCCGTTTCACGCTGCTGTAAAACTCCTATTGTGTTTCGTAGTCTTTCCTCAGTCTCGTGCCATTGCAGTTCCTCCCTTGGTTTCAAAATATTTCAAAAAATACAACGATCAAGATTTACGTTTGCTGTAGAGATTATTGCAACCTTCGGAAGTTCTGCAATAGTTGACTAGCTTCGGTTTCTGTGGCTGAGCATTTGTGGTTCATGTATGTCTCTTTTAGCTGAGAGAGCTGCCGTTCGACTGAGGCTAGCTCGACCTGCAGCTTCTCTTCCTTGGCCTGCGGAGGAATCTCCGCCTCACGTCCCGCTAGCGAATTTAACACAGAAAAAAGGGACTCGGTCAATTGCTTTGATTCCTCTGTGTTTTTTCCAAGTACTTCTTCTATGAAGCTCTTGAACTCTAACGACAGGTTGTTTGCCTCTTTCTTCACAAATCGCAAAACAAAAGTTTAGGAAATATATGAAACTTGGAAGTAGACGTAAACTCACTCTGAGGAACTGAACTTCTTTCTCTAATGAGCCAATATAAATGAACTGCCTCTGAATTAACATCAGCAATTGCTGCTCGTTTGACACTTCGTCGGGAAAACGCGGTGGCGCAGTTTTCGGAGTGGAGCAGTGGAAAATCGCTCGTTTCGATTTCGGAGTTTTTGATCGAACGGAAATTTCAGGGTCGAAATCATGTTCAACTTTCTAAATCACAAGAATCCATTCATAATTCCTATTTAAATTCTCCACTGCAGGATTGTTATACGAACCTTCGACCCAGTGGAAAATATCGAGCGGTCCGTGCTTTCGCTTTCCATCAGATACTGTTTTAACCGTGCGACAGCGTGTAAATAATCTGTTTCTGAATTACTCGTGGTCATCTTTAAACCATTTATTATTGTTTACGAGTTTCCAAAACTTCGTTTTGAAATTTAAGACGCTTCGTTCCCATAGCAACAGGATTGTATCCTGGCCCCACCTTGCGATGTCTATTTAAATTAATTTAAAATTATTATCATTTTTCTATTATTATTTTTTATTATTATTATTTATTCTGTACTTAGATTAATCGTGCTGGTTATAGTTTACTCATAAATATATTTTTAAAATGGTAATGAACTAATGCTACTTAAACTTTATTGCAATAACTATTTACAACTTTAAAATGAAACCAGATGGAACTATATTTTCCAGTTTGAGCAGTTTTTGCTTACCTTATAGCTCGTATTCATATTTTACGAATGATAGTTATAGTTTAGTAGTTGTAGAAATAGTTTTGCTTATTTGAATAGAACATAGTGTATGGGTTGCAGTACATAACTGGAAAATTAATATAAATCGTAACATTGAGTTCTGGCAATTAGTGCACTGTAGTAGTAGTAAATGTAGTAGTAGTATATAGTAAGGAAAGCATTTTCAGTAGCAGTAACAACGAAAGTAATATAGCTGTTGCCAAAATAGTTTTAGTTCAAAGCATTACTAATATTTAACATCAGCCATAACAAAACAAGGACTATTTAATGCTAAGTAATAATTAGTAGTGGCTTTTATATGCAGTATTTGCGTCTGTTGCGTTTGGAGTTAGTTTTAACAATGAAAATAGTAGCAAAGTATTAGCAGTAGTACTAGTCGTATCAAATCTAATAGTAAACTAGCTGTAGCAGTAGTAGCAGTACAAATAGAGTAACAAACACCAGCAGTAGTAGCAGTTCTATTCTAACCAATACAAGTAGTAGTAACGAAGTTTTAGCGGTAGTACCAGTTTTATGAAACCCAGTAGTAAGCTACCAGTAGTCGCAGTAGTAGTTCTAATAATACAAAAAGTAGTAACACGTACTACCAGTAGTACTAGTCGTATCACATCTAGTAGTAAACTAGCAGTAGCAGTAGTAGCAATACAAATAGAGTAACAAACATTAGCAGTAGTAGTAGTTCAGTTCTAACCAATATAAGTAGTAGTAGTAGTAACGAAGTTTACCAGTAGTACCAGTTTTGTCAAATCTAGTAGTAAACCAGCAGTAGTAGTAGTTCAAGTGTTTGTAATAATAATGTGTTACTTTTGCATTTATATTATTCATGCCCGAAAGTATGACAGCTTTATACGCAAATTTGGATACGTTCCAGAAGAGAGCCTAACATACTTCATGGAGCAGAAGAGTTACCAGCTCAGGCGATTCCGATTGCTGTACATAATCCATACCCACGTAAAAATAAATCCGACCAATCGTGTTTTATACCGTACAAAACACTGTCAAAAGGCACCACTACAGTGCCTTTCCATTGTTCCTCGGTTCCCAGAGGAAAATTAAGGATGTCGGCTACATCCTGAATGATATCCGTAACATCTCCTGAATATCCTGAAACACGTCGGATCGTGGATGAGTAAAAAATATTGTGTTGAGAATCGTGAATCTTGATTATTGAGGCACAATAAGTACCCTGAAAAGCGTTTTTTCAGGACGCTGTTAAGCACCCTGAACATGTGTTATTCAGGCATTCCAATGCCAGGGTCCTGAACACCCTGGAAGTGGGCCAATTTCACTGCACTCAGAGTCCTGATTGGCATCCTGAAAATGTCATTTTCAGGATATTTTCAGGGTCCTGAAACTATCCTTAGTTTTCTGCTGGGTTTCTTTTTACAGTACCTTTTCACAGTTGCCTACATCGCCTTAAAGCGTCCAATTTTTTAAAACTGCGTTCGAACTACCCAGTTCAGAGAAACCAAAAAGGCACCACTACAGTGCCTTTCCACTGTTCGTCGGTTTCTTTTTACAGTGCCTTTTCACAGTTGCCTAGATCACCTTAAAGCGTTCAAGTTTTTTAACTGCGTTCGAACTACTAAAGTCAAGGAAACCAAAAAGGCACCACAAATGGCACCGTCGCTTTTACGTGGGCACAGATTACCACTAACAATATAAGTAACAAAATCAATTAACTTTGTTCTATATTACTATTTACAAGTATTAATATCTATCTTAGAGTTTTTAAGTGTTGATTAACTATTAAACTAACCATTCTATTAATCTATTCCATAGGAAAAGAACTTGAAACCTACTTGACTAGTACTAAATCAAATAAATATTAAATTTCCAAGAAAAATATTATATTTAATTTTTCTAAGCAGGGTTTAATTTCCATAGAACTAAGTTTGGCGTAGAAAATCATCCCGAGTAGAATCAAACAAACCAGTATAAAAAGCCCGTGAACTTTACCAAGATTTGCCAGTAGCCTTTTTAGCTTCACAGCAGCAATTTCAGTCATCATGGAGGCCTCTAAAATCATCTTCAAGGTTATTCAGTATTAATGCACTAAAGTTAATTATAATTTAAATTGATTTAATTTTGTAGGTTTTTATCGTCTGCGCTGCATTGTGCCTCGCCGATGCTGGCAGGGAGCGCCGCTTCGTCAAGAAGCTCTTCGGTGGGGTCAAGTCGACTGTGGTCAAGTCTCAGCCACCGATTCTCTACTTCGTTCCCGAGCCCGTCTACGTCCCCAACCCGTACCCGCAGTGCATCCTGTACCCGTTGTTTTACCTGAGTACAACAACTATCCCGCTCCGACCAACGGTTACTCTGCTCCCGGTAATGGTTACTCTGCTCCGACCAACGGTTACATGCCCCCGATGGGTAACGGTTACTCTGCTCCCACTCCGATGATCGGTTACTCTGCCCCAAGTACCGGCTACCCGGCCCCGGTAGGTAACAGTTACTCTGCTCCCACTCCGATGAACGGTTACTCTGCCCCAAGTACCGGTTACCCGGCCCCGATGACTAACGGTTATGCCGCACCTCAGATGGGTTACGCTGCACCCAGCATGGCAACCGGATATCCTCCAGCCCCTTACTCGCAGCCGAGCTACGCGGTTCAGAACCCCTACCAGGCGCAGATGAATCCCTATAGCTATTAAGCAGGCGCTGGCGCCTTGTATCATTAACGTTCATTTTAAAGTGTTTGACACGGGTTTTAATATAAAGACATTACATTTTAAAAATCGGTTTAAATTTATTCGAAACCTCCCCGCCATCTTGGCGTATTATATATTTAATCAATTCTGTATTAAATAGATTTATATAATGAGTTTCTATTACAGTCAAGGGGCACAGAGTCCTTACTATACAAAGCATTAGGCCTCATGTTAATATTTGATAAGTTGATCCCCCGAATCTTATTACGGCTATAACCCCTGAGTGATTGCTTACCGCGAATGCTTATAAGCAGCTGAGTTGCCGCCTTAAGCGGAACGCAGCCGTGTTGAAAATGTAATGCGTGATAAAAGACGTCGAGTATCGGGATTTGGACAAGAAAGTAGCAAAATACTCCCATTTTGATAGCCTGTTAGACAAGAACGTGACGCGCCATCTTTAGCTATGCATAGCTAACCCGTTGATTTTTTCCAAACTATTCTAGAAACTTAAGCAAACATTGTGAAACACTGCACTATAAAGCAAACAGAGAAATGAACAAAACCTTTCACTGTAATTTGAATTCGGACACTCAATACATGAGCCCTTCAAAAGTGAAAAAGTGAGTTGGTTTGTATGCAAGCCCCTGAAAAATTCAGTCAGGCGGTAAAATCGATCGACATTCTCTAATACTGCGTGGCTAGCAGGCGTCGTGCTTGTCAAAACCTCCGCAGCTCGTCTGCATTGTCTCCAGTGTCCCGCAAGCATTCGCCCCTGACGCTCCATTGCAATTTGATGAAACATCTACCCCGCGTTTCAGGGTTACTTACATTTTTCCTATCTAACTAATCCATAGCTTGAGAAATCATTTAGCTAGCGGTTTTGTTCGAAATGGGCAATACTCAACCAAAAAGAAACAAAGAAGCGCAAGAAAACCAGGGAAAGACATTGTCACCTCTTGTCACCAAGAATCCGGCCAATGTTAATCGGCCCCACTTGACGGACGAGCAGAAGAAACTGATCCAGGAAACGTGGAAAATCCTAGAAGAAGACATCGCCAAAGTTGGTGTCATCGTCTTCATTAAGTAATGGACTTGTACTCAAAGCTAGTTAGCCTGCTAGAAACTACTTAACTAAGTTAGCTAGCTTGAAAAACTTGTCTTAACTAACTTCTCTGGATTTCATAAAATCAAGATTTAAAGAATCGACTCTGTTTCTTTTCGTGTGGTTTCCATGGATCCCTCTGGGAATTCGGTTCAAGAGAGAAATGTCAACCTTTGAATATTCCATAGAGGTCACTAAAAATTGATTTCCAATACTGACCAGGGGTTCTCTTGGTTCGCGTATTGTGTCGCATTCACTTATTCAACAAACGAGCAACTTAATGATGCAGCATAAATCATTTGATTGTAAATGTCTCTTTGATCAGGTTTACTAGTTTGTTGCTGAGAGTGTTGTTTTGGCAGCTTCATTTAGCAGAGGATTCCATATGGCCCTTGAATGCGTGTGAATAGTGAAACTTGAAACACGAAGGGTTCATTAGAGAAACAGAGACGTAAAGGATGTGTCTCCATTGACACGTCTGGCAAACAAGTAGAAACCAATTAAGATAATCTGTTTGAATGATTGCTTGAATTTCGCGCAAATCATGTCTTTCGTGTTTACTGGTCCATTTTCCGGAAAACTCATTAAGAATTTTAAATATGTTCTAGCATCTAAGTAATGATCATGTTTGCCTAGCTTATTTGAAACACACCCGGACATGCAGAACGTCTTCATTCCGTTCACTGGAATCGTTCTGGAGGAACTGAAACTCAGCAAGCAGTTGTCGGCTCACGCACTTCGGTAACATTTTAAAATTATATTCACTCATTCATTCACGAATTTGACTATATGAACTAATAGCTGAATGTCTTAACTTTCAACCAGAGTGATGGGAGCAGTTCAGAAAGCTGTTTCGCGTCTCTTTGAACCGGAGAAACTGGAAGCCCTCTTGAAAGAGCTGGGTCGCAATCACGTTACTTACGGAGCCAAAGCAGAATACATGGACGCAAGTTTTACATTAACATATCATAGGCTCTTAACCGATACTTTTTGTTGAAATTTTCTAGTACATCGGTCCTCAGTTCATCGCAGCCATTCGTCCATCTCTGGAATCCCACTGGACTCCAGAAGTCGAAGAAGCATGGAACACTTTGCTGGCCTATGTTGCATTTGTAATGAAGGAAGCCATGGACGAAACTGATCAGTAAACGAACCTTAAAACCCGCGACAATTCGTTTTGACCAAGAGCATTTACTCGACTGTCAACTATACGTTCTCTCTTGATGCTTTGTAGACTATGATATTAGAATAATATTCCCTAGCTATCAGACCCGAATACAAGTTGATCTTGCGAATTTGGTCTAAAGATAATTGTAACGTTATGACTAATCACAAATACAACGCATTGTACTGGAACCGGCTACTGTATGTCCACATCAGTCATACACCATCTGTAGACGACTACAGCACCGACAGAAAAATAATAACATAGCCTGATTATTATAAATACTTTACTAAGTTAGATTAGATCAAACTTTAACATTTTTGGCACAGCTTGGTGTGTAACAAAACGAAATGCAGCATAACGTGTTATCGATCCGAGATGTCTAGCAAGCGTGTTGAGTATGTGACAAGTGTTTGCATCATTGGTTTTTCTCTATTCTCATGTAAAGCAAATGAAAAAAAAGAAAAAGAAAATACAATACACCATCTACAAGTAAGAAGCCAAGAAACCAAACAGCACGTACACAATGCTTAGAATGGTTTCTGCAGGAATTATGTAAAGATCAAAGCGGGGTTTTAGTTGTGCTACTGCAGCACTGCTTCTCACAGTATTGTCTTTAGGGTGCTAGCATTGGACCGGAATGATCCTTTGAAGCTGCTTAGTAACTAGTGACATAACAGCTAACTACTGCTAAACGTTGTAGGAGTCTATAAGAGGATCTCTATTTGTACAATTTTCACGAAATTTGCTCGAGTCGCAGGACTTGGTTCTTTCATGTACAGTCTTGGACAATAAAAACCATTCACCAACTTGAGATAGGAAGAAAAAAGGCAAGTGATTGGTCTAACTAGCCCTAGGACAATAAAATTTACGCTATGATTGGGCGGTTAACTGCTTGTAAGAGCTTTCAGGCCTCTCTTATCCAAGTTGGTGTATCGTTTTTGTCCAAGACTGTACGAGGATTTAACTTGAAGGAAATAAACAGAAGTTTGGTTTCCCCCGAACTCCGTGGAGGCAATTAAGTCTTTTTTTTTTAAAAATAGCTTAGCGAAAGCCAAGCTGGTTTGAATTCCACGTTTATTAATTAACAAACTCGCAGCAAATAAGAAAGTTTCTCAGAAACTTGGACGAGTAACCGTGAGAAAAAGTTGGGATGTCGAGATCTCGGAGATGAAAAAATTCCAAAATAAATTCGACAAACCGATCTTGAAATCATTTAATACAGATAATTAATGAAATTGTAGTAAGGAATAATCCATTATTTTTTTAAATGGTACGTATAATAATGATATTTTCTACGCAAAGTTAATTATTTATAATTTTAAATGAAATAACAAAAATTTAATAAGATAACTTATGAAGACGTCAACGTTTATTATAATAAACTATTCAGTTTATTCTGATTAAGTTTATAAGTATGTTGTTTAGCCGTAACCTTCGAAACCATTAAATCAGCTGCAGTTCTTCCGCTTTGCAGGCAAATTCCTTGAAAAGGGAAAAATAAGGAAAGAGGGAAAAAGGGAAATCTAGTAATACGGCTTTATGTTTTAGCATGGAGGGGAGAAAAGGGAAACAGCGCCATCTTTAAAGGAATAGGGAAAACGGAAAGTGGAAACTGTGATCAGCTGATTGTGATGACAGAACCTCGACCTGAAACAACAGCAACAACAAACGAAAATAACGACGGATAAACAACAAATCTGAGTAGAAATTTACTCCAAAATAAAAAATGTCGGGGCACTTGAAAGAGATCGGTGTTTTAAATAGCCTGACAACAGTGAAGAGAGCCCTCGACTTGAGTGACAACACGGAAACTAGTGAAGGTTTGTTTGCAACTCAAAAATACTATGTAAAATAAAAGTTATAAAACAAATTTGTCTCCTTACTGTAAAGATGTTCTAAATAAGTAGTGTAAATGAATGGGCAATGAATTTGATTGTTTACAGGAGACGACTTTGACGAGTCTTCCTGGGCATGGCCGAAGGAAACAGCCCCAGCAAACGAGTCAAAAGAAAACGGGGACTGGCTTCAGTCCACGCTAGTAGCTGTCGCCTCTGGCGGAGAAATAATAGCTATGGCGAGGAACGAAAGACTCGTCATTCTAACAGGTTTGCAATTCACCCAGACATTGAAACTAAATATACAGCTGTTTGAAAACTAGGAAAGTGGGAAAAGTCCAGTGAAGGTGACGGGTTTCAGCGATACCACGTTACCTACGATGCTATTGTGAGTTCCGAGTCTGAAGAAGAAATTACCGCATTACTTGTTGTCCCGCTTTGGTCCCAAACTAAAAGCAGTCAAGGAATTCCGGACTGGTTTTGTGTTATTCTTGGATTTTCTTCCGGATACGTCAAGTTTTACACAGCAGTAAGTCTCTATTCGTTTTTACTATAATTTATCTCTAATAAAAGATTATTGGTTTCTAACAGGAAGGGGATTTGCTGCTTTCCCAGTTTTTCCACGAAGAACCTGTTCAGTATCTGAAGTTGTGCCATAACCCGGAAGATTTGTCCGAGGAGCTCTCCGTTTTTCATCAGAATGTCGTTGTCACTGTTGACTCTCTGGGTCTTTATCAAACTCTCAGAGCCTGCAGAAGTTTTGTCGCTAAAGGTATCAAAATATTTAGAAATGCAATAACTTTTACTTATACTTTTGTATTTTTTTTTTCTTATTTTTCTGCCCAGGAAAAGCGTTCAGTTCTCGGGAAATGAATTTCGAGCCACCGCCTCTGGCCTACAAAAAATTCGGCCTGATGGACCAGAGCAAAACCAACGATTGTCACTTGCTGGGCACAGTTGTCCCCAACACTTTTGATCATTTGAAAACAGCCTCTCTGGCCGGTGGATTTTACGCCAGATACAGCAGCACTCCGCCTGTCAGCACTGCATTTCTGTCTGTCGGCAACCAGCCGTACTGTGCCTGGCATTACGCTGTCGAAGGCTCGGCCAAACTCCTGCTCACCGACGTGGCTTACGCTCTAGCCAGTCGCGTCAAATCGACTATACTAACAGCAGCAAGGTTCTTTTTAGATCACAATCACTTGTCCAAGTGTCATTCTTATCGATTTTTTTTCTCTTTTTCGCTCTTTCAGTGGCTGGCTTAGCTGGACCGGTGCCATGAAGACAAGTAGGACAGACGGAGGAGCTGGACGAATTAAAGAAAAACCGAAATCTGAACCTTTTTCGCCAGTGTATCCAAGGTATCAGGAACAATAGAATTCTTTGGACAATAGCTCGTATCTCCATATACCAGATCGTTCTACAAGACAAGAAATCGATAACTATTGTGAGGACTATAGCTAATAAACTTATCTCATATTGTGTGCAATACGTAAGGTTATCGCGGACCAAAAGCAATAGAAATACTTATTCCATGTTTATTATTGTAAGATTCGGAATGTCCGATACTTCTCGAGTGGCTCTGAACATTACGGTCTGTCCTATGCAGCGATTGGCAGCAGTATCTGATTCCCTGGGGCGGGTGATTCTCATCGACGTTCACCGAGGGGTGGCAGTTCGGATGTGGAAAGGTAATTTCTAAGTCGATTGGCCATTCATCCCTCAGTTTTATTACTTGATGCGCGCTCTGAAAGGATATCGCGAGGCCCAATGCGGCTGGATCGAGGCGAGCGAAAATCTGGCCGACGATTTATCGAGCCAATCGAAACCCCATCCGCGGACGACACTTTTCCTTGTCATTCTTATGGCCAAAAGAGGCGTGGTAGAGATCTGGACCGCCCAGCAGGGACCACGCATTGCTGCCTTCAATGTCGTCAAAGGAACAAGGTTAGCTGATAGTCTTCAAATCTAAATCCTACTGAATTACCTACTGCTTTCTTTGGTTAGGCTATTGTACACAGCGTTCAAGAGCAGAGTCCAGGATTCGGTTCAAGGCAGCGAGCGTTCGTCTTGTTGGCTTCTGTATCCTAATGGCAAACTGGATCGAGTCGTAGTTCCCTTTCACTCGCTCTGAGGTAGTTATTATCCACTATAATAGCAGTGCTTCCACATCATTGTTTCTACTTTCCGCCAGGGAACCTCAGATTTCCCCCATTTTCCCCATTCAAATTCTTTCCTTGTTTTCCCCATGTTCCCTCATGCTAGATGCTTTTTCCCCACCCCCCCCCCCCCCCTTAAATGAAACTTAAGTTTCGTGCATTTTTCCCGCTCTGTTAGTCCTAGAAAACAAACTATGTAAGGCAACTATTGTAAGTGTCTGAGCGTTAAATGACACTTTTACGTTAACGTCATTTTCCTCCCTGTTTCCCCAGTTTTTACTCATTTTCCCACCTTTCCCCGTTTCTTCTCTGAGAGATCGATTTTTCCCGAAACGGGGGAATTTCCTCCATTTGTGGAAACACTGATTAATAGTCTGGACTGATTAGTAACTCACTGAATAACAGGGGAGACAGCAGCAAGAGAGCACGAGACCTTCACCTCCTGCAGAAAGTAAAGGGCTCTTTACGCAGAGGCGAGTGGAACAGTAATCTGGACGTCTTGTTGGAGATGCGCTGTGCTGGAATCATCAACCAGACCATTGACTTGGTTGTCGAGGCTGATGAGGTGGACCCGGCACAGTTTCTGCGATGCCTAGATGCCGTTATCCTGCAGTACGATAGAGCCGGTAATTGTATTACACATTAAACCCAAGTAAAAATTCACTATAGCGAACTATAGTAATACTATCTACTATGTTGCAAAATGCTGGAGTACCACACTATAGTGCCACACTATAGTTGAAAACTATAATAGTATTGCACTAAAGTAAAACTATAGTGCCCTATAATAAAATTATAGTAAACTATGTTGCAAAAGACTAGAGTGATACACTATAGTTCACAGCTATAGTAAATTTTTACTTGGAAAAAGAATCTGCCTTTTCTAAAAATATTTATTTTCTTTGTGTGATTGCAGAGGCGTTGGATGCGGAAACACGACTTTTGATGTGTCGATGCCGACTTCTGAGTCGACTCACGAGACTCTTCGTTGGGATCAAGGGGTCCGAAGACCGTCCGCCGGACTATGACTCTGTTACTAACTCAAATAGCGATGAAACTGAGGTAATTTGTTAAGTCAGTTCACTAATTAAATCAGAATTAGGAATCAAAGTAATAATTTTCACAGGATTTAGCAGCTTTACTCCAAGCGACACCTCAAGAGCTGGGTCGAATCGCAGAACGCAACCCTGCGAAACCCGTTTCCGAGAACGAGACTCTTCCCGTGACATTTGGCGAATTTCTGCAGAGTTTTGATTTGTCCAGTTGCCATGGGGACGTCGAACAGATCCGCTTAAAGACTGGGCTGAGTAACGAGACTCACCAGGGCCTGGCCTCGTTCGTTTTTAGAGCAATTTTCCGCAACGGCTCGGAGGGACAGCGATGTTTTGTAATCTGCTCCGCGAAAGCTTGATGCAGCCCGAGCACTTGGCTTCTCTCGTCATCGTCTACGGGCTTAGTCACCTCGGCCGAGGCTCATTGTCCAGAATGGCACTCTTGTACAAATTGCTCGAAGAGATCACTCGACTTGCCGGTACTTTTTCTCGTCTTCGTCAACAGATTAACTTAAAATATTCCAGAAATGAAACTTTATTCTCTAAATCGGTCGCTTTTTTTGTGACTATTATTTGTATTAGAATTAGTATTATTGTTATTAATATTACTATTTATTTCTTGTTAAGGATCGTGCGTCAAGGCTTCGGATGATTCAGATGAAAGTCCATGGTGGCAAAATATCCGCAATCAGATATCCAAAACGTCGAATATCGAAGCAGCCTATTGCACAGCTCTGGTTTGCCGATCAGTTACCTTCCGCATGGACAAAAGCGCAGCAAATATCGTACAATTTCTCGATTTTAATATTTTCTTTTAATTATAATTGATTTTTTACTTTCTACTCAGGTTACTGAAGATAACAAAAAAACTTTTCCCGAAGAACAATCTATGGAAGACTCATTCGGCGAGTGGGAAGACTATTCCAGCGATTTGGTTCAGTGGAACGTAGTTTTGAAACAACTGGAAGACTTACTGAGCCTGCACGATCTAATTAGCTTCGATCCCAGTCGTTTAAGGGCCCTTCACAGCAGCCGTCTCGATTCTTCTACTGATATCAAGTTATCATCCAGCGATCTGAGCTTCTCGCTATCGTCTATCGTCGAAAGAGGACGCGGTATTTTATCTAAAAAAATCGAATTTGTTTTATTCTAGTGGTTTCTTGTGACAGGCTCGGTTAGCGAATTGATCGCTCGCTGGCTGACTCAGAATCTGCTGGACGTCGACGTTCTGTTCCCTGCTGTGGACACTGCTACTGAGAGCGAGCAGCACAGCAGCATTCCAGAAATCGCTGTGGAAGCTGGACAAAAACCAGATACCGATGAAGAACTAAACCGACTACACAGTAATTTTTTTACTGAGATTTTACGTTACGCAGCATTAACGAATCGCGTGATAGGATTATTCAGCGAAGTCAGAACTTGCCTTCCCCACAGCAGTGAAAGGGACGTGCTACTGCTTAACGTGTCGCTGGAATACGCGGCTCTCTGGAGCAGACATCCCAAATGTTTTTATTTCCTGGAGAAAAGCGTACAGTCGGCTCTTGCGGTTCGCGCTACGTTATTAAGACACGGTAAAATTAAAATTCGATTGTAGTTAGCTGTGTAACGCAATGTTTCCACTTTGAATTTCCCCTTTTTCCCCTCCGTGCTAGAAAACAGGCTGCACCTCCAGATTTATCCCTTTTCCCTTTTCCCTCTTCCCTCATTTCCCCTTTTCAGGGATTTCCCTGCAAAGTGGAAACACTGGTGTGAGGTGGTTTAATTTTTGGAAATTTTAGGCATGTGTCGCTTACTGTGGTCCATGTCGATATCGCCCATATTCCAAGACCTTGCAAAACTGATGGATAAAGCAGGACGACTACCCAGATCTACAGCAGGAAGAAAGTTTCCACTACCCACCAATGACATGGTCGTCCCGTTCCTTTCAATGGCTATCCAGCTTCTGGAAGCACTTGTTTCAGTACGGCTGGTTTTACTTACAAGCTCGTATTACTTCTTTATTAATTATTATTCTTTTTATATTAATAATTAATATATTTATTATCAATTATATTTGATTCATATGCTATTCATTATTAATATTCAGTTTTGACTGTTATAATTGATTTGTTTTCTTACGTAGGCCGGAATGGTTTCGGAGACGCCTCCTCTGGTTCGTTACGACGATCTGTGGACTACTTCTGAAGGGGCCACTCCGGTCCTGGATGTCGCTCTCAGGCAGAGGATCATCAACATTGATTTAACTGTTTTACATATCCAACTGGCACAAGTCCTGCAACTGATATGCGCACTCGCAATCAAGGGAGTCCACGCCTTCGCCCTCTTCGAACAGAGTTTGGTAAGCTTATAATTTTTTTTTTGTTTTCAGTTTAATGAAATATTTTTATTATTTTTTCAGGCGAGGTTTGCACTCTTCCACGAGCTGCACACGCATCCACCTTTACCTTCGCAAGGAGTGGATCCCATGGTTTCGTCCAATCGTCTCCAGTTTTTGACGTTAGTCGTCACGAAAGCTGTAGATATTTTGGTAAATTTACGTATTACACATTATGCGAAATATTACTAAAATATTTTAATAGGACGAGAACCAGACTGAAGCGCTGGATTTCATCGGGCGGGCCATGAAACTCGGTTACGAATGGAGTGTAGACGTCGACAACTTACGGATCCATTTTGTGGTTCTTTTGTACAACACAGGCCGCGATTCATTGGCCAGCGAGGTGAAAAGATCCTCCAATCAAAAATTTATCTTAAAATAGGGTTGTCAGTGAATTTCTTAAAAATGCGAATTTCTGAACGAAATTTTTTTTTCAAGTTAAGCATGTTTTCAGTATGTCCTGTGAATTTTTTTCGGAATTTTCCTGTCGGTAGTTTGGGTACAGGAATTTTTTTCGTGAATTTTTTTCTGAATTTATTTTTGACAGGAAATTCAATTTTTTCCCATTGTAAACGGAAAATTTGGCGTCCGCGGCGGTACAAAACTCTTCAAAACCGTTTTCATAACTTTGTGTAATGCTTTGCGGAATCAGCTGTTATCAGCGCGCGCGCGCCCATATTCAATAATGGCTGCCGAATTTAGTTTTTCAAAATGCACAGGATGGTGGCAAAACGTATGGATTTGAGACACATACCAAAAAAAAGCTAATTTTTTGCTCTATCCGAAAACCTGCGGGGCAACTAGGTTATTTTGACTCCTTCGGGGTGAAAATTGCAAAAATTCGAAAGAATTTTTATTTTTGTAAATTCTCGTCTATTCAATCGCAATTTTCACCCCGAAGGAGTCAAAATAACCTAGTTGCCCCGCAGGTTTTCAGATAGAGCAAAAAATTAGCTTTTTTTTTGGTTTGTGTCTCAAATCCATCCGTTTTGCCAAAATCCTGTGCATTGCTTTCAAAGTTTCGCCATAAGAATGTAATGGGAAAACTTCGGTAAAAGTTTGGGAGCCATTTTAAATACTTGTCCTCCTTCAAAAGAACTAAGAATTTAACCAGCCATACTCAGATCTTTTTACTGCAAAATGCAAAAATTTGCATATTTTTATCTTCATTACTTCACGAGAAAACCCTTGCGGACACGACATCTGTCGGTTTACAATGGAAAGAGATAATTTTGTCTGTCAAAATTCTGCTAAATGGTACTGACATCCCTACTTAAAAAAACAAAACTATTTTTTCTATTGGTGTATTAGATGCTGCCTTCGATCGAGGACCGAGAAAAAGTTGCGTCCGGGCTGCTGAGGATCTGCGGCAGTCGCTTGCAGAAACTGTTCAAACCGGAGGATCGATCCTCACTGTCTCCAGCGTCTGCTACTTGGTTGAACAGCTGCGAACCGAGTCCTCCTCTGATCAGTGAACCGTCGTTTGAAGAAACTAGGCGACTGCTTCTAGAGGTTCTCTATAGACTCAACCCGGCTAGCAAG
The DNA here is from genome assembly GCA_002872375.1 of Eulimnadia texana. Taxonomy (NCBI): domain Eukaryota; kingdom Metazoa; phylum Arthropoda; class Branchiopoda; order Diplostraca; family Limnadiidae; genus Eulimnadia; species Eulimnadia texana. The sequence goes on along the minus strand of NKDA01000001.1, from coordinate 33,768,338 downwards.
GAATATTCCATTGCTAGCGAACTCCAAAAATGCCTGGCTACGCTTTACGAAAACTAATTTTTTCAAATCTTTAATGAAGTCAAGATTCTGTGCTACAACTAAAATGCAAGAAAGATTGTTTTCCGCAAAACGTATTCATCAAGTTCTGCAAAAAACTTGAGCAACACAAACTTTATAAAGCAAGGTATGAGTAGTAAGACTAGATAAGACAATGCTGACTAGATTCAGTTAGTCTTACTTGTCCAGCTGAAAGAGAGTAGCTTCACGCTTTACGAAAATTAATTCTTTTTATTTTGAACCAAGTCAGGATTCTGTGCTACAGCTAAATGGGAAATTCTGCGATACCTTTTGATTTTTGTTTTGATAGTTGCAAAAAAGAAAATTGTTTTCCGCAAAATGTATTCATAAAGTTCTGCTCAAAACTTTTAGCACACGTCTTTAAAAAGCAAGGTATGAGTAGTAAGACTAGATAGGACATTTGCTGACTAGATTTTAGTAATATTTACTTATCCAGCTGAAAGAGAGTAGCTTCAACAGGTTCCATCGGGACGTCTTTGAACGAGACGTAGCCTTCTTTGGCCCCGTTCGAACTGACGAGCACTCGTCCTCCAAAATATATAGAAGACATGTCCACTGTTTCACCAAAAGGGTCTAAATGGGATACCGTGAGGTAGCGATGCCTTCTCGGGTAAAACCTTTCGACGAGAATTGTCGAGTTGGCTACCAGATGCATTTGGTAATTCAAGGTCCTCGACTCTATGGATCCTTCCTTCAGCTTCAGCACCGTGTTCACCTGTAATGGAACTGAGCTGCGGCGGATCTTCATAAAGCTTTGCCAGCGGGACAGCGTCAGATTCATGCAGTTGACGTTGTTGTTTTCAGCGTTCTGCCCGACGGGTTGCCAGGGTAAGGCAGTGGGAGAAGTGAATCCACCGTGAATAGCGCCCGTCCACCTCATGATGGCCAAATTGTGCAAATGCAGCGAACGTTCATCTCTTGTTGAGTTTTCCTCTGCGAGATCCTGAAGACCTATTTCGTCCCCATAAAAGAGATTCATACTGCCGGGAAGACTCGCGAGAAGGAATAGCGCACCCAAGTTCGAGACCTGACAGCCCGACAACCCGCGGCAGAGTTTAGAAGAAACTCTCGGTTCAGCTATTCCCCCATAACTCCACAAGATCCAGGGGCTCTCAACGTTTCTGTCGAGATTCAGCCCCCTGAGAACCTGGTGACGGAGGTCGTGCGGATGTTTCAGGTCGATAACGTGCTCGACGAGATCAAACTGCTTTGCAAGCTTTTCATAAGTTTCCGGGTTCGCTTTATGGTACTCGTTAAGGAACTCTGAATCTGTTATCAAAATCTTGCGTTTCGATCCCGAACTGAATGAGTCGACAACAGTTTTCCACGATGCGACTGTTTTCCAAATGTCTTTATCTCTCGCCAAGTTACGAAGTCCTTTCAAAAAGAAACCGTGTGTTCCTTGAGATGACCAGAATTTTAGTACAGCTGGGACTTCAGACGTGTTAAGGCGATCAGTATTCAAGTCAAGTATCAATGTCATGTTGCGAGATTCTAAAGCGCTGACAAGGTTTTTGAAATCAGCAAGACTACCAATTTGTGGACCTATATTTGTCCAGTTGACAACGTTGAGATAATCTTCAGGATACTGACTAGCTTGGAATATAGAATTCAATCTTATACCATCGACCAGGAGGGTTTTCTGCAAGTAGTCGAGCTTCTGAACAATGCCCTTGATGTCCCCAATACCGTCAGTTCCCGAGTCATAAAACGAGGCGGGGAAGATTTCGTAGAAAACTCTGCCCTGCCACCATTCCCGAGGAGGATCGCACTGCTTGGGCAGTTGCATGATCATTCCGGCTGAGTAACCTAGACATCCCAGCAACACTGAAATGACAGCGACAAGCCCCACAGTGCGAATAACACGCCAGTTCCAATTCACGAAGCCATATTCGGGAAACGAAGAATTTTCCAAAGTCAAGTCCATGTTGATCCGCTTTTCGTTCATTGGTAAGAGAGTGATCTCCTGAAAACCTGACGTGCTCTCTCCGTCAAGATTATCGTCTGCATGGGCAGACAAGGTAAATTTGTGTTTTTAACAGTATATTTTAAATTTAGTACTTGATAGTAAGTTGCTGAGAGTAAGTTGCCCCATCGACCCCTCTACGGTTGGTGTCACACTGCCCGAGTCGAGAAGAGGGGCTGTGGAAACAGAGTCTTCGTCTCTAGCATAGCCTTTTGGGCGAGTCAGGGAATCGGGAAAATCTTCGATTTCTCGTGTTGGTGTGTCGTCATCATCGCTGGTGATGTACAGTTTGGGAATCGTCAGACCACTGACTTTTTGTGCTGCATCTCGCCGGTTCTTGAGCTTCTTCCCAGAGCTCCCGTCTTTTTCCGCCATTGCTCAAGGCTCGACTAGACTTCCGCAAAAAGTTAAATCTTTTAATTTTCGGAAAATACACTCTGATACCAACCTGTAATTCAGTCGGCCACAGTTTATTTTTGTATTATTACTCCCAGGCACAAGTTCGTGTGTTGTCTAAAAATAGTTGAGCCGGGATATCATGTTTTGGCCACTAGTACCTTTTTCTGTGAACAGATGGCGTAGGAGTCGATCTTCTATTTTTTTATTCTACGATCTGTTGTAAATTTTAAGAATCTTGATAGAATGCTCTATATTATTAATTACCCAATTATTCTAGCATTTAATAAGCTGCCCAAAGAACATTACAATAACTTTGAATAAATACAGATATATATTCTTCTTTATATATTTGGAATAAAACCATGTACATTTTACAATGAGATCGAAAAAGAGCTGCCACTTCATATCTTATCAACACACATAGGAAAACGTACAAGCTCACTGAATGCATATACATGGGCATTTGACACATAGTCTTGATGAATGTTTAACAGAACTTTTTGGCAAACACTCAGTAATACAAAATATATTTTAGAGACTAAGAACAGACTTGAGATCAAAATCGTCGACGCTGTGTAAACGGGGTGGGATTTTTTGTGCCGAACTATCGACAAACTACCCCGTTTATATGGACTGCGTGAACTAATGATTAGAATTGTCTGCCTTCACTACTTCAATGACTAGATGGCACTCAAAAGACCACGGGGGGTCGCCCTTCTTTTTAAACAGTACTGGATGTAACAACACTGATTGCAAGTTACCCAAATCTCACTCTCTTAAGTCTAGGGTCTCAAATACAGCAAAAAATTTATCGCAATTTATCAAAAATAGAAACTTCTCAATTACTTCTTATTCTACAATCAACTGGACGTATACCTGAAATTACACGAAAAAATATTTTTTTTACAAGTTTGCGAATCCAGATGATTATAAAAATTCGGCCTTTGGAATAACTACTATTTGCGCACCCTTTGATCAAGTGGTTCATGAATTTCTCTCTATTTCCAGTACATAATGAATCAGTAGCGTTTCATTAGAGACTCTCTATAAACAATTAATGGAGGCGAACCCCGCAATTGACTCGAAATGCAAGACTAGAATAGGTTGACCACAATGACTAGATTCAAAATAGACTAAACCCTAATAGTATAACTTAGTTAATTGCTGTATGCTCCTTTGGATTTTGCAATTAAAATATTGCATATATGCTTAGACTCGAGATATGTAGCAGAGCTACGAACGCTCAGAGAGACGGTCTTATTTTTAAGTGGCGGCTCGGACTTGCGGCGCCTGGATTAACCTTAATGGCGAAGTTTGCTGTGAAGAATCCTGTGACGAAGTAGCTGGCGAAACGGACCTCAAATGTTCTGATGAGGTGAAAGAATAGCCGGTGACCGGATTTGTTGGATAGTTACAGGCATTTTGCAAATTTCCTTTTGCAAAATTCAGCAGATGCCGTGCTAAAAGTACAGTATCGCTGGTCTTGTCTTTGTTATTGTTATTGTTGATTAGCGATAAACCGGATCTGCTGCTTGATTGGTTTTCAGCTTTACTCTGGGCTGCTCCTGAAGCGGAAGAGTTCTTGGGATTACTGCCCTGCTGTCTGGGCTTGTGCCAGCGGCGGTGAGATGCAAGGTTTGCTGGACAGTTGAAAACCTTGTCGCATTCGGGGCACCGGTATTCGACGTGAACGATGCGGGGACATCGATGCTGCGCCAGACCAAAGGCGTCCTCGTAAAGCACTCGACAGAGGCGGCAGACGTAGTCACCGATTCGATTTTCGATTTTGGCTAATTCCGCCCTGGCCTCTTCGGTAACTTCAACTAAGTTGAAGGCTGGGTCGATGTCTCCTGGGCAGACGACCATTCCGTCCTCCATCTCCGAGGCATCTTTAATGATTGTTCCTGACACGGGCGAGATGAGTTCGTCATCGAATGATAGCTTGCGAGCAGCTTTCTGCCTTTTCGAGGACCCACAAGCTCTGGACTTTTTGTTCGACAAGACTTCAACTTTGGAGTCATTGGGCCGTTTTTTTGCTTCAGATGAGGGTGTGCAGGTTACTGAGGATTGTGTAGATTTTTTAGAACCCGTACTGGGTGCTGTGTGACTTGTGGCAGATTCCCGATTTACCGGTGAAGATAATTGCCCATGACTCGACTTGACAGAAAGATCGAGACCGTCGCTATATGTTTCGGGGAAGGTGTCGGTACAGGTACAGGGCTGACAGGTGAAGCTGTCTGAGAGATGACTGGAGGCATGAGGAGGGACGCATAGTGCGGGTAAAAATGGAAACTGCTGGCAAAAGGCAGTGTGGGATAGAGGTTCGCACCTGGTGCAGTTAGGAAAGGTAGACGCTGGTGGTACCACCGTAAAGCTGCCTCCAGAGATACGACTTCCGTACCGGATGTCACTACATCAGGTGTTGGCGAGGAATCCTCGCAAGAGCTTCGGACGTCTGCTGGTTTAGGTTTCGCGTCGATTTTACAGTCGTCTGCTATTGCGGGACGCCATACTGGTGCACTTAAGATTTTACCTTCCCTACGAAGTTGATCTCGCGCTGCTGAAAGCTGTACACTGCTGCTCTTCCTTGTTAGGTCCAAAGGATCATTGCGCTCTTCGCTATCCTGACGCTTGACTAGAAAACCACGGGGCATTTTTTGTTGACTAGAAAACGACTAGTTGTTACACGCTGACTTGGTTAAACGACGAGAAAATTTGACTAGAATTCGCTTTGCAAAACTGACTAGAACGTTCGGTAGAGTGGTGCAATGTTGCGAAGGTAGAAACTTTATAAAGTTAAAAGTCACCTAAATAAAGTACAAGTTAGAACCGGGAAAACAATTGTTTGAAAAACTAGTGCGACTTACCCATCACATTGTAAGGATCTCTTGCTGACTGCCGTGGCTGGGAGCAGACTGAGCGCTTGGCTGCTGAACCCTCGCTGTTTATGGATGTCCCCCAGCTGCACGTCAAAGGTGTGCTGTTCCCTTGTTATGTTGGTGATTAGCTCCCGGGCAGGTTCGCTCAACCCCAACCATGTCAGAGAGGATGACATGTCCGTGGAAGAGAATGGGGAGGGGCCACCGCTTCAAACGCGTAGTCTTGGAGAATGTACACGCCCTTGCCTCTTCAACCTTATTGGTTGTCTTTTAGGATCCAATGGCACCACACTTTACGTTAGACAACTTTTACGGTTAACTGTACAGAACTAAAAGTTATAATTAAAATCCTTGCTAGTGAAACAAAATGGAAGTCTGAGGTTATTTTACTAGGGCCTTTTTGAAACTTAAGATTTATAGAACTTAAATAGGATTCTGTCTGAACTTGAGTGATTTCTAGTACTTAAACCGGAATAGAATCCGATGTATGATTTTGTTACTCGTTTGCTTTTATTTTCGACAGCTTCCAGCGCTGCGGTAAAGAGGAGAGAAGAAAAAGGACGCATACGCGTGTCTGAAACTACGGTGGCACGTGCTTTTGGGTGGGATATGTACACACATCAGGGTACAGAGGAGGGAGAGATTGGAGGGATCGAGGAGAAAAAAAAATCAAAAGTTGCCTGAATGTAAAGGACTGGCTGTACTCTGTTGATGGCAACAGGAGCGCGGCTATTGTGAGGCTTCGCTAAAGACCGAGAAAGAGGCAGATGTTGTTCTGTCATGTGTGCAACTGTGGGCTATTCTTTTCATTCTCTTTCAGGCGCAATGTAAAAGATGAGGGAGCAGGGGAAGGCCAGAAGGGGACCGCGGGGAGGAAGGGGGTACTTCACGGGGATGAAGGGTCTGGGTCACGTGCCCCTGCAACCCTCAATTTCCTCGTTTGAAAGCCCGCAACAACATTTTCCCCTGGTGTTGCCCCAGAGGGGTTTCATGCAGAGGAGGGAGTGGAGCAGGGTGAATACTTTCGCTTTTGGTTTTGACATGCAGCTGCTGTTGCTATCGCCATTTTATCACATGCGGGAATGGGGGGCTGGGGATCAGGGGGAGGTTGGAGAGTTTAGAGTTCAGCTATTGGAGAATCTATCAAAACAGACGTTGAAATTCTCGGCCCCTTCTTCAAGTTTTACCGCCAAGGATTTGTCCTGAAGATCTTGAAAGACCCAATCACCTATCGTGGGAACTGTCTTGAAGTTTTTCTATTCGTCCAGTTCTGGAAGTATGCAGGATCCAATCCTTAAAGAGCTACACTCGGCAGTCTGTAGACGAATTGGCAATTGTACAACATGTACTTGAATGTGCATTGGACCAATGTTTTCCAAATGATAACTGCACAAGTTAATTTATTAATTAAATCAATTAATTTATTATTCTACACTCCATGAAATCATATTGCATATGTCACATAATTTCCGCACAACGTGATACAATTGAATTCTATTATAGATTATAAAATATTGTGTGCTGCGGGATGATGTTGGATGTATTGTTGAATGGCTGCAGTTACCGTGACCATCTGCGTTCAGCATCCGTCACCCCCGCATAACCGTTACACAAAATAGCGACGCTTTGGATCACTGGCAAACGGCAACGGAATTTTGCAGCTGCATCCATGACTCGTTCATCTAGTGCTGTAATCTTCCACCCCCTACTCTAATTCACTTTCAAAAACTAACGGAATCCGTTACGGCCCAAATGTTCGCCAAAGCAACCCATTTCGTATTCGTCGGCCAGATCTGCTGGGAGACCTAATGAAAGTTTGGTCAAACTTATCACAGTTTCAAACTGCAGCTACTTTACTTTTTCACTGAGTTAAGATTGATGTGCTTTTAATTTTGTATCCAAGTGTCTTGACCAGCTTCTCTGACAACGGTCCTCCGCATCCAGCAAGTCTAGTATTAATAGCAGGTATCCTAAACTGACCAGGAGCCCAATAACCTACGAAAGTTTTACTTTTGCTGAGAAAAACAAGTTTTTCTAGATTGTTTTGAAGGGAATCTGGGATCTAATGGAACTTGTGTTGAGTATTTTCCACTGTACATCTGCTTAGCGCCACGGTATAATGAAACCATGTGCGTGCGTAGTGTTGAATGAAGATTATGAAAAGGGTGTAGGGAGAGAGTAACGTTAGAGGGTTGAATTCCAGCACCTGCCTCTGACCCAACTTCCGAAATCCTACACACAGTTCCGCAGGAAAACCAAAATCCTCCATGACAATGTACCTGGATGAACCCGTATATATTGTTTATCTGTTGAGTCATCAGCATGTATGGATTCCTTCTCCATTCAACGCATTTAAATCATGTTTCCCTGAGCCGGAAATCCAGCTCATAGTTTCACATAACCACTGAACTAGTAGGGAATACTTAGCCAGTATAACAAAATGCAACTTAAATGTACATCCCGAACTGTATTATTTTGATTTGTAATAGGTTTTCACCATTTGACATAGTACTCATTTGTTGGGAGCTTTATTGCATTTTATCACCCGGGTAACACTATAGCTGCATTTATGCATGTTTGCTACCCGATAGCAACACATATTGAGGCAGTACGTCCGATGTGTCCCTTTCACGGCTGTAATCTAAGTAATTAGTATTTATTATCCCATATTGGCTTTATACATTTCACAACACTTTCAAAAAAAAGTGTAATGTGTCGGACATGATCTCTGATTTCTAGTCTTCAGTTTTGTCAAGCATTGGTATACAGAACATTTCACGTAAAAAATAAATATAATGAAGCAACAGTAAATAGTCTTTAGCGTGGGTTAATAATGGACATTAATACATGGCTAATGGGCACCAATATGGCGTCGGCGTCGCGACGCGTCAGCTTACCACTATCGAATGTTATCTGCACACCTGGATGCCGTTATCACAAAGCCGTACTTTTCCCTGTAACAGCCTCCATGTAATGTGTAACCTTAGACATTCTATTTTTCACCCCCTCCCCCACAAAATGTCGAATCCTCTTATTTCGCCTATTCAATTACTTGGTGATGATTAAACTTAAACGTTCCTTACCCAAGTCTCTGCACATGAAAGAAAAAAACCTCTGATGATTTACAGCGGATTCGAACTAAACGACTGATAGATGATACTGCATGTAGCAGAGGCTTTTCTGTGTTTTGATGATGAGGAAACCCAATATGATGGACACGAGGCAAGAAAAGAACCTTACAAAGGCCGGTTGCTTATGGTCTGACAGGCAAGTGTACACAAGGGAACGGTAATTCTACGACACCACGGGTGTGTGCACCAATTTAGCCACCTTGTGCTGTCAAGGATTGTATGACACGCCTCGACCCCAACGGAGATCGCTCTGCCTTCAAATCCCTCATTTTCGTCGGCGCGCACACAAGTCGCTCGTGCCCGCCATCGAAAAGTTTTGCCATTAATCCCGCAGTGCCCTGGTAATACCACAAATTGATCATTTAGGAAATAAGTTTCTCAGCTTTCGCGCAACAAAGATTCAGTGCAGCTGCAAATCGATTATTTCCTCCACAGTCACAATGCAAAACCTAATAGCTTGGTGACTTCAGACACTCAAATAACAAAACCGAGATTCTAACTTCTTTTGCACTGAAAGATGATGGAAGTGCTGGGAAAGGTGATTAAGGGAGTCCATATATCATTATGAAAAGAGAGCAAACCGTAGGTCCCATCTTTCCCTAGTGGTCTACTAAGTGGACACCGTCACTGTCACACTATCCTGTGAGATTAACTACCGTTAACAGCAGCTAAGCTTCCCTTTATATTGTTTTATAACAGATTTCCATAGGCTTTTATTGGTTTTAAAAACAACAAAGAAGAGGAGGAAAGTGGCTTGAAGATCGTTTGAATGCGCAACAGTTGGAGACAGTCGTCCGGGTGGAAAGACAATCGACAAGTTGCCAACTTTTGAGCACTGAATTTCTTCCCTGTTGCTCTGTCGTCTAACCGATAGACTGTACAGATTGAGTGGCTTAATTCCTTTGTTTGCTCTTTCATGCAAGAATCAAACAGCAGCATCACCAGTCTGCCATTTATATGGAAACTCCCGCCAAGCGTAAAATGCTTCTCAATCTTTTCGTCTTCGTCAAAAATATCAACAATTCTGTGCAATAGCAACAACCAATAGATCGATACATATCACACTTTTCACACACCTATGTTGTTATCATGTTATCACGTATCATGTACTGTTGTATTTGACTGGGGGTGCGGGGGGGGGGGGGGGCTTTACAGCAATGCTGTGGCACGAATAGGCTGCAATATTGTGGGTAATTGGGTGCCTTAGCCCGGGTAGAGTTGCAAGGCGAATAGGAATGTTACTAATTGAAGTGTTACTCGAAAGCCAAGACTATGAACCCCCCCACCCCCCATCCACCTCCCTTCTCGTCACCCTTCTTACCTTTCTCTCTTCTCACCCACCTTCCCTGCCCCTTGAAGACCACGAGGAGGGGAACCGCAGTGAAGGATGCCACAGGTACATGAGGTATTCCGTCACTCAAAATTTTTGACGGTTTTCCGTAAGACAGTGCAGGAAATTAGTTCAGCTGAATGCAGAATACGAAATTATACTTGTACTCTTGTAACAAAAGTACTATTCTACATATTATACGAATATATTTTGTACTATTACTCATGATATAATTCGTAATGGAGAACAAGAAGAAAAAAAGAAAAACGTGCACGCGTTCCATAAGCCGCTATATAATAAAGCAGATTGCTTGGCGCCCAGATACATTCAGCTTGACTGAATTCCCTCATTTAGTAGTTTGCCGGTAAAACGAAATCCGTCAATAACACTTACAAAACCCCAAACAACACGTTGCTTATATTAACTCGAAGTATTTTTAATTAAAGATATCATTTATCGACTATGGAGTATATTAATCAAAGTGAGATGCGATGCTCTCGTATCATAAAGGGTTTAAGGATCTCATTTGGGATTACTGTTGCAGATGCAAAAGGCTGATCAAAGGTTTCCCATGCTTTTTCTTTTCCCCGCAAGAAAGAAGTACAGAGCAAAAGTATATAATCTGATCTTTGTGTTACACTTGTTGCGCTGCCGCCACAAAGGACTTCATTGAGCGAAAGCTTTAGCCCCGTAAGCCTAATTGGAAATCGCCAAATCGTATATGAATTCTATTATGGTAAACTAATAGGAAAAAAATGCTATTACAATAGTTTAAGTACCTGGGGGCCACGTGTAGGGAATCCTTACCTTTCTCATGTCTTCTGATCATTGTATTATATTGTAACTAACTATAATTATAAAATTGTTATCGCAGTCTGTTTAACGCTGTTTACGCCATATGGAAAACTTTACCTTTACGGTAAATTACGATCCTTTCTGTGGATAAGATAAAAAGCTTACCTGTATACATCGATAGTTTGTAGTTAATAGCAACGGTGTTATAGATAGACCTGTTAATAGTTTGAACTACTACGCTTAGATCATCGCTAATATAATACTGACTGGTTAACGATGAATATTTTAGAAGCAAACTAGAAATATGACAAAAGAAAAGTATTCGGTATATTAGATCTCGCGTTTCTTTATACACATTACTCTAAACAAGTGATCAATACGGATATGAAATGAAATACATGAAAAAACTTGAATATTTTTGTAAAAATAAAGTTATGCGGTTGCTGGGGGTTGCAGTTTATGACTGGGCAAAGGAACGATTAAGGATTTCAGAGCAGGACTGCTTCCAATGGCACGGAACACAGCCAGAATAGTATCAGAATCGAAGGGACAGCTCGGGAAGGTCTTGGTGCACGTCTCCGAGTTCTTGGCTGTGGATCCGACGTAAGCGGCGTACTGGAACACTCCGCGACCCTTAGCTGATTTCTGGCCGTCCACAGTCAAAGGTATCGGCTTCCCACTATAAATATTCATTTCAGTAGCAGTAGGGTGGTTGGAGAATGTTGTGGAGGTATTAAAATTACGTGAACATGGATCGGAGGAGGATTTCTTCGGGCTGCAGTTGTGCGGGATCTCGTCGGTGCAGCTCGCAGACGAGACGGCTTCCACAACCGAACTTGTCCGCCTGAACGGCTTTGTCCAGATAAGTGTCCACGTCCTTTTCACGATCCTTTTCCGTGTACTCGAGGAAAGCAAAGTCCACCGTATCGACCGATTCCTTGGCTTCTTTATTGTCCGCCGTCTCCGCAATCTGTGTAGTTAAGTGCGAAATTATCATCACCTCTCTTCCTCTAACACTTTCTACCATCGAATACTTCTAAAATTAAACTACTGTCATAACATTCCGACACACCAAACGTGTTTATTAATACTTGTCTGTCATAGTAAGACCGTCATCAATGGTTTACAACTTACCACGGTTTCTAGGGGTTCCTCGGCTGGAAGTGCGGCGCTGCGGACTCCGGCGCTGAGCATCACGCAACTCAAGGCACAAATTAGAAAAACCTTCATCTTTTTATCCTATAAAATGAATTTTTAAAAAACGTGAAAATTCGTTCAATAAATGTCAAAGAACCTAAAAACAGCTAAAAAAAAAAGGTAATACAAATCGTACACACACTAAGAATCTACTGTGAACAGAAGAAAAAAAAAGTACCGGATAAATGAAAACACTCGTTCAAGGAAGATGGAAAACTGGAAGGCAACTGGGGGAAGGCGTGCTTTTATAGCGCCTGGCCATCGGCTGCTGGAGTTTTCACTCCATCAAGGTTGGCTTCGTAAAAGTCCATGCCAGCACTAAGCACCGAAAGCAAGGCACAATCGCAGCCTTGTCGTCATCAACCCTAAAGAGAAAGTTTCATAGTCTCGGAGCTTTCAGAAAAGTCATAGAAAACATTCAACGTCCATTGAAATACTTAGTTATGTAATATTTACAGCTATAACGAATATTCAGTAATTAAATACCTTTATTTGTTTAATATACGATGTACTATAAAATCGCTCTGATTGTTAATTTGAATTCAATTCGTTCTAGTTTAATAGCGAGTTCTGTACACATTTTGTGGGAAAGCGATTTGTGGTAGTTTACTATTTGGAGATTAAGTTGGGATCAGGTGAGAGTGAAAACATTTCGTGCTCTCATTTTCAAACAGGTTTACATTAATTTCATTTACTCTCACTTTCGGCAACAGGAAATTCGTTGTAGTTTCGATTTACTGCTGCGCGCTTTATGGACCGTAAGTCGACAAATTTCCCGTTTTCCCTGCAACCAAAGCTATTGAATTATCTATGAAATACTAACTTTGTGTAAAATGTTAGGCTTAACAGTACACAGTAATCCAAATTTATGAACAATAGAATAATGCTAAGTTATTTCCAGTTGAGATGAGTCCTTGACCTACTCCGCCAGAGACAAAGATCAACACGAGAAATGCCCGCAGATGCTTTTCTCCCAGGGCTTGGTCTTCTCCCAAAGTAGTGTGCTAAAGATTCTTCTAGGTTTTGTGAAGAATCCTGAGGAATCCTCGAAAACAACTGTGACCAACTAAGGATATCTCAAGACATCTGAGGATTCTTGACAACACCTGAGGACTTACCAGAAGATTCTTCAAGATTCCAACGTTTCCAGAGGTTTTCTTGAAACTTTCTTCAAGTTTTGAATACATCTGTGAACTACAGTTATTCATTATATGCTTGTGATACGTTATCACCATCATATAATCAACGCATTATCGCCTGTTAGACTTTATCTGTTGAATCCAAGAGAGCTTCGGGAACAAAGCATGACAGTATCAAACCAACGAGAGAAAAAACAGCGTAATGATAATTTTCATAACATGTGAGATTTGTGAAAAGTATCAAGTCACTGAATACTTTTTTTTCTTAGTCAACAGCAAAATTCACTTGCGGTTCATGGGAGTTTAAAGTTCTACTCCATGGGAAAGTGAAAGTTTTCTCTGTAGCATCGTTTAGGAAATAAACCGCAGTATAATTTCTACTTGCTGCAAATTCTACATGTAACAATCTCCTCTGAAAAATAAAGCATTAAATTACACCGACTAAAAAAAATTATCTTGATATGCTAAAATGGATAGAAAATTTAAGGACAAGTCTGGAATCATGGTTTTACAGCTTACGCATCCCGTAATATAACATTTTACTGTATTTCCTAGATCTAATAAGATTTTTTTAGTTCGTTTCAAATTAATTTTATTATTTCTGGAAAAAATTACTCGGATTGCTTTAGTTCTCTAAGTACTTGCTAGATGGTAATATTTCAATACGTAGTTCTAAAAGTGACTGCTACGAGCGCTAATTTCAGTATAACAACAGGTTTGTTATTGTTTGAAAATCCGTAATGTTTACTGAATTTCTAGCAAGTCCATCATTTTTCTATTTTTAAATGGCCATACACTCTTAATAAGTTATATAGTAATAAGTTATATAATAATATTAATACTTTATATTAGTTTAATGATTTTCAAAATTAGTTGAATGTGTAGAACCGTGTGTTGATGTCAACTTCTATGGACTTTTTAACTCGGTCAAACTGAACTTTGGCCAGACGTCGTTCAATGTCAACACATAAAAATGTTCAGTTGAGGCTTTGAAATCTTGTAATAATACTTAGAACAAATTTGTCACTTTTAGTTCACTTGCATTTGATAACCAAATTGACTCGATCATATTACTAGATTTCATGACGCTCCATGTTCTGGTTTACACAAGCTGATCAGATTTTTCAAAACGATACAGGTTTATGCGCACTCTTTAAGTCGCTCTCCTAGATTTTGAGTAGGACCATACAATAATGGCAGAACCTGACCTTTACATCCTCTCGGTTGGCCTCGCGTGCTGTGATATCGTCGTACACATGGATGGGTTCCCCTCGGAAGATACAGATCAGCGGTAAGACATGCTTCCATTTCTCGGTTCTCTTATTTTACAGTTCTGCTTGCGAAGTGTTCGGCAGATCACTAACCGAAAAGGAGGAAATGCAGCCAACACGAGTTCAGTTTTAGCACAACTGGGCGCTCGTTCAGAGTTCTTGGGTGTGATGGCACGCAGCTCCCAGCTCAAGTTCCTAACGGATGATTTTGCACATCATGGGGTCAAGACAGACCTCTGTCCAGTTGTCCCGAAAACAGAGTTTCCGGTCTCAGTCGTCATGCTCAACTCGCAGAACGGGTCCAGGACGATCCTTCATGACTCCAAAGATCTCCCCGAGCTGGACGTGTACAACTTTTATCGCCTTGAACTCCAGAAGTATTGCTGGATACATTTCGAGGTTGACTCTTCTGCACAATTATATTTACTACATATTTGAAAATTCAAATTTTTGTTTAACTTTCTATAGGGTCGCTCCAGAAACATTAATAACATCAAGGATATGATCAAACACGTGAGGGAAAATGCTCCGCAGATGTCTCTTTCCGTGGAGCTGGAGAAACCGCGAGAGGAGATTAACGAGCTGCTCGATCTGGGTGACGTTACCTTTGTCTCGAAAGAGTATGCTCAGTTCTGGAAATATGGTGATATGGAGAGTGCTGTCCGAGGTTTTGCTGAACGAATCAAGCCAGGGTATGTATTTGCATTACAATTACAATTGCCACAAAGTGTTTACGGCATGTATTCTGCAGGGGGACAGTTGTTTGTGCCTGGGGCTCGAAGGGAGCTGCAGCTTTCCGCAACGTCGGAGGAGGCCAGTACGCAACTAGTCCAGCGTTTCCTCCTGCTGCGGTGATCGATACCCTGGGAGCGGGTGATACTTTTAACGGGGCCTTTATTTTTGCCCAGACGCGGGGCTTGGACCTGAGCCAAAGTGTTCGGTTGGCCTGCAAAGTGGCTGGCTGCAAAGTCGGACAGCAAGGATTCAAGAACTTGCACCGAGCTCTGTGAACGCGGTCTGCTTTCTATCTACGGGTTTTACTGTTTCACGTTCCTGTAATATTTTCTGTGTTACTCTTCCACCTGTTCGAAAAGATTTTATTGAACCGTTGAAATAAATGGCTGCGAAGATGCAATCCGTATCTCGATTTTGCTAATCAAATTATTTTTAAAAAAACCTTTATTCATCATTTTACGAAAAAAATCTCTAGAAATACATTTTAAAAAATTCTTATACGAAATCAAAATATATTTTTTTTTTGTATGTAGGTTCACTTCTGTTGTAAATCTGCTCTAGGGACGAAAGGGTTTCAGTATCTGGTTCGTCTCGTAATCGTTGACTGCCTTGTTGCAGTCGTAGTTGTACCAGTGATCGCAGACCAGAGTGCGCTGATTGAAAATCGTTCCAGTCCCGCAGAGACTTGAGTATCGCCGCCCGTCCGGTAGGCAAACGTGATACATCTGTCCCCAAGAAATTGATTACCTTCTATCTTATTCCTTAAACACCGTAACAAGTACCTGGCAATTTGTGTAGACATCAGCGTAGAATCCAGGGTACTTGTCCGCGCAGGAAAACCCAGCAAAACCACTGTAAATGGAATTGCTCCCTGTTCCCGAGTCCACTGGAGCTACGGATTCCAAGCCAGGACCTATTATTCATAATCAAAAATGTAATCGAAAAATATATCTTTTCTCGTGAATTACTTGGAAACTGTCTGTTGCGATTGCGGTCCGGCACGAAACTGGAAGATTGCTGTCCCATAACAGAAGCGACAAGGACTCCTAAAAAATCAGGATTACAATTAGAAAATACTCTTCTACGTTATTTTATTAAGACTGGTCAATTAAAGAGTCAACCAATATTTACCTATAAACGCAGTTACGAAAAAGTAATTCATTTTTCTGCTTAGTTCCGTTGTGTGTCGAGGATTTCTCTGAAGTTCTCTTGTCAGAAGTTTGGCTTTTTATATGGAAAAGCATCTCCTCGGTTTCACTTTTTCAATATGGAACAACAAATGAAAGTTTTGCGATTTTGGAGAAATATATTTCGATTTCCAGGAATCAAGAATAGTCCATTAAATGGAGTAAGAAAAGAAGCAAAGAAACTGAAGTATCCGTTGTAGTTTCAATTGTAGAAGCGTCCGGTACCCTTGGTATTGTTGCTTTTGTATACAATGGAGAAATCCTGTATGCTTTATATTTCTTCATTATTTACAGTAGGGAAACACATATTGGTAGAACTAGGTTTTTAGGGTTATACCAGATTTGATGACGAGAAGTTCCCAAAATTTCGGGTTCGAAAATCCCGCGCACCAATTTTTAACCGAACAATTCTCTAGCATTACGTTTGTATCTTTTAATACAATCAATCATTCTAGTTGTAATAATATTTTGTTCTGAATAACGTGCATATAAATAAAATTGCGACATTTAGTAGAATAAATGGTAATAAACTCTTCGTTTATAGTTTGCCATAGTAATAATATATTTAGACCGAAATACTAAGGAAATGTGTATTCATAACATTTATTTTAGCTGCAATTTTGTTGTTGTTGTATAAAACAATGATAATAAACGTAATTATACACAGAGCCGCCCAGAGGTTTCGCGAGGCCCGGGGCAATAGTCAAACAGGGGCCCCCCATTAGCACGTAGCAAGATAAACTGTAGCACCAGAACAGGGGCCCCTAGAATGCTGGGGCCCCGGGCAGATTGCCCCTTTTGTCCCCCCCCCCCCCGGCCGGCATTGATTATACATAAATTACAATTACCTTAAATATACTTCTTTATTACAGCGCTAGGTGGCTAGCCGAGTAACGCTATCGCTTCCACTTCGAAGGAAAATTATTTTAAAAAGGGAAAACTGGGCCTCAAAAGGGAAAAGAAAGGGAAATGAGGGTTGAAGTCAGTGCTTCCACCTATAGTTTTCCATTTTCCCTTAAAGGCGATACGGTTTTCCCTTTTTTCCCCCCTTGCCTTGCAGATATCAAGTATCCTTTTCCCCTCCATCTAGGACACCAGTCTAACTTCTATGTTATTTTCCTCTAATTTCTCCTTTCTGATCTGAGACCCAGTTTTCCATTTTTAAGGGAAATTCCCCGCAAAGTGGAAGCACTGATTGAAGTATACCTTGGAGGGGAAAGGATACTTAATATCTACAAGGGAAGGGGAACAAGGGAAAACGGCGCCCTCTTTAAAGGAAAACGGAAAACTAAAAGTGGAAGCACTGAAGATGATCAAAGTCGCTGTTGCATCTCGTTTGGTACCAGTGTTTCCAGACAGTGTAATTACACTTTTTTAGTGTAATTTAGGAGCCAAAGTGTAGAAGTGTAACTGGACAGCAAAACTCCGCTTTTTAGTGTAATTCCGTGAAAAGAAATTTCGTACTAGAAAATCGTTGTTTATGGAACTTTTTGACTACGTTCATTAAGAATTCTACAAAAAAAGCCTTTGTGCGCAATAAAGTGGTTTAATTTTGAAACCCCATGGGATTTGCGAACAAAATTGACTACAAGTGCGCCATCTTCTAAAAAAACAAAGAACTACAAAATATTCCGATAATTTTGGCTTTCTTCAAATCGAAAATGGTGAAAGTAAATAATTACAACTTAAATTGTTTAGGAAAATATGAACTTTAAACAAGAAGATTTCCGAAAAATTTTGATTTAGGGTAATTTGAGAGAAAAAAGTGTAATTCTTCGCTCATGCCAGTGAGCCGTCCACGTCTGGCAACACCAAGGCCTCCATTAAGGCCGTACAGGAGACCGTCGTCCTGCTCTCCGTCGTTTGATTTTTTATAAGAATTAATTTTGATCTATTACAGAAAATTTTGCGCAGTGCAGGTTAGCAAATCCATCAGATCTTTTTGTTTCTTTTAGTTCACGTCCAAGTAATCCAGAAACGTAGGATGATGAGGTCAGGCCACATGGCCTCATCATTGTCTTGTCTACTTGCCTAGTCTCAAGGAACCACTGAAAGTTCGTATCTAAGATGTTATTTGGAAGAAATTAAAACATTCAAGGAGTCAAAGCAGACTACTAAATCCTTGTTTACATTGCAGACAGACATATGGGCAAGCTCTGTGGTTCTCCAACTTCGTAGCCACAGTTGTCTGGAAACTCGTAGACCTGGGCTTGTACTGCCGACCAAGCACTCCAAAATGACAAGGAAACTAACTTCGAGAGTACAGCGAAACGGAAATATGAGGGTCCGTGTGTAAACTGTTTAAAAGAGAAGTTAAAACATTTGAGAAGTCAAAGCAGGCTACTATTCTTGTTAACATTGCAAACAGACACACGGGCAAGCTCTCTCGTTCTCCATCTTCGTAGCCACAGTTGTCTGGAAACTCGTAGACTTGGGCTTGTACTACAGACCAACTATAAATCAATATATATTTTTATAAATAAAAACTATAAATCGACAAGGAAACTAACTACGAGATTACAGCGAGACTCCAAACGAGTTCCTATAGGGTGTCGAGTTAACAGGGAAGTCTCTGTTCTGTTCCGTTGAATTCAATTCCCGTCAACGCCCCAGGTAAAAATATTTACAGTAGGTATTACAGTAACTATAGCACTGTTGTTATGGTTAAATTTGGCACAACCAATTTATTTACGATCCGACCACAGTACATAATTAACAAAGGGGTGCACGAACTAACACTCTGCTGCTCTACGTTTCCTAATTTAGTTAGATAAGTCAGCCCTTTGTTCTCACGGTCTTCTCCACTTCTCTGTACTCTGGCCACTGCCTGGTTCGGGGCACTGAGATCCCTTATTATTGTAACCAGATCGGCATATCGCTGTCCGCAGTGACAAAATGTTCCCAGGGGATTAAGCCCCGGAAAACTTCAATCAAAGTATCTTGAAAGGTCTGATTGAGCCATCTTGTTTGCAAGCTAGCGATGCACCGATCTGGTGTCGCCGTGGGAATCCGGACTCCGTGCCCACATGAAATAATGTGAGGATAAAGTCCTCACACTGTCAGGTGGGGCGAGTTCGGCATAGTTTTGACGTATTATCCTCAATTGCTCGAATACAGGATACCAAATATTTTTCTATTGAGCAGATCTTGACAACGAGATTTTTTCCTATTGATTCGTATAAGAATTGACTGAAGTAGAATATCGTTGTATTTTATAACGAATTTTGAAACTAGTTTTTATGAATTAGACCCCGTTTGGAAGTTATTTGCCAGGGTTCTTGCAGGTTCTCATTCAATATCTCCCCCAGGGTTTTGTTGAGGACTTCGCGTACTTCCTTCCTCCGTCATGTCCTGTCGTGGCAGCCGGTTTGTCCCTCTTTCTCCGTATTTACCGGGAAAAAACCCACAAGCACGAAATCCGGCAGTAAGTTTTGCGCTTGGGAACGCATCGGAGACCCGCTTTAGGAGTGGAGGGAAGTGTTCTTTCGGTAAGCTACCCTTGGAGCGACTCGACTTTCCTCATTCCAGCAGCATTTCCCTCCACTTTCTCTTCACGGGACCGAAAACAGCAACATCCAAGGGTTGCAGAATGTTCGTAGCATTTGCAACCAACGTAGTAAAAACGAAGTCCCGCTGTTCGCAATATATTATTAGAAAAAGTATGCTTTCAAGTCATCTCCGACATGTTTTTTTTACCTGGTGGCAGCTTCTCGGTAAAGGGAATAGCTACCTAAACAAATGTTAACCATTCAACTAATGTTCATTATCCAGCCGCGTATAGGTACTTTTCCCCAAAAATTTTCCCTTGAGAAAAAAAAAGTTTCAAACAACTCAGCATAGAACCAGCCGAACTTCAAGCTCGCCCAAATAAGCGTACCACGAGGGCCTTCAGACCAGGGGCGTCATTTCAGATTGAAACCTGGAGTGGCAAACCATGAAATCCTCTATGCTGCTCTTTACGTGGATTAGTAACATCGCTTAGTCTTACTCGTTGATTACTACTTGAACTCTGAGTCGTACCTATGTGCCAGTTTATACGCTGGGCGTAAAAAGTGTTTCTGAAGCTTCCAGGAATCAGATTCATTATCGGGGGTTACTCGGACACTTCCTTGATTTAAGCGAGGTGAAACTTTTTGGAAGCACTTCTGAGTTGTAAAATTTGGCGACTAGGGTAGATCACCGATCTTCCGTCAACCTTCGTGGATCTTAAATAATTCTTTACGGCACAGGGATGAGAAAAAAGACTAACTCTCTTGATGGTGGTGCCATTAAGGTGCACAGCAAGCCGTCGATTCCAAATATTAAAAAATTCAGGCAAGTTCTACTGCAGGTGAAATCATTGCATATGAGGGGAATGAATTGCAAAATGGGGGATTCTCGCATTATTTGCCATAATGTAGGAGGCACTTTGTGGAATAACAACAAATTTGTCCAGTTCAACGACTTTGATGAATCCAAAAGAAAAAAAACTTTGGGACAAAGAAAACTGTACGGTCAATCGGGTCAAAAAGCTCCATGTCGTCGTACAGGCGCATTGATTTATTCTATTGGTCTTTTGGAACTCTATGGGTTTAATTATTAGTACATCAATAAGCTCATCGTCTTCAAGTTGTAGTTTTTAGGCGGGTATCGGTATCTCTGGGTCTAGATGAAACTCTCTTCAACCTTCTGGATGGGGTAGCGCTATGGCCAGTTTTCGCCTATCCTTCTTTATTATGTACTTCCTGCGAAACGTCTTGGAGGATTCCTCCGTGCGCATTTGGTCTTCTCTGGCTTGAGGTATTAGGTGTTCTCCAGAACGAAAGACTGATAATTTAAACGATTGCAGTTGCCGCGATTGAGAAAATCGATTTGTACTGATACATTAAACAAAGGATTTCAAAATCTTAAACGGCTCGCATATTTAACAATCCACTTTATTGAGGTTCACCTTCGTCGTAGCTCGATTTCATTCTTCCTGTATCTGGTCTGCCACCCAGCTGAATATTACCACGGAATGGAGAACAAACAGTTGCAAAAACTCCCCGACCTCAGGGGTGGCGTTGCCACCCCTGCACCCCTCCAAATGACGCCTCTGCTTCAGACATTCAAGATCTGTGTAGGTCCTTCGCCTCTATCCACTAAACTCTGTTAACCTGTCTGTATTGAGCATACTCTGGAACGTTACCTTGTGCACTACCATAGGTGTCAAGATTGCCCGGCTTGCAGAACCGGCAAATGTGACCGATATCGGGGTTCTGTTTGCATCCAATTTATTTTCGAGGCGTTCTAAGCCTTGGCGGCAACCGACCTTATGCTTTCCGGAGTCATCGGTGAAATTGGTTTCGTCAAAAGTAATTAAATTAACCGGAAATGCCCCGTCAGCTTCCTTAGAGAAAAGCCAGGAAAAAAGTCTCGATATCGCCCGGGTTTACTTCAGCTTGCACTGACTTGATGTTACCCGCCAGACGCTCTGTTTGGCTTATTTCTCGTCAAGAAATCGCGAAGCCAATTCCTCCCAGGCATTCTATTATTTTTGTGCCGTGGTCTTCCCTGTGTCCTATTCTCAAGGTAGCTACGTACCAGTTCCCGAACTTGGAAGCCGGGGAAGGGTATCCTCCAAGACGCTGAAACTTCGATAGCGCAGGTAATTTCTTCCTCCTCCGTTGCCGACAGAAGGATTTTCCGCCCTTTTGCTCTCGTGACGCTTACAGATCTTGTCGTTTGTAGTTTGGCGGGGAACTTGAAACTCTGAATTGTTTTTTTTTTTTAATAGAAATTCCATTCTTAACAACTTCCGAAGCTGCTTGCACAACTTCCTCGGTGTAGGAAGTCTTGCGACCCTTGGTTACTCCCCGGTTTGTCCTATATGTCCGAACCATATTTGTTTCAAAGCAAAAGCCCGTTCGATTAAAACTGATATAAATAATGTATGATAACCCCAGATTAAATTATATCTAAGAGTTTTGACAACAAATTAACTTGCTCTAAGAATTAGGTGTCAGTTTTCAATTTATATTTAGCATCGGATTATACAAGCAAATTTGCGGTACACACATTCTACTGTTCTAAAATTAATAAAACGTCAAAAAATACGATTTAGTGGGCACCTCTAAAAGTACTTGTGAAGGGGAACTTAATGTCTTACTTATAAAAATTAATTGATCATGAATTCTTGGGAAAATAAAGCAAAAGTAAGGGGGTACCGAACGTGCCCCCACTTGACGGTATTAAATATTTTTGGATTATAATAATTATAGGATTGTAGTTACTGTAGTAAGCACTATAATAAGAGTACATTTACTGTAGCAATTATAGTGCTATACTTGCTGTAATTCGAAAGTAACCTAGTAAGTAATGTACTACAGATAATACTGATCTGATAGTTATTGCCGTTTCATCCTCATCGCTATATGTTCTCAGTATGGTATTTAAACCAAGTAATTCGCTACGGGCTACGCTGCTTAAGCCATAAATCATACAGAAACATATGGAGGAGCATACTTAACGCAGTAAGCAACAAAAGACATTTTTTCACGTTGAAAATTTGAATAAACACGTATGTAAGTTGAGTTGCGTAGTCCCCAAGAAACTTACTCTGACAACATCTTCGATTGACGGGAGTAAAATGGTTGTAGTCCGAAGAGACGTATATATTTTTAGCAATGAAAATTGATTTGGTATCATTATATCGTGTCCACAAAACAGGACTGATACGAGTTTTTGGTACCACAGTAAAGTCGCTGTTGTGGAACTAGGCTTCCACAGCTCCTGTGAACGAAACAGTTATACGAATTTCTCTTGTCAGTTGTCAGAATCTTGGACTTAGGAACGATGGCATTATATTCCTTTTCCTCCATTCGAAAACGCCTCATGGCATTCTTATGGGGACCATATTTTTCCTCCGTCAGGCTGTGAGTGGCTAAGTACTTCTTCGTGTAAAATCCAGTCAGAATGTCGTTCACGAAGTTACCAGTGCTCGTCTTCAGCACGTAGATCAGCATATGAGGGGGCACAGGGAATTTTACCTTAGAATGTTCGTCCACTAAATCCACCCATGCAGATTGTCGAAATCCTAGCGGAAATCTTGCAAAACGGAACATGTTACTGTAACAAAATCTATCGACCAAATGTTATCTGCTATGCTCGCCCTTAGCGTCATCGACAGCTGTCTCAAAGTCGCCATCAGCCGTTTGCAGTTTTCGAAAGCAATCACTGCACCACTAGTGGACAAAAAACAGACCTTTAGTGCACGGAGTTTCGCGCCAAAGCATTATGGCAAGCATTATGGGTAAGTCCTGATTCTCTAAGAGTAGATCAAGGTGGTCTCTGGTCAAGGACCGCGATAAGCTGGTGTCTAAGCTAAATAATGAAATGCTGATCCCGGAATCTCTTGTTCTTTCCATCCATATTCGATCTTAAATCAGCTTCGATGTAAAGAAGAATGTCTGAAAGGGTTAAGACAAAAGGAGGCGGTTTTACTTAAATAGAAATACTGGAAAACAAGTTTACCTCCGCCGTTGGAAACGCAGCATACGAGAAGAATGCGGGGAAGGATCTTCAGAATCCCAGATCCCATGATGTTCCCTTCTTTACTTTTGGTTATACTACAGAAGTTTCATTCATGAGGGTTCATGAGCATCAGTATAATAAGGACTTGGTTCTCCCTTCATTCTTCTCACGTTGGTGTTTGAGAAGAATTGGTGTGTAAGTGACAACACCTTTCTGCCAAAATCCGCAGCCCGCTGCTTTACCTGGAGCTATATAATTGATTACTGATGATTTAGATGATGTTCCCTTTGGGACTCGTTACCTCGACATCTGCTGCGACTAACTTTCGTTTCATAGTTTTCCGCGAATATTTAGCAATGTCCGTTAAAATCGCTGCCGAGTATCCTCTAAATAAATGCCATACCCTGTTTATCAGTAACTAGTTTATTGAGCGCCTCCAGTCTTCAGCTGTTTTTTTTTTTTTTTGGTTTTATCGAAAGTGTGGACTTAAAGTTATCACAGCCCTCATCAGCCGGTACTTCAGTTCAGGGTCCGGAAAGATGTACCAATTCAGTAAGGGGCACCAGGGTTTGTCAAGCTATCTAACACCATAGTAGTCGAGTACTTTTAAGACCGCACAAGGTTTCTTCGGTTTTGAACAGCACATCTTGGACTACTGCTTGAGAAGGTTCAAATAATTTGTGTGTCACTTTTTATCGTATGTTTTTTTAGGTGGTGCTGCTAACCTTGTCCCTTTTTTGACCTCATGATCTGATCCGCCTGAGCTACCCGGGCCAAATATGAAAGTATTTCGTCAGAAACGCAGCTGTGCAGGGGACTGTGCGTACAGTGCATTGCCCTAAAACACTAGTTTTGAAACATCTTTCAACCGTATAGCGGTGATCATAGACATGAGCAATTAAATCTGACTGTCGGTTCGGCACGTATGATTTTGAAACCTGGTTCCTGTTATTGCGTCCGGTGTCTCGCCTTTCTCACGCATAGATTCAGTGTAGAGTCCTGCATCTTATTGGCGATAGCAAACTGAGGCAGTGATTGCCCACGTGAAAATCGGCCCGACCGACGGTGCCTTATATCGTATTGAACGTCGTAAAAGGGCACAGTAACGGAGCCCTTTTTATTCCTTTATTTTTGTAGCTACTTGGGCTTGGTGGGGAAGAAAAGAAGCATCGGAACAATCATATCTGTACCAAAAGGACGGAACTAAAACAAAATACACATAAATAACCCGTAATCCAGTCTTGTATCTAAGGAACACGTGCGTTTTAATACCAAATAGTTCTTCTCTGATCTGGAGATAACCAAGGCGAAGAATTTTTTCTGTAACGGCCGTCAAATTCCAATATAATGATCATTATTATCAACTTGAAATTAATGAAACATAGTGGAGTTTCAAGCAGTCAAGCAAACTGAATGATTCTAATCCATGAATTCTGTAAACGATGCCCTTTGTTACATTTCTTAGGGTTCCGTTCCTTTTTTCTCTTGCGTTCCACTTTCTTATTTCTCCTACGGTGCCCTTTCTTTATACTTAATACGGTGACTTACCGTAATACAGAACATGCATGTGGATAAAAGTAAAATTATTTTTATTATTATGAATTTTTACTTATTAATAAACATCGCAGCAAGTCCAGATGTGGGTGTGGGTATACTGAAAACTTTAAGAGCAATGATGTAAGGCTGAGGTGCTCCCCCAGTGGTGCTACCACGGCGTTAAAGTAGCCGGCTCTCCGTTTCCGATTTACCTTTAATTTTCTGTCACAAATGTTCTGTTTGTGAAGATAAAGTGTCTTGGATGCTTCGAACAAGTTCGCCGCTATAACTTCTGTTCTGCGGCTCGACCAGCCAGATGTTCCCAGAATGAAACTTCTGGCAGTACAGGCTTACTTAAAAAGGAAATTGTAGATTCCTGTTCTTTTCATATCATGAAGAAATACTGAAGTCACCATATATAATGTGCAGTACTTCTTCCGGTACTTGCTTCAGTCTTGACTTTAAATAAAGAAAGTGTTCAATCCAGGAGTCAGCTCCAGCCTGGGAGAGCAGCGACGCGACGAACTTGTTGACTTCTCTTTTCTTCAAGATTTCCGTGATGCCTGAAGCAAACTGAACAGGTAATTCCGGATTTCCTGACTCAGTGATGAAATCCATGTTGAGGTAAGCCTCGGGTGAATGTTGACAAAACTTAATTGATCAACAACATCAGGATGATCGCAATAGTTCTTTCAATACCATCGAAACAAATTATACCGGCAAAGAAAGAGGTTTTCTCTCCCCCCCCCCCCCCCCACCCGTGTTAAACCTGATCTGAGCATCCTATCGTTTCGAAGTCATCTCGCCAATGCAAGCTTCTTTGCAAGTATACCCTTGGTTGCGTCAAGTAGCAGGGAAAACTCACTAGTGTGCTCCACATACAATAAGCCTTAGCAGGCCGGCCCGCAACTCCGCCTTAGAGAATAAGTATTCCCAAAAGCGTTTGAGGTCTTTGGCCCGCCTCGGTCACTCGAGCGTAAATTCTTTAATTTGTACTAGCCCTTCTGCAGATTTTAGGCATTAGCCTGGCTTGTTCTGTGGGCATGTAGCCATGGCGGATGGGTATGGGAGAACATGAAGCACTATGAATGAAGCATTATAGCACTACTGATGCTTTCTACAGCATTAGTTTTCAAATATATATTCAAAACACTCTTAGGAAACTTGTGAAATCACTTTCTTGTATAAGTCTGGAAAGATAGATGTTTTTCAACACCTTGCACTTAGTATTTCGAAATGCCACACTGACCAAGTGTTAACTTTATGTAAATAAACCCTGATTTATATTTATAACCCGAAAAAAAGTAAATGAATAAAGGTGTTTTGGCAGACAGAATATTCATATAATGTCAAATTTAATTAATTTCAAAAGAAATCTTGTGTATCAGAAAAGTTCCCGCGCCCCGGTTTCGAATTTTGGAGCTGAAAAGTAGTACTAAAGCGCACACCGCGCCTGTCATGCGCACGCCGGATATATTCAAAATTAAATTAAAAATCAGGATGGCCATGCCCACACACCGATATAATGAGAGAAAAATAGCCCACGGTTTCTTCTATCACGTAATGAACTTCGTTCTTTGGGACCTGGTCAATTTCGATGTTAAAAAATTAAATCAAAGTTTTTCTTCCATAAGAGCCCATAGTAAAAATTGTCGAGTTGCCCACACCAGTTCGAAGAACTTTCCGCGGCCGATTTTTCCAGGGAGAGAAAAGCCCGCCCTAGACCTCTAGTCCAGTCAAAGTACGAGGCTTAATGACAGGTGGAGTCTAGAGGGCCTGGACTGCTAAGGCTTATTCACGTTGGCGTGAAAGTCTCTGGCTTCACGGACTGGACGAGCTCAAGCGATGGTATGTCCGAAAAGTAATGCGATATAAAGTACTCCGTGGAGAATGCCCAGCCAAGTCAAGAAGACAAATTTGACAGCCATCCTCTAAAACCCTATGTCGAAAGGCCCTAAATCTGGAAGGTGGAATTTCTTTCTCAACTTTTTTAGTGTTATCAGCAGTTGATCTTGGGGATTGATCAATGCAAAACTAGTCCATAAGTACAAGTCCTTTGAGAAAAAAATGGATAGTGACAGCAGTGTTTCAGGTGTCGAAGCATCGTCAAGTTTGTGTAAAGGGAAAAAGTTAGCCACTTGTTGCAAAATTACAGAATTCCGAAATTTTACTTCCATTCGTGTTCATTTCGTGAAGCCCTCTTCAGCTAGTATTTTTTTCCGCAAATTCCGTTTCAAAACAATGGCCATGCATTCTTAACAACACAGAACAAGGAGATATAGAAACGGCATCCAATTGGAGAAAGCGTCCGCGCCGAAACCGCCGCCCTGGTGGCCTGGGATAGCAAAATGGCGGCGTCTTTAGTTTGTTTACATTTGTTACATTTCGCAGAACTCGAACTTGTTTTTTTATTAATTAGCAAAAGCATAAAGCAGTAACTGTATAAAGTAATTATTGCTTAACTTTATTTCAAAAATGGCTGTAAACAAATGGTTTGGCCTCATCAGCTGACAGTGGTTACTATGGTTACAGTACTCGTGGGATTCAGAAGCCCCGCCCACTATCCTAAAAACTTTCTCTTTCTGTCCTTATCGGCTGGACAGGGTTTCCCTATCCCTAGTACAGGCAATGCCGCTTCTATATCTCCTTGTTCTGTGCTTAACAACAACCGAGAGATTGTCGGTTATTTTTTTCCGCAAATTCCGTTTCAAAACAATGGCCATGCATTCTTAACAACAACCGAGAGATTGTCGGTATATGACTAGATGCTGTTGGGTAATAGACAGATTAGTACACATTAGTTACTGCATGTATACAAGCTTTATCTGTACCAACAATGTTAGCAAAATTTGAACCAGCAAGTATCCGGGAGTCGTCAAGCATGTTCCGAAAATCTTTTTGGACAAAAATTAGAAAGCTCTACATCATTTCAACGTGCATTGTCACAGATAGAAATTAGCGACAGTACTGTGACATAGGTAGAAATGAGAAACGTCGACTGGTTGAGATAAAATTGTATTGTCTCGAAGTATCAGTGCTGTTCGTGTATCTCAACTGCTCGTGTCAGAGTTCAGCCCTCCTTATATACCGGGCTGATTTCGCAACTCGTACGGTGCAATGATACACTTGGCGCATTCCAAATAATGAGCAATGATTGCAAAATAGTAATTAGCGCTAGGATATTCTACAGGAATTTCAGCACCAAATTAGGGCAGGAATGTTCTAGAACGATAACGACGGTGCCAAAATAAAATACAAATTCTCTTCCGGATTCCATCCGGAACATTCGTTATGATCATACCTCTTTCCTGCATCTAGTGATAAGATAAATCATCGTCTATTGCTACGTGACAAAAGCTGAGGTGCCCCTACTGTTCTTTTACCGTGGGCACTTTATATCGAGAAAAAGGAACTCCCTTCTTCATCCTGTCAAAGTACAGGTGCTGCTCACGATAGCACTCACCCCACGGCTTAATGCGAAGTGGCAACAGTTAAATTTCTTCAATTTTGGAGTTCTCTGCTTGGTGTGGGGGATGTTCTTGTACCCAATTCGTAGTGCGACAAGAACCTGCAGGAGTTCTTCTCTTATGTCTAAGGTTTTCTAAGAGCCCGCGGGAACGATTGCAGCCTGACAGTTTAGAAATTCTCGTTCGTAGTTTACACCAAATTACGCTCATGCAGCAAAGCCTGCGTCGTCTAGGTTCCGCAAGAGTTTTATCCCAGGCTCTTCCTGTCGGTGCAGTTGTGTTGTATTCAAGGATATCATAGTGGCGAAGGGTGATTTCTGGTAATTTTCACTCAATACTAGTGGACCTATACCTGTTCACAAGATTTAGAATACTGGTTTACTTCCTACCTCGTAGACTTTATGTTGATGCAACAGCCTCGAATTGAAGCATTCCCTAAAGGTGGACTTGAAATAAGTAAGGACCTTAAGGTTATTTGCATGGGTTTGGTCATCTCTTTCTCGTGTTAGTCCTACAATTTAAGAACCGCCCAAGTCAACGTGACCAGTTTCTCGCATAATGCATCTCTACTGTTTTTTTTTTTCCTACACCGGTTCTCTAGTGCTTTTGCCGGCTTGATTTCTATAGCTCCCTCCCATATTTCAGGCTTCATAGATGCCAAATCAAATCGTGACACGGGTATGGAACAAATGATGCAAAGGTTGTATCTAGTACGGCTAGGATGCCATGGTCAGTGTTGCAGTGTTCGACATCTTATTCGATTAATCACTGGCCGTCCCATCCTCTTAGAAATGATAAAGCAGCTTCATCACAACGATTTTTCAATATCAGCCTAAACAGAACTCGCGCAGTCGTGCCTGAGAGATCTTTCACAGATTTCAAGAGTTTGTTCATCCAAATAATTTGTTACTCAATTATTGTAAAAGAAGAACATTAGGCGAATCTACCGAAGCGTGATAAGGAACTTGACTCAATGGTTATCGATGGAGTGATATAAGAACGAGCACATGAATTTTGGTGTTGTTTGTAGGATGGCTGCATTTTTCCACTTTGTCAAGGTAAAAGTTAAGCTGGAGTCCTTCTTGGAGCTTCTGGTAGGAGATTTGTGGGACATTATTCCCCGTTTTCAAAGTGATTATTCCAGGTGTTTTGGTTTTCACCCCCTACGATCTCTTTGTGCACACCAGCCTTTTAAATATATTTTCACGAGGAAAAAAAAAGTAGAATACTAATACCAGACAGACGTCGTGGTGATAGATTTCCGAAGTGCTCAGGCAGGATTGAAAGATATATCTCACTTGGAAGGACCATTCCCGAACTCTAGCATTTTAGAACAGGAATAGTTCCTTCAGTTCTTTACTGTTAGCTCTAGAAGAACTTTGTCTGGAGATGCTGATTCTACAGTGTTTAACCATTCAAAATGGTCACTATTGAGAATCCTTTCTCTTAAATCATCGTGGTTGCAACCAGCTTCATTCAGTTTTATCAAGTGCTTCATGTGTTTCCGTGATGATACAGCTAATTAGATTGACCATCTCCTTTATGATATAATCTCCATGTGTCTGTGTCAGCTTTCTCCTTTCGGGAGATATATTAGATACACACCATGTTTCCTGAAGTAGCAGAAATTATGTTTTGGTACATTGAAAAGCCTGCTTCACATCACGTTATTAGTTTTTAGTTCGCGTATTTGGGAACGTTAAGCATTTTGTTAGCCAGGATCAATACAGGCACATGTCAAAAGCTGAACATCTTTCAAACCTCCTCCCAGGGACCTCTGACATTTTCAGCCACAGTCTTCTTTCACCACCTCGATTAGTTGGAGCCTTGCTCCCTCGTCTAGTCGTCTTGCCGGGTCTTCTCCTTGGAAGCCCCTTGGGTAGCCATTAGGTCCCAGATGTTTCCCGATGGGTGCTGGTACACCCGTGAAGGTTTGGTGAAGGTAGGAATTTTGGCGAACGAGATACACGGTTTTAAATTATTACCAATTTCAGCTCTCATTCATGTCGTTTCGAAAATATTCAACTAGTTCCCTAGATACCGAATTGCCGATAAAGTGCGCTTTCGGGACCAGCAAGTATTCGCCATCTGCTATGACCTCCACGGCCACCTGGAACTGGTACTGGACCTTCCGCATCTCAAAGTTTTGTCAGCCAGTGTTCGGGTGAGGTCTTTTGTGTCGGTGGCTGCCTTGTGTCGATATGCCGCGAGGACTCACCAGCAGCCTAGAAATATACAACATGGGTAATCACAGGGAAATGTTATTCAAAGGTGTAGTCCATTATATGCCTTCGTTATTTGTACTGCTATATATATATCGTCAAATGATATTGTTATTTAATTCGAAATCATCCTTACACCGGCGATCCTCCGAGGTCTCAGACAGAATGAGATCTTTGCCGGGCTGCTAGCGAGCGGGTCCCATAGGAGAACTCACGGTAGAGTGAAAAGTTTCGTCAGGATCGCCGCCTGAAAATGAGAAATAGTTTAATTCAGTAAAACTTAACATAAATCAGCTGCGCAGATGATTGAATTAAACTTAAAGACGCTCTCAAAGCTATGATACCAGCTGGGGAACTCCTTAATAAGGTCTTGAATGTGTACTATTAAAATTGTAACATTTGTGCAATTGAAAGTCCAAGCCCTTTCTGTATGCTTTGGAGGTGACGTTTGTGCGCTCTAAGATAACCGTAGTGGGAGTGTTTTTCAAAACAGGCTGGAAGCCAAGCCTATTATGTTCTGTACTTGGTATAGCTGACTTCAAAATTGGGTACACGTCCTCATGAAGGGCATGTAGCCACGTTTGAAAAGTATTAGTAATTATCTCGTAAGATTAGCTATGGCTAGATTAGCTTAGTGAAATTCTCGTTCAACCTAACGAGTTTACATGCCGTCACAAACAGATGTTTCTCTTCACTGATCGATACAACATTCCATCCTTTTGCACATGAAAAGGGCTTTCCTTCGCAAACAAAGAGAATGAGAAACAATCCTTTATCTGACACTTCTGTGTACAGACTCAAAAATTTTGAATTCGCTAGCTTCGTGAAAGATTGTTAAACGTAGGTTTTTGAATCTGTGACTATTCGAAACTCAATGTCTTCCAGCTACCCTCGATTTTGTTTTTGTATGGGCTTGTGCTCCTTCTTATGTCAGCAGCTTCACTTTTGAATAATTGGGTTACGTCATGCGAAAACGTTATACCACATTCAGCGGCACTGCAAATTGCGACTTGTGTCCCGCATGATTTTTTAATAAGTTTATTCAGTGGCGGTGTTAACATTTTTTTTTTACTATTACTACTCATCTCTTCTTTCCTGGAGGAATGCTGATTTAGCTATTAAGCAGCATTGAAAGAAAAGATACCTGGTGGTTATTCCAGTCCTAGTCGACAAAAAGGCACGAGCCGAGTCAATTGTTCTCAGTCGGTTCTCTTGTCTGCGCCTGTATTAATAGTGAACAATGAAATGTAATAGCTAATAAATAAAGAAACCGAACTAAACTTGCCTAGTCAAAACCTTACCTGCGGTTTGTCACCCAAATGAAGCTTTCTCGAGGATCACAAGAAAAACGAGAAAACTTTAATTTTTTTTAATCGTTTCCCTGAAACCCAAGATTACTGTTTCTGTTAGCTTAACCAAAATTTAGTGAAGGTAAAAGGGAACTGAGATTTCGATGAATTCGTATTTGTGTTGTTGAAGGGCCGAAGACCAACAAGTTACTGACTAAACAAAACCCACCACCTAATAGATATATTAACGAAGATAACGACTCATAGGCCAATGGCCTGCGACACGGGGTGACCTTGGTTGTTTCTCCGGATCTGAGCAAGTCGATTTGACCTTCTCACAACAGAAGATTCAACAATTACAACAGACAGCGAAACAGTTCACCATTTTTCACGGTAATGCCGAATTGTTAATCGTTTACTGATAAAAAAATATATATAATACCATTATTCTCAAATAAATTTGAAGACAATGTTCGCGAATATCCTAGTTGGTTTTTCTTACGAAACCAAACCGATAAAAGTCATGCGCGTGGCCATAAAAGTACTATTAATCAACCGATCCTAGTTCTAATTATTTGACCGTTTCATGTAGATGCTTTGAGGGTTATATAGGTAACCCTGCGGTGCAGAGAGATGCGGGTTTAAATCCACTAGGGCCATGACTGTGATGCTTGTCAAGGTCTCAGAGAAGTTTGATGATTTCTCGAACATGATTGAAGGCGAGTTTCTGGGGTTGGGCACAGTATAAAGGGTCCCAGTATGGACAGGGGGAGGGACTTGCCATAAGCCTTCACAGTCAGTGGAAATAAGCGCCACCGGTGTGGGATCCCTTGAACTATAGGTACATGAAGCCAGGAGTTTGCGGGAAAAAATGTTCAGTTTAAAACTGCTCGCCACCTATTGGTTTATATCTGTACTAAAGCATTTTCCTTTAAAATTTTCCCAATAAACACTGATCGTTTGTTACGTCTTGTATTGAAATGCAGCCTTTCACCAGAATAAAATGCTCGTAATTAACTTCAAAATATATACGGTCTTCTCAATCTAATTCCAATGCCAACATTGCCAACTTGAAAGAAAGGAAAGGCTTTAACATGAGCTTCATGATTATTTCGACGATATATATAATCGTCAGCTTCTTTCGCTATGATCACCAGATTGAAACAATATTCATCGAGCAATATGGGGATCTACCAGTTATTTGTTTTGTACATTTCTTAGCTTCTGACTCGGTTTCTGACTATTGTTGGTCACAAGTGACCTATTAATAAATTTCAACGTATAATACATTCTTGTTCTAACGAAAAGGTTTAAAAATTTGGTTAGCGGAAATTCAGCGCAGCAACTCCGGAAAGGAGTCGACGATAGTTCAGAAACGATGCCTCGGAGTATTCCTTGTCTGTTCCCAGTTTTGCTGAAAACAGTATCAAAAATTTCTTCGCATGAGTTCAGACATTTCACGAATGATTCGCTTGGCATTGAAAGACCACCGAATTCCTTCGAGTTATCATATTGTTTGTAAGTAAAGAACAAAACTGATTCTGCACTCTCATTTTCCCGAATAGAGTATCACTGATTGCTTTTAGCGTACGCATGCATGGACTGAATCCTTTTCACACACACACACACACAAAAACAAAACAGAAATACACAAAACCGACTTTTTCCGCTTCTTCCATGACATTGTGCGTAGGAAACATTATAGGCGCGGGGATATCCGACAGTGTGTCAGACTTGCTAGTTTCATTACAGGAATCTTCATTCATCGGAGGTTCTTTTCTGGAGCTCAAAGTTGTTAGGCTACCTTTGTCATTGTCACAGTTAGTACTAGAACTTTGCTTTTCAGATAGGGAGTTGAAGGATTTTTTTTTTCTAAAGGAGTGGAAAAATCGATACGCTGTAGGGTTGAGGTTCCATCCACCAGTACGTCTAATGCGCCCGAAGAAATTCTCCAAATAGTCTTGGTTGAGTCTCGAGGTGCACAAAAATCCAAACTGAAGCTTGGATAGGTCTGTGATAAGTTCAATCAAAGCGTTGATTGTGAGGACCCATCCCCTTCGACACTCAATTGAGTTGGTGAGATAATTTTTCGTGACCTCGTCAAATATGGCAATCGACGATACGAATTTCCGGAGCTCGTACAATCGTTTTAACGTACGATTTTTCGATTGGTCATTCAGGAATATTGGCCTGTGATATTTCTTCTTTTGGCGTAGGTTGCTATTGCTAAAAATATCAAAAAGGCGATCGAAATTTTTCAAAAGCACCCCAAGGCCTGAAGCTTCTGGAGGTAACAGCCCCATGCTAAGGGAAATTCGTACACCAGCGCTTACGGAGCTACTTAAAAGTCTGTGCTGCCCATTTAACTTTCATTTTGGCGAAAGATGAAACCTTTTCTCTTGAAATATGATGTTGCGTCATTCTAGGAGCAAGCCGGAATCTTCGGCTCACATCTTGGTTTAAAAAAAGGTACCAAGTGCTTTCATTTGGCCTTGTAACCGTTGAACTCGAAGGTGTACTTCTCTAGGTTGTTTCTGATACTTTTTATCAAGTGCGGTGGGTCAAACATGAAGATGTATTTCTTCATCTTATAGAAAAAATACGGGGCCTCGGTGCTAACTCCCATATGACGCGCTGCTTGAGAAACAGTGGAGCCCTGACAAATCACTCTTAACATCTGTCCCAATGTCCTGTAGTTTGGTCAAGCAGTTTTGAAGGATCTCCAGTACCCAATGACCCGAGGTGGATTTGCTGCAGAAGGCATAGCCAACTGGAAGCTTCCAGCTGCCTTTTAAAGAGCGCACCGTAAAAACCATGGCCGATTCGGCAAGTTCCGTAGAACTCCCGGTTCCGTAGCTCTGAAATCCAAATATCTGGTTCCTAGGTCTGTCAAAGTATGTTTTTCTTCAAACTCATCTCGTCAATAGACAAAATGGGGATCCGTTCGTTAAGAGATTCGCACTTCTCTAATTTAAGTGATAAACTGAGAAGAGCGACATAGGAAATCTCGGACTGTATGTCATACTTTCCTAACCTTTTCTGAAGAGTTCGCAAGATGACAGAATAAGGAACTGGGCCAGTTTTTCGTAGGCTAGGTGGCTTGCTAAGTAAACCGCGACTGCCATTGTTATATCATGATCTGTGTACGTTCGCTGAGAAGGGGATGCGGAACTGTTCCTGATCTGGCCTTCAATAAATGCAAGAACTGTTTGGGGCAGATGAATCCCAGTGTCGCTTAAAATTTGTCCGATGTTTTGATTTAACAAGTTCTTCAAATCATTTTCCAACTGCTGCATTCGTTTAGCTTGGGAGTCGCGCCTTTCGTTTGCCTTGTGGAGGTGGCGCTTCGATTCTTCGAGTTTTCCGGTCAATTGCGCAATCTTTTGCCTCATTCTGGTTTCTGCTTTTGTCATTATTTTTCCACTACACACTGGTCTGGCGCGACGAGCAAATGATTTAACATTTCATTTTAATAACCGTGGGCGATTCCTTGTTCCCTCAGAGACGCCTGTATTCAAAGACAACAGGTTAATACCGCACAGTGCCTTACATGTAATAGAAAGGTACCTGCGTTGGAGGTTTCCGTAAGAACTGGCGCATCTGAGTGTGGGGCCTCATTAATACCTCCAAAAGTGCTGCAGTCTGTAGTCGCAAGAAGGGAAACGGGAATCTCACAGACGTCCGTGCTTGCCTCTCCTGCTTCCCCAGCAGAGATTTCTCTGGCTGAAGTGATAGTTCCTTATGTGGCACATTTGTTAGGATAAGCAAAATTGTTACTTGAATGGTGTTATACCTGAAGTTGGCATTGGATAAGCTTCGTTGCAGATTTCTCCGGGAACTAGTTCAATCCAAGCACATCGTTCTGAGCCTAATACTTTGGTTTAGTTAGTGCGACTTTAAATTTTTATAAAGGTTACGTGTTTTAATCAATACTAGAATAGGCCCTTGATGAACATACCGTTCGGTAAATTCCTACTAGACACAGCGTAACGCCGAAGCCTGTTTCGATCGGTCTGTGTACATCACATCGTCAAAATGCTCACTGCAAATTAGAAGCGACCGTTTCTTGAATGCGTGGTAGAACGGTATGATATCCTCACGATTTATTTTTAAGGCCCACCGTCTATATAACCTAATAAGACTATTAGAGTGACTGCGTCGTAAGATATAACCTGCACATATCCGTAATCCGAGGGAAATATATAAAACTTGATATCTTCGTGAGATTTGTCGGTACTATCGCAACCGTTTACCGCAAAATTTTTTACGAGATGGAATGGTGTTACTCTATGACAGCGGTTAATGAGTAAATCGAGAGCTCATTGAGAACTGAAGTATTAATATCAGTTAAACGCCTACGAAATAAATTCAGCCTTGTAAACAATTCTTAATTAATGCAATATTTTGGTGATACTGCAAAATAACTGTATTCCTTATTTATATCAGATTCATGCAAATGCAAATTTAGGAAGCCACGTCCATGATTATATTATTTGTTAGTTCGTTCATGTAGTTGACATTTTGTTACAGATTTTCCTCATGGTTAACTAAAAAATTGTTAACTTTTATTAGTGCACATTGTACTAACATAGCACATTTGATAATTTTGAAACTGGAATTAGATTGAGAAGACCGTATATATTTTGAAGTTAATTACGAGCATTGTATTCTGATGAAAGGCTACATTTCAGTACAAGGAGTAACAAACGATCAGTGTTTATTGGAAATATGTTAAAGGAAGATACTTTAATACAGATGTACAGCAATAGGTGGCGAGCAGTTTTAAGCTGAACATTTTTCCCGCAAACTCGTGGCTTCGTGTACGTATAGTTCAAGGGATCCCACACTGGTGGTGCTAATTTCCACTGGCTATGAAGGCTTATGGCAAATCCCTCCCCGTGTCCATACTGAGACCCTTTATACTGTGGGTTGGGGTTTCTGATCCAACCATAGGAGTCTTCGAGACTGTCCTGCCGTAGAACTTAATTGCTTTGGATTCCAGTGCGGAATTGACGATTGCTACTGTACGACAAGCAATAACGACGAGTGCAGAGCTCCAGTTGTGGGATAGTAAAGATTTGTTTCATTGGGGTACTCTCACCCTGGCCATGAGAAGACCAGATTCAGAACTATTAACCAGGTATATCACTTTGGCGTAAGATTGAGGCTTGGCATCTGCGAAAACGTGCACTTGCGCCAATACGATTGTTGCTCCGAAGCACAGACTCGTCGATTCCACTTCAACGTCAGCTCCAATCGTAGTTCAGTATTGATGGAGTCTCATTCTTCACGTAGTTCCGGGTTGCAAAGGAGTGTCCCAGTCTAGGTCGCGGTTCCACAGAGTCTGGAGAAAACACTTAGCGCGAATGACAATTGGTCACGTACACTGTATTATTGAGCACCGTAATATTATACCAACAATATTGCTCTGCTGATAATGTCAACTTATTGGAAAATCATAGTAATTCTCTAAAATTGTAGAGGGTTATCTAGCAGGAGGAGGAGGAACTATGTGAAAGATTAAGTGATAAATTAATGTTAAGTACTGTTGCTGAATAAACTGTAGTTGGTGATATATGAGTCATTCAATTGAACTCTGTTCACTGGTATTAACTATATTACGGCGTAAATGCAAGTGTACCTGAGTTAAATCTTTTCCTGAGTTCATCTTGATTAGAATCACAATCAGAATTACATTTAAAAAAGAAACACTCACACAAAAAGCGACGGTTAATATACAAAAAACACGGTTAATGGCCTAACGGCCGAAGCCGCGCACGTTATCTGCGTCGACAAGCATCGGTTGAAAGAAGAATAGAAACACTGAATTTTAAAATAATAATCAGTTTAAACGTTCATTTCTAAATTACCTTACCAAAGCCGCGTGCGTTATCATCTGCGTCGACCAGCATGGGCTGAAAGAAGAATGCAACACAGAATTCGTAATGCTAATCAGTATTAGATACTTAATTTACAATTGAAATTACCTTGAATTCACGTTTAAAATCTAGCTGCACAGCCTTGTAACGACCAGACGTGTTAGTAGCGTTGCCGTACCTTTCAAGACCACCAAAATAGAATTTACTATGTTTTTACTATTCTTTTCTTTTCAAAGAATACTAATTTCAGAAATCTTGCTTGTATATCCCAACGGCAATGGTTAATTTCCCCCATGAGTTGGGAAATTAAAGTAACTTGTTCTGGATGAGAAGTATCTGGTGTGCTGTCCACAGTGATGCTGTAATTCTGAGTCGCAACTATTTCTTTGATAACAGCTATTTGCACAAAGGATGCACGGAGCTCGAGAAATTTATTTTGGACTCTTCGTGAGAGATAATGGGCATTTACCCGCCCCGTTGGTGATGCATTGATACCTGATAAATGGTAGTTGAGGTTTTTGTTGTGTCGTCCAATAAATTCTGAAAGCCCAAGAAAATTTACATTCCCATGTCCCCCTACGAGAGAAGATGAGCCACGAAACGCAAGATTCCTCCCAGCTAAAAGCAATGATACCTCAAGACAGCATGTTAAAATTCCTCGCCATTTGTATGATTCCGTGTTTAGTTGTCTTATGATCTCTTTGTGAATTCCAGTTGATTTACTATAAGGAAGTTAATCAATCTTTCATGCAAAAAAACGGTTGAATGTGCGCAGGGGATTTTTCGATTGCTCATTTCGTCATTAAGTTTATGCAAATTTTTCTGTTTTAACTCCAAATTTGCAGAGTTTTAGTACGTGCATCACGTTGAAAGAGACAGCAAGAGAAACAAAGTAACCTCTTCACGCTGTCATTCCAAACCAACCATTCTCAAAGCACTTTCTTTTCCAAACATACACACACACACACACAAAATTGTCGAAAAACTTTGTTGGGTTGCTCTTTGTAGAACATGTTACTCGAAAAAGGGCGCCCGGATCTATCGCATGGCAGATATACGAATAACTAGTAGTGGCACTTTTCAGACGAATCCGGCATGATTTCTCACTATCGCGGTTTGTCCATGCCCCAGGGCCATTAAGAACTTCGATAGTCTGGGAATTCGCTGTTCGATCGTGATTCTTGAACAAACTAGGTTACCCAGGTTCTGATGATTTGGTTTTCGGCTTCGAATTTTCGTACTCTGTTGTTTCAGCTACGTCGTTTTCAATTGGTTGACCAGGCAAACCTGTTCCGTGATATTTTCCAGAATCAGCCGGTTCGGCATGCTGCTCTACAGTAGTTATAGCTGCTAATAGGGATTGTGAAGTAGCTGTGGAAAAATTCGAACGGGTTGCTTTGGCCCTTATTTAGAAAAAAAAAACCTAACCTTACCAGCATTGATTTCTCCTGCTTCCACATTGAACAATTAATACAACTAGAAAAGTCAATTTCATTTTGCGACTGTTCATCAGCGTCGACACTGCAACTTAAAATGGGTTACGAAGTCCATCCAAGATCTACTTGTTTTACCAAACTGATCTACCAGTTCTCTTTCATTTTCACTCTTCTTTTCTGGGCACTTAATGGATAGTTTCTTTTCGTTAGTTCACTCACTATTGACATTGTTTAATGGAAACTGTTAGATTTAGATGCTGTCACCTTGACCTAGCAGTAAGACCAGCGCCATCCATAATAATTATTAAAATATAAAAAACCAGTAATTTGCACAAATATATGGTTGGTCACATTATGTATAAAAATAAATTACTTTTGTGCAAAATTAGTGATTGTTTTCATTTCAATAATTATTATAGATGGCGCTGATCTTACTGGACTTTACTGTGACAGCCGCCTAGTTTGAAGAGCTAGTCGGGCTAGAAGAGCTTTTCTGTAATTTTCCTGTACTCAGTATTTTTCAAAACTTTTGCTTTGCTCATTATTGTTAGACCATTCACAGTACAGTGTTTCTCATAAGTTTTTGACGCTGGAGAGTTTACAAGAACAAGAATTTTGTCTTTGAAAGTTGCCTAGTTTTGCATGGCGGCTTATGGGGATTCCGACTCTAACAGCACAGCAGACGACGCCGCAGTTTAGAAACTACATTTGCCCGAGGCCGTGAAAACAGCCTATTGACAGTTCTGTACGAAACGGGCGTGATCGCAAGCAATGATACAGGAATATTGCCGGCGGCTTTTTAAATCCGCTGCGGAAGGATAGGCTACTTTTAATTCCTTTGATAAAATGTGTGAAATTTTGTTACATTTAGCATTTCGTCTTAACTAAACTAATATTTCGAAAATTCCAAAGACCAACACTGTCCCCGAATAAATCATTCCATAAAAAATAACAAAATTTACGTGGGGGATTTAAACGGAACCCTGCACCAGCTAGTTTACTATAAGAAAAATTTCACTGAATAATTGTTCAAAGAATATCATTATGGATGACTGATATAGGGTATTTTTGGTGTGCATCCTTCCATTTCAGTGTAAGCGTGCCACTGTCTCCATCGCGATAATAGTCTTCAATCTTTTCTGGTTCAAAATCGGGAAAAAGAGAGGATCATTCTATATTGCGCACGCGCCTGTTGTTCGAGTCCAATACGATGTCTGGGAACACAACAAATGCGAATAATTCAGAATACATATTCCGGAATACTGAGCGAAAAGGCGTTCAACGGGCGTGAGGGGTTAGTTGACAACTGACCGAACTGCAGTAATTAGCGTCCTTATGATGTTTCACACCGAGGGTGTCTGCAACTGTCGATATTCTCCTACACTTTGGCGATAGCCTTTCCTCGCTAAAAATCATTAAGTGTATTCAATAATACGAACAGTCTTCTTTATTATGTAAAAAATAGAAGATCTAAATTCCTTACGGTCAGAAATAATCTTTGATAATCTACGGTAACCCTACCCGACTGAAAAGACTCAGGTGAGAATTCGAGTCCACCTTACATTTTTGGAACACGAGTCTCACCAGAGACTACCCTACATTCTCATCCGAGACTACCCTACATTCCCATCTGAGACTACCCTACATTCTCACCATAGACTACTCTATATCCTCATCCGGGACTTTACCCTGAATTCTCACCAGAGACTACCCGAATTCTCAGCAGAGACTACCTTACATTCTCATCCGAGAGTACCCTACATTTCCACCTGAGACTACCCTACATTCTCACCAGAGACTACTCTACATTCTCGTCCCAGACTACCCTACATCTCACCTGAGACTACCCTACATTCTAATCTGAGACTACTCTACATTTTCACCTGAGACTACCCTACATCTCACCTGGGGCTCCCCTTTGTTCACCGAAAACTAACCCGAGGCCTAATCCATAAACTCTGAGGACTGATTTTCGTTATCGAACTTCTAAGTCCTCCTTGAGATTCACCTGAAAATGAGCCACAGTCAATTGGCACTGAAGAGGAACAGTCTGCAAATTAGAAAATATGAGGCATTCCTATTGAAGCGCACAGTGGCCAGTTTATTTTGGAACAATATACTAGAGGAACAAAACTGGGTACGCATGTACTTCCAACACAAACGACACGAATCGCAATCCCACTTCTTGTTTCATCGATGCAGCATCCTAGAACTTGAGATACTTGTCGACAATCTCTGCACACTTCTCTCTCGAGTATTCGTACCAGCATTGTTCTACAATGAAAACAATCAATAATTTAGAGAAGTTATAAATTTTTGAGCGATTTTTTTTTCAATACCAGCAACCGTATCCACGGTAACAGTTGGACGTCACAAGATTGAGACTTTTCCCTCACGTAGAGCGTAACCGTGACTTGACAGAATCTTCAAATTCTTACATTTTTTCTAGTAAATAGTTCTATAGATATACAGAGTAAAAACTACTGCAACTTAAATAGCTTGGCCACATTTCTGATCTCCTTGCAGTGCTGCTCTTAATCGCGGTAATCCCGTACTGTTTCCTTTGAAATCAAAAGATAATGACAAACGTGCTTTAAACGTCTCAGAATGTATCATTAGTGCCAGGCTGCTCAGTGAAGATTTGAGTGTAGAAAAGTGCCTTTTTCATATTGCTATCACATCTTTAATCTGCAGAAATAATCAAATTAAGAGTGGCACTTGTAATACAGTACAGATTTTTACTTACAAGGGAAGAAATGTACTGCAACCTGCCCCATTCTGGGTTTCATTGTGTGGAGACCCCAGGTTTTCTAGCACAAGAAAAATTCTCCACTCTCTAATGTCAGTGAACAAACAAAAATGTACGACTGTTTGTTCTAAATATTGTTTTCATAGATATGCTTATATTTTAAGTTTAATAACAAATAAATGAGTTTCTCACTATTCCAATTGGGTAGCCTTTTTCATTTTTAATACACAACACAAGATTTCAGTTTCTTACCTTCATTGCATATCGCACAGGACATTCGTCAGAGGTGACTTCCTAGAGAAGTGGCTGTTGGTAAAACAGTGGTCTATCTTCTCTAAAGGATTGGGATTTCCAAATTTAAATGGCTCATAATGATAAAAATAATGTGACCCTCCTGCCCGCTCGTGTTCGAGCACGATCCCGAGCACGATATTTGGCAGCCCCGTTCAGGTGATATTGCCCGTCTCTCGGAGACATACTTCGTGAACCTTTTATTACTGGCCACATTTAGCAAATTTTCATTAAGACATCCTGGTTCGATTCCCCGCTGAGGCACAAGTTGCAGTTACTATACTTATACTGCGCAGTTGGTGATTGTCTCCCTTTACAAACGTTTTTTGTATTGATAAAGTCTCATGGTTATTTATTGTCAACATTTATGATTTCAGTAAGCTCAGCTAGATCTATTTGTGTTGACAATTTGGGTTAATGTGTGTACTGGAGTTAATATCAACATTATTAG
Source organism: Eulimnadia texana (assembly GCA_002872375.1). Taxonomy (NCBI): domain Eukaryota; kingdom Metazoa; phylum Arthropoda; class Branchiopoda; order Diplostraca; family Limnadiidae; genus Eulimnadia; species Eulimnadia texana. Next base: position 33,725,420 of record NKDA01000001.1, on the reverse strand, counting down.
TAAGGATAACATACTACAAGCTATAGGGAAAATAATGCTAATTCTAAGTAAAGGATAATCAATACAAATGTTTCAGTCGTGAATTCATTCAGTTCAGTGCCTTATAATTTGGGAAATTTTCCTAATTTGCGGTTTAAATAGTTGTCTTGGTACTACAATTAATATCAAGTAGCCAACAACCAGTTGTCAATGTTATCAGCTGTTATCTGACATTTTTTGTTATTATCTGCAATCTGGATCTTACAGAGACCATAGTCTCAAGGTCTTGACGAAATCCTTGATGTTTTAGGTTTTATACTTTTGTTTGGTTTATTTTCTTTATCTGGACCGTTCTGGCGTCATTGTGTCTCGAATACAGCGCTATCTCTTTTATATGAAACCGTGTCCTTTATTCAGATGTACGTGCGGTTTTGCACTGAACTAAAACCCTATTGCAAAACCTCTAATATTCAGTTTCACACTCACCAATGGCGTCAATAAACGAAGCAACCGAGTAAGTACAGCTTAACTATTCATGTGGATAATCATAATAATGAGTAAATATCAGAATTTGTTACAAGTCCTCCTGGTACTTAGAATGTTCAACAGTTATTTAATAATCCGTCACCATACGAAAGAGAATTCATTGAGTGCCGGAGGCGAAGGTGCAGCACGGTTTATCATTTCTAATATTAAAAGCACAAAAAACTCGTTCCAAACATATGACAATGCGTTATTCTGGAGGTTTCCATGAATAATGAATGAAACACTTGATGTGAATTATTGATAGGAATCTCTCATCAAGAATAGAATTTATGGAAATACAAAAAAAAAGATTATAAGGGAGAAACCCTCGATGAAATAAAACACACCGCACCTTGGTCACAACTCCATTATAATTACACAAAAAAATGAACTTTCATAAGGAGAACAGGTTTCCAGAAACTCAGCGAACCATAGCTCAAAATAAACTTAACAGTTTCCTGCTTATATAATCTTTCAACAGTAACTTAAAACCTGCTGTATTATCATAGTTATCATCGAATATCATGTGTTATCGCAATTACTATGCCGGGCAATAATTCAGAGTTTTGAGACCCTTTTCTGTTCCGCCTAATTACGGCGGGAAACTACCTGTTGTGACGGGCTTAAAAATGTAATTGCGACCTAAATTTAGAAATCATGATCAAAGAAAAAAAAAGTAAATAGAAGAAAGCATGGTTGAAAGGCAAGCCTCCGTGCTGAACCAATAGTAACGGGCCGCGCCTCCGTCTGACGCAACTTAATGGCGCTCTAACGAAATATGGGGAAAATACGTCAGCAGACCGGGAAAAAGGTTCACAACTCGCAAGAATCACGCTCAGATTCCCGGTTGTAGAAAACCAGAAACATTCTAGAATCCTGATAATCATAGCTAAAAATCTTAGGATGAACCTTTGTTAAGTGAGATGGTGAATCGCATAAACGGAAATGATTCCAGGGTGAGAAACTTGACGGGAGTTGTGAACCTCCTTGCGACGTAGTCCCCGCTTAGCACTTGGCTATATAAACCAAGGCAGCTGTTCAGACTAGAACATAATTCGACTGGCGTCTTTCCTTGAATCGGTTCGTTTTTTACCTGCGCAGAGCAGAAAAGTTTTTCTCTAAAAATGCCGTGCAACTCTGAAGACAGTTGTCCCGTTTGCTACGTGGACGTGAGTAGCGATACCGAGGATCAAGAAGAGATTGAGTGGAAGAAGAAGCTTGCTGAAGAAATACGTACCAAGAGAAATTGCTGCTATACCAGGTTTTGTTCGCTCTAAAGATACAATAATTTAGTTAAATTAGAATTAAGTTTTGATTAAAAGACTTATGTATGTTACTTAATTCGTTCCTTTGATCGGCTTTTGGTAGGTATCCTTGCGGCCGCGTGAAGTTGCGGAATGACCATATCGAGAAGATGGATCAGGACATTCTCTACCACTTGGCACTAGGAAGTGGATCACACGACCTGGAGAAAATGTTCGGCGATGTTAAAGTACTGTATTTATGTTTTACATTCATCATACATACTTAACCACATATTTTGCTGTGCGTTTCAGTTTGTCTGTATGGGGGGAACACCGAAACGAATGGAGCAGTTTGCGTATTTCATCATGGACGAGATCGGTTACCAGCTTCCTGCAGGAACGACCCTAATGGACATTTCCCAGTATTCTTACCGATACTCCATGTACAAAGTCGGACCAGTGCTTTCCATTAGTGTAAGTGTCCCACCTTCATGCTCGGACTGTAGCTATTCAATTTTAAAAATAACATAATTTTACGTTATACTTGCAGCATGGCATGGGGATCCCGTCCGTAGGAATTCTTCTCCATGAAGTGATCAAGCTGATGTACCACGCTAAAGTGAAGGACCCCGTTTTCTTTCGTCTGGGGACATGTGGAGGTATTGGAGTCGAAGGTGGCAATCTGGTCATTACTCGTGAAGCCGTGGACGGTCAGATGAGACCTTTCCTTGAACTGGTAATACCAGCAATAACTTGTAACTAAGTCGTATTATCAACATTTGTTCTGTTAATAGCCTATCCTAAGGAAACTTGTACAACGGCCCTCAAAGCTGGATGTTGATCTTGCGGAGGACTTGAAGTCACTCGCCCTGCCGTCCGACAACTTCGAAACCATCATCGGTCGCACGATGTGCACGCACGACTTCTATGAAGGTACCAGTGCCGTGGTACTGAAATATTTAACCAAGTAGTAACAATGTTATTTGCTTGGATTGTGCAGGACAAGGACGTCTTGACGGAGCCTTCTGTTCGTACACCGAGAAGGAAAAGCTCGACTTTTTGCACGAAGTTCGAGAGAACGGCATAATCAACATGGAAATGGAGTCCCTTGCTTTCGCTGCATTAACACATCACGCTGGCATCCGCGCTGCTGTAGTCTGCGTCACTATTCTGAATCGACTCAACGGTGACCAAGTCGCTGCCCCGAAGGAAATCCTCAACGAGTGGCAGAACTTACCACAGAAACTGGTCGCCCGTTTCATCAAGCGAGAAATAGCCCTCCAAGGAACCTCGCCCCAGTCATCAACTACCAAACCTCAAGTCATGAACAAGAAGAAGATGAAGATTGTCCGAGAAGAGTCCCAAAGTTACGAATAGAGTTTTCCCGCCTTTTTATTTAAAATATTGATCCAGTTTGAGGTTTTTTCGCTAGGTGGCGTTTAAACAAAATCATTCCAAATTGTTTCTTGGTCTTGGACTGTTTTTTTATACTGAACCGTTTTTTAAGGACTTTAAAAATTGTGGAAAATAATTTCGTTTTATAACGAGCGTTTAATGTTACACCCGTTCAAGAGTTTGGAATATCAGAAAAATAAATTTGCCGTGTTCGAGAAGTTCGATTTGCACTAATTTGTACGAATCGTTTTCCTACCAATCAGACTGAAACCAAAATCATAAATCACTAAAAATCAAAACGAATTAAACTACGAGTTAAATATAGTTTTTTGAACTTTCCCAGTGATTATTTCAATCACTTTGAAAACAAATAGTACATCTTTTTGAGGGTAAAATCAGGCTTATGCCCGGTTGTAACGTTTCTCGTGTAAAACATTTCTAGTGTTCGCATTTCAACATTCACTTACACAGGCTAGTTTTTCGTTTCGCCAGAATCAGCAACGCCAAGATGACAGTCGCTTAGCAGCCCGTACGAAGAAAATAGTAGCTGTAACAAGGAGGTAATAAGTATAATAATTGAATGATTTAAAAGCGCTTTGGCGTTTTCGTAGAAGTTTCAATGAAAATCACGTCATGAAGAATCGCTTTAGAAAGTGATTTAAATCAAAATCGTAGATCACCGTCTTACGACTTGATAAAAAAATTATTTATACAACAGTATATACTCTGAAACCAACTGCTGAATTATTTGAACAGAAAATTTTTTGAACGACTAACTTCGTTAATACAGTCGATTTCTGTTCTTAAAAGTCAACAGTGCTTCGTTAATGAAAATATCTAAAAGTTACTAGTACTTATTTTATGCCTGAACTAGTTTTTCTACCGTCAAGCAAGGTCACAAATAGTGAATTACATTAGTTTGGAAGTCACTTGTTATCTGTTTTAGAGAGAAATTTGAGTTATCTTCATTTGGAGTTCAACCATCTTGCACTGAAGTGCAGTTTAACATATGATTTCGCAATTGCAAATAAAGTTTTCAACAAGGAGGTTCTACGAAGACACATGTATTTGTAGTGTTATGAATGACATTACATTTTGATGACCTGGGCGAGTAGTTGTGAGGAAAAACAAGATGTAAGGGAGTAGGAAGAGGGAGGCATGGCCAACCTTTCACTCGTTCACCGGCGATGATATTCTGCAGGTTAGTTGCGCCTGCGCAAGGCAAGAGTACTTGGAATATTCAAGTTGGAGGGAATAAGTAGAATAGCACGAAGTGTGATGATAAATGGGCTCCAAGGGGAAGTTTGTAACTGCACACAGTTGACAGAAATTTACTGTTTTAGAAGAGTTTTGAAAAAATGATGAAAACACTTCACTGGCCCCAATTATGTACAAAGCAAAAGTAACAAGTACATAACCATCATGGACTTATCATTCGAATGTGAGGGATGAATTTCGTTTTGTCTAGGGGTGTAAATGGGTAATGCGAACGAATTTAAGCCTTCTTGGGTTTCGGGGGGTCGGTGACGTAGGTGAGCTCGTTCAGGTAGAACCTTGGAAAAGCAAGTTGCCATTAGTTTTATGTTCAAATGAAATTGTAACTACTATTTACCATTTAGGAGACTCCTTGCAGTCGAAGTTGTAGATCCAGTCGCAGATGCGATACTGCTGGTTGAATGCGGTTCCGTTGCCGCACATGTAAGGGATGCGGCGGCCATCTTCGTCGCACATGTGGAAGAGCATGCACTCGAATTCTACATCGGCGTAGAAACCAATCGGCCGGTCGGTACAGTCGAAGGTCAGGGTAACATTAGGGAATTCTTCCCAGCGTTTTGACTAAAAAATTAAAAAATTCCATTGATTGCAACGTAAAACAAAATAAGATTCGATTTTAACTTACCCTGTGCAGAGCAGGGAGCGAGTACACCAAACTGGCGGCTATAGTAACGAAAAAAAATTGTAAATCAATTGGATAGTTCAGTGGATGGTGAGGAAAGAGTTAAAAGTTACCGAAGAGTAGGGACGCGAAAATGGCGGCGTTACGAATCATTGTTGATTGCGACCTGTGAAAAGACAAAGAAACAAGACTTGAGATATGAAGGCTGCTGGAGAAATCGTAACAACTAGAAGCCTCTTATTTCAAAGTTTTCTTATGGGGAGAAAGCAATGATGCAAATTGAGCAGTGCATCTCTGATGTCACCTCTCACTTTCGGTGAAGTTTGCCAAACGGGTCAGCGCTGGCCTGCGGGAGCACAGCTCTCGCTCTCTCTTCCAAATATTTACCATGTAAGCATGCAAGGAAATTACCGACTACCCTAGAATTATCTTAACTATTCAAGATAGCATATCGCTTTACGTAAGGGTTAAAGCTGTAACGACTCCAGAAGATGTACTTCTATATAGCTGAGTTAAAAGTTTCGTCTTAGGTAAGATAAAAGGTAGAGCCAAATACTTACTTGATTTGTTGCTACGAGCCTGGACTTCTGGTAGTTTAATCCACTGCAGGAGCAGATGTGTACGAGGAGGAAGATGCGATGTGAAAGTTCACTTCTGTGAAGATAGCTTGGGTTTTTATAGGAGCCCCGTTCACCAGTGCAACACCTTTAGCATCATGCTTGAGCCCAGCAGCAACCGGGGTGGGAAACCTGGGTGGTTTAGCAGCCCTCCACCTACCACAAGCCCCGCAATACTCGAGGGATGTGGTCATGTCCTCCATTCTGATACATTCTTTGTTGAAGCAGAATCTCAGGAATACCAAGGGGGTTAGCAACTGCAAGTGATGTCTCTCAGATTTTGTCTTGAGTTTGTTCAAGTCAAGTTACCTTACAGGTTTCGTGGTTTGTCATTATTGCAAGTCGGACAACTTTGACTAAAAGACAATGTCCCTGTTAAGCGACATTACCATAAGGAAAACGTCTCATACTTTTATTAAATTTCTTTCTTTGTTTTAGGCTACTGGATTGTAAATTCGACACAACGGGAAGCTGAAATCTTTTGAGAAAGTTCGCGTGTCGAAAGCTCGATGAAACTTAAAACAAAACAAAAAAATTAAAACAAAATCTTGTTAAGCTTTTAGCCCGAGCTGGAACTTTTCTAATCCATTAGATAGACTGTACTGGGAAAATTATTATTCAATTTTCCAATTAAACTTTGACCGAGTCATTTCATTATGTGTATTTAATTCATTTTTCATGTAATCAAAGTTATAGTGAGTTGTGCAAGTATGTATTATAATAGAAGGGGATGAAGGTGTGCTATAACCTTGCCTGGAGGATTCCTCCAGTCCCTCGCGGAAGTGCATTTCTTCCATATACTTTTTACTGAACCGCCATGAAACGAAACAAGGCTTTCTGGGACGAAGAGAAGAATCAAAATTATACGTGCTTTTTCGTATTAAGGGAAAAATTATTACAACTAATTTCCTCCATTATATTGGCTCCCTTTATCCAGTCATAGAGCGAGATAGTTAATTCGGTTAGCAAGAGCCTTTCACTTTCGGCAACGACGTTGGGGAATTGCGGTGCCGGGCGCAGGCACGATGTCACTTTTTGGCTACGGAGCATCTGGCTCGTTGCCTTTGTTAGACGCCACGTTGCCAAGCGTTCCGAAAGTCTGGGGAGAAAGGGCGGTTATTAATGGACGCGACCTGTATAAAAGTTTCGGATGGAAGAAGTATTAAGTGCAAAAAAAACGCATCCACAGGAGAAACTTTCTCCAGGTACTGAGAGAAAGAGCTCCAAACAAAAGGTCATACACTGCCAGGTCATCGGGGTCGAGCCCCACACATTCTTTTACGTGTTATCTAACTCTACGAACGAGAATTTCTTTCCTTAACAGTTTTTGTACCGTCCGTAAAAATCATTATGTTGATTTACATTTGTATTTTTTTTCCCTGGAATAAAAGAATTGTCGGAGAAAGTTTCCAATCAGCGCAGTTTCCCCATCCACCATTTGCTATTCATCACACCAAGTCATTTACACACTTGGAGAAAAGTTATTACAGGTTTCTAAGTTCGAAGAATCACAGAAAAGTTACGGAGGCATTTCCTCTCGGCCCCAAATGTCTGCTTTTCTAATGTGTTCGATTTTTGTTGTGCATTTTACAGACGATATCTGGCAATCAAGCGAGCAAAATCAGACGGACCCTTTCTTCTCTCTCTAGGGCCTTTCTCCACATAAAGCAGATCTCATTATTTCCTTCAACCCACGGGATGAGGATTGTTTTCATGATTTCATTTGGAAATTTTATGCTGATTCTTCTCGAAATGAAGTATATGTGAAGCGTGTTAGTATGCCAGAGCTCTCAGCGCTGAACAAGGATGAGACGGTAATTGTGTTTTGGGGGAAGGTGGTCGGCCTTGGGAAAGACCTGTCCCAGTCACCAACTCCCCAGCCGAAAAAAAGTGATGCTCTTCTTCTAGCCTCAAGACGTATTCGCTATCATAAATTTTAAAGTTTTCATCTTTAGACTACACACCAATTCCTTTGAATAAATCGATTCCAAGTTTCCTAAGACTTGAAACTGAATTGATGTTAAGTTGGTCGAAGAAGGAAATCGGAGAGGTTTCTTTTGGTGTTGTGGATCATCTTCTTGCCATCGGGGAGGTTATTGTAAGAGAGCTGCAATGGCTCTAGGCTTCTCTATGCACTTCCTTGACAAAAGCCCCTCATACAAACTTCACTTTTTACTTTCACTTTCTGAAGAATAGGCTCTTGGGGAAAACCTGTCTATTTTGTACCTGCCATCTAGGCTTTTCAACATTTACATTCCCTAAAGAAGCACAATTTTGATGCTAACATGATGCATTATTTGAAGAGAAATCTGAATCCAATTCTCCGACGTGATCTTCGTTTCTCTGACGGATGTGACGGCATTTGGTGACATTTCTCGTTTCACAACTTTCGGGGCTTAACATTTAACGTTTATTCAGTTCACTCCAATGGTTGATCTGATTACTAGAAACTCATCGTGAGCTTTCTAGGTGCATATTGGCTGGTTCTTCGTATCGTGCAATTGCAGTTCGTCACGAACAATGCTCATGTTCACTAACAGCTTTCATGAAACATATTCAGATAGTATTCTGTATGCAAATAAGGAGAGTTCTCGAAATCTTAAAACTTTTTTCTCGTCGCCTTTCCCGACTCTCATGTAATCATTTACGTGGCTGACATCTTTCCTCCATGACCTCATGGCCTGACCTCTTCCGTGTACAGTATACACATTCAAGAAAATCTCCAAGTCAGGGATATACAGATCAGTTTGGAATAACACAGTGATAACATGTTATGACCTTCGAAAACATGGGATAAAGATTTATTTCAAAAGTTTGGCATATAACCTTGCTCGTATATGTTTTCCTACGCCTCTATAAGGTAGAAAACGTGTTGTAGAGAAGAGAAGGTGCGCTCCTTTCTTTTTTCGCCTCATTAATTCTTATAAACATGTATTTTTAAAGAAATATAATATTTAAAAAGAGGAACTAGTATAGTTTCAAGGTAAAGAGAATGGTCATCTTTCGCCGGAGGCATTACACTTTCCCATTCGCCGCTGTTTTAATCGTGGACTCAGCCGAACTGGATGGCCTTGGTGGAAACAACTATTCCCCGGACATTCCAGATAACCTTTTTTCAAAAAAAAATCTAAACTTTTAAGTTTAAACAAGAATACAAGTTGACCACCGTGGAAATATTTTACCTTTTCCAGTTTAGGGACCTGCATATATCTGGGTATCTTGTTAAGGCGATCGTTTTACGACGACCGTCTTTTTATTTATTTTTTTTAAGTTTTTTTTTCTTGTCTGATCCTAGAAGGGCCCAAATTGGACGATAACTGGTGATAACTGGAGATAACATGAGGATAACACTGATGAACTTGTAAACGTTGGGAGCCCTATGGTGCATGCGAGATTCTCAAGAGAGCAAAAGAGAAAGTATCCTTGTCTTCCTCCAAGTAAGTTGCATTTCAAAATATCACGCCATTAAGAGTTCAGTAAATTTAGAATAAAATGTGAGTTTTTTACGACATATATTTGGAGACTAAAATTTTGATATACTTTGGACTTAAATTTAAAGTTAAGATCCGATATCATGAATGTTGCATTATGTTGCATTTTAACTTACGTCGCAGTGCAGTGATTTTTTCGACGCAGCGGCCAGCTTTCTCCGCATCGTTGAATAACTTCCAGATAAGAAGAAGACGACGCGGTGTTATTGATGAACGGAAAAGGAAGATGAAAGAGGAAAAAAGGATATGAAGAATCTAATGATGATGAATCGGAGGGAGGAAGCAGATGGAATCGATAACTACTAAAATTAGGAGGTGAAAAAGATGGAGAAATGAATAGGGATAAGAGAAAGAATAAAAAGGAAGTTGAAGAAGACAAAGAGAACGGAAAAGAAAAGAACACTGTGGCAGATACGGCGATGAAAAATATGAAGAGGAGAAGAGGAGATGAAACGGAGAGAAGAAGAAAGAAGAAGGTCGTTTGCGAATAGCAAAAAAAGTGTCAAGGTAAGAAAGAAAAGTTGACATTTGCCGAATTCACTTACTCATTTGTTAGCTTTGTACGGGTTTAGAAGAAATGGCGTTGTTCTAGACTCGCGTCACCATCATGGCATCAAAATCCTGTCAAACGACACACCCGTGTTATCAGGTGTTACCATATATCATACGTAATAGGTATCTCTATTACATGAAACACCATCGTCACTATTGTTGGTCATACTCACCGAGTATGCAAATGTTATTTTCACCTTGCTCAGGTAACTTGATGTTATTCCTATCACTTGACCATCCAGGCAGTAGACATTTTGAATGCTTACGTAATGGCATCTCTTCAGACAGTTGCTAGAACGTTTAGGTTGGAAACGAAAGTAAATATAAAAAGAGGGGAAACCTGAGTAGACGAAGAAAAAAATGATGATACGATCCAGAAGAAGAAGAAAAAGAGAGGTGTACAGCACGACATGTTTCCGTGCTGGACTCTTTGGCTCCGACGTGGCCCGTTGCAAAGAAAACTTTCCCGTCGCCCATTTTCACTTTTCCTCCATAAGAGGACCCATTAGATCACTCCACTTGGCCAAAATGACGGGGTTTTTTTACTTCTATTACCGCCTCGTTTAAAAACTTCATTGTACTGCATCCTGTTTGTCTTTATTTTTTTTTTACGTAAAAATTCCCCTCGAGAAACGAGAACAACTGAGTAAAAACAGTTTGAAATAGTGTTCTTACAGGATTCTTCTAGAACACTGAAATGGAGATTATTAGGAAATTAAGTTGGTAGTTTTGTATTTGTAATCTCAAAGAAATAGAAACTCTCGAACCAATTATTTGTGTACATTCAAATTACAAAAACAGGTTAGACACAACCCGAGTTACGAGACGCGAGGTCCCGCATTACTGAACAAGTTAAGAACACTTAAATCTACTTGAGATTCTTCCACAGTTTCTTCGTGGTCTTCGACTGCTGCTTCCAGAGGTTTTTGCCTTTGTTGCCGGACCTGCTCTCCCTGTGGCCCACGTCTGAAACCCTGGCCTCGTCTCACAGGCTTAGCTTGAGGTTCGTCTGAGGCTGCTTCAGCGCTCTCCACAGGAACCGGTGCTGACTGAGGTCCTTGTCGTGAGCTGGGCCTGCGGCGAGTCGCAGGTTGAGCTGCAGCCTCTTGGGGCTCTTCTACAGGAACACTCTGGGGCCCTGTTCTCGATGTCGGTCGTTTCCGTACAAGCTGAGGGGCCGGTTGTTCAACTTCTTCTTCCACGGGCTGAGGTGCCGCTTGAGGTCCACGTCTGGCTCCTGGTCTCCTAACAGGTGCTTGCTGTTCTTGAGCAACATCCTCTTCAGGGGCAGGCCTGAAAGGACGCCGGGTCACTGGGGACGGTGTCTTCGTGGCTGCGGGAAGAGGCTCTTCAGAAATCTCCTCAATTTGTTCTTCCTCTTCCTCTTCGAACTCTTCAGGGGCTGCGGTTGTTGTCGTCAGCGCTTTGGTACGCTTGTTGACCAAAACGTTGGGTCTACGAGCAGCTGGGTTCAATAAACCAGGGCTGGCTTTTCGCGGAGGTTTCTGGGTGATTTCTTCTTCGACGGAAGCAGGTGTTGTTGTTGTAGTCGTTGTAGTGGTCTTGGCTGCAGCCTTGGGTCGTTGTGCACTCTGTTTCTTGGGAGCTGGCCTCTTTGTTGTGGGTTCTGGGTCTATTTCTTCAATAAGGGATTCATCGTTCTCATTGTCCTCAGGTAATTCGTCAGCTGCTTCTTCAGGCACTGGTGCTGCAGTGGTGGTGCTAGCTTTAGCCGGTCTCTTGGCAGAGTTTGGAACAGGCGGCCGGATCCTTGGAGGAGCGCGGGGTCCGTCGAAAATCTTGAGATTGCCCTTTCCTCCGGATTTAGCAGGAGCTGCGGCCGCTTTTGCAGGCGTAGGAGCCGGCCTTGCCTGAAAATTCAAATAACCCGCTTTAAAAAAAAAAACTCTTAAATTGTATTACGTCTATATATTCATACAGTAATTCTATAACTAAGAGAAAATATAATTGATTACGTAATTTATCAGTTTTTACCGCTTCTTCTGTTTCGTCAACAGGCTGCTGTTCCTCATCTTCACCTCCAGGTGCGTCGTATTCCGAGTAGTCATAGTCGTAATAGTCATCGTAATACACAGGGCGAATGGGTCGGCGACGACGACCCTGTTTACGCAAGGGCCAGCGCCTGGGACCATCCGGTAACGCGGAGTCCCTGGGTCTTTCGAAGCGCGCAGGCGCTGCAGTGGTTGGGGCCTCTGTGGACTGAGCTTTGTACAGAGCCTCGTTTCTGCCAAATGAACAATAATTTACTCACATTTTCTTAGCTCAGATTAGCAGTTAGATGTCAAACGTGTGAAACAGACTTGTTAGCTAACAGTAATGTTCGCATTGTACTGAATGCTTACCGATCGAAAAACTTAGCGGAATTTGCGCAGTCAACTTCGCTGGCGAAATGGCAGATAAAGTTTTTCTGGTCAAAGGCCGTGTAATTGGCACACAAGAAATCGTACCGCGTTCCGAACAAACAATGATGATAAACCTAAAAAAAAAATAATTAATTAGTCTAATTAATCTACTCAGTATCATGTCATCGATCATGTTCAATTATGTATACTGCATAACAGTATTGATACTATCAGTTGTACTTGGCATTTATGTGGGATGCTGGCGTAGAATCCATCATGGAGTCCGTCGCATTTGAAGTCAATTTTTTCAGGAACGCTGGGCAGGAACGGGTAGCTGCTCATGTTGTAACCGTTAAGTTCCCTCGGTAAGTTTGGATCCCAGATATAGTCGATCTGGGGGATACCTGTCAACGGCGGGCGCGTGGAAGCCTCTTCTCCGGCGGCTGCTTCGCTTGCGCCTTCTCCATTACACGGCAAGCAGACCAACGAGAACGCAACACCTAAAGAAAAGTATACAAATGAATGCATGAATAAATATATGAATAAATAGAGTAGGACATGAATAAAGCCAAAAATACTTCAATAAATAATTCAACTTTAGATGAAGAAATTGGGTTTGGATTTTTGTTACTCAGAATGTGTGAAAAACTTCGCTTCCTTTCACTTTCTGTTTACTTTCTTTTCCTTTGTCTAATTCGGCAGGTACGTATGAAGGCCGTACGTCTCACGGAGACCTGACACCGTTGGTGATGATACTGATAACAGGATGGTAACATCCATAAAATGAAGAAGTTAAATTAACAACTGCAGAACCGCTTCTTAACCTTTAAAAGAATCCTGTAGGTAACATATGGATGATAGGTTCAAACAAGCTGATAATAAATTGATAACATTGATAACACTGGTGATAATTCTCATATCACATTCAGCGATGATGGTTACAATCCGGGCCCCTCTGGTGAATGGGGTCAGTGGGGCTTCTGCTGCAGACGGAGGTGAAAAACACGGCTGATTATTTTCTTCTCGAAAACGACAGGAGAAAATGACTCGAATCGATAAGAGGAGAAAACAAACTGGTCCTCTTTTTTTGTACTTTCACTTGCTTCAGCAGGAAAAATAAAACAAAACTGAAAAAAAAATCTTGTGGTTTTTACAGCGAAAATTTATGAGAACAAGAGAAAACGATGGAAAACTAGAGGAAAATGAGAAACGAACTCGCAGAATAAAAATTAGTAATATATTGGTTACATAATATGCAAATGAAAAGGTATGATGTCAATAACTAAATAAATAATAATAGATAAGAGAAAATGGCTTACCGTAAATGAATAGTAACAATGCTGAGGACAGCAGAGGGCGTTGCGAGCGGACAGCCATGCCTCCTTTCACTTTCTCCCGCTCTCGCGACTCAACCTGCAACAGAGCCAAACATCAGCTTTCACAACCTGGATACGCGACAACAAACTATCTAAAAACTTTTACAAAACAACTGTACTGTCTTCTGTGACTATAGGTTGACTGTCAAAATTATGTCAAAATTTGAAAATCCCTAGTAGGTAGATAGTATTAGTTACTGGTAAGTCAGCTATATACGATCCAAGTTACGCCACAGCGGGTCTGTCAGCTACCCAGACGAGCTGTACAAGACGCAAGTTACTAAGCAATACTGACTGATCGACAACACATGAAAGCAAAAGTGTATCGAAGAAATAGACGGCAAAAAAGTGAAATCTTCAACCACACCTACGCCTCTAGTCAGTTTCAAAGACCCAAGGTTGTTTTCAAGTAAATGTCGCGCCCTTTCGAACTCTTGTTTTTGTTCTTCAGTGATCGTAAAACCATAAGATCCATCAAAAACTAATGAAACTTAATTTTTTTTTACCTGATCCTGTTTAAACAATTCGCTTAGCCACTCAAATCCCACAGCAGAAGAATTGCTCCAGCAAATTGCACCTCCTGCAAAAGACCCAACACAAATCAGTGAATTAAAGCAAATTTTTATAATTATCTATGAATTGATTTTTGGAACGTACCAACGGCTAATGGGATTCCAGTGGATCAGTGATGAAGAGTTGGACGGTTTGTCGGTGCTGTGTTGGAGGCGAGACAGTTGCTGAGCGTTTGGACGACTGCTTGAATTCGAGTCCTTAAGCTGAGGCAAGCTGCAATAAGCCAGCGGGTATCCCGGGGACCGAGTGAAAGGTCCACCTTTTGGGCTCTCTGCTGTGTGCAATGGAAAAACAGGTCACCCGCTTTAGTTTATACCGTCGAAACACATCCAAAGAGAAAAGTACCTCGCACTGCAACCCAAAACAGAGAAAGAGAAAGAAGCGAGCACACCAAAAAAAAAATAAGCGTTCAACAGGAAAAAGTGAGAAAAAGAAAAAGTTACAATCTATCAATTTCATCTCTTGTATACAAAGGCACACTCTCTCTTTCTCTTTTTCTCGTTATCTGTAACTTCTTCACTTCTTCGTTCATCCTCTTTCGTGTAATTAGCATACCTATATGAAGATTCTTGGTAGTACGAACAACTTAGGTAATTTAAACTAAGTTAATAAAGTTAAGATAATTCAGATACTAGTTTATAATTTATTGTAATAATCATGTAACTGGTAATGCTTCTTTTCCAACGAAATTTCCCAACATGTTTCTCAACCTTTCACCAAAAAGCCATGTCGAAATAGTTCTTTAGACTAATTACTTCTAGACTTCATAATATTCTAACATGTTACAATCATAGTATGTGTTTGCAGTTAGGAAATAATTGGACAACAGTAGTCAGTTTCAAGGGCAAACAAAAGAAAAACCCGTAACTATTTTAGTAGTTACCATACGTGAAATATTACTGCACCCAAGGACACACAAATCTTGTCAAAATCCAAGGATACAATAACTATATTATATATATAAATAAGGTAACAGTAGGTTCAGCAGTTAATCTTCATAAAATTGTACATTTTATTATATTACTACGTTATGACCCAACATAACTGTGTCAACACACTTGCGGGATTTTCTTCGATTTTCTCTCGAATTTGCACGAAAGCGGTCAAGGTGCCGATTTTTTCTACAAAATCGCGATTCTTACCAGATGCTGTCAAAATCGCACGAAAGTGTCACGAAGATCGTTGCTTCGCGTGCATCAGAAATAATTATTGTTATCGTTACCGTTATCTATCATTATTATTGTTCAAATACACACATCCCATGATGAAACAACTCGTGTAATAGCGTACAATTACTCTTATTAACAAGTGTATCTACGTAATAAGCTTATACAGTAGGAATTAACCTTTGTTTTGTGTAAAATTTATCATCATGTTATTTAGTGTATTATCTATTAAATTAATGGTAGTTTAAATCTATCGAATGCGTAGGAAGTTGGCAAATCTGTGGAAAAACCAGTTCAGATTCCAAACCAACTTCCGCGACTGAAATCATTCGGTTGCACAGAATTTTAAGGACATTACGATCTCGAGCTTATTTCTAACATCTTGTTTTCATATGTATGGGTTTAATGTCATCACGAGTCATAATAAGGGGGCGACAGTGTTACACGCAGCTCTTCCACTTTTAGTTTTCCGTTTTCCCTTAAAGAGGGTACGGTTTTCCCTTTTTTCCCTTCTCTCGTAGATATCAAGTATCATTTTCCCCTCCATCTAGGATAACGTTCCATACTTTCATGGTTTCTTTCCCTTATTTATCCCATTTGGAACCCAGTTTTCCCTTTTGAAGAGAATTTCCCTCCAAATCGGAAGCACTGGTTACACCGTATGGACTACCGTAGAAAAGAGACATCTAGTATCAGTTTCACAAACTATTATTCAGTAAAAATAAGTTTTCCAACATTTCAATAGTTTAAATACAAATCAGTACTGGGAATTCAATAATATAATAAACTATTGAAGTTCGCTGAGTTAATTACTGAATTCAATAAATTCTATGAATTTAGCCAAAATGAATAATAATAATAAATTTCATGGGGGCTTTTCATCATAAACTAAATTTTGCATCCTTTGTCCCTGCGGTTAAATCGTCCGTCGTTAGGAAACACCTGAATACGGAAATCACTGTAGTTGTATTTGGAGGATGGAAAACCCGCGGTTTGAAACCGGTTTCAAAATCGGAAAGGAAACCAGGAAGCTTTTCCGAGGAAAAATAAAATACCGCTTGCCTGCCACCCGTGTAACCTACTTGGTGTTGAAGTGTTCGGACTCAGATGGCCGAGCTCTGAAAAAACCTGAGTCAAGAGCCTCACCAACATATTCTCTTTTAGTTCATTTAATTAATACTTTAGCATTTTAGGTAGATTCTAAAATGAGCTTCAACGGTTTTTTTAGTGTTGCACTGATCTGCATGGTGGCGTGCGCTTCGTCAGCTTCAAAAAATGGTAAATCAATATATTTGTTCTATCTATGTACAGCCATGAGCAAAAAAAAAAGTATCCCCCTGCATATGAAGAACATTTATTTTATATTAGCTTGCGCATTGCCATAGAGGTCAAAAGACTTTCAAAGCTTGAAATTATCAATTTGACCGCTATAGTAATAAAGTTCATTCTAAAGCAACTTTTCTCTAGTTTAGGTGGATACTTTTTTTCGCTCATGGCTGTATTTTCTTATTACAAGTGCGACAAGTGTATGGGATAATGCTGCTACTATTTAATGCAATCAGAATAAGCGTAATGTGAATGGTGTTTTTTCCTGACATGTCACAATTACGACCGAGGGAAGAGGTGGCGGCTGTCACCGTAAAGTCCAGGGCAACTGCGCAATGTGTAGTATTATAGTAAGTACGATAAGTAGATGGAATAATGCTGTTAGTTTTTAACGTAATTAGAATAAGCGTAAAGCGAAGGGTGTTTTTTTTCCTGACTGTTAGAATCTGGACCAAGGGAACAGGTTTGTTTTGGTTACAAATCTGAAAGGGTGTTTTAGCCTGGAGGGGTTATGCCCAGGTTTCCACCTTTGATGCGAAATTTGACCTCAATTTCAGTTTATTTGAATTAAATATTAAATATCTTATTTTATGACGTATTTTTTTAATTCTGTTCCCATAGCAGGCATCACATCGAACAAGAAAGTTATCGTTTGCTACATGGGAAGCTGGTCGACCTACCGCCCAGACAGCGGACAGTTCACCTGGGAAAACATCGATCCAACTCTCTGCACTCACCTGATTTACTCGTTTGCCGGACTGGACGGAAACACCTTCACTATTCGCAGTCTTGATCCTTTCCTGGACCTCGAGGACGATGGCGGACGGGCCCAGTACAAAAAAGTCATAGGACTCAAGTCGAGGAACCCGCAGTTGAAAGTTACGGTCGCCATCGGTGGCTGGAATGAAGGGTCTGGAAACTACTCGCTCATGGCTTCGAATCCCAATTCGAGGAAAAGCTTCATCGAGAGTGCAGTCAACTTTGTCAGGTAACTCGAAACCCTCAACCTGTCCTTGTGTTAACTAATCAGTTGATATTTGAATGTTTCCAGGAAACACGGATTTGACGGACTTGACATGGATTGGGAGTACCCTGGAAAGCGAGAAGGTAGTCGGCCAGAGGACAAGGAAAACTTTGTGCTTCTGTTAAAGGTAAACACGTTACTACATTTTGGTTTCATATATGTTGAAATGTTATTTGACAGGAACTGCGGAAAGAGTTCGACAGGTACGGCTACCTCTTGACTGCCGCTGTGGGAGCGGCTCCTGATACTGTGAGGGCTGCGTACAATGTTCCCGAGATCTCAAAGTATCTCGACTTCATTCATTTGATGTGCTATGACTACCACGGTAGCTGGGACGGCAAGATCGGACACAATGCTCCGTTGCGATCCTCAGCAAACGACAACCTGAGTTTGGTAACTAAATTCATTTCAGTGATTTGTACAAATGCTTTAAATCTTTTACACGGAGAATCTCTTATGTATTATGTTTAACGCAAATTTTCTAATGTAGGAGGATACTCTTTCGTTGTTCGTTCAACTCGGAGCCCCTCGTAACAAGCTAGTCCTTGGAGTACCTTTCTACGGTCGAACATTCCTCCTGAATGATATTAATGCACGCACAGTCAATGTTGCTTTGGCGAAACCTGCCGGGTTTGCTGGGCCGTTTACTCGCGAGGACGGGTTCCACGGATATAACGAGGTTTGTAGCTAACGTTCCTTGTGATTTGCTCGCAGTTTTGATTTCCCTGTACCTTACTCATACAGATCTGCCTAGAGATGAAAAACTCGAGGGAGAATCCGTGGACCCAGACATGGGACGAAGTGGCACAAGTTCCCATCCTGGAGCGGGACGACAGGTGGATCAGTTACGACGACGAGCGGAGCATCAAAGTCAAAGTATATACTGAATTAAACACAAACAAGAATAACTTACAGGCTTACAACATATTCTTCTTGCTTAGACCGAGTATGCTTACAGTGAAGGCCTGGCGGGAGTCATGATTTGGAGTATCGATACTGACGACTTCCGTGGTGAGTGTTCGTCCGGAAGATATCCTCTGTTGCGAACAATCAATGAAGTACTGGACAGACTCAGCGAAAAAGAAAACGAAATTTCGCGTATCAAACCTACAGAAGCGCAGAAGCCAGTCGGAGCTTCGTCGTCCGCCACGGCACTTGATAAAACCCCGCTACTTCTGATGCTATTCTTCTGTTTCCCGTGGCTCTGATATTATCCCGCTTGTTACTTCTTACTACTTCAAAACAGCGTGCCTTTGTAGGTGATGGTCTTTCTCAAATGTTTTACGACTATTTTGTCGAATTCTTTTTCTAAATGCACATTGTATGATGAACGTGATTAAAATCTTTGTATTTAAAAGGCAAAGGCTCTATTTGATGTATTAATTGGCCGTAAGATGGCGTTACGTGTGTAAAAATTAGTAGTTCCACCTTGCAGAGTAATTCCCTGAACTAGGGAAAATTAGGTCTGGAAAGGGAAATTAAGGGAAAAGGGTAATTCAGAATCTAGCTTGATATCCTAGCAAGGTGGGAAAAAGGGGAATTGACATCTTAACGTAAAGGGGGGGAGGGAAAAGAGAGCCTTCATGAAAGGGAAAAGGGAGAACTGATAAGTGGAAAACACTGGTAAACATGGCTGACGAAGTGGCTAAGGCCCAGGAGGCCAAACCTTCTGGTGATACAATTTTTGGGAAAATTCTGAGGAAAGAAATTCCGGCTAAATTCATCCATGAAGATGATAAGGTATAAATTAAGCTGTGCTTCTTATTGTTAACTTTGTACTGCTAGCAGAGTTGTCTTAACTAACAATGACAACCGGGTAATGAATGTTGACTATATTGAAACTGCAGTAAAATATATCTTGCTTAAATTAGTGTGTTGCCTTTCACGATGTGAGTCCTCAAGCGCCCGTTCACTTTCTGGTTATCCCGACGAAACCTATCTCGCAGCTGTCAAAAGCCGAAGAAGAAGACGAAGCCGTAATAACTTGTTTAAACTCAAGTAACTATTGAAGTTTCATGTGTTACGTTTTTTAAGGTCCTGGGACATTTGATGTATGTTGCGGCTAAAGTCGCCAAACAGTTGGGACTTGACGATGGCTTCCGTGTTGTCGTCAATGACGGACCAGACGGTTGTCAGAGCGTTTACCATCTTCATCTTCACGTTTTGGGTGGCAGGCAGTTGGGTTGGCCACCTGGCTAAGTATGAAAATTGTGATCGTGGGGCAGTGCATTCACCTAGTTCCCGTTCTGTTAAGCTCGTGTTTGCTTCATTGAAAACCATTTTATATGATGTGTTCGCAAGCACGCAATACAATTACTCTCCTTACACAATATTGTTTTACAAAGCTCATTTTTCCGTTTATTCAAACAGTGCAAGTTACAAAAAAATAGTTTTGATTGGTAAAAGGCTCATTGTAAAGGCGACATACTCCTTTCTCAATACTTGGGCTCATTTCTAACTCTTCGGAATGCAACTAAGTTGCACATTACAAACAATATCTCACCAGTTTTCATCTCGAAGCCGATCCGGTCTGACTCTGGCGGCATTCGTTCAGCGCTTGTACAAATACGAACGATGGGCCACACGTCGCAGCACCGAGCAGGGCTCCTCTCCGACACTCACCAGACGCTATGAGAACAAATCCTTCCTGGCACTGGACCACTGGTCTTTGAGCTCGACGTAACGAACCTGGTCGAGCCATGGGCCTAAAAAATATCATGTAAGTTCATTACATAAGATTTTTATACGAACATGATTATTTTTTAACATTAAATTTGTTACTCACACTAGCGGATTAGTACATTTGAAGTTATTCTGAACCCGAGCTCCCGGCCTGCACGGAACCAGCATCGGAAACTGAAGGATACCGGCCGAGTTGTCAGCAACTTCAGCGTCTTGCCTGTCCCAGTCAGTCTCGTTTCGTTTTTGAGCTGCGTTAGTTGGGCTCTGAAGAACCACGAGATAATCTGGATGATCGACTGGAAACTGTGGGTAGATTTGATTAATCTGCCTTGCTTCTGCTTCAGAGATCCTGTAAGGCGACAGACGTGATAAAACCTCTGTGCAGACAACACCAGCTCGGAAAATGTCATAGCTGTAAAGATGAGACGAGTCGCAGGATCCCCGAGTGCCGAGGGGGTAACAGAATCCATCGGCAGGATTTCGCGCAATCTGCCCAGCTGCTGACTGAACTCCGCATTCATCTCGAACACAACTGAGAGACCCGCTGGCAGTGAAACCTACTACTTGACCCGACAGACAAGGACCTGTACAGATAACAGCAACATGTTACTTTCATACAAAAATCCTCCTATTTCTAAAAATTACATTCTCAGGTATATAATGGTACACCACTACAGACATTCTATTATTTATTGTGTCAGTACAAATTTCTGTAAAATTTTTAATTCTTATCCTTCGCTGTAGAGCCTGTACGAACAAGTGGCCTCCTAGCGGCAATAATAATAAGCCATGCGTCGTCTGATGGTGTTGACAAAAATACTATTTCTGCCGAATATGACAGAGAGCTTCTGAGTATTGCCGCTAGGAGACCTTTTTTTCTAGGTTCTGTTCGCATTCTACATTTCAAATGGATAACCTAAATAAGTAACGGAAACACGTAAATGAAAATGTAGCATAAAGTCGTGATTCCGCGCACTTTGGGGTTTTCCCAGTATAACCGCAAGGCAAACTGATTGTTTTAATTAATACCTTGAGTGAAAAGTGGGACGCAGTCGCTGTTGGCCGTGGGGAACGGATATTGGCCTACAGGACAGTCGCAGATGGGGTCTCCGAAGGCAGTGTAGAAGAGCCGCCGTCCACCCAGACATTCGACCGGGTCGAAGATATCGTGACACAGACCGTCTCGACCGATGAACACTTGCCCGAGACCGCACAGTCGACGACCACATACTGCCTGATATAAATTAGCGTTTCTAACAAGCTTTCTAGTTATAGTCTATTGTATTTCAGTTACCGAAAGTGTTTGGGGATCAACAGTGAGCCATTCAGTAGGTCCGCACGGTCCTCGCTGAAGTAAAGGGTAGCATCTACCGTCGGTGAATCGGATTCCTGCATCGCCACATCCGTCATTTACAGTATTTGCAAGAGTAGAAAGTACTGGGATCGGTAAACTGTTCAGTGGCACTCTAGATCCCAGCTCGAGGATCGTGATATCGGGAAGATCGTTGTCGCCCTCCCCGCTGTTGCTCGTGGTACAAGTGACTCCAGCAGCTACAGCTCCAAGAACTGTTCCAGTGACCGAAACTGCTCCGCCGGCTAATAAAATTGCACTTAAAATGGTAGAGTAGAGACCACGTGAACACGGCCATAGACATGAATTGTTGTAGAACGATATGGTCTGACGATCCCAGTGGTCGTCGTTAATGCTGCGAAATGATTCCAAGTTCTCGTTGACAAGCGTGAATTGACGATCAAGCTCTTCAGTGGAAGCTTCTATACTCGTAAACGATGTAGTAAAAGTCCTTGACGATTTAGTTCTGTGAGATTTTCTTCCACTAGTAGTACCTATCGATCGTAAAGAAAAAGATTCTTGATATGAATGTCGGCCAACTATAAGAAAGTAAACTTACTTATATTGCAGAATGGATTACATAGTAGCACACCGGGTTCCAGGAATCCTGAAAACGCGGCAGCTATAAAGAGTAAAAAGGCTGCGGACGTAGCAGTGACTGCAATAGCAGCTCCGCATTCCGGCTGCGGTAGCTGGAGATCTTGTCTGGATTCCAGAATGGAATTTATCCGGTCGGCATCGGTCACCCACAAATGACTGCTGTTCTCGACTGCATAACTCGGATTCCAAAACTCCATTGGCTCTTTCTTTGGCTTTTTCTTTTCTTTTTTTCTAATTCTTCTGAATCACCGACTCAACGAAGAAGATTACGAACGTTTAAGACCGACACCCGGGACAACATGTTGTTGCTCTGAAGGATTTCGGTCAACTGGCGTTCGGCGTCTTGTTGAAGAAGCTTCTCATTAAGTGTCGGTGCATCGCAGTTCCCCTGTAACTTACGACCAACTGCTTCCACTTTGCTCAACAAAAAAAGGGACATCATCAAACTTTTTTTTGTGTGTTTCATTCTGTACGTTCCTCGCATGTGTTCCAAGTAGTCGCCATGGACGAGAATGCGGCTGTAACATGTGTCGTTTGGCGTCGTCTGAAAATCTCCGCTTTATTGGAACGATTTTTTTATTATTCAAGTTCTGACCTCCATTTTGGATGTGGGGAAAAAATAAATAAATAACGTAACTGGGCTCAAGGTACCGTAATGTAACACCTGAGGCGTTTCGCTGTTGGTTACCTTGTTTATGACTCGAAAGTTTTTAACCAAAAAGTGGATGATTCACATGC
Organism: Eulimnadia texana; assembly: GCA_002872375.1. Lineage (NCBI taxonomy): Eukaryota > Metazoa > Arthropoda > Branchiopoda > Diplostraca > Limnadiidae > Eulimnadia > Eulimnadia texana. The sequence continues at coordinate 33,702,521 of NKDA01000001.1, read as the reverse complement.
AATACCAATTAAGCAGTAAAACTGGGATTTTATTACATTGACACTGTATTGATTAAGTCTTTTTGTGACTGAAGTTGTTAAATATTAATTAAAAAACTACTGTGTATTTAGATTGTGTTTGAAGTGTGCTGGAACAAAGATACTGAATATTTGTGCCTAGTGACGCGGCATAAATATTTCTCTTACTGGGTCATTGTGTGACTCCCAGTAGAGAGTAAAAAAATACTGAAACTAAATAAATAACACACATACTTTAGGACGAAAAGTTTGTACAATATAGTCGGACTTGAAGAGAAGGAGCGCGAATCTTCCAGGAATACGAGCAAAATTCTGCAAGTTCTGATCAAATTCCAACCTAAAAATGGCGCTTTTTTTTGCTCTGTGGATTCTTGAATTGTGGTCACGTCTCGGTCGAATGCTTTGTCAGTAAACAGATTCCTTCTATTCATCAATCATAGAAATAAAACGATAGTTCTTGTTACTGTTCCATTCCTCAGCACACCGCCAGTAGGGTTAATGTTACTTGTGGTGTTTCAGTTATACAATTCCAGCAAACATAACTGACAGACTTAACGATAAATAATTTTATAATTTAACGAGCAGTAAAAAAAAAGATGTCTTATTCAATTATCATTAACCTTTCATTGCGTTAATAATGTGAATTAAAATTATCTGTATCCTTAATCTATAAATAGTTCAGAAAGCCGCCACTACAAGCGCTGCTGAACACCTTTTTTATATAAAATATTTTTTCTGTAACACTTTTCCAACTTTTTTCGCGCATAAATTAATTATAAAAACTAAAAACTGAAACATAATGTAAATAATTAGTAAAAGGTTAGGATATTTCAACATTAACATAGATTTTACTATGATATTTCACGCCATCTCTTGACAGTATTCAGTACTATGTTGAATCTACGTTGTTTGGCTTTTGGCTGTTTTACACAATCGCTCTGAAATTTCCACCTGGTATTTGGTTTAGCAGTCAAACTCGAGATCAAGGCACTACATCTAATGTACTTTGCTTGTAATACAGAATTAGAAAAAAAATATTTGAAAAATGCCTGCAATGGTTGTGGAACGTCAAAAGATAACTCAGCCCATGTGGGACTCGCTGAAAAGACACATCTTGCGAGAAAGACAGAGGAAGAAGCAAGGTTTGTGATTACTCGCTAGCTATGTACTAGATTCATTGCAATTCACGGGCTACTGAATTTATTTTACTCCTCACAGAACAAGAAGCAGATGCTGAAGTGGAAAGGCAGCGACGGGAGCGGGAAGACCAGCAGAAGGAGCAGGAAATGACGTTGGAGGAAACGAAAGAACAAATCGCCCAGCTCGAGTCTCGTCTGGCCCAACTGAAGGACGACAAGCATCAGCTGTTTCTGCAGTTAAAGAAGGTTCTGAACGAGGACGAGACTAGGAGACGAATCAAAGAGTCAACCGCAAGGTATTTTGAGTCCAGTCATACATAGAAACTTAATATAAGTTTTTTCTGACTTCCTTTTAGTGACTTGCTTTTCTATGGATACCCTCCTGGAGCTGGTTTAAACATCCATCCAGGTCACCCACAGCTGTACATTCCCAGCATGCCACCCGCGTCCCGTTCCGTTTATAAAGGGATCAAGGAAGAACCGCTCGGAAGTCTTCCTGGAGCTCCGCCACCTGGGGTGTATGGGCCACCCATGTCTGTGTTGACCATTTCACCCTCGACTGGGCAAGGTCAGCCTGCGAGCAACCAGAAACGTTCCCGCAGCCCTTCTCCCCCTCCCCAGGCTTATCACTCATACAAAAACGCAGCAGCACCTTCCCCTTACAGCTCTAGTAGGTTTCTAGTACTAGCTCGAGCATCTGTCAGCAGTTAATCTTTAGTTTCAACAAATAATCAAACTTTTTATTTGTTCATTCTCTTGCTATGCAGAGAGCATCAACAGTTCACCTTACGGCACGGCTCCGCCTGGTGCACTTTTTTACGGGCACAGCGCAGCGGTAAGTTCCGCCCCGTCCCACAGCACTGCGTCAACGATAGGGTTCCACCCTCCCGGAAGTCTGCCACAAGCAGTTTACAGTTACCCGCCCGTTCAGTCGTCGTCACACTCTTCGAGGCCTCCATACTCGGCACAGGTCCTGAGTGCGACTAAAGAAGAAGCTCAGCAGCAATCGAAACAGCATCCGTCAATCTACCTCGGCCATCCGGCTGCTCCGATAGCCTCGAGAGGTAACGTCACCTTCCTGCAGTATTCCATTTTAGTTTGTTCAGTCATGTTCATTAGAAAAGAGTACAGCACGGGAAGGTTAAACGCTACTTTTTCCTTTGTTTTTACGCGAGGATGTTTGAATGTTATTTGATCATATATGTATGTTTTAGTTAAAATGCAGTTTGTTTTATCAATAGTGATATTAAATAATTATATAGTAATTTTTTAAATAGCGAAAAACGACTCTGAACTTCACCCATGCCGTACCCTTTTTTATTGAACATGACTGTACGTTCCGATTATAAGATCCCGAGCTGTTGAAAGTGTGCTGTTTTCAGTATTTTAATATTCCTTCTAACTGTTTGTAGCTTATGGAGCATCGGTTCCAGTTGAACATTTGATCGGGAAGCCCTCGATTGACCAGGAGAAGTACTACCAGTCTCTCCCAACGAGATCCTCTCCCCAGCCCGCGACTCTGAGACCTGTCACCATACTGTCTTCGAGCGGTCTACATTCGTCGGCAATGCCGGTTCAGCAGTCTCCGCAGTCTAAGAGCGGCAGCATAACTTCGGGCCATCCTGTCAGAGCCCCGCAGCCTTCAAGCTCGTATCATTCGACATCGTCCAGCGGCCATGTAAATTCACATTCATTTTACCATTTCATTTCATATCATATTCATTTCATTTTACGAAATGTTAGGTTTCATGTGTTACACCAAGTCTTAATGTGTAAATTATAATTTTCTCAGGGCCAACCTCCCCGTGTGGTTTACTCACAACCCGGGTCGAACAGCTCCCAGCTTCCTTCTCGCTACTACGGGAACCCGAATCAGCGGGACAACTAACCTCGCACGACATCGCTCGACGGAACTCATCGTTTACGTTTCAAAGTTTATTTCTGGACTATAACGCCGTTTGGTGAATGATGTTATTCGATATTTTTTCGTTGATGAATCAAACGTTTTGTTCTGATAATTTTTTTTATGTGCAACAATCTTGTGGCTGTGGGACGAAGAATATGATTTTATAATACACACTTAAGTAAACCTAATGTTTCGTTAGATTTCAGCTTTTTGAAACGACTTTGTAGATGCAAAAACCACATTCTGGAATGTATCATCTTCGTGTGCCTTTAGTTTAGTATCGTTCCCTGGAATGGAGTTATGTAAAAGAGCCCCATCCTGACGTGTGTTCTAAGAATAGCATATCTAATCCCGCTGACACGTTGGGTGTTCATTACCACACCTCCCAAATTGTTGTAGTAACACTATGCGTAGATTATTACCTTGTTTCAGTGTGGTCCCCTTAAGATTTATCACATTTTTTGGTTGCTGCGTCTAACACTTGTACATAAATTCCTGTAATACTTCAGGTTTTTCTAACTATCAAACACAATGAAGCACTTCTGAAATAGTGAAACACAAGGAACAAACCTTAGAAACGATCTTTCTGGTAAAGAAGGTGCAAGGAGCGGCTAAGCCTGTCACGCCACACACGTCGATTCAGGTTCAGTTTCACTTGATGGCCGGAAAGTTCCGTGACAGTAAACCTTATTACAATAAGAATGTTACTTTCGGACTAGTAATTCGTTGCAAAAAAAATCATTTGAGGGGCTGGGGAGATAACCGTTGGAAGAAAAAGGTACTGGAAAGACGCCAGCTGGTTTTTGGCGATAATTGAGACGTTGGAAATGCCTCGTAAAGAAAAAAAAGCCCCTTGAGCGACATGCGCTACGCAGCACGAGACCAGCGCATCATTCACGCCACTTTGGCAAGTACCACACGGGCTGTCACTACCATATACGGCTAAATCGTTCTTGACCGATTCATTCACAAAATAACCGTTCCCTTGTTTTCCTTTCTCTAGTCCAATATGGAATATTCAATTGTTTCCGGGGACGTCCTCAGCCGTCTCTAGAAAAGACCTCTCCGTAGAGCTGCATAAATATACCTATAAACATATATACATACCTAGTGGATACCCCCTAGGATACGAGTTTCGATTTGCATTGGTTTGGGGGTCCTGCTCGGTTCGTTTCGGCATAGTTTTCGATGGCGATAAGTGAGTGCTGACGGAGTCTCTTAAGACGAAAACTTGGAAGCACTGCGGTTTGCCTCGATGACTCACGAGTATACTATTAGGGAGCTGTCCAAGACAAACAAATGCTGTAGGAGCTTGAAAATATCTTGCTAAAATATTCGTAAAGGAAATCTTATGGTGTCGTGGAAAATGCTGCTTCGCTTAAGTCTCTGACGAGGTTAAGAGTCACCGTTTTGTGTTTGGCGTAAGAAGTTTGGAGAGCCCCTGTGACAGTTGACACGTGAAATCAGAGGCCAGAAAAAGCAGCTGCGAAGGAGAGTCAGCGGTGACATCAACATCTTCCATATCATTCTCAGGAATCTCGGAGAAAACGACTGATATAAGTCCTGGATGAATGCATCAGGGCCAGGGAGTACGAAGCTGCTGAGCAGGGACCGCCTTTTTGTCACGGAACACACAAAGTTGTACCCACACCTTCTCTTGAGCTCGTACGTGGGTGGAATATCCGTCCAAGTAGATCACCTGTTCAGGATTGGGTTGATGGTGTAGCGTGCTGGTTTGAGGTTTCTCAGAACGCCATTTGCAGGTCGGCCCCCTGTTTGTCCTGCCCCCTTTTGTTTGGGCGATCATGAAGACAATCGGTAGCCGCGGAGCAGAAGCTGCTGGGGCTGGGGTGGGGCTTTTACCGCCACCAGAGCCGGCGCTCAGATTACAACAGCCGCTCATTAGATTTTAGAAGGCCAGCTCCTTCAGTTTACCTGTCAGTGTTGGTCTGATCATCGTACAGCATTGTTCTAGTTCATACCGGTGACGTTTCGTTCAACATGAACCCTGTGATCTATATCACTTTTGCTCTGGTCCTTTCCAGCGTAGCAGGTATTACATCCCGACGATCAATAGGATCTCACCACGTAATATCAAATCCTTCTTTTCCAGGAATGTCCCTATCGCAATTTCGGAGCCTCAAGAGCAGGACGGAGATTCCTGCGATCGCTATCAGCAGGGTAGAAGACGATATAGCAACAAGTCGTCTTGGTCATTCAGAGACGAGGTGTTGCGGACGGCAGCAGCGGAAAGATCAGATTGGTTACGGTGTGAATTATTATTTTTTCGTTTACCGAGATTTCCACTAAGCCCCGGTTCTTATTGCAGGTTTGGATGGAGAAGAACTCTTTGTCGATGTTGGCCACTGTCGCAAAACTTGCTCAAGAAAGAACAAAGTCCATCGTCGTGAATTCGAAGCTCTCCTGAAAGCCAATTCATCCGTGGATCCAGTCGAGGTAAAAAGAGCAGAATTTTTTAAGGTTGATAAGATTTACATGTGTTTTGATGATTTTAGTTGTTTCTGTCGCTTCAACGAGACCTTTCACCGTCGTCTTGCGGGGAAGAAACCTCGTGCGAACCCACGAAAACTGTCCTCGAGAGGCACGTCACAATATCCGGCCTGAAGCAAGTCCCCGTGATTGAAGACTGCGCTTGCGTCCATCAACCGAAAAGTTGTCAGAGGAGTCCCAGTCTAGTTGTTTACTTTCCGGAAACTCCATTCGAGAAGGTCATGGATGTGGGAGCTTGCCACGGCCCATGCTCGGATGCAGGTAACATTTGAGAGATATACCTTTTGCTCAATTGGACTTGGGAGCAGTTATCGTAAAACAAGGTGCAGTCGGCACTCCCCTGTAGTAAGTTAAGTTGCCTGGGTGGCAAAGGTCGCAACCTGTCGTCCTGCTGAGAGAGGCTAGATACTATCAGACAGTAGTGATTGGCCAGGCAAAATATCAGCCCGTCAGTAATCCATCAGTCGCCAAGCCTTCTCTCAGCAGGGAAAGGCAAAAAAGCCCCTCTTTTTGTCACTGCTTCCATAGGAGACTTGTGTGTCCTTGTCCTAGTAATTGTGCTCCTCAATTCAGGCTAACTAGTAACTCTTGTATCTTTTTAATATTCTTAGACATGGGATGCAGATCAGTCAGGAACAGAACAGTCACTATTGCCGGACCTAATGGTAACTATTTACGAGTAATCAACCGTAAATTTGAATTAAATATAACTGCTGTTGAAGGTGATACTTGTGTTCAAGTGATTGAGGAATGCAGTTGCACCTCCAGTTGTTACCGCGCATCACTACTAGAGCATGTCTATGACTATTCTAACGTAACAGATGATAGTACTGAAGCCGCAGATCCTACTGTGAAGGTACAAATTTATTTAAAAACCTACCAATTTGACATTAAGTGATAATTGTGTTTGCTCTTAAGGTAATTGACGTGGGACAGTGCATCGGAGTTTGCGACGGACCTCAGAGGAAGCACCAGTGTGTACTAAGGTAACTTTGACAGTTTGTGTGAAAACCAACACGAGATTGAGTTCAAACGATGTTATTCAGGGATACTGCAGACAATACCAAGTGTTTGATGTCACTCACCAGACGAGAAAACAACTGCATACCTCTGGGATTCGATCTCCATCGCTACCGCAACAAGAACGGGCAGGACAGAAACGTACTTTCAATAACAGAATGTGGTTGTCAGTAACTTCGAAAAACTGGGATGAATTCAAAAAGTGCGGAAAACGAGCAAAAATGTTTTTAAAATAGTAATCCGATCATTTTTTTTTCTCTCGACACAACTCACGCGGCCATACTATCCAGGCTCTGTGATACACCACTTGGAATTTTCGCTCCGGTTTTAATTTGGACCCGAAACAATTTTCAGTATATAAAATGATGTCCTTTGTGTATATATATTCGGCAAAATACTTCTGCAAGCTCTGTATAATTTAACCTATACATCCTTTTTTTACGCGGAGTCATTCTTACCTCTCTTCTGGGGCGACTGGCAGCTTTTTTTCTTACCGGTTCTACATACTAAATTTTTAATATATGTCATTGGAACGAATGTAAATCAGTGTTTTCAGTAATCTGTAGTGAAGTCTCTCCCAATAAAATGGTTGATGAAACTTAATTGTCCGACACTGGGTCGTAAACTGTTGCTGTAGTGGCTGGGAATCAAGCGATGACCATATAGAGTCGAGAAATATGCTGGGGAAGCATGGCGTCGGAGTGGCGTCTGGTAAAACAGCTGAAGGTTAGCCAGCCACTGAATGACAGATTTATCGAGTTTTCTTATTCTGCTACCTTGATTACTCAACATCTTTCATATCCGAAACGCCGCTTCCTCAGAATTAGCAATGATGTAGCTTCTATTTCCGTTTTGAGAAGTACTAAACTGATATCTCAACGCATTCTATATGTAACCACATTTGACGTATGCTGCGGTTTTACTAGACATCATCATATGACGTCCGTGCTTAAGTTCACGATAGTTTCAATCTCGGAGTTAGCTAATGATACAGTAAGGGAAAAGTTAGTTACAGAGTCTAAGAATGCAGGTGTCTGGAAGTTGTGAGTCACAGTCGGCGTTGAAGAAATGCAAGCAATTTCTACGCCAGAAGTTGGCATGAGGCCTGTACGTGCGCCATGGCCCGAGTTGGGCGCATATGGCAGTTAAAGTAGGTATTGGCCCCGTGATTGGCTCATCCGAGAATCTCTCCACAGTGGGTGATGCGGCCCACATCTGATTTAAGATGGCCTTACCACGCATCTTCTTCTCCAGTACTATTTGACAATCTCATCGTTGATAGCTTCCCCAGCATTTTCAACATGTCCAGGCTACTTACTTTTCTCTTCGTTATGACAATTTCGTCTTGTACAGTGGCTACACCCGTGGCCCTAGTCAAGAATCACGAGAAAACGGAACCTCTCAAAGTCTTGTCCCAGGTATTGTTTCTAGACGCTTATTCAGGGGCTTTAACTTATCACATTTCTATCAAGATCCTTGGTATCAATGAACGCCAGAGCAAGCGTTCACACCATCCACCGCCTCAGTACATGCTGGATCTGTATTACAGTACAGCCGACGCTGAGGGAGCCACAAAATCTCAGAGTCCGTACAACGCTAAAGTGATCCGCAGCTTCTCAGAAAAAGGTAAAGAGACTGAAATGCTATACGAATCTAGTTTCATCAACATTCGTTTGGTTAAAGAACAAGGCAGTGGCACGTATTTCCAGTTCAATATCAACGGAGCTGCGGCCACGGAAAGTCTTTTAGAGGTAGAACTTCACGTGTACCGCATGAGAACAAGCGGGCTGCAAGCTCAAGTGGTATACGTCCAACAATTTACCTCGGTCATATACATCCCTGCTAATTCCGTTAAATCTTGTAGCTGAAAGTCTATGAAATGACTGACCCCGAGTTAGCCGGAGATCTTGACGAGAATCGTCTGCTGGACACCCGTTATGTCAGCGGACCTTCGGAAGGCTGGGAAGTCTTTCGAATCACCAAAGCACTGGCTGAGTGGTCAAACGGCGATAATCGACACTTAGGGTTCTTGGTGGTTGCTTTGTCAGCTTCAGGACAGACAGTTCCTCTACGTGTCTCTCGTAGAGCGGATCGGCAGAAGAACCGACAACCCGTTCTGATCATGTTCAATGAAGATTCTGCAATACACAGTGATAAAGGTAAATGCTCGTTTCCAAGATATGGTATAATCAAAGCTAAAACTTAACTGTTAAACAGATGACGACACCAAGCATGAAAGTTCGAGACAAAGACGAGACACTGGAACTCAGCAGAACAGCACCGAATGTCACAGGGAAGAGATGTACGTAGACTTTGCAGATATCGGTTGGTCGGACTGGATAATCGCACCAAAGGGCTACAACGCGTACCAGTGTAAAGGTGTCTGTTCCTTTCCGTTAGGTCAGAACCAGAAACCCACAAACCACGCCACAGTTCAAAGTATCGTCCACGAACTGCTTCAGACAACCGGCGTAGCTTCTGTAAACCGCCCGTGTTGCGTTCCTAGTCGACTAATCTCGTTAAGTCTCTTGTACTATGATGAAAACGATAACGTTATTCTGAAACAGTATAACGATATGGTAGCAGAAAGCTGCGGATGCCACTAAAACTCGATATCGTGTACACCGCCCGTCGCTTCTGCTTTGTTTTCAAGTACTTGGATGATCCTAGTATTTTCAAGAACCTCTCTAAGTAAAGTATAAGTGTTAAGTGTAACATTCCTGGTTCTCTTTGATGATTCAATGTCGTGTATTGTTTAAATGGACAGCTTTAGATCGCTTTGAGTTTACTCCAAATCAGCAGGATTTTCAAATGGCATTTTCAGTGTTATACTCACTCCATTCACGTGCCACTTGCGAAGTGAAGTTATACACTTTATAAAACAAACATAATTTCTTCAAAAAAAACCTATGTCAGTTTTTCAAGTTCCACAAATAACCGAAATAACCGTGTCATTAAATTCCCAGAATAATTTGGCTTTGAATCAAATCTATTCATGAAATCCCACACGCCAACACCCATCCACCCCTCCCCCACCAAAGCAGAAATATATTTTCAATAAAAATAAAATAGATACATTATAATATTGTAAGAGTTGCTGTAGACCCTACGTGTTTGGCTGGTGTTATAAGGAAACCCGGATCTGAATATAGATTTCACCCCGGTCCATGTTTGGGGGATTAGTCGTGACTCTTAATTCAAGGGATCATTGTGTTGACAGCGTAAAAGTTTGCTTGAAAATCCATCGTCCGGTCTCGAGACAACATTTCTAGGGAAACGGGGAACTCCCAAACTCCCCTGCTGAGTTTACCTACCAAAGCAGAACAAGTGGCGATAGTTACAAATCATAGAAGCTTGATCACTTTGTTCACCATCTCACCCAGGGAGGTTGGATTTCCCCATAGTTTCTATTGTCTTTCCACCAAACCGGACTTTGATTTTTCCGCAGTCATCTTTCAACTCATTACCCAACAATCTCGTAGCTTCCATGACAATAATTACGAGAAATATAACTTTCTATTACATCAACAGCAGGCAAGAAAACAGTCTGCGTACAGATTCAGTTTACAAAATCAGAAGATAGATGTTGTAGTATAATTAGACACGCGATGTTAAGGATAGGCTTCTGAGGAAGATTAAAAAAAACACATTCGGAAACTGTTACAAGTAAAAGCTCTATGCTCTTCTTTAGTGTGTGTGCAACAGTTCATCAAGAAAAATGAATCGATACACTCCTTAGTTAATTTACATAGTCAATGAGACGAGAGTAAGGAGCACAAAGTTAAGCAGAACTGATTGATTTTTTTGAGAATTGATTCAACGTACAGAGTGAAAGATTCGAGGTTTTCGGTAGGTGGTCAATAGAGAAGTCATATTTCAGTGTGTATTTTATACAGGAGCTGATCTCACATGATGTGTTAGGCACGCCTTGATGCCACTTGAGAAACATTTAGACGCCACGAGAAGGCGCGAACCGGAAGACCCAAATCGGTTGCGTGAACACTCCTTCTGCTTCTCTAGTAAATTATCGAGCCTACAATTCAACGCAGGATTTATGGGAGTTTTTCAGAGTGTCAGCTGATTGAATCACTCCGATGGATGGCGTGTCTATTTCTGAGACTCTAGTTGATGTTTGTTGCCAGTCGACACGTAAAAGATGGCTACAGCAGCGTACGGTTTCTCATAAACAAATTATTCTAGTCTGCTTATGCTTATTCATATCTGAGAATCTGAACTGAAACAGATCGATTTTTGTGCTATGAAAGAGTCTTTTGTCAAATGCAATGCAACCGGATCTCAATCAGCTTCACAAAAGGACAATGCGTGATATGAAACCACAAAGAGTCACGAAAGAATGCGCGGGTTTTGCGTTCTTCAGTTTCGATTTCCAATCCATTAAGTCAATAATGTATGAATTCATTCGAGTGGGAACCCGGAACTGATTAATAATCTGTTTTCAAAGTATCAGATAATGTGAAAATTGCCTGTTAATTTTAGCACTGACAAGCAGCAAAGGGCAGGGACCCAGTGGTTTAGGATGGATAGTTTTCTAAATGCAGAATAGTGTGTGTGGCATATATATCACGTGGAAATAGACGAGAATGATACTTGGTATTTCTTTTGGAGAATAGCATGTTCCATAAAGGTATGTTGACGTCACGGAAAAGTCTAAATCGGTGGAACTATGAAGAATTTTTATCGGCAGCTATTAATACACACGACATTCTTGTCTCCAGAAATGTAGATTCTCCTGTAACTCTCTTGACAAATTCAACGATCTCCGTTCTATAAACGACCCTTCAATGTCTATTCTTAATCTTATCTCTCAGTGTATTTCGATTAAATATACTGAAGTTTCTATGGAATAGCTGTTCAAAGTTCAGTATTAAATAACGAATAGAACTAATGAGATAGAAAGTACTTTATTTGTGGGATCACATTTGTATCTATGTATCAATAAATGTTTTATTTGTTAATTTGCTTTTGATTGATTGTGTCAAAAAGCAGTTTGACGACCCACGTTTATAAAAATGACTAAAAATATTAAAAATCACAATTAAAGTTATTTCTCGTAATTACAACATATTTAATAATACTTCCTGAATGTTCAGTGTTGCTTGTGTTGCTGTATGATGTGTTTGGAATTGTTTGGTCTAACGCCATCTAGTGGCAGGTTGGTGAACTATTTCTCACCAAGTTTTTCCTTGCACTCGCTTGGTGGCTCTTCCGTCGCGTTTTGGTTATCTGGTTATGAAAATTACCCCCTGTTAACGGATACAGTCTCTTGTACTGTACATTAAAGGGAACGAATATAGTTTACGCTCAGTTATCAATATAGATCAATAGTCAATACTGTGGATCAATAATCAATAGTAAATACTGTGGATACTGTTAACTGGAGTAAATGCAAACTATCAGTGAATTGTAACACGAAATAGTTTAGAAAAGTTTATCATCTCATTATAATCTTGCTAACATGTCGTACTATTGTTATTATTATTCTTTCCGTTTTCAAGTTTTTGTTTTTTTTGGGTAGGGTTTCTTATCTTGTAAGACGGCACAGCGTGATGTAATTCATATACACAAGCGGGCAACAACAAGTGTCAACAGTTTTGCTTTTGTCAACATTTTGCTTGCGTTAACTGGCCATCAATTAGCGAGTTGTTGTCCCCGTGTTAAATATGACGGCTGACACACCTTCAGACTATCACACCCTGTCCAACACATATAACGAAAACAACTTCTTTTTGTGTTTAAGGCTGTGGTAAGAACTTCTCCAAAAAGCGCGCGAAATTTAAACGTGAAGTCTTAAAAATATCACCCTTACACTCGGAAATTTTCTTGCCAACATCTCACTGCGCCAGCGCCCGAGTATCTTGGCCGTTCACGAAAACGCAGCCTTAGGGCATAATGGCGTTGCGGCCAATCGTTTGCCTTCCCGAACAGAGTAGTCCGCTCTGATTGGTCGCCTGGGGGCAATGGAGGTGGGGCCCTGGAAGCTGGCGTGAGTGGTTGGTTACTCTGGGAACAGAGGGTGGGGCTTGAGCCAATGAAGGGAGGTGAGGGGTTAAGTTTTGCTTACTTGTCTAACCCCACGTGTTTGGCTTTCCCATTAAGGTGTCCAGCATCGACGACTGCTGTTGCTGAACAGGCACGTCGAAACGACTTGACATCAATTAAAAAGTTTGCTTTCTTTGACGCTAACTCTTAGTTCAACTTGATTTCTTCCTCGCTGGTTGTGTACACAAAGAAATCTTTTCAAAAAGTGTGACAGTTTTGCTGAGACTGGCAAATCGACGATTTGCTCGTATTGCCGAGTTGATTCAGAAGTTCAAAAAAGTTTGTCGAATGCTTTCAGAAGTGAGTAGTCAGAACATGTTGACTCAAAAACTGAACTATCAGGACACTATCATTCCATCAAGTTCGATGTCTATGAGCAGCGCACCTAGCATGTCCAGCATGGCGTCTGCTTATTCCTTAACAGCAACTGGAATGGGAGGTATGGGCATGACTTGCATGAACATGAATCCCACTGATTTCGGGATGGGATCTTCGTTAACTCACGGGAGCATCCCTGGGATGACCGGATCCTGCATGTCTCCGGGAATGCAGTCCAACTCTTACAGTATGGGATCTTTCAACGGTCAATGTGTAAGTTCGTCTGCTATGAACTCAGTGAATCGCGGGGAATTAGTACCGGCAGGATCTGATCCTAATCTCCGCGTCAGGAGCGAGAAGGTTTACCGACGGAGTTATACTCACGCCAAGCCGCCTTATTCCTACATCTCCCTCATCACAATGGCGATTCAAAGTTCCACTACCAAAATGCTGACCTTGAGTGAAATCTACCAGTTCATCATGGATCTCTTTCCGTTCTACCGACAGAACCAGCAGCGCTGGCAGAACTCGATTCGGCATTCACTGTCTTTCAACGACTGTTTCGTCAAAGTTCCGCGCACTCCCGACAAGCCCGGTAAGGGTTCGTTCTGGACTCTGCATCCTGAATCTGGCAACATGTTCGAGAACGGCTGTTACTTGAGACGTCAGAAGAGATTCAAGTGCGACAAGAGGGACAATCATCGCCAGAGCATGAAGCTCTCGCCCAGTGAAGACTCACTTTCCAAGAAACATTCCGGCGGCCTCGAGAACAGAACCCTGGACAGCGGCGAGGAAAGTGGAATTGACTGCGATCTGAAACCCGGGCGAGATTCTGTCGGCAGTCATCATGTAAGTTAATGTCTATGTTAATATAATATACATATTACTAAAATACAACAATTATGTCTTGCAGACTGTTATAACCAACAACCATCTACTGGTGAGTGAACACCAGAAGTCGAACGAGAAGATGTCGTCCCTGGATCCAGCAGCTCCTCTTCCATCGATCCTGCAGCAGGATGACCTGCAAATGACAGACAATCCTCTGCAAGGATCCATTCCTCAGGGTCACCAGCAGCACGACCTCATGTGCGATGATCGTTTCGAGAGGTACAAGTACGAGAAGTACGATCACATGGATTTCGGGGCGCTGTCTCAGAGGTGCATGATCTCTGAGATGAACCTCGGTCCGGTACAGGGACAGACTTTAGGATCTTCTCTGGGACTTCACGGACTCAAATCTGATGGGACCTCGTATGCTTTGACTCCTCATCCATTTTCCATTCAGCGTCTGTTACCAGGGACCGGAGACAAAAGCGATATCAAAATGTTCGATATGGGATCTTACGGAAGTTATCCAGTCACTGCTGGACAAGCTCCATTAATTGATAATTCGTACTACCAACCGAGTTTCTATCACCAGAACATGCACCACAATATTCACGGACACCAGGCGTCGCCTTCGTCGTTATGATCAGTGTCAACTACAACATTTCTGCAAAAAGAAACAGGGTATTTTCAGCATCAAATCTTCTCTTGACTGTCTGTCTTATTTTCAACTGTCTTCACTCTTATTTTGTCCAATCCACTAAATTCACTTAGTTTGACGTTACATCAAGTGCAAGTGGATGGTTTTACCATCTTATGTTCGTACATACATGCTTTACATACGTACATGCGTGCGTGGCGTACGTGCGTTACGCACGTGCAACTACAAACTGTGGCCAAAATCGTACTTTTTAGACTTCCTATTCGCGTTATATAAAGGCGTTTTTTGCTTTTCACTTGTTTCTAAACGTTGTTTTAATCTCATTTCTTGGTTTTTGATATAGAGCTGAAAGATAATATTGACTTGACGAGTGAGGCTTTGACTGTGTTCTTGTAAATGTGTGTGACCAAGGGCTTGTTAACTTGTAACAGCTGTGACAAAAAAATGAATAAATAAAGAAGTATACCAACGTAGAATAATAGTATGCATTAATTATAACATATATACCAACTAATCAACTCTTTAATTTAGTTACGGCGCATCAGCAATGTTTTGTTCATGTTGGTTTACGAACGCTTTTTTATTGAATTAATTGTAACTGATTATTTGAAATATATTTTTTAGCTTGATTGAGTTAGGCAGGTTTTTGAGGGATCGATGCAATAGGAGATTTGCATGGAAAAATAGTGACAGTCTGTCAACTGAAGTCCCGTCGATTGTTCGCCGGATTACATGCTCCAGTGTTTGCGACGGAGAAAAAAAGTAACACCCTTCTGTCACACATTCGATACTAGTACTAGTATTACTACTCTTACTACTGGTGCTACTAGTGCTATTGTTGGTATTACTAATACCACCTGTATTAGTGTCATTAGTACTGCTTTAGTAATATTGCTACTAGAAGTATTTTGACTACTACTTCATTACTATTATTTTACTATTACTGCTACTGCTAATCGGAGCTTGTTACTCAAACTACTATTGCTACTTGTATTTCCACTACTACCCCAATTATTGCTATTCGTAATAGTATTAGCACTAATGCTAATACTGCTAGTATTATGTTTATTATTATGATGTTGCTACTTACTGTAACTATGCTATTACTGCTGTTTTTGCTACTACTAATATACCATTTGTAGCACTACTACTACCGTTAGTACTACTAGTATTTACTACGTTTACTACTGCTACTACTACAAGTTATACTATAATGCACCTGTAACTACTACTACCAGCTAACTACTAACTGCTGCACTTTCAACTAGTTTGCTTATCACGCCTACTATTCCATTTGCTGCTACTTCAACTGTTGCTTTACTAGCCGACTCTCTAAGACTACTACTGAATCTACACGGTCTACTAGCAAACTATGCAGACTGCTAAAAACTAACCTCAAAAAGCATTAACTTTGATTTAATTGACTTTAAGAAGCATATTGTGGTCAGTGCGTGTGGCCGTATCAGCGCTATATAGATAAGACGCTTGTATTAGACACGGATTAATTTTTATCTCCCATAACGAGCCTTATGTCCCTGACAAAACCATGCTTTCAAATCCTGCAATATTAAAGAAGATTCTGATAAATCTACTGAATTCTAAATTAAAAACCAATCATCAGTAGTTAAACTTATAGACGAATTCAACTAAAAATTTCTAGTTGAAATTATGTTTTACTTGTATAATTTATATAGAAATATATAGTATAGACATTTACGCACTTAATAGTCAGTAAACTAATTGATATAATTAATTATTGTAATTGCGAAGTGTTTCTTTCAAGTCGTGTCTTTGGTCTGAAAGCTTTGTTGCTTTGAAGGTCTTTGAGGGTTTAACCGTGGCAATGGAGAGGTTCTGGTTTATCAGTTTGTTATCGGATTTGGTGGGGTTTTATCGAACAGTCGCAGATAAAGCTGAAGGTGTACACAAAACAACAGGCCTCCCTTTTCACGTTTACATCTTATCAACAACGAAAGCCAAAAGGTAGATAGCAGATAGTTAACCACCGCATGGGTCCCAAAGTCCACTCTCTTTTATTATATTTACTATCATTATCATGTATTAGTAGTAGCTGCTGTAGTTGCAGTAGTAGTTCTTGTTGTTGTATAAAGAGGCTGTTAGTGGTAGTAGTAGTAGTAGTAGTAGTAGCAGCAGCAGTATTGGTGGTGGCAGAATTATGTAGTAGTAGTACTAACAGTAGTAGTAGGAGTAGGAGTAATAGCAGTATTAGTGGTGGTAGAAGTAGAAGTAGTAGTAGTAGTACTAGCAGTAGTATTTGTAGTAGCAATAGTATTAGTAGTAGTAGTAGTAGTAGTAGTAGTAGTAGTGGTAGCAGCAGCAGTAGTAGTAGTACTAGCAATAGTAGCAATAGTAGCAGTAGTAGCAATAGTAGCAGTAGTAGCAGTAGTAGTAGTAGTAGTAGTAGTAGTAGTAGTAGTAGTAGTAGTAGTAGTAGTAGTAGTAGTAGTAGTAGTAGAAGTAGTAGTGTAGTAGTGCTGGTAGTAGAAGTAGAAGTAGTAGTAATTTGTAATAATAATAATATAAATATTATGTTAGTAAAGCAAACATATACAACGATGTAATAAAAATAACTTAGTTGAATTAATAACATAATACTTAAAATTTAGTTCATCTAATGTTTATTATACAACATATTTTAATTAATATAATAAATTCACAACAACACTGAGATTACCAAAGGTTCTACTTTACGTAAACTTGTTGTATACGTGAGACCGAAGACTTAAAGCTTCTTAGGTTTTCCAGTAGTTTGCTTGAAAAACCCCTTCTGAGAGTACCGATTATCTTTTGTTATCACCAGTTATCACTTGTTATCGCTTATTATCATCTCCATTCACAGTAATGGGGCCCTCTGCTCAGCACGCGTTTCGGGAACTGCAGAATAAGTCCTTTCTCGAAGTTACCGTACTTTATTTCCAACTGTTATCACTCTTTTATCAATTGTTATCAATCTTTTATCATCAGTTATGATTTGTTATCAACTTTTGTCATCCGTTTTCACGTGTTGTCGCATGGGATCATTTGTTATCACTAACAACTAGCTTGAAACTTCGTTACATACTCCTCCTCCCCCTGCATATAACTTGTTATCAGTTAGTTATCACCTGTTATCAACTGTTATCATCTGTTATCGCCCCTTGCTACTCCTGTTCTGTACGTTCTATGTGCTCTGCACACACTGAAGCAATCGATTCCTTGTGCAAACTATGACTCAATGAATTAAAGCGACCACCACCGTATATACCAGTTTTCCCAATCGTTCGCCCCCATACGCGGGAAACGAATGGGAGGATTTGGGGGTCGTGAGGGTTTGTTGGGAAGGCTTGGGAGGGTTTGGGGTCAGTTTAGAGGTTTTAAAGGTCGTAGGATTTTGTTGGGAAGGTTTGCGAAGACACGGTGGTTTGTTGGGAGGGCTGGAGGTCGTAGGGGTTTGCTGGAAAGGTTTGGAAAGCTTTTGACACTCGCTGAGAAGATTTGGGAAGATTTGGAAAAGTTTGGGAAGATATTCGAGTTTGTTGGGAGGGTTGGGGAGTCGTGGGGCTTTGCTGGGAAGGTCTGAAGCTTCACTGGGAAGGTTTGGAAAGCTTTTGAACCTAGCTGGGAAGGTTTGGAAGATATTGGAGTTTGTTGGGAGGTTTGGGGAGTCGTGCGGGTTTGCTGGGAAGGTCTGAAGGTTCACCGGGAAGGTTTGGAAAATTGTGAACCTCGCTGGGATAGTTTGGGACGGTTTGGGGGTTGATTGGGAAAGTTTGGGAATAGTTGGGGAGCTTTGGGAGGGATATGGGGTCGTGGGGGTTTGCCGGGAGGGTTTGGGGTGGCTGTCGGGGTTGGTTAGCACTTTGTTGGTGATGTATTGGAGAGTCTCTTTTCTCCCCCGTGCATTTGACGATAAAACGTCTCGGTGCTGGTGGAGTGTTTGCTCAAGTCCCGGCCAAAAATGGAGGACCACCCCAAACCCACGGCACGACAACTCAAAACAAAATGAAACATGACAAAATCTATTCAATTTAATATTATCCCAATAAAATACAACCCAACTAAATAATTGATAATACCCAGCGGAAAATTAAGGATGTCGGCTACATCCTGAACAATATCCGTAACATATCCTGAATATCCTGAACCACATCCGATCGTGGATAAGTAAAAAAAAAAAAAAAATTGTGTTGAGAATTGTGAATCTTGATTATTGAGGGCACCATTAAGTATCCTAAAAAGCGTTTTTTTCAGGACGCTGTTAAGTATCCTGAACATGTATTATTCAGGCATTCCGATGTCATGGTCCTGAACACCCTGGAAGTGGGCCAGTTTCACTGCACTCAGAGCCATGATTGGCATCCCAAAGATGTCCTTTTCAGGATATTTTCAGGGTACTGAAACTATCCTTAATTTTCTGCTAGATAAATATAATATTACTAATAATATCCATTTTGTAGTGAATCGTAAGTTAGTGAATAGTACTGCATGGGGGGTGGTGCAGAAGTAGTAAAAAGTAAGTGACACGTGTCAGCACCTCTTCACAACATGTTCAGTGCATTATACACTTGCACCACTCCATAGCAATATCTCTATATTACATGAATCGGTCACAAAAAAAGTAGTTTTATCTTAATAGTTCACATTAGTCGAATTACTATCAATATCTATGTACTTAAAAACTGATGAATGATAATTAATTAATCATAATTTTTTCGTGAATCGAGGATTAGGTTTTCTTGCACAACAGATGTGAAGCTCTCATAGAAGCTTGTGAGTAGTACTTTTGCGGGTTACAGCATTTCTTTTATGCGGTATATTATAAATACCTTTATTATTATGTGCTGGGGTTCAACTGCTGTTTAGAGCCACTTGAAGCTTTTGTCCCTCTCTGGCTTTGGTCATTGCACATTCGACTTAGAACTTATTGAGCTTCTCCTTTGCCCTTTGTTGCGTACGACCAACGACTTTTTATTAAAAAACTTCTGGAAAAAAAAAGACTAAAAAATTGAACTTAACTCTTTGATTGAAATTGCAGGCCAATTAACTGATTAATTAATGCCGTTAGAAGTTATTAATAGAATTGTTCAAGCGTTGACGATGGTTGTAGATTTATCACGTGTTGTAGTGTTGTTGTATACCGCAACAACACTGCTACTACACATTCACTCAAACTATATTATTCATATTTAGACCTTTTTTAAAGCGAAATAATGACATAGTGGATGATTTATCACGATTAACGACGGTTGTAAATCTACAACTGTTGTAGTGTTGCTGTAAAACAACCCCCTACCAATTCAACACGCCCTTGTGCTTGGTACCACTAACAGAGGACAAAAAATGAACAAAAGAAATAATATAATAAATGAATACATGGCACACCATATCCAAAAAAAACAATAGTAGTATAATTATAATAAATAGTTTATATAATATTTAATTACATATTAATACTCTTTGCAAATAAAGTAGCATAAATAAGGTAATTAAATAATACATTAAAATACCCAGGATGACCCTAGCGTCATTAGATTGACCTCGTGACCTTTGATAACACTGATAACAAGGTGATAACACCGGTGATAATCCGGTAAACGTCGCCCTTCACTGAAAGGAGGCCTGTTCAGTAGAAGCACTTGTCTGAAACCGATTTTTCCAGATTGTCTTTGCGTTTCTATAAAACAGTATTGTTAATACACATTGAAAAAAATACGTTAACAGTGTAATTAATGTATAATAAAATTTAATTAATAATGTTCAGGAAATTATTCATAATTTAACTTTGAACTATTGAACATTTTCAAGCAGTGTTTCCAGTTTCAATTTCCCTTTTTCCCGCGCGTCCCTTATTTTCCCCTTTACCCCCTCTGTCTGGAATACAAAGCGTACTTCCAGATTTCCCCTCTTCCCTATTTCCTCATGTTTCCCTTTTCAGGCCCCATTTTCCCCCCTTTCTTGAGGAAATTTCCCTACAAAGTAGAAATACTTTTTTAAAGCCAGAAATAATCTGCACGTAGACAGGATTTTTCTACCGAGTTCGGATCCGCGGTTTTAATCCGGTTTTAATCCGGTTTTAATCCGGTTTTGATCCCCAGCTTGTTGTAACGATTACCACTTTCCAGAACTCTACGTGTCTTGACAGTAACGACTCCCTTTTACTGATATAAAGTCATTTAATATATATATATGTTGATTTTTCAGTTTTTTTTTTACTAGAAGATTCGGAGCCCCACCATTAGGTGGCCATTAGTAGCTTGGGTCTGTGACAATGTCAGGTCAAAGGTCAAAAACAAGGTCAAACAAGGTCAGAGGTCACACCCAGATTTGTGCATTAAAGGTGTGTCACTTTTAATTTTTTTTTTTTTTATTTGAGCTACAAAAAGTGGAAGGCTTCTGGGAGAAGAACAAGAAGATGCTTTCAAAGCACGTGCTAAGTTGCTGGAACCCCAACAAAAGGACGGGGGGGGGGGTCCGAAGCTTTTGATTTAGTTGATAACACTTGATAACAGGTTGATAACAGAGAAACGGAACAAGTATTGCACAGTTCTGCAATAGAACGGAAGTTTACGCACATTAACCGGGAAATCCTCTCTTCAGTGTTTACGTTTTGTAACTCCTCACAGCCCGTGTTATCATCTTGTTATCACCGTGTTATCACTGATTTAAAATGTGACCATTTGGTGCTTCTTAGTGAAATCTGGGTGGTTAAAATTTCCAGTTTCTAAGCCTATATACACCACAGCACCCATGGGAGACTTGGGCCTATTTGAGGGGTCCTGTTTTTTTTTATGAATAGGGCCCTATATTTTATGTCCAGACCCCACCTAAACAGCTTTGGACACCTCTACCCTATGCCATCACAGGTGTTAAATTAGAGCGATAACAGGTGATAACACTACTGGTAGGGTGTCATCACATCTCCAGGAAAGTATCCCATTCAGTCTGAATGAATGGATGATTAATGACTTAGTACTCTATTCTAATTATGAGTAATAATTTTATTGTTTGTATTGTTTATGCACGTGACTGACGTTTGTCGCCCGTATAATCGAAAAAGTCACATAAATTTCAACGCGTATGTAGTCTGAAAAGAAAATCTAATTATTCATGAAACTACTAAAACATGTGTACATATACCAACGTTACGGAGACAGTACGATGATAATTACAATAATGAAGGCATTAATTACGATTTTAATTAAGTGTTGTACACTAGTTTTGGTGGGTAAACAAATTAATATTTGAAAAGTATCGGCAAAATGCGCGTTTGATTGAAAGTTGCCCGTAGTTGTTTGTTGTGCGCCGTAACGGTTTCCAAAATGGCCGTCGTTCGGTGTTTGAACAAGACGTAATATAGCTGTAGCTTCCAAGCTTATTCCAACACATTAAATCGCTCAACTAAACTTCTTTTGTAGTTTTTCAATTACACCTATCACTACATTATACTACTGTATAAATATAATAGTGAAGCAATAGCAAATAAAACATATTAAATCTGTTTTTACTAGACTCTCTTGTTTGCTCTATCGACCGCTTAAATCAACTCAAATCTAACAGCAGCCGTCCCAGCAGAAAATTAGGGATAGTTTCAGGACCCTGAAAATATCCTGAAAAAGATATTTTCAGGATGACAACCAGGACTGTGAGTGCAGTGAAATTGGCCCACTTCCACGGTGTTCAGGGCCCTGACAACGGAATGCCTGAATAATACATGTTCAGGATACTTAACAGCGTCCTGAAAAAACGCTTTTTAGGATACTTAATGGTGCCCTCAGTAATCAAGATTCACAATTCTCAACACAATTTTTTTTTACTCATCCACGAACGGATGTGGTTCAGGATATTCAGGATATGTTACGGATATCGTTCAGTGTGTAGCCGACATTCTTAATTTTCCGCTGGGGTGTTATTAGTTTTATCACGTGTTAATATTTATAACGAACTACGAAAAATATGTTTAATATTTATGTAAAATATAGTATTTGTTGACTTGGCTGTGGGTGTATGTGTGTGTGCCGGACCGCAAAATGGCACCGCATAACCACAGAGACAGAAACAGGGGCAGAAATTTGGAAATTTGTATGAATCTTATGTACCATAACTAACACTACGTGTTGTTGGAGAAAAATCTCATTTAATTTTCTATAGTACAGGAGTAAAGGTATGGATTGTGCACATGTGTTTCTGGCTGTCTGGGTTCCCTCCATTGCTCAAACCACCTATGTCAACATCGCAGCCAAAGCCAAAGGACAACACCCGGCGCTGCTGACCACCACAACCCAATTCAGTATTGAGTTATTATATCTGTATGAATTAAAGTTGATTGTTGTAGTATAATATTTTATTTCTCCGTGGTTTTTGAAGGCTAGAAAGGGTCCTCTTTGATGAAATGGGTGGTCTTCCGACTGGGCTATTTACACTGGCTAAGTGGTCAGTTGGACAAGGTGCCGAACCATTCGAGTGGTCCTCAACTTCTTTTTCACTTTTCAGCCCATATCTTCAACTTTCTGGCACAGTTCTTTCCATACAACAGCACGTACGACAAAAACTCATAACACCGGCTGCCAGGATCGCTACACAGGGCCTTAACTCTCAGCCGCAGTTCCGGAATGCGGAGTAGAAGGACGATAGATGGACGGACAAAAGGATAGAGAAAGAGAGAGGATAAGAAAGGAAGGAGAGAAGGAGAGAGAGAACCGACGAGATGAGCATTTTCCATTCGCCCGAGTCAATATTAGCTCAGTTCAACGTTTGCTCAGGCGGGTGGGGCGGATCCTCCCAAATACGGGGACACATCCCGGTGTGTGTATCGTCTTTCACGTTTTGCCGAACCCCCCTGCAAGAGACTCATAAACATCTAAAGAATCACCAGGTGAGGAATCCCTGACCACCTGAGATTTAAGAATCTTGACACATGAGACTAAGATTCTCTGATATGAGTTGCACTGTTGGCTGAGGCAAATTAGCCGCTAAAAGGGTTAAAGGGGAACTGGATCGCAAACAGCAGACTAATTTCTGGGGGTCTTTTGTTTCATTTCCCACGGGCATAGCGTTTGCAGAGAAGTTGGCGATTTAGTTAATTAACGATAGATTAATACGTATTTAGAGTTAATGAATGTATTTAGAGAAAAATTTTCAGTGTTCGTAAAGCTGAACGAATTCGTGTAAAGTTTCGAAGTTGTCTCGGATGTCGTCTTCTTCAAGTCCCGTGTCCACAAACTGATGCATTTTCTTCAGATTGATTCGACTCAGTTTCTCCGATAACTGGCCGATAGCTTTGCCAGCATCCCGACTGCTGTGGAGACCTCCAACCACTGGAAACTGTTTCACGTCTGCTAAAAATAATTGTTAAACAAAGTGTTAATTAACTACAGCTATAAATATACGGTGTTGAGGCGTAGTGTTAGGTTCCAGCAGACCGTTGACTCCTATCTCCCTGCTGAAGTATTGGGGGTATGGAGCGGCAGCGGGACACGGGTTCTGGAACACAGTGTTCGCTGTAGCGGTCTGTTCCCAACGCAGATGTGTCGCGAGGTCCACCGAGTCCTGGATCCTTGGCTCGAAACCCCCCACACGAGACTCTGACTCCACGGCTTGGAAATCTTCTCGACTCCTGGAACCAGCGGGACCAGACTAGTGTCGACCGTCTCGAGACACTTAGGGAACGAAGCTGCAGAATGGGGGAATGGGACTGCAGCCGAAAGAGTCACAGCGTTCCGGTTGCCGCTGACCAAGCTGTGCTGCAGATCCGACAGCGTTAACGATACCCCGCTTCGTTTACGAAGAGGCAATGTCGTAGTTTCTAACGCTGTTGCCAGTATAGCGCTCGTATGATAGGGTAAATTGGCCTAGAAATTTCTTTGTAAGTTCTATATTATAATAACAGCGAGCATTTACATTAAAATACTTGATAGTTGACGTATGGTAGTTTGCGGGGACAGAGATCCCAGCCGCTGAATAGACTCAGCGGCGAAAACAGTGATGAAGATTTTGACAGCGAAGATAACGATAACCCGATGTTGATCAGTTTCGTCGGCAAACACTTGTCGAATGAGAAAACGGGGACCAGAGGAAGGGCGAACAAGGTCTTGTTCCCGTACTCTTCAGCGATGAATTCCGTGATACTGCTGCCAAGCCCGCTGAACCCGTTATCCGAGTCCATCATAACGATAAATCCCTGAGAAAATCAACTACTTATAACATTAAAGTTAACAAGTTGTATGTTTAATTTAATTAACCTGCAAAAGATCTGATTCTTCCGCGTAATTTCTTATCCTATTTTCTACTTCGTCCTGGGTGTCGTCCTTCTTCCAGCAGGACGTTCCGAGCGAAAAGAGATCGAACGGATTTGTCGTATTCTCGTGCATGTATTCGTTGATGATGTGGACAGAGCGCGGATGCAAATTTGGGCGCAGATAATCGGACCATACCTTTACCGAATCCTCTAGTTTGTAAGCGTCCGCCTCGTCTCCACTCAACAAGCCTTGCGAGTATTTGAATTAAATCATAATTTTAATTAACTATCATCTTTTATAGTACTGGTACACATTTCCCGTTCCCTGTCGCTAGAATCCAGACTGTCGAGATCAGTCAGGAATTTATTTTTTGGGACGGGCTCACTTTTGTGGACGACCACTTTCCCGTTCCACACTACGTCAGATTTTGACGTTCGACTGCCGTACAAATTTCCGCCTGCCGATAGCGAGCCCAGACTGCCTTTCAAATCGAGGCTTATGAGTCTTGGAGTGTACGTTACCTCACCCTAATAGTATTTTATACCGTGAATTATTCAGATTTGACTATTTCGAAAAACGTTACCTGAAACGTTTGCCCTTCCCTGTAAAGTACATCATGGTCGATCTCCAGCGGAGAGGTCGATTTGGAAGCGTCATACTGAAATGTAGCGTCCTATACAAAAACCAAGAGTTTTCATAATAAAACAAATCATAATAACATGAAATTATCTCTATCATTCAAAGATTACCTGCAGGTTCCACCAGTGAGTCCCGACAAAGTTCGAGTAGTGTCCGATTTGTAACGTAATTATCTCTCGTCCCATGTTACATTAATATATCTTACGTTTCAAAATTAATTATCTGAAAAATTGTAAGCAAAATCTGAATAAATTTGTGTGCTAGCCGTTAACAATTTGTTTTGATTTTCAGTTTTCCTCTTAACGCCATCTAGTAATAACAGTGCTTCCATTTCAGTTTTCGTTTTTCCCTCATAGATGGCACAGTTTTCCCTTTTTTCCCCTTTCCTTTGTAGATATCGAGTATCCTTTTCCCTTCAGTCTAGGATACCAAGCCATGCTTCCATGTTTTTCCCCCCTTATTTTTCCGTTTTGAGACCGAGTTTTCCCTTTTTAAGGGAATTTCGCTGCAAAGAGGAATTACTGGGTAGTAAGTTACCGAAATAATACTAATAATAAATAATATGTGATATAATAATTTATTAGTTGTAATATATTAATATGGTGCTTATCAACTGAATTTAAGTTTAAAATTACGTATAATTCAACTTGTCGATTACTCATATTTTTACTACTTTATAACCCTATTATATTAAAAGTAAATTATCAAAATAAGTTTGATAATATAAAATATAATATTCCACAAGTTCCGTATAAGTATTTATTAATTAGAATTTAAATAGAAATTAAGTCAATTTGAATACTCTATTGATTTACTATAATTATTGTAATTCTGTTAGTTTAAAGGCAAGTCCTATTTTTACAAACTAAATCAGAAAATACAAGTCAAATTGTAGTTAATAATATGTTTATGAAATGACTCAGCGGGAAAATCCCAGCTGTTTCCAGAACATTTCTCAACCTATGTTATCATTGTGTTATCAAATATTATCAACTGTTATCAACGCCATCTGAACTCGGAAGTTACGATCCCCTCTCTGGTCGAACAGTATGGACATATGTTTCTCCGCTAAATTAAATAATTGCGTCACGTGACACATGTATGATAACACCTGATAACACATGATAACATGTTGATAACACTTTAGTGGTAGAAATACACCTGTGTTTACTCAACAGGCGCATTAATAGAGCGTCCATATGAAAAGCGGCGAGAATGCAAGGATCAACGAGCAATCGCAAGCGATTCGTCGAAGCCGTCGCCATGAAAATCGTCCTCGTCGTCCTCGTCGTCGGCGTCGTCTGCGCCGCCTGCTTAACCCTGCGCGGCGACGCGGACAACGACAAGCGCTGGCAAGCGTACAAGGTCCCCTTTCGCTTGATTCCTAATTTATTTACTAACCTTTCACTCTAATAATTTTAATTATGAATAATTATATCATTTTAATGATACTTCAATATATTTTAAAGCCTATTAATAACATAAATATTAAAAATTTAGGAGAAATTTGGCAAGAATTACAAGGACGCTGCTGAGGAAACCTTTCGCCGACAAGTCTGGGAGAAAAACATTAAAACCATCGATCAGCACAACAAAGAAGCTGCTGAAGGAAAATTCTCATATAATATGGCGGAAAATCATCTGACCGACAGAGTAATTATTATTATAACATATAAATTTATATTAAACTGATTAAATATATAACATTTTTCGTCGGCCATTTTAGACTGATGAGGAACTTGCCAGCATGCTGATGACCGGCAGGCCTTAAAAATCGTATAAATTCATTTCAAATTTGACTTGTAATCAAAATATTATAATTAAATCAAACATAAATCATGTAATACGAAATTAGAGATTCTGGGTTATGGATATGCAATACACGGCTTTAAATTTTTGGCGGGAAAAATTGTCATGCCATTAGATAATCAGCACTGCGCTTGCTCGTAAGCGATAGTTGGAAGATCGAAAGGCTCAGCATCAGGCGAATGTTGACGATCGATAAACCCGGGGTAGAGCCACGAAAATGAAGTCGCAGGTTCTCTTGGTTCTTTTACTGAATATCTTGGTTAATAACTGCGATTGTTTCGGCATTTCTGCTGAACCCAATCTGACAGGCTGCAACAGGACCATGGATGTCGGGGACGTCATCCAGAGCCCCGCCATTGCTGTGGCCAACAAAGGCAAACCCTACAACTGCTGGTTTCTGGTAGGGAATTTAAAAACTCTTAAACTACATTAAATAAGTACATAATAAATTTTTCTAATTAATTTTGAAATTATTTATATATTTAAAATGTACTTAAACTGCGTAATTAATTGTTAAAGTAGGTTGTTTGTAAACGCCATCTAGCGAGAGAAGTATAAGCTATGTGCTAAAATTTGATGGAGTTGTAAGATTAAATATTTGTTAAATATATAAATTAAATATCAGTAATTCATTTTTAATGTAACAAGTATTTTCTGTGTATTTTTTGGTGTATTCAACCGCAAAATTAGACTGTAAATAAATTTTATAAAGCGTGCAGTGACGGCCAATTCTCTAACTAAATGCTATGTTAGCTTCTCAACTGATTCGAATGAGTTAATTATTTAAATTCTGGTTAATTTTATTATTACATTACAGCTTCGCCCACGAGGATCCAGTCTGAACAAAGATTCCTCGACTATAATTCTGCTGAGATTCTTGCGTTTTCAATGGGGCCAGCTTGCGAACGGGACGACATGTCAAGGTGGTTATTTGAAGGTACCTAGTTAAATACAAAATAATAATTAAACCAGTTGATAAAACATGAAATGAAATCTTAAAACATAGATTTATGACGGAAGCACTGCACTCCACGATTCTGGAAGCCCTGGAGTCTACTGCGGGGAAATCGAGCGAAGCCGGACGTTCATTTCCGAGTTGAGTGTCGTCAAACTGCATTTTGTCGCTGACCGTTTCGACGAAAGGTTTCAGTTCGTCGTTCACACTCACCAGGAACAGCAACAACAACTCGTGCAGAGATATGGACACCATCCCGCGCTCTACCACAACAGACGAGGCCAGCCGATCAGCCCGGGGTACTGCTCGAACAATAATGTTATGAAACTATCTTTCGGCATCTCTGAAACTAGATTCTTATTGCATTTATTTTTTATTTTAACCTTATTGTAAAATTTTTATTTTTATTACTCTTAGATTAATTATTATTTTGTAATTACAGATCCCTGTCTTGCGATCGAGAGTTCGTGGACTGCAGGATTCAGACGTGTTTCGTGCAGTCTCCCAACTACCCGGGAATCTATCCGAGAAATCTCCGCTGCTTGTATCATATCAGTACTCGACAACCGTACATCAAAGTAAGCATTTGATGTTGTTCACCCAGTAGTACATTAAAGTACAACAACCAAAATGTTTAGCAATAGTAGTATAACAAGCTGTATAAGTAGTAGTCAGCAGTATTGGTAGTAGAAGTAGTAGCAAAATAAGTAGTAGTCAGCAGTATTAATAGTAGAAGTAGCAGTAGCAACAGAAGTAGTAGTAGCAGTAGTATTAATAATGGTATTAGTCGTAGTAGCAGGTTTCGTTCTAGTAGTAGTAGTAGTAGTAATGATGTTAATGTCAGTAATATAACAACATTGTTAATGCTACCGATAATACTGCTAACATTATCAGAAGTATTAACGTCAATGGTGGAAATAGTAGTAGTTGTAACGATGGTGCTCGTAGTACCAGGTTAGTACTAATAATAGTAGTGGTAGTAGTAGTGGTAGTAATAGTAGGTTGCAGCAGTTACCACAGTTCTCATGTGTTGTTTGTCTGTTGTAGCTGTTCACGGAAGACGGAGAATTCAGTGTTGACGGTCAACGCTGTGACAACTATATCATGTGTCCACTGCGTCCAGTCGGACAGGGCGACTGTCCCCACGACTACATTAGGTAACAACACATGGAGGTAGCAGTACTAACTCAAGTTTAGGAAGAAATAGTGGTGTAGCAGTGATCTATTAGTCGTAAAGATCGAGGAAGCAGCAATTCGAACAAGTTCAAGTGGTAGCAGCAGCAGTAGTAGTAGCAGTATAGAAGTTAGAAGTAGTGCAAGCGGAAGCAGTAGTACTGGTAGCAGTAAAGTAGTAGCGGCAGTAGCAGTAACATGGCTATATATCGCACTAGTTGCTGCATGCATATTACTGTAAATGGCCCAAATAATTGGAATACCTATAATATTATAATAATTATTTACAAATTTTCAATTTTTTGCTTTTTTCTGAAGGATTTACGATGGGAACAGCGAATCAAGTCCAGTCATCGGAACCTTTTGCGGAACCGGAAGGTTCCCGTTCTCCATCGTCGGAACCGGAACCGACCTTCTCCTCGAATTCGTCTCCTCTCCAGCCGGCAATAATAAAATTAATAAGAATAATAAGAATTGCACACAAAAAATAATATCAATAATTAATAATACGCTTACTAATAATATAATTACTACTAATAATAATAATAATATTAATAACAATTGTACACAAAAAATAATTTCAATATTTAATAATACTCTTATTATAATATAATTACTACTATTACTACTGCTGCTACTACTACTACTACTACTACTACTACTACTACTACTACTACTACTACTAATGATAATAATAATAATAAGATTAATAACAATTGCACACAAAAAAATAATTTCAGTGATTAATAATACTCTTACTAATAATATAATTACTGCTACTTATAAGATGATGATAAGAATTAGTTATAATAATGGTAATTAATGAAAACAATATATAAATACCAATAGTGATACAGTTACTTTACTACTAATATACGAAATCAGTTAAACTTAATCGTAAAATTTGTATTCGGGTAAGTAAGCATTACACGTAAGCATCACTATTATTATTGTTAGTAGTAGTAGTAGTAGTAGTAGTAGTAGTAGTAGTAGTAGTAGTAGTAGTATTGAATGGTATTATTGTACATAGGTCCACTTCTGAACACGGGGTTCCATTTCAACGTGGACAGTTGGCCGGGACAACTGGGCAGCGCCTTTACCCCGCAGATCCACCAGCAGCCCGTCTACAGCAACAACACCAGCGACAACCTCAAGACCAACTCCAACTGCAAATTGGTTCTCACCAGCACTGCACTCGAAATCAGTGGAGAATCCGAAGTAATTTAGTTTAATTTAAATAAAAGATAGTAATAATAATAATAATAATAATAATAAGTGATGAAAAATGTATCATGAATACCACTACTACGACTACTATTGCTACTACTACTATTACTACAACGACGACTAGGAGTACTACTACAACTACTAGTACTACTACTACTATTACTAATACTGCTGCTACTACGACTACTACTACTACTACTACGACTACTGTTGCTACCACTACTAGTACTACTACGACTAGGAGTACTACTACAACTACTGTCACTACTACTACTACTACTACTACTACTACTAGTACTATTACGCTACTACGACTAGTATTACTACTGCGGCTACTACGACGGTTACTACTACTATTACTACTACTGCTCCTACGGCTACGACTACTACTACTACGACTACTTTTGCTACTACTACTATTATTACTACTAATACTACTACGACTACGACAACTACTAAGATTAATACTACTACTACTACTATTACTACTACTAATAGTAATACTAATAATAATAATAATAATGATGATTATTTTTTTTCTAGGGTTTATTCTTATCGCCGATGCACTGGTATCCTCCGAAAACCGTCTGTAACTACTTAATTGTCGGCAAACCTGAGCAAATCGTCCGCATATACTTCCCAACGTAACTCTTATTAATGTTATCATTACTTATCTTATCTGTTAAGCTGCATTAGCAACTAACATAACTGTAATACTGTTTTATACCGTGCAAAATTATAGAGAAGGTACCATACAGTGCCTTTCGCGGTGACTTTTCATAATAGCCAGCAACAACGCCTTTACGCGCCCAGATCTTAAACCAACGTTCAAACTAGCTACTTCAAAACGTCACCCAAAAAGGCACCACAAAAAGCACTGTCATTTTTTACACTTTTCTTTTGAATTCTTAAAAATAGTTTCCGCATCTCGCGCCCCGACGCTCCCATCAGAGACGCCATGGGCGACTGCAGCGAGTCGCTGACGATCTACGACGGCGACAAACCCGACCCTTCGACGATCGTCAAAACTTTCTGCGATACTTTCTCCAAACCCATGGAAAGAAGAGATTTCGTTTCGACAGGACCCGCACTCTTCCTCCAATTCAACAGGTTGATTTTCTGCATTTTGAATAACAATTAACATCAGTGCTGTGTATCAGTGGGTTGCAAATACTTTACGGATACTTTTTTTTCGATGAAACTGAATTCAAATTTAATCTGGAAAAACTGTAAACGAAGGGAAAACAATTTTTTAAATGTAATATTAACTAAAATAAATGCTTCTATTCATCGCTAATGGTATTCGTGAAAATTACAAAGAAATGGTTTAAGTTGACAGTGAGCCAAATTTACAGATTTCACAAAAAATTGTACTTGTTAAAAATTTGTATTTATTTATGTATTATTTTAGTTATAACGTATTTGCCGATAGACCGATACACACCACTGATTAACACTGATGGGCCATCCTGAGCCGTTTCGTTGAACGGTTCACCTTCTGTTGAACTCAACCTGAACCGTAGCTCGGAGCCGCGGACCGTTTTTGAACCGTTTCGTATCATCGAAAAAGTATCGCTGTATAGGTTTCTTTGCCACATGTACGGTAGCTAACAGTAATCTTTTGAACCGAACCGTGAACCGCACTGAACCATTCATTTTTCCTGATGAACCGACCATCAGTATGCTTATTAATACTATCAATTATATTTAATTAAACTAAATTTACGATATCTAACAGCCATCTTTTGAACCGAACCGTGAACCGTACTGAACCGTTCATTTTCACTCACGAACCGACCATCACAATGCTTATTAATATTATTAATTACATTTAATTAAACTGAATTATTTGTTTTGTAGTGAGATAGGATCTTACAGCGGCTCTTCCTTGTACTTCTGGGCTCATTACGATTTCTTCAACAACAGCCAGAGTGAAGGAAGACGAGTCCCAGGGTCCGGTTAGCAAAAAACCAAATTAAAAATTATTAGTTTAATTAATTTTATAATTAATTAGAGTGTGACGTTGTGTACGACGCCAAGAAACGTGTGAACGGACTATGGACGTCGCCTTACAACACGCTGCTCTACAAGCGAAACCTCGAAAACTCAACGCTCAGTTGTCGTTATCGATTTAAAGTAAATTTTAATCGATTTAATTTTAATTATTGCAGCGAAATTTTATATGTTGTTCGTTGAATAGGGCGATAAACGGAACAGCAGCCGCGTTTTATTGACAATAACTGATTTGAATTTGAAGACTTCGACCAAATCGTGTGCTGATCGATTGACGTTTCGGGATATCGACAACGATTTAACGGTTTTGAATTTGAATATTTCCCGCTTCAATATCGACGCCGGTAACCTGAAGGGAAAACTCTACGTCTGTCCAATTGATAAAGTAACTCTTCTGATCTATTTCGTTAATAACCATTGTTTACACTTTCTATTTCCCCGTTTTCCCGTCTTCCCTTATTTTCTTCTTCTCTCCCTCCGTACTAGTCACAAGAATGTACTTCCAGATTTTTCCTTTTGCCTCTTCCCTTATTTGTTCCTTTTTTAGAACCCGTTTTCCCCTTTCTCAGGGAATTTCCCCGCAAAATGGAAACGTCAATTCAGTGTTTCCCCTTTCAGTTTCCCCTTTACCTTCTCCGTGCTAGATTAGGAAAGTACGTTTCTGAATTTCCCTTTTCCCTTATTTTCCCCATTTCAGACCCCATTTTCTCCTTTTTCCAGGGAATTTCTCCGTAAAATGGACTTTAACCGCACCTTCAATTTCCCCTTTTACCCTCTTCCCTTATTTTCCCCTGTTCCCCCTCCGTGCTAGAATATAAAGGTACGTTTCTAAATTTCCCTTTTCTCTTATTTTTCCCTTTTCAGAACCCGTTTTCCCCTTTTCCTGGGAATTTTTTCGCAGAATGAAAAGACTGATCAGTGTTTCCACTTTCAATTTCTCCTTTTCCCCCTCTTCCCTGATTTTCCCCTTTCTCCCCTCCACACTAGATTTCAAGGCTGCACTTCCAGATTTCCCTTTCCCCTTATTTTTCCCTTTTCAGACCCCGTTTTCCTCCTCTCCAGGGAATTTCCCCTCAAAGTGGAAGCACTGATTATCAGTTACATTTTGTCATTTATATATATGATTGTATAGTATGCATAACTACAAACTATGATGATAATGATTTTCAGATCTTTCTGCCGATCAAAGTGATTTCTTCTGGAGCTTTCTTCTCTGGAGTTTTGGAAGTGGACGGACACCAGTCGACTGCGTTGTACTTCAAATCCAGTTCGCTTCTCTTCCAGGGACGTTACGATTTCATTCACCCGCCCGGAATCTGCGGGAGCGTTCAGCCGGATCTCACTTCTAACGGCTTCTTCACCATCCCCTGGTATCTTCTCTACCCACATAGAAATGACAGTGCCTTTTGTGGTGTCTTTTTGGTTGACCTTGAACTAAGTAGTCTGGACATAGTGAAAAATGCAACTGTGAAAAGGCACTGCAAAAAGGTACTGAGAAACTAGGAAAAGACACTGTAGCAGTACATTTTTACAGTATTTTTCTACGGTATTTCCAATTTAATAATAATAAATTATATTTAATATTTAATTAAAACAAATGTAAATATTATTAAATGTTTTTTTATAGGAATTACAATGAAGATGATGAAGAAATAACATCGCTAACCTGCATGTGGGATTTCGTTATCGCAAACAAGTCGACTGGCTTGGGAACGAAAAGCTCAGACAGCAAAGAAAACGCAGCATTGTGGCTTCAGGTACAGAAAATAAATTCCTAAATAGTATAATTATCATGATCATTTTATTTATTTAATCTATTTATTATTTATTAATTCATTATTTTACTTAAATTTTTTAATAAAATATTTAATTTACGAATTTATTATGTTTAATATCAAATATTTACTTCGGAATTTTAATATATCATTATATAAATAATGCAATAAATTATTATGTTAATATAAAACACAATATATTATAGAAAATTATGATTTTTATTATTTTATTTCTTAAATCATTTAATTTTTAATTTATTTATTAATTTAATATCAAACACCTACTTCAGGATTTTAATATATGTTATATGTCAAAATGTTACTTACCGTTTAAATTAACGTTTTTACGTCATTATATAAATAACGTAGTACAGTATTATGTTAAAATCAAACACAATATTTTATAGATAAATATGATTTTGATATATATGTATTAATATTGATAAGTAACTATCAAGTCAAAATTTCACATAATACATCGATTAGTTTTCAGTATATTAATACTCTATTAGCTATTAATAATAACAATAATAAATAAATAATAAAGTAGTTAAATAATATAGAATGATTTTTTTTTAAGATTGAAGAGTCTCACAAGCTCAACTTGGTTCCGGTGACCGACTCGAAGTCGTGTGGCAAAACGTTACCAGGCAGCGGTAACTCTGTTGAGGTTTCCGTGCCGGGAAAGGAGAAACCCGTGCTTCTCTTGTGCGAGACAGAAAACGCAACTATTGGTAAACTTTCGCGTAAAAATGGTGTTTTCTGCCGTAGAAAACACTATAAAAAGACAACACTACAGTGTCTTTTCGGAGTTGGCCGTCAGTTCCTTTTTGCAGTGCCTTTTCATAGTCACGTTCAAGTTTTAAATAACGTTCAAGATTCCAAGGCCAGTTCAAGGGTCACCAAAAAAAGGCACCGCAAAAAGGTACGGTTACTTTTATGTGAGCTGTCGTGCGGTTGAGGACCGAACGACTAGGTAGCTGAACACTAGCTTCCCTCTGAATCACTAGCTGAATACTAGCTGAACTTACTTAAGTTGCTAAAACTGATCCCTCTGAATACGCGGGTTGAATACTGCATGACTTGGTCCTCTAAAAAGTCAAGCGTGCTAACCGTGTGAAAGTGGGCCACTTTCACACTATCATCTAGCTGAGTCCATGATAATCACGCACCATTCAGAGGGTCATTCTGACGTTTGACTATAGCGCATCTTTTTCTATTGGGCCGTCTTTCCAATCAGGTGTCAAGCAATCTTCTCCGACTGATGGAACGGCACACATTCGCGATCTTCCGGCCAACAACCATCTTGTCCCGTTGAAGTCGTCGGAGCTTGGCTTTGGCAAGGCTGTCGTGACGCTTCATCTCACTCATCCCGGCAAAGGTTTCGCCGTGAGAGTATCGTGGACCGGAATACATTAAACTAAGTTAATATAAAATTTCAATAATAAAATGTATCCACAATTAATGTTTTACAGTTGTTGCTACATTATCAGTGTTTCCAGTTGGCGGGGAAAACAGAGTCAGAAAAGGGAAATCCAGAAACGTACCTCTATATTCTAGCACGGAGGGGAGAAAGGGGAAAATCAGGGATGAGGGGAAAAAAGGGAAATGGAAAGTAGAAATACTGTACATTATATACTTCGATGTATTATTATATTAAACATATTCGTTAAAGCTTAACAACATAAAAATTAATTGTATAAATATAACGTGCGTTAGTTACATTACTAATCTGGAGGAATTTGTATTTATTTAAGGTGTAACTTGACAATTAGTAATACAGTAATAATAATAATATAATTATTAATTTTTAAGTTTGATCATGAGGAGCCACTATTGTATTTTCGTAGATATCTGTCAGTCTGAATGGTACAGCATAATCGCGGCCAAAATAGAAAACGAAAATCCACGATTCGTTTCTAGTTTTCATGTTGTTAATATTCATTTGTCAATTTTCTGTCACCCCACCGAGTCGGAACAAAGAAAAAATCGCCCGTAAATCTTGGGAAAAATCAAATATTTCTGAAATTTTCCCCAAAATAAACGAGCTGAATGTTTGCTCCGCAAGGCGACTACTCATCCAGCATGACAGTTTCCTCCTTGACGAAAAATTCCACAGTCTCCTCCTCGAGTTCTGTTGTTGTAGCAGAGTCGGTATCGACATCTAAAACGATACAAATACACATCAATATATCGTAAACGTTTACAAGGACTTGGAAATAGCGTCTTACTTCCTCGCAGGGCAAGTCGACGTTGCCGCTGAGCCGCGTACTGTTCCTGCTTGCGCTTCTTAAACTCCTCGTAGTCCTGCATCAGCTTGCGTCGCTTCTCGATAAGCGCCTGGAAAAAAAATCAAATATTACGACTGATGTTAGTATCGAAAGATTCCCAAGTCTTTACCTCGGATCCCTTATAGCGCTTCATCTTGTCCTGGGCGTCGAACTGGGCGCTGTACTTCTTGAGGTTCTTCTTGATGTCCTTGATCTGCTGCGCCGAGAGGAGGGTCGGCGGTCGGGGTCTCCACTGGAACTGGCAGAAGCGGTCCAGGGGCACGCGCTTCAGGATACGGCCCTGGAAGGACCACAGCCAGAAGGCGTTGTCCACCTTGTGTCCCCACCACGAGACGCTGGTAGCAACGTAGCGGCCCGTAGGGTCCCACTCCACGTCTGTGGCCATGAAGTGCTCAGTCGACTTGGTGATGGTGAAGTCGGCCGTGTCGACAAACTCCAGCGTCCCAGACATTGCGCGCAGACCAGCCAGAACAATGAACTGACCTGAAATTCATAAGAAATTATTAGAGTATTATTCGTGAACCATCATAAAGCAAAACCAATCATATAATACTCGGTATTAATATGACAATCAAACTGTATAATGTAATACAGTATAGTGATACATAATAGAGATTTACGTACGAAGTAGTATGAAGTGCAAAATAAGATAATGATATATCCAAGAATCAGCTGGGGAAAAATATTGCAAACGTATAATATAATAGTAAACAAATGACATAAAATCATAAATGTATTAGATTAATAGTACAATCATAATAAACAGGTACCGGAATAAGTAAATACATAAAATAACAATAAATAAATAATAATTGTAAATATAATAAACTTAATATAATAAAGCAAGTATGGTAATACAATAATACAATAACATAATCGATTTAGCCAGCTAGTCAGCATCTTGCTCAGAAAAGGAAAGTAATAATAATACAAAAATAGCACGTCCAGAATAAACTTTTCATAAGAAAAGCGGGAAATCTAATCGAGTCCAAAGTGCATGCCAACATCAGCAACACTCGTTGCTCGAGTAAGCTGACTAAATACTTTTATAAAAAAAGCAAACTAGTCAAGAAGAAACGATTAATTACCCAAAGGAGCCCAGTAGAGCTGGTTGCACTGCTTCTTTTCGTACTTCTTAACGGCCACGGGGACCTGTCCTGTTTTCACCTCAAAGAACGAGACGGATGTCATGGGGGCATCCCCGTGAATGACGGCAAACTTTGAGCCGACCGGCTCCCAGGCGAAGGCGTGCACAGTCTCCTTCAGTTCGACCGAGTCGACGGGGATCTGCTTCTCACGCATGTGGAAAACCTCCAGGTTGTAATAGATACCCCTAAATACACAAATTTAAATTCAGACTTTCTCACAGATTACCTTATATAATATTTATCTTATATTTATATTTTAATTAATTATTATTATTATTATATTTATAGTTATATTACTTATGATATATTCATAACATTATATTTAATCGGAATTTACATGTATTTGACGTCGTTCTTGTCTTTGCGGACTTTGCTGTATCGGTCGACTTTAACGCAGAGGTAGTCTCCCGACTTCTGCCAGTACATTTTACATTCGGCGACGTTGAACAAGTTCTTGACGCGAACTTCATTTCGGCTTGGAATCTCCAATAGAGTCACTCGGGCGGGCGTGTCCTTGTCCTCGCAGACCCAGTAGCCGATAATGTTGTCGGTCGGACTCCAGGCGAAGTCTCGGATCCCCGGAACCTATTGTACGAATGAGGAAAAAAGACGTTAATGAAGTTAACTTAATAATATAATTATTAATACACAATTAGATAAGAGGATTGATTCACAGGTAAATTATACTATTACCAAAATACTATTAGCTAGCAACTATTGATTAAGTATTAGCCAGTACCAAATATGTCCTAAAATAATACATAAACTTAAATAAATATTAACAAAACTCTATTCCAGTTTACTATTGGCAACTAATTATTTATTATGCTACTGGCAAATACTGAATAAATGGTAACAAATAATAGTAAATGAATACATCGAACTATTAGCAGGTAAATATTACCTTGATGGATTTTTTATCGAGAAGGCCGAAGGAAGGTGTCTCGTAGACCGAGAGGACATCAGGGCCCATCCTGGCAAAATACTTGTCATCGTGCGACCACTTCAGGTAGGGGAAGGTTTGCGACCGCTCGGCGTGGAAGGCTCGCTTTCTGGCTCCAGTCAGGACGTCCCAGACGATGATGGCCTGAGGTTCCTCGGCATTGCGGGCCTCGGCAATGGGGCTGAATGTCACGAGATACTTCTCGCAGGGAGAGAAATCAATGAACTGCACGCCCGGATGGCTGAAACGCATTATCTGCTGGAACTTCTCGCCTCCCCACAGAGCGACACCCTTGGCGTGGAAAGTGGCGAGGTAAGTTCCCAGAGGCGACCAACGAACAAAAGTTTCCGTCCATCTCTGAATAAGGAAAGGTAAAATAATTATAAGTATTTTATTCCCACTATATTTTATATTATAGAGGTTAGTTTATTAGTAATTAAAATTCATATTGTTAGCTTTCAATTAAAAACATTTCTAATAAAATTAAACTGAAATAGTAAAAACAAAGCAAATATATTAGTTAATTAATAATTAAAAACATGAAAATTAAAACTGAATAATATCATACAAATATTGTGAAGGTAACTAGTTTTGTAAAGATCAAAAAATAAATAAAATCTTTAAGTATTAGTAGATTCACATTACCACAACATCTTGAATATTACTTAAAATGGTATCATAAAAAAAAATGTATGAAATTACCGAGCGTTCTTCTAAGACCGCAGGTTCGGGCTGCGAGTTGAGGTAGACAGAAACTTTCTCTCCCTGTTCGTAGACGACGGAAAACTGGTCGTTGGCGTCCCGTTCGAGCAGGTAATACTGCAGGGCTCCCTGCGACTTGAACGGCTGGGGCTCGGGAACTTCCCACTTGTCTGGAGTATTTTCGTACTTGGCAAAATCAGTGAAGAGGTTGACAGTAAACGTGTGGTTCTTGTCCATCTTATAGCCGTTGGTGTTTTTGACAGCCTCGGCAGCTTCCGCAGGGTTCGAGTACTCGAGGAAGAGGTAGCCCTTGGTGTGTCCCTCAGACGTCAGGGCGTAATACTCATTAATAATCTTCCCAAACTTGACGAAAAGCTTGCGGAGGACATTCTGCAGTTTCTCCAGACGTTCAGGACCCACCTGCGGAACTCCATCGACAACAATAACAGATTCGACACCATCAGATTCTTTGGGTCGCTGTCTGATCAAGTCACCCATTAATTCTAAAAATATATAATTTTTGTTAATAGAAATCCCATATGGTGAAGGGTATTTAGTAATTACCTTGATCGGACATATCGTCCACGTATCCTTCAGGATCATCAAAGTCCGGCTCTTCTTCGTCATCGTAATAATTACTTTCATTTTCCTCGGAATTTTGAGGCGATTTATCGCCTTCTTTTCGACGCGCCATGCTGAAACTTTTGAGAAAGGATTTTTCCCTATGTAGTCTGTAGAAGCGACAGGAAGTGACCCACACCGGCAACTAGACAGCGAAATGCAGCGTTGCCAGCTTCTTTAATATACAATTTTTACTTTTCACATATTATTGTGTTATTTAATTAATTTGTAATTTTATTTCTTTATTAGTTACATATTTTTTCCAAATTCTTCGTTTTAATTATAAGTTTGTCTACAAATTAAAAATTAACCAGAACTGAAAGGGTGTGGATAAACTAAAAATTGCAAAGTGTAAAAATGCAAAACGATTGCCAAATGTAACGTTCGTTTTGCATTTTACGTTTTGCAGTTGGTGTTTTATGATATTTTATATATGACATAAATAGTGTTGCATGCGAAGTTTTCTCTTTTGAAGAAGATCAACATAGTATCTATCCTGTGTTGAGATCGCGTTCCGAATTCACTGATCACTGATTGTTCCGGTGGCTAGGGGTAGTATTTATGTATTTTAGTATTATGACCAGCGGGGAATCGTAAGTCAAACCAAGACATTTGGTTCTACCAGTAGTAGTGCTTGTTGAGCTCAGACCACACATTACCCAAAGAAAGCGAGTTCGAACAGCAACGGTTCTTCACTATAGTGAAAAAGAAGAACTGACTGTAATACCATGTTCACACCTGAGGACTTGCCCCACATTTCTCTGGAGTAAATCCGGAACCCGGGTAAGTCCATTTTTATCCCTGATGTGTGAACGCGAACTGAACCGAGGGTAAGTTGATTTGCCCCCGAAAATTTACCCCTCGAAAAATACCAGGGTAACTTTTCTATGGTAAACTAACATACCCCAGCTCCAGTCGCGATTGACAGTGTGAACAAGGGACATTTGGGGGGTAAAGTCTCGAGTTAATTTTGAGGCAAATTCAAGAGCAAAAGTTACCTCAGGAGGTAAACCAGTATGAACATGGTATCAGACCTAAATCATCACAGGGGTGACAACATTTTCAAAACTTTCATGTCACTTCACCGAACTCATCGAACAGTGAACTCGTAATACAATAAAAACTTTTCATATTATCATCGAATGCCATATTAGTCTGTATAATCAAACAAACACTAGTTCAGACATAGAAACCGCATTACAA
Organism: Eulimnadia texana; assembly: GCA_002872375.1. NCBI lineage: Eukaryota > Metazoa > Arthropoda > Branchiopoda > Diplostraca > Limnadiidae > Eulimnadia > Eulimnadia texana. The sequence continues at coordinate 33,661,326 of NKDA01000001.1, read as the reverse complement.
TAGTTGTATTTCTTTTGCCACTGGAAAATATTACAAAAAAGGATATTCATTTTTTAAAAAAGTGCACGTAAAACTGTGCAGCGACAAAATACAGAGTGAGTTTTAGCTGCTACGATGAAGATAATAAAGCTTCCAATAAAACTAATATCTTAATTGATTCAGAATGCAGAATTATATATATATATATATCTGTCCCACGAAAGCCGGGAAGCTCTTTAGCTGAAGAATATCTGGTTTAAATGGGAAAAAAGCGTAAATAATAATACAAGCAAATCAAATGGCGCATCTTTCTGGCTGCCTAACGTACCCGTACAAATCAGACCTCGATGTACGGTGAAAAAAGGAACCGGAAGGTCTTTTTTTAGAAGTCCGGATAACCTAGAAGTAGTGAAGCGAATGAATAAAAACAACGTGCAAAGGATTTCGTAATATTTTGGTGTGGTTTCTTTCTCGTCGCATCATTCGACAGCAAAGCCGCAGGTTTCTTCAATGGCCTGAGTGAGTTTGTCGTACATTTTCTCGTAGGACGGATACGGAGGCAAATCGAGGCGATTGAAGCAAGTATGGGCCTTGGGTAAATTTTCTGCGGGGGCATCGATCAGGTGAATGGTGAACAGCCGAGGTCCAGAAGCTCCCGTAGAACCTTAAACGCATAAATATAACCTTAGAACATCTGAACTTGCGTCTGAGTGCACTAGAGCTTACCTTGCAGCGCTTTGAATCCTTGTAAAGGTACTCGAGAAGATCCCGTAACGAACTGCAGGAGCCGGGCTCTGAGTTCTTCGTTGTACGAGGCCACAATCTGCCAGAACCACTGCACGACCGGAGTATCCACTGAACAGTGCTGCGGGAAAAATAAAAGATTACAAAAATTTTAAGTTAATGAATAAAGAGACTTGCAATACTTGTACTTGCAAATTTGTACCTATTTTGAAACTTATCTCACTAAATTGTTTTATAGTATTATTTTATTTTGCAAATTGTACGTATTTTGTACATTGTCTTACTGCTCTATGTCACTATCTCACATAAATGAATTTGCAAATGTGTACATATTTTTACATTTATCTTACTGATTTATTATATTATACTATATTATATTAGATTATATATATTTTGCAAATGTGGGAAAATACGCCTATCCGGACCTGAAATGAACAAACTGACCTTTAACCGAGTGTTGGTCTGCCAATCGGCGATGTCTATCTTGCAAATGCCACCTATGAGCAACTCAAGTTCTTTTTCATCAAAAGGCCGGAGTAGCTGCGGCGGGATCAGTTCGTGGAAGCCCTTCTGCAGCGCGACAAACTGCTGCTCGATGCCCCGCATGAACCGGTACGAGACGTATAACCTAATTCCAGCAAAATAATTAATTGTAACGAATTAAAATAAAATACAATCTATTACTTGATGTATTCCTTCTTGTTTTCCTCAGTCACAGGAAGGTCTCGACCGCTGGGTTTCAGGTCGTGCACTCGAAGTTCCCCATAAACGTCGTGTTCCACCGAGAAAGTTGTATCAATGACTCCGTTAATGTTATTTTGCCTGGAACAGAAGATTTAATTTTTTATACTGCATTTATTTTAATTTTATATTTTATTTTATTTTATTAAATTTTTTATTGTATTTTCTTTATTTACTATTATATTATTATTATCATATATTTTTATTTATTTTATTATTCATTTTATTGTACTATTTTACTGACTTAATTAAAAAAATCTTATTTAATTTAATTTACATCATCCAGGTGAGCGAGTTGTGAAGTTCGGAATCGACTGTGGCGATATCTTCGAGAGTGATTGGTTTGTTGAGAAGCATCTTGTAGAAGGGCATGGTGAAGCCTCCCTCAATGTGGTGACTGTGGAAAACGGCCAGGCCCATCACCCGCCCCACAAAATGGAAATACGACAAGTGGTCCTGGAAATGAATAATAAAATCAAAACATATTTACACTTAAAATAGAATAAATAGAAATAATAATCATAATCACGAGTAATGGTATTTAATAACAATAGTTATTTTAAAAAATCATTAAATAAATTTTAAACATTTAAAAACTAATGAAACCGTTAAATTTAGAAAATCGAGATACCATTTTCCAGTTGCATGATTAATCTTTAATGTTCTGTAAATGTATGTGTCTATTGATTATATTATTTATTCATGAAGTTTTCATACGGGGTTAACTGCACTGTTGGGGTTGATCTGTAGCGTGTAGTTGTCTTCTCGCGAATAGCAGAAGAGGCCGTAATTGGGGTTAAACATTTGCTGCGAGAGAAGGTGGAGCCATTCTCTAGCCACGCCTCCATAGTCGAGTCCCTCCTCCCCGCGGAACTTGACCATCAGCCTCTTGCGCAGGTCCTTGGGCCGCATCTTCATGATGCAGCGGTACGACTCCTCGAAGATTTCCCCACGCGAGACTTCGAAGCGGCAGTGGCCGGACTGCGGCTGCATCGACTGCAGCTCCGCCCGGAAGATTTTGATCTTGGCCACCAGGTCCCGGCGGTAGCGGGGCAGCGCCTCTTCCGCTCGCTCGACTGGGGAAGAGAGAGCCGGAACCGCGGGTATGGCCGAGGCCCCCGCGGCTACCGTGCTGCTGACCCCCGCGGAAAGGGATTGGCTAGTTGTTGTTGTAGTTGTTGACGCCGGTGGAGGATTTCTGCTAAGTGGTAGTCGATCGGATCTGTGGCAACTGTAAATTCAGGAAAGAAACACTTAGAGGTAGTAGCAGCAACAGAAAGTATGAGTAAGGAGGAGGAGGAGAAGTAAGTAGTAGTCTTATGCTGTGCTAGTATCAACGGTAGTAGTAGAAGTTAAGAGTATCACTAAAAGCTAAAGAAGTAGAATGGTAGTCCCATAAGTAGCGGTACTGGTACTAGTAATACTAACAGAATAAGCGTAAGCAGCAATAGTAGCTACAGTAGCAGCAATAATAGTTTCAATAGTGGTTGTACTAGTAGCATCAGTAACAGTATTGTAGTAACACTGGCACAAGCAGCAGTAGTAGCAACAGTAGTACTAGTAATAATAGTTTCACTGGTGGTTGTGCTAGTGGTATCAGTAATACCAGTATTGGTAGTAGTAGCAGTAGTAGTAATACTAGACTAGTCTCAGTAACAGTAGTGTAGTAGTAACACTGGCATAAGCAGCAGCAGCAGTAGTAGCTATACCATTAGTAGTAATAGTTCATTTTGTAGTAGTGCTAGCATAAGTACCAGCAGCAGTAGCAATAATACTACTAGTACTAGTCTTACTCCTACTACTATTACTACTAGTTGCGCCTCAACTAAAACCGAACTCAAACTAATATTAACACATACTTAACAAAGTTCTGGATTGCAAGGCTGGCAGATAGTCTGGGGTCCGTGAACTGCGTGGTCCTTCGGTTATGGTCGACGTAGTAGACGCGTCCCGACGGGGTGTGGCGCATCTCCCAGCCGGGCGGCAGTGGCCCTAGCGGCCCCGTGGTCGGCAGCGACAAGTCGCGCAGGTCGCGGGGAATCCGAGGGTCGTACCACGTGCTCGAGCCGCTCGGCACGTGGTAGAAATAAACCTGGCCCTGGTGAGTGGTCCGCATTTCTACTGACCAAACATAGTTACTAACTACTTAGTGCATACTTTTATTACAATTTCGTAGTACCGTATCCTTCAGGCAGTTCAGGGGTAGTCTTAAAGCTGTTATCTGCGTTTCCTGGGGTTCTTGCTGCTGCCTGTGCTGTCGAGTAGATCTCCGTCTCGAAGAGCCTTCCCCTGACGAGCTCTGAGTGGTCTGGGTGGATCGCTTTTCCCTCTGGCTTCTCCTCTCGTTCCCGCCGCTAGTCTCCGGCTGCTGCTGTTGACCAGTCAGTGTCCTGAGGGCTCTGGTCGAGGTCGAACGCTGTCTCCCGCTCCCAGTTCTTGAGGGTTCAGACAGCGATTCCGCCTCCGGGGAAAGGGGCAGACTGCTGTTGCCCAGTCGAGGAGAAGGCGCAACGTTTCCCAAAACGTCGACAACCGTCTGAACGGCTGGGATGCTGTTTGAAAGGCTCTGCTGGCTGTGAAGATCTCTGGACAACAGAGAAACGATAACCTGTCCCCGAACATGGTCTGGATCTGACGGGTTGGCTTTGGAAAGGTCTAGTCTTTGATCTAATTATTAAATTAGCCATATAAGCATCTTAAACATAAGAAGAAATATTAATTTTAAAAAAATATTTTACAGCCTGTGTCCTTGAGTCTTTGGATGGCATTGGACATGATTCGCACACAGCCCAGAAACCCGCCGCCTTCTTTCTTGTGAATCTTGCGATGATTCCAAACGCTGATAGTTATCGTGTCAGATTTTCCAATATACCTAGATGTTAATGAATTATTAATTTGTAACTTACAATAACAAATAAAGGGCTATAAAAACGTACAGATCGAAATGCTGATTCCACTTTGGGTCTAATGTGGATTTGCAGGTATCAGTAATGTGGCATTGACCAGAGCCCTCAACACTGACTTTGGCAAAAGGGTCGGGCAGTCCTGCGAGTAAATTCAATTAAAATCGCTAATTGAAAACGAAACAAAAAACGTAAACAAAGACTTACGGAACAGATCCTTCTTAACGAGATTCCTCGCACACAGTACTGTAGACGAACAATAAAAAAAAAACAATTTAATACGGAATAAACATAAAAATATCTTAAAACCTGAACACTTACTCGTAAGCCTAATTTTGATGGCACCGCTTCGTCTATTGATCCCGGCGCTGGACATTTTAAAATTTTTTTCGAGATTTGTTCCCCCCAGAAGTTGAAAAATTACCCAAACAATAATGATAAATACATTAAAAGAAGCTGGAATTTAAAAGCTCAGCTGGGGACATTCTTTTGATACATCATAAACATTTTAAAATATTTGACTGGTTGCGAACAGTTAAAGGTAAAGGCACAATTTTTTTTTTTGCACGGAGGTAATTGAGGAAAAATGTGGACAGATAAGATTTTCGTTATAAAAGAGAGGGAAAAAATAGGCAGACAATAGTAAAACTTCACAATGGCTTGAAGACAGCCATGAAAACCTCCATTGACCTGCTTCGCTATCTGAACTTGTCTACGAGGAGGCAACTTCCTATCTCCTCCTAAATAGTTAAAAAAACTGCCACTAGATGGCGTTGTCAATTTTTCAATTTAATTTACCTAATAATGCACAAGTAAAAGTAAAACTTAAACTTTACAACAATCATTTATAACAAATACTAATTAATAATGCTCGAATTTAATGTAAATTATTCATATCACATTTAATTAAATAAGATCAACAAATAATTATTTCTAATTGTTAGTTCAAATGAATGACTTAAAAATTATAAATATAGCTGTGTAACAGTAAATCAAACAAACTAATTTTTCAAAACTATTATTTTGTAAGTAAATACACGAAGATTGAATGAAAATACAGAAATCTTTATTTAAGATATCTGCCGAATGAGTGGACAAGTTGATCCTCTGCGTACGACCATGTTACGATGTCCATGTACTCGACAGACTGTAGTGAAGGTTTACGGCATCTGGAATGGGTGTATTGTATTACAAAACGGGGACATTTGAAAAGCAAAGGCAAAATCAATTGCTCGTTGACTTTTCACGTTATTTATCGATTTAATTAACCAATCAACAAATCAGTTAATTAATAAAGTTATTTAATCTTCGTTTACAAGACTTCCACGGGTTCTGCCCGCAATTTCTTCGCATTTGGCTGGTCTTCGGAGTCATCAACAGGCCTCTTAAGTCCTGGTGTCTTTTCCTCGGTATTCAACGGGTGACCGTCTTCGACTCCGTTAAAGTACACAACATTGAGTTCGTCGTCAATGTCGATAACATCTAGATTCGGTATAACAATTATTAAAATTTTAATTATGGTAAAAGCTATTAGAATTATTTGATTTAATAAAACGAGTTGAGATATAATACCAATGCTTGATCTTGTAGGGAAATTCCCTAGAAAAGGGAAAACTAAGGGAAGAGGGAAAATCGAGGGAAGAGTCCTCGCAGGGGGGTAAAAGGGAAAAAGGGAACACAAGAGACCTTTATAAGGGAGTAGGGGAAACTGGAAGTGGAAACATTGTATTTTACCATCAATATCGATAGCACCTAGATTTGCCATTGTGTAGTATTGAGCTACTATATTACAATAAATAATAGCAACACTAATTAAAAATCATAAAACGTGTTGAAATTATATTACCGTTCTTCGATGCTGTTTCTGCCGAAGTGGAAGCTGTGGGTTCAGGAAGCTCGTCTTTCTTCGCAGCGGCCTGCAACTGCGAGGGATCGCCGATAATCTCAAAATCAGCAACGTTATCAAGTTTCTCTCTAATTCGCAAAATAAATGAAAGAATTGAACATTAATAATGATTAAAATAATAATAATAGTAATTACAGATTAATAGAATCAAGAAGGGTAGCATCGTCAATAACAATAAAATTATAACTGATGAAATAAATAACAAGAAATATAAAAATAAATAAGTTAATAATAAATAGCAAAAAAATTACATAAATAAATATAACAATAATTGTTTTCCTAAAGATGATTTGAATTAAACTGATAACAAATTTACATTGCTAATACATCAACTTTTCAGTACCTACACGGAGATCTTCAAAACATCATCCCGAACAACAGACGTACCCTCAACAGCTAACAACCAGAATATTATTTAAGGACACCTAAAAATTACTACATAATACTTCCGAACCTATGTATTTTCTTCCGTTCAATTGTTTACTTATTTCACGATTTGATCTCGATCATAAATTGATCTCTCTTTTTTCTCTCTTTTTTTTAATTTGAAAAATTTACAACAGCAAAAATATCAATATAACCGAACAACTTATTTGAGAGTGTATGTAAATCTCATGTGGCAATAGGCCTACGGCCCAAGCCGAGAAGAAATAAATAAATAATACATCATTAACTTTAACGAATGGAGATTTTGAAACTACCTGTGCATAATGGTGATATTCAGGTTATACTCCTGCTGGAAGTCATCGCACTTGAGCCTCGCCCCGTCAACGATATTAAAATCCTGGATTCGATACGCAAAACAACATAAAATGTGTTGAACAATAATAATAGTTTATTTTGATAATAGTTAAGTAACAGTAATCATTATGCTACGTTCACACTGCACACTATATCGGTAAGAATCCTGCAGTGTCAACATGGTGTAATTCTTGATGATGGCTCTTAGTTAGCATTATTTCTAGTTCTATTATCGGTTTAGTTAGTATTAGTTTAGATAGTATTAGTTTTGTATTACTCTAGTTAGTACTAGTTCCAAGTAATCTTAGTTCTTAGTTAATGGCGTTAGACCTGATAGACTAGGTAAGTAGTTATTGAGCAATAAATTGCATTAAGTAGTTAAAGTCTTTACTACGCATGCATAAGCAATAAAAGTACTACTATTTTACATAGCATTAGTAGTATTTAGTAATAACTAGTAATTACGGCTAGGAATTTGTTCATGTTATCTGCGGTTTCTTCTTCGTCGGACGAGATGAGAACAGTGCCTTTGCCATCGTCTACCATCACATCGGGACAAATCATCGTCAGGCCTGCCTTCAGCACTTTATCCTGGAACGTCCTGATCGTCATTTGTTTCACGTTCAAGACGACAGTCACCTGGAAGATCAGACAACAACTTCAATTATTTAATTACAGTTATTTGCTTATTTATTATATTATATATTATTTTATTTTGTATATTATTTTATCTCGAAACCTCGGGCTGCGGTGAGCACACGAAACACTTCGGGTTGGGCTTGTCGAGCCTCGACGGGGCGATCAGCTTGTTCAGAGCGTTCGGCTTTTGATTCAAATATGTCTATAAATGAAAATGAATATTTATATTTCATTTTAACTTAAATTAAAGCAAACTTTAGAGGAAAATAATGAATTAAATCAAAAATTCATTTACGTGACTGCACTCTGCCATTCTGCCCTGGAGAATTTTGAAGGCCTCGAAGAGGATAAGTCCAGCAATAACAGCGTTGGTAGTGGCGATTGCTGGCACGATATTACCAGCCATTGCTACAAGAAAAGAAATTATAAAGTAATCGCATAAAAACACACAAATATTAATAAACAACAGTTTAAATATAATGTAGACACGTTATGATTAAAAGTTATACATTTAACATCGAAACGGCTTTTCTGCGGGATTCCATAGACGAGGGCTCGCAGATTGGCGCAGGCCGTAACGAAGTCCATTGAAGCCGTATCGTCCTTGTCCCAGACCAAGTGGTCAGACCCTCCTTCCGCATCCTGCATTGTCAATAAATAAAAAAAGTATTATATTAATATAAAATTATGATTATTATTTATAGTTCACTTAACGCTAATGACAAAAGTAGAATACAGTGTTTCCACTTTCTATTTCCTCATTTTTCCCTCTTCCCTTATTTTCCCCTTTTTCCCCTCCGTGCTAGAATATAAAGGTACGTTTCTAAATTTCCCTTTTGCCTTTTCTCTTATGTTAACCTTTTGAGACCCTATTTTCCCCTTCTCCACGGAATTTTCCCGTAAAGTAGAAACACGGGTAAAATATCAACGGTAGACACAGGACTATGTACGGTATTATTATCAGATTTACCTTAAGTCTTTGATAAAGCTGCTGCACTGATTCCGCCATTACTTTTGCACATTCGGACGGACTCCAGACCCGCTGGTCTTTGATAGAGTTGGTGGGCTCGCTGCTAACAGGCAATCCATTTCCAACAGCTTTAAACCCCCAAAAAAGAATAGTAGTAAACAGTAACAAATACAGACATATTAGTTACACATTTATTATTATTATTATTATTATTAAGGTTACCAGTCTTGTGCAAGTTCTCCCAGTCGAGCGGGGTGGGTGGTTTCCGCTTCTCCCACAGCTTGCCCATTGAGAGGAGGTACTTGACATCGTCGTAGAAGAATTTGCCGAAAAGTTTGCAAGGGTCGTACTCGCACTGACGGGCCCAGGCTCTCGTGGAGACTCGAGCCACGTTTCCCGACTCAGTTGCCACGCTGCTCAAAGCGGCTTCTCCAGCATTACCTGTTGATTCAATTATTAATTATATATTCGAACTTTCTATTTTATTAACAAAATAAAACCTTATACTGGATTGACTACTTGTTATACTGGAATATTTTTTCATGATTATACTAGTATGGTTCTCCAAACAGTATTTATCTTGATAAAACTATTTTTACCCACGGCTTCAGGATCTGCTGTATCTGGGGACACGTCCTCGTCGGGATCAGCTTCTCCGAAAAGTTGATTAAACAAATGCTTTGCCCAAACGATGCAGTGAATGGGTTCAGACGGGGTGTTGCGAATCGTGCAGCCGGGGAAAGATTTCTGTGCAGCTTTCGGCTGGCAGTCATAGCACTCGGAAACGTTTTTCTTGATCACCGTTACCTAGGAAACAAACACGAAATATTGAAGAGTATACCCCACGATCCCTCAAATACACAGAATTATAATATTCTGTAGACTTGCTAAATTTCCGTAAATTCGTCAAAACACCGAAATACTTATATTAATTGAATTTAATATGATTTAGTGTTGAATGAATTGAGATTCACATTTTCCTACAGAATTTTTCCATAATTTTTTAAATATAATTTCCCGCTGAGTCACGCTCCGGAGAAAGAGTTGGCTAACTTCAGAAAATATGATAATACTGACAACATTGATAACACTGTGATTATTTAAACTATGTCTTATTTAATATTATCAATTTTTATCTTAAGTTCCATTAATAAATAATATATGAATAATCGGGTCAAAAATAGTAAATGAAAAAACAAAAATTAATTTAACTTAATTCACAGTTAAACAGTAATAACAAATAATACAATAATGTAAATGGTACTTGGCCCAAATATCCGGCAGTGCCACTTTCGATTAGAGGGACGTCAGCAGCCAAACACATTCGGTTGACATGACTGCGAGCAGCTCGATTGTCCAGAGCATTCATGACCAGTGTGAACTGCTTGAAATACTGCGTGTTGTACTGCGGGCTAATGAAAAAATAATAAGTGAAACATAATCAAGCAATCGATAAAGTAATCGATCAAAAGTAACATTCATTTATGAACTTTAGTTGTACTTCATAACACTGTCGTGAATCGCTTCAATCTTGACATTGGGGTTAAACGAGAGTGCACTTTCTCGTGCGACAATAGCTTTCGATTTTCCCACATGCTCTTTGTGGAAAAGGAACTGACGGTTCAAGTTGCTGACGTCAATCGTGTCTAGATCAATCTGCAAGAACAATATTATTTAACAAAAATTTAACACAAATTTTTAAAAGAAAAGCTCTTTGTACTGTGACAATGTCCCGGAAACCAGAAAGGACGAGATTTTTCAATAACTCGCAGCCAATTCCTCCAGCTCCAACTACTAGGACTTTGGCATTTTCCACAAGTGTGTCCAAGTTCTTCGAGTCCACAGAATCCAGCGCAGCCATTTGATGTAATGAATCTAACCAAACCAAAAATTAAAAGTTTTTGCCACGATTTTTCACCTATGTAAACGGACTATGCAAATACAAACCTGTTAACTTTATTCAACTAAGAAATTTGATTGGAGAGACCCGTCAAACTTCAACTTGGCCGGTAGCCACAGCATAGAGAACATTCAGTCACACGGCAAATCCCATCTCCCGATGTTAATGCCGCGAGCACTACAAGCGCCATATTTCTGCGGATGGCTGCTGTTGGTACTAAGGCTGCATTGAGAAAACTAAGACTGTGGGGCTGAGGCTCTGAGCGCTCGTAGTACCGACAACACTCACCCGCAGAAATCTAGCGCTAGTTTCGCACGCGCAGCATTAACATGGGAAGATAGGACTTGCCGCGTTACTGCATGTTCCCCATACTGTGCCGGTAGCGGTATGAAAATAGCGTCTGAAAATACTTGGACAAAAATGCACCGTTGCCAGACTTGATTAAATAAATTCGTTCTTATTATTGAAAAATATTATATTGCTATTACTATTTTAGTATCAATTAATCATAATATTAATTGTTATAATTAATCATCATAAGGAGCTTACAATAAATGTAAATCAAACTCAATCAACCACTTCACATGAAACTGTATAATATGAGTTAAATTAAATTAAAAAGCATACGAGGATAAATGACATTAAATATGTAACAATAAACTCGAATGCTAAACTGCTGTCACACTTGAAAATAAAAATTTAAAAATTTTCAAACGAAATCATGAATAAATTAGACTTCTTTAACGATGCACTGCTGGACCCAACGCTTATACTTTTCAAAGATAAAACTGCGGGAACTTTGCTATCGATTAATAATATCCATAAATAATTTAACTATACTTATCTATCATTATCCTACTTAATATTAATTTAGGTCGGCATAAAGTAGAATGATTCAGCTAAATATTTGGTCCAACGTTAGAATCTCTTCTCAGAATCAAGTGAAAACTGTGGACGTCGAATAAACGCAGCCAAGAAAACGTTGAAAAGGCTGCTTCATTGTACGACCCTTTCGCAAATCGCTGCGAAATCTCCAGTTGTACAGTACAGGCTGATAAAGGAATCGAAAATTTTCTGGAAAAAGAAAAAATGGTTTTGGCTCCGTCGAAAACCACTGCAATTTCTGACGGGATCTTAGCGCTGTCGTGTATTTGGTCCCTGTATAAGTTACAAGAGGGATTGCCAGTGACGAAACCCGGCGAATTCGTCGAGAAGATACAACAGGAACCTTCGACGTATAATCAGTTGGCCCAAGTCTGGTTTGGACTAACACTGGTCGCATCTCTGGTTGGAATCTTCAGATTCAGTAAGTTAAAATAAAAATCTCAATTCGTATTAAGTTATATTTCCAACGGTTATGTCACAGGTCAACGTCAGTTATTCGAAAGATTAACCCCTGTCCATGAAACTCTATCCTGGATTGCTCTGGTGGTCGGGCTGCCTTGCTTGGTTGCTCAGTTTTATTACAACAGCAACCTGCGTATGATTTCTAACATTCATCTTCTCGGCATCCTGCCTGCTGTCCTCACGTGGATTGGAGGTCAAAGGTAAATCCTATTCAAAAAGATCTGAATGCGCGTAATGACTCGGCAGATTTAGATTACTTGACAAAACTGACTGTTTGCTCTACACTGACCTTTATGTTACAGGGCAGCCAAGAACCGTGCTACGAGAATCCTGGCCTTGGTGAGCGATGTATCGCTGGCGGCATATGCTGTCATGTATTCGAACTTCTACGCTTTTGCTGCGGCCATCATGATGGTAGTCTCGTCGTGGTTGGTGGGAGCTAATCAAAGCAAACTCGGTCTGATGCCTGTGGACTGGTTCCACTACGGGATCGTGGCTTCCAACTATCTCCTGGTTGCGGCTTTGGGCAAAGCGGGAATCCCCGGGATGCAGTCTCTCAGGGGCTCGATGCCCTCAATGTTCGGTTGAAACACCACTCTATCTCTCAACGAGTTGTCTATGTTCGTTTGTTTGTTTCCTCTTGATATGGTATTTTTGAAATCTCTGATTTTCATAGCAGATAGATTTATATGTTGAAAAATCAATACAAAGTATTTTGTTTGTTTTTTTTGTTAAGTAAACGGTACTGTGCGTTTATTTTTTCCCGGTTAATGGAGACAACACATGACACCAGAGAAGTGATGAAAATAACCATTAAATTAGATCAAAGAGTATGATTCTGGTTGAGCTTATTGTTTCGGTTGGCACCATTTTGATTGTTGACCCTGTTTGTACAAATTTGATTGGGACTGTTACAAAGTTTTGCGGACGAAGATCCATAAACGAACGTTACGAAACATGTTGAGCAGGAAACTTACGGACAATATTACTAGAATGTCGATTGTGAAACGTTAGCTTTTATTTATTTATCGAACTTCACACAGGTTTAAAAGATAAATATTTTACAAGTAGAGTATTCAGACCCGAGAGAACCAATCGGATGAGGTTGATGCAAGGTTGCCTGGACGACTGGCAAACTTGATAACGGATGTTGTGCGCGGATGAGGAAGCAAAGGTGCCCTTAAATCAACGTGGGAATCGTCGTTCACGCTGTCACGCCGATTAGTCGGCACGTCTTCTGACGAAACAAGAGAGTCGCCTTCCTCTGATTGCAACCTGAATCTGGAATTCTTACGCGGAGGTACGCCGCGATTAGTTGCGACCACTTCCGAACTCTGCTGCTGCGGTGGTACGTCGCTTGAGGAAGTTGACGATACCATGTTGACCAGAGCGCTTATGGACGACTCCGCTAGACTCGTGCAAGGAGTATGAACAAGTGACATCGATCCTGTGTAAGGTTTCCAAAGTTCCCTATCTCGTAAAGATGCAGAGAATTGAGAGCCCGCGGACCCGATTTGGAGCCCGCCGAAATGTGAGAAGCTTCTCGTTCCCGATAGGTTTGTCGCGGAATAGGGAGGTTGAAATCCCGGTCGAACACTGCGAAAACTAGTTGGAAACTGGGGATGACGGGGACCGTAACACGGAACGTGGATCTGAATTCGGCGTGGTGTGACCGGTCCACGAATCGAGGAGTTGGTGCGGGACGCTGAACGTTTGTTGCAGTTTGCAGGCTCCTGTGAAGTAGTTCTAGTAGAAGAGGCAACACTGAGAGTACTTCTTACGGAGGGGTGTGCTTGGTTAGCCCCTGATGTGCTTGCTTGTGGCGAGTTGCTGGGCGAGGGACGCGATGACGCCTGATTAGCTAGCGCATGAGATCGCAGATGAGCGCTTAGAGCCTTCTTGGTTCTGAAAGTTGAACTGCAGAGGGTGCATTTGTAGAGTTTCTGACCCATGTGAGCCATCTGATGCAGTTTGAGCACGTGATTGTAGGCGAACTTCTTACCGCAGATGCTACACGTATAGGGCCTTTCACCGGTGTGGGTTCGCGAGTGAACCTTGAGCTGTTTCGAGCAGGTAAACGCTTTAGTGCAGACTGTGCAAACGTAAGGTTTTTCACCAGTGTGACTCCGAGTGTGAATGACTAGTTGGCCGCTCTGGATGAAAGTTTTGCCACAGTGTCGGCACTGGTGGGGTCGCTCGCCCGTGTGGATGCGCATATGGCGGTGCAGCTTTCCGCTGTGCTCGAACCCGCGGTCGCAGTGTGGACAACGATAGGGCCTTTCCTTGGTGTGAACCCTCCGATGAACGCTGAGATTCTCCTTCACGGAAAAACTCTTGCCGCACAGGTCGCAAACGAATGGTCGCTCCCCAGTGTGGATTCGCTGGTGACGAGTTAGGCGCGCCAGCACTGGGAACGTTTTGGAACAAAAGGTGCACTTGTGAACTCCGTCTGAACCGCCAGCTGGTGAATTCTCGGTTGCCGGGGTCGCAGAAGTACTTGACCCGGAAGACGAAGCCTTCACTGGAGGTGACATCTCGCGTCCCTCTTGTCACTGTCAGGTGTTCTGGCTGTTTCTGTTTCGTCCTGTTCCCAAGGAAACCTTCGTACTCTGTCTGACAGTAAATGGTGGAAAAATAGTCTTATTAACTGTAACTAAAGTTAAATTTATTCAGGGAAAAACATAGTGGTCAACCTAAAAGTTTTCCGTTAACAAAAAGTGACTTTAACTGCAAATCGCAAGGAGATCTTTGCACTAAAACGCTGCCTAAGTCTGAATGACCTAACGAGTCGAAAGGCGCTTTGTTGGATCTCTTGGTAAAGGGGCACAGAAAACGTGGCTGGAATAACAGATTCGATTCATACAGAATAAAACAAAAGTGATACAGATTCCCGTTTATAAAAACGGACCTGCCCGAACAAAAAACGCTTTCAAACTATGCCGAACTTTCGCTACTTCCACGAATTCGGTTCTCTTGTTGTTCAGGCGTCCTTGTTTCAGTTTCCAATAGTAGAACTCGACATAACCAAGATTAAGCAGTTGTACTAACATTCGAAATTCAAGATATATATCTGAATAATATCCATACAGATTTGTAATACTTGTATTAAGGATGTTTCTGGCATATGAAAAAGAAGCTATATCGAGATAAAACCTAATCGTCGGGGCTACAGCGAGGGGTTTTCACTTGTACGAGCGGAAACCTTAGCGTTGCCATGGTGATGGTCGTATTAGACAGAGCTATTCGTTTAGACAGGGCTACTACAATACAATAATCATATTTCCCATCTGCGTGTCGCGCCCACCTTGTTATCGCCTTGTTATCACTGTTATCTTCAGTTATCAAGTGTTACTAGATCTCATCAAAACTACTAGTATTTTTTCAGTATCATTATTAATTACAATTATTCAGTATCATCAGTATTCTTATATTGCTATCACATGTTTCGGGTGTGCAACAAGTGGTGTGTCTGTACTGAACTGAATATTGATTCATCTCTCTCAAACACAAGAAATATAATTAGTTTTTTTTCTTGTTTCTGTATTAGTTCAACTTTTCATTTGTTTTTCTCTTTCGAATTCTTCATTTCTTTGGCTGATTTCCGAGAAAATTTCAAAAAGCTGCTACGCTTTTGAAACTAACGTCATCCACTACTGGAAAAACTTGCCCGTGCCTCCAAGTTCTTCGAAAAATTAAATCATTTCGATTCTTTTAATTATTCATTAATTAAGGATTATAGAGCTCATCATTTATGATATTTCTATTAATTAATACAATAATTCTCCAGTTCTCTAGATGATATCATGTCTTACTACAAAATATTCCCAACGAGTTATTTAAAATTACGTAATACGAAAATCTATAATTACCAGATTTTATTTAATGTGCGGAGTTGAGACGTTTTTCTTCAGGTTTGTTGAGGGCCGCGTGTATACGAGTGCGTAATGAAGCAATTGAATCAATACTGAGTGCATTGACGAGGATTCATGCGAGTCCCCCCATAAGAGAATTGTAACCTGCGTGTTGTGGACAACCGAGGTAGAAAACCTTTACCTCCGCAATAACCTACTCCAACCAGCCAACCCAACTTCAACAAGAGGGCGTTGCGATCTCTATTTGTATTTATTCAACGAATTAAAGTAAATAATCAATAGAAGACTCATTAACAGATTTCTTGTTTTGTGTATTGGATTTGATTTTATAACAGAAATTCAAACTTGAAATTTCCCGATTCGGGTGAAAAGCAGACTTCGTAACGCAGCTGCTGTCCACTCTGGACATTTTGTGGATTTTTCAGCAGATACACACCCTGCTTGGAGTGAATGTCCCACTCGACAAGTTTGCCGGGGACGATAGTTTCAACAGGCCCCGTTGAGACTGTAGTGTCTTTATGAAGATTCCAGTCGATCCAAATGGCGATTCCGTTACAGTTTCCATCAAAGGCTAAACTGGACGTCCCGGCAAACTGCAGATTTTCTTTACCCGGGCTTTCGGTAATGTCCAACGACATTAAACGGAAAGGTTCACCCAACGCAGTACAGGGATACTCCCAAAGAGGATGCGGCTCTACCATATCGTCTGTTGCATCTATAGCAGTCTGAACCAGCAATAACAGTTAATACTAACTTACACTGATAATAAGTATTGTACCTGGATTAATGCGTCAAAATCCTGGAGGTCAAATCCTTCCGTGGATCCAACAGGAGCTCTGATTTTCCACAGATCTTCAAACTGAACGGGAACTGCCCAAATCTCGGCCCAGCCCGGAATGATTTGACAATTTTCCGACATTTTTTCGCGAAGGTTTTCTTTGCTGTACCAAAAGTACAGGTTGTGCCAAGGAAGTATCGAAGTCTGGAATGCTGGCTCTCCCGCAATCACGTCAACCTAGAAATTAACAGAAATAAGTAAACGCAACCTGCTTAACGATTAATTTGGCAAACCTTTTCGTCAATGAGGGAAATATCGTCGACAACTTTAATCGTCCCTTCCAAAGAATTCTCTTTAACATAGGCTTCAACAAGTCTCTTGCAGTGCGGATTCGTTTCGACCGAAAACACTTTCCGGGCTCCCAGCTTGGCGGCAATCGGGCCGAGCAGGCAGCCATCCCTAGAGTAATGCAAACACTCTGTGGCTGAATCGCTTCACTCAGTGCCGAAGCGTAAGTTCTGAGTCGGACTGGGTCGTTGAGCTGTCCGAAACGTGTAACGTTCATTGCGTTATGAGCCGAGCATTGACAAAATGGCCTAGACAAATGCGAGACCTCGTTTTCTCTCTTTACATCAAACCACAGACTGTATTCGTCCCTGAAAGCGTTGACCGACACAGTTTCACCGGCGGAGGTGACGGGGAATTCCGAGGGCAGCGGGAAGATGGCCTGCATCCAGTGATCTCTCCATGGGATTTTAGCGTTTTCCGAACAGTCGGGATGAGCCCACGGAGGGGCACAGCTCAGAACGATCTCTCCATCAGTGTCCATATCGAGATCCCACCACATCAGTAGAGCGTGAACGGTTCCCGGGTTGATCGTCTTCACCTGAATCACCTGTTGCTCATCGAATGGAGTAGCCGTTTTCGAGTTCCAGTCAAAACTAAGACAAAAATGCAATTAAACAGAATAATTCACACATTTTTAGAATAGATAATTTTGTACTGAAATGCGGGAATGGGATCAGAAAGTGGTTTAAATAGGCTCTCTTTGAACTGAGCGAGCTGGACATCGTGCAGAGCTCCTGATCCGTGGCAGTTGGCAATATTTGCAGGTGGTTTAACAATTTCTCCATTCGGAAGGACTATTGGTAGAAGTTTATTCCACCGCAGAGCCAGCGGCGACTCAATTAACTGGATGTAAATAGTGGCTCTGGCCGGAATCACAACTGAATCTTCCTGTAAATGATTACGTGAAAAAAAGACACTTAAACTATTAATAAAATCTTATTACGCTGAGTAGTGTGTTGTGGGCATGATTGAACGTTCCTATAGCCCCCTCTCCGATTAGTTCGGTATCAAATACTTCAGTGATTAAGATATTTGCTCGTTGTTCCATGTCTTTCGAAGGTCCAACTTCCATTTCTGTCGAGCGTTTGGGTACCAGTTTAATCTTATCGTCCAACTGGTTTCTCCTCATTACTTTCTTGGCACATTCTGCCATAGGCTTAAACGTCTGTCGAACCAAAGGGACAAATTTAAGTTAATTTTAATATTTTTGACTTTTTTAGTGTTAAAACATACTTCACAGGCTGTTACTGAATCAGCTCCATATTTCGCTCCCATCATGGCTAGCAGACTCGTTCCCGTGCCGATATCGAGGACGTGGACTGGTTTTCCGGCACTGCGCAGTTTGTCCACTGCTTTCTTCAAAGCCTGATGGTATTTTGCATTCTAATAATTTCCAATTGACAAAAAAAATTATTCATCAATTAATGATAAAACATAATTATTTCATAGGGATTTACACGTTCAAAATCGTGGAGCATATCAGCGAATGCTGCTCGAGCCACTTCTTGGGTGTAGTCGTAATCTTCCCGCTGAATCTCCCATTCCATGCGGCCAGTCACGGGGTTGACTTTTTGAATGAAAATCGAAGAAGACATCTGAGCACTTAGAGTTTTCAAATATTTCAGTGATAGTTTATTTCTTAAACACCGGGTGCCTAAAAGCATGACAGATGCAACAGCGTGTGCACCTAAAAATCTTCGTCTGCTACGGCTTGTGCCAACTACTACGGACACATAGATTAAATACGTGTATGCGAAAACCTGATTTAAATAATGTCATAAAACTATTTTAAAAATTAGAGAAATGACTTTGTGCTAAAGGATTTTCAAATAATTCGAGATTCCTTTGACACTTGTGTCCGCTATAGAGAGGGGCGCGCTTGGCTTATGCTCCATCGAGAAGGCGGAGAAAAAAGAAAGTACCCCCGGCGGGACTCGAACCCGCAATCTTCGGCTTAGGAGGCCGACGCCTTATCCGTTAGGCCACGGGGGCTCATGATAATTGATCAGAATTAAAATATCAAATTAAGAAATACTTATAGTTGCCAGTTTTTCCTTGCTCTTGCTGGTTGCTAGTTACCCAGTTTATTGTGAATAATTCACCCGAACAGTTGAATTCGGTATGGTAGATATTTTGTTCACCACACATATGCATGCATGGAATGAATGAAACAGCTCTCATCCGAGTTCCACGTTGTCTAAGCTAATCCGATTCATGTAACTTTTTCGATATACCGATTTTCATCTAGTGTAGCGAAGTAGCTTTCTTATACAGTACATTGTACTATAACACATCACTCATACATACTCATATCAGTAAAAATACCATATTGAGGAATGAGGATAAATGTCACACTGTGAAGAAATGGTTATTTCCCGATACAAGTGTGAACATAGATAATTTAAAGCATCACTTGAGTTCTTAAGTATTTATTATCAATCTCAAAGCTATTAAATATGAGTAATACCATAATCGCAATATTCGTTAAGTAATCCCTTATGATAATTATTTAAGTATTATTTGCTAATTGATATATTCACAGCGCATACGGCAGGCTATGCCAAACTCGCCCTCCTCTATAGCGGACACAATTACTGAATTAACTTTAATAAATTTAAAAAACCTTAACATATAAATTCCTCGTTATGAATTTTTAATATTTCACAATGTTTCTAAGGCCGATTTTCGATAAAAAGTTCTCTGATTTGTCTGTCCGTACCAGAGAGGTTGATATTAAGTTGGCATATCTGCATAAGCCCTATTATTGGTCCACGTAACAACTTTACAAACGCCACCTAGCGGATTTTCTCGTAAACTTGCGTCAGCTTTAAACGACAACAGTCGGCAAAACATCACTTCGATCACCACTTGAAACTTAATTTCCTTTACTAGTAAAGCAAATATCACACAAAAATGAGCGAAATATCCGACTGGTTTAAAAGCCTTCCCCTATTCACGAGGCACTGGTTCGGCCTGACCATTGCACTCTCCGTGCTGGGTCGTTTCGGGATATTGAATCCTCAGTATCTAATCCTGGATTCCTCTTTGCTCTTTCAGTCATTTCACGTAATACAAAAGCTTTTAAGAAACACATCAAGAAGTACAATCAGTATTTATTCGTCACAGGTATGGCGTCCTGTAACTGCCCTCTTTTTCTATCCCATCAATCCGAGAACGGGATTCCATTTTTTGATCAACCTCTATTTCCTCTACAACTACTCGATGCGTCTCGAGACGGGACTTTTCCTCGGAAAACCTGCCGATTACTGCTTCATGCTTCTCTTCAACTGGACGTGCAGTGTCATCGCGGGACTTCTCTTAGACTTGCCAGTACTCTCCGTCATACATTATTTCAGTTTATCAAATATATTCTAGTTAATTATACATAGTACCTCATGGACCCTATGGTTCTCAGCGTCCTATATGTCTGGTGCCAGCTCAACAAAGACGTTATCGTCAACTTCTGGTTTGGTACACAGTTTAAAGCTATGTACCTGCCCTGGGTGCTTCTCGCATTCAACCTGATCATCGCAGGAGGGTGAAATTCCTTAAAAACACAACATATAGCATAAAATTCTTAAATTTTTGTGTTACAGTGGGTTTATGGAACTCATTGGTATCGTTGTTGGCCATCTCTACTTCTTCTTGGCACTTCAGTACCCGCAAGAGTTCGGAGGGCCTTCACTGTTGAACACGCCACAGATTCTGTAATTTTTGACACATTCGTACATAGTAATGCGTAACATTCATTAATGCTTGTTGAATTAAGGTACAAGTACTTTCCGAACGAGAGAACTGGAGTCCAGGGTTTCGGCAGGACCCCGATTCCCCGAGCTAACGTTGCGAACGATAACGCACCTCGACCGGAGAGGTATCAGTGGGGTCGAGGCAACGTTCTGGGTGGAGGAAATTAATTAATCTAAATACGTGTTTTATGAATGTTTTGTATGTGGTGTTTCCTGACTGCTTTATCCAACTATTACACATTGCTACTGCAAAATCTCATAATACAATCCTTATAACAGTAAGTCAAAATACATAGATTTTAAACAGTTTTCAGTTATAACTTCAGTCGTTTGATATCGTCCGATCGGAAATCAGTCCTAAAAAGAAAATAAAAAAAAAGGAATTGGTACTTGTTTCATCTCTACATTCAATTTTAACTTTCGTACCGAAGACCCAGGACTTGTCGAACTTCGCTCGGAGTGAGTCGCCAAGTAATGGGGCCTGAATTCGCGCCCCAGTATTCAGAAATCTCGCTCAGCTTATCCAGATTCAGTAACGTGGCAATCTGAGTCAGTCGAGCGAATCTATCCCTCACCGTCCAAGTCGTAGCCGAACTCAAGTAGGCAATCAAGGCTCGCAGTTCCTTGTCAAACTGCATCCCGCCCAACTGCGGAAAGACAAAACACACAGAAAACTGACTAGTCGGAAAACGTGAAGAGTAGAAAAAAACTTACGCGACTGAACTTGGTCTTGAGGACGACTTTTTCCATCTGCTGGGCCACTTCGTTTGTCAGCAGCGAAACCAGAGCCTCATAGCTGTTCGGCATCAGTGCAGTCTTGAACGAACTTATGAAACCATCGAGATGAACAATCAGCTCTTGCACGAAGGGATCCTGTGCTTCGTAACTGGCGTATTCCTCCTAATTTGACATTTAATATTATCCAAACTACTTCCCGACTTGAACTAAAGCAGTACCCAGTGTTTCCCCAAATAGGGGAAATTCCCTCATTTGGGGGAAAATCGATTTCTCGGAGGAGAAATGGGGGGAAATGAGTAAAAACTGGGGAAACAGGGAGGGAAACGAGAAGCGCAACTTATTCCTCAGAAAAATACCTCAAATGAAGGTATTATCCATTTTAACGTTTGAAAACTTTGCAATAGTTGTCTTACACGGTTTGTTTCATAAGAATAAGAAAGCGGGAAAATGCACGAAATTTGAGTTTAGTTTTGGGGAAAAACGGGGGGAAACCAGGGAGGAAGTTTGATGGGGGGAAAATGGGGGAAATTTGTGACCCCTGGCGGAAAGTAGAAAAAACTGAAGTTGAAACACTGGCTGTACCTCATCAATATCGTGCTCCACGGAAAGAAACTCGTCAATCCAGGGCTTGATCCGGGGCTTGACGGCCGAGGATCGCAGCTGCTGAAGTCCCAGCTCCGTGAGGCTGCGAAACTTGGCCACCAGCGACCCGAACCCGGACGAGCAGGACTGAATCTTCTC
Organism: Eulimnadia texana; assembly: GCA_002872375.1. Taxonomy (NCBI): domain Eukaryota; kingdom Metazoa; phylum Arthropoda; class Branchiopoda; order Diplostraca; family Limnadiidae; genus Eulimnadia; species Eulimnadia texana. The sequence continues at coordinate 33,639,233 of NKDA01000001.1, read as the reverse complement.
TCTGTCCCGTGATGCGAGCGAAGCGCCCAGAGCCGCTGTTACCTCCCCTTCCAGCGACTTGTGTAGAGTCTCCACACACTCGATACTTGCCTCCACGTTATTCAAGGCCGTCTGATAGTAAATAATAATAATAACATTACGCAAAAATTAAGTACAGCCACGAGGAAAGAAAAAAGTATCCACCCGGATTAAAGAATGTCGCTTTGAAATTAACTTGAACACTTCCATTGCGGTCAATTTGAACTCAAATGACTTACGATCACTTTATTTTCACTCTTATTAACCAATATGACCGCTCCAGTGATTGAAAAATTGATTTCATAGCAACTTTCTTTGGTCTAGGTGGATACTTTTTTCTGCTCATGGGTGTACTTGATTTTCTATTACCAGAAAAGCTGCTTTAGATTTTTCAGTATCGGAAGCCTGTAGTCTGCCTTGCTGCAACGAGTTCTGGAACACGTTATAGGCTTGCGTCAGGTCCAGATAGCCGGAAGGAAACCCTTGCTTCAGCTGCTGGCTGAAAAACTGATAATAGTTCTCTTCCAGCAGAGTGCAGGCGTTATTTATAACAGCGCAGATACTGTCCACGTTAGAGCTGGACAAGGCTCGCCTACGAACAAAATATCATACAAAATAGCATTTTTCAGATATTTTGCGTATACATGGCATGGACTATTTGATATTTCCATTTATATTACAATTTTTTTATAACTGTTGAACCTGTTATTTTATGTAAAATTTAATAAATATTATTCAGTGATTCGTTCAAATGTAATATATAAAATATTTTGTTAATTATTAACTTAGTATTCAATTATGTTTTCTGATTTTAATTTGAAGTCGTTGATTGCCTGATGGATTTTTTGATGAGGAAGAAGACGTCATCCACGACGCTCGACGTCAGTGACGCTTCGTCGAGGACACTATCCAGCGACGCCGCCTTGTTCACACTCTCCGATAAATAGTAGTGCTCCAGCGTAACGTACTGACACAACAATTCCTGGAAAAAAAATTTTTAACACACACTATATGTTGTATTCATATCAGTGCTTCCACTTTCCATTTTCCGTTTTCCTTTAACGAGGGTTTGGTTTTCCCTTTTTTCCCCTTCCTTTGTGGATATCAAGTATCCTTTTCCTCTCCATCTTAGGATATCAATCTATACTTATATGTTATTTTTCCCTTAATTTTCCTTTTCTGAGACCTAGTTTTCCCTTTTTAAGGGAATTTCCCTGCAAAACGGAAGAACTGATCTATAGATATACTGTTAATTAATTACCTGAACAGTCCTTGATAAACTATTCTTACTCCTCAGCAGCTCCTCCAAATGGTTCATTTTTTCCTGGCGCAGTTTTTCCGTGGCAAGGCCTATCTCCAGATCCGACTATAGTAGAATAAAATGTCACTTAATTATTAAGACTTTAAATTTGACTGAATTACCCCGATTCGGCGCCTGACGAAACGTAGGTATAGCTCCGTCCTGGCACTGATCAGCGCCAGTTCAACCAGAAGCGAGTCCAGCTCCCGGGGATCGCACTTAGTCTCCAGATTTGACCTGGAATTTAACTGAATTAAGTTTAATTACACTTAGATTATCAAGTTATGGCTTTACTTGGATGTGACGAGGTCGGTTATCGAACGGACTTTCTTCTCAAACTGCCTGGCTTTGCGAAATTCTTGCAAAATGCTGGTGGCCTGAGTATCACATTCGACTTGCAGAATCTCCATGACATTCAGAAGACGTCCAGGACCTAAAATTAGAATCCAAAAGAACAAATTAAAGACATAATTTGAAGTATTTTACTATTCCATTAAATTTTAGACTAAAAAAATATATACTTACAAATAATAATTGCCTTTAAACGTTTATCTAATATTAAATACGCATTTGCATGCTTTGTCTACGTTTTTAGTTTACTCGTTTATATTTAATGCGCTCTAAGTCTTTAGAAGTACAATATTTCTTTTACTAACAATATACTTGTATGTATTAAATTGTATTAAAAAAGTGCGGTTTGTCGATTTACGATACTTGAAACTTGAGGAAATATTAATTTTGTGTTATTAATATACTTTTTTCGTGACAAAAAGTAAGGTTCATGTATTTATGATATTTAAATTGGGATAATAATTCATTTTCTTATTTCAGTACCGTAATAGGTTTCCACCAAAGGATGGTGTATTTCGACAATTCGGGCAACACCTTCAAGGAGCAGCGTCAGAGTATCGGCAAACATAACAGCGGCTCGCTTATGGGTGCTCTCGGTATTTAAAGTCTGCCGAAGATTCTTCTGAGCCGTCTCCCTGAGCTGAAAACAAAATATTACCAAATAGTGACTTTTTATGGTGACTTTTGAATGAATACCTGAGTCGCCAAGTGAAGTGCGAATTTCTTCAGACCCTCTTCGTGCATGTTTAGCAGCGGGAAGATTTTGAAAAATCGTTCGACTGAAGCCACGTCCCCTCCGCTGACGGCTTCATCAAACTTCAGGCGGACAACCTCGCAAAGCTGATTGCGGGCTTCGTGTAGAAGCAACAAGGTGCTGTCGACATTTGTACCTAAATAAATATTAGATAAATATTTTTTAAATTTTACTGAGGAAGGAGTCGTATCTGTGATATGTGTGGACAAAAAGGAAAATTATGTGGAACAATAATAGGCTGTCCACTTTTTCGGCAGATTTGTCTTACTGAAGAAAGAATCATGCACTTGGTCAATATTAAGTTCCACAAAATCTGTCATATGTGTGGACAGATAGAAAAAATTACATGGAACAGTAATAGCCCCGTCCTCTTATTTGACATATTAGTCTTTAGCAGGTACAAGAATTACAAGAAACATAACTAACCCTGTGCCACGTCTCCTGCTGTAAGTTTTAGCAAATTCTCGTCCATGGCCAGAAATCGATGGACGTGAGCTGCAGCTTTTTCGTAATCTTCCGTCCTCATGGCCGTTATGACACCTTCTCGACAAAGCTGAAGATCTAGTAAATCGTTTACTCTCTGCTGACATTCTGATACTCTATTCTGCACAAAATAATGAAAAAAATAAGTAAAAGCAAGTAAAAAGTTAGCTGAATATCATACTTTGGTTACGTCTAGTTCCCTCACTTTCCCGTTGACGTTTTCCGCCAAAGTGGCGGTAAAATCGATCATCCCGCCAAGTTGTTTTGCGTTTTCTTGAAGCGCCTGCAGTCGGGGTAGCAGCAGTGAAACTACTCTCATTTTCGCTTCTACTTGACATTGCTGTGCCAAAAGTGAATCCAGTTTTTCTGTCACTTTAGTTTCCGTTGCATTCAATTGCTCATAAGCTCTCCGGACATCTTCTAACGTGTTCATTTCTGTAAACTAAGCCCGGAGCAGAGAAACTAATTTTAAAAAGATACAATTATAAAACTAATAAGCAGATTAGTATTTAGGGTTCAATTTAACCTACAGATTATTTGTAAAATTCATACCACTTGGGGATTTTCCACGTCAACAGGGATCAAAATAAACAACAGGGGTGCCACCTTCCGGAGTTTTGTTATACTAAAATTGCATAAAAACTTTTTATTGTTTAATAAAATTGACTTGCTTATTATTTTTTATTTGCCAGCATACATTAATGGTACTACGGAGTTTTCCATATTTTTGCCCCTCTTCACACCGTAAGAAGCTACCAGGGACAGTACATTTTCGTTAGCTTCATGATGACTTCACACAAAAAGGCACCGCAGAAGGCACCATCATTTTAAGTCGGGTATTGTAATCATATGATTAGTATGATCTATGAAGATAAGATACATATGAAATAGCGTGATTTTTTTCACAAATTACTTGTAATTTTCCACACATTACAAAATACGAGGCATTTCAAACAGACGCTACATAAGCAAAGCAGGTTTGTTTTTGCCGGGCCAGGCTTCTTTGGCGTACTTCTTCTTTTTGGGTTCGTGTTCGTCGATGACGCCAAAGTATAATTCTGTCTGCGGCACAGACTGTTCGACAGGAGGGGCCAAATCAACATCAGGTGCAGGATTGGGAAGAAGCGGCAGGCCCAGTTTCGACGATAACGAGGATGCGAACAGCAGCGAAGAGTGGCCGGTGTGCGATTTCGTTTCTTCGTCCGATGAAGCGGAGTTTGTGCGCTGTCGTCTGCTTTCAGGAGTCAACGCATCTCCAGTATTCGCTTTCATTTTCTTGACAGGAATAACTGTGGTCTGAATCAGATTTCTGAACCTTCCCACCGAAGGGTCCACGTCCTCGGGATTGATAATATCTTCTTCGTCCTTAAAACTGACATTATGCTTCTTCCTCTTCCGCGGGCCGGCTCTTGCATCTTCGTCCGCAATACCAAGCATCGTGATCCTCCGGTTATGGGCTGTGTTGAATTCCGTTAAATTCTGTAATACAATTTACTATAAATCACTAATAAAATCAGAGATATAAGTAAATAACCTGCAGTTCTATTTCAGATTCTGGTAGACCCAACAGTCCGCCATCTTGGTGCTCTGTTTTCGATTCCTCTTCCAACTCTTCGAGAATCGAACGGGATGTCGTCTGTGGCCTTTCTCTGATCACATACTCTCTGGTCGAAGCTCCGAAGTGGAAAATGCTGTCAATGGGCAACTGTGTCGGTTTGTGGCTCTCAATTCGAAGCGACCCGATAAACGTCCCGTGAGCTGTAATCAAACATTTGCCAAGTCACTTAGGTATACACAATATTCATACAGTTAACGACTAAGAATGGCCCAACTTACTGCTGCCGAGGTCAACGAGGAACGCTCGCTGCAGATGCTTGTGCCACACCAAGGCAGCATGGACTCGGGAACAAGAAGCGTGATCGATGCAGAAATCGTTCATCTGAGGGTTCCGTCCGAATAAATAGCATTTCTTCTGATCCATAAGTAGCTTCTGCAATGAGAAAAAGTAACAATTCAGGGGATACATGTAAAATTTCAAAATTAAAAACTTCTACTTCAGTACATAGTCAAATTATTAATATTAATTTGAGGAGAATAATTTGCCGTACCTGAACGAGTTTGCCATCTTTCAGAACATCCAAATGAAGTCCAGTGGGAGGTTTGGCGGCCCTTTGTTAATTCAAAACAAATTGTAAATAGTTTAAGATTTATTTTGAAAAACCTAAACAATTTCAGAAGACTTACCATGACGGGATATCATAGTGATTGGCCATGTTATTGTGTCGATTCTTTAAATATTGTGCCGTCAAAGAGTTAGCTGTAAATACGAAAACGAGAGAGAGAAGTAAACAACAAAACAGCAGACGACGCGTTTCCCTTTTTCGCCTTTTCACATTCTTCCCTTTTCCCTTTTTCCCTTCCCCTTGAAAGCGTCAATTTTCCCTTTTCCCCCCTCCATACAAACTTCCGTTTCTCTCCGTGAAAAATTACTTTTGCTGTTTCTGTCTGAAGATTATTTTAAAAAAGAAAATCTTACACTCAGTTATAGAGTTACAGGTATTGGTTTCTTTATTCCCTGTAAGAGCAACATATTTCTTCACTTCAATGGTAGACGGTAAAGATTTATACTTCGTTTCCTTGTGTATGCATACACAACTATGCACCTCACCTTGCGGTTCACGGATACTTTGAATAAAACCTCGCCAAGGTTGCCAGTTGCATGCAAGAATGGCTTTGAATGTTGGAAGCACTTTGCTTTCGAACCTTTGTAGAGTGGTGGCGATTCTGAGGCACAGTGGTTATCGCCATTGTAACGTGTAGTCAGTGCCGCCCAGAGGGGGGAACGAAACGGGCAATCTGCCCCGGGCCCCAGCATTCTAGGGGCCCCTGTACTAGTGCTACGATTTATCTTGCTATGTGCTAATGGGGGCCCCTGTTTGATTATTGCCCAGGGCCTCCCGAAACCTCTGGGCGGCCCTTCGTGTAGTAGTAGTAATGTACATATAGTTGCGAATCCCACTTGGTGCAGCAAACCCTTCTCACAGTTAAACCCTTAGTCCTCTTTCACTTGCTTAACCCTTTCTTAGATGATCCTATTATCCTTTCCCTCTATCGTAGAAAACCTTCCGTTTAGAATATTCCAGTTTGTAATTCCCTCTAGCGTATATATATCCCGTGTAGTAGTAGTGAGGGTTAGATTCATATTACCCATTGTCCACGACAGTCGTTTTCAATACAAGTCTTAAACTCCGCCAGCTCGTAATCTGCTGAGGTAAACCCATCTTAATCCGATTAAGAAACCTATCTTGGTACTCACTCTCGACTGAGTCCCTAGAGGTTTGTCACACTATTTCTTCTCAAATCGGACGCTACACTGGATCCGATTTCATGTATCTGCCAGCGTTGATACCAAGCCGATTGGGACGAAAGATGTCGTTTCACCTACGGTTATCTGCCACAATCGAATTCAATCATTGGGTTGACGATTAGATCTTTGAGGAAGCGCAAGCTGCGCCTGGTGTCGCAGTCCGAAAAGAGGTTTTCAGGGTCCATGGGCCAAACTACGACAAATCAACGGATCATCTAAGGTCCGGAAGATACAGCAAATGCCTGAATCTGAGAGAGCACAGCAGATACCATGTTCGAAGTGTGGGGCAGCACACGATATCTACCGAAGTGTCGAATTCAAAAGACTTTTGGAGTTATTGGCTGGACTTTGTCAAGGCGAAGACGGGTTGCTTCAGATGTTTTGAGTGTAGGCATTCGGCCCGAATCCAAAAAGCATATTTCACCTTATCTAGCGAAACTGTAAGTAATCTGAAAGGGGGTTGACACTTCAGCGTGTACTTTGAATATCCCGGTTCCTAAAAACGGGACTTCCCTTCCTGGACGGTAAAATGAGGCTCTGGTTAGGATACCTGAAGTGTTACCCTCCAAGCAGAATCTACCTTAACTAAAGAAATCCTCAATTTCCTTGATAAAGCTCAGTTCCATCTACTTAGCTATTTGTGTCATAGACAAAACAATCCACTGCCACTGGTCCCCTAGATCGCTTTTATTCATTGATCAGAAGGAACGCAGGAAGCTGAAATACTTTTTCATTTTTGTGCTGCTTATTGTCCAACAGATGAACTGTTTGTGATGGAAAGAGCAGCTTTGTCTCGTATCTTGTCTAACTCATTAAGATAGTTCAATGAACTAAGCCATCAAGAAGAGCTCTTTTGCAGAAGAGCTTTACCCTGTAAAGTACATTTGACAGTTATCGACTTGAGTAAAGGCGCTGAAGAACACTACAAGACAAGATGACTAAAAATGTAATATAGGAGCTAGGCAAAATACCAAAGGAATTCGTGAACTTAGAGTTCTGTTGGCTAAGAAGTTTTCTATTCTTTGAGAGTGTTCTACAAGCAAGCTTGCAAGGGATGAAATTACAGTTATTCAACCATTTCACAAATCTATGTGTAATACAATATGGTTTAAACAGATATAGTTCGGTAATAAGATAAATATTTTAGCGTTTTGTTTTTCGGTTGCGCACTTAAGACTGGGGCCCCTGCAATTCCGGGTCCCGGACTTGAAGCTTGAAAGACCGTACCTTAATCTGGCGCTGAGTGTAGGTCGCATGAGCCGGAAGTGTATGCAGCTCATAGGTTTATCAATCCCCATTCTTCTTTCACCGTCAGAAAGTTTCGTGAGTCAAACAACTTAATTTTTCATTGACAAAGTCATACTTTTCAACCCTGTCAGTTATTTCAACGAATAAGCTGTCGATGATAATGTGGAACACAGTTATTTTGTAGCTATCTACTACGTGTCTACAACGCGAATACGAACACCATATCCGATCAATGTAGAGTTAACTAAGTCGTCCGAGTTTCTGTGTCAGATGTGTGGATGCTATTGTTTGAGCATGACTCTGGTTTTGCACGCTGTTCTCCGATTCTGAAGTAGCGTTTGCAAGTTCGGCAAGTTCAGTTACGCTTGATGTTGGACGAAATGTTGGACTGAATATACGCAGAATGTCGTGTCGCTTAGAATCGAGTTAGTCGCAAAAAGCCTTCCATTCGAAATTTGTATTAACAGAACAGTTAAAAAAGGACACCACATGTAACACAAAGAAAAAGGAAACCGAACGAAGAATGTTTATGACTTAATTTGGCCAAATCAAGCGAATTCAATATTTCGCGTATCGCTTCGCTTAGTTAAACGAAATAAACAAGGGTTTATTGCGTTACTGAATTCGTCTGCGGTTCGCGACGTGCCCAGAACGTGTAGTTACACGGAACAAGTACCTTACTAGCTGCTTTGGCCTGAGGAAAATACTTTGTCTTCTTTGGAAAGTGTAGGTTCTCGCTTGTACCGCGAGTACTTTGAATAACGCATGTAATCTCTTGGTCGGTAGCGAGCCTCTCTGGCATTTCCTGTGGGTAAGTAAACCTTGGATTCCATAGCGTTTTCTGTATTCTTTCTGCAAGTTAAAAGTATAACTGCTTATCATCGATTTCTCTCCACTATATCGAATTGAGGAAAGCTTATTTCGTAAAAGCAGTGTTATAGCTACATGATTTTATTTGAATGAAGTAATCAGAGTTTACCTTGGTAGAAATTTGATTTCAAACTTGGCTCCAGTTGGTGCGCCCTGATAGAAAGAGTAAAAACGAATCACTGCATCCCGACCGGTAGCTGTGAAAGATGTCCCTGGTTGAATTTCCTTCCCACATTTGGAACTTTTACATACACGGAAACGTTTGATTCATTTTAATCGAAGAACAAATGCAGCAATTGTAGAATCTTACATCGCAGTTTTGTAGAGGTCTGCCAGTCTGACCTCCATAACTTCGTAGTAGCAGAGACCAGAAGGAAGGCGATCGAACAGAGAAAACTCTAGAAAGGTTATTTCAGGGACTAGATTGGACGGGGCTTGGAACCACCAGTTACAGATAAGAAGACCGTGCCCCTTGCCGAAACCAGAAGTGGTGTACACTCCCTCCGTGGTGAAAAATCCCCCACAGTCTTTAGGTGGATCAGCTATACGCAGTTCAGTTAATTTCAAGAATACAACTTGATACATAAAGTAAACAATCTTACTACCAGTAAATTTTATCATAATAAACTAGAGGTATCGGTTCTGAGTACTATAGTTATAATAGTTTAGTAGCAGATAGCAAAATTTAGGATGGAAGTTTACGGTAATAGTTGCCGGTCACGTGTTCACAGTTCTCGCCGGTCGTCCCAGGCGGGCAGAGGCAACCACACAGGGGCCCGACGTAGCCTTCGTTTTCGCACTGAACACCAGGACATCGTTGTGCCCATTGATCTGATAGAAGGTATTTGAAAAATTAATTTTTATTTAGTTTTGTCCAGCTATTTTTCGATATTTTACAAATTTAAAATTAGTTTTATGTCCAAGGAAAACTGAAGTCAAAGATTTACCGGTACATTTGTAATGGCGATTGACAACAGCAACGTCCCTAAAACTGATCTGACCTCTGAGACCGAGCAAATATTCCTGCGTTACGTTGACCGGAGTTAAAGTAGGCAAACCGTTGACTGAAAACGACTGTAACGAAATAGCAGTATACAATTTTATTTAAAATGGTGAACAGCATACAAATTAAAGATGCTGTACCATCGAATCATAGTGCATTATGGATGTTAGATCATAAGGTACGCCAAATGTTGTTCCGTCGTTTGTGATTTTAAACTGAGGCACTTTACTGTCCTCCATGTTCTCAGTTATGAGTCTAACATGCTGGTCTCGATCAGGTCGGGACTGGTGATGAAACAAGCCTATAGCATGTCCCAGTTCGTGGGCTATAAGTCCAACCTGGTAGCCAAAGATAAGTTAGCAGTGTATTTGGTGAAACTAATTAAATAGTATCACTTGTTCACATCCACGGCCTATAGAAATCGTCTGCGGTCCTCGGATGTCTTTCTGCCGACCCACATGAGAAAAGCAACCGTTTTTCTTCTCGAAAAATAAGTAGATCTGTGGTTTGATGGTCTGGTCGGTGACGTCGACGAATCTAATACACGTGTTGTTCTGCCACAGTTCCATCGCCTTTTCGATTACGAGTCTATCTGGCTTTGCTAATTGAAATATATAATAACAATTATGCATTTAGTGCTATTGAGATGAGTAAAATGATTTACATTTGTCGCTGAGCACGTAGTAAATCATGCCGTTGGGCCACCGCTGTCCTGCTGGAGCGGCTAAGCGTGATTCTCTACCCAATTCCCAGGCTGTTATTTTTTCTTCGTGAATTAGCATATCTCCCTGGAACATGACATGATCGCTCGGTAAGGCGCGTGCTTTTTCAACGTCATAGATGCCCTACCAAAGCAATTTGTATTATCTGTGTCAACGTACATGGTTATGCGGGTATGCAACGAATCTGTGAGAAAGCGTAGTCAAGTCGAATGAAAACGATTGTCATTTATCTCGTAACTATCGTATTTAGTGGCTTAATGGAGACTTGTTTGTACTAAATCAGCTGGTGGTTCACTCTCTCTTTCGTTATTATCGGGTACCGAGATGTTCACAAGCTTTGAAAAAAAACACGAAATAGAAAGTTTTCTGTGTAAAGTAACACGTTTCAAAATTTACTGGAAGCAAGGTTGAAGTTGGCAGGACAACAGGTGCCTCCCTCAGTTCTTGATGGAAAAAAAGTAAATAACCAACTCCGCATGTAAAAAAGCGCCAACGTAATTCAGAAGCTTGCTTTGTTATTACGACAGTATGCTACCGCAGCTGACACCGTGTAGCTTGGTATTTCTGCTCATTTTCGTGTAGCCAACGTTTTTCTTTGAAATTTTTAAGCTATGCAATTACTTGTCTTATATATCATCGCACTGACATTTGCTACTCGATTATCATTCGTAACGCAGATCTATATCATAACGAGTACGGCGTAAATGTGATCCTCAATTGTTTTCGGTTGTTGGATCTGTTTTATGAACATTACAAATGTAAAGTAAATGCTTCTAGTTAGACAGTCTTATGTACGCAGAATCCAATACGCAATAATTAATAAGCTTGATACAACAAGGGATAAACTTTTGATAGTAAAGCACACTCTTCCATACTAAACTGCTAACAAAAAAGAAGAGAATATAAGCGAATTTGTGGATAGTTGCCAAAGCAAATATTTAAAAACTGAAAAAGAAAAACCTTTGGCTCAGTCGCCCCTGCTACTTTAGCGAGCGAACCTTCTTGCCCCTAAAAGAAACAAGCACGGGAGTTATCACATGTGTATTAGTTAATAAATGTGTTAGACGTGCTAAAAATTTGAAATATATTTAATTAACATATCAAATAAATTTTAAATTAGTTTACGTAATAGATTTTGCTGCGTAAGGGAAATCCTCCTTGCAGGACGGGTAATTCAGCCGCTTGCGGGTGCGGCAACGCCTTTGCAGAAAAATAGCAACGATAATGACATGTACAACTATTCCTTTGTTATTAGAGATACAATCTCGAAAGAGAAGAAAATAGCGAATTATTTATAAACAATAATGAGTACTAAAAGGTTTACGTGAATTATTGTGCACAAAGCTAGACAATACACAATGGCGTTCATTTCGTAACTAAAACTAAGTCAGTCACATTTCCAGCATTATGCAAAGCTTTCGTAAAATTAATTTAGCTCTTTGGATATGCATGCTTTGTTGACCATCAGCTTCGTTAATGACGGTTTAATTAACCGAAACTTGGAAAATGTACAGAGCTACATGTTCCCGCGTGAATCTGTACCCAGAACGGAGAGAACCGAGTCGGGGAAAACTGATTTCAGTCGAATAATATAAATTTCACGCGATGTGGTGAATGTTTTCTGGACCCGAGGCTAATAATTTGGCAACGCTTTCTATGTGCGAGCAAATGTTTATGTTTTTACGCTATAAAGCGCTTGGCATTAGATTGATTTACTGGACATTGTTTAGATTTGGAACTCTGAAAAATTAGAAATCGTAAATAATTATATCTAATTACACCCTAATGAAATTATAAATAATAAAGTTGCTTTATGTGAATTTCTATAAAGTACTTGGTCATTTGGAACACATAGCTGCACTTCAACATTTCTGCTGGGAATTTTCTGCTCATTTTTCTCGCTTTTTTTGGCCATTGTAAATTATGAAAAGGGGATTGTCCTGGACTTTCACTGTCCCGGTAAGGCGCTTCAGTGTGGCACACGTTTGCGACTCAAAATAAAAATAAAAAAAAGACAAGAGACAGTAGATATGTAATTATAAATGTCCGATTTTTAATATTCTTTTTATTCGAGTTTTTAAGAGAGTGACGTGTTGCCAAAAAAGGTAACGCAAACTAGAAAGCTTTTGGCGAAACCAAAATGATTTCTGTATGTTATAATCCTACAATAAATCTTACTCAGCTTGAGCTCGTATGACTTAACTGCTGAACGAAGCTGCAATCAGGGATGTACATAGAACCTAGAAGTTTATCTGTTAACAGTAAAAAGTGAACAGGAACTCAAGTACAAGAATTTAGTTGTTCTATATTGGTTTAACCTTCTATTGTGTTTTCAGAACCGGGTTGTTCACAGCTTTCCCCACTCGAAAACTATTCGTGAAAGGGTCACTCGATCTGTAAAAACAAGAGAATTTCATCTTTTTTTTCTCTCGTTTTTTTTTTCTAAGTCCAAAGTCATAAAATAAGAAAAGGGAATTCCCCCCTGGTCTTTTCCTCGGTCTAAAGACTTTTTCAGCGAGTCATTTCAGTGACTTATCGTGGCCTACCTTCTTGGGAGATTTATCATTTAACCTGAAAAGTGTTTAGGCAAAATACCCAACTCAAAGCAATACAGGAAAAACGACCTAGTTTTGAATTTTGTATAGGACTTACTCCCAGCATTTCGGGATATTCTTACGAATCACTAATACTTAGTCGACATAACCAATACCCTGATAAGGTTTTAATACACTTTTAGCTTCTTTTAATGAGTGGAAAAGCAGGAAGTTTTAAAGGAATTATCGGACTGGCTATAATTAAGGTCGAGTTGATAATTTGATTTTTTTTTCGTTTTTTTTAAGAACCAAAATTGGCTGTTTATCTTTTCCTTTCACCTTTTCAGGGGAGGCCGAGTTTTAATGTCGGCCATCAGCACCAAGGCCAACCAGTTTCCGCGCATCTGCAGCCCACGGGGCTGGAAAATGAACAGATTTCTTGTTTCCAGTTTCAAGGAAACATCCTTTCACTTTTCCTCGGCACCAGAACTCCACGAATTTAACCACAGAAAAAAAATAACAATAATACACAAGGTCAGCTTTGAAAACCTTCCAGTTCCTCGTAAGGAGTATCTGAATAGCTTCCTAAAAACCTTAATAGAGCTAGGATTTGATGTAAATTGTGTAAGGATGATGACAATACAATTTGTGATGATCTTGTACGTGTTGGATGTCTAAGATACGGTCCTAGTATAATAAAAAAAAGAGAAAATCTAGCGACTGTTCTTTTCACAGGTGGTCAGCAATGCGATAAATATGATGTTCTCTTGGACTGAACAACTTTCTGATTCATGCGAGATATCAAGACACCCGCATAAATCTTCGCACAAAGTCGTTGATTTTTATCTAACGTCATCACCTAGTTGTCACTGAGTAAGTAAAAATTTCATCCCTGAGTATCATTCGATCGACTGAATGTGCCAAGTTAAAAGAAATTCGTATTAGTTTTGGATATTCTTCTTGCTCGTCTTATGCTACTTTCAGTCCGCGGGTAACGCTTTAACATGACTGGAAAGAAAAAACTTTCACTTGATATTTCGTAAGTGAAGAGCAGGGGAAGTTTCAAAATAAAATAGTAGTCACGACAACATGGCAAAATAAAAAAAGGAGACCAAAAACACAACAGATGTTGCACTCATTTTGTTTAAATTTTCTAATATTAGTTAATTATAATTACTTGTAAAAATTGTACATAATTCTAAACTTTTTAATTTGACTAGACCGTTGTTGGACGGAAAACAAGAAATATTGCGCCAAGTACTTTCTATGCAGAAATGTATAATTAGTACATGAAGTTTTCATGTCATGTCAGAGTCTAAGGGCAATTATTGCGTATTATACTGTGTAAAATTTGACGACCTGCACATTTAGGTCTGTAATAGCTACTCACTTGATCTTTTAAAAGAAATAATTCCGGTGAAATGAGTGCAAAGTGAGCCATTTACTTGTGTTCTGGGGGGTGTATAATGCATAAAGTCGTGTTTTTCAATGAAGAAGCTTCTCAAATGTAGCGTGAAAAGTGTTGCACCACTTTCCAAACGTGAGTGTGCTGTTTCAAAGCAAGCGTCTCTTTTGCCCCGGATCCGTTTGATGGGTCAACCATAGGCACGAAACTGTCACAGACACCGCCAATTATTGTTACTTATACTTCCACGTATTCACTATACGAAATACGAAAGTTATATTTTTTCATATTTTTATAGTGAAGTTGGGCTATGATTTGAAGATTTTTGTTTCAGAAAAAAACGTCATGAGAAATCACGTTATATTCACTAAAGAGACGTTGTGTGAAGGACTTTAGTGAATTGGAAGAGCAGCTTGAAATCCAAGGCCGCGTTTTCTAAGTCAACGCTATAGAAATCTGCTGACATACACAAACGATGTGACGCTCCCCTATACGGTTTGATGAGCAATCCACTCGACTAGATTTTTTACAACATTAAACATTATTGTTCGTTTGTCATGCCAGTACTCTCTGAAAACCCCAAGGACTTTTTCTCCAGAACAGAAAATGGATTACTTTTAATTGTCAGTGAGATAAATTTAAGACTTTGGAGTGAAAGCATATAGTACAAAACTGAAGTATTTGTGGAATGAAGTATCATGTCCGCCGGGGTGAGTATGTAGTTCAACTGAAGGAGTGCGATACGCCACGGAAGAGAAATTTTCCGCCACACTCATCTGAACTTCCAAGCAAAAGAAAAAGGGACGACACGAAAGCTGCTTTTCTGTGAACATATACGATACAGTAAAGGGTTCGTGCAATAGCATTACGAGTATAGAGAAACTGGACAGTGGTCACAGACTCAGAAACCTTTGTATTTATGTTGGACAGGCTGAAATGAAAGTATGATGCACTATACGCAAGAATGCATGAATAAAAGTGAACTTTGAAGCAACAAATAAACTGGGGAATGAATAGAAAGACTGAACTCCCCAGCAGAAAATTAAGGGCAGGTTTCAGGACCCTGAAAATATCCTGAAAAGAACATTTTCAGGATGGCAATCAGAACTCTGAGTGCAGTAAAATTGGCCCACTTCCAGGGTGTTCAGGACCCTGACATTGGAATGCCTGAATAATACATGCTCAGGGTACTTAACAGCGTCCTGAAAAAACGCTTTTCAGGTTACTTAATGGTCCCCTCAGTAATCAAGATTCAAAATTCTCAACACAATTTTTTTCTCATCCACGATGGGACGTGGTTCAGGATATTCAGGACATGTTACGGATATCGTTCAGGATGTAGCCGACATCCTTAATTTTCCGCTGGGTCTTCAGAAATAACCAGCAAAATATATAATACTAGCCTACGGCAGATATGAATACTAGCATTACATAATATTTACAAGGCAAATACTATTTATTCGTCATGAAATTCGACGCATACGGCAAAATTGTAATTAATTAAATTAGTTTCGTAATTAAATTAATTAAAAAGAGTATAAAAAATTGTAGTTTAATATATTCGGTTTTAGTTTGTGTATTTTGTGTACTATTCGTTTATTGCCATATGTATGCAACCGCCACATTGATCTCCCACACATTCTGTCCGCCGAAAGTCTTCCAACGAAAGTAGCCCTCCAGGTGAAATATCATGTATGGCGGAGATTCTCTTCACTTGTATAGATTTTTTGCAGTATTTAGGATATGTCTAATTGCGCAAGGACAATCCCTCTTCAATGAAAACGTTTATTGTACCATAAGCCTTGGAATCTAAACATGCGAGAGCTTTCTAATCAAATAAAACTTTTCTCTTATCTCGGAAAGACTGGGATGAAATTTAAAAAAGACCAAGCCCGCCAAAGGAAAGAAGAAAATGCATGATGGCAGAAAACCTGCTTGCTTCCGAGATGAGGAAGAGGCAACTTCTGTTCCTGACGCGGCCCCATTCCCTTTCCCTCCTAGATGTCTGGTGAAAACAAGCGTCTTTTCCCTGAAGGTTTTTTCCTCCACTTTTATTTCTTTTTCGGGCAAATGGGGAAGAGCTAGTCACGGGGATGCGCTAAGAGTGGGGGAGCCCAGTGGCCTGGTTTTGGTATAAAAGCCGCGTGTTCTCTTGGCTTTGATGTACACAAGCGTCTAGACAAGACAGCAGAACTGTCTTGCAGTTGTACCTTGTGCTTCAACTCTAACGTAAGTTGAAATTTCATAGAAATCCGCAATATTCTTGTGGCTAAGTTTAATTGTTACTTGTCGGTTTAACTATTTTATCCACAACTTGCAGGGTTGCCAAATCGTTGAAACAGTATATCAGGAAATATCTTGCCGTTTCGCGATTAAACTTGTAAAATAAACGACTAAGTATTTCCAAGATGTAATAATAATGAGGTTAAATCATATTTTGGAGATTCTGCACAAAATAAAGTTCTGTGTTCGCCAATAGGGATGCTCAGAGGAGAGAAAGTTTTATTTGCGAATAGTAATCTGTGACTGACAGTTTCCTTCAGATTATTCAGAAAACTTTTAATTTTCTAATCAGCAGCTAAAACGAGTTTTATAAGTAGGCCTATAGAACCATATGGTGTAACCTTGGGCATAAAGTTTGTTGTTTGAATACTTAATCCCGCCAGTACATCGTAAAAGCTGTAACGACTTTTAGTAGAACAAAGCGAATGAAACATTACGACTAATGTTTTCAAATGTTTTCAGGTATAGCAAAGTATTCATCATGAGGATCTTCGTGTTGGCTTTAATCGGATGCGTAAGTTCACTCATAGCATTCTGTATCATTACAGTGTAATGTACGAAATCTCTTATGGTTTGTAGTATCTAGCATCAGCACAGGTTGTGCAGTTCGGGCAATTCCAGCCTATTGCTCGAGGTGCTCAGCCATCACAATCTTCTGTTCGCACACTGAGACAGCAGCCGCAAGGTTACAACTACCCTCAGCCGAACCCACCCTTCCAGCTTCCAGCCCCAGGTAATTCACAAAACAAAAGTATGTTTCGAGGAATTACTGACTAAACCTACTTATAGCTCCAGCTGTCCCACAGCAGCAGTTTCAGCCAGTAATCCAGCAGCAGCAATTCCAGCCAGTAATCCAGCAGCAGCAATTCCAGCCAGTAATCCAGCAGCAGCAATTCCAGCCAGTCATCCAGCAGCAGCAGCAGTTCCAGCCTCTTCCTCCTCCTCCAGCTCCAGTTCAGCCTGTCCCTTTACCTGCTCCGGCACCTCCTCGCCCAGTAATCGTGCCAGCTCCTCAGCCAGTCAAGCCCCAGCCAGCACCCACTACTCCTCCTAATTTTTATATCCCCCCTCAACCCACAACCCCTCGTCCCACTCCACCTCCCACTCAGCCTCCCACTCGCCCACCTCCTCCTCCTCCTACTTTCGCTCCCCTCCTTCCTCCTCCCCCAGTTCCAGTCTTGCCCCCTGCCCCTGTCCCAACTCAACCACCCGTTACTGTTGCTCCTGTTGTTCCCACTCTTCCACCAGCACCCCAGCCCCAACCGGTCATCGTTGAACCCCTTCCCGCCCCTGCTAATCCGATGGCTCTGATGCCTCAGCTACCCTCTGTCCAGATGCCACAGATTGTCTCCCTGGACGCGACCTGTGCTAAGGACTCGATGGTTGTCAGGATTCAATTTGATCAAGTCTTCAATGGAGTCATCTACGCAAAGGTAATTTTTTAATTTATCGTCTCTTGCCGGGCCAGCAAAACCTAAATATTTAAATATTACAGGGTTTCTTCAGTAACCTGGCCTGCCACTACGTTCCATTCAACAGTGGTCGTGACTCCTACGAATTCACCGTCCGTCTTGATGCCTGCGGAGTTCAGTTCATCGATCAGTTTAGCTCAGGGGGACAGGCTTACTTGGAAAGCGTCATTGTTCTTCAGAACGAACAAGAAATCCAAGAAGTAAATACTTTATTTACAATATAACACTTTTGGTTCGTCTCTAAACACGACTGATTTAATTTGAAGATCTGGGATACCGCCCGCACACTCCGCTGTCTGTGGGAAGGAACCCTGGAGAAGCAGGTTAGCTACAGTCTCAACGTCGACATGCTCGATTCGCAGGTCGTCTCCTTCAGTGGAGACACGGCCAACGTCTTCATGGACGTTCAGCTGGGCAAGGGTCCCTTCGCTCCTTCAGTCAACGGCTTGGTCAAGATTGGCGAGACGCTCACCATGGTCGTCTCCGTCGAAGGTGACCCCGGTTTCGACGTCCACGTCAAGGACTGCGTCGCCCACGATGGTAACCGAAACAACCCCATCCTGCTCACCGACAACCGCGGCTGTGTCCTCAAGAAAAAGCTTATGGGACCATGGCAGAAAACCCGCCAGACTGGAAGCAACACCGTCTCCATCATGGCCTACTCCTTCTTCCAGGCCTTCAAGTTCCCCGACACTCCTGAAATCTTCCTCGAATGCAACGTTGAGCTGTGCAAGAACCAATGCGACATCTGCCCTGAAGACGCCGCACTGGTAACTATTATATTACTCATAACTAAATTTGCAAATATCTAAGTTATTTATTTCCTTCGATAGTTTGATGTACGAGGCCGCGTCCGCCGCGGAGCTCAGAACTCCACTGCAGTTGCTGACGTCCATCTGGCCCAGAGAATCCGTGTTATTGCTGATGACGAGCTCGGTCTTATCTCTCTGACCAACGGTGAACTGTAAAAACACCGGGGCTCAAGTATCATCTATTATCCCTCGACTACATATTACCATACCTGCCACCAAAAACAAACGAAGATACGGTCATGACCCAGCTGAAATACTCTTATCAGCTAATCATTTAAAATTTCTTGCACTTGAAAGGCCAGTTTCTTTCAAGCCTTTGCTTATATCTACAACTCGATGAATGATACTCGGTAGACGCCGTGAACGAGTGAGGATAAATTGTATTTTTCTACATAGTGGATTTTGCTATCTTTTGTAAATCATGACGAAATACAGTGCATTTAAACTTGAGCATCATGTTTGAAAAATATCTATTATCGTGTGAGGTTCGTAAACTGAAACCGAAAATACCTTGGTTGTCACGCAATTATACTATTTTTAAGAACGTTTTAGGATGAAGTTAAATAGTGAAGACAAATTAGAATGAAAATTTTGAATGTTTGAAATGTACATTTCGCACAAATATTCTTTTGAACAATTATGTTACTAAAAACATGTTAAGAAAGGTTGCATGTTTTTTTCATGATTTTTCAGCGCGCAGAACCAGCTCGCCGACAACCGGTAGGATCGCGTTGAGCGAAGCGAACGACCGGTCAACAGTGACTCACAGACAGAGCTGAATGTTCAGCCATCCAGTTTTCCGACAATCCACTATGTTGGCTCTTAACAGCAATACCTGTCTCTGAATATAGTGCAGCATATGCACCTGGCCGCAGCTGTGTTCCCTCACCTCCGTTTGATATGAAGTACGCAATACTCAGTCAGTAGTTGAATGAATTTGAAGAGGCCCCCTAATTAAACGCAGCAAAAACATTGAACACCTGAGATTGTGTATGTTCCATTTACAAGACACCGTTGAATAATTTTAAATAGTATTCTGGAATTATACTATTTAGTGAATGCAATATACTCTATACATAGCACATCATTAGGTTTTTTGGGTCAAACCAGACAATCAACTGGAGACTATTGCAAAACAAGTGGCATTCGTCACTGAGAAAATAGGAATTTTAAAACCGGCACACAGAAAGCATCTTCGTTCCCCCAAATTTTCTGTGTCACCTTTAGACGAGATGTTCAATATTCCAAAGACCTTTCGAATGGTTTATCCTTCACGCCGAGCCCTTACGTTTAAATAATCGAGCTTTCTAATCAAATACGTTTCTACCTGTGGGAAAAGGATGAGACCGAATAACACAAGCGCCGAGTATGTAAAAGCAAAACAAATTGATGCAGGGAGTGCTTCCTTCCAGAGGCAGTTTTTTGTTGAATGGCCCTTTCCCATTGCGATGGTGGCTTTCCGGTGAAAACAGGGGCCTTTCGCCTGCCTTTTTTTTCATCCTCTACGTTTACGCTATTTCTTTTATGGGCAAATGGGAAAGAGCTAGTCACGGAGATGCGCCAAGACTGCGAAGCCCAATGGCCTCGTTTTAGTATAAAAGCAGCGTGTTTCCTTGGTTTTGATGTACACAAGCGTCTAGGCAAGACAGTAGAACTGTCTTGAAGTTGTACCTTGTGCTTCAGCTCTAAAGTAAGTTGAATTTTTATACCAGTAAACTCTAACGTGATATTTATGTTTACTGTGTTCGTCTGCTTGGTAGCGCAGACAGAATACCTCCTTGTCGAATAAAATCTACAATAGTCTTTTAATCGTACAATTTTATTCGTACATAATCATTTTAGAACTTAAAAAAATACAAACTGATCCTTTCAAATTTGTTTACGTAGCATACCAATCATCATGAAGTTCTTCGCCGTGCTCGCCTTGGTGGGATGCGTAAGTTTCATTCACGCGAACATGGACGAATACAGTGTAATGCATGCAATTTTTACGATTTGTAGTATCTAACGACAGCGATGGCTGTTCAGTCCGGGCAATTCCAGCCATTGCAATCTTCAGTTCGCATTCTAAGGCAGCAGCCTCAAGGTTACAATTATCCTCAGCCGAACCCATCTTTCCCGCTTCCAGCCCCAGGTAATAATAGATAGATGTAAGCTAAGTGACATTATCAGTAATAACACATCACAATTTGCAGCTCCAGCTGCCCCTCAACCACAGATCCAGCCAATCGTCCAGTACCAGCAGCAGCAGCAGCAGTTCCAGCCTCTTCCATCTCCGCCAGCTCCAGTCAAGCCTGTCCCGTTGCCGGCTCCCGCGCCGCCTCGCCCCGTAGTCGTGCCAGCAACTCAGCCAGTCAAGCCCCAGCCAACCATTATCAACATTCAGCCAGTGCCTACCACTCCTCCTACTTTTTACATCCCTCCTCAGACCACCCCACGTCCTACTCAGCCTCCCACTCGCCCACCTCCTCCTCCTCCTACTTTTGCCCCACGTCCTCCTCAGCCACCCGTTACTGTTGCTCCTATTCGCCCACCACCACCCCAGCCCCAACCGGTCGTCGTTGAACCCATTCCTGCCCCTGCTAACCCGATGGCTCTAATGCCTCAGCTTCCTACCGTTCAGATGCCCCAGGTTCTTTCTATCGACGCCACTTGCTCTAAAGAATCTATGATTGTCCGGATCCGCTTTGATCAAGTCTTCAATGGCGTCATCTACGCAAAGGTGAACAGTTAACTTTCGAAAATATCACTTAGATCAAGAACTAAACCTAGTGCTTTGTAGGGTTTCTTCAACAACCTGGCTTGCCACTATGTACCCTTCAACAGCGGCCGCGACTCCTACGAATTCACCATTCGTCTCAATACCTGTGGTGCTCAGTTCGTCGATCAGTTCAGCTTGGGTGGACAGGCTTACCTGGAAAGCGTCATTGTTCTTCAGAACGAGCAGGGAATCCAAGAAGTACGTACTTTATCGAAAATAGTACAGTATGGTCGTCTCTAATCATAACTGATTTAAATTTGAAGATCTGGGATACCGCCCGCACACTCCGCTGTCTGTGGGAAGGAACCCTGGAGAAGCAGGTCAGCTATAGTCTCAACATCGACATGCTCGATTCCCAGATCGTCTCCTTCAGTGGAGACACGGCCAACGTCTTCATGGACGTTCAGCTGGGCAAGGGTCCCTTCGCTCCCTCTGTCAACGGACTGGTCAAGATCGGCGATACCCTCACCATGGTTGTCTCCGTCGAAGGTGACCCCGGTTTCGACGTCCACGTCAAGGACTGCGTCGCCCACGATGGCAATCGCAATAACCCCATCTTGCTCACCGACAACCGCGGCTGCGTCCTCAAGAAGAAGCTCATGGGACCATGGCAGAAAACCCGCCAGACTGGAAGCAACACCGTCTCCATCATGGCCTACTCCTTCTTCCAGGCCTTCAAGTTCCCTGATACTCCTGAAATCTTCCTCGAGTGCAACGTCGAGCTATGCAAGAACCAATGCGACATCTGCCCTGAGGACGCCGCTCTGGTAACAGTCCATTACTTATGACTAAATTTGGAGAAATCTAAGTTATTTATTTCCTTCGATAGTTTGATGTGCGAGGCCGAGTCCGCCGCGGAGCTCAGAACTCCACCGCAGTTGCTGACGTCCATCTGGCCCAGAGAATCCGTGTTATTGCTGATGACGAAGTAGGCCTTGTTTCCCTGACCTCTGGTGAACTATAAAAACCTTCGAAACCGGACCCATGAATCATCATTACCCATTAACTTCGTCTAACAATCCATGTCATTAAAGAAGATCATACAGAGCTTCATCACCATAAGTTCGTGAAACAGTCTTCATCCTTGTAAGGCTAGTTCTTGCAAGATCCTTGATTCTAGGCAGACTGGGAAATATCGTATTTTCTAAATAGTGAATATCCCTTGTGCCGTATACGTGGTAGTGAAAATACAATGAATTTAACTTTGGACATAAATTATTTTGCAAACAGCTTGAATACAAAAGGTCTGGACAAATACTGCAGTTTTAACTTACGACAGTTTTTGTACAGAAAGGAAGCACTATTGGTATCTACTACAACATTACCCGCGGCATTATCATCTCACACTTTCTGTAGTATTTTCAACCATTATAAAACATGAATTCAAAATTTTTAAGCGTTTTAACGAGTAGTGAAAAATGCATATTTCCCTTGTTGTAATCAAGGAGCAGCTGTTATTATACACGTTACTTATAACAGCGTACTTTCTCTTGTTCAATAGCACGTCATTAGATGAGTCTAATCAGTCTTGCTGACGAATCGACCGCAACTAAAGAAATTTTCAATTTTATCCTTTTACTGAGGTTTTATTTCTTTTTTTTACGCCGAATCATGGTACACATTCATACTATGGACAACATTTACTGAAGATTCTTTACTTTATATTTTCCTCTGTCCATCTTCCATCGTTCAAATTTCACGACAACCACTACCCAAAAAAGCAGAATAAAGCACGTTTTTGAAACTTCTCTTCCCCATTGTTGTCGATTCCTGTGGAGAGTCTCGGTGGATTATCTTTTGACTCACAGCACGCACTTTCACCTTCCTAGCAAGGACCTGAAAACGTCCTGCCGTTCTGTGTTTCAGATTCGTTTTACTTTACATTAAACTGACGTACGGAACCAAACTCTCGTCCCACAAGTGCTTCACTAACGAGGTAACTGGAGCATGATGACTTCGTAGGTTACAATAACGCTGAAAACCTACGTTAAATAAAAAGGATTTTAGTACACAACAATTAAATTTTCTCTCACAAGTTCCACTTTGATGGGAAGAAGAAAAAAATAACGACAAAAAAGATTCTATTCTACCAATAAAGGAGGAATATGACATCAGCGTTTTCAGCAAAGTTTGAAAAAAAAAAAGTCCAACAGACTTTCTAATTCCCACATATTCCCACTAACTTCTTTACCAAGGAACATGGCAAATTTTTAGTATATTTTTTGGTTAATCCAAACACTAATTTAATGATTGGTTAGGTATGAGAGACTTTCTAATCTTAAAATGTCTATTCGAGACAAAAATGTTACTGCTATTTTGGTGAGTGTATACTTTGGTTATTCATTATTTGCAAAGTTGTTTTGAATGGAGAAGTTATTTCTAGAACTTCTTTAAAAATATGATTTACCGAAGCGATGAAAGTTTTATTGAAAGCGAAAAAACCTCCACCTCCAAGGCTGACGGGTTGTTCAGTAATCTGCTGAATGAAGCGGTCCATCTATCATTCAGTATGAATCAGCAACAAATCAAGAGTTTCAATTACGAAAGTGGGAATTTTTTTTTTACTATTAAGATCCGAAGTCTTGATTCTGCTTCTGAGGGACGTTCCAGGTTGTCGAATGAAGACCATTCACTGATGTATTCAACAGTCTTCTGGGCCTTGAATGAGTTAGTAAGAAATGTAGAGAAATTCATGATGACAGTTTTATATTCGCAGAAGCAAATAGTTATGAATATTTTGAGTTAGGAAGATACCTCTTCCGCGAGCTGGGCAGCTTTGTAACTAGCAACCACGATTCTGAGAAGCAAGAACATGAAAGTAAAAGCGCAAGAAATGCGAACGAAGATATTGGGATCTGCCATATCGCTGGCCAAACCGGAATGGACCACAGACAGAAAGTAAATAACATTCGATGCAAAACAGTAGAGGATCAACGGAGCAAACGTCTCGTTCACAGCCTAACAAATAATTTCAGCCGTAAACAGCAAAATATTTCAAGTTAAAATTTGCGATTTACGTCTGCAAGGCCTGAAATCAGCAGGTGAGTTTTGCGGAGATCCTCGATACCGTCACTACTGACAGGATTCGCGCGACGGATCCGTTCGTTGAGGCGAGAATAGTAGTGTTTCAGAACTACAGACGAAAGAATCACGAAGGCATCTGCCAAGACCCAAGCTCCTTGTGCTAGTGTTTCTGAAAAAACTAGCAAAGTTCCGTACAAGTAGGAATACTCGCCAAAGAATCTGTGAACACTGTGATCATCTGCGATGTTCTCCAACGCTTGGCTCCAGGACTCGGCATCAGTCAAAGTCTTAAGAGACGTACAGAAATATTGTTTAAAGGCCAACCCGGATAAGTTGGATACAAAACATATATATTATAGAACTTTTTACGCTGATCCCGAATATATATAGTGCCCCTATCTCAATTTTCTACCGCCTAGTCGCTAAAATTAATTGGAGTCTAAAAATACACCTGGCAACGCCGCAAAGCGTACACATAACCTGATTGGTTCACACTGGTTACGTGATCAAAACAGCCAATTAGAAATTATGTATCGAGCAAACAATATTACGAAACCGTCTGCTAGAGTGAATGAATTTCCTCACTGGCTGTTTTGATCACGTGAGCGTGCGAACCAATCAGGTTGTGTGCAAACCTTGCGGCGTTGCCACGCGTTTTTTTCAGGCATTAATTAATTTTAGCGTCTAAACGATATATTCAGAATCAGCGTAATAAAATTCTATAACACACTTTTTTTTTCCAAGTTGTCCGGAGTTGAACTTTAACTGTTTTGCTTCCATTTTTGAATAAAGTAGACTCACCTGACTGAGAATGTAGAAAACATTGTCCGCGAACAGCATGAAAACAGTTACAACCTGAGTGGTCCAGCATTTTATCAACAGATCTTTCTCCGTAGTCATAAGCTGACTCAGGCATCTTTCTGTCAGGATCCACTGTTGGAAAAACCTAATAACCCTGGGTCCGCGGACGACAAAGAAAGCCACAGAGAAACAGCAGTGCGAGTAGTAGACGACGTTTTGGCTGCAGACTACGATCCTTGTAGTCCTTGGCTGCGTTACCGAGTCAATGAACATGAAAAAAGACACGCTGAAAGTAAATGCGAATAGAACGACCAGTGCAAAGCAGTACAATGTGGCCCAGTCAGCGATTTTATATCGCACGTACGGTTCAACTCGGGTAAACCTGAACGGTAGCAATCCGACGAACTGATAAAAACGAAGTAGAGGGTACCAGGCTCGTATGATAAGAGGCTTCTTGATTAAGATACTCTGTTTCCTACTGCTGGAAAAATCTTCTACCCACGGATTTACTTTTAGCTGCTCCATCACGGCTCTGTTGAAACACTAGTGGACTACGTTCTAGCACTAAACCAGGATTTATAGGCTTTTATTGCATCAAAATTATTCATGAACATGTCAACCACTAATGGAAGCTCTTTCTTGAGAGAGTGATTGTATTGTATCAACTGTCCAAAGCAAACAGTATAGCCATTAACATTTGCAAATAAACGATAGTCAGCGTGTGATGTTCTATTCGTTCTTGACCGGTACGAGTCCCAGGGCTCGGGCTCCAAAGCGGGCTACCATGAGAACACTGCGAACAAAACGAGAGAGATTTTATAAACCCGTAATTCCAACCAAGCATAAAAAGAATAACCTGATTGTTGCGATAAGACCTGCGGGCATGAATTTCCCCGAATCCAGGAATCGTTTTCCCATAAAACCGGCTAGAACGGCACTCGTACCGAGAGCGAAGTAATAGTTACGAGGGTCCTCGGAAGTCCGGTACGCTCCATAGCCAATCAGCGCACCAAAGAGAAGTCCCATACCAAGGGATGGAATGCTCCCTAAATAAACAATAATTTTAGCATAATAATTAATGTAATGAACGATGAGAGCAGTGAGTGGTTTGAAGGTAAAGTATTTATATTTTGGGACGTCTTATCTGCGAAGGCAGGCTAGCGTGACCTCTGACATGTTACTGTCTAGCAAGCTTGGTGTTTGATTTCAAGTTAACTCGAGTACTGATAACGGACTAGGCTTATCAGTGCTAAATGGTCTGGTCCACTCGTTTCTCGTAATTAAAAACGAAATTTAACAAATTTAGTAGGATTAGGATAAAGCATTCTACGATATAACAGAATTTTAGCTGTGCTACTAGCAAAATTGACTTAACTGAACACAACTCAAGCTTAGTTTACAGTAAAACTCAAATTAAATTCTTACCGGCTTTAACGTAGCCTATCAGACCTCCTGTTGCGACAAGTGCGCCATAGCCATATGTCAAAACGTCAGCCGGCATTTTCTGTCAACCTTCAACAAACTCTTCATTAAAATTTCAGTGGCTCAAGCTTACCAAAAACGCGAAAAAATATTCATCAAACAAATACTTACTGAAGAAGCGTGTCGATGCGGTAGAATATAACAAGTGGGTCCAATTGAGACCTTCCACAAGTTTTCGAGTGGTTTGTTTACGTTGGAAGGAAACCTATTCAGCGCAACGTCATCTAGCGGTAAACTTTTTAACTAAATTCTAGTGTATTCTTTAAAAACTTTCATCTTTTATTTTGAATAATAGTAGTATTGTAATATATCACAAATAAACAGAGAATAGAAGTGTTTATTTAATAAAAAAATGAATATTTGGTGAGTTAGGAAATTAAAGCTACCTTTTACCACAACCGATGTTTCCAGGAAAATGCATAGGCCGAGCAAACGTTCGAGTAGGCCCTTTCGTTTGCCCGACGCTGATAGATTGTATGAAAAGTGAAATGCCAGGCTGTTATTGGTCTCAGTACTGAAATTTCCAGAGATGTCTGCACACGTCGACAATAGAACGTTCCGGGATCGAAATCCCAACGACGCCGATTACGGCACCTACGGTCTCGCAGCCGTTGTTGCTGGACATGGAATCATGGAGTATATGAAGACTGGTAAGAAAAATATTACTCGATAGTTCAGATAGTAGAATAATAATTTTGATGTATCAGGGAATACCAATGCGCTGGGTATTGGACTAGTTCTCGGCGCTGTGACGGGTTATGCGGGGTATCAAACATCGCAGAATCCTGATAACTACAACATGAATCTGCTGTCCAGCCTAGCAGTAACAGGATTGTACGGTAAAAAATACGTCGACACCAAACGCTTGCCGATGGGAGCTATCGCAGCTTTTGGGTAAAATCCTCAACATTTCGTAAAATTCCTTTGTCTTTATTAGTAGCCATTACGTAAAAATTAACATTCTCTTTCAAATGAGAAAAAATTTTTACTAATTATTGTTATTTTTTTTATTTTTCAGTGCTTTTAATGTTGCAAGATACACTGCTCGCGCTGTGGGACTCGTCGAGTCGGGCAGGAAACCATGAGAGGAAAGCGAGAAACGACAGAGATTTTTTGATTTACGTAGTGTAATAGAACTACGTAAATACTTTTGTTACTCAGATTTTTTATGGCATGTTGTTTTTGATTTGTAGTTGAGTAGTAAATACAAAAGATTCAAGATTCAACATGCTTAACTACATAAAAAAATTTCGTTGAATTTGTGCAGAAAGCTGGATGTCGAACTTTTCCATAATGTTGAGATCTATTTAATTTGTTGCGTTTTGTTTTATGAAAGAGAAAACTTCATCTTGTTATATTGAACTTGGTGTAAAATTAATTATAGTTGAACTTAAATATATCCCTGGCATGAAGCAAAAAGTAAAACTATTCCATTCAGTTAATCATATTTATCCACTACTTTTTAATAAAGTGAGCAAATTTAAAATAATCCTAGAGGGAATCGGCAGTATTTCAGTATAAAATTTGGTGAATTGTAAGGTTTTTTAATTTAGTGGAAATATTAAAATAAATACTTCTAATTAATTTAACTTACTATGTGTTACTAATTCAACTTCAACCGTCTATTCCATTATAAATTTAGTTAAATATTTATTTCATTAAAAATAACAGTTGATTAACTTAATTATATCTCGATAACAGGAAAACTTAAGTGGCTAAATGCGTCAAAGGACTTGTATGTGCGTATTGAAGTAATTTGAATTCCACAACCTGGCAACGCTGTAAGTTTTGGCGCCAAAAGACGAGAAAGCGGGAAAAGCAGAAGAAACTTTCGACCGAAAACAAAAGCTGCTGGAGCTGCAACAGTATCATTGGCCAACTCGTTAGAAAATCAGTAAGAAATAAAAAAAATAAGGTATTTCCTTACAATAATGTTTAATTTATATGGGGACAAGATGATCGGCTTTGTTTTTAGGAAAAAGAAACAATGGAGTTCATCTCACCCCGCAATAAAACGCCTTCTGTCAGACGCGTCCACAGAGGAAGTGCTCTAGTAAAAACAGAATATGTCAACTCGCTGCAGCTTTACTTGAATCCGCCAACTGAAATTGTGACTCTGCAGGAATTTGATGAATTCGCTGTCGAACGATTGAAAGGTATTCACGCTAATGTGAAAAATCCCCATTACAGTCCCTTTTCGTAGTTTTTCAGTCCCTTTTTACGGTCCCATTTTACAGTTGAGTGTATTGTCTTAAAGGACTCTAGTTTTAAAGTATGTTCATACTTAGTTCAAGATCACCAAAAAAGCACCACAAAAGGCACTGTCATTTTCATGTGGGCCTTCAACTCCTGTTGTAAAATTTACAAATATGTTTTTCTTTCTTCTTGCAGTTTTACGAACTATCGAAAGGATCAATCTAGGCAAACACATCAAATACTCTGATGCCTGGCGACAAGCGCTGAAAACCGATCTTGACAATCAAAATCTCAAGAGCTATTATCGACTTGTAAGTAACTTACTATCTCTACTTAGTAAACACAGTTACCAGAAGCTTTTTACGATTCAAGAGCACCACCTCGACTAACGAGAGAGACCAGGAAGCTGCTTACGAAGCTCGACGAAAAGACCACATCTCGCACTTTGTGCTGCGTCTGGCCTTCTGCAAAACCGAGGAACTGCGGCGCTGGTTCGTTTCACAGGAAACTGACCTCTTCCGCCTGAGATACGCCGAAGAGACTCTACAAAGCATCCGAAACTTTTTCGAGGCCCATCAACTAAACTACGTCCCAGTAATACTGACTTTTCACCAATATTAAACATTTCATTTATGTAAGTTCTGAATTTAAAAGATTACAGATGCGGAAAAATCCCGACTCGAAGAGAAGATTATCAGTTCGATCTATGGACTCAACTCGGCAAAACTGCAGGGCACTGATATCTTCAAGATTGTTTTCACCGACGCTCTCGACCTCGTCAAATCCCGTAAAGTTTACCTGGAAAATGGCTACGCTTTTGTTCCAGCTGACGATCTGGTGTCCATCGTGACGGCTCTTTTTCGCAGTCAGCTGTCTTTAGCTATGACGGTAAAATTTAATCCAGCAAATAGTGTCTTGAATTTTAAAACTGAATCTTCTGTAGATGACTGCCCGTTCAGTTCCGCAACTTGAAGACGACGAGCGTTTAATGCAGCTGCTTTCCGATTTCGACAAACGTTACACAGGCCAGGATTTCGGCAACACGAAGCAGATGAATGCTAACGGGGCCATAACACCAGACATGTTGGACGGCGTAATAATAATTTCGTTATAAGTTAAAAATTCGATTTTTTATAATTTTCTTGTTCGTTCACAGTTGTCAAAGACGTCGTACCCTCTGTGCATGCGTCACCTGCATGAAAACCTTCGTGCGAACCATCATTTAAAACACGGGGGCCGCATGCAGTATGGGCTTTTCATCAAGGGTATCGGAATGTCACTAGAAAATTCACTAAAATTCTGGCGAGACGAATTCACTAAAACTATGGATGTCGACAAGGTACAACTCCCTTGTTCAGCTATCCAAAATTACTAAATATGGAAACGAAATATTACTTGTTTGCTCGAAATTTCTAGTTTGAGAAGCAGCATTCATACAACGTGCGTCATAACTACGGAAAAGAAGGCAAGCACACCAGCTATTCCCCGTACAGTTGCATCAAAATCATCAACAGCAGCGTCGGTCCTGGCGATAGTCACGGTTGTCCCTTTAAACACTTTGACCCGGCACTTTTACGTCAGAAACTCCTCTCCTACCGCGTTGCCGCTAATGGTATTTTAAAACAATTTTTATAACACAGTAGAGTATGTTTTTGATTTTGATGTTCCAGTGGTTGGAGAAATCGTCGATTTGGTATCAAGACATCACTACCAGATCGCCTGTCAGCGTTATTTTGAGGCAACACACAACGCGGAGCCAGAGGGTGGTATCCAGCACCCGAATCAGTACTTCTTGGAAAGCCAGAAAGTGCTAAACGGTCCCGGCGAGAGCAAACCTAAAGTAAAATTGGAAAAAATCGAAACTATTCACGCTACTGCCTATATAGCGAATCCCGCAGAATCCGAGGGGAAAGCTACAAACGGTGGCGGAGATATGGACTGGGACGAAGACGATGCTGCCCTCGCTACTGCAGATATCGACCCGTAGTGTAAAATTAAAATTTCCCTGTCCTTCAGTGTTTGCATATAGTTGTCTTCGTTGCTGATGTTTTAAAATACTGTGCCTAATACGTCTCGAATTTTAATTTTATTACCTTATCGTATTCCATGTATCCAAGAATTTGAAATAAAATTTGAAATTTTAAAGAAATCTCAAGTCGTTTTTCGGTTACTAACGATCACAGTCGTCTTGTATCTCATTCAAAATGAATAGACGGCAGTGTTCAGTGCTTCTACTTTCAGTTTTCCGTTTTCCCTTAAAGAGGCCACGGTTTTCCCTTTTCCCCCCTTCCCTTTTAGATATCAAGCATCCTTTCCCGTTCCATCTAAGATATAAAGCTATACTTCTATGATTTTTCCCCTTAGTTTTTCCCTTTTCAGACTAGTTATGCCTTTTTAAGGGAATTTCCCTGCAAAGCGGAAGCACTGCCAGAGTTAGCTTAATTTAACTCAAGTAAGCTGATTAAAAGTGTTGGAATTAAGAACTAATAAACTTGAAGTTGCTTCAGCAATATTTTAGTTGTATTCCCATCAAAACCAATGTACGATTTGATATTTTCTGTGTTAAGTTCGAAAAAGATAATTCTCTATCTGTTCCTTTGTTTCGGAAGAGTTCAAGGGCTGAATTTGTTGTCGTTTGATTAGCGCTGAATGTTGTGCGGAAGTGTCGGGGTTCAGTTTTCACAGTTCGCCGCTAGTCAGAGAGACCGGGCCGAATTCATCGCCAGCGACAACGCGGATCCTAGTAGCCAGTCGGACGTCAGCCACTGCCGTGATGTTGTTGGCTCTACGACGGATTCGACCTCGGATGCCAAACTGTTGATGTGAAAATAACTAAAATTTTGCAACTATAGTTAGATGTAATGGAATTTGATACCAGAGCTGCGTCTTCAGGGCAGATGCCGCACTGGTTCTTGCACAACTCGACGTTGCATTCGAGGAAGATTTCAGGAGTGTCGGGGAACTTGAAGGCCTGGAAGAAAGAGTAGGCCATGACGGAGACGGTGCTGCTGCTGGTCTGTCGAGTTTTCTGCCAAGGTCCGATAAGTTTCTTCTTGAGGACACAGCCGCGGTTGTCGGTGAGCTGAATAGGGTTGTTGCGGTTACCATCGTGGGTGACGCAGTCCTTGACGTGGACGTCAAAACCGGGGTCACCTTCGACGGAGACGACCATGGTGAGGGTATCGCCGATCTTGACCAGTCCGTTGACAGAGGGAGCGAAGGGACCCTTGCCCAGCTGAACGTCCATGAAGACGTTGGCTGTGTCTCCACTGAAGGAGACGATCTGCGAATCGAGCATGTCGATGTTGAGACTATAGCTGACCTGCTTCTCCAGGGTTCCTTCCCACAGACAGCGGAGTGTGCGGGCGGTATCCCATATCTGCAAATGTAAACCAGTCATGATTAGAGATCACCCAAAGGTACTATTTTCTATAAAGTATTTACTTCTTGGATTTCTTGTTCGTTCTGAAGAACAATGACACTCTCAAGGTAAGCCTTACTACCTGAGCTGAACTGATCAACGAACTGAGTCCCGCAAGTATCGAGACGGACGGTGAATTCGTAGGAGTCACGTCCACTGTTGAAGGGCACATAGTGGCAAGCCACGTTTTTGTAGAAATCCTGGAAATTCTCACAGGTTTTAGCTCTTCTGGTTTATGCTAGAATCATTCTACGACGATTCTTTACCTTTGCGTAGATGAGACCATTGAAGACGTGATCAAAGCGAATGCGAACAACCATCGAATCTTTAGTGCAGCTTGTATCAATGGAGACGATCTGTGGCATCTGGACAGTAGGCAACTGAGGCATCAAAGCCATCGGATCAGCAGTAGCGGGTAGGGGTTCAACGATGACCGGTTGGGGCTGGGGTGCTGGTGGAAGAGTGGGAGGAACAGTCTCTGGACGAGTCGGAGGAAACGTAGGCTGTGCCGAGGAAGGTACAGGAGCAGCGGTGAAAGGTGACTGAGGAGGGAGAGAGGAAAGAACCGTTTGAGGAAGAGTAGCGGTAGTTACAGGAGGAAGTGAAGGTGGAAGAGTCGGAGCCTGAGTGAAAATTGCAGTAGTCGGAGGAGGAAGGTAGAAGATAGCCATAGAATCAAAGCCTTCTTGGACATTGGTACTATCAGGCTGTGGTGTATCTTGCTGGGTAGCAATAGCATCACCTTTCAAAGTTGCTGAATGATCTGGGCAAAATATAACATAGCCAATTATGACACCGATTAACAGTATGATTGTGGTTACCAGGGTACGGGAGTTCGTAAGCTGGTTTTGGGTTCGGATAGCTATAGCTTTGGGAATCTTGATTTATATCGTTCGCTCCAGACTGTAGACCCCGAGATGAAGTTTGGAGTAGATCGTTTTTCTCTAGGACATCAGCTTTTCCAGATACCAAGTACTAAGAGGTAATGAAAATATATTTTTACGTAATGCTATGTACTAGAACGTAGAATGCTTACGGATCCGAACACGAGCCCCAGTAAGAGGAACTTCATGGCGTCGTCGTCAACTTTTCTAGGAAATTTAATTATTTCACGATAGTAACAGACAAAATAGTTAGCTTCGTAAAGTAATTGAGATAGTGTTCTACAAGATTGAATCTAGATTTAACAGATACATTTGAAACATTACTTTTGTAATGAAACATTAAGATATGGCAACGCTGTGCGTTGTGTCTCGTATGTTCAAGGCGCAACACCAGCAGACGACGCAAAACACGTGTTTTCTTGTAACTTAACTTATTAAGCAGTAAATTCTATAGAAACTCTAACTTACTCGATAACAGCTGCACTGAGCAACGTTGTACTTGGATGTTAAAACGATTTGTGTATGTCAAATACAAGACACCATGCCGCTTTTATAGGACAAGCTCTTCCAGCAAGTTCTCGATTCTCTCCGTGACCAACCCTTTCCCAATGTACTGCGAAAAAAGTAGCAAAACTGAAAATGTACAAGTAGAAAAACTTCCCCAGATGAGCCCCTTGTTTTCACCGGAAAAGGACGAAGGGTATCGATAAAAAATGGGACTGCTGTTTTGCACCGAACAGTGCTATTTGTGACACTGTTACTGAAGGTCTCTCGATTACCGTTACTGGATTCACGCATATGGAAACAGTAACGAATATTTAACACATCTAAGACTGTTCTACTGTACTCATACGATAACAAAAAGTTTATCAATTTCTGCTTTGGTCAACTGTCAGCTGGATTATCATCTTTTTGTCCCGTTAATTTGCTATTTTTTTCTTGAATTTTGTTAAAAACTTTCATTTTCTTTCGTTGAATGAGTACTGCACCGAAAAGCAGCCACTTTCGTGGCTTCCTTTCATTTCGGGACGTGATGGAAGTGTAGGTCAGTGCTTTTGATGTTTTCGTCATCGCAGCACTGAAGTTACCTCACGTTTCTGAAGACACCATTAAGACGTAGTTTGAAATGTGTTAACAATCTGTATTCACTCCATTGTCTTGTTGTTTTTGATATACTGTAGAATAATATAAATCACACAACAAACAGGATTAACTACACAAAAGCTGCTTGCTTTCCCATACGAAAACAACACTACTACAAAAATGAACAAGGATTTATCCGAGGTTTTCGTTGCTCCATTTTGGAGTCCGCTAAAACAAACTTCCCAATATTGGGAGCTTTAAGAACGAACCCACCCACGTAAACAAGGTCCATCACGGGATAAACCATGGTAGTAAACCACAGTTAACAATCGGTCGTTAACCATGCACTATTAGCCAATCTATCATTAGTATTCTGTAGTAAACCAAGCTTAGGACAAATCCAGGTACCGTGTTTTCAGATAACTTTAACCGTGATGGATTCTAGCTAACCACAGTCCCCACCTTTTTGTGTGTTTTCTCGTCTAATTTATCAGCAAACTGAAAGAGTAATATAGAGTTTGTTCACAACATATTATATGGAATTGAAACGCCCACACATATATTGAAGAAGGATTGCACGGCAATCGGTTCTGCTGGCCCGTCATTTTTCTTTAAACAAAGGATAACAGAAGAATAATTGTGAAACACTCAGGCTCGTGTTGCATTTCAGTCTTCTGCTGCCGAGGAAGGAGCCACTTCCAGGGCTAGCTGCAGAAACGCTGTGAATCGACCTAGTGAAATAAAGAGTTGATTTGTAAAGTTTTTCTTTGGGGTAATTTGTAAGGTTTGCAATTTTTACCCATGCCAGGTAGGACCACTTTGTAGTGGACAAAGGGAACATAGACCAGAAATCCTGCCAATATAAATATTGTGGCGTAGAGGAACTCAAGTTTGGGATCGTCGATGATCGGAGCAATGACCAGGTAAACAGAAATGATTAATACGATTACTGGGATGATTATCGGTACCTGTTTTTATCAAAAATTGACATTAAACAATCGTACTACGTGTTGTTATAGCTTTATGGTTTACTTTGTACGGTCTGGGAGCATCTTTCTTGGTGTATCTGAGAACGATGAGCGCCAACATAGCGCCTCCGTAGAAGATCCACGCTGTGAAGCTGAAGAAATCAATCAGACTTCCGATATCGCCGGGAATAATCATAGCCAGCGCAATCAGAGACTAAAATTTACACAAAAGTTAACTAGTAAAGATCACATAACAAATTTTGCTGCAAGATTTACATTGAAGAGAAGCGCAGGTGAAGGCGTGAGTCGCTTCACGTGGACGTAGGATAAAATGTCCACCAGATGCCCTTCGCGGCTGGCCACGTAGCAAAGTCTAAGAATGAACAAGAAATGATTAAGCTACTATTCACTCACTAACCTGTACGCTTACAACACATTTTTACGTATAATTGTTTGTTAGGAAATGTGATAGACAAAGATGTAAATATCTCTTACCTTCCACCAACAAACAGAGTTCCATTAGCCGAGCCGAAAGTTGAGACGCAGACCGCTAACGGCATAAGCCAAGCCAGGGCTCCTAGAGCACGGTTACCAAACGTCTTCCGTCAACACAAAGATACGAGTTTTATTTTTCTACATTTGCTATTATTTCGTCAAGTCTTTGCTATACGAGTAGTTTAGTAGTAGCGTATAGTTACAGAGTAATAGATATAAGTATGTGTTTAGTATACATACCACAGCTACCGCTTCCGACGCGATCATTTCTGACGGAGACAAGACGGCAAGATACGCAACGTTGACCATAAGGTAGCAGACGGTCGTTAAGGGAATACCAATCAAAATGGCGCGAGGTAAGTTTCTGCATTAGAAGAAAATCTACATTCGATTAACTTTGATTAATTAACTTAAAACTCTGCTTACACGTAAGGATTCTTCAGCTCCTCGGTTACGTAGTTGAGATTGTTCCTGTTCGTAAAGACCATTAGCACAACTGAAAAATAGTGATAGGTAGTAAGCTTACCATCCATCGTAAGCCCATAGACCACTGTAGAATGCAGTAGCGATATCTCCAATTGAAGCTTTAGGACCATCGAATCCTTGAGCAAGATACTGAGTGTTTCCTGAAGCCACTTTGTACAGACCGGCGATGACAACAATGCCGATGGCAACCAGTTTGGCAGCCGTGAAAACGTTCTGCACTTTGGTGGCCAGTTCCACGCTGAAGCAGTTGACGAACGTTATGAGACCTTTAGACCAAAAAAAAACCTCGACCGTTACAGAAAAATGGTTAAAACAAGGGGGGAGGGGGAGTAGAGGTTGTTTTACCGATGGTAGATGCGCACAGAAGCTTTATGGTCAAATCAGGGGCTTCGCACTCGTTGACAAAGGCTTCGACGGTGTATTTGGCGAATGCTAAGCAAATAATGGCCAGCTGAGACGGTTTTAAAACCAAAGTACATACCCAGCAGAAAAGAAAAGCCGGCACCGGACCGAACGCCTGTCGGAAGTACGCGTACTCGGCGCCTGATTGAGTGATCATCGTGCCCAGCTCGGCGTATGATAGTGCCCCTGGTTAAACATTCAGCTTTACTCCTTCTATTTTCGGTTCGTGTGTTAAGGGAAGTGTTACCGAGCATGGCGAGTATACCGCAGGCGACCCAGGTGACCAAGAAGAGGCCTGGCGAGTGGGTCCGCTTCAGAAGGTCCGAAGGAGACACGAAAATTCCGGAGCCGATCATTGTTCCGACAATTAAAGCAACCCCACTGAAGAGCCCCACCTATACGTTTATGTTACACGTTAGATAATGCTGAAAACGAGGAAGATAAGGAACATAGGTAGTGTTTCCAGTTTTAGTTTTCCCTTTGCCCTAAAAGATGGCTCTGTTTTCCCTTCCTTCCCCATTGGTTCATGATATAAATTTCCCCTTTTCCCCCTCTCTGCTAAATACAAAGATATCCCATATTTCACTTTCCCCCTTTTCTCATCCGTGCTAGAATGTGATGCTTTACTTCTGTTTTCCTTTTCCCTTTTTGAGACCCGTTTTCCCTTTTTCAAGGAATTTCCCTGACAAGTGGAAGCATTGATCATAGGGAACTAACCCGTCTCTGGAGGTGAAGAGCGTTGTGCGACGCTGGTACGTGCCGCTCCATGCCGTCGTTGCCGTCGCTGTCGCCCTCTGCCGATGTCGTCGGCGAAGACGTGCCCGTCTCCATTCCGTCATTGAGGTCGCTGATGTCGCCGCTGGACGCAAACGATATCTCTTTCCTGCCGTTGGATTCTAACATCACACAACACATTATATACAATTAGCATTCTTAGTGTAAGAACGATTTGTAATCGATAGTTTAGAATTGATTTTATAAGCCTTGGTCTTTCTGATCGATACATTGACTAGCGAGTCTCGTCAATAAGCATGATTGAGGCATTGTCCTATATTCGTTTCATTGATTCCAGTCTGGAGGGTAATAGGATTAACCCTCGGCGAACGACTTGTTTGTCCGTCAGTGTTGATCAAAAGGATTTTCTCTTATACATTGGTGAATTAATTTAAGTTTATTTTCGACTTGATGTGATGTCAAGACATTCAAGTGAAGGGAAGTCGTACAGACCAAAATCTACAAATTGGATTTGCATAATAATTTCGAAAATCAAACCGTCAAGTGAAATGATCAGGAAGCCGCTAGAACCGATTATCTCAACTTATCAACTTAGTGTTCTCAATGATATCGACGTTGTGTGAATTCTATCATCTATGATCTATTAAATACAAAAGAATTATGAAATCCGTTGGTTTATTTTTAGCTTTTGCGTGTTTCGAAAGGCTTCCCAGGTCAAACTCCCAATCTACAAGAAGTACTAGTAATACTAGTTAGTCGTCGTACACTGTATCTATATATGGTAAACAGTACTAGGAGCTGAATCAAGTTAGCCAGTAGTGTGCAATTATTACTCAGTAATCAACAGTCAGTAAGTATTATGCAGTAGTCATCAAACCGTATAATTAGTACTAGTCAACAGTCAAAACTCAGTAGAAAGTCGGCTAGTAGTAAGCTAGTAGGTAGTCATTAGTATTCAGTAGTCAACACTATACTTGTTACACAGTGCTCAATTCCAAGTAACAGTCAGTAATCAGTATGGCACAGCTACTATCCAGTTAATTAGTGAAGCAGTGGTAAGTAAATACTAACGGTGCTGAAATATACAGATCTTGAGTATCTCTGACATATATTTGTATAGTGGGTGTCTTATTGATAGTTCTGCTTGTGTGGTTAACGTTTTTAGCAGGTCCTGAATTGTATTGATCTCTTCGTGGGATCCTCTCGTCTGAGATGACGCAACCTTGTCAACAAACGCACGCGCAAGACGCAATACTTTCTTACGTATCAATGACTTCCTACGAACTACTTGGATTTCTTTAAACTATCTAATAGACGCAACTATCGCACTGCTGACTCTTTGACTCGCCTGTTTTGGTTTTGTTGCAGAAATTCTGTACTTTAGACTCTAAGGATAAAATCTGCGAGCCCCTTGCGGAACCTAAGGGACCGGCACATCGACCGGTACCTCCCGCGGTCGCGCATGCATGAGACCCGGCGCGCGGCTACGTTGAAAAGCGCGTCGCACAAAAACTATTTTTACCCCATCTCGCATAGCTTTGACCCGTCTAGAACCACTCAAATGACGTCACACAACACCTAAGCAACTATTTAATCTGCAAACCAAAAAAGCTGAAAACGTCTTCCAACATATATTTCATAATCCGCTAAGTTTACCCGCGGATTTGCTCAAAACCCTCAACGCTTGACGCACGTACGCCGGAACCTAAGTAATGTCCCATCTTTTCTATTGATCCGCTTCCTTGAAAGCTTAAAACTCGATAAATTTCGTAAATTCTTTCTAAAATTAACTTAAGCACTTAAATTTGGTCTTAGTACTGTTAAAGTTAAGTTGAATTGAGCCTTTAAAAGTACTTAAACTGTTTGGAGAACCGGATGAACAGAACTAACGAAAGTAGTACTAGTTTATTTACGAAACTGAGATAGTTTGAGTAAGCGAGTACAAGTAGTAATTAGGAAGTACCTCTTGGAAGAACTGTGGCATGATGTACCATTCTTTCCAGCACGGTGGACGACAACTGAATACACGCAAATGCTTCTCGAACTGCGCTGGCGACGGCGCTTTAGCGTCTACTACGTCGCTCCACTGCCATGCCTCGAGACTTATACCAAAAACGAATCACCAACTTCTTCCACCGCGCCAAACTATCCGATAGTTCGACGATAGGTAGAAGACATAGCTGATAATAACAAATGATAATGGCCTCGACTAAAAGTTTCTAAAGGTTTTCCCTACTTGCTACCTGGAAATACAAACACTCGTGTTCATGAATGGACGTAATCAGTTTCAAGTGGTTTTCAGTACAAGTTGCTGACTAGTCACTACTAACTAGCTAGGTCCCTCGACTTATTTTTAGCAACTTATAAGCGTATGACCTAGACATTTCCTAAAAGAGTCCAAGGGACAAATGCACGTGACTGTATCAAGTTTCAATTAAAGCACTTTTTAAGTCACAAACTAGCTATTTACTAACTAGTATTACTATTTTAGTAACTGCGTTCAAGTTACACCATCCATACTACTATATTTTACTATCGGTCCAGTAGCATAAAGGCTTAGTAACTAGTACTTACTACTACTACTATTAAACTAACAGTAGCATAATTCTGTTAGTAACTAAGCGATTTCTACTATTTCTAACAGCTAACTAGCATTCAAGTCAGTTAGTAACTTAGCTAACTAGCTCATTAGTTTGATTGCTGAGATAGTAAGGCTATTAGGTAGGCAGCTAGTTCGTTAGTTTGTTAGTTAGTCACGTGGCTAGCAGACGATACAGACCACGTACTTATGAAAAGAAAACGAGGTGGTCAATGGACGAATATAATTATACGAGAAATTAGACTTTTTTGTTGTTTTGGTTTGGTGTTTGTTGTTGAAAGTCTGGGTATCGGCCAAAGCCAGGGAAGTATATCACGTTGTTTTCGGCCAGCTTCGTTTTTAAACTTGGAAGGTGACCAGTTCCTTACGAACAAAAATAACTGCAATAATAAATATTACAACAATTTCAAAATTTACTAACAAGGTTTATATACTTAAGATTAGTAAATACTGGGTACTATTATTATTATTCAAATTTTGTTTACTGGTGTGTAATAATATTCATGTGAATGAGTGAATGAATGAATTTATTAATATTTTTCTTGACTCATTTTTATAATTTGTTTAATACTCAAGCTGTTGGAAATTAATAAGAGGAATAAACGAGAACAGCAAGGTTGCCATTCATTTAATATTTCATTTATCTAATATTGTAAGCATTAGAGAATAATAAAAAATTCAAAATTAAATATGAATGAAGCATTCAAGTTGCAGGTTTGTAAATTTAAATAAATTAAATAGAGAAATCTGGCAACGCCGCTTTTTGTTGTCAAAAACTTTGTTGACTGCAGACGAAGGCAAAAGTAAAACGTCCGCTCCAAGTCCTAGCTTCCACTTTGCAGGGAAATTCCCTGAAATAGGGAAAACGGGTCTCACAAGGGAAAACCTAGTGAAGAGTGAAAATGGGGAGAACCGAAAGTTTGTGAGTAGTGGGGAAAACGGGGGAAATTTATATATGATTAAGGGAAGGGGGAAAAGGGAAAACGGAGCTCTCTTTAAGGGAAAATTGAACGTGAAACACTGGTTCGCTCGATAAGAATGACGATTTGATAAATGTTTTGCTTTTTTTGTCAATATTGACTTAACAGAACTCGGTTGTCATTTGATTTGACCTTCCAACCATCCCCACGTCATTTGAATGAATAAATTAATTTCAAACCACTGTTATTATTGTTACTAAGCTTTAAAATCTTCAACAGATCTCATTCATTTGTGATAGACACCACAAAATGTTTTTAATGGATCACCTCAGTGAGATTATGTCAGAGGTTATTGTTCACTTTGGTAAACAATCGAGAGAATCAAATTTAATTGAATTTTCATTTAATTTGCTTTTACGCGCAGGCACGTTTGTCGACATCCACTACACACAGTGGCTCATTTGGCTTTTCACTCCGATATGCATCGTCAGTCTCTTCCCGGCCACCGTTTTACTTCTCCTGTACATGTCTTCGCTTATTGTGTACATTATTAAATTGCACAAGTAAGTTAAATGACAAAACAAAATTTCGTAGTCAAATCATCTAATTATCGACTAGGAAACGACTGCTGAACTATAACGATCAGGACTTGTGGGAGACGAGCAGAACAGTTATAGGCATAATATGGGCAGCCCACAGCACGTTCTGGCACGGTATTCACTATTTTGAGCGAAGTTTTAAACTTTTTATTAAGATTCAAGTACCGTCATCCAGGTTACGAGGTTCGAGGGCTGAAAAATATTCCCGAAAAAGGTGGGGCCCTTTTAATCTACTACCACGGAGCCCTTCCGATGGACTGTTACTATCTCGTCAGTCAATGCTGGCTTCAGATGAGGCGTTTAATCCACGCGGTTGGTGATCGTTTCTTATTTAAAATTCCAGGTACTTGGACAATAACTTACCATTTAATCATTTTTTGCTGCTAACAAATTTTTGTTTTCTTTCTGAAGGCTGGACAATCTTATGGGAAACGTTTGGAGTCACTGCGGGAACTGTGCAGAGCTGCGTGTCCCAGCTGAAGAACGGAGATTTACTTGTCATTGCTCCCGGTGGCGTTTATGAGGCTCAAATGGGAGACCACAACTACGAGATTTTATGGAAACAGCGTGTGGGTTTTGCCAAAGTCGCACTGGACGCTCAAGTGGTGAAAAAAAAAAAAATTCAGATTTTTTCACAAAGAAATTGAATGTTTCTTCTTAGCCCGTCATCCCCGTCTTCACAAGGAACATTCGAGAGGCTTTCAGAGCGTTTAACGTTTGCCGTTCGTTTTGGCAGTGGCTGTATCACAAGACTCGGCTGCCCCTCGTCCCCGTCTATGGCGGATTTCCCGTCAAACTAGTAACCTACGTGGGTGAACCTATTGCCCCTGAACCGGACGACACGCCTGAAATTCTGGCCGCCAGGGTTGCTAAGCATCTCGAAAACTTGATAAACAAGCATCAGAAGAAACCTGGCAATATTTTACGTGCATTAACTGAACGGTTTTATGGAGCAGACGATAATTAAACTAAAACACGCCATCCAGAATAGACTTCTTTCCTTTGTGAATGTATTTCCCCCTAAGAAACGAAACAAGTAGCGATTTTCGTATACCGTAACCTTCCATTATTTGCATTTAAAAGTAATATATTCCCCGTCTAGTGTATCAAAGTAGTTTTCGTAAAAATTTTTCTTTGTTCACATTTTGCTTTTTGACGACCCTTGGAATTTTGCAGTAATCTGACGGACAAACTTGTGCACCTCTTCATAGTGTGGCTGCGTTTCGTTCCTAATTCTCTCACGCCATTCACCAATAACGGGATGAAGTGCAAATACATCGTAACCCGCCATTCCTGGGCAATTAAAGTAGTAAATCTTTTGTTTATATCCATAAATGGCGTTAAATATATACCTGGCTGTTCCAGTTCGCAAACTGCGAGCAAATCCGCAATGCTGATAGAGTCCCCGACAATATATTTCTTCTTC
Source organism: Eulimnadia texana (assembly GCA_002872375.1). Taxonomy (NCBI): domain Eukaryota; kingdom Metazoa; phylum Arthropoda; class Branchiopoda; order Diplostraca; family Limnadiidae; genus Eulimnadia; species Eulimnadia texana. The sequence goes on along the minus strand of NKDA01000001.1, from coordinate 33,596,329 downwards.
CCTCCATCGAGCCAAATTGTCTCGACTTCTGCGAGACATTTTTTCATTTCCGAAAACCACATGCCAACCCTTTTCTCATCTACAGGTTTGTTCATCATCATAGGCTCCAGAAACTGTAAGAAAACACTAATTCAGTGTGAAACGAAAATAGAGGACTTAAATTACAAACCTTGCTTCGAAAGTACATAGCGCATTTGAGTCTAGTGTTTGTGTGCTGCCATTCGAGATACTCGTCAACTCGAGCCTGTAGTTTTAAATCAGCAGGGTACCAGTGATCTGCGACTTTGCGATCGCGGGCCAAATACCGGAGTATCGCAACACTGTCCATATGTACAGCAGAAGGAAAACGTTAATGGGAGATTCAGAGACGACAACTGAACGAGTACCTCTCGGTCAGGATGAAACCACCATCATCAATGACTGGAACCTTTTGGAAAGGGTTAATTTTTCGAAAATCGTCTTGGAAATGTTCGCCTTTTCTTAAAGCTACAGGGCAAGGGGTATGATTGATCTTTGTTAATTTCAGAAAAAGCATTAGAGCCCTCGAAGGCTGCGACATCAGGTCGAAATAAACTTTCAGGCTCATTTCTTTGGACTTTCGTGATCAGAACGAAAAAAAATTGCAAGCTAAATATGTTGAACTGAGTTTTGTTTGTGCGACGTAGTATCTGTTTTCAGATTTGGGATACAAATTCTCAGATAAAAACAAAACAAATAAAGTTGGTTGCTACTAAACAGCCGTTTCAGACTTTGGACTCTGGTACGCAGGAAAATACATTGAAAATTTGATTATTATTAAGTAATATAATTATTTAAATATCTGAAATAAAAAATAGGCAAAAATTATGAAACATATATACAAAAAGACAGTTGATAAATTTAAGCTGGCATTTAATTATTAATATTACTAAGAAATTTTACATATTATTTAATAAGGATTTTATGTAGGAATTTACAATACAAAAATTTGAAACACTAAGATCTTAATGAATAAATAACAAAAATATGAATTGGAAAAATAAAATAGAAACTAGCGCCACCTCAAATTGGGATGCACTAGTCACTTCGTTGTTGATATCAGTTGATTACTGCGGGAGGGCTGGTCTGACAACTTTTTTCACCGGTTTTAATTTTGTTTAAAAGCGGCCAAGCGGAACAGTACGGCTGCCGGTGAAACATCTATTCTTCCCGAGCATTCTTCCTTCAATCTTAACCGCAGTCATTGGTATAACTCGTTTGTTCGCAATATCGACTTAAATTCTAGAACTTGCTGAGTCTTGGCAAAAAGCTCGTAAACCGCCCTTTAAAAAAAATACTACCTTAACTTTATTATTGTTCCTTAGCACGCATTTCCTCTTTCTTTATGAGTTTTGCAGTTTAATTATGTTTTAGTTTTGCATTTAGCTTAGTTTGTACGAAATCGCTCACTTCTCGTTTTTTGCCGTGCATTAAAACCAACCAGTGACTAAATTCCGTTCATAATTCTCAGTTTTATTTTTCAGTTTACGTCCAACCGCGCCGTCAACTTGATGTTCAAAGTCCCTACGATCGAGAATGAGGTACGAGCGTTTTCAACATAACTAATCCTAATTAATTTGAATGTTTGATTATTACGAACTATTGCGAGCAAATTAGCCAACAGTCGTGTCACATCCTGGTGCTGCACCACTTCCCGTTACGCAATTTTCCAGCACTGCTCGATTGCAAAGAGATAAGTCACCTGCCCGTTTCCTGTCGTGATAACAGAATCCCTTTAACAAACCAATCATATTTTCGGCACATTTTTTGCGTTGTAATGAATCATTGATCCAAACGAAATTATTTCCGGCATATTGATTGATTAATTCATAAGAAAACTGAACCTCTATTTATAATATCTGCACAGGAGGAAAGACATTTTCATTCATTTTGTTGAAACTCAGTCATTTGTGAAGACAAACATTGACAAAATCCTCTTAAATTAATCGCGTCAGGCCCTACTGATTCCGATGCTTTGTTGAAAACTAAGCAATTCAATCGAAAAAAGTGTTTAAAAGAATGAAAAAGTGAACCGTTACGAGTCTTAAAAGTAAAGCGTTTCAGTTCAAATCATCGCCTATGGCAGTCCCTTTTGGCACGGGACGTAGTTTATTGATCGGTCTGCTCCCCCAGTGTTTCTTTGAGCAGCTCCCAAGATTCACTCCTGTCAGTTGGTCCGCTAACCGGGTGCTGCGTAGTACTAGGGGCGAGTGTGTCGAGCTATTTATGGAGGCTATAGAAAATGCATACCAAACCGAGAAAGAGTATCTCAGTCCAAAACTTTTGTTAAAAATTATTAATGATTTTTTTTAATTCGTAGTGAGATCAGTATTGCCTCGGCTAGAGCTTCTGTGATGGTCTACGATGATACCAACAAACGCTGGATGCCTAGTGGGACTTCGTCGGGACTGTCCAAAGTTCACATTTATCACCACACTGTCAACAACACGTTCCGAGTGGTCGGACGCAAGCTCCAGGACCATGAGGTAATCCCTGAATCAAATTAAATGACAATTGTAACAGATTGAGTGTGTAGGTGGTCATCAACTGCGCCATTGGTCGTGTAATGAAGTACAACCAGGCCACTCCGACATTCCACCAGTGGCGAGACACCAAACAGGTCTACGGTCTCAATTTCAGCAGCAAAGAAGATGCGGATAACTTTGCTAGCGCCATGTACAAGGCTCTAGAGGTCTGTCAATAGAAACATTTCCTTTTACCTTGTAAGAAGTAAAGACAGAGAGAAAGAAAAGTCAATTATTGGTCTGCACTTGACAGGTTTTGAACAATAATCCTCAGAGGCCTCCTCCGATTCCTGCCGCACCCGCAGTTCAGCAGCAGCAGCTGCAGCAACAACAGCAGCCAGGATTCACCCAGCAGGTAACTAATAGTCAGGACGAGGACGTTGTGATGCAGCCAGATAGGCGGATGCAGCAGCAGCAGCAGGCTTCTGATCCTGTAAGAATTTAAATTATATTCCAGCTGATATTTTGTGTAATCGTAGAAGTTATTATAAAATTAATAAAATAATAAATACCTTATATAAATTATACAATTAAAAACAGAATAAATATGTAAATTATAAAATATAATAAAAAATTTATAAAAGTTTCTATTACCTAAAATATTGTGTTAGACAACTTTTGTGTGTTTAACGTATTTTTATAATCCATTTAGTAATATTTATTGACGTTTGTTATTCGGTAACTGGTTTTCTCTTAATTTCTTATTTAACGAATTCAATTGGATCGCTTTACTTTTGAAGGGCATCAATCATTTGCCGAGCAGCGCCGGTGCGTACCAAGGGCCCCAGCGAATCAACGCGGCCCCCGCGGTACCGCAGCCGCCGCCACCTCCGCCTGTGCCTTCGTCATCTGCTCCCCACCCCCTCCACCTCCCCAGTGATGGGAGGCCCCCCACCTCCACCCCCTATGGCGGGAGGACCTCCCGCTCCTCCTCCTCCTCCTCCCGCTATGTCAGGGCCACCCCCTCCTCCCCCACCAATGATGGCCGGACCCCCTGCTCCCCCACCAATGGCGGGAGGCCCTCCCGCTCCACCCCCACCGATGATGGGTGGTCCTCCACCCCCTCCCCCACCCCTCCGGCCTTCGGTCGCTCGCTGAGCAACGAAGCTGCTGATTTGAATTCCCTAACCAGCGCGCTGAAGAATGCTCAACTGAAGAAGATTGGCAAGTCGACCGAGAGCAGCAGCAGCAGCAGTAGCAGCAACAGCAGCACCTATGGGACTATCGGCAAGGGACCGATGGAAAGAACCCCGTAGGAGGCATTGGTTCCATGATGGACGAAATGGCAAAGACCCTAGCGCGTCGTAGAGCCGCAGCCGAAACCAAAGAGGTGGTGAACGTTAATCAGGTAGTCCGTCATAACTTACCACTTTATGTTACCTCATCTTATCTTACGATGTCCCGCAGGATGAAACGCAAGAAAAGAAGGTTGGAAGCCGTAGCGTAGTAGGTTCAGTAACTGCGGCTCCGCTCACCGAGTCGCCGAAGAGTAGCCGCAAGAGCTCGACCTTGGCTTGTGATGAACCGGGGCCTAGGGTTAATGGAGGGGTCGGTGAAGGGTCCCTGGATCTGCAGGCCTTCAGACAAGAAATCCTCCACGAGATGCGGAAAGAAATGGACAAAATGAAACAAGAAATTATCGAAGGTAATAGTTTATTCTAGAATGATCTGAGAATTTGATTTGATATTTTGTTTTTTTTCGCAGTTATACGCCAGGAACTTAGCCGGCGGTAAAAAACCGGAACAAGCGGACAGGATTTCCGGACGATCCTCTTTTGTTTGAAATTCCTTACTTTCCTGTTCCTATTCTTTTTGTTCATCAAAATTCTCTCTCGACTTGTGTTTTGGTATCGAAAGCTGGCAGGACCTCGTTCCTGTCAGTTGCTGTGCTCACCAATGCAAAGCAAAAGAAAAAATTCCAGAAAACTCCTGCGTCTGTCTGCTATACTCCGTCTCAACCAGAAAATGTTTCTTGTGAGCTTAATATCCGTATTAATTCAAAAAATTCCGCTTGGTATTATAACTCCGTGTATTCCTAGTTTTCTTTTCGCCAATCGAATCGAGGAGAGTATTGTTCCTTTACGAACTTGCCAATTGCCAAGAGCGTTTAAATTTTGCACTCAGTGCAATATGAGAAAAAATTCCTTTTTTTGTGTGTGTGAAAAAACAATGTCTCCGTGCATTGCTATGCCATGTCAAAAAGTAGTAAGTATTATTCGTGTCCACTTGATTTGATTATCTCATGCAAAATTATTTTCAAAAATATAGTCATTCGCAAAACTTGAGTCTGGTTTCGTCGATTTCTTAGGCGATTTGAATGAAGGAGAATACTATGGCAATGAAAATGTATTTAAGAGACAGAAGAGGAGTGGTTGACAAACAAAATACACTACAAAAGAGTTGGTAATATCATCGCATTTAGTTGTAAAGAGACAAATTCAGCGTATCGATTCATGTCTGGGTTGAGTCAAACGTAATGAAAAGAGCCAGGCTACATAATAATGCATTTGCCCTTTTCAGCCCAGGGATTGTTCTTCTTGTCTGGTGCATGAATCAGAGGGTCGGTCTTCTCGTGCTCCTCGATGTATTCGCGCATCCTGCAATCACAAAACCGAAACAATTTTATCGATTATCTAGACTTGTTTGTCGCCAGGCGACGAGCACGCGCCGCAGGACCAGGCGCCCATCCCCACTTCCAACATGGCCGCCGCGGATCAATACTCGCAACACAACCATCAAGCGGAAAAAAAAGCTTAACATTAACTATATACAAACTACTAAAGTATAATACAGCTAAAACATATGATTGGTAAGTGAATTTTCAAACTATTTTATTGTAAAATAATGGATGAATGAAGCTAGGAGTCTTATTCAAGTCTGGATCGGTTAACGAAAAAACGTAGAGTTTATGAATAGATTCAAAGTTAATGGGATTTAAGTGAATGAATTTGATCGTAGTACTTACGCAGCAATGCTTTTCGATAGAGGCCATCGTTCCATGGCTGCCTGATACTTCATATTCTCGATTTGCTTCTTGAGCATGTCCTTGTCCATTTGCGCTACTATGGCTGGATCCAGTTTGAAGCCGGGATCGGGTGAAGCACCCTCTTTTCTATGACGAGCAAAACAGGCGGCAAACAGCGACACCAAGCGCCTGAGCAACCAAGTACTTCCTGCTTAACATACCACTCCCCACAAAATCTATAAATCCTATATCTACTACAGCAAATATTTTAACAATAAATAATAATAATAACAATAATAAAAGATGCAGTAGGTTAATAAAGTTTATTAATACTAGTTTCTAGGATTTGTGTTAAAGCTAGAATTGAATAGAAATTTTTTTACGTGTAAATGAGTGCGGAGGAAAGTAGCACTTTGTGAGTCTTGGTGAAATATTGAGGAAATGTGACTAAAACACCGACTTGTTATACGAAGTCCTGCCACGGTTTTGTAAATCCAATTAAGCCAGCACCAAAAAGTCATCATGTCTGCTGGCAATCCAATTTTCTGGAAATACTCTATCCATTGAATTTCTAATTAGTTTTTTTTTCTTCCAGTAAGAGTCACCTAGCGACAAAATTTTAAAATTAGCGGGTTTGTGTTTGTTTGGTTGTCCAGTTTGTTGTTCCCAGGGCAACAGACCAAACGTTGGTTTATTCTTTCTCGTTTTTGAAAATGTATATAACTAAATAGTAAGTTGAATTGTATTTTAGTTCACCATGTTTAGTTTACAGTTCATGACTAACTGCATTATTTGAATGTAAATTCTGTTTAAACTGTAATTTGCTATAATGAATTTTTAGCTGAGTCATTCGTCACGTGATCTGCCGTTTACCAGTTGGAAGCGGCTTTTTTGAACGGATTTGCCGGTGTGACGGGAATCTTAAGTTTCTCAACATCCTGTGGTTTTTTAAAAATTTCTGCTTTTTTGCTGTTTGATTCAGTTGCGGGTCTTTGCCGACCCGGTCCGGGCGGAACAGTGCGAGTCGTACAAGTTTTTGACACTTTTCGCTTTGTAAGAAGTAAATTCCGTTTGAGTGAATTTGAATTTCATAGTGAAATATTTTTATGAATTATTCATCGTAAAAATAAAATGTTTCACAAGATTTGAATTATTTATTAAATGTAAACTTTCAACCAGGATAAATTAAAAACAATTATTTTATATAATAATAACAAAATAAATATAAAAAGTTTTCAACACTAATTAACTTATAATTTTTTAATTATTTTAGTAGCCGATGATGTCTTCGAAAAAAGTGCGGAAGAAGAGCGTCTTGGTCGAGCCGGCTCGTTCGACTGGTCGTGTGTCCGATCACAGCGACAACGTCTGCAGTGGTAGCAGTAGTAGCAACAGCAGTAGCAGCGATAGCAGTAGCAGTAGCAGTTCCAACCGGGACTCTTTTTCCGAGAGATCTGAAAGCGAGTTCACCGAGACTAGCACGAGCGGGACCGCAGCCTCGACTGGTCCCGCCGCTGTTGAACTCTGCGACAAATGTCGAGAGGAACAAGACAAACATCAGTTGATCACGGTTCAGCAAGCCAGACAAAGGTCTATTCTTCCACTCATTAAGCATTATTCAAGCATAATTAACTTTTAAGTTCAATACATAAAGGAGCTACTTGCACGGAAGCATCGGACCGTTCCAGTCGCTACTCGGGACGACCGAACTTCACCGTTTACTTCCAGACTCCAAGTTGAAAGTTTTTATAGGAACTTGGAACATGAATGGCAAGGTGGAATAACACCGTACCCTTCCTGTGTAAAAATAACATTATTATCTGTATTAAAATAATTCCAGGCACCACCTTCTATGCTAGTAGATCTGCTACTACCCACACCGTTACAGAGTATGCCGGATCTGGTTTCCATAGCAACGCAAGAAAGCGATGAAGACAGATACGAATGGGAAGTGGGCTTGCAAGAAACCCTAGGACCTGGACACGTCCTTTTTCAGTCCGTTTCCTTGGGTACTTTACATCTAGCCGTCTTCCTACGCAGGGACTTGATTTGGGTCTGCTCTGGTAAGAAATTTCCCTTTCCTGAAAAACCTAGAATCTGTTAGATTAACCAGAATGAACATAAGAATCTATCACGGTACGAAGGAAATCAAACAAGTGCGAGGATTAAGTGAAATCTTACATTTACGTACTTTTTTTCCTGTCCGCTCAACAGAACCAGAAACAAGTACGCACAGTGTAAGAGCTGCTTCCGCATTCCGCACCAAAGGCGGAGTGGCTATCGGATTTACCATTTTCGGGACGTCCGTCCTTTTCGTCAATTGCCACTTGACTGCCCATGCGGAGAAATCCAGGGATCGTGAGAAAGATATCAAAAAGATCCTGCAACATCTGGACCTCCCGCAGCTTTTGCCTATTAGACGCAAGCATAAAGGTACTGTCACGAACCAACTTAGAGTAGAACTTAATTCTAGTACACCATTTAAGTATGTAATTTAAAGCGTTTTTATGATACTGTTTGTCACCCCTATAGTCCCGTGAGTCTACCTCATTCTCGTGAACCCGGTTAACAGGGCAGGGGCCAGAAAGTAACCTAGCGAATGGACCCTGACCTGATTGACAAAACGGGAACACGGAGAATCGGGGGTATTTAAGACGATCCTGGACTTAGGAGTGACAGTAGCATTTTACCCATAGTGGTGGACCTTATGTCCGTTTTTGCCCTTGTGTCTCCGTGACACATCTCTATTCATTTATTTTGCATTCCCCCTGTTTTCTTATTCCATCGATTGAATTCCCTTGTAGAAAAGTGTAAACTCTAGTGTCTGGTTCAATAGAATTAGTTTACACGCACCGGTTCCAATATTCACTCAACCCTTACAAGCCGCGAACCCTATCCGGCACCACGTTACCAAACAATACGCTAAGTCCGTAACACCACAGTACCATCCATTTGATTATATACGCATTCTACTATCTTTTACGATTTTTAACTTTAATTAATTCAGATTCGTCTAATAACTACGACGCAGTGTTTCTTTGCGGCGATTTGAATTTTCGCCTGGACAAGATTCGGGATATCGTCGTGGATACAGTCTCGAGAACGTGGGCAGTAGGCAAACCCAGTCTTCATCCGCCCACTTCTGAACCGGTGCAAAGTTCTGTTTGCGAAAATCTGCTAATGTCCGATCAGCTGAAGAAATGCCTCCTCTCAAGCAAGTTCCCTACACTCTGTAAAACTTAACTTAAAATAACAAAAATGGATTTTTTTTTTCAGATAAAACGCTTCGCAGTTTCCAAGAAGCTCCGTTCAATTTTCCACCAACTTATAAGTACACGCCGGGGACGGTTTGGTTCGATGATTCGCCCAAAGAGCGGACACCGTCCTACACCGATCGAATTTTGTGGAAAAATCGCAAAAATGTATCGGTGGAATGCGATCACTATGATTCCGCAATGCAGATACGTAGTTCGGATCATTTCCCAGTGTGGGCATCATTCCAAATCGGCCTGAGACCTGGCAGAGAAACGTTAGTTACTAACTACTTTCTGAAATACTAGTATTAATTAGTGGATTTTACAGGATACCGCTAGCTGGTGGTTTGTTCAACCGCAGCGTTTATCTCGAAGGAATGAAGCGACGGGCCCAGTTAGCAAAGCCGGGACATGGTGACAGTGAAACCGCAAGCTGCGCGCTACAGTGAAAACTATTCTAGTCGTTGCTAATTTTACCATTTGCTAAAAAACGTAAATCGTGTTGCTAACGTATGGTGCTTATCTAAAAAATCGCTTATGAGTAGTATACAAGTTTTCTTGTTGAAACGAAATTGATTCTCGCCACCTTTTCAATGGCTCCGGTTCAATTACATCGACCCGACACTCGAGACCCTGTCTCTATTGTGGAATCTTTTTCACAGAAAGTTTTGCTGGCACGTTTACCAAGTCTTACTCAATACCACCCGAAGACTGAACACTACCAAACAAGCCGGAAATAATCGCTAAAATAATAATAGTAATATTTCTTTTAAGTGCTAATAAAGTTAGTGAAGTTTTGGAATCTGTGTATTTAGATTCGCGCTACTAGCCTACAGTTTAACAAGGTATTATAAAACTTCAATTCAAAAACAGTGTTTTTATTTTTGGAGGGTATTTTCGCAAGTCCAGACTAGACTTCAAACAATTCCGCAACGCTGGACTTATTGGGTTTTTCAACTAACAGTTCGTAAATGGGGAAAGTTGAAAATTTCAGAACTAGAAAGAGCGTGAGCAAAAACGTATTGATTGAACCACATATTCTCAGTCAAAAGCCCTGAGCAGCGCAAAAAATTTCTCCAAAATTAAGGGAAGATTTGTTGAAACTCAGTTCAGTAGGCTTTCGGGAATTTAAACGGGAAAATATTTTAGACGGTGCTGACCCAGTCTTCGACTTGCAGCGTCTCCGACGCCCATTGCGGGGTGTCGGAGTGACAGGCTATTCGTCAGGATCCTGGTCCTGCCTTGTCGTATCTTTTGTACTCGGCAACACTGAGAGTAGCGAACTGACTCTTCGTGATTTCAGGGCTAAAGTTTTGCTTGATAGCGTAACTCCGGGATCTGGTAGAACGGTTCGCTAAGTAGATGACGTACGACGCAGTCACGGCTAACGCCACAGCGAAACCGATACCGACGTAAACTGGCCAGAAGGACAACTCAACACAATCAGACTCGTCACTACCGTCAGGACAGTCGTGGAACTTGTCGCACCAAGCAGACGACGACAGACAAACACCCAACGGACGACATGGCGTGAAGCAATAGAACTCTGTTGTAGATTCATCCACTGCTGTTTGAGAAGCTGCTTGAGTGCTTTTTAAACTGAAGTCTTTGTACACAACCATCCACGGAACGGATACAGACATGTCGCTGAAATCCCTTTGATGGAAGGTACTACGATCAAGTCATCTTGTAAGGACCTCTTGTTCCAGCCTGGGGAGAACAAGCGCGTACTCGAGTTCAAGTCCTTCAAAGGTGGTCTTAAGCAAATCTCCCTGTACACACTTGCGTGTCCACTGTTGACAGAATAGAACAAAAGGCGGTTGTTTGTTAGACATTCCTCTTCTGGCATGCTGGCACTCATCAATAAAGCGTTATGAGGCAGCTGAAAGAGTATGTGACCCCCTTTGGGTGCTTTGACATACCAGGGTGTCTCGTAGGAACACGTTTTGTTAGCCAGCACTTCAATCGACCCTCGATTGGCATTCTCATTAACTGCAGTGCACGATGTATCCACCTGATTCACGGAGTACTCTGCACTGAAGTAGAAATTTGTAAAATCCTGAGCCCAATTCATTTGCGATACTTGAAATTTAATGCTCATCAAAGGAGCACTACTGTTGATGAGTAAGGGTTTGTTTAATGAACTGCAAAGTTTGACTAGGGGCCGTTTGGCTGTGTACCAAAAGTACTCGTCGATCTCTGCGCAGGCTGAACATGAACAGCTCGAACCGCAGCAATCATCAACGTGGAAATTGGTTAACGAAAGGCTGATTCGTTCCTTTGGGCTTGATTCAATGTAGTAGATGCAAGTGAGATTTCTCTTTCCACCTCTGCCGAACATGAAGAGGTTCTGTGGTGAAGAAAAGCGACCTTTGCCGTCTGAGCTTTTGATGTACTGCCGACAGTCGCCTGACTCGTCTTCTTCGAGTTCGTAAGGAAATTTCTGATTGTCCGTGTTATCGATCTTATCGTCTACAGTGACGAATTCGTAGCGGAGAGAGAACTTCCAAGGTTCTATCAAGGTTCCCCTGTCTATGTCTTGTTCTATTCTGAAGATATTCGATGTGGATACGTAACTCTCTTCAGTAAGATGACACGGTCTGGTTAGCTGATGATTAGGATAACGTGCATGTATGCACAGGCGAGGATTAATAGACGAACCGCAGTTCCTCTCCACCACACTATTGCCATCAATAATGGTCATGCAACTCTGGTTCGTGTTCTCGGTATTGGTTTGTTGAGCAAGAGAGTAAGACGTCAAAGCAATCCAAACGCGTTCGTTGGGTTTGCCAACAAATTCATACACGCACGACGAATTGGCTGGCAGAGTTACTTCTGGACTGTTCACTGTACCAGAACTGGCGTAACTACTGTCAACACGTAACTTGCAGGGCGAAACTTCGCCGACTAGTTGTACGACAACATCGAGGGAGAATCCAGTGTTGAAGCCCAGAGGAGCTGGATTGTAAGGAGTGTCAAATGAACTGGTGCGGAATACGACAAGCATTTCACTTCCCAGTCCCGTTATCCGAGGAACGTTACCCGATCCACAAATTTCTGCTAACAGCGGCGACTCGACAGTTGCGCCATTGTAAATCGAAAGCGAATCTCTCTGTGAACATTTATGACCACTGACGATGTTCCTCTCACCGTCCGTGCTTGTTCGTAAAGAGAATAAGTGATCTTTCCGTTGCCCTATTGAAATCAACACAGTTGCGTTGCGCGGCTTCCAAGACTGTCGGATGTAATAGTAGCACGTTGCGTTCCTATGCCAAACAATAAAAAAATACTTCCGATTTTCTGTAAAATCAGCTGCTGGGATATTTGAAAACCTGAATATCTAGAATAATACTAAATTGTTTGGAATTTCTAGGACTATTTTTCGTTTGCAGAAAATCTACCTGGAAGTATTTCAAATTTGTAAAACAAACAGTGCGGTTCTGTGCAAAAAAATAAAAAAATACTTCCGATTTTTTGTAAAATCAACCGGTGGAATGTTCAAACACCTAAATAGACTAAAAAATACCAATTTTGTTGGACTTTCTAGAACTATTTTTAGTTTGTAGAAAACCCATATGGAACTAGTTTAAATTTGCGGAAGAAAATATTGCCCCCCGACTACTCGCATTCTGTGTAATACATTAACCTGCTGCTTACATGCAGGGCGTGCTTCAAAAAAATTACCTTGGATATAGTCCTGGGAAATTCGGTGATAGTATGATACAGGTTTTTTGGTCACAGCTGTGTAGGTTTCTGGAACACTGCGTTCCAGGAACGGCCTCTCCGTAAGTTACTAGTTTATCTGTTGTGGCAGGTTGCGGAAGGAATCGATAAGTAAGATCCAGCCGGAAACGCGACATTTCAAGGATGTCATCCATTAGTAGATCCATCTTAACCCAAGGACCGTCCGACCGAAACATCGGTTGTCCCCAGCTTTGACCGCACCACGCGCCGTTCCAATCTTCGTCTGTGTTAGCCGAATCTCGAAGTTTTAATTGGCCCCTTGGCACTTGGAATTGTTCAAACGGCCCACGGCAAACGACTCGAAACTGAGCTGTTACCCCCGATGAAAAAAAAAGTTAACAGAAAAGTTTTCGCTTTAGTCGCTTTTTTACTTAGTTTGATTCCGTGAGAAGATATAAATGATGAATAATTCAATGTTGAAATACCAGTATTTGGTTTCCATGGGTTCCACCAAGGGCTGTAAAGTTCATCCAGCATCTCCATGGCAGCGAGTAGTTACCAACCATCCTGGGTCGTATAACACTAAGCCTGTACGTGGAACCGATCCGACCGAAATACGTGCGGTTGCATACTAAGCATTCAAGTTTTACGTAATATGAATTTCTCTCTTTTTGTTTGAGACGTTTAATCAAGTGATTCCGTCTGCTTCAAGCTGAGCAATCAGTTGAAACAACAAGGATTTCTTAGAACGAATATTTGTGGAAGCATTTAGTGTTTTCTCTAGGGAGGAGGAAGGTTCTGTTGTTTGCTCTAGACTTTCTTACTTGTGCAGGATCTCGGTTCATCAATCCGTCCTTGGCAATCATCTTTGCCATCGCACCATCGATCCATGGGCAGACATAAAGCGCCGTCTTTGGACTTGCTGGGACAGAGGAATTCGGACACATCGCACGATGTTTTGTAGCTGTTGTTGTCTCCGTTGCACACCAGCCAAGTGAAAGAAACCGTAGTCAACAGAACTATTCTATGCCGATTCATTCTTGATGAATGCCCTGCACACACAACAGTTTTCTCTCTCTCAGAAACTTTAGTTCGTAATTTTATTCCGGAGACGAACTTACTCGTAAATGCAAATGCGCCCACATCCGACTGAAGTGAAGCATAAAACGGCTTGTTAAAAGAACCAAGCTAAATCAATTTGCTTGATGAAACGTGATTTCTGCGCAGAAAAATGATTTATGTAAAGCAAACTAAATCCAGTAGCTGTGAAAAATGAGAAGCTTTTTATTTACCTCAAGATTAATTCATGCTTTTGAGATCTTCCATAACCTGTCAACACAAGATACACGTTATGGTCCCTTCTCACGGTCGTATATTAACTAAAAGCCTTATTTCTAATTTATGCTATTGTTTTACTATTTAGTAAACTTTCGTTTTGCCTTGTTAACGGTAGGAGATGACTTTTTTTGCTTCGTTAGGGAATCCATAGCTTCGGGACGTCATACGAGCTTAGGCTTACCTACGTTGATTATTTCTCTTTCCCTGTGGGGCCGTCCAAAAATCTCGGAAAAATTGTATGTTGTAGAATACTTTCTGCTGATTCTAAATATATATAGTTTGCCTATCTCGAATTCAAAAATTTCGCCACAAAAATTCGTCAAAGTTCCAGAGTGTAATCTGGCAACGTCTGATAGAGCCCTACGCTAGCAGACGAGGTTTAAACTTGAATTGTTAAATGGCTAATGAGTGCAGTCACGGGAAAGCCAGCAAATTAAATTCATACATTATTTTGGCATATTATTGTTTGGGTTAATATGATCTGCGATCCTGGCTTTCTCTCCCAATGGCTATAGAGAGAAAAGAAAACAGGATCGATAAAGCTTCATGTCTCCACTGGGAGCAGCACCAAAATAACGAATTCTCTTTCCTCGTGGAGAAAAGTGCACCAGGATTTGAGAAGTGTCCAAAAACCAAAAGTTGGAGAATAAAAAAATCCTTCGCGTTTACAGCAATCCTGTAAAATCCTCATATTTAACACTAGATCCTGATCCTTCTTATAGGCACACTCATAAATACTGCGAACTTCGTGAGATAGTAATAATCTTGGCGTAAAATTCACGAAGTCCAGAAAGCCTATGACCTAACCTAACCCCTTAACCTAACCTAACCTAACTCCAAGTTCGTACTACTACTAATATACTGAGTTAGTTTCAGTACTTACGGATTGTCTGCTATGAATACCTTAGAACTGAGTGATACCAGGAGCAGGGAATGATGAGTTAGCAGCTTGAAATGTGAGGAGCGGTAGTTGAATCAGGCTGAGAAAGAGGAGCTGCTCAAGGCGACTGAGCTCCGCGAGATGTTCGGACCCAAGCTCAGCGTTTGCGTGCAGGGGCTTAGAGATCTATCGCTTGTTCCGGACGTAGGCGTGCTTCATATACCCCCACGCATCCTTTCCTCATTCAGGTGTACTAACTTTAATGATTAGTACCTCCCTAATGACAAATGCTTGTAACTGAATTCTCAATTGCTTCTTCTAATGAGAATTATTGATTTCTCAATTTCGTGTGCTTCTTTTTTACTTTAATACTTTAAACTAGATATTCACTGTTTATGAGATTTAAAATCCGAATTTTCGAAGTTTGTTTTTTTTTTGGTCAAGCGGATTTGTTAATGAGAATTACTTCAGCTTGCAATACGCAAGGTAATTGAAATTTCAATGAATATAAATAATAAACATGAAATTTTTTTCATTATTGAACTATTACTGGATTAAGTCATCTTGTTATTGTATTTTAGTATTATATAACAGTTAATTTTACTCATAGCAATAACACTGTATTCATACAAACCCAATCAATGAATAGCTGATTTTAGTTGCAGAATCTACCGCTAGATGACGCTAAAACAAAATTGTTTCTCGACGTACAAAAATTACTATAATTTGGTTTATGAAATAAAAGTTAATTATGTTTTTTGCTTTATTATTTATAAATTATTATAATATGACAAGTTTCTTTTAAAAATATCGAGATTTTAATATTTACTAATTATTATTATTAATATTAATTATTATATTAATTATAATTAGTCCTATAATCATTGTATTTGTCATTATACATTTTATTATAATAGACTACGTAACAGTATTGTTATACAAAATTTTTACGGTTAGACCAGTATTGATTGTTGACGTCAGAGGTCCGGTTGGGGTCCACTTTCAAGCCTACTTTCAAGCCTACTTTCAAGACTACTTTCAAGTGGACTTACTTCAGGTGGCCACCAAAGGCAGTGTTTCCGCTCTGGAGGGAAATTTCCCTGAAAAGGATGAAAATGGTGGTCTGAAAAAGGGAAAATCTAGAAGTAAAGCCTGGATTGTAGCACGGAGGGAAAAAAAGGGAAAAATAAGATAAGGAGGGGGGAAAAAGGGGGGAAATTGAAAGTGGAAACACTGCATCAAGGGACATAGCAAGCAAGACTATTTTGCGAACTACTGTTTGATAGTGAAGTAGTTTGCATAGTCGTAAAATGAATAGTGAATAGTTGATATGCATTCATCGATTGTGTATAAAGCCAAGGGCTTTAATGAAATAGTCGGATAACGGGTCCAAGGCTTTGACGAATAAATTGTTTCTCCATATAAAGTCTTGAGCGTTGTAAAAACGAGGAGATACAGAGATTTATTAGTCCCTTTCTAGTCCCATACATACAACTAGTATTTTATCTCCATTTTAAGATATATGGGCATTGAGGGAAAGCGCTGCACCAGATTTCTTCTAAAAGAACCCGTCAAACAAACCCTCTCCAAAAAAAAAAATAACTCGTAAAACTAGAAAATAAACTAAATATTAATTCAGTGTCATTCCGAAGCCTGAACACCGAGGACTTAACGTTTTAATTTGATTCGAGTTTTAGTGGGGCAGTATACTAACGCCATCTAGCGGTGAATTTCTAAACTACTTACTGAAAGCCATTTCGGAAACTAAACAAAAAACTAGATTTTAATTCAGAGTAGTTCCGAGTGCTGAACACTGATGGATTAACGTTTTAATTTAGTTTGAAACGGAAATTTACAGCTTTTAATAGAAACTAGACCAACGCCATCTAGCGGTGAACTTATAAACTATTTACCAAAATTTATTTGAATTTTTGGCGGGATTTGAATGCAGGTTGCTCGGTAAGTATTCAGTACTTCATTGTGCACTTCAATAAATATAATTAAGTTATTTATAAAATATGATGTAGAAATGTTAAATTGCTGTGGGGCCACGTTAGATTTAATAATCGATACAGCATGGATATGTTGTTGTCGACAATTTGCGCTTCGTTTCAGTAATAGATTGCCGTAGATGAAAACATCAACAACCGGTATCAACTAAAACATTTTTTGTCTTAAATAATGCTGCTGTATTTAGAAGATATGAGCAAAAGAAAACGTTTTGCCATAGATAAAAGACATCATCATTAGTGATGGAATCAGCGTTTAGTTGCAGTCCGTTTGGCACAGAAACAATCAAATTTACGATATTCTTTATAGTTTCTTGCTTGGCTTACAGCAGATAGTTTGCACAATAAAATGGTCAATTTTTGTAGATACATTAAAGGCAATTAAAATATCTATTACTATATTAATTTATTATGAATTAGTGATATGCATTTTGAATAAGATAATAAGCGCATGCGCAAGTAGTTTACGATAGTTTTGTCTGTGGACAGACCACCGCAGATTGTGCAGTCAGTCCTTGCCAAGCAAAGCCCACACTCCTCACGAAAAGGGTCTGTTTTATGTTGAACCTCATAAAAAGATCCCGTGAAAAGATCCTACGAGGATCGCTTCATTTCATTCGGTAACGCCACACTGATCATGGCTCTGACTCTTTCCACGGTTCCGTTCCATTGAATCTCAAATCGTCTCTTCTGCTCTACTGAAAAGGTATCTCTACAAAATTTTTATACAATTAAACTTAAGCATACATTATAGATATCAAATGTATAATTAAACCAAACCCTATTGTCAAAGGCCGATTTTTAATAAGTCTTCTCAATGGCCGATCCTCACAGTTCAGTAGCGGCTGTAAAAGTAGAAGATCCTACTATTCCACCCAGGGTCCTGTAAGAAAACTGCAGGGAACTGGCGGTTTATTTATTGATGTCGAAATCTCAGTTGCCGGTTGTAAAAGTGTCGACCAGAAAAAGTGTCGAGTTTCCCAGCAAAAATATTGTGCAAAAGTTTATCCACACAAACATACTCCGACGCTTAAGAACTAAATAAATATGATATTATTATAATAAAATGAGTAGAAATATAATATATTATGTTGTTTTAAGCATGATAGATGTGTGAATGCGTGCAAAAAAATGGTGACAGGCACCCGTATTGAGAGAGGGTAATATGTTGTGGGATTTGTTGCGTGGTTGGCATTTAGCCCATAATCTTGCATGTTGATACTTTATTACCGACGCTGGCACCTTGTCCTCCTTCAGCGCACACACCTAATTAGAAGCCCACCGTCCCCTCTGCCCCTTAACATCCCTCTGATACCCCTGGTTATACCTTTCCCCTTTCCGACCAGAACGTGGTCTATAGTTACGGCCACTCTTGACCAACCCCACTAAACCCGTGTTGTACGTTTCCCGACCGAGACGACAGTATAGTTTAGTTAAGCTGAACTGCGCCTGATTAAACCCCTGATTATATCTTTTCTGTCAGGATTTAGTCTACTCACTGACGTATCCAACCCCCGTTAAACCCCTGGCTACACCTTTTCTACTAAGACGCAATTTAGTTAACGTCACTTGCGCCTGACTATACCCTCATTATACCTTTTCTACTACGATGCAGTTTGGTTATGTGAACTGCGCTAGACCCATACCCCTGGTTATACGTCTCCGACCTCGATGCAGTTTAGCTATCAGGAACTGCGCCTGATTTAACCCCTGGTTATACGCTTTCTGTTAGGATGCACTTTACTTATACCGAGATTCCCAACCCCCTAAGACCCCTCGTTACTATTTTTCTACTAGGACGCAGTTTAGTTAACGTCACTTGCGCCTGATTAAACCCCTGGTTATAACTTTTAAGCAGCATAGAATAGGAAAAAAGAGTAACATGTAGGTTCACTCCTGATTCTGCTTTCTCTGACGGTGATGAAGAATCAGTTATCGTGCAATCCATCCGTCTTCTACCCCTGGTCATACGCTTTTAATGACGGCAACATTCCATGACTGTTGGTGTGTGATGATTTTGCCCCTGATTAGCTTTTCTGAAGACAGCAGTTATATTGGTCGGGCTTAACTCTCACTCTACCCCTGATTACACCTTATGAACGACTGTAAAGTTTTATTACGAGGTTATAACTGGGTTTTACCCCCTGAAGCTACTTTTCTTGCCGAAGACAGTTACCCTATCCTTGGCGTACATATCCACTATGCCCCTGATTTTAAGTTTGGACGGTGACAGACTTCAAATTACCGTGAACCAGACAATTTTACCCCTAGTCACACGTTACTGATGGATGATCGTATGATACTCGTTCCCTACGTTCGACCCTGCCCCTGATTGTACGTGCTGGACGATGATAGAGCTATACCACGTCCCTTAAACCCGATGATGCCCCTGACTGTACTTGTTTAACCAGGGTAAAATTTTGCTAGCCTATGTTATGCCCACTATACCCCTGATTATACTTTTCCGACACTTCGTACAATTTTACCCTTGATTATGAGTTACTGATGATGACTTAGTCCCAAGTAGCACATTACACTCAGACCAAACCCCTGATCGTACGTGCTGGACGATGATAGAGCTGTGCACCGTGCCCTGCGCTCGACTACTCCCCTGACCGTACTTCACTAGCTGTGATATAAAACTTTGCTAGTCTTCTCTGTATGACTTGCCCCTGATTATACTTTTGTAACAATGATAGACTTCAAATTAGTGTTTCATCATAGAGTTTTACCCCTAGTTATACTCTTCTTGATGATATGATCGAATAATACTCACCTCCTACGCCCCGACCCTGCCCCCTGATTGTACGTGCCGGACGATGATAGAACTGTGCACCGTGCGCCGCGCTCGACTGTACCTCCTGGTCGTGTACGTTCTGATGATGATTGAGTTACGTATCGCGCGCGACAGATATAACCTTAGGAAATGATAGGCCTATTCCGTGTGGTTCACACAGCGAGAAAAGAATCGTCTGCTGTTAAGTCTATTCTTTAGTTTTCCCGCCAACAAACGTGTCTCACTTAAAGCTTGTTCACTACTTCTCCATAGTTTTAATCTAGTTGAGAAGTTCCTAGAAAAGCCTGGTCTTGCTAGGCCTATCCTTGTCATAGTAGCCGATCAGCAACTACCAATAAACTTGACACACTAGGCCTATTGTGTTAGTTCTGAGTTATACACAGTTCTTAACTAGGTTTAGTATGCCTTTCTTGTTAATAGTTATCAGCAAACTAGCTTACTTTACTATTCTAGTTTTAATCTAGTAGAGAAGTTTCTAGAAAAGCTTGGTCTTGCTAGGCCTATTCTTGTATTAGCTGTTCAGCAACTACCAAACTTGATACACTAGGCCTATTGTGTAGTTCTGACTTATTCAAGTTCTTAACTCGGTTTAGCAGGCCTATCTTGTTAGCAGTTTATCAGCAAAAAGCTTACTTTACTATTCTAGTTTTAATCTAGTTGAGAAGTTCTTATAAAAGCTTGGTCTTGCTAGGCCTATTCTTGTTATAGTAGCTGATCAAGCAGCTACCAAACTTGATGCACTAGGCCTGTTGTGGTAGTTCTGACTTATTCACAGTTCTTAACTCGGTTTAGTAGACCTATCTTGTTGGTAGTTACATGAGCAAACTAGCTTACTTTACTATTCTAGTTTTAATCTAGTAAGAGAAGTTCCTAGAAAGCTTGGTTTTGATAGGCCTATTCTTGTTATAATAGCTTGTCAGCAACTACCAAACTTGATACACTAGGCCTATTGTGGTAGTTCTGAGTTATACACAGTTCTTAACTCGGTTTAGTACGCCTATTCTTTACTAGTAGTTTATAAATAACAGTACAACTAGCTACTAAACTTGGTTTACTAGGCCTATCCTGAAGTAGTTTCTAACACAATAGTATGACTAACTACTAGTACTTATAGCGACTAAACTAGTTTGGCTAGGCCTACTCTCTAGCTGGTTAACAAGCAACACAACACGACTATAACTACCAAACTCGGTTCACTAGGCCTACTCCGAAGTAGTTTCTAACACAACAGTATGACTAAAAACTACTACTACTAACTGTACTAAACTAGTTTCGCTAGGCCTATTCTCTAGCTTGGCACGAAAAGCCATAAGCATCTTTCATGTCCACGCATAAAGCAGTCAACGAAACGTCACTTTTCTTTTAACAATTTGTAGTAAATCATGTGAGTTTCTTTTTCTGTCTCTCTCTGTGTGTGTGTGGTCTACAAGGTTTGCCTAATGATCAATGCTTCCACTTTGCAGGGAAATTCCCTGAAAAAGGGAAAATTGGGTCCTCTCCAAGGGAAAAAGGGAAACTGAAAGTGGAAGCACAGCTAATGATCAACTTTTTTGAAGTCCCATTTTTCTGTGTCTTTGTCCAACTTCTACAGACGAAACAGAGAAATTTTTCTTTAAAACTTTTCTATTGTTGCGGTTGAATTGTAGAGTGTATTGGAAATCTGTCAAAGGAGATTCAGGTCGTCCATACAAGTCAAATGCAATTGACATGAAAGCTTTTTGTGTGGACACTTTGTGTATCTCTATATAAACCCAAACGGCCTTTGTTAGAGACAAGTCTGCAGTTGGCGTATATCTGTCGTATCTGTGGACAGAAGGGAGGTCTGTAGTGGAGAAGTGTAGGCTGTCCCAGGATTCCACACATTGAAGAAACTGAATAAAAAGCTATAGTTTGACTAATCTGTCATATATGTGGACAGATGGGAGGTCTGTGCTAGGGTAACGTAGACTGTCCAAGGATTCGACAGATTGATGAACTTGAATAGAAGTCTGCAAGGTAGGTATAGTTTGTCGTATCTGCTGAATGTGTGGACAGATGGAAGGTCTGTGCTAGAGAAGTGTAGGCTGTCCAAGGATTCGACAAATTGATGACACCTGAACAAAAAGCTATAGTTTGATGAATCTGCCGTATGTGTGGACAGATGGGAAATACGCACTAGAATAATGTAGACTGTCCAAGGATTCGACGGATTAATGAAACATGAAAAAAATCCACAAGATAGCAATAGTTTGACTTATCTGTCGTATGTGAGGACAGTCTATGGCGCGTATACGAACGAACTGCATTCTGTCCACCTACTCGACAAATTAGTGTTATAATACTAATACACACAATACAAATACAATATAATAACGTAATAACTGAGTTATTTTCCTTGTTTCTTATGATAGTTAAAGATCGAAATAGTTACATACAGTAGTTCAGTAGTAAATTGCAGATCGCCGTCTTAAGGCAACTGACTTTGGGGGAAGATAACTGAGTTAACTGAGTTAACTGAGTTAGCTGAATTAATGCACTGAATCGATCTGCTAATGCGATTCCAACGCCCTGTAATCATTAGATATATCAAAGTGTGAACCGGATAAGGTTCACGGTTCAAACCGAACCCCCAGTTTAGGTTCAGCACGGTTCAGTTCGATCCTCCGGTTCAAAAAATGGCTCAAAAGACGGTTCAGATCTACTTATAACAGTGTTTCCACTTTTGCAGGGAAATTCCCTGAAAAAGGGGGAAAATAGAGTCTGAAAAAGGGAAAGCTAAGAGAGGAGGGAAAAGGGAAAATCTAGAAGTACAGACTGTATTCTAACACGGAGGGGGAAAAGGGAAAAAATAAGGGGAGGGGAAAAAAGGGGAAACTGACTTATAAATTCATTTAAAAACGTTACAGCCATTTAATCAAAGTTAATTATATGTTTATAGTATTTTGAATATTAATATATTATAATTAAATGAATATTCATAGAATTCATAATTTTCTATGGAAAGTTGTGAAATTTTCTCGCGTGCAGAACGCTGGATCCGAAATAATTTCCTGCTTCAAATGGTCGGCTGTAAAGCTGAGACCCTAGAAGAGCTGAGGAAATTGCACTTCCTTCCCCTGATAACACCTGATAACACCTGATAACAGGTGATAACAGGTGATAACAAGTGTCGGAGACCCTTGCATTGAAGGCAACGCCCTTAGTTTTCGGTTACGAGTTTTATATGATGAGACACACGCAGCAAGGATCGATATCAGGAAAATTTCAGGATCCTTTTTTTCTGGGTTGACAACTAGGATCGATTCAAACTATCAACTATGATAGTTTGAAATAACTCCTTAAGTATGAAATAGTTTTTTTTGTATTTTATATAGATCCTGCGGGATCGTGTCCCAGTAGAAGAAAGATGCGCTAGTCAAACGTCAGAATGACCCTCTGAATGCTGCATGACTACCATGGTTTCAGCTAGATGATAGTGTGAAATTGGCCCACTTTCATACGGTTCGTCCGCTTTGAGTTTTGAAAGAACTAGTATTCAACCCCTAATTCAGAGGGTTCAGTTTTAGCGACGAAAGTGAGTTCAGCTACTATTCAGCTAGTGATTCAGAGGGGAGCTAGTGTTCAGCTCCCTAGTCATTCGGTACTCAACCGTATGACTTTTCTATCGGGGCCATCTTTCCCCGATAAGAAAATGATGCGCTAGTCAAAGGTCAGAACAACCGTGTGAATAGTGCATGATTACCATGGATTCAGCTAGATGACAGTGTGAAACTGGCCCACTTTCATACGGTTCGTCCGCTTTGAGTTTTGAAAGAACTAGTATTCAACTCCTAATTCAGAGGGTTCAGTTTTACCAACGTATTCAGCTAGTGATTCAGAGGGAAGCTAGTGTTCAGTTATCTAGTCATTCAGTACTCAACCGTATGACTTTTCTATGGGGTGTGGGTAGCCGCTAATGTTATAGTTACGTGTTTTTAGAGTAATTAAAAAGATATTAAGTTAATTAGAAATGTGTTTGGGTAAATTGTAATGGTTTTATTGCACAGTCCCAACGGAGGTTCTAGGAAACCCTTAGCGTGGTCAATACTACTACCATCTGCCTTAGTTTGTTGATAAAATATATTAAAATATAATAAATTAATTATAAGATTATAAAAAAATAATTGAATAAAATAATAACTATAATAATATAATTGAATAGTAATAGAATAATATAATAATACAGTAATAATCAATATATGATACAAGAAGATAGTAATAATAATAATACAATAAAATAATCAAAATAATGTAATAAATTGATAATAAAATTATAAAAATAATAATAGAATAATAGAATAATAAAGTAATAATAAAATATAATTAAATAATAAAATATTTATAATAAAATAATTATTTGCAGCTAATATTAGTTTCTTTTAGGACATATATATATACATTGTTTGATGTGTTAGAAGTTAGAATTTGACTTGATGACCCTGCGATGATCCTATGACGTTCTTATGATGACTATGATGCTTTTAGGACGTTCCTATGACGTTTCTTATGATGTTCACAAGACGCTTTCCCTCTGAAATCCTTCTCAAAACTCTTGTGATGGTCCTATGACGTTCCTATGACGTTTCTTATGACGCCCACAAGAGACCTTCTCTCAGAGAACCTTCCCAAAAGTCCTATGATGATCCTATGACGTTCCTACAATGCTTCTATGTCGCTCCTATGACGTGTATGATTCCGGGAAAGATCCCTATGACTTTCTATGACGCTTCCATGATGTTTCCAAGACGTTTTCCCTAACAGAAACCTTCCCAAAACTCGTATGATGATCCTATGATGTTCTTATGACGCTTCCATGATGTTTCCAAGACGTTTTCCCTAACATAAACCTTCCCAAATGTCCCATGATGATCCTATGATGTTCCTATGACGCTTCCATGATGTTTGCAAGACGTTTTCCCTAACATAAACCTTCCCAAGAGTCCTATGATGATCCTATGATGTTCCCAGGACGCTTCCATGATGTTTCCAAGACATTTCCCTAACATAAACCTTCCCAAATGTCCTATGATGATCCTATGATGTTCCTATGACGCTTCCATGATGTTTCCAAGACGTTTTCCCTAACAGAAACCTTCCCAAAACTCGTATGATGATCCTGTGATGTTCCTATGACGCTTCCATGACGTTTGCAAGACGTTTTCCCTGACAGAAACCTTCCCAAAAGTCCCATGATGATCCTATGACGTTCCTATCACGGCACTATAAGAGACCCTAGAAGAGATCCTTGTTGCTCGGGGTGTTTTACAGACAATAGTGTGGATCGGATCCTTGTCTTGTTCGATATATCGACTCAAGTGGCTTTTGTACTTTCCAGCCGAGGAAAACGATCCTTGTTCTCAATGGAAAAAGGATCAACTTCACCCAGAGGACTCGTTAATCAAGCCAGGAAAAAATCCTGCCACACTCTCGGCTATGGGAAAACCTCCCCTTACACAAAATCGGGATCAAAACTTTAAAGATCCTATTATTAAAAAACTTACAGGAATATATTATATTATAATTATTATAGTAAATATCACAGATAATAAAGCAGTTAAACTAAATGTAGTAGCAGTAGTAGGAATAGTAGTAGTATTAGGAATAGTAGTAGTAGTAGCAGTAGTAGTAGTAGTAGTAGTAGTAATAGTAGCAGTGCGAATAGAAGTACGAGGAGGAGGAGGAGAAGTAGTAGCAGTAGCAGTAGTAGTAGGAGGAATAGTAGTAGTAGGAGAAGGAGGAGTAGTAGTAATAGGAGTAGCAGTAGTAGTAGTAGCAGTAGTAGCAGTAGTAGTAGTAGCAGTAGTAGTAGTAGGAATAGTAGTAGTAGCAGTAGTAGTAAGAGTAGTAGGAATAGTAGTAGTAGTAGTAGTAGTAGTAGTAGGAATAGTAGTAGTAGTAGTAGTAGTAGTAGCAGGGTATATTTTTATGATTAAGTTTAATGATGGAGTGGGAACGAAACTTAGTTAGGGAAGCTAATGCTTTGGCTACGCTCCATAAGAGTGCTCGGATATGCTTTACACCCCAATATAGGACGTTGACACTTTCTTTTAATCTTATCATACATGAAAAATATAAATTTTATCATTCCTTTATGTGGTAGCACACCCTATAGGATGATAACAAAATGATAACAGACTGATAAACAATGGAATGGAAGAGAGATCCATTTGTAGGATTGCCTTTGAATGGTTTGCCGCTTGCTGGACTGATGGATGTGTACAAATAAGTGTGACTTGTTTTCCCAAAGTCGAAACCATTACGAAAAATTGTTTAGAAAACAACTAAAACAAACGGTTGACACAACAAACACCATTTCACTGTTAAAGGAGAAGTGTCTAGAAACTAGACACTGTGTCTCGCGTAACGTCTGGAGTGTCTAGTTTCTGATACGCCAATATATATTCCTAACGTGCGCCTCTCTATAGCGGACATTTGTATCAAATCAACGACTAGGAATTTTGAAACTTTCTTTATTGCAAAGTGTTTGTCGAATTTTTTGTGATTTTTGAGTGAATTTTAAATTCAGTTATTTTGACAAATGTATGTCCGTAGTAGAGGGGCTAGTCTTCAGTATCCTTTTTGGGATAGGTCGTATTCCTAAGCGCTCCTCTCTATAGCGGACACCGGTATTAAATCAACTATTAGGAATTTTAAAATTTTCTTTGCGGTAAAATGTTTATCGAATTTTTAAAAAATTTTTAGAGATATTTTCAATTGAGATTTTTGGATAAATGTATTTTATACGCCCCTCCATAGTAGAGAGGGACTTGTCCTCAGTAGCTTTCTTGGAATAGGATCTATTGACAATTGATGTTGGGCGCTTATTGCGAGATTATTTTGAGCTTAGGAAAGCAGGAATACAATTTTATGAAGACGTGTAGAACTCTTATGAATGAACCGCATTCCAGAGTCAAGTGATGAATGTCCTAATAGACGATCCTATCGGTTCCAGACGGTTGATTTCCAGGATTCTTGAGATTTCTATGCCATCTTAATCGGTTCATTTGTTTCGATCCGTCAGGATTTTTTCTATGACGCAGATGGGACCTATTAAAGTGGCTATAAATACCAAAAAAATCCTGGTTATGTTCCCCAGGATTCGCCACAGGAATTCATTGGTTATTCCTTAAGTTTCCGGCTATGATTACCAGTTCCAGACTGTTCCAGTATCCGATCGATTCTCTGCTTCGTTGGCTATGGAAATCCTTTTCTTGTGGATCCACCAACCGAATAAAAACAGGACTCCACTGTGTTTTTATAGTAATTGGCTGACGAACTATAGGATCGATTAGTTTTTTACGATTTTTAACTAGTTCCCGTTGTCTTAAAAAATTTCCAAAAATATATTCAGAAACTAGAAACTTTTCTGCATCTTTTGATGATAAAATTGATGATAACAAGTGATAACATATGATAATAATGGGCGTATCAAAGAAACGCCTTTAAACAATAAACTAGGATCGGTTAGTTTTTTACAATTTTTGATTAGTTCCCGTTGTCTTAAAAAATTTCCAAAAATATATTCAGAAACTAGAAACTTTTCTTCATCTTTTGATGATAAAGTTTATGATAACAAGTGATAACATATTATAAGAATGGGCATATGAAAGAAACGCCTTTAAACAATAAACTAGGATGGATCAGTTTTTTTACAATTTTTAATAGTTCGCGTTGTCTTAGAAAATTTCCAAACATATATTCTGAAACTAGAAACTTTTCTGAATCTTTTGATTATAAATTTGATGATAACAAGTGATAACGTGTGATAACAGTGGCCTTGAGAAGGAAACGCTTTTAAACAACAAACTATAGGATGGATCAGTTTTTTACAATTTTTAATTAGTTCCGTTGTTGCTAAAATTTCCAAAAATACGTTCTGAAACTAGAAATATTTCTGCATATTTTGTTTATAATTTTATTGATAACAATTGATAACATGTGATAATAGCGGCCGTTGAAAAGAAACGCCTTCAGACAACAATCTATAGGATCGATTAGATTTTTACAGTTTTTAAATAGTTTCCGATGTTTTAAAAAATTTACAGAAATTTAATCTGAAACTAGAAATTTTTCTCCATCCATTGGTTTTACTTGTGTTGATAAAAAGTGATAACAGCGGCCGTTAGAAAGAAACGCCTTCAAACAACAAGCTATAGGATCGATTAGATTTTTACAGTTTTTAATTAGTTCCCGATGTTTTAAAAAGTTTGCAAAAATATATTCTGAAACTAGAAACATTTCTACATCCGTTGGTTATTCTTGTGTTGATAACAAGTGATAACATGTGATAACAACGGCCGCAAGAAAAGAAACGCCTTCAAACAACAAACTATAGGATCGGTTAGTTTTCTACGATTTTTAATTAGTTCCCACAGTCTTAAAAAGTTTCCAAAAATGTATTCTGAAACTAGAAACTTTTCTGCATCCATTGGTTATACTTGTGTTGATAACAAGTGATAACATGTGATAACAACGGCCCCAAGAAAAGAAACGCCTTCAAACAACAAACTATAGGATCGGTTAGTTTTCTACGATTTTTAATTAGTTCCCACAGTCTTAAAAAGTTTCCAAAAATGTATTCTGAAACTAGAAACTTTTCTGCATCCATTGGTTATACTTGTGTTGATAACAAGTGATAACATGTGATAACAACGGCCCCAAGAAAAGAATCTTTATTCCAAGTGGGAGATCGACTTGAGATTATTTACATGGACTTTTTCTGAATTCGTTTGCCGAACAAGTTTTGTTATAAGACATCTTCCACGTGAAATGGAAACGACAGTGTCAGGTATGCCTGTCACGTTTCTTTTATATAAGAGTTTGTCATTGTCATCCGCACAAACCCTTTCCTCCATTTGAAGGCTTCGTGCGACTGAATGTAGTCGCAAAAAGAAAAAAAAATTCTTATCTCCGCAGGTAACAGAGTGAAGGTCTATTAATATTTTTGTAATTTTAGGAAAATTTCGTATTTATTCGTATTTAACAACGACTGCTGATCCTGCGGGATCTGTATACGGGATCAGAGTTATTCCAGGAAACGTTTCAAGGATCGCCCCAAAGATAATCCTGTCAGCTGCTGTACTTGCTGATTCGATTTACTTTGTGCATTTCCATGGAAGCGAGTGATCCTGAAGGATTCTCTAGCGCTCTGTCTGTGGCTTTAAGTAACAAAAGTCCTGAATGGTGTCTTTTGTGTGAATGATTCAGGTTTCGGGGAACGCCCATTTCCCTTGTAAAAGTTTGCTTCGATTTAATATTCAATTCACTGAACGCCCGTCAGCTTGTATCAATTCGATCCTGTGGGAACAATAGGATTTTCTGAAACTTGTACGGTAGAGGATTCATCCTGATTGATTTCCCTCTCTCACCGGTTAGCGGGGAAAACGGGAAAATCAAAACTCTCACTTGGCTGGTCAGGGTTTGGGTAATTGCAGTCGACACTTTGTTAATACGTGGTTGACAAAGCAATTCATTCACCGCTGTGGATCTGTCGTAAATCCCCAGGATGTGCTATAGTAGACAGAGTGGAGAGAAGACATTATGAAGCCTTAAGACGTCATAACGCGTGGCAGCCATCTTGAGACATTGTCTCGCTACGGCCTTATACATTAATTTATTCTATAATAATAACAGAGATTACAAATCTAACTCATAGAAGATAGTGCGTAACTATTAACTAAACTCATACTTTCGAAAAAATGAAAGAAAAAAGTTGCTGATGACTGGACTCGAACCCAAGACCTTTCGATTCGTAGCTCGGTTCGTTATCCACTACTCCACCGTGGAAAATTTTCTCCGAAGGAAAATGTGTTATAAATATTATTTGGTTAATATATTCATTTCCCGTTATTTTATTGTATCCCGGGTCTTTTGTCTCCTAGGCCTATAGGCCTACGTCAATCAATCCGGGATCTCTCTGCGGAATACCCCGGCAAAGTGATGGAGAGTGGTGGTCACACTGGGAGTGGTTGTCTTTTGTTTGTGGCAGAAACATATTCTCGTAAAGCAGTTGATATTACGCCACAAGATACAGTGTCAGTGTATACTTGAATATATTGTTGATAGAAATAACGGAATAGTGTAATAATTCTAAGAAACAGCACTTAAGAGACGCCATGAAAGGCACTTACACGGAAAGTTTCCTATGACCCGATCCTGTGTAATGAGAAAATCGATACAAAGGAACAATTGACCTTTAAGTTACACTTACAAGCAGGAAAAAAAAAGCTACAACTTAAGATGAATACATTTACTCTAACAAAAATTCACAAATTTTCCCTGGGAAGCAACAAGAATTAGTTTCCCTATAAACGGGTTTCATCTCTGCTATGCTTTTGAAATGTTTTGTGCAGGGAAAATGAAATTTTTTCACGGGGGAGAGAAAAAATTCCCGTGAAAGTTGTCGAATAGAGAGGCAAGTGAAATTGTATTTGAGACGCCATAGAAGAGCCTCAAAGGGATTACATACGCTGAATACAAGTTCAATAAAGCTTCTATGAGCAGAAATTTCATACGCTCAACGAACAGTCCCCAAGGAAAACTATTTCATTAATTTTAGTAATTTTTGTGAGGAATTATTAATATTAATTCATCTAGGGGGACATAAATTACTTCCGGAAATGCTGTGTGACACTTCCGGAAGACCCTCTCCCTTCCGGTTGCGGAATTGGATGAAAAATTTCTGTTCCGGTTCTAAGTTTGATAGTTTTACTAATAATGTGGGTTAAGTTAAAGTGTTCATCACTGTTGACCACTTTCCCCTTTTTCCCCTCTTCTCTCATTTTCCCTTTTTCCCCTTTTCCCCCTTTCCCCCTTCGTATAGAATACAATGCTATACTTCTAGATTTTCCCTCTTCCCTTCTTTTCCCTTTTTCCCCTTCGTATAGAATACAATGCCGTACTTCCAGATTTCCCTTTTCCCCTTTTTCCCCTCTGTGCTAAAATAAAATGCTGCACATTCAGATTTTCCCTTTTCCCTTATTTTCCTTTTTTCCCCTCCGTACTAGAATACAATGTTGTACTTTTAGATTTTCTCTTTTCCCTCTTCCCTTATTTTCCCCATTTTCCCTCCGTACTAGAATACAATGTTGTACTTTCAGATTTTCTCTTTTCCCTCTTCCCTTATTTTCCCCATTTTCCCCTCCGTACTAGAATACAATGTTGTACTTTCAATTTTCTCTTTTCCCTCATCCCTTATTTTCCCCATTTTCCCCTCCGTGCTAGAATACAATGTTGTACTTTTAGATTTTCTCTTTTTCCCTTATTTTCTCCTTTTTCCCCTCCGTGCTAAAATAGAGTGCTGCGCTTTCAGATTTTCCCTTTTCCCTTATTTTCTCCTCTTTCCCCTCCGTGCTAGAATACAATGCTGTGCTTTCAAATTTCCTCTTTTCACACCCCACTTCCCCTTCTCCGGGGAATTTTTTCCCTGCAAAGTGGAAACACTGGTGTTGACTTATCTTCTTTTTACGCTACGAAAGGTCGTAGTATGATTTATCGCGGCTATCATTAGAAAAGACTGAAGATTAATCGATATGAACGTTAATCGATTATCGATACCATCGAAAGCCGTATCAACTTTATGAAAGTCTATTTATTTTCATGAGTCTTAGCTTCATGATTTTTAGAAAATTCACAGATTTATATTATTGATTGATGTTATATTATTGTAGGTGTATTGAAAGTAGTCATATAGGAGTAGTAGTTGAAGTAGAAGTAGTAGTAGTAGTGATAGTAGTGGTAGTAACAGTGTAATAGTAGGACTAGTAGTAGGAGTGGTAGTAATAATAGCTGTAGTAGTGGTAGTAATGGTAGTAGCAGTAATAGTAGTGGTAGTAACCGTGTAACAGTAGGACTAATAATAGGAGTAGTAGTAGTAATAGCAGCAGGAGCAGTAGTAGTAGTAGCAGTAGTAGTAGTAGTAGTAGTAGTAGCATTAGTAGTAGGACTAGTATTAGCACTAATAGCAGCAGTAGTAGTGGTGGTAGTAGTAATAATAATAGCAGTAATAGTAGTAGAGATAACAGTAGGACTAGTATTAGAACTAATAGCAGTAGTAGCACTAGTAATAGTAGTAGTACCAGTAGTAGTAGTAGTAATAGTAGGACTGGTATCAGCACTAATAGCAGCAGCAGTAGTATTAGTAGCAGCAGTAG
This sequence comes from Eulimnadia texana, assembly GCA_002872375.1. Lineage (NCBI taxonomy): Eukaryota > Metazoa > Arthropoda > Branchiopoda > Diplostraca > Limnadiidae > Eulimnadia > Eulimnadia texana. The sequence goes on along the minus strand of NKDA01000001.1, from coordinate 33,564,689 downwards.
TAGTAGTAGTAGTAGTGGTAGTATTGTTATTCTTATTATTCTCATTCTTCAGATTCTCCATCTTATTACTATTATTATATTTATTATTATTATTATTATTACTATTATTATTATTATCATTATTATTATATTTATTATATTTATTGATAGGATGGAAGAAGATCCTGCAGGATTTTTCGTGATGGACGATACACTGCTGCACAACAACTCTGCAATCAAGGAGGATTTCGCTCCGCAGGATTTTGGAAACTTCATGGATATACTTCATATAGTTGTACAGGTAACAACAACAACAACAACAACAATAACAGTAATGAGATATCATGATTAATAGATTGTCACTAACTTTTGTCATGTGTTGTAGGGCTACTTTTAGCCTCAACAACAACACTGCTACTACCATTACTACTACTACTACTACTACTGATGAATGTAATAATGATAATCATAATGCCGTGTTCCACATATTTTGTTGTATCAACTGTTGTTGTGTATCTGGTTGTCAGGTGTTGTATGGCAGCATTCTGTCAGCCTCCAACAACAGCAATAACAACACTACTACAACTGCTACTTCTAATAATAATATAATAATTATAATACCATGGTCCATAGAAGTTGTTCACATGAATTGTTGTAGTGTGTTGTTGTCAGGTATTGGATCGTAGCATTCAGCTTTCGAACAACAACAACAATAATAGTAACAACAATGATATCATTACTAGTACTGATATCACGATCCATATATGATGTTGTGACTAAGTGTTGTCGTATGTTGTTGTCAGCTGTTGTAAGGCAGCATTTTATCAGCTTCAAACAACAACAATGAGAACAATACTACTACTATTACTAACAATCATGACCCATAAATGTTGCTGTTACTAAACTGTTGCCGTATGTGTTGTTGTCGATTGTTGTATAGCAACAATTAGCCTCAATAACAACACTACTATTAATAATAGTGATAATAATAATAAACATGATCTACTTATCTTGTTGTTACTAGACTGTTGTTGTATCTGTTGTTGTCAACTGTTGTATAGCAACTATTAGCTTCAACAAGAACACTACTGCTAAAAATACTAGTAAATAACAACAACCATGGTCCATGGATGTTCCTAATAAACTGTTGTTGTATATGTTGTTGTCAACTGTTGTATAGCAACAATTAGCCTCAACAACAACACTACTAGAAATACTACTACTACTAATAATAATAATAATAATAATAATCATCATCATGAACCATATAGTTGTTCTAACTAACTGTTGTCGTATGTGTTGTTGTCAGGTGTTGTATGGGAGCGTGTGCATCGTGGGTCTGCTGGGCAACACGTTGGTGATTTACGTGGTACTGCGTTATACCAAGATGCAGACGGTGACCAACTTGTACATTCTCAACTTGGCCATAGCAGACGAATGTTTCCTCATCGGCATTCCCTTTCTGATGACCACCATGGCCCTCAGATCCTGGCCCTTCGGTAACGTCATGTGCAAGGTATACTACAACACTACAACACTACAACACTGCTACTCTTTGTAAGAAGTAAGAAGAAGTAACGAAGTAAGAAGTAATTAACACTGTTAGACTAGTTATTAGTTGTTAGTAGTAGCAGTAGTAGTTAGTAGTAGAAGTTCAGATCTAGTAGCAGTAGTAAAGTAACGTCATGTTCAAGGCACTACAACACTACAACCTACTACTACTACTATTAAGTAGTTGGTAGTAATGCTACCAATTAGTTATTAGTAAAGCATTAGTAACCCTTCGGTAACGTCATATGCAAAGTATACACAAAAACTGCAACGCTACTACTACCATTAAGTAGTAGCGCTACGTACTACTACTATATTAGTTATTACTAGCTGTGATATAGCTTAAGAAGTGGTAATAGTAGCAAGGTAACGTCATGTGCAAGGTACTACAACACTGCATCTGCTACTACTATTAAGTAGTAGCGCTACGTAATACCGCTAGATTAGTTATTAACATCTGTGATATAGCTTAAGAAGTGGTAGTGCTAGCAAAGTAAGGTCATGTCCAAGGCACTACAACACTACAACCAGTTACTACTATTAGGCTAAGTACTACTACTACTACTTAATACCGCTAGGTTACTTATCAGTATTATCAATAGTAGCAGTAATAGTAGCAATGCTAGTAGTAGTAGTAGTAGTAGTAGTAGTATCAAGTAGTACTTACAGATCCTCCACTTCCTCCTCCTCCTCCTCCTCCTCCTACTACTACTACTGCTGCTACTACTACTACTACTACTACTACTAATACTACTACTACTACTACTACTAATACTACTACTACTACTACTACTACTACTACTACTACTACTAGCACTGCTGCTACTACTATTAACTTGTGCAATTGGTACTTACTAGTACTAGTTTTACATTTACTACTACTACCGCTGCTATAACCTTTTTTACTATTCTGTTTGTAGTAACTATTATACTGCTACCATTATCGCTACTGTTATTACTGCTGTTACCACTTTTAACGTCACTGCGAAACTATTGCTACTTTTGCAACTACTAGTATTTATACCACTGTTATTCCTGGTACTTAACTTTCGTTAGCACTGTCACTACTACTGCCACTACTATTGCTACTACTACTACTACTTTTATTGCAACTACTACTACTATTGCTATTTCTATTACTAGTATTATTCCTACCACTACCACAGCAACTACTACCACCACCACTATTACTATTACTACTGTTACTGCTGCTGCTACCATTACTACTACAATTACTATTATTTACTACGATTCCTGTTATAACTTCGCTAACTATTATTACAACTTCTAGCGCTACTATTACTACTACTATTACTACTACTACCACTATTACTACTGTAATTGCAACCACCACTGCTACTGCTACCACTAATACTAGCACTACTACTAACACTATTACGACTACTACTATTATTTTTTCTACTACTACTACCACTACTACTATTACTAACTACTATTCCTGCCTTAACTTCGCTAACTACTATTACTACTTCTAGCACTACTACTACTATTCCTCTTCTACTATTATTGTTATTACTACTACTACCACCGTACCATTATTTTCAGATACCTGTTACTACTCCTGTTACTCCTTTTACTACCACTACTACTTTTTATAGAACTAAGTTACGAAGCACTTTATAGCTTCGCAGAGGATTCGTGCTAACTTAAGCAAACAGACTGCATTCGCCATTGATTGCTCTTTAGTAGCAATTCGCATTCAAAGTAGTCGAGTAGCACAACTGGTGTAGCCCCTTAACAACCTGATGTGATGACTTCCGAATTGTTTTACAACCCGTAAGGGTTGAGCCCTAACTTTCTAGTTCAGTAAAAACGGGTTATCTAGCATTACTGTAGTAGAAGTAGCTGTAATAGTAGTAGTAATAGTAGTAGTAGTAGTAGTAGTAGTACCGTAGTAGTGAGAATAATAGCAATACTAGTAGCAGTAGTAGTAGTAGTAATAGTAGTAGTAGCAATAGCAGGAGTAGTAGTACTAGCAAAATAAGTAGTAGTAGTAGTGATAGTATTATTAGTAATAGTAGTAGCAGTAGTAGTGGTAATAATAGTAGTAGTAGCAATAGCAAGAGTAGTAGTATCAATAGTATCCTACCAGTAACAGTAGTCGTACAACGGTAGAAGTATAGTAATAGCATTAATAGTAGTAGTAGCACTAAAAGCAGCAGTAGCACTACAAGTAATAGCGGTAGCAGTAGTAGCAGTATTAGCACTAGCACTAGTAGTAGCAACAACGGCACTAGTGATAAAATTAGTAGTGCTATTAGTACTAGCACTAGTACTACTACTATTAAACTAACACATAAAATAACTGAAAAATCGACTACAGACCAGTCGATTCTTCACATCTGTGTTGTTACTAACTATTTGAACAACACAACAACACCACTACAACACTGAATTCTCTACAACTGTTTATTCTCCTCTACAACATATTTCATAAAGTTTGTTCAGCTGCACTTCAAACACACGACCGTCTGAAAGCCACAAAACTATTTTTAATTAAAATAATTATAATAAAATCTAAAAGAACTAATTATTTAAATAAATCAGTTAAATAACAGATAATGAAGTTAGTAAAATACTATACTTAATTATAATAATAATTATGATAATAATATTAATAGTAGTAGTAGTAGTAGCAGTAGCAGTAGTAATAGTAGTAGCAGTAGTAGTAGTAGTTGTAGTAGTAGTAGTAGCAGTAGTAGCAGTAGTAGTAGTAATAATAATAGTAATAATATAAGTAGTTGCTAAATGTTAGTTAAACTTAAACTATTTTACTAGATTTTTTTTATTTTTGTAGGTGTACATGACTACAACGTCAGTGAACCAGTTTACTAGTTCTCTGTTGCTAACGGTGATGAGTGCTGACCGCTACATAGCAGTTTGTCATCCCATCAGCTCGACTAAAATCAGGACCCCTCTGATAGCTAAGGTAAGTTCTTCAGTCAGTAGAACTAAGTATGGTGTAAGCTAGCAAGTTAGTAAGGTTGGTAGTGAGTTAGTGGGTCAGTAAATCAGCAATTTAGTAAGCTAGCAATACAATAGTAGGATAGCAAGTTAGGAAATTAATATGTCAGTAAGTTAGTAACTCAGTTAGCAAGAAAGCTAGAATAATAATAGGTTATGAATATAGTAGTAGGCGAACAAGTTAGGAAATTAGTAAGCTAGTCAGTTAGTAAGTTAGTAAGTCAGTTAGATAGTAAGTTAGTTGGCAAGAAAGCTAAAACTGTAATAAGTTAGTAATATAGTAGTAGACTGGCAGCTATAGTAAATTGGGAAATTAGTAAGTCGGTTAGTTAGGTAGTTTAGTAAGCTAATCAGTTAGTTACCTAGTAAGCTAGTGAGTTAGCAAGTTAGTAAGTTCTTAAAATAATGAGTTAGTAAACTAGGAAATCAGCGAGCTATTGAAGCAGTAAGATTGCAAGCTAGTAAGTTAGTAAGTTCGTGAACTAGTGACTATAGCAAGACAGCAAGTTAGTAAAGTTGGTCGGTTAGTTGGCAAATTAGTAAATTACTAAGCTAGAAAGCTAGTTAGAAAATTAGAATGATAATAAGTTAGTAACGTAGTAGCAGGCTACCAAGTCGGAAAATCAGCAAGTTAGTAAGCTAGTTAGACAGTCAGTAAGCTAGCTAACCACCTAGTAAGCTAGTGAGTTAGCAAGTCAGTAAGTTAATTAGCTAGGAAGGTACTACGCTAGTAACGTAGTAGCAGGCTGTATCAAGTAAAAAAATCAGTAAGTTAGTAAGATAGTTTAACAGTTAGTAAGTTAGCAAGCTAGTGAACCACCAAATAAGGAAGAGAGTGAGTTAGCAAGTTAGTAAGTTAATTAGCTACAGTTAGTTGATTAGATAGTTAGGAAGCTAGTTAGTTAACCACCTATTAAGCAAGCGAGTCAGTAATATAGTTAAACAGTTAGTCAGTTAGTAAGCTAGTTAACCACCCAGTAAGCAAGTGAATTAGTAAGACGGTAAGATAGTTTAACAGTTAGCAAGTTAGTAAGCTACTTAACCACCTAGCAAGCAAGTGATTTAGTAAGACAGTTAAATAGTTAGTCAGTTAGTAAGCTAGTGAACCACCTAATAAGCAAGTGAAGAAGTAAGTGAAGTTTAGTAAGACAGTAAGTTAATGAGCTATAGATAAGTTACTTAAACAGTTAGTAAACTAGTTAGTTAGTAAGTTAGTAATATAGTCAGAACATTACATAAATTTTCTATTATTTTATTTTATTATTGTATTTATATATTTTTATATAATATATTTTTATTATATTTAATTCGATATTTTATTTCGACTATTTTTCACTATGGTACGGGCTTTAGGGAGAAGCAAACGGCAACGACGCACATAAGCGACCGATGCAATTCGCTCCCACGATATTTGCCAAATAAATCCCCGACTTTCTAATAACACGATGATAACACCCTGATAACACCCTGATAACACCCTGATAACACCCTGATAACACTGCAACCCTCACAAAATACGTTTTCAATATCAAAATTTTAGTTTAACAACAGTTTAGTATCAATGAAATACAATAGTCCCGATAGAAAAATGATGCGCTAGTCAAACGTCAGAATGACCCTCTGAATGCTGCATGATTACCATGGATTCAGCTAGATAAGAGTGTGAAATTGGTCCACTTTCACATGGTTCGTCCGCTTGAGTTTTGAAAGAACTAAGTCATGCAGTATTCAACCTCTTATTCAGGGGGTTCAGTTTCAGTAACTAAAGTGAGTTCAGCTACTATTCAACTAGTGATTCAGAGGAAAGCTAGTGTTCAGCTACTAGTCATTCGGTACTCAACCGTATGGCTTTTCTATATCGGGGTACATTACATAAGTTTATCCACTGGGTATAACTTACGTTGCTTTTCTGAGGATCTCATTCATTCCCAGTCCTTTTACAGTGTTTCCCCTTTTTCAATTTTCCCTTTTCCCCCTCTTCCCTTATCTTTCCCTTTTTTCCCCCTTCCGTGCTAGAATATATAGTGTCTAGACTCCCCCCGCCCTTTAACCATCTTCTCTTCTTCTTCCCTTTTCGGACCCTATTTCTCCCCTTTTTCAGGGAATTTCCCTGCAAAAGCGGAAACACTGTCCTTTTGTTACCAACTGCGTCGTCTGCTCCTTGTAACATATCTCTCACATATTATTGAAATTCCATCTCATGTGTGTGTTTGTTTCGTCTCCATGTGTGTATAACTCGGATCACTTACTCTCTGTCTTACGAAACACTGTATCAAATCCATACGATTTCATAACGTAGAATAACAACCTAGCAGAAAATTAAGGATAGTTACAGGACCCTAAAAATATCCTGAAAACGACATTTTCAGGATGCCAATCAGGACTGCGAGTGCAGTGAAACTGGCCCACTTGCAGGGTGACATTGAGTGCCTGAATAATACATGTTCAGAGTACTTAACAGCGTCCTGAAAAAAAAACGTTTTTCAGGATACTTAATGTTGTCCTTAGTAATCAAGATTCACAATTCTCAACAAATTTTTTTTAACTTATCCACGAACGGACGTGGTTCAGGATATTCAATATATGTTACGGATATCGTTCAGGATGTAGCCGACATCCATAATTTTCCGCTGGGAATATCAGAAACATTCATTAACATATATTAATACATTTACGAATAAACTAAAAGATAGTTAATTAAGATATCGTTAGAATTTTAGTAAACTGGCTCTAATGGCGTCTGCAAAGTAGAACTGGGAATTGGCCAAATCCCGCCTGACATTAACTGCGTCGGATCCGTCGATTTTAATTTTAGCGATTCACAATTAGATTTTAATTAATATACAATAAAATTCAACGGTGGCCTTCTGGGTTGATCCCGAAGGATTTTCTTCTTCAAGTAAGCAACTTAAAATTGCATCTAGTTTTATTGAATATCTCAAAGCTTTGCATTGAGGAAGAAGCCGCCATTTTGTCTCTGGGGATTTGACTTAGCCCTCAAGTTATTTTTGATGAAAAAGTCCTCTACATTCTGATTATAGAGACTTGAATAATAATACTAAGATAAAATATTCAAAAATCTGAATTATTTTACGGTATAATGGTAGAAAATAAAGATCTGCACACAGGGAAGAAAATCCGATAGAAAAGTACCAGAGAGCGAGAGAGAAGTGCTTCAGAAAATACGGTCCAAGTTCTGGGCGGAACATTCAACATCCGACGACGCCATTAACCGTTGACAAATAACGGCCATTTCTCTTAACAAGTTTTCGCTCCTACACAAGTTTGGACTCGCAGTAAAACAAACATCAACTAAACCTCTTCACTCTCCGTTCAATCAGGGGCAAAAGAAAGGTAGAGATGCGTCCATTTACAGCACTAGACTGCGCCTAGGTAGACAGTAAAACAAGCAACAGGATGACAATAAGCTTTCGCTCCTACGAAAGTTTGGACTTGCAGTAAAACAAACATCGACCAAACCTCTTCACTCTTCGTTCAATCAGGAGCGAAGGAAGATATAGATGCGTCCAGCTAGCACTGTAGACTGTACCTAGGTAGACAGTAAAACAAGCAACAGGACGACAATTAGTTTTCGCTCCTACAGAAGTCTGGACTTGCTGTAAAACAAACATCAACTAAACCTCTTCACTCTCCGTTCAATCAGGGGCAAAGGAAGGTAGAGATGCGTCCATTTACAGCACTAGACTGCGCCTAGGTAGACAGTAAAACAAGCAACAGGATGACAATAAGCTTTCGCTCCTACGAAAGTTTGGACTTGCAGTAAAACAAACATCGGCCAAACCTCTTCACTCTTCGTTCAATCAGGAGCGAAGGAAGATATAGATGCGTCCAGCTAGCACTATAGACTGCACCTAGGTAGACAGTAAAACAAGCCCAGGATGACAATTAGTTTTCGCTCCTACAGAAGTCTGGACTTGCTGTAAAACAAACATCAACTAAACCTCTTCACTCTCCGTTCAATCAGGGACAAAGGAAAGTAGAGATGCGTCCAGCTAGCACTATAGACTGCAACAGGATGACAATTAGTTTTCGCTCCTACAGAAGTCTGGACTTGCTGTAAAACAAACATCGACCAAACCTCATTCTCGGTTCAATCAGGGGCAAAGGAAGATATAGATGCGCTTATTTACAGCACTAGACTGCGCCTAGGTAGATAGTAAAACAAGCACCAGGATGACAATAAGTTTTCGCTCCTACACTAGTTTGGACTTGCAATAACCTAACCCCTTCACTCTCGGTTCAATTAGGGGCAAAGGATGTTATATATGCGTCCAGTTACAGCACTAGACTGCGCCTAGGTAGACAGTAAAACAAGCAACACGATTTCGCTCCTACAGAAATTTGGACTTGCAGTAACCAAACATCTTCACTCTCGGTTCAGTCAGGGGCAACGGAAGGTAGATGCATCCAGCTATAGCATTACACTGCGCCTAGGTAGACATTAAAAACAAGCAACAGGATGACAAAGTGATGCGGCAGACTTGGGAACTAACGAAGGGAGCTATGGGATGAACTTGATTTGGGCTAACCGGATTTGCTCCTTGATTGTTTTAGCCAAACTTGCTACTCAGCCGCAGTGTTGCCAGTTCTCTGTTTATCTTCCGAGTTATTTATCCCATGAATTCTTACTTTTCAGAAAGTTTCTTGCGTTTTCTTGCGTTAAATAAAACTAGTTCTATATAACAAAACGAAGGTCCTGTTTATGTTCGGAGGTCCTGTTTTGTATGCAGGGGTTCTGTTTTGTTCCACGAAATTTGGTTCCCACAGTAAAACGGGGGTTCTGTTCAGTTCCCACGTGTCAGTTAGAAGATTGTACTTTATAATTACTCCATTTATAATAATGTATGATACAATATCTTATGAGAAAAGTACATTCTTGATTCTAGAGCCTGAAAATCAATACTCTTAGAAAAAAATCTTGAAAAGTTTGCACTTAGAGATACACAACTTTGTTATTCCAAGATGGCGTCGATAGACGTTGTCATAGTTACGGCTAATACCAAATAAATAATAAGTAATCCCGACATCAAACTACATTTGTGGATAGTTAAACGAATTCTATAATGTAGTTTGAATGTCAATTGAAAGGTTGTCTCGGTAACGGCGTGGACTGCATCGTTCCTAATGATCGTTCCGATCTTCCTGTACGCTCACACTCAACAAGTGTCCGAGCTGGGAGTTGGCTTGAATGACTCGGCTTCGGCGAGTGGTATCAGCTGGGAGTCTGCCGAGGGTTTCATCAATTCCAGTCAATACGACGACGAAGCGCAGCGGACGAATAACTCGACCGTCAGCTGCAACATCTACTGGCCCGAAAACGATTACATGAATGGACAGGCTGCCTTCACCTTGTACACCTTCACTTTGTCCTTCGCCATTCCGCTTACCCTCATCCTCGCCTTCTACATCCTCGTCATCAGAAAACTGCAGGTAAATAGATATCTCGCTCTATACGAAATATTCCAAACGCGTGCCTCTCTATAGCAGACACCAGTATTAAATCAACCTGTGCGAATTTTAAAACTTTCTTTGTGCCAGTAGATTCCCTGAATTTTTCTGTGATTTATAGAAACATTTCCAAGCGAAATTTTCATGTAACTATATCTTATGCGTCTGTCCGCAGTAGAGGGGCTAGTCTTCAAATGGCCTATTCTATCTTTATACGTATAAATATGCATATTATTACTCATTTCATTGATTAGTCTATTCAGTGTGATTACTTTATAGTCCATTAAAAAAATGCAATTGCTGTTTTTATAATAGTGGGCTATATCGATCAAATAAGCAAACAATGGTAGCCTAGCAATTAATGATAGCAACAAACCAGCCCACCCTATTATGGGACTTTGTTCATCAAACATAACTCCATTACAGTTTAGGTCAAACCAATATTGTATCAAGTATTGTGTAAGATAACATTAATCGATTGGTGTGACACTTGCAGACGGTCGGTCCGGTCAACAAGTCCAAAGAGAAGAAACGGTCACATCGCAAAGTGACTCGTCTGGTTCTGACTGTTGTCACTGTCTATGTCCTCTGCTGGCTGCCCTACTGGGTCACTCAGGTACTTTTTGCTATTGCTTTTAAAATATTAATATAATACAACGAAGAAAAAGATAAATTATAATGCAAAATTTCTATTAAAGTATAAGAAATAAGCATCGCCTAGTCTAATGGTTCCGAAATAAAGCAGAAAAAAATTTTCTACGAAGTGAATTTGAACCTACGTCCTTTTGATTCATAGCTCGGCGCTTTATCCACTACGCCACTGTTAAAAATTTTCCTCTTCTTAAAATAATTGTAAAGAATTCACCGTAAGAATTGTTAATAGTATGAGTCAGTCTAAGCTGAAATAAATTGACTTGATATGACTGTTGTTGCAGGTGTCGCTGATTTTCACGCCACCGAACAAGTCTGGCCAATCTGCGGTTATGGTGGCCGTGTTTCTGCTGGCTGGCTGCCTCGGTTATTCCAACTCGGCTGTCAATCCCATTCTCTACGCTTTCCTCTCCGATAACTTCAAGAAAAGCTTCCTCAAGGTAATCACATACCCCAGCGAATCTTTGAAGAATCTTAAAGATTCTTAATCGAAATTCCTCATCTCCCAGACAGTATTGTATGAAAACAGAGGAATTTTTCTTGGAAAATAATGATGTTCCATGCAATTTGTAATGTATATCCTTTTGGTTTTACGTTCAAGTTTTCGTTACAAATTAGTCCGCTATTCATATCAGTCACATATTTCCCTTCAGTTCGCTACTCTGAGAAGTAACGGTCTAATCAATATCTCTACCTCAGCTTACTCCAAGAAAAAGAAGTCAAGTCATAATAATAGTGATATAAATCATAGGCATGCACCTGTCGCAGCCGACGTGAAGTCAACAATTTATTAACCGGCGAGAACAGCGTCTTTACGAGGCGCGGTCGTAACTCGGAGCGCGGCGGGACCTTCGCCTCGCGGAACCGATCGCAGCGGGCCGGCCACTCCACCGCGGCCCGAGCCCTGGCAGCTCCGCAGGACTCCGACGCGGAGATCCAGCCGCACGGAAACGCCGCCGCAGAACATACCACTGGAGTTACGGTTATTTCTCGAGCTGCTGCCGTTACCAATGGAAATAAAGAAGGTCTTTTTTTTCCCTTTTCTCCCTTTTTCCCTTTTTCCCCTTCTTATTTATATCTTGTTATTTTCAAAGCGTGGAATATATGTACCTTTTATCCCTTTTCCCCTTTTTCCCCTTCTTATTTATGTCTCGTTATTCTCAAAGCGTGGAATATATGTACCTTTTCTCCCTTTTCCCGTCTTTTCCCTTTTTCCCTTTTCCCCCTTCTCATTTATATTCTTATTCTCAAACCGTGGAATATATGCAAATCTTTTTCCTTTTTTCCCTTTTTTCCCTCTTCTTATTTATATCTTGTTATTCTCAAAGGGTCGAATATATGTAAATTTTTAACTCATGTTTTTGTTTGTTGCAGTGATTCCGCTTCTGCCGCTGTCTACTAACGCCGATGCTCCCAATAACGGAACTGAAGTATTGCACAGTCATCTCTAACGCAGTTAAAAATTCTTAAAATTCTTAAAAATCCTCGATAAAATTTCAAGAAATAATATAAAACACCCAATCGTTCATACGCATCATTGTTTCCTTCCCCCGACGTAATACCGTTAACGTATTTATACCCCACTACGGCCCAGTGCAGTCCTAAAGGAGGGCGGCACTGGGTCGTAGTGGGGTTTCTATTTGACTCAGCAGTATGTTTCCAACGCCACTACGACCCAGTGCACCCACTCAAAAAGTAAAGATGCACTGGGCCGTAGTGGGCTTTGTACTTGACTCATGTCTCGAAACCCCACTATGGCCCAGTGCATCCCCCCCCCTTTAAAAAAAAGTAAAGATGCAGTAGGCAATAGTGGAGTTTTTAATTGATAGTATGTTTCCAAACCCCACTACGGTCCAGTGCGGTCCCCAAGGTAGGACTGCACTGGGCCGTAGTGGGGTTTGAGGATGTGTACCCCGTTTGTGTATATCAATATGGACCTATACAAACCTGATTCATTTAGCACGTTATTTATCAAAACTTGAGTGTTAATTCTATAACAAATATTTGTAGAACCTTTTTCTCCATTGTTAGGGCTATTCAATCTAATATTCGATCGTACTGTACTGTACTGTAATGTACTGTACTGTACTGTAATGTAATGTACTGTACTGTACTGTACTGTACTGTACTGTACTGTACTGTAATGTAATGTACTGTACTGTACTGTAATGTACTGTTCTGTACTGTACTGTACTGTAATGTACTGTACTGTACTGTACTGTCATGTACTGTACTGTACTGTAATGTACTGTTCTGTACTGTACTGTACTGTACTGTTCTGTACTGTACTGTGCTGTACTGTACTGTCCTGTCCTGTACTGTAATGTACTGTTCTGTACTGTACTGTACTGTACTGTCCTGTCCTGTACTGTACTGTACTATACTGTACTGTACTGTAATGTACTGTACTGTAATGTATTGTAATGTACTGTACTGTACTGTAATGTAATGTAATGTAATGTAATGTAATTCTGCCCCCAATTCTCAAGAAATAATCATCAGTGTGTACTTGTGTTGAGTTTTTCCAATAAATTCTCCGTTTCTTTTTGCAGTGGACGGAACTACAGGTCGTAAAATGAGACGAGAATCACTTGTGCTCTACAATATTGCGACTTTAACGGCAAAATTATGCCCTCCACATTTTTCACGGACCCTTGAAAGTCTACAGATTTCCTCCAGCAAAGTTTCCATTGCTTTCCTTCAAGTACTAAAACAATCAAAAAGGGAAACTAAAACTGTGTAAACTTTTTCTTTTGACAGGAATAGTAAAATATCTTAGAAAAGTTTTCTGTGCCCATGAAAAAGAGGCTTGAAAACTTAATCAGTTCTACCTGTATCTACTTCAGAGAGCTTCAAAGTGTCTTTTCTAATTACAAAGTTCCTCTTTGTCTCTCTCTCTCTCTCTCTGTAATGAAAACTTTAACACCAAACGATATGGCAATCAAAACCTTTGAGACAAATCAGTCGAAATTACGTACTTGTGGGATAAGCAAACGATTTACTTTTCCCGGGATTGTACGTGCAAAAGGTGCGTGTTCAACACTCGATTGCGTGCTGCTGGGCTATTAATTCTAGCAATGCACGGGAAACCCGCACCATTTTCTAGCGAGAAATTATTATATTCGTTTAGATACCGTAATCAATAAGAAGCTTTCGTAGTGTATCAGAGTGGAAAATATACTTTGCCCAGCTACTTTTTTTTTCTATTCATCACATTTTCCCTTAGAGAAATCCTCTATGCTCCGCCATCCACATCCATCCATAATTACATGCTTCATTATTAATACTTTAATACTTACTTAATTAGATCTAGTTCGTTCTATATAAGATGTTCAATGATTTATTCTACATGATATTTCAATATCAAATTTTTGAATCGATAATAAATCATTCGTTCACAGATTTTTGAAAATAGTTCCGATTCCGGCCGCTAGATGGCGTTGACGGCAGCGCCCTCCATTTTTGTTTTCTCCCGTGTGCTAATGTCATACTGCCCCGAAACTAGAAATGTCAAAGCAAATTTCGATAATATTTTATCTGAGTTTCGTGCTTATGACAATTCCCAGTGCCTTTTGCGCTAGTAAAACCTCATTACACATCCTTAACGAAGACAACTGGGAGCAAGTGCTCAAAGGAGAATGGATGATTGAGTTGTAAGTCCTTCTCTTCCAGCCTCTTAAGCTTTAATATGATTTTAGCTTTGAAGTAAATTAACTGTCTTTGCTGGGATTTATCAGCTACGCTCCTTGGTGTCCCGCGTGCAAGGCTCTCGATCCCGTCTGGCAGGAATTTGCATCCTGGAGCCAAGACCTTGGAATCAAAGTCGGACAGATCGACGTTACAGAATCGCCAGGACTCAGCGGCCGTTTCATGATCACTGCCTTACCAACCATCTACCAGTAACCTATTTCTACATTTATTTTTCATCTTTTGCTTAATGTTTGGTCTCCAGTGTGAAAAACGCGGAATTCCGCCAGTACAGGGGCAGTCGAGACAGGGACGAGTTTCTAAGTTTCATCGAGGAAGAGAAATGGAAAATGGTCGAACCTGTTTCTTCGTGGAGGTCTCCCGCTTCACTGCAGATGTCCGCAGTTTCTGGAGTTTTTAAGTTATCGATGCTACTCAGAAACCTGCACACGCAGTTGACTGATGATTATGGTATCCCGTACTGGGGATCGTATATCTTGTTCGGAATTGCGACTATCGTTTTTGGGACGCTTCTAGCTCTCGCGTTTGTATTCGTTATCGACTGCCTCTGCCCGCCGAGGAGCAGCGTTAAAACTTCAAACCAGGACGTTAATTCTGAACAAGAAAAGTGGCAAGAAGAGGTACATACGTTTTACCAAGCACGAGTAAACGATAAAATGCTAATTACTTTGAAAATGTATTTTGTTTTTGTTAGTTTGATGACGAAGAGCTGCTGGACGAACGAAGCTCTCCAGTTTCGTCAGCTACACAGAGCGAAGCAGAATCGGACGAAGAAAAAAGCAAGGAAAACAGTAAACCTGAAACAAAAGATGAAGAAGAAAACGTGACTGTCCAGTCCGAGCCAAACGAGCGAGAAAATGAAAATGACGAAGACATTCAAACGAAACCTGTCTCGCCCGTTCGTCAGAGACGGCCACGAAAAGCTGAATAAAATAACCATAATCTCGACCATGTGAAAAACGCACGCAAATGGACTGTGACAAACAAGTGCAACTGCTTCTCGAAATTCCGTTAAAATTCTCTGTCGTATGAATATACCTGCAAAATATAATATTTTGAGCTTAAAAGTATATCAAACAGAATCTCGTGGTAGTGAAAAATTCTAATTTGCTTGTTGTGTACTTGGTTTGGAGAAATAAATATACAGTTAAATTCACAGTGCTTTTTTCACAAATCGCCTCCGATTTAAAACGGAGTCCGAGACAAAGTGTTTTTGTTACTGCACAAACACACTGTAAAAAGGCACCCCAGTGGTGACTTTTTGTAGTTCCGTCCAATGGTCTTAACGCGCCCAATTTTTAAACTACGTACTTTCCGCCAGGGGGCTGCTAAGTTTCCCCATTTTCCCCAATCAAACTTTCTCCTTAGTTTTCCCTTATTGTCAATGTTTCTACTTTGAATTTTCCCTTTTTTTCCTTCTTCCCTTATTTTCCCCTTTTGTCCTCCATGCTGGAATTAAGGCTGTACTTACAGATTTTTCCTTTCCCTCTTATCATGTTTTTCCCTTTTCAGACCCCATTTCCACCTATCTTAGGGAATTTCCCTGCAAAGTGGAAACACTGCTCATTTTTACTCCTTTGTTAGGGTGGGTTTCCCCATTTTTCCCCTTTCCCCCATTCTTCCTCCGAGAAGTCAGTTTTCCCCCAAATGGGGGAATTTCCCCCATTTGTGGAAACACTGAGGTGACCCCAAAAAGAACACCAGAAAAGACACCGTAGATTTTTATATGGAGGCAGTGACATCTAGCGGTGAAGTTTGTAACTACTAAGTAGTTAACTTATTCATTATTCATTATTAAAAATTCAGAAATTATTAATAAAATCTATCAATATATATTTCAAAATTTTTTAGTTAATATAATATTTTAAGTTGTTTGCGTTTCTCGATTTTTAGTAATCTTGTTTACATGATTTATCATCGCTAATTTGCAGGGAAATTCCCTGAAAAGGGGAAAATCAATTCTCAAAGGGAAACATAAGGGGAAAAGGGAAAGATTTACATTGTGACACGAAGGGGGAAAGGGGGGAAAAGGGAAATGTAGAGGACTAGCTTTATATTCTAGCAAGCAGGGGAGATAGGGAAGATTATATGGGAAAAGGGAGCCCTCTTAAGGGGAAATGGAAAAACTTAAGAGCAGACTAATATACCCTCGTGAATTTAATGTTCACCAAAGGTGTCAAATAAACCAACTTGTCATCATTAGAAAAAGCCGGTAGAATTTTCTCATATTTATTACTTAACTAATAAAACCGAGTCACTCGAGCAATGGAGTCTGCGGGAACTGTCGGAAACGAAGAAAAGAAAACGTTCGCTGGTATCCCGGCTGCCAGTTTTGTGGTAGGAAAATGTGTTATTTTCTCATCATAAAAAAGCTTTATTTCATCTTTCTGTGTTATTTGTATTACAGGAAGATGTCGATGCTTTCATGAAAGAACGGGAGGGCGGAGTAGAATCCATTTTGGCCCAACTCGACGAGCTTCACGGAAAATACAAGTTCATGGACATGAATCTGACTGCTCGCAGAAAGCGGTATGTTTGTACCACACCTTCTTTGTAAGTTCGTGTTAACAAATTTCTGTGTTAATCAGACTCAAGGGCCAGATTCCCGATATTCAAAAATCCCTGGACATGATTCGAGTGCTCCAGGCGAAAAAAGCTGCGAACGAAGCAATCAACACGCATTTCTTGCTCTCGGACCTCCTGCACGCTCGAGCAGTCATCGAGCCAACGGAGAGAGTCTGCTTGTGGCTGGGGGTAAGTTTTTTTACTTTTGCTGCTTTCGCTCAGTCTTACATGATGTTGATACAGGCAAACGTGATGCTGGAATACTCGCTGGACGATGCTGCGGCTCTGTTGGAGAAGAATCTAGAAACGGCCCGGAGGAACATGGAACAGGTTCAGCACGATGTAGATTTCCTGAGGTACATGTTATTAAACCAAGTCAAGAATATTAAAATGTTGAGCGTTCGCTTCTGTTCGATGTTCAGGGATCAAGTCACGACAACCGAAGTCAACATGGCTCGTCTGTACAACTGGGACGTCAAGCGTCGCCAGCAAGCCCAAGCCGCCAAGTGAACGAACAAGGAATCATCGCATTGTCCTCTTGAACTTCAGCTTGAACTGTATTAACAACCAGAAATAAACGCACTTAACATCCTTCCCGTTTTCTCAAGCCACGTAAAAAAACGCAGCGATCGAAAGCTCTGCTCGTTACTCTCCCGACGAACGCGAGGTCTCGTGAAATCTCGTAAACATGTCTGCGGTAGTTTGCATTGTGCAAAAGCCATGAAATCGAGGCCCCCGCTTGCATTAGCGCAGAACTCGATACGCCATAACTTAGTGATTTACGAGGGTTTCTTGATATTCATCCATATTTACATTTGCTTTACAAGGACCCAGAGTCATACACTTAACTTGATGCGGCGCCATAACATGTAGCCGCTTGGCTTAACCCGACTAATTTCATTAGCATGATGCTTACTAACCTAGTACAATTTTGCTAGAATAGAAAAGCTTCGGGTATAATCTAGTTTCAGACTGACTAATCCTAGAGGATCTAGCCTCTGTGTTTCGACGAACCAGGAGTTGCTGGAACGCATACTGATGAGCCTAGCTGTACGGACACTATCTCTTCCTAGGATAAAAGTCAATTATGATAATATTACGTTCGGGAACTAGTATTTTTGTAGTAAATGAGTAGTTCCTAGGACACGTGCGTCTTTATATTCAGCACAGCTTGATTTGCTATTACTACTAACTGACTGAAGCGAGTTGATTGCGGAAAGTTCTTCTTATCTTTAGCCATCATAAAGTTTTACTGCGATAAATTGTTGAGTTAGTTGTTATCCTCCAACTACTCAATTATTATTTTTTTTCAAGTATTGTAACCGAAATCCATAATTCAACAGCTTTGTCTTGAGATGAGCAGTTCTTCCGCGACAGGACTACAGTGATTCATTGATTTTCATGGTTTATCAAGTACATCATTCACACAAATTCATTTAAACCATGTTCAGTAAAGTTAGTTCCATTAATTTATATTTAAAACGGAAGATACAATCATTTCAATCCTAAACAAAAACCTTCAAACAAATGGCCGGACAACGTGTTTCCCTTCGTTAGTTCTCCAACCCCCCACCAGGATGTCGACATTATAATAATTAAAATCGTTATTTTAAAACTAAATAATTAAAATTAATTATAACTTAATTTTCTCAATAATAAAATATGTACGTTTATTCATATTCATTGAGATCTGTTTGAAAAGAAATTTGTTTCAGTTCAAGAATTATTCAGTACGTAGTTCACATATTTACCGCTAGATGGCGCTAATTCACACTGGCGCCTGAAACGCGCACAACGTGTAAAAATATACTTTATTGATTGCTGCGTTCGTCTAGACGGTCTACAACAACTTTTTTGCTGTTGTTACCCCGCAGTATAGAAAAGTCCCCCAGCAACAAGATGCCCCGACAACATTTAACCAAAAAAAAAAAAAAAAATTCAGGGCCAAGTAGCAAAAGTAGCAGACGATGTTTTTTTTTGTTAACGGGGTCAAGGTCATCGAGCCAACCAGCAAGGTCATCAGCCATTGAAGATGTGGAAGATTTCTGGAAAGTTTTTCTCTTGTAACTGGATCTTGTTTGGCCCTAATTGAATTATCGCCTGCACGTTAAAGTGGACGACTCAAGAAGCTGAACCGCTGAACCGAACCGTTTGCTTTTCAGATAAGATTATCTCAGGACCCTGACACTTTTCAAGAGACAAGGCAAACGACTGTTTGTCCTAGCTTGTGATCCTATAGTGATTTACACAACTAGATAACTACTGTATATACACGTTTCTAGAATCACGTTTCTAGATACTAAAGACAAACTAAAACCTTGAGAAGAAGATTCTAGATTTCAACATCTTGACTATAATTAATAGTTATTATATTTATACTAAAGGATGTGTTGGTATGTGTTCTAGGATAATACAGTACTTTTTCAGTGTGTTTTGCAGGATTTTCATACAACTAGATAAGTTTTGTAGACACGTTTCAGACCTCGAGAATAAGACTCTATAGATTTAAATACGTTCACTACAATTAATAGTTATTCTATTTCTATTAAATGATGTGCTGCTGTGTGTTCTGGGATAGTACAGTACCTTTTCAGTGTGTTTTGCAGGATTTTCACACAATTAGATAAGTTTTGTAGACACGGTTCTAAGACCACACGTTTCAGACCTCGAGAAGAAGATTCTAGATTTCAGCATTTTGATTATAATTAATAGTTATTATATTTATATTAAATGATGTGCTAGTGTGTGTTCTAGGATAATACAGTACCTTTTCAGTGTGTTTTGCAGGATTTTCATACAACTAGACAACTTTTGTAGACACGGTTCTAGGACCTTTGTAGGACGTTTCAGACCTTGAGAAGAAGATTCTAGATTTCAGCATTTTGATTATAATTAATAGTTATAATATTTATATTAAAGGATGTGCTAGTGTGTGTTCTAGGATAATTCAGTACTTTTTCAGTGTGTTTTGCAGGATTTTCATACAACTAGATAACTTTTGTAGACACGGTTCTAGGACCACGCGTTTCCGACATCGAGAAGAAGATTCTAGATTTAAATACGTTTACTATAATTAATAGTTATTCTATTTATATTAAAAGATGTTCTGCTGTGTGTTCTAGGATAATACAGTACTTTTTCAGTGTGTTTTGAAGGATTTTCACACAACTAGATAACTTTTGTAGACACGGTTCTAGGACCACACGTTTCAGACCTTGAGAAGAAGACTCTAGATTTCAGCATTTTGATTATAATTAATAGTTATTATATTTATATTAAATGATGTGCTAGTGTGTGTTCTAGGATAATACAGTACTTTTTCAGTGTGTTTTGCAGGATTTTCATACAACTAGATAACTTTTGTAGACACGGTTCTAGGACCACACGTTTCAGACCTCGAGATGAAGGCTCTATAGATTTAAATACGTTTACTACAATTAATAATTATTATATTTAAGTTAAATGATGTGCTGGTGTGTGTTCTAGGATATTACTGTGCTTTTTTTCAGTGTGTTTTGCAGGATTTTCACACAACTAGATAACTTTTGTAGTCACGGTTCTAGGACCTTTCTAGGACGTTTCAGACCTTGAGAAGAAGACTCTATAGATTTAAATACATTTACTACAATTAATAGTTATTCTATTTATATTAAAAGATGTGCTAGTGTGTGTTCTAGGATAGTACAGTACTTTTTCAGTGTTTTTTGAAGGATTTTCACACAATTAGATAACTTTGGGCACAGGTTTCTAGGACCTTTCTAGGACGTTTCAGACCTCGAGAAGAAGATTCTAGATTTAAATACGTTCACTACAATCAATAGTTATTCTATTTCTATTAAATGATGTGCTGCGGTGTGTTCTAGGATAGTACAGTACTTTTTCAGTGTTTTTTGAAGGATTTTCACACAATTAGATAACTTCGGGCACAGGTTTCTAGGACCTTTCTAGGACACTTCTAGGACGTTTCTGACCTCGAGAAGAAGACTCTAGATTTAAATACTTTTACTATAATTAATAGTTATTCTATTTATATTAAATGATGTGCTGGTGTGTGTTCTATCATAATACTATACTTTTTTAGTGTTTCTTGTGGAAGATTTTTTGTAATACAGAATTAGACCGAGACGGGTCTGGAGACAACACTCGGAACCGCAGTCTTCCGCTTTGGCTCTGTGACAAGAATCTTGTAAGAATTTCAAGATTCTTGTATGATTCTTGTAAGAATCTTGAGATTCTTGTATGATTCTTGAAAGAATCTTGTGTGTAATCAGCTTGTTCTGTGATTGGGGGGTGCTGTTTCTGAGCAGCTGGTCGAGAATTTAAGTGAAGGGGTTCTGAAAATAGGACCTCGGTGGGTCCTATTTTTGAGACTAATGGATCCTTTTGTGGACTCGTCAATGGAGACCCGTATCCGCAAGTGTCACGTGCTGTCAAAGCAATTACTAGTTACTACTTACTACTCACTACTTGCTAACTTAGTTGCTGCCCTCTGGCCTTTGTGTACAAAGATTTCTTTGTTCTTGTAGGGATTAGATGTGGATTTAGTTATTATGATAGCTAATGTTGTTGGAATGTGATGGTAGTAGTAGTAGTAGTAATAGTAGTAGTTGTAGTAATATAAGAAGTAGTAGTATTAGTGATAGTAAGAGTAAAGCAAGTAAAGTAGGAAAAGTAAAGCGGTAGTAGCAATGGTTATAGCAATAGCAGTAGTAGTAGTGGTAGTAGTAGTAGTAAAAGTAATGGTAGTAGTAGCGGTAGTGGTAATGGTTATAGCAATAGCAGTAGAAGTAGCGGTAGTAGTAGTAGTAATACCAAGATTAGTAGTAGAAGCAATAGTAATGGTAGTAGAAGTAGCAGTTAATAGTAGTAGAACAGTAGTAGTAGTAATGGTACCATGGTTAGTAACAGTAAATAGTAGTAGTATCAGCAAGTAGTAGAAGTAGTATAGTAGTAGTAGTAGTAATACTAATAGTGGTAGTATAGTAGAAATAGTAGTATAGTTTATCGGAGATAACAGGATGATAACAGTGATAACACGAACCTAGGCAAGGGGTCCAAAACTTCGAGGAAAATTGAACCAAGATTATTTGATAACACATGATAACACGGAGATGACAGGTAGATAACTGTGATAACACGACCTAGGTGTATTATTTAGGTGTGGATTATTTCAAGTTTCGGACCCCCTTGAAAAATGGCGCGAGATTCTTAAAGTTCCCAAGAATCTTGGAACAAGAATCACAGATTAATTTTTTACTGTTTATTCAAGAGATAAAACATGGCGCCAGACAAAGACGACGTAATTCTCGTCAAATACTTATCATTATACACACAATATTATATAACATTACATTTAACTTCCAAATCAATGTACTACTACTATACTACTGCTACTACCACTACTACTGCTACTACTACTGCTACTACTACTATACTACTACTACTACCACTACTACAGCTACTACTACTGCTACTACTACCACTACTACTACTACTACTACTACTACTACTATACTACTTTACTACTTGCTGATACTACTACTATTTACTATTACCAATCATGGTACTATTACTACTACTACCACTACTACTTCGATTACCGCTACTGCTACTACTACTACTACTACTATACTACTTTACTACTTGCTGATACTACTACTATTTACTATTACTAATCATGGTACTTTTACTACTACTACCACTACTGCTGCTGTTAAACTAGTATTAACTGCTACTTCTACTACCATTACTATTGCTATATTAAAAGGGGAAAGATAAGGGAAGAGGGGGGAAAAGGGAAAACTGAAAAGTGGAGGCACTGTTGATAACATTGATAACACGACCTAGGTGTTCGAAGATTTCTTGAAGTTTCGGACCCCTTGTGATAATGGATAACCAAGGGGTCCGAAACTCCGACGAAAGTGTACGAAGAATATTTGAAAACATACGATAACACGTGATAACATGGAGATAACAGGTTGATAACAGTGATAACATGAACCTAGGTGTACGAAGATTACTGGAAGTTTCGGACCCCCTGCATGTAACCAAGGGGGGTCTGGAACTCCAAGGAAAAAGTGTACCAAGATTATTTGATAACACGGAGATAACACGGAGATAACAGGTTGATAACAGTGATAACATGAACCTAGGTGTACGAAGATTACTGGAAGTTTCGGACCCCCTGCATGTAACCAAGGGGGGTCTGGAACTCCAAGGAAAAAGTGTACCAAGATTATTTGATAACACGGAGATAACACGGAGATAACAGGTTGATAACAGTGATAACATGAATCTAGGTGTTCGAGGATTATTTCATAACATATGATAACAGATGATAACACGGAGATAGCAGGTTGATAACAGTGATAACATGAACCTAGGTGTACCAAGATTATTTGATAACACATGATAACACGGAGAGAACAGGTTGATAACAGTGATAACATGAACCTAGGCGTACGAAGATTGCTGGAAGTTTCGGACCCCTTGTGATAATGGGTAACAGATATAATTGAATTATTGATTAATTAGTCCAGAGATTATGCAAATTATAACAAGATCTACCTGCGGGGAAGTGACATAACGGTGACATTTCACAGTTGACGTAATACAAGGCAAGGGGGTCTGAAACTGCGCCGAAAGAGCGTACGAGGATTATTTGATAACATATGATAACACGGAGATAAGAGGTTGATAAGAGTGATAATTCCTGATAACATGTGGCGATACGAAGGTAAGGCTCGGCAATCTCAAGGGGTCCGAAACTACGGCGAAAGAGTGTAGAGGATTATTTGATAACATATGATAACACGGAGATAAGAGGTTGATAACAGTGATAATTCCTGATAACATGTGGCGATGCGAAGGTAAGGCCCGGCAATCTCAAGGGGTCCGAAACTACGGCGAAAGAGCGTACGAGGATTATTTGATAACATATGATAACACGGAGATAAGAGGTTGATAACAGTGATAACACATGTGGCGTTACGAAGGTAAGGTTCGGCAATCTCAAGGGGTCCGAAACTACGGCCAAAAAGTGTACGAGGATTACTTGATAACATATGATAACACGGAGATAACAGGTTGATAACAGGTTGATAACAGGTTGATAACACGACTTAAGGTCTACGAAGATTACTGGAAGTTTGGGACCCCCTAGCAAGTAACCAAGGGGGGTCTGGAACTCCCAGGAAAAGTGTACGAAGACTATCTGATAACACATGATAACACGGAGATAACAGGTTGATAACACGACTTAAGGTCTACGAAGATTACTGGGTAGTTTAAGACCCCCTTGACAAAAAGTGGGGACATTAGAGGAGTGAAACCCTTCGATGTGGAATTGTTAAGTTGGACGAAAAAAAAAGTCAAGGTTTGCATGGACAAGTTGACAAAAGTTGACAATAGTAGCCGAAAATAGCTGGAGAAACCCTGGAAAGTATCGTTAGCAAAGTCTCTTTTTGTAGACATAAGAGACTCTGACCCCGAATCAATGGAGTAATAGTATTAGTACTGATTTTGTTAGTAGTAGTAGTAGTAGTAGTAGTAGTAGTAGTAGTAGTAGCAGTAGTAGCAGTATCAGGAGCAGTAGTAATAGTAGGAGTGTAGACCTTAGAGATTCTGACCACTAATCAATGGAGTAATAGTATTAGTACTGATTTAGTTAGTAAGAGTAGTAGTAGTAGTACTAGTAGTAGCAGTAGCAGGAGCAGTAGTAATAGTAGGAGTGTAGACATTAGAGATTCTGACTCCTAATCAATGGAGTAATAGTATTAGTACTGATTTAGTTAGTAAGAGTAGTAGTAGTAGGAATGTAGGCATTAGAGACACTTGACTCCAGATTAATGAAGTAATAGTATTAGTATTTATTTAGTTAGTAGTAGTAGTAGTAGTAGTAGTAGTAGCAGTAGCAGTGTAGACATAAGAGACTCTGACCACTAATCAATGGAGTAGTAGTATTAGTACTGACTTAGTTAGTAATAGTAGTAGTAGTAATAGTAGTAGCAGTGTAGACATTAGAGACTCTGACCTCGAATCAATGGAGTAATAGTATTAGTACTGATTTTGTTAGTAGTAGTAGTAGTAGTAGTAGTAGTAGTAGTAGTAGTAGCAGTAGTAGCAGTATCAGGAGCAGTAGTAATAGTAGGAGTGTAGACCTTAGAGATTCTGACCACTAATCAATGGAGTAATAGTATTAGTACTGATTTAGTTAGTAAGAGTAGTAGTAGTAGTACTAGTAGTAGCAGTAGCAGGAGCAGTAGTAATAGTAGGAGTGTAGACATTAGAGATTCTGACTCCTAATCAATGGAGTAATAGTATTAGTACTGATTTAGTTAGTAAGAGTAGTAGTAGTAGGAATGTAGGTGTTCCGGACAATGCCGGAAATTTTAAGTTAATGTAATTTTGTTATCGCGAGTTTATCATTAGGAGCCCGAGGTTGACTTCTGATCAGAAAGTTTTTATGCAAATGCAAAGCGATCAGGAGTCAACCGAGGGCTTAAAAGGCCTTGCTCGGGGTCGAGCAAGGGCAGAAAGGTCAGAAGGTTAGACGGAGTCGAGAGTCCACCTAGGGTCGTCGGTGAGTAAAGTTATCCCTTCTTTTGTTGCGCGTTCTGAAGTAAATAATTTTCGTTCAATTCCTTTTTTTCTCTTCGGTAAATTTGGTCATGGTTAATTCTTAGTTAATACAGATGTTCTCAATTGAAATCATTTGTGATTATTTGACACGGAAACGACAAAGAAAGCATTCTACCACTAACAAATGGTGCATCGACCGGGAATCTGAAAACTAGAAAGTCTGCCACGTGCTCGTAGGTTAGTTAGGTCATCGCAGGTCAGATGCAAAGGGTCACTCAGGGTGAAGTCGCCACAAACTCGATAGCAGCGTTTAAGTGAAAGCGTTGGAGGCGTTCGGTGCCGTTTAGGGGTTCCTGTGACTTGTACCTGCGGGTCTACGCACCTTAAACTGCAGGGAAACGGAGCCACGGCCACGGCCAGCGCTTCACTTAGACAAATTTCGAGAAATGGCGACGTCGGTGGGTGTCGATAGTACGCCACCCCCGTCACGCAGTGAGGGGAACGTTGCATCAGGAATTCAGGAGGATGACATAGAAAGCCTGAAGAAGCCAAGGCAGCACGAAAGTCAGTAAAGGCTCAGTTTACCCGCACAGTAACCCGAATCAGGAAAGTAATTAGTGCATTAGGCAGCAGGCGTGAACTGAAAATCTTGAGAGTAACGTTAACAGAACTGTACGAAGATTGTTCTCGTCTCCATGAACTTTACGTAAGAGGTTCGGTGTTAACCGCCCAAGAGAAGAAAGTGGCAGAAGAGTGGGCCAGGAATCTGGCGGAAGACGCCAAGCAGTGTTATGAAGAAATAGAGGGTTACTTTGACTCACGAAGAGACGATGCATCGTCGATATCTGTATCGGCATCGTCTCAGGTTTCTGTCTTATCGGTGGTGTCTGACAGGCTGAAAGACATCGAGCAAGACAAACAAAAAACAGCCCTTCGTCTACAACAACAGAGACGAGGAGCGCTCGAAGAACTCGAACAAAACCGGAAGATTAAAGAGCAGGAATTGGCGCTCGAGGAACAAAAGCAAAAGGCCAAGTTCGAACGACAGCAGAGAGAGACCAAGGATCTCTTGGAACGGCAAGAGCTCGAGGCGAACGCTCTGAGACAAGAGGTAGCGCTGTTGGGGGCGAAAACAATCGAGGTGTGGAAGGGAATGTCAGTAGTACAGGGGGGCAGGGTGCGGTAGGATACACTACGTCGGCACTGTCTACAGTTCCCACTATTGGAGTAGTTTCCTCCGAAGTTCCGCGGTTAGGCAAAGCTCTCCCCGAGTTATACAGCGCGTGGCAACCTCGTGCTCAAGAGAAGGAGCCGACCAGGTCGTACAGTGAGACGCCTTTTCGACCGCAGACTGATCTGCGGCCGGCTGGTTCGAGTTTACGTAACCTGTTCCCCGATGTGGGAACGAGGCCCAAAGTTAAATTCGGGAATGATGCAAACGGTCAGGGAGTCACGACGATAGGTAGCTACGCAGGGACGCTAGAGACAAAAAACACCATGGGTCTGCATGCCACCTCAGCAACAGGTGCAGCATCCTTTCCGCTTACGAGTCATCTCAGGTCGTACCCGTACAACTCGATCAGTACAGATGTAGGCCCCACCCAAACGTGCCCATCAGGGCCATCCATCCATTCCTCAAACCTTCAGGCTCCCGTTAGTGGTGTACCCTCGTGGATCGATGACCCACAGGAATTCTCCACCTCTGCTCGGAATCAGTACGGTTCTCAATGTCTGGGCATGAAGCTTCCCCCTCTGCAGATCACACCGTTCAGTGGTGATCCGAAAGACTGGCCTATGTTCAAGTCATTATTCAAGAGTCTGGTGCACGATGTGTTGCCCTCTGATGCGCAAAAGATTGCAGTGTTGAGGGAACTCCTGGACCCGAGTATCAGAAACAGTATTGCACAGTCGTTACATAGTCCGGTATTGTACCATCAAGCCCTTCGGGAACTCGAACAGAAGTACGGTCACCCGCACCTGATAGTCAGGGCGTATGTGCAAAATTTACTGCAACTCCCGCACGTACGGGAGAACGATTTCGAAAGCTTGAAAAGGTTCGGACTGGAGTTACGAGGGGCAGTGGCCACATTAAAACACAGTGGCTATGGTCATCTGCTGCAATCAGACGCCACCCTCGACCAGGTCGTAGCGAAACTACCGGGCAGTTTACGGAGTCGATGGGGCAGGAAAATGCTGTCATTCGGCACAGCTTTCCCGTCGTTGATCGACTTGGATGAATGGTTGGATGTGCAGATCATGGGCGAAATGAGAGTAATGCCTCTAAACCCCCCAACGAAGAGCAAAGACCCCAAACAACAGGGTAAGGTACCGAAGGGTACTCGCAACGAGAAATCAAAGCTCGACGGTACCAGGCATCCAACCGTCCTGAAAACAAGTAGTAAAGAGGATGCGGACGCTACGTGCGCGAAATGCGACGCGCCGCATGACACGGCAAACTGCAAGGAGTTCGTATCCCTAGGACCTCAGGAAAGGTTCGATCTGATCCGAGTAAAGAAACGTTGTTTTCGCTGCTTCTCTGCTGGACATGTGGGAGCAAAATGCTCGAGGGATACGCCGTGCGGCAAAGACGGCTGCAAGAGGCGTCACCATCCGCTTATTCATGGTGTCAACCCGGTCCCGTATAAGCAACATTCCAACGGAGAAGATGCATCTCCCCAAGCGAAACCTCTCGTGGGTACAGCCGCTGTAAAGTCGGGAGAGCATGTGATGCTTTCGGTAGTTCCGGTGGCGCTTCACTTCAACGGTCGCAAAGTTAGCACATACGCTTTGTTAGACACTGGAAGTGAAGTGTCGCTGTTGCGAACAGATATCGCTCGGAAGCTGGGACTCGCCGGAAAGGCAACCACGGTCTCTCTCAGTACCTTTCATGGGCAAGACCCGAGGTTAAATGTAGAAGAAGTGAATTTCAATGTCTCGTCGGAAGATGGATCGGTTTCGTTTGAAGTAACCGGCGCTTTTGCAGTTCGCAATCTGAATCTGGCTCAGCGCAGCATGGATTGGCCCAAGGAGAAGCATCGTTGGTCGCACCTAAAGGATCTAGAGCTCCCGGCCATCAAGCCCGAGTCAGTTTCGGTCCTTTTAGGGATGGACGTCCTAGACGCCCACCAGGTCTTGGAGGATCGGAAACCGCTCCCTGGATGCAAGGGACCGAGAGCGATAAGGACACCTTTCGGATGGTGTGTGGTTGGACGAGTGCCAGGTGTTTCGAACGAGGGCCATCGTGTCATGAGGATCGCGAAGTTGAACAGTCTCGAAGACCTCGTCCAAAGCTTCTGGCGAGTCGAGGCCCTTGGGGTGCACAGAAGCGGTCCGCTATTGAACCCAGATGACGAAAGAGCAACTCAGGTGCTGAAACGCACAACCAGACATCTCGGTGATAGGTACGAGGTCGGTTTGCTTTGGAGATCGGAGGATTTTAGGTTCCTTTCTGACAACAAGGGACAGGCAATTCGGCGCCTGTTATCCCTGGAAAAAAAATTCAACGCAAACCCAAACTTCGCCGAACGATACTCTGCAGTCATACGGGAGTACTTAGAGCTCGGGCATGCCGTGAGGGTAGAGGAACCAAACGTTGGCGAAAGCCGCAGGACATGGTACCTACCTCACCACGGCGTCACTCAAGCCCACAA
Organism: Eulimnadia texana; assembly: GCA_002872375.1. Taxonomy (NCBI): domain Eukaryota; kingdom Metazoa; phylum Arthropoda; class Branchiopoda; order Diplostraca; family Limnadiidae; genus Eulimnadia; species Eulimnadia texana. Next base: position 33,535,551 of record NKDA01000001.1, on the reverse strand, counting down.
ACCTGAAAAGGTTCGAGTAGTGTTTGACGCAGCTGCACGAGACAAAGGAGTCTCATTGAACGACGCCCTGCTGAAAGGACCAGATCTGTTGACGAGTTTGATAGGGGTGTTGATTCGGTTCAGGGAAGAACCCATTCCACTTTCGGCAGACATCGAAAAGATGTATCACCAGGTCCGTGTCCCTCCGAGCGACCGGAACGCACTTAGATTCGTATGGAGATTCCCTGGCAGTCCAGTTATCGAAACCTATCAAATGGCAGTCCACATTTTCGGGGCGGTCTCGTCCCCATCTACTTGTATATACATTCTGCAACGGACTGCCTCAGACAACGCGGAAGAGTTTGCCGACGTAGCCCACAAAGTAATAGAAAATTTCTACGTCGACAATTTTCTCGATTCGGTGGAGAGTGAGAAAACGGCCAGATCAGTGCTCGAGCGGCTAACGAATTTGCTTAGTCGGGGTGGATTCCACCTAACGAAATGGTCGTCTTCTACTCGCGCTGTGATCGCCACGGTACCACCGTCGGAAAGGGCAGACAGCCACCTGAACTTAGATCTGGACAAATTGCCGGTCGAAAGGACTCTAGGGGTCCTTTGGAACAAGGAAACCGACGAGTTCCAGTTGACAGTTAAGGTGCCTGTTGAGGCGGCAACGAAAAGGCAGATACTCAGGGCTGTCGCGAGCATCTATGATCCCTTGGGGATGCTCGCTCCGATCGTCATCGCGGCCAAGGTACTATTACAAGACTTGTGGAGAAGCGACATCGGCTGGGACGACGAAGTCCCTCCTCCAATTATGGAGCGGTGGCGACGGTGGACGGAAGGGCTTGTCGGTCTAGCATCGGTGACCATACCTCGGTGTCTCCGCAAAACAGCGTCGAAACCTAAACGGTATGAGCTTCACGTCTTCTCGGATGCATCGGAAGTCGCTTACGGAGCTGTCGCGTTCCTCAGAACGGTGTACGCTGATGCCTCGGTGTACGTAAGCTTCGTCATGGCTAAACTCCGGGTGGCACCCTTGGCGCCACTGACGATTCCGAGATTAGAGTTGTTGGGAGCCCTAATGGCCGCTAGGTTGGGCAGCACGGTGATACAAGCCTTCCGATTTCAGCTGAGTTGTGTCACATACTGGACAGACTCACAGACCGTCTTGCAGTGGATCAACTCGAGAAGATGTCGATTCCACACATTCGTCGCCAATAGAGTAGGGGAAATTCTGGAGCTAACTGCTAGAGAGCAATGGAGACACGTACCAGGAGAGCTGAATCCGGCCGATGACGGTAGTCGAGGACTGAAGGGTACTGAATTCGGTCAGAACCGCCGGTGGCTCTTTGGGCCCGACTTTCTCCTTGAACCAGATCGCGAGTGGCCAGCCACACGTATAGCAAAGGACTGTCAGGTCGACGATCCAGAAATCAGGGAGGAAAAATGGGCCGGCGTCGTGACAGAGTGTGTTCCTAATGTGGTGCTGGAATTGGTGAAGTCCACCTCCAGGCTTCTTCGGCTGAAACGAACCGTAGCTTGGATCATTCGTTTCTTGTTGAACTGCCGGACTTCGAAAGATAAGCGCACCACAGGACCACTTCAAGTAAATGAGTTAGATCAAGCAATGACTATCTGCTGCAGACTAGTGCAGCAAGAAGCGTTTCCTGACGAATGTGTCGAGCTTCCCCAGAAGCGGTCGATCCCGGCACATTCACGACTATTGAAGTTGAGTCCCGTCGTCGGGACCGATGGCCTCCTACGAGTGGGAGGTCGACTGGATCGCGGTGACTTTCCGTATGATGTGAAGCATCCGGTTATTTTGCCACCTGAGGGCGAATTAACCACGGCCGTCATTCGCGATTTTCACGAACGGACCATGCATGGATCGGTCGACAGAACTCTGTGCGAGATGCGCCAGCAGTTTTGGCCGTTAAAGGGTCGGGCTACAGTGAGGAGGGTACTCAACCGCTGCTTCGTGTGTAAACAACTTCGGTCGAAACCGTCGAACCCCCTCATGGCCGCGTTACCGCTGCATCGTATGCAGCATAACCTACCCCCTTTCTCGAACACAGGGATCGATTATTTTGGTCCGCTTACGGTCGTTATCCAGCGCAGGACGGAAAAACGTTATGGCTGCATTTTCACTTGTCTCGTGACGAGGGCCGTTCACCTAGAGCTAGCACACAGTCTAGACACCGATTCGTTTCTGATGTGCTTCAGGAGATTTGTGAGCAGACGCGGCATGCCGTCCGTCTGCTATAGTGACAACGGCACAAATCTCACCTCTGGTGAACGCGAGTTGAATGAGGGAATTCAGCGATGGAATCAGCAGAAGATTGCGGACGCCATGACTCAGAAAGGCGTAACATGGCATTTCTCTCCTCCAAGCGCGCCACATTTCGGCGGCGTCTGGGAGAGACTAATCCAGTCCGCGAAGATTGCGCTTCGAGCAGTCCTCAAGAACCGAACAGTGACGGACGAAATTCTTCGGACCCTTCTGGTAGAAGTGGAGGCTCTTTTAAACGGGCGTCCTTTAACCCACGTCCCTGTAGACCCACTGGAACCGGAACCTCTGACACCGAATCATTTCCTGATCGGCCGAGCGACGGTGAACCTTCCCCCAGACGTCATCGTGGAGGAAGGCGCGTCTCTTCGAAAGAAATGGAGAACGTCGCAGGTCATCGTAGACCATTTCTGGAAACGGTGGGTAAAAGAGTACCTCCCGAATTTAATCGAACGCAGGAAATGGTTAGTGCCTCGAAGAAACCTCAAGCGGGGCGACGTTGTCCTAGTCGTTGACCCAACATCCCCGAGAGGACACTGGCCAGTTGGGCAGATCGAGAATGTTTTTCCTGGACCCGATGGCACCGTTCGAACCGCGGAGATCCGGACGAAGACGGGGATTTTTGTACGACCGACCTCCAAGTTGTGCCTGCTGGAGACTGAAGAGGACGAAGAAGATACGGGCCGGCAGTGATTTAAGTGTTTTGTTTATGTTCTGAATGCTTTTCTTAACAGAAAAGCAGGGCCGGCTATGTTCCGGACAATGCCGGAAATTTTAAGTTAATGTAATTTTGTTATCGCGAGTTTATCATTAGGAGCCCGAGGTTGACTTCTGATCAGAAAGTTTTTATGCAAATGCAAAGCGATCAGGAGTCAACCGAGGGCTTAAAAGGCCTTGCTCGGGGTCGAGCAAGGGCAGAAAGGTCAGAAGGTTAGACGGAGTCGAGAGTCCACCTAGGGTCGTCGGTGAGTAAAGTTATCCCTTCTTTTGTTGCGCGTTCTGAAGTAAATAATTTTCGTTCAATTCCTTTTTTTCTCTTCGGTAAATTTGGTCATGGTTAATTCTTAGTTAATACAGATGTTCTCAATTGAAATCATTTGTGATTATTTGACACGGAAACGACAAAGAAAGCATTCTACCACTAACAGTAGGCATTAGAGACACTTGACTCCAGATTAATGAAGTAATAGTATTAGTATTTATTTAGTTAGTAGTAGTAGTAGTAGTAGTAGTAGTAGCAGTAGCAGTGTAGACATAAGAGACTCTGACCACTAATCAATGGAGTAGTAGTATTAGTACTGACTTAGTTAGTAATAGTAGTAGTAGTAATAGTAGTAGCAGTGTAGACATTAGAGACTCTGACCTCGAATCAATGGAGTAATAGTATTAGTACTGATTTTGTTAGTAGTAGTAGTAGTAGTAGTAGTAGTAGTAGTAGTAGTAGCAGTAGTAGCAGTATCAGGAGCAGTAGTAATAGTAGGAGTGTAGACCTTAGAGATTCTGACCACTAATCAATGGAGTAATAGTATTAGTACTGATTTAGTTAGTAAGAGTAGTAGTAGTAGTACTAGTAGTAGCAGTAGCAGGAGCAGTAGTAATAGTAGGAGTGTAGACATTAGAGATTCTGACTCCTAATCAATGGAGTAATAGTATTAGTACTGATTTAGTTAGTAAGAGTAGTAGTAGTAGGAATGTAGGCATTAGAGACACTTGACTCCAGATTAATGAAGTAATAGTATTAGTATTTATTTAGTTAGTAGTAGTAGTAGTAGTAGTAGTAGTAGCAGTAGCAGTGTAGACATAAGAGACTCTGACCACTAATCAATGGAGTAGTAGTATTAGTACTGACTTAGTTAGTAATAGTAGTAGTAGTAATAGTAGTAGCAGTGTAGACATTAGAGACTCTGACCTCGAATCAATGGAGTAATAGTATTAGTACTGATTTAGTTAGTAGTAATAGTAGTAGTAGTAGCAGTAGCAGTAGTAGTAGTGGGAATGTAGACATTAGAGACACTTGAGTCCAGATTAATAAAGTAATAGTATTAGTATTTATTTAGTTAGTAACAATAGTAGTAGTAGTAGTAGTAGCAGTAGCAGGAGCAGTAGTAATAGTAGGAGTGTAGACATTAGAGACTCTGACCCCGAATCAATGGAGTAATAGTATTAGTACTGATTTAGTTAGTAATAGTAGTAGTAGTAGTAGTAGTAGTAGTAGTAGTAGCAGTGTAGACATTAGAGATTCTGACCACTAATCAATGGAGTAATAGTATTAGTACTGTTTTAGTTAGTAGTAATAGTAGTAGTAGTAGCAGTAGCAGTAGTAGTAGTAGGAATGTAGGCATTAGAGACACTTGACTCCAGATTAATGAAGTAATAGTATTAGTACTGATTTAGTTAGTAACAGTAGTGGTAGTAGTAGTGATAGCAGAAGAAGTAGCAGTAGTAATAGTAGGACTGTAGACATTAGAGACTCTGACCCCGAATCAATGGAGTAATAGTATTAGTACTGATTTAGTTAGTAATAGTAGTAGTAGTAGTAGTAGTAGTAGTAGTAGTAGTAGTAGTAGTAGTAGTAGCAGTGTAGACATTAGAGATTCTGACCACTAATCAATGGAGTAATAGTATTAGTACTGATTTAGTTAGTAGTAATAGTAGTAGCAGTAGCAGTAGCAGTAGTAGTAGTGGGAATGTAGACATTAGAGACACTTGAGTCCAGATTAATGAAGTAATAGTATAAGTATTTATTTAGTTAGTAACAGTAGTAGTAGTAGTAGTAGTAATAGCAGTAGCAGGAGCAGTAGTAATAGTAGGAGTGTAGACATTAGAGATTCTGCCCACTAATCAATGGAGTAATAGTATTAGAACTGACTTAGTTAGTAATAGTAGTAGTAGTGGTAGTAGTAGTAGCAGTAGTAGTAGTAGCAGTGTAGACATTAGAGACACTTGACTCCAGATTAATAAAGTAATAGTATTAGTACTGATTTAGTTAGTAACAGTAGTAGAAACAGTACTAGGATTGGTAAGAGTAGTAGTAGTAGTAGTAGTAGTAGTAGTAGTAATAGATGCTTTGTAGCCATTAGAGACTCTGGGCTCTAGATCAACGAAGTAATAGTATTAGAATTAGTTAGTTAGTAATACTAGTAGTGGTTGTACTAATAACAATAATAATAGCAATGATAGTGGTAGTAGTATAAGTAGTAGTAATAATAATAATTGCTTTGTATAGACATTAGAGACTCTCGACTCCAGATCAACGAAGTAATAGTATTAGAGTAAGTTAGTTAGTAATAGTAGTAGTAGATGTAATGCTAATGGTAGTAGTAGTGGGAAAAGTATGAGTTGTAGTAGTGGTGGATAGTGGCAGTAGTAGTATTAATAATTATTATAATAATAACGTACTCATGCAGACCCTACTACTACTACTGCTACTACTACTACGGCACCACTCCTCTTTACACCACCACCAGTACTACCACTACTGCTACTGCTACTACGGGATTACTCCTCTTTACACCACCACTACTACTACTACTACTGCTACTACTACTACGACACTACTCCTCTTTAAGCCACCACCACTACTACTACTGCTACTACTACGGCACTATTCCTCTTTACACCACCACCACCACGACGACTACTACTACTGCTGCTACTACTACTACTACTACTACCGCACTACTCCTCTTTACACCACCACCACTACTATTACTACTGCTACTACTACTACCACGACACTACTCCTCTTTACACCACCACCACCACTATTACTACTGCTACTACTACTACCACGGCACTACTCAACTTTACACCACCACCACCACTATTACTACTGCTACTACTACTACCACGGCACTACTCAACTTTACACCACCACCACCACCACCACTACTACTACTGCTGCTACTACTACTACTACCGCACTACTCCTCTTTACACCACCACCACCACCACCAGCACCACCACTACTACTACTACTGCTACTAGTAATAGACCACTCGCCTTGGTTTAAATGCTGGATTACGGTGTATTTCGAATTGCTGAAAAACTATAGCGATTTTTTTTTTTGCTTCGCGAATAAAAACTGCACATAGAAAACGCCAAAAAGACCAAAAAAATCGCACACACACACGCAAAATAAGTAAAATACACACAAAGTGAAACCAAAATTTTTGCAAACGAAGCTCATCTATCATTTAGCATTGCGAAAAATTTTATCAGATCGTTGCTCAGTTCAGTTGGGAGGGCAAGTAGCAAAGTAACTAGAGAAGAACTGGAGGAAAACCAGGTGAAGACCCGGTTCAAAGAAAAATTCAGGAAGAAGTCAGGACAAATTCAGGAAGATCCTGAAAAAAAAAATGCTGAAAAATCCTTGAAAAATCAGAAGAGGATACTAAAGATCCTCAAGGAAAATCCTGAAAAATGTAGGAAAAACCTTGGGAATTCAGGGAAAATTCAGGAAAATCCTTGAAAAATCAGGAAAAATTCAGGAAAGATTTAGGAGGATCCTGAAAAATCCCTAGAAAAATCATGATCCCAGAAGATTCAGGAAAAATTCTGAAAAATTCAGGGAAGCTTTCCGGAACAAATCTTGAAAAAAAAATCCTGAAAATCTCAAGGAAATCCTGAAAAAAAAATCCTGAGAACCCTTGAATATTCAGGGAAAATGTCAGGGAAAAAAATCTTTAAAAAATATCCTGAAAATTCCAAAGAAATCAGAATCCTAGAAAATGTCAGGAAAAATCTTGAAAAATTCCAGGGTGTTTGAAAAACTGCATGACAAACCGGTTAACTACTTATTGATTAAGATTCCTGAGAAAATTAATTATTGTCCAAACTAAAAAAAACGGTTCAGCAACACAAGATAGTTTCACACTAGTTTTCTTAGTTCAAAAAAAAAGGCGAATAGTTGATAGTAGTAGTAAGCAAGTCAAAGTAAAGAGAAAAAACTGAAAAAATGCTAAGAAAACAAGGCACTTGGTGTTTGTTTTGTCATCTTGGGCAAACGAAACGAGAATTTTTCCCACGCTCCCTCAAATTTTCCCACGCTCTCAAAATTCCGTAAAAAAATTCGCAAAAAAAAAGAAATTCAGACTGATATGTTCAATCTTGAGGTCTCCAAAAAAATCAAACTCCCATTCAACTTAATTCATACCCAAAATTAAAAATTTTTTAAGAAGCCCCACAAAAATTCAGCACAAAAAAATTTAAAAGGCACAAAGCGAAAAGTCCATTTAAAAATCCCAGTTGTTGACTAATACAAATTTTTTCCGTTCATTTTTCTTAATTATAGACCCGACTGCTGTTTTTTTTAATTACTTTATATACAAATTAATCGCATATTCAAAATTAAGCGTCAATTATTCCGGTAAACGGGGGGGAAAAAAAGTACGAAATTTTACACTTGATAATGATTGCAATCGTCAATAGATGTCGCCATTGGTGTCATTTAGAGGCTGAAATTTTTTCATTCACTCGTTCATTCGGCCGGGTGAATGAATCGACTAACTCAAGATTTTGTTTTAAAAAAACTGATGAATTAAGATTAACGTCTTCGCTGGAGGCTGCTGAGTTTCTGCTGCAGCATTTGCTGTCGCTGCATGAGGTTGTCCTTGTCGCCGCGTAGTTTTCGCTCGAATCGCGTTAGGTTCTGACAGTAGCGCGACGCTTCCTTGAGGATAACGACTTTGGCGGCGCGGTCCGTCGACTCCAGGTCCGGGATGAGCAGTCGTAGGTTCTCGAAGGCGTTTCGCAGGTCGACGCGTCGCTGTCGCTCCATGTTATTGTGGAGGCTCCGCTTCTCGCACGAGTCTTCGGAATCGGACGCGCTGCGCGATGAGCGTTTCTTTGGCGACGACGCACCACGCGTGTCGCTGCGTGCCGCGCGCTTACGACTGCTGCTCGCTGAAGAAGAGGAAGACGTCGCCTGCTGCTTGCGATGCGATGCGCTGGCTGCCGCGGCCAGTTGCATTTGAAGCTGCTTGCTGACCAGCGCTGTCGGACGCGACGGAAGCGACGACTTGGACGCTGCGGAAGGAAGCTGAGTGACTATAAATAATAATTATAATTAAATTAAATATTTAATTAAAGTTAATAATAATAATTTTACCTTTTAATTGTAGTTTCATTGAATTATTGTCTTGCCGCACCGCTTTGTAGTACGCGGCGGCGCTGGAGGACGTCGCTTTCGTCGACGCCGACGACGCCACAAGCACGTCGCCCAGCGACACGACGTCGATTTCTTCTTCTGCAAAAATAAACATTAATTAAAATATTAATTTAAATATATTTTTTTAAAAATTTGGCGGGGTTCCATGTAGGAAAAATTTTCTACGCCCCAAGTTCACACACTGAAGTCTAAATTTAGACCCCCACGCATATTTTAGGACCCCTCCTAACCCCACAACTGAACCCCCTCATTTCCCACACATGTCCAAGGCCAAGGGATGGGGTGATAACAGTTGATAACACGATGATAACAGTCAATTTAAGTTCCACAATTAATTTACTTGAATTCTTGGGGTATATTTTTATTACTTATTATTATTATTATTATGTTATCTGAGTGTGTCTTGTGAGTTATATGAGACTGGATGTTATCACTTGTTATCAGTGTGTTATCATTGGTTATCAACACTTGTTTATCAAGAGCTTTACTCTGCTTATCTGCAAACGTGTCAAGTCCTTAGATTTGTACAGTCGATAGCTGACTTAATCTCAGTCATAAGATTTTCATTCAAAAAAAATATTTACTTGGTTTGTAATCAGTGTTTCCACTTTTCAATTTTCCCTTTTTCCCCTTTCTTCCCTTATCTTTCCCTTTTTCCCCCCTCCGTGCTAGAATACACGATGTCTAGATTTCCCCCTTTATCCTCACCTTTTTCCCTTTTCTGACCTCGTGGTTTATAATCAGTGTTTCCACTTTTCAATTTCCCCTTTTTCCCCTTTTCCCCCTCCGTGCTAGAATATACAATGTCTAGATTTCCCCTTTACCCTCTTCTCTTCTTTTTCCCTTTCCGGACCCCATGGTTTATAAACAGTGTTCCAACTTTTCAATTTTCCCTTTTTCCCCTTTTCCCCCCTCCGTGCTAGAATATACAATGTCAAGATTTCCCCTTTACCCTCTTCTCTTCTTTTTCCCTTTTCAGACCCCATGGTTTATAATCAGTGTTTCCACTTTTCAATTTTCCCTTTTTCCCCCATTGCTCCCTTTTTCAGGGAATTTCCCCGCAAAATTGGAAACACTGTTTATAATATTAATTAATCTAAAAAAAATTTACTTGCATTATCAGATTAGAATATCTACAGCAAGGGGTCCGAAACTCCTAGGAAAAGTGAACCAAGACCCTTTGATAACATGTGATAACACGGAGATAACAGGTGTTTTGATAACAGTGATAACACGACCTAAGGTTGTACGAATATTATTGCAAGTTTCGGACCCCTTGATCTACCTTATTAGATTACTATTTTTCCCTTTAAATGACAGATAACTAATCAATTGACAAAGTGACAAATATTGTCACTATAATTATAACATATAAATATAAAATATAATAAAATATAACTATAAAATGACAAAATATTGTAAAAATTTAATCGCTTGGATTAGAACATCAATTAATTTTTTAAAAAATTCGTTAATTACACATCATTATTCTGTAATATAATAATAATAATATAATAATAGTGAGAATATATATAATAATAATATAATACATATTCCGTTAAATAACATAGAAATTAGTTAATTAATGAAGTCTATACAAAATATTATCAAATTTAATCGCTTGGTTTATAACATGAATTAGTAAAAAATTATTTGCATTATCAGATTACAAGATCTACACTAACCATTGATCTACTTTACTTAATTACTATTATTATTATTATTATAGTTTATTATTATTATATATTATATTATATTATTACTATTATTATATATATATATTATTTATAGTTTATTATTATTATTTTATTCATTATACTATTATTAATATATTATATTATATATACTATTATTATATTCATTACTTATATATTATATTTATATATTATTTATAGTTTATTATTATTATTGTTATATTCTATTATATTATGTTATATTATTACTATTACTATATTCATTATTATATTCATTACTTATTTATTATATTCATATATTATTTATAGTTTATTATTCTCATATATTATATTATATTCATTATACTATTATTATTATCATATATTATATTATACTATGTTATTACTATTATTATTATTGTTATTATTATATTCATTACTTATTTATAGTGTGTGGTGCGGAGGGACGGGGGGGGGTACGGCGTGAGCCGGGGAAACCGGTCCCGGGGACACACGGCCGGCCACGTGAGTTCGTTCCGAAGGTGCGGGCCGTTATCTTTGAAAGGCAATTAAAGTCGCCAGACTTGATCTCACCGGTGAGTACCTGATAGCCTGTGATAACAGGGTCCGTAACACTTGATAACAGGTTGTTAACTCCCGATAATGAATGAATAATTTCTTGTCAAGTCGTTGATAAAACCAAGGGGTCGAAAACTCCCGGGGAAAAGTCTATGAAGATTTGATAACACGTGATAACACTTTGTTAACCCCCGATAATGAATGAATAATTTCTTGTCAAGTCGTTGATAAAACCAAGGGGTCCGAAACTCCCGGGGAAAAGTCTATGAGGATTTGATAACACGTGATAACAGGTCAACAGCACTTCGGTGATGGGTTTGATAACACGTGATAACAGGTTGATAACAGAAAGTCAGGGGGTTCATAAACTTAACAATACATTGATAACACGTGATAACATGAAGATAACAGTAATAGTGATACAGTGATAAAATTAATTCTTAAATTTAGTTATTACATTTAATTGATTAAAAATGTCAACCTTTCAATTTTTTAACCTCGGTTGATATCACGTGTTATCGTCTGTTATCAACTGTTATCACCTAGTCCCTTTAAACCTTTAACCTTTCAATTAACTATTAAATTAACTTAATTAATTAAAAATTAAAACTTTAAATTTTTCAACCTCGGTTGTTATCGACTGTTATCACGTGTTATCATCTGTTATCAACTGTTATCGCCTTGTCCCTTTAAACCGGTATGCGGTTTTTTAAACGCGACCTTGAGTTTGTAGTAAGCGGCGTTTTGGTGTTTTTTCTCAAAAGTCCCCAAACAAACTACTTGATGAATGTAAATTTCATTCAAATCACGAAGACTGATAAAAATCTCATTGAATCTAATTAATTACACGCGGATAACACTTTGTTAACCACGGATAACAACATTAGAAGCTTGCAAAGTCTTTCATTCAGCTTTTTCAAGTTTCTAGTTTGCGACTTGATAGAAAAATATATTAAAGATATCGTTATAATCCACTGATAACACTTTGTTAACCATGGATAACACCGTTAGAAGCTTGCAAAGTCTTTCATTCAGCTTTTTCAACTTCTTAGTTGACGATTGGATAGAAAAATATGTTAGACATCGTTATAATCCAGTGATAACACTTTGTTAACCACTGATAACACCGTTACCCAGTCAACATTACATTCACTTATTCATAAGATTTGCAGCAAGACCTAAATATATTGATATTACTGAATACACGTGATTTTATAATACATTGTTAACCGCTGATAACACCGTTAGAAGCTTGCAAAGTCTTCCATTCATCTTTTTCGAGTTTCTAGTTTGTGATTTGATAGAAAAATATGTTAAAAATGTCGTTATAATCCACTGATAACACTTTGTTAACCACTGATAACACCATTACAAGCTTGCAAAGTATTCCATTCATCTTTTTCAGCTTTCTAGTTGACGATTTGATAAAACATATGTAAAGGATGTCGTTATAATCCACTGATAACACTTTGTTAACCTATGATAACACCCCATTCAGTTCTAACTCCCATTCAATCCCATTTCCCGTTTGAAATAAACCTACAAAACCAAACTATTGATAACAAATTTCACATTTTGTTAACCGTCGATAACACTTGGTTAACCACGGATAACACCCCATTCAGTTCAGACTCCCATTCCGCCACATTTCCCGTTTGAAATAAACCTACAAAACCAAACTATTGATAACAGATTTCACACTTTGTTAACCGTCGATAACACTTTGTTAACCGTCGATAACACTTTGTTAACCTATGATAACACCCCATTCAGTTCAGACTCCCATTCCGCCACATTTCCCGTTTGAAATAAACCTACAAAACCAAACTATGGATAACATATTTCCCATTTTGTTAACCGTCGATAACACTCTGTTAACCACGGATAACAGGCCCCCGCAGTCGGTTGCGTAATGCCGACCTTGGACGTTTTTCTTTCCTGCGTATTACTCAACATTCCATCCAAGCACATGTTCTCAGCAAAAACTTTCACAATAACAAAACAGATAATTCTAATAAATTATATTACAATATTTAATTAATTATGAAATTAAATTTGAAAAAAATAATCAAAATAACATAATTCATAAGCAAAAAAAAATATATATATTCGTCTTGTTTTCCCTTCTATTGACTTTTAGAAACGTCTCGAGAGAGAGAGACGCGTCAAGGTCACTACTGTTGCTCGTACGATAAGCGCCCGGGAGAAGACGACGGCGGCGCGGCGCGGCCGGCAGGGCGGGCGGGCGGGCGGGGCGTCGGCAGCGGCGGGGACCCGGGCTCCGCTCGCCCGGGCCCCGTGGTCTCATTGACTGGATCTCCCGCGCACTCCCCCGTGCCCCCGTCGGCCCCGATACAGTAGGATCAAGTAGTATTTTGAACTATAGTAGTTTGCTTTTATTTACTGTACTGATATGATAAGCCACTTTGTTACCAAGGCTAACTATGATAGTTTTGACTAGTTTTTTTTCCATCTAGTAGTTGGATTTGGGTCTTTAAAAGCTGATAAGTGTTAAGCCTAGTTAAATAGTTACAAAGTAGTTTAAGTTTACTGCTCAAGTGATACGATAAGCACAGTTTACTAAGTCATGTCATCGATACCGTGAGATAGAAAGATGATAGCACTACAACACTACTACAGTTACAACTACGGTGCTGATAACACGTGATAACTGGGTGATAACATGCATGTCTCCACACGTTAGATCCTGTGATTCGGTTCCAGGCCGGTTTCGAGGCCTGCGTGAATCGACGCATGGCAAAGTTCCAAGTAGGAAAACGAAGAAAAAAAAAAACCTTCCAGTTTTTTTTCCCCCAGTCGAGTTATCAGACTATTTACTATCACTAAATAGTCACGTGACTACAACTCAAGTGATCAGTTACCTGAATCGGATGGTGTCTGGATTCCTAAGTGTTCAGTAGTGTGGGAGGCTTTCGCTGCGAATGGTACGAATGATCGCTATGCGTGTAATTGTGATCCGCAATATTGACTTGGCTGGGAATGTCACGGCGCGTAACGTCTCTGGCGGTTTGCGGTTCGCGATCCGCGTCCTCCTCCTCTTCTTCCTCTTCCTCCTCTTCGTCCGCGGATTCGGGTTCCGAGTCGGACAGGGGTAGCGGAGACTCGGGCCGCGTCGAGCCCAGGGTATCGAACCGCGGTCTGCGCACCGACTCGGTAGTAGCGGCGCTGGCAAAGAAGGACAACTCCCCGGGACTGGTAGAAAAAAGCGGCGAGTCGCGCTCCTTTTTGTGCTCTTCGCTCGGGCAACGGCCGGCCCACATACAGTCATGTCTCAGCTCTCCAGACTCGTACTTGGGACTGCAGCAAGCGGGGAACTCGTCGAGGAAGTCGAACCAGTCGTTGTGGTTCAGCAGGTCAGGCATGTGACTGTCGAGGACGTCCTCAGGAATGCCCAGGTCCAGGTCTTCCTCGTCCCGGGTCTCGGCCGCCGCTCTGAACGGCGAGACTGGCGGAGTGGGCAGGCTGTCGAGTTTCTTCCAGATGTCGTCCCACAAAACGTGAGAGGACAGCAGGTTATCGTTGAAAAAATCGTTCTCCAAAAAAGACATTCTCCAAATAATGAATCGGCAAAAAAATTTCTGTTCACAACTTCTCTCAGCTCTCCCCTTACAAGGCCGCTCGCTTCAATGGCCACTTCCAAAACCCGATTTCCCAAAAAATGAGCGGGAACCTGAAATCATACCGAATTTTCAGTAATCGATTCCCCAAATTATACTAATCGATTGCTAAGGACTTACCTTAATTCGTAATACAGCTGTCACGGCGAATATCCTTGTAAAAATAATATATTTTAGAAACTTTCGGAAGATAGTGACGGAGCGCAGAGAGACACGTCCGCACGTTGTGAAATCCACGCCCGAACTGACGATCGCTAAAGCAGCTCACTAGACTTAATCGCCGCCAGAAGAGGCCGTATCCCTACGCCAAGTCCCAAATAGCGCCACTACAAAATTTCAATACAATTCACTAAATCCACAATGTCACTTGATGACATTACAATAATCAACTACAGTCAATGCTACGCTATCGATTGGTAGTAAATTTTATGCAGAAATAAACGTACTTTCAGAAATTTCAGTAAAAATATGGTTTGCCGGGCTTCGGCGGCGCGTAGTCAAGTCCGCAGCGGCACCGAGGCTCGCCGTACTCGCGCGGTGCTGGCCAGGGCTCCCGGCCCCGGGGGCGAGGGAGTGCAAGTTGGCGGGACGGTTGGCGGGAGCTTCGGGGGGGCCGTTCAGGGGAAAGACGCTGGGGCTGTCGGGGGTTATGCGGCGGGGTCCGCTGGATGGGCGCAGCAGTTCTTGCCACAACTTGTGTGGGGGCAAAACTTACAAAAATAAAAGACTTTTTTCTTTTTTCTTAGCTTCGTGGTATGCGTTTTCTCTCCAAAGAAAAGTTTCTTTCCGCGTTTTAACCAAGGCCAGTTGTTTCCAGAGCGACTGCAGGGGCTCGTCACTTGACTTGTATACCCAGTGCTTCCTCCACTTCGCAAGGGGAAATTCCCTTAAGAAGGGAAAATGAAGGGGGAAAAAAATGGAAAATTTCCCAGTACGATAATATATACATTTAAGCTGATGAAGTAGGTTCTTGAGCTCTTTTTGGTAGAGCGGGGAAAAGGGATGAAGTGCATCTTCCACTTCGCAGGGGAAATTCCCTAAGAAGGGAAAATGAAGGGGAAAAAATGGAAAATTGCCAGTACGATAATATATACATATAAGCGGATGAAGTAGGTTCTTGAGCTCTTTTTGGTAGAGCGGGGAAAAGCGATGAAGTGCATCTTCCACTTTGCAGGGGAAATTCCTTAAGAAGGGAAAATGAAGGGAAATAATGGAAAATTCCAAGTACGAAAAGATACAATTAAGCAGATTAAGTAGGATCTTGAGCTCTTTTGGTAGCGCGGGAAAAGGGAAGGCAAAAGACAGGGGAAAAAAGGGAAAACTAGTTCTAGCGGACGGAGCGGGGGGAAAAAAAGGGGAAAAACTGAGCTTGAAACTGGTTGGATTCCTCATACGTTTTTCCAACACATTTTTCATGAATGAATTTGAATAACTAACGTTACTTTACTTTTTACACGCAGGATGTGAATCAATCAATTTCCCTTTTTTTTCCCCGACGTCCTTTAGTTTCACGTTGTTTGCCGGTCCTTTTTGTTAGCGAAGGGAAAGCTCTCCGGGGAAATGAATGGAAGCAATTAGATATAATTACTTTATACCAGTCTTTTTTTTTTACGTATATTTTACATACATTGAGCCATCAGACATTGCCTTATGTATATTTTTTTTGGGTAAAGAAATATTAGCCAAAAGATTTTGCTGCAATTTGGATTCGCAGAAATGAATGGATTTGGCAATGCTGCCCGTTTCCGCGAACCGCCCAGGGGCGAACCATTTCGTAACGGCCGGTTCCTCCGTCCAGCTCAAGGAATCGCACAAGGGGTCAATGGGCTCGTCTTGACCACCACCCCAGTGCTTAGTGTTTCCCCTTTTTGGCAGGGAAATTCCCTGAAAAAAGGGGAAAATGAGATCTAAAAACGGAAAAAAGAAGAGAAGAGAGTCAAGAGGAAATCTAGACCCTGTATAGTGTTGCACGGAAGGGGGGAAAAATGGAAACACTGCACCCAGTGTTTCCACTTTTTGCAGGGAAATTCCCTGGAAAAAGGGGAAGAATGAAGTCTGAAAAGGGAGAAAAGAAGGGAAGAGAGTCAAAAGGAAATCTAGACCCTGTATAGTGTTGCAAGGAAGGGGGAAAAATGGAAACACTGCACACAGTGCTTCCACTTTTTGCAGGGAAATTCCCTGGAAAAGGGGAAGAATGAAGTCTGAAAAGGGAGAAAAGAAGGGAAGAGAGTCAAGAGGAATTCTAGACCCTGTATATAGTTGCACGGAAGGAGGGAACATGGAAACACTGCACCCAGTGTTTCCACTTTTGCAGGGAAATTCCCTGAAAAAGGGGAAAAATGAGGTCTAAAAAAGGGAAGAAGAGGAGAAAAGGGTCAAGAGGAAATCTAGACCCTGTATATTGTTGCACGGAAGGGGGAAAAATGGAAACACTGCACCCAGTTCTTCCACTTTTGCAGGGAAATTCCCTGAAAAAAAGGGGGAAAATGAGGTCTAAAAAGGGAAAAAGAAGAAAAGAGAGTCAAGAGGAAATCTAGACCCTGTATATTGTTGCACGGAAGGGGGGGAAATCGAAAAATCGAAAAATGGAAACACTGTACCCAGGGCTTCCACTTTTTTCCCCTTTTTTTCCCCTCCGCTTGAATATATCAGTTTCCCTTTTTTCCCCTCCGCGATACTACATTTGTAACGTACTAGATTAACTACATATAGTAACTACATGTAATTTCTACATTTGTAAATTCGCTTTTCCCTCCATTTTCCCTTTTTCCCTCTTCCCCGTTTTCCCTACGTGAGGGAATTTCCTGCAAAGTGGAAGCATGTGTACTTCTACTGCATTCATATGAATCATTCATCATTCATTCATTGCAAGTGTGTGGACCAGTGCATGAATTCATTACTCATTCATTGCAAGTGTATGAATTTGGTTCGAATGCATGAATTCATCCTAACCCCATGAATGAGTGCATGAATTTGCTGAAGCGCATGAAAAAGTGTTTGAATTTCGTTACTGATTCATTGCATTTGCATGAATTTGGTTCAAAGGCATGAATTACTGCATCAATTCATCCTAAACCACACGAATAAGTGCATGAATTCATTGCTCATTCCTTGCAAGTGCATGAATTTGGTTCGAATGTATGAATTACTGTATGAATTTGCTGAAGCGCATGAAAAAGTGTTTGAATTCACTTCAAGTGCATGAATAGGTCCAGGAAAAGTGCATGAATTTTGGTTTGAATGCATGAATCACTGCATGTACTCATCCTAACCGCATGAAAAAGTGCATGAATTTGCTGAAGCGCATGGAAAAGTGTTTAAATTCACTTCAAGCACATGAATAGGTCCGGGAAAAGTGCATGAATTTTGGTTCGAATGCATGAATTACTGCATGAATTCATCCTAACCGTATGAATAAGTGCATGAATGTGCTGAAGCGCGTGAAAAAGTGTTTGAATTCACTACAAGTGCATGAATAGGCCCAGAAAAAGTGCATGAAAACTGCGTGAATTTACTTCAACTGCATGAAAAAGTGCATGACTCCACCCTGACTCCATGAATAAGCAAATTTGCTTAAGCACATGAATACTGCATGAAGTTACTTCAACTGCATGAAAAAGTGCACGAATGAGTGTATGAATCTGGAAAAATTACGTACTGTTACTTAACACACGTTCACATAAATGATTCATCACAGGTTCGCTGTTGAGTGCATGAACAAGTGCATGAATACCAAATGCCTAGACGTGTAGTACGGTTGTTTAAGGATTATTTTGACGGGTTGTATTGTTTGTGCGAGTGAGAATTATTTATTTAGGCATTTCAGTGTTTGAATTCACTTCAAGTGCATGAAAAGGTCCAGGAAAAGTGCATGAATAAGTGCATGACTTCGTCCTAACTGCGTGAATGTCTAATGGACCAGCAAAACAGCCCTAAGTCCTGTGACTCCATCACAAAGTTTGTCCTAAAACAGCAGACGACGCGAGTTTCCAACTGTGGCCGCTGCGGGCTGCTTGGCGCTACTGTCGTTTGGCATAGAGTCTATTGTTTGTACTGAGTGAAAATTATTTATTTAGGCATTTCAGTGTTTGAATGTGAAAAGTCTAGAGTCACATGGTTTGTCAAAACACCAGGTCATGTGCTTTTCCTGCCAAAGGGTTGCGGACAAGAAATGGCGGCCATGTTTGGCAAACAACATGTGACGCCATATTGTTTGGCCTAAAAGGGTTACCTCACTGTAGCGGACACCGTTATTAAATCAACTACAAATAATTTTTTAACTTAATTTATACCAAAATGTTTCTCGAATTTTTCTGTGATTTTTAGAAGTATTTTCTAGCGAAATTTCTTTACAGAAATATTTTATGCGACTGTCCGTAGTAGAGGAGATAGTCTATAAGAGGGCATAGGCCATATGCCCTAACACGCGCCTCTCTATAGCGGACACCGTTATTAATTCAACCACAAATAATTTTTTAACTTATTTTATACCAAAATGTTTCTCGAATTTTTCTGTGATTTTTAGAAGTATTTTCTAGCGAAATTTCTTTACAGAAATATTTTATACGACTGTCCGTAGTAGCGGAGCTAGCCTTTAAGTGGCATAGGACTTTTACCATACGCGCACCTCTCTATAGCGGACACAATTAGTAAATCAACTATAAGGAATTTTTAACTTGCTTTGCACCAAAATGTTCCTTGAATTTTTCTGTGAATTTTAGACCTATTTTTAAGTGAAGTTCTTGAAAATAAATATTTTATAAGACTGTCCGTAGTAGAGGAGTTAGTCTTTAAATCCTAGTCAATGGGTTAGAAAACAACCGGAAGAAAATTTGCTGAGATTCTTCACATGATTCTTGACAAGATTCCTCGAGTTGCCCACCCTCCCCCAAGCAAGGGGTTCGAAACTTCCAATAATCTTCGTACAACTAGGTCGTGTTATCATTGTTATCAGTCTGTTATCTCCCTGTTATCACTTGTTATCAAATAATCTTCGGACGCTTTTCCTTGGAGTTCCAGATCCCTTGGTCACTTGCAAGGGGTTCGAAACTTCCAATAATCTTCGTACACCTATGTTATCACTGTTATCAGTCTGTTATCTCCGTGTTATCAAATAATCTTCCTACACTTTCCTTTGAGTTTCGGACCCCAACTTCCGGCGTCTAGGTTATTTGATGGAACACAGCTAACCCTGTTTATATTAAAAAATTGAAACAACAAACTCGTATGAAAATTTTTAAAAATTTTATTATAACACATATGGATAACATATGATAACATACGATAACATACGATAACACTTGATAACATGTGATAACAAGTATTAGCATTTGTATTGGTTTTGCGACTTGATTTTAAAAATATTTTTAAATTTTTATGATAATAAATTATGATATAAATTATGATAATAAATTATAACACATGTGATAACCTATGATAACACTTGATAACACGTGATAACATGTGATAACAGCTATTAGCATTTGTATTGCTTTTGCGACCTGATTTTAAAATTTTTAAAAATCTTTATTATAACACATATGGATAACGTATGATAACATGTGATAACACTTGATAACATGTGATAACAGCTATTAGCATTTGTATTGCTTTTGCGACCTGATTTTAAAATTTTTTTAATTGTTATGATAATAAATTACAACACATGTGATAACCTATGATAACACTTGATAACATGTGATAACACGTGATAACACGTGATAACATGTGATAACAACTATTAGCATTTGTATTGCTTTTGCGACCTGATTTTAAATTTTTTAAAAATTTTATTATAACACATGTAGATAACATATGATAACACTTGATAACACGTGATAACTATTAGCATTTTTATTGCTTTCCCACGTGATTTTTAAGATAATCAGAATAGGCAGACACTATTTTAAATTGCTAAGTCATCCACGTGATTCTCAAGATTCTTGCAAATCCTCATTAATATTAATATATAAAAAAATTTTAAATTTGATGTAATTAATGTAGTTAATTAATATTTTATAAGTTATTTGTAATTAATTAATATTTTTAAAATTATTTGAAATCAATTAATATTTTTAAAATTATATGTAATTAATTAATATTTTCTAAATTATATGAAATTAATGTAATTCACTAATATTCAATAAGTTATTTGTAATTCATTAATGTTTTCTAAATTATTTGTAATTAATTAACATTTTTAAATTATTTGTAATTAATTAATATTTTCTGAATTATATGAAATTAATGTAATTCATTAATATTTAATAAGTTATTTGTAATTAATTAATATTTTTTTAAATATATATATAATTAATTGAGATTTTTAAAATTATTTGAAATCAATTAATATTTAATAATTTACTTGTAATTAATTAATATTAAAAAATATATATATAATTAATTAACATTTTTAAATTATTTGTAATTAATTAATATTAATAAATTTTATGTAATTAATTAATATTTAATAAATTATATTATTGCGGGATTCTACAGTCACGTGACTTTGTGATTCTTGTCCGTGAATCTGGGAATCTTCGTATAGTGTTATCAAGATGTTATCAACGAAAATTATTTTACGATGCAAAATTATCAAGGGGGTCCGAAACTTACAATAATCTTCGTACACCTAGGGTCATGTTATCACTGTTATCAACCTGTTATCTCCTTGTTATCACATGTTATCAAATAATCTTCGTACACCTAGGTCATGTTATCACTGTTATCTCCATATTATCATCTGTTATCATGTGTTATCAAATAATCCTCGAACACCTAGGTCAATTTATCACTGTTATTAACCTGTTATCTCCATGTTATCTCCGTGTTATCATATGTTATCAAATCATCTTCGTACACCTAGGCCATGTTATCAACCTGTTATCTCCTTGTTATCTCCGTGTTATCATCTGTTATCAAATAATCTTCGTACACCTAGGCCATGTTATCAACCTGTTATCTCCTTGTTATCTCCGTGTTATCATCTGTTATCAAATAATCTTCGTACACCTAGGCCATGTTATCAACCTGTTATCTCCGTGTTATCACATGTTATCAAATAAACTTCGTACACCTAGGTCATGTTATCAACCTGTTATCTCCGTGTTATCACATGTTATCAAATAAACTTCGTACACCTAGGCCATGTTATCAACCTGTTATCTCCGTGTTATCACATGTTATCAAATAAACTTCGTACACCTAGGTCATGTTATCACCCTGTTATCAACCTGTTATCTCCGTGTTATCATATGTTATCAAATAATCTTCGTACACGTTTCCTTCGAGTTTCGGACCCCCTTGGAAATTATTTATTATTTGACCGGGAATCGTCATTTCTGTCACCAACAGGTTAAAACATTCGCCTTCAGGGCTAAACCCCCTCATCGAAGTTATCACCTTGTTATCAAGTGTTATCAAGTGTTATCACCTGTTATCACGTGCAAACCGTGTCTAGACCAGTACTTCCACTTTGCAGGGAAATTCCCTCAAATAGGGAAAATGGAGGGGAAAATCAATTTACAAATGTAGCTTTACTCAGTATCACGGAGGGGGGAAAAAGGGAAACTGATATTTTCAAGCGGAGGGGAAAAAAGGGGGGAAAGGGGAAAAAAGTGCAAGCACTGGTCTAGACAGTCCCTCTGTCCCTTTAAATATGCTTTCATTATACAGGATAATGAAATATCTTACCCCCATCGAAGTTATTACCTTGTTATCAAGTGTTATCAATTGTTATCACCTGTTATCAAGTGTTATCACATACAGCACTGTCTGGGCAGTCCCTCTGTCCCTTTAAATATGCGTTTATTATATAAGATAATGAAGTACAATTAAAAGAATAAAGTTATCAAGTGTTATCAATAGTTATCACCTTGTTATCACCTGTTATCAAGTGCTATCGCATACAACAATGTCTACATAGTCCCCCTGTCCCTTTAAATATACTTTCATTATATAAGATAATGAAGTATAATTACTAGAATAAAGTTATCAAGTGTTATCAATGGATATCATCTTGTTATCAAGTGTTATCACCTGTTATCACATACAACAGTGTCTAGACAGTCCCTCTGTCCCTTTAAATATACTTTCATTATATAATATAATGAAGTATAATTACTAGAATAAAGTTATCAAGTGTTATCAAGTGTTATCACCTTTTATTATATAAGATAATGAAATATAATTAATAGAATAAAGGACTAGTTATGGCTGCACGTTCCCTAGTATTATTAATAGGTTTTAATTGTCTATAGTGGAACTAGGCAAAGACCCTCTCTATTGAAACAAGTGGTTCTCTTCTATTCATAGGCCATTTGTACTAGGACTAGTATTTAGAAGCCCTTGGAAGTGGGGGGGTCCGCTACTCTCGAGAATCATGTCAAGATTCAAAGGCGAATCTGAATCAGGATCGTCGAAAAATGGAAAAGTTGACGACCCCCTGACTTTCTCACTATTTACTAGTATTTAGTATTTAGTACTTAAGTTACTAATTTTATTAGTATTTAAGTTTTTAAAGTTGACGACCCCCCCCCCGGACTTCCCCTATAAGTTTCTATAGGACACCGTTCCCAATAAAGGTCAATGAGGACTATCTCCTCTACTACGGACGGCCGTATAAAATATCTCCATTAGATAAATTCACTCGAAAATTTATTTAAAAATCACAGAAAATTCAAGAAACATTTGGGTGCAAAGTAAATTTAAAAATTCTATGCCGTTGATTTAATACAGGTGTCCGCTATAGAGAGGCACGCGTATAGCCCTTTCTACTGGAGGACTAACTCCTCTACTACGGACGGCCGTAAAAAATACTTCCGTAAAGAAATCGGGATTTAAAATATTTCTAAAAATCACAGAAAAATTCAAGAAACATTTTGGTGTAAAGCAATTTAAAAAATTCCTTACGGTTGATTTAATAACGATGTCCGCTATAGAGAGGCACGCATTTGGACTAGAGCCGTTTCTACTGGAGACTATCTCCTCTACTACGGACGGCCGTATAAAATACTTCCGTAAAGAAATCGGGATTTAAAATATTTCTAAAAATCACAGAAAAATTCAAGAAACATTTTGGTGTAAAGCAATTTAAAAAATTCCTTACGGTTGATTTAATAACGATGTCCGCTATAGAGAGGCACGCATTTGGACTAGAGCCGTTTCTACTGGAGACTATCTCCTCTACTACGGACGGCCGTATAAAATACTTCCGTAAAGAAATCGGGATTCAAAATATCTCTAAAAATCACAGAAAAATTCAAGAAACATTTTGGTGCAAAGTAAATTAAAAAATTCCTTACGGTTGATTTAATACCGGTGTCCGCTATAGAGAGGCAAGCGTTTCGCATATGCCCTATGCCAGTGAAAAATATCTCCTCTACTACGGACGGGCGTATAAAATACTTCCATAAAGAAATCGGGATTAAAAATATCTCTAAAAATCACAGAAAAATTCAAGAAACATTTTGGTGCAAAGCAAATTAAAAAATTCCTTACGGTTGATTTAATATAGGTGTCCGCTATAGGAAGGCACGCATTTGGACTAGAGCCCTTTCTACTGCAGACTAACTCCTCTACTACGGACGGCTGTATAAAATATCTCCATTAGCAAAATTCACTCGAAAGTATATCTAAAAATCACAGAAAAATTCAAGAAACATTTTGGTGCAAAGTAAATTAAAAAATTCCTTACGGTTGATTTAATACAGGTGTCCGCTATAGGGAGGCACGCGTTTTAAGATATAGCTCCATTTGCTATTAGATTCAAATCAGCCAATTAGCACTGAGGACTGTTCCTATTGGCTGGAGCATCGAGGAATAGTGTGAGGGTCCGCAACTTGTTTTTTTGGATAAAGTTGATAACAGGTGATAACAGGTGAATTCCGGAAGTTGTGCAGTATGTAAGGTCACGTGTCCTTTTTTTTCCATGACAAGGGGGCACCAGGTTGGTTTTCAAACAGTTGCCGCTCTTTTCTGATGGGGGGTTCGCAACCTCCACAATCATGTCTGATAACACTTGATAACAAGTGATAACAGGCCGTTTAATTTTCATCGAGAACTGGTCCTGATCAAATCTGAGAGTGCTGAGATAATATTTGATAACAGGTTGATAACAGGCTGATAACAGGTTGATAATGTGGTAAGTTAGGAAAGTTGTCAACCCCCCCACTGGACTGGCCTGGCGCTCCATTTGACAAAGCAGGTGGTCTTTTGTCATCGTGTCATGGGGAATGCGCTTTTTTCTTATTTACACAAAAGTAGAAACATGAGGATAATAAGTTTATTACACTAAATTACAGTAGTAGTAGTAGTAGTAGTAGTAGTAGTAGTAGTAGTAGTAGTAGTAGTAGTAGTAGTAGTAGTAGTAGTAGTAGTAGTAGTAGTAGTAGTGGTAGTAGTATCAATGGTTGTGTTGGTAGTAATAGTAGAGGTAGCTGTATTTGTAGTAGTAGCAGTAGTAGTATGTGGTAGTAGCAGTAGTAGTAGTATCAGTGGTTGTGTTGGTAGTAATAGTAGAAGTAGCTGGTTTTGTAGTAGTAACAGTAGTAGTAGTAGTAGTAGTAGTAGTAGTAGTATCAGTGGTTGTGGTGGTAGTAATAGTAGAGGTAGCTGTATTTGTAGTAGTAGCAGCAGTAGTAGTAGTAGTATCAGTGGTTGTGGTGGTAGTAATAGTAGAGGTAGCTGTATTTGTAGTAGTAGCAGCAGTAGTAGTAGTAGTATGTGTTAGCTTAAGTAGAAGTAGTGGTGGTAATAGTAGGAGTAGTATGTGATAGCAGCAGTAGAAGTAGTAGTAGTAGTAGTAGTGGTAGTGGTAGTATCAGTGTTGTGGTGGTAGTAATAGTAGAGGAAGCTGTTTGTGTAGTAGTAGTAGTAGTAGTAGTAGTAGTAGTATGTGTTAGGATAAGTAGAAGTAGTGGTTGTAATAGTAGGAGTAGTATGTGATAGCAGCAGTAGAAGTAGTAGTAGTAGTAGAAGTAGTAGTAGTAGTAGTAGTGGTAGTATCAGTGGTTGTGGAGGTAGTAATCGTAGAAGTAGCTGTATTTGTAGTAGTAGCAGTAGTAGTAGTAGTACTAGTGCCTGATTTTGCATTAGCTGTAGTACTATAGTAGTATTAGTTGTAGTTGTTGTATATGTATTTGTGGTAATATCTGTATTTGTAGTAGTAGCACTAGTACTAAAAGTGTCTGTATAATATTTGTGGTAATTTCTGTAGTTGTTGTAGTTGTAGCAGTAGCAGTATTAGCAGCAGCAGCTCTGGAAGTAGCAGTAGTAGCATCATTAGCAGTAAGGGTTCTGGTAGTAATAGTTGTAATGGTAGAAGTAGTAATAGTATTAGTATCAGTAGCTCTGACAGCAGTAGTAGCAGTAGTATTAGTATTACTAACAACAGCACCTCTAGGAGTAGTAGTAGTAGTTGTTGTGGTTATAGCTCTGGTAATTGTAGTAGTAGTAGAAGTAGTAGCATTATTAGCAGCAGCAGCTCTGGAAGTAGTAGTAGTAGAACCATTACTAGTAAGGGTTCTGGTTGTAGTAATTGTAGTAGTAGTAAAAGTAGTAATAGTATTAATAGCAACAGCTCTGGCAGCAGTGGTAGTTGTTCAGTGGTAGAATGTTTTCTGGTTTCGGTTGACGGTGACTTTAAACGTTCCAGTTGCCAATTTTGTATTTGCCAATAACATTTAGAACATAAGATAAATGCACACAATGAGAACATAAAACAATTGCGTACAACCGCTGGCAAGAATGCCGACGCTGAACCAAAGACTACACTTTACAATGAAATTAACTGAAAAACTCGTTAAACCCGATTAACTGAAAACTGAGTGACCTAACTGCGGCCACTGCTGAAACCCAACTCTGCGCCACTCTGCGACTAACTGTCCTCTCTCTGACCCTGAGACTATCTCACTGCCCTCGTGGCAGGGTTCACCGGGCTTGCAAAACCTCGGTTTTCACCCTGGTTACTTTGAAAATAAAACTTTAGCTAATTTGCATGTAAAACCCTGCCACGTGGCTCTGAACTTAAAACAGAACTTTCTGGAACTTCCGGCTTGTCCGGAACATAGCCGGCCCTGATTTTCGTCTGCGAAAATCACAAATCTGCATCCTCTGTCCTGGTCCACGTCCAAAACGTAACGCGGATGGTCCGGGTTTTGTCCGCCTGCGAAGCGCTCCGATGACTGCTTGGGGTGGATCCCTCTACTACTCACACGCGGCGTCCATCTCTTCATCCACGATGACAGCGGCCGGCCCGTATGGTGTCCTCCTCGCCGAGAATCTGCTGCTGTGACGTTCCATCGTGGCTGCGAAACCCGTTCCGGTTTCGAAGCCCATAGCTCAACGGCGAGTGCGGCGGTCGATTCGAGGGTGTTGGTAGTTCTCCAAGCTATCAGTGCACTTCCGCCGGACATGCAATCCGGAATCTTCGCGACGTCTGTCGATACAACGTTGTCGCGAAGGAGACTGGTACCACCTCTACCTTGTTTCGCCTAAAATCGGTGGAACAGGAACAAGATCAGGTCCCACGATGTCTGGTGGAACAGGCTCCCGGACATATGCCACTTTGTCCGGATGCCCATGAGCTAGGCTCTCCGAAACCAAAGCCAATGAAGGTACCGGAGCCACCTCAACACAAACTGCGAGTGCATGAGCTGAGACCTTTGTCATTGCAGACAACAGCTTGCCCAAACTTGTAGACTGCGAATCAAGCAGCCCAACATTTGTCATTTCCGGGAATGGCTTGGCCATGAAGATCTCTACCGTTTCTGTGTTCTCCTGAAACAAGCAGACGGTTCCGATGTACGCGAGCTTGACGCCCAAACGAATTGCTTTCTGACGACTGGCATTATACCTCCCAGCTCTGCCGCACACCCGACATCCTAACACCATGGCAAGCGTCTCCACATGGTTCGTAGCGGGCGTCCTGCCAGTTGCTCTAGATGCTGAACCTGAAGCCGGCGTCACTGCATAACCGAACCGAGCAGCGACCAGTGCCCATGTTTCATCATTGACTGGCACACCCAGGACCAGAGCGGGCGCCGAAAGGTCGCTGACAGTCGTCGTCATTGGGGAGATACTCGATCGGTAGGTCGTAAGAAAGACGTTGATCCAGGGGCCGCTGCAAGTATCTCCTCTCCTCCTTCCGTTCTCATCTCCACATTTGCCGAAACCTTTGCCGATGGTACTACAGGTGCTGACAGAGTAGTAACCAGTGCACGTGTTCGAGCAAACCTCGGACTTGCGGAATTCGGACGATAAACATCTGCACTCGATAGCGGCGCAACGTTTGATACATAGGAACACTTCCCTTCCGACGCATCTCTTGGAATACTCTCTGCAGCTCTTGCCGAAACTGTGGTCACAGCGACCGAAGCAGGCATCCTCCTGTGTTCTCCAATTGTAGGAACGAAAGCCGGTGTCACTGCGGATTAGGCAGTGCGGTGACCCGTGCGCGCGTTTCTACAGAACTTGGATCAGTAGGAACCAGAGCAGGTGCCACTGTGGAGCCCAACGACACAGCGAGCAATGCAGACCTTTCCTGGAATGGTGAGTCGGAAAATCTTTCCTGGAGAGCCTTCACTGGTACTGAGCTTTGCAGTGAAGACTCGTTGGTCACCAAAGAGGGTAACGGTAGGGTGACCGGGACAGTTGACCCCCAACTGCGGGAGCCACTGAGACGCGTTCTCGACCTGTTACATAAAGCGCGAGCGAGATTACTTGGGTAGGTGTCGTTACAACCTCCCCCTGTTCAGAAACCGAAGATGTCATTGCGAGGACAGACTGTGCAATGACCTGTGCACTTGTTTCGGCGAGGCTTGGGATTGTAACGACCGGGACAGGATTCACGGCTTGTGAAGTTGAAAGCCGACCAGACGTTTTCTTTGCACTGGTACAGTCAGGTAACTTGGTCATCACTTCAACGAGAACTTGCGAAGACCCGGACGATGCTACGGAAAGCAGCGATGTAGCAATCGGAACAGTCGACTTAGCACCAGGCGAAGGCCGCACAGATTCTTTGGATGCTCCCGAAACTGCGGGCGGTACGGCGAACAAAGCAGGCGTCGATGCTGAATCCCAATTTGCAGAAACCGAAGCCGATATCACTGCCGGACAGTCGGTGCAGTGACCAATGCCGATGTTCCTACAAAACCTGGATCAGCAAAGACCGGAGCAGGAGCTGTTCTGCCTTTCCACCCTCCGGGATCCCAAGAAAACAGATCAAATGCTGACGCTCTGGAAGGAATGTCCAGAGACGTCTCCGCTATATCAGGAACTTGTGACGGAGACTCGAACGTCTCCCTACGAGCTGACCGAGTAGAGATGCGAACTTTCGACTGAGTCTCAGCTGGAGTGCCCTGAACAGGTTCGTGGGCAGTCGCCTTAACTGATGGCACAGTGGCCGGAGCAAGTGTCATTTCCGAATCCCCATTTGCCGAAACCGAAGCCGGTGTCACTGCGGGAATAGACGGTGCAGTGACCAGTGCACCGGTTCCTGCGGAACTTGGGACTCCAACGACAGGAGCAGCCACCACTACGGGGCCGGGCGAGGCAGACCTCCCGACAGACTTTTCTGCCAACTCCACACTGAGGGCATTTGCCCTATGGATCTCCGTTAGACCAGGAACTTCTTGCGGAGGTGCGGTTTTCGCTACGGAACTTGACTGTGTAGCGACGGGAACTGTTGTATTTGCAGCAAATGCCAGTGCCGAGCGTAAAACGTTTTCCTGAACCGCTGCGACTGGCAAGGAATCGCATGCTGCAGATGAAGGCGATCCATGTGCGACGACCATTAACGGTGGGACTACTGAAAGCGTTGGGCTATCGTCGATTACCCGATCTCTTGTCCCTTTTCTGAACCCTGCATCTACCGAAGAATGCCTTCCTGCGACAGCCCCATGCACAGATACCAAGCTCGTTGTCACTGCATTACTGGGCAGTGCAACCCGAGCACCCTGTTCTGCAAACTCTGGCTTCGCGGGAACCGGAACCCTAGCCCTGTGTGCAGATACCACGCTCGTTGTCACTGAGTTACGGGACAGCGCAACCCGAGCCTCCTGTTCTGCGAACGTTGGGTTCTTTGGAACCGGCGCCTTCTTCACTGCAGCGCTGGACTTGGGGATGGGCGCTGATTCAAACCCTTTAGTTTCATCCTTACTGGTCGTCGTACACACAGTTGTCGGCATTCGACGATCGAGAGAGTTAAGATCACACATTTCATCAGCCACCCATGATGCGGGTACCGAAGCCAGTGTCACTGCAGATGCCGACGGTGCAGTGACCGATGCACTCGTCCCTACATCAACCTGGACTGAATGAACCACAGTTGCCTTCTCTTCGCCCGCTGATGCTGTAGATGCCGACATACTTGTCACTGTATTTCGGCACGACACAGTGACAGTTGTCGCAGCAACGTCCGACACGCGTAATGAACTCGATGCCACAGAGTCCACCACGTCCGTTGCTGTGTTGCACGTGGGTCTCAGGACCGGATCAGGAGCTTCTGTCGATATGGTACATGCAGGAACCAGAGCTGTCATCACTGCGGGTGCCACCGGTGCAGCATTCACAGCAGGCGTTCCTACATCCTCGAAACACCGAGCAGAAACCCTTACAGTTGTCTTATCCGGTTTCACATGGGTAAGAGTCTTGGTAGACTTGGTTGCAGAGGTCTGGGCCGTAACAACTGGAACGTTGGTGATCGCAAATGCAGGTCTGAAGGTATTACCAAGATCAGGGATTCTCGGTGTGGCGTCTTCTCGACTGGAACAGCCAGATACTGACGATCTTGAAGATGCTCTCGTAGAGAGGCGACAAGTCCTGTCGTCTATGTAACGGTCAATCTTGCGACACCATTCCTGCGTTTCCTTCTCCAATGCAGACTGCCACTCCTGCGCGGCGGAGTAGTCTTCGGCGTTCAGGTTTGCACCGTTAACATAGATTTCGTTGACCCTGACAAAGTCTTCAAAGATGTCGTTCAAGCGCCATCGCAATACCCTTAGTTCAGATCTGCTTCCTGCATTGCTGATCACTTGCTGGATTTTGACTGTGATGCGATCGTAGTGAGACTGTTGGAACTTCCGGACGGTCTTGGCTTCTAGCGGATCTATGATTTCGTCCTCCATCCTGTCACCTATCCGTGGCGATGATACTTCGCCGCAGCGACTAGCTTCCCCATGCAACTTGTCTTACTCTCCAATACCGTAAGTAAATAAGCTATTGGCCGTGGCCGTGACCCTGTTTCCCCGCAATTTAAGGTGCGAAGACCAGCGGGTACCGTCACAAGGATCCCTAGACGGCGGACGCCTCCAATAACTTTACTTAGGTTTGACTATAGAGAGAAGTGTACCTTGGAAACACGTGGCGTAGTCGGCTCGGTGACAGGTGGCGCTAGCAGCCGTAGCTTGGAGTCGAAAACGGCTATACTTAGAAACGTGACGTGGCAGCCCCTAAACCCTTCCCGGTCGATGCACCATTTGTTCAGTGGTAGAATGTTTTCTGGTTTCGGTTGACGGTGACTTTAAACGTTCCAGTTGCCAATTTTGTATTTGCCAATAACATTTAGAACATAAGATAAATGCACACAATGAGAACATAAAACAATTGCGTACAACCGCTGGCAAGAATGCCGACGCTGAACCAAAGACTACACTTTACAATGAAATTAACTGAAAAACTCGTTAAACCCGATTAACTGAAAACTGAGTGACCTAACTGCGGCCACTGCTGAAACCCAACTCTGCGCCACTCTGCGACTAACTGTCCTCTCTCTGACCCTGAGACTATCTCACTGCCCTCGTGGCAGGGTTCACCGGGCTTGCAAAACCTCGGTTTTCACCCTGGTTACTTTGAAAATAAAACTTTAGCTAATTTGCATGTAAAACCCTGCCACGTGGCTCTGAACTTAAAACAGAACTTTCTGGAACTTCCGGCTTGTCCGGAACAGTAGTAGTAGTAGTAGTAGTACCATTATTAGCAGCAGCTGTGGCAGCAGCAGCAACAGCAGCTCTGTTAGTAGTAGTAGTAGTATTAGCAACATCACCTCTAGTGGTAATATTAGCAGCAGCAATAACAGCTTTGTTAGCAGTAGTAGTAGTAGTAGTATTAGCAACAGCACCTCTAGTGGTAATATTAGCAGCAACAACAACAGCTCTGTTAGCAGTAGTAGTAGTAGTAGTATTAGCAACAGCACCTCTAGTGGTAATATTAGCAACAGCCACAACAGCTCTGTTAGTAGTAGTAGCAGTAGTAGTAGTAGTTTATCTACTTTCTTAAACCAGAAATGCTAATACAAGAGACAGCTACAATCTGATAATTATGCAAATTTACATTTCTCTGGAAACAAGGCGCACAACTTAATTATGAATAATTACACTACAACACAGTATTATCACCCTGTTATCAACCTGTTATCACCGTGTTATCATCCAGAATCCTGTTGTTGCCTTTAATAATCAGGTTATAACCCTTTACATCGGTTCCAATACAAACCGGTTCAGACGATTGCATATCAACAGGGTTCGTGACTTGAGTTATTTGAAGCAGTGTTATCAAATGTTATCAACTGTTATCAGCTGTTATCATGGGTTATCAAAGCGTCTACGGCCTTTAAAAACCTCCTATCAAAGTTTACGCTCTAATGTTATCATCTGTTATCAACTGTTATCAGGTCTTATTAGCTGTTATCGTATGTTATCAACTGTTATCATATCTTATCAAAGTGTCTACGACCTTTTAAAAAACCTCCTATTAAAGTTTACACTCTAATGTTATCAACTGTTATCGTATGTATTCATCTGTTATCAGCTGCTATCAACTGTTATCAGTGTTATCATTTCGGACCCCTTGAAATAGTTTTTTAAAAAATTGATGATTTATTATGCATTCCTATTCGGCAAACTGTGCCACACCCAAGAGTGTTATCACCTGTTATCAACCTGTTATCAGTGTTATCAGCAGTTAATCTACTAATTACAATATTATAGTAGCTTTCCCAACGAATCCTTGACCTCTTGGAGGTCATTCAAGGTCAGTCAAGGTCAGTGAAGGTCATCTCGACCGTTATCAGCTGTTATCAACCTATTATCAACTGTTATCAGCTGTTATCAACGCGTTACAACATTATGTCATTTCCAATGGATTCTTTGACCTCGTTTTTCAAGGTCCACTGAGGTCATTCGAGGTCACTAAAGGTCATCCACTTGTTATCAAGTGTTATCAACCAGTTATCAGGTGTTATCAGGGCGTTATCTACTTGTTACAACATTATAACACCATTTTGACCTCGTTATCAAAGTGCCCAGAGGTCAACCAAGGTCACTTAAAGTCAGTCAAGGTCACTAAAGGCCATCCACTTGTTATCAACTGTTATCAACCAGTTATCAGGTATTACCAACGTATTATCTACTTGTTACTACACTATAATGCCATTTCAACCTTGTTATCAAAGTGTCCAGAGGTCAATCAAGGTCACTTTGCTTGTTATCAACGTGTTATCAGGTGTTATCAACGTATTATCTACTTGTTACAACACTATAATGCTATTCTGACCTCGTTATCAAAGCGCCCAGAGGTCAATCAAGGTCACTAAAGGTCACTTTGCTTGTTATCAACGTGTTATCAAGTGTTATCAACAGAGCTTTGTATTCCCCTTTGCCGGAATAATCACATCAATCGGAATTCCATAAGCGGTTCCTTATTGGAGCAAAATCAGTCAAGGTCATCTTCAAGGTCATTCTCAAGGTCATCTTCTTCAAGGTCAATCCACTGTGATCCTTTCCAGGGTAGTAATTATTATATCATTACATCAATTATGTTCTCTTACAATAGTCGTTTATGCAGCGATCGAATTTCCTACAATGCAATAATAATAATAATAATAATAATGTAATAATAATATTGTAGTAATAATGTAGTTATAATAATAGTAATAATAATAATAATAATAATAATAATAATAATAATAATAATAATAATAATAATAATAATATAATATTAATAATAATAATAATAATAATAATAGTAATAATAATAATACGTAATAATATTGTAATAATAATGATAATGTGGTAATAATAATAATATAATAATATTGTAATAATAATAGTAATAAAAATAATGATAATGACAATAATAATATAATAATAATGTAATAATAATAATGTAGTTATAATAATAGTAATAACAAGAATAATAATAATAATAATAATAACAAGAATATTGTAATAATGATAATATAATAATAATATTGTAATAATAATAAAAATAATGTAGTAGTATGATAACAGTATAATGTATAGTATAATTATTGCATAGTATATTATATGTATAGTATAATTTAGTAGTATAATAATGCATAATAGTAATATTGTAATAATAATAATGTAGTAATAATAATAGTAATAATAATAATAATAATACAGTAATAATCATGATGAAAAATTATAATGATAATCGTGTAATAATAAAATAACCAGGGGGTCTGGAACTCCGAGGAAAAGTGTACGAAGATTATTTGATAACATATGACAACACGGAGATAACAGACTGATAACAGTGATAACATGACCTACGTGTACGAAGATTATTTGATAACATATATGATAACAGGGAGATAACACGGAGATAACACTGATAACACGACCTAGGTGTACGGAGCTTATTGAAAAAAAGCTCCGAGGAAAAGTGTATGAAGATTATTTGATAACATATGATAACACGGATATAATAGACTGATAACAGTGATAACACGACCTAGGTGTACGAAGATTACTTGATGTTTCGGACCCCTCAGAAAGCATTACAATCACAATATATTTGCCACTTTATGACTGACGCAGTTCTTCCACCTTGCAGGGAAATTCCCTGAAAAAGGGGAAAAAAGGGAAGCAAGGAAGAGGAAGGAAAAGTGAATTGAGATGTCTAACTTTACATTCAGCTTTAAGGGAAGAAAGGGGAAATTAATTTTTCACGCCAGGGGGGAGAAAAGGGAAAAAGGGAAAACCGAAGAGTGGAAACATTGGACTAGTGTTTCGACTTTCAGTTCCCCCTTTTCCCTCTCTTCCCTTATTTTCCCCGTTTCCCCCTCCGAACTAGAATATAAAGCATACTTCCAGATGTTCCCTTTTCCCTATTTCCTTATGTTTCCCTTTTCCGGGAAATTTCCCTGCATAGTGGAAACACTGCACTAGACTGTTGGTGTGTGAATATGCAAAGTTCCCCCTTTTTCCCTCTCTTCTCTAATTTCCCCCGTTTCCCTCTCCGAACTAGAATATAAATCATACTTCCAGATTCTCCCTTTCCCCTATTTCCTTATTCCTGTTTCCCTTTTCCGGGAAATTTCCCTGCAAAGTGTTTTCAGTTCCCCCCTTTTCCCTCTCTTCATTTATTTCCCCCATTTCCTCCTCCGAGCTAGAACCTGAACCATACTTCCAGATTTCCCCCTTTCTCCGGGGAAATTTCCCTGCACAGTGGAAACACTGCACTATAGACTGGCGATATGTGAATATGTTTTTGTGTTTCACTTCCAGTTCCCCATTTTCCCCTCTATTCTCTTATTTCCCCCGTTTCCTCCTCCGAGCAGATTTTCCCCCTTCTCCGGGGAAATTTCCCTGCACAGTGGAAACACTGCACTATAGACTAGCGATGTGTGAATATGCAAGTTTGCGTGCGGGGGGAAAAAACTGCTGACGAGTGGGTAACCGATGAATTCGCCACAATCTACAGTTTCCCTTTGCAACAAACTGTGTGTAATTCAATTCTGCACTGGCGCCAGACGTTCACTGCACACCACATTATATATTACCACAATACAACTAATTCATAATATTAATGTTATGGTTATAAATTGTAATAATAATAATAATGATAATGGTATAGTAATAATAGATAATAATGATAGGATTAATGTTGATAATAATGATAATATAATATAGAATAGTAATAATAGTGATAGTATACTATACTACTATACAATTATTATTATAATATTA
Organism: Eulimnadia texana; assembly: GCA_002872375.1. Lineage (NCBI taxonomy): Eukaryota > Metazoa > Arthropoda > Branchiopoda > Diplostraca > Limnadiidae > Eulimnadia > Eulimnadia texana. Next base: position 33,500,233 of record NKDA01000001.1, on the reverse strand, counting down.
TATCACCAGAATACAACTAATTCATATTATTAATGGTAGAGTTATAAATAATAATATAATAATAATGATAATGGTATAGTAATAATAGATAATAATGATAATGATATAGTTAATAAATTATAATATAATATACATGATCATAGATAATAATAATAGGTAATAGATAATGGTATGGTAATAATACTATATTATATATATTATTTTATATTGTTATATTATTTAATATTATTATCATTATACTGTTATATCACCAGAATACAACTAATTCATAATATTAATGATAGCGTTATAAATTATAATATAATAATAATGATAATGGTATAGTAATAGATAATAGATAATAATAGATAATAATGATAATGGTATAGTATAATAATAGTGATAGTATACTCTATCTAATTGTGCAGCTAATATGACTCATTATTATTATTAGTAGTATTATTATTATATTATATAATATTAATATTATTATATATTACATCACCAGAATACAACTAATTCATAATATTAATGATATGGTTATAAATTATAATATAATATAAATGATCATAGATAATAATAATAATAATGATAATAGAATTAATGTTGATGATAATAATAGTATAGTAATAATAGTGATAATCTAATAGTAGTATAGTATAATAATAGTAATAATGTTAATTATAATTAATGTAATTTACATAACAATAATTATATAATAATGTTAATAATGTTAATAATATTAATAATCTAGTAATAATAGTGATAATGATAATATGGTAACTATTCATTCATATATATATCTTATATTATTCACCATTTTGCTTTATAACTAAATGTATATTTTAAACTGTTTTTCTTAACCATGTATGAAGTTTTTGTGGAAATTCAAATAATACAGAAAGGGGATTAGTCCTTCCTCCGAAAAAAAAATATGGTAATTAATTCATAATTGGTTGTTGATAATAATGTTAGTAATAATGATACTAATGATAATAGAATTAATGTTGGTAATAATACTAGTAATAATAATAATAATATAGTAATTAATTCATAATTGGTTGTTGATAATAATGTCAATAATAATGATACTAATGATAATAGAATTAATGTTGGTAATAATACTAGTAATAATAATAATAATATAGTAATTAATTCATAATTGGTTGTTGATAATAATGTCAATAATAATGATACTAATGATAATAGAATTAATGTTGGTAATCATATTAGTAATAATAATAATAATATAGTAATTAATTCATAATTGGTTGTTGATAATAATGTCAATAATAATGATACTAATGATAATAGAATTAATGTAATAATAATATTAGTAATAATAATAATAATATAGTAATTAATTCATAATTGGTTGTTGATAATAATGTCAATAATAATGATACTAATGATAATAGAATTAATGTAATAATAATATTAGTAATAATAATAATAATATAGTAATTAATTCATAATTGGTTGTTGATAATAATGTTAGTAATATTAATAGTATAGTAATAATAATGATAATATAGTATAGTATAGTATAATAATATTATGGTAACTAATTCATAATTATAGTAATTATTATATTAATAATAATAATATAGTGACTAATTCCTAATTAGTTGTTGATAACAATGTTAATAATAATAATAATAATAGAATTAATGTTGACGATAATAACAGTACAGTAATAATAGTATAATAATAATTTATTAACTAATTCATAATTAGTTGTGTTCTAATGTTGATAATAATCAAGGGGGTCCGAAACTCCGAGGAAAAGTGCACGAAGATTATTGGATAACATATGCTAACACGGAGATAACAGGTTGATAACAGTGATAACACGGCCTTGGTGTACGAAGATTATGAGAAGTTTCGGACCCCTTAATGATAATAACAGTATATTATAATAATAATAATAGTTGATAATAATAATTATCAATATTAATATTAATCTAATTAATTTATTTCAAATTTAAATTTAAAATTCAAAATATAATTTATAAATTATAAATTTATTATATTTATTTATTTATTATAATATTATTAATTATTATATAATATTTACAAGGGGTCCGAAACTCCGAAGAAAAGTGTACGAAGATTACTGGATAACATATGATAACATGGAGATAACAGGTTGATAATAGTGATAACACGGCCTAGATTATTAGCTTATTATTAAGAATATATATATAAGATTATTGCAAGTTTCGGACCCCTTGAATATTTAAATTATTTAAAAATTATAATTTATATTTGCAAATTAAATTTTACTTTAAATTTATTAAAATTTAAATCTGGTAATATTTGACTCTCTTCCCTTTTTCCCTTTTCAGACCCCATTTTCCCCCTTTTTCAGGGAATTTCCCTGCAAAAGTGGAAACACTGACTTAATGTAATGTGTTACATTTTATTTTTTTCCCCCTTTCCTTTTTTCCCTTTTTCCCCCTTGGCGTGTAAAATCAATTTCCCCTTTCTTCCCCTCAAAGCTGAATGTAAAGTTACAAGATTCTTACCAGATTCTTACAAGATTCTTCCCAGATTCTCATAAGATTCTTTAAGATTCTTACAAGATTCCTACAAGATTCTTACCAGATTCTTAAAGATTCTTCCCAGATTCTTTAAGATTCCTACAAGATTCTTCCCAGATTCTCACAAGATTCTTTAAGATTCCTACAAGATTCTTCCCAGATTCTTAAAGATTCTTACAAGATTCCTACAAGATTCTTAAGATTCTTACCAGATTCTTACAAGATTCTTTAAGATTCCTACAAGATTCTTCCCAGATTTTCACAAGATTCTTTAAGATTCCTACAAGATTCTTCCCAGATTCTTACAAGATTCTTCCCAGATTCTTAAAGATTCTTACAAGATTCCTACAAGATTCTTCCCAGATTCTTACAAGATTCTTCCCAGATTCTCACAAAATTCTTACAAGATTCTTTCCAGATTCTTCCCAGATTCTTAAAGATTCTTACAAGATTCCTACAAGATTCTTAAGATTCTTGCCAGATTCTCAGAGGATTCTTAAAGATTCTTACAAGATTCCTACAAGATTCTTAAGATTCTTGCCAGATTCTCAGAGGATTCTTAAAGATTCTTACCAGATTCTTACAAGATTCTTCCCAGATTCTTTAAGATTCTTACAAGATTCTTTAAGATTCTTGCCAGATTCCTACAAGATTCTTCCCAGATTCACACAGGATTCCTACAAGATTCTCCCAAGATTCTTGCCAGATTCTTCCCAGATTCCTACAAGATTCTTGCGTGATTCTTGAATGATTCGTCAATCAGTTCGGCCTGCTTCTGTTTCCTTCAGATTGTAACCAATGGGTGGGTGGGGTCCGCAACCGTGGGAAAATCTGGCGTCCCGTCGAAACAAAAAACCATTTCTCATTGCTCCATATTGACAACAAACCGGGGGGGTTCGCCGACCTTCCAAGATGATCTGATAACACACTGATAACATGTGATAACATTCGTCTTGGCCTCGCGAAGATGATAAAAGTTTCGGACCCCCCCTTTGACGAGATATGAGACGATAACAGGTTGATAACATTATCATGTAGGAAAAATTTTCCAAGTTTCAAACCCCCCAGAGCCAATAACAACAACTACTACTCCCATCGTTTACCCTTTTTCCCACATTTTCCCCATTTTTCCCCTCGTTTACACTTTCCCAAGCATTTTTCACACCTTTCCCCGAAAACTTGTTTTTTATACTGTTATTCAAATCGCTAGTAAAAGGTGCGTTTTTGTCTGTCTGTCTGTGTTTATATTCATCTGTCTGCTTTTGTCTGTGTTCGTCTTTCTGGTCTGTAGCTAATCTATTATCCGTCTGTCTGTCTGTCTGTTTGCCTGTCTGTAAGTATGTCTGTCTGTCTGTGTAAATGTCCATCTGTCTGTGGTTGTCTCTTTCTGGTCTATAGCTAATCTACTATCCGTCTGTCTGTCTGTCTGTAAGTATGTCTGTGTATATGTTCATCTGTCTGTGTTTGTCTGACCCTTTGTTTGTCTGTGTTTGTTTCTTTCTGGTCTATACTTAATCTACTATCCGTCTGTCTGTCTGACTGTCTGTAAGTATGTCTGTCTGTGTAAATGTTCATCTGTCTGTGTTTGTCTCTTTCTGGTCTATACCTAATCTACTGCTCGTCTGTCTGCCTGTCTGTATAAATGTTCACCTGTCTGTTTTTGTCTGACCCTTTGTTTGTCTGTGTTTGTCTCTTTCTGGCCTATACCTAATCTACTATCCGTCTGTCTGTCTGTCTGTAAGTATGTCTGTGTATATGTTCATCTGTCTGTTTTTGTCTGACCCTTGTTCGTCTGTGTTTGTTTCTTTCTGGTCTATACCTAATCTACTATCCGTCTGTCTGCCTGTCTGTTTGCTTGTCAAATCTATCTCTCCGCTTGTATATTTCTTTCTCATTTACCTATACATCTCTGTGTCTGCCTGTCTGTCTGTTTGCCTGTCTATCGAGATCTGTATGTCTGACTGTTCATCTGTCTGTCTGCATGTTTGTCTCTTCTCGTTTACCTATACATCTATCTGTCTGTCTGTCTCTTTGTTTATCTGTTTTGTCTGTCTTTCTCATTTACCTATCTATGCATCTACCTGTCTGTCTGTTTATCTGTCTATCTATCTGCCTGTCTGCATGTTTCTCTCTTTCTCATATACTTATACATCGGTCTGTCTGTCTGTTTGCCTGTCTATCTATCTGTCTGTCTGCAGGTTTGTCTCTTTCTCATATACCTATACATCGGTCTGTCTGTCTGTCTGTCTGTCTTTCTCTTTGCCAGTCTGCCTGTCTGTTTGTTTATTTCTCATTTACCTTTCTATGCATCCGTCCGTCCGTCTGTCTTTCTCCTTACCAGTCTGTCTGTCTGTCTGCCTCTCTCTCTCTCTTTCTCTCTCTCCGTCCAACTCCCTATCCACCCATCTATCCACGTCTCTACTCTTCATCTGTCTGTCTTTCTCCTTACCAGTCTGTCTGTCTGTCTGTCTATCTCTCTCTCTCTCCGTCCAACTCCCTATCCACCCATCTATCCACGTCTCTACTGTTCATCTATATTTTTGTCTCTTTGTCTGTCTGTATGTCGGCCTATCTCTCTCTCTCTCCGTCCAACTCCCTGTCCACCCATCTATCCACTGTCCTATCCATATCCACCTATTCACCCATCTATCCACCCATCTATCTACGACTCTACTCTTCATCTGTCTGTCTTTCTCCTTACCAGTCTGTCTGTCTGTCTGTCTATCTCTCTCTCTGTCCGTTCAACTCCCTATCCACCCATCTATCCACGTCTCTACTGTTCATCTATCTGTCTGTCTGTCTGCCTATCTCTCTCTCTCTCTCTCTCCGTCCAACTCCCTATCCACCCATCTATCCACTGTCCTATCCACCCACCTATTCACCCATCTATCCATGTCTCTACTGTTCATCTATCCGTCTGTCTGTCTGTCTGCCTCTCTCTCTCTCTCTCCGTCCAACTCCCTATCCACCCATCTATCCACTGTCCTATCCACCCACCTATTCACCCACCTATCCACCCATCTATCCACGTCTCTACTGTTCATCTATCTGTCTGTCTGTCTGCCTATCTCTCTCTCTCTCTCTCTCTCCGTCCAGCTCCCTATCCACCTATCTATCCACGTCTCTACCATTATCCCAGCAGCTTCAATCACAGACACAGACACTAAGGGCGTCACGCAGGCAGGGTGGTCGTTCTGGCCGCTCATCTTGAAGCCAGTCAGCCAGCAAGCAACCAACACAGACCATTTCAGAAACAACTTAATCACGCCTCGCTGAGTCCAATGAAACAACAATTTTTCATTTTCACCTCCATTTTGCCCCACAAAATCCTCTATACAAACACCAAACTACGATCCTATGGACAAAAAAAAAAAAAATCCTGCTACAACAACTGCTACAACAACTGCTACAACAACCAAAGGCATTTCACGCTTTAAACTTCGCGCCCTTTTTTTTCCCACACACAAAAATTCTAAGTCCTTTTTTTTTCTTGCTGAGTGTTGACGTCTTAATTAATCTTACCATTACCTGGTAACAATTTCTGTAATTACTTAATTATTATAAAATAAATTTTTGATACCTTAATTAATCTTACCATTTAAAATATACTATAATTATTGTAATTACTTAATTATTGTAAAATAAATGTTGATATCTTAATTGATTTTACGATTACCTGGTAATAATTTCTGTATTCACTTAATTATTATAAAATAAATTTTGATATCTTAATTAATCTTATTGCTTGGTAATAATTTTTGTAATTAGTTAATTATTATCAAGTAAATTTTGATATGTGAATTAATCTTAACATTTAAAATAAACTCTAATTATTATAATAATTTAGTTATTTTATTATAAATCTCAATTTTACATAAAAATCGCTTTATTGATATTATTTCTAAATTCAATATTATTTAAATATTGTGTATTAAGTTAATTTTTGTAATTACTTAATTATTATAATATAAATTTTGATACCTTAATTAATCTTACCATTACCTGGTAACAATTTCTGTAATTACTTAATTATTATAAAATAAATTTTAATATCTTAATTAATATTACGATTACTTGGTAATGATTTTTGTAATTACTTAATTATTACAAAATAAATTTTGATATTTTAATTAACCTTATCATAATTATTTAATTATTATAAATCCTAATTTTTCATATAAAACGCTTTATTAATATCAAGGGGTCTGAAACTTGCAATTATCTTCGTACACCAAGGTCTTGTTATCACTGTTATCAACCTGTTATCTCCAAGTTATCTCCGTGTTATCATATGTTATCAAATAATCTTCGTACACTTTTCCTCGGAGTTTCGGACCCCTTGATTAATATTATTTCTAAATTCTATATTATTTCTTATTAATAATATATTCTAGTATTTAAATAATTATATTTAATTAAATTTTAAGCAAAAAAAAAATAGACTAAATACCAAGGGGTCCGAAACTCCGAGAAAAAGTGTACGAAGATTATTTGATAACACACGATAACACGGAGATAACAGGACGATAACAGGTTGATAACACGACCTAGGTGTACCAAGATTATTACAAGTTTCCAACCCCTTGCTGAATACTTTCTCCATAGGAGGAGAAGACTCTGATAACACGTTGATAACACGATGATAACAACTTTAGGTGTATGGGCTGTTAGGTGTTCCAGACAGTGCTTCCACTTTTTTTCCCTTTTTTCCCCTCCGCTTGAAAATATTAGTTTCCCTTTTTTCCCCTCCTCGCTACTGAGTAAAAGCTACATTTGTACATTTGCTTTTCCCTCCATTTTCCCTTTTTCCCTCTTCCCCGCTACTGAGTAAAAGCTACATTTGTAAATTTCGCTTTTCCCTCCATTTTCCCCTTTTTTCCCTCTTCCCCGTTTTCCCTATGTGAGGGAATTTCCCTGCAAAAGTGGAAGCACTGGTTCCAGACTATGTATAGCTTCCGATTCTGGACAAGGGTCCTGGAACAAGTTTGAATTTAGAGTGTATATAACTAAATTAAGGGTCCTGAAACAAGTTTGAATTAATAGTGTATATAACTGTATTATAATGTTGTAGACCACTTAGTTTTATCGTTAATTTTTTTTCTATAATGAGGAGATTTGCATACGGTTTCTGGTTTCCTTAATTAGGTTTCGTTGAAAACGTCCACTGATTAATTCCTAGAGAAAAACCTGAATTTTCCAGACTTCAGGAACAATCCAGGTTGTTTAAACTTTCCACTGACCCCACGTGATAACACTTGATAACAAAAACAGTGGCCATAGTGCAAGACTGGTGATTAGTGTTATCGCTATGTTATCAACGTGTTATCAATCATAGGTCCCTTCACCCAATCTCTGCCAAGAATCTCAAGAATCTTGATCGTGAATCTCGGTCACGGACTTTTGTGAATCTTAGCCAAGAATCTGAGCCAAGAATCTCAAGAATCTTGACCATCCTATTGACTTATGCCAAATGCGTGGCCTCTCTATAGCGGACACCGTTATAAAATCAACGGAAATTAATTTTTAAATTTTCTTTATACCAAAATGTTTCTCGAATTTTTCTGTGATTTTTAGAACCATTTTCAGGTGAAATTTCTCTATAAACGTATTTTATACTCCCGTCCGTAGTAGCGGGGCCGGTCTTCAGTGGCGTACAGGGCATATGCCAAATGCGTGGCCTCTCTATAGCGGGCACCGTTATAAAATCAACTGGAGTTAATTTTTAAATTTCATTTATACCAAAATGTTTCTCGAATTTTTCTGTGATTTTTAGAACCATTTTCAAGTGAAATTTCCCTATAAACGTATTTTATATACCCGTCCGTAGTAGCGAGGCCGGTCTTCAGTGGCGTACAGGGCCTATGCCAAATGCGTGGCCTCTCTATAGCGGACACCGTTATAAAATCAACGGAAATTAATTTTTAAATTTTCTTTATACCAAAATGTTTCTAGAATTTTTCTGTGATTTTTAGAACCATTTTCAAGTGACATTTCCCTATAAACGTATTTTATACCCCCGTCCGCAGTAGCGGGGCCGGTCTTCAATGGGCCTATTCCAAATGCGCACCTCACTATAGCGGACGCTTATATTAAATCAGTTTATTAACATTCGAAACTTTTTTTGGTATCAAAGTGTTTCTCAGGTTTTTTGGCGATTTTCAGACATATTTTCAAGTCGATTAATTGAAAAAGTTAATTTACACGAGTGTCGGCAGTGGAGGGGGTGGGTCTTCGACCGCAGATTGCTGAGGGGTCCCCGCAGTTTTGTCCCAGTTGCATCTTTCTGGTCTAAACGATTGTCCATCTTGATAAGAGGGAAGTGCAGCTCATTTGTTTCATGCTGGAGCCACTTAATTTTTAATGTGAGAATCCAGTCGTCAATTTTTCATCGCCAAGTCCCTCGGCAAGGCCGCGGCGGCCAGTCAGTCGCAATCAATAACTTCCCGCCAAAGCCTCAGACCTATTTATTAAAATTCCAGCATAAACACACATTAAAAATCAGAAAATTTTTCAGGAAAAAGATGAATTTTTAATAAGTAAAAAAAAGAACTTACGGGAACTTTTTTGTTAGAGTTGCATCTGCCATTTAACGACACCCGCCGTGTTGGGCAGCCGCTGTTTTCTTCTTTCCTTTGACTTAAAAAGCCAGAAACCTTTAATATTACGAAGAAACGGCAACTGAAAATATTTACCTTAGCATTAGAGTGTCATATTTTCACCTGAAAGCAGCTGCATTCCGTTTATGAATAGAACAATAATGTACAGAAAAAAGGATTTCTCCACCTGCAGACGAAACCACCTTGCCGTTCCAACGTTATGGGGTTGACGTGCAGCGTTGCCAGTTTTTATTTATTCTTTACTCGACATAAAATAATTTATTAAAATATAATTAAAAATGTAAGCTGTTAATTAAAATTAAAATATTAATTTAAATATTTGAAAGCAATTTTTATAATAATTATTCTTATTATTAATAATTATTCCAGTTTTTATTTATTCTTTACTCGACATAAAATAATTTATTAAAATATAACTAACAATTTAACCTGTTAATTAACATTAAAAATTTATTTCAATATTTTAAAAGCAATTTTTGTATTAATTATTCGAGAAAATAATTATGTTGAAAGTGAACTACAACGCTGTGGGAGCAGAGAGCCGCACATGCTGTTGTCTCTATTATCAGGCCTTTGAATCTTTTCAACAAATAAGTTAATTACTCGGTTCAAAGCTAAAAGTATCCGGAAACATTAACTAAATGACACCTGCTACTTTTTTTTTGTAACCTTTTGATACCGATAATGTCCAGTACATACTGTCCATTGGCTGGACAGTTCGGTCCGCCATCTTGGAAGCGGCGCTTTCCCCTGAGATCCCTGAGTGCGTTGTTTTTAAATGCCGATATTTAATGAAAAACTAAAAGTTAAGTCGAAACTAATTTTACAAGAATATAGTACAATGTTAACCAAACCTAAATATGCTTTTATTTCGTCTGTATCGCTTTATTTGACTTAGATTTTTGAATCTGAACTTGGACGGTTCGGCCCGCCATCTTGGAAGCGGCGTTCTCCCCTGAGATCCCGGAGTGCGTTGTTTTTAAATGCTGATATTTAATGAAAAACTTGAATTTTAATTCAAATTAAGTTTACTAGAATATCATGTAATGTTCATTTAACTAAAATATATTTTTATTTCGTCTGTATCGTTTTATTTGACTTAGATTTTTGAATCTGAACTTGGACGGTTCCGCCCGCCATCTTGGATGCGGCCTTTTCCCCTGAGATCCCGGAATGCGCTGTTTTTAAATGCTGATATTTCATGGAAAACTTGAATTTTAGTTCAAATTAAGTCAACCAGAACGTACTTTAATGATGGCTGAACTTAAATATATGTTTATTTCGTCTTTATCGCTTTATTTGACTTAGATTTTTGAATTTGAATCTGGACGGTTCGGCCCGCCATCTTGGAAGCAGCGTGCTCCCCTGAGGTCCCAGAGTGCCTTGTTTTTAAATGCTGATATTTCATGAAAAAACTTGAATTTTAGTTCAAACTAAGTTCACCAGAACGTACTTTAATGATAACTGAACTTAAATTATACGTTTATTTCGTCTGTATCGTTTTATTTGACTTAGATTTTTGAATTTGAACTTGGACGGTTCCGTCCCGCCATCTTGGAACCGGCGCTTTCCCCTGAGATTCCAGCGTGCGCTGTTTTTAAATGCTGATATTTAATGAAAAACTTGAATTTTAGTTCAAACTACGTTCACCAGAACGTACTTTAATGATAGCTGAACTTAAATATACTTTCACTTCCTCTGTATCGTTTTAAGTTAATTTAATATTTGAATTTGAATTTGGACGGTTCGGCCCGCCATCTTGAAACCGGCGCTTTCCCCTGAGATTCCGGAGTGCGTTGTTTTTAAATGCTGATATTTCATGAAAAATTTGAATTTTAGTTCAAATCAAGTTTACTAGAATATTATGTAATGTTCATTTAAGTGAAATATATTTTTATTTCGTCTGTATCACTTTATTTGACTTAGATTTTTGAATCTAAACTTGGACGGTTCCGCCCGCCATCTTGGACGTAGAGCTTTCCCTTGAGATTTTGAGATTCCGCGTTGGTTTTAATATTAATATAAAATCTAATCAAGTAATCTCAGTAGAATTAACTTGAAAAATATTAGTATTAACGATTAGTAAATATAATTAGTTGTTTTTTTTTGTCTTAAGATAAATTCTATCAGAGGAAAACAAAAGACTTAAACTGCAACGTATTCTCTTGTGGTTTTCCTGTCTTGATAGTCGCCATCCCGAATTTCCCAATCACATTTTACTGTCTCGGTTTGTGGGAATCAACAGATTTTGTATGGAAAAACCTCTTGGGGTCGTCTGGGACATCAGTCAGATCAAAATGGGACAGTAGTAGCTTCCCAGGGGAAAGCATTAGGGTCATTTGGGACATCAGTAGAAAGCTCAGAACGAGTCCGGACAAGACTCTGGTGTCCTGTGGGGGGTTGGTGGGGGTTGTAAGGTGAGGTGGGGGTCGGTGGGGGTCGGTGGGGGTCGGTGGGGGTTGTAGGGGTGAGGTGGGGGGTTGGGGGTTGGTCTTCTTGAATCGTGCTGGGGGTCGGTGGTGGTCGGTGGGGTCAGTAGGGGCCGGTGGGGGGGGTCGGTGGGGGTCAGTGGGGGTCGGTGGGGGTCGGTGGGGGTTGTAGGGGTGAGGTGGGGGGTTGGGGGTAGGTCTTCTTGAATCGTGCTGGGGGTCGGTGGTGGTCCGTGGGGGTCAGTAGGGGCCGGTGGGGGGGTCGGTGCGGGTCGGTGGGGGTCTGTGGGGGCTGGTGGGGGCTGGTGGGGGCTGGTGGGGGTCGGTGGGGATCGGTGGGGGTCAGTGGGGGTCGGTGGGGGTGGGTCTTCTTGAATCGTGCTGAGGGTCTGTTAAGAAATGAATGGAAGCTTTCGGGGCAGTTAATGAGAGGGCCGGAAAATGACCGTGGGGGGTTGTTGGGGACTGGGTGGGGAGTTGGGTGGGGGTTGGGTGGGGGGTAGTTTGGGCGGGATCTTTAGACTGTCAGAATGATAAGTTGACATTGCATGACCTTGACCTTGGATTTTCTTTCGGCGACCTTTTGAAATGCCTCTTACTTCCCTAGGGATTCTTGTCCTCAAGATTCTTGTAGGAATCTTAAGATTCTTGATCATAATTCTGGGGGGGGGGGGGTAGGTGGGTTGGGTGGGTTGTCAACCCCCCCGGTGAGGTGAGAATTTATGGGTGACAAATAGTCCAAGTGTGCAAGGGTTGTAAACTTTTATAAGATCTTTGTGGAAACAGCTTCCAGTGCCGAAACCCAGTCGTAAAAATCAGACCAAGATTCTTCCAAGAATCTTAAGAATCCTAAGAATCTTAACTCGATATCTTCATGGTCACTTCCGATGGACGTGATTCTTGACAAGATTCTTGCCAGGATTCCCAAGATTCTTCAAGAATCTTAAGAATCTTAACTCGAGATCTTCACGGTCATTTCCGAGGGACGTGATTCTTAACAAGATTCTTGCCAGGATTCCCAAGATTCTTCAAAGAATCTTAAGAATCTTAACTCGAGATCTTCATGGTCATTTCCGAGGGATGTGATTCTTAACAAGATTCTTGCCCAGGATTCTCAAGATTCTTGAAAGAATCTTAAGAATCTTAACTCGAGATCTTCATGGTCATTTCCGAGGGACGTGATTCTTGACAAGATTCTTGCCAGGATTCTCAAGATTCTTCAAAGAATCTTAAGAATCTTAACTTGAGATCTTCAAGTTCACTTCCGATGGACTTTCCTTTTGTTTCTACTGAAGTCCTTTGACGTGATTCTTAACAAGATTCTTGCCAGGATTCCCAAGATTCTTCAAAGAATCTTAAGAATCTTAACTAGGAATCTTCAAGTTCACTTCCGATAGACTTTCCCGTTGTTTCTACTGAAGTCCTTTGACGTGATTCTTGACAAGATTCTTGCCAGGATTCTCAAGATTCTTCCAACTTGTCAAGTGAAGCTCTTATAGGGGCAGTGCTACCACTTTTTTCCCTTTTTTCCCTTTTTTCCCCTCCGCTTGAAAAATATCAGTTTCCCTTTTCCCCCCTCCGTGCTACTGAGTAAAGCTACCATTTGTAAATTCACTTTTCCCTTCATTTTCCCCTCCGTGCTACTGAGTAAAGTTGCGTTTGTAAATTACCTTTTTTCCCTTTTTTTCCCCTCCGCTTGAAAAAACATCAGTTTCCCTTTTCTCCCCCCTCCGTGCTACTGAGTAAAGCTCTACCATTTGTAAATTCACTTTTCCCTCCATTTTCCCCTTTCCCTCTTCCCCATTTTCCCTATTTGGGGGAATTTCCCTGCAAAAATGGAAGCACTGTGTGGGGGGTTTATGTTTTATGCGTAACAAGTGCGTAACCGTTACGACGTAACGGTTAACGCAAGAGTCTTGTACTTTTTTATTTTTGCCCAGACCCCACGGGGTCTTTTTCAAGAATCTTAAACCAAGAATCTCAAGAATCTGAAACCAAGAATCTCAAGAGTCTCAAGAATCTGAAACCAAGAATCTCAAGATTCTCAAGAATCTTAAACCAAGAATCTCAAGAGTCTCAAGAATCTGAAACCAAGAATCTCAAGATTCTCAAGAATCTTAAACCAAGAATCTCAAGAGTCTCAAGAATCTTAAACCAAGAACCTCAGAATCATAAACCACATTCACACGCTAATATATATTTTAATAATATATAATAATAATAATAATAATATATTATAATATATATTTTTATTCCTGCTATATAAATATAGTAAATATTAATGAATTAGTTATTAGTTTAAAAAAATAATATTTATTTTCGTCTTTGGTAGAGGCCAATGGTTCCATTTTTTCCCCTCTTCCCTTATCTTTCCCCTTTTTCCCCCTTCCGTGCAGGAATATACAGGGTCTAGATTTTCCTCTTTACTCTCTCTTCTTCTTTTCCCTTATCTGACCCCATTTCCCCCTTTTTTCGGGGAATTTCCCTGCAAGAGTGGCAGGGGACTCAAAGTGAACCACAAGGGAATAGGGCTCCAGCCAACTGGGCCACTGAAGACCAACTCCTTTACAACGGACACGGCTATTAAATTCGCTTATGCGCAAATCTTACTTAAAATGTACTGAAAAAATTGCAAAAAAATCTAGAAAAATTTTGGTATAAAGAAAGTTGACGAAATCTTTATAGCTGATTTAATAGAGGTGTCCGCTATAGCGGGGACGCGTATTGGGAATGTGCCTGTAGACTAGCTCCTCTACAACGGACACAGCTATTAAATACGTTTACGCGCAAATCTTGCTTAAAATACATTGAAAAAATTGCAAAAAAATCAAGAAACATTTTGGTATAAACAAAGTTTACAAAATCTTTATAATTAATTTAAGAGAGGTGTCCGCTATAGCGGGGACGCGTACTGGGAATGTGCCTAAGGACTAGCCCCTCAACAACGGACACGGCTATTAAATACGTTTATGTGCAAATCTTGCTTAGAATATAATGGAAAAATTGCAAAAAAATCTAGAAACATTTTGGTATAAACAAAGTTTGCAAAATCTTTATAATTAGGTTAACAGAGGTGTCCGCTATAGCGGGGACGCGTATTGGGAATGTGCCTGTAGACTAGCCCCTCTACAACGGACACGGCTATTAAATACGTTTATGTGCAAATCTTGCTTAAAATACATTTAAAAAATTGCAAAAAAATCAAGAAACATTTTGGTATAAACAAAGTTTACAAAATCTTAATAATTGATTTAATAGAGGTGTCCGCTATAGCGGGGCGCGCATTTGGGTGTATCCGTACAGGCGAACGGAAGCTGCTGGTCAACGGTTCCTTTCATGAAACTAGACCTACCCACCAGTGTTTCCACTATGCGGGGAAATTCCCTGGAAAAAAGGGGGGAAATGGGGTGTGAAAAGGGGAAAATAAACGAAGACAGAGAAGGAAGAATCTGGACTATACTCTTGTATTCTAGTAAAGAGGGTAAAAAGGGGAAAATAAGGGAAGAGAGAGAAGGGAGAACCTGGACTATACCCTTTTATCCTAATAGGGAGGGTAAAAAGGGGAAAAATAAGGGAAGATAGAGAAGGAAGAATCTAGACTATACTCTTGTATTCTAGTAAAGAGGGTAAAAAGGGGAAAATAAGGGAAGATAAAGAATGGAGAATCTGGACTATACCCTTGTATTCTAATAGAGAGGGTAAAAAAGGGGAAAATAAGGGAAGACAGAGAAAGGAAGAATCTGGACTATACCCTTGTATCCTAATAGGGAGGGTAAAAAGGGGAAAATAAGGGAAGAGGGAGAAAGGAAGAACCTGGACTATACCCTTGTATTCTAGTAGGGAGGGTAAAAAGGGGAAAATAAGGGAAGACAGAGAAGGGAGAATCTGGGCTATACCCTTGTATTCTAATAGGGAGGGTAAAAAAGGGGAAAATAAGGGAAGAGAGAGAAAAGAAGAATCTGGACTATACCCTTGTATTCTAGCAGGGAGGGTAAAAAGGGGAAAATAAGGGAAGAGATAGAAAGAAGAGTCTGGACTATACCCTTGTATTCTAATAGAGAGGGTAAAAAAGGGGAAAATAAGGGAAGACAGAGAAGGAAGAATCTGGACTATACCCTTGTATTCTAGTAGGGAGGGTAAAAAGGGGAAAATAAGGGAAGAGGGGAAAAAGGGGAAACTGCTACCCACCCTTCTGTCTTGAACTGCCTATTCTCTTTACTCTGCTGCTGTTGCTAGGCCCTTTGTAACGGCCTTGAATTTTTTTTATTTTTTAAAATCTAAATTTTTAGGCCTATTTATTATTTAACCTAGTTTAAATTTTGTATTAATTTATTAATCATTAATAATAATTTAAATAATTTAATATATTTTATAATAAATTTTTGAGTAATTTTATTGTAAAATAGTGATTTATATTAATTTTCTGGAGATCTGGTCATGGGGTCCGAAACTTCCAATCATCTTGGTACACCTGGGTCATGTTATCATTGTTATCAACCTGTTATCCCCATGTTATCTCCGTGTTATCATATGTTATCAAATAATCTTCGTACACCTAGAAAATGTTATCAACATTTTATCAACCTGTTATCTCCATGTTATCTCCGTGTTATCATATGTTATCAAATAATTTTCGTACACCTAGGTCATGTTATCATCCTGTTATCTCCGTGTTATCATATGTTATCAAATAATCTTCATACACCTAGGTCATATTATCTCCATGTTATCTCCCTGTTATCATATGTTATCAAAAAATCTTCGTACACTAGGTCATGTTATAATCCTGTTATCTCCGTGTTATCATATGTTATCAAATAATCTTCATACACCTACGTCATGTTATCGTCCTGTTATCTCCCTGTTATCATATGTTATCAAATAATCTTCGTACACCTAGGTCATGTTATCATCCTGTTATCATCCTGTTATCTCCGTGTTATCAAATAATCTTCGTACACTTAGGTCATGTTATCACTATTATCTCCGTGTTATCTCCCTGTTATCTCCCTGTTATCATATGTTATCAAATAATCTTCGTCCACCTAGGTCATGTTATCATCCTGTTATCTCCCTGTTATCTCCGTGTTATCTCCCTGTTATCTCCCTGTTATCATATGTTATCATACAATCTTCGTACACCTAGGTCATGTTATCACTGTTATCTCCGTGTTATCTCCCTGTTATCACGTGTTATCAAATAATCTTCATACACCCAGGTCATGTTATAAACATGTTACCAACCTGTTATCTCCGTGTTATCATATGTTATCAAATAATCTCCGGTACACTTTTCTTCTGAGTTCCAGACCCCCTTGCTCTCTACTTTTTTATCCTACAAATTTTCTCAAATTATTTTTCTTCGGCTTTTCTTTCTTTTCCAAGGGGAGGAATTTTTTAATTATGTGAATCCCTTTCGCCTATTTCAAATAAAATTATTCTTTAAAATAATTCAATTCTTTAAAATAAAATAATTCTTTCTTAAAATAAAATAATTATTTAAAATGAAATAATTATTTAAAATAAAATAATTATTTAAAGTAAAACAATAATTTAATATAAAATATTTATTTCAAATATAATGTATTCTCTAAAATTCAATAATAATTTAAAATTAAATAATTCCTAAAAATAAATTAATTCTTAAAAATAAAATAATAATTTAAAATATATTAATGATTTAAAATAAAACAATAATTTAAAATAAAATAATTCTGTAAGATAAAATATTTGTTTAAGAATACTGATAATTTAAAATAAAATAATTATTTGAAATGTAATAATAATTTAAAATAAAATAATTCTTTAAGATAAAATAATTCCTTAAAATATAATAATTCAAAATAAAATAATTCTTTAAAATAAAATATTTATTTAAGATATAATGATAATTTAAAATAAAACAATTCTTTAAAATATCATAATAATTGAAAATATCATGATTCTTTAAAATATCATAATAATTTAGATAAAAAAATTATTTGAAATGTAATAATAATTTAGAATAAATTAATTCTTAACAATAAAATATTTCTATAAAATTAAATTATTTATTTCAAATATAATAATAGTTTAAAATAAAATGATTCTTTAAAATATAATAATAATTTAAAACAAAATAATTCTTTAAAATATAATAATAATTTAAAACAAAATAATTCTTTAAAATAAAGCAATTCTTTAAAATATTTCCAAATATCTTTTGTAAAAAAAATGGGAGAAGCCCCTGCTTCTTGGAATCTGCGGCCCATTCAAGGGAAGGGGGGGTCCACAACTCCGAGAAAAAAATCTACGGTGATAATCTGATAACACTGGCAAAGTGTTATCAACTTGTTATCAGTTTTTATAACATGTCAAATAATTAATATTAAATGTCGAACTTCAATTAAAATGTCGCGGTCCGTTCAAGAGAGGGGGTCTACAACTTCGAAAAAAAATCTACGGTAATAATCTGATAACACCGGCAAAGTGTTATCAACTTGTTATCAATTTTTATAAAATGTCAAATAATTAATATTAAATGTCGAACTTCAATTAAAATGTCGCGGTCCATTCTAGAGAGGGGGGTCTACAACTTCGAAAAAAAATCTACTGTGATATTTTGATAACACGGGCAAAGTGTTATCAACTTGTTATCAACAATTTTTTTTCTTTTTTTTTCAAACACCAATTCATCGATCAGTTTTAAGTTTTGCTTGCGACAATGACCGGAAAAACGTCGAGAGGGGGGGTTCGAAACGTTCTGATAGTTTGACGTGTTATCAAGTGTTATCATCTGTTATTAGCAAAAGTTTCCAACCCTCACCCCCTTTTGGATGTTTTTGCGAAAATCTGAGAATGCGTACAAAAACGCATACACTTCCGTTCATTGAGACAAAAAAAAGTGCGCGTGAAATTTTCATGAATGGACACGAATTCACACACACCCCCTGAGGCGGGGGTCCGCAACTTCCGCCCATTCATTGCGCTGTTATCATGTGTTATTAATAGGGGGTCCGCAACTTCCACCCATTGAATGCTCTGTTATCACGTGTTAACATGAAGGGGTATGCAACTTCCATCCATTCAGTGCGCTGTTATCACGTGTTATCACTAGGGGGTACGCAACTTTCATCCATTCAGTGCGCTGTTATCAAGTGTTATCATTAGGGTGTCTGCAACTTCCACCCATTCAGTGCGCTGTTATCACGTGTTATCACTAGGGGGTCCGCGACTTCCATCCATTCAATGCATTGTTATCATTTGTTATCATGAAGGGGTCCGCAACTTACATCCATGCAATGCGCTGTTATCATGTGTTATCACTTGTTATCACATTTTATTAAACATTTTCTTTATTTTCATTCTTTATTATCTCTTGCGTTATAAGTGCTAGGGTTGATAGCATGTGATAACACGTGATAACATTGATAACATATGATAACATTTTTTGGGGCGGGAAGTTTTTAAACCGGAAAAGATATAGTCCGTATCAAGGGGTCGAAAACTCGGAGGAAAAGTGTACGAAGATTATTTGATAACATGTGATAACATTGATAACATATGATAACATTTTTTGTGGTAGTTTTGATACCAGAAAAGAAAGAGTCTGTATCAAGGAATCGGAAACCCAAGGATTATTTGCACGAAGATTATTTGATAACATGTGATAACACTGATAACATATGATAACATTTTTTTTTGGGGGGGGGGGCGGGAAGTTTTTAAACCGGAAAAGATATAGCCTCTATCAAGGGGTCGGAAACTCGGAGGAAAAGTGTACCAAGATTATTTGATAACATGTGATAACAGCGATAACATATGATAACATTTTTTAAAAATTTTTTAACCGGAAAAGAAATGGTCTGTATGAAGGGGTCGGGAACTCGGACGAAAAGTGTACGAAGATTATTTAATAACATATGATAACACTGATAACATATGATAACATTTGTTTTAAAAAATTTTAAACCGGGAAAGATATGGTCTGTATGAAGGGGTCGGAAACTCGGAGGAAAAGTGTACGAAGATTATTTGGTAACACGTGATAACATATGATAACACTGATAACATATGATAACATTTTTTTACAATTTTTAAACCGGAAGAGATATAGTCTGTATGAAGGGGATTGAAAACTCGGAGGAAAAGTGTACGAAGATTATTTGATAACATGTGTTAACACTGATAACATATGATAACATATGATAACATTTTTTAAAATTTTTTAACCGGAAAAGAAATAGGGCCGATATATTTTTCAATCAAACTGAAACGGAAGAAGGGCGTTTGCACTGGAAACCAGCCGAAAAATCGTCTACACGCGCCACTCCCACACATACACATACCAATAGCTGATAACAGTTGATAACACTTGATAACACACTGATAACATGTGGTGATATGAGGGTAAGGCTCGGTAGTTTGAAGGGGTCCGAAACTCGCGAGGAAAAGTGCACAAAGATTATTTGAAGTCAGTTGATAACAGTTGATAACAGCTGATAACACTTGATAACACACTGATAACATGTGGTGATACGAGGGTAAGGCTCGGCAGTCTCAAGGGGTCCGAAACTAGCGAGGAAAAGTGCACGAAGATTATTTGATGTCAGTTGATAACAGTTGATAACACTTGATAACACACTGATAACATGTGGTGATACGAGGGTACGGCTCGGTACTTTGAAGGGGTCCGAAACTCCGAGGAAAAGTGTACGAAGATTATTGCAAGTTTCAGACCCCTTTGGACAGTCTCGAGATATCGGGTGATAACAGCTGATAACATGAAGATAACACACCGATAACATGTGGCATTCTCAAGGGGTCCGAAACTCTGAGGAAAAGTGTACGAAGATTATCGAAAGTTTCGGACCCCTTGGACAGTCTCGAGATATCGGGTGATAACAGTTGATAACACTTGATAACACACTGATAACATGTGACGATTGTACGATTGTGTGAAAATAATAATAATAATAATAATAATAAATATATATATTTATTAATAATAAATAATAGTAGGAGTACTAGTAGTAGTAGTAGTAGTAGTAGTAGTATTAGTAAAGTAAGTAGCAGTACCCAGACTTGGCGATAACACGTTGATAACACTAGTGAAGAGTAGTAGTAGCAGTAGTAGCAGTAGTAGCAGTAGTAGCAGTAGCAGTAGTGTTAACCAGAACAGTAGTAACAGTGATGCCCATACTTATCGATAATACGTTGATAATACTAACTACGATAGTGTGAAAATAACAATAATAATAATGATAATAACAATAATAATAATAATAATAATAACAATAATAATAATAATAATAATAATAATAATAATAATAATAATAATAATAATAATAGTAATAATAGTAATAATAGTAATAATAGTAATAATAGTAATAACAATAATAATAATAATAATAATAATAATAATAACTTACAGCATGTTAATCCACTCTAATAAGGTTATTACAATGATTTCTGTAACACATTTCTGTACACTTGTATGCAGACTATGGTTTTGACGGCTATAATCCCAATGCGGATTGAAGCCAAGAATACACGCTTCAATAATAATAACAATAGTAGTAATAATAATAATAATAATAACAATAATAATAAAATAATAATGATAATAATAATAATAATAACAATAATAATAATAACAACAACAACAATAATAATAATGATAACAATAATAATAATAACAAAAATAATAATAATGATAACAATAATAATAATAATAATAATAATAATAATAATCAATTAAAACAAAGCGGGATGTGGTTTTGCGGAATCAATCAGATTTGTAATGAGAATTCCTTATCCTGTTAACAATGGATTATCTGTTATCACCGGAAACTGCACAACCAGTCAAAATTCTTTTTCCTCGATTTAAATATATATATTTAAGATAATTAATTCAAATTTTAACTTAAACAATTTTTAAAAAATGAATTTTTAATTACTTTATTTTTTTAATTGTAAATTAATATTTTAATATAAATACGAAATATTATAATATATATAAGTAAATTTAATATAATTAATAAATAATATAATATAAATAATTAATAGAAATTAAATAAATTAATATAAATAAAAGTGTAGTATTAATACACGCTAATATAGTTATTCATCAAAATTTATTCCAAGGGAAAATGATTAAAAATGAAATTAATTATTATATTTAAATGTATTAGAAGATAACAGGGTGATAACTTATCAACCTGTTATCAGGTGTTATCAGATGTGTGTGGCTCTTATGGAGATTTGCTACTCGTACGAGTGAATTGCTAGTAGCTAAGCGTTTGGCACGATGTTTATTAGTTATGGTTGTTATCACCCTGTTATCAGCTGTTATCACCTGTTATCAACCACTCAGTCCATAGAACAGACACCAAGGAATTTTTCTGTCATTTTTTCAGAATTTTTCGAGCATTTCTCGATTTATTTTCGCAATTTATTCGCAAAGCCTCTTCCGGTTCTCTTCTCTACTCTATATGCGACTTTCGTCACGTGTTATCACCATGTTATCATCTGTTATCACCTCTTATCAAGCACCCAGTCCATAGTACAGACACCAAAGAATTTTTATATAATTTTTTCAGAATTTTCCGAGCATTTCTCTATTTATTTTCGCAATTTATTCGCAAAGGCTCTTCCAGTTCCCTCTTCAACTCTATACGCGACTTTCGTCACGTGTTATCACCATGTTATCATCTGTTATCACCTGTTATCAACCACCTAGTCCATTGTACAAAGACCGAGGAATTTTTCTATAATTTTTCCAGAATTTTACGAGCATTTCTCGATTTATTTTTACAATTTATTCGCAAAGCCTCTTTTCAGTTTACAGTATTAAGACCGTGGAATAGTTTTCCGGCATTTTTGCCCGTCTATTTTCGCTATAGGGCCTATTCCAAACGCCTACCTCACTATAGCGGACACTTCTATTAAATCAATTTATTAAAATTTTGAACTTTTTTGGGGATCAAAGTGTTTCTCAGATTTTTTGGCGTTTTTTAGACGTATTTCAAAGTCCATTCATTGATACGGTTGTTGTACAGCAGTGTCCGTAGTAGAGGGGGTGGTCTACAAGGGCCTATTCCAAACACCTACCTCACTATAGCGGACACTGATATTAAATTAATTTATTAAAATTTTGAACTTTTTTGGGTATCAAAGTGTTTCTCAGATTTTTTGACGATTTTTAGACGTATTTTCAAGTCCATTCGTTGATACGGTTGTTGTACAGCAGTGTCCGTAGTAGAGGGGGTGGTCTACAAGGGCCTATTCCAAACGCCTACCTCACTATAGCGGACACTTCTATTAAATCAATTTATTAAAATTTTGAACTTTTTTGGGTATTAAAGTGTTTCTCAGATTTTTTGGCGATTTTTAGACGTATTTTCAAGTCCATTCATTGATACGGTTGTTGTACAGCAGTGTCCGTAGTAGAGGGGTGGGGGGTGGTCTACAGAGACCTATTTGGAATAAGGTCTATTTTGCTATTCTATTTGGATTCTTTTGTTACTTGATATGTGACGTTTTTGTCACGGTCACATGTCACGGCTAATATTTACACTCGACGAAGTTTCAAACATTCAAATTGTCAAAGGGGGTCCGAAACTGCTAATAATCTTCGTACACCTTAGGACGTGTTATCACTGTTATCTACTTGTTACCCTATATGTTATCTGCGTGTTATCGTATGTTATCCAATAAGCTTCGTACACTTTTTCCTCGGAGTTTCGGACCCCCCTTGCAAATTGTAACCTTTTGCTTTTCTTCACGACACTGCGAAAAGCACAAAAGGACCCTGAAATTGAGAAAATAAGCCGGCAAATCAGAGACAAGGTCAAAGGTCAACCCAACTTAAAAAGTATCAAGAAAAGGTCAAAGAGGTCAAGCCCCAGCAAGAATGTTAACACTTCAGTCTTACGAGTTAAACCAGTTGTGTATATTAAATACCGGTATAACAAAATTTATTCCTGTTTAAAGATCAAATCCAATTTGCAGGGAAATTCCCTTTTTCCTTCCCCCCCCCCCCTTTCTTCATAAGCTTCCCTTTCCCCTAATTTTCCCCGTTCCCTTATTTTCCCCTTCGGAGACCCCGTTTTCCCTTTATTGAGGGGAATTTCCCTGCTAAGTAGAAGTACTGAATCAGATAGTCAGTTTTCATCCAATTACTTCTACTTCTATGCTTCCACTTTGCAGGGAAATTCCCTTTTTCCCCCTTTCTTCATAAGCTTCCTTTCCCCGTTCCCTTATTTTCCCCTTCGGAGACCCCATTTCCCGTTATTAAGGGGAATTTCCCTGCAAAGTGGAAGTCCTGAATCAGATAGTAAATTTTCATCCACTTACTTCTACTTCTATGCTTCCACTTTGCAGGGAAATTCCCTTTTTCCCTTGACTTGTAAATATCAATTTTCCCTTTCCCTAGTTTTCCCCTTCGGAGATCCCATTTTCCGTTATAGAGGGGAATTTCCCTGCTAAGTGGAAGTACTGAACCAGTTAGTCAATTTTCATCCATTTACTTCTACTTCTATGCTTCCACTTTGCAGAGAAATTCCCTTTTCCCTTGGGTTGAAAATATCAATTTTCCCCTTTTCCCCCCTTTCTTCATAAGCTTCCCTTTATTCGTTCCCTTATTTTCCCTTCAAAGACCCCATTTTCTGTTATTAAGGGGAATTTCCCTGCAAAGTGGAACACAGTTTCCGCTTTTCAATTTTCCCTTATTTCCCTCTCCCTTATATCTTTCCCTTTTCCCTCCTTCGTATTAGAATATACAAATTCTAGATTTCACCTTTTACTCTCTTCTCTTTTTCTTCCCTTATCTTTCCCTCCCCCCCCCCCGTTTTTCAGGGAATTTCCCTTTTTCCCTATAAAAGTGGAAACACTGAAGTGGAAGTACTCAATCAGATAGTCAATTTTCATCCATTTACTTCTGAAATGGCCAAATAGAAAAAAAAGTAAAAACTATTTTACGAACATTACGTTTTGTTTAGTGGACGAATGCCGTTCTGTCACGAAAACGCCCAGCAGACACGTAAATTTCAAACCAGAAACGAAAATAAAATAAAAATATTTAGAGTTTTACACACTGTTGTCTCATATATGAGCCACCATAAACGTGAGCATTTTATTTTATACACCAAAAAACAAAACTTTTGACTTGACCTGTAAAGTTTCACATGTCCCGTTAAGTTTTTCCCTGCGCAATGTCAGCAGATTATTACTTCGTATTCTTGTGTCGAGAATTTATTAGATCAATGATTTTTACTGCAAAATTAGCCATAAACACTTTATGGTTATCGTAAAATACAAGCGATTTTTTGAGTTATGGCGCCTTGTTTACTGAGCGCGCCAGGTGAGGTTTGGTGTACAACGCCATCTAGCGGCAGTTTTTTAAACTATTTGCTGCGTTGATAAAATAAAATAAAATAAAATAAAATAATTAAGAATTATGTAATAAAATGAGAAAAGAGTTAAAAATAATAATATAAAATGTTATAGAATATCGAAATTTGGCTGAATATAATATTTGCATTATTATTATGAACTTGGCAACGTTGTATTATGTGTCGTCTGAAGAAACGCTTTTTTTTCCGAAAGCGTCAGTACTGTTACATTGCAGGGAATTTCCCTGACGAAGGGAAAACTTGTTCTGGGAAGGGGAAATAATAAGGGAAGAAGGAAAAAGGGAAATCAGAAGTATAGCTTTATATTCGAGCAAGAAGCGGGAAAAGGGGGAAAAAATAAGGAAAGAGGGAAAAGGGGAAATTTAGAGACCTTATATCGTAGCGTGGAAGGGAAAAAGGGAAAAGAAAGTCCTCTGATGGGAAATCTGTGAGATTAGGAACACAGCAAAGCGTAAATACAAGTCTGCAATAGCAGTTTTAAAGTTTTCGTGAAATTTTGAAATACATTAAATACACAAAATGCTTATGCCAACCAGCCGTCACTTCACATTAGCGAACTAACCGAAGAAAATGTCAAGTTTCACATCGAAGATACTGACTTGAGGCAAATATGAAATTCAAATTCCAACATTAATTCAGTATATCATTTTATTTTTCTGTTTTATTTCTAGTGTGGCCAATTCCTTGCGACGAGTTTTTATTGCGGAGACTCCTATAATGGCGATAGACTGGGTTCAGTTCGAAGCAAACTCGACCGTACTTTTTGATGAGTTTCTGGCCCATCGTTTGGGACTCATCCCGCTGACGAGTGATGAAGTGGTCGACAAGATGCAGTACTCGCGCGATTGCACCTGTACTGACTTCTGCACTGACTGCTCTGTCGAATTTACCTTAGACGTCAAGTGCAAGGACGACGTTACTAGAAACGTGACGACGGCAGATCTGAAAAGCTCGGATCCCAGAGTCGTGCCTGTTACATCAAGACATAAAGAAGACGAAGCGACTGAATATGGAGAAACAGACGGTACGTTTTTCTGGCTATTACTATTTTTCATGTAAACAGAATTGATGTTTTCTTGCAGATATCCTAATTTCCAAATTGCGGAAAGGACAGGAACTCAAGTTACGTGCTTATGCCAAGAAAGGTATCGTTTTCTTGAACGTTTTTTTTCCTGCTGATAATATTCTCATTATATTATTGTCGTTCAATAAGGTTTTGGAAAAGAGCACGCTAAATGGAACCCTACCGCGGGAGTAGCGTTCGAGTACGATCCTGACAACCTTCTCCGTCACACGCTTTACCCGAAACCCGAAGAATGGCCCAAAAGCGAGTACTCGGAACTCGATGAAGACCAAAGTATAATTTTCACTTTCCTTGAATTTCTACCGAGAATTAAATTTTTTTTAAATGTTTAGGTCAGGGTCCGTACAATCCAGACGCTAAAGCCAACAAGTTTTACATTAACGTCGAATCGTGCGGGGCCCTGCGTCCCGAGAACATCGTTCTGATGGGCATTGCCGCTCTCAAGAAGAAACTTTCCGATCTTCAGACACAGTTGAGTCACGAAGTGACCAACGATGCTTTGGCGATTAATTAAACAATTCATTCTTTCTTTTTAAAACACAAATCATGAAACGATTAAACGGAACAAAAAATTGTTTCGCAGTTTATTGTTAGGGGGTTAACGCCGTGATGTACACGTTACAGAAAAACACGATTAAATGAAAACGCAAGAGCAATTTTTGCACGAAAGTAAAGTTACGAGGAATAAAATAAAACGAAACAAGAGAGCGCAAAATAATATGGCGAAAAAAGGCAGAAAAAAATTAGAAAAAAATCATAACGTGTGGTATTTTAGGATTTTTCTTGATTTACGGGACATTTTCAAATATCGCTCTATTTTAAGGCCATAATACTACCTTGTTAGTTAACCGTTTTTCTAACATTGAAAAGGATAGGAAAAGTGGGGGGCAAGCTTTTTGTACAAATCCAAATAAAATATTTGAATTTCCTCTGAGTTTGAGTCAAAGTAACGAAAAAAGATGAGAGAGAGAAGACTTTTTCTGTAGCAGCCATTACTTTAAAAAATCTTATTTTTCCGCGATTTTCTTTTGTCGGGTTTTCAAACGTAAACTTCGGGCTGAATGCGGAAGAGTTTATGGTAGAAATTTTTCCATGTGGCTACAGTCTTGGAGGAGCAGACCCAGAATCCCGAGGAAATGCCAACAATGAGCAACATGACGTACTTCATCATGAACATGATGAATTCAGGCCTGGGATTGACTGGGGCTTGGACGTAGCTCAGTTTGCCGTTGACAGACTGCAGCGGGCAAGGGATAGCATACTTGACCCAGCTGGGGTCACGGCACTTGTCTTCTTGCCAGCGCAGCATCCAAGAATCGAAATTGGCCTGCAGTTAATGAGAGAATATAGTAAATAATCAATAATGTTAACAGTAAGATAATAATGTTGATACTTGTTCATAGAAGAGGCAGGACAGAACGATGATGGCCGGGACGGTGTACATGAACGAGAAGACGCCGATGCGGAGCATGAACTTTTCGAGCTTGTCGGTCTTCGTCCCGCCGCTCTTCATGACAGTGCGGACCTGCGATAAGATTATATTTCAAACAATCAATAGAGAAAATAAAATATTATCATTAGTTAAAATTATTATAGATTTAATAAACCATATTTTAACTAAACAAAAACATATTCCATATTGACATTAAGATCAGTGTTTCCACTTTCAATATCGTCTTTTTTCCCTGTTCCATTATTTTCCCCTTTTTCCCCTTCGTATTAGAATATAAAGCTGTACCTCCAGATTTTCCCTTATCCCTCTTCCCTCATCACCCTTTTCAGACCCCGTTTTCCCCCCTTTCCAGGGAATCTCCCTGCAAAGTGGAAACACCGAATAAGATATCCTGAACAACTTAAACCATATAAGAATAAATGCACAAAATAAATATTATATTATATAAATCCATTAAAATCAATATCCGACAGCACGAAACTAAATTCTAACTAAATTTATATACTTGAATCAAGTAATATTAATACATCCTGGAAATATGGCTGTACTATTATAGTTATCGTTAATATTTATAATATATATGTAAAATATATTATATTATATAAAATAATTTTGATACTCTGAAGAGGGAGATGAATCCCGCAGCCAGGAAAATGATGCCAAGCAATAGGAAAATAGCCAAAGGTGCCAGGACAAATCCTCGAAGAGCTGCCATGTCCCAAATGCCCACCGAGCACACGCCACTTAATACGTCGCCTGAAAAAAATTTAGAAAATTAAAATCAAATAATAATATGGTAATAATATTAGTTCTAGTAGTAGTAGTAACAGTAATAATAATATTAATGGTAGTTATATTAATTCTAGTAGTTCTAGAAACTGAGTAGTAGGAGTAACAGTAGTAGAGGTAGTAGCAGCAGTAGTAGTAATAATAGTTAGTAATAATAACAATATAATAATAGTAATAATATTAGTCCTAGCTGTTCTAGTAGCAGCAGCAGCAGTAGCATTAGCAGTAGTAGTAGTAGGAGTAGTAGTGCTAGTGGTGGTAGTATTAGTAGTAGTAGTAGAAGTAACAATAATAATAAGAATAAAAATAATGGTAGCACGAAAAATATTCCATATCGAGATCGTGGGGATGAGCAGTTTGAACCGTTTTCGGAACGGCTCACCACCACTTTGAACCGCGACTCACATCCGTGAGCCGTTTCCGAACCGCTCCATTTCAAAAATTCTACCTATCTCTCGACACTTTTGCTGCGTGCATCAACCGAACCGTTTTTATTTGTACTATTTTATTTATTTTTTATTGAAATCTCATTTATGTGATTTATGAGATGAACCGTAGTGAACCGGTTCACAGTGTATACCTTCAACTTTGCCCATAGCCAAGATGGCGATGGTGAGGGCAGCGGGCAAGGCCCAGGTCGCCAAATGGAAGTAATGGGAATTAGCTTCGATGGGTTCGTGACCCCACTTGAGTCCAGCAGCCAAAAACCAGGTCAAGGTCAGGACAACCCACCACAGGTTAGCAGCCATTTGGAAATAGTACAGCAGCATGAAGAGGATTGTGCAGGATTCGCGCTTAGTTCCCTGAAAATAGCAACAGTAAATCGTATCATCAGCACTAGCAATAGTTATAGTAACAGTACGCGTAATTTCAAACCCCACTACGGCCCAGTGCATCTCCCGTATTAGTTACAGAGCCATTAGAAGTACACGGCCGCCGCACTGGGCCGTAGTGAGGTTTGAAATAATCCCTGTCTAAGACTTATCCCTAGTTAGCCGATTTATCCCAGAATAAGTTTTGATTTTACCTGTGTTATGGTAGAAACCATGTCGATCTTAACCGACGACAAATCGGCAGGTGGGTCAAAGGGTGAGTTGCAGGCAATCGAGTCTCCCATGCTGTAGCCAATAACGTAGGCAACGGCGACCATGAAATAGCAAACCGACAGAAAAACGACAGGCCGTTCAGGGTAGCGGAAACGTCGAACGTCTAGAACAAACGTCACAACCTGAAAAATCCAAAAAATGTCAAACTCAAAAACGAAGATAACGAAGAAGTAAATGTTACGGTGAAGAAGCACGATATCATGCAAACGAAGGCCCAGACTGCGATCCATCTCCTGGCGAAGATTCGCTCGCCCTCGGAGAAAAACATCCCCTGGCAAGGAGCCCCGCAGTCGTAGTGATTCTTCCCACCGATCCGCAAAACATAGTCCAGGCCTTTGGGCACTTTGAACTGAGCCGGGCAGATGAACCCATGATCTCGAGCCAGGGAACCGTTGATACCAGTAAAACCTAAACGATGACCTGAGTTCCAGTGAAAACCGCTTCCTCCGCTGAAATCGTTGTGCGGCCCGCGGGGAAAGCCTGGAATGCTACTGCCTCCTGTCAAGTAAAATGCATTACAAAAATGATTAAATTAATTTTTTTTTTGGGGGGGGGGATTAGATACCTGGATATTTATCAAAGGGGTTTTTGGGTCTGAAACCAGTAGGGTCGTGCTGGTCGAGATGAGATTCGGTATTATTTTCTCCAACACAGAGGCCTCCCGCGTCAGGAAATTTGGAGCATTCAAGACTCTCTGGCCACTGGAAGCCGAACTTATTCATCAGGTCCTCGCAGCCCGAACGAGCGGACATGCACAGTGACTTGCAGGGGGGGATGGGTTTGTCGAGAACAGTGCAAACAGGGGCGTACATGGAGCAGAGAAACATCTGTAGGTCCGGGCTGCATTTCACTTTCACCAACGGGAAGAACTGGTGAACTTCGAGGCCTGCGTCTTCTTGTTTCTGGTGGTTTAGCAAGTTTGGCATGATCGTTTCATTATACTGAATGTCTTTGCATAACGGGATCGTTATCGGCTCGCACCTGCCGTGATGCGGTAAACTGTCCTTGTCCGATATTGTGGCTCGGGACGTAGAAACCAAGCAAACAATAACAAAAAACAATAGTAACGCCATTTTTCTTGTAAGATCTTTACGGCTTAGGGAAATATTTAATGCTTGAGGCTATGGCGGGGCAACGACTCACCCAACGCACTTGTTAATTTGAGTTAAAATTAACATTTCCCCATTATTGAGGAAAGTCTAAGTATCCTCAAATTCAAGTGGGATGTCACATGCACCCGAAACACGATTCAGATTTTAACTGGATGTAACTTTTATGTGGTTTTTAAT
The DNA here is from genome assembly GCA_002872375.1 of Eulimnadia texana. Lineage (NCBI taxonomy): Eukaryota > Metazoa > Arthropoda > Branchiopoda > Diplostraca > Limnadiidae > Eulimnadia > Eulimnadia texana. The sequence goes on along the minus strand of NKDA01000001.1, from coordinate 33,469,550 downwards.
TGGAAATCTACGCGATGCACGGGCCGTCACCTCCAAACAAAGCTACTTTAGTTACTGTCACTATCGATACTTGTTCCAATCGATACAATAATTAGTATCGATAATTTGTTTACAGGAAAATCATTAAATTCAAATTAATATATTATAAATATATATTTTAACTGAAAAAATACTAATTTAATGGAAATAAATTATTTTGACTAAAAATCTGTAAATATTTCTATAAATAGTTCCAAAATTTACCGCTAGATGGCGTTGTACCGCAACAGGGCGCTTCACACGTGTATTTGAATATTTCCAGATCACGCGGGAAAAATTAAACCCCGCCCCGCCAAAAAAGGAAAATACAGAATTATTTGTGTAGGTTTATAATATGAGGATAAAACAAAAAAACTGATTAAGATTTAATGAGACGACCGGAATGCAAGGCACAATGGTGAAATCTGTTTTTTTTTTCCCTCTGTGGATGTCATAACCTCAAATCCCCGTAAAGAAATCATGCAACCCGGATGCGTTGGTGTGTCATGGTTCTCGTGAAGCTTTTCAGTTGGACAACTTAATTTAAAAAATATACAAAAATATTAAATAAAACACTAATATAACTACATAATTAAATACAAAAGTAATATGAGTTTGTAGTGAATTTTACTTTCAAGAGATAGGTTCAAGTAAAAGACGTGGCCCATATCCAAGTCGTTGCTCTTTTTTCGTAATTTTTTAAATTTTCCTACATAATACAAACAACAAAACTTCTTGAAAAACCCCCGTGAAAAATTTTTCAAGGTTTAACTTTTTTTTCCTCTATACGGTATACTTTCACGGGTCTCTTATTCCCAAAACCTTGAAAAAATTTTTCCAAGGATCAGCAAATCTCCGAGCTTTTTTTCACGGGGTTTTTTTCACGGAGTAGAATCCTTCGAGAAAACTTTCACGGATTCAAAAGTCCGTGAAAAATTTATCTAAAGGTCTTTTACTAACTGGAAACTTTCTTTTCGTTGTAGAAGTCCTTCCAAAAAGTCTACAGTTTAAATGTCCAACACTTTCACTTGGAGGTTTTCAAACAAATTTTCAAACAAAAAATTTAATTTTAAAAGCTAATATTGATTTAAATAATAATTTAATATACTAATAATAATTAGTTAGTATAATAATAATAATAATAGTTATGCTATAAAATAATATGTAATATAATATAATATAATAATAATAATAATAATAATGATAGTTTTGCTTTAAAATAATATGTAATATAATATAATATAATGATAATAATAATAATAGTTGATATCAATTTAAATAATAATTTAATATACTAATAATAATGAGTTAGTATAATAATAATAATAATAATAGTTATGCTATAATATAATATGTAATATAATATAATATAATAATAATAATAATAGTTCTGCTATAATATAAAATAATAATAATAATAATAATAATAATAATAATAGTTATGCTATAATATAATATGTAATATAATATAATATAATAATAATAACAATAATAGTTTTGCTATAATATAAAATAATAATAATAATATAATAATAATAATAATAATAACAGTTAATATCAATTTAAATAATAATTTAATATACTAATAATAATGAGTTAGTATAATAATAATAATAACAATAGTTAAGCTATAATATAATATGTAATATAATATAATATAATGATAATAATAATAATAGTTGATATCAATTTAAATAATAATTTAATATACTAATAATAATGAGTTAGTATAATAATAATAATAATAATAGTTATGCTATAATATAATATGTAATATAATATAATATAATAATAATAATAATAGTTCTGCTATAATATAAAATAATAATAATAATAATAATAATAATAATAATAGTTATGCTATAATATAATATGTAATATAATATAATATAATAATAATAACAATAATAGTTTTGCTATAATATAAAATAATAATAATAATATAATAATAATAATAATAATAACAGTTAATATCAATTTAAATAATAATTTAATATACTAATAATAATGAGTTAGTATAATAATAATAATAACAATAGTTAAGCTATAATATAATATGTAATATAATATAATATAATAATAATAACAATAATAGTTTTGCTATAATATAAAATAATAATAATAATAGTTAAGTTATAAAAATAATATGTAATATAATATAATATAATAATAATAGTAATAATAATAGTTAATATCAATTTAAAGAATAATTTAATATACTAATAATAATTAGTTAGTATAATAATAATAATAATAATAGTTATGCTGTAAAATAATACAATAATAATAATAATAATAAATATCAATTTAAGTAATAATTTAATATACTAATCATAATTAGTTAGTATAATAATAATAATAATAGTTATGCTATAATATAATATAATATAATAATAATAATAATAATAATAATAATAATAATAATAATAATAATAATAATAATAATAATAGTTTTGCTATAAAACAATATGTAATACAATATAATATAATATAATAATAATGATAATAATAATAATAATAATAGTTAATATCAATTTAAATAATAAATAATTTCATATTAATTTTAAACCGGAATATAACGCCCGGTTCTGTGTATATATACACATATATGTTATGCAGAAGTGCCAGCAAAGCATTTTGCTCGTATTACGCATTTGATACCAGAGAATTTGAAAACTTGATCCACAAGCATTTCTTCTTCTTCTTTTTTTTTACTGAAAATAAAATTTTATTATTTTTTGCTACGCAGCTGTTAAAAGAGTATCAAATGTTTGCTAGAAACTCGACCTTCAACCTACTTTCCATACGTGAATTAAAAACACTTGACAACGCTGTAAACAAAATTTGTCGGCCCCCGCGCAGTGTTTCCGGTACAAGGGACAGGGAGGGAGGGGGGAATTCCCCATCTGGAGGAAAATTGACTTCTCCGAGGAGGAATGGAGGAAAGGGGAAAAATAGAGGGAAAATTAAGGAAAAAGTTTGATTTGGCTTTAAGTTTTCCCACTGTAACAGTTGGAAAGGGGGAAAAATGAGGGGAAAACGAGTGAAAAACTGGGGGGGGGAAAGGGGAAAAATGGGGGAAAGGCCTAACCTAACAGAGAGTCCAAATGAGGGAAAACTAAGGAAAAAGTTTGATTTGGCTTTAACTTTTCCCACTTTGACAGTTGGAAAGGGGAAAAATGAGGGGAAAACGAGTGAAAACGAGTGAAAACTGGGGGGAAGTGGGGGGAAAAGGGGAAAAGTGGGGGAAAGGCCTAACCTTACAGAGAGTCCAAATGAGGGAAAACTAAGGAAAAAGTTTGATGGGGGGAAAAAAGGGGAGATTTGGGGTCCCCTGGCGGAAAGTAGAAGAACTGAAGTGGAAACGCTGGCCCCGAGTCACGTGGTTCCGGCACAGGAAGCAGCAGAAGACGGAAAACCAGTACTTCCACTTTGCAGGGAAATTCCCCTTAATTAAGGAAAATGGGATCTTCTAAGGGGAAAATAAAGGAATGGGGGAAATGAAGGGAACGGGAAGCTTATGAAGAAAGTGGGGGGAAAAAGGAAAATTTATATTTTTCATGCCAAGAGAAAAGGGAATTTCCCTGCAAAGTGGAAGCATAGCGCTTAATTAAGGAAAATGGGGTCTTCAAAGGGGAAAATAAGGGAACGGGGGAAATGAAGGGAAAGGGAAGCTTATGAAGAAAGTGGGGGGAAAAGGGAAAATGGATATTTTTCAAGCCAAGGGAAAAGGGAATGTTCCTGCAAAGTGGAAGCATAGCGCTTAATTAAGGAAAATGGGGACTTCGAAGGGGAAAATAAGGGAACGGGGGAAATGAAGGGAAAGGGAAGCTTATGAAGAAAGTGGGGGGAAAAAGGGGAAATGGATATTTCCAACCCAAGAGAAAAGGGAATTTCCCTGCAAAGAGGAAGCATAGCGCTTAATTAAGGAAAATGGGGTCTTCGAAGGGGAAAATAAGGGAACGGGGAAATGAAGGGAAAGGGAAGCTTATGAAGAAAGTGGGGGGAAAAAGGGGAAATGGATATTTCCAAGCCAAGAGAAAAGGGAATTTCCCTGCAAAGTGGAAGCATAGCGCTTAATGAGGGAAAATGGGGTCTTCCAAGGGGAAAATAAGGGAACGGAGGAAATGAAGGGAAAGGGAAGCTTATGAAGAAAGTGGGGGGAAAAAGGGGAAATGGATATTTCCAAGCCAAGAGAAAAGGGAATTTCCCTGCAAAGTGGAAGCATAGCGCTTAATGAGGGAAAATGGGGTCTTCCAAGGGGAAAATAAGGGAACGGAGGAAATGAAGGGAAAGGGAAGCTTATGAAGAAAGTGGGGGGAAAAAGGGGAAATGGATATTTCCAAGCCAAGAGAAAAGGGAATTTCCCTGCAAAGTGGAAGCATAGCGCTTAATGAGGGAAAATGGGGTCTTCCAAGGGGAAAATAAGGGAACGGAGGAAATGAAGGGAAAGGGAAGCTTATGAAGAAAGTGGGGGAAAAAGGGGAAATGGATATTTCCAAGCCCAGGGAAAAGGGAATTTCCTTGCAAAAGTGGAAGCATATAGAACACACAACTCAGCAATTTCTGCTTGTTTCTTTATAATTCTTTGAAATAAATTCACCAAGAAAAAACTGTTTTACTTTTCGTGGCTTTGCATGTTGAATAGCCGACCCCAAAAATCCACCAAACATGTCTGTTCATTTATGAATAATTAAATACATACGCAGCATTACTATTCAACCAATGGGTCCGCAACTTCCAATAATCTTGGTACACCTAGGCAGTGTTATCACTGTTATCAACCTGTTATCTCCATGTGATCAAATAATCTTCGTACACCTAGGCAGTGTTATCACTGTTATCAATCTGTTATCTCCATGTTACCAAATAATCTTCGTACACCTAGGCAGTGTTATCACTGTTATCAATCTGTTATCTCCATGTTATCAAATAATCTTCGTACACCTAGGCAGTGTTATCACTGTTATCAACCTGTTATCTCCATGTGATCAAATAATCTTCGTACACCTAGGCAGTGTTATCACTGTTATCAACCTGTTATCTCCATGTTATCAAATAATCTTCGTACACCTAGGCAGTGTTATCGCTGTTATCTCCATGTTATCTCCATGTTATCAAATCATCTTCGTACACCTTTCCTTGGAGTTTCGGACCCCCTTGTATTCAACATATCGCTATATACTGAAAAGACAAAAAATAGTACAGCACCTGTTCAAACAAAAATTTTACATTCAGTATATAGACCTTATTCCAAACAGGCCCTTGTATGTAGATCATTCTCACTACTACGGACACTGTTGTACAACAACCGTATCAATGAATCGACTTGAAAATATGTCTAAAAATCTTCAAAAAATCTGAGAAACACTTTAATACCCGAAAAAGTTCAAAATTTTAATAAATTGATTTAATAGAAGTGTCCGCTATAGCGAGGTGCGCGTTTGGAATAGGCCCTTTAGACCTTATTCCAAACAGGCCCTTGTAGACTATCCTCTCTACTACGGACACTGTTGTACAACAACCGTATCAATAAATCGACTTGAAAATATGTCTAAAAATCGTCAAAAAATCTGAGAAACACTTTGATACCCAAAAAAGTTCAAAATTTTAATAAAATGATTTAAAAGAAGTGTCCGCTATAGTGAGGTGCGCGTTTGGAATAGGCCCTTTAGACCTTATCCCAAAAAGGTCCTTGTAGACCATCCCCACTACTACGGACACTGGTGTACAACAACCGTATCAATGAATGGACTTGAAAATATGTCAAAAAACGTCAAAAAATCTGAGAAACACTTTGATACCCGAAAAAGTTCAAAATTTTAATAAAGTGATTTAATAGAAGTGTCCGCTATAGTGAGGTGCGCGTTTGGAATAGGCCATTGTAGACCATCCCCACTACTACGGACACTGATGTACAACAACCGTATCAATGAATGGACTTGAAAATACGTCTAAAAGTCGTCAAAAAATTTAAGAAACACTTTGATACCCAAAAAAAGTTCAAAATTTTAATAAAATGATGTAATAGAAGTGTCCGCTATAGCGAGGTGCGCGTTTGGATTAGGCCCTATAGCCAAAGCTAAACAGATCTGTTTCTCTTATCAATTTTTTTACTGTTCTTCATAGTGATAGACGATATGGAAAAATTGTGTGTAAAGTTCATAAAGCCGTTATTCAATTTCTACTTTTGCAGGGAAATTCCCTGAAAAAGGGGGGGAAATGGGGGTCTGAAAAGGGAAAAAGAAGAGAAGAGAGTAAAGAGGACATCTAGACCCCTTTGTATTCTTGCACGGAGGGGGGAAAAGGGGAAAGATCAGGGAAGAAGAAGAGAAGAGAGTAAAGGGGAAATCTAGACCCCTGTAGATTCTTGCATTGAGGAGGGAAAAGGGGAAAGATCAGGGAAGAAGAAGAGAAGAAAGTAAAGGGAAATCTAGACCCCTGCACATTCTTGCGCGGAGGGGGGGGGAAAAGGGGAAAGATAAGGGAAGAAGAAGAGAAGACACTAAAAAGGAAATCTAGACTCCTGTTTATCCTTGCATGGAGGGGGGAAAAGGGGAAAGATCAGGGAAGAAGAAGAGAAGAGAGTTAAGAGGAAATCTAGACCCCTATATATTCTTGCAAGGAGGGGGGAAAAGGGGAAAGATAAGGGAAGAAGAAGAGAAGAGAGTAAAGGGGAAATTTAGACCCTGTATATTCTTGCATTGAGGGGGAAAAGGGGAAAGATCAGGGAAGAAGAAGAGAAGAGAGTCAAGAGGAAATCTAGACCCCTTTGTATTCTTGCACGGAGGGGGAAAAGGGGAAAGATAAGGGAAGAGGGAAAAAAATGGAAAATTGAAAAGTGGTAACACTGCGCCATTGATAAGCCATTTACAAGCCATTTACAGGCTTTTTTACTGCTTTCAAGGCTTAATACAGTTAACTTTAACTTAATTTAATGTAATTAGATCAAATTTAAGTTGAATCAGGTTTCCTTTTTCCCGCCAGGAAACGAGGGAAAGTTGTGTGTGCTGGAGAAAGCTTCGCTTTTCACTGACCCATTTCATCGTATCCATTTCTCACATGAGCAATAGCACATACATTTTAAAAAATTTACTTGGAAAATAAAACGGATAAAAACTCGTTTATTAAGCCAAAATAATACAACAAAATCAAAGATAATAGAAATAATGAAAAAAGATTAAGAGGAAAAATTGATCTCCATTACAAAAAGAAAGCCTGTATTCCCACATGGTCTGTTCTTGACTACGGAAAAAAGCGTAAAAAAGAAAACAAAATTCAGTGATAAATTACTTGTATAAATTAAACACTAGTTTATAATGTGTGTGGGTTAAAAATTAATCAAGAGAATTTAAAAAAAAACTAATCAAAAAAGTTCGAATATAGCGCAGCTATTTTCTATAAAGATTCCCCCGGTTTGAAATCAGCCAAACTTGTATGGCAACTGTTGAAACATTTTCCCGCGAAAATTTTAAGTCCAAATCAAGTCTGAAAAGTCAAATCTTTTTCAGGTGTAAGACAAAGAACAGTCGAAATAAACGAGGGCCAGCTCTTCAAAGAGTTTGACAAAGTGAATGATAGTTGTATCACAGAGGCTCAAATCGTAGGCCTGTTTCCTCCCAAAAAAAAAATTTTGCTCAGGTTTATCTTTACAAAAGGAACCATGTTGTGAATCTTACTCTTCTTCCTCTTCTCAATAATTTAAAATACATCTTGATTGTTTTAGAAAAAAAATATGGAAAAAAAATACTAAGGCACGTAAAAATTACGAAGTTCTGTAGTCCTCCAGATGGTTTTGTAAGATTACTGAACGCGGATTAATCTTCGTCGAGACGTTCAGAGATACGACTGAAGATGGGCAAACGGAGACCTCGAGAAGTCTCCATGGGAGTAGTGATCATTGCTGGCGGAGGGCTGTTAGATCCTAGACTGAGACTATCCAGATCTGAAGCTAAGGATCCACTCAGTGAAGGTGAATCCAGATCCGGAAGCACAAGTCTCATTCCTCCGAGATCTTCCATACTGTTGTAGTCGTTGAAAAATATGTTGGACTCGATGACTTGGTTCTGATTCTTGTTGTTGTTGTTGCCTCGGTACAGGGTCGGGGTCAACTCTGAACCCAGACGGAAGTTCTTGATGGTTGGTGAGAAGTGATTAGCCACTGGGAACAAGTCGTCGCTGAAGAAAGTCGACGATCCCGTGGGCGACTGGCTCAGAGAAGATGGCGGAGACGGCGAATCGGAAGAAGATCCGACGAGGATCTTGAAAGCTCCAGGTTTGGAACTGCGTTGAATGCCGCTAGACGGAGCTGAAGAATTTCTAGCTTCGTCCGCGTTGTGAATGAAATGGCAACGCGGTCCGTAAGGACAGAATCCGACCGTGTGATACGTTTTGCACAGTTCAGTTTTGTACTTGGGATGTCGCGACAGACTGCGAAGTTCGTGGAGTCCGTGCGCAAACTGGCACTTGTCGCCGTACTTGCAACTGCCGTTTTCCTCAAAGGGGCGACAGAGTTCAGTTTTGTAACGGTTGGCGTTAGTTCCGGCCGCATTCAGGGGCACGGCCCCGAGGGGAGCCCGGGTCACAGGCTCGCTCTGACTGCGGTCCAGTTTGCGATGCCCGCGCTTTGGCTCGGCGTTAAGGGTCTGTTGCAGACCTTGGGAAACCTGAACGGTCTTCTGGGAATGACGCTGAAGGTTGGCTGAGGAATCGTGGGAAGACACGAAAGGTGAAACAGGGTCGGAAACGCTGAAATTGGGGATAGAGCTTCGGCGACTCAACGGCATGTGGGACAAGTGGGAACCTACAGCCTTCGGGTCGATGTTACCAATCTGTTTAACAGTCGATGAACCGCCTAGTCCCTTTGTCTATTGGTTTTCCGAAAAAAAAAAAAGAAAACAGCCATTAGAATACTTTCTAGAACATACTAAAATATCTCAATTATAGTTAATTACATTATTTTAATTAGAGTTCTAAACAGTTTCTAAAGATGTTTGGGAAAATAAAAAGTTTTCTGTCGCCGATTTCACCAGTCTCACGATTTTCACAGAACTTGTAACGGTTGATAACGAAACGAAAGCTGGTGATAACAGCGCTGATAACTGTGAACGAATTACAGAGGCGTTGCCAACCCCATGAGTTTCCGTTGAAGCTTTCGAATTTGAAAGCTTCGGTCAAAATAAACCAGAAACGCAGCGAAATTTCTCTACAGTAAAAACTTCACATCAAGTTCTAAAACTATCTTAACAGTTCTTCATAGTTTGAATTGAATATTATATTTAAATATGAATATAATAAATAATTTAGTTTTTGGAAAACGCTGTTTACACAATTTCCCTCCATAAACCAGGTTATGTCAACGTTGCACAGTGCGACATTCTGCCCAGAGCAAAATTGACAATTTCCAGTGAGCAAAGAAAATAGTTGATAGTTAGTAGTACCTTTCTGGAATCCAAATCCATACAATTATCCATAGTTTTCAAACTGGGAGTGCTAATACTTTGTGGCAGTGGGACCGAACAACTACGCGATAAAGCAGAAGGCATTTCTGTTTTTTTTCTTCAGATAATTAATTACTTCAATCAAATCAGTTTAAAAAGACTCAATCGTTTTCTAGCAGCAGACTGTCAAGTAGTGTAACACCTTGGGAAAAAGAAAGTCTCGAATGTTTTTGTTCTGAAAGTTAGAAATCCTCTGAAGAAGAACAAGGGGAGGGAAGACAACAATCCAAAAAGAAAAACTGTATGGAAGCGAAAAAAGAGAGCAGCCCGCAGGGGGGATAGTGTTGCTGCTGCTGCTGCTGCTGCTGCTGTACTCTGCGGAGGAAGTTGACGCTAAGGCTGCACGATAACGAGTGGTGAACGTTGTGGGTCTGCTGACAAATAATGACCGGCCGCCAGATCCTCTTTCCCCGGCCAGCAAATAGGTCAGTAGGCCTGCATCAAACGCTAACGTTCTTTCTCTCGGGTCCAACAGTCGAGAGAGCGAGAGAGACCCCCAGTCAACTCCCTTCTTCCTCCCGCCACAACACAACAACAAACTTTCCCCTGAGTTTTTCCCTCTAGGCCCCCATTAAATGTAAAAATCTTTAACCACCCTTAACGTTCATATAGAATCAACAAGCTCTTCCCCTACAAAAACCCCCAAAAAAACAACAGTTCCCTGCTGTGTACTGTTAACTTAGTCAAATGGGTGTTTCTGCTGATAATATGTATCGCTTAAAAATGCCCTCCATTGTTCTAGAGATACTGCCAATATTTTTGCCAGAAAATGCAGGAATACTGCAAGAATTTAATATATAGAAAATAACGAATTAATGAATATACAAATAAACAGTCTAATTATTTCTACAAATATTCCAAACACACAGAAGATTTTATTCATTAAGAATGAGGTAGTATAATTGATTCATTTATTGCTTATGAGCGTGAGGTAAGGTTTGTGCCGGAAGGTCCAGAGGTTGTAAAATGTTGGGCCAGAAAGAAGTTGATTGAGATTAAGGGCGACAAGAACGAGAAGAAAAGAGCACACGAGCTTTCTACAAGGAACTTGCACTCAAAAGGTCCCCAGAAACAACGTAGATCCGGCTTCCTTCACCTTCAACCCCCCACAAAGACCTCAAACCCCCTGACCCTACGCCATTCAACATTCCTAACTTTGTTAGACTTTAACCAACAGATTTGCCAGTAATAAGAACTAACAAAGAGTGATAGCTTGTAGTTTGTTACCATGGTGTTTAGAAACCTTTATCGCGTAATCTTTTTTCTGCTACACTTGCAGAACAAGTTGGTAGGTAACCCATTGGCCGTGTCTTAGTTGAAAGCGTGCTTACACCAAAAGGCCCCCACGGACTGTGGAATCTGACGGAGTCCAGGTAGGTCACCAGGTCAGTTGGTAATCCCATCCCATCTCGTCCCATCCTGTCCCATTCTATAACCCCAAAGCGTATCCCATCCCATATCGTATCTTATACATCCCAAATCCTTTCTCGTATCCTATCCCAAATCCCGTTCTATCCTGTCCCATTCTATAACCCCAAAGCGTATCCCATCCCATATCGTATCTCATACATCCCAAATCCTTTCTCGTATCCTATCCCAAATCTCGTCCCATCCTGTCCCATTCTATAACCCCCAAAGCGTATCCCATCCCATATCATATCTCATACATCCCAAATCCCGTTCCATCCTTTCCCATCCTATAACCCCCAAAGCGTATCCCATCCCATATCGTATCTTAAACATCCCAAATCCTTTCTCGTATCCTATCCAAATCCCGTTCTATCCCATTTTATACCGCTATCCCAAAGTCATCCCTTATCCCGTTTCAAATCCGTTCCAGATCCCGTTCTCTAATTCAGTGTTGCCACTTTTCGATCTTCTATTTTTCCCCTCTTCCCTTATCTTTCCCCTTTTTCCCCCTCCGTGCAAGAATGTACAGGGTCTAGATTTCCTCTTTACTCTCCTCTTCCCTTATCTTTCCCCTTTTTCCCCCTCCGTGCAAGAATATACAGGGGTCTAGATTTCCTCTTTACTCTCCTCTTCCCTTATCTTTCCCCTTTTTCCCCCTCCGTGCAACAATGTATAGGGTCTAGATTTTTCTCTTTACTCTCCTCCCTTCGTCTTCCCTTTTGAGACTCCATTTTCCCCCTTTTTCAGGGAACTTCCCTGCAAAATTGGAAACACCGTCCTCTATATCGTCCCACAGTCCTCCCTGTAAACCCACTCCGTCCCAATTTGGCCCTATACCTGCGTCCCAAACAAAGCCTCCAGGGCTGTATCTCCTTTTACTACTTTTTTTTTCCATTACTACCTACAACTCAGCACCTAAGGCTTGACTACTCATTCAGAAACACCACAATCTTACCGCATATCAACTAACAACCACCACCAATGGCGGGAGATCTCATTAAACAATTAGCTTTTACCATACAACTACTTACATAATAGTCCACAAACTCTATCATTAAGACTATTCATTGACTAATTACTACATGCTACAATTTAGAACTAAAATATTCCACTACATAATAGTCCACAAACTCTATCATTAAGACTATTCATTGACTAAATTACTACATACTACAATTTAGAACTAAAATATTCCACTTGCCTGGAATGTGACGTATTTCGCAGAGTTTCTGTTGACGCACCACGAGATTTCTGACATTTTTACAGGGCTGTTCTTCAACAAAACTCTTTTTTTGAATAGTAGTTTCAACTTACAAGTAGTTGATAGTTTAAGGCACAGTTATGGGTGTAGAGTAAAGCGACGTACTGAGATACTTGACTGGAGTTGTCGGCTCTTTTCTAGTCGCCAGTCAGTGAATCGGTCGGCCAATGAATGTGATTGGAAATGCCCCCGCTGACGCCACGCTGACGAAAGCGAAAGCTGAAAGTTCCGCAAACTTTAAAAATTCATTGCAAAATCACCAAACATTTCCAAGACTTGCAAATACCGCCATAATGTACCTTAATGTCCGTACTATGGATTGTACTATCCAAAATTCGAATATATTAATATTAAATATTTATTTTAAGCGTTTTTCTAGAAGGGCTTCGGATCTTGAGTAAACAAACAGGAAACTTGGAAGCGCCACCTTCTGGTGATGTCATAATCTCAAGGTTATTACGTCGTGTCCCCTTTAAATGGAAATTTTTTGGCGGGAAATTTGTTTCCCACAATTTCCCAAGGGATCATTAGGGAAAATTTTGGTTCCCAGTTCCGTTTTCTTACCTTTAGTGTGATAACACTATGATAACAGGTTGATAACACCAATACTTTTTCTTTTATATTTTTTTCCTCGAAAAATTCCCCGCTTTCGTTTGTGCTGAAGGCTTAAAAGTCTAAAAATGTTGCTGAACTCATTTTTCTACTGAAAAAAAAGGCGAAAACGGATTTTTCAACAATGGCAACGTCTAGAGGACTAGGATTTAAATAAGTTGACTAGGTTCTCAGTAAGTTAAGTGATGTCAAAAGTCATTTTTAGATTATTTAGTTTGTATTTCGAAACGCCCTTCTGGACTTTGAACGACGATAAGATTACAAGTTCAAAGTCCTCCGCACTATTTTTCATGGGCCTCACTTTTTCATTTTTCAGTTCAAGAATCTTAAAAAAGAATCAGAGAATCTGAAAAAATTAATTCAGAGTCAATCAAAATATATGTTAATTAATAATGTTAACATAATAAAAGAAATGGATCAAAACTATTGACTTGTTATTTTGTCCTATGTTTATTTGTGATAATGACTGTGCGTAATGATAAAGGGGTCCGAAACTTGCAATAATCTTCGTAGACCTAAGGTCATGTTATCACTGTTATCAGCCTGTTACCTCCATGTTATCTCCCTGTTATCATGTGTTATCAAATAATTTTCGTAGACCTAGGTCATGTCATCACTGTTATCAGCCTGTTATCTCCCCTGTTATCATATGTTATCAAATAATCTTCGTACACCAAGGTCATGTTATCTCCCCTGTTATCATATGTTATCAAATGATCTTCGTACACCTAGCTCATGTTATCACTGTTATCACTGCTATCAGCCTGTTATCTCCCTGTTATCATGTGTTATCAAATAATTTTCGTAGACCTAGGTCACGTAATCACTGTTATCAGCCTGTTATCTCCCTGTTATCATATGTTATCAAATAATCTTCGTACACCCAGGTCATGTCATCACTGTTATCAGCCTGTTATCTCCATGTTATCTCTCCTGTTATCATGTGTTATCAAGTGATCTTCGTACACCAAGGTCATGTCATCACTGTCATCTCCCCTGTTATCATATGTTATCAAATAATCTTCGTACATCTAGGTCATGTTATCTCCCCTGTTATCATGCGTTATCAAATCATCGTCGTACACCTAGGTCATGTTATCACCCGGTTATCTCCCCTGTTATCTCCATGTTATTTCCCCTGTTATCATATGTTATCAAATAATCTTCGTACACCAAAGTCATGTCATCACTGTCATCTCCCCTGTTATCATATGTTATCAAATAATCTTCGTACATTTAGGTCATGTTATCACTGTTATCAGCCTGTTATCTCCCCTGTTATCATATGTTATCAAATAATCTTCCTACACTTTTCCTCGCAGTTTCGGACCCCTTGTCGATGATGCCTTAAGATAATTTTGGTTTCGGGTGATAAGATTCATGTAACTTTGGTTCCGTAACGTAAAAACAGGATTTACTCCACTCGGTGATTCATTCAAAATATCAAAGGAAACCTGCAACCAAGGGGTCTGAAACTCCAAGGAAAGTGTACGAAGATTATCTGATAACGTATGATAACACGGAGATAACATGGAGATAACAGGTTGATAACAGTGATAACATGACCGAGGTGTACGAAGATTATTCGATAACATGTGATAACAGGGGAGATAACACGGAGATAACAGGTTGATAACAGTGATAACATGACCGAGGTGTACGAAGATTATCTGATAACGTATGATAACACGGAGATAACATAGAGATAACAGGTTGATAACAGTGATGACATGACCTAGGTCTACGAAGATTATTCGATAACATGTGATAACAGGGGAGATAACATGGAGATAACAGGTTGATAACAGTGATGACATGACCTAGGTGTACGAAGATTATTCGACAACATGTGATAACAGGGGAGATAACATGGAGATAACAGGTTGATAACAGTGATGACATGACCTAGGTGTACGAAGATTATTCGATAACATGTGATAACAGGTTGATAACAGTGATAACATGACCCAGGTCTACGAAGATTATTGGGAGTTCCGGACCCCTTGCCTACAACGCACTTGGCATTTGACGTAAACACAGAAAAACAGGTTTGAATTCCGTCACATGGAAATTACACTTGAAGTTCTCAATCAGTCAGTTTCACTTTGCAGGGAAATTCCCTTAAATAAGGAAAATGGGAAGAGGAAAAAGGGAAAATGGGAGGATAAAGTGAATTTACCAATGTAGCTTTACTCTGTAGCACGGGAGGGGAAAAAGGGAAAATGGGAGGATAAAGTGAATTTACCAATGTAGGTTTACTCTGTAGAACGGAGGGGAAAAAGGGAAAATGGAGGATAAAGTGAATTTACCAATGTAGCTTTACCCTGTAGCACGGGAGGGGAAAAAGGGGAAATTGATATGTTCAAACGGAGGAGGGGGAAAAAAGGGGAAAAAAGTGGAAGCACTGGATTGAATACCCGTCTGAAAATTCTCACATAATGTAGAATTTGGAACAGAGAGACTCAGTAAGGTCTCAGTGAGAAACTCTACAAAGTTGTGAGATCTCACTGAGTCTACATACTCTATATGAGAATTTTCAGTCGGGGGGTTAAGTTTACGAGACATTCAGAAAAGTGAAAACTTGAAATTTTCTGGGACAAGAGACTCTTAAAGTGAAAACATCTGGCAATGTATTTCACATGACTGTTTACAACATTCAACAACATCAGTTAACCCCCGGGTTCTGTTAAAAACCCCGTGAAAAACAAGCGTGAAAGTCAACGTACAAGTTTCACCAGCTGCGACATATTCCAAAAGCTATCAATCCGTTGATAATATGATAACAATCAAGGGGTCCGAAACTCCGAGGAAGAGTGTACGAAGATTATTTGATAACATGCGATAACACGGAGATAACGTGGAGATAACAGGATGATAACAGTGATAACATGAACCTAGGTGTACGAAGATTATTGCAAGTTTCCGACCCCTTGATAATAATAACATGATGATAATAAAAACCCTGGCAATCTGATAGAGTGAACTACAAACCGGCTTGTATATATATATATATATATCAGTGCTTCCACTTTTAGGGGAAATTCCCTGTTTTCAGGGAAAAATGGCATTAGGAAGGGTAAAAAAGAGGGGAAGAGGGGAAAAACCAGGGAAACTGAAGAAATTTTTAAATCATCGTTAAATTTGACTTTTGATAATCATGAAATAAATCTCACAAATCAATGACTGTGTGTTTCAATAATTATCAATGGAAGGGAAAACCAGGGAAAAAGAGGGGAAGAGGGGAGAAACCAGGGAAACTGAAGAAAATTTTAAACCATCGTTAATTTTGACTTTTCTCTATAGCGACATAGATTTCCCTTTGGAAATAATTATAATTTGGAATAATTATCAATGGAAGGGAAAAAACAGGGAAAAAGGGAAAATGAGAGGGGAAAATAGGGGAATTTGATAATCATGAAATAAATTTCACAAATCAATAACTGTGTTTTTCAATAATTATCAATGGAAGGGGAAAACCAGGGAAAATCCAAAAATTGTTGTCTGAGGGGAAAATAGGGGAAAATAGAGGCTCCTACCAGGGAAAGCCCGAAAATGAGAGGGAAAAACCAGGGAAAATCCAAAAATTATTGTCTGAGAGGAAAATAGGGGAAAATAGAGGCTCCTACCAGGGAAAGCCCGAAAATGAGAGGGGAAAACCAAGGAAAATCCAAAAGTTGTTGTCTGAGAGGAAAATAGGGGAAAATAGAGGCTCCTACCAGGGAAAGCCCGAAAATGAGAGGGGAAAACCAAGGAAAATCCAAAAGTTGTTGTCTGAGAGGAAAATAGGGGGAAATAGAGGCTCCTACCAGGGAAAGCCCGAAAATGAGAGGGAAAAACCAGCGAAAATCCAAAAATTGTTGTCGGAGGGGAAAGTAGGGGAAAATAGAGGCTCCTGCCAGGGAAAGCCCGAAAATGAGAGGGGAAAACCAGGGAAAATCCAAAAATTGTTATCTGAGGGGAAAATAGAGGCTCCTACCAAGGAAAGCCCGAAAATGAGAGGGGAAAATAAAGAGGAAAATAGGGGAAAACAGAGGCTCCTACCAGGGAAAATCCAAAAATTGTTGTCTGAGGGGTAAGTAGGGGAAAATAGAGGCTCCTACCATGGAAAGCCCAAACTTGAAAGTGGAAGCATATATATATATATTATATATATATATATATATATATATATATATATATATAAATATATAATATATAATATATATACGATACCTCTGCATGTATATAGAAAGCGGGTCTCTTTTGGATTTGACCTCTTTGGGATGGGTGCAAAGTTTTTTTTTCCAAACCGGTTTGTAGGTTAAAAAGTTTCTCATTTTCCTCAGCTTACATCAGGAACGGAGAAATCTAGAAAATCTTCATTTTCTGATATACTCTTAAGAAAAAATTCTAGAATTTTCTGTTCTATAGGCTTTTCAAAGTTTTTTTCCAGACTTATCCCCCGTCCCAATGAAAAAGCTTTTCAGAAAAAAGTACTGGGATTGTCACTGTACTAATCAGTATTTCACCGTAAAAATGGGCGAACTATGATTGATCCAATTTTCTTCGAAGTCTTATAATCCAATAATCCTTGACAAAAATAAATTTTCATTATCTTCTTCAGTCTCGCCCTGTTTCGGAAGAAAATCCGCTTTTGTTGTACGTTGAGTCCATTGTCCACAAAGAAACGATTCCAGACGTTTTTCTATTCCAAAACTTTGGGCAAAAAACACAACCAAGTGTCCAGTTTTCAAAAAATTTATAATAATAAAAATCCTTAATAATATAACGTAATAATGAATGCAGAAGTTGTTAATGTCATTTCCAATGCACGACATGATTGTTCTATAAAAGCAGAACGGGAAGATACCCAAAAAAAAAAAAAAAAAAATAAAAAAACCTGTTCCAGAAGCCCAGCTTTCTCCATCAATAACCAGGTTAAACTACATGTACATTATTCAGCATGAATACTAACACTGTATATATGTATAAATCAGTTTAAAGATATATCTCTTGTAACATATTCATAAATATTCATATTTTGGATATATATATATTATTATGACATCAGATATGTATATACAAGTCACGCGGTTTTGCTTATCAGTATTTTACCAAGCAGAAAAGATGCCACTTTCTATGAAGACGTTGCTGGAATACCAATGAAACACATATGATGAGAATTCGTGATGAGTCTAGAAAATCCTCAGGACAAGATGGTCTCTTCCATAACAGCCAAATAGAGAGAGAGAGAGAAAGAGATTTCAAGAAAGTCTGTAACTTTTCTTCTGTGTGAAACAATCAAACATGGATTCTCAAAGCTTTACAGAGAAAGTTTTGTGAAAACCGGAGCGAAATTTGAAACACCACATGACTTCATTGCTAAAAGTAACTTAGCAGTCTTCCTTGGCTGAACTTTCTGCTACTTGATTGCTACTATACCCAGCAGAGTGGAAACTTTTTCAGCAACTTTTACTCGACTGTATTATATTGTTTCAGGAAAATTACTCTATTTTGGAAGTCTAGATCTCATTTACACAAGGTTCCCAAGACACAGCCTATGAACACTAGCAGCCCAACATGTCGGTTGGCAGTAAATTTGCGAGCGCAGTCTTCTGGGTTATTGATATTCAGCGTCAATATCTGAAAATTAAAATAATAAGACATTTATTAATTCGATAATTATATAAATAGAAACCTGGCGAGTGAGATGTGCACCGGTTAAAGCCACAGCTATGTAATAGGGCCACGTTTGATCAGTGACTGCACCAGTTAGAGTCAGTCCGCTGACCATCGTTAAAGCGAATCCCGCTAACCACTGCGGTGTCTGGTCTCCGAAGCGAAGAGCGGTAGACTTGACTCCGACTACCGCATCATCGTATTTGTCCTATCAAACAACCCGACGCTTAAATTAGTAAAAGTTATAACACGAGAAACTTGTCGCTGTACTTGGTGAGCGTAGATTGTATCGTAGAATAACGTCCACGCGATTCCGGAGACGTACAGTGGCAAACATGCTGACCACTGACAATAGCCCTGGACTGCTGACCATCCCAATAAAGCGCCCCAGTTGAACGTTAAACCCAGAACGAGCTGCGGCCAGTATGTTACTCGCTTCATGAGTGGATACGTTATGACTAGGCCTGTAATAGTTGAAACTGATAATAAATAAATGGTGAAAATACCAAATTCGTTAAGTACCTAAGGAACTAGCTCCCAGCATTATGCTGTACCAGTTAAGTTGCAACAGAACCTGAAGACCGACACTTAACTGAGCTCCGAGGAAAACTAAGGCGTCGAACTGCGAGATCTGGTTGCTAGCAAGTGGCCTGTCCTTCGTTCGAGCAACCTTAAAAATAAACAAAATATCTCACAGGTTATTAGTTAACAGTATTTGGCACTTTCGTACTTTGCGATCTATGTTCCTGTCCCACATGTCGTTGATCGTGCAGCCCGCGCCTCTCATGATAAAAGCCCCACACGCAAAAGTCGCTAAGAGCGGAAGGTCCGGAAACGTCCCAGGAGCTGCACTGAGAGCTATACTCCAGCCGCAAGGCCAGAATAGCAGCCATGTACCTGTACTCGTAATGATAAGTAGTAAGTTGCTTCGGCTTGAACGTTTGGGTATAATATACCTACTGGTTTATCGACCCTCATTAGGCGAAGGTACGGCTGTAGGATTGAAGGCGATGTGTTGACCAGTGTTTCGGCAATGCCTCGATTTGATGTTGAAATTTTGTTAGAAAACGTAAACAGGACATTTTGATTTCGTCCCAGCGTTGGATACAGTACCCGCGAGTGAAAGCCTGCGGTTCTTAGACTTGAGTGAATGAAACAAAATAAAAGAAAAACATTAGTAAAACTAGATTTTGTATATTTTTAGTCATGATTTACCATAACGAGAGGGCCATTCAATTTATTATTGTTTTATTTTTCCTTGTAGTGCTTTGCTAATTGAGAGTTTTTGTTATAATAACTTATTTATTTTTTAATCAAAAGAGTATTTATCGTTTTTACTGTTTATAAGAAAGAGTTAGAAAATACTGAAAAACTTAAATTTTCGTTCATAATTTCAAATGATCAGGTGCAGAAGAAAAACGTAAACAAAGGGACGCCATCTATGAATTTCTATTCTAACGTAAATAGAACGCTTTAAAAAATAGTAATGTATTTCTAAAAAATATAATTTTATTTAATTTAATCAATTTAAATTTTTTAAAAATTTATTCATTTATAATTATAAATTTTGAAATAATTTAAATTTCAATTTTCCGCTAGAGGGCTAGCTGTTTTTCCGTGCGGACGAATTCTGGTTTTTGGCGCCAACCAAAAGGTAAACACACATCACAGCCCTTTTAAAATTATTATTAATTATAACTATGGTATTTATTAATAACATCGCATACATCACAGTAACAAATTACGATAATAAATATTAATTTTAATGCCTTAATTAGTTTACCAGTCAAATACTTATTTTTCTGTATTGTATGTTAAATGTATTATCCTTCTTCTGAAGTGAAGACATCCCACGTAAAAATGAGTCCGACTGTTTTATACCGTACAAAACACTGTAGAATGGCACCGCTACGGTGTCCTTTTGGTCAGTTCGCGGTTCTTTAACCGAAAAAGCCACCACCAAAAGGCACTGTCATGTTTACCAGGGACTGACCATTAATAAACAATAGCAAGCCTCGTCAAAAAGTTTGCCGATTAACTCTAATAATTAAGAAGTATTTTTCTTTCCTCTAGAATTCAAAATGTCACACCTTGACGGAGAAGACGCAGAAGGCGATGAATCACTTTTCAAAATTTTGATGGCGACTGATATCCATTTGGGCTGTTTCGAACGAGATCCTGTCAGAGGTATAAAAGCAGCACAGAGTATAAATCAGCAATAAATAATAACAAATAACTACAACTAACCTACACAAATGTATAAAAATAATATTAAAATAGTATTAAAACACTACGTTCACACTAGCATACTGTACTAGTATAACTTATGCAATTTTTACTACAATAGGTCCTGCCTTGCAAATACAGTGCAGTGGTATCACTTCTATTGTGAAAGCCAATTTAAAAGTTATTTTCTTCAGGAAACGACAGTTTCGTGGCTTTCGAGGAGATCCTCCAGTATGCAAGGGAACGAGAGGTGGACATGCTTTTGCTCGGCGGGGACCTTTTCCACGAAAACAAGCCTTCCCGCCAGTCCGTTCAGCGATGCATGGATCTGCTGAGAAAATACTGCCTTGGCCCTGAGTATGAATTACTGAATTAAAAATTTATATTATATGTAAAATTATTATTATTATTCATTATTATTATCCATTATTGTTATTAGTATTAATTTTTCTTATTTATTATTATTACTATTATTTTACTTATTCGGTTTCTTATCATTATCCTTTTGATATTATTATGATTACCATTACAATATATTATCATTATTGTTATATTATTATTCCTCGTCTTCCTCTTATTATTCATAAAAATATCATCACTACTGCTACTCTTATTACAGTTTTTATTTCGCAGAGAAGTAAAGTTTGAGTTCTTGAGCGACCCCGAGATTATTTTCAAGGACTGCTCGACTCCCGGGGTCAATATCGAAGACCCTAACCTGAGTATAGCGTTGCCGATATTCTCCATCAACGGGAATCATGACGATCCTTGTGGTATTGTTATAATTACTCCATAGTTATCTATAGTTATTTATATTATTTAATTAGTGTTTGATTGTTGCTTCTACTTAATATAATTTTATTCATTATTCATTAATTCATATTCTGCTAAATTATAATTTTGTAAATTTCTTAAAACTTAATAAGAATTTAGATTTTTTTTTCCCGGTTTAGGTGAAGGCAATTACAGTATTATGGATATGCTGGGTGCTTCGGGCTTCGTTAACTATTTTGGGAAAATGAATAGCGTCAAGGAGTTGCGGGTCCAGCCGCTTCTCTTGCGGAAGGGAGAAACGCACCTAGCCGTTTACGGGATCGGTTCGATGAATGACGATAGGCTCTGCCGCTTGTTCAACGAAGAAAAAGTACAGTAAAAATAAATGACAAGAAAATAGTAATAATAACTAATTTGAATGTCGTGAAGGTCACGTTCGAAAGGCCTGCGGAAAACGAGGACGACTGGTTTAACTTGATGGTTCTGCATCAGAATCGTTCCCGTCACGGAGCTATGAACTATGTCCCCGAGAAAATCCTTCCCGAGTTTTTCCAGCTCGTCTTCTGGGGTCACGAGCACGAGTGTCGCTTGGGACCTGAGCCCGTGGAGGACTACTACATCACACAGCCTGGTATTTCTCTTATATTTTTGTAAATTTATATTAATTCAGTGGCGTGCAAAGGGGTGGGCGACGGGGGCGGCAGACCAGGGCACAGGACTTTTTTTGAGTATTCTGGGGCACACTTTTGGTATTGAAGGGGGGGGGGCACAAAATGACCACAGCACTAGTGCCTATGGTGCTTGCCCAGGGCACAAAATACCCACGGCACGCTAGTGCATTTAATTACTTTAAATACTGTGAAAATTATTGTAGGAAGTAGTGTGGTGACTGCTCTGAGTCCTGGAGAAGCTGTTCCCAAACACGTTGGGCTTCTGCACTTGAAGCGGACGGAGTTTTTTATCGAGGCTCTGCCGCTGAGGACTTCAAGGCCCTTCGTTTTTGACACGTTGAGTCTCGGTGATTTGCAGGATGACGGGGTACATGGTTCTGTGGCTAAGAAGGTAATACGAAATAATAATTTCAATAATAAGAATACTTTTTTATAAATATTTTTGAAGGCGTTCAATATGGCCGTGAAGAAAGTGGAGCAGATGATCCAAGAGTCGAAAACAAAGATCTCGGGTACAAAAAGATTTGCTAATGTGAATTAGTATGATGCGTTAATATAATTATAATAGTTTAGTACTTTAAGAACCTATTAATATATTAAATATATTCAATTTACTAAAAAAAAATTTAACTAGAATAGATAATTTAATGTTTATAAGATTTGATTTTCAGTTGATTATGTATATATATAATTTTTTGTGTTTTAATTTTAGTTTTATAAGTTTACATAATTTTCTAATTATAGGTTAATTAATGCATATAATTTGCAAGATTTAATTTCTTCTTGAAGGTCATCCCGCCCAGCCGCACTTGCCGTTGATCCGCCTGCGGATCGAGTACGAGAACAAGGACCACATGTTTAACATGAAGGAACTGGAAGTGAAGCTACAGCTGGAGAAGCGTGTGGCGAATCCCGAGGACGTTGTCCGCTTCACCCACAAACGCTCCCCGACTGAGAAAATTGATAGCGAGATCGACCAAGACGCCTGGCTGGCAACACTCAACCTTGGAGTAAACAAAATTTCTTCTTAATTTGATTTAAAATCATTGAATACAATATCAACATAATTATTTAGCTATATTCTTACTATTTAAATATTTTAAATCTATTTAATTTGATTTGATTTTGTTGATTGTTTGCAGCAACTGAGTGTCATAGACAATCAGCTGGAGGACTTTCTGGTGAAATACTACGAAAGCACCAAGAAGCCCCTGACTCTGCTTCACGAAAAGTCCCTCGCCGAGGCTGTCAACTATTACGTGGAAAAGGAACATAGTGAAGCGTTTCAGGATATTATCAAGTAGTTCATAAATTTAATGTACACGAAAAAGCTAATTTCGTTATTTCTCACAAAAAGGTTTTAGTCGTAATTTTATGTTGATTTATGTAATTCATTTAATAGTTAACGGTTATTTATACATTTTACATTTAATAATTACGTTCTCTATAGAAAATAGATTTTAAAAATTTAGCTAAAATTGATATCTTAATTATTAATTTCAACCTTTAATTACTCAATTTCAATTTTGTAATTGTAATACTTGTAACTTGAGTTAATAATTTTTTAATAATCAGTAGCGTACATTAAGAAGTGGAATAACTGAACCGAGTCAACTTTTATTCCAGTTTCGAGGTGCAGAAGCCGAAAGCGAAGGTCACCGACTCGAAACCGCAGTCTCGGGACCAGTTCCGCAAGCTGCTGTCCGACTACAGGGAGGAACGCAGTGCCAACCCGCAGCTGGTTACCGAAGAGGTTAATTTATTAATACTAATTCAACATTTATTTTTATTAAATCAAATTTAAAATTAATCAATTAGATCAAAAATTAAAATTATTTTAGTTACTGTTTATTTTACAATCCGTTTTTCCACTTTCAGTTTCCCCTTTTTCCGCTCTTCCCTTATTTTCCCCTTTTTACCCTCCGCACTAGAATAAAAGGCTAGAGTCCAGACTTTCCCTTGCCCCTCTTCCCTTATTTTTCTCTTTTCACACCCCATTTTCCCCTTTTTTAAGGAATTTCCCCGCGAAGTGGAAACACTGTTTACTATATACATGTACAAGTATACACAGTTTTAACATAAATGTGAAATTTTTAAATACTAAGGAAAAATAGTAATTAGCGATCATTTAAATTTAATACTAGAATAAATTATTTTAAAAATTTTAGACATTTCACATATCCATGCAATAAATAAAATTTAACTGTTAAATACAAATAAAATAGTACATACAAATCAAATTCGGTCAAGAAGCTTAGTTTAATGAAGTTTGCAATATTTACTGATGTTTTATTACTTAATGTTACTAATAATAATTATTTTCTATTATTAAAATTATTTTCTTTTGTTCCATACAGGCCCAGTCCGTCTTGAAAGGCGAAGTGAAACTATCTCCAAGCGCTCGTACCTCATTACCTGCAGGTCTATCAGGCGAAGTCGGTATCGTGGACCTGGACGACGAATTAGGGGACCAGGGGGTATCTGTCTCTCCTGTCGCAGCTCCGGCAAGGGGTCGTGGCAGGGGTCGCGGTTCACGAGCAGCAGCAGCTACTCCCAGGGCAAGGGGAAGGGGCTCATCGCGCAAATCAGGGGCTAAAGCTGTGGAGGAAGTGATCGAACTGGAAAGTGACGAAGACTACAGCACAGCTGCGACTCAACCCAAAAGAGGCCGTGGAAGAGGTAGAGCTGCTAGAAGACCACCCCCTTCTTCCGCTATCAGCGCAGCCTTTGCTAGACAGTCCCAGATGGCAGCTGCTACTACCCAGGCTTCGAATACGAGGTCTACAGCCAATCAGAATGCGAGTAGCAGCAGCAGAGGGAAAATGTACGTCAGTGATAGCGACTGATGCGATTTACCCTTTGAAGCCAGTCATAATTTTTCCGTTGATTTTTACTCTTGTTTAATTGGTGCCCTTGAATCTTTTTTCTTTTTGATTTGCCTTTTTTCCCCATTCGTTCTTTCAATACATTCCTTGATACTGAAATGCTTGAAAAGTTTATTTTAATTAAATTTTAACGTTACTAACGAAGCTAGGGATTTAGTATTAAATAAAAATCCTGGAACAGGTTGTAATTAAATTTGAATTATCTTTTCTTTTGCAACTTATGTTTATGTAATTGAATTTGACGAAATTAATTTCTGGCTATATTTTGATAGAAAATCCTGCAACAAAATGTAATTAAATTTTGAATTTATTTTTAAATTTCGGTTTTATTCTTGCTGAATTGGATTTGGTGATTATAATTAATCGTATTTGAAATTTTATAATGAAGCTAGATGTTGTCTGGCGTATTCCCAGATGAACAAGGCACCCGTAACGTGTACGTTCATCGAGCGAATGATCCCGCTTTGTGGCACTTCCACACAAACGTCTAATTGCTGGATCAACTGAACTGGAATTCCCTCTTTTTCATTTCTGCAAAGAAAATAAATACTAGAATCATTTAAATATACTATGAAATATGATATAAACGTAAAATATAAGCTCTACTTGCACGTAAATATTGTATTTGTAAAGTAAGACTAACCCCAGAAGCAGAACAGTTTTCCTCGGAAAGTCGAACTTGTGCAGTGGGACGCTGTTTGCCGTTTGCTCTGCTCCGGCAATAAGATATCCTTCCTTTTTCATTTCTGATAAATAGTCGGCTAACTGAAAAGGCTTCACCTGGACAAAAAATAATTAGCAAAAATATTAATTAACAATAATAGAAATCAACAAAAATAATGAATAAGTTATAGAATTCAACAAATACCTCCTGCAGAGTGATCCACTTCTCGGCCGAAACACTGAGACTCGTGAACTCTTTGTCGTCCATCAGTCGCAGACTTGGAACGACAAAACGAGACACCCCGAGCACTTCGCAGGTTCGACACAAACCGCCAAGATTTGGAAGTCGGTCAACCAATGAGGCCACGACAATCAGGCCCGGCTCTTCGTTTTGCTTCTTCCTACGCAAATGCATTGAAATTACACATTAATCTAGATTTGTATTGTAAATACAAGTAATACAAACCTTGCTATAGAAGGTACCGAAGCAAAAGTTTCAATATCAGGCACCATCATCATCCACGGAGTGATTTTCTTCTGCACATTTCCGCTCAAAGTCTCCAATTCAGCATTGGCGCCGGGGTGATCCTCTGTTTCTACAGGGGCTGTACCCGAGGCGCGGGCCACCCACTCCGCTGGTTTGCATTTACTCAGTACTGCATCGGCATTCCTCAGCGGCAAGTTATTCGGTAAGTCGAGCTCCTCGAACCACTCAACAGGCGTCCACTCGTCCCGGGCGAGGTGAGCCAGTCTCGGCAGTTGGTAGCAAAGCGTCTCGACCGAGAAGTGTTCGACAGGGTGAAACTTTTCCAAATAAAAATCTTCCCTTAGTTTTTCTATGTTCTTACACGTGTTGCCCATCTCAGGGACATCGTCCAGAAGATCTTTAACTCTCTTAAACTCGTCAATAATTTTTGATAATTCAAATATTTTGCAAAAGTTCCAAACTATGTCAACAGCGACTGCAGCATAGAGTCTAGGCGTGTAGTGCTGGGCCATAGCCCACGGTAAGATTCTCGGTAAGGCATCTCTGGCAAAATCTTCAAAATTTGCAGGTGTGTTTATGGACTTTGCACAGTGGATGATGATAGCGATGAACGAGACCATGCTTCCTGCACGCTGTTCAACAGCTTTGTCCATAAGCTCCCAGAAAATTTTTCGAAGTCCAGGACTGCGGTTAAAGAGTCGTACGCTCATCCATTCCTGCAGGAACCTAACACTGGGCTGCGGGTTGTGGTCCACTAGAGCGTTAAGAGACGAACGCAGAAGCAGTTCGTCTTTTTCAGTAATCGTTAGTTTGCTTAAAAGAATATGCAGCGCCTGCCAGAGACGATGTTTTACGCGGTGGGTTTGTGAATTGGCGAAATGGCGGTTTTTTAAATTGGCTAACGAGAGATCGAGGTCTAGAAACGAGTCGACGAAAGCCGAGACCCAAGCGGAATCTTCGGGAAGAGACAGTAGAAATTTCAGGGCCTGGAACCGAACTTCGTTGTCAAGAGCGTGCGGGCTAAAAACAATACAAATAAATTATTAAATATTAACTATATAAATAAAACATGCAAAAAAAATTGTTCTAATAAAATTATTATGTGGAATAACGGTAAAATTAGAGACAAATAGATATATGAACTTGTACGTAATAAGAAACATAAGTAAATAATCAATAATATAAATGAAATAATTAATTACCTTTTTAAATGAATATTAGCGGCACAGGCATCTCCTTGAATGAAAATCTGCCAGCAGGTCTCATTCGTAATCCTTAAAAAAATGAATAAATACATAAATACATAAATAAATAAATAGTAATAAAAATAATAAGTGTTACACTTCATCTTTTCGCGGTACGCCTCCGAAGGTGACAAGATCCCGCACAAGTTCTACAGTAAGACTGTCCACCGCAGGTAAACGCTTTAACCAGCTCCCGATGATTTTCTCGGCAGCGAGATTGCACAGTCCGTTGATATTTTCTCCAAGCTGCCGCATTTCTCTGGCGTACTCAAAAACGCAGGCTCGAAGCTCAGCGTTGTCCAGCAAATCGTCCTGGAACGCCATACTGGAGAAAGCTTCGACAAACTGCCAGAAACGATCCGTTTTTCTATACTCGTGGCAAACGTTCCAGCACTGCTTTAAGACGCAGCGACAAGACTCGGGATCGGAAAGCGATACCTTCGGCAAAAGTAACTCGATACATCCAAAAATTGCTGAAATAGAGTCTACCCCGCCTATATCAAGGGCGAGTGAAGCGTCATTTAGATAGGCTTCAGCGGTACATGTAAGTGAAGCGTCATTTAGACGTCCTGAATCAGAGGAAACGTCCTGAAAAATGTCCTGAAAGCACGAATGTAAAATCATCCAGACTTTTTTGAAGTATCGGGACGTGTAGAATCCCCACGCCGTGTGCGAGAAGTTTCCTGTTTCTCGAACCGCAGCGGTACAATGAATTCTGTGTTCAGCAAACTTTTTCAAAATTTGTACCGAGTCCTTGGAATGGCGGCAAATAAGATTCAAAATTGAGGCCGCCAAATATTTTCTAGGTAACGGCTGATTTTGAAAAACGTTGCTGTAACATTTATCTCGAGTCTCGGGATTCACGAAAAGGTGACGCCAAGCCTCGACTCGAGCGAACGAATCAAATGCTTCAACCAAAACATCGACTTCATCGAAATCGTCAACCTTCGATAACTGATCGATAGCGAAACATATTATGTGCTCAACCCAAGGACCGACAAAATTCTGCACTGTACTTCTCGTGCAATCTTCAGACGAGCCGTGCAGGTATTTTGTCTCGTTCAGTAAACTGTTAACGAGTTTAACGGATTTGAAAAAGTTTGGTTTGTTCAGGTAAAGACGCTCGTGGCAGTTTTCCACCGAGGAGGTGAGCGGCTGCAGCGTTTGTTGCAAGAAGTTCAGCGGGTCATCGTGAATCGACATATCGAGAACGAGTACCAAAAATCTCGCCAGAGGCAGCGGGTCGTTCAAGCTCGGTAAAACCAGGGGTTCATCTGTCTTGGCGGGAAGTTCAAAATACAACGCGGTTAAAATTTCCAACATTTCTGTTATTCGTTTCCCTCCAAAGCTGTTTTTCAGCCAGCTCGCAAAGGTCGAGTAATTCGCAGAGCCTCGAACGAAAGCCTCTTGCGAATTCAAGGCAGAGATTATCGTGCAAACTAATTGCAAGTTCTCGTTTCTTACTTGACTCAGATTTTGCACAATGCGTAAAATATTGCACTGAACGGCAGCCTTAATGAATCGATGTTGCGTGTGAAGCGCAACTGCGAGAATATTCTGCAAAATTTGCAAAGATTCCCAATGCAAGAATTGCTCGCTGAGAATAGTGGCCAAAGCTGCGATAACATAATGCAGCGAAACTGAGTTCCAGGTTTGATTCAGGATCTCTTTCAGGTATTTTTGCAAAAAATTTTCGTCGTTAAAGTTGGCGCAGAATTTCGCTAAATGATCTCCGAAGCTGCACGTTTCCTCGTTTTCTTTGACTAATTTATTTTTCGCAAAAAATGACAAATTGTTCAAGGCGTTGAGGAACGTTGAAGTCAGGAATGTTTTTTCGCTCTGGAGAAGAAATTCGCACTTTTTCAGGTCCAACGTGAACGTTTTCTGCAAACCCCATTTGACGACTTGCAAGTTTTCGTGTGACAGGATTCGGTGGAAAATAACAAGGAACCAAGAATAGTGAAAATCGCTATCGCCTTTTTCGAGCTTAGATATCAGTCTGTCGATTTTCGAGAGAACGGGACGTATAATATGAATCTGCTTCTCCTCCAGAGTCTCAATGACAAGAAAGAAATCGTACAAAGAAGTTTTGCACAAATTTTCAAATTCTTTTATATTCGAAGGGAAGTATTTTGTGTTTTGTAACAAAACGTTCCTCGCTTTTGCACTATCGACGAATCTTTTGACAAGATAGAGACTTCGTTTTCGATCTAGAGACACGGAACTATACAGTCCTCTCTGTATTTCGCTCCAGAACCAATCTTCCGCAAAAACAGGTTCGAACCTAGAATCGGCAAACAGCAGATCGGCTAGCGAACAAAGAGCCAACAGTCCTGCGTGATTACCCGTCATGTTATTTGTGAGAAAATATGTTTCTTTAATAACGTTCATCAAATGCGGGACGCAGGAATCGTCTGACGACAAAACGTGAGGGAACAATAAAGTCAAAGCCTCGATAATCGCTCGTTCTTGTTTCGATTTGACCATTTTTAAAACAAGGTTCGAACCCAGTTCAATCAACTGCTGGTCCCTTGGGAAACTTTCTTGTTTAACGTTTTCTACTAAAATCAAATTTGCTATTAAAACAGCGGAGTGTGGATCAGCGATTTCTGCTGCAGCATTTGAACCATAAAATGATTCGAGCGAAAGAAAGGCCTGACGCAACAGAGAAACGTAGTCTTCACAGTTACTGGAAAGATTCATCGTTAATTTTATTATTTCAAGAATGATATGAAAGTGCTTATCGTTTGGAGTGACGCTTCTTATGGCTTCACGACATAAACGAAAAGTTTCCTGAATAACATTGTCCAAGTTTCCGACTTCGAGTCTCGATACAAGACTTTCGAGATGAATCCAGTTCTCTAAAGACGTTGGGGTTTCGCGTATTTTCACGAAAATTGACTGAAAATCTTCTCTGAATTTTGCCATTTTTTTTTTGGATAGAAAAACCTTTTCCAGACTCGGTTCAAACCTGGTTTAAACCGCCTCACGTGGAAGGTGACAGCTTGAACTGTCGTCTGCTATTTGTTTGTTTCGTCTACGCCATCTAGTGAAGAAAAATATAACTAATTGCCAAAATTACATACAATAAGTCATTGTTATTTAAACTTAAATTTAACTCCAAATTTTAATTATTTTGCATGTTTCTTATGAATACTATTTGTAGAATGGGGTAATGACTGAAAATTACAAGTTTCAGATAAAACACTGGAAATGTTAATAGCTCAATGTAAATGAATTATTTTGTTATAAAAATTAATGAAAACAGTTCTGGTAATTAATTTGTAATTAAATTATTAACTTGCGCGGAGTGTGCTCCGCATCATCTTAACTGCTGTAGTAGTAGTAGTGGTAGTAGTAAGCGCTACGCTAGTCGCAGTAATAGTAGCAGCAGTAGTGGTACTTAATAGTTCTAGTGCAGTTGTAGTTGCAGCGGTGATGGTCGCTGCATGATGCTAATAGCACTAGTACCAACAACACTATCAGTAGTAGTAGTAGTATAGCGCTAGTTGCAGTGTATGTAGCAGCCGCATAGTGCTAGTGGCACTAGTCGCAAAAGCACTAGTTGCAGTAGTAGCGCTAGTTGCAGTGTACCTGGCAGCCGCATAGTGCTAGTGGCACTAGTCGTAACAACACTAGTTGCACTAGTAGCGCTAGTTGCAGTGTACGTAGCAGCTACATAGTGCTAGTGGCACTAGTCGCAATAGCACTAGTTGCAGTAGTAGCGCTAGTTGTGGTGTGTGTAGCAGCCGCACAATGCTGGTAGCGCTACTCGCAATAGCACTAGTTGCAGCAGTAGCGCTAGTTGCAGTGTACGTAGCAGCCGCATAGTGCTAGTGGCGCTAGTCGTAACAGCACTAGTTGCAGTAGTAGCGCTAGTTGCAGTGTACCTGGCAGCCGATTAGTGCTAGTGGCACTAGTCGCGATAGCACTAGTTGCACTAGTAGCGCTAGTTGCGGTGTGTGTAGCAGCTGCATAGTGCTAGTAGCACTAGTCGCAATAGCACTAGTTGCAGTAGTAGCGCTAGTTGTGGTGTGTGTAGCAGCCGCACAATGCCGGTAGCGCTACTCGCAATAGCACTAGTTGCAGTAGTAGCGCTAGTTGCAGTGTACGTAGCAGCCGCACAATGCTAGTAGCGCTAGTCGCAACAGCACTAGTAGTAGACTAGCAGTAGTGGCGGCTCAGTTGTAGTAGCATTGGTAGTTTTTCGTCTGCAAATTAGTTTCGCTTCACTCACAGATTTAAAAAGTTTATCGAATATTAGGAAAGACGATCCGAGATACGATCGGCCATTTGAAGCTGAAACAAAATTTCCGTTTCATACCAAACATTTCCACGGCAAACATGAAACTCAATCATATTTAGAAAGATGCCAGAACCATTTAATTACATTAAATAGTAAAAAAAATCTCATTAATTTTACTTGTATTGTTTCAAAAAGCTACCAGTGTTTCCACTTTGCAGGGAAATTCCCTGAAATAGGGGAAAATCAGTGAAGAATGGTAGATGGGAAAACTTGAAGTAAAGCACTATTCTAGTACGGAGGGGAAAAAGGGGAGAATAAGGGATGAGGGGAAAAATGGGAAACTGAAAGTGGGAACACTGGAAACTACAATACACATACGTAACACGAATAAAATGAATCTGTAACATGTAATAATCTAATTGGCACCACGATTTTAACAAAGCTCATTACATCTTATTTAATTCAATCGTGTTAATATTCTATCGTTTATTTTTTTCTGAATTTTTTATTTTTTATTTTTTTTTATTTTTCATTTTCATTTACTGAAAATTTTATTTTATTTTTCATTAGTTTTAATCCCCATACAAAACGCTACTGACTAATTCCCTAAGCTGCTGTGGCTGTTTCACTAAATTTTTATAACATTCGGGTACATCTTTGAGTTCTTTCAGTTCCTCCATAACGTCAGTCAGACTCTGCAGCGTGATACGAGGTAAATTAATGTCATAGTAAACGTAAATCTTGTTGTGAAAAGTGGCGTAAACGAAAACAGGGCAACACTGCGAGCTGTTCAGCGAGAAATGGCCCGCGCAGAACGTGCTGACGGGATAGTCGAACTGAAAACGAACCGACTGCCTCTCCTGGTTGACGATATACGTTTGACCGTCCCACGAGCAGGCGATAACTTCTTCCCGCTCGTCGCCAGTCACGTCCAGCTTCGAAATCGAGAACAACTGATGGTCAACTTGAATATTCCTACAATAAAAAAACACTGTAAAAGGTACCACTACAGTGCCTTTTCGTATTTTCCCAGTTTCTTTTTACTGTAACCCGCATCGACCTAATTTGAAACTACGGTTCAAACTCCCTCGTTCAAGGTACCCGAAAAGGCACCTCAAAAGGCACCCTCATTTGTCTGTGGGTAGTGCTACTTACCACAAGATCTGCTCGTCCTGGACGAGCATTAACGTCCCGTCAAGTGTTGCTACTGCATACAGTGAACCGCATCTTGGGTTTGCGAATTTTCCTTGCGAAATGTTTCCGAGGATTTCGGTCGAGACGTTGGGATTTCTCGCGTGTGAGGAAGCCAGCGGGTGAAAATCGATGGACATTTTCGACAAATATTCCCTAATATTCATTTAGTACAAATTTACAATTCACACGAGGTTCAATACAATCATTTTTTTACTCTTCTTCTTTTTTATCCGAGCCCGTTTCTTCAACAGGTCTGCATTTGAGGCGGATAAAAGTTCCTCCGGGATGTGCGACGAGCAAAGACGGAACTCCGTCCGCCATATTGTTTAAAGTTACCGTCCCGATCTGATTCGCGAACTCCCATTTATTGATTGCTGGAAAAAATTAATATGAATAATTAATTTAATTAGTAACTAACGTACAAATGTACCGACTAGTCGCGAACTTGGCTCAGCAGCCCACTGATAAGTTCGCACGACTCTGTCAGTCAGCGCGATGACTAGTTCAACCAGCCCGTCCGCGTTTACATCAGAAAGCAGTAGGACTTTAACATTGGCGGGTATGCGTTGTACGTGGACGGGTTTCTGGTTCTCGTTTGGTTTGATGTTGCTCGGAAAGTCGAAAACGAAACACCAGCCTTCTCCGTTGATAACAACTAATGAATTCAATCCTACGTTAAAAATATCGCCTATCCCAATCGCGGTTATCATTCCCAGATCGTTTGCTTTACACCAGGGCTTTGAAGAAGAGCCTTTGAAAACAGCTATCTCACCTATTTGATTGCCGATAACTAGTTCGTGCATGCCGTCATTGTCTACGTCTCCTAAAGCTATTGCGTTTTTCGAAACATTGCCCGAGAAATCGAGCTCCAGTCTGTTAACTAAAGAAATGGCCCTCATTTTCGAATCGAGCGGAGGGAAGTCTTCCCGCTGGTACTTCTCGTTTCAACTCGGACCAGCGTTTAACAGGCCAGACGATGTGCGAAGCCTTAGACGTTACCAAGCCTAAAGGGACTGGACCGAAAAAGTTCGAGTCCATAGACTGTCCGCTATGATCACCTTCCACCCAGCAGTGACCTTGCGGTACTTTAATAAACGCTTTTTTGTAACTTAGCGTCTTAACGATGTCGCCTTCGATTCCTATGACTCGTTTAATGATTCGTTGCTCGGGATTTCGCGGAGACGCCAGGCAAACGATATCCCCCTCTCGACTTCGAAATTTCGTGTGGCTCTTCGGTTCAAAAATACGTAGTCGTTTTCTCTAATGTCAGGATTCAGTGCAGGCTGCATGGATACCCCTTCAACTCGGGCGACATAACCGAAATAATCAGTTAATGTTACACCCACTGGAAGGCCTAATGCTATGTAACGCAACAACCTGCCCCATCCCATGAATGCGGCCCTTTCAATAGTTTTCCCTAATTTAATTTAATTATAAAAGTATAATTTCGCCAAATATTTAGGACCAAGATGTGTGATAATGTGTAAATGATGAAATATCGTATTCGTTTCAACACGTTTACTACGGTATAAGGAAAACAGAAGCCTCTTCAATGGTCCCACTTTCAGTTTTCCGTTTTCTTTCAAAGGGGCAAGGTTTTCCCTTTTTTCCCCTTCCGCTTATAGACATCAAGCAAGGATATCAGATATCCTTTACCCTTTTCCCCTCCATCTAGTATATGAAGCTATACTTCTGTTTTTTCCCCTTAGCTTTCCTTTTCGAGACCGAGTTTTCCCTTTTTAAGGGAATTTCCCCGCAAAGTGGAAGCACTGGTGTTTCCGCACTTTCCGTTTTCTCTTAAAGATGGCACGGTTTCCCCTTTTTCCCCTTCCCTTATGGATCTTAAAATATCGTTCTACCTTGCATCCTCAATGTTTTTCCCCCTTATTTTCCCTTTTTGAGACCCAGGTTTTCCCTTTTTAAGGAAATTTCCCCTGCGAAGTGAAATCACTGGTGTTTCCGCATTTCCGGTTTTCCGTTTTCCCTTAAAGATGGCGTGGTTTTCCCCTTTCCCCTTCCTTCGTAGATATCAAAATACCCTTTTCCCCTCCATCTTATGCTTCCATGTTTTTCCCCTTGTTTTTCCTTTTTGAGACCCAGTTTTCCCTTTTTAAGGGAATTTCCCTGCAAAGTGGAAGCACTGAGCCTCTTCTATATAAAAACCAGAAAATAATAATTAAATTCAGTAACTTTTCAAATATAATATCAGCAAATATTTCATTAAACATTTATAATATTCTATATAATCTAAATAAATGCGAATATTAATTTATTGCATTTATTCATAATTTGTCCTACTTCACAAAAAAGCAATTTTTCTAGAAAAATAAAAAGACAAATAGTTTTGTTCAATACACGATTACAATAACACAATTTCGCACATTATTTACTAAATTCAATCCTTAAGCACACACATTTAAAATAATTAAATAGAAATTAAATTTACAAAAATTAGAAAAACCAAGGTTCTTTGGGGTTGGTCAAAGTTGAGTACATTCCTATATGTTCAACAAGGTTCGGCTCGATTAAGTATCTACCCAACCGTTTTGAATGGGCAAAATCATCAAGGGCCACATCCAAAGGATACAAAGCAGAACACTGTACAAGTTTCAAGTGATTAATTAAATGAAATAAAATTTCTCTGGGATATAAAACAGCCGGAGTACAGCAGCCGGGAGCTTCTACTAATCGACTCAGAACCGGATGAAATTCGCGAAATTTGGCAAAATATTGTCGCCCAAAAATTAATTGCACTATTACAGCAGTTAAAAAACTGATTAAAAAACTTTTAAAACCAGTCAGTTTCATTAGAATAATAGCTAAAAGTGCTGATTGGGCTGTTAAATCAAGGAACGACATGAAATCTAGTCCGAATCCTTTCCACTTTTCCGGATAGTAGAGTTTCACAAAAGCCATTTTCTGATTGAAATCGATTAAATCACCATGATAGAACTTTTGGGTTAATTTATAATTCAGGTTATAAGTCAGGGTGTCCATAAATCCTGGTTTGAGTAGAGCGTCGTCTTCCAGTACGACTAGAAAACTGAACTGAAAATCTTTGTAGACATTTTCTAAGCATTTGACGAAATCCTCTTTTTCTCTGTTTCTGGAATCGTAGTTTGTTTTCCCACTTTTTAGGTTCTTCTCAGTGTTCCAGGTTCGCACAAACGGGAAAAACTGTTCCAGGAATATCACTTCTCGAATCCGTAGACTAGGATCGTTGGTATCACAAATAACAAGGCCACTGATAAGGCTAGAATTCAGACTAAGTTGCCAGTGGAGAGAAGCCATAACTTGCGTTAAATATTCCGTGTTCCTGTGGTTTCTGTCGTGTGTGATAACCACGAAAAGGACGTCCATTCTGCGTGCTAACTTCCTCTGAAAATCAAATAAACTTTCCTGTGGATTCAGGGCTGAAAAATAGTTTTTGGCTTCAGACAGACGGGCCTCGTTCCTGTCAATGGCTCTCCGTTTCCAGGCAACTTCATCACTGTTACTGAATAGTGGAGAATGCGGTAAAAAGTAGCTGACGTAATAGTAGGATGTTATTAACAAGATGATAACTGAGCAAACGGCAGCACGTTTCGCAGAAAGCCACATTGTACACCACTGAATCTGGCTTTATCGCTGGCCAGGACTGATACACTTTATTCTGCCGTCTTATCAGTTAAAAGCGTCAGACACTAAGGCTTCGTCCAAGCCGAGAATTTAAACATTTTCTGCATTCGATTCAGCAAAAGAAGTTCAGAAACATCGTAACTGCAAAAATTCAGACTGAGAAATCAACAGGGAAACCTTAAACGCTATTCAGTGGGCGTTTTCCATGAGTCCAGTTCCTATAATAAGATTAAAAGATTAGAAACTAAGATTGAATGGACACAAGGAACCGCATCAACATGTATTTTTGCTAACTTTTTGAAATAGTGTAATGAGAAGGAGTGTGGAAAAAGTCAACGAGAATAGACCAAAGAAAGAGGAGGAATGTTCTTCTCCAGGCTACAGCTATAAATAGCTGACTAGCTAGACACAATCAATTTTTCTTTCAGCTAAATACCCCCCACGTTAAAACAACACAGACTTCGAACACGAAAAAAAACACAACTAAAAACAAAAAAAAAAAAAACCAATGACGATAACAATAAGCTACAAAGTCCGCTTGTAAATTTTTATTCCAGAATAAGGATTTTCTTTTTTAAGGATCTAATAGAAAGTGGAGACCACTGAATCCCGGCCGGCTATTGGCAACTGCCTCAGCTTGATGGAACCGTCTGCTCCGCACGAAAACATACGTCCTGCAGCATCCACATGCAACTATAAATATACGAAACGTGAATAGTTAGTCAAAGTTAAATAGTAACTTTTGAATAATAAGGATAAATAAATAGTGCAGTTAAGTTAAATGCTACTGAACATGAAATAATTAAAAACTAATCAGTTTGAATGTTTGAATTTTATATTATTACTTATTACTTTAATAATAATTTAAATAAATTGATAATAAAAAAAAGATAAAATTACTCTCTCGCAATTTACTCTAATTAAGATTATCTATATATTATGTCTTAAATTTCAAATGATTTAATTATAGTAATAAAGTAATACTGAATTACAAATGTTAAATTGACAGTATGTTGCTTAATTAATAGGTTATTATTATTATTACTATTATTATTTTTAATTGTGGGGTGAATTAATTGAAATTACTTGACTAACTCCGTTGCCCTGACTCATGGAACGGAAAAAACGACGAGCGCGAATGCTCGGCCGGGAAAGCGAAAAGTATGTGCTGCGAAGCCAAACTCCAGACCTGCAAAACAATGAGTAAATAATAATAATGATAGCAAAAATGATGATGATAATAATTATAGTAATAATAACATAAAAATAACACTACTTCTACTATTACTAGAACCAACTGTTTCTTCTACTACCACTAGTAATACTAATATTATTACTACTACCACTACTACCACTGCTACTGCTGCTGCTACCACTACTACTCCTATTAATACTGTTAATACTACTGCTGCTACTGCGACTACGGCTACGTCTAATACTACTCCTCCTCTTTCTCTTCCTACTCCTACTACTAATACCACTATTACTAGCATTACTACTACTATCGTTATTCATACTACTACTAATAATATAGATCGAATAATAGTAACAAAAACAATACTATGCTTGCTACTATTACTATAACTACTACTGCTATTACTGCTGCTCGTGCTACTACTACTTCTGCTGCTAATATTACTACTACTACTATTTCGACTTCTAATGCTAATACAATAACAATAACAATAACAACAGACTACCACTACTACCATTACTAAAATTACTACTACTACCGTTATTCCTACTACTATTCATAATATACACCAAATGATAGTAACAAAAACAATACTATTATTACTACTATTACTATAACTACTACTGCTATTACTGCTGCTGCTACTACTTCTACTAGTAATATTACTACTACTATCGCTATTCCGACTACTAATGTTAATAAAAAACAATAATAATCACAACAGACTACTACTACTACTTCTACTACTTCACCTTAATGTCTCCATCTGCGGACCCGGTAACGAAGAACTCTTCATTCGGATCCAGAGCCATACACTTCACAGCGACTGACGACTCGTGAGCCGTAAACTTGTGGCGTAGGGTCCGCTGGCGAACGTCCCAGATGCAGACGTCTCCTTTGCGACCAGCAGAAATAAAAACCTGGTGCTGCGGCGCGTAAACCAGGCTGGTGCTACCCGACTCGTGACACGTGAACCCGTGGACCAGAGCCTTACGCTGCGGCATCAGCGTATCCCACAGCGCTACGTTCTTGGCCTCCGAACTGTGGCCAGCAGACGCTATTAGACTGGAACTACCCGCAAAGACGAAATCTGACGTCCCCTTGTTATGGCACTGCAAGCTCTGAAACATGATAAACAATAAATTAGAAATAATATCTTATAAAATAAATAGAATATTTTATATAGATAAAACAAATTAATCTTTTTTTCGGGGAAATTGCAGCTTTACCGATATTTTTGAATGATCACTTGGATGAATGTTATTATTTTATTTTTAATTTTAATAACATAATTAATTATTATTAAAAATTTGTTTTTTACTATGGATTTTATATTTATTTTGTATACTGCATCTTTTAGTATCATTTATGATATATTATTCATATTTTAATATTTTTGAAAGGCATTTTTGTATCAAATCTTATTTTAGTATCATATATCTAGAAATAGTAATTCCATATTAATATAAAATAATAATTAGTAATTAGTAATAAAAATAATCAAAATAATAATAATTAATAGTAAATAAATAAAGATTTTATATTATAATGCTCTACATCATTTTCACAGAAGTTATATCAGGTATTATTTTAAGCAGATTTTTTTTCAAAAATATCTTATAAAGATTCTGTGATTTTTAGTAATAATAAGAATATTACGAAAAACGGGCGTTGGGCCTGGGCTCCTCCACCGAGTCGCAGGGTCCAGAGGGCGACGTGTCCATCAGCGTCTGCTACTCCGAATTTGTTGCCCTGGCAATTGAAACGAAGTCGGTTGACTTTGGCGTAAGTTCCCGCAGTACGTGGCTGGGAAACTATTCCCACATGTCCCCATTCCCACACGCAGACCGACCCATCGTTCTCTCCAGACATATCTAAGAAATTATTCCAAAACATTAATTACTTTGTGACTTCAACAATTTGACAATAACTGGAAAAATTGAAAAATAAGTGAAATATTCGTTGGTGTCAGTGTTTCCACTCTGCGGGGAAATTCCCCGAAAAAGGTAAGAATGGAGTCTGAAAAGGGAAAATAAGAGGTGAGGGAAAAAGGGAAATTGAAAAGCGGAAACACTGTGTAAGCTGTAATAATTCTCATGTTTAATAAGCAAATTAATTAACAATATACTGAGCAGAAATTTATAAGTAAAAATTTCTACACAACTTTATTATCAATAATATTATTCATTTATTAATTTTTTAATTAATTATACTGATTGAATAATTAGTAATACTTGTAATACGTTAGTCTGCATTCATATAGATATTGAAAAAACTGGAATTTAAATATATTTCAAAATACTTACACAAGGGAAGAGTAGGATGTGATGCCATTCGTCTTGCTCCTTCCACTTTATGTTTCCTCAACTAAATCAATTAAAAAAATACGTATTAAATCAGATAGAGTACTTAAAGCAGAAGCAAATCAAGCAAAACAATATGTACATAAAGTATAACAATAATAATAACAGAGGGATAAAAAAGAACCAATAGGAAACAAAAGAAATTCCGAAAAAAGCCACCAATCACAAACACACACACACACAAAATTTATTTTTTCCCCATTTTTTTCCTTGTTAATACCGGTGTTATGAGTAGTTTGGTTCGTCTGACGACCAGCTGACAGAACTGCGGATGCTGTGATCCCGGAAAGGTCAGACCTTTCGGCTGCATGTCAAAATAACACAACCAATCAAAGTATTGGAAA
This sequence comes from Eulimnadia texana, assembly GCA_002872375.1. Lineage (NCBI taxonomy): Eukaryota > Metazoa > Arthropoda > Branchiopoda > Diplostraca > Limnadiidae > Eulimnadia > Eulimnadia texana. The sequence goes on along the minus strand of NKDA01000001.1, from coordinate 33,429,181 downwards.
ATCGACACAAACAAAACACAAAGGACCAATGGTGAAAGAGAGGGGGAAAATTCGGGGAAAATTGTGTTAGTTCTTATATTACTTATAATTAGTTTGCTATATAAAGTACCCCGATAGAAAATCCATACGGCTGAGTACCGAATGACTAGGTAGCTGGACACTAGCTCTCCTCTGAATCGCTAGCTGAATAATAGCTGAACTCAATTTAGTTACTAAAACTGAACACTCTGAATAAGGGGTTGAATACTGCATGGCTCAGTTCTTTCAGAATTCAAGCGTAGGAACCGTGTGAAAGTGAGCCAATTTCACACTATCATCTAGCTGAATCCACCCTAGTCATGCACCATTCAGAGGGTCATTCAGACGTACGGCTAGCGCATCATTTTTCTATCGGGTCTAATTACATTACTGTAGAAAAATAAAATAATCAGAAATTACCAAAGTAGTTCCACGGCCTGTGACGGGTAGAACAGGTCCGCCTGGAGGAACGCTGCTGTGAGCAGCAGCTGGTGCGTAACTGGGGAAGTGAACATGACTCGATGAACTGGTTAGACCCGGTCCGTCTGATAAAAAAAAAATATCGTAATTCAATATTTATATAATTATATACTGTACATTCAACATTAAAGTTAAATCTATCTTTTCCGTTATGTTTATTGGAATCTATTATATTTAGTTTAATTAATTGATTAATTCATAATTTACTGATTTCATTAGTTTAACATAAATATTCAACAAATGACATTTTCATAATAATAAAGCAATATTAAGATAATATGTAATACTGAAAGTTAATGAAATTAAAATATTTTCTTCAATTGTGGGATAAATCAAATATACTCAAATGACTTGACTATTAATTACTTGTCTTTTTTAAAATTAGTTTTTAAATTTAAACAATACAATACTATTATTCTTTTATGTAAGCTGTAATAATCTAAAATTCAACCTTCTCTAGTCGAGTTATTGAAATTAGATAAAAATTGGATGGCATTAACAATATTAATTAACTTTATTTAGATTTTTTTGATCCTATACTTTGATTCAACTGCGATAGTATATTGCGATCCCCTGGAGCCTGGACAACCAAATAAGACGGCGAAGACATCGTTTCCAAGTCCCTGTGTAAATTTTAAATAATTAGCAAAATACCAAAAATTGCACAATAGTAAAATAGCAGTAAACATTAATAATTTTATCAATTGCAATCTCAGCTAAAATCCTAAACACAGCCTTATGCTGGAATAGTTGAACTGATGCTACTACAACAATTTTTGCTTAGGAGCTGTTAAGCTACAGCTTATGCTAATGCTGCTAACGATCTACAGCTTTGCCTACAGACGCTACTAAAGCTAGTGCTAGTTCTGCTACTGTTAATGATAGAGCTCTTACCGATAACTTCTTGGCTACTGCTACTACTATTGCTAATACTATACTACTGCTGCTGCTATTACTGCCACTACTATTGCTACTTCTACTGCTACTGCTATGACTAACACTACTACTACGCTACCACTGCAACTAATAGTACTATTGCTACCATCTTCACACCGTTAGCACTAATACCCTTGCTATTCACGGTTTTATTTCTATTATTGATAGGCAAATAATTTCGACGGACAATATAAAACATTGGTTCCATACTTGTCTAGACCCAGAAGGTCAAGTTCACATTCATCTTCGGCAAAAGACGGCGATTCTTCCAGCAATGGCGTTATGTCCAGTTCTTGGACTTCTTTTCCATTTGACAGAGCCATTATACCCATGTTCGTCTATACAGAGTAAAAAATTATCAGTAAATCGAGACACAAACGAAAAGAATGTGAAATTAGATAATTTAAAACTAATAACGACAAATAATAACAAAAAAAAAATAATTTGAAACTCCCACAGATAAAGCAATATAAACAAAATTAACAGTTATGACATATATAAATATAGTTAACTGATAAAATCAATCTACATAAATACAATTCACATACAAATAATTAATAATTAAATTAGGATCTATGAATCTGGCGGGTTTTTAACTTTTAAATAACTCTAATTTACATTTTTCCGGTTTAAACCGTTTAGAAACACTTACAGAGTTGATGCAGAAGGCCGAAATAATATCCTGATCCTTGTGTATGATGCGAACCGGATCCTGAAGCTTTTCAGCAAGTCCCCCAGAAATGGCGGTCACAGAATCGGTCAAATCGTCAACTGCGAGGATTGATTTACAAGTTTAAATACAAATTTTGTATACGAATATAGTTTTACCATGTGTAGCAGAATCAGAGTAGACGGAGACGGAATCGCCTGGAACAGACCCGCGGACGGGATTCTTAATCTGCTGATTAGGGCGACGCTTCTTGAAGACCAGTCGGATGAAAATGTCTTGAACTTCTTCCTGACGAACCAAAAATGACCACAGACGCTGTAATGGTAGCGCTGCTTTGCAGGACCTTTGTGAAATAATAATAATAATAAATTATAATATATAATAGTAATTAAAAATAATAATAATTATAATAACAGGAATAGGAAAGTAGTAGTGGTAATAATGATAACAATAATAATAATTTGCCGTGAGAAAATAAATCAACAAAATAAATAATAATACAAAATACCAATGATTTTATGATTAAACTAAAACTAAATTTAAGAATTATATCTATTATGTTAAATTGTATAAAATAATATTAATAATAACATTAACTAGTTTCCGAATAAATAAAAACGAATTAAAGTATTATATTTAACATATGGATTATAATAAAGTTAACGAACGGGAATGGCGTGTTGGATGGGTCCAGCAGGCAACGATATTTCTGAATCGGGGGTCCCGTGACCGAACTATCGATATAGCAGCCGGGGATGTAGTCGTTCTGTACGGGTCCTGCAGCATTGAGCTGCTTCTGCAACCAGCCACTCCACTGCTGAAGCGTGCGCTGCACGGAATGGCTCAACGGACTCATTACCGGCAAATCTAAATGGAGGGGGAAAAATAGAAAATAAAGTATGTCATCATACAAAATAAATAAAACAACATATAAAAATTAAAACGTAAAATACAAAAATAAATGGATAAATAAATAGAATATAAGTAAATATATCAAAATTAATGTTCATAATTTGTAATAATGAACTATGAGATGTTAATAATAACAAATATACGTGAATAATGATGTAGTTTTGTATTAATAATAACTATATATAATTAAGATAGTAAGAATAACAGACATGTAATAAGCATAATCTATTTTAATAATGTTTTAATGTATGTATAATTGTTTATATGCATTTATATTAGATTATTATAAAATATATGTGTATATAGTATTCTATGTATATGTTTTAATAAATATTTTAATTGATCTGGTCAAAGGTATTACAAGATCGATTTCAATGATTATTTATACTGAATACGCGGATTATACCTTGCGGTTCAATTCCGACTATGCGGAAAAACTCCTCTATGTGAGAGCAAGCGAGCCGGGTTGCTGCTAAACGGATGGCGCACCAACTGATCGAGTTGGGGTTCGTGTGCTCTGTATTAACTAAAAAAATCAGAAATATTATTTTAAAATACTAATAAACCGCTATTGACTTCACTTACAAAGTTTACACACAAAGCCTAATTTCTAACTGTATTTACTTTACTTTATACTGTCGTCGTTTACCTTTGCGTTTGAATGAACCGAGACCTCCTCTAGTGGATTTTTTCTCGTCCTCGTAATGGTCGTCTTCGTCATTAGCACTGTCGTCATCGTATTCATCTTCCTGGAAAAGTAAAACAAGTCAAATGAATGAAGAATGAATGAACGAACAAATGAATGAACGAACAAATGAATGAATAAACGAATGGTTGACTGAACGAATGAATAAACGAATGACGTGTTCAATGAATGACTGATTGAACGAACAAACGAATGAGCTGCCGATTTTCAAAAGAATCCAATACCACTTAATGAGATAAATTTCAACAAAAATTACGGAATCAGAAGCTGACGAATCATAGTCGGTCATATCAGAGGCTAGTTTCGGTTTTTTCATCAGATAAGCCACAATCGACAATTTAGGAGCCACGAAAACTTCCTTATATGTCGGTAAATCCTCTCCTGATGTTACAGACATCTTTCTGGCAACCCCAGCAGGTCCTCCAGGTGGACTTCCTACAAATAAAATAATTACAAATAATTAATTAATTTAATAATAATTTAATTATACATTAATAAAAAATAATAAAATATCAATAATAATAATAAAAATATAAATAATAGTAATCTTAATAATAACATAATTTCATAAAATCTTAAAACAGCTAAAGATTTAGCTCACCGCTAGCGATTCCTCCTCCGACAGCTGCAGGATTTCCCCCTTGCTGCAGCAGCTTCATATGAAGTCGTACGCGCTGTTTTGTGACGTCTACTGCTGCAGTCGCTGACGGGGCTGCATTTAAACTCTCTGGGGTGGTGTACTGCTGCAGAGGGGACGAAGCTGCTGCTACGCGAACTAGCTGCTTGGTTCCCCCGCCGAAAAATGCTCCCCACATCTCTTCGCTAGGCTCAAGTCCGGCTAGTCTGAATACCAACGAAATGTATAATATATGATAATATAATAACACAAAATAATAAAACAAATCACAAAAATCAGTAAATTTAATAAATTAAGAACAAAATGTATAATAAAGTAAATAATAAAGTAAGCGATAAAGTCATTAAATAATAAAATAAATATGAAATAATAATGACGAAACAAACAAAACAAATAATAATAATAATGAGACAAATAAAAATATAACAACATAAAAATTAATGATATAATTATAGAATAAACAATAAGATAATAATAATGAAGTGAGAAAAAATAACAATAGATATTTTGCTGTATGAATAAATAAATAAATAAATAAATACATAAATATATATATATATATATATAAATATAATAACTAACAGTAACAGCGCTAAGAAGTTTACCTGTACAACACATGAGCATCAGAGGCCGCTAAAGCATAGCTCAATAGTGACGTATAGACAGCAACGAACACTTCACAAAGAAGTGTTAGCAATCGTGGCGAATCTTCGTCTTTTTCCCGGGCAAGCAGTGCCCTTAGCGAAGTTACACCTGCAAACCAATTCAGTTTTATTTCATTTAGGATTAATTTCTAAGCTTTTCCTACTTCAGTAAAATTATAAAAAATTATTTCTTTAGTCTATAATAATATTTAATTACTTATATCGGTTTTAATGAATTATATTAATTATTTACCATTTTAATTACTTATTCCTTATTTCTAATACTAGTTAAACTATATGCCCTGTTAACCATTTTTCGATCATGAATTAAAGTAATTTATTATATTATAATACATGGTGATCATACTGAAAATTCAGTTACAATTTATAATTTATCACGGTTGACTAATTAAGTTAAATTATTTACCATTATAGTGACCTATTTTTCTATCTTTAATCCTGTTTCACTAGATCCCATCTTAATCATTTTTCGTTTATTATTTTTAATGAATTTTATTAAATTATTATACAGAGTGAACATATTGTAAGTTAGATTACAAGTTATAATTACTTAGCATAATTAAAATGAACTTTAATCTTACATTTTTTGCTTGGGGTATTAGGTAATAATAATAATGTAACCAATTGTGGAATTAAATATTTTCATACCCGGCCATTTGGAGGGTGTTGAAGTGGGTTTCAAGTTCGAGTCCTCTGCTGTGGAATAATTTTTGATTCCTGACATTGTGTGTATGGCACGGAACACTACAGCCAGTCTGGCAAGGGGATTTGCGCTATTGCGTTCCTGCTCTCTCTGCTGGAGACTCCAGGCGTCCGAAGTGCACAAGCACTGATACAGACAGGCAGACAGCCCCAGTGCTAAATCACGCAGCAAACAAATCTACAGGCCCAGAACACAATAACCAATAATTGAATAGAAAGTTACGTTAATTTAAATTACCTGTCCGAAGCTTACACGTCCAGGAACAGGTACTTCTCTCAAACTGATGATAGTTTGAAGGATATCTCGAACTTGACTCTGCCAAATAATAGTAAAAATTAAAAATAATAATCAAATTTAGAGTGGAAAAATTAATATCTACTATCCAAGAACCTTAGTTATTAATCAAATAATCTAAATAATTAATTATTTAATATGCTTTTAATATTTATACTGTAAAGATAAAAAAAAATTTATTTACCTGTATATGGCGCACAGGGTCGGTCGTGATGACCTTAGTTCCCGCAATACACGCAGCAAGAAGCGGCAAATTCGTTGGAAACGGCAATGGAGTGACTAACTGCTGCTGAGGTAGCTGAGAGATCGACTCAGAAGTTGCTATAATTTATATAAAAGTTTTATACATTTATTTATCTTACAAACATATGATTTTATAATTTAAAAGATTTACGTAGACTCATTTTCCTATCCTGCTGCAATTCCTGCAGTAGGATAATCAGCTCCATTCTCACAGAAGCGAGTCCACCTCCTTGAGAGCCATGGATACTGCAGTAGCTCAGCAGAGTCCTCAGTAAAAGCTCATTAACTGCAATTAACAATAATAATTAACATTCACAAAATTTCTATGAGTGAATTTACGCAAATTTACCTTTGAGCCAACGTTTTCTCTGAGTGGCTCGTTTCATTTTGGCTTCGAAATCGAGTTTTTCCGCCGCAAGGACTTCGTGCAAAGAGACTCTCTCGTTGTTAAGAATCGAGTTAGTGTTCGGTATCACTGGCAAAAGACTCGGTTCTTCTTCATCGTCACCGTCCAGAGGACCGGGTGCATAGTTACAAAGCTGCTTTAGAGCTTGAAGTTCTTTTTCCAGCCAGACGTAAAGCTGCAAACGCAGTTGGCCTCCATCGATTTCGAATCCAGTAGCCAGAGTGGCCATTTCTCCCATCAGGATCTTCAGACAGGCGATAAATTTCAACTGCTGGGCCATGATATCAACTCCACCCGATTCCTCCTCTGCGGAAGTGTCGGCAGCTTCCGGTTCCGGTTCCGATTCCAGCTGTTTCCCTCCCATTTTCATCGTTAGTCCACCCTGGGAGCTGGTATCAGACTCTTCGTCAGAATCATCACTCCAATTCAAGTCTAAAGTTTCTTCTTTTGGCCTGCTGGGTTGCGACCAATCAAAATCGTTGCTAGCTGCAGGGGCTGACCAATCAAAACCAGAGTCTTTGGCGGCAACAGGTGCTGACCAATCAAAGCTCGATTCGTTGTTTGAAGCACGGGCTGACGAATTAAAACCATTTTCGTCCACTGAACCATTTTCTGTAGACACACCTCGCTGACTGGAATTATTTTCCGACTCGGAAGACCATTGTTTTACGACTTCCGGTAACTTCGACAGGACTTCCAGGGCTAAAGCAGGACACCCAGCAAGCAGGTGGGCGTGTGCGGTAGTGAAATACAAACGCCGTTCTAGAGGTGTTATAGATTCGCGGATCAAATAGTTCCTGTCCATGCTAATAGCTCCCACTCCAGCAAGATGCGGACGCTTCCTATTGCTTCCCTCAACGGTACTGGCTAACTGCTGCCTTAGAATCAAGGGATGATTCCTCAAGTAGATGTAAAAATTAAAAACGCTGGGACTAGCGATATTTATCGTACGACCATCGCCTGGAGAAGGAGGCGTTTCTCCAGGAGGGTGCTCAGACTTTCCGTGTACTGTCCAAGGATCCAGTAGGCCATAGAACGCATAAAGGGATCGTAACAGGCCCCGCTAGAACTTTCTGGATGCTTTTCGGTCATTTCTGTACTTAGAACGTGATCCTGGAGAAGATTTTTCAAAGATTGGGGGACAGACTCGACGTCGCCTTCATAGAGTCGCGTAATGACAATGGCTAACTGGATATCGCGCATACGACTCAGGCAAATGTCGATCGCGTCTAAACATAAATAAAAATATTATTTAAAATATTGTAGTACTTTATCACCAAGTTTAGCAATTAGATTATTTTTACGTATCTTTTACCGAATTGAAGTCATTATTTTAATTTAATAAACTGTATTATTAAAAATATTATTTTATCTATCTACCTTATCGATTCAAACCCTTGTTAAAATAATTTATCATTAAGGTTTATTAATTAATCTTTGTTCAATTCTTATCAGATTTAGCTCATTAATTCAACTATGCATACCTTACATTATTAATAATATTGATGATATAGTATCTATCTAACTTATTACTAAAATTGTTTTTTTTTTCAAAAATTAGGGACGTAATACTCAAAACGAGTATTTATTCTATTCATTAAATTTAATAGTAAGTTACCTTTCAAAGATCCAGCGAGCAGGAAGAATGCAACAGCCTGCTTCAGCCTCTGTTTGCCCAGCAAAGCGTACGCATTCTTCAGTGCTGCTTTCCTCCAGCGCTCCTCTGCAAAATTGTTGGCGAAAAACTGCGTCATTCGTTCATCTCGTCCTTGCTGTCAACATTTTGTCAAATTTTAATATCAATATTATCAACCCAAGTTAAAGGGCAACTTCGGACAACTTGGAAAGATTACATATTACAGAACTTTTTACGCCGATTCTGAATATATATAGTGCCCCTATCTTATGTTTCTACCGTTTGGCCGCTAAAACTAATTTAAGTTTGAGCAACGCTGGAAACTAAGCACACGATTTGATTGGTTATCACAGGTCACGTGATCAAAACAGCAAATGAGAAAGTTTGTCGCCTCATAGCAACAGACGATTTCTTAAAATTGTTAAGTCCCTACAACATACTACATGTCTGCTGTTATGAGGCGACAAAATTTTTAGTTGGCTCTTTTGATCACGTGAACAGTGCAAAGCAATCAGATCGTGTACTTAATTTCCAACGTTGCCACGTGGATTTTCAAACTTGAGTTAATTTTAGCGGCCAAACGGTAGAAAATTGGGATAGGGAACACTATGTTTATTCGGAATCAGCGCAAAAAGTTCTATAACATATATTTATTTTCCAAATTGTCCGGAGTTGTCCTTTGATAACAAAGTTACCTGACGATAAAGTCCCAGACGATATTCTTTCTCTTCATTGCTAAATAGTAAATAGCAGCGTCCAGAGGATCCTGATTCTGCTGGTAGGCAGCCTTAGCCAGTTTTTCGATACACCTACGTAAGGTATTCGTATTGCGTAGCCACCAGCCGATACCCACTTCGCGATACTCTGCCCACGTAGGGTTAGCTGCAAACAAATTAAAGTAGAAGAAAAATAATTTTTTTTTTATTATCCAGGCTTAGTACCCTTAGTCAGTGCAGGAATAAGCTGCAGCAGCTCTTCGTGGGCTTCCGAATGAAAAGCCCAGACTAAGTGGGCGCTACTGATTCCCTGGTTCTGAAGTGCCGTGCGCTGAGAGGGGGGCAAACAACGCAACAGATACGTATGATGTCGCAGAGCTAAGAGGAAGCGAAGGCCACAAGGGTCCAGTGTCGTTTCTGAGCCGGGCTGGATGGGCACCTTCGCCTTCGAGGAGCCTATAATAAGCGATATAGAATATTATTAATGCCTATTATTAACTTATAAATTATTTATTATGTATTTCGTATCTACTTATTTTTTTACTTATTACTAATTTAAGTAGTTGTATTTCTTTTGTGATTCATTCAATTAGTTGTTATTGGTTATTTACTTCATATTTATTATTTACTGGTTAATTCAATATTACTATTAACCAAGTATTACTTTTTAATTATTCATTTAAATATTTGTATTCATTATTTATTATATATTTTTTAATTTAGGTGTTATTTATGATTAATTACTAATTATTCATGTTTGATTTATTTGTCATCTAGAATTAAATTAATTATTTTTCGCTATTTACGAATTATTTATTATTTATTATATACGTCCGGAGTATTTATTACCGTGTTTAAAGTTACTCCCGAGGAAAGCACTACATTCTCCAAGGTTTCCCGAATCGCACGAGGCCAGGGTATCGGCCAGGGCCAACAAGTGCATCTGATCCACACTGCTGAGTCCAGGTAATTGGGTATGAGTCAAAATGTTGGTCAGCACACGAGCCTGACGTTTGCCGAAATAGAAATACTGCTTGCGAAGACTCTGATCGTTAAGTTGCTGATTGGCTTTGCTTCTGGATCGCTTTTTCTTCTCCGAAGGACTTTCGCTTAAAATGGCGTCCAAATCATCTTCCGGATCGTCCTAGCAAAATATAAAAGATTGTTCTATACATATTACAAATCTCATGAATGTATATAAAACAGCAAATAAAAATAATAATAATACCACAAAACAATAATACATGGAGCAAGATGTAATTGTAAATTTATAATAAAAGTACACTTAAATATACAACATAACAATAATATTGTACTAGTATTATCCATTTTGAAAGTAATATAAATAAGCAATAATATATAACATTTAACGTAACTAAAACGTATTACATATCTTTATCTCAGTTACCTGTAGTCCGCTATCTGAAGAACAAAACAGTGAATCTGTGTTTTTTTCAGAGTCCGGGGCATCGTACGTTCCTTGATCGGCGCTGAGTAGCAACCAGAGGGGTAGCGGTGGTACAGCGCTAATCTCGGCATAGTCGAGCGTAACTTCCTCTGGTACAGCAGCTAACGTGGTAGCAGCACCAATGGGTACGGGGTTCGTATCTCCCGGGCTGCTGACAGAAAGCGTCCGGGTCCTGGACCAGTTCTTGGGACCTGCATGATCCTCTTCTTCGTCGGTACTTGAACCGCTTATTCCGTCATGTTCCAGCCGCTGACTACCAGACACGCATCTCACTAAATGGGCCAAAATAGCCTTGACCCATCGGATTTTACCTAAAGAAAGAAAATTCCATATTAAAACTATACTCTTTTTTTTTTACATGTCAAGCAAAGCATGAGGCCAAAGCCTGGTAAAATGGCTGATAAATATTTTTTTTTTTGTTGAACGAGGGGTTACACTGATCCAAGGTGAGAGAACTAAAACTTAAGTAACACGAATACGTAGCAATTAGAAAATAAGGCATTACAGATCATAAAACTCTTTGGATAAACTGAACAAAACAATGAAAGAATAATACACTTGTTATTATGATTGTTATTATAGTTAACCTGAATTCAAAAGTTCCATTAACTGACGCGGATGATACTGCGGCAATACTGGACAAGCTATTTGACTAGCTTCAAACAACCCATAGCTGGGCAAATAATCCTGTAACTGCGTAATGGAGGCTTTCTCTTCCTCGGCTGGTTTCACTTCTTTCTCTTTCTTCTCTGGTTTGTTCGCCTAAAACAAAATTTTGAAGAACAATCATCGAATAAGCTTGAAATAATCTGTAAAACTGTACCTTTCTGATAGTGCTCATATGAGCAGCTTGGGCCAAGGCGTGCATGGAACTGGCTCTCGGTAGTTGCGCCATACTGGAGACATAGGGAACTCGTCCAGGGATACTTTCCTGGACCAGGGTATGTAGTTCTCGGTCCAGTACATCTCCATCTTCCCCAACATCGTCTGAATGGCCAGTGCTGTTGGTATCAAGTTCGTCTTCAGCTACGGGGGTGCGGCTTTCTCTGACGAATCCGGACTACCCGAACTGGAGCACACGTCTCCGTAGCCGTACTCCTTCCACTGAGAGTAGATATGCATCTCGTTGTCCATCCCGACGACAAATATTCCATCCCGTACCCAGGAGAGATGCATAGGTAGAGGGGGAGACCGTCCGCAGTGCGCAGTTGTACAGAGCGTAGTCGTAACCACCTAAACGCAAATCAAATTTAAATTTCATTACAGATTAAGTCCCGCAAAATTTCTTGCAAGTACCTGACTGAAACATCGTCCTGTGTTACGGTAGCAGCAGTGGAAGATTGTTTCGTTATCGTATTGGGACGTGTGTTAGCTTTGGATCCCTCAAGCAAGTCCACTACAGATGAATTGGGCACGGCAGTATACAGCAAAATTTTATGTCCGACCTGCACAAAGCATTCAGTCCATCAATAATAAATGCAGGTTATAAAATACAGAGTTACAGCAAAGGTATTTCATTAATTGAAATAAATATAGATCATAAAATATAGACTTACAGCAACAGTCAAAATGTGAGATCCATCTTCTTTTGACACCCAGTCTAACTGAACCAAATGTTTCTGAGACAAGGGACAGACATTACCACGCTGCTCAATAGATTTCTTCAGGGTCAGTATTGTTGCATAGCTCGGTACCGTCAACAGACCTACAGAATAAACGTGAATAAGCAAATATAACATAGAAATAATATTTAAAAAACCTTGAAAAAATTCTTGGACACCTCCTTCCTTATCTACACTGCCGAGATCCTCGTGAGAAAAGTTCCTCGCAAGGTTCTCAATGCTGGCTTCCTTCTTTTTCATCCAAGCAGTCCCATCTTCTTTGAGATACTTCAGGTCCACATTAGGATCCACGGACTGCAGATGGGGCAAATGGACATTCTTGAGGTGAATCGTGTCTTCCCGCACCCATTCAGAGCCTCCAGTGGATTCGCACTCGAAGATAACCACGACAAGGTTCACGTATCTCTGATCGCCCGTTTCGTTTTTAGCTTTCTGGGCGCTGAAGGATTTCCCTTGCTTGTAAGCAACTGCTATGCGGCCACTGTAAGCTGCGCTAATCGACAGCGGAGAACCTGATCCACATTCACGCTTGAATACTACTCGAGTTAGAGTTTTATATAATATTTTACCTTGAACGGACAAAGAGGAATTTCCCTTCTCGCTCATCATTTGCCATTCGGACCACCTCAGCTGTGGCGTGCTCCCACCGTTTTTCAGCAGATTTTTGCTGGGTTCCTCATTAAGTTCGACACATGTCCAGAATCGCACCATGTTATCGGAGCACGCAGTGGTTAGGACGTAAGGCGCGTAGCAAGCAGGATATATGGAAGCGGAACTATTTATATACGAAAAAGAAATAACATAAAATCTGGATTTCTTTATAATTTAATCAAGTGTGAACCTTAAATGCCCAGCAGCTGGAGTAGCTTGTACCACCGATACCCCTTGAGGTAAAGGTAAACGCTGGGAGGACATTTTCTGTGTGGTTAACGCTACGTGGGGACTTGAGAAATGTCTCGGGTTGAAATCCGCGTTTTCTCCTTCCTTGATATTGAAGGATATCACCAACTTCCAGACGTGCATCACAGTGACATCTAATATATAATTAAATAATTATTGTTCTGTAGCTCGAATAAAACTGATGAAATAACTTACCTTCGTAGAAACCGTCTTCATAAAGGTTATCTCCAGGAAACGAATCAGAACCGTTAAAGTCCCACGGTTTATTTTTCTCCATCACCACAATGTAGAAGGGTTCATTAAAGGCTAGTGACTCTTGGAGATCCACTACAGCAGACTGTGATGCTTCTATGAGGCTCATTCGACTGCTAGCCACAATTTGAGATAACGGTGCTAAATATAAAGTAAAATATAATCGTTCAATAAACTTTAATGATAAATTTTGGATTTATTACTTCGCTTGAAATTGCCGGGCGTAGTAGACGAGCTGGCCGGAGTTACGGGCTTCTCCAAATCTTCATGGAGGTCCTCAGTTTGTCGCTTGCCAATGAGTAGTTGCTGCTGGAACACGTGAAGGAATTGGGTGTTATGCCAATCGTGTTCTGCGTCCGCAATAGCGTCCAGTTCCAGGATGCAACCAGGCCTGGATGTGGACTGTTCAGAAACCACACGAATCGAGCCTTGCCAACCCAGCCCCAATCCTCGCAGGGAATACTAATAACCACAATGAATTTTAATTTGAATAGTAAATGATTTTTCAAATGATAATTTAATAGTTTATAATGATTAAATAATACTTTTTTACAAGTATTTAGAGCAATAATCTTTTAGTATACTTTTTATTACAGATTTCATAGTAGTAGTAAATGGAAACGTTTTATAAAGAAAAAAAATGGTAATTTGTTGGAATAAACTACTGTGACAAATTAATAGATTACAATAATTAAACTTCGATAAATATAAAAAAAATAAAAATTCATAGAATAATCCAAGAACACAAAAAAAATTCATTGCACATTATTCTGGAGACTTACTATTAAGTAAAAATACAATAATTTACTGGAACAGACCAAAACAATAAACTAATCGATTACAATAAAATAATAAAATAACTAAAACGTGGTTATAGCGATTTTAAAAAATACATAGAATAATTCAAGGGGGAAAAAGTCCTTACGTTGCGATCCTGTAATCCTCCCGAATGAAATCGTTTGCCTTGTCCATTGGCGATGACTGTAGCTGGGACAACAGAGATCGGGCATCAATCACAGCCTTAAAAAATAACAAAAAATCAATATATCACATAAACCCAAGAAAACGATAATTAAAATAACATGAAACATAGATAGATTAATACTAAACACCCCTTGAACTAATAAGATAATAATTAATTAATTGTCAAATGAATAATAATAATTTATGATCATATTAATGAATTTCTGGCTAATTAGACCTATTCTTCCTATTCACTTCCTATTCATACAATATTAACTATTAAAATATATTCTGAAATTAAATATTTGGTAAAAACCTGATAAATTCGCAGACTGTGTCCATCAGAAGCAACGAAGCAAGCACTCGCCGAATTAGAAAGTCCTCCCAATATAGTGCTATGAAAATTTGAAAATTTATATAAAAAAAAAATAAGTAAACTTTTCTATGATTAATCAATACAGTCTACAAGTAATACAAAAAACCATTTATACATCATAAAACCAAGTTACTAAGCTTCTAACTTAAATAATTAACGACTAAATTCAATCTAAAATGAATAAACCTGGGTAAAACAGTGGGTATCCAGGCAACAGAGGCAAACGCCGACATCTGCGGTGAATTAATACGTGCGAGTTCCGTAATTCCGCCTGACTTGCCCAAAGGACCCACAGGCTCGACTTTCCAGAGAATCAATTCGCTGCAGTAACCCAAATTAGCCACTCCGGAAGCTCTTCTCTTCTTGAAACTGCTGCTGCCAGTCTCTTCTCTCTCTATAATTCAACCACAGATTTAAAATGTTATATTTCATGAATTAAATGTTGTGTGGAATACCCTGGGGGTTGTCGACAATGTTGTGATGCGAAGTGGTCAGCAGGAGGGGAGGACGGGGTGGCAGGTGATGTGGTTGACCCGGAATCGGTGTCCCGATATGCGGGTCACGTGACTGACGCTGAGCACTTGCGTAAACTTGGACTGATCGCTAAGAGCGACATGCCACAGGTTCAGCGAGCCGTTGGCGTGTTTGGTTACCATGGCAACCACGGGAGCTGGTGTAGGAAGTAACGAGTCCAGATTTGCTGGCGACGATGACTCCGCACCTGCAGAGTTTGCCGTTTCGTCCGCGTGAACACTTTCATCATCCGCCCCAACTTCTTCAGCGGGTTTCTGCGCTACCTCCGATTCGCCAGGCTTCTCCAAATGGAGCAGGTGACGCACGTCAAACGCGTGGTACGGATTAAACAACGCAAGGTGAATGCCCAGCGTAGATGCGTCTGTCACGGGGATGGCGTTGGGAAGCCGGGAACTGAACGACACTTGGGCCTGGCGATAAGACCCTGGGCTGTAGTCGTCCATCCAATCAACCAGCCTACAAATATACAACAAATAATTATTAACTAATCTATAAATAAAGTCTCTCGCAAATGGAAACTTATCAACACTGCTTGCACTTTTGAGGGAAATTCCCTCAAAAAGGGAAAATGGTGTCTTAAAAGGGAAACGTGAGGGAAGGGGGAAATTGAGGGAAAAATGAAATTTTTAAGCTAAATGTTTATTTTACCATTAGATTTTTTAAATAATCATTAGAAACCCTAAAAATAAGTGTTCACGGATGGGAAAGAATAAACAGTGTAAAGAGGAACAAGGAGAAAACTGAAATTTTCAAAAAGAGGGGAAAAGAAGAAAAACGGGGACCTCTTTGAGGGAATACAGTAAACTGAAGGTGGAAGCACTGCTTACCAAACTAGGAACGATCCATCAAGCGGATGCACAGCGTACAGCAAATCCGAGCTCTGTTGCCAGTCTTTCAACAGACTTTCAATGCGATGGTCCAGAGTATCGCTCAGGGGCATCCCGACGCCTGAAACCAAACAACACTTGATAGAAATAGTCTCGTAAATTTAATAGGAAATAAGATACCAGTAGTTCCAGAAATATCAGTCGCTAGCGAAGACATGGAGGCGGTGTTACTGAGAAACTGGTCTACTGGAGCTCCACGTGGACTCGTATCACTAGGACTGAAGTTCTCCTCGTGATTAGTGCGCAGAAATTTGGCCAAATCACCCGTGGTAGCCCTCATCTTAATGTCCAAGTTACTCAGACCCTCGTGCTGGCTACTCGGCTCTGTTCCATGATGACCATTGGACAATGTCTCTTCTCGATGCTTTGTTTTCTTGCTGAGTTCCTGGAACACGAATTTTTAGAGCTGGAATTTTCATAAGTAACTTTTGAGATAACTTACCTGCAGCATGTACTCTGTCTGCAGGGAAAAGTGCATTTCCTTATTGTTCAACCAATGCACGATGAAATCTTTCTTCGTACCATCTTGTCCACTTAGATTCGGTACGAGTGGAATATCTGAATTATCAAAGAAATATTATAAATTCTTGACCTCAAGCTACGTTGCCGGTTTAGCGATATACCTGTAAGTGCGTTGATGGTAGCAGCCAAATGGAAATGAAGTCCTACAGTGAGACCCGTTCCCTGGATTCCGTAGCCGTGGTAGTCGTGCACTGAATAGGACGACGGCATTGTGGGTATCGTGAAAGCTTTCTGCACGTCTTCCGGCTGGTGCTTTAGATTTCTTTTCAAGTGGAAGCAGTGCCTGGAAAATTACATTTTAAAGAAGGGGTTAAAAAGTTATTTTCCTGTGGTAGGGAGTTTGTTCAGGGGCTTACCGCATGTGTTTAAGCCGCTGCATGAACTTATGCTTGTGGCGCTGCGTCCGGAATCGAGGATTCTGCGCGGCTAGAGGGTCGAAATTATTCAGGTTGATCAGCCCGTCTTCGGGAAGGATAGTCTCCACCCACAGTCGGCAGATGGAGTCAGCACTACAGGTCATCAGCATATTGGCAACACTTCCTCTGCAAGAAAAATTATTTTTAGAAATTAAAATCGTAATTATAAAATAATCGTCTTCGAAATGTGGAAACCTGGGCATGAATTTCGAAGTTCTACGCCATTCCAGTGAAATAACGGGCGCTGGATGAGCCAGATAGACAAAAGCAAACCGGGCTTCGTCCCCGTCAGCCGAACAGGGGGAAGAGGCAGCAGCATGTTCCACGTTCTTCGATGGGAAAAGCACTAAAACACAAAAACATTGTAAAATTTTTGGTTTTTTGCCATAATACCAGATTTCCGAAACTTACACGGCTTATCCTGGTACCAGACTTTGACTAATGTGTCGTTACTGCCCACCGTGGCAAACAAAGTTCCGTCCGGTGAAAAGGTAAGCAAAAGAATAGGTTGGGCAGGTACAGTTTCCCATAACAACTCCCAGCCCTGTGCTTTGGCATCTATTTCATGAATATATTTTTAAAAATTACATTAAAAGCCTTATTAGCTGTATGTTAGATATTACCTGCTGAACTGTTACTCTTTTTACTTGCTTTATCAACATCTAAGTTCTCCGTTTCCTTTCGCTTTGGTTCTTCGTGGTCATCGTCCTGATCGTCGCCCAGTTCGAAGGTCACACTTCGTTTGACGGCAGTCTTGTTGGGCTGCGTTGGTTCAGTGTCCAGGTCGGGTGAGCTGCTGTAGACGTAGTGCCACAACTGAAGGAGACGTCCCCGAGAAGCAGACGAGTCCCTTCCAAGTTCCACGAGAGAGTGCGGACGAAACAAGACGCCTGCACTCGGCCGGTCTGTACCCAGTGATAGTCGAGTCTCTGAAAAATTTAATAAGTACAAAGAAATGTGAATGAATTGTGAAAACAAGAATGAATGATGTAAATAATAATGAATTGATACATATTCATCCCAAAGACAACAGCTAATGAAATCCATCAAAACTCGCCAGATCAACAATTCTGTATTATCCAGTCCCGACAATATCAAAGCAATATTAAATTTCTGCATAAAATCAGAACGATTTTCGAAACATTAACAATAGTAAAATTTCTCAACAAACGAAATATCGTATTAGAGTAAATAGGCTTGATTCTTTTTCGCCAAGTCTAATATATTTATCGTTGTTTGTTATTTTTGAATTTTTCCCCTCATATTTGGTCGTCGCACAACTCTACTATAAATTGTTCCCACTATACCATATATTATTTACAACGTTCATTTTCTTTCCCAAATCACATTTCCTTTTTTCAACTTCGAGTTAGACTATGATCCTGTATAGGATTTCAGTAGATACAAAAATCTAAAATAAAAATGAACTGTGATAAAAAAGATGACTTACATGAAGACTGTTGTGATGAACGAGAGGAGTCGGTTCGTAGATATAGACGTGATTGCCGTAGGCTGCCGCAATCTTGCCAGTGTCCGTACTACAGTCAAGACAACTGATCTGAACATTGCTTCGGCAGATACCGGGGATAATCTGAACCCTCTCGAAGCTGACAGCCAAAATAACGATGTTAGAGCCAGCAGCATAAGCGGTAAACGGGATGCCTTCTACACTCCCCACAGCAAAACACTGGTCGCCAGCGTTGCAGGCCCCAGTTAGTACCTGGTGTAACTTCATTCTTTATTACCTCTGTTCGTACACCTGAAATAAACAAAAACAGTTTATTGTAATGAACGTTTTCTATTCAAATATGTTGACTCGTGACACCATTTTCATGTTTCCATTATTGCGAAACGCAAACATATACCGGAATAGACATGGGAATATTACGTTCAACTAAATATAAGTACAGGAATATGGCTTGAAAAACTTTTTCAATAATGCCAAATTTTTACACGCAAACCAAATCTGACTTGCAACAGTCAGCTGACTTGAATGTCAAAATGATGCAGAAACATAACAATGCAGTTTACTCCTTCAATAACAAACGCAAGTTAACATAAACACACATCTGATCGACCCCAGTAGTAGTTGATGATAATAATTTCTTCAAGACATACCAAATTATACGCGTTGTTAGAGAAAATCCATTATAAAGAGTTATCAAGCAACCTAAGGCTTACGAATGTGTGTAATAAGTTCCTCTCTGGGCCTCAGAATCGATGCAGCGATGAAAGCGGCACCTACTTTATCATCATTTAATTAAAATAAATTAATTAACTATTTTACATATCATTTTTATTCAAATGATTAAATTTCATGGAAATATTTTACAGAAATAGTTTGAAAACTTAAATAAGCGTACTGAAAATTGTCGTGCTCGCCAGGTGGCAGTATGTTCGTCGCGGGACAATATTGATTGAAATAAACAACATATTTAGTGAACGGATTAGTCTATTGCAGAAATGGCTGCTTTGATCCATTTCTTTTTTACATAGCAAAAGATGTATTGGATATCTGAGATTCTTCTATAGATTGTAATTAGCATACACTATGTAGGAAACCATAGACTATCATACGAAATAATCCATGGAGAATTATATATTAATAATAACTATGACGTAATATTGCAGGCTAGACTGTCTGTGATAGAAACCAAAGCTTCGGTGGCGGTTTATTGAACTATCCTTTAGCCGCTATGGGAGTTCCAGTACATGTTATGAGAAATCCCTAGGCTTTGTCCAAGCAAAACCTTCTTTTTTTTCTGGAAGATCATCAACAATCATGTCGGATGAAAACTCTTCTTTCAAAGCTTCTGTATTCCTAGAGCAGGAAGAGAACTTAATCTGATCTCAGTTTGTAATGTCACAAAATCTACCTCAAATACAGAAATCAACGAAATACAAATAACTGCGACGTTGAACCACCTGATGCGGTTAACAAGTTGACGTCAAGGGACCCAAAGATCAGTTCTTTTTTTTTCTTCACAGTTTCATGGAAAGTCAGTCGCACGTGCAAGTTCTTTCGTTGCTATGTAAACGCAAAATGCTCGGCAATACGTCAAGACTGGGATCTGAATTGTATATGCAGTCACATCGTAGAGACGACGATGAAAGAAGCATACTTCCCACAATGTACCCCCATAAGCCTTTTTTACATCTTGGAATGAATTCTCAAGCACGGTAATAATTCCAGCAATACGTTTGACGTAGTACAGCTGTCGTCTATTTCTTATTAGTCTGTGTCGCCAAGCTCCGAATCTAATTTTCTTATAAGTTAAGTTGATAAGAGCTTCCGGAACAGGTACAACATACGAGCGTCATGTAAAGTGACTCTCTCCATGTTTTGGTCAGTCACTGTTTGATGATAAAATGATGAACATATCCTAGATACGAGCGTTACGTGGAAACACGAGTGCATACACGTACGTTCCATGTGCGATTTGCGTCACCGACTTGTACAACAGCACGGATGCACACGCAAATCGAATCTTCCATGCTGACGCAGGCACAACCTTGTTGGCGATTTACCCGGTGAAAAAAAAGACGTGCTTAATTACAGGTTTGGGCATAACAAGCAACTATTATCGCACGAAATTCAAACACTGTTATTGTATACCGCAGTACAGCAATTTTGACAAGTTTGTGTACAGGTCAGCATAATGAGTCATATAGTAATCTAAAACATTTCTCGACTGTTTTTCTACGTTGGTTTAAAAATATTTTTACTTATGAACTTGTGCTTTGTATTATTGCTAATGTTAATGAGATACGATGTTACGTTTCTATCATCACCCTGATGTTTACATTAGCCCGAAACAAAAGGAGTCAAGACTGATAAAAGCCTTTCACGTAAACGTAAGCATTGTGGTAGAAAGAAATCTTAGGAAAACAAGGGGAAACGCGCTTGTGCTGAGAAAGCTATTGGATGCTGTGCAATGACGCTAGCAGAAGCATCTTTACTGCGCAGCTCAACCGCGACTATTACTTTGTGCATGGAGTATATATGCCACTACCTTTAGCACCAGAGCCTGCCATGTTGCTTGTACCTTCCGAACATAAATTTACCCTGTAGTCGACTTTATACAACGTATAAAAAGTATCCCAGTAGGTTCTTGGATCTGTGACTAAGAGCCGATAACTTGGAAAGAACATCAAGCAACCTGTAAGTGTTTAGTACTAACTGTTCAAGAAACTTTGAGCATCAGCTGAATCTATAGATTATACCGTAATTTTTGTACGCACCAAGTGCAAGTAAAGCTGCTACCGACTTCCCCTAGAGTAGAGGAGGTATTCCCCAACATGGGAGCTCTCAGCAGACGCAGCAATTGATCAATACGTCTGAAATTCAGATTTCCTCCCCTTGGTTCTTTCTACCATTTACTCCAGTCTAAACCGCTGCATCTTGTATCACAGTCCTTGCATGAAAAAAAATCTAAATTATACACGATGAATCCAAGCTGTGAATCGAGCAAAATTACCTGCAACATGTAGAATTTGTAAACTTCAATTATGGCTTGACGAACGCAGTCTTTCATTATGAGAAATTAATAGGCAAATGCTATGGATTTCAATGCTATCACTGATTTCTCTACATAATTAGTAGGAGTTTCGATGAATACGAGCTGAAACTACTTTTTCAAAATAGCAGTGACATTCTAAATGTATGCTAAAACTTAACAGGACGGAGAGAATGTCTACGCCATTACCAACAACAAACAGTGGGAAATCACCCGACTCGACGGGGCACGAATTACATTTATGGATGAAGTTGAACAGTTCGAGTCGAGGCAAATTTTTCGCCTGGAAATCCTTGACGACAAAAAACGCAAACAGCTCCGGGGGAACTGGTTTCTATAAGAGACTTATCGAATGGGTAAACCAGAAGAAAAAGACTCGTCGTCGTCATTCCGACGTTCCTTTGCCCTCTGGATCAGCAGTTTTGCGTAGCGATCCTTGTTCACTACAAGTCAATATCCCCACTGTCCGAAACAAGTCAGCGCCTATGATATTCGATATCCCGTTCTCGAAACCAGTAGAACAGCCTCGAAACAGTGGATTGCAACACGAAACCAAAGCAGAAATGCTTCAACAACTTTCTGAGCGACAAAGTTCAGAAGAAAAAGAACAGGAAAACGATCACGAATGGAATATTTCCTGGGACGATCTGCACTTTGGATCTCCAGTGGTCTGCGGCAAATCTTGCACAATTAGCAAGTGATTCATTAATTACTCTTAATAAATCATACTAGAGGAACTCACATGTATCTTTTCAATGTTTTCGCAGAGGACAATGGCACGGGGAAGTTATAATCCACGAATTTAAGCTGGGATCTTCAAGAGAGGTTAACCTGTTTTGGTCAGAAGTCAACTCGTTATCCAAACTGCGACACGAGAATTTACTACTCTTCATGGGTGTCGCAGTGAAAAGTCCTTCGCACGCTGTTATCAGCAGCGCTCCAAGAGGCCTTTCTCTAACCAAGTTCCGGAACGAGCGCAAAAATGGCCAGTCGGATAAACTAAGGTACACAAGCCTTCTGGAGATGAACAAGCACCTAACAATAATAATTAGTAATCAATACTGAATCTTATCCTTGATTACGTGAGCTTAGTTTGCGTGCTGGAATCAGTATCGGACGCCAGGTTGGTCAAGCAATGGGATATCTTCACGCACGAGGACTCTTCCATGGAAAGATCAGCACGGATAACATTTTCCTGGAAGGAGAAAACTACAGAGTTAAACTATCACTCCTAGATCACGGAATAGTCAATACAACATCCCTCAGGTAATACGCTGTATCTTTAAATAATGCATGGGTATGAATTGTTAAATTGCTTTTTCTGTACTTACAGGGACAGTTGTGGGTGCCTTCTGAGATCTCACGTAGGATACCTTAGTCCTGAACAGGTGCGCTGTTTGCTGGTAGATCCTCCGTTCGTTCGGTTCTCGACTACAGTCACCAAATTCGTCGACGTCTATTCATTTGGGTACTTGAAACATCAAGAGGCGCCATTTTATGTCCACTGTTTGACCTATTCCTGTCGGATTTTTCAGGTCCTTGCTGTTTGACTTGATTGTTGGACGCGCTCCGTTCTGGAACGATCCTGTACATTCAGCCCTGTGGCGCATAGGAAGCGGGGATACAGCGAATCTGCAAAACATCACTTGCAGCATGAAACTTAAAGTACGCATACTATAGTTTCTTGTGTGTGTATACTGTCTGTAAACGTGCGTGTGTTTTTTTTAGGCTTTGATAGCTGCTTGCTGGTCGTACGACCCTGCGAAACGTCCGGATTTCGGAGAAATCGTTCAGCGGCTGCAGCCAACGGCATTATTATGTAAATCACATTCCTGCTCAGAGCCCGAGAGATTGAACCGTGTCGGCACGTGCAAATTAGCCTGTTAACAAGAACAGGATCCACGTGGAACATTATTCATCTCATATAGTTCTATATAACATATACGTAACTCGTCAATGTGTCCGTTGATTTTTGTTCAATAAACGACATATCTGTTAACCCGCGCCCTTAAATTCTGCAGAACTCCCATATTCAGTATGACACTGTTATAAGACGAGGGTCCCAAAAACTGGGTACTAAAACTAGTCCCCAGGGGTATTAAAATGAAAATCAGGGTCTTGAAAGTGAATGCTTGGTCCTAAATATTCACAATCAAATCACAAAAATTTTAGCATAAGTAGAAGGAAGCGTCACTACATTTCACAACTCGTTCTGGGAAAATTGCAAATACTCAAACAGCGATAAACTACACAGACTTGTTGCTTTGTTAGTTTTTCAATACTATTATCGTAAATTCTGGAAGTATAAATTTTCGGCCTTCTCCGAACCCGAAACGTAAAACTTGGATATTAAAACCTCGGAAACAGCGAGAGATTTAATGGACGACGCTAAGCAGGTTTAAGAAATTTCTTGCAGAAATGGAAAAAAGTTAACAAGAGTTTATAAAACGACAAAAAACGTAACAAGCACGAACTTGTTTATCATTAATCAATTACGTTACACCAATTACAACTATAAATAAGTTTAATTCAAGTGCCATGTTCCAGACATTCTTTCGTTGGTAATATGTAATTAAATTTAATATATATAACTAATCAAATATATATTTAACCCAATGCATCATTAGAAATATTTTATTATAATATAACAGTGAGCTAACTTATTTCAACTTAATTATAATTTATGAATATAACATAGTTTGAAATTTTACCGCTAGATGGCGCTGCAATCGAGGCTTTGCTGACAGCAGAATAGGAGAAATAAAACCCAACTCAATCTCGGCTCGTCCAAGAACCGAAAAGTCGCATTGTGAACCTTTTCTCACTTATTAAACGAGAAAGAAAGGAACCAAGATACATTAACTTGAATATAAAACCCAGGTAAGGTACAGTAACTTTCCTTTAATCGTTTGTAAGAGCGACTAAGTTGTGGGTGAAGTATGTAGCTTGGGAAGCTAAATAGTAATATGCGGGTCAACTAATTCAGTAGAGGTCAAACAAAGGTGTAATATTTTTCTTTGATTTATCAAAAAATTACTATAGTGTTTAGTGATAAAGAAATAATTCATGTAAACCCATCAAAATCCTAGTACTCGTCCTCTTCGTTCACCAAAAAACGTGTCCCGCACTTGAACGCGGGAAACAGACCAGCGGGAAAGTACAAACAAAAACTGTAAGGAAATAATTAAAAGCCTTTATTGTCCATGGAAAACTGGAATCTGCACACTTACACAAAACGAGAAGATACACTTGAATTGCGCTAGTTTCTAATTAGACATTATCCTGTATCGTCGAGTTGACGCTGAATTCACGTTTCAACTCGCAGAGAGTTGTTTACATGAATTTTCCTTTGTTAGCTGCTTTGCTGGTTTTTTTGTTTTTTTTAAAGCTTCAGATTTATGATAATGGGTTATTATGCATTATACAGCAAGAAAGAAAAAAGCCATGGAGTGTAAAACTATCCTTTGTTGAAGGGTTATTTTACTATACGTAAATTAGAAGGGAAAAAAAAAGAGACGCAGGTCATTGTACTGGACGATTGGTCACGACTTTTTGACAGGAATGCATTAAAAAAATCACAGAAAAAAAACTATAATGCAATATTACCGTGGGAAAATCACTTTCCTAGGATAAAACTTGTGTTCCATTAATTTACATACGATTTTTTAAGTTAAATTCTGGTTTAATTAATTTATCAAGAAAATAAAGGGAATTAATTATAAATATTTTTTCCAGGTTAACCATGGATGACGATAACGTCCAGGACAAGGAGCGTTTCGCCAGGTGAATATAATTTTTTGAAAATTAAATATTAATTTATTGCTGTATGAAATATTTACTATATATATATATAGATATATTAATCATTATATTTTGTTTTTAAAATATATTTCCTACATATTTAGTTTTTCGTTACAAATTAATTGCTAAAAATTATGTAATAATAATAAATTAATGATTAGGGTTTAATTAACATTAAATTTTGATTGAATTACAGGGAAAACCACTGCGAAATCGAGCGTCGTCGTCGTAATAAGATGACAGCCTACATTACAGAATTGTCCGACATGGTACCAACATGTTCGGCACTGGCTCGCAAACCGGATAAGTTGACCATCCTAAGAATGGCCGTGGCTCACATGAAAGCCTTACGGGGTAAACTAACTAACCAAACAAAATTAATTAAGTCAAGTTTTAAAAATAACACATTAAATACTTGCAAGTTAAGGTAATTCTCGTCAAAATGGACTGAATGAATTAGTTATTTAATTAACTCCTTAATTAATTGGCTCAAAATAAAATGCAAATCACTATTTAATGTAATAATTAATTAATTACAAGTTTAGGTTCTTTTATCTTTTAATTAAGTGATTTGTTCGTTTTAAAAAAATAGTTAATTATTTGTTTAATTATCTTATTGATTAGTTGGCTCAAAGAAAATGTAAATCATTCTTTAATGAAATAATTAATTAATTAATTAATTACAAGTTGAGGTCTGTTATCTTTAATTAAGTGATTTTTTTCGTGTCTAAAGGTAGTGTATTAATTAATTATTTGATTAACTGGTTGATTAATTGGATGGAATAATGTTTATATAATAATTTTTAAGCTTTTATTTTTTATAATTATTAATTTTAAGTTTTATTTTATTAATAATTATTATTGCCATTCGTTAATTAATCATAGTCAGTTTTTTTTATTATATTTGTAAAAAATTTTGCAGTTTGTCCACGCGTAACCAGAAATATCCGATGTATTACCTATTTCACATGAATTTTACTAATTAATGAATTATATTAATCAAATTTGATAATTTTTCGGCTTAGGTACTGGGTGTTCGGCCAATGACGGAGCTTACAAGCCTTCCTTTTTAACCGACCAGGAACTGAAGCACTTGATCCTCGAAGCTGCTGACGGATTCCTCTTCGTAGCAGCTTGTGATAGCGGTCGCCTTATTTACGTTTCCGATAGTGTCACACCCGTACTCCACCAGGCTCAGGTTGATTTTCCTATTTAATTAATACAATAATTAATATTTATTGAGTTTCTGTTTGAAACAGAGTGAACTGTTCGGTTCGTGCCTTTACGATCAGCTGCACCCGGACGATGTGGAGAAGGTCCGCGAGCAGCTGTCCACCCAAGAACCGCCCAATTCCGGAAGAATCCTGGACCTGAAAACCGGAACCGTGAAGAAAGAGGGACATCAATGTAAATAATTCATATTTGATTAAGTAATTTAATTAATTAAATAATTAAAACTACTTTTTATTATTTAAACTAAATTAATTTGTTTAGATAAAATATTAAGAACTAAACTTATGACGAGTAGTATCAGTACTATTTTGCTACCTTAGATCGTGGTACTGCTACTCCCTACCTTCTTACTATAGCAGCTAGAGCTACTTTAGACCTTTTTTACTATTTGTAATAGTAAAGTAGTAGTTACCAACTACTATACTTCATAACTAGTTACACTATACTTAGGCTAGCCTATACTATACTTGATTACTACCACACTTATACTGGCTACTTCAGCTGTTTTTTTTTCACTATTTGTGGTAGTGAAGTAGTAGTTGTAATTACTACTTTCGCGTACGCTGTGTAATACTACTCTACAACATTTGTAACTATACTAATGAATACTGTGTTATAGCTTCCATGAGACTGTGTATGGGTTCACGCCGTGGGTTCATCTGCCGGATGCGAGTGGGACAAGTAGCACCCGACCCAATCACTTCTCCGCAAGGTATTTTCCAAAACAATAGATCGAAAATTACATGGTTTTATTTATAATTTTGTCAGAGTTTCCACTTTGCAGGGAAATTCCCTGAAAAAGGGGAAAATGAGGTCTTAAAAGGGAAAAACGAAGATAAGAGGGAAAAGGGAAAATTTAGAAGCACGATCTGTATTCTACCACGGAGGGAAAAGGGAAAAACAAGGCAAGAGGGAATTAAGGGGAAATTCAAAGTGGAAACACTGCTACGGTCCGTATTCTAGTACGGAAGAGAAAAAGGGAAAAATAAGGGAAGAGGGGGAAGTGAATCTGTTTCGTGAATTTATTACATACATTTGTATTATAATCTAAGATTCAATTCATGTAAAACTATCTTTAACCTTGTCAGGACCTCTCCAGAGACTGAGACAGAGATCTTCGTTAGGACCTTCACGTGATGGACACCATTACGCTGTTGTCCACTGTACCGGCTACATCAAGAACTGGCCTCCGAGTGGTAAATTACATTTTTTCCACAAATTTACACGAATTTACACAAGTTAAACTGAATAAGATTAAATTAGATCCTAAAAGATTGTCTTTAATGATTTTTTTTTGTGTTCAAGTGTAACTTTTTATGTGCCAGGGCTTAAAATAACATATAAAGTAGGGGGACAGTTGTCCCCGCAGTGTCCTTAAATGTCTCCCCAGTAAAATGAATTTGTTCCCCAGTTTTGGGCATCCAGATACTTATTAGATACTCATTACTTAGAACGATAGTAAATTTGTTAAAAAGGGCGTTGTCGCCACATTATGATTCGTCTCTATGAAAAGTTTACTTGCATCTTGGAATGTACTGTGGCTAGCTAGAATATTGCTCTAGTGGGATTATTAGCATGTTCATTAGGAATGGTTTTAAAAATGTGTTGACCTTTTCTTCAAACCGAAGTGAGGGTGAAACCCAAACCGAACTTGGTTCAACTACCCTTCCTTCGGGTTATATTTTACCTTCAGTACCTCTGACCGCTAACTTTGAAGTTGATATATAATATCAAAGCCTTTGAAACGTATTCTATTTAGTATAAAATCGTACTTCGTCTGTTAGTGTCCAGTTTCTTGTGGAAGAGGAAAAAGCTGAGAGCGGAAATTAGGGTTAAGAAAACTCAGAAAATACGATGCCATCAAACCCGCTTGATTCATGTGGTGATACCGTATAATCCTTATGTTCACTGTTATTGTCATTAGAATTTTGGAGGCATATGGTATAACCATACGTTTAATTTTTGCTGACAGCAGTCCTGGCCGTTTAGAATCAGTTCTAAGTACCCATCTGTATCGATACCATGGTCGTTTGAACAAACAGCACTAGAAAGCCGAGAAACGAGGGTTGTTGCGAAGTTAAAAGCAGCGTCAAATATTGTTCCGAGTCGTAATAATGTTTTGCTCCATTTTGAGAACCGAGTCATGATTACTCACTCATAGGCGTCGGGCACATTTTCCTTATTAATCCTGTCGATTGGTTGGGGAAGGATAACTGAATATTCCGGGTATTCGAGCAAGGGGTTGCTACTTCTGGGCATTTACTTGTTTGTAAACTTGTACTTACAAACTTTGAAATAAACTTGACTTGCCTGGCTGTAGTCCGGGACTTGAGCACAGAATACTGTATCGTCTGCTTTGAGTGTGAATAGAAGAAAAGCTGCGTATAGACGAAAACCCTTGTTACGTTAAATGGTTGCAAGTTTGAAGATACGAATAGGTACTACTAAAAAACTATAGAAAGACTGTACAGCAACTTGTGGGATCTGAATACATGCCAAAGAGAGTTTTAGACTTACCTTAGGGGCGTACTTAGCTTCATGTTCAAGACCATTTAAATGTTTTCACGTGTACGAAAGATACAAAACGATCAAGCATTTTGAGTTGATGGTACTCAGTAAACTAGAACAAAATTACAGAAGGTTCCTCTGCGATCGGTAAGCCTTGTGTTACTATTTTCATTTAAATTATCACATAGTCGTGATTCTGCTTGGAATTTTAACATTTTATTTAGGCCAGTAGTTTCAGTCGGTATCTTTATTTATATACTTGGAATTATTTAGTAAGTTGTCCCGCCGGTCAATTTTTGTTTTATGAAGCCCTTTTATGTGCTGTAATGTGGGAAACCTTTAATTGTGATTAAAAATATAATTAATAGCCGAACATAGTATTAGAAGAATAATTTAATATAAGAAATTGAATTTTTCAAACCCCCCAAAATACCTTTGCATGATTCATTTATTTAAATTAACTTAAAATCTATCGATAAAATAAAACTGAATTAAAGTTTAGTACCACTTCTGTATTTTAAAATTTCTGGTTTAAATTTAATGTTGTTAAATGTATTTTTGTATCTAATTAGCATTACTTTATCTAAATTTTGTCTTAGGCGAGTTATATTAAGCCTAAGTAAATTTAACTAATTATTGACTTTTTGATGAAATTTAATTAACATTCATTTTTGTTGAATGCATGCTACAATTCTAATTACTACTTTATTTATTTCCAGTCTCGCCATCTGTTGAGTAAAAGCCAAATTATTGTATTAAAACTAATTAATTATTTTATTCGAAGGTATCCAAATGGACCGAAGTGTTGACGACGATGGGCATTCGGGATCTCATTGCTGCCTGGTTGCCATAGGCCGGCTTCAAGTGACTTCAGCACCCAACACGTCGGACCTCGTAGGAACATCTACAGCCACAGGTTCGCTTCATTTTATTTTCATAATTAAAATTCTAATCAACAATAAATGATTATTTCTTACTGTTATGTAGAATTTATCACTCGAAATGCTCCCGATGGAAAATTTTCGTTCGTGGACCAGCGAGTGGTGAACCTGTTGGGTTATTCGCCACCGGAGCTGCTGGGCAAAATCTGTTTCGACTTTTTCCATCCGGATGATGTGAATCACATGAAGGAGAGCTTCGACCAAGGTTAATTTAACCCCCAAACATAAATTAAATGTTACCAATAAGTTTAAACTAGCATTCGGCTTAATTAAACACAGAAATAACAAAAAAAAATGTTATAAGCTAATAACTTACCCCCAAAAACGTAAAGTAATATTTTAGTACGTAAGTTTACAAATCTGACCGAGGAATAAACAACGATTAGTATGTTGTAAGATAATAAATCATAGTAGATGAATACAAAGTATAATAATATTCAAGAGAAAAACAATTAACGAATGTTAAGTAACGATAAAATAATTGTGAAGGCGAAATTATGGTAAATATATTGTAATACTAAGGAAAAATAAGTAGTAACAAAAAATAGTAAAATAATGAGAAATATTTAAACAAACCAATCAAATTTAATGAATATAATAATGCCTATATGTAATAAACAAGTTAATTACAATCATAAACTAATGATATCAGAATATCACAATATAATCTTAAATAATTTCTTTTCTTCAGTTCTGAAGATGAAGGGCCAGGTTATGTCAGTGATGTACCGCTTTAGGTCCAAGTCTCGGGACTGGGTCTGGCTGCGCACTTCAGCCTTCGCCTTCCTCAATCCTTACACGGACGATGTCGAATATATCGTGTGCACCAACACCTCGGGGAAATCCTTACAGCATAACGAGCATTCCAACCCTGGCGAAGTTACCCCCGCAGATACTTTCAACCAGGCAAGTAGAAGTAGCTTTAAATAAATTAATAATCTTAAAATCTTTACTAGTGTTAATTGTAGCGGTTTGAATTGCCATATGTAAAGTACAGTCATGTTCATAAAACAGGGTACAACATGGGAAGGTTTGACAGTCGTTTTGGACAATTTGTAAAAACATTTATGCGCTAAATTTACTTAGGATAGATTAAAATAACTGTATTTTAACATAAATCCATGCGTTTTATCAAATAATAGTACGATATTTTTGCAAATATTAAGAAAAACTGACCTGTAGTCTTCCCATGCTGTAGCCCTTTTTTAATATGAACACGACTGTACAATGTTACTAAATTCAGTTTTGTGTTTAGGATAATCAGGGGCATTACGGTCGATACCACAGCCAGTCGTTGATGAACGAAGGCGCCAGACCCAGCAGCAGTGCTGCACAGTCTCTATATAATCCCATTCCCGCAGCCCAGTATGAAAACACAAATCCGCAAACAGTTGAAGGTAAACTATTGATAGTTTGATTATTCCGAAAAATGATTTTCATATAATTTTAGTGCATAATGTAAATAAAGCATCTTAATTAATGAAATGTTCTATTATTTGTAAGGAATGCGTATAAATATTTAATATTCGTGAAATATCGGGAAGTTTATTTATTGTTATGTAATAATTACTTAACATGATTATTATTTACTAATTTATTTATGGTTATTATTTTGTGAACCCAGTTTTGAACCGCATTCCGACTGCCTCGAAGCAAACGCCAAGTCCCACCACTTCTACTGCTGGGTAAATTATATCTGAAAATTATTTAAAAATTAATATTTTCATTATTATGATGATTAATTATATTATATTTTATCTTTAATATTTTAGTCCGCAGTGGTCTGCAGTGCAAGGATATTCTTACGACGGAATCAGTCCGTGCAGATCTCCAGGTGAATCTTAATAAAATCAAAAGAACCATTTAATACTATATAATAATTATAAATACACAATACCATTATAATAACGCATATAAATGTATTTAATACGCACAGTCATGTTCATAATAAAGAGTACAGCATGGGTGAAGTTCAAAGTCGTTTTTTCGCTATTTATAAAAGTTATTACACAATTAATTTATATGACTATTAATAAAATTAACTATATTTTAACTAAATATACAGATGTGATCAAATAATAGTCAAATTTCCTGGTAAAAACAAAGAAAAAGTGGCGTATAGTCTTCCCGTGCTGTAACCTTTTTTACTGCTAGTTCACATAAGATACTTAGTCATTATTTCTTCTAGTATATTCAAAGTGCTGAGTGATATTTTCTCTATCAGGTAACGGAGCCCCCACTTATACGCAGCTGGGCAGCAGTGGTCAGGGGAGAAGTTCGCAAAGCGCGGCTGTTTCCAGTTACCATCAGAACACAGCCTTATGGCAATGGCAGAATGCTGTAGACCCCACAGTCGCAGGAGCAGCCGTGAGCCCTACCAGTAACGGTTCAGGCGGTTCAGGGGCAGTAGTGGGAGGTTCGGGCAGTGGCCAGGGTTCGGAACTGGTCTCTGACATGCTGCAGATTCTCGATCATTCGGGAACTGCGGGCTTTGTTGAAGATCTGAACATGTTTTCGTCGAACTTTGAATAGGAGCCATAACTTCAATTTCGATGATATTTTAGTGTCGTGTTTTTTTGTTTAATCGTAAATGTCAGCACGTTGATTTGTACGTTCAGGATTTTGTCGAAAGTATCGCAAGTCCCCAGTGAACACAAAACAGTATTGTCTCGCACAATAGTAAATTCAAGAACATGTAGTAAAAGAATAATGTAATATTAACGACTATCAATACACTGTAGTTTTATTATTACATAGTGTTACAATGATTTATTACTTCTTTTTGGCCATATATTCAGCTTTAATCGCTTCTCGTTCTTCAGGCACCGGTAAGTGCGGCCGAATACCCTTAGCTCTGCGATCCGCTTTTACCCAATCCTAACAAAAATTTATTTGAAAATTTCTGTAAGTCTTATAAATAAAATTTTCTTCTACCCAGAAATCTCGACACGTTCGGTAGTTCGCAAAATAAGGGGTGCATTTATCTTTGTCGGAAGTGTTTTGCATGAGACAAGCGCTCGACATTTTATATTCCTGCAAAAATATTTTAAAGCAGATTATTTAAAGTAAAAATGGTAATAAATAGATTTAGAAATACTTTTAAACACGGGTTGTTATACTCGCTGCTGAAGTCTGTGGCTCGTCGAATTTTTTCCTGACGTTCCTGCTCGTTGCGGGAACGTTGCGGATCGCTTGAATTATTGATTGTCATTTTAGTTAAATTTGAATTGTTAATTTTACCGGTTTTGTTATGATTTTACTGAATTATATAATTAATTTAGTTTTCTCAATATTTTGGCAAGAAAATTATTTAATTTTGGGAAGGTGTTGACTAACCTGCACACCGCGTTCAGCAACAATGCGCATTAAATTTAGTTTATTCAATATTAATTTATCTTGTTCTCAAATAAATAAAAGCCATATAAAATTTTCGTTTCAATATTACTTATTATTATTAGTTAATTATTTTTTCATTATTAAGAACGAGCAAATGAACTATCAACATTTAAAAAAAGAAGATTAGATGTCCCACGTAAAAATGAATTAGAGCAATGGTGTTGTAAACGGTGCAAAACACTTTGAAAAGACACCATTCCAGTGCCTTTTCATAGTTTCTCAGTTCCTTTTTACAGTGCCTTCATGCATAGTTGCCTGCATCACCCCTGAAGCGTCCAAGTTTCAAACTATACATTGAAAAGGCACCACAAAAGGCACCGTCGTTTCTACGAGGGGTGCTTTAATAAAAATCATGAAATTGAAATACTATTTTATTTAAGTATAAAAACTCGTGTGTATAGAACATTATATATATACGACGAGAAACGAGGAAAAAATTGTTGCATCACGGAATCTGAGCGTGAAAAAGAAGGAAGACGAAATTTTCTGCTTTTATTGTGAAGTTTACAATAGGGAGACTAATCCGAGACGAAGTCACTGAAGAGAAACCATCTTAAACTATATTTAAAAAAAAAAAGTTTTATTTTCAGATATTTTGTTGTGATTTTCTAGACTTCTCACCGTTATACGTGTAACCCAAATTATATATATATATATATGAAGAGGAAAACTCGCACATAGACTTACCGAATTAATCAGATAACTAGTGTAGAAAGCCTCTAATTCAGTTAGGATAACTGTATGTGATAATAAAGATAACTCTTGATAACAGAGTAACTTTGTTTTCGTGACAAATGATGTTACACTTTCACGGTGCCGGGTTTTAGAGTCATTATTGCGTTCTCCAAATCATAAGTTTCCCGCTTCTGTAACTAAATTGTTCGGTTCTTCCCCTTAATATCACATTATTTATCTATAGAAAAATTCTCTCCAGCCAAAACTTTCCTCTGATGATAAATTCCAGCACTAAAAAGGACCCAGTTTTCTAAAAGCACGAAAACCTTATTAGAAAATTAAGGATAGTTTCAGGACCCTGGAAGTATCCTGAAGAGGACATTTTCAGGATGCCAATCAGGACTCTTGAGTGCAATGAAATTGGCCCACTTCCAGGGTGTTCAGGACCCTGACAATGGAATACCTGAATAGTACGTGTTCAGGGTACTTAACAGCGTCCTGAAAAAACGCTTTTCAGGATACTTAATGATGCCCTCAATAATCAAGATTAATAATTTTTCTTACTCATCCACGATCGGACGCGGTTCAGGATAATCAGGATACGTTACGGATATCGTTCAGGATGTAGCCGACATCCTTAAATTCCCGCTGGGCCAGGCCAGGTTATTTTTGTTTACCTGAGTCGTGTTATCCTTTGTTATCATCTGTCATGTCCCGTTTTTTATTGTTAGCAAGCCACTTGAACCACTCGGGGAAATTAGATTGCAACCTACATAATATTATATATCATACATTTGTACTCACCACTCTTTCAGTAATTTCCTATTTAAAATATACTAAAATAAACTTAAGTATTAGTTTTAGTAGAAATTTAGTACTGCTCTTGATCTAGTTTTGATATGTGTTTGAATCTAGCCGTGAATCTCAGCTTGGAAAATCGTGAAGAAATCGTTCTACAAAAATTTCGTGACGGGTCATTAGGTATTCAATTGCTAAGAACCTGCGTGAGTACCTTTTTTCCTTCTTGTATAGGGCGTTGAAGAAGCTTTTGATTGACTTATGGAGAAAAGTTAGCAGATGGCTTGGAAGTGAGAGTTAAGAAAGAAGCCAAGCGTTGCTCACGGGTTATCGTTACATTACTACGGGCCATAACACTTTAGGTAGGACATTTCCTAGTTAACCCACTCCATCAATCCAGGCCATGCTGAGTAAGTGCACTGGAAAAAGAAGAAACTTTCATTCAGTGATGTTAATAATAAGGATTAGTGGTGAGCCGCAAGTATAAAAGACGAGTCGCAGTCGTTAGATGCCGCATTCAACGTCCCACCTTCTCCCAGCGAGCAGCACAGCAAATAACTTTTAAACCATGAGAAGATTCCAGGTAAATTTTCTATGAGATACCCTGTGTTTGAAAGTAATTTAATAATTTGGAACGTTAGCTTTCCTGCTGGCTGCCGGTCCTGGTCGCGATATCGTTGGCTACGCTTTGCAGAAGTGATCAGTTTTCCTCAGGTAAAAATTTTAAATATAATTTAATTTGGGTGCTAACAGTTTGCTTATGCGTGTTACCCGTAGCGCAAACTGCAGGTCAGGGACAGCGTGGCAATACAGGATACAACCAGCAGCCGAATAACTTCCAAAGAGGCAGCGCTAATCAGGGGTCCAAGACTTCCGGCTCGAGATACCAACAGCCAGCAGCCGCAGGGCAGTCTAACTCCAACAAGTACCAGCAGACGACTCCGAACCAGAACTTAGCTGGAGGGGTAGCCCAAACTCCTGCAGGATCGCAGCAAGCTTCCAGCGGCTATCAGCAAGGATCGGTAGGTCTGTCTCAGAATAACGGTATCCAAAGTGCGATTGGACTTGCGGAAAGTTCCGCGGGATTTCAACAAGGACTAGGAGCTGATTTCCAGAATGCTGGCGGTCTCCAACAGGCTGGAGGGTTCCAACAGGATCAATTCGGAACTCAAGGAAGTTTCGGTGGTGTAAACCAAGGTCTTGGAGCAGCTCCAGGACTAGGAGACCTCCCGCTTCAGCAGGATTCAGGAGCATTCCAGCAAACTCAAGGTGTTTTCCAGCAGAATATCCAAGAACCCTTGAGTGGAGCCGCACAGAATCCTTCTGAATTCCAGGATGGACTCTCGGGATTCCAAGGCGATGCTGTAGGACTTGAACAGACTACCGGAGGATTCCAAGATCCCTCAGCAGGTTTAGCAAATTCTGGCGTTCAAGGATCGAACTTCAACGGTTTTGCGTCCATCGCTCCTTCGGGTGTTCCACAAGATGCATCCCTAAACGGACTGCAAGGATCGTACGGTCCTGCAACTACGGGTGGACAAAGCCAGGTAGGACAAGGGGCTTTCAATACTGCGTCCCAGGTTCAAGGACAGCAAAACTACGTAGCCGGACCTAGTTCTTCGGGATCGAAGGGGTACAATTCAGTCCAAAGTAGCCGAGCACAAGGAGCTAGTAACCAGCAGAACCAAAACTATAACAAAGCTCAAGGAGCCGGGCAGAATGTAGCAGGGGGTCAGACCAACTCGTACGGACAGCAACAGGCGTTAACTGGGAAAGGCCAGTCTCCGAACGCACAGGGAGCAGCCGGAACTCTACCAAATTTTGGCGAAACTTTGGGGCAATTCAATCAACAGCCACTCAATTTGCAACCACAAGGAAATCCACTAGGCGATGTCATCGCATTTCATCAACCGCTTGTTGATTCTGGTGCTCAACAACCGTTTCAAAATGTTCCAGAAGCCTTGCCTAATGGACAACTCCAGTTGGACGGCCAAGCAAATCTGGGACTTAACGATGCTGCTCAGTTAGACTTTAACAACCAGGGACTGCCGAGCGGTGACCTCTTCGATCCGAACGCCTTGAGCGGAGCGCAAGGCAATCAGTTTACGCCTGAACTTGAGCTGCCGCAAGTTTCTCCTCAGTTAGCAAATCAGCAGAACGTCCCTCAGCAACAGCAGGCGAATCAGTACGGTCAGCAGCAGGTACAGCAAGGAGTACAGGGAACCAGCACTAACATTCCGTCGATTCAGAAGTACCCTGCTGGAAACAGCGGACTAGGTTTCGCTGCGCAGCAGCCAGTAACTCAGGCGCAGAACTTTGCACCTCAAGGCGGACAGTACAACGGAGCTGCTCAGTCAGCTGGTAAAGTAACTACCCCTCAGTTGGGTGGTCAAGGGGCTACCCAACCTACCTACGGTTCAGTACAACAGGCCCAGCCGAGCCCGTTCCCAGCAAGTAACAGCCTGAAGACCACTAGACCTTCCCAATCAGGCGGATATCAGCAAGGAGGAGCTGCGGGAAGTGCTAAAGGTATTATTATTGCTACGGTGGTATTACTTATTTTGGTTTACAAATTTTGTTATTTCAGGGGCATCTAATAATCAGGGGTCGACTTTCTTCGGAGCACCGTTCGCTATCAG
This sequence comes from Eulimnadia texana, assembly GCA_002872375.1. Lineage (NCBI taxonomy): Eukaryota > Metazoa > Arthropoda > Branchiopoda > Diplostraca > Limnadiidae > Eulimnadia > Eulimnadia texana. The sequence goes on along the minus strand of NKDA01000001.1, from coordinate 33,391,711 downwards.
CACCCTGGACGCTCAGATCAAAGCGAATGCTGCCAAAACTGTTGCTCAGCATTTCAAGCAGTTTATGGGCGATAACTCTGGTTTCCCTGGTACCATTAATGACAACGCAGGGGCACCCAAGAATCCTAGCAGTACGTCTCAGGGGCAGTCTAAGTATCCACAACAGAATCAGCAGAGCCAGACAAAGCCTCAATATCCTCAGCAAGCTCAGTCGCAGTCTCGGTACCCTCAACAGAGCAAACCTCAGCAGACTCCAGCTCAGACCCAGCCCCAGTATCCTCAGCAGGCCCAAACTGCTCCACAAATCCCACAGCAAACCCAGTCTTACTCTCAGTTCCCACAACAGGTCCAGTCTCAGCCCCAGTATTCCCAACCGGCTAAGCCTTCGCCCCAGCTACCGCAGCAGCCTCAGCCTCAGTCTCAGTACTTCTCGCAGAACCAGCCTCAGTCCCAGTCTCAGTCTCAGTCTCAGTCCCGGTACCCTCAGCAGAACCAGGCTCAGTCGCAGTATCCCCGCCAAAATCAGCAGCAAACTCCTCAGGCTAACCAGGGGCAGTCTCAATACCCTCAGCAAGGTCTGAGACCTCAGGCTAATCAGGGGCAGTCGCAGTATACTCAACAGAACCAGAAGCCGGGTCCCCAGGCTAATCAGGGGCAGTACACTCAACAGAGCCAGCAGCCGAGTCTCCAGGCTAATCAGGGGCAGTACACTCAGCAGAGCCAGCAGCTGAGTCTCCAGGCTAATCAGGGGCAGTACACTCAGCAGAGCCAGCAGCCGAGTCTCCAGGCTAATCAGGGGCAGTACTCCCAGCAGAGCCAACAGCCGGGTCCTCAAGCCAGCCAGGGGCAGTACTCTCAGCAGAGCCAGCAGCCGGGTCCTCAGGCTAATCAGGGGCAGTCGCAATACAAGCAGCAGGGTCAAAGTCAGGGCGGGAAATCCACGCGATACTAGAGCAACTCACTATTACCCTTTTGAACAAATAACCCAACGCCTGATTAAACTTGACTTAGAGAACAATGCACTTTCGCTGGACGAAGAAACCGCTTCTTTGAAAATGTATATCACTTGAATCTTGAAGACTGGATCGCGGATCTAAGCAATACACACGAATCAAGCACTTGAACATATACTAGATTAAACCTATACAAGAAGAAAAACAACTACTATTACGATTAAAGATTTTAATTATAATTAACAAGATTAAAATAAATCAATAAATACATAAAATTATAAATAAAGAACCTATGTAATAACTTTGTACAAATTATTATTTACGCCAAAGCTAGAACCAAGATTATATTAATTAAAACATAATACAGATTGACTGAATATAACTTTCGACTTCACATTTCAGTCGAGAGTGACAAATTTACCCTGTAAAGTGTTTTTTCAAGTAAAATTTAATTGAGATTTCCCACGTTGTTTCACCGAGAAATTTATGGACTGTTTCATTTTGACTTGCTACTCAATTTATTCCGGTTGAAACGGTCATTTAATTGAACTGGAATAAGTTTTCGGCTATTCTTTGTAATTATTATTCATTCATTAACATATTGTAATAAAATATTAAGATGTGGGTTCAGTTAATTAATTAAGATATTGTCTGTAAAATAATATTTTATTATTAAATCATTTAATTACTAATTATTATTGTCATTCATAACTGTTTCATGTGTTTGTATTCAGTTTTTCGGTAAAATACCTTCAAATCTTTGATTGTCCCTGGATAATCACATTTCTGCATTTTAACTCTCGTTTTAATTGTAGTGTTTTTGTAAGAAGTTAATCACTTTCCTTGCGTTAAAAGCGTAGTTTCCAAAAAAAAAAAAAAATCCTAGTCCCATTCACTTACTGTAGGGATATAAAAGACTTCATGGTTCAAGACGATCAGCAGTTCAGTTCCACAATCGAAACATGAACATGAAGGTGAGTTAATTCTACTTTAAACTGTACTTAACTGATATACGATCAATATAATGACGTTATCTCGATTTTGTATCGAATTTCAGGTGTTTGTCGTATTGGCTTTACTATCGAGAGCTGTGCTTAGCTTTGCTCACAGCAGTGCTGAATACGTACCTTCAGCATATCCTAAAGAACACGTAAGTTACTAACTTTTAAGCAAATTCTGATTTAACTAGTTGAACTTCCATGTCCTGCATTTATTGCTTAATACTAACTGAATATCATTTTAAGGTTCCCATGCCGTACAGCTTTGACTGGGGCGTGAAGGACGTCAGTACGCAAAGTGACTACTCGCACCAGGAAACTAGTAACGGAAACGTAGTTAGCGGTTCGTACCGCGTTCTGCTACCCGACGGTCGCGTGCAGATCGTCAACTACCGAGCAGACGAGAACGGCTACGTTGCTGATGTCCAGTACCAAGGAGTGGCTAAACACGATGAGTCAGCTGACAGAAAACTAGAATACTATGCTCCTGTTGCTACGTACCAGAGCCCTAGTGCTAACTACCCTGAGACTGCTACTAGTTACCAGGCCCCTAGTGCTACTCTTCCCGTCCCTTCTAGTACCTATCAAACCCACACTGCTACCCATCCGAAGCCTGCTACTATCTTTCAAGTCTCTAGTGCTACATTCCCTGACCCTTTTACTAGTTACCAAGCCCCTGGTACTACCCATTTTGACCATGCAGCTATGTATCAGGTCCCTCATGCTACCCATTCCAAACCTGCAACTACTTACCAGGCCCCTGGTGCTACCTACTCTGCTGCTCCTCCTAGTGCCTATCAAGTCCAGTCCGGAACTGCTCCTACCTTTCAGGCCACTAGTGCTATGCATTCTGCTCCTGCTACTATCTACCAAGCACCCATTGCTACATTCCCTGTCCCTTCTGCTAGTTATGAAGCCCCTAGCACTACCCATCCTGCCCCTGTCACTACCTATCAGGTTCCTAGTGCTACCTATCCTGAACCAGCTACTACTTACCAGATCCTAAGTGCTACGTATCCCGCCGCTGTAACGTCCAACCAGAACCTTATTGCTACCCAGTCTGCCCCTGGCACTACCTATAATTTCCGTGCTGGTCCCGGCGCCAATTACCCATTACCTCCTGCTACCTACCCTGCTCCCGCTACCACCTATCAAGTCCCTAGTGCTTATCAGGCTACTCCTAATTTCCATCCTGCACCTCCTGCAACCCAGCCTGCCCCTGGTGCTACTAACTCTGCCAGTGTTGTTACCTACACTGCTTCTGCTGCTACCTACCATGCAACTCCTGCCCCTGATTCTCCACACCCTACTCCTGCAGGCTACTCCCCTACTGTTACAGCTTCACCTACGTACGATACCCCTGCTCCTTATTCTTAAGCCTGCCATGCTACCCCAGATTCAACCGCTCGTTACTGGCTATATACATTATGTGACTTAATTGCTTTGAACTATAACGTCAAATAAAGTTTAATTTCATGTAAATTTCAGTAAGTTTGCTGAGTTACAAGAAAAGTATCAGATCAACTTGAAAAACTGAACTTGAGAAATAGTCACACGATAGCAGTTTTGATTTCCGTGCTACTGCTGATTCCGGTGCGACGAAACATTGCCCTGTGTTCAACACAGACAAGCAACACGAATCCAGCAGATACCAAACAAGCCATAGCGGTCAACACGCTGAATATTAAGACAAGCAGCGTCCAGTTACTGTTATCCGAAGGTTCAGGACCAGAGGATTCATGGAACAGGTGAACAGCATTGACTCCAGTGAAAACAGTAGCGGTAAGACAAAAAATAGCGGCCATTAATGCGAGAGTAACGCTCAGAATCTATTAAAATATCAAAATTAAGTAAAATACATTATATTTTATAATATTTTAAGGTTCTAAATATAGAAATAGTTACAGTGTGTCCATTTTTTGCAATGAATCTGCTAGGTTCGGACTGAAGTCCTGGGTAACTTTTTCTGCAGCAGCTAAGTAGCAGAGATCCATAAAATCCTGATAACAGTAGCTGTTGGAAAAAAAGAAAAATTTAGTTATTTATACAAATAATAGCGAATAATAGTTTTAAATAAAAATAATGTAGTCTATATTGTGCATTATAAATTCGTTTTTCAAAATTTTGGTATTATAATTTATAGACAAAAAAAAGTTCAGAAAGTTGAATTAAAGGGACAGTCCGGACTTTTTGGAAAAAAACGTGTTATTTATCGGCATAATCAAAAGGCTAACCGAATGATGAACCAAGTTGACTATATCACAAAATCGGCTGCTCGTATGCCATAGGCGGTTTTCTATTGGCTGTTTTGATCACGTGACCAGTGGCCACCAATTAGAGCGCTGCCCATGTGAGCGACGTTGCCATGTCTATTTTCAAACTTTCGTTAATTTTTGCGGCCAAACGGTAGAAAATTGATATAGGCACACTATATATATTCAGAATCGGCGTAAAAAGTTCTATAACGTACATTTTTTTCCAAAAAGTCCGGACTGTCCCTTTTTAAATTTACACATTATTTATTAACTCTAGAATTCATCCTTACTCTTAACACTATGAATATGATTATAATATTCATTAATTACAGTTAAAATTAATTAGGTATAACATATTAAGATGATAATTGTGAAATAAATTTTTGACCGGTGCTGCGACAGGACTCCAGTGAACGACGGACGGCGTCGTTGACGTCGTTGGACTCCACAAGAGGAATGCGACAATAGCGATTAGAGATAATCCCACAATAATCTGAATTACATTCAGACAGAGGCCCAGTTTATGGCGACGGATCACGCGAGGTAAATATTTCCATGACACTATATCGAAAACAAAAATCCGAATATTTATATGAATAATTTACATTCAATTTGTCAATTATTTAATAATATTATAATTGAAAATAAATAAGTAAACTATATTTACATAAAATCTTCATATATTTTATGACTTATATATTAACATTCTTTATTAATAACGTATTCTCTATTATTAACTCTTGATGCGGACCCTTATCTCAGTTAATAAACCAAGTTATATAAATAATTAATATTTTATTAAAATTTATTATTATATCATTTTATTATTCAAAAAATATTGACATTCTTTATTAATAATGTATTATTGACGATGGACACTTTGATTGATACAACCTTGTCCCTGTTGCAGAAGACCGATCATCCTGCTGTGTCGCAGAGATTGCCGGGTCGGGGTGCGGTAGCGGCGGCTGGGTCCCGGCGCCAGGCGCTGCGGGACTGTGGTCTTCAAAAGCCCCGCCATCGACGGACTCCGGTCGGACAAACCCAGAGCCCCCGAATAAACTGCAGCGTTGTCAAGTCCTTTATTTAGATAGAGCGCTTTGTTTAAATCAGAAAATTCATCAAATTGATAAAAACTATTTAACTAAATTAGTAGAACAGTAGTAGTACAACGTAAGAATATTACGCTATTATTAGTAATGTTGTACAAGTGTTGTTGTATTTTACCTGTTGTTGTTGTTGTAGTGCTGGGCCAAGAAGTTCTGCATTTTTGGCTTTTTTCTCTTATGGAGTTTTCGTTATCTGGTTTTTCTGTTTCCGTTTCTTCACTTTGGTTGTTATCAGGACGATTTTTTGTCTTCGCCGGATGCCATTTTGTATCGCAAAGGCTGCGGGGCCGCACGCTGGCTTCCATTACGTCAGGCGCGGGCAAAACCTTTCCTGCGTTGCCAGATTTCAAAATTAAAAATAATATTTGTTATTTTGTTAAAAGTAAATTGCAGTCACAATATTCCATAGCGTTAAATAGTTTATAATAAATTAAGTAATTTAAAAAATAAAACGTGGAAATTAATTTAGCGATTTTTATTATCATCATTATTATTCAATTACGTCAGGCGCGGGTAAAACCTTTCCTGCGTTGCCAGATTTCAAATTTAAAAATGTGAATTTTTGTTTTATATAAAACGAAATGCAATTATTGGTTTCATGCTTTGAAATTTTTGATATAAAATAAAGTAACAATAACAATTAAATGGAGTAACTAATTTACCAAGTATTTATTAATTATATTATTATTATTATTACTATTACTATTATTATTATTATCATTATTATTATTATTACTATTATTATTATTATTATCATTATTATTATTATTATTATTATTATTATTAGTACTATTATTATTATTATTACTATTATTATTATTATTATTATTATTATTATTATTATTATTATTATTATTATTATTATCATTATTATTATTATTATTATTATTATTTCCCAGTTTCCTGCGTAATTTGCTTTGCGCCGTACACAACAAGGTCCCCCGCTGCTCTGTTCCCACAGCCGCTGAACAATTTCTCCTTTACACAGAGCGCGCGTTAAGACTGTGAATCACGAACGTCATTACGAACGTCAATCGAACATCATGGATCATACGAAAGCATTACCGAAACTTCACATGAGCCCTGGACGAGCATCACGTAAGTGTATCATGTACAGAAAACGCTTAACGTCATCTGAGCGTCCTAAAGCGTCATATGAGTATCAAAATTAGATCTACATAGGACGTCATCTGAACATCATTCCATTGATATCTCGAAACCTCACAGAAGCCGTTTGTCAAGCGTCATTCAAGTTTCAGTCAAGCGTCATTCAGGCTTTTATTCAGACGTCTCTGTAGCCTCAATCGAGCATCCTCCGAACCTAAGTAGATTCTCATTCGGACATAATCCAAGCATCCTTCCAGTGTCCATAACAATGCTATAGGAACGTCACTCAGGCGTCGTTCAGGCGTCATTCAGGCTTTTATTCAGACGTCTCTGTAGCCTCAATCGAGCATCCTCCGAACCTAAGTAGATTCTCATTCGGACATAATCCAAGCATCCTTTCATTGTCCATAACAATGCTATAGGAACGTCATTCAGGCGTCGTTCAGGCGTCATTCAGGCGTCATTTTTCCAAAAGGTGCCACTTAAACGAATTCCGCTTTGCCGCTTTTGGTAAAATTTTCCGACCACCCGCTGTCACTAACAAAATCTTCTGGAAACTTGTCCACACTCACATGATGGATGAGATCGGTGTGTGGGGTGATAACACGTTGATAACACACTGATAACACATTGATAACACACTGATAACAACATACAGAAAAACTTACGTTAATATTTTGCGTATTCCTCTTATGGGTGAATCCACTTAACTGATCAGCAGCGCAGCGTAATTTAACAGTGGAAACACGGATTACACTACGATAACAGTGCTAACATTGATAACTGCAGTTAGATTTAATTGAATTTTCTTAAATTTTGAATAAATTTCAAATTCAAAAGAGGGAAAATTTGTTGCTGAAGCGATCGCCATGAAAGTCCGCGCACGACTCAGACTCGAACCGCTTGCTCCCAAGTACTTGACTCTTTACCGGACCTTTTTCTACATTCAATATAATTAACATAATATAATACAATATATTTAATAAACTAAGATTTTAATTATACTATAATAATTGATCCTAATTATGACAATAAATTATTACGAAATCCAATACAGTGTCTTCACTATTGCAGGGAAATTCCCTGGTAAAAGGGGGGAAATGGGGTCTGAAAAGGGAAGAAGACGAAAGGAGAGTAAAGAGGAAATCTAGACCCTGTACATTCTTGCACGGAAGGGGAAAAAGGGGGAAAGATAAGGGAAGAGGGAAAATGGAAAATTGAAAAGTGGAAACACTGATCCAATATTTGAAAAGCAAAAATTAACTTCAAACATTTTGTATTAAAACTTTTCTTCTTGTTCTCAACTATTGCAATTCAATAAAGCAGACTGTTTACTTTAGACATTGTTGGTTTGAATTATACATTTTAATACTAATTAACTTTAATATTGAAGAAATTCTTTTATATTGTTGAAGCATTTCACGTTTCTAGAGGTCGTGTGATTCATAAACTTCTCTGAATTCCGGAAAAATTCCTCAAAGTTTTTCCGGAAGGATGCCTACGCGAAATCAAAGGTATGAATGGATCGCCATATACTCCAAGGAGGGGGTCTCCAAATCTAACAAAATTGCGTATGATAATTTGATAACATTTGAGAACATTTGATCATGGGACACGATAGTATCCCCAATAGAATAATATGCGCTAGTCAAACGTCAGAATGACCCTCTGAATCCTCTGTGCATGGTTACCATCGATTCAGCTAGATGATAGTGTGAAATTGGTCTACTTTCACGCGGTTCGTACGCTTGATGTTTTTAAGTACTAAGTCGTGCAGTATTCAACCCCTTATTCAGAGGGTTCACTTTTAGCAACTAGTTTAAGTTCAGCTACCATTCAGCTAGTGGTTCAGAGGGAAGCTAGTGTTCAGCTACCTAGTCGTTCGGCACTCAACCGTATGACTTCCCAGCGAAAAACTAAGGATGTCGGCTACATCCTGAACGATAGCCGTAACATATTCTGAATATCCTGAACCACGTCCGATCGTGGATGAGTAAAAAGAATTGTGTTGTGAATTGTGAATCTTGATTATTGGGGGCACCATTTAAGCATCCTGAAAAGCATTTTTTCAGGACGCTGTTAAGTACCCTGAACATGTATTATTCAGGCATTCCATTGTCAGGGTCCTGAACACTTTGGAAGTGGGCCAATTTCACTACACTCAAGAGTCCTGTTTGGCATCCTGAAAATGTTCTTTTCAGGATACTTTCAGGGTCCTGAAACTATCCCTAATTTTCTGCTGGGTTTTCTATGGGGATTAAAAACCGCAGAAACTTTCTTTTATTTAAAAAAGAGTAACTTGGCAACCTTGGCCTGGAAAAGTTTTGGAGAAGAACCGCAGTTTGTTTCCCCTACTCTTTGCCTCGGAGCAAAACGTTCGTAAATTTCCTTGAGAAAAAAAGACATTTTTACATTTTTATTTACAGGTTAGAACCTTAGTAAATCATCCGTGACACTTCTTTATTGCCTGAAAATGAAAACATCCAACTTTATAACTTGACAAAATTTAAGTGTTTAGATGCACACTTAAAAAGATATCTCGGTATACTTTTAAGAACTTTTGATGATTGAATGTAGTCGTTTAAGTACAGCGCCGGACCTAGCCTTTTGTGGGCCTATGGTAACAACTTAACTGGAGGATTTTTCAAAATTATTTCTGTATTTTCAGTCCTTGTTATCTAATAGGTAAGGCTTAGGCTTACCGGGCCTATGAAGGCTTACGGGCTTATGGCGGCTTGCCACGGCAGCCAGTATAGGGAGATCCGGCACTGCGTAAGTATAGTTTGTGCTTGGTTATAGAAGTAGTTATGCTGAACTAAAACTGGATTGTTTTTGACAAAGTGGATACACGTGATCGTTAGTCAAAATGATCTGCGCCCTAACTGAAAACGTTGACTGATAACTGGCAACTGTTTCCTTCCCCCCAGAAATTACATACAAATAACTCATTCATAAGTTTTGAAACTTATATTTTGGTTCACTATTACTAAACTAACTTCTAATAAGTTAAAGTTGATATTGGTTGATTGGATCCACTGTTTCATAATTTTGCTACGAAATCTCCAGTGTCGAAACTTTTTAAACAAGTTTCGTTAAGTCTATTTAAGTTTAGTTAGTTTCTTAATGAACTATTTCGTAAGTCTCTAGTAGTGACTAACTATTTTCGTGCCCAAATTGCGACATTTTTCTGGGAGAAGTGCCATATCCGAAACAACTCAATTGTGGAGGCAAACGATTTCACGCTTGTGGGGGAAAAAATCAGAAATTATTTGACAACAAGCCTACTATCAGATGATAACATAGACTGGTAACTAAGCGTGGAGGTATTGATGCGGACATTTTGAAATCTGTATAATGTATTACGTAAAATGGAAAGTGGGTCATGGGTATAGGAAACAGACGTCGCTGAGACTAGACCCTTATGTCCCACTTGCTTATCAGTAATAATCAAATTTGAACAATCTAGATCTTTGATAATTCAAAATCAACCCTTGAGGATAAAAGCCTTCTTCATTTTATATTAAAAACTTTATATAATAACCATATATTTATTTGTATTTTAAGAATTCGAGCATTTAGTACTAAATTTACTCACTAGATGTCGTTGTGGAATTTTTTTTTTTCCTGCCCAATGTCTACGTGACACGTTTCGTAAGAAAAAGAAAAATTTAGAAAATGATGAGCTCTCACGTAGATATGACGATATTTTAATAATAGTTACATGGTCTAATGCTGAATATATGGGAGAAAGGAGAGAGAGAAAATGTAGGGATAACGTGATTGAAGCTGTGTGCGAAGATGGCGAGACCTTAGAGGAGGCAAGATTACGGAGAGGAGCTATAAAAGCCATTTCCCGCCTTTTGTATGGCCTCACACTGCCCCTCTATTGGCTGTTGAGAGGTTGCCTCGTCAAGTAAACGCATATACAGTCTTTTTCGGCCATGTGAATTGTCAGGTTTTTATATAACGTTTTAACCAACTCTGTTCTGTTGCAGATCGAGTTCGAACGGTAACGGTTCTGTAACCTAACCTAAACCCTCCCCTGCGGATCGGCTTGCGCGGACTCGAGATACAAAATTTTTAACTTGATTCGTCATGAAGCTCCAAGACCAAGGTATTTAAACTTGCTATGTAATCACATGTTCCTTGCCTATGCGCATGAGCCAAACAACTCGCACCGGTTTAAACCGGTTTTCCCCTTACAGCTCACATCAACACCAAAATACACTAATTACTATATAAAAGATAATTTTAAGAAATGGTAAACTAACACAGGATTGTTTTTAGTGTAATTCAGTTATTCATAATTTGCAAGGGGATTGAATAGTTAACTAGTAAGTTCCTGGTAATTTTGCAATGTTTGACCCTACTTCCCCTGTTCTGTGAAATTCAGTATTTTGTTCACAAAGAGGGGAGATAAGGGAGAAAACAAGTGAACTTCAGCGAACTAACTGTAGTTATTTGTCAACACGTTTTTGTTTGTCAACTGATGTCACCAACACAGTATCCTAAACGCTGGCATGTACTGATGTAATTGCCAAAAGATATACGAGTTCATATTAGAAAGTACCCAGAAGTCTGAGGATTTTGCAAGTTTTCGTAAGATGTTTTGTTTGTTCGTTCAGTTCGAGGAAAGTTTAAAATACAGGACGCCCCAGGGATGGTTCCAACATAAAAGACCTACGAGTTCGGGTAGACAAAAGCCCTGAGGCAAGTTGTCTTGGTTGCTCGTAAAACAGAGTTGCCAATTTGTTGTTCCGCGAAGCTCGCTGTCGAAGTAAACCGTGTGTCTTTGTTTTGACAAGAACACGGAATGCGGAACTCTTTTAGCCACGTGAAGTTGGCAACTGTTGCTCTCTTGTTTTCGCAACGGGGCAATCGTTTACGAGAATCTTTTCGGCCGAATTGGTTTTATTACCCCTGGGGTCGAAATGATCACCCAGAGCCTTCTTTAAGCCCCCCCCCCCAGTCCCACCCAGTTTTCCCAGAAACCCCCCAAGAAATGGCGGACTGATCCTTGGGCCTGACCACGGCGAACGGGTCCGACCAGGCTGAGCTGGAAAGAGACGGAGAATCACGTGTTTTGTGCGCGTGTGCCGACTCATCAATCGATAAACATAAATGCACACAGGGCAAATAAGGAGAAAATTGCATTATATTTCTCTCAGTCTGCCTTGGATCAGCCATCTTGTTGACTTTTCCAATGGAGTCCGTATCTATTAGAGTTCATCTTTAACCTCGATGTTGTTGAGTTATTACCCAAGCCGCTTTCCGTTTCTTTGTTTTGCCTTTATTTCTGCTGTGTAGTAGCCCTTTGGTTTGTCGTAGAGTCAAATTCTGTTTTTACGTGTCGCCTCTTCCTGAATAGCTATTTCATCATCGTTGCGTCGAACAGCGTTTCTCTTGTTTCTCATCGCTTCTGATATACAAAAAGGTACGGCAAGTTTTTTTTCTACCGTCCATTGTTTGGGTTCATAGATTGTGCGAGTCCAGTATTCAGTCAGAGTCATGATTTGTTGATATTTTCCTTCGAAAACCTGTGCTCGTACGATGTGATTAATGAACATGCGCGTTGCCACGTCTGCGATTCACCTCTTGCGGCTTGAGGCTTCCGCTAAAACTAGTCCTTGTTTTCCTTATCTAATATCTTAATCTCTGTCTTATGATCATGTAAATGTGTTGAGTCCAGATCTTAGATTAAGGCCACGTTTGATAAAGAAACCTGACTACTGTTTTTCCGTTCTCATGCTTCGTGACGCTGCTCGGCACGAAAGATATTAGCGTGTCGCGTGCGAGATTTGCGAACCGCTAAGTCATCCAGTACCTGTTTTACCGAATGGCCGAATGCCAAGTCTATTAAGAAACCCGACGTGGAAAAAGACACGAGACGAGGGTGTGTGGTGGGCCTATGTATAAAAATCGCTCCACCAGACGCGTGAAGTTTCAGTTGTTGCCAAAGATTGTCCCACGAGAGTAGCCGCGGACTCGCTGGATTCGTTTCTAAAAAGAGCGGAACGTGTGGAGGCGTTTCTTCAATTAGGGCAGATAAATAGCTATGCGCTTCCTTGATTCCGGTAAAAAAGAAAAAGTTCTATCCTGCTTATGGTTTTCAAGTCTTTAGCCTCTGAATTGTAAGCCCCAAGTTATATCTGTGGTTTGTTTCGAATAAATTTTCAAACGAGGTCACGCAACTTTGCTGTGGTTAGGAATGTTTTGAGTACTTTTCCATGGTAACCATAGAATTCACTTGCGTCAACTGCCCAAGAACCTGCATTGATTTAGTTCACAGACATTTTTATTTTGTGTATTTTGTATTTGGAATGTGTGTAGTAGCAACGAACCAGGGGAAGAACTTGATGGCCATGGAGGGAGCTGGTGACGACGCTGGTCGTTCGGGATCATCTCTGCGGATGTATTCCAACGGCGCTAACGGAAACGGTTGCGGGACTCATGAAGACAGTAGCCCTGGAGACGACGAAGCCAAGACCCTGAGTATGCTTACCGTCACTGATACCGAACATTACCCGTGGATCCTCCAAGGACTCGCCATGTTGAGGCGCAATCGTCAGTTCTGTGACATCATTTTGCAGGTATTCTTCGTATAAGAGAAATCGTAGCTAACGCTGAGCATTCAATTTACTTGTTCTTTATTCGCTTGTAAAGGTTGGCAGTCACGAAATCCCGGCCCACCGTGCGATCCTGGCCTGTGCCAGTCCCTACTTGTTCGAGCTGTTTTCCCAGGACGACAGTGGCAAGTGCAGCGAAGAAAATGTTGTCACGTACAAGCTGAATGGCGGCTTCGAGAAGGATTCCCTGGAACGACTTGTTAATTACGCCTACACCGGAAAGTACGATAACTCTGAACGCTCTGCTGAACACAATTGTGATACTTATGAGCCTCCATTGTTTTTCTAGGCTTGAAGTCCCTGCGAATCTGGTCAAGTCGGTCTTTGTTGCCGGAGCTCGCCTGAAAATGGAGCGTGCTGTCGCGCATTGCGCGCGATTCTTGGTGAACCACTTGGATCCTGCAACTGCTGTGGAGATCCGATCCATGTACGGTATCCAGAAACACCCGGAATTGGCCGCTCGCGTGGATACCTACCTCGCAGCTCACATAACCGCCGTTGCTAACACCAAGGCTATGCATGCTCTACCATTAATCCAGGTTTTTTATAACTTTTTCAAACATTTAAATTGCTTTTATCTGACAGCAGAAGAACGTGACTTAATTTACAACACAATGTAGAACCCTCCACCGAAGCCAACTTTTTAATTCAGTGCCTCTTGCCAACTAGTTTTACTAGAATTTAGCGAACTACTAACAGTTAACTAACTACTTGCTAAAAATAAGCTTTACTTTTCGCAGGTGGAAGTTCTGGCCAGCTCCAAGGAAGACCTGGAGAACCGAGAAGCAAACATGGACAATCTCTGTTCCCTCGTTCTGGACTGGATCAAGCGACAGTGGGACCAAGGAGCTTTGAGTGTGGACTTGTTAAGAGCTAAGGTAAATTCCGTGATTTAAGCCATACAACAAGATCCTAAAACATTTAAGTTGTCTGTAGACGTATCTGTTGTACATGAACTTGGACAACTCGTTGCACGATTGCACGGATATTGAAACCGGAGACCTCAACGATTCGGAAATCGTCCAAGACTACAAGAAGATGTCGCAGCGCGTGTCCCACCCCCATAACAAGGTAAGAACTTAATCCTTCAGTCTACTGTTACCTAAACCAGAATATACCATCAATGTTTGTTATTCACAACAGAACAGGCGCAGATCATCCGGACAACAGCAACCTTCTCGTCCCCGTCATTCGCTGTACAGGTAAGACAATGGCAGCATTCAACTTTCCACTGAATTGTAATATTGTGAAACACAGTCGCAGCATTTCGGAGCTGTTGACTTCGTCGGGAAGCGAGACTGAAAGCTTGGAATGGAAGCTGATCGCGACTATGCCAGTCGGTGGAAGCACTTTAGCTCTTGGTGTTGTCAGCGGCAAGCTGATCACCCTCTCTGTCCTGCAGAGATTCGGAGTCAACAGCACCGTCATGTAATCCACATTGTTTATTTTGTTTCCAGTTCGTAATCTGTACGCGAACCGGTTTGGTTCATACACAGGGAGCCGAGCGCCAGTCCACAGTCCACCCCTGGACAGTCGAGACCTCCCAGCGTAGAACGGGGTCCCGACTGCATGCTGGCCATTCCTCACATGAGTTCTGCTCGCTGTGCAGTGGGCTGCGCTAATCTGAACAACACTTTGTTCGTCTGCGGTAAATTTTTTACTAGCGCCATGTGTTGTACTGAGTCTTAACTAAGTCTTGTAGGTGGTTACGACAGAGGTGAGTGTCTGCGCACTGTTGAGGCTTATGATCCCTGCTTCAACTGCTGGACTCAGTTGCCTTCGATGAGAGAAGCTCGAGGTCGTTTTGATATCACCGTTATCGACGGCAAGGTCTACGCTGTCGGAGGATGCAACGGAACAACCGAGCTGGCAACAATGGAAGTGTTTAACAGCGAAAGAAACATGTGGACCACGTTGCCCCCACTCCCTTTGGCTCGTTCAAGCGTTGGTAAGTTATTCTTTTGCTATCAAAGTCCGAGTTTGTTGATTAAACTCTCGTCGTTTGCAGGTGTGTGTGACCTGAATGGTAAGGTCTACTGCATCGGAGGATGGAACGGACAGAGCGGAATGAAACAGTGCGACAAGTTCAACCCTGCAACTAACGAGTGGACTAGCATCGCACCTCTGAATCATGGTACACTTTCTTACATCTTTTGCACTGAACAGCAAGACACTAAACGTATTTGTGTGATGAATTCTAGGCCGATACCAGGCTGGAGTAACAGCATTCTCCAACAAAGTGTACGCTGTCGGAGGATGCGATGCCTGGAACTGTTTGAGTTCGGTCGAGGTGTACGATCCAGAGGCTGATAGGTGGGATTTCCTACCGTCTATGATTACTGCGAGACGAGGTTGCGGTGTGGCGGTTTTCAATAGTAAGACACGAAGCTACACATCACCAGAGCACTAAGATTTTCATTTTTCCGGTAAAATCTTTAGACAAGCTGTTCATCGTCGGAGGATCAGATGGTTGTCAGGCCTTGTGCTCGACCGAAGTTTTTGATTTTGAGACTTCTACTTGGTCTCCCGGACCGTCGATGACTACTTGTCGTGCAAATATCAGCGTCGCGGTCATCAACAACAAGATTTTTGCAGTTGGTGGTTTTTCAGGTATTTCCTTTACAGTCAGCTTGAATTTTAAAGCACGGTGCTGACTGATCGGCTGTTTGTCTGCAGGCAAAACTTTTTTGAACAGTATTGAATACCTGGATCCGGACACCATGGAGTGGACAACTTTCGTCAACAGATCCAAGGACGAGAACCGCAGCAAGAACGGCTCCAGTAGACGAACCTCTGCATCGTCCAACAATTTGTCTCCGGTGGATGAGTGTGCCGAAGTCAACGTTCCTACATTTGCCGACGATTTTGAACTGAAAGAGCAGCATTCGTTTTAACAACAGCAGAGTGGAAGACGTCCGTTCTATCACGCTGGTTTCTTTTAAACAGTCGTTTTCGACATTGTGCTATTTACTATGAAACGAGATTCGGGTAACATATTACGGGGACCATAGTTTGGCAAGACAATAACAAGTAAAAACAGAAAACGGGAAACAGTCGGCAACCGGATACGATAAGTGTAACGTCCCATTGCAGAGAAGAAGAGAAAAAGATTCAATTAACATATTTACGCGTAGAGTTCTCTCCGTTCAAGGCTTATAGCATCTCGAGATGATTTTACTTCCCTGGTTATCGATCCACTTCTCTTACTAGTAAACCTTCATTGCAGTTTAAGACAGCTATTTTGGGGTTCTCTCTGTTTTTTTCATCATTCACGCAGTGAAAGGTTGGTTTTTCAGTATACGTCGTCCTATAGTTCTATCGTTTCAGCGTTTCGTAATTCTGTGATAAGAACATCGGAACTGGATTTGCAGTTGCTTTTTGTCCTGTTTTGCTTTGGTTTCATTTAGCCCAAAATTCACACGTTCAGCATTTCTTTCTCTGTTGGTTTTTGCATCGAAGCATTATATGGTTGATTATAGATCTTCTCACAGGCTCTTTCGGATTTGAATAAACGCAACTCGACTCCATCATCATGGTCTACTCATTTGTACCTATTTAAAAAACATAAAATCGGTATTCTGTCAATTCATTACAGCAAAAATTAACTTGAAATGCTACAGCACTTCACCCCTAAGCAACACAATACTGTTAAGTGCAATATACGTAGAAACTCATGGTTGATTTTTGATTTGTAAGACTTTAAGATAATATTATTTGCCAATTTTATTTGAAAACTGAGCTTAGGTATGAACTAACTCCTTTCTTACCTATGAATTGCACTGTCCAATCCGAAAAACGTGGCATTGTTTTGATTTGGAGTGTCTCCAATTTCAGGTTTTTACTTCAATTTGAAGAAGGCGCTGTTTTTACCTTCATTCCCTCGCCTTAAGAAATATCTTCCCCCTTTTTCCTCTCCATGCTGTCTACATAAAGCTACACCTATAGTATCCTTTCTGTCTCTTCCCTTATTTTTCCCTTGTGAGTTTTCCCTTTTTCAGGGAATTTCCCTTCAAAATGGCAGCACCGTTGATTTGAGTTATGATACAGTGGCGCCATTTGCGAGATATTATGTTTTTATTAATTAAGCCCCTGTACAAGTATTAATATAATATCAATTAATATTATAATAATTAACTAATAATATTGTAGCATTCTTAGAGATGATAATTAATTAAAAATTAAGTTTACAAAAGAAGAGGCTTTTAGGGTTTTCGTAGCCCGTAGTAGCTGTTTGTTATATCTCCGGTTATTGTGGTTTGTGCAGCGCCCTCATAACCTTTCACGGTCATAATATCTCGGGGAGGGTTTTTGACGTTTCAACATTGAACCCAAAAATCTCACCATCCTTTCGGAAAAGGCTAAGTTTTTACTCGCCTTAAATCCCATTCTAGGACTTCTTCTACTTCAACCATTCTGCCGCAACGTTTTCTGCCTGCATGTGAAATACTTTGGCTTTCAGAAGGTATAATGAATAGTTGGGGCTAGTTTACATTGTTACAATTACTCGACAAACGGCGGCAAAGAGATAAAACTGATAAAACCATAAAATCTTCCTTAACTTAGAAAAACTGCGTCTCATAGTTTAAACGAGCTATGGAACTAAAAATTTATTCAGAATTAAATATTGTTGGTATTATTCTTAAGTAAACGAGCTATACTTTTTAGTGGTTGATACATCTTGTCGAGCGAGTGCCACATAGTTTTGTTCACGATTTTCTCCAGCCTTTCCTGTTATTCGATTGTTTTTCCACGAGACGTTTCTTCAGCCTCGTCCACGGCTCGGACCGTGAATAACAACATCGTTTTCTGGACTCGGGTCCCTCATAAAGCGATAGTGCCTTTTGTGGTGCCTTTTTGGTGACCTTGGACTGGCTGTCCAAACGTCGTTTTAGACTCAGACGTGTTAGGGCAATGCAGGCAACTGCAGAAAGGCACTGTAGAGGTGCCTTTTTAGAGCGCTTTGCATTGGTCGGACCCATTTTGACGTGGGTTATAACAGCTTTTTGACGATAGTGTTTTTTGATTGTTTTGGGAAGCTTGTTGCTGGTTAACTCGCTATTTTTGTCTAACCATATGTGTCAGAAAACCTCAAAGTCTGTTTATCTTGAAGGAAGCAAGTTTATTTTCAGTTCGGGGTTATATGCTTTGCTCTCTTTTGGGGAGGCCATAACAAACTTTTTCCTTTTTTTTAAAAAAAAAGGACTGTGCCCTTTTATGGGGCTTAATTATTTTAAATAATGACATTTTATCGAGTATTTTTAGGTCGGCTTTTGGCGTTTCAAGTCGTAAAACTTGCGTACACAGCCCACGCCATATTGCGCTATTTGTTCCGTTTATTTTTATATTGCTTTTCAAACTGCGTGCACACGCTCCGTTGTTATCACCTGTTATCATCCAGTTATCAGATTATCACCGTTTCATCGACGTAAGACCCGATCTCTTAATCAGGAACTTTGCGTAAGGTTCAGTTCCAACTATTAATAGACTTCTATAGTTTGATAGTGAAATAGTTTGGAACAAAAATTCAGCAAAAAACTTACTAGACAGTTGAATATAAAATAATCTTGGTTGATAACATATTGATAACACTATTTAAATGTAGTGATTATCATTGATAACTCAGATTCGGCATAAATTATTTGTGAATTTATTAAAAATAATAAATAGTTATTACGCAATTTTAATTTTTTTTTCCTCGAGTTAAAGACCCCCTTTGTCTGTTGGCTGGTGCGACAAATTTAAACCTGGAGAAATTCCCTGAAAAAGGGAAACTGGAGAGGGAAAAGGGGAAAATAGGGGAAGATGGAAAATGGAGGAAATGTATGAAATGGAGAAAATGAATGTAGCTTTATTCTCTAGCACGTAGGGGAACAAGGAAAATTTTTCCCCCTCTTTTCCTTTCTTTCAGGGAAAAAGGGGAAAAATCTGAAAGTGAGGAAGCAGTCGCCTAGTGTTTTTCAGTCTATCTGGGGGTACGGGCGATGAGTAGTAGCGATCGTCGGTACCTGCCACTGAGCAGCTGCTGCTGCGGTAGCGATTACGTCGACTACACGCGTCTGTTGACCAAGCCAAACAGCAGCAATGGCTGCTTATATGGTCAACAGTGGCCGCTGCGTATTAATAATTGTGAATCTGAATTTTGTGAATCTAGTATTCTCAGTCAATGGATCTTTGCCAACTGGGAAAAAATCTACGGCATTGGGAAAAACTGGAAACGTAGACTATGCGATAGGTGGGGGGGATCTGTATAGTAATTTTCTATACATCTATATTACTTATTATATATCCAATACACTTTATTATCACTTATTTTACTAAAATGTCCTTTATTAGAAAATTTAATTTAATTTTTTACGATTCCTGATTTCTAGAAATCTGCATTAAAACTTAATTTATTTATTATTTGTTAATTAATTGAGTTATCTTTTCGTTAAAAGATTTTATTTTATTCGCAGTGTTAACGAACACGCAATGAACGTCGCCATCAGCTCCAGTCAGAAGACGCGCGTTTTAGCCGCGCAACTGGCGCAGCCGCTGACCAAGAACCCAGGCGCTTCCGGTTCAGCTTCCGGTTTGTCCAGGACAGCAGTACCGGAACTTCCGGCTCGGGTGCTGCTGAGCAAGAGCGCTTCATCCAGCGCCGCCAATATCGCAGCCGGTGAATTATATTAATTAACTTAATTGTTATTGTGTTTATTTAATAAATTGATTAAAATTTTACTAATAATATACAATTTTCAATTATCTTAGCCACATTTTCGCATACATTTTAGGAAATTAGTTTTCTATTTATAGTACTTGAATTATTTTCATACTAATAAGGATTTATTTTATTTAAAGTTGTCTTATATACCAAGACTTTAAGATACTCCAAGATACTTTAAGATACTAAGATATTAATTTTCAGTGTTTTCTGGACATTTTTTCCATAATATTTAATATAATTTCATTTAAATCAACTTTTACGAGACAAATTAAAGTTTTGTAATATTATTTGATTACCTTTTGTAGATTCGCGGACGTCACTGGAAAACTTAACGCCCTCCGAATTCAATCTGAAGATATTGAGACCGGAGAACCTGTTCTGCATCATCAAATCCAGCGACTCCACCCAGATCCACGTAATTGGAATTAAATATGCATTAATCCACTCCCAGGATAAGATCGCATGTTATGCTAATTAACTACATTACAGCTGGTATTTCAGATAATGCGATTTTACAGTATTATTGGTAAATTTGTATACTGTTATTGTGTAAATTAAAAAATTCTTGATTAAATAATTTAAGTAATAGAAAATGAAAAAAATTAATGAATAGTAATGTTATTGGAATAAATTTATATAAATAACTTATCATTAACTTATCATTTAACTATGTATACATATTCAGTTATCATAAATTTTTGTTATTAAGCTATTTTACAACTAATATTTCAGGATGTTATTTCGACGGTGTTGACGCGTATCGGTAGCGGACCGTGGGCGTACAAGTCTCTGTACGCAGTTCGGGCCCTGAAGCAGAATGGCGACACCTGTTGGCTGGACACTAGCGCCACTTTGGGCCAAATCTACGAAAAATCCCCAGCGATCCTGACCAGTGAAGATTGGACCCTGGAACTGAGGATCAGATGCGTCCCTAGCGACCTGCACGATTTCTACGCCAAAGATAAAGCCACTTTCTGCTTCTACTACGATCAGGTCCGCTCGATTCTTTCCCCTATATTCCATAGTAATAATATTAAGAATATAATATGCTACTATGAAATAATGAGTGTTCCACTTCCAGTTTGCCCTTTTCCCTCATGCCGCATTTTTCCCCTTTTCCCCTCTGTACTGGAATACAAGGCTGTATTTCCAAATTTTCCCTTTTCCCTCTTCCCATATTTTTCCTTTTTTCCCCTGTGTACTAGAACGTGGACTGTACTTCTAGATTGTCCCTTTTTCCTCTTCCCATATTTTTCTCCTTTTCCCCTCCGTAGTAGAATTTAAGGCTGTACTTCCAGATTTCTCCTTTTCCCTCTATCCTTATTTTCCTCCGTTTCCCCTCCGTACTGGAACACAAGGTGGTATTTCCAAGTTTTCCTTTTTCCCTCTTCCCATATTTTTCACCTTTTCCCATCCATACTGGAATATAAGGCTGTATTTCCAAATTTCCCTTTTCCCTCATTTTTCTTAGTTTTCCCCTCCATACTAGAATACAAGGCCGTATTCCAGATTTTCCCTATTCCTTCTTCCCTTATTTTTCCCCTTTTCAAACCCCATTTCCCCCTTTATCTGGGAATTTCTCTCCAAAGTAGAAACATTCAAAATAATACTAATATCTTTAGACTAAGTCAACAGTTTTTCATTTTTACAACAGTATCATTAATACATTTATAAACGTGTACACTTAAAATGAATGGATAGTTATGGTATATTGTATTTACATGATTTTTTCTATAGGTTCGTAGTGATTACATGAAGAATTCGTCTCTGAACATCGACGTTGAGGTTGCCGTACAACTTTGCTGCCTGGAAATGCGACGTGTTTTCAAGGACATGACACAAGCGGCCCTGGAGAAGAAGTCCAACCTGGAACTGCTGGAACGTGAAGGATTCAAAAACCTTCTGCCGCCAAATGTTCTCACCAATAACAAATCCAAAGTAGTTTCTTATATCTATTCAATTTTATTTCATTGTTTTCTTTGTTTATTATATTATTTTTATATTCGTTCAATTTGAGCTGCTGAGTTATTAGCTGAAAATTTTGATTTTATCATTTGTATTATTGTATTCTATTATTTCTTATTTCACATTGTTATTTACGTTCTCAGTAGTAAAAAGCGCAAAGAATTTATTTAATTCGATGAAGCTTATTTAATCTGCTGATGATACTAAGGCTGGCAGTTCAGCGGTTACGACCGCCGCTCTTCACCTCTGGGTCTGTGGGTTCGATCCTACTCCCAAGTGAGGCCTATTCCCGGGCCAGCCACTCTAGGCAGACAGATAAAAGAGTCTGCCAATTCCCTCCCTTACACTGAGCACTGGGGCCATGGGTGCACAGCCTGAATGCCCGACAGGGAATGAAAAAAAAATCTGCTGATGATAAATTGAATATTTTAATCTATCATTTATTATTTATATTAATGTTTATAGTTGTGTTAGTTCTTTATTATTTGATTTATGATTAATTTCTATTGATTATTAAAATTACCGATAGATTTCATTTTTTCATCTGTCATATATGCTTTAATTTAGGTTTTTTTATTATATTTTCCTTTAATTTTCTTATTGTTTGGATTTTGAAATTTTCGTTTATTACTAATGTTATTGTTCTGTTTTATTTCAGACTTTGAGGAAACTAGTTCAGCAGCATTTCAAGAAGTACGCAGTCATGGCCGAGTCGGAGTGTATGTTCAAATTCCTGGAGATTCTGCGCTCGGTGTGCAGATACGACCGCGAAAGATTCGCTTGTGCACTTGGGGTGAATTTTATAAAATTAGTATAAATTAAAATGTATCGTAAACATCTTAAGAATATATTTAAATATTAAAACTAAATTTATTTTAATTTGTGTTTAGTGTGTAATATTTTATTAATTAATTCATCATAGTTACATCAATTTAAAACATCGATTTAAAAATTAAAACTAAAGTTATGTTAATTTCTTGCTTGGTCTTTATTAATTAATTTACCGTGGTTACGTCTATTAAATTACTCAAATAAATATTAAAACTAAATTTATACTGAATTTTTTGCCCAGTGTTTGTTGATTCAGCTATCATAATTATTTCTATTTAAAATATCCATATATATATTACAACTAAATTGATATTAAATAATAATATGAAAACCGACTTATTCAAATTTGTGCTTTGCAGAATCCTTGGTCTATTCCTGTGGACCTGATCATCGGACACGATGTGGGCATTTCCTACGTAACTCAAGGCAACAAGGTTTGTTTTGGAATATTTATAATCTATAATATGTCATATAATTAATTAGGGCCCCCACTGTTATAGATTTATGATAGTTATAGTGAAATTTCGTAAAATCTTTATTTTTCCATCTTTTGAATGTCTAATGTATATTATGTCCGTCCAATATAAGTATATAAAAATATTAAAATATTTAATTTAATTTAGGATATCTTAATGCGATAAAAAATATTTTGTCACTTACTGTATTAATGTAATTTACATCAAGAAACGCATATTATACTGTAATTAGTACTTAATTGTATTATAGTATATAATGTTGTATTATATTAATAACATATATAAATATTTCTACGTGAATATAACACAATATTGGATTTTTCCCCCTATGTGCAGCCCGTGTTAATTGCGGATTTCAGTCACGTGCAGAATGTGGAGACATTCACATCCGACTGCGACAGTCACCCCAAGGCCATGGTGCAGATCAAAGTAGCAGCTACGCCCGAGCCGCTACTCATCACCTGTACCACTATCGACAGTGCAGAAGCTATTGGCGATCTTATCGATCGATACTGTCGACTCGTCAATGGCACCACCTCGTCACTGTGGATTAAGCGAGGTAACCAGACATTCATTTTCCCCATTTCCCTCTAAAGATGGCCCTGTTTTCCCCTCTTTTCCTTTTGTTTGAAAATAGCAATTTCCCCGGTTTTCCCCTCCGTGCTAAAAGTTCTAGATTTCCCTTTTGCCTCCATGCTACAGCTTCCAAATTTTACTTTTCCCTTCGTTTCCCCTCTTCCCATGTTTTCCCCTATTTTCTTCTCCGTACCAGAATATAAGCCATAGTTTAGATTTTCCCTTTTTCCCTGAACTTTCCCTTTTGTGACCCTGTTTTCCCGTTTTCAGGGAATTTCCCTGCAAAGTGGAACCACTAATACCAAAAAGCGCATACACGTCAGAATTAGATTTAATTCTACTTAAATTCAATGAGGATGTGATTGTAATAAGGAAAATAATGAGTCGAGTATGCCAATAAATAAAAAAATAAGGAAAATGATAATAATAAATGTTAGTTATATTAATAAGGATTTGATTGCATTAATGAATATTCATAATATTGGATTTATATTGGATTTATATTATTTCAAAAGCTTTCCCATTGAAGTTTTATGGATGTTCGTGTTATTCACAAGGTAACATTATTATTTAGAAAAATCTTTGTAAAACGGAAAAACTGAAAACTGTATTATTAATTCATATTTAATTTATTTATTATTTTGATTATTTACATATTTATTTGTTTATTTATTTCTTCTCAGCTTAGGCCGTAGGCCTATTGCCACATGAGCCATTTATTATTTACATATTTGTTTATCTTTGTTAATTGGTATGTATTGCATTAATTTGTTACGCTAATTAAATACTGTTTTCTTTGTTTTACTAATAAATAGTTTTATTATTTTCACTAATAATTTGAATATAATAAACAATAATTTTCCGTCGCAGATTACTTTCTGGCATCGTCTGTTCAATTATTATTATTCAAATTATTTTATCATTTGTTTTTCCTGTTTCGTTTCTTTGCCGGATGGAATTAATTAAAATTTATTTTACTATTAACCTTTCCCAACACTTAATTTTGCTGTTTTAACAGAAGCGTTGCTGAACTCGAGTCCCGCTTCTCGGGTCGGTTCCAGGTCAAGGATAAGCAGCAGGAGCGTGACCCCGGTGACCCCGGACCATCATAAAGGTCACCGGGTCTCGAGTCCCGATTCTCACGACGACTACGCAGAGCTCGTCGATGAAGAAGGCGATTATTCCACACCCACAGGTAAATAACATCTTAAGTTAAGTTTTATGGCTATAAAAGTTACAATATACAATGTAATATAAATTAAAGTATATGATATCATGATTATAACTTACTCGCTAACTTACTTCCTGTCTTACTTACTTGCTTACTGACTTACCGACTTACTTATCGACTTACTTACTGACTTAGTTACTTAATTACTTGCTCACATACGCACTAAGTTACTTATTTACCCACTTGCTCACTGACTCAGTTACTTGCTTACTTACTTATTCAATAAGTTACCTACTTCCCATCTTACTAACTTTCTTAGTTACATTACCAGTATTGTAATTTCAGTTAAGTACATTTTATTACGATAATAATATATTTCCTACATTTATATAAAATCTTACATGTTAACTTAAAAATATAATTTACTTGCTCTCTATGCTGCCTTCTCACTCACTTACCTACTCAGTTGCTCACAAAGTTACTTAACTTACTTACTAATTTGCCAAGTAACTTACTTCCTTTCTTACTTAACTACCAAGTCATATTATAAGAATTGTCATTTCGCTTCAGCACATTTTATAATAATATTAATAACAATATATTTTATCTTTATATATAACCCAAAAGTAAACTTGTGACTAGAATTTGCAAATTTTCCATGTAGCACGAAACTACGAGCTTTCCCGCGGGCTCCTGGAGTTGACGGAGATCATCGGGGAAGGTCAGTTCGGGGACGTGCATCGGGGAATCTATCGGTGCAAAGACGATCCTTCAGGACAGATTGCCGTTGCGGTGAAAACGTGCAAGGACGAAAATATGGCCGAGAAGTTTCTCGAAGAAGCTAGTACGTCAACTAGGCTTAGTACTAATAATAATGTTTGTATTTAGAATGCTGTATTTTTATATTGCTTATATATATATATATATACATATGTGTGCATATATTATTATAATAAGGTATAATAATGCTTTTTTAATACCACTGTATTTATTTATATTTATTTACTGATTTATATTTTATAAAATATTTCTAAAATAATGTACGCTTACTTATTATCTATTTATTTACTCATTTAGTTACTTGTTACTTACTAACTTACGTACTTGCTTACTTTCTTACTTTTTTACTTGCTTATCTAATTACATACATACTTACTTGCTTACTCACTTACTCACTTACTTACTTACCTACTTACCTACTGACTTAGTTACTCACCTACTTGCTTACTTACTTGCGTACTAACTTACTTTCTTATTAACTTGCATACTTGCTTACTTACTTAATTACTTATTGACCTACTAACTTACTTACTTAACTTACTTAGATTCATAGATTCATTATTATTATTACAGATACGATGCGGAAGTTTGATCATCCTCACATTATCCGACTGATTGGCATTTGTTCCACGTCGCCCGTCTGGATTGTCATGGAACTTGCTCTATATGGCGAAATGCGGGCATTTCTCCAGAACAACAAAACTCGCCTGGAACATGATCTCGCTACCCTGGTTCTTTACGCCTATCAGATTAGCACTGCTCTGTCCTACCTCGAATCCAAAAATTTCGTTCATCGGTAAGCCACCAATTAGTACTACTACTGCTACTGCACTACTCGTACTACTACGACTACTTCTACTACTTTTACCACGAGTACTACGAATAGTACTACGACAGCTACTACGGCTACTACTACGATTACTACGAATACTACTACGAATACTATTGCTACTACTACTACTACGGCTACTACTACGGCTACTACTACGGCTACTACTACGGCTACTACTACGACTACTACGATTACTACTGCTACGATTACTATTACGACTACTAAGAATACTACTACGACTACTAATACTACTACTACTACTACTGCTGCTACGAGTACTAGTGAAGGTTCTGGTTAAGTAATAGTACTGTTAGTAGGTAAGCTTTTAGTCATGAATGATCGTAGACACATTTCTATACAATTATTTAGTTAATTTATATCAGTATTATCACTTGTTTTTACAATTCGTCATATGTGATTATTTATATATTTTTCATTGTCCTGTAATTAAAATAGTAAATATTGAATTTAAATTATTGAAATAGTAAATAGTTAAGTATTACGGAATTTAACGCTTTCTTGATCATTGAGTAATTGAATTTTGTTCATTGCAGGGATATTGCTGCTCGGAACGTTCTGGTTTCGTCTCAGGAATGTGTCAAACTGGCCGATTTCGGTTTGAGCCGCTGGATGAATGAACAAAGCTACTACATGGCCACCAAAGGAGTACTTCCCATTAAGTGGATGGCCCCCGAATCCATCAATTTTCGACGTTTCACTACAGCAAGTGATGTCTGGATGTTCGGTAAACTCATTCGCCATTTCTTATTATTAGCTGTAGTAGTAGTAGCAATAGTAGTAGTGGTAGCTATACTAATAGTAGAAGAAGAAGCACCACTAGTAGTAGTATCAGTAGAAGCAATAGTAGCGGTAGAGTAGCAATAGCAGTAGTAGCAGTGGCAGTAGTAGTAACAGTATTAGTAGTGGAAACAGCAGCAGTTGGTAGCAGTAGAACCAGTAATAGTAGTAGTAGCTGTAGTAGCATTTATATATATAAGTGTTCATTATTTGTATACTTATTTTTTTTATTTATTTTTTTTTATTTCTCGCAGGAGTTTGCATGTGGGAAATTCTGATGCTGGGCGTCAAGCCGTTCCAGGGCGTGAAGAACAGCGAAGTAGCGGGACGTATCGAGAACGGAGAGCGGCTACCGCTACCACCGGGATGCCCCCCGCACTTGTATACCTTAATGCTCCAGTGTTGGTCTTATGAGCCTACCCAGAGGCCCAGTTTTAAGGAAATCAAAACTACGCTTGGGTAAAATCGCTTAAAATAAACTATTTTACTAAAAATAAAACACAAAAAATACTGATAAAATATAAAAAAGACTACTTATTCATTCAAAATGTTTAAAATGCATTATCAACTGTTAGTATTGTAAACTGCAAGAACTGAACAACCTGTAAAATTTATATAATAATTAAAGGTTTAGCTTAGTACTACTAGTTGCTGTGGAAACAGTAAATTATTATTGACACAATGCGAATTTGAAACTTCTTAATATATAAGTAATAAAGTATGTATTATTTATCATTTATGTTATTTTGTAGGAATATTTTGGAGGACGAGAAGCAAGCCCGTCAAGAAACCATGTGGAGAGAGAATCGTCGAGTTCACGCAATATCTTGGGGTGTGTACATAAAATAATATAAAATACCATATAATCTGTTACTGTAATACTCTGCACACAAATATTATGTTTATGTTAAGAAAAATGCATTGAAAATTGCTAAATCTGACAACAACTTAAGATTTATGAAAATCAAATTACATTTAATGTATAATATTTTATAAAAAGTTAATTAACTTTTGGAATAATTTTTATTCATTTGTGATAAATGATAACTGCAAGTTGTTTTTTAATTAATAAAATTTTAATGTTAATCTGATATACTGATTCGATCCTAGGCTACAACGATCCTGACGAGCTGGCCGCTCCACCAAAGCCTTCCAGGATCCCTACGGACCTTTCCCTTCAGCGTGGGGCACGTGGAGGAGTTCTTCCAGGGGCTGTAGGACCCCAGGGACCTACGACTTACCTGGTAGCGCCGAACAGCGACGTGCTGGCTCACCTGATGCGGGAAAACGAGAGCCGGGCCGGGCCAGGAACTTACACCACCCCAGCCTCGGCGTTCAACACCTTCACGGTAGAGTTTGCCCCCGCTCATTCCCAGTCCCAGTCCCATTCCCAGTCCCAGTGCCAGTCCCCGTGTTTTCCTCCAGCCTCGTCTTCTCCCAAACACAGGTCCAACAAAGCCAAGGGCAAAAAGAAAAATCCTGAATATGTCAATGTGGGGCCAGAGCAGAACAGGATCATCCAACAGGAACACGTGAGGCTGATATGCGGGATTTATTTTTCTCGAATTTTTGAATTTTTTAACAGCACGGAACGGGAAAAACAATTCTTTTGTTTTAGTATTCAGTTTTTAAAGCCGTAATTATTTTGATTTGATTATTTAATTATCTTATTTGAAGAATGGCATGTTTTCTTTTTAAGTTCTTTTACGATTTTGAGTGGATAGCCAGAATCTTGAGCTGCTGGAAGTTGAATCTGCACGGCATTTGCATGGCACGAACCAAATCCCATTTGCTTTTTTATTTTGTGGAATTTTCTTTCTGTTATTTGAATGAAGAATTACAAGTGAATTTGATGTGATTTCAATAGGAGAGTAAACTGGAAGAGGAGCGACGGATTCTCGAATGCAAACTGAGACGCCAGCAAAAGGAATCGGAAGAAGACAGTCGCTGGCTTGCTGAAGAGGAAGGCCAGCTGGTAAGAACACCATTTCTTGCCTGAATATTTATGAAACACCATTAGATATTTGTTTTTCGTAAGCTTAGTTCGTTAACTGATATTCATTCGTTCGCTCATTCACTTATTCATTCATTTGTTTGTTGATTCATGCACACATTCATTTACTCGTTCTTTCATTCATTTCGTTTGTTCATTCATTCATCCCTTGGCACACTCTATCATTCACTTATTTATTCGCTCACTGATTCATTAAATCACTTTTTCAGTCAGTCTCCCGTTCATTCACTTCTTCGTTCATTCTTTCACTCGCCCATCAGTTCATTCGGTCACTTCATTCCTTCACTCATTCATCTATTCATTCATTCATCCTTCATTCACTCATCCCTTCATTCACTCACTCACCGATTCATTCATTCACACATTCCATTTTTCTGTCTAGCGGAATCGCTTATCAATAAGCGCCAGCTTCTCCGACCGTTCCGATTCCGACTCGATCGAAGGTGCAGCAGGAACCAAGGACAGGTCTTCGACGCCAATGAGCAGCGGGTCGGGCTACGGTCAGGCCGAGGAGCAGCGTCCCGTCGTCGTCAAGAAAGTCGAACCGACACCAACTGCCAATCTGGACCGGACCTGTGATAAAGTCTACGACGCCACAACTGCTGTAGTCAAAGCTGTCATGATGCTATCCCAAGGCGTACAACAAGGCAGACACAGCGATTACGTGGACTTGGTGCGGAAAGTCGGGCTCGAACTGCGAACACTTTTGACCAGCGTCGACTGGCTCGTCCCGCAGTTTCCTCCCAGTACTCACCGCGAGGTAGTCTAAAAATTTTTTCGTGGAAGGTGAATTGAAAAAGTAAGGCTCTGATTTTGTACAGGTGGAAATGGCCCATAAAGTGCTGAGCAAAGATATGAGCGAATTAGTCAGCGCCATGAAACTTACCGCCAAATACAGCGCTACGACCATGGACGCCGAGTATCGAAAGTATCAAACTATTTTTCAAATTTATTCAGTTATCTTAATCTATTTTCAAACAAGGGGAATGCTGTCTTCCGCACATGTACTTGCGATGAACGCCAAGAACCTGCTGGACGTTATTGATAATGTGCGAATCAAGCACCCACAAGTGGAACGACTGTTCAGTGTACAGTCGTGGTCCGAATCGACATTGAACTCAGTTGTTTGACCACATCAGCGAGTCAACTGAACTAACTTTAAGATTTTTTTGTACGAATTTTGGAAGCACTACCTTAACAGTGTACACGGTGACTGTTCACTTAGAGAAGCTAGTCACCCCTCATCAAATTCCCGAACCTTTTTCTTCGACGTTTTGGATATTTTTTCTTGAGTTCTGCTCTGAAGTATTACGAAAGGCCGAGTCCATCCTGTTTTTTGAGTTTTCGTCTGCTAGCATTTGTTTTGCTAGTTTTTTCAATGGCTCTCTCTACTTTTGTGCCGACTGTGTTAGTCTTTCGAGGACGTTTGGTGTACCTATCACTTTCTTTTCCCCAAAGTCTTCTAGCTTTTCGATTAAGTTACATGTTTGCTTGCGTTCAGTACTTGGTTCCGATGTAATTCTACTCTTTTTTTAATGTTTTTTGTTTTCCAGATTCTGTATTGAAGTATTACTTACAAGCATCCATCTTGAATACATATGTTTTGCAGGTTTCAAGTTCGTTGTCCTTTTGACAATTTTATGTGTTTTTGTGACCGTAAAAAAGCTTGTTGTAAATCGTCGGGGTGCCATTAATGAAAGAACGTTTTGTTTTAAATTGTAATTTAATTCTATATTTTATTTTTGAATGATTAAGTAAAGTAATGGTAGTAAAATATTTCTTAATATACCATGTACAAGTATCTGCGCATAGTATCATTGTGTTAGGTATTATTTTAATTATATTTTGTACTAATAAAAAGATATTAACCTCATTTAAAAGAATGCTGCAATTTATTTTGAAATAGGATACTTAAATTTTCCATTTATAGCCGCCATCTGTTGAATAACTATTAAACTAAAGTTAGTAAACTTTTTTTTATCTTTCGCAGGGGAGTTCCCTGAAGAAAGGGAAAGTTAGTGTAAAAGGGGAAAATAAGGGAACAGGGAAATCCCTAAGTAAAAGCTTTTACTTCTAAGCATGGAGAGGGGAAAAGGGAAGAAAGTGACATCTGGAGGGAAAAGGGAAAAGTCTAAGTGGAAACCAGTGCTTCCACTTTTAGGGAAATCCCCTGTTTTCAGGGAAAAATGACCCTAGGAAGGGAAAAAGAGGGGAAGAGGGGAAAAACCAGGGAAAGTGAAGAAATCTTAAAATCGTTGTTAAATTTGACTTTTTCCTATAGCGACATGTTGTTTGACGCATTTTTGTTAACAATAATAACATTTCCCTTTGGAAATGCAAATTAATCATGAAATAAATCTTACAAATCAATAGCTGTGTTTTTCACTAATTATAAGTGGAAGGGAAGAACAAGGGAAAAGGTAAATATGAGAGGGGAAAAAAGGGGAAAATCAAAATTTTTGTCTGAGGGGAAAAAAGGGGAAAATAGAGGCTCCTACCAGGGAAAGCCAAAACTTGAAAGTGGAAGCACTGGTGGAAACATTCCTGGTCAATTGTTTATCACCTTGTATCATGTCGTCGTAAAGTAAACAGGACTTTCATATTTTCGCTTTCTTGTCATTTGAAAATAGCTTCGAAAAAATGTCTGCCCCCTTAAAGCCCTGGGAGAGATCGGGAGTCAACTTCCGAGCGTCCAGCAGCGAGATGCCACCATCCAACATGTTTACGTCAAACATCAGGTAGATTTTCCACGGTTCATTAAACTGAAAAACTAACCTCCTCATAACTGAACCTTGAATTTTTCAGTGGTGCGGGACCTGCTGTTTCTTCTACACCTCAATCGTCAGCTCCTCCAGTTCCCGCAAGACCAAACGCAGGATCAGGACCAGGAACATTAGGCCCCACTTCATCGGGAATGGGTTACTATGGATCCTATTCTTCTTATCCGTACAGTTCGGGCTATAACAGCTACAGCTCGTATGGAAATCCTTATTCATATGGAGGTATAGGAAGTTACGGCCTTGGCTCTTACGGATATGGCAGACCAGGATTCGGGGGACCTTCACCTGACAATAGATTCATAGCTGCTGCGGAGGAGAGCTCAAGAAATGCCTTTGCTAGTCTCGAGTCGATCGTCCAGGCCTTTTCTTCCATCAGCATGATGCTCGATTCCACACTGAATGCCGTCTACAGTTCGTTTAGAGCTGTTCTTGGCATGGCCGACCAGTTTTCCAGACTCAGGACGCATTTGTCAAAAGTGTTTTCTGCGTTGGCCATATTTAGAACCGCCAAATGGGCCATGAATAAACTTCTGTATTTAATCGGTAAATTCAAATCAATCTCGAGTATAGCAATTATATTTTGCAATATTTGTATTGTTTTATCGCAGGTCTGAGAAAAGTGAACCCGTCTCGAGCTGCCTGGTCGCAAGCGTTGAACGAAATCGGTGCACTTACCGAAGCGGATATCAAGAAACCTGTATCGTCTTGGCCGATCACTCTGTTTCTAGCAATCATTGTTTCAGCTCCGTACTTTATATGGAGGATCGTTTCGTCCCTTGAATCAAACGGAGAAGGAGGTTTTACTTTAATACACTTTAAGTCTATTTGTTCAGTTTTAATTTTTGATTTTTTACTTTCACAAAGGAACGGGCTGGGCTAGCGGGGAAGGCGAACATTATGTGGCTCGTGCTGAATACGATTTTACTGCAGCTCGGGAAGGCGAGCTGAGTTTCCGTTCGGGACAGACCTTGCGACTGGCCCCGCGAAACCTTCAGCCTCGCGTTCAGGGCTGGGTTCTGGCGGCTACCGACGCTACCCACGAGGACTTGTCCCTGTCAACTACTTAAAGATCATGTCCAAAGCGAAAAACGCTCAAGTTTCCAATCAATAACTACAACTTTTGTCTTTTTGGGATTTTTTTTAAAGGGAATTGTAGTTTGAGATAAATCATTAACCGCTGTTGTATATTATCAAAGAGAAATGCACGTAAATGCTTGACTGATTATGAAATCTATGGAAATGTGTGTAATAATTTATAAAAGTAATTGTAATTAAGTAAGAATTCAATCAGTGATTCCAGTTTGCAGGGAAGTTCCCTGGAGAAGGGGAAAATGGGGCCTGAAAAGGGAAAAGGAAGAGAAGAGGAAAAGGGGGAAATCTAGAAATACAGCCTCTGTCATATGCTGTCACGGAGGGGAAAAAGGGAAAAAAGGGGAGATGGGGAAAAGGGGAAATTAAAAGTGGAAACACTGAGTTCAATTAATGTAATTAATTTGGAAAAGGGCAGACCAAATTTTAAACATTAATTTACAATACTTTATTTACTCATTCATACTTTCGTAACTTGATATTAGATGTAATAAGATAGTTAATTAACATTTTTAATTACTTTTCTTTGTAGTACCTTCACTAGAGAGATTATTTATAAGACGTTTGATTGGATTTTCGTAATGCTGGGTGTATTTTCTCAAACCGGGGGGATGTCACGCAACAACTACCACTTTAAAGTCAATGCCAAACAGGTAAGACATAACAATCGTATAATTAAGCAAAGAGCTGAAATGATTATTGAACAGAGATAATTAAATCATCTACGTCTGAGTGACTGCACTTTTCTCCGTCATTGCCGACTGCGTCTCTTCGTTCTGAACTTCAGGCTCGTGAATGCAGAACCAGGGAAGTTTCTTCTGCAGCTCAAGACTGTCGGAATAAGAAAATTCAATCAATATTCTGATTAATTAGTCAGGAATTTGTGCTTATACCGATAGCGAGGATGATTGATAGCATAAATCCAGGGATCGATACAGGCTACCGCTTTGCAGAAACAGGCGGGAATCATGGAAACCAGTGGAGTAAGAACAGCCCTGTAATTATAATTATTATATTGAGATTAAATAGTACTAATTTAGATTGAATTTACCTGTTTCCGAAAGCTGCAATGAGGGCTACAAGGGCATAAGGTGTCCAGGCAAGAACGAACATCAGCGAGAGACCAATCGCTACTTTAGCAATGCGGACTTCAACGGATTTTTCATTCTGTTCGCGGTTTCCACTTCGCAGAGTCTCGACGTTCATTCGTTTAGCCTGCACAAAATTACAATTAAAAAATTTTTGTTAATCTAGTTTTTTCAATTAGCGGTTTTTGTATTGGACCTGATCGCGAAGAGTGCGTTCGTGCTGTCGGACGTGCGTTACGATCTGCGAGTAGTAGTAGACGATGAGACACAGCGGGATGACGTACGAGTAGAAGAAAATCGTTCCGACAAAAGTCCGTGTTGACGAGTCCTCGGTCATATAATCGAAGGAACACGTGGTCAAGAAACCCTCTGAAGACCGTTAAAGAGAGTTCATAAACTACTTTCTGAATTAGTTTGGTAGTTTGTTAAAATTTACCAGGGACAAATCGACCCCAGATCTGGAAGAGCGGCATCAGCGAGAAGGGAGTAGCCCACAACCAGATTCCCGCGCAAATCAGCAGCACTTTACTTCTGGAAAGTTTGCCGTCGAAG
This sequence comes from Eulimnadia texana, assembly GCA_002872375.1. Classification (NCBI taxonomy): domain Eukaryota; kingdom Metazoa; phylum Arthropoda; class Branchiopoda; order Diplostraca; family Limnadiidae; genus Eulimnadia; species Eulimnadia texana. Next base: position 33,357,005 of record NKDA01000001.1, on the reverse strand, counting down.
GGTCTGGCGATGGTCCTTTTTGATATTTTATGTAAATAATAATATTATTATAAGTTGCTTATAGTTAAGTTTAGGATTTTATTAGAAAAACCTGTAGCGGTCGTAAGCAATGGCAGCGTTGGTCATAGCGCCACCTATTCCGGAATAAGATCCCATGAGAGCGAAAATGTCGCAGCCCAGTTTGCCCCACATTGGGCCTTCGTTGAAGGAGTTGAAGATGAATACTGGAGTCTTCATCATCATGATGAAATCCAGAACCGCCAGGTTGATGACGAACATGTTGGACGGGGTCTGCAAACTCTTAGCGCTAGAAATTTTTAGCAAAAAAACTTGTTGTTAGTATTCTGGAATAAGGTGGGAAGAGTAGATTGAAGAACCTGGTAAAAACCCAGATGACTACACCGTTTCCGATCAAAGCACAGAACATGAAGCCGATGTAGAGGACTCCCAGAAGATAATGAAGAAACGGATTGGGGGTCTCGAAGTTCCTCCAGTGCTGGTGGACGTAACTCATGTAGTCTGCTGGAGTGTTCCAGCCCAACATCTGACGTTCCAGTCTACAAATATTATTACAAATTAATTTAATTCTAATAAATTTTTTAATAGAATTACTTGTAATGCTCCATAACTGGTAGCAGGTCGCTGGTAGAGTTCATGAAGAGAGCCATCTTTTAAGTTTTAACAGTAGTAGCAGATACTGAAGGCCTAACCGTAAGAAAGTAGCAGTTTCTGGAATAGTAATAAATCTTAAAATTAACAATAAAATATTTCAATTGTTTAGGGATTTACCTCAGAGACTAGAAGAAGGAGCGCCAACCTTTACCAGAAACTTTGTTCGGGTTTTGCGCTGTGCTGAATCCAAGTTCTGGTCCGGGTTTATATACGCAGAACAATCTGTGGTTTCTAATGAAGGATTATTAATCCTGTTAAGCAAATATCAACAGAGTTTTGATTGAAACCTTACAAACGAATCGAAATATAACAAAGGATTAAAAATCAGCATATAAGCACTCGTTAGGCTTTACATTAATGATAATAAATAATAACAATAACGGCGCTGGTAGCGCATTGGTTTAAGACCTTAGGTCAAGACCATTACCCTTCACCTCTGGCAGTGTTTCCATTTTCCACTTTTCCCCTTTCCCTTTCTTCCCATATCCTTCCCTTATTTCCCCTCTGTGTTTAGAATATACAGGGTCTTGATTTCCCCTTTTCCCCTTCTTGTCTTAGTTTCCCCCTTTCAGACCCCGTTTTCCCCTTTTTCCTGGAGTTTCCCTGCAAAGTGGAAACACTGACCTCTGGTTCTGTGGGTTCGATCCCATCTTAGCAGATGGATCTGCAATCCTTCCCGCTGGAGTCAAGGGCTAACGCCAGCATACCCATCAATGAGACCAAAAAATAAATAAATAAATAACAATAGTTTTGTCTTTTCTGAATGCTGGGTGTATTAAATAAGGGGACACAACCTTCTACAAACTATTTAATAAATGAACTATTGTAATATGTAATTAATTGATTTAGTATATATATATTTATGTAGTGACTGCGCTCTTCTCGGTCATTCCCGATTGATTGTCGTCGTTTGGAGCTTCGGGTTCGTGAATGCAGAACCAGGGCAGTTTCTTCTGAAGTTCCAGTCTATGAACAAACACAGATTTTCAGTAAATTACTTATTTAATTGAATGAAATAATTTAAAAACCTGTAACGGGGATGATTAATAGCGTAAATCCAGGGATCGACGCAAGCAATACTCTTAGCGAAACAGGCGGGCAGCATTGAAACCAATGGAGTCAGCAGAGACCTGCAATTAAGTAATGTAATATAATAATAATAATAATAATAATAATAATAATAATAATAATAATATTTAATAATAATAAGACAATATTATAAATTTTATAAAGTGTTATTATCATATTATCACACTGTTATGTCAATGCAGTGTTTTTCACTTTCAGTTTCCCCTTTTCCCTTCTTCCCTTATTTCTCCCTGTTTCCCCTCATTACTAGAATAAGAGGCTGTACTTCCAGGATCTTCTCTTTTCCCTTCTTCCCTTATTTCCCCCTTTTCCCCCTCATTACTAGAATACGAGGCTGTACTTCCAGGATCTTCTCTTTTCCCTTCTTCCCTTATTTTCCCCTTCTCAGACCCTGTTTTCCCCTTTCTCGGGGAATTTCCCTGCAAATTGGGAATACGTTATCAATGAGTAGTCCTAATTACCTGTTTCCGAAAGCAGCGACAAGAGATACGACAGCGTACGGTGTCCAGGCAAGCAAGTACATAGTCGAAAGTCCAATTGCAACTTTTGCAATGCGAACTTCAACCGATTTTTCATGCTGTTCTCGATTTCCACTTCGCAGACTCTCGACATTCATCCGTTTAGCCTAAAATTATTATAAATTAAACTTCATGTCGTAGATTTTAGAAACTTGGATGAATGACGCGAAAAAAAAATTAAAAAACCTGTTCGCGGAGACTGCGTTCGTGCTGACTGACATGAGCCACGATTTTAACGTAATAATAAATCAAGAAGAATAACGGGATGACATAGGAATAGATGAAGATGACTACAACGAAACTCTGTGTAGCGAAATCCTCTGTCATGTAATCCATAGTGCAGGTAGTCAGAAATCCCTCTGTTAAATCAAGTATATGCGGTCACAAACTGATAAGCTTATCCAACAAAATTTTACTAATTACAGAAGCAAATCTTAATTATAGTACTCTGTAGGACGTGAAGAAATACTAAATTTAAACAGTAAGAACTAAAACAAGTCTTATGAATAGTTCATTACCACGTAATTAATGAAATAAGTCGAAATTAAGTACAAGTGAAGTACTAAAAACCAACTTAAAACATCAATGGACACCTAAATGAATTACTGATACATTAAATTAATTAAATCAGTTAATAAAACCAGTTCTAAATAAAATATAATTGAATAAATAATTTGAAATAATAGAAGAGTTTAATCTGGACAAGTACAATGAAAATTTCATTTCCAAAGTAATTAATTTCAATAAATTATATTCAAGTAAAAAGTGAAGTGCTGAAAAAGCAACATACTTAAAACGAAAAAGGATCTCATTTTATTCTTATTAATCAATTCTTAATACATTAAATGAATTAATTCAATTAATGAAATCGGTTGTAAATAAAACAATAATAATTGTGTAATTAAGTCAAAAAATAGTACCACGTAATTAATGAAATTACCAAATTACTATTAATATTTAATTTAATTTAATTCAATTTAATCCCCTACTATTAATAATTTCATTAATTAATTACTTTTATTATTTTAATTATGTAATAATTAATTAATAATAAATAATAATTAATTATTATTTAATAATTTTAATTATTAATAGTAGGGGATTCGTACCTGGAACGTAACGACCCCAGACCTCGAAGAGCGGCATCAGGCAGAACGGAGTGGCCCATAACCAAGTCCCTATACAAATCATCAGGGCCTTGCTGCGAGTCATCTTCCCATCGAAAGGACGAGCTATGGTCCTTTAAAAAATATATAGAATAATTAGAATTATATTAAAAAATCGTAAGAATAATAGTAAATCATGTAATGCAGGAGAACAGTGTTAAAGTACGTGCGGTTGAGTAAATATAATAATACAAATGTAATGGACGAAATAGAATGAATGAATGAAAATATAATAAAGCAAATTAAATATGAAAAATAATTAACGTGATACTACAGTTTTAATGAAATCTACAAAATAAGAAACAACAATTAAATCTAAATAAGATTACTGAATATTTTTACATAAATTTTATTGTACAATAATTATAAATAATACTTGAAAATAAAATAATATTAGGAATAAGTTTAATAAAATAGTTTAATAAAATCTACAAAATAAGAAACAACAATTAAATCTAAATAAGATTACTGAATATTTTTACATCAATTTTATTGTACAACAATTATAAATAATACTTGAAAATAAAATAATATTAGGAATAAGTTTAATAACATAGTTTAATAAAATCTACAAAATAAGAAACAACAATTAAATCTAAATAAGATTCCTGAATATTTTTGCATCAATTTTATTGTACAATAATTATAAATAATACTTGAAAATAAAATAATATTAGGAATAAGTTTAATAACATAGTTTAATAAAATCTACAAAATAAGAAACAACAATTAAATCTAAATAAGATTACTGAATATTTGAAATAAATTTTATTGTACAATAATTATAAATAATGCTTGAAAATAAAATAATATTAGGAATAAGTAGTATTGTGCTGGAACCTGTAGCGATCGTAAGCTATGGCTGCATTGGTGACAGCGCCGCTGTATCCAGCATAGGAGCCGATGAGCGCGTAGATGTCACAGCCAATTTTTCCCCAAATGGGACCTTCGTTGAAAGAGTTGACGATGAAGATGGGCGTCTTGGACATCATCAAGAAATCCAGGATGGCCAGGTTGATGACAAACATGTTGGACGGAGTCCGCAAGCTCTTGCAACTGTTGATCAAGAAGAGTGTTTAAGTTGGAAATTGGAAGAATGTTGAATGAATGAGTGAATGGATGGACGGATGTGAATACTGGATGAATTCATGAATGAATACAGGATGAATGAATGACCGAGTGAATGAATGACCGAGTGAAATCAATGAATTGAGTAAATAATGAGTGGATGAATGGATGGATGGATGGATGAATGAATAAATGAATGAATACTGGATTGAATAAGTAAATGAATGAACGATTGACTGAATGAGCGAGCAATGAATGAGAGAATGAATGAATGAGTGAATGAATGAACGCGAGTGAATAAATGGATACTGGATGAATGAGTGAATTAATGAACGCGAGTAAATAAATGTATACTGGATGAATGAGTGAATGAATGAACGCGAGTGAATAAATGAATACTGTATGAATGAGTCAATGAAAGAACGAGTGAATGAATGAATACTGGATGAGTGAGTGAATGAAAGAACGAGTGAATACTGGATGAATGAGTGAATGAATGAACGCGAGTGAATAAATGGATACTGGATGAGTGAGTGAATGAAAGAACGAGTGAATGAATGGATGAATGAGGGAATAAATGAACGAATGAATACTTCGATGATTAAAACTTGACTCAAGATGACCCATCCTTAACAGCGTTAACATCTGACTATAGACCACATAAGTTTATCATTAGACTTACGTAGAGAAAATCCAGATGACTAGACCGTTTCCACTGAGAGCACAAAACATGAATCCCATGTAAAGTACTCCGAGCATGTAGTGAAGAAACGGATTTGGAGTCTCGAAACTCCGCCAGTGCGGATGCACGTAGTTCATGTAATCCGCCGGAGTACTCCAGCCCATCATCTTCCGCTCCATCCTTATTTTTAATATATATTAAAATATGTATATAAAATTTTAAATAGCAAAGTAAATTAGAACTAAAATTCAATTACTTGTACTGTTCCATAAGAGGAACATCTTCGATGCTGGAATCGTTTACTAGAAGCATCATCTTGGACTTTTTTTTCCCAGTAACTCCCTATTAAAAATATGGTAAAATATTTACTATATTATAAAGATTTCAATACAATTTTTGATTTAGTAGTTTATTATAGTTATATTATATTTTGTATAAGAATTATAATATAGTTTTATAATAGATTTTACCTTGAAGAAGATCGGCAGCGCCAGCCGTGCTTTGCGCTACTCTTCCATGACCGTTGCGGTTGTCTTTATATAGGAAGATTCTGGTTATCTTGTTACTGAAAATAACTAGAAATCACGTTCGATTGAAACCGTACAAATCAAATCACACATTAGCAGCTTACCAATCGGTAAAGTGTCAAATTGGCTTTGTGTAAAAATATCTGCACGTTCCTCACCTAATGTGTCAACACGATTTACCCGAAAGACCCTTTCACATATTTTTTTAAAATTATTTTGTTAAATTAATTCAGTTTAAATAAATATTTTTTGAAAGAACTCCTGTCTTGGCATTAAATTATTTAGATAAATTCAAATCATTTATTTCGTTTTAATCAATTTAATTAATAACGTAAGAAACATATGAAATTAAAATGTGATTTCAAACCAGAAAAATTAATTAAAATAAATGTAATAATTTTATTTTAATAATTCGCAAAACTGTAAAATTAATTCCTGCGATTCATTAAATTTCAAAATTCATGAAATATTGTAATAAATTTATTGTGCAACTTATTAAGAAACAAACTAAAAATTTGAATATTATTTTTGAAAAATTTTATACGAAATAGTTTTTCCAATCTGGCAACGCTGTGGGAGAGTCTCGTGGGTGCTTCTCTCATGTACCTTAGCAGCATAGCGTGACAGACAGAAAGACCCAGAGACCTAGCCTAACTCACGTTGTATTTGCAAAATGTACGGACCAGGAGGCGCGCCTATTATTGTTCTAAGTACTTGCCAAATGACTAATTAACGCAGAGGAGTAGATATTAATGTTTATATTTCATGTATTAGATCAGAACATCAAGCGAGAGAGCGGCAAAAAGGTTCAGGTGGAAAACATCTCAGCCGGCAAAGTAACTGAAAATTTAATTTTTTCAACAAAAATGTTAAAATAAGTCATTTTCTTGTTTTGGCTATATATACTCCCTTAATATATTTCATTATTAGTATGTTTTAGCTTATTGCGTACAGTTCCATCATTTGAACAATTAACGCTAACTTGCGTTTTTCGACTGTAGACTGTTGCTGACGTTATTCGAACATGTCTCGGGCCTCGTGCTATGCTCAAGATGCTTATGGACCCCATGGGCGGAATTGTCATCACCAATGACGGAAACGCCATTCTGCGAGAAATCACCGTCCAGCACCCGGCCGCCAAGTCGATGATCGAAATTGCCCGCACCCAGGATGAAGAAGTACTATATTTACTCTTTATCCCGTTCGAGTCAAAATTATTTGTAAATTAAATAACTAGGTTGGTGATGGAACCACTTCAGTTATCGTTCTGGCTGGAGAAGTCCTAGCAGTTTCCGAACAGTTCCTCGAGCAGCAGATGCACCCCACCGTGATTATTTCTGCTTACCGTCAGGCGCTGGAAGACTCGATCAACTTGCTTAAAGAACAAATCAGGTAATTAACAACTTAATTTTTTTTTTCTCCATTCGGGTATTGATTTGTCTGTTTGTAGCATTCCCGTCGATGTGAACGATAAAGCACAACTAGTGAAAATTATCCAGTCCTGTCTGGGAACTAAAGTCATCAACCGATGGATGGATCTCGCGTGCCAGATAGCTCTAGATGCTGTTTCGACTGTTGTCGTTGACGATAACGGGCGCAGGGAAATCGACATCAAACGATACGCCAAAGTTGAGAAGGTATTCACTTTCTTCTAGCTTATGTTTATGTATATTTAATCTCAGCTTAGGCTAAGCCATTGCCCTAGTATTGCCATGTGGCAATACGACTAGCTCTACTTTTCTATGTCTATTCCCCAACTATGTCACTCCACCACCAAAAAGAGAAAACGAAAAAAATAGCGAGCACAATAATATAAAAGAGAACATAGAGGATGAATTTACATGTATCTAAAGTTACTGCGAGGGGGTTTCACTATTTTACAATATGTGGCTAACAGTGTTTCCAGTTTGCAGGGAAATTCCCTGAAAAAGGGAAAATGGCGTCTGGGAAGGGAAAAATAAGTGAAGAGGGAAAAGGGAAAATCTAAACGTACGGCCTGTATTCTAGCACGGAGGGGAAAAAGCGGAAAATGAAAGTGGAAACTCTGGTTGTTTATAATTCGGGAGGTTCGTCTAGTTTAACTTGTTTAGTTTTAGTTTTAGTGTTGTAACTTAGCTTTTGATTAGTTATTATTAAAAATTATTACTGTATTGATATTGATTCGTTAAAATTGTAGATTCCAGGAGGTACCATGGAAGAATCTTGCGTGCTGCGGGGTGTAATGGTCAACAAGGACGTAACGCATCCCAAAATGCGTAGGCGTATTGAGAAGCCCCGCATTGTTTTGCTCGACTGCAACCTGGAATACAAGAAGGGAGAGAGCCAGGTATGATTTCTCTACACGTTACCTGAACTAACGTTTTATATGTTTACTATGTTTTTACTTTCTTATTATATTCAATTTTTTATTGCTTAAATTAATGAAATGAATAGCGATATATATTGATGTTTTTATAAATATAGAATCATAATTTATTACATATTTATTTTATTATCGTATTTTAGTTTTATTATTTTATATTATTATTTTAAATTTTATTGATTGTAAATATTATCTGCTCCAGACGAATATATAATAGCTCCTGCGAGCATTCAACTGCCCAGTCATAGCGCAAATTTCATTGCCTCAGGGCTAATTAAACCAGTCATTTGTCCTTTTTTCTTCCTATCTCAAGTTGGTGTATCGATTTTTATGTCCAAGACTGTACATATTACTTGACCTAACATTTAATTTAAAATATCTATTCCAGACGAATATCGAAATCATGAAGGAGGAGGACTTCACCCGTCTGCTGGAACTCGAGGAAGAGTACGTCCAGAAACTGTGCGACGATATCATTCGCGTCAAGCCCGATGTCGTCTTCACTGAAAAGGGAGTCTCAGACCTGGCCCAGCATTATCTTGTCAAGGTATGCTACTCTAATTTGCGCATGTTTTGTGTGTTATTCGCCCATCTGGAAATTTTTTCATTCATCCATTGATTCGCTCGTTCGTTCAGTATTCATTCATCCGTTCATTATCCATTCATTCACTCGTTCATCCAGTATTCATTCATCTATCTATCCATCCATACTCACTCATTCATCTGTTCACTCACTCGTTTGTCCGTCCATTCATTTATTTATTTTTTCATTCATTCACTCATTCCTTTCAGGCTGGCATCACTGCTATCCGCCGAGTGCGCAAGTCGGACAACAATCGCATCGCCCGCGCCTGCGGCGCCACCATCGTCAACCGCACGGACGAGCTGCGCGAAGAGGACGTCGGAACCAAGGCTGGTCTCTTCGAGATTAAGAAGATCGGCGACGAGTACTTCACCTTCGTCGTCGACTGCGAGGACCCCAAGGCCTGCACCGTCCTCCTGCGCGGAGCCTCGAAGGATATCCTCAACGAGGTGGAGCGCAACCTGCAGGACGCTATGCACGTAGCCCGCAACGTGCTCCTCGAGCCGCGCCTCGTCCCGGGAGGCGGCGCTGCGGAAATGGCCCTGGCCCACGCGCTCACCGAAAAGGGTAAGACGCTCGGCGGTGTGGTCCAGTGGCCGTACCGCGCCATCGCCCAGGCTCTCGAGGTGATTCCCCGCACCCTGGCCCAGAACTGCGGCGCTACCGTCATCCGGACGCTGACGGCGCTGCGCGCCAAGCACGCCACTGGAGGTACCACCTGGGGTATCAACGGAGAGACGGGAGAAGTAGTCGATATGAAAGATCTCGGCATCTGGGACCCGCTGTCTGTCAAACTGCAAGTCCTGAAGACGTCTATTGAGGTAAACCTACTACTTACCATTATATTTTATGATGTTTGAAGGGTAACTCCGGACAACAGTGCATAGTAGCAGACGGTTTCGTAATGCTGTTTACTTCGTACAACATGCTAGATGTCTGTTAGTATGAGGCGACGAATTATTTTATTGGCTCCTTTGGTCACATAACCAGTGCGAACCAATCAGATCGTATGTTTGATTTCCAGCGTTGACACGTGCATTTCAAACCTTAGCGGCCAAACGGTGGAAAATTGCGATAGGGACACTATATATATTCGGAATCAGCGTAAAAAGTTCTTTAACCTATATTTTTTCCAAGTTATCCGAAGCTGCCCTTTAAAGTAAAATGTATTTGGTTATATTTCAGACGGCCATCTTGTTGCTGCGTATTGACGACATCGTCTCGGGCTCGAAGAAAAAGAAGGATGACATGGGAGGTGCACCTCAAGCTGCTGCCCAGCCCACGGAAGAATCCATGAGGGAGTGAGCGCTAAAATAAAATAGTCCTTTGCAAATCCAAGGGCCATTTCATCCAATTATTTTTACAACTCTACTTGCTCTTTGCACTTCTTTAACTTTTTTTTTTGTAACAACCCGCTTGAAAAGTTTGCAACTCACTTTACGTTTGCTATTTGTAAAACCCAAGCCAGCTAGCGAAGTCAAATGAAGGGAAACTAGTTTTTCGCTTCACCTTTGACATTGTCTCTTCACCAACTGATCAAAAATAATACAAAAAAGAGTTTGCAAAAACGAAAAATTTTCTTGTTTGTTTCTTTCAGCAGGAAGAACGCGAGTTACTTTCTATTATTTTTTAACTTAACAATCAAGCATGGATTTCACGTGTTAAGGAACTTCATTTCAACGGACCAGATGAAACTTATCACGAGTACTCGGTATCACTCCAGTCTTCTCCTTTAAGCGAGTCTTCAAAATCAAACTGCCGAACTATTTCAGCAAACGGGAACTTGCAAGCCAACTGTCCCATGGCCTGTTTAGTGATTCCAGGACATCCTCCAATATCAAGAAATCTCAGTCGACTTAGGTTCTCTGCGAGGAACTCAAGGGATCTGTCAGTCAGCTCGGAACAGCTGTTTAAGTCGAGCGATTCCAATAGCGGCAGAGACTTGGACAAGTAATCTATATCATTATCAGTGACGGTGTAGCAGAAACCTAGCCCGAGATTAGTAAGTTTCTTAATCTTGCCGATCTCCTTTACTATTTCTTCGTCCAGAAACGACATGGAAATATCGAGATGAGTCAAGTTGTTCTTGCCAGCAGCAAGAGAAGCGTACCCCGCACGGGAAAGCGAATCACAGAACGACATCGAGAGTTTGCTCAAGGAAGGAACAGACGCAAGTTTGGCCATACAATCGTCACTGATCTTTGCAGCAACACCTACCGTCAGCGTTTTGAGTGATTTCATAGTCGTTAAAAGAGCAGCTCCCTGTTCGGTTGTGTTCAAGACTCCGTCGATATAAAACGATCTGAGTGAAGTTAAAGTGATAAGGTAAGGTATGGATTCGTCGCTGCAGGTGCTGACCCAAAGCTTTTCGAGCGAGGTCATGTTCTGGAGATGCGGGAAGCCGAGTTTCCAGAAGCTGTTAAATGTGCTGGAGAGATCGAGAGTCTTGAGATTCCTGAGATTCGCAGAAATCAGCTGCACACCGCGAGGTGTTATTTTCGGACAATTTGCTAGCGAAAGATCTTCCAGGTTTTTAGTTCCCGGCTTGCAGTCGACTCCTGCAATGTACGCCACTGCTGTGTCGGTAAGTTCTTTATTCGAACTCAGGACCAGACTTTCAAGATGCGGTAATTTCTGGGCAATGATCTTTACACACTGGTCGTTTAAACCACAGTGCGACAAGTTCAGATATATGAGACCTTTACTTTCTTCACAGAAAAGATTCAGCTGCTTCACAGGCATCCCCATTCTAATATGCAAATGCAGGGCCCTCAAGTTTTTCAAAGATCTGCAAGACTTCTCATACAAAAAGGGTTCCTCGATCGTCAGTTCCAGCAGATCGGGAAAGTAAGACAGAACCTCCGAAAGATCCTTGCCGACTGTTTCCTTGATGTAAAGCCCGCTGATGCCCCTTTCTCCTAGCGATTTCAGGCAAACAGGATCATCAAAAGGTGTTATGGCTGGAGTTACCTCTTGCCATAGAGATTTCGAGTAACACACAGTTCTCCAGTAGGAACAAACCTGTAAATTAAGACAATAAAACGTCTGAAAATAAGAGAAAAGTGTACTGGTTCATACCTGAGCTGCTGTTTTCTTCTCATCAGTAGTCAAGAAGCTGAAGATATTTATTAATATTTCGCTTGGGAGACTGAAAATTTCAGTTTCGTCAGTAAGAGACGGACTCTCGCTTTCCGACATGGCTGTTTTGATGTTGATATCTTTACTTCTTTAGGATGAATTTTGAAAATGGACCAAACGTGTTGTACTGATTGCTCAACCAGGGATTTCCAAGAAGGTATGTAGGATGTGCATGTTTGTGTTATGATGAACTGTTGCATGTGGGATAGTAGTACAACAACGCCATCTAGTAGTTGTAGAAAAATTTACAATAATAAATGTTCATGTTGGTGTTATGATGAACTGTTGCATGTGGGACAGCAGTACAACAACGCCATCTAGTAGTAGTAGAAAAAATTACAATAATAAATGCTCATGTTTGTGTAATGATGAACTGTTGCATGTGAGATAGTAGTACAACAACTCCATCTAGTAGTAGTAGAAAAATTACAATAATAAATGTTCATGTTTGTGTTATGATGAACTGTTGCATGTGAGATAGTAGTACAACAACGCCATCTAGTAGTAGTAGAAAAATTACAATAATAAATGTTCATGTTTGTGTTATGATGAACTGTTGCATGTGAGATAGTAGTACAACAACGCCATCTAGTAGTAGTAGACAAAATTACAATTATAAATGTTCATGTAAAAATGATAGTGCCATTTGGGGCAGCGGCGCAGGAAGCCTCAGTTGGTAAGGGTGGCGAAAAGGTACTATTTACATTTACAGTCATGTTCATTAAAAAAAGGGTACAGCATGGGAAGGTTTGAAAGTCCTTTTTGCAGTTTATAAAATTATTTATGCATAAGATTTAGTTAAGATACATTAAAGTGACTGTACTTAAACTAAATTACGCATTTTATCAAGAAATACTCTAATATTGCTGCAAAAATTAAGCAAAAGTGACGTCTAGCTTTCCCATGCTGTACTCTGTTTTAATGGACAAGACTGTACGCGTATGCAAAAGTAAAAAAAAAAGCAAAAGTTAAATTAAATCATTTGTGATTTAAATCAGAAAGGCATGATTTCATGATTTGATTTGAAATCCCTGTTCAGAGTGCTGTATTTGATTTGACTTGATTTCAAAAAACAGCCGAAAAAAGCGCCAAAATCAAATCATCATCCCTGCATGTGTCGGTGGTTTAAAAAACTTGGTCAACACTTGTGAAAATATCGTCAAGTTTCATAGTTATGTGTTTGCTATACCCAAAGGCACTAAAGACAAGCTCATAATATGAAAAATGAAATTTTCTCCCGTGTAATACAGTCTTCAAGATCTGCAAAGGCTTATAGGCTTATCATTCAGTTCTCAAGATCTCCAGTAAAGTCTCTTGAACACTCTGTCACCGTCTCTAGTTAAACTGAATGGTCAAGACTGTCAAACCCTACAACGGCTCGGTCCAACAGACAGAGCAATGGAGGATTACTGAAACTGCAGTTCTTCTAAAAATTTAATGTCAGAAGTTCCGCCATTCGAACGATGGCTGAAGCAACGGTCCTCGTGTAATGGTGGATGGTGACAACAGCAATCGATTTTGAGCTGATTTTGTGACCAACGAAACTAGTATACGCAATTTTAAGAACTGATTAGATTTGTGATTTGTGTAAATCACAAGTAGCTTGAAGGTAGTTTAAATAAGGGCGCGTACTGTGAAAAGGCACTGTAAGAATGAACTGAGAAGCTACGACAAGGCACTGTAGTGGTGCCTTTTTCAGTGTTTCGTACGGTATAAAACATGCTATAGCTTGAATTCATTTTTACGTGGGTGTTAAATGTTTTCTTGAATCATTTTCCACTTCACTTATTTCCACATATTTAAATTAAATTATTATTAAACAGCTCAAAAATAACACTGTCATATATATTACTACGTAATAAAGAGTGCGTGGCGGACAAGAATCATATTAATGTAATTATATTGGAGAAAAAGATTATTTTTTTCGTTTAATTTCTTACTTGGAATTCTTATTATATGTAAATTCTGAAAATTAAAATTTTTATTCTAGCTATGTATCATTTATAGCAGATTTAATACTTCGTGGAATGAAGTAAAATTTTGGATTGTAAGTGTGAAAAGGTACTACCCTTACAAAAAAAAACAGCCGAAAACCAGCCTGCCCGACTGAAAATTCTCATAAAGTATGTAGTATTTGGAACAGAGTCTCAGTGAGGTCTCAGTGAGAAACTCTAAAAATTTGTCACTGAGTCTCTGTTCCAAATTCTACATACTCCGTGAGAATTTTCAGTCGGTTGTTGTCAGCCGAGAATTGGGAACCCAGATAAGGTCAGCTACTTTCAAGGGGTCTGAAACTCGGAGGAAAAGTGTACGAAGATTATTTGATAACGTATGATAACACGGAGATAACACGGAGATAACAGGTTGATAATATGACCTAGGTGTACGAAGATTATTGGAATTTTCCGACCCCTTGGCTACTTTGCGGCTAGTTGGGTAGTAGTAGTAGTAGGTAGCTAGTAGTACAGAGTAGGCTTTTTCAGAGCAGCCACAAGGAGGCTGACTTAGAATTTAGTCGGCGTTAATTCAGGCAGTTTCCAACTGGTTATTAAGTGATCTTGCTTATTGTAACACATGTTGCGGCTAGTTGGGTAGTAGTAGTAGTAGGTAGCTAGTAGTACAGAGTAGGCTTTTTCAGAGCAGCCACAAGGAGGCTGAGTTAAAATTTAGTCGGCGTTAATTCAGGCAGTTTCCAACTGGTTATTAAGTGATCTTGCTTATTGTAACACATGTTGCGGCTAGTTGGGTAGTAGTAGTAGTAGGTAGCTAGTAGTACAGAGTAGGCTTTTTCAGAGCAGCCACAAGGAGGCTGAGTTAAAATTTAGTCGGCGTTAATTCAGGCAGTTTCCAACTGGTTATTAAGTGATCTTGCTTATTGTAACACATGTTGCGGCTAGTTGGGTAGTAGTAGTAGTAGGTAGCTAGTAGTACAGAGCAGGCTCTTTCAGAGCAACCACAAGGAGGCTGAGTTAAAATTTAGTCGGCGTTAATTCAGGCAGTTTCCAACCTGGTTCTTAAGTGATCTTGCTTATTGTAACACATGTTGCGGCTAGTTGGGTAGTAGTAGTAGTAGGTAGCTAGTAGTACAGAGCAGGCTTTTTCAGAGCAGCCACAAGGAGGCTGACTTAGAATTTCGTCGGCGTTAATTCAGGCAGTTTCCAACTGGTTATTAAGTGATCTTGCTTATTGTAACACATGTTGGATATTTGTGTTATCTACTCCAAATGTGTGTTTTAGGCAGTCCGTTCAATTTTACTACATATATCATTATAACATATCTGTACATGTGTTTAATTTGTCTCTCATAATCTTGCACTGGGAAATTAAGTTTATCTGCATTATCATGATAGACGTGAACTCAAAAGTATAATCTGGAATCATTGAATATCCAAACTGTAGGATATGGGAATCATGCTTCAAGGAAGGGTTTAATTTCTGAACAAAATTCTAGGGGACCATGGATTTGAATCGGAAACAGAAAGTTATTGATTTGATGTTAGGATCTAAACATAATGGAATTCGTAATAAAAAATTTTAATTAGAAGTACTAAGTACTACAACGTTTCCAGTATTCCTTGATTTCATTTTGTGATCACCACTAAGAGTAAAATGTCACATAGTAATTAATTTTAATAAGTTAGTCGATTACTTAGTTAATCAGTTCTAATTGAAACTCGAAAAGTAAACCATCGGCTAAATTTTTCAAGTCCCTAGATTCGACATTACATGGGAAACGAGATCAGATGGAGTATATGATTTTGCTCCATGATTTAAGAGGTGCGAACAACAGAAGTAACAAACAATGACTGAACCGTGAACCGTGAGCAATACATGATGAACCGTCCTGAACCGGAGACCTGAGCCGTTCGTTTTTGTTCATGAACCGCCCATCACTGGTGGTAAACAAGACTGCAACCGATACACAACGCGTGAATGGCATCCTGTCCCACAAGCTAAACAAATATCGTGAACGAGCCTAGCCCTCAACAAATATTTAACACGAAACTTAAGCTATGGATATGGCGCTTTGTGAAAGCTATAAGAGTTTCCCGTAAAATATGTGAAATCTACACAGTTAACCTGGTTCATTGAATACTACAAGAACAACACTCACTTGAAGGACAGCAAAGTATCTACTCGCTCTATAAAATCAGACGCTTGTACAATTGTTTTAAAATTTATTCATGCTCTTGAGACGTAACATATATTTAATCTTTACATTTCAGCGCTAGTTCGTTAACTTTTTTCCGAACTTCAACAGGAAAGTGGTCAACGTGGGCTTCAGCACAAGTCCTGCAGAATCGTTTGCTGTAAAAAACGCTGCAGTTCATGCAAACGAGACTACCGCACAACGAGCAGGGCGCACCGAGGCAGAGGAAAGCGTTCTGCGCATAAGGCGTGAAAGGGTCTCTCATCACGTAACAGTCTTCCAGAAACTCGATTCCTCGTGCAAAGGGAATCTGCGGTCCGTGCGCGTGGTAACGTTCCGACCATTTACATACCGAACAGGTAAACATCCCGCCTTCTGGTTGCTCCTGCTGAAGTGAAAGTGACATAGTTTCTTCTTTGGGAATAGGTTCTGGTTTTATTTCAATCTCAGTTGTGCTAATTTGATCCGCCATACCTGTTACACTGAATACATAAATAAATCTTCCATTCACAAATTTATAATTAGAAAAAGCGCTAAACATAAATGGCCGCTGTTTACAGATCAGCAGTAAAACAATAAAATATAACTCTCTTTTCTTATCTGTGTGTAAATTACCTGTTAGATTATGCCCAAGGTTTAAAGCTCACTTATTCTAATAATTTTCATGAATTATAGCTAAACTCAAGCTGTTCATTCACTTTAAACATTAACAGTTTATATGGTTTGTTTACAATCCATTTAAATTCAAAGATCCGACTCCATGGTAACCGGATCCGCAAAAACGGTTACTTTTTAAATATTTTTTAAATAATTTATTTCAAATTTCGAGTTCTTAGTTTTCTTTCAAAAAAGCAAAATTTTCCATTTAAAAAATAATACATTAAATTGTTGATTTATTTTAAATAATGAATTTGGCAACGCTGTTAAGCCCTCCTAGTTTGCATTAACGCACGCCCATTTTAGTCGAGTGCTAGCCGAACCTTAAGCAGGAAGGCAACGTAAAGTCATGGGCTGTGCCGAAAAATCACCGTAAATTCTTAACCAAAGTGTCTAATTCACCCAAAATTTGAAAAATATCGTTGCTTAACAATCGAATTACTACCTTTGAACAAAGGTTGGTGACTCAAGTGTTTAAAACGGGGTCAGATTTTTACAAATAACCCAGAGCCTCACGCCCCACACATCTGCCCACACAACTGGAGTATAAACATTGGATTTTTTGTCTTTAATTCAGTTTAATCGTATTTACTGTATACAGCGCATCACAACATTCATTGTTTATTTACCTAGTTATTACCAAAAAACAAAATGATTGCTGACGGACATTTAGTCGGGGACGGGAGCTGGGAGCTGCGGGTGACTGTTACCGACCTGAAAGTCGACCGCTGCTTGCGAGTCAAAGGCGACCTGCACATCGGCGGAGTGATGCTGCGGCTCGTGGAAAACCTAGGTAAAAAATCACCAGCTTCTCGTGGGTGGGACGTTTTGGACTTAATACACGCAACCTTTTATCCCCACACACACTGAAGCACAGCTCCCGAGTTATAAATATCTCACTTGTGAGGCCTCTGAAACCATAAAAGACTTTAAAGAAAGATGAAAAAAGAAGAAAGTTTGTGTTAAAGAGATAGGGTAAACGCTGCTGAAAACCATTTGTCTCATTTTGTGATGTTTTTAATGCATAACTCGATGAGAAGGCAGCTGAGCATTGCCTTTTAAGGCAAGGTCGTGAAATTCACGTTACTGGTTGTCTTTTTGCCTTTTGGGAAGATTTTCATCTTTTTCTTTTTCTTATTTTTACTCAACTTTTGGTTTTGTTTCGTCGTATACACGCTTCGTTTTCTTTATTACAAGTGTGTAGGCAATACCTTTTTTGGGGAAGACGTAACAGGGCGACTCCCATTCATTTATTTTCCCCAATAGAAACAAGAAAAGCCAATTAAAGCGAAGCTGTTTTGAAAACTCTGTGTTATTTAAATCATGTCATAATACGTGATACATATTTTGTTAACCGCAAGCGGATTTCCTATGTGGGAAATTGCGTAAAACATTAATCGTAGTCAAATTTAAGTTTTGAAAAAAATAGAACCCTAGACTATTTTTAGGACCCCTTTTTTAATGAGACTGGCCTTCAGAAGTTGTCTCAGTAAATATTGGGGTCCTATATGAGTTTCTGCGGTGCTGTTTTTATACAGTCTGATGAGTGTAAATAGTGCGGAACAGAATCAGCAGTGTTTCCACTTTCCAGGGAAATTCCCTGAAAAAGGGGAAAATTGGGGCTTTGAAAAGGGAAAAATCAGGGGAAAGGAAAATTTGGAAGTACAGGCTTGTATTCTGGTGCGGGAGGGAGAAAAGGGAAAATAAGGGAAGGGAAAATCTGGAGGTACAGCCTTGTATTCTATTACGGATGGGGAAAAGGGAAAAATGAAGGAAGAGGGAAAAGGGAAAATGAACGAAGAGGGAAAAGGGAGAATTTGGAGGTACAGCCGTGTACACTATTACGGAGGGGAAAAGGAAATTCAATAGAGAGGGAAAAGGGAAAATCTAGAAGTACAGCCTTGTATTCTATGAAGGAGGGGAAAAGGGAAAATTTAGAAGTACAGTCTTGTACTCTATTACGTAGGGGAAAGTAAGGGAGAAGGGAGAAAAGGGGAAACTGAAAGCGGGAACCCTAAGAATCGGTAACAGTTGTTAATAACTTTAGTTAATTTTTTTATAAAAAATATAAATTAAATTAATAAGTTTAAATATTGTTGGTTGATGAATCCAAATAAATACATTAAATATCGATGAATTAGAATACAGAAACTAATTCTTGATGAATAATTTAGATATCGCGTTGGATTGGTCGGACCACGCGCTGTGGTGGCCGGAGAAGAACATGTGGCTGTCGCGGACGCGGTCGACGCTGGACCAGTACGGCGTCCAGGCGGATGCGGTGCTGCACTTCACCCCGATGCACAAGACGCTGCGCATCCAGCTGCCCGACCTGCGTTACATGGACGCGCGCGTCGACTTCAGCATCAAGACCTTCAACGCCGTCGTCAACCTGTGCAAAGAACTTGGTTTGATTTTTCACATACCGTAGTCTTGCAATTTTAATGTTTCCACTTTCAATTTCCCCTGTTCCCCTCTTCTCTTACTTTCCCCCTTTTCCCCTCCGTACTGGAATAAAAGCTGTACTTCCAGATTTTCCCTTTTCAAACCCCATTTTCCTCTCTTTAAGGGAATTCCCTGCAAAGTGGAACCACTGTGCAATTAAGTTAAATTTTCTTCGTTGAAAATTTTTGCAGGAATCAGACATCCCGAGGAACTGTCGTTTGCTCGGCCTCTGGAGTCGGACGATTTGCGCCACAACTACCGGGAGCGAGAAAGTTTTTCCTCAGGCAAGAAGAAGAGTCACTCCGGGCTGAATACTTCAGGCTCGGCCGACGGTAGCTTCACTGGACATCACACCACCATGAACTCAACGCACAGCTCCAACAACAGTCTCGATCAGCCCGGTCCGGGATGCTCGCCGATGGTCCCTGGCTCAGGGAGAAGCCCCTCGCATCACGGACCCACGCCGATCAGCTCGCCGATGAGCGTCTCGGGTACCTGGAGGAAAAACACGCCCTACAATGTGTCCAACGGCAATACCTCTGCCTTTTTTCTCGATCAAAGCGCTAATGGAACTAACGGTGACCTGTCGCTAGCCCATAGTCCGGCTACTCCGAGCCAGGAAGCCAAGTCCCGACTCGTGAGACCCAAGAATCTGATTGAACGAGCCCGTCTGAACTCGGCGTAAGTCTTCGTTTCATTATGAACATTTTTTAGATTCATTTTTTGCTGGTTTTAGATGGTTGGATTCCTCGCTGTCGCTAATGGAGCAGGGGATCAACGAGTTCAGTACTCTGCTGCTACGCTTCAAGTTTTACTCGTTCTACGACCTGAACCCTAAGTACGACGCCGTTCGCATCAACATGATCTACGAGCAGGCCAAGTGGCAGTTGCTCAACGAGGAAATCGACTGCACCGAGGAAGAGATGCTGATGTTTGCCGCCCTTCAACTGCAGGCCAACCTTCAGGGAGCTCATCCGCAGCCGCTGGAAAACAACGAAATGGACGACGATATCGATTCGGCTCTCAACGACCTCCAGGACACTCTGGAAGGGACGCATATCAATAATTCGCCCGGAGATATCACCCAAATCCCCGAACTGGCTGATTATCTGCGTTATATGAAGTACATTAACTGATTAATTGACTATTTTGTAAGTAGGTTAATCTGTTTTGTGTTATCCAGGCCGAAGCGTTTTACGCTGAAGGGCTTCAAACGCTACTGGTTCGTCTGCAAGGACCTGCAGCTGTACGCCTACAAGTCACGCGAAGACGCGCAACCCGGCACCTCACCAGCGCACAGCTTCCAGCTCTTCGGCTGCGAGGCCACGCCCGACGTCAACATCTCGCAGGACAAGTACGGAATCCGTCTCGAAGTGCCCGGAACTGAAGGAATGACGGAAATGTGGATTCGCTGCGATACGGTATGAAAACATTTGCTACCACTTATACTAATACTACTTCTAGTGCTACTACTACTATCACTTGTACCACTGCTAATACTACTACTACTACTAATACTGCTAATACTACTACCACTACTGATACTGCTACTACTACTATCACTTGTACAACTGCTACTACTACTACTGATACTACTGCTAATACTATTACTGATACTGCTGCTAATACTACCACTATCACTTGTACTACTGCTAATACTACTACTACCCTAGCTTTTGAAGTGTTGATTAATGGTTAATTTTGATGAATCGCAGGAAACGCAGTACGCGAAATGGATGGCTGCCTGCCGCCTAGCGGCAAAGGGCAAAACGATGGCAGATGCTTCGTACGAACCTGAAGTCAAATCGATCCTGGCCTTCCTGGCTATGCAGAAACCCGCATTGGCTCCCGCTATCAATCCGTCGTCCCTCGATATCCAGCCTGAAGATTACGTTGCCCCCCGTTTTGTCCGAAAACTCAAGAACAAGGTTTTTTTTCTGTCTTCTTATCATTTCTATATTAGTAACAGTTAACAAAGTAGCAAACTCCCTTAACGTATTAGTACAATCCTTCACAAGGATATAGTTAATAATAGTATTAAGTAAGATCCTCAATATATTAGTAGTAGTTATTAATTTACCGAACTTTAGTCGCTTAAGTGCTACAGAAAATTTAAAATAACTTTTAATGTATTTTTCTGGAATATTTCGGAAGGCGTGCGGTCAGTGCAGCGGGCCCGAGAAATCGGTAAAAGTGTTTGCAGTGCTGCACTCTGAAACAGTCATTTATATTTATTTTTTTTCCAAATAATCACAAAGACTTGAATTTACTTTTAGTTTATAGGTCTAGTGGAAAAACGCAAAAATTCATTAAATTTTTACAATAACAGGCATGGCTTATCGCACTGCATGTTTAATTTTTCAAAAAATTTCCCCTTTTTCCCTTTATATTAAATGTACCGACCAAAATAAATACTGTATTTAAATATATATAAATAATATTTTTTTTACGTATAGTTGGGTACTCGAATCCTGGAGGCGCACGTGAACGTCAAGGATTTGTCTCTGACTGATGCCAAATTGAATTACATCAAAGCCTGGCAGTCGCTTCCCGAGTACGGCGTCACGCTGTTTGTCGTCAAGTTCATGGGCCAGCGCAAAGAGGAGCTGCTCGGTGTGGCTTTCAACCGACTCATGCGAATGGAGATCAACACTGGAGATCATCTGAACACCTGGCGTTTCAATACCATGAAGGTTATAATAATATGATAATAAATATAATAAATCGATAATATTAATCATTAAGACTTAAAAATCACAAATTTGTCGTGAACGTAGGCCTGGAACGTTAACTGGGAAGTGAAGCACATGATGGTGCAGTTCGAGGAGTCGAACGTCGTGTTCAGCGTCTTGTCTGCCGACTGCAAGGTCATCCACGAATACATTGGAGGCTACATCTTCCTCTCGATGCGATCCAAAGAAGCCAATCAAACACTGAACGAAGAGCTCTTCCATAAACTCACTGGAGGCTGGTCGTAAAGAGGGGGAAAAAACTCCCATTTTCCTCCTTTTTCCCCCTCGTGAAGGTCTTTTACACGTTGCCTTGGAAAACAAAAGAAACGACCTTGGAAAAGAATCCGTAGTGCCTAAAAACATATTCTGTAATTCAAACTCTTGTTCTTCTACAAATCTAACAAACTCTTTAACTTAAAAACAAAACTTCGCTTCCAGGACGATTCGTGTTAGTTTTTTTTCAGATATTAAGACGTTATTGAAGATTTATTCAAATATTTGGGGATAATCTTGTAGAAGTGTACATTTTTAACTCTTTTTCAAAAGAAGCACAATCGGCTAATCTTCCATTTTTCTTCCATAACAGAAATCATATTTAGCAATCTTTGAAGCTTCCGTTTGTTCCGTTGCTTTTTTTTATTATGTTTTTCTGTCACTTCTTCCCCTTTTCCTTTTAATCAAAAGTGAAACGAAAATATTAAATACACAAATCTTTTATGAGCTTAACCACAGAAGCCGCAAACGAAAACGAGAAACGTCCTATTTAACGTTTTGTGCAGAATTTAAACTGGTCCGCTGGAACACTGCATCAGATCCACGTCTCCAGAGTTTGAAGTTTCCTCTGGTCCAGTCAAGTTTTCTATATTTTGAATATTTGGATAAAATATTAATAAACTATTTGAATATGACGTTTTACCCCCGGTGAGCGAGGCGGGCGGGGTTTTCTTTTGCCTCTTGAATTCGTTCCATGCTGCTGGGGAACGTTCCAGGTCGATGCGGACAGCTTGCATTGTATTGCTATTTTGATATTAAAAATCAGTCGAACAAGTTGAACGTTAGTATTGCTTATTAGTAGCGGTAGACAGCAGCACAAGTGCGAGTTGTAAGAAGTGGTAGTGACATACTACTACTAGTAGTAGTACATAATAATATAATAGTACTAGTAGTAGCAGTAATAAATACACTTTTAAATACTACAAGCGATATACTCCTTGTAGTAAGTAGTAGTAATGTGCTACCGCTAATAGTATGTATTAATATATAAGTTATTGTAATAAAAGTAATAATATACGACTAACATAATAAGCAATATGCTACTTGCTCTAAGTAGAAGCACTTTTAGTAATAGTAGCAAAAGTTGCCTTTGAAACTGTAAAAAGCAAATTTCATTTATTCATTACATTAATATCAATAAAATCAGATACAATATTTATTTTTATATATGTTTGATTCATACACATTATAATATTAATACAAAAAAAAGTAAAAATTTAACCTCGTTTTGGTGAGAACCGGGCACTTGAGTCCGCGGGCTCCTTCGCTCTTCATCTCCAAGGAGTAGAGGGTGGCCAGCTGACTGAGCTGCTCACGCTCGCTCTTCTGCATGGGATGGAGGCGCAGCTCCGACTGCCCGGGGTCCTGCAGGAACCGAGACAGCTTCTCGTTGGCAGACGTCAAAATACTGAACGAAGGACCCCGCTGCTCTCCTAGGCGACGGCAGCCGGCGCGGATCTCACGACCATGCTGCGATGTGATTCAGAATTATTATGGAATTTGTAAGTGCTACTACTACTAGTAGTAGTACGACTGATAACATTACTAGTAATGCTATTACTTCTAATACTATTACTTCTAATACTACTACTACTTCTAATACTACTACTGATACTATTACTGATACTACTACTTATGCTATTATTACTTATATTACTTCTACAACTACTACTGATACTATTGCCAACAATAATACTTCTGCTATTACTACTTCTAGTACTCCTACAACTACTACTAATACTATACTACTACTAATACTACTACTGCTTATACTATTACTAATAGTACTACTTGTACTATTCACTATTACTACTTCTAATATTGCTACAACTACTACTAATACTATACTAATACCAACACTACTGCTGCTTAAACTACTGCTAGTACTACTACGACCCCTACTAATATTCTTATTACTACCACAACAACAATTACTACCGCTACTGATGCTTACTACAACTACTGTCAATACTACTGCTGACACTACTATTACTCATCCTATTGCTACTACCACAACTACTCCTACTAATTTTACTACTTTTAATAGTATTATTACTGTTACTACCGCTACACTACTACTATTACTCCAACTACAATTTCTATTAGCGCTGCTATTGTTACTAATTATAATTACAATACGATCCCTATCTACAACTACTAATACTTTTCCCATTACTGCTACTAATTACTACTACTGCTACTGCTACAACTTCTGTTAGTGCTGCTATTGTTACTAATTATAATTTCAATGCGATCTTTAAGACTTATACTATTCCTAATACTGCTAGTACTACTACTGTTACTACTACTCCTACTACAACTTTCATTAGTGCTCTCACTGTTACTAATTATAATTACAATGCGATCTCTACTCTACAACTACTAATTTTACTACTTTTCCTACTCCTCCTATTTCAAATTCTATTGGTGCCGCCACTGTTAGTAATCATAATTACAATACGATCTCGCAGTTTCTGCATCCTGTATCGGTGGCTTTCCTTGACGGGCTCTGCCGTGTGCCTCCAGGAAACCTGCTGCAGTCTCACCAGCTCTCGGTTCTCCTCGTCAGTGTCGTCCTCGTCTTCTGCTCCGTACCGTGTCCTCGGATTAGTTTCCCACCAGCGCCTGTAGTCAGTGATGCCCCACGTCGGACCCGACTCATTGTACCAGTCACTCTGCTCGTCATCCGCTACAACCATTTATTAAATTTGATCATTTTAATTACTATTTTGTTAAATTATTAGAATATATCAATTACACTGAACAGACATACGATATAGATTATTCAAAACTTGATCAATATGAGTTATCATTATTTCCTATAATTAGGAAAGTATTATTTATGTATTCTTTTAAACAATGAATTTTATTCAAATGAACAGACATTTACAGATTTTTAAAATAGATTATTTTTCCCAAGGACCTATAATTGTATTATTATTTTCGTATTCTATTCTTATATTATGGAGAAAGACTTAGTTACGAACGTCGTATACATCTAAACTATAATAACAAAGAATAAGTAACATTTCATTGCTGTGAAATTTCACCTTCCCGAGCCTCATCGTTCGTGTAAAAGCCGGGGTCGCTTTCTGAGCAACTCAGACTGCTGCTACTGCCTTGGTGCCTGCGGAGAAGAAAAA
Source organism: Eulimnadia texana (assembly GCA_002872375.1). Taxonomy (NCBI): domain Eukaryota; kingdom Metazoa; phylum Arthropoda; class Branchiopoda; order Diplostraca; family Limnadiidae; genus Eulimnadia; species Eulimnadia texana. Next base: position 33,331,800 of record NKDA01000001.1, on the reverse strand, counting down.
ATTAAACTAAATTACGAGAATAAATGAGTCATAATGAATAAATAATGCAACTAAATACACACATTCTAACAATAAATAGCTCATACGGGACGAAATCAATAAAAATATACACATATATATAAAATCTGTGATATTAAACTGATATACATAAACTTATAATAAATTAATAAATTGAAATAAATTACCCAGCGTCCATTTCGCTATCTACAATGGGTCCTTTACTATCGCTGTGGAAATCGCAGGCCTCTCCAGTTTCTGGATCATTTTCCAGGTCACCTTCTGGAGTTGAATTCAAACTGATTTTCTCCAGCTCGCATTCGATGCTGCGTTCCCGCATGCTCCTTTTGCGTTTGCCTATCGCAAAGGTGTGCAGCCTTGAAAAAAAAAAAACACTATACATATATATATATATATATATAATAAGTAAAATTAATAGATAAATAATGTCAATTATATAAAAATTAATACAATAAATAAATATTAAATAATACAAGAAATGAAAATAAAATAAATACGTAATACAATAAATAGGTGAATAATGATAATGACAATAGTAATAGTAATAATTAACAAACAATCCAAAATCATAAAACTTCAAAACTTCATATAGCACAAAAATGGATAAACGCAGTTTGATAGTTACTTTGGTATTTTAACCGTCTGCCTGTGTTTCGATTTTCTGCTTTTCGGTTTAGCAAAGACAGACGAAGTCGCAAACGAGGAAAATGGAAAAGTCCGTCCGGGGATCTGCGGCGGGAAAGTACCTGCTGACTGATCCAGCAAAGGTCCAGGTTCAACTTGCAGTGGTTCTGGGTCTATAGCCATTCGTTTGAACCTCCGTTTTCTATTCGGGATCAAGAAAAAATTTGTTACTGGCCTTGTCCCATAAGAAAACTTGCAAATATTATTAGTTGAGGATAATTCAATAAATATTTTATTAATATTAACTGTTCGTCCATTAATTTGACATGGGCATCCCTTTATTAACATTAATTTTAATACTCTACTTTACCTTATACACCAATTAACAATTACAACTTAAAATTAACTGATGATAAACCAATTTAAAATCTTGATTATACCGTTTAGTCGAGGGCCTGGTCTTGGAAGCTGCCTCGTTAACCGAGTCCGATTCAGCAAAACCCTGATTTTCGTTGTATTTTTTCAAACCAGGGACTTGATACTGATTAAACGCTGGAAATTTAACATTTCCGCTAAGGTGCGAGGGGCGAGGCGTGGAAGTTACAGCAGCCATTGACGAGGAACCTGGAAAAACGGGACTCCTGGTCCTGTCCCTAGCACTCCCATCATCCGTTTCAGTCTATTAAAATTTATTTTTTTGATATAATTACTCATTATTTCACTGGTTGCCTTACCTGCTGCATGCTTGAATGGGCATACGTGTTGGGTCCTGTGTTTTCGTCTTCTGATCCGCTCGACTCAAAATTATTTTCTGCATTTTAAGTCAAAACTTGATTTTTCACGTTGATCACGACAGCACACTATTTTCTTACATGCACATTTATCTCTATTTATTGTCCACATTCTAATAGCTCATACTACTATCATCTTAAGTACTGTGGGGATTATTTTAACCTAATCAAGTTTTTTACCGCAAATATTGCCAGTGGACTTGGTCCTCCTTCTCGAAACGTGGACTGTGTGTTTTTTGTGATTCTGTTGAGATAATTTCGTATTAATTGCGCTGCTGGAACTTTCATCTAATGCTGTGGCTAAGTCCTGAGTCCAATCGTCCATAATTTCCTGGTAAATCGTCTTTGACAAATAGATTTCTTCGAGCTATCGTCCTTTGTTTTGATTTACCAGCGCCATTTCTCGGTCTACCGGAAACATTCTAAAACAAAAAGAACAAAGAATTTAATCAATTATTCTAATTAAATAGTTAATAATCTTTAAATTATTAAATTTTTAAACGGAATAATTTTAATAAGTTTTTAAATTTCAATTTGCTTCGTGAAAAACATCAAATAAAATATTGGCAACGTGGCATTCATGTAAACACGTGGTTTTGGAAAAAATTGACGTTAATTCAGTCGTAAAACTAAAACTTATTCTATAATTCTTTGTTTTACAAAAGTAAATTTCTTGTTTATTAGAATAAGGTGCAAAAAATGGCGTCAGGAAATATACAAAATTTAATCAATAATGGAGTCCAGATTATGAATCAAGGAGCCATAAAAGTAAACATGTTTTTAAAAGTGAAATAAACTGAAAACTTATTAATAATATTTTTTTAAAAACAACAGGGAAGAAGTTTATTTGCCACTCGTTCATTTAAAGCTGGGGAAATATTATTCGAGGAAGATCCCATCGTTTCTTGCCAGTTCTCGTGGAATTTGGCTTATGGCTATGCTGCGTGCGACCACTGCATGAAGTAAGCTCATCGCTAAAATTTAAAATTTATAGAAATTTGCTATATTTATCGTTTGCTGATTTTTCAAAGGCCACTGGAGACTGCGGAAGAAAACGTCAGACGACTGACAGGAATCCGCGATTTTGTTCTGCCCTTTTCCGAATGCAGTACGACTCGTAAAGAAGATTTCGTCGTTTGTCCTCTGTGCTATGTAATACAAAAACTTCACATTAAATCTAAGTTAAAATAATTTAAAATGTTCATTTAGGTTACTTACTGCAGCAGTACTTGCAGAGATAAAGCATGGCAGTCTTATCACCAGGTCCTTTGCCGCAGGTCTGCTATTGAGAATGCGAGTCATCCGCTGGAGCAGTTGAACGAAGCCTGGAAGTAATTATATTAATATATACATTAATAACGCGTATGTGGGTCTGTATATTACATGTATGTACAACTGCATACATATTTGAGATATTTGTATGTTTTTGTATATAAATGTTTTATTTGTTTTCAGGCCAATGCACTACCCTCCCGAAACGACTAGTATAATGCTGCTGGCTCGCATTCTGGCAGTGATTCGTCAGGCGGAAAACAAGGAAGTAGCGAAATCTCAGTTTCTGCAGCTCTGTCACGAGACAAGCAATGAGCAGGAGGAAATCGCTCACAAGCTGCTTGGGGATCAGTTCTCGAGCCAGCTGGACCTTCTCCTCGAACTAACAACAAACGCTCTGGGCTCTCCAGAAACGAGTGAAGTAAACGCAAAGTTAGAAATAATTTTTCACTTTTAGTAAAAACTTTATTTTTCCGTTTGTACAGCTACTCACTCCTGAGGGTTTCCGCAGCCTGTTTGCTCTCATCGGTCGAAACGGTCAGGGCATCGGTACCAGTCCTTTCAGCACGTGGGTAGAAAACATTTCCCGTCTCCCGCTCGACCCAGAAGAACGCAAAGGCATTGACCGGCTCGTGGAGGCCATCTACGAAGACCTGGAAAAAGAATCTGGCGACTTTCTGAATACTGAAGGGTCGGGACTTTATCTTTTCCAGAGCTCGGCCAACCACAGTTGCGAACCTAATGCCCAGCCGACTTTTCCCCACTCGAGTCACCGAGTAGTGGTGACTGCTCTTCGGGATGTCAACGAAGGGGAAGAAGTGACCATTTCATATCTTGATGAATGCGCATTGTCCAGAAGCAGACATTCCAGAAGGAAAATTCTTATGGAGAATTACCTGTTTGTTTGTAACTGTTCAAAATGTAGCTCAGAAGAAGACCAAGCTGATGTTACGAGCGAAGAAGATGATGAAGACATGGAAGATGATGAATAATTACCGAAATACATTTCTGAACTATCAATTAAAACCATAGCCTCTTTCCCAGCTTGTTTTATCCCTGCCACGAGGTTTCGGAATAAATTTTGGAGGCTAGTCGTGACACTAATTGTTTGAAGTAAACTGAACACCCAAAATAAAGAACTGTTCAGTTTTTAGACATAAAAAGTTTCATAGAGAGCTTTTTTCGACTTATGTTATCTCTGCAATACGTTCCAGTACCAAGCTATAGGTAGTAATGGTGTTAGAAAATAAACCAGACAATAATGCAGATCGATACAGAGCCAAAAGACGTGTAATGCAGATCAGATGGCCCAAATACAAACAGAATTAAGCCTTTGTCTTGGGGGTTTTGGCTGCAGCCTGTTGTGCCTTCAACACTTTCGACACGATCTTCTGTTCCTCGATCAGGAAGGCCCTCACGATCCTACAAAACAATCAACCAGTTAGTCAGGTGCTATTTTTTACATTAAGTTTCAATCTAAACTTGTACAACTATACTGAAGTTAGCTAAATATGGTATTTCTGATTCAACACACTTGACCTGCTGAATAAAACGTGTTACTTTTCCAAGTAAGAAGCATTACCTTGACTCGTTAACTTTTGCTAACTTCATACATCACTTTTCTAGACAAGATAACTGATTGAATTATAGTAGGGGGTCGAAGACCTTTCGCATACTTTTCTAGTCTCATCTTGCAGAACTATATGAAAGTTAACTGAATATGGCACTTCTTTAGATTCAATGAACTTAATTAAACTAATAATACATTACTTTGCTTAACGGGCTAACTAATCAAATCATTCTGGAAAAAGGACTAGGATTCTTAGCATACTTTTCGCGGACGCACGAGTGGCAGAGGACACCACCGTAGGCGCGGAAAACCTTCTTCTGGCGAAGAGACATGCGTTTGCGCTGGTGAGCGCGGGCCGGTCGGATGCCGGGCAACTTGCGGCGGCACATGCTAGCTCCGCATGTCGGGACCTTCAGCGCCTTCTTCTTGTACTGGTAAACGAGCCGGCCACCAGGCGTCTTGACACTGAAAATTTAATATTGAGAAATTAACTTAATTCTGTAATACAATATCTGCTCTACATCACCTAGCAATTTACTATTACTAATTTCAACGTTATTTCTAAAATTCTTCAGGTGATATAAACACTGAACGAGAAAGTGAAGCCCGAGTCTCGATTGAAGATTTTTAGAACAAATTGTTGGTACTTTTGATGGAAGATTGAGTTTAGAGTTGAACAAGTAATAGTTTAGAGATTTTTATAACGAGTGAATAACTTACATGCGGCGCTGGTTGCTGGATGTGTTGTAGGAAAGCCTACGACGATACGTCAGTCTCTGCACCATTTTGGCCTGAAAATCACACGGAAAATTATTAATCAACGGAAAGTAAAGTGGCTCATGGATCGTAGAAATGTAAAATAAAGGGGATTCGATAATACGAGCGATGGATGCAAAGAGATAAACGAAAAACTTCCGTCATTTTACTCACCGAATGGAAAGAGCCACTAACAGCAAGTAGAAGAACTGAACAGCGTTGCCATGTTGCGTTTATTACATTTCGTTGTATTATTTTTCAATTTCACTTTTGTCATTTATTTCTATTTATTCATTTAATTCTATTTCATTAATAGTCATGAATTTAAATTATAATATTTTTATTTTATGTTCTAAACTAAAAACTGCCGAAATATTCTTTTCGCTTTGCGAGTCGTTAAATTGATTTAAAATACATTCCACTAATTCTTACAACAGATAATAATGTAATAAATACAATTCGTATTAAAAATTTAATTTTTTCATAAATAACGGTATTAATTATACATGAGATACATCATCTGAATGCCTGATTTGGTTATACTTTAAAAAGCCTCCGTTGTTCCTCTTATAATGCCTTTATTTCGAGATTATTTTTTATAATTATTGTACCATTTACAATTGATTGTCACTGTCATTAATTATATAATAAATTGTAATTTTGAAACTGAATCTAGTCGGTTGATTTGTGTACATCTTAACTTCACATAATTATTCGGTAAATTTTTCTCTATCAACACACGTCATAAGTTATTAACGTGCTGATAACATGTTCATAATTGATACTCATAACTAAAATCAAACTTTTACTATTTCCTAACGAATCTCTGGCATGTCTAATCAAAATCTTGAGCGTTCATAAATACTTACACATAATTAATAACCATTTTACGTTCAATAAATTGTCGTTAGACACGAAAAAAAAGTACTGTATTGTTTTTGTTTATGCAAACGAATTGAAAAAAAACCCCAAAAATCGGTATAGCCAGGACACGAGAAGACGGGTAGCAGCAAAAAGTGGGACAAGACAAAACTTGGGCACTAGAGACTTGCAGAGAAATGAAAATAACTCGGAAATTTTTTTTCCCATTTTAAAAATCATAATTAATTCAAGTATTAAGAACAGCGGTTTGTCTCGCGTGTTGACGCTAGGAGGAAGAGGGGTAGAAATTCAGAAACTTTCTGTGTATTTTTACTTTAATGCTGCTGCAATGCCAAAAAAATGGAGCGGGGGAGGGTAAATTGGGTAGAGGGAGTGGAGTACAAGGATGTATGATTTTCTCTTGCTGGTTTGTATGTTTCACATGGCATATTTGCGTGTCCATTCGCGAGCCAGTTCGTTGTACCGCTCTCTATCCGTTTTGTATATCCTGGCAATTTCCGGCACCAGCGGGTCGTCCGGGTTGGGATCGCAGAGCAGCGAACAAATCGACAGCAGAACTATGGGGGAGAAAGTACGTATCTTTTAGTACATCTTTAGTACTCTGTTTTTTCACACATTATTATTTTACTTATAATGTGTCTTATATATGGATGAATTTTTTATTCGAACCTTTAGAAATTGTGAGTGCTGGAGACCACTGGGACCTCAAAATGTCCAGACAAATGCTACCGTTGCTGTTGATGTTCGGGTGGTATATGCGTGTGGTGAACGCGACCTTCAACAAACCAAAAAATCATAAAATCTGAAACTGAAATTTGATTGTATTCAAATGGAACATTTTTACCTTTGGTGGTTTGAACGGATAGTCTGTCGGGAAGTGGATGGTTAAAAAGAAAACTCCGCCTTGGTAGGGGCTGTCCGGCTGAGTAATTCAATAATATCAAAGTCATTAATAGTTATACAACTTTTAAGACGAAAATTAAACTTACTGGTCCCATAATTGTGGCCTGCCAGTGGAATACTAGAAAAACGAAGAAAACGTTAATTAGACATTCTGACAAAATAAAATCATTATTTTACAGTCATCTCCCACTGGTCCGGCTGAGCACTGTGCAGGAGGATCGCGTCCAAGATCCTGTAATTCCTAAAATTTAAGAAGAAAAAAGTTTCTGATTAGTTACGATACAATTTTTCAGTGTCATTCAGGAAGTGACTAAGTCATCCATTGCGAAACTGTCACCAACAAGCTGGCAAGTTTCGCATTTAAGTAAAAAATACAAAAAATTCTTGATATGTGTAAACGTATAGAAAGGATTTCTTTTAAATGGCTGAATTTGTTAATTTATTTTGTGAATTGAATTAGGCCATTTTTCCACGGCCAAGTGACAATGGCCGACTCCTTTCTTCTCAGATCCTGCGCGCTAATAAAACCCCGAAAAACCTTGATATGCTTATTTTGAGTGTATATTTGCATTGAATCGTGTTCTAGCAATACCTTGTTGATTCGTTTAAGTGCCATGGCAATAAATTTGACTTTGTGGAGAAAATATCTTCCAGAGGACTGGCCCGAAACAAGGCGAGAGCTTTTTCTGCTGCTGGAAATTCTACAAGATGTCCGACTTTTCCGACGGCCAGCGTTGCCACATCAGTTTAAATCAACAACGAGCGCACAAAATTATTTGACCAATTCGTGAAACAAAAATTTATGAAATAACATTTAATTTTATCTCAAAAATAATAATTGAAAATAAAGTAATAATATTCAAATTTTTTTTTACGAATTTAAGTCTTTTTGAATTGATGGATTTTCCGCTGAACAGCGTTGCCACTTGTTCTTAAATCAACAACTAGTGCGCGATTTTTCATTTAATTTATTAACGTTTTGTGAAATCAAATTCATAATAATATAAATAATAAAATTATTAATAATACATAATAATCTTCATTGCGAATTTAAGTATTTTTGAATTGATTAGTTTTCCAGAAAACAGTGTTGCCACATCTTTTTAAATCAACAGCGAGCGCACAATTATTTAACTAGTTTCTAAAACTACATTCAAACTAAATATTGGAAAAATAATTTTAAAACATTATAATCCAACTTATCGTTTAAATTTAAATCTTCTTTTAAACTATTATTTCTTATGGAGCACTGTTCCCAGACCCTTTTAAATCAACAACAAGCGCACGGTTATTTAATTGCATTATTCCAGAAATAACAAGTAAAAATATGAAAAGAAAACACTATAATAAATATTAAAACTATAATAATATTATTATCTCCAATAAAAGTTGAAATCTTTTTCTTTGAATTACTTAATTCTCTATTGAAGTGCGTGTTACCGGATTCGGCGTAAAAAAATACGCGGGTGTTTTAAATTATACATTCTTTGTTGTTTATGATAATATCAGTGTAAGTAATAGTAAATCCAATAGTTGTAACAGCTTATAATAAATAATCAATTATTCGAGTCTTTATTTGTATTACTAAAGAAAACAGCAACGTTTCCATTTTGCACGGAAATTCCCTGGAAAAAGGGAAAGATAGGGTTTAAAAAGGGAAAAATACGGGAAGACTGAAAGGAAAAAATCTGGAAGTAGGTCTTATATTCTACGGCGGAGGGAAACAAGGGGAAATAAGGGAAGAGGGGGAAAAGGGGAAACTGAACGCGGGAACACTGGATAACGGGATAACAAAACTGAAACACTGGTAATTAATACATGGAAGATTCAAGATTGGATGTTTTGTAAATAAAAGTTCATTGAATAAACTTATCTGGCTCACCATTTTATTAATATGTATTTGTTTTTACAACTATTGTCATTGTTTTGCAGTCAGCAGGGTGTATCGACGAAAATTATTTGGACTGTGAAGTGAAACCTCCATTAAAAATACAGTTTTCTTCGGATCCCATTGTTCGAAAAATATGTCACTTAAATAAAACCAGCAAAAAATTAATCATGATGTTTATTGTAATCAATTCTAAACTATTTCAGCCTTTGGATGGCTGCATTTATTCAGAGTAAAGGTTTATAGTCTCTGCGAAAAAATGTATTTACATTAAATGCAAACAATTTGCACAAAACATACTACAAAACGTATCCAAAGTCCCATGTTTAATGTATGTATAATATATTTTATTTATAAACAAGACCCGCACTTAACAGATTTCAACAGTAAAGACCAAAAAGATTATTTCCCATAAACTGTACACTTAATAAGCCAGAAGCCGAAAAGTTCGAAGAGAAAGAGACACAACGGAAAAACAAGAAAACAATGTCAAAAAAATAATCTCAGTTTTTTTTGTCTTTTTTCAAACATTTTTCTTAAACTGTACAGTTTCCCCGTCCGTGAAAACTCCACGTCCCAAAAAACGAGGAGAAACGTTGGAGAGTTTCGTTCGTTAGTAGTAACGTGACAGAGGAAGGGAACGTGGGATTTTAGTTTCACGATTTCTTCGCTTTTTCGATTTTCTATTTTACACGGTTATTGGCAATAACGCATAGGATTGATTGTCCCCGTTGAGATGTGAATAGGGCAGTGCCAAGCAGCGGCTAAAAAATGAGAGGCCTATTATGGACATGAAGGTGCAATTGACCGTCGATCAGGAATGTCGATTTCATCGTTTTCTGCACTCGTTCCTTCCCGCTCGACGATTTTATGAATGGTGCGTGGTTAAACTCGGCAAGTCCGACGATTTCTGAAACAACCAAAAGCAAAAACTTATTAACTAACGTCCAGTTTAATGTGGTAATTTAAGCTTAGTGACATCAACTCGAGAAAATAACTTTAAACACTACCATCACGAGAAATAGATAGACGTTGAAAATAGTTTACTTTTTCGACACTAGGTGTCGCTAGAGGTTGTAGCTTATAGCCCGCCGTGCAGTTGGCGTAGTGGACAAGTTTAATGTGCAGCGCCGAGTTTCCGGTCTTGGGGACGGCAGCCATCCGCGCGGAAGCTGCTCTCCTTTCAAGGCGATCCACCGTCACTTCCACGATGTTTGTCCTGTAACGATAATAACAAACACTAAGGTTCAATGTAACCATGGCAACGTGGGATCATCACAGAAAAGCCAGTAACGAATCGATTCAAAAGCTGCGTAAGCGCAATACTCGTTAGCGTTTTTTTTTTGTTTTTTTTTTGGTTAAAAAATTGAGTCGATTGCGAGATAAAAGTCAAAGGAATGGAAAATGATGTTTACCCAAGGCGCTTCTCTTTCCGCCGCTGACGCATGTACGTGTAAAAGATAATGGAGAGGATAACGACCAGAACGACAGCGACTGTGGCGCCACCAGCGATGCTTGCCCGCTCTAGCATGATCTTCTCTCGCAGTGCTGAAACATTCAACAGTACTTGAGTTAAGATTGGAACGAGGTTTCGAGGTGTGGGTGTGGGTGAACTTACGCAAGTACGATCCGTCGAGGTCCTTGAATTCGCATCTCTGTCCCATGTAACCCTCGGTGCATCTGAAATGAAGAGAAAACAGGCAATCAAAAACCCGAGATCACGAAAACTGATTTCAGACACAAAACTTCTCGCCAACGCAGATTAACAAAGAGAGGAATTAAGCATTCCACTAACGGTTTCCTTATAATGTCCAATTATTCTGCTCAAGTTTTTCTTTTTCTTTTCTTTTTGAATGCTCGGGCAAAAATGAATGGGAACAGAAATTTAGCCGCGTTTTTATGCAATCCCATGTCAAAAGGGGGTTTTTCTCCCAGGTTTTGCATTGACATATTTTTCCCACCACCAAACGTTTCCCTAAGCTGTTGGGAAAAAGGGGTTGTGTGGGGGAAGTGTTTGAGTGAAGTTACTCAAGTATGTGCCTCCATGTTGTCGCATAGAAATGCACAGCAAGTAAGACATGGGGCCCCTGTTTTGTAATTCCCGACTGTCGGAGAAAAAAGCTGAGTTATTTTCCCACACAACCCCCTTCCCAAGTGTGGGAAAAAATCGTCGCTTTGGTGCAGAGAAAAATTACTCAAACTTATACAACAAGGGGAATACATAATGGCCCTGACTCTTCAGTTCACTCTTTGCCATTCTCAACTATGTCTTTTATGAATAAAGTAGCACTGATAACACTAGAGGAGAGGTTTCTGAGAGTTAAAGACCCCTCCTTCGCCTTGTTCGACACGGAGGAAGCTTCAACATTCTTGTCGAGGAATGTTGCCACTGGTAAATGCTTGGAATCCCAATGAACGGATTAGTTTCTTCAGGAAAAAAAATCTACTTTCCCACAGATTTTTCAAGTTCTAACCTGACAACAGTGTTGAATACTGACAACAGAGTTTTTGGGACACTCTGCTTTCGGTAGAAAAACAAAGCATTTAGCACCGGAAGGTGGTTTTTGACAGCAGTTCGGCAAGTTACTTACTCGCAGTTGTAGAGGATGGATTCGCCGATTTTGACGGTGAAACACGTGGCTCCGTTGAGACAGTACCAGGCGGCGTAGGCCGGTGGACAGGCGTACGTCTGGAAGGTGATGTTGGGCCGCAGTGCAGGCGACGGACTCGGAGGAGGTGGCGGAGGACGCGGTTTGGGCGTCGATCGACTGGAACAAGCATCTGGACGAAAAAACAAAATTTTGTTCGGTGTTAAGTCTTCTCGAGCGAAAAAATGAAAGCTGTCCCCTGAAAACAGGACCCCTAGTTAACGAAACAGGACCCTGCGGAAAGCCTTGACTGATGGCTTAATGGTTTATGTGCGTTTAGTTAATCTAGAAAATGGCGTGTGGAGAAATCATAAATCTAGTCAAGTTTTCCAATGTAATAATAATAACAGTAATAAGAGTAATGGAAAAGGTGAGAGAGAATAGGATGTGAGAAGGTACAGTTGTTGAGGGGCCGCGAAACAAAGACTAACGTCAATAGCGGAACCAATTGGAACCAATTGGTCAGCCATGCAGCAGCAGTCCACCGAGGTCCGTAACTCCCCGTAAAGAGGTGTAGATAACACCGATAACATCCATCTGGGTGTTGAGAGATGGTCAGAAGGTTCGGAACCCCCAGGTATGGCAGTAGCCCATGTACCGAAGCCGGCAGGTGCTTCGGATGTTATACTCCTCTTTTTGCTTTTCAATGTGCTACTTGTTGTTTATAAGCTTTCTGACTGTGTTCTGTATCGATACTCAAGTTTAGAGAATTGATAGTTCTGTTTTAGTTTGTAGTTGTTAAAATTTTCGGAAGTATGTTGGACCGGATTTGATGACTTAATGGTCTGACAAGTGGACACCGGAATCGGATGTAACGGAAGAATGCGGCAAAAGGGCGGGAAGTGGAAGTAGCCATAACAAGGTGCAGACAGATTCCGGAAACACCACTTTACAACACAACTGAATAGTTTGCGGGGGTTAGTTTCAAATCTCCCCCCTTCGGATTTTATCACGCAATTATAAAAACCATGTTAAATTGAACTCTGTCCAAGTTGTACTTTATCCCGGAAAAAGAAATATACGGGAACATTTGGTTGTCTGGTTTGCTCAGTTTTCCAGACTTTAGACTTTTTCTGTAGGGGATAATCGTAATGGCTTCCAGATTCCAGCACAGAGGATAGGTATAGCCAAATCCCCCTTCCTTGGGGGCAAGCAAATATGCTGGAACATTTGGTCATTGGTTATATGGAGTTCTCGGCCGAGTTGTTGCTGGCCATACAGTGCGGGGCCCCAAAAACAACGGGTCACGTGACAATATGGCGTCAGTTGGTCAACGGAGAGAACGAGCCGCGGCCCTAGAGCCCCTTCTTTCAAATATTCACCTTTTGTCATGGAACGGAAAGGTGGATTTTCGTTGGGGGGTTTTCGGCCCAAAGAGAACAAGTTCAATCGAAAACGAAAGCCTGGGGCACGTGTTATCACTTGTTATCAAGAGCTTTTTTTGCAAAAGTTTCTGTCCCAGCCAGCGCCTGACACAACCCACGTGCTTCTAAAGAGAAAGGTCAGTTCAAGTGTAGGTGTGATGTTTGCTGATAGGCCACCACCCAAACACCCAAACACCCACACACAGAAACTGAGCCAATCTTTAGTGGAAACCCTCCAAAATCCCTAAACACACTTCCAGGTGCACCATTAAGAAGTCTCGACGACTTTTAGCACCTAGACGTTGATAGAGTAAGTTCTAGTAGTCTCGTGCTAGGAAACCGTTATCTTCGCACTGTCTACCGACTGTGCTAAGTAAATATAAACGGAAAATGTAAAGTCAAGAGAATTAGTTACCCTGATAGTTACTTTACGAGGTTAACCATCGTTCCGCGCCATTTAAATAGTGCTTGGCTTGGGAGTGCTGAGCGGTTCTAGGAACAGCAGACCGGGGTTCACATGTGTGGAAGGCCAGCAGTTATAAGAACGCGAGGAAGATTGTAGAAAATTGTTGGAAAAGAGTGAAACAGAAGGAAAAAAAAAAGTTCACGGGTGCCTAGTTTCCAATGGTCGAAAATTGGGGGGAGTGCTCAGAGTAAAAACATTATGGCGTCTCTTGAAGCGTGTGCGTGCTTAACCCTCATCGCATCAGACTGGTTCAATTGTCGCCAGTCGGAAACCTTACACCTGCCGTTTTCATACTCTATACCAAGTACTCAGGAAGCAGTTCCACCCTCCGACATAACAAAGCACGTGCCCCAAGTCCGCACAAGCACACCCAGCACCCTAAGCTAGCTCTCTGAAACTCCCAGTCCTCCCACGAACAACCCATCTGCGTCTGAAAGAACCCTCAGCACAAATCCAAGCAAAAAATACAACAATCTTCACCAGGGCAACTAACTCCGGAAAACGCACGTGCCCCCCCCCTTGAACATCCGCTACCTCGTATAGAACGTACCCGTATCCGTGTCCAACATTGGACAACGTGCTTCTTGTTCAATTGAGCTGATAAGACTCTAGACTTTTTTGTTTGAAAGTGATCCTGTCTACTTGATCGCTGCCAGCAGATTTTTTGTGTCAAACGAGAAACTAATGGGGCTTGAACCACCCGACGAGGACGCCCATCTTCAGAAGGGGACGGTCCGACCCTTACGGACCTTACGGACCGAGTGACGTGTGCCAGGCCCCTGTTTCCGCCCAGAGGTCTCCACATCAGCATCACTTACGAAAAAACAAAAATGCTTACAACACTTAAGGGATGCGAATAGAAGAATCATTACTCTTCCATACGCTAAGAGTAATACGGGAATGATTTATAGTAATTGTAAATGCTAGTTTTGGGTGTAGGTTTTCTCTGAATAGTCGCTAACCTCCCCCAAGTTGCCTCCCACTCCCTCTGAGTCGGGGTAGCGGACGGTTTTTCCAGCACCAGTTGGGCTTTCTAGCGTATGTGTGTAAAATGAAACCTCTTGGAGAGACACGGAGGAAGTGCAAGTGGAGGACAACTCGGAAGAGGAAAAAGATCCCAGAGGGTACAATAACCACACATCTGGTTCCTGCTGGGATGTCGAGGGGGTCGATTGTGGGGGGTTCGCCATCTTTTGAACACATCTTTCATACGAGAATCTTCCAAGATATCATTCGCTGTGTGATGGCTTTGTGAGTGTGTTATCACATGCTCGCTCTGTGCTATCGTGTGTTATCACCGGTCTTGTCAAAGTGGGGGTTTTTGGTGAACCGCGAACCCTGTTCGGTTCCCTCTCTGTTTCTATTGTACCATGTGCGACCACATGGACGCAGAAGGAGACTCGGAAAGAACCATCCGCATCCGGCACTTTGTCATCGATTCATCTACCAATCGATTTATCATCGGAGCGTGTGTTTTGGTTGCACCCAAGAAGTTTCGCAGTTCGCCAGACAGTTCAGTTCCTTGAATATTCGACTCCCGTGTTTGCACGTTTATCAATAGTAAACACCCGTGTCATTCAACGTGCTACCGTTTCTGTTATCGATTGTTTTTGAAGAGTTGTCAACCCTCGCATGTTGCACATTTTAAGCTCACATTCACCACACCCTCCAGAAAAATGACTTAAATAACTCCAGCTTTGCCCGAGTGCTCGTTTCCTCCCGTCCAAGTAACCTAGTTGTGACACTAGGAAACCTAGAACTGCACAACAGGAATCGCCTTTTAAATTATCGATTGTTTAATGATTCTCGATCGATATCTCGGTTTGTGTGGCCAGTCCAATGGAGTTTACAGCGTTTTGAAAGGTTACTGCGCTTTATCCTTGGCAGTAGTCGCTCATGCACAGAATGGAGGGGGAAAAAACCAAGGTCAATTGACTATACGTGATCAATGGACTTGGCTGGACACTGACCTGAATCGACCTGCTGTTGAAATCAAGCTTCTTGATAACCTGAAGAATAACAACCAACACACTGATCACACGCTCGAGTGTCACCATTTCAGTGGGAGAGGGTCCCTGGCGATAAGAAGGTCCGATAACAGGTTGATAACACTGGATAACAACGAGGTCGGGTGTGGAGAAAGCCTGTGGTAGTTGTTGACCAGCAGACTTGTTTCCTCGAGCAGTGTGTGTGTGTTTGAGACGGAACAGCTGCTGGCCTGTTTTGCCTTGTGGCCGGTGCTGCAGCTGTTCCCGGTGTGACCTTTTACCTATTTGTTTACCACCGGCAAAGAGTAGTTCAATCACTAGACAAAAACCTTTCTTAGTGACACTCTAATGAGGCACGTGTGTCATATACCCCCGCAGCACACTATAAGCGGACAACCTTCACTTTGCACGACTTCTTTACATCAAACAACCTTCCAGGCAATGCCGCAGTGATAATAGCGATAACAGAGGGGGTTAAAGTAGAAATATTTCACAGTCGAGAAGCTTTCGCGGACATAGAGCATTGATCCTTGGGATATAGGTGCTGGAGAGGGGAGGTTTTGTTTGAAGTGAAACAATGCGGAGAGAAAAAGCAACGGTATCTGGTAAGCAGTGCCTTAAAAGATTGCTATCCAGAAGGTACTTGGGCGAGGAAGCGGTCATTCCACGAGTTGTTAACCCCCCTGAAGAGGCGAGAGAGAGAAAGAGAGAACGGGTCTCAGTTGATTAGCTTCGACTCAGCAAACACGTGAGAAGTGGAAAGACATATAGCTGTTATCCTTCCGAGTTGGCAACTTTATGGCAACCATATTGTTGATACAACACATGTGTCTGCGAGTCCGCGCCGAGGAGAACAAGGAAATTGGACCAGTTACGCGCACCGTTCGACAGCCTACGAAGAGCCGCGGACTCGCAACAACTGGGGCCGCAAAACATTCCTCAGGCCAACATGTGCCATCACCCAACAGATGTGGCCTCTCAGACCACAATGCCACATCAAAGTAAAGGGGGGAAAACAACGACTTCGACCTCTGACCTCACGAGATGCTGAGTGCCGTCTCACTAGCCTGTCGTCTGCTCGCCACGTGCTCCAGCCCCGTAACCCCTTCCCAGAACTCCTTTTCACGCAGATTAGACCGAAACACCCCATTGTTTAACAAATACTGTCTAAAAACTAGACGCTCATGTGCCTTTTTTTAGACATTCATACAGACTAGAACTGGGGAAGAGGAAACCTTAGGACTTGATAGCGTCTGCTAATCTATCTAAGGGGCTTTTATAGAAAGGACCTGACCAACAAGGAGGGGGGATCCCAGCTAAGGAAGCCCCTGAAAAGACAAGTAGTATCACTTTCTAGTCCGTCCCTACAAGTAACGATGTCTATCTAAAACGCGTAGGTGAAGTCATTAATCAGGGGGATGGCAACCACTTAGAACTAAGCATGTGTTGTCAGTGTTATCAAACAGACTCAAGACATCTTTATACTAATGTGCGGCTATAAATCCTTCATTAAAAGCTTTTTGTGTGTGAATTGCGGTTTATATTGCGTCTTTGCGTTGGTTTTGAAGATCTTTTGTGATGTGATGCCGGGGAAAATGTCTCGCTGAATGCGACAAGACGACGCAAATAGAAGTGACACCCGGAACTTGGTGACTGTGTCACTTGATAAATGACTCAGTGTCACGTAGAAGCAAAAAGAGACAAATAGAAAGACACAGTCGGTAGATTCGTCAAAAGAGAGGAATCCTACACGATTCTAAAGATTCTTGAGATGTTTTTGAAGGGGGAAATTACCTGCAATGGGGCTGCAAAGAGCTAGGAGAAGCAGCACGGCCATCAGCCAGTGACTCGTTGTGGCTGTCAACCAGAAGGTCCGCGATGAAAGACTAGAAGGATGTGAGCTTCTCTGACAACTCGTTGATGTCGACCAGCATGTCTTCGGTGCTTGCTGCTTTACCGAGCTAGAATCTTCTCGTCTCCGACCTGAAAACCCAGCAACATACATAAATAAACATTCACATTTTTCATGCTTCCAAATCTGCAATTTGAAGAGTTCACTTGCTGAAAAGCTCTGAGTTTAAGTCAACGCAATAAAAAATGGAGATTCTGCCGGAATTCTTTTCTGGGGTGCCGAGTTTTCTTTTCAAAAGGTGCACCGGGACAAGTCGAAAAGTGTGGAAGAAAAGCGCTTTTTTGATTGTGAAGCACAATTTCATAGTTCTGCTTCGACGATCGGCGCCGAGTTGCTGACATTAACCGAAAAACCTTCCCCGGCGCCGCCATGTTGTTTTCACGGACTCTTTGCCTTGCTGGCTGATAATAAGAAGCTCGTGCCTCCGTGGCCTCCACAAAATTCAACAAAATACACTCATTCTTATTAATAACAATCATTTTCAGAGTTCTATTCGTCAAGTTTGACTATTTTTTTCGCTCGTTTTTTTGTCTAAAACTTTTACAGTTTTCCACGCCAATGCTTCTTGGCCAGACAGCAACGTGACCTTTTTTCTCGGACGACATATCTCTACTGGATCGATATCACAGCCAACAATCGATGAAACTCTTATTGTTTCTTGGTCTGGCAAGTTTCATAACCTTGTAGAAACGCTCTAAACTATCGAAATTTAAAGTTACACGGTATATAGAGAGAGACAGAAAAAAAAGAGAGAGAGAGAGAGAGAGGGAAAAAGTAAATCGATTTAAACTTAGGGACTTTAATTGGAGAGACAGGTGTGGTTGTAGACGAATTTTGCGGGCAGTGGTATTCACGCATGCCCAGGCAGTCCAGTGCTGCATGGCTGACCACACCAAAGCCTCAGGCTTGGAAGCCCGGTGCTGCGGCTTCTCTCCAGCCCAACCCAGCCGGTCGGTCGGTCGGTCGAGGTCCGCAACTTGTGAACAATCCATGCAACCATCCATTCTCTCCATCCGCCGAGAATCCTCTCAAGAATGATTTTGGAGAACCGTAGAAGGATCTTAAGATTCTTGGGGTTCTGAGCTAAGATTCGGAGCTGGATGGAAAGTGGTATACGTTTACGTGCTGCATACAAGTGAGAGAAGCGGTCATCCGGAACCAAACTCCACTAAAGGTGTCCGCAGTAACATTTTCCGTTCCACTCGAAACTTCCTACCGTTTGCAGCGTTTTCTTCCCCCCCAACAACTCTGAACTCGGCTGTCTGCACTTAAAAACTTCTAGTACCATTAGATTTGATTCTAATTACCTGTATGGTATTTGGCTCTGCGACTATGGCTGCTGCAACTGTCTTCTTCCTGACTCGTCCATGAATCAGCATCAACGAGTCCTGTTGCCAAGTAAAACATTTCTTCCGGACTTAGAGGCATTTTTCTTCACTCTTCCAGGAAAACTTTGTTGAAATTGTTCACTTTTTTTCCTCAACGAAACTCGAGTTTAAAAAGAAGCAAGTCAATGAATTGTCCACTTTGATTTAAGATTCACTCGTATCGCTTGTGAGAATCATTCTCTGAAGCTCCAGAATCTGCGATTGACCTTCGCAATAAGCGAGTTCTGCATCGTGTCCAGTTCACGGTTCCTGCGTGAAATCAAAGAGACAAAAAGAAGTTTAAAATCAGATTTCCAATATTTGGGCAACGTTATCGCTAGAAACAATCATTCACGTTATCGTGTCTCTAGTCAGTATCCAAAAAACGCATTCAGCTGGTGTTCAGCTAGCTGAACACCAGCTGAACACTAGCTGAATGCGTTTTTTGCGTACTTTCTCTCGGCTGACCACACACAGAACGTTGAAGAAGAAATGTTAACCTTAGATTACAAGAATTTCGACTCGTTAAACCGTCTGTAAGCCGCACGACTTGTGTTCTATCAATATTCTAATAAGACGTGACGTTGGTGGTAATCGATTTGTCGTGACGGACTCGGTTTGATTTTCACGTTTGTTTTCCCAGGATTTTTCTCTTCTTTTTTTCTTCCAAACTTGTAAAATTCTTGTGAGAAAATATTTGAAAATGTTCCGTTATGAAACTAACGCAACATCTTGAACAGCTCGACTGCGAATCCGGTTCACAACCAACTCGAACCGAACACTCGAGTATTCAAGCTTCGGTTTGCGTCCTGTCGTTTAAACCAGGGAGTCTTGGGGGAATGAGGTAATCGATGAGTTGGGAGAAATGTCGATGCTTGCAGAGTAAATAAATGAGTTGGTTTGTGTCAATAGCGATTTGGAAGGCGAAATAATCGATGACTGTCAAAGGAGATTTTCAGGTGAAAAAGGTTTTTGAACGTGCCAGAACGGTAGCATTATGGGATTATGGGCAGGCAAAAGCTCAATACAAAATACTTTAGCGGCAACCAGAAAGATTTTCCCTTCGTCTTTTAATACCCTCCATTTTTCCCTCTGCGTTTCTCTCCACCTTTCTGCTGTTTTCAAATACAAACCATTCCATCAGGTACACCCAACAGACCAGACCAGCACAGAGAGAGAGAGAGAGAAAGAGAAGAAGAAAACCTTTCACACAAAAACATATCGGCTGGGAGTAAATTCCTTTTGCTCCATTGTCACCTACCACTCCATGACAGTTTCATCAGCGATAACACTCAAAAAGACTTGTGACAATTTTCTCGTCCTAGGCGATTGTGTTCGACACTAAACAGCAGCAGCAAAAAGAGAAAACCTAAACCGACAGAAAAATAGATTGAGAAAACAAGGCCGAATGGCTAGCGGCGTGCTGGTACCTATTGCAGCAGAACCGAAATGAATACAGTTTTTGATTCAGTAAAGCCGATACAAGAGGTTCTGTGCCGAAAATGCTGGACTAGACTAGACCAGACCAGCCAGCCATGCTACCGGTGTAAAAAGCGGCCCGTAATTTGCGTGCACCGACCTTAAACAACAAAATTCCTACAACCACCACCGGCCTAAATAAGTCTCTTGCGTCATTCATCGCTCGATCAAATATTTACCTGTTCATTAAACGTGTAATCCAGCCAAACTATCAAATCTTCTTCTGTAAAATATCCACCGAACTGATGTTTGATTTGACACTTGAGACGAAAAAGAGAGGACTCGCCAAGTCGCTAATGCAAACACAGAACCCCAAATGGAAATTCCAGATCAATGGATTTTAACTCTTGTTTTTTTTTTGTCGAGAGAGAGAGAGAGAGGGGGGCGAGAGGAACTGTACGATCCGCTCACGACGAAGACTGCCAGACAACTGAGCCAGTCAGCCAAGCGTGCGCCCCATAGAAGACGGACGGCAGCGCCCCTAGCGGCCTGCGGGAGAAGCTGGCTAGCCCCAGAGACACGACAGCTTGGCTGCTGCTGTAGCAGCTGCTGTGCCGCTTCACTGACCAAGTGGGCAAACCGACCACGGATTTTCAACTACACTCGCACCCGCCATTTTCAGGGTCTCACTAATAAACTTTAAATTCTTTTTTTTTCATCAAACAATCATTAATATTTTAATATATAATTTTAATGATATTTATATATTACTTATTCATAATTAAAATGAGAATGAACAGTAAAAGATGTAACCGGATTCGTGTAACCGTTTACGTCATGATTACAAAAAAGAATCGAGTAATCGATACCTGTAATCGGATTACTAAAGAATCGATTTTTTTAAACTTCTTTGATCCCCACCCCCCGAAAAAAAAACAAAACAGGTGTTGAATATAATCGAATAAAAGTATTATTTTTAGAATACATTATTCACTGTTATCATTGTTATCAGGTTATCGTGCAGCGAATTTTAAGAATTGGTTGTTAATTTGAAATTTTCTCAAAACAAATGACCAAAATTGCTGCGGAATTGCCTTACGGACACACGTTCCACAATTCTGCGGTTTCGTTACTTCTATTTTTACGATTTCACCTAAAAAAAAAAAGTCTCAAAAAAGACGTCTAAACACATTACCCCGCCTCAGGTCAGTGATAACACACTGATAACAGCCCTCCCATAGGCCTAAAACGGCGGGCGGATGCAGTAGGCCTAAGCAAACAGGTCCGTACTTGTTACCGATTCAGTAATAGGCTGTTCAAGACGATCCCTTTTGTCGGATTCACAAGATTCTCGGGACTCTTACTACACGTACACGTCTAGGCCTATGCCTAAGCGCTATTACAAAATTTTCACGGAAAATCCCTGTTGTCCCATTATATGACAATAACGTATTTCAACACCATTGAAATAAATCTTACAAGTTACAGTAATATATTAATAATATCGTACAGATAAAACTGGGAAAAAAAAATGACGAAATGTATTAGAGAGCGTCGCGGCGTAGCGTCGCGGGTTGTCATTGAAGAGTACACGGCGACGCTAAAAATAGACGTAGACGTCGTCTAGCGTCTGCGGGGCGCGTCGTCGAGAATGAAATTCTTTCACAAACACTTTGCTACCTTCTGCTGATCCCTCCAGCCACATCTTCTTCTCGCTTACACGAAGCAACACAGACAAAAAGAAGTGAGAACATAAAAGAAAAGATGATCTTTTCTTTCAAAAGTTTCCTGTGACGTCATGATGTGTCATGGAAGGGTTATTTATAAGACGCCGGTAGCTGCTGCTTCTTATGGCAAAGATTCATAGAGATTCTTGCAAGATTCTTCGAAATTCTTGGATTCTGGAGACTTGGATTGTGAAGGAATGATTCTGGGATTCTGGATTGATTCTTCAAGGTTCTAGAGATTCGTGGGATGATTCTTGACATGATTCCGGGATTCTTACAGCAAGATTCTTAGAGATTCTTAGTTTATGGAGACTTGGATTGTGAATGAATGATTCTGGGATTCTTGACTCTGGGATTTTGGAATGATTCTTTGAGATTCTAAACATGATTCTGAGATTCTTGTTGTAGTTTTTAGATTCTTAGAGGTTCTAGAGATTCTTGAGGTGATTCTTGAAATCATTCCGGGATTCTTACAGCAAGATTCTTAGAGATTCTTAATATCTGGAGACTTGGATTGTGACGGAATGATTCTGGGATTCTGGGATGATTCTTCGAGATTCTAAATATGATTCTGAGATTCTTGTTGTGGTTTTTAGATTCTTCAAGGTTCTAGAGATTCTTGAGGTGATTCTTGAAATCATTCCGGGATTCTTACAGCAAGATTCTTACAGATTCTTAGATTCTGGAGGAATTATTCTAGCA
This sequence comes from Eulimnadia texana, assembly GCA_002872375.1. NCBI lineage: Eukaryota > Metazoa > Arthropoda > Branchiopoda > Diplostraca > Limnadiidae > Eulimnadia > Eulimnadia texana. The sequence goes on along the minus strand of NKDA01000001.1, from coordinate 33,309,503 downwards.
TTCTAGATTCCGAAATTCTTATAGAAGGATTCTTAAAGATTCTAGACATGATTCTTGATTCTTGTTAAGTGATTTTAAGATTCCAGAGATTCTTGGGTGATTCTTGACATGATTCCAGGATTCATGATTGTTCAAATGATTCCAGGAATCTTGATTCAGAGATTCTGGAATGATTCTGAAATTCTTATTGTGGATTTAGATTCTCAAGGATTCTTAGATTCTGGAGGAATGATTCTTGCATTCTTGATTCCGGGATTCTTACAAGATTCTTGGATTCTGGAGTCCTGGATTGTTCGTATATGATCCTTGGATTCTTATAGAACGATTCTTAAAGATTCTAGTCATGATTCTTGATTCTTGTTGTGGTTCTAGATTTTCAGAGATTCTAGGGATTCTTGGGGTGATTTTTGACATGATTCCAAGATTCTTAAAAGATTCCCAGAGATTCTTACAGGATTCTTAGATTCTGGAGTCTTGGATTGTTCGTATGACTCTAGGAATCTTGATCCTGGGAATCTTGAATGATTCTTTGAGATCCTAGGCATGATTCTGAGATTCTTGGATCAAGTGGAAGCATTCTTGAATTCTTGTAGAACGATTCTTAAGGATTCTTGTCACGATTCTTGATTCTTCTTGTGGTTTTTTAATTCTTAGAGGTTCTAAAGATTCGTGGGGTGATTTTGACATGATTCTGGGATTCATACGGCAAGATTCTTAGATTTTTGGATTCTTATAGGACGATTCTTAAAGATTCTTGACCTGATTCTGGCATTCTTGTAGAACGATTCTTCGAGATTCTTAGATGCGCAACGCCCTAAAACCCATAAACGAATCTATCGTTCCTTGTTATCTTGTGTTAACAATCGTGTTATCCACGTTGTGTTTATCAAGTGTCAAATCGCGAAAGTTGTCAAGCCTTTTTGCTTTCCACCATTTCCGAGTCTCATTGTCACCAACTTAACCGTGTCTAGACATGTGTCACACTGTTATCACGTGTTATCACTCACCCCTAGGGGCATCATAACACTCGATAACACATGATAACATCCAAAAAACGTTACAAGTTATTTATTACATAATTATTACGTAATTTTGAGGTTCGAACTGCGCGCCACCAAGCGGCGACTTTCGGAACTACAAGCGGGAGGTTCCACCAACATGAGGACTAGCTGGTTACACGTGATAGTATGGGTGAGTAGCAGTAAGTATTTGTAAGTAGCAACTAGTTAGTAAGTAGTTAACTAAGTTAGCAGTTGTTCTGCTTTCTGTTCATTAGTTTAACGATTCTGGAACTAGTTTCGGTTGCTTAGCGACTAGTTGAGGCTAGTTGAAAGTAGTTAGTAGTTGAAACTAAGTCGCTGGTAGTTAGTGGAAGGATTTTGTGAGTAAGAAACAAAGTTGTCAGGTTAGTAATGACCCGAAATTGGGCGAGAAACAAGGCTTAACTAAAGGGCCGCCAAAGCAATTAGCTTGGACGGCCATCAGCTGCAATCAAATCATTAGGTCGCTCGCTTATCTCAGGTCATCCCACCTTCTTTCTCAGGTCACTACCATCGAATTCCAACCTTCACAAGGTCACCCCAGGTCATCAATACTTTTTTCTTGACCCCCAGAAATTTATAAATGTAAAAGAGGCCGCACAAGAATATGGACACAACAAAAAAAGACCTGTCGCAGACCATCACTATTGTGCGTCCCACCAAAATTCAAATTTTCACTTTTAGTCACGAAATTTTACACAAAAAAACTAAGAATTTATTCGTCTATACACTAGAAATTCTAAATTAGCGAAAATTAATGAGATCCATTTAAGAAACTCAATCAAAATCAGCGCCATCTAGTGACTAGAATTTGAAACAATGATTAAAAACTTGTTTCTAGTGCTATTTTTGGAATTTAATTGATCAGGTCCCACGGTCCGGTTTATACTAAATGATTCTGAGCACGAGTGATTGAGTTATTAGTTTTTCCCAAATTACGGTGGACTTTGGAAGCGAGCGAGTGGACCGCCTATGCTGTTGTTGGGCCACACACAGACCCGTCCTACGTGTCAGAAAAAGTCTAGCTGTGATCTTTCAAATGAAGGGGCAAAAGACACTTTGTATCATCGAAAGCCTTTTTTTTATATTTCTGTTGCTTCGTTTCTTCTTTCTACCTTCCTACGGCTGGACCGTAAAGAGTTTGACTAATAACTTGTTAATCCAGCCTGTCGTCTCTGCTATTTAAAGGGCCATAAACATTTTGGGGGACGACGAGAGAAAAGCTTCTTTTTCTGACCTTTTTCCCTTCTTCTTCGTCTTCTTCTTCAGAGGAGGGAAAATTTCTGTTCAGAAGCAAATTATCCCCAGATTTATGGAGATTAACTGCTCTTCCCCCGAAGAATTTACAAGTTCTTACAGTCAATAGTTACTACGCCACTAGCAGTCCGATAACAGGAGAAACTAGTTCAATAGCTGATAGTCGAGAATCTTTAATTACCTGTTGATTGTTTTGTCGGTGTTGGTGGTAAGTTGAAGAAGCTGTTGGGAAGTGACATTCCAGAAAGCGGTTGAGGTGAGATGGTCTCACTAGATTCAATTTTTCCCTGTCCCCACCAGCACAGGTCACCTTGGGGAACAGAGGAATGTCTTCATAAATGGTCGAACCCCCCCAACAACCGAAAAATCCTACCCCCAGAAAAACCCGTCAAATAAAAATAATCCCTCCGCACAGAGAGAAAAAAGTTTTCCCAAATGAGTTCAGAGTCTCTCATTATCGGACATTTATCTATCCACTGTTGTCACAGTCTTCTAAGTGATCTCTCACAATCCTAATCCAGACATTCCTACTTGTTAAAAAGACTGGGCCATTAGTTAATTGGCAGCCTTGTTCTCACCAGGAAATAGCTCAGTGGTGTCGCAAGAATCTCAAGAATCTCAAAAATCATCCTTCTAGGACATTCTTAGCATTTCTCCCAGTCAAATCTCGAATAGTTTAAACAGAACTTGAAGGTTCAGTATTAGAACGATTGAATCATTGATTCGTTTGCAGATTTGACGGTTAGGATTCGATTTGGCTGGTTCGATTCTATTTCGGGTATATAACAAGCGGAAAGAAAAATATTGGTACAAGTGAGAAAGAGGCGCGAAATACTGGAAAATGCTCATTGTCAAAACCATCGCCTTCATGGATGGCCCAGCAATAGCAATGGGAGGTTCTCACAGCAACACAAAAGCCTACCAAACGAAAGGGGGGCCCCTTTCACTCCCCCCTCTGGGCCGCGGTTTCTTGTCAAAGCGGCCCAGCGACCCAGAGGGGCCCACCCTGGATGCTGCAGAAAGCAGCCATTTCCCACAATGGCCCTGTTTGAGCTGTGCCGCCCTGCCGACAGGGTCATTTCACCAATCGTCAGGCCAGCCCCGCACTCCTTCGCCCAACATTTCGCACTCCACCATAATTACACTTATTATTTATTACCTAAATTCCTTACACTGAAAACGTTGAAAAAATTTTGGAATAGATTGCAATCACTTAAAATGCAAAATACTTTAAACTTTTTTAAAAAATCGCGATAAACGGAAAAGTTAGTTACAACGCCATCTATTGGTAAAAATATCGTAAACGTAAAACAACAGCTTTTTACAAATTTTGATGATTGCATTCTAATCTAGGGTTAATACTTAATATAATTAACAAAATTTAATGAGTTAAAACTGATTACTCGATTTATGGTGGAGCGCGCATTTTTGTGGTCAAGAGTGAAAAGCCGGCAATCGGATAGAGGAACTAAGCCACAGCGGGGTTGAAGGTTGCAAGTAAGACGTGCGACAAAAGGTGGGCACAAGACTAGAAGCCCAGATAGTGAGAGAGAGAGAGAGAGAGAGAGAAAAAAAAGAGTGCGACGATGACTGCTGTACGTCTCTTAGGGCAACTTTTTCCTTAGAAATCTTTGATGGAGATTGTCCACTTAACAGCTGCCGCCTCCATTGTCAAACATAACTCCAGTGTCGCCAGGAATTTTCTTCACTTTTGCTCCACCACGTTTCCATCACACTCTATGAATCAAACAGACCACCCCTCGCCTAGTTTGACCTATAGACCCCCCCGAACTGAATGTCATACCTTTTTGCTAAGACATTAATCATACAGACCCGGAAATACTCAAAAATGTTAATACAATTATTAGTTACCATCTATTTATTTCGATTTTAGAGTAAATTTTGAGATTTTGACGTAGTTGCCAACCCCATGGGGTCATAAATAACTTCAAAGCAATTGGGGCCCTGTAATCCACACCGAGGGGGTCTTCGAAACTTGTTTGATAACACGGTGATAACAAATTGATAACGTTGGATAACAGCATAGTTTCTTATGGGCGGTTTGATCGCTTGTTGAAATTACAAGGTTATTGTGTTGGAGAGAAAGCAGAACTGATACATTCCTGTTAGTTTTATGATATCGAAATAGTTCGATTAACCTAGTTTTTCAACTAGTTTTCATCGGAGATAGTTAATTTGTCAACTATTGTGCAACACGAGCCCCAAATGACAATTGGACCCTAGCGGAGCTGATGTGCACCGTGGATAATTTGTCAATACACTTCCAATTACGATACGAACTATCAGTACTATCATTAACTACCACTAGTGTTACTACTACTACTACTACTACTACTACTGCAACTACTGCTATTGTCTCTGCTGCTGGTGCTACTATCAATATTGCTAGTACTTGCTCTTGTTATACTACTACTTCTGTTACTGGTGCTCTAGTCCTGTTGTTACTGTATTACTACTGGTGCTGCAGCTACTACTACTACTACTACTACTACTACTACTACTACCACTACATCTGCTGCTGGTACTACTGGCACTAGTACGACTACTCTCCTCTTACTGCTGCTACTAAATAACTACTGCTACTACTACCCCTACTTCTCCTACTGTTGTAGCTAATACTATTGCTATTAACTGCTACCAAATGCTACTAATAGTACTACTGCTGCTACTACTTTCTCTGCTGCTGGTATTACTAGTGGTACTAGTAATACTACTACTGTTACTACTACTGCAGTCACTGCTACTGTTATTTAGTACTGCTGCTGTTGTTGCTACTGCTACTGCTACTACTAATACTACTGCTACGGCCACCAACACCATTACTACTACTGGTACTACTACTACTACTACTATTTCTACTTCTACTACTACTGGTACTGCTACTACTACTACTACTACTATTACAGTTACTATTATAATACTATTAGATGCTACAACTAATACAACAACCACTAGTGCTGCTACTGCTATTACTACATTACTCCTTCTACTACTACTACTTATCCTACTACCATACTAGTATTACCTACTATTGTTTACTATTACTATTACTCTTACTAATCAAAACCTGCAGACTAAGGAATCAATAGCTCACAAACACTATACGATAACAGTGATAACATACATCGAGGGAGACTGTTCAGGAATTTCGTGAAGTTGCCAACCCTCTACTGGTCAGCAGCAATTCCCAATTGGCCATATGTCGTTCAGGGAAAGGGGGGGGGGTAAGCAACTCTCATAACCTTTGACCTCGTTTATCATATCCATATAGTATATATCTCGTATGTTATATATGCTGAAATGGTTCGTATAGCGTGTTCCCACGCTTCCCAAATAATTCCCAAGCTTTTCCCAACAAGTCGTAATGACTCAATAATCAAAGCAAAAAACCAGCAGCCCTTTACGACAACAAAAAAATGGGGCTTGAAAAAAAAAGCCTGTGATAAACGAGATCCTCATTAGCATAGTAAAGAATGGGGCCCAACAATGGTCGGGAAGTCTCTCTTTCCCAAATTGGGGGGTAAATGAGGGACTTTTCAATATTTTTTCCCCAATTTTTTTCCCTTTAGTTTTCTGTAGGGCTTATTCCAAAACGGCCACTGAGGACCAAGTCCTCTGCCACGGACGCACTTATAAAATATTTCCATAAGAAAATTTCACTTGAAAGTTTTTCACTAAAAATCACAGAAAAAATCGAGAAAAATTTTGATCCAAAGAATTTTTCAAAAATCTTTCAAGTTAATTTAATAACGGTGTCCGCTATAGAGAAGTACGCGTTTGGGATATGCCCTATGCCACTAAAGACCAACCTCTCTACTGCGGACACAATTTAAAAACATTTTTACTCAAATGTTTAACTTGAGAATATGTCTGAAAATCACCGAAAAAATCAAGAAACATTTTGCCAAAAAGAAAATTAAAAAATTCCTTACGGTTGATTCGATAATGGTGTCCGCTATAGAGAGGCGCGCGTTGGGAATATGCCTTGGACTATTGGAGTGCGCCCATCTACTACGGACACACGTATAAAATATATATAAAGAGCGATTCCGCTTGAAAATGATTCTAAAAATCACAGAAAAAATCAAGAAACATTTTGCCATAAAGAAATTTAAAAAATTCCTTACGGTTGATTTAATAACGTTGTCCGCTATAGAGAGGCGATGGAGTGCGCCTCTCTACTACGGACACGCGTTTAATTATAACTAAAGGAAAATTTCACTTGAAAATGATTCCAAAAATCACAGAAAAAATCAAGAAACATTTTGCCATAAAGAAATTTAAAAAATTCCTTACGGTTGATTTGATAACGGTGTCCGCTATAGAGAGGCGATGGAGTGCGCTCCTCTACTACGGACAAGCGTTTAATTTTAACTAAAGGAAAATTTCACTTGGAAAGGATTCCAGAAATCACAGAAAAAATCAAGAAACATTTTGCCACAAAGAAAGTTACAAAATTCCTTACGGTTGATTTGATATCGGTGTCCGCTATAGAGAGGCGATGGAGTGCGCCCCTCTACTACGGACACGCGTTTGATTATATTTAAAGACCAATTCCGCTTGGAAATGATTTCAAAAATCACAGAAAAAATCAAGAAACATTTTGCCATAAAGAAAGTTAAAAAATTCCTTACGGTTGATTTAATAACGGTGTCCGCTATAGAGAGGCGAGCGTTGGGAATATATATGTATATGGCGGGGGGTTTGAAAGTTGGGCGTGGTTGAGTCTATTCTTTTGCGGCGTGGCAAAACTCGGGTTTAGAGGCTTGTAATTGCCGCAGCGATTCTTTCATCTTTTTCTTTTTCGGCCGTTTCAATTGGACTGTTTGATGAATTTTTTTTTTCTGTGTTTGGTTCAAATTCCCGCCCATTTCTTCCCTCTGTGGCCAAACTGTTTGAACAGTTTGACTTTTTCTTCTTTCAAGGCGAAATAGCCAAGAAATTATACGACCGCCGGGTTGCGGTTTAAACCGGACCCGACGCGCGCGCGCCGCACTCTTTGCTCAGCCCAAATATTTACTTACTTACTACTACTACTAATATTACTAATGCTGTTACTAATGATTCAAGTCCTAATACTATTTCTATTAGTAGAGGCACTACTACTAACTACTACTACCACTACTAGTGCTACTACTAATGTTATTACTACTACTGCTACTGCTACTGCTAATGTTACTACTACTACTATTACTACTACTACTGCTAATGCTACGGCTCATGTTACTACTACTACTATAACTACTTCTACTACCACTGCCACCACTACTACTACTACAACTACTATTACTACCACTGCTACTACTATTATTGTTATTATTACTGCTATTGCTACTGATACTTTACTAATACCATTACCACTACTATTACTGTTATTACTGCTTGCGCTACTAATACTATATTAGTACTACTGCTACTGCTGATAATTTTGTTAGCCATGCCACTACTACTATGACTAATGCTACTGCTACGCCCACGTTACTACTACTACTACGATTATTGGTACTATTACTGCTACTACTACTACTACATTCCTCCTCCTTCTCCTACAACTACTACTATTACTGTTATTACTGCTTGCGCTACTACTACTACTACTACTACTACTACTTCTACTACTACTACTACTACTACTACTTCTACTACTACTACTACTACTACTACTACTACTACTACTACTACCACTACCACCGCGTTTCACAACGGTCTAAAATATCTCGTTTTAGGGAATTTGTATAGTTTTTTTTCACAAATCCCGGTTTGTGTGAAAATTCCACAGAAAGTGCGCAGAGGGGATAAGGAACTGATGTCGCAAGGTTTTTGTGGGATTATGGAACTGGAAATTTATGCAAAGAACCAAAAGAAAAAAAAAGAAACGCAAGGAAAAACGAGAAGACTACCGCACGGAACACACAGAAACAGAAAACGGAGGAAAAAAAAGCTGTTAAGTCGGCGTGGCAAAAACTGGACACGATCTAAACCAGTTGTTCATCAACGATGTCGGTAGTTGGAGCTTTTGAGGTGCAGATCACCCATGGAGACCTACACGTCAAACCAACAGCGACCCACAAATTCCTACACAGTTTTTTTTTTGTAAAAAAAGAATCTTGGAATCTTAAATCAAGATTCTTGGAAAGTTCTATAATTTGTGTAAAAGACATGAGGATTGAGAGTAGGTGATTTCTTAATAAGAATCCTAGAATCGCAAACCAAGATTCTTGGAAAGTTCCATAATTTGTGTAAAATATACGAGGATTGAGAGTCGGAGATTCTCAATTCTCTCGATTCCAGATTCTTACCAAGAATCTTGGAATCTTAAATTAAGATTCTTGGAAAGTTCCATAATTTGTGTAAAAGATACGAGGATAAGGATTCGGAGATTCTTAATAAGAATCTTGGAATCTGAAATCAAGAATCATGGAGAACTACAAATCAAACCAAAACAGCGACCCACAAATTCTTGCACAGTTTTTTTTAAAAAAGAATCTTGGAATCTTAAATCAAGATTCTTGTAAAGTTCTATAATATGTGTAAAATATACGAGGATTGAGAGTAGGTGATTTCTTAATAAGAATCCTAGAATCTCAAATCAAGATTCTTGGGAAGTTCCATAATTTGTGTAAAAGATACGAGGACTGAGAGTCGGAGATTCTTAATAAGAATCCTATAATCTCAAATTAAGAATCACGGAGAACTCCAGCGTCAAACCAACAGGGTTCCAGATTCTTACCAAGAATCTTGGAATCTTAAATTAAGATTCTTGGAAAGTTCCATAATTTGTGTAAAAGATATGAGGATTGAGAGTCGGAGATTCTTAATAAGAATCCTGGAATCTCAAATAAGAATCGCGGAGAACTACACTGTCAAACCAACAGGGTTCCAGATTCTTACAAAGAATCTTGTAATCTCAGATCAAGATTTACGCAAAGTTAGAGGTATGAAAGTTAAGGAATCGAAGATTCTTGAGAAGAATCTGCGAATCTTGAATAAGAATCTTAGAATCTCAAATTAAGAAATCTTGGAGAACTACACGTCAAACCAACAGGGTTCCAGATTCTTACAAAGAATCTTGTAATCTCAGATCAAAATTTATGCAAAGTTAGAGGTATGAAAGTTAAGGAATCGAAGATTCTTGAGAAGAATCTGCGAATCTTGAATAAGAATCTTAGAATCTCAAATTAAGAAATCTTGGAGAACTACACGTCAAACCAACAGGGTTCCAGATTCTTACAAAGAATCTTGTAATCTCAGATCAAGATTTACGCAAAGTTAGAGGTATGAAAGTTAAGGAATCGAAGATTCTTGAGAAGAATCTGCGAATCTTGAATAAGAATCTTAGAATCTCAAATTAAGAAATCTTGGAGAACTACACGTCAAACCAACAGGGTTCCAGATTCTTACAAAGAATCTTGTAATCTCAGATCAAAATTTATGCAAAGTTAGAGGTATGAAAGTTAAGGAATCGAAGATTCTTGAGAAGAATCTGCGAATCTTGAATAAGAATCTTAGAATCTCAAATTAAGAAATCTTGGAGAACTACACGTCAAACCAACAGGGTTCCAGATTCTTACAAAGAATCTTGTAATCTCAGATCAAGATTTACGCAAAGTTAGAGGTATGAAAGTTAAGGAATCGAAGATTCTTGAGAAGAATCTGCGAATCTTGAATAAGAATCTTAGAATCTCAAATTAAGAAATCTTGGAGAACTACACGTCAAACCAACAGGGTTCCAGATTCTTACAAAGAATCTTGTAATCTCAGATCAAAATTTATGCAAAGTTAGAGGTATGAAAGTTAAGGAATCGAAGATTCTTGAGAAGAATCTGCGAATCTTGAATAAGAATCTTAGAATCTCAAATTAAGAAATCTTGGAGAACTACACGTCAAACCAACAGGGTTCCAGATTCTTACAAAGAATCTTGTAATCTCAGATCAAAATTTATGCAAAGTTAGAGGTATGAAAGTTAAGGAATCGAAGATTCTTGAGAAGAATCTGCGAATCTTGAATAAGAATCTTAGAATCTCAAATTAAGAAATCTTGGAGAACTACACGTCAAACCAACAGGGTTCCAGATTCTTACAAAGAATCTTGTAATCTCAGATCAAGATTTACGCAAAGTTAGAGGTATGAAAGTTAAGGAATCGAAGATTCTTGAGAAGAATCTGCGAATCTTGAATAAGAATCTTAGAATCTCAAATTAAGAAATCTTGGAGAACTACACGTCAAACCAACAGGGTTCCAGATTCTTACAAAGAATCTTGTAATCTCAGATCAAAATTTATGCAAAGTTAGAGGTATGAAAGTTAAGGAATCGAAGATTCTTGAGAAGAATCTGCGAATCTTGAATAAGAATCTTAGAATCTCAAATTAAAAAATCTTGGAGAACTACACGTCAAACCAACAGGTTCCCAGATTCTTACAAAGAGTCCGAGAATCCCAAATCAAGATTCTTGGAAACTATGTTAAAATACGGAATCAGAGATTCTATAGCAAAGAATTTATGAATCTCGTATCAGAATTTGGAGATTTTAACACCCTGTTATCACCATGTTATTATCGTGTTATCACCGTGTTATCGGTCAAGTCCTACTCCAGTAGACCACACAGCTGATGCGGGGATTATTATACGAACGCCGACACAAGACGACGACCTCCCATCGAGTCGCATTTCCCCAATAGAAAAGTCATACGGTTGAGTACCGAATGACTGGATAGCTGAACACTAGCTCCCCTCTGAATCACTAGCTGAATAGTGGCTGAAGTGGCTTTTAGTTACTAAAACTGAACCCTCTGAATAAGGGGTTGAATACTGCATGACCTAGTTCTTTCAAAATTCAAGCGTACGAACCGTGTGAAAGTGGGCCAATTTCACACTATCACTAAGCTGATAGCCATGATAGTCACGCACCATTCAGAGGGCCATTCAGACGTATGGCTAGCGCATCATTTTTCTGTCGGGTCACCGGCAACAACCACAAAAAACAGATTCTAAATAACAGATAATCAATAAGACATGATAACACATGATAACAGAGTGATAACAGAGTGTTAGTAATGTCTGGTTACCTATAAACAGCAAGCAAACTAGCAAACTTGTAAGTAGATTGGACTGGCTACATTCGGAGTATAGAACTGAAGTGAACTGGTGGAAACCAGAAAATTCAGTTAATGGGGAGAAACGAGTGGAAAATCTCGTTACTAAACAATGGAGAAAAGAGAAGGAGTATTAATTTGTGAAGCTAATAAGGGGAAAGGTTGTCTTTTAGGGATGACAAGTTAGCAAAGCAGCACCGGGGCTAAGCCGAGCCGAGCAGAGCCTAGCGAAGTCTAAGTCAAGGTGCAGTGCAGCAAGGAACAGCGGGGTTGCAGGCATAAGGTTTCTGCGTCCCTAAATTGACCTCGTCCAGTTAATTGGTGGCCTGTCTGTTTTGTAAGCCATAAAAAGCGTCAGAAATAAGAGCTAATATATAGGGACCCGCTGCAGCAGGTCTCTGCCGACTAATAGTTTCTCCATAGGGCACGTGCTACTACAAACCTGAAGCAGATGGTATATACGCCAACTGAATTACTCACACCGCAGACTAGCCACCCTGAACATTTTTTATTTCCCATTTTTTTCCCCTCTCTCTCTCTCTCTATAGGAAATTTCTGAAACTTGTAGATTTTTTCAACTTCTTCCTTCCCCCGTTCTCCCCCCGATGTCGAATTTGAAATGCTTCTCTTGTCGGACCAGGCCTGCACCTAAAACACGAAGAAACCCTAATAAGACATCTTTAAAAGTTGTTTTTTTAATAATCTACTAAAAAAAATTGCATAAAATTGTCGTCTTTATAAGGAAATGTAATTTAGTTGTATATCAAATATTTAATGCATCACCTGTGGTTATGAAGTTATTGATATAGACTTTAAACAAATACTAAATAAACATGTATAACTTATGTTAAAATACTTATAATATTTAATGGAATGACTAGAATAGACAGTAATTAGAAACTTAAAATCCAGATATCTAAACTGTTCATCAGTCCCGAAGACTTATTCGACATCGAACAATACTCGTCCCGGGACGACATCGAAACAATGCTCATCCCAATACTTGACATCGAAACGATACTCATCCCGATACTCGACATCAAAACGATACTCATCATGATACTCGACTTTGAAACGATACCCATCCCGAGGACTATACTCGACACTGAACGATACTCGTCCCGATACTTGACGCTGAAACGATACTCATCACGAGCACTATATCCGGCATCGAGCGATACTCGTCCCGATACTCGACATCGAACGATAACTCGTCCCGAGTTTTTATCCATCTCTGCTTGAACAGAAAGAATTTTCGCTTACACTTGTTTTTCTGTAATTAAATTAAAATCTCAAAAAATAACACCTAACTTTAAATCCAGAATCCAGACCGTTCATCTGTCCCGAGGACTGCTCGACTTCGAACGACACTCGTCTCGAGGACTTACTCGACATCGATCGACAATTGCTTCGCAGTAGAAACATCTATTACATCAAACCCGTTTATCTCTCATTAAAGTAAATCTGAAAACTTAATCGAGTAAAAAAGTTAAATTTTTCTGGTTATGGTACTTTGAAATGTAACTCACGCGCCCGCATGTTTCACGCACACGGTGGCCGTGATCTCTTCAACCTACACAAACCTAAGGGAGGGTAAAAAAAAAAACACACACAGAACATGCGATTAAATCTAATATAACAATCTAAATGGGGTAACATGAGAAGCTAAGCCTGCTTGTTCTCTAATCTGGAAAAGCTTAACAAAGAAATGGGGCCCCCCCAACTTACCACGTTAAGTTTCGGTTGTTATGGTAACTGACAACAGACCTCACGCAAATCTTGTATAGCCTCCAACCCTCTCAACTCATAGATTTCTATCTATACGTTAAGAAGTAATTATTATTAAATAAATATTTCAGAGTATTAGTTCATCAGTGTTTACCGATCCTTCACATAGGTGCGTTCAAATTCTTGCTTGTCAGACGCGGAAGGAGCAAGCTAATCTGTCTGCAACGTGACAGGCAGTAAGGGGCATACGCCAAACGGGCGACCCTCTATAGCGGACACCTTTATAAAATCAAGTTCAAGGAGTTTGCAAATTCTTATTGCACTAAACTATTTCGCAATTTTTTTGCGTAATTTTAGAAATATTTTGAAAAAAAAATTGCAGTTTGTAGATCTGATTCTCCCGTCCGTAGTAGAGGGGGTTGGTCTTCCAGTGGCAACCTCTCTACAGCGGACACCTTTATAAAATCAACTTCAAGGAATTTGCAAATTTTTATTGCACTAAAGTGTTTCGTAATTTTTTGCGTAATTTTTAGAGAAATTTTGAACAAATTTTTATTGTTTGTAGATTTGATTCTCCCGTCCGTAGTAGAGGGGGTTGGTCTTCCAGTGGCAACCTCTCTACATCGGACACCTTTATAAAATCAACTTCAACTAATTTGCTCTAAAGAGTTTCGGTGATTTTTTTTCATGATTTTCCACAACATTTTGAACAAGATTTTTGCAGTCTGTAGACTTGATTCATACGTCCGTACTGTAGTCTAGTAGTAGTAATAGCAGTAGTAGTAGTAGTAGTACTGTGGTCTGGAGTAGCCAGAAAGTCAGCGGGACGTCTTGTAATACGGCAGTTCCTTACTTCGTAAGTAAATATTGGCAGCCGAGTGGCTTTGTTTGAAAAACCTTCTGTCGTCTGCTCTGAAATTTCGTTTCAAGGTGTCGCATGTCAGCACGTGCTCCTTGTCGCCATATGGTTACCACACAATACCCCTTCCGACAGACGTCGAACTCCAGAATATAACCCTTTGCTGACCTTTGACCTCATCTGCCTGCATACCAGTGCTTTCACTGTGCAGGGAAATTCCCTTAAAGAGGAAAAACTGGGTCTCAAAAGGGAAAAATAAGGGAAGAAAAGCATGGAAGTATAGCAGCCTGATGTGCTACCTAGAGGGGAAAAGAGTACTGGATATATACAAGACAAGGGAAAAAAGGGGAAAATCGCGCCCTCTTTCAAAGGGAGAAGGGAACTGAGGGTGGAAGCATTGCTGTATACCCATACACTCCATACAATCCCCCCCATTTTCTATAACAAATCCATAAATAAATAAATTTTCTCGTTTTATGTTGTATTTCCATCTGGGATTCGAACTCCGTCATCGATTCCAGGATCCCAGAGGTTTCACACACGTTCTGAAGAGTCGCGTGTTAACATCTACAGCCGCTCACTCGCAAAAAAAAAAATCAAGAATAAAAAACGAAAAGCTGAAATCAACCCCAAAAACTAAGGTCGAACACCAAAAGAAAAAAAAAAAAAAAAAAACATTGGCAAACAAAAGCAAAAAAGATGGTGGAGGAGGTCTTTTACGCAGATAGATCCGAGGGAGTAGCACACAAAAAAAAAAAATAATTAAAAAAAAGATACAAAGGTTTATAAAAGAAATCTTTGTACAGAGCTTCTTTTTCTTTGCTCATTGTGTATCGTCCTGGACGACAACGATACTTGCTCCCTCTTGTAGTTTATCTGCTTTAATTTTCCGTTGTAAGTATTTGCTTTCAGTATGGCTGGTGTCTGGTGGTGGGGCGTCCGCCAGCGCCGCGCTGTTTGCCGCCTCCGCCGTAAGCGCCCGGAGCAGAGCCTCCGTAGCCACTGTAGCTGCTCCCGCCGTAGCCTCCGTAGGAATCGTAGCCTCCGTAATAATCGTATCCGTAGCCTATGAATCAAGATCATTATTATTTAATATTTTATTACAATGAATAGTTAACAATTTATGATAATTCAAAATAATAATAATAAAATAACTAATAGTTACGACTACAAGAAAAAAAAATAATAAAATTATCAAACTTTAGAGAACTACGAAAATTAAATTTAGTTATACTTACGTAAATAAATTATTTGTTAGGAAAACTTAAAAAGTAATTTTGTAAAAGACCAAACATTCTACAAAATACTCAGATAAATAATGAATTCAATAGAATTTCATACGCCGTAGACGAAAAATGCTACCACATATTCAATAGGGAACCAAACTTGTAAAACCCATTCAACCCTTCGAAAATCTTATTTTCTTTTTCCGAGTCTTTTTGTGTAAAACTCGCAAATAAACGTTTCGGTTATCAGTTCAGAATTTAAAACACGTTCCAAAACCACTCCGGTATTCGTTACCTCCGCCATAACCGCCTCCGTATCCGCCAGCTCCTCCGTAACCAGCTCCGCTATAGCCACTGCCGTAGCTTCCCTGTCCGCCCCAGCTGTTCCAGCCTACAAACAAAAAACAACTAATTATAATAACCTACTACTAGCGGATACTGACCAATGCTTCCACTTTTACGGGAAATTTCCTGTTTTTAAGGGGGGAAATGGCACTAAGAAGGGAAGAAGGGGGAAAGCAATTTAAAATCATCATGTAAATTTGGCTTTTTTCTATAGCGACATGTTATTACATGTAGTTTTTCTTTCTCCAGCATTTTAATATTTCTTTTTAAACTGCAAATTTACCATGATCTGAAGCGTATCAATCGGTAACTACATTTATAGTTATATACTAATGGAAGGAAAGGTTAAAGGAGAATGGGAAAATGAAAGGGGAAAATAGGGGAAATTCAAAAACTTTTATCTTAGCGGGAAAAAAAGGGAAAGTAGAGGATCCTACGAGGGAAAGCCCAAACTCGAAAGTTGAAGCACTGATTCTGACGTACCACCACGACCGCGGGGAGCTCCGCGTGATCCGCCAGGAGCGCCACGTCCTCCTCTTCCGGCGGGTGATCCGAAGGCGTCCTGCTTGGGTGCGGCTTTCTTGATATCGACTTCTTTGCCGTTGATAACTTGTTTGGGTGTTTTGAGCAGCTCAAACACCACGTTCTCGTTGTCAAAAGTCACAAAGCAGAAGTTTTTCTTCTGGTTCTTGACTTTGTCAAAGGGCATCTCGATTTCCGTGATCTAAAACGCAGAACAGTTTTTAGTAGAATGAAGGAATTTCTGAAGCGGGATGTAACTTACGGCCCCAAACTGACTGAAGAATGACCGAACAGTGTCTTCGTTACAGTCCTGCGGGAGACCTCCGACGAAAATCTTTCCAGTTCGGGCTTTGGCTCGTTTGGGGTCTACACGCTTTCCGCCGATCATGTGCTCGCCAGCAGAAAGGACCTGAGGCATTTTAATCAAACAGTAAAACCTCTGACATTAAAAAGAACACTGAAAAGCAAATTGCCTGGTTCAGACTATCGGCCGATTTGAAAACGAGGAATGCAAAGCCGCGAGATCTTCCGGTCTGAGGATCGATTTTGACAACCACACTCTCGATTTCTCCGAACTTGCCAAAGTATTCTCTCAGCTCCTCTGCGAATAAGAAAATTAACTTTTATAGATTTTCAAAAAACGATTATTAAAAACTTACTATCAGTTGTCGACCAGCTGAGTGCTCCAACGAAAAGTTTCCTAAAAAGACAAGAAATCGAGATTAAGAAGTGAATTTAAAAAACACGAGACTTTTCAACTGTTCGTTCACACAAATGATTTTTTTACAAAAGCTTTGAAAATTTTATTTATTTCTCATAGTTTACAAAAAAACAAAAAGCTCTTTGAAATACTCGTTTCGGAAACATCGAGAAAAACTGTGAAGAGAATCGGGAGAAAATCTTTTCGGCGACACACCAGACTCTTAAAAACTGCAAAAAAAAACTTGAAGAGTGAAATTAATTTGAATTTTTGTTGATTCTAGAACTGCAATCCACTTGTTTCCCGATCATCCAAAGAGAGAGTTAATTTTCGTCTTTTGACTTTAACTTGCGTTTTTCTTTTCGTTTCTTTTACCAAAAAGTTATATTAGGTAAAAATCTGGCCAGATGGTAATATACCCTTCAGTGCAGCACACGTTCGGGGTCCAAGTCCTATATGACAAGGCCAAGGCCCAACTTTGTGTCCACTCGCAGAAGCTTTCCCGCCGAGAAGGTCGTGTCACCTAAATTCTGCATTCAAAGGGCTATTACATGGAAACGATGATCCTGCTCAGTCAAATTAGTCAAGCATTTTTATGAATAGTAGGGCACGAACGTTTCAGAGAGGAAAAATTTACCAGCACGACATGAATTGAACACATTAAGAAAAAGTTTGAGCGCACTGAATCGAGCAAAGTACATAAACGTGTTACACATTTCGAGAAAGGAAAAAATAAAAACGACATTCATTCGTTAACATTTGCGTTTTTACATGAAACTTTTACCGAACTCGAGTAGTAGTTTTAAAACTACGGACTGTTTTTAACGACTGCGTTTACAATTACCTGTCTTCGTCTTTGTGCTGACTGCTGCTGTCATGGTCTTCGTGGGTCTGTTGAGGATCGGAAATATCTTGGTCCATGGTTTCTGGTGCGGAGCCGTTAGCTGCAGCGGAGTCTGAAGGGGCGTCATTTTGTTTGACATTATCACCGTAGCTGTCATTGCTGAAGTCGCCTTGCGCCATCGAGTTGTCTTCTGTGTAGTCTTGGCTTTCCGACATAGTGTTAGATAATTGGGAACTCTTGAGGAGTTAAAGAAGATTTGAAACAAGAGCAAGACAGGCTTGCTTGCAAGGTTTAACGTTGTTGAAGGGAGATGACAACGGAAGGACGCCGGGACCGGGTGATGAAGAAATGCTGCGTTGCCAGATGGTATATAAATTTAAATTAATTTATTTTAAGCTTCTTTATGTGGTTAAATGTAATTTGAAAATTTAAATAAAATATTTAAACCCCTTTTTTAGGTTTTCAATAAAGCAAACACTTTGAAGTAAAATATTATCTTTAATAATAGTGCTCAAAATTGTTGCCAGATGGCGTTATAGGTGGCGCCATATTTGATCCAGTTTAAATGTTGCTTAATCATAGTAATACGTAATATTTCTCGCAAAATCGTGATTCTTCATTAACCAAAATTTTAACACACTTTTATTTAGAGGGCAAGTTTAAATACGATTCGTTATTGTTTAAAGAATTAGCTTAAAATCAACTGTGGTTGGCGAAATCTAAAGAACTGAAGTTAGCTGCCATGTGTATTTATTGATGTCTAACTTTATTTAGTTTCATTAACATTATTTCGTAAATTGAGGTTTTGTAAAGCTTGCCAAGAGGGACTGAATACATGTAAATAATAAATTTTACATAACCAGCAAGTTTTTTTTTTTGGCAAGCGGTTCGCGAAATCATGTCAAAGGTATGCAAGGACATAACTTTCACATTACTGAAACGTAATAAGGATTTTCAAAAATATTTATTCATGGTCTCTAGTTCATTTAATATAAATAAATTTACTACAATTAAAATAAAGCGTAATTAAGATAACTTAATAACAATAATGAAACTAATCTGAGAAACTACAAACCACGGAGTCCAAAACTTCCAAGAATCTTCGTACACCAAGGCCATGTTATCACTGTTATCAACCTGTTATCGATATGTTATCTCCGTGTTATCATATGTTATCAGATAATCTTCGTGCACTTTTCCTCGGAGTTTCAGACCCCCTTGTGCTTGGCAAGCAGTGTTTCCACTTTCAATTTCCTCTTTTCCCCCTCTTCCCTTATTTTTTCCCCTTTTTCCCCTCCGTGCCAACATATGAGGCTATATTTCTAGATTTCCACCTTTCCCCCTCCTCAGGTTTTTCCCTATTCAGACCCTATTTCCCCCAATCTCAGGGAAATTCCCTGCAAAGTGGAAACACTGTTGCCAAGTCTGGAAATCGTCACTTGGACGAGAAAAAAAAAGAAGAAAAATTCAAAATAAACGTTATTAATCGTAACTAATTAAACTATTAATTCAAGTAGACGTAGCTTAAATCTAATTAACTTAAATTCATTTAGAAAAACTGAACTAAAATCAATTACTGGTCCCCACATAGAAATGACGGTGCCTTTCTGCGGTGCCTTTTTGGTTATCTTGAACTGACAGTCTAAACGTTGTCTGAAACTTGGACAAGTTGAGGCGATGCAGGAAACCATGAAAAGGCACTATAAAAAGGAACCGAGAAACTACGAAAAGGCACTGCAGCGGTGCCTTTTCACAGTGTTCTGTACGGTATAAAACATCATTAGTCGGACCCATTTTTGCGTGCGAGGTGTAGTACTTAAACAGTTGACCATTTTTAATATAACACTGTAGAATGCAATTTATTTAATTAATATAAATTAGCATTATCGAACAACAATAAGTTTACTTAAAAATTAATGTTGAAATGCTATGTTATAATTTTATTTCATAGTTTTCTCAATGTTCTTTTCTGCTTTGTTCTTCCATTTTCATCATCCACGTTTGCTTGCATCTTTCCACACTTTCGCCGAGTGTTTTCAAGCTTTTGTTATTTTACTTTACCTTGCCCCTGGCTTGTAACCACGGTACAGAGAACATTCAGTAACACGGCAAGTCCCATCTGCCCCATGTTAATGGCGCGAGCGCGAAACTAGCGCCAGATTTCTGTGGATGAGTGTAGTCGGTACTACGAGCGCCTCAAAGCCTCAGCCGCCCAGCCTTAGTTTTCTCAATGCAGCTTTAGTACCAACAGCAGCCATCCGCAAAAATCTGGCGCTAGTTTCGCGCTCGCGGCATTTGCATGGAGCAGATGGGACTTGCCGTGTTACTGAATGTTCTCTTTACTGTGCTTGCAGTGCTTCCACTTTGCAAGGAAATTCCCTGGAAAAGGGAAAACTAGGTATCAAAAAGGAAGAATAAGGGAAAAAGAACAGAAAGTATATAGCATGATATCATAAGACGGAGGGGAAAGGATACTAGATCTTAACAAAGGAAGGGGGGAAAGGGAAAATCGTGCCCTCTTTAAGGGAAAACGGAAAGCTGAAAATGGAAGTACTGTGTGCTTGTAAACTTGGTTCAGTGTTTCTACAAATGGGGAAAATTCCCCCATTTAGGGGTAAATCGACTTCTCGGAGGAGGAATGGGGGAAAGGCGGGAAAAGGAGGAAAGCCACCTAACAAAGAGTCAGAATGAGCAGTGTTTCGACTTTGCAGGGGAATTCTCTGAGATAGGGGAAATAGGGTCTGAAAAGGGAAAACATGGGAAGAGGGAAAGGGAAAATCTAAAAAATACAGCCTTAATTCAAGCACCAAGGGGAAAAAGAGGAAAATAAGGGAAGAAGGAAAAAGGGGGAAATTCAAAGTGGAAACACTGAAAATGAGGGAAAACTAAGAAGCGAGTTTGACGGGGTAAAATGGTGGAAATTTGGATTTTCCTGGCGGAAAATACGAACACTCAAGTGGAAACACTGAATTGGTTACCCATTCATTCGTCGGATGTTTGTCCACAAGAACGGACCACGTCTACAAGCACTTAACAACAAGGTACATCTTTTCTCTCGTTTTAAGTTCGGAATCAATAACACAGCATTTGTCCACTTCAAATTAAAAACATAGTTTATGGATTGTATGAGTTCTTAATGATTTTTCCGTTTTTTAATTACCCGCAGTAATAAGTAATCTGTAATTAGTGAATTACTATTTTGTCATCGATACTATTGCCGTGTTTAAAGAAGTACCAGCATTCAGTA
Source organism: Eulimnadia texana (assembly GCA_002872375.1). NCBI lineage: Eukaryota > Metazoa > Arthropoda > Branchiopoda > Diplostraca > Limnadiidae > Eulimnadia > Eulimnadia texana. Next base: position 33,288,620 of record NKDA01000001.1, on the reverse strand, counting down.
TTATTATTATTATTATTTGAATTTGGATTTATTTCACTAAAGTAATTATAATATCAGCGATTGTTTTGGCAAATGTAGGACGCTACGCAAATACTTTTTGCGCGTAATCTGAATGTGACGTAGCTATACGTAGATTATTTTTGCTAGGATTGCCCACAGATTGGTAACAAACAATGGTAATAATTAATAATGAAACATGAATTAAAATTATAATAATATACAGTAATAATAACTAATTTATTCCAAAGCATACAAGTATGAAAATAGCTCCAAGAGACCTTGGCTTTGAAATGAACTACTATACAAAGCGTTGTTGATAACTCAAAATAACGTGAGTTGAATATCAGGTGTTTTTCCTGTTTATATTTTATACAATTAACTGTGTAACTCTAATTAATGTATCTAAAGATAGAACCAAACACAGTGGAAAAATGCATATTGAATACATGACACACAACCTTGAATAGACACCATAAAAATATCACCATTAATTTTTGTATGAATTGTTATTAAAATAAATTAAGTAAATATTTAAACTAACCAGAGCCATACAAATTAAGTGTGCTGAAAGAAATTTAAATATGTTATCTAGGAGTTCCAGAAAATGTTACAAAAGTTGACGTCAACAGTTTTGCGGTCGTACTTCCAGAGGACGCAAGCCAGGAAGGTTTTCGCAAGATGGTCCGGCACGATGACTCAACTGAAACAACCAAACGCGGCTACTGAGAAGAATATCTTGACATCGCGACATGAGGATTGCTTTCTGCACAGCCTGTCCGTCACCCAGCGGTTTTTTGAACGCAGCACGCTGTGGCCCGACCGAATCGCAGTGGTACGTTTCAGTATTGTCAGCACCTTAATAACTTGTGACTGTATAATGTGAAACTTGTTACAGGAGTGCGGTATCACTGGGCAGAAGTATACGTACGAGGAGCTACGTAGATGCGTTAGGAAATTCGGTAGTAGCTTGATGCGCATGGGCTTCCGCAAGGGAGAAGTTCTGGGACTGGTTTTACCCAACATACCCGAGTTTCCTGTGGCGCTGCTGGGAGCAGCCGGAGTGGGAATGCCCGTAACCGCTGTCAACCCTATTTACACTGCTGGTAAAATAAAACAAAGTAGTCAAAGTAATGATGGGAACATAATTAATTTAACATTCTGTAGAGGAAATCGCACGCCAGATGAAGCATTCGGAGGCTTGTACTATCGTGACTGTTCCGAGCATGGCGGAAACGATGCGGAAAGTAGCAGCACTATGTCCTACCGTTCGCCGATTGATCGTGGCAGGCGATTCTGTCGAAGGCTTTGTCACAATGAAAGATATGCTCAACGACTCGGGTGACTTATTTCCTGAAAACGTCGAGTGTAACGCGAATGAAGATATCTTTGCGCTACCGTTCTCGAGCGGAACTACTGGATTACCCAAAGGTGTCATGCTAACTCATGCCAGTGTTGGTTCTAACATACAGCAGTACCTTCATCCTGGAAGTAGCAGATTACAGACTACCACAGGTAAGTCATGTGTTCATAGCGTAGCTGTAGCAATCCGAACATTATGTTTAATCGTTCTTCGGTTGGCTGTTAGCATCGCACCAGGATACTTACATCTGCGTTCTGCCGTTCTTCCACGTCTATGGGATGATTGTTTTGATTATGGCTGGTTTTGATCACGGAGCTAAACTTGTTACTTTACCGCGTTTCGAAGCGGACACCTACTTGAAAGCACTGGACGATCATCACGTAATTCTTCTTCGAGAGTTCTTGATGTCTTGAATTTGAAAACCTTTCTCCAAAAAATTAGCCAACAGCTCTTCACATTGTTCCTCCTCTCGTGACTTTTCTCGGAGTTACCCCTGGACTGAATAAAAACTCGTTGAAACGCCTTCACACTGTTTTCTGCGGTGCTGCCCCTTTAGGCGAAACGGCTGCTATGAAACTGGTGGACAGACTACAAGGCGTCGATGTATTTTTCCAAGAAGGTTTGTAGAATCCATACATTCTCATATAAACTAAGTCTACTTGCCCTGTAAGTTGTTATAAAATCTACGATCTGTTACGAAGGGTTCGGAATGACAGAACTGTCCCCGGTGAGTCACATGGGTTCGTTACTGAAGCCGAAATTCGGTTCGTGCGGAGTTCTGGTATCACGAACCCAAGCCAAAATCGTGGATGTCAATACCAGAGAAGCTCTGGGTCCGCACCAAGAAGGAGAGCTCCTAGTGAGAGGTCCACAGGTCATGAAAGGCTACTACAAGAACGAGAAGGCAACCCGAGAGACAATCGACTCTGAAGGCTGGCTGCTGACGGGAGACATCGCGTACTACGACAACGAGGAGCGCTTCTACATTGTCGATAGACTGAAGGAACTGATCAAGGTCAAAGGAATGCAGGTAATTCTGTCAAATTTTACTTTTTGAACTGCAACGTTAAGGTTGCAAATGAAATAGGTTTCACCTTCGGAATTGGAAGACGTAATGCGTAAGATTCCTGGCGTTTTGGACGTAGCAGTGACTTCAATTCCCGACGATATCGCTGGAGAGCTACCGAGAGCATACATCGTCAAGAAATCTGATGGAGACGGCAGAAATTTGACGGAACAGAGTGTGCAGAATTTTGTCGAGTCCCATGTTGCGTCTTACAAGAGACTGAAGGGTGGCGTTGTTTTCACCGACTCAATTCCGAAGACCAACACGGGAAAGATTCTTCGTCGAGAACTCAAGGCACTGGCAATGCAAAACAAATAGGAAAAAATAGTGACAGCTTTCTTGCAAGGTCAAAGGAAATCGGTTAACGCCGATAGTGACCCAGGTATCCTTTATATTTAACTTCAATGCAATTTTTCAGGTACCGAACAATGCAATTTGTCTTCTATTGAATAAAAAATCAGATTTACTTTATTGTAACATTAGGGAGGATATACATGCTATGATATGTATTAAAAGTACACGTTTATCTCGGGTTTATGTTTTAGTTGTTTATTGCACCGTCGCTTGAACCATCGGAGATTATGTGCTTGTTGCGCTGCAACACTAGGGCAAGAAAATATCGAATAGTTTGATTGCACTATTTCTAGCATCCGATGTAAGGCTTTTCACACCTAAGGGTGGACATATTTTGTGTGACTAGGGCCATTTTACTTCTTTAACTATATCGATTGCTTCTTGTGAATCAATGAGCGCGAGAGTCGAAACAAGTGAGCACTTGAAAAGGGCACTCGGGAAACTCGCCAGATCCAAACGATACTTCCATAAAAGAGTTTTTGCGAAACTGTAAGTTATTGACTACCGAACGTAGTTTACTCGACTCCAAACCTAAACTTTGTAGGAGTTCTGGCTAGACTGTGGAAAGTTTCCTGAGACAAGATCTAGCTGTGCTCTCTGGAAGAATGAGTTTCACCGAGTATTACCTCAAGGTGCGGTGCTGACTTCGACGGTTTCACGGCTGTTGTTCCCTACATCAGTGGCGGATCTTAGCCCAACGTTCTAAACTTTTTAATGCTTGCCTGAGTAAGCAGCAGTTAGTTCTGGCCTCTGTCTGAACCCGCATGAGTTAGATTTTTCCAAAAGCTCCGCTGATATGAATAAGAAATGCAACTTTTTGCTCAAAAAATCGCTATGCTGTATGACGGCTATTCTGTTGCTTAAACGATCTGGCAACAGTGAAAACTAGGAATGGGTATGATTCAGTGGGCGGAAGGATTCGTAGAAAGTCCTACCTGTTTTGTTAAGTTTGGGTAACATCTTAACCCTAGACATTTTCCATCGTCCCGGGAAATATCCAAGTTCAAGGGCGTAGCATTAAAGAAAAACGTAGATACGGTGGAGCATGGATCGATCAGTTGCTGGAACTGAATCCCATCTTTGTCCTGAAGAGCACGAAACTTCGCAGAGTCGAAGATTTTTCAGTATGTTTGTTTGGAAACACGAACGGCCTTTTGAGAAGCACTCCTGTTTTGTTTCTACTTGAATAGAAAGTAACTCAGAAGCAGTTTCTGAAGCCCGTTTCCTAACTCTAGACTGTTCAGCCGTATTCGTTCTTTTCAGCTCGACTAGATCTTCTGTAATTCACCAAGGATTTAGGATAAGTTCAGTAATTAGATTAAAAATCAGTAATTTCTCTGTATTCTATAACTTAAGGTTGATAATGCAGGCATTCTGCAAGCATGGCATCATGTGTGTGAAACATGTATCATTTTGTGTATAGCTGGAGGTCAGCTGGGAGGACTGGAATTCATTTCGTGACGGATCTTGAACCAGAACAATATCTGCTCCCAGATCGTGGGCTTCTTCAGTCGAACTCCATAGCTTTTGCACCTTTTCCTGGAGTTATACGAGACTGTATGACATTGAGTTATGCATCGACCCTTGGTGTTATGATAACAGAGCTACCGTTAAACGTGAGGGTATAAGATACTGACGAAGATTTCATTTGCGAACTGAACGTGCAAAATTTGTAGAAAACTGCGTGAATGCCTCTGCAGCTGGCGCGTTTGACGGGATCTGTGTTAGGGGTACAGTTTTGGGTATCGTGATGACTGTAGCACAAATAACGGATGTGGACCTGCTTACAAAATTCATTTAATGTGTAATTCGCATTACCTAAACCAAGTTCACTCTTTCAATAAGATTCTTTGTTTCCTTCGTAAGACCCTTCTTCTCGGTATCAACAGAATTTAAGTACCAGGATTACTAACGTAACCTTAAGTAATTTATCAATTTTAGTACTGTAACTAGATAATGTTGTTAAAATTAAATTGCGTTACCAAACGACAGTAATTGCATTAAATTAAAATGCTTTCATTAACTTGTATTACCAACAAACAACCGACAAGTTTTAAGACAAAGCCCGGGACACGTCATATACAGTTTTCTCGTGTTCCTTTCTGCTTTGGTCTTACTTTTCATCAGCCGCGTTTTGTTACGTCTTTCTAGCCTTTCCTTGAATATTTCACGTTTCTTTTCATTCTACGTATGCCCCACAGCCTCAGGCTTGTGTTACTAGTTTTGGAAAACCATTCGTCGGATCTTCGTCCACAACAACGGACCACGTTTGCCAAGCGCTTAGCAACAAGGTTTCATCTTTCAATTCAAATAACAATTTGCTAATTTACACATTTAAAGTTGGAACTATTAGTAAGTAATTATAATAGCGTCGTTAATGCTAATCCCAGGTTCATAGAAACATAACAATTAGTTATTATTATTATTTGGAGTGCGATAATCTGGGCAATCTTTTACTTTTTTGCACGGTTCAGTGCGACGGATTCGCAATTGCTGAATACTTTGTTTAAGATTCTGACCTAAATTGCAGACAACTAGAACTTGACTAGGGCTAGACAGTAGAAAGCAAACGATTCCCAAGGACTAAACTTAAGAAGGAGACAATGGAGTTTAACAAGAAAACTTTCAGTCAGTTCTCTAAAGATTTTATTGCTCAGGTTTAGCATTTATGTTAGGGAACCATTGCCACATTCTTAATAAATTAAGTCCTTTTCCTTCGATTCACTAAGGACAGGTTTGCGTTAGCATTTGTTGTATTAGTGTTCACTTAACTGTTGGCTTCTTTACAGGCTCATTTGCTACATAGTTTTAATTTTAGTATTTGAGTGAATTCATTTCGTGGTTATTAGTAATTCAGTTATGTTCCTGCAAACAAAAATACTTAAAAGTAATTCGCAGTTTTAAAATATTTCCATGACATGAGACTGTATAATGAGAAGGATTTATGTCAAGGCAAAAGTGGTAAAATATGTCTGTATTAATTTTGTGTGTACTAAATTAAGTACTGTGGTATCAATTATGTGATGTGATGTATTTAAACAAATTATTTAATAGCTCCAGAACATGATCCCGAAGTTGACATCAACAGTTTTGCGGTCTTACTTCCAGAGGACGCAAGCCAGGAAGGTTTTCGCAAGATGGTCCGGGACGGTGACTCAACTGAAACAACCAAACGTGGCTGCTGAGAAGAACATTTTGACATCACGACATGAGGATTGCTTTCTGCACAGCCTGTCCGTCACCCAGCGGTTTTTTGAACGGAGCACGCTGTGGCCTGACCGAATCGCAGTGGTACGTTTCAGTATCGTCAGCACCTTAATAACTTGTGACTGTATAATGTGAAACTTGTTACAGGAGTGCGGTATCACTGGGCAGAAGTATACGTACGAGGAGCTACGTAGATGCGTTAGGAACTTCGGTAGCAGCTTGATGCGTATGGGCTTCCGCAAGGGAGAAGTTCTGGGTCTGGTTTTACCCAACATACCCGAGTTTCCTATGGCACTGATGGGAGCAGCCGGAGTGGGAATGCCCGTAACCACTGTAAACCCTATTTACACTGCTGGTAAACTGAAACAAAGAAGTTGAGGAATGATTGAAACATAAATAATTTAACATCCTGTAGAGGAAATTGCCCGTCAGATGCAGAATTCAGAGGCTTGTGCTATCGTGACTGTACCGAGCATGGCGGAAACGATGCGGAAAGTAGCAGCACTGTGCCCTGCCATCCGCCGATTGATCGTGGCAGGCGATTCTGTCGAAGGCTTTGTCACAATGAAAGATATGCTCAACGACTCGGGTGACTTATTTCCTGAGAACATCGATTGTAACGCGAATGAAGATATCTTTGTGTTACCGTACTCGAGCGGAACTACTGGGTTACCCAAAGGAGTTATGCTAACCCATGCCAATGTTGGTTCCAACATCCAACAGATCCTTCATCCAGGAACTAGCAAATTGCAAACTACTACGGGTAAGTCAAGTAACCCTGTAACGCAGCTCTAGCAATGTGGTGCATTATGTTTCTTTGCTAGCAACGTACCAGGATACCTACATGTGCATCCTGCCGTTCTTCCACATTTACGGGATGATCGCTGTGATGATGACTGGTTTAGACAACGGAGCTAAACTTGTTACTTTACCGCGTTTCGAAGCGGACACCTACCTGAAAGCATTGGACGAACATCACGTAATTATACATGGAAATTCCTTGATATTCTGAGCTTTAACAACGTTTTCTCAAAATTAGCCGACAATTCTACAACTCGTTCCCCCTCTTGTGACTTTTCTCGGAGTTGCCCCCGGACTGAACAAAGAATCGCTGAAGCGAACTCACACTGTTTTCTGTGGTGCTGCCCCTTTAGGCGAAACGGCTGCCTCCAAACTGGTCGACAGACTCCAGGGCATCGATATACATTTCCAAGAAGGTAACAGATTCGATTTTAAAGACGTAAGACGAACCTTCCCTAACCACATAAAAATGAGTACAAGAAAGAGTGTTTTATACCGCACAAAACACAGTAAAAAGGAATTACTACGGTGCCTTTTCGTGGTTTCTCAGTTCTTTTTTTACAGTACCTGTGGTTGCGTAAATGGCCCAAACTAATCAAAGATTTAAACAATGCTTAGACTGCTAGTTCAAGGTCACCAAAAGGCATCGCAAAAGGCACCATAGTTTTATTCGGGTGATAATAAATGGTATTCCAATTCTGTATACAGGTTACGGAATGACAGAACTGTCTCCGGTAAGTCACATGGGTTCGTTGGTAATTCCGAAATTCGGTTCGTGCGGAGTTCTGGTATCACGAACCCAAGCCAAAATCGTGGATGTCAATACCAGAGAAGCTCTGGGTCCGCACCAAGAAGGAGAGCTGGTAGTGAGAGGCCCACAGGTCATGAAAGGCTATTACAAGAACGAGAAGGCAACCCGAGAGACAATCGACTCTGAAGGCTGGCTGCTGACGGGAGACATCGCGTACTACGACAACGAGGAGCGCTTCTACATTGTCGATAGACTGAAGGAACTCATCAAGGTCAAGGGAATGCAGGTAATTCTGTCAAATTTTACTTTTTGAACTGCAACGTTAAGGTTACAAATGAAATAGGTTTCACCTTCGGAATTGGAAGACGTAATGCGTAAGATTCCTGGCATTCTGGATGTAGCAGTGACTTCAATTCCTGACGATGTCGCTGGAGAGCTACCGAGAGCATACATCATCAGGAAAGCAGATGAAAACGGCAGAAACTTGACGGAACAGAGTGTGCAGGGCTTTGTTGAGTCCCTTGTTGCACCTCACAAGAGATTGAAAGGGGGCGTTGTTTTCACTGATTTTATTCCGAAGACCAACACGGGGAAGATCCTCCGTCGAGAACTCAAGGCACTTGCAATGCAAAACAAATAGGGGAAAACTGATATATTCCCTAAATCCGTCTTCCGGTTCGTATGATTTCGCTATTAGTCCCTTATTTCTTTTAACCCCATGGGAAATCAGTTTACCCCAAGAATACCTCAGAAAACATAAAGATTCCACTACAATGCAATTTCTCAGATACCAAGCATAAGCAATGCAATTTATCTTCCAAGAAGTGAATGAAATCAGATCTGTTGTATTTTAAAATCTGGGTGGAAAACTATACTGTGAACTAAAATTGTAATACACATGTTTATCTTTAGTTTATGTAGTGTGGTTGTAGCGAATTAACTGAAGATAAAAACAAACAATAATTTTTATCTATACCTCAGTAATCGAAAATAATTGGAGTTTCTAGTGCAAGCGGAATTTGCGATGCATTTTACCTTCACTGGACTTGCTAAAAGCGAACAGTCTAAAGGCAAACGCCACACACGTTTACTGCACAACTGGAAATAATTCCGTTTTCGGTTTTTAGAATCCGTACATGTTGTGTTTCCTATGTGATGCCGTGCAAGCTCTTTAGTGCCCAAATTAGTAAAACACTTTTTCCTGCACAAAACCTAAACCAATACACGATTAAGTCGAAATATTACCAACGCACACTCGACTCCGAACAACTGCAGCATCCTCTTTTCTCTCAAGATTCACAAACCAGCACATTCCGCTTCTTGCACCGGCCACATAACGCGCAAAAAGCCCCTGCGCATGCGTCTTGTTTGCCTTAGTCTTATTTTTCATCACGCATGTTTTGCTACATCCTTTCACAAACTTTCGCTGAGTGTTTTAAGCCTTTGCTGTTTTACGTTGCCCCCGTGTTGCAACTTTGAAACCATTTGCAGAGTTCTGGTCCGCACAAACAGTCCTTGGCTCTTTGCATGTTTGAAGCACTTAGCAGCAAGGTTCATCTTTCTATCTTTTTCTGTATGTATAATAATATAGCATTCGTACATTCAAAGTCCTTAAGTATTTTCATTTCTGAGTTATATAATTATCGTTGATTTCTCTGCTTTGCATTACTTGTTGTAATTAGTAACCTGTAATTAACGAATTAGTAATATTGTTAGCAAGACTGAATCCCACGTTCTAAGCACCAAGTTTAGCCATTATTTTTATCATTACCTCGAATCTGTGACACTTAAATAATTGTCATCATATTTGTATGACATCATATGGCAAAAGTAGGACCAAATCCGTATAAATTTGTGCACGTAATCTAAGTGTGACGTACTTGTGCTACTTTGCCCAAAAAACTGCGGTAAAGAAATAATATTAGGATGAATAAGACGTAGTAGTCCATAATAGCTATACCCAGACTCGTTATGGTAGTTCTAGTTGTAACTAGTAGTAAAATACAAGTAATAGTAGTAGTAGTAGTAGTAGTGACAAAACAACAGGTATAACAATGATGGTGTACGTAATTTAATGACAGTTACAGTTGATAATATAAACACTAAATAAAAGTAAAAAATTTCAGTAAGAATAGTTCAAGACCTGTTATCTTTGGTTAAATCAAACGGATTATCCGTAATCCAGAATAACGTGAGTCGGCTACGAAATCGGGTCTCGAGATTATCTGCAGATTTAATACGATACCCATTATGTTTATTCATTATAATCATAATGGAATAGAATGTATTCGTAACATCGCACTGCGCCACGAAAAGGCCATACAAAAATAATATTACTGATAGATGGACTAATTTTTAGTGCGCTAAATCGTACTTGTATATTGAATCAGCACTAATCAAATGTACAGTCGTGAGCAAAATATAATCTCCCTTATCTAGAATAGCGAAAGGCGCTTTTGCCTGAACTTTTCTACTATTAGAGCTATCAATCGAGGTCGAAACGAAGTCAAGGAAGCTTGAATAGCGTTAGATAACTGAAATTTTCACCCTTGTTACGGTCAACCGTTATAGTACCCAGACAAGTTCAGGCAAAAGCGCCTTTCTCTACTCTAGATGGGGAAGATTTTTTTGCTTAAGACTGGTACATGATTTTTCAGTAATACGATGTTTCGAATCTAATGTGACAAGTTCAAATAGGTTGTCCGACAGTGTGAGAGAATGCTCCCAAAGTTGACGTCAAAAGTTCTGCGATCGTGCATCCAGAGGACGCAAGCCAGGAAGGTTTTCGCGAGATGGTCCGGCACGGTGACCCGACTAGAACAACCTAACATGGCGGCTGAGAAGAATATCTTGGCATCACGACATGAGGATTGCTTTCTGCACAGCCTGTCCGTCACCCAGCGGTTTTCTGAGCGCTGCTCACTGTGGCCCGACCGAATTGCAGTGGTACGTTTCAATAACGCCAGACTCTTAAATAACTTGTGACTGTATAATGTGAATCTCGTTACAGGAGTGCGGTATCACTGGTCAGAAGTATACGTACGAGGAGCTACGTAAATGCGCAAGGAACTTCGGTAGCAGCCTGATGCGCATGGGCTTCCGCAAGGGAGAAGTTCTGGGTCTGGTTTTACCCAACATGCCCGAGTTTCCCGTTGCGTTGATAGGAGCTGCCGGAGTGGGAATGCCTGTGACCACTGTCAACCCTATTTACACTGCTGGTAAGATCAGTGATGGGCAGATCAATCGCAAATTTGATCTAGATCAGATCAGATACTTGAGAATACAACATATTGCGAAGATCAGATCAAGATCCGATCATCTTGGCGAGCTTTCCGATCAGATCAGATTAACCCGTATGACCTATGTTGAACAAGATCCTATTTAGATCACACTCAGTGCTCTCGTAACTCAAGACTTTCGTCGTTAGGCGATTCCCCGAAGTTACGTAGTCATGGTGAGTACATACGACAGCATATAGGCTCTCACAAATAAAACAGAGCTAATCGAAACGAGTTTTAATTGGTAGTTTACACTAAAAAATCAACGTTTAAAAGTTAATTTTAGTACACGATCCCATTTTATACTGGAATTGCAATAATGGAGTTCCATAATTCCGATGCTAATTCCGAGAAAGTGATCATAGCCGTCTTTCTGTAGTTCTTTCAGAACGAGTATGGCATTCTTGGCATGGTTATAGAAAAAGACTTTGGTTCGGCATGAATTTGACCTGGATTTGAGTCATCATTTTCAGATCACTTGCTTTTTCATAGATCAAGATCAGATCAGATCATAAGGGTCTTTTTAATAGATCAGATCAGATCAAGATCATTTGCAAAAGTGGGCAGATAGCGATCTTAAATCAGATCGTGATCTGGTGTGCCCATCACTAGGTAGGATAAAACGAATTAGTCAAAGTATTCATGGAAATAACTATTTAACATTCTACAGAGGAAATTGCACGCCAGATGCAGAATTCAGAGGCTTGTGCTATCGTGACTGTACCGAGTATGGCGGAAACGATGCGAGAAGTAGCAGCACTGTCCCCTGCCATCCGCCAATTGATTGTGGCAGGCGATTCTGTCGAAGGCTTTGTCACAATGAAGGATATGTTCAACGACTCGGGCGACTTATTTCCTGAAAACATTGAGTTCAACGTGAATGAAGACATCTTTGTGTTACCGTACTCGAGCGGAACAACTGGATTACCCAAAGGAGTCATGCTAACACATGCCAATGTTAGTTCCAACATCCAACAGGTCCTTCATCCTGGAACTAGCAAGGTACAAACTACTACGGGTAAGTCAAGTATCTGTGTAACCTGATTTTAGCAGTTTGTACCTTATGTTTGGTTTTTGTTTCGGTTAGAATCATACCAAGAGACTTACATCTGCGTTCTGCCGTTTTTCCACATCTATGGGATGACTGGTGTGATGATGACGGCTTTTGATCACGGGGCCAAACTTGTTACTTTACCGCGTTTCGAAGCGGACACCTACCTGAAAGCACTAGACGATCATCACGTAAGCTTCTCTTTCTGATTCCTCTAAGTTCTCACGTTGAACCACTTTTACTCCAAATTAGCCAACACTTCTGCATCTCGTTCCTCCTCTCATGACATTCCTCGCAGTTGCCCCTGGACTGAACACAGAATCGTTAAGACGCGTTCACACTGCTTTCTGTGGTGCTGCCCCTGTAGGCGAAACGGCTGTTACAAAACTAGTAGACAGAGTACAGCGCATCGCTATACATTTTCAAGAAGGTAATATCCATGTATTATAACAAATTAAGTGAAGCAAACTTTATAAAACTTAATAAAAACTTTTTCAATGATGTATACAGGGTACGGAATGACGGAATTGTCGCCAGCGAGTCACGTGGGCTCGTTGCTGAAGCCGAAATTCGGTTCGTGCGGAGTTCTGATCTCTCGAACCCAAGCCAAAATTGTGGACATTAATACCAGAGAAGCTCTGGGTCCGCACCAAGAAGGAGAGCTCCTAGTGAGAGGTCCACAGGTCATGAAAGGCTACTACAAGAACGAAAAGGCCACTCGAGAGACAATCGACCCTGAAGGCTGGCTGCTGACAGGAGACATCGCGTACTACGACAACGAGGAGCGCTTCTACGTTGTCGATAGACTGAAGGAACTCATCAAAGTCAAGGGAATGCAGGTAACTCTGTCAAATCTTACTTGTGAACTTCAACGCTAAGGTTTCAACTGAAATAGGTTTCACCGTCGGAATTGGAAAACGTCATACGTAAAATTCCTGGCATTCTGGATGTAGCAGTGACTTCCATTCCTGACGATATCGCTGGAGAGCTACCGAGAGCCTACATCATCAGGAAAGCAGATGAAGACGGCAGAAACTTGACGGAACAGGGTGTGCGGGGCTTTGTCGAGTCCCGTGTTGCGCCTCACAAAAGACTGAAAGGCGGTGTCGTTTTCACCGACTCGATTCCGAAGACCAGCACGGGGAAGATCCTTCGTCGAGAACTCAAGGCACTTGCAATGCAAAACAAATAGGGGAAAATTAATACATTTCCTATCTCCGTCTTCCGGTTCATATGTTTTTACTATTTTTCCTTTTATTTCTTTAGTTCACATTTGATGGGGAATTGGTTAACTCCAGTAATTGTTCAGATAATCTGCACGTTTTAACTACAATGCAATTTTCCAGATACGAAACAATGCAATTTATCTTCCACTAAATGAAATATCAGATTTGTTGAGTTGTAATTCTAGGGCAGAATACATACTGACTACACAGTCATTATCAGTTTCAATACTCGCTTTCATCTTTCGTTTAGGTTCTGTTCGAACGTCTAGAAACGTCGTTCAACCGAAAATAGTTGGTAACAGAAGAGTAACACTGTTCAAGAGACATTTAATAAATCGCACTGTGTATTCTCATGTACTACAACATTAAACGGAAACATTCAGCCACTTCATACAATCTCGCAGATACCGCCGGCAGCCGTGATGGCGTCCTTAAGTTTTTCTGCTTCGTCTTTGCCGATGTCTGCTTTGACTACGGTTGGTACGCTCTCGACAAACTTTTTGGCCTGAACCAGGTTCATTCCCTCGATCAGGTTCTTGATCTCCTTGATGAGACCAATCTTCTTGGCGTCGTCAAATTTGACCAGTTTCAGGGTGAAGCTTGTCTGTACCTTAACGGGCGCAGCTTCGGCTTCATCTTCTTCCTCTTGCTGTTAGAAAAAGTTGATTAGTTTTTACTCGAGGTATTGAATTTAGGTTTTCCGCCGAGTAGTTTACCTTTGCAACAGGCGCAGGGGCACCATAAGCCATGACTGGGGCGTCAGGAATATTTAGCGTAGTCTTCAACAATTTGTTGAGTTCGGCCACTTCGATGAGGGTTAGACTGGAAATGTCGTTGACGATTCTCTGCAGTTTCTCGGGGGCTGCCTGGCTCATGAATCGAGACGATAATTGGGTAACTGCGGTATGGGAGACTGCACCATATCTAGATTTCAATAAATGAGAACAATTAAAAGCTGATTAGGTAAACAATATATGGCGAGTTTAAATTGAATATAAAATTACGTAAATAAATTTCTATCACGTGGAGTTTGTAGCTTAAAAATCCAAGGATCACTAAATAAATTAATTGTGTAAGTAGATCTTTTGTTTATACCGGAGTAGAGAAGAAGCAGCCACATGGCAAAACCTTGCAGGAATCATTTTGAATAATCTGAAATAGTGATAGAAGTAAGGAAATAATAATTTATTGAATTTTCTGTGAGGTTAACAACGGACAGCCGGCTGCTTTTTCGTCTGCATTCGGTTTTCGCTTTTTCCCTTTAAGAGAGGAATATAATTTCCCTTTTTCCCCTCCGCGCTATAATATGAGTTCAGGTTTTTCTCCCCTTCCCTTTATTTCGCCCTTTCCCCTGGGTAATTCTCCCTGTTCCCCGATCCCTCATTTGTCTCTTATGAGCCCCATTTCCCTTTATAAGGAAATTTCCCTGCAAAGTAGAGGCATTTTTCCTCTGCATACCTCTCGCCATCTACGAGCAATACTCTAAACTAAATTGATTATCTATGTGTTTACATACGACTTTCCAAAACAAGTCTCCATCTAATTAGTAGTTATTAATTTTACTCTTGTTTTATGTATTAGAATCAAAGTTATGGATGCTAGTCCATTATCTATTATATTAGTGGAAAATGGAAGTAAAGGAGACCGCTTGCTGTTTCGCTATCCCTACGAGTCTCACAACAACAAACTTAAGCCCAAACGAAAAAGTAAGTCCCTCACTCGGAAACAAATTTAAATACAAATTTTATAAACAAATTTATTTTGACTTTGTTTTAGATCAAGGCAAAAATCCCTATTCAGTCTCTGTAACAGAAGATATTTACAAAACTTCTGTACCGCTCTCTGCGATCGCCAAAGGCAGCGTTTTGAGTTTTCCCAGCAAAGTAAATGCCTGTATTATTATTGCTTAATGAAAATTCCAAAAATTTGTAATTTCTGATTTCCTAGGTTCTTTCAAATTTATTTGCCGTGAAAGCAGAGCTCTGCGGAGCAAAATTCGAGCTGAAGATAAACGACATTCGCTTTGTGGGGCATCCGTACCTTCAGTATCAGCTTGGCGAGCAGCGGCAGAAAGGCCTAGACGATAACTCCATCTTCTCGTTCAACATCGTTTTTGCTTTAAAAGTAATTTAAATGCTGCATCTCAAGCTTCTCAACTAAAATTTATGTTTTTGTTGCTACTGCAGGCTTCTGCTAGCGTTTCGATTGTTAATGGGTTCCACATGATCAGCCAACACTTAGGCGCTGCGTTAAAGCATGAGGAAAGAAGGTGCGGCTACCTGAGTCGAGAAGCCAAAATCATGACGGGAGCCCAGGACGAAGCCGCTTGCAGTACTGAAGAGATTTCCGAGTCTCCTTTCCACACGATTCTGCAACGAAGTCAGTTGGCTCGAGACCTGAAAAAAGTTTTCGAAGACCTGGTCGGAACGGGGGTTGTGCGATTGAGAGTCAATAAAGCAATACTGGTACTTCTAGTTCAATAAAATCATGTTTAACTACATTTTTATGCATAATATTAAAGGTCAGCAGCTGCATCCCGCAGAAAGTCTTTCACCTTCACGATCCAGGACTGGCCGTTGAGTCTTCATCG
This sequence comes from Eulimnadia texana, assembly GCA_002872375.1. Lineage (NCBI taxonomy): Eukaryota > Metazoa > Arthropoda > Branchiopoda > Diplostraca > Limnadiidae > Eulimnadia > Eulimnadia texana. The sequence continues at coordinate 33,272,936 of NKDA01000001.1, read as the reverse complement.
ATAGCTGCGTGCATAGAAGCTTTACGGCCTTATCACACTATCTTACTCTTAGAAGATAAAGAAGAATTAATCAATAGTTTACCGGTAGATGCTTCTCCAGCTTTGATTCGAGTCATCTCGATGGTGACATACAACAGGAGCCTGCAAATGCTGGCTGCTGATACTGACCTCGTCCTCTCCCAGGTTCTTTAATCCAAGAATATGAATTTTACAAGAAATTAAATAGTGTCTGTATAGGTTTTTCATGTTGTCAGCCATTTACTGTACTGGGGACGAGCTACGGTGATTTACCCGCTGTGTGATACTAACGTTTATGTGCTTTCCCCGCACGCGAACACTTCTCCTCACTCGAAAGTCTCTGAAATGTTTTCAGAAACTTTTCCGGGAAGGTAAAAAAAAAAAATCAGAAAAAAGTGTTGACTAAATTTAGATAATTATTTGTTTGTTTTAATGCAGGTCTTTAATACAAGTGATGACTGATTTCTCGTTTCCCGTTTCTCTGAGTCAGCGGAGAAGTCCTCTCTGCACGAACGAGGAAGAGGCCGAGCAAAACCAAATCATCGCCTGGATGCTGAAATACCATTTGCTCGTTCAGCTTCACACTTACGTCCAACTCATAGCCGTTGACGACCCCACGTGTCGAGTGCAGCAGTCGCAGCTCAAGGATCGCAACAAGCAAACCAGTGAACGAAGTGTAAGACACTGAAATCTCAAAAATTCACGTATTCGCATTTCAAAGTTATAAAATCGTAGGCACGAGTTAGTTTTGCTAGTCGACAATCCACTCCAGACGAGTTTGGGTCCTCGACAAATCTAGTGCCAGTTCCGAGCGATAGTGACCTAGCCTCAGTTATAAGTGATGACCTGCTCTCCAGTCCGTCGAACAGGAGTGGGAAGGATCACTGGTCTCTGGGAAGTGTCCTTCCTCCTACCGTCCTCTGTGCAGCTGAGCGAGAAGCCATTCTCCGCACAGAAGCAGCTTCCAATCCCGAGGACCTAGAGCTTTTCGTTCGGTAAGTTGCTTTTTCAGCTGTTTGAAGTTTCGCTAACTAAAATTTGATCAAAGGTTGTGTCCCTACTTCCGAGGCAAACACCACCTGGAGGAGATGATGTTTCTGGAAAACGTGCGTAGGTCGCAACTGCTGCATTTACTCGACAAGTTCCGCAGCGTGTTGATCACCTTCGAGTACGAGGACGCGGCCTGTTCGACTTTTTTTAACAGGACTCTTTCATAAAATAAAATTTTACAAAAAACAACACAGAATTTCTGAAATGTGTGATTCTTAGTTTTAATGTAACTGATGGGAATTGTGTAAATGATAAGTATACCGATTGCGAAAAATCGAGGAGATTGTATTACACTATACAAGAGTTGACAATCGAGCAGTTCAACATTTTAGAAAAAAGGCACTTCGTAAAAAGACTTGGCTAGGAAAACTGAATCAAATTAAGATAAAATCAAAAGATTATTTTGTTTTCATGGAGAATTTCAAATAGGTTAAAGCACTTGAATAATTTTAGATTTTTCTTCTCAGTCAATAATTTCTCGGTTCCCTGAGTTTAACTAACTCTTTTTCGTTGTAAAATATCGATATAAGCCCGCTTGAGAGTTTTACTGGAGAAATGTTATTTTTTAAGGCACTTTTAATTTTACCGAACGGTTCGAGTGGTTTGATTTTGAGTTATTTACAGGTTTTCTTGCTGAGGCCGGTTCGTTGTTTGATTCATAGAGATCCGCTGGCTCAAGATTTCAGGCCACGCGACTGCGCATCGCAGCGTTCGAGCCGAGATTGTCTTCTGCAGCTGCCTGAGCAAAAAGTACTCCTTGGTACACTATACCGTTAATCTCCATGCTGACAACCAGAGAATTGTCTCCAGAACGACCCTCTCCTCCTAGTCCAATCCAAAAATAAATAATGTTAATATTTTAAATATATTTATGAGCGAAAATAATTTTTGAATCGCTCACTAGGTGGCAGTGCTTCCACTTTTAGGGGTTATTCTCTCTTTTATAGGGAAACATGGCACTTGGAAGGGAAGAAGAGGGAGAGAGGGGAAAATAGGGGAAATTCAAAAATTTTTGTCTTATGGGATAAAAAAAGGGAAATTAAGAGGCTCCTATAAGGGAAAGCTTCAAAGTGGAAGCACTGTTTTGCTAGTTTGTTTTGAATTTGAATTGGCAATACCTCGACTACTGATTTTGATATTGGCTCCAGGATTTCCAGTCGCTGGGGTGTCGTTGACGTCGGAATTGGCATCTTCGTCTAAGAGCAGCTTTTTTATACTGGGCTCTTCCATGATCTGACTCTCCTCCTTGATTCGTAATACGTTTCGTTCTTCGTCCCGCTTGGCACGACGTTCCTTGGCCGCTTGTTTCGGCGTTTCGGGGGCTCGTGCCGCTGCGGCTGCTGCCGCGGCAGCCGCCGCTTGCTGTTCTGCCGCTAGGTTCAGCGCTTCTGTTTGCGGCGGAAGAAATCGCGAAGCTGCTGCCATTGCCGCAGCCATATCTCCTCCCATGTCTCCGAGACTGTTGTACAAGTTCCAGATGTGCAGACGCTGCGACATGTCCAACGCTGCTAGAGCGTCCTGTGTCGATCCCGTAGGCGGTGAGCTGGATCCTGTTAATTAATAATATTTGATTAAAATTTTATGTTGCTAGAATCCTAAGTTATTGGGGTTTGCAGTCTAGATATTCGGGATTCTAGAACTTCGTGAACGATGCCAAGAATCTCGAGGATGAGCTTGGAAAGAATCACAAACCCCTTCGTTCTCCTTCGTAAGGTATTCCACACACGAAAACCATTGTAATTAAACAGTAATGGCGCTCGTAAATCTGGTGTAGCCAAAAGCAATAATCATTTTTACGCAACTTGGCAACTGTGGCCGGTTTTCTCCGTCTCCTTTTTCAACACTCATACATATATTATACACCAAAAAACACCTTGGCCATATTAGTTCATCCCTAATAAACAATCGCCCACCAAAACAGAGCTACCAACTCATAAAAAATGCCAGAAGCTACCAAATTCGTATTCTTTGAAAAAAACAGACAAATTTTAAGTTTTTAATAAGATTTCAGGTGAAGATGATCGCCCCAGTAGAAGAAAGATGCGCTAGTCAAACGTTGGAATGACCGTGTGAATGCTGCATGATCATCATGGATTCAGCCAGATAATAGTGAGACATTCCCCCACTTTCACACGGTTAGTACGCTTGAATTTCTCAAGAACTAACTCATACAGCGTTCAGTCCCTTATTCAGAGGGTTCAATTTTAGCAACTAAAGTCAGTTCAGCTACTATTCAGCTAGTGTTCAGCTACCTGGTCATTCAGTACTCAACCGTAGGACTTTTCTATCGGGTTCTCGTACCTGATGTTACAGCGTTGCCGTTAACCGCGTTTCTGTGGACCAGACCCATGGGCGAGAGATGCGAGGCGAGGGCGCTGAGCGACGCAGTCCCTCGCGGAGCGACGTCTCCGTAAGGTCCGTAGCTGGAACGGCGTCCCTCGCGTCGGTTGCCGTCGATAGCCGCTTGGAGTTCCGACGCCGAGCTGAATTTCTCTTTCTCGCATTCGTAAGGGTAGAGATACTTCATGTACCTGAAATAGTTCATTTGAATTACTATTTTAACTATCTGTAGTACAATATTATTTTTAGTTTTTCTTTTTTCTGGGGTGGTTGTTGTAAGAGGACATTATGGAGTGAAAGAGCCGCAGTAGTTTTCGGGTTGTTGGAATTGTATAAAGCCGACTGTTGTGCCGAGATTTATGGACTTAATGGGCGCCCTACCGGGGTTAAGGCAATAGCTGCGAGCCAATTCCATCAACTGACTACGCGTAAATCATGGCCGGGTAATACACTAACTCCACAATCGCGCACAAATCTCGCATTCAACTCTTGTACGTCCATTTCTGACTAAAACTATGTTGTAATAGACACTACGCCAAATAAGTAGCCACCTAGCGGTGTAAAACAACAAGCTCTCTAATAGAAAATTGGTCAACAGTAGCAGACGACACGTAGTTTACTCCACCATCGTTTACAAACGTTGGATTCAACTCTTTTACGTGCATATCTGCATAAAACTAGGTTGTAACAGACTCTACGCCAAATAAGTAGCCACCTAGCGGTGTAAAACAACAAGCTCTCTAGTCGTCTGCAGGTGTTGACCAAAGCCACAGACTGGGCATAAGTTTAGTTTGCTTATGTACAACATACAAGCCGGGAACTACCTAACTTATAGCGTTATTTCTTCTGTGAGAGCAATAGAAAATTGGTCAACAGTAGCAGACGACATGTAGTTTACTCCACCATCGTTTACAAACGTTGGATTCAACTCTTTTACGTGCATATCTGCATAAAACTAGGTTGTAACAGACTCTACGCCAAATAAGTAGCCACCTAGCGGTGTAAAACAACAAGCTCTCTAGTCGTCTGCAGGTGTTGACCAAAGCCATAGACTGTGCATAAGTGTAGTTTGCTTATGTACAACATACAAGCCGGGAACTACCTAACTTGTAGCGTTATTTCTTCTGTGAGAGCAACAGAAAATTGGTCAACAGTAGCAGACGACACGTAGTTTACTCCACCATCGTTTACAAACGTTGGATTCAACTCTTTTACGTGCATATCTGCATAAAACTAGGTTGTAATAGACTCTACGCCAAATAAGTAGCCACCTAGCGGTGTAAAACAACAAGCTCTCTAGTCGTCTGCAGGTGTTGACCAAAGCCATAGACTGTGCATAAGTGTAGTTTGCTTATGTACAACATACAAGCCGGGAACTACCTAACTTGTAGCGTTATTTCTTCTGTGAGAGCAATAGAAAATTGGTCAACAGTAGCAGACGACACGTAATTTACTCCACCATCGTTTACAAACTTTGGATTCAACTCTTTTACGTGCATATCTGCATAAAACTAGGTTGTAATAGACTCTACGCCAAATAAGTAGCCACCTAGCGGTGTAAACCACCAGCTCTCTAGTCGTCTGCAGGTATTGACCAAAGCTACAAGATTCTGCGTAAGTCTAGCCTGTTTTTGAAAAATACACAACCCGCAATCTGCTAAAGAAGTCGGTTAAATCTTGAATGAAAGCAACAAAAATGGCTGGTCAACACTAGCAGACGACAACGAATCTACGAAACTAAAGACTGTGTGTGAGGGTTTTTCGCTTACTGTGTGCGTAAAGTGAAGGCTGCCGACGTGATGGAGGAAGGCAAATGAAGTCCTTTGATGATCTCCTGCCACAGTTTCTTGTTGATAACATCGACGAGTCCGCCACGAGCTACCACCAAGTTGTACAACTCGTACAGGTCCAACACTTGCTTGGCCATGATCGGTAGCCGAGTAATCGGAGTCCCTGCAACATCCACAAAAGTTTAGATTTAGATTCACTTCAACTTAAGACTGATGTTCTGCTCAGAATGTTTTGTCTTGGGTGGTCGTTTGTATTTGATTACACAGGGGGGGTCCCCAGCAGAAGTCTTTCACGTGGGAAAAGCTGACAAAAAGCACTGAATAATACAACACTAACCTCAGCTTCATCGAATATTCAGGAACCTGGATTTCTCTGAAAGTTTTCCCTTCGCTTAAGAAACGGCGTTTCTGTGTTTTTAATGACCAAATAAAAGTAGTCCATTAACGAGTGAACTCATTAAACTTAAACGGGTTCAATTAACTTTTTTTTCCCTCCTTCTTCTTCTTCTTGGTTTGAATCTTTGCCTGGCTGGGAGCTATGGAAGCAGGTATAAATTCCAGGTCAAAAGGTAAAAATCTATAGCCAGAGCGCCAGATAAATGAGATAGCCGTCTTGGATATGGCGCCACTTTGCCAATCTAATTTTCTTGAATTTCGATTTTGGACCTAAAGTCTTTCTACTCCGCCCACCAAATCGATTTCCAATCGATACTTCATTCAGGAATCCATTTAATCAGTGGTTTAGCCTTTTCTTCCCCCCCCCCCCCGTCCCCGAAGTACAAAGATGAAGAAAAGCGATACTGAGAAATCGATCGATTGCGGATGGCTTTTGGGAGTTTGGAAATGATTACAACTGTGTGGTCATTGTATAAACTGACCAAAAAACTTTGAGTATTTCTATCTCGACGGGATAGTTGAACATTCTCAGAAGCTGCCAACTTGATTTAGAGCCTCATAAATCGCATGTCTCGAGCCGCTTGTTACATTCACCGTAACTTGTCCTCCAACACTGACCTCCTCTCATTGTGCACTCCACCAAAAACACAGTTTACATTATTCAAACATAAACTACAATTACCAACATTTCTGAAACACTCCTTTATACAATGGAACTCCTAAAATCGGCATTTGGCGAAGACTAAAATAGCAAATACGGTTTTACTCGACATAGCTTTAAGTTGTTGCAGCTTGTTTTTCCCACCAAATTTACAGTTTTCAACCAAAATCTATCAAAATAGAGTGGATTAACCCTTGAACCCTTTTACATAGACTGCAATAATTTTTACCAAGTTCGCACAATACCCTGAATTAAAAGCAAAGCCGCAAAGAGAATTCTGAATACAACGCCATCTATTGGCAAAAGTTAGAAAAAACAGTTAAAAACCTATCCTGGCCTCGTTATTCGACACACTCTTGAATCAACAGATAACAGAAATGATTTAGCTGCATATATACTTCAATAATATGATAAGAATATATTATTATTATTATTATTATTATTATAATATGGTAATGAGTGTAGTTAAGTTAACGAGGCGGTGTTTTAGCGCTTTACGGTTTCCCTGGAGAAAAAAAAAAGCAGACGCTGAATTCTCAAAAGCTCGTAAATCTTTTCAGTTCTGTGTTTTCCAGGTTTTCTTTCGGCTTGTTGTCACTTGAGTTTTAAGGCAATGATGTCGTAAATCTTTTTTCCGGAGAAAAAAAAAAAGCAGCGGTGAGGTAATTTGCTCAATTGTTAATTTACTTTCTGGTCTCTTGTGCCGGGGAAAGTCTTGTGAACTTACCGCGTTTCTGCATAAAGTCGAACAGGTCGTCGAGGAACAGTTTCCGGCCCACCTCGTCGCTCAGCTCGTATAACTGTTAATATTCGAAAAAAGAAAATTAAAAATAGTTCATAGTAACGACTAATAATCAGTAATTCCACTTGTCAATTTTCTATTTTCCCCTCTTCCCTTATCTTTTCCCTTTTTCCCCCCTCGCTCCGTGCAGGAATATATACAGGGTCTAGATTTCCTCTCTACTCTCTTCTCTTCTTTTTCCCTTATCTTTCCCCTTTTTTCCCCCTCGCTCCGTGCAAGACTGTACAGGATCTAGATTTCCTCTCTACTCCATTCTCTTGTTCTTCCCTTATCTTTCCCCTTTTCCCCCCTCGCTCCGTGCAAGAATGTACAGAGTCTAGATTTCCTCTCTACTCTGCTCTCTGCTTCTTCCCTTTTCAGACCCCATTTTTCCCTCTTTTTCAGGGAATTTTCCTGCAAAAGTGGAAACACGGGTAATAATTCATAAGTGTGTAGTATGGCTCGGCGTTTACGTTCATTGAGCAGCGGGTGACCGTCGTTTGAAAGAAGATGGATCGCTTCGAACGTGCCATTCATTTAAACGCCACTCGTGTGAAAATTCCCCCTTTCACTCACACCCAAAGATTCTTCACCAAGAATCTTGAGAATCTTGAGATTCTTGGTAAAGAAGATTTTGGCCCATAGAAAAGTCATGCGGTTGAATGGCGAATGAATAGGTAACTGAACGCTAGCTGAATAGTAGCTAAACTGACTTTACTTGCTGAAAGTGTGAACCCTACCAATAAGGGTCTGAATACTGCATGACTTAGTTCTGGAGAAATTTCAAGCGTATGAACCGTGTGAAAGAGGAATATTCCAGGAATATTCCAGAATCTCCAGAATCTTCTCCAAGAATCTCCAGAATCTTCTCCAAGAATCTCAAGAATCTTCTCCAAGAATCTCAAGAATCTTCACCAAGAATCTCCAGAATCTTCTCCAAGAATCTCAAGAATCTTTTCCAAGAATCTCAAGAATCTTCTCCAGGAATCTTCAGAATCTTCTCCAAGAATCTCAAGAATCTTTTCCAAGAATCTTCAGAATCTTCTCCAAGAATCTCAAGAATCTTTTCCAAGAATCTCAAGAATCTCCAGAATCTTCTCCAAGAGTCTCAAGATTCTTCCCCAAGAATCTCTAGAATCTTCTCCAAAAATCTCAAGAATCTTATCCAAGAATCTCATCCAAGAATCTCCGGAATCTTGTCCAAAAATCTCCAGAATCTCATCCAAGAATCTTCCCCAAGAATCTCCAGAATCCTATCCAAGAATCTCAAGAATCTTAAGAATCTTGGAGAGTTGGCCAACCCCCCCTGGTGGTGGTGTTTTGGTAATGGACATTCAAATGACAAATAACGTCCATGGGACAAGAATCATTTGCCAATGGGAACAGCGGGAAATCTTTTGCCACGCAGAGAACCAGCCAATCACGTGCTGTGAGGTCCCCGGTAGGGGGGTTGGCAACTCAACGAAAAAAAATAATCATTGATAATAACTGATAACTACACTATCACATTTTTCAAATTTTTCACCAGAGGGTGGGGGGGTCTGAAACTTAGCAAAAATAATCACACACGCCCTTTAAGGTGTTATCAGTGTTATCAGTTTCCTGGTTTGGCGGGGAGTTGCCGACCCCCCTCGTTTGTCATGTGAAGAAGGGCGTGACCCAGCAGGAGTTCATTGGCGAGGTCACCAGAGGTCAATGCAATCACGTGACTTTGTGGCAGGTCACGTGTTCTCACACCAAGGGTATCTTGTTATCACCCGTGTTATCAAACGATCTAAGAGAGAGTTGCGGACCCCCCCCCTTCCCCGGTCTTCGGTAGTTTGTGTGTGTAGGATAAAATCAATCTCATTTGCATGTTTGATTAGTCTGCAGCACAGTTTTCATTTTACATTAATTAACTCACCAATGCAATCAAGACACACGCCATAACTTTCATCTATAGTTTCAAACAGTAATTCAACCGGTCCTGCCCTTTAACACTATACATAAAATTTTCCGATTATATTATTATCATATAATTTAGAATTAATTAGAATTAAAATTCTTGTCATAACTTTTTCATCTATAGTTTCAAACGGTAATTCAACCGGTCCTGCCCTTTAACACTATACATCAAATTTTCAGATTATACTATTATCATATAATTTAGAATTAATTATTATTAAGATTCTCGCCATAACTTTCATCTATGGTTTCAAACACTAATTCAACCACTCCTGCCCTTTAACACTATACATAAAATTTTCCGATTATATTATTCTCATATAATTTAGAGTTCATTAAAATTAAGATTCTGGCCATGACTTTTTCATCCACATTTTCAAACACTCATTCAACCGGTCCTGCTCTTTCACATTATACAAATTCTTATATTTACTATTAATTATATAACTAATTATTATAATTTTAATAATTACTATTAATATTTACTATTAATTTTATAATTAATTGTTCTACTTTTAATGATTACTATTAATATTTACTATTAATTTTATCATTAATTATTACACTTTTAATAATTACTATTAATATTATAATTAATTATTATACTTTTAATAATTACTATTAATATTTACTCTTGATTTAAATAATACTATATATTTTCATTCAGAATTCACTCATATTAAAAGTCTTAAAATCTGATTTAAAACCTTGAAATTTTATGTTGATACAGAATTTTATTGATTTTAATTAATAATTAATTAATAACGAAATTAATTAATAATTAATTCGTGTTAAATAGGTTCCAAGGGGGGTGCGAAACTCGGAGGAAAAAATGAACGAAGATTATTTGATAACACGTGATAATACGGAGATAACAGGTTGATAACAGTGATAACACGGCCTGGGTGTACCAAGATTATTAAAAAGTTTCGGACCCCTTGACAGATTCTATGAGAAAGTGGAATTATCGGTTTGTTATCAAGGTGTTATCACTAGGTTATCACAGGATCTTGAGATGCATGAAGAGCTCGTAAATCAAGGGGTCGGAAACTTGCAATAATCTTCGTACACCTAGGTCATGTTATCAGATGTTATCAACCTGTTATCTCCATGTTATCTCCGTGTTATCATACGTTATCAAATAATCTTCGTACACTTTTTCCTCGTAGTTTCGGACCTCTTGCCTGGGTTCGTGTTATCACTGTTATCATCCTGTTACCATCCTGTTATCTCCGTGTTATCAAATGTTATCAAATAATCTTCGTACACCTTTCTTCGTAGTTTCGGACCCCTTGTCGTAAATATTGTTTCTCAGTGGATGATATAAACGCTGGTGTAACGTCACGAAGGCGATTTCCTAAGTAAATCGATATCAGCCCAAGGGGTCTGAAACTCCGAGGAAAAAGTGTACGAAGATTATCTGATAACATATGATAACACGGAGATAACATAGAGATAATAGGATGATAACAGGTTGAAAACACTGATAACACGAACCTAGGCAAGGAGTCCGAAACTACGAGGAAAAGTGTACGAAGATGATCTGATAACGTATGATAACACGGAGATAACATGGAGATTACAGGATGATAACAGCGATAACACGAACCTAGGCAAGGAGTCCGAAACTCCAAGGAAAAATTGTACGAAGATTATCTGATAACGTATGATAACACGGAGATAACAGGTTGATAACACTGATAACATGACCTAGGTGTACGAAGATTATTGGAAGTTTCGGACCCCCTAGTATCAGCCATTTTGATCGGGGCCCTGGCGCAGATCGTAAACATAACCGCACATCATCATTTACCATCTCACTAAATTGATTTTCAAACATGGACTCCCTTCAAAGGGTTCGGCAACACGTAATCCTTCATCAATCCACCGTGATAACACCTGATAACAAGTGATAACACCGTGATAACACGTTCAAAAGTGACGCGGCAAAGGACTTTTAATAGGGACTAAAAGCGCCCCACCTCTCTATAGCGGACACCTGTATTAAATCGACTTTAAGGAATTTTTAAATTTTTTCTGCACCAAAGTGTTTCGCGAATTTTTTGCGGATTTTTTGAAGTATTTTCAAGCGAAATTTCGGCGTGGAAATATTTTTAACAGGTGTCCGTAGTAGAGGAGTGCGTCTTCAGGTCCGCAAGCCTGACTGCAGAGGATTTAACAGAGACTACCGCGCCCCCTCTCTATAGCGGACACCGTTATTAAATCAATTACAAAGAATTTTCAAACTTTTTTGGTGTCAAAATGTTTCGCGAATTTTTTGCGGATTTTTAGAAGTATTTTCAAGCGAGATTTCGGCGTGGAAATATTTAAAACGGGTGTCCGTAGTAGAGGAATCGGTCTTGAGGTCCGAAGAACCTGTAGGCAAAGCACGCGCAGTGTTGCCACTTTCAGTCTTCCCCTCTTCCCTTATTTCCCCCTTTTTTCCCTCCATACTAGGATACAAAGACTACTTACACATTTTTCTTTTTCCCTGTTTACTTGTGTTTCCCTTTTCAGGTCCCGTTTTCCCCTTTTTACAGGAAATTTCCCCTCCAAAGTGGGAACACTGAGCATGCGGGGCTGGCCATCATATCAAAGCAATAAATAATCCAAATACACGAATAAGGCGGTTTACGTTAATTTTCGTTTTCCTCTACTTTTTTTTTACTCCATTTATTTCTTTACTTCTTCTTTCCTCTTTTGGGAGTTTGTTTGAAGCAGTGTTGCCACTTTTCAATCTTCCATTTTTCCCTTCTTCCCTTATCTTTCCCCTTTTCCCCCTCGTTCCGTGCAAGACTGTACAGGGACTAGATTTCCTCTCTACTCCATTCTCTTCTTCTTCCCTTATCTTTCCCCTTTTTTCCCCTCACTCCGTGCAAGAATGTACAGGGTCTAGATTTCCTCTCTACTCTCATCTCTTCTTCTTCCCTTATCTTTCCCCTTTTTCCCCCCCTCGCTCCGTGCAAGACTGTACAGGGACTAGATTTCCTCTCTACTCCATTCTCTTCTTCTTCCCTTATCTTTCCCCTTTTTTCCCCCCTTGCTCCGTGCAAGACTGTACAGGGTCTAGATTTCCTCTCTACTCTCTTCTCTTCGTCTTCCCTTATCTTTCCCCTTTTCCCTCCTCCGTGCAAGAATGTACAGAGTCTAGATTTCCCCTTTACTCTCTTCTCTTCGTCTTCCCTTTTTCAGACTCCATTTCCCCTCTTTTTCAGGGAACTTCCCTGCAAAAGTGGAAACACTGGTTTGAAGTCTGGGGCTTTGGCAATGACTTCCATATGCTAATCGACTGCGATCTCCAGCAACGGCTATACAATCAACACCATCAACCCGTTTATTTATGGGCAACACGCACATACTGTTGATTTATCTTTACGATTATAAATCTATAGCTTTCTTATCCAAGATTTTTAAATGATTATTTTCCAATCAAATAATTATTATAGAAGTTAATTGTGTTCATTAAGTAACCGTAATAGTAGCAAGTTAATAATATGTCAAGTGGGCAAATCTATAGCTTTCTTATCCAAGATTTTTAAATGGTTATTTTCCAATCAAATAATTATTATAGAAATTAACTGTGTTCATTAAGTAACCGTAATAGTAACAAGTTAACAATATGTCAATTTTAGTAGTAGTAGTAGTAGTAGTAGGTATAGCAGTGGCATAGTAGGCAGTTATACCAGTAGTAGTACAATACTAGAGGTTGTTGTTGTTGTATTAGTAGTGATAGTAATGGTTGTAGTAGTTGTTCTGTTTGTAGTAGGTAGTAGTAGTACAGCCCTAGTAACAATATAACAAGTTGACAATATGTCAAGTGGCCAATGATAACAATGATAATTAGAAGTTTGTAGTAAACTGGAAGAGAACTGGGAATAGACCTGATTCCAAAAAAAAGGTACTCTTAGACTCGCCTCCTCTACTACGGACACGCGTATAAAATAGTTGCGCCCAGAAATTTTCACTCAAAAAGTGTCTAAAAATCAGCAAAAAATCTGAGAAACAGTTTGATATCAAGAAAGTTGTGAAATTCCTTGAAATAGATTTAATACAAGTGTCCGCTATAGCGAGGCACGCGTTTGGAGTATCGCCCTATAAGCAGTGTTTGCACTTTTCAATTTTCCCTTTTCCCCCTCTTCCCTTATCTTCCCCCTTTCCCCCCCTCTGTGCTAGATTATACAATGTCTAGATTTCCCCTTTACCATCTTCTCTTCTTCTTCCCTTTTGAGACTCCATTTTCCCCTTTTTCAGGGAACTTCCCTGCAAAATGGAAGCACTGCTTATAGGGCCTATTCCAAAGCCGCACCTCACTATAGCGGACACGTCTATTAAATCAGTTGATTAAAATTTTGAACTTTTGTGGGTATCAAAGTGTTTCTCAGATTTTTTGACGATTTTTAGACATATTTTCAAGTCGATTCATTGACAAGGTTATTTTACACCAGCGTCCGTAGTAGCGGAGTTGGTCTACAAGGGCCTTTTTGGACAGTGTTTCCAATTTTGCAGGGAAATTCCCTGAAAGGGGAGGAAATGGGGTCTGAAAAAGGGAAGAAGAAGAGAAGAGGGTAAAGGGGAAAATCTAGACATTGTATATTCCAGCACGGTAGGGTGAAAAAGGGGAAAAATAAGGGAAGAGGGGAAAAAGGGAAAACTGAAAAGTGGAAACACTGTTTTTGGAATAAGGTCTTATAGGAGAAAAGAAATGGCACTTTACAAAAGCTCTCGGTTTATCTGCAAGGGCAACAGTGATTAATCTTTGTAAGCCACAGGCCCCGATTGAAAGCATGATTAGCCAAAGCCGCCATCTTACTGAACTTTATCCAAGATTCTCCAGGAATCTGCAACTACTAAAGAATCATACAGTGTCCAAGAATCTGAACTACTAAAGAATCATATACAGTGTCCGAGGAATCTTGGCAAAAGACTTGAGAGATATCCCAGTCTTTATCCAAGATTCTCCAAGAATCTGGACTACTAAAGAATCATACAGTGTCCAAGAATCTGAACTACTAAGAATCATACAGTGTGTCCAAGAATCTGGACTACTAAAGAATCATATACAGTGTCCGAGGAATCTTTGCAAAAGACTTGAGAGATATCCCAATCCAAGATTCTCCAAGAATCTTAACTACTAAGAATCATACAGTGTCCAAGAATCTTGGCAAAAGACTTGAGAGATATTCCAAATCTCTATCCAAGATTCTCCAGGAATCTGCAACTACTAAAGAATCGTACAGTGTCCAAGAATCTGAACTACTAAGAATCATACAGTGTTCAAGAATCTTTGCAAAAGACTTGAGAGATATCCCAATATTTATCCAAGATTCTCCAAGTTTCTTAACTACTAAAGAATCATACAGTGTCCAAGAATCTTAACTACTAAGAATCATACAGTGTCCGAGGAATCTTTGTAAAACACTTGAGAGATATCTCAATCTTTATCCAAGATTCTCCAAGAATCTTAACTACTAAAGAATCATATACAGTGTCCAAGAATCTTGGCAAAATGACTTGAGAGAGATATCCCCCAATAGGCATGTTATCATCATGTTATCATTGTAATGTGACGTGTTATCAAGTGGTTTACAGTAGTTGTTGATAATCAAATAGGCCTTAGGGCCGGACTACTGGAGAACTACCACGCCCTCTATGGCGATGAGGATCCAGCCCTGCCGAAATCGATACCTTTTGGGTGGAAGAAATTACGGGAAAAAAAGCAATCAAGCGAATTATAATCGATAATCGATATCGTTTATCTTTTTGGCCTCTTGCACAGACAGCAAATGGATCTATTTATTATCACGCATCTACGCCTCAAGCTTTTTCTTTTCCCCCAAAGTTTATTACATATGAGAAATCTTGTTTAATGTCATTTCATGTGTTATCATATGTTATCAATGTTGTTATCAGTTGTTATCTCTGATGTTGGGATCACTAATTAAAGTTGTAATCTGTTGGGAAATGATCAGTCATCCGAAATGCAGGGCACTTTGGAAAGTGTCAGTGTTTCCACTTCTGCAGGGAAGTTCCCTGAAAACGGGGGGAAAAGGGGAAAGACAAGGGAAGACGAGGAGCAGAGAGTAAAGAGGAAATCTAGACCCCGTACATTCTTGCACGGAGCGAGGAGGGAAAAAGGGGAAAGATAAGGGAAGAGGGGAAAAATGGAAAATTGAAAAGTGGCAACACGAAAGTGTCAATAGGGCCTAGGCCGCAAAACGCTAGCGAAAACTTATCTCTTCTACTGCGGACACTCGGATAAAATACGTCTACCGGAAAATTTCGTTTCAAAATACTTCTAAAAATCACAGAAAAATTCGCGAAACATTTCGGTGCAAAAGAAATTTTCTAATTAATTCAACTTGATTTAACAAGGGTGTCCGCTATAGCGGGGCACGCCGTTATCGGTATCTTGGCCCTGTGTATTGAAGTTGTTCCTACAAGAGGGAAAACTTGAAGAACCGGCGCTTTTTCGGGTGTCATTCGTAGTTTCCCACGGCCGATCACCCGAAGTGACCCCGAGCCAATCGATCCCATTCCCCAGACGCCCACAGTCCCACATTTCCCAATCCACCGTAACAAATGACTGTGTTATCATCGTATTACCAGCAGTACTGTTAACACTAGTTTCTCGAACCCTTAAAATATCGATTCCAGGATCGATATCGATAGTGAACTGGACAACCTTCTATTATCACAATGGTATACGACTGGTATCAGGCTGTTGTCGATCGATTCCAGGATCTATATCGATAGTAAACTGGACAACCCAGAGGAAAATTAAGGATGTCGGCTACATCCTGAACGATATCCGTAACATATCCTGAATATCCTGAACCACGTCCGTTCGTGGATGAGTTAAAAAATTGTGTTGTGAATTGAGAATCTTGATTATTGAGGGTACCATTAAGTACCCTGAAAAGCGTTTTTTCAGGACGCTGTTAAGTACTCTGAACATGTATTATTTAGGCATTCCAATGTCAGGGTCCTGAACACCCTGGAAGTGGGCCAATTTCACTGCACTTAGAGTCCTGATTGGCATCCTAAAAATGTCCTTTTCAGGATATTTTCAGGGTCCTGAAACTATCCTTAATTTTCTGCTGGGAACTTTCTATTATCACAATAGTATAACTGGTATCAGGCTCTTGTTGATCGACTCCAGGATCTATATCGATAGTAAACTGTACAACCTTCTATTATCACAATGGTATACGACTTGTATCAGGCTCTTGTTGATCGATTAAGTAGGGTTAAATAGATCGATTCCAGAGCAATCGATAGTAATTGAAGAACCTTCTATTATCACAATTAGTATGACTGGTATCAGACTGTTGTCGATCGATTCCAGGATTTATATCGATAGTAAGCTGGACAACCTTCTATTATCGCAATGGTATACGACTGGTATCAGGCTCTTGTTGATCGATTAAGTAGGGTTAAATAGATCGATTCCAGAGCAATCGATAGTAATTGAAGAAGCCTGTGGTGATTGATTATTGACGGCAGGGTAAGTTTTCAATCAAGGGAGGGCTAACTCTCTCTTTCCCCTTAGTCTTTTCTTGAGCCATTTAGAGCGGTTTAACCCTCGGTTCAACCCTCGGTTCAAACCCTCGGTGTTCTTCCTTGCCGAAGAAGGAGATTTCCTTGGCTGGCAAATGAATCACGACAGCTGCATCCGCTCTCCTCTTCTTCTCTCGCCACTTCCAAAATTTGCTCAAATTATCTTGTTTTTCTCCACCAGAAAATCCATCAAGATTCACACACACAAACACACATGATTCTCAAGATTCGCTACAAGAATCTCAGCAAAAAGAATCCCCCGGGAAGGATTTCCCGACTGAAAAGTTTCACATAGTATGTAGAATTTGGAACAGAGACTCAGTGAATTCCACTTTGCGGGGGAAAATCCCCTGGAAAAGGGGGAAAATGGGGTCTGGAAAGAGAGAAACAAGACAAGAGGGAAAAAGGGGAAATCTAGAAGTACAGCTTTATAATCTTGCATGGGAGGGGAAAAAAGAGAAAATAAGGAAAGAAGGGAAGAAGGAGCTGAAAGTGGAAACACTGTAAGTGAGGTCTCAGTGAGAAACTCTCAAAAGTTGTGAGATCTCACTGAGTCTCTGTTCCAAATTCTGCATTACTCTATGAGAATTTTCAGTCGGGAGGTCTCAGTGAGAAACTCTAAAAAGTTGTGAGATCTCACTGAGGCCTCACCGAGTCTCTGTTCCAAATTCTGCATTACTCTACGAGAATTTTCAGTCGGGAGGTCTCAGTGAGAAACTCAAAAAGTTGTGAGATCTCACTGAGATCTCACTGAGTCTCTGTTCCAAATTCTGCATTACTCTACGAGAATTTTCAGTCGGGAGGTCTCAGTGAGAAACTCTAAAAAAGTTGTAAGATCTCAGTGAGATCTCGCTGAGTCTCTGTTCCAAATTCTGCATTACTCTATGAGAATTTTCAGTCGGGAGGTCTCAGTGAGAAACTCAGAAAGTTGTGAGATCTCACTGAATCTCTGTTCCAAATTCTGCATTACTCTATGAGAATTTTCAGTCGGGAGGTCTCAGTGAGAAACTCTGCAAAGTTGTGAGATCTCACTGAGATCTCACTGAGTCTCTGTTCCAAATTCTGCATTACTATATGAGAATTGTCAGTCGGGAGGTCTCAGTGAGAAACTCTAAAAAGTTGTGAGATCTCACTGAGTCTCAGTTCCAAATTCTGCATTACTCTATATGAATTTTCAGTCGGGTTCTAGCACGGTAAACAAGTTACTATGAATACACACATACAGTAGACTGAACATGTGTGAGCACCTGGTGCTTTTTGGGATCTTAAGAGATTCTTGGACAAGATTCTTACAAGAATCAATTTGTGTGCCAATTCCCTCTTCTCCTCCTCCCTTTTGTAGGCATATGTTTATATAGGCCTAGGAAAAAAGTCAGACACACCCTTTTTAGGTATGAGGGGGGTAATACGATCTTTGCAGAGGGTTAAATAAGTAAGGAAAAATAAAAATCCTCCCCCGGGTTTGAAAATATCTTCCAGAGTGAAGAGATGGGGGTAGGTGGGTGGATGGGGGGTTTTCGTTCATTTCCAGACTGTTTACATACAGTGGGTGCGTTTTAAGCGTTTTTACCCCCGCAGCCCTTTCTTATGGGGCCCCTCTACAGATATACCCCCCCGGACCCCGACCATTCCAGATGCCCAGTGAAGCCAGCCCATGGAAGGGTAAGAGAAAAATAAGCCCACAGTGTGCAAATAGTTGAAACACGCCAGCAGTTGTATTTCTCAGAACAAGATTTCCTCTCCCAGATAATATTTAAATGAACCTGAATGCCATTAAACTATTTAGGACCCCCCAACCGACTAAAACTCGACCCGCATCAAAGGGATCCTCTTCAACACCACACTCGTATCGCATACACATCGCTATTGCTTTCATACAAACACACTTCATTCATTAAACCAGCTTTTCACCTTAAACTGGTATTTAGAGAGCTTCCAAGGCGTCCTGTTTATGAGAAACGCCTAAAAATTAGACCTCTGGAACGTACAGTTTTTTTAGTAGCTAGGTTCTGAACCCTAAACTCACTCTCCGAAGCCTTTTTTCGTACCCAAAATGTTAACAAAAGTTAGAAAAATACTGTGAATCGATACTTTAATCGATACCTAATCGATACTGACGCAATTTTTGCTTTTTTTGAGATAAGAATTTGAAGCGCTGAGTGGCGGCCATCTTTGATTGTGAGGTGTGTGGCGTGTCTGACTCACTTTGATGGCGTGGCGACGTTGCCAAGTTCTATTAATAGTAATTTATATCCAAACGGTGTTGGCATATTAATTTCGGCTGGATTTTTTTTTTATTATTTCTTGGGCGTATGCGAGAAAACGAAAGTAGTTGACGATTAAAGTTTCTTTCTACTTCAATAAATCTTCTAGCGGACGTTGGGCTGCATCCGCCATGTTTGACACCACGCCGGCGACAAAGTGACAACATGGCACGCTTCGCTCTCACGCCTTCCGTTTTACTCTCAAAAAACCAACCCAAAAAACTCAAAATTTTGGAAAAATAACTTATGAACTCTCTCAAACACTTCACACTGCATCGTTTGAAATATTCTTTCGCCGGTAATAAACGTTAGTGTTAATACAAAATACGAAAATAAAAGTGGGAAGTTGACGCACACGTGCGGAACAGCTTCATTTAGTGCTAGAAAAAGACTGGAAAAATATCGAGGGGGAAAAAAAAAAGATGTCGGGTATCAGATCTTTGAAGATTCATGGCCGAGGGTTTGAGTTTTCCCCCCGAGACAAAGTTTTTGAGGGATTTACACATATGGTTTACACATGTGTGTAATTCGGTTTCCAGCAAACACAGAAAAAGTCCATTTTTTTCTCTTTGCTACGCTGTAAAGCAAATTGAAATCTCGCCCTGTCTCAGAGAACCTTCAAGAATGTCAACCATTCGAACGATCTTAAACACTTCGGGTAAGAAAAACCAGAAAAAGACTTTAGACACAAAATAAAAAAGTGTAAATGAGACCTTGGTTATGGTTTGCTAACTCAAGGTAAACTTAAGAAGTCAACTACATATAGAGTCTAGCTTGTTTACTTGTTGAGACGGGGAGTTAATTATAAACTGGGAAATACTAATGAAGTAAGTTGATTAATTATAAATATATATAGCCGAGACCCGAGGGCATCCATCACGTGTGCCGTTAAACATAAATATCATCAAGAGAGAGGAGAAATATCATCTATTTTTGGAGTCTAGAACCATTGCTCCGTATGTCATCCATATATCCTTAACGGCTTTTCCCTTCTTCTTTCTTTCTTCCTTCCTATTTTTTCCCCGGGTAAATATAACGAGGTTTTACGACACGGGTCGCGACAAGGGGGTCCCCTTAACTAAGTCATCTATCTTATCCATTTCCATTATCATCACTTGTTATCAAACGGTTAATAAACTCTGGAGAAACAAAACGGCCTGGTTACCTGTTTGAACTGTTCCTCGAAGGTCCAGGATTGCTGGTTTGTCGCACGCGACGTCGCCTCCTGCTGCGGCGGCGATTCGGACGACGGCGACGGCGTCAACGGCGGATGCGGAGGTGCGGATGTCAGCCCTGGAAACGCTGGAAACGACGAATTGCTTGAAGAAGATAATCTCTGAGGCGACAAAGAATCTGATCCTGTGTTGTACAACACATTAAATCGATTATAAATTGTCTAAATTGATTCTAACTCGCCTTCTTTGGGTCGATCCTTGCTCTTGAGCTTGGGACTGATGTTGTTCCTGTTGCTGACGAACGGTGAGGTAGCGGGAGTAGCGATACCACTGTGATTCTCACTGGGATTTCTGTTCTGCCCAGCACTTAGGGCCTGGATCTGGGCCTGCAGCATTCCCAGGGACGAACCGAATCCCGTAGAAAACTGTGGGAAGTTCTGAAATCCCGCCAAATTCGAAAGTCCCATTAAGGATTGCATTTGCTCTGCCTGACGGAGGATCGCCTGCTGCATTGCGCGTTCTACGTCGCCATTTTGTTCCTGGAAAAAAATTTTTTTTTTTAAACTAACATTCAAAACTTCCTGCAATATGGCGCGAACCGCAGACGATTTACAGGCGAACCGTTCTGACGCAAATAGCCTATGATGACTCCATTACGTCAAACCCCAAAACTTTGTTTTCCCCCAACACAGAACTTTTGGAAAACTGTTTTCCAGGATTGTTTTAAACCGCTGATTATCGACGATAAATAAGACACACTGACATGTGTGCTGAAAACTATACCGCAATGATTTATGAACAAACCGCAATAGTTACCTGTTTTTTATGTTTCCAAGGAAACAAAACCTGCAAACTTAGAACTAATTCGGTCAGTGTTTCTACTGTTGCGGGGAAATTCCCTGAAAAAGGGAGGAAATGGGGGAAGATAAGGGAAGAAGAAGAGAAGAGGGTAAAGGGGGAAATCTAGACATTGTATATTCTAGCACGGAGAGGGGGGAAATAGGGGGAAAGATAAGGGAAGAGGGGAAAAATGGAAAATTGAAAAGTGGAAACACTGGTTTCGGTTCTATTTTTGGACTTCAAAAAAAAACTCGGTAATTAAATTCAATTATTATTCAAATGAATGACGGTTTATGGAGAAAAGATCATTAGCCCTCATTTCCGTTCCCACAGACTAGGTTCTCTCTATTAATTTATCTTCTTAAAAGTTAATTAGGACTCATTAAAACACTAGGCCTGTCGCACAGAAAGACTGGAAGCCCTTGCCAGTGTTTCCACTTCTGCAGGGAAATTCCCTGAAAAAGGGGGGAAATGGGGTCTGAAAAGGGAAGAAGAAGAGAAGAGGGTGAAGGGGGGAAATCTAGACATTGTATATTCTAGCACGGAGAGGGAAAAAGGGGGGAAATGGGATCTGAAAAGGGAAGAAGAAGAGTAAGAGGGTGAAGGGGGGAAATCTAGACATTGTACATTCTAGCACGCAGAGGGAAAAAGGGGGAAATCTAGACATTGTATATTCTAGCACGCAGTGGGAAAAAGGGGAAAGATAAGGGAAGAGGGGGAAAAAGGGAACACTGAAAAGTGGAAACACTGTAGGCCTTTGCAACTAAGTTTCGCCATTACCATTCATGATATTAGTCCTTATAAGCTGTTTCCAAGACTTAAATTATATTAATTAATGTTAATTAATGTTAATAATGTTAATTAATTTTAATTAAGATGAAATTTTACTTGAATTACTTGTGATTCTTTAAAGGAAGATCCTTGCTCGTCGCTGTTGTCCATGTCGTCGATGTCGTCGTTGTAGTCGCCTTCTCCTTCCGACTACAAAAACAGAAATATTATTATTTACAAAAATACTTAAAATAAATTAATTAATTTATGTTTCATCGAAGTGACCTTTGACCTTTTTCGTTCTTTCTTTTCTTCTCACCAAACGGCGGATTGCAGAATCAAATAGGAAAAACAAATTCCGTCTTCAATGACGCATTTCTAAATTGGACTACAGCCAACGTTTACAGATCCACAAGATTCTTAAGATTCTTGATTTCAGATTCTTGAGATTCTTAAGAATCTTGAGTGCTGGGGGTGGGGGGGTGTGGGGGGTGTGGGAAAAATTCCGGGGGACAATTGTGAATGGGGGGGAAAGGCCGAGTAATTTCCAGCATAGATTTGCCATAAATCTTACGGCGACACCAAGTCGCAGCAGCCATTTTACAGTTTAAAAAGCGAAGAAATCCAACGGTGGGGATTTGGTATGGGGGGTAAACTACCCCCCCTGGGGGTTAATCGCAACCACAAATCTCCAAAACTATTCCACTGCACAACCTTATGGAGGGAATCACTAAGAGTAAAATCTCCTTCCCCATCCACTTCTCTGATTACCAGTGTTTCCACTTTTGCAGGGAAATTCCCTGAAAAAAGGGGGAAAATAAGTGAAGAGGGAGAGAGAGAAATGGGAAATTCTGGAAGTACAGCACTGGAAGTATTCTAGTACGGAAAGGGAAAAATGGGGAAAAAGGGGAAACTGAAAGTGGAGGACACTGCTGATTACAATATCCAGGACTCAAAAGAATCTTACCCAAGAATCTTACCAAGAATCTTACCGAGAATCTCAAGATTCTTGATATGTGGGGGGTAGACCAAATATTCTATTTATTTATTTATTTTCTAATAAATTCAAACATTTTCGGCTGTGTAATTATTTTTCCCCCCCACAAACCATCAGATGCGAGAGAAACCCTTTGAATGGGATTTGACCTGAGCCTTTTTTCTAACGACCTCCATACAATTATCAAATTCCCCAAGGTCATTCAAGGTCATCATGCTGGCTGGCCCCGGTTCTTTTTTATCCGCCCAGAAATCTCCATAGCAAGCAATTAATTATTTCCACTAAAAACCTACAACAACAGAATAAAAAACACTGCCATTTAAATCCTATCCAGTGTTGCCATTTTTTTTTCAATTTTCCATTTTTCCCCCCTCTTCTCTTATCTTTCCCCTTTTTCCCTCCTCCGTGCAAGAATGTATAGGGTCTAAAGATTTCCTCTTAACTCTCTTCTCTTCGTTTTCCCTTTTTTCAGGGAACTTCCCTGCAAAAGTGGAAACGCTGATCCTATCTCAAATAATGAGTAATAATTGTATAAGCTGGTTAAGTAAGTAAATTAGCAGATTTAGCAAATATGGCAAAAACTTTTTTTTTTTTTGTGGATACTGTGTAGTAAGTTTAATAGTAGGATCAACGTTTTTTCCCATTCTGGGAAGTCGTGGTTGATAAACCTATTCAAACATAGGGCTTTTTAAAAGCAAATTCCAGGAAGGTTTCATGCGATTATTAGTCATTTGTTTTTTCTATTTGCAAAGTACAGAAAATCCGCAAAAATAAGTTTGCAAAATTTTTTGGAATATATACCATACCATAACGGGTTCCATTTCATCATCGTGGCGTTCCATGGTTGGCGGGAAAAAAAAGTACCAAAAAATTCAAACGACACACAAAAAAGTTTTTCAGTTTTCGCGGATTTTTTTTTCAGTACACTTGTCCTTAAAAAAAAAAAGATGCTGAGTCACCACTTGTTTGCCAAAGATGTCAAGTACTTAACCACTGGGCTGTTGAGTATTCAACGTCCAGCAACGTTGTGGTACTTCAACACAGCCCAGCATGCGGTTTTTTCCCTTAAGGATGAACTTAGAAAAAGACCACACCTCTCTTTGCTTGGCATTGGTTGCCATTCCATTCAACTAGTACCTCCTCCGCAGTGGGCTTCTACTTTGGCAGGGAAATTCCCTGAAAAATTGGGAGGGAAATGGAGGGAAATGGAGGGAAAAGTGAATTGAGAAATGTAGCTTTACTCAATATCATGGAGGGATAAATCACGGAGGGGGGAAAAAGGGAAAAAAAAGTGGAAATACTGCTCCTCCGTTGTAGGTTTTTCTGCAGTGTTTCCACTTTTGCAGGGAAATTCCCTGAACAATGGGGGGGATGGAGGGAAAAGTGAATTTACAAATGTAGCTTTACTCAATATCACGGAGGGGGGAAAAGGGGGAAAAAAGGGAAAAAAGTGGAAGCACTGCTCCTCCATTGTAGGTTTTTCCAGTGCTTCCACTTTGCCAGGGAAATTCCCTGAAAAATGGGGGGAAAAATGGAGGGAAAAGTGAATTTGCAAATGTAGCTTTACTCAGTATCACGGAGGGGGGGAAAAGGGGAAAAAAGTGGAAGCACTGCTCCTCCGTTATGGGTTTTTCTGCAGTGTTTCCACTTTTGTAGGGAAATTCCCTGAAAAATGGGGGAAAATGGGGTCTAAAAAGAGAACAATAAAGGAAGAGGGAAAAGGGGAAACCTAGAAATACACCCTTATATTATAGCACGGATGGGAAGAAGGGAAAAATTAAGGAAGAGGGGAGAAGGGGAAAGTGAAAAGTGGAAACACTGGGTTTTTCTGCAGCAGTGTTTCCACTTTTACAGGGAAATTCCTCAAATAGGGAATATGGGGAAGAGGGAAAGGGGAAAATGGGGGGAAAATTGAATTTATAAATTTAGCTTTACTCAGTATCACGGATGGGGGAAAAGGGAAACTGATATTTTGAAGCGGAGGGGGAAAAAAGGGGGAAAAAAAAGTGGAAGCATTGCTCCTCCGTTGTAGATTTTTCTCATCTGCAGTGTTTCCACTTGTGCAGGGAAATTTCCTGAAATAGGGGGGAAATGGTGCCGGAAAGGCAGAAGTAAGAGAAGAGGGGAAAAGGAAAATCTAAACGTACGGCTTCTATTCTAAGCACAGAGGTGGAAAAGGGGAAAATGAAAAAGGGAAATACTGGCCTAAAGACCGTACGGCATATAGAGAGGCTGGACCTAAAAGAGGCGCTTCACTATAGCGGACACCTTTATTAAATCAATTTTTAATTATTTTACAACTTTCTTGGTATCAAACTGTTTCTTGATTTTTTCCGTGATTTTTAGGCCTACTTTAAACCGATTTTGGGCTGTAAATGTATTTTATACGTCTGTCCGTTGTAGAGAGGTTAGTCCTAAAATAGGCGCTTCACTATAGCGGACACCTTTATTAAATCATTTTTTAATTATTTTACAACTTTCTTGGTATCAGGGTGTTTCTAGATTTTTTTCGTGATTTGTAGAAAAATTTTCAAGCGATTTTGGTGTAAGTATATTTTATACGTCTGTCCGTTGTAGAGAGGCCGGACCTAAAAGAGGCGCTTCACTATAGCGGACACCTTTATTAAATCAACTTTTAATTATTTTACCACTTTCTTGGTATCAGAGTGTTTCTTGATTTTTTCCGTGATTTTTAGAACCATTTTAAACCGATTTTTGGCTGTAAATATATTTTATATGATTGTCCGTTGTAGAGAGGCTGGACCTAAAAGAGGCGCTTCACTATAGCGGACACCGTTATTAAATCAACTTTTAATTATTTTTCCACTTTCTTGGTATCAGAGTGTTTCTTGATTTTTTCCGTGATTTTTAGGCCTACTTTAAACCGACTTTTGGCTGTAGATATATTTTATATTATTGTCCGTTGTAGAGAGGGTGGGCCTAAAAGAGGCGCTTCACTATAGCGGACACCTTTATTAAATCAACTTTTAATTATTTTACCACTTTCTTGGTATTAAAGTGTTTCGTGATTTTTTTCGTGATTTTTAGAAATATTTTCAAGTGAAATTGTTTGTCTTACGTATATTAAATACGTCTGTCCGTCGTAAAGAGCAGTGTTTCCACTTTGCAGGGAAATTTCCTGTAAAAAGGGGAAAACGGGGCCTGAAAAGGGAAACATAGGGAAACAGGGAAAATCTGTAAGTACGCTCTGTATCCTAGTATGGAGGGGAAAAAGGGGGAAATAAAGGAAGAGGGTGGTAAAGAGGTTCTTGTAATAATGGTTCCAGCCACATAAAAATCAGAGTGCCTTTTGCGGTGCCTTTTAGGTGAACTAGAACTAGGCAATTTGAGCGTAGTTTAGCACTAGGACGCGTTAGAGCGATACAGGTAACCGTGAAAAGGCACTGTAACAAGGAACTGAAAAACTACCGACAGGCTCTGTAACGGTGCCTTTCTACAGTGTTTTGTACGGTGCAAAGTACCATTGTATAATTAATTCAGTAGTATCTTCTATGGTAAATATAGAGATTAACATAGTTGCCCAGACTTATGATTGGTTATGTATAAGTTACCATGGTTACAGTGTTTCCAATTTGCAGGAAAATTCCCTGAAAAAAGGGAAAATAAGGTCTGAAAAGGGAAGAGGGAAAAAGGGAAAATCTGGAAGTACAGTCTTATATTAGAGTACGGAGGGGAAAAAGGGAAAATCCGGAAGTGCAACCTTATATTCTAGTAGGGAGGGAGAAAAGGGGAAAACAAGGGAAACGGGGGTATCTGGAAGTACAATCTTATATTCTAGTGCAGAGGGGGAAAGGGGGAAAATAGGGAAACGGGGGTATCTGGAAGTACAGTCTTGTATTCTAGTGCAGAGGGGAAAAAGAGAAAAATAAGGGAAGAGGGAAAAGGGAAGAGTTGGAAGAGCAGCCCTTTATTCTAATGCGGAGGGGAAAATAAGGGAAGATGGGGAAAAGGGGAAATTGAAAGTGGAAACACTCCATAGTTAATAATGGCAATGATCATACTATTCTAGGCAGAAAATAAAAAGAAAACAATTGTTTATTCATTTTCTGTACAAACTGAATGCTGCACAATTGGTATAGTGAACTTAAAAATAATTGTCGTTTACATTTATTTTGCTTCTTCTTCTTCTTCTTCTTCTTCCTCTTCCTCTTCGTCTTCCGACGAATATGTCGGTGGTAGATCAATTTCACCTGAAATTTTAAGAAAATGTTAAGAAAGAGTGAAAACAGTAAGCAAGGTTTGAATACCTCTATTGTTTCGTTCTTCTTCTAGCAAAATCATGTGCTGTTTTTGGGCCTCGACAACTTCCGCGCTATCTTTGCACGCGGCATACTTCTCGAGAAGTTCGTGATTCAGAGTCAGAAACGACTGGCCCCATTTAAACTTTCCAAGATACTGCTCGGCCAAATCTTTGTATCCTAGAAAACAAACCAAATTTTAGTAAATAACTTTTGAAAACTGCGAAACGGTACCTGTTATGTAGAAGAGGGCGGCTAACGCTTCGACGCACGACAATTTGCAGGGTTTTCCGTAATTGACGGGATTGGCCGCTACGAGATAGGGTAACAGTCGAGGATTTGCCGAACGCATGCGATTGAATGGAGTCTCGCTAATTCTGGCCCATGAGCAATCAACTACTGCAGCCCCCAGTTCAGCGACAATAGGTCCATCCTCTGCAGAGACGCACTAAATTACATTAAATTATTATGGATTATAGACTAGTAGTGTTTAATTAAGTAGTTTTGGTACTTTCTGGCCAACGGGTGTTAAAACGACTCCATTAAACCTTTGGCCGAGCTTCAGGATTTTCACGAGTCCCTGCCGAGAGAGTTTTCTACCCGAACATCGCTTGGGGTCGCAATGCTCGACATCCCACATGGCGACGGGAAACGAAACTTTGATTTCGCTATCGTCTTCTTCGCTAGATTCTGTGAATCTTGAAATTAATAGGGTTGTCATTTTTAGAAATGTGGTATTTACCTCCAGAACTGAGGTGCATGCTGTCTACCACATTTGACAAATCTTCATCTGGCTCTCCTTGATCGAATCTCTGATATCTGTCATGTCCACCTTTACGTTTGCTTTGGCCGTGACCTCTTTTGTCGCGAGGTTTTCCCATGTTTTAAGAACTTTTTGAAAAATAAATCAAATATTTAAACTATTGGGAAATCTTATGGATCTCTCGTGCTTTGAGACCTGCTTGTGTTTATGTTGTTGACACTTAGTTCAAGCTTCAGCCGCTAGATGGCAGAACAAACTTAGTACTAATTTTTTTATTTTGTAATGCGATTATAATAATATGATAGATTTTACTAAAAATTTCAAAATTTAGTTCAAGTTAAAAAATTAAGTATTACACAAATTATTTCGTAGCTAAAGTATATCTTTAAATTATATAGGGCGACTTTATAGGGGCGACTTTGAGAGGGCGAGTTTGCAGGGGCGAAATATCAAAAGCTTTGTTTGTAATAAAAAAGATAAAAAGTTATTATATATAACGTCAAATAAAATCATTAAAAAATTGATTGATATTAAATAAAGTTTTTAATTTAACTTTTACTAGGAAATATAATAATTAAAATTGCAGGTTAGCCTTAACCCGTGGATTGCGTTTGGCGCGTTTCCTTGTTTTCGGCTGACTGTTTCTCCTTGTTACGTCGCCGGGTCGTTCAACAATTACCCAGCTTGTTATTTTATGAACCTGTTTATTCACAACTGTTCTGATTTGCTATCAAAATGTTTCCACCGCTTACAGAAGGCTCTCTTGTGGTAAAATTCCAATATCCAACATTCTTTGCTGCAATATTCACTATGTTTTCTTTGTCCTTGCAGCGCTTGATGAATGGAGCGAGTATTGACGTCTCTTCACAGCCTGTCATGCAAGTTCTGGTAAATATTTACTGTTTTCTTTATTTAATTATAATGAATACTTTTAAAAAGTAATAATATTAAATGATAATTGACACTTTTGCTTATCCTTAAAACCTGTTCTTAAGAACTTTTCTTGATAGGGAGCTCGTCGAGTCATGAACCAGCAGCAGGAAAGATATCGTTTATTAATATCTGACGGCCGAAATTCCTACCATTTCGGGATGCTCAGCACGCAGCTAAACCACCTCGTTTCAGAAGGGAAGTTGGATACATTCACAATCATCAAAGTTAAGAATACTGTCTGCAACACTGTTCCCGCTGCTGCAGGCCGTGAGGCAAAGAAACTTCTCATCATTTTGGACCTCGAAGTACTTTGCAGCGGTGGCCAGGTAAGCATTTAACTGAAACTCTTATGTTTCTTCCATAAAAACATTATTTTACATAGGTGGGAGAGAAGATAGGTGACCCGCAGGCTCTAAACGATGTAGGGGAAGCCCCGAAAAACAGCAACACTACACCTGCTGCTACTACAACAGCTACGACAGCTAATCGTTCAGTGCCTGCACTTCAGGAAACATCCCCACCATCTCGTCCTGCGATTACTGCTCAGAATAATGCTTCATTAAACAAAATGTCTGGCGGAGAAGCTCCTATCGTTCATCCCATTCAGTCGTTAACACCCTACCAAAATCGTTGGACGATCAAGGCCCGCGTTTCGAAGAAGGGGGACATCAAAACGTGGAGCAACTCTCGCGGGGAGGGAAAACTTTTCTCTATCGATTTGATGGACGAATCAGGCGAAATCAGGGCCACAGCCTTCAACCAGGAAGCGGAAAAATTCTACGATATGATCGAGGTAATACAAAAATATCTAATTAATCATTTTATTAAATAAATAACATGAAAATATAATTTGTAGGAAGGAAAAGTTTATTATATATCAGGAGCGTCCCTGAAAGCGGCCAACAAGCAGTACTCGAGCATCAATAACGACTACGAGATGAGTTTCAACTCGAGAACTCAAGTAAATCTCGTTATACATCAATTATTACTTTTATGAATTTTTGAGGTTTTTTGTTGTTATTTATAGGTAACACAGTGTTTTGACGATACGTCCAGCATCCCGAACGTTTCTTTCAACTTTGTGCCCATCTCGAGAATAAGCGAAGTTGACAAAGATGCAGTCATTGGTAAACAGTCTCATTATTTTCACAAAAATATTCTTAAAATTATTTCTTAAAGATTTTTTTTAAACATGCAAACAAAACTAAGATTACTTACTAACATAAAATTTGCTCTATAAATAAATGAATAAATAATGATTTCTCACTTTACAGTCATATTTAAGTTTGTTCCTTGTGATCTCGTTTAGACGTGATTGGAGTCGCGAAGTCTGCGTCAGACCTTTCGACCATTGTATCGAAGAACAACAACAAGGAATACAAGAAGCGAGAAGTCCACCTCATCGACACATCCAAAACTGAGGTAACACGGAATAAACACTGGAGTTAATTTAATTTTTTTAGTATTATCGATAAAATAAATTTAGAGAACAACAAAATTACAGAATAGTAGTATGGATAATTAATTAACTTAGTGATAATTCACTATAATTATCTAAATTGTTTATTTTTGTCTCATTTAAAGGTCTCTCTAACTCTGTGGGGAAGAGAAGCTGAGGACTTCAACGCAGATATGAATCCCGTTGTCGCTTTAAAAGGCGTTAAAGTGTCTGATTTTGGAGGAAAAAGTCTCTCGGCAATGAACAGCACCCGAATGCTGGTATAAAGGATTGATATTTGAATATTCATTAATTATTCTATTCTGCCGTATCAACTATATTAGTTAATTATTTTATAATATCTTTATTTTCACTACAGCTAAACCCAGATCTATCGGAAGCCCACAAGCTGCGAGGCTGGTACGACAACGAGGGGGCTAGCGTTCAGACGCAGAGCATTTCGGCAGGACGCTCGACCTCCTCAGCGCCAGCTGCTTGGAAAACTTTTGCCGAAGCCAAAGCTGAAGGCCTCGGCGGCGGGGAAAAACCCGACTACTACACAGTCAAAGCTATGGTAGCCATGATTCAGAAGGAAAAAGCTCTGTACATGGCCTGTCCCCAGCAGGAATGCAACAAAAAGGTTAAATATCAACTTAATTGTTTTTATTTAACATTCAAGTCTAGTTTTTTGTATTATTTTACGAGTTTCAAACATTTTTGTGAACACGTATTAGTAATCAGTAAATGTCAGATCTCAATTAAATATTTTTCATTTAATATTTATCGTCTTTCAAAAAAATATTATTCAATAAAACAAATTATCAAATTCATAAAATTAATTATTTTTATAGTGTTATTATTTAATTATATCTAGCTTTAATTGATATTTTCTTTTATTTTCAGATTATCGATCAGAACAATGGACTGTATCGCTGCGAAAAGTGTAACCGAGAGTACGACAGCTACAAATGGAGACTAATGCTCTCAGTAGGACATTTACAAAATTCCTCCAATAATTGAAACGTCTAAAATTATTAATAATAAATTTTCTAGATTAATTTGACTGATTTCACGGATCACCAGTGGGTAACGCTATTCCACGAGTCAGCGGAAGTCTTACTCGGTAAATTTCACGAGCAAAAAGTATTCGCTTGAATTCTGTAACTGACTTTGAACTTTTTACAGGGAAATCTGCACAGGAATTGGGAGACTTAAAAGAAAATGATGGTCCAGCCTTCCAGAGAGCTTTCGAAAGCATCAATTTCAAATGGTTCTTGTTCCGTCTGCGCGTTAAGATGGAGACCTATAACGTAAAACTTTTCAAAGCGTAAAAATTTGCGAATTCTTTCATATTTTTCACTATTTCACAGGACGAGAGCCGTCTGAAAACAATAGTTTTCGAGGTGAAAGACATGGATTATGCGGATTATAATCGCCGCATGCTACAGAAGCTGCGAGAACTGCAACTGTAACGGGACGATTATTTGCCACGATAATTTGAAGTTCTTTTTTGCTGCAACGCGAAACAAAATTTGCATGGAAAAATGAAGAGAAAGTTTTTGAAAAGAGGAAAGATCAATTATGTACGCGTGTCCGGTTAATAATAAACTCTGTATGTGTAACATAAGCGTTTCGTATTTTTGACATCGAGGAACGTTTTCCATGTCGTTCAACGCAGCTTGCTGGTTAATGTGTAATGATGAATAACGATCAAGCAGCCACGATTAATCGTCATATACCACACATTGCGGCTATAATGAACCACAAATGTAGATTGATGGGATCACAGCTGTTCAAAATTTTGAAAATACAGTCTACGCAGCTCCACGACTACGACAAAATCACTGTCTGCGGCAACGAAAATCACTCGCTGACCAGTGCTGAACTACAATTCTGAATAAATTCTTTAGTTTCAGTTCAGAATAGTATTTATATATCTCATATTTTATTTCTATTTGTTATTTTTAAACCATGTTTGATATATTTTGACTTAAGAGTCTAGAGTCTTAGCTTGTGGAATCAGCATAAATGATAGCTAGAGTTTGTGTAACTGAGTTGAAGATATGATAAAGTATAGATAAGTGGGTATCACAAATATAATAAAACTTTGATATTCCGGACAAAGTGTATTCACAACGGACTTTGCTATTTTTCCATTTCTGAACCAAACAGAAGGCTGTAGACGTAAAATAAACGGAACTGTTAATTTATTACTACACTAGTTACACAAATTTCTAGTGCATTTAGTTTGACCTGGATATTGGAGGAAACTGGGATATTTTTTAAAAAAAACTATTTAATTCGTAGTAAATACTCTGTAAAGCTCGCATTGACAGTTGCGGCAGTTTCAAATATGGCGCCAAAGGATTTGAAAGATTTATTAGGAAAACAAATGAAGAGCGCCACGCGCAGTAACCACGGCGCAGTCAGATATTTCGGCTCATGTAAAAGTCTCGTACAATTAATTTCAAATTTAGCGCCAAAAATTTTGACAAATTTAGCAGGAAAACAAATGAAGAGCGCTGCGCGTCCATATACGGGGTGTGGTCAGCCAAGCTTACCTTGTAAAAAACTCAGGACCATGTTTATTAATTTGGCGCCAAATCCTTAAAAAGCTTTTAAAGGAAAACAAATGAAGAGCGCTACGCGTCGCTACGGGCGTGGTTAGGGTTCGCTGAACTTGCGAAAAACACGCTGACAGGGGGTTAAGGGAAAGTGAAAGGCAGAGGGTGGGCGTTTGAGATATAAGAAAAGCACGACAGCAAACAAGTATCCCATGTTGCAGGGAAATTCCCCGAAACAGGGAAAATGAGGTCTCAAAAGGGAAAACACGGCAAGAGGGGAAATTCAGAAGTTTAGCTTCATACAGAACAAAAGGGGAAAAGTGGGAAGCTTGGTATTCTAGAAGCGTAGGGGAAAAAGGGGACAACAGTGCCCTCTTTAAGGAAAAAGGGGAAAAGTGGGAAGCTTGATATTCTGCAAGCGTAGGGGAAAAAGGGGACTACACAGCCGTCTTTAAGGGAGAAGGGAAAAGTGGGAACCTTGATATTCTAGAAGCGTAGGGGAAAAAGGGGACAACAGCGCCCTTTGTAAGGGAAAAGGGAAAAGTGGGAACCTTGATATTCTGGAAGCGTAGGGGAAACAGGGGTACAACAGAGCCCTCTGTAGCGGAAAAGTGGAAAACTTGGAAGCTTGATATTCTACAAGCGTAGGGGAAAGAGGGGGACAACCAGAGCCCTCTGTAAGAGAAACGGGAAAAGTGAAAGCGAGGGACACTGCAAGCAAAACACGTCATTAGGGTCCGGCGTGTGGTCAGAGCAAGACGTGCCTAGAAAATGGAGAGCGACTCACTGCCAAACATTTCTAATGAGACTCGAATAAATTACGCTCCCGCCTGGATTTTGGCCAGTACCGTATTTTTCGCCGGCACTAATCTGTTGCTTCGCCAGGTGACCCCGACTTCCGCCCAGACCAACCCAGTGCAGACGTGGAAATGGAACAATATCGCCAATTCATTCGTTCATTCATTCATCACAGGGATTTGGTCACTTTTATGGTAAGTTAAAAATATTATAGCGCCATTTTGTTTGAATTCTTAACAAAAGTTTTTGAATTTTTGAAATTTGTGTCTAGCTTTTATTGGCATCCCAAAATGGCTGAGGACCTGATTGGAACGTTTTCAACATCTTCCCATCTACTGGTGTCTTTTTCTATCGGTAAAATTTTATTGAACGTATTTTCATTGATTTTCATGGATTTTCACTGAATCTTACGTAAAATGTGAAGTTTGTTTGTTACGCAACGTCACGTGTTTGGGCGCGTGTACCTCTATAGGACTTTCATAACACAGAAGATAACGATTGAAAATAATCCAAATTTATAATAATTATAATAATTATAATAAATGTAATAATAAATGATTGAATTTTATTGAACAGGTTATTTTATTTACGATTTCTTGGACATGGCCGTTCATCACCGCAAGCGCAGCTCTTATGAACTTATGGTCCACCACTTTTTCGTAAGATTTTTCGACATTTAACAAGGTGGGGGGGTCCGAAACTCTGAGGAAAAGTGTACGCAGATTATTTGATAACACGTGACCTATCAGTGTTGCCACTTTTCAATCTTCCATTTTTCCCCTCTTCCCTTATCTTTCCCCTTTTTCCCCCCTCCGTGCAAGAATGTACAGGGTCTAGAATTCCTCTTTACGCTCTTCCCTTCGTCTTCCCTTTCAGACTCCATTTCCCCCCTTTTTCAGGGAACTTCCCTGCAATAGTGGTAACACTGTGACCTATGGTATATCAAGATTATCGAAAGTTTCGGACCCCCTTGATTATAAACACAAGTTGTAGTAAATATTTTTCTCTTTTTCCTCAATAGGTGATTGCTTGCTTCGGCTTATCAGCGCTGTCGCTTCGCTACATCGGCTATTCCGTGGTTGCCCTGCTGGTCGAAGTCAACTCGATATTCCTGCACTTGCGGCAGCTTTTCATCATTCAGGGAGTCCCCAAAATGGAGTCGGTCTACAGATTCAACAGCCTCTTCAATATAGGTTTGTCTAATGCCAAGGGGAGGGGGGGGGTCTGAAACTTCCAATAATCTTCGTACACCTTAGGTCATGTTATCGCTGTTATCAACCTGTTATCTCCATGTTATCAAATAATCTTCGTACACTTTTCCTCGCAGTTTCGGACCCCTTGTCCAATCCCCACCCATTAACGTTATATAAAATAAATATGATATTTCTGGGTTTATGCAATCCAATTAAGAAACCTAACACAAATTAACTTATAATAAAACGAAAACTACGATTTTTGATTAAATTAATTCATTAATGAATTTATCGGAAATTTTCAGGATTTATTTCAGCAGGTTATTCTGTTAAATTCTCTAATCTTAAATTAAATAGATGAAGTAAATTTTAAAAAGTAAAATTTGAAATAATTCTGTAAAAAATTTTCAGGAATTTAATAATATTTTTCGCTTTTTTCTAGGAACTTTTGTAGTTTTCCGCATCTTAACACTGGGCTGGATGACCCGCTGGCTGGTCCTGCATAGAGACGCAGTCCCCATTGCTGCTTACACTATCGGAAGTGTTGGTAAATATCAACAGACGTGCAGCATATCCGACTGAAAATTCTCATAGAGGATGTAGAAACTGGAACAGAGACTCAGTGAGATCTCAGTGAGAAACTCTAAAAAGGTTGTGAGATCTCACTGAGTCTCTGTTCCGATTTCCACATACTCCATGAGAATTTTCAGTCGGGATGTTGTAGGGAGTAGTGGTACGGAAATCGTCTGCTACTAGTAGGCGACAGACACTCTCATTGGCTGTCTGGATCACGTGACCAGTGGGAACCAATCAGATGGTCCGCCCAGTTTCCAGCGTTGCCACGTGCATTTTCAAACTTTCATTAATTTTAGCCGCTAAACGGTAGAAAATTGAGATAGGGACATATATATATATATATACTCAAAATGAGCGTAAAAATATCTGTAAAACATGTTTTTTTCCAAGTTGTCCGGAGTTGCCCTTTAAAAAAAATGCAATATTGCCAAATTTCTATGAAATTCCCACGGAAAAATTACGGTGCCCTTTGCGGTGCCTTTTTTTTCGGTGACCTGAAGTTCGTTAGTTTGAACGTAGTTTAAAAAACAGGGCGCTTTAAGGTGATCTGGACTAACTATGAAAAAGACACTGTATGGTGCTTTTTACAGTGTTTTTTTTTTTTTTTGGTTTTCTTATGGAGGACTAAATTATTACGTTGTTTCTGTTACAGCACTTGCAGTTATCGTCCTGATGAACATTGTGCTGTTTTTCCGGATCCTGCACGTCGATTTCATCAAGACCAAAGGACGAAGCAAGAAGGAATGAAAATTTTTGCGAATTTTTTTTGCAAAGTGAAAATGGTTTCTGCCCTTGCTGCACAAACATCACATATGGATCAAAAAGCTTCAGCGACTTTCTATTTCGTGTAATACGTGGACACAGTATTTTATGTTGAAGAAGAAAGGTAAAACAAAGATATATTATATTATCTTTTTTGAGAATATTATACTGCCAACAAGTTGCTTTAAACTCAAATACAACAGCGTTTTCACAATGAAACAACTTAAAATTTAACGAATGTGTGAAATACAGCTGAAAAAACGTGTGAATTTTATTATTCATTTGATGATTAACTTAGTATTCATTCGCTTTAGCAATAAATCAGTTTATTTTATATTATCTATCGATTATACCGTAGCAGTGCTTCCACTTTACAGGGAAATTCCTTAGAAAGGGAAATTCTGGGCCCAGAAGGGTAAAATAAGGGAAGACGGGAAAGGGAAATTTAGAAGCGTAGGCTTAGATTCTAGAACAAAGGGGGAAAAAGGGAAATAGAGGCAAGAGGGGAAATCTGCCATGCAGGTTCAAAGCAGGGGAGGGGAAAAAAGGGAAAAGAGGGCCCTCTACAACGGAACACGACCCAACGAAAACAAAAATGGCGAGTTTTAACTTTCCTGGAGGATCAGCTCCTACGGCGGGAGGCGAAAAACTAAATGGCGCTAGATTTACGCAACAAGAAATCGACGCTTTAGGAAAATATTTCACAACTCTTAGCGGAGTATACCGGGAAAATTTGATCATCCCGAGGACCGCGGGCCCCGTGAAGATCAAAACAGTCGAAGAAAAGCGAGTGGAAGCAGTTTTCGAGTCATGTCCATTCAAATCACTCGTTTCGTGCGTTTTAGGTCAGTTACAATTAAATTAAATAGTATTGGATAATTTTTAACTAATTATTTTATTTGACGGCAGGTTACGGTCTTGGAGGTGCCATCGGTTTGTTCAGCGCCAGCGTTAATCCGAACATTACGGGACCAGACGCCAAACAGCAGACTGCTCGAGAAGTTTTCCGAGACCTCAAAGTCTCGACGTTAAGTTACGCCAAGAATTTCGCAGTTATCGGACTCATGTTCTCTGCAGTCGAGTGCACCCTCGAATCGGTATTGTGTTTTTCTGTAGTCTCGACACTTTCGTATTAAATTGTCGTTTATTGCAGTACCGCGGGAAAAGTGACTGGAAAAACGGAACCTATTCCGGAGCCATCACCGGAGGACTCATAGGTCTGCGGGCCGGAATCAAAGCGGGAATAGTCGGAGCGATGGGTTTTGCTGCGTTTTCCTCTGCGATTGAATATTACATGAGGCACTGATGTATAAATAAACATAGTCATTTCCATACGTCTTTCCTCGTTTCGTTCGAATCAGTAGCGCTCGTTTTCGACAAATCGAACCAAACTAAACGAGAAATGAATTAAAAATTGACTTCACGCTTCAGCGAGAGTGCAGACCTTTTGCTACAAGTTTTTTCTCAAAAAACAATATGGTGAAACTATTTTATATTCAAGAAACTTGCTGTTTCTACTGCATTTAAAAATCTTCAAAAAATTCCTAAAATTCATATTTAACTTTATTTGGTATTAGTTTCGATAAAATAAAGAATTATCCAGCGTTTTATAAATATTAGCGTGAGTAAAATGTAAACTTCCAAGACGGCGATGGAGCGTAAAATTTGAAAATCCATTGAAGAGGAAAAAGATAGAGGAAAACCAATGACAGGTAATAATTTCGGTTCTGTGCTGGTGACATCTTAAGTTATGTGTTATCATTCAATAATAAAACTAATGAAAGGGAAATTTCACTCTAAATTGAATAAGTGAATACGTATAATTTTGGTACGTAACGGTAACGTAGCTTATTTGAAATCAGTCTGCGAGCAAAAATTGTTTCGGTAAATGGTAATTTTTAATATTTTTTATTGTAAAATATTTTTCTGTTATTTTAGTTGTGTTTAATTTATACGGGAATCAAGAAAAGTGAGAAATTTTGCATCTTCAGCAGCAGGAGGATCTTCAGCTTCTTCTTGTTTAACATCCCTTTCTGCTATCTACTCCTCATCTTCCTATTTATCATCATCTTACTTCTTCCACTTCATCATCATCTTCTTCTTCTTATTCTTCATTTTCATCATCATCATCAGCTTCTTCCTCTTCCTCCTCATTTTCCTATTTATCACCATCTTACTTCTTCCACTTCATCATCATCATCTTCTTCTTCATTTTCGTCACCATCATCAGCTTCTTCCTCTTCGTCGTCTTCCTCTTCTTCCTCTTCGTCATCTTCCTCTTCCTCCTCATCTTCCTATTTACCATCATCTTACTTCTTCCACTTCATCATCATCATCATCATCATCATCTTCTTCTTCTTCTTCTTCATCTTCGTCATCTTTTTCTTCTTCCTTCTGTTGATCTTCTTCCCTTCCTCCTCATCTTCCTATTTATCACCATCTTACTTCTTCCACTTCATCATCATCATCTTCTTCTTCTTCTTCCTTCTGTTGATCTTCTTCCTCTTCCTCCTCATTTTCCTATTTATCATCAGCTTCTTCCTCTTCTTCCTCTTCATCATTATCATAAGCTTTTTCTTCCTTCTGTTCATATTCTTACTCTTCCTCTTCATCTTCCTATTTATTAAAATCTTACTTCTTCCACTTCGTCATCATCACCATCATCATCTCCATCTTCTTCGTCCTCTTCATCATTATCATCAACTTGTTCCTTCTACTCATCCTCTTAGTTATCATCATCTCCTATTTCTTCTTCTTCTTTTTCCTCTTCATCATATTCATCTTCTTACTTATCATCATCATCTTCTGCTTTCTCCTCCTCCTCTTATTCTTCTTCGTCTTCATCCTCATCTTCTTCTTCATCTTCCTCTTCTTCTTCGTCGTCGTCATCATCATTATCTTCTACTTCATCATCATCATCATCTTTTTCTTCTTCATCATCTTCATCTTCATCTTCCTCTTTTTTTTTTTCTTCTTCTTCTTCTTCATCTTCCTCTTCTTCTTTTTTTCTTCTTCTTCTTCATCTTCATCTTCCTCTTTTTCTTTTTTCTTCATCATCTCCCTCTTCATCATCATCATCATCATCATCATCTTCTTCTTCTTCATCTTCATCATCGTCATCTTCTTCTTCTTCTTCTTCTTCATCTTCCTCTTCTTCTTCTTCCTCCTCTTCATCATCATCATCTTCTACTTCTTCATCATCATCATATTCTTCTTCTTCCTCCTCTTCATCATCATCATCTTCTACTTCTTCAACATCATCATATTCTTCTTCGTTATCTTCACCATCATCATCATCTTCCTCCTCTTCTTTTTCATCATCATCATCATCATCTTCATCTTCATCTTCATCTTCATCTTCATCTTCATCTTCATCTTCATCTTCATCTTCATCTTCATCTTCATCTTCATCTTCATCTTCATCTTCATCTTCATCTTTATCTTCATCTTCATCTTTTTCCTTTTCTTCTTCTTCTTCTTCTTCCTCCTCCTTTTCATCATCATCATCTTCTACTTCATCATCATCATCATCTTCTTCTTCTTCTTCTCTTTCGTCTTCTTCACTTTCCTTTTCGTCACATATCTTCCGAAAACCAAAACCGAGTTTCCGGATACCGGCTTAAGCACGCAGCTCCTACCTTTTCCCTTGCACGCCAAGTTCAGGTGCCCAGCTGCTCACTTCCTCGCAAACCGTTCACCAGAAACCATCCAGTCCTTTATTAACTGTGATTATAACAACTAAACAAAATTCTAAATTATTATTCAGTTTCAATAATTACCCATTACCTGAAAAAGAGTTAAAAATTCAACTGGCAGATTCGCATGTTCTTAAAGGTAACTTGAATTCAAAATACCACTACTTAAAATCCACTATATAATCTTACCAGTACAAAAATTTCATAAATCCTCACACGTTGTAATATATTTGAAATAATTTAACTGTTCTACGCTTAGTCAAACTCTAACTCAATTAAATAAACTAAGAAATAGGAAATAAAAAGGAAATTTGTGGCTGAAAATGCCATTTTTCACGTTTTTTCTTATAATAACTTCCTTATGGATGAAATGTTTGGTTTTGGGGAAGTTCGTTGGTAAATCACATAAGTGTTTCCATAGTTCAGCATACTTGACCGACCATGCGAGTTTCATAATCAGCAACAAGGAAAAATTATTCAGATTTTCATTCAGATTTTTCATTGTTATGTCTGTTCCTTACTTTATGGGAGCATCATCAACAACAGTACAGAAAAGTGAATCTATTTTCTAAAAATAGAATTGTAAAAGTTATAGATATGTTTAATAACCTTTACTTTTTTCCCTTTCGTCTACTGGCCATATGGTGTATTATTAAAACGTATAGTTCAACAATAGCGTTAAGGGAAACACACATGAGAGAAAAACCATTTTTTTCTCACACTTTTTCAGGAATTAAAAAGTTCACTGTCCCCGCAAACAAAGCACAA
Source organism: Eulimnadia texana (assembly GCA_002872375.1). Classification (NCBI taxonomy): domain Eukaryota; kingdom Metazoa; phylum Arthropoda; class Branchiopoda; order Diplostraca; family Limnadiidae; genus Eulimnadia; species Eulimnadia texana. The sequence goes on along the minus strand of NKDA01000001.1, from coordinate 33,232,603 downwards.
ACCGAAATAGCTCAGATTGTTTCCAAACATTGTTTGCATTTTTGCAGGTATCAAGATGGTACAATACCGTCCGAAGCAGTAGAGAAGAACTACACTTTCAGACTGGGTTCAGTGCAACTAGCACAGAACACCGAAGATGGGAACTCTTCCTTGAATCCTACAGTTGAAAAAGAACGAATCGACAGTTTGTTTCGTTCGAGGAGTCAGGCCGACATTCCCAGACGTCCAGAGAAGATTCCAGAACAATCCCAAGCTCCTACTGTCTCAGATTCCAGAGCTGATTCTACGATTTACACGCGGTCTAAGAGTTTCATCGAAGCCCGAACAGCAGTCAAAGCGAACATAGAAAAAGTTGTCCTGGAAACGAATCGATCAGGACGAACTTTAACTCTTCCAAGTACGATTAAAGCAAAGGTGCCGATTCCTAAGCCCGTAGAAACTGTTCAGCAGTTAAGTAATCCAAAGCAGAATGTACCTCTGCCTCCAATACCCAAGGATCCAGTCCAGAAACCTGCAAAGCCACCAAGGAATCTTCAGACTTCAACTAGGATCGCAAAGGAGAGTCTCCAGAGTGTTCCGAAGTCTGGTAGCAAGTACGAAGTGGAGTATTTGGGATCGCTGGCTTTGCAGGAAAAGGCTACGAATCTAGAATGCTTGCAAGGACCCCTGAAAAACTTGTACTTGAAATACTGTCAATCTCAAATCAGTCGGACTAGTTTAGGAAAAGCGAGTCTTAGTATCTCGGAAACTGGTTTGAAGTTGCAGTATTTCTCAGATCAGAGTTCAGTAATTCCTACTGAAACTGTCAACCCCTTCCCGACGATTGCTGTCTGGGCTGCTGTAAGATTTACTTTGAATTCAGAACCCGGACAAATGGCTAAGTTTGCTTTCGTTCCCTTAATTTCAGATAATGAAACTGACACCAAACATCAAATGCATCTTTTGAGTAGTACGGAGTATAAAATGTTTTCCTCTGCGACAAACCATCCGCCATTGTTTTCGTGCGTCATGAGAAACGTGCTTCACCCTCAGGCGCTTGAATGTCATGCGTTCGTCTGCAACCGTTCAGACGATGCTATAGTCATTGCAGCTAATCTGTACCAGTCACTGCTCCACCATATGCAGACTCTCAAATCGCAAAGTAAAATAGTGGAAAGCCAGGCTGCGATATATTCTCCAGAGTCCAAGGCATCGAATCGCAGCAATTGCTCTGCTGTTCCAACGCGTCCACCTCGCCGAAAGAAGCCTAGACCGTCGACTGTCGGACCCAGCTCTGAATCGAACATTCTTCGACGCCGCAGTTTGAGATCAAGCATGAAACGGGCGTACACAGTCAAAGCGGACACGAGACGAAGTATGAGAAGTAGAGGCTCCGGAGTGCAACGCAGTAAATCAGAACGTCAGTTCAGTGTTTTGATGGACAGTGACGGAGATATTGTGACCAAAGTGGCCATTCCGAGAAGCAAAAGTTTTGCGAGCTTCCCGCAGACTTACTCCGTTGGTGAGCTTTTCGAAGAACTGAAAGCTAAGGAAGGAATCAAGAGTCTAGACGACGCCTTCAAGTTGATCGTCAATCCCGAGAAGATGTCCTTCAACGAGCTGAAACCCGCTTACAAAGAGATGATCCTGAAACTTGCGCTAACTCTAAGCAAAGACGAGATGTTCCGCAGATCGAAGAATATCTTACGGTCACAGACAGTCCGCCAGAACAAGGCTGTTCAAGAGGATCAGCAGAGGAGTGGTTCGCGCTTGGGTAGCGTCCTCCGGGCTACCAAAAAATCATTTTCCCGCTGGGTACGAGATCATCGAACGGCTACTCCGTGGCTGCGAAACAAACTCAGCTTCGCTTAGAAGCTGCCAGAACCAAAAACAGACCCGAAATTTCAGGTCCGGTTCTTTCGAAAATTCAGTCAAAGTCAAACGTAGACAAACAAATCTACGATGGAAGATGCTACTGTTCTATGAAATCCAGTAACCAGAGAGAGTACTGCATTGGTAGCGATTGCGTAGCTCCGGACAAGTGCTATTGTTCTATGAAAAGCGTTCAGAAAAATGGTCGAGTGATTGCAGATGTCGGCAGTATCGGAAAAATGAACGACAAAAATATTATAAGTGACTGTAAAAGCAAAATTCCAGTCAGTAATGGCAGTTTAATCTCGTGGAGTATGCTTTCAGCAGCCGAGTCTCCACTAACTGGTTGGAGGAAGAATTCATCGACTACTCTTCCCAAAAGTATGGATCACTCTATCCAACTGAGATCTTACTTAAGCGATACTTCACTCGACACAGACTTTAATGAGAGTAGAACGCTACGTCCTGACCATACACTGAGAAATGTCCCAAATAGAAACGTAGTCTCAAGAATCAGAAGTTCAAGTACTAGCTTAGTCTCTAGTGAAGAAGTCTGGGAAACTAGGAGTACAGCTCGTAAGCCGAGTCCCGATTCTGCTGGTTACCATAGCAACAATTCAACGGCAACTAGGATTTCGTCTAAAAGTCAGAGCTGCAGTTCTGAAAACCTGACTTCTGTTTCTTCGTACCGCAGCGGCTCGAAATCTCCCCAAGACCGAGCATTGAAAAAGCAAAACGAGCGTTCACCTAGCAAGACGGTATTGTATTGATTTGTAATAGTAATACACTAGTTACGTCACATAACACTGTATTTTCAACAGGTTTTGATGGTTTCTGCAATCGATCCGAAAGGCCGAGTAGTTTATCGCGGCTCGTCTTCTGCGTCGAGCTACAAGGGACTTCGGCCGGGAAATGCAGTTTCTTCGAAAACTTTAGAATCCGATTTGCTCGCTGTGAAGAAGACGGCAGAAATTGCGGCACTGTTTTCCGACTTGAAACTGAACCAGACTACAGACATTTTATTGGACCCCTACAACACAGCCGAGGATTCCGAATCCGAGCTCTCGACTGACGACTCCTTGTTTTCGTCGGGAACGACAAACGGGAAGGACAGTAAGTTCCCCTCGATGTTGGGAAATTCACTTGGGTACCTTCCTTAACTGTGACTTAGTCTATTCAACTTACTTATTTATTATTAATTAAATTGATTTTATCCTGTCTTTCTCGCAACAGTTCCCGTTCCTCTTTTGACTAGAGGTTTAGACGAGGAATACAAGTTGCCCATTTCTGCTAAATGCTTTGAAACAAATACACAAAATATTCATTTGAGATATGTCGTTTATTTAATATATAACCATGCTAGCTATGTACAATTTATTGCAAGATCATTTTATGGTTAGCAGCACCAACATAGCAGACTATATTTTCAATGAAAACGATGAACCGCAGGAGCATCCCTTCTCCGCTTTGGGATTTTTCAGCACTCGGAAAGCCGAACGGATGAGTTCCGACTGAAAGTCTATGGTAGCACCCTCCAGATACTCCAGCGATAACTTGTCTATCACAACTTTAGCACCATCCCTCTCGAACAGGCTGCAATAAATAACACTCTTATAATAAAGTTACATAACATTCAAACTTAGCGTTTATTACCAATCGTCAGTCGCCATTTTGGTATCAAGACTAATGTTGTACTGAAATCCCGAGCAGCCCCGCCTTCGACTGAAATCCTTAAAAATTTTGAATTCTCTGCAGCGGTGATTTCTTTGAGTCTTCGAACGCAGCTGTCGGTCAGCGTTACTTTTTCTGCCGAGCTTGCCGCGGGAGCCTCGCTGTTGCGTGCAGCCACAGAATTGTGTATAAAGCGTGGAAATAGTGAGTTGTATAATCTCAAATGTGTCCAAGTAGTCCGCAACATTTTGCTTATAATGTTTTCAGTGAAGATGAATGGGGTAATGTTTACATGAGAAAAGTTGGCTTAAAAATTCATTAAGTAGTTACAAACTCCACCGCTAGATGGCGTTTCCTCAATTAATGCTTGCTATGCTTTTCAGTGTAAATTTAATTACATTGAGTTAAAAATCAAACAAATTGGGACATGTTCTCATGGCTCAAATCGATTTTGGATTGTATCTACAATGAAAAATTCGTAAATGTTATACCCACATAAAGGGACTATGGTGAAAATCGAAATTTCACTCAAATATAATCGATTATTTGTTTATAAAATCTATATATATATATGTAATAACGCTATTTGATTAATTATGAATTTTTGACTAATATTTTTGAATAGTTGTATTAGTTTCTGGGTCAAGTTTTCTAAAGAGAAGTTAATGAGAATTTTCACAGTTAATGTTCCAGTAGCCATTGTGTTGCACCTTGAACTGGAGGTCCTTCAAGGCTAATTGCCTGATATTTAATGAAAGATACAATCGATCATCAGTATCGATTATTAAATACCCCAATCGATTACTAAACGGAACAGAAAGGATAACATATACCTGGTAAATAATTCAAAAAATAGAAGTAAATCGTCCATTTCCTTCCTTTCTTCCGCCCTTCCTTCCTTCCTTCCTTCCTTCCTTCCTTCCGGAAGCAGTGAGAAGTCGCCCTTTTAGAGGTCCGTGGGAAGAAAATCCGCAAAATTAAACAAACGTACAACCAAAAATGACAGAAAAATGGACAGGCAGACAAAAGCTGCTTAGTTTCTTGACGGACCAGTGGCGATAAACAAAAAGGGTGTGTTGCGGAGGGGTAGAATCTGCTTTATTGTCACGGCAACTTCCGCTACTTCCCCCTTTTGTCCGGCCCGGAACTTCAGAATCCGGAAGCAGGATTCAAGGTGGGTTAAGCACTGCAACAATCTGCTGGTTCCTCATTCATCAGGGGTAAAAAAAAAAAAAATCCTGGACATTTTTCCAGAACTTGAATCATTGATAATTAAAGTTTTAATAATCTTCTCCATGTTGACAAGTTGTGTCGGCGACAAGTTACCTTTTGTAATTAAGGCAGTAATTAAATTCATCAAAGTTTCCTTGCAAGGTTAAACGCAATTAATCGGCTCTCCCGAATCAAAACTTAGTGTGCGTACACGTACAACTGGCTACAAACTTTCGTTATGGCAACTCTCCAGCTTCTGATTATCAAGATGTTATCAAGATGTTATCACTACAGCATTGTCAAGTACTTTCCATAGATCCTGTATCCCGCAGTAGTGGAGGAAACAAAGATCTTGAATCCTCAGGATGCGGGCCTTCCTTTCCTCTAGAGTTAGCAGACCCTTGTACTAGTATTATATACATCGACATTTTTTTTTTAAAAATAGGTTTTTTCTGGTTTCCTATACGGCTGTGTACTTGAAATATAGTTACAAGAGGTTCACTGATGCCTGCAGAGTTGGGGGTTGGTCACATAGGATGGAAAAAACCAAGTGATCCGAAAATGTATTCTTCATCAAGTTGCCTTTGGCCATCCATAAGGTTTTTTTTTTTTTGGCTGGTCTCATTTAGTGAATAAGTGGCTTCACTTGAAAACTCTCAATATATCGATACAGCCCAGATTATCAACAACAACAACAACTACAACAGCTACAACAGCCCCGTATTGAGGAAAAAAAAAAGCAAATAATAGGAAGAAAAAACCTGGTTTTTGGGTAAAACTCGAGTGCGTATATATAGCGTTTCCTGGGAAAAAGTCTTTTGATCTAGATGATTCTTTGTCTAATACAATACTTATATTTTACTTATTGTTACAAAATTTTACTATTTTCGTACTATTATAACAATTCCGTAACATTTTAATGCTGCCTGGCTCTTGGTGACTGCAGTACATGGAAGCGCGCGTTATTTGAACAAAATTCTAACAGATGTAGTTATAGTTACGACTTGAATAATTAGTTTATTTGAGAGAACTACAAAGCAATGGGGGTCTGCGAATGCGTTGACAGGGGGGAGGTTATAGAGAGAGGGAAGTAAAGATAATTAGATCTAAATCCAGAATCCATGTAGTCACAAAGGAGTAGATAATAGCATGATGAGAAGTAATTTCACCCCGCTTCCCCCATTTGACTTGACAGCTTGGAGAAGGAAGAGGGGCTCCCGCCGTTGCCAGCAACCAACCCCCTGCACATACAGCGAGTTGACGGCGTCACCAACGCTTTGTCGTCCAATAAAACCCCTCCTTCCCTTACGAGTTTAACCAGTGACTCACCCCGACGACATTCACCCTCCCTCTCCTGATGTCCCTTTGATTAAATGTCGACTTGAAACACCGAACCGATTCCGCACAGCACACACAGAAGCTCAACATTAATGCTCTTCTGTGCGCGGTACCTCTCATCCACCTCCCCGGCACCTGGAAAATGTCCTCCTATGATGACATTTCAATCCACATGTGACACTTATGGAGTTGTCATGTTTTCAGGTGACATTTTTTTACACGTGGGACAGGTGAAGGAGACAAGGCCTTGGAGCTGTGTGTGGACTAGACTATTCCGAGGTGATGTTTGTGTATCAAGAGTAGAGTCGTGTGTATATGAAAAAGCTTTGTTATAAATGAAAAATGTGCGTGACATGGGGTTACTCCCTTCCCCTAATTATTACGACCCCTTTTGGTTAATGTTAGGTGTATGCGGAAGAGACGACCACATACTTAATTACCGATGCCCATAACAGTCATTATGTACATACAAGTAATCCTATCCACTGAACAACACAATCGTACAATACTAGAACACTTTTCTAACACTACAGGCATTTACATATCAAACGGTATTGTAGGTTCCTGTGCTGCTATCCTAACTTAACACTTCGCAAATGTCCGAAGATTTAATTGTTGGTATGAAGCGTGAATCGATTTCTAGTTTGTATGAACCCCCCTTGTTGTTTTGGATTCTAGACGTGCAAGTGTACACGTGATCCCCTGTATAGGCGATCCATTATACACTTAACGAGTAAGCAACCAAACAACTGATACAAAACTGTATCCAACATTTTTAAGGCATTGCTTCTGATTTGCCAGTGTCTTGATATGGGCCTGTCCCTTATTGAGTGTGCGGGCAATCAGGTTCGGGTTATCTCAGCCCAATGGAAAAGCATTTTTAAAATTGTCTCCTCCCAGAGGAAGTTTAAAAGAAAGCGCTACAAAGAGGAAAGAGGGACGGGCCTGGAGACGCTTCACTTGACAGCTCTCTGTGGTTTAAATCTGCTACCACTACACTTAGGAACCTCAGTTGTAGCTCAACTCCTGTGAGCAACACACCTGGAACCCTCTGGCGACCGAACTTAAGCAACTACGAACTCCAGTACAGTGTGGGTAACACGACCAGGTGGTCTCAGTTCACTTCGCACCACAACGTGCTTCAGAAGCAGACTTCCCCACAACTCAGAACAGCTGATCGACTGATCAGTGTGCCTGATACTAAGCTGGCTCTTCTTGAACGTCCGTTTCGGGAAGCCCACGAGTCGGCTTACTTAGCTACAGGCGGAACAGGTGCCATGACTAAAGATGATTCATGTTCCCTGGTACGTAGATCACTAGATCAGGATCGACTAGCCCAGATCTACAGTAGCAGACCCGATTCTTGTTCTAGCAATCTGGATTTGAAGAGTCTTGGGGCAAGCATGGAGAACCGTTGGAGTGCAAGCACGGCTTTGCATAACAATGAAGAGGAAGACTTTGAGACAGCCCGCATTTCGGCGGCTTCTCCAGTTTCAAGTGTCCGGCGTCGGCTGAGCGTGGATTCGGACGAGGACATGTCTACTCTTGGTCCTAGGGCGCCGAAGACTGACTTTGCAGACGATAGTATCAGTGATAACGAAAGCACGCAAGCATTTAATCCTACAAGTAATGAGGCTCCTGTGAATGGCTGTAAGAAACGAAAGTTGTATCATCCCCTCCAGCACGAGATCGTAAAAGCCATTAATGACAATGGCAAACATTCTACAGAACCCAGTCAAGTGTTCGGCGAGTTCGGATCACTGCAGGAACGTCTTAATACGCTGCAGCATCGTTTCCAGCCCAGCAGTCTGAAGCACTTGGCGGAAGAGCCTGACGCTAAACGTCTCGTGCAAGGCGAATTGGTGAGTAATCGCCAGTCATCGCTACCTTTACCCTTGATACCCAATATGCTACGCCCGGCACTGAATCATCTCAGCCAGAACAGTTATCTGGAAACCACAAAGCAGCTGCTAGTTGAACAAAAATCTCAATTAAAAGCGGTATCCCCAAAACAGCAGATCTGGACTTGCTGGGCGAGATGCTGAAACGAGAACTGGCTTCTTCTTTAGCCCAACTTATCGACGATACCTTGACACGATTCACTGCTCAACAACAACTACAGCAGGAGCACCTCCAACATCAACAACAGCATAACCGCAACAATCCCAAAGTTAGCGAAGATGTCACAAGCAAGCACAAAGCACGCATTATTGATCGAGGTTTGCGAAATGGAGACATTATCTCGTTCAACTTACCCCCTGCCTTCAAAACACCCTACTTTGCCCCGTTCCTGCCAACTGCAACACAAAGCACCCTCAACCCGCTATTAGCTTCCTCAGCAGGGGGGTTCACTTCGCTATCTTCCTCAGTGAACTACGCGGAACGCCAATCAAACATCCCTTCACCCCACCGTGCGCAATCGGAAGCCACCGAACAGGACGAAGCCATCAGTTTAGTCGTCTCGTCTCGGAACGACCGCGCTAAAGTCACTGAAAACATGAGCCCGTCGCCGGTAGAATCATTCATGTCTTCATCCCCAAACCACGATTCTAAAAATCATAACACACCCTCACCACCACGCTCTCCAACCCCTCCGATGAGTGGTCCTATCGGTGCACCAAACCAGGCTCCACTTCTGGGTAATCCTAACCTTTTATCAGCTTATTTTGCTGCTGCGGCCGCTGCTGCTGCTGCTTCTACAGCCAGGAATGTTGATGCTGCCCCTTTACTGCATCCAGGGCTGCTGAGCGGTCCTCCATCCGGGCCGTTCAGGCATTTCGAGCTCGGCGGTAGCAGTCCGGATTCTTCAGAAGTGGCCCACTGTTACGACGGTTTCCATCAGATGTTTACACTGACGCCGATGCACTTACGTAAAGCCAAGCTGATGTTCTTCTGGGTACGTTACCCGAGTTCGTCCGTACTCAAGGCGTACTTCCCCGACGTGAAGTTCAACAAGAACAACACGGCACAACTCGTCAAGTGGTTCTCAAATTTTCGGTACGTACAAGATTCCTCTCATTTTTGTCTCTGGTTGGCTTCCTTTACATCTGCAGAATATTCTTTCGGTCCTTGGTGGTAGGGTTTAAAGAAGACCGGCAAGTTAGAGTTCGAGATAAGTCACAGCACACTCAAGAACACAAATGTTTGAGAGAGAAAAGATATCAAAAGCCCCACTGACAAGTTCACCAAGCACATGATTTAATCTAGATCACGTTACCTATAGACGTTTGAATGGGTAAATCTGGTGTAATACCTGTAAGTTACCAACTGCATAATAACTGCAAATGCTTGGCGATTAATAATATATGCAGGGAGAGCGAGAGAGAGGGACTTTGGTAAGATGGATAGCAGAATCGCGATGAGCTCAAGGGAATCGAAACGCTGATGAGAGCATTACGCGCCGTCAAGCAGCCCAAGTAAGGGCAAAGTGGGGAGGGAGAGAGAGAGAGACCGGTAATGGACACAATAACTCCAAGTTACCACCAGAACTGGTAACTTCGTAATTGAGCTCCAAAGCTGCATTGAATTAACCTCAATCAAACATGACTCCTGTTCAAGTCCTCGACCAACGTCGTTTGGGTCGTTGTTCACTTTGTGTGCAATCAACTCCCTCCCTCTCCTCCATCTCCATCCGTCCACCGCCTCCCTTTGGACATACTTTATCGACCTGACCTTGTGCAGCTTTGATTTTACGCTCTCCACTACGGTTGGGTCTTCATTAGCACGCTGATTACAGATCATCTGTCTTACCCTGGGAACTGCGAGTTCACAAACAAACTCAAATGCGTGCAGAATGGTTTCCACAGCGACTGGTAGAACAATCTAAACCCCAACTTTCTGCGGCTCTATTAAGCTCCCATTTCAAGTACGGAATAATGCAATTAGCTACCTGCGTGCTTTTTCAGACTCGATAGTCTAATGCACAAGTTGACCCTTGCGCTAACCTTTTCTCTTTTGCGCGCACAGGGAATTCTACTACATCCAAATGGAGAAGTATTCGCGCCAGCTTCTCAGCGAGGGACTGGTTAACGCCGAGGACATCCACGTTTCGGTCAATTCAGAACTGTTCCGCGTTCTCAATCTCCACTACAACCGCAACAACCATATCGAGGTAATTAGAAAAGTGCCACACTGTACTGTGTGATATTATAGCCCTGATTGACTTTGCGGGTGATAATGAATGACTTGATTAAACGAACAGGTTCCGGCTCAGTTCGTGCTCGTGGTGACACAAACCATGCGAGAGTTCTTCAAAGCCATCCAGGCCCGAAAAGACTGTGAACCAAGCTGGAAGAAAGCCATCTACAAGATCATTGCGCGCCTGGATGAGCCATTACCGGATTTCTTCCGTTCTCCTAATTTCCTTGAGCGCTTCGATGGATGAGAAAGCACAAGAACCCCAAATTGAAACCCTCGTGTGAAACCCTTTTCCCTTACAGCAACCAAAAAACAACAACAAAAAAAAATCTCCCTACACCCTAATTGAGTTGTCAAGATTTGTACAAGTGTGCCTTGGCAGGCTGCCTTTGGAGTTCAAAAAAACAATTTCGCTCCCCGACGCGACGATTCACGCGTCACTTTGTCTCGATCCAAACTAAAAAGGAAAAAAAATGTCTCTTGTTTCGGTTTCATTTCAAAAAAACAAAAAGTCCAAATTGAAGAAGAAAAATTTCATCTTTACGCCTGGCCAATGTTACAAAGGAATAACTCCCACCCAAACGATGCCTTTTCCATCTTTTTTTTTGTGTTTTTCTTCTCTACTTTTGACACTTTCCCACAAACAAAAGAAAACAGTCCTAGTCACTTTTTATTAACCAACAGCTTCCGATTCATTCACAATTTTGATGTTTACATTTTTTTAAACTTCCGCCAAGCAGTTACTCATTAAACTACATTTTCTTGATATTTACAAATACATAGCACAGTCTCTCTTCTCTTCAACCGACACACACATTTCTCGTTCAACAACTTTCTCCCTCAGAAATTTGTTTGTTACAGTTCGAAAAGCTTCTTGTGTACATGTTTCTGTTGCGCGCCATTTTTTTTAAAACTTGATTTCGATGTAATTTTTCCAAAGTTTCGAATAAATTCACAGATAATTGGCAAAGTTATGTTCCAAGAAGACAGTTTGTTTTATAATCAATAACTTTCGTTTATTCATTGCGATTCTGGGTTGGTCCTTTTCAACCCAACAGGCTCGAAAAGACAGAAAAGATAAAAATAGAGTATCGAGACTCGGTTCTTTGGAAGCATATAGCACACTGAAAAATACTGTTTAAAAGTCGGAACAGAGAGAGTTACACTTCGATTCCATCATTCGAAGATTTTCCGTTTTTCTGAAGTTTATTCTCTTCTCTCATTTTGGGGTTCTCGGTTCGTGTGTGCCAGACGTAGACCTAGAATTTAGTATAACCATTAGCAAATTGAGATAATCTAGTCTAAACTATCTCACTTTTGAGCACATGTCGGCTTTGGGTTCCAAGTCAGCTTTGGTGACAACTGCACCTAAAATGGCGGACTCTTGATAGCCTCTGGGCACGTCAAATGAAAACTGGGCTTCAGGGTTGTCCAACAGAAGCCTTCCGAAATAGATTTCGGTTAACTAGTTCAAACCGTGAAATTTAAATACTAGTACTTTAAGTTGATGGCGAAACCTGCCATATCGATAGCAAAGGGACGTTCAGGCCGCCACATTGTGAACCATTTGTCCACTTTGCCGTTTTCGTCCAAAACTGGTCTTTCGACGAGTAGACCACCAGCCAGTCCTACAGGCCACACTGAAGCTTTCTTGGTCCAACGCATCTAGAAATCAAGCAAAACATACCAATAATGAATAATTAAGACACAATGGTAATATCCAGCGTAAAAATGGGTTGAAGATGTAAAAAAGCACCACTACAGTGCCTTTTCATACTGAAAGTTTTGTTTAAAAACGTTCAGACTGCACAGTACAGGGAACAACCAGAAAGGCACCGCAAAAGGCACCATAATTTTTAGAAGGGAAATTGAAATGTAACTTAAATTACTTCTTCAAATAACTCGAGACTGTAGGTATTGTCGTCATCGGCAAAGTACACGACGGCCTCTCTATGGCGGTTGGCGTTGTTGCGCAGCCAGTCGAGAGCTGCGTTCCGCTGCTTCACGCCTCGAGGTTTCTTCCACTGCGGATCCTTTACGAACATCAGCGATTTTAAATTTCTTTCTTTCTCCGAATTAAATTTTTAGTTTTACCTCTAACTGCAGTTTCCACTCTTTTGGCGTTGCCGCATTCAGGTGAGTGTAAGAAAGCCCAGATTTCGCTAGAAGGTTAGCGACCAAGTCCGTTTTCTCTTCAGAGTCTTCTACAACGATCCAGTGGAAGTTCGGGACGAGAAGGAATGTTTGCGAGATTCTGCAATACCACAGTAAAAGATCAAAACGTTTTCTAAAAGTTAAGTGAAACTGGAGTTTGTGTTTACCTTATAAGCTCCGCTTTCTGGACGGGACGAGTGTGCGTGGGAGTTATGGCGTAAATCATTGGAAGTTCGTCAATTCGCTCAAACGGATTGCTTAAGCTGTGTATCGCGAGCTCTCGTTTTAACCTGCCTAGCTGTTATTTTGCCAAAAATTGAGTTCTGGAACTATAACAGCCTATTATTTGGGTATACCTGTGCTCTGAGTTGCTTCAGCTCGACCGTGGTCCCTTGATCTTTTCGCGAACGCATAGAAGGCTCGGGAAGACTTGCTGCTCCAAAATCCAATATTTCAATGTTTTGAAGATTCGGAAAATATTCGTGAAAAGCTTACCCATCATCTTGAAGAGTATTAAAATAGCGAAAAACACGAGTAAAATCACTGCAATCACTCGGAAGGGTTTAATTTGGACTCCTCTGTGGACAGCTGCCATTGCGTGGCTCTAAGATTTGCTAATTTAATTAATAATATAATTAAGACGGATACGAAATTAAGCGAAAGCTCGAAGACTCTTTGGTGATGCTCTTGGAGAAGTGCTTGAATCGTGACAAGGAACAAAGGCCGTTTGAAAGAATTTAAAGAAATATTTGAGTTTCTCAAGTTCCGGCCATTCCGCTGCAAGGCACTGTCAAAATAATTGAAGTACTATTGTCAAAAGATTCAAGGTTGCGCTAAGTTCACCGTACCAACTTTTTTTCCGCACGCCACTCTTATAGCGGACAACTGTGTTAAACTAAGTATAAGAAATATCTGAAAATTTTTTGCGCAAAATTTTTACTAATTTTTATGTGATTTTTAGATGAATTTGTAAGCGAGATTTTGTTAGTATTATATTTTATTTGACTGCCCGTAGTAGAGGGGCTGGTCTTCAATGGCGCTTTAGCCGTAGCCGCTATTGATTTCTCATTACTAAAATTTATTTTCTGTTAGTTAACTTTAACAAAATTTTAGATATTATTTTTACTCATTGTGTATTATAGGTTTATTGGTGAAGGCTAGTTACTGCTGCATAAAACGATTTTTAAAAAATATCCAAGTCCAGCAACTAATTTGCCTGCAAATTGATATGAAATTACAATTTAATCCTTCCGGGTGGAAAAAATTGCTGCCCCCTATGAGGATTGAACTCACGACCCCTGGTTTACAAGACCAGTGCTCTGCCACTGAGCTAAGGAGGCGATGAATACCTGTCCGCACACCTTTCCCCACATTCCACACAGGTGACTCGCGTCATTTGTCACATATGTGTTGAGCGGATATCATAAGTACCGACTTGATAACTACTACAGCAACTATACTAACTATAGCACTATAGTAGACTACATACTAAAGTACTGTACTGAAAATAACTTAGATTAAAATTAGAATGCGTGTGAACTAGATATACTCACATTGCAAGTACTGATTTAATAAATATTAAAGTAACTATAGTACTAGTCTATAGTATATAACTAACTATAGTCTTATGGTTCTAACGTCTTGGTATACGTATTTTCCTTAATCTTTTGGTGCTTTAATGCAATTTGCTTTATTCTTAAACAAATTTTCTTGTGGTTGTGTTGCTTTGACTGTAAGGTTCTACCCAGTGCTTCCAGTTTCAGTTTTCCGTTTTCCCTTAAACGGGGCACGGTTTTCCCTTTTTTTCCCTTGTAGATATCAAGTATCCTTCTCCCTTTTTCATCTAGAATATCAAGCTATACTTCCATGGTATTCTTCCTTTTCGAGACCCAGTTTTCCCTTTTTAAGGGAATTTCCCTGCAAAGTGGAAGCACCGGTTCTACCCATACATAACCTGATATTATATTCGTTGAGCAAAAGGCCCAAATAGTTTGAACGATTTTTCTATTATGTAAACAGGAGTGTCCAAACTTGTATTTGCCTTCACGAAGGGAGGAACGGTCATTATAAGAAAACACAGGATTTTATAACTTATACATCTACACGTACAAAAACTAAGCAATGGCAGAAATTCCAACAATAAGCCCCTTTAAAAAATCAGGGGGTAGAAAAAAAATTAAGATTTTGAAGTAGCAAGGCTCTTGGTGCTATTTTTCGCAGATATATTCCCAGCAGCTGAAGCTGGAGTACTTGTTCCTGATGGTTGGGCAACATCAGTACCAGAAGATTCAGCTTCCATCTAAATTTTACACTAAACAAGTTAATATATTCCCGAAAATCTAAAAAAAAAAATTGTAAAATATTGCCTTGTCGTCAGGTGGGGAAGGCCCGTTTTCCGCTTCGTACTCTCTGAGCACAGCATCTAGATTATAACGTGTCCGAGACGAGACGAAAAACATTCGCACGTGATTCGCAGTCTTAGTTCCTATGATTTCTGCGATCGCTTTGAAGTCCTTGCCGTATTTCCTGATACCTGAAACACACACTTTCATTATTATGAAGGAATGAATGAGTTACGTATGGTTTGGATGATGCTATTACTTATTCAGAAGCTTAAAGGTAATCTACTAGAAGGGATCTGGATCAGAAGTGACGAAAGATGAAAATGATGAGCACTTGTGTAGAGAAGGCTGAAGGTCAATGAGAGGTGAAGGCAGTGTTTCCACTGTGCAGGGAAATTCCCTGAAAAAGGGGAAATGGGGTCCGGAAAGGGAAAAGTAAGAGAAAAGGAAAAAAGGAAAATCTAAACGTACGGCTTGTATTCTAGCACGGAGGGGAAAAAGGGGAAAATAAGGGAAGAGGGAGAAAAGGGGAAAATGAAAATGGAAACACTGGGTGAAGGTTATACAGGGACTTCAAGGGAAAAGGAGTTGACAATAATTAAAGACTATTATTTATACGCATTATAACATTCATGTAAATTATTTTGTTTAAATAGATTAGTTTCGTTATGGGATACCCTGAACTCCGAGTAGCTGTTCTTCAGCAGTCCAGCGAGAATTGATGCGACCCACAGATTCCGACATCTTCGGGACGTTGAGACCTTCTGAAGTTCGCTTCTTCAACACACCCAGCACTTGCTTGTTGCTCTGGACCTGAAAAAAAAAACATTCATTTTATAAGATCTGTCTGTGTTGGACTACTAACATCGAGTGTTCTAGTTTGCAGGGAAATTCCCTAAAAAAAGGGGAAATGGGGCCCGAGAAAGGAAAAATAAGAGAAGAGGAAAATGCAAAATCTAGAGGGAAAGCCTGTGTTATAGCGCGGAGGGGAAAAAGGGAAAAATAAGAGAAGAGGGAAAAGGAAGATCTAGAAGTAAGGCCTGTATTCTAGCGCAAAGGGGAAAAAGGGTATAATAATAGAAGACGGAAAAGGGGAAATCTAAAAGTAAAGCCTGTATTCTAGCGCGGAGGGGAAAAAGGGTATAATAAGGGAAGAGGGAAAAGAAGGGGAAATTGATAGTGGAAACACTGGCTAACATGTCCGTTCAGCTTTTAAAGTTGCTGATAACAGTTATTTAACTAAAATAAGTGATTTTTCTAGAGACAGAACGTAAGTAAAGGTTCATATAAACACATAAAATGCGAAAAAGGTAAGGTAAATTATACCGTTCTTTTTAGATTGACGATTTCGCTGTCCATGGATTTGATTATGGCGTCACACTGAACTTCTGAATTCGTTGCAAATGTGACTAAGTCATCGTGGTCCAAGTACATCCCTCGCGGAGGTCTACCTTTCGATCTGCCTGTTAATAAATCACAAAATCAACAAATTTTATTAACTTACCGATAAATATAATCTTAAATAAACGACACACATTATACAATACACATTCATGGTTATGTTCGATCTGCTTGTTAATGAATTATAAAGCAAAGAAATTTAACAAACAATTAGTATTGTTAAATAAACGACAAATAGTGTATATACACACATATCTTGTACAATACACGTTTTATGTATTCACTGGAGTTTTTTTCATACAACAGATACAACAATTCTGAGACTTTTTATCATTATTATTATTGTTATTATAAAGTTACCTTGATTCGCTAAGCTCGTTTGCTTGTCCCGACGAATGGGTCCAGCGGTAGGACGCATCATTCCCGTTTTCCTAGTTTCATCAACCCAATATAACACACATTAAAAAATTTTAAAAATAATAATCAGAATTACTTTAAATGATTGGCGCACGTAGCACATAAAGATCCTTTCGCTGTGCTCTGTAAACTACTGCAACTGATACCGCAATTGTGACAGGCGTTAAGGCCATCCTCCTTCTAGTAAGTCAATGTTGTTAGTTTAAAATTAACTTGAAATAATAAAAAAATATTTCATTACGTTCTCTGCTCTATCTTCAGTCTCGCTATCACTCGCAGCTCCTTGTCTCGGCTCCAAGTTTTCAGTATTCTCTTCGTTTTTCTGAGCCGTGACCCTGCGAACTTGTCGGTCCATCAGACTGCTCTTCATGCGGGTCTTCTTCCACGAATAGTAGTAGCGGACCAAAGCTGCAATCGACTTGTCGGGTAACTTAATGAAACAGTAATGAAGATTCAGTCGTGTATAGTTTAAACGTTAAGAGTACCATCTGCCGTATGCGGTGAAAGCTTTTTCCGTGGAACTGGAATGCTTGTTCGAAGAGGACCTTGTCTTCAATGCTCCACTCGTCGGGGAACGGCGTAAAGTTTGCTAGATCGTTCAGTGCTTTTTCTAAGTCGTGCTTGTGCCAGAAAAGCATACCAAGAGCCTGTTCCGCGTTATAGCCGTATTTTTCTTTCGAGTGAATAATATACTGCTCCACTACAAATTCAATACAATTTTATATAACCATTTATTTTGTGAAGATATGAAAAGCTCTTACAGTCATTTTCTGTCAGCTTGTCGTTCGGAGACCAAACAAGAAGTGCTCGGTCAGCGTACTGGTCCAGTTTCCTCTCTAAATTATAATGAATTAGTTTTTTAATGATTGAAATAACTTTTTACAATTTGATTTTACCTGCGGACGGAATGAGTGGCGGCACCTGAGCCTGATAATCACGCCCTACTCTCATGCCTCCCCCTGTTGAGTTAAGAGCTCGTTTTAGATCGAGATACCATTTATGGAGCCGAGATGAAATCATGTATAGCATAGATGGTAAAAATAAGATTTGAGTCCGTATACCTCCTTCACGTTCTTCGTCAGAAGAGTCGGAAAAATGGCCATTTGGACTGGCGCCTCTGGAACGCTTGCCCGCACGTCCTTCAGAAATGTCGCCTTTTTCAGCAGCTACCATATTTTTCGAACAAACTATTTCACATAAAAACAATTCTATGCTAAATAAAGTCTTTATAAAGGAAAATAAACGTAAAGATAAGTTTGGTCGGTAAAAGTTATGATGTACTTACGAGGGAAACCTAACCGTACGTTGTTTTAGCTGTTAAGTAGCTTTACCCCTAGCGAGTGGGACGTCATTCAAGTAGTACGGCCTAAATGGTGGAAGTGAACTCCCGTATGCTTCAGGCAAGTAATGTTACGTGAGAACTGTCAAGAATGACGCTTCACTCGCTAATTTTCACTCAGATAGTTAAAAAGTATATAAAACATGAACAAGATAAGTTAAGTCCCATTGAGAAAAAGGTTCGAAATAACTAAATATGGTTTTATTAGTAACTCGCAATATTTATATAAGGAGCGCGTTGAGACGGCTTGACTAAATCTCGGAACTGAACCGCGGCGTCTGCTAGTTTGAAGCCGCGGCGCGCGAACATTTGAATGGCAAATGTGGTTGCGCTAATGAAAGAATATCTTCTCATAAACATTTGTCTTATTATTACGTAAATTTATTTCCAGCAATAAGATATTTACCATTTACTCTGAAATTAACCGTATAAATCTGTATTTAAATCAATAAAAACTTATCCCAGTTACGCAAAAAAAAGTTTGATCTTCAACTGTCTTGCTTGGTTGATACTAATCAATTCTGACAGAAAATAAAATTTTACTGAAATTAAATAACATTACTACAAAAAGCAATTAATTTATATGACAATAATAAAGGCATGTGATATTGCAAACAAAATATATTACGAACATTTAGTGCATCTTTCTACCGCTAGATGGTGTTAAAAAATTTGGCGGGAAAACTGACTAGAATTAAATTTACAGGTAAGTAAACGTTTCTACATATATATGTATCATTCACACACGTATGTCTACAAATTAAAACAAATAACGAATCAGGGAACCTAAATTTTGACCTCAGAAGACATTGGAAATTTAAATCCACTTTAAATCGTTACGATAAAGTTGCTGTTCCAGGTATGTGGCCATTGTTCAATTGATTTCTTTCCAATCGATATGGCACAAAGGGACTCCTGTCAGTATCAGGGATGGACGGTCATTAATCAGACGATCCATTTGAAGGAAATCCTTCACCTTGTCGTTTTTCTGGGGCGGGTCACTTTCAAATTACTCGTAAGGTCATAAATTCTCCTTGCCACGACACGACACCCTTTCACAAAAGAACCTCCTGACGTATTGATTAGACCTTTTGGTGATATGATAATATTTTAATAACACATAAACAAAAGCATCCTGCTTACAACTATAAACCTTATGAGATCAAAGGTGCTTGGGGAAACAAGAAAACTCAGATTTTTTTTGCGTTTTTCTTCAATACACGCAGCATGTGTTATTAGCTGTTATCAAGTGTTATCGCGTTGTTTTTGAAGGAGTTGGTGAAAACCTTGTGTGGAAACGGTTATCGATCACACAAGTTGGATTGCGTGGCCGACTGTTTTCACGTAACAAATACAAAAGAGGGAAAAGTATTAAGTGCAATTCTCGTTGTGCACGCAGACGTTTTCTTGATTGGAATCCCGATAAAAAACAAGCTTCGATACCTACAAGTATCCGTGTTTATATCACACTTTATCAAAGTATTAGCAACTGTTATCATGGCCAGGATGAAAGTGAATTATAGTTAAAGTTAATTTTATTCAGCAGAGAGGATTTTTTTTTCCACGTCAGACAATGAGATAAAGTAACAAAGGAAGGTCCATTGCTGCGGGATTGCAGAAAAGACTTGACTGTTTAGCGCACAATACAGCAATGGGATCGCTACCCCACCAAAGCAAAGGATTCTTGATTCCCGGAATGATTCTTGATTGCTAGAATAATTCTTGATGAGAATGGTTCCTTGAAAGATGTAGTGGGACTGGGAGCGGTGGTAGTAGTTGTGGTAGTGGTTAAATAGTAGTTGGAAGTAGTTAAATTAATCGATAAGAAGTATTATTGTATGAAGAGCAGAGAGAAAGAAAAGTAGTAGTAGTAGTAGTAGTAGTAGTAGTAGTAGTAGTAGTAGTAGTAGTAGTAGTAATATGTGGTGGTTGTAGTAGCAGTATCTAGTAGTAGTAGTAGTATATGGTAGAAGAAGTAGTAGTAGTATGTGATAGTAGTGGTGGTAGTAGTAGTAATATTAGTAGTTGTTGTGGTAGGAGTAGTAGTAGTATGTGGTAGTAGTATGTGGTGGCAGCAGTAGAAACAGTAGTGGTAATAGTAGGAGTAGTAGAAGTAGTAGTAATAGTATAGTAGCAGCAGTTGAACAGTCGAAACGAATAGCTACTAAAAGAAGAACAGGAAGCCAAGCAGAATAGTGGTAGTGAAAGTAGAAAGGAGTAGCAAAAAGTAGCAGTGGCACAGTAGGAAGTGTAGCAGACGATAATTGAATTCTCCAGTAATCCCGTGGTCCATGGAGAATACAGGAAAAAATTAGATGCTGCAGAACAATTGCAAGAAAGGTATAATAGAAAGTAGTCAGTGCTCTCTTTTAGTTGTACTGAGAGAGGTAGGAAGTAGCAAGAAAGCAGCCGAAACCTAACTGAGTTGCCAATACCCCCTTAGTTTCTACTTTGAAAGGTACAGAGGAAGAGAGAGCAGTAAGTTAGGAGAGAATAGCTTTAGTACTAAAGTAAAGGAAAAACTAGTAAGTAGTTCATGCTAGTAGTAGTAGGAAACTAGCAGAAAGCAGTTGTGTTCTAGTGGTCCCTCGTACAGAAACTAGGTAGCTGGCAGTCCTTTCTGCAGAAACAAGTTTAGAAGCAACGTTTAGTAGCAGGAAGAACTAGTAGAAAGTAGCAGAAGAAGTATGAGCTGAGTTGCTAGTAGCGGCTTAATTTCCAGTTCGAAGGGTATGCAGGAAAAGGTAGCAAACAGCATATAGCAGCAGTAGTAAAACTTACCAAGCTGTATCCAGTAGTGTTTACTAGTAGTAACAGAAAGTACCAGAAAACTAGCTAAAGTCTAATAAAGTGTGTACGGTATAGGATAAAAAGCAGTAGCAGCACATCACATAGAAGTAGAAAAACACCGGAGAAAACTAGGTAGTAGTGAGTATTAGTAGTAGCAGAAACTAGTAGGAAACTAGCTAAGGTGCTAGTGTGTACGGCATAGGATAAAAAGGGGTAGCAGTATACCATATAGCAGTAGCAAATAACAAGAAAAACTAGGCAGTAATGACTACTACTGGTAGCAGAAAGTAGCAGAAAGCTAGCTGACTTATTACTATGTAGCACCTTTATTTGCAGTTCTGAAAAAAGCATAGGGAGAAAGCAGTAACATAGCAAATAACAGCAGTGGTAGAACTATCCAGCATGTAGCCAGTAGTGACTAGTAGTAAGCAGCAGAAAGTAGCAGCAAACTAACAGTGTTGTTACTAGCCCCGTAGTTTGTAGTTTTGAAAGACGCGCAGGGAGGAAAAAACAGAAAGTACTAGCAAAGAGTAAGCCGTACAACACGCGAATTCAGCTAGTAGCAGTAGCAGAAAGTAGCAAAAAAGTAGCAGCAAACTAAAAGAGTTACTAGCAGCCCCTAAGTTTTTTAAGTTTCTAGTTTTGAAAGGAACACGGGGAGCAAAGGAGTAGTAAGACAGCACACTACCTCAGCAGGAAAATAGCACAAGTATTGTCAGTACCCCCTACTACTACTACTAGTAGTAGCAGAAAGTAGTAACAAAGTAGTAGAAAACTGAAAGAGTTGCTAACAGCCCCTTAGTCTGGAATTTTGAACGGAACGCAGGGAGCAAAGGAGTAGTAAGACAGCCCACTACAGCAGCAGAAAAATAGTACAAGTATTGTCAGTAGCCCCTACTACTAGTAGTAGTAGTAGCAGAAAGTAGTAACAAAGTAGCAGAAAACTGAAAGAGTTGCTAGCAGCCCCTTGGTTTGTAGTGTTTTTTGAACGGAACGCAGGGAGCAAAAAGGAGTAGTAAGACAGCACACTACAGCAGCAGAAAAATAGCACAAGTATTGTCAGTAGCCCCTACTACTACTAGTAGCAGAAAGTAGTAACAAAGTAGCAGAAAACTGAAAGAGTTGCTAGCAGCCCCTTGGTTTGTAGCGTTTTTGAAGGGAACGCAGGGAGCAAACGAGAAGAGAAGAAAGACGTTTTAGTTGGAGTTGCGCCTTGCAGGAGTCTTCCCCCATTTCCCCGGCGCGTCTTGGCTTCACATTAACTATTCCACCGCAGAAACTAGCGCAAAGCGGATGCTTCCGGTTCACCCTGATTCACTTCCGACTAATCAGGGATTTAACAAACCCTACTCAAACTCCATTCGCTTTGTTTCGTCTGTAAGAACAAGGTAAAATTCTGATTCACTCTTCGTTTTTCTTAGTACTTTATGCAGCAGAAACTCAAACGTGACCTAGACTGACCTTGGTTGACCTAAACGGACCTTTACTGACCTCGTCTGGCCTCTTAAAGTCACTTGGTTTGTCAGTAATTTAAAAGGATTTGCGTATAGTTTCAGTGGCGGCTTTGTTTCGAAGAGGACAAAGCAAGAAGAGCTCAGATCGCGTAAGGTCACGTAACGGTCAAAGGTCAGTTAAGGTCATCGGTCTATTCTGACCTTGTTTGAAATTTACGTGTAGTTTGGCTAATTGGTCATCGCCTCTTTGTTTGTGTTTTGCTTATGGAGCGTTGCGTGTTGTTCGATACCGGACCCTTTTGTGTTTCACTCTCCCGCGTCGGGTAATTTGTTTTACTCGAGCCCAGAGCCTGGCAAAAACCACTTTCTAAAGACTGAGTTAGATTTAAGTATCATCTGTGCACAAAGTTCATTTAGATGAGAAGAAATCTTAAAACAAAGACGAATATTTATACGGATCAATAATCGGAGCTCGAATACATGCGGCGCCATTCAGAGTCTGCAGACAAGCAGGACTATATTGCTCTCGTCTCTTGATCAAATTCTTCATATTTGAATCTATAAATACTAGTTCAAGCTGTATGGATACTAACTTTCACCTTTACTATAACTCATAATTAAGTATTGGTTTACTTGCATTAAATTTGAGGTTCCTTGTGCTGCTGATTAGATCCAATTGTCTGTTGCTATAGAAAACATCTGGTTGTTCATAGGTTTATGTAATGATGCATTGAGTAATATTAGATCTACTTTATTTGTATGCTGAATGAAGCAGACGGAAAACTATATCACCGACAGTTGAATCTCCTCCATGTAAAACAGAATGACGCAGCAAATTCTACTTTTTACTATCTCTAAAAAAAGCTACAATGTGTAGATTAGAGTCCGTTAATGACTTGAATTAATTAGAAATATCTATGACTAACTTATTATTAATAGTAACTAGGCTGATTAACTAAAAACAAATTTTTCCGGATAGATCCAAAAGGTCACCAGAAAGTCACCGAGTTCGACCTTGGTTGAAACTTTGCCACGTTTTTCCTCTTCGGATTCGTGGTAAAGTTTTGACCTTGGCGAACGTTGGAATAACGTTGCGAATCTTTCTTTAACCGATAATAATATGTATTACAGTGCTTCCACTCTGCAGGGAAATTCCCTGAAAAAGGGAAAATGGGTTTCGGAAGGGAAGAATAAGGGGAAAGGGAAATTAAGAAAGTAAGGTTCATATTCGCACAGAGGGAAAAAAAGGGAAAAAGTAAAGAAGAGGAGTAGGTAGAGGGGGAAAAAGGGAAAATAGAGCTCTCTGTAAGGGTAAACTGAAAACTGAAAGTGGAAGCACTGATCTATTAGTCAGTGAGTATGGAACAGTATCTCACCACAAAGGGTCAGTTTTCAACAATTGTCGAGTCTTTATTAGATTGCCATTGAATCATTTTCTTGTCCAGATCTTCTGTTAAACTTGTTTCATCAGCTAGTTCGCAAACAAACGTTTTTAGGGTCCAAATGTCACACCGTGATTGTTGAATTTGTGACAGAAATTAAGATTTGCAAATATCTTACTGTGTTCTATTATTTGTCAAGTTACCATGATATCCAAATTACCGTGTACTTTGGAAAGCTTATCTAGAGATGTACCGGCTGATATTTATAGAGGTTGTATAAATAAAACTGTATTTGTTGACCAACTTGAGTTGAAATATATTTTCTAAAAGTATGTTTGGAAGTAAACATTTGGAAGTGAAGCCAGACTTGAAAACAAATAAAATCTAAAATATGAATCGAGAAAATTATGTAATACAATAATAATAATAATTAAGAAAATAACGTAGGAATCAAAGGAAGATTTTAATGATATAATAATGGAAAGACAATAATATGAAATAAAAATTTTAATTGTTTTGTATATTATCAAACTGTTTTATCAAGATGCTGTTAATCAAGGAGTCCGAAACTTCCAATAATCTTCGTACACCTGGTTCATGTTATCGCTGTTATCAACCCGTTATCTCCATGTTATCTCCGTGTTATCACATGTTATCAAATAATCTTCGAGCACTTTTCCTCGGAGTTTCGGACCCCCTGCTGTTAATAAAACGTGTATTGAAATATAACGCTATGTTTATTAAGTTAAAGCAATTAATAGTTCAACTTTAAGCCACCAGAGTCATCCATTCACTTCTTGCTCGTTATAAGAACCAGAAGAATTATAAAAGTTGGTTAATAGCTTTCTTTCTTTTGGCTTTCATTGTAACTGTCTCTCACAGCGCCAATCCGCTCAACTGCTGGAAACTTTATCACTCGAAAAAACCGTTCAGAAAAGTTCTGGACAACATTTCCCACTGGAAGGAACCCATACCGGTCTACCCTCAAGGGAAAACCGTACTCCTCGCTGATTCTTTCGAATGAAAACCGTAAATATTAAATCCTGGGTTGAAATCTAGTCAAATATAAAGTTACTTTGACGAACACGAAAGTTAAATTTTATGTCTAGAACTGTTTAAACATAGAAAAATAGAGAGAATACTATCGGAGAAGTGTACGCCAAATGAGTGGCCACCAAACGGCAGTACTTACAAGCTCGCTCTCGTCTGCAGGTGTTGACAAAGATATAGCGTTTGCCGTAAGACTGTATATTACTTTAATTCGTTTATGTACTCTTTTGTTTGGAAAGTTTCATAACGTTAATAATAGCTGTTTGATCAACACTAGCAGACGAAAACTATCGGAGAAGTGTGTACCTAATGAATGGCCACCAAGCGACAGTAGTTACAAGCTCGCTGTCGTCTGCACGTGTTAACCGAAGCTATAGCATTTGCCGTAAGACTCTATATTGCTTGAATTAATTTTTTAACCTTTGTTTGGCAAGTTTCAAAGTTTTAGAAGTTGTATTTCGGTCAGCACTAGCAGATGACACGGAGCTTCTGGCTACCACCGCTTGGTGGCCGCTTTTCTGGGTCCAGGCTCAATAACGAAATTGATTATGTCAATTGGGTATTTACGCAATATTACCTTCTGGTAGATCTAATAGCTCGACAAAAGGGCAGTGTTGTCGGTGTATGTAGTGCGAGTGGAGTATTGATCGCCATGGCTCGCGTACGTCGCGTGAGTAAACGCATTTTAGTGCGGGTGGGGCCCATTTTGCCGCAACAGGCCGACCATCACGACCGTACTCAACATCGCAGTTCAAGTTGACCGTAACGTCAGAAAAGTTGGCCTGTTAAGTTACAAGTGGGTCCTTGAGTATCCTGGTTAAAAGATAGAGAGGTAAATAGGATGCAGGCGGTTCAATCAGCGCTAGCCATACGTCGTCAGCGAAGACTGCGTCACGCGCAACGCAATCCCAAGACGCAACGCCTGAACCGGCACTCGGTTTCGCACATGGACAGCAGCGTCAGTCTCAACGAAGGGTCCCGGAACCGAATGGGAACCGTTACCATGGGAACCGTTACCACCTTCCACGTGGGAATCGTGTTCTGTCTGCTGGGCTTGATGCTTGTTTTCAGTACTGTGATCCAGGGGAGCGGCACGTCGACTCGGCAGTGGTACGAACTGCTAGCTACTGGATGCTTCCTCTTCTTCTTAGGCCTTGTTCTCCTGATTATCCATCGACTAGTCTCATCGAAAGAAGATCAAAAGTTCAACACGTACATTACCAAGAAACTGAGTCCTAGAACGGATCTCCAGTGTCCTGTTGTGATTCTTACGCCTAGCTGTGATCCAGTTCAGTCTCAGGATTCTTCTTCAACTGAGATTCTCCATAAGATTCCAGCTAAAGAACCTCATAGCAAAGATGTTATTCTCAATGTCCCATAGTTTGATATATAACCCCAGTTTCCTAAAATTGTTATTGATACAAAATTTTTCTAAGAGTTTTTCATAAATTTTACAAATTTTTACAAGTTTTTCTACATTTTTCTTCGAGCATTTTTACACTTGGCACAAAATTTTTCGGGTTGATCTGCGAATGTTTCTAATAACTGCTGCAATTTCTATTGATCTTTAATAAACTTTAATTGAGAAAACTTATTTTTTCTAGTCTCATTCAACCATCGTTAGTTTGAAATTAATCAGTTTTAATATTTTTAACTTTTGAAAGAGATGATCGGAGCCATGCCGGCTGTGGCGATACGCCACGAACGCCAAAAGCAGCGGCAACAGGCGGCAGTTACCATGGCAACGAGTCGCGATACCCTGGTTAGCAACGGCGTCAGCATCAAACACGTGCGCAGAGCTTCCAGACCTTCCCGACCTACGCATCTTCCACTCAAGGTTGAACTTCACTCTTTTAATGATATTCCATAACAATTAAATAGTATTATAATTAACAGCAAAGACCATACCCTTCGATTTCCAGCATCTCTTCACCATCAAGTTTCGCTTCAACGCCGTTCAGTACGTGCAGCACAACTCCGTTAGCAGGCGTTGGGAACCATTCGACAGGGCGGACGACCTTGACCTCGCGTCAGGGTCACGAAGCTCTCACTGCAGAAGAACTCGCTACCGACTATTGCTGTAACGGCAAGTTCCCTCTACTGCATTTCTTGGTGATTTCGTCACTTTTCGGTATCACTCTGCTCATCGTCGGACTTGTTCAGCTGAAACCGAACGCCGATTCCGCGGCTAAGAAGTACCTCTTCCTCGGAGCTTCTGGCGTCTGCTTCTTCCTGGCCCTCTTCTTCATGCTGATCCGATACATTCGTCTGAAGAGGTTCAGGAAAGCTAATAGCGTCAGAACTACGCAACTACCTAAAGATGATTCCAGTTACAGTATTACATTCAGTGGAGTTAACCATGATAGAGAATCGCCATTGGATTCTACGGCGCTACTCCAGCAGAGATTCTAATCTCGCAAAATGATTCTGCTTTGATAATTTTGATTACGGTGATACTATTGTTGAAAGGACTCGCTAAATTTTTTCCAGAATCTTGCTAAGAATCATTCCAAGAATCCATTATGGTGGATACATGTACTCTATCATCTTGAAACTTTTATTATATTACTTCAATTAAAGTTGATTGTTGAATTCAGTTACTTTTTAATGAAGATTTCGTAGAACTTTTTCTATTTGGACTGCCAACATGTGTATTCGTGTACATAAAAATCGTCGCAGAAAACTTCCATTTCGGACAAAATACAAAACCATGAAACTGAAAGCTTTGAACTGCATTCACTGTTCATTAAAACCTATACAAAATATATACACAATTCGCAGAAAATATTCAAAATTTTAAGTACATTGGGCGTCTTGCACGAGGCGTTAGCAACAAAGTACACAGCAAACACATGTGAACTTTTTTCGGGGATATAGGTAAACTATGTGTTTTTCTGAAAAGTGCCAGCTGTTCCGTTGTTTGTTTGATCTAGTTGCCTATAAATAGAGATTTCCACAAGAAGTTCAGTTGCCAGACGCAATCTACAAAACGGCGCAGAATGAAGCTGTCTGTTCTTGCTGCAGTTTTTGCTGCACTTCTCGGATTTCTCAACGCTCACCCGAACTCCCAGAAACTATGGAAAAGTCCTGGAAAACAAGAGAACCTTCTAGATCGCCCAATCATCGGTAAAATGTTACTCCAACCCCTCTAGTTTACTTGAATACGAGTTAACTAGAGATTAGAGTAGTAAAACAGTGATTTTGCTTTTTAGGGATCCTATCTCAAGATCCCCCAAGTAGTTTGGAGAGCGTTTCTCCGAACAGCACCAGTTATATCGCCGCTTCTTACGTCAAGTTCATCGAAAGTGCCGGTGCTCGAGTAGTTCCCATTCTGTGAGTTCTAAGCAATCAGATTTCAAATGCAAATTCTACATCTCGAACTTTCATAACTGTTTTAAACAGGATCAACCAGCCTAGCGAGTATTACGTCAACGTTTTCAACTCAGTCAACGGGTAAGACACTTATCGATCGACTTAATTTATCACTAATCCATTTGTTTGCGAATTTTAGGGTTCTGTTCCCAGGCGGTAGTGCTAGTATCAAGACTTCGGGCTATGCTCGTGCTGGAGCTGCTCTTTACGACTTAGCCATCGAAGCTAACTTGAACGGCGATTATTTCCCAGTCTGGGGTACTTGCTTAGGTTACGAAATGCTAACTTACCTGTCAGCAGGCAAACACGACTACCGCAAAAGATGCAACTCGTATAACAGAGCACTCAACCTACAATTCACTTCTGGTAATACTATCTAAACTACTTCAAACTACTGTTTAAAAATTTATGGATTTTTATGAAGATTCTGAGAGTAGTCGACTGTTCGGTTCGGTACCTTCTGAAGTGAAGACTTCGTTATCGACTGAGAACATAACTTCCAACTTCCATCACTGGTGTTTGACTCCGGAGAACTTTACCTTATCCGGCTTGGACAATTTCTACAGCACATTATCGATTAACCAAGACGATAACGACATAACTTTCATCTCCAGTATCGAAGCCAAAAATTTTCCGATCTGGGGTCTGCAGTTTCATCCGGAGAAAAATATTTTCGAATGGTCTGAAAACTATTCCTCGATTCCGCATTCGGTTTCTGCAGTCAAAGCTGGGTATTATTTTGCGGAATTCTTCGTGAATCAAGCTCGTCGTAACACGCATCGGTTCGCGTCAGTTGACGAAGAACACCGTCAATTGATTTATAACTATTCGCCCGTTTTTACGGGAGATGTCTCTTCCAGCTTCGAGCAGTGCTATTTCTTCTAAAAAATTTTCATAAAACTAGAGAAATACACTTTTACTTGCAACTTATGTATTTTGCTTCTAAAAGTTTCTAATTATTATTAATACAAAAAATCAGTGTTAATAATAGTTCCTGTAGTTTGCACGGGCGGCGCTGCAGTCGTTTGCTTTCAAGTAAGTTGCTCTACTACACTAACTATTATCGTCAATAGTCTTACGTAAAATAGTCAATAGACAGATAGTTCTCACTATTTCCAGCTAGCAGTCAGGGCGTTGGACTCTGCTTAAATTTCTATTAATCAAGGTAAGGCTCATCTCCGCACTGCTAAATAATAGTCTGCGTAAAATAGTTTACAGAAAAACGAATAGTTTACAGCTTTCTGGTGATTATACGAGATTTTTGAAGTTTAAATTCACTATTTGTAGTTTGAATTGGATTGAAGCGATGGCCTCCGGGAGTTTGTATTCATCAGATAACGCTGTTTTCGCGTCGTACTGTTTCTACGCCGCGCTGCTGGCCTTGAAAATGCTCATCATGGCCTTCCTGACCGCACGCCAGAGGATGCGCAAATCTGTATGCTCAGCACTAACATTCCTAGCCTGCAGAAATATATATTTACATATTACATACATTAAATATATACTGCTTAAGTCAGTGTTTCCACTTTGCAGGGAAATTCCCTAAAAAAAGGGGGAAACGGGCCTGAAAAGGGAAACGTAAGGAAATGGGGCAAAGGGAAAATCTGGAACTGTGCTTTGTATTCTAGTACGGAGGGGAAAAAGGGGAAAATGAGGGAAGAGGGGGGAAAAAGGGAACTGAAAGTGGAAACACTGACTTAAATTTATATTGCGTTTTATTATATTTAATTGTATATTTACGTATATTATACGCAATGTATCAACTTACTCTAAAATATTATTGGATCCAGCTTTGTAAGAGTATAGTAAGTAAATGTAATAGTATGAGTACAGTATGAGTATAGTAGTGAGTAAGTAGTATGAGTAATAAGTATAGTATATAATAAGTATAAGAGTATGTAAGTATCGAAACATGGGCATACAGAATACAGAAATGTATGCATCGAATCGGAAATATCGATATGACTATTCTCTTGTAACAATAATTTTTAATTACCGTAACTGTTAATTATTAGTATTATTAACCATATCATATCTATTTATTTGGATCTCATTAACGGGTATGCAGGCATTAGCCCATGACCCCAGGGGGAGGGATTGCAGATACTATTGCCAAGGGTCACTGGTCTGGGAAAGGCCTTACTTGGCGTCGAGTTGGATCGAACCCACAGACCCAGAGGTCAGTGTTTACACTTTGCAGGGAAACTCCAGGAAAAAGGGGAAAATGGGGTCTGAAAGGGGGAAACTAAGACAAGAAGGGGAAAAGGGAAATCAAGACCCTGTATATTCTAAACACAGAGGGGAAATAAGGGAAGGATACGGGAAGAAAGGGAAAAGGGAAAAGTGGATAATCGAAACACTGCCAGAGGTGAAGGGCAATGGTCTTGACCTAAGGTCTTAACCAATGCGCTACCAGCGCTGTTAGATTATTAATATATTTAAAATTAATGTATTAAGGAATTGATATCACTTTCCATTCGTCCAATAGCAAATCTATTACCGTGGAGATTAATCGAAACTAAGATTTTCGAACTTTTTTTTCAGGTTTTTGCCAATCCCGAGGACGCGGCCAGTCGCAAAGGGTCCAAGATCAAGTTTGACGATCCCGATGTTGAACGAGTCCGCAGGTGAATAAAATAATTTCAATAATTTATGTAAAATAGCATGATTAAAAAAAAATCAAGCTTACTAAACATTATAATGTAATATGAATGATAACGTAAACAAAATGTACAAAAATAATTGTAAACTGTATAATAAAATAAAGTCTAAATAATAATAATAAATAATGCGTAATAATTTAAAAATTTTTTAAACTGTAGAGCCCACCTGAATGACCTGGAAAATATTGTGCCTTTCTTCGTTCTGGGTCTTCTCTACGTTGGAACGAATCCCGAACTGAGCTGGGCTGTGCTGCTTTTCCGCATTTTCGCAGCTTCCAGATTCGTTCACACCTTCGTTTACGCAGTCTACGTGGTACCACAGCCCAGCAGGGCTCTAGCTTTCGGTCTGGCTATGCTGGTGAACGTCTACTTGGGTATCGCTGTGGTGGCGAACTACGCAGGATCCTGGTAAAGCAAAACACTGCCTCGTTTTCTAAGGTCTTACAAGAGATCCGCTAATACTAACATTTCTCACTGGCAAAAATAAAAGAGATTTAAATATTATTGTTTGTTACTTTTGTATTTTTAATAGGGTTTTATAACAGTACAGGATAAATCTTTGAAGGAATAATACAAAACACGATAGAGTATTACGGATTATCTATTTTTCTGTTTCATTTTAATTAGTTATACAATTATTTTGTACACGGAAACTTAACGCTGAGCTTCTTGTCCTTAGTCTCCCAAAGCGGAATCCTGCAAAAATAGTAAAAATAACATTAAAAATAATAATAAACTATAATGTAAGTATATCACACCTAAACAAAATAAGTAGACAAATAGATTCGTATCATTACATTATCTTATATGCAAATATTAAAGTAATAAATAACGTAAATAAAGCTTCGAGTAGAAAAAGCCTAATTATGAATATTAACACAGAATCAAATGAATAAATTTAACCATTAATTACACACAAAAATTACATAATCAAATTATATAATTAATAAATAGTAAAATAATTAGAATTATGAAAAATTGATACTTTTTCTTTTTCCTTCGTGTCCTTATGCGATATGCTAAGTTCGTTCAAAGGGATCGAATCAGGGGCATCGGTCCGCGTCAGGGGGGCGTGAGCCGAGGAAGACCTGTGCCGTACGGCCGAAGCCCCTGAGGAGGTGACGGCAACCCCGGGGAACCTTAAGGTAGTCGCCGGGCGGATGGGGCTGCTCCCCGGGAAGACTGGAAGCGGCTGGAAAGGTACGGCAGCCCCTATGCCGATCACTCCGGTCCTTGTTAGCAGGTTACGTCCTAAGCGAAAAAGATTAAAAAATGATATTTAATAAATTATAAATTTTATGAAGTAAATTAATAAACAAAAAAATAAATTACGAAAAAACGGGCAAATAATGGATTTAAGAAATAACACAAAAAAATAAAATAGAAAAAAATGTAGTAAAAAATTTATTTTGTGAAATAAAATAATAAACTATAAAATTAATGAATTCCAGAAAAGGGTAAATAATGAATTAACGTAAATGAGACCTTGAGAAAACATTAACGAAATTAAATTATTTACTTGATAGAATAAATTAACGAACGTAAATTAATGAAGAACAGAAAATAAACTAATGAATTTACGTAAATTACTGGCTGCCATTTCTTGGCGCAGAACTTGGAGCGACCCCAGTGGTGGAGAGGAAGAAGTGGGCGTGGCCACGTCCAGCAAGCGGCCAATCAGAAGCATTTTGCGCTGCCTGGCCTTTAGACGACCCTTGGTCAACCTGTGAATGATAATAACAGTAATAAATATGATTACAATAATTGCAATGATGATATAACACTAAACATAATACTTGGATTAATATCACTACTACTATGCCTTCTACTATCTGTGTGCTGGTACTCCTATTGTTACTGCTACTACTACTGTTCCTGTTACTGTAACAACAACAACTACTGCTACAGTTACTGCTCCTACTGCCACTACTGCTCCTGTTACTACTGCTACTACTGCTACTTCTATTAATACTACAACTGCTACTACTACTACTATTACTACTACTGTTACTACTAGTGCTGCTGTTACTACTACTACTACTACTACTACTACTACTATTACTCGTCCTACCTCTACTCCTCCTCCTCCTCCTCCTCCTCCTCCTATTACTACTATAGTACTAATAATTACTATATAATAATTATACTACCTCTGCTTGGCTGCCATGCATCGTATATGATCGTCGAAAACAAATTTAGCTGCCAATAGGGGTGGTCGGTGGGCGGGACTCAAACTTTTGGCCGTAAACGAGGCTGCAGTGGGAGAATCGTGAACTGTGACATGCAGGCATCGCGAGTCCTCCTTGTCTCCACTCACTTCAACATCCTAGAAAAAAAAATTCAAAAATAGTTAATTAAATATTATTTCATTACAATAATATTAAGTTTAATCCATATATTTAACAATTAATATTAAAGCTACTTGATTCATATCACAATTTTCACACAAGCAGGACACTTCAACGCCCTGGATTTATTTCATTTCATGTAATTTTAAAACTCGTTTTATTCTTCATTTACATATTTTTTTATTTGAATTTTATAATTTTTTATTTAATTGTATTTTTGTTTTTCACTTCACGTTTTTAAATTTTTAATTTACTTTGGTTTTATTCAAATTTATTTTATTATACATTTCTAGTATATTTCCAGTTTATTGTAATAGTAATTAATCAAACATGTTTTACTATCTATTTCACTGCGTACACATTTGACAATTTTCGTAACTTATATTTAAGTGGTTAAAATAGAAACCTGTAAGAATCCGACAAATTTGGCTACACCCCACCCGAGTCTCCTGGCGTCGGGTTCGACGAGGATCAGCTGAACGGGATCGATGACAAGGAAGCGCCGAGTCTTGGAACTGTCCCGATGAACCACAGTGCAGGCTATCAAATCAGCGTTATCTACAACAACAAAAATAAAAGACGTTTTCTTAATAGAAATCGAAAACGTTTAGTATCATTATTATAACCAGTAATAGTGCTAGTAGTGGTAGTAGTAATAGAAGCAGTAGTAGTAGCACTAATAGTGATAGTGGTAGTAGTAGAAGTAGTAGTGGTAGTATTGTTATTTTTATTATTATTACCTTTGTTATTATAATTTGTCATCGTAGTACTAGCAGTAGTAGTAGTGGTAGCTGTAGTAGTAGTAACAGTAGTAGTAGCCGTAGGAATAGTACTCGTAGTAGAAGT
This sequence comes from Eulimnadia texana, assembly GCA_002872375.1. Classification (NCBI taxonomy): domain Eukaryota; kingdom Metazoa; phylum Arthropoda; class Branchiopoda; order Diplostraca; family Limnadiidae; genus Eulimnadia; species Eulimnadia texana. Next base: position 33,198,836 of record NKDA01000001.1, on the reverse strand, counting down.
AGTGGGACTGTTATTAGTTTTTTTAATTACTACTACTACAATCGTTATTATTATTATTATTATTAGTAGTAGTAGTAGTCGTAGGAATAGCACTGGTAGTAGTAGAAGTAGTATTACCTTTAATATTAGCATTATTATTATAATAACTATTATAACTATTATCACTACCTTCACTCCACAGTGAAATTTTTTTTCCATTAAAGGTACATTGAAATATCACTCATACTTAGATCGAGGACATCGGAGACCTTGACGCACTGCTGCTCGCGTATCAAGGGTAAACTGCTCTCTTCTTCTCCGCGAACCTTATGACTGAGATTCCGCATCAAGAGGAAGACCCGTATAGCTCTTCTCGCTCTTTCAACCTACATAGTTCAATTTAACATACCAAAAATAGTAACGAAAGTCATAGACCGTATTGTATACTCATAAACTTAACTCATTAATCAGAAAAACATGTAAATTAGCCAGAAAATTAAAAAATAAGTCAAACAGACTGTACAGTTTATCTATACATGTTTGAAACATACATTTATATCTATTTTACAATATTAATACATATTATTCCAATTAATTTATTATTTACAACGCATTAATACGTAATCCATCACTTATGGCAACACTGAATAATTTCAAATAACGATAATATAACATTATTTAATATATTGATAAAATATATGTAATAACTAATAATATAAATCGAACATAAATTGACAGACGTACTTCACCACAGGGTAGTCTTTTATTGAAGTCGATTCCTGTCATTGGTGTTCCAGTGGGTGGTAGCAGTACCGAGGAATCTTGGAGCAAATACTCCACCTGGAAAATATAAGTTTTTCACTAATTTTCTTAAAAGTATAACGTAAAAGAATCATATTAAAATATATCTGAATGTATAAAAGCGTTATGGATAAACAGCAAGAGGGCAAACGGCAGAATTGACTATTAGCATAAGGAGAAACTATTGGATAGTAGTAGTAGTAATAATCTCGGTAGTAGTCCTAATGGTAGTAGTGGTAGCAGGACTAGTACTGGTAATATTACGGTGATAGAAAAAGTGGTAATAATGGTATTTGTGAAGTCGCAGTAGAAATAATTGTGCTAATGCAAGTAGTAATAGTAGTACTAGTGAAAGTATTACTAATAGTATTACTTGAAGTATTAATAGTAGTTGCAGGAATTATAGTTGCAATAGTAGTAACGGTAATATTAGAGACAATAGCAAAAGTAGTAATACACATAATTGCAGTAGTAGTAGTAGTAGTAATTCCAGTTACTAGCTAACTTTAAGTGCAAATGCGTAGTAACTGATAACACTAGTATCTGTGCTGCTAGTACTGTAGCAGTAGAAGTTGCAATCAGCAGAGTTAGTGGTAAAAATTGCAATGCACACAGTTATAGTAGTAGTAGTAACTCTACTAACTTTAAGTGCAAATGCGTACTAACTGATAACACTATTATCTCTGCTACTAGTACTATAGTGGCAGTAGTTGCAATCAGCAGAGCTAGCAGTAAAAGTAGTAATACACATAATTACAGTAGCAGTAGTAGTAATTCTAGTTAATAGGGAAGCATACCTGCAAAGGCCGCTTATTGAGCTCGCTGACTTCTGCTTCGAACAGCTCGAGAAACATGTCTTCGGTCTGCAAACGTTTCAAGATAAAAGGAAGCGTTCTGTTACGATAGTTTTCGATAGCTAATTTAACTACTTCATAATTAGTTTGTTAGTGTTATACTAACTGATAATTTTCGATTATTTCTTTCACTAATTTAATCTTAGTTTCGACTAGCTACTACTTGCTAACTTACTTCCGACTATTACTAATTACTAAGTTATTAATACTAATGAGTAATTTAACAAAAATTTGTGTTAATTAGTATAAGTTACCATTGTGTAACTTACTACTGACTTATTAGCACTAGCTTATTGCCAATTAGTAGCTTATTGCTTACTAATAACTAATTCATTAATACAAACTGCTACTAATTACCACATACTAACTTATTACTACTGCATTAGCACTGCTTACTAACTTACGTACTCCTTTTTATGAATTAGTAGTTTATTACTAACTAGCTTGCTAATTACTACTTACTTATTCCTTACCTACTACTCACTAACTAACTTAGTACTAACTCAGTACTACTTACTAACTTACTTATTCCTTCTTTTCTTATCACAAACATGCTGATTACTTACTTACTTACTAATTACTAATAGAAATAAATACTAATTACTACTAATTACTTTATACGAAGTCCGGCAGACCATGATACTCTCTTCTTTCGCCTGTTCGAGGAGTGCCAGGTCTTTGTCGTCAAGGACATGCTTGCTCGTCTCGGGGTCCAGAGTTAGTCGCAGCAAAAGCAGAGCTGCTAGTTCGATAGTAACCGTCCTCACTTTGCTCGTGGGCTGACAAGCTACCGACAAAAGCTGCGTGCACTTCCCGATAACCATCGAACAGAACGGCGAACTTTTCCAGTATCCACGGTCTCCATTCACTCCTATATGAAATAAACAAATTTTATTACAATTCTAACTGATTATTGCTAGGACTGGTTTCAAAGATGTACCTTCTGTCGAATACAAACCATTAAAAGCAGCAAAAATCAATGAGAAAAAGAAGAATATTTAAAACAAACTTGTACGTTATATTAATTGCATCAATTTGAACTTATTTAGTCAGCTTAATACTACTATAGTATGTTTTAAGACTATTTCTAAGAACTTGTCACGAACCCTTGTTTTGGCTTATGGCGTTGAACAGAGTCAAGGCAAAGAGAGCTTGGTAGTCGTTTTCCATAACGACGAACACTTCGAGAATGCTTTCGAGGTGTAGCGACACGCTAGCCTGTCGTTCTAGTCGCATTTCTTTTTCTTCGTCCGTGATGTTGTGTCCGTTCTGGTCAACAGGCTCTGTTGACCCTACCCGAGTCTCGAAGAGCAGCCTCGTTAGTTTGGCCACTAGTGGCTCGTGGTGAAAAATCAAGAAAATTTGACTAAGCAGAAACAAGGCCACCACTCGACTGACAGTCGGACGATCCCCATTACTAACTTCACCTTGAAAGAATACACAAATATTATTGTATATTTCAAATGCTAAATTTTGATTATAGATTACCTTTAATCAGCGACTGAACGTAAATAGGCTGCAGTAACCGCTGCAGTAGCTGCTCAACTAGGACGTCGTTAAGGTGCTCGATTTCCAGGCAAAGGATATCGTTGACGTAGTGGATGTGATCCAAGTGTTCGGCAACAAGGTCCGAGAGTTTTCCTCTGCTCGAATGGCTGAAAAAATCAGAAATAAATTAATTATAAATCTTATTAATATAGTATAATACAAATAAAATTTGAATAATTACTCGGCATCTGCTCTAACGCACTGGTCCAGCTCGATAATGTGGTTTCCGATAAACCAAACCAGATTCGAGAAATAAGGAGCGGCAGTTTTATCGCGAATGAATCTCAGCATTGATTCGTCGTGAACCTAATAAATACACATTATTAACAAAACTCAAAATTTTGTAGTCGTTTAACGAACCTTGTAGACGTTGAGGGTTAACGTTCGAACGGCTATCCGCACCATACTCTCTGAGTGGTTGAAAAATTTTATCGCTTCCGTGTAAAGGGGGAAATCGTTTGTGTGCTAGAAAAAAAAGCAGATTTAATTAGTAATTAACATAGTTTCAAAGAAATTAAATTAATACTTTACCTCGTTATAAAAGAAATGAATTGTGTGAATATTAAGTTTGAACGAAAGCGTTTTGAGGAAAGAAATGTAGTAGGCCATGACTTCTTCGTCGGAAAAGTCGAACTTGTGGACGATTATCGAGTTAACGTGATTGTTTGACAGCAGATAATCTGAAAAGAGAAAAAGTTAGCAAAGATAATAACACAAAATAATAATTCTCTTACATAACGATGTTTCGTTTCTTATGTTTTCAAAGAGGATGTTCAGAGTCTGGAGAAGCTGGACGCAAACGAACGAGCCACATTTCTGTTTCATGATTTTTAAGAAAAACGACAGCATGTTTTTTTCCAGGAAGAAGCTATAGACAAACACCACTGATTAAGTATGCGAAAAACTTAGTATTTATTCAATATACTCAAAAACAGAGCTATCGTTCTGGTCGCCCCATATGAGGATCTCGGAAATGGACCTTAGCGTTTCGACTAATAAGCTCCTGTTGCTTTCGCTGACAATTTGATTCTTAGACATCAAGCCGTATAAGTACCTGAATTTGAAAACAAAATTAATACATGTAAATTATCTGTTTTGATTGGTTTACTTGAGATGATCTAATGAATGAGGGTTCCTTGGTTTGGTTCCGCCAAACCATGTCCTACTCCGAAACATTTCCAGTTTGTAAATTAAAAACTCAAAACGAGCAAAAAACACTGATTTTTCTAATAATCAAATCGCTAATGAACTTGAGAGAGATGAATCATATGAAAAGAATTAGTGAGAAGAAAACAATGTTCCCACTTTCAGTTTTCCCCTTTTCCCTTAAAGTAGGAGCTATGTTTCCCCTTTTTTCCCTTCACTTGTTGGAAAATACCAAAGTTCCTCTTTTTTTCCCCTCTATTCTAAGTGCAGTTTGCTAAGTTTCCCTTTTTCCCTCCGTTTTCCCTCTTCCCTTATTTATCGCACTTTTCGATCCTATTTTCCCTTTTTTAGGGAATTTCCCTGTAAGGTGGGAGCAAAGAAAAACACCTCAGGTTATTTTCTTGTTGAAACCTCTACTGGTTAATATTCGAAACTCTATTCATTATTCTAAAAGATATATTAAAAATAATACGCAAGTAAAAAAAAAAATACATTTTTATTTAGTTTATTTTCCTTAAAACTAGCAAAATTTAATATAGATAATTTAAGCAAAATATTACGTAAAAAAAAATAAATCCTATCGGACATATCCTGAACTACGACCTGAAAATTTTCCAAGTCCAATGTGCGTGAAGATACTACACTGAGTTTAATTTGATTAGAAAAATCTGATAACAAGAATAGATTACAAGCAAATTACATAACTTTAATGGCTTCTGTCACTTTTGGTCAAAAGACTTTTACGCCGTCCCCACCCGAGAAGGGAAGCTTTCCGCTGGACCACGAAGGCGAATGCAAGAAGTTTATGCTTAAATACATGATCTGTCTGCGAGAAACGGGAAACAGCAACACACTGTGCAGGGAAAAGGCCCGCGACTATTTAGAGTGTCGCATGGAGCGGCAGCTTATGGCCAAAGAAGAGTGGAGCAAACTCGGTTTCGACAATTCGTCATCAGTAAAGAACAATGAACAGTAAAACGAGTAAAAACGTGTTGATCGGGTGCACGGGAAGTGTGGCTTCGATCAAGGTCCCCCTCCTTTCCCGCGAGCTCATTTCGAGAGGTTTCAACGTTCAAGTAGTTGCGACCCAGAATGCTTGCCATTTCTTCAAGCCGGACGAACTTCCCGAAAACGTCAGATTGTGGACGGACAAAGATGAGTGGCAGATGTGGAACGGGCGAGGAGATCCTGTCGTTCATATAGAGTTGCGTCGCTGGGCTGATGTTTTAGTCATAGCTCCGCTGGACGCCAACACATTAGCGAAAATGTCACACGTACGTTCGTTTTTAAGCACGTAATGCAAATCATGAATTATATTTTACATTTACTCTGCAGGGTCTGTGCGATAACCTTCTGACGTGTGTTGTGAGGGCTTGGGACATGAAAAAGCCTCTACTGTTCGCGCCTGCCATGAATACGTACATGTGGGATCATCCGTTAACTGCTCAGCATTTGAAAGCTTTGGACGATATGGGTTATAAAGAAATCCCTTGTGTGGAAAAACTTCTCGTCTGCGGCGATAGTGGGAAAGGAGCGATGGCCGAAGTTTTGACTATTGTAGAATCTGTACTAGCTAGCTTAGATTCAGCATAATAATACCCCAGTGCATTTCTTTTGTAATAATCTTCGATAAATTGTCTGAAAATTATTGTTTATTTTGGTGTAGAAGAAAATACATGAGCGTTTTTGTAGCACGATAAGTATGTATCATAGATTGATGTACGGTTATTATTAATAATATGTAATATAAATAAGATTACCCAAGAAAAATACCGGTGCCTTTTGTGGTACCTTTTCGTTGTTTAAAACCAGGCCGCGTGAGGGCGTTGCAGGCTACTACGAAAAGTCACTGTAAAAGGCACCATGGTACCTTTTATATTACGATATTTTGTACTGCATAAAACAACATTGATGGGACTCATTTAGGTGGATTCAGTTTTATAAAAATCGTCAATTTAAATTCTGCTTTTCTGACTATTTCGGCGCTAGTAGTAAAGAGCAGACGACTCTGGATAATTCAAGACTAATCAACACCAAAAATCAAAATGGCTTGTCTAAGATATTCTCGCAATTTATTCCAGCTCCAGACTTTACTGCAGAAAAGCTCTTTAACGGTATAAAACAATATCGGAATCCCTATATGTAAAAGCGATATCATAATTTTACTTTGTTAGGCTGCTGCGGGAAGAAAGTTAAGTTCAACTCCAAGTTTTCTTCCACAACCGGAACCTCCGAAATACACTGAAGTCACTGAAGTAAAGGATGTTGACTGGAAATATGTTGAACGTCTATTACCCCCGCGAACAGTTCCCGAGTTTGCGAAAAAATCCGAGTATCCCTCGGGATGGAGACCTCCCGCAGGTTTGTCAAGTCTTGGCTGCTGCGTTTTGTTGAAGTATTTTATGTGTTTACGTTTTGCAGAAAACATACCAGACCTTCCGTTCCATGTTCAGCGAACAAAGAACCACATGTTGCCAGTCTACTTTGAATCCGAGGCCATTCGTGGTGCCAGGAAAATGACCGTAATCAGACATGTCGAGGGCGATATTTGGGTCAGTATTTTCCTGTAACCACAAAACTAGCTCATTAATGTCTTTTTTACTAATTTAGGAGCTTGAACGACAATTGCGTGCTTATTTGGAAGCAGAAACGGGAAAGAAAATGGTCTCGCAAGTGCACGAACCGGCCATGTTCATTAAATTCAAAGGCGATCACGTCTTGCGAGTAAGAGAATGGTTGTACAACGCAGGTTTCTAGTAAATGTTTTAATACAAAGGACAGTAACGATCTTGTATTTCTTAATTTATTGTTTATTTTTGGAGTGTAACCATGTATTGATCAACAAAAACAACAAATGTTTACACGTAACATTATAACATCACGAATCTCGTGCAATACCAAACGGGAGTTTTTATGTACATGATCAGTATCTATACAGTCTCGCAGTCGAAAATGTCGCGTCGTCGTACTAGAGAGGAAGGCGTTCAAGAATCTGTCGAGGATGACAAGTTAATAAATAGTATTTATAATATATGCAGTCGTTCCAAGTCGCTCGACGATAACGAGAGGGAACGTTCAGCCCTGGGACTCAGCGGGGAAGAAAATCCGCAGAACTGCAACGTGCCTCTCGCCGAGGTTCACTCTTCTCGGGAAACGTCGCAAGTTTATCGTAGATTAATTTACGCCCGGGACGGAGTTTGTTTGCAGACGTACTGTTCGTGGCATTTACCGCCACTGTTCCTGAATTCAACAGCATCTTGAAGTCCGTAGATCAGGTCTTCGTACTTGGGGTTGTAGCCGAAAACACTGAAATAGTAAGATCGAGTTTAAAAATTTCACGCCTGTATAATCAAGTAATTATTGTCGTGTTGTGCTATGATCTAGTGTTCAGGTCGACTGGTCTTTTCCTCTAACGGCTCGAGGAAAAACAAGGGTTTAAGTGACCATACGGTTCCCTAAACCGCAAACTTGTAATGTCTAACATCTGTTATTTCTCACGCAGCTAGTTTTTCCTTATTAGAATCATCACTTCCTCAAACTAAAAGAGGAGGGAAATGAATTTTTTTTACCTTTTAACGTATTTAGAGCCTTTGAGAAGCATTTTGGAGGCTGTGAGATATTGATGTCCTTTGGTAGGTTCTTCGCAAGCTACTCGGTAGAGACAGCTGTAATCGCTGGTGGAGCTTCCCAGCATGAAGCTCATCATCATCATGAGGTCAGTTTCGTCGAGAGGTCGTTCGTGACCTCCCATGGATCGTCCAGCACCGCCGAAGAAACCGAAGCCGAAGATGATGGCCTTGATGACGAAGAGGATCACCAGGTTGGTCAGGTTGAGCGTGAGCACCTCGCTGGTCGTCGACGAACGAGCCACTTCTTTGAACAGAGCCCGGGCCAGTTGCATCAATTGAGGCTTTTCTTCAGCCGAGTCCTGGATCGAGTTGTCGGCAAAGGATCCGGACACGAACAGCAACACCACAATCGCACAAGTATTGAATCGCCAAAACATTTTTTTTTTTCAAGACTGCAAGTCTTAATCTCGAGATCTGAAACATTAATAATATATATATAAAAATACAAGAGAAAATTTTGTACTTTTGCGTATAAATCTAACCTGGACAAAGATGAAAATAAAACTAGGTTTCGCAGTTAAAAACAATTCACAAAAGATGTTTGGGAACACTTTGAGACTTGAAGTCAGCAGCAAAATGTTTTGTGGACTGTGTTGCTCACGAATGAATGCTGTGCATTTAGGACAGGGGATGCGCTTTTATATGCTAACCTTTCGCTGGAAATCAACGGTGAAACACTGGAACTCCTCCCTCCAAATGTGAAAACTACATACGTTCCAGGTGTGTAGTGTTATGTGTGGAAGCTTTTACACCTTCTTCCTGGAGGGTCTGAAACCACATGATATCCCAACACCTGATAACAAAGTAGATAACTTGTTATCAGTTGTAACCGATAGAAAAATGAGTGGGCTAGCCATACGTCTGAATGACCCTCTGAACGCTGCATGACTATCTTGGATTCAGCTGGATGATAGTGTGAAATTAGCCCAGTTTCAGACAGTTCATACGCTTTGAATTTCGAAAGAACTGAGTCATGCAGTATTCAATCCCGTATTCAGAGGGTTCAGTTTGAGTAACTAAAGTGAGTTCAGCTACTGTTCAGCTAGTGATTCAGAGGGAGGCTAGTGTTCAGCTACCTAGTCATTCGGTACTCAACCGCATGACTTTTCTATCGGGAAATCCCCAGATCTACGAAGATCAGAAAGTATGGGATCTGCTGAACTAATCAAATCTTGATGAATATTATTAACTGTGTTAATAGCGTGTTATACAGGTAGTGCTGAAGTGTTATCGCCCTCTTGCATATGACTTTTGAGGTTGATGAGAATTTCCGCCTTGACGAAAAGTCTTCAGTCCGTAAAACATCCCAACTGTTCACTAGTAAACTATCTGTAAAACGAATACAAATACTTTTGAAACTTTAATTTAATATAATTATACCAAGTAATCATTTCAGTTTTTGTAAGGTTTTTTTTTTTAAAAAAAAGTCCGTTAGCACTTGTAGTTAATGAAATTAGATTCTCTTTTGTCGAACAGGTTTCCCGACATAACGGTGTTTTATATGGTGTTTTAAGTTTTGAGAGTTTCTGCGACATCTGTAACTTTGGTGGGAATCTTATTAACTGTCCAGTGTCCGTTCTAGGAAAAAAGTTACAACTTTTCCTTGCACGTAAACTAACTAGGAAGAATAAACCGAGATCTTAATCTTAAGTTCTATTCCAGAACGGGTATTTAAATCACACGTGATGTGTACCTGAAGCTCAGAAATCTATTTTAAGACGTGGTTATTTTGTAGGATAAAGGTTAGTAGGGCCTCCCAAAAAAAGAAATAAACCACATAATTGTATGGGTAAAAACTGGATTGCCCTACAAAAATCCTATACCAGAGTATAAGATTGGTCAAATATCGACGTATAATCGTAATTATAATGAGAGTAACATCATAGGACTTGATATACAGCAATCTACGATTCATTCACCATTCATTCGTTCAGGTGCATGAACTTAGCTCTGTTATCAGAGGATACTTTTAGAGGGTGTTTTTGAAACAGCTGGGGGTGGAACTTTACCGTTTGGTGAAAAATAGAGGTTTTCGTAACAGGAAAATATCGCGACATCCGTGAACCGTTTCGTTTGTCTACTGTAAGGCATCGCATGTCCCAATTACTCATCCGTGGTTGTACAACACCCAAATACGCTTTTTCCACGTATCCATTATTTATATTGAAAACCAATCTAAATTTATTTCTCCGTTTGAAAGCCTTAAATATACTGAACTGTAACGCCGCATTCAAATCAAAGAGCGGGAAAGATAAATCTGAATTTAGTTCTGATTTCTACCGCTAGATGACGCTGCTAGAAACTTTTAACTACTACTAACTACTATAAATACGCTTTTTCCACGTATCCATTACTTATATTGAAAACCAATCTAAATTTGTTTCTCCGTTTGAAAGCCTTAAATATACTGAACTGTAACGCCACGTTCAAATCAAAGAGCGGGAAAGTCAAATTTAAATTTAGTTCTAATTCCTACCGCTAGATGACGTTGCTGAAAACTTTTTCCTTATCATCTGATTTTACTATTCATAAGAACTATTATTATTTATATAATGCGTGTAGTATCTTACTGTATAATTTACTCAATGTTTTTACCTAATTTTGGGGAAATTTGTGAGGTCTGTTGAAGAGGTCTGGAAGTGTGGCAGACCATTTGCTTGTGTTGGGACGGGACAACAGTGTTCTGTCCTCCTCCCAGTGCCACACAGTCGAACAAAAGAATCGGATAACAATAAGTAAATAGTTACCGAGTTCATTGTTGCAAGTTACTTTATTCAGTTGTATTGAAAAAGCTTGTACCAGACTATTTATCTCATTCAAAAGTCGGTTGAGAAAAGCACTCGAAATAAACTACGGGCACAACAGCTACTTCGTTATCACTTGTTATCGTATGTTATCAGCCTGTTATCAATGTAATCATCATGTTATTAGTGTATTAACCGTCCTATTGGGCCTATATGCTGGGAAATTGTCAATTGCGTGGGGTACTCTTCTGTAAAGAAATTTGATTTGTAAAACCAGAAGTCTGATTGGTTGTCGTGACAGTAGCTCAGCCAATGATCGTTCGATTACGTATCAGCTTCCGTATGATTGGCTACAGCCCATCATCCAAAGGGGTGGACTGCCAATCATTCTCAAGTGCGACAAAAAAAGTTCCGGCCCTGCTAAAACTGGTCCCAGTGACTGAACCCCCCCCCCATAGGACCAGATTTGGACGTTCTGCCAAATTTGGTCCCCCCTTTCAGTTTTCCACGACGGTTCCATAAGGACCAGATTTTGACGTTGCGCGAAATTTGGTCCCTACTGTATCCTCTATGACGGTTAGCATGAGGACCAGATTTGGACGGTATGCCAAATTTGGTCCCTATTAAATCTTCTGTGACGGTTACCATGAGGACCAGCTTTTGACGACATGCCAAATTTGGTCCCAACTGTATAGTCCACGACGGTTATCTTGAGGACCAGATTTGGCATGCCGTCCAAATCTGGTCCTATCCTCTCTCGTAATAGTACCAAATGGGTTCCCGTTTTACGGGGTAAAGGTTAAGGAATGCTCCAGCACACTGACACAAGGGATTAAGACAGCAAAGATCACACTTGGATCTCTTAGCAAAATCATAGTGCAACTACTAACTACTAACTACAAACTAGCAACATCAAAAGTAGTAACGAACAAACTAGAATGTTGCACCATCCCGACTACAGGCTTTCCGGGCCAGGATTTTTCAGTAGTTTACCAGCTGCTAACGGGATACTTACGACTAGCAGCTCTCATCTGCTACCACAGCGATCTCCCTTTGCTATTCAGGAACTACTAGGTATCAGAAGTAGCAGCAGTGGTAGCAGTTTGCAAGCTCAGTACCCAAACTACCACCTACAACCCAATGAAATCTACAACCAGGCCATCTTGGCTACAACTCAACAACGAACTTCCAGCAGTCCCTGGTACTCTAATAATTCACTAAAATTCTAATTACTACTAAATCTGACTACTTATACTTAATCTCAGTAGTTCAGACTATTTTCTACTTATTTATAATTAGTTGTATCGATTTATTATTTATTTAATATTAATATTTTTTATTTTCCAGTCCCGCCTTCAGCGAACAACGGATCTCCAACTTGACCAAATGCAACGAAAATTTTGGAATTTTGCAGAACTTTTCGTCTTTTTCAGGACATCCACAAGATTTCGGACTGTACCGCAATCCTCCAGTGGTGGTAGCACAGGGTAGCAGCGCCGAAGCTACCGTGCTACCCGCCAAACTGCAGAACCCCGACGGCGGTAAGTCGATAACTACTTTGTTCGAAAATGAAATAATAATAGTTGTAAATCTTGAATTGATAATTAATAGTTAATATTGTGTTTTTTTATTTTTCTGTATAATTTTAATGAGGTCCAAGACTTAATTATTATTTTAATGTGTTAAGTATGAATTGTGATTTGATATTTACTAATATGGGAATATTATTTTTATGATTCAATGAAATGTAATGTATTGTAATATAAATTATTAATATATTAATTATATATTATTATTAATTATAAATTAATAATATGCAATACAAATTAGGTTTATGTATTAGAAATAATTGTTTTGAAAATTTTCAGTTAATTTGTAATGTTGGAATTATTACTAGTAGTGGTGCTTGTGATTCTTTTATTAGTGCTGGGAGAATACTAATATAGTGTTACTACTACAACAACTACTACTACTGCTAGTACTACTATTATTACTACTACTACTACTACTGCTACTACTACTACTGCTAGTACTACTACTACTGCTACTACTGCTACTAATACTACTGCCACTGCTACCCCTACCACTACTATTGGTACTGCTGCTACTACTATTACTACTGCTACTCCAACTACTAATACTACTGCTACTGGTACTGCCACTACTATTATTATTACTACTACTACTACTGCTGCTGCTACTAGTACTACCACTATTACTACTACTGCTACTACTACTGCTACTACTACTAGTACTATTACTACTGCTGCTACTAGGGCTTTTACTATTACTGCCGACACCACCACTACTACTACGTATGACACTTACTACTCATTTACTACTACTAACACTAATACTACTGTTACTACTACTACTACTACTACTGCTGTTACTACTAACATTACTTCTACAATCACTACTATTGCTTTCACTATTGCTACCACCACTACTACTACTACTAGTTCTTTTAGCAGTACATAAAATGAATTCAATTTTTCAAACTAAAGCAAAACTTATAGAACAGTAAACATAAATAAATTATTATTAAACGTTATATTCTAACATCATATGCCATACACCATTACTTGTAAAACTCATAGTAAAAAACCTAAATATTTTTAAGGGGTCCGAAACTCCGAGGATAAGTGTACGAAGATTATTTGATAACATGCGATAACACGTAGATGACAGGGAGATAACAGGCTGATAACAGTGATAACACGACTTAGGTCTACGAAGATTATTGGAAGGTTCGGACCCCCTCTAGATATTTCTTGTCTATATAGCTTCCATTATATTCCATAATTATATTTATTATTTACTATATAATATATATATATTATATTATTTATTTTATGACGAGTACACCCATTGTTCCCACTTTCAGTTTATTTTTTTTGTTTTTTTTTTTTGTTTCAGTCTATTCTAGCTCTTCCCTTATTTTCCCCTTTTTCCCCTCTGTACTAGAATATAAAAGCTATACTTGCAGATTTTCCCCTGTCTCTCTTCCCTTTTTCCCCTCTTCAGACCCTATCTTCCCCTTTTTTCAGGGATTTTCCCTGCAAAGTGGAAACACTGAGTACACCTCAAAGAAAAGCTTTTATCAGATTAAAAAAAAATCCTACTGTATTACTGTATTATTATTTATTACAATATTATAATTTTCCCCTGTCTCTCTTCCCTGTTTCCCCTTTTCAGACCCTATCTTCCCCTTTTTTCAGGGAAATTTCCCTGCAAAGTGGAAACACTGAGTACACCCCCAAAGAAAAGCTTTTACCAGAATTTTAAAAAATCCTATTGTATTACTATATGATTATTTATTACAATATTATAATTTTCCCCTGTCTCTCTTCCCTTTTTTCCCTTTTCAGACCCTATCTTCCCCTTTTTTCAGGGAATTTCCCTGCAAAGTGGAAACACTGAGTACACCTCAAAGAAAAGATTTTACCAGATTTTAAAAAAATTCCTACTGTATTACCGTATTATTATTTATTACAATATTATAATTTTCCCCTGTCTCTCGTCCCTTTTTCCCCTTTTCAGACCCTATCTTCCCTTTTTTCAGGGAATTTCCCTACAAAGTGGAAACACTGAGTACACCCCAAAGAAAAGCTTTTACCAGAATTTAAAAAAATCCTACTGTATTACTATATTATTATTTATTACAATATTATAATTTGTACATACATTTCTTATACATCATTTATACGCTATATCAAATCCTTATCATAATTTTTGATATAGATTTAATATAGTATTATTATTATTTTTACTGTATTATAATTTATTACAATTTTATAATTTGTACATAAATTTCTTATACATCATTTACGCTATATAAAATTCGTATAATAACTTTTGATATAGATTTAATGTATTATTATTATTATTTGTACTGTATTATTATTTATTACAATATTAAAATTTTTACATACATTTCTTATACATCATTTATACGCTATATAAGATTCTTATCATAATTTTTGATATGGATTTAATGTATTATTATTATTATTTGTACTGTATTATTATTTATTACAATATTATAATTTGTACATACATTTCTTATACATCATTTATACGCTATATCAAATTCTTATCATAATTTTTGATATAGATTTAATGTATTATTATTTATTACAATATCATAATTTTTACATACATTTCTTATACATCATTTATACGCTATATCAAATTCTTATCCTAATTTTTGATATAGATTTAATGTATTATTATTATTATTTGTACTGTATTATTATTTACTACAATATTATAATTTGTACATACATTTCTTATACATCATTTATACGCTATATCAAATTCTTATCCTAATTTTTGATATAGATTTAATGTATTATTATTTATTACAATATTGTAATTTTTACATACATTTCTTATACATCATTTACGCTATATAAAATTCTTATCCTAATTTTTGATATAGATTTAATGTATTATTATTTATTACAATATTATAATTTTTACAATAATTTCTTATACATCATTTATACGCTATATCAAATTCTTATCCTAATTTTTGATATAGATTTAATATATATTATATTATAAGAAATCCCTACGAGTTGGTTCTCGAATTACAATTATTATTTGCGGTTACAACAATTGGATTGAGTAAAATTTCAGTTGTGACAAGGGAAAGGCCTGGCTATGTGAGCCCAGGGGGTTGGTTGGGGCGGGGGGTATGTCAAACTATCAAACTATCCCCGGAAACTATCAACTACAATAGTTTGACAAGATTCGGTTTGAAAATGTGACACGAAAAACGGACGTTTTGACACTTACGACATTGTCCTCTGATTATTCTGTGTGTCAGTACACATCAACTTACTACCAAACTACCAAACTAACTACCAAACTACCAAACTACCAAACTACCAAAGTACCAAACTACCAAACTACCAAACTACCAAACTACCAAACTACCAAACTACCAAACTACCAAACTACCAAACTACCAAACTACCAAACTACCAAACTACCAAACTACCAAACTACCAAACAACTACCAAACTACCAAACTACCAAACTACCAAACTACCAAACTACCAAACTACCAAACTACCAAACTACCAAACTACCAAACTACCAAACTACCAAACTACCAAACTACCAAACTATCAACTATCAATTGGGCTGATGTGAAAGTAGTTGGCTGAACTACTGAAATGGATGTCAAGATATTCAACTCAATTAATGGAGATTTTCTATAATATTACATTTAGGTTATCAACTATTATTAACTATCAAACTACTTACTGCTAACTATCAGGTTTTTAGATGCGACCTACGTTACTTACTATTTTCACGCTAGAGTAAATTTATTAAATATTTATTATTATTAATATTATACGATATATTTCAAATAGTTTAGGACTAAAATAGTTCAAACTATTCTTATAGGAAAATATGAAAGTAGTTGAGAAAGAAGTTCAGTAGTTCGGCGCAGTTGGACTATTGTATAACGTCCATTAAGGTTTCATTGTTAAGGCCGTTTCACTTTTTCAGTGTAAATTATACTTAATTTTCATTGAATAAGATAATCGGGGGGTCCTAAAGTGATAATCTGATAACACGTGATAACACTTGATAACAATGAACAACCAATTGCCCAGTAAAATTGTCAAGGGGTTCGAAACTCCGAGGAAAAGCGTACGAAGATTAGTTGATAACATATGATAACACGGCCTAGGTGTGTACGAAGTTTATTAGAAGTTTCGGACCCCTTAATTTAATTTAATTTATAACTAATTATTTTAATTCAATTGATTTAATTCCTTATTTTATTTAATTCGATCATCGGGGGGTCCTAAAGTGATAATGTGATAACACGTGATAACACTTGATAGCAATGAACAACCAATTGCCCAGTAAAATTGTCAAGGGGTCCGAAACTCCGAGGAAAAGCGTACGAAGATTAGTTGATAACATATGATAACACGGCCTAGGTGTGTACGAAGTTTATTAGAAGTTTCGGACCCCTTAATTTAATTTAATTTATAACTAATTATTTTAATTCAATTGATTTAATTCCTTATTTTATTTAATTCGATCATCGGGGGGTCCTAAAGTGATAATCTGATAACACGTGATAACACTTGATAACACTGAACAACCAATTGCCCAGTAAAATTGTCAAGGGGTCCGAAACTCCGAGGAAAAGCGTACGAAGATTAGTTGATAACATATGATAACACGGCCTAGGTGTGTACGAAGTTTATTAGAAGTTTCGGACCCCTTAATTTAATTTAATTTATAACTAATTATTTTAATTCAATTGATTTAATTCCTTATTTTATTTAATTCGATCATCGGGGGGTCCTAAAGTGATAATCTGATAACACTTGATAACAATTGATAACACTTGATAACACGAAACAACCAATAGTCCAGTAAATTGTTCTTTTTTATTTATAATTAATATTTAATTAATTAATTAATTATTATTATTATCATTTAATTTATTTTGTTCTTAATTTTATTTCACATTCGATAACTTGGGGGGGTCTAGTGATAAAGTGATAACATGTAGATAACAATGATAACAATAGATAACACCGTTCAGTGTATGAAAGCTGTGTTTTGACTTACGTTAGTATTACTCAAGTTAGTAGTAATGCTAGTAGTTGCTACTTAAATTACTATAGGTAATGATAACGATGCTACTACTACAACAACAACTACTACTACTAATCAGTACTACTAAACTATTTATCACTACTCACCTACTACTACACTGCTTACTAGTGCTACCACCACTACTTCTACTACTATTAGTAATACTACTACTACTGCTATTATTGCGGCTAATACCACTATTGTTACTACTACTGCAATTACTATTTTTACTAACATCACTATACTACGACTACTACTGCTACTACTACTACTACTATTATAACTACTACTACTATTACTACTACCACAATTACTATTATTACTAACATCACTATACTACTACTACTACTACTACTACTATATAATACTGATACTACATACAGCTACTACCATCGTTACTACTACAACAACAGCTATTAACATCACCAGCACTACTACCACCACCACTACTACTACTACTACTATTACTATATACTATAATACTACATACAACTTCTGTTATATTACTACGACAACGACAACAGACACAACTATTACTATTACCATTATATACTATCGATCCTATATACAACTATTACTATTGTTACAACCACTACTACCACTACTACCACTACTACCACTACTACCACTACTACCACTACTACTGTTACTTATAATAACTACAATAAAAATTTGATCCTTCATATTCAATACAGAAAACACTCACGCGGGTGGTTGTTCGACGGCCAACGGCGACCCGGACGGCAACACAAGCGACGAACAAAACGTCCGGACTCCGAACATCAAACATCCCAAGGCCAACAGCAGCAAAAGGAGACGCCACAGGTTTTTTTTAAATAAATAAAATATTGATAATTTATATTTAAATATATTAAGTACAGTCGTGAGCAATAAAAAAAAATCTTACTACCACCTAGAATAGCAGAAAGGCACTTTTACTTGAACTTGTCTACTACTATAGCTGTAAGCTATCAATAGAGGTCAAAACGAGGTCAACGAAAGCTTGAACAGTCTTAGGTAACTTCAATTATTCACCTTAATTAAAGCCGGGTTCACATTAGGCCTGTTTTAGCCAAACCGTTTGGGCAAACGGGCTACAGAAATACGATGTTCTTGGTTCTGTTCAATGCAAAACGTAAGGTAATATAAACAAAATAATTGTTTTGTCCCAAACAATTCTTAAGCCGGGTTCACACTGAGCCTGTTTTGGCCAAACCGTTTGGGCAAACGGGCTACAGAAATACGATGTTCTTGATTCTGTTCAATGCAAAACGTAAGGTAATATAAACAAAATAATTGTTTTGTCCCAAACAATTCTTAAGCCGGGTTCACACTGAGCCTGTTTTGGCCAAACCGTTTGGGCAAACGGGCTACAGAAATACGATGTTCTTGATTCTGTTCAATGCAAAACGTAAGGTAATATAAACAAAATAATTGTTTTGTCCCAAACAATTCTTAAGCCGGGTTCACACTGAGCCTGTTTTGGCCAAACCGTTTGGGCAAACGGGCTACAGAAATACGATGTTCTTGATTCTGTTCAATGCAAAACGTAAGGTAATATAAACAAAATAATTGTTTTGTCCCAAACAATTCTTAAGCCGGGTTCACACTGAGCCTGTTTTGGCCAAACCGTTTGGGCAAACGGGCTACAGAAATACGATGTTCTTGATTCTGTTCAATGCAAAACGTAAGGTAATATAAACAAAATAATTGTTTTGTCCCAAACAATTCTTAAGCCGGGTTCACACTGAGCCTGTTTTGGCCAAACCGTTTGGGCAAACGGGCTACAGAAATACGATGTTCTTGATTCTGTTCAATGCAAAACGTAAGGTAATATAAACAAAATAATTGTTTTGTCCCAAACAATTCTTAAGCCGGGTTCACACTGAGCCTGTTTTGGCCAAACCGTTTGGGCAAACGGGCTACAGAAATACGATGTTCTTGATTCTGTTCAATGCAAAACGTAAGGTAATATAAACAAAATAATTGTTTTGTCCCAAACAATTCTTAAGCCGGGTTCACACTGAGCCTGTTTTGGCCAAACCGTTTGGGCAAACGGGCTACAGAAATACGATGTTCTTGATTCTGTTCAATGCAAAACGTAAGGTAATATAAACAAAATAATTGTTTTGTCCCAAACAATTCTTAAGCCGGGTTCACACTGAGCCTGTTTTGGCCAAACCGTTTGGGCAAACGGGCTACAGAAATACGATGTTCTTGATTCTGTTCAACGCAAAACGTAAGGGTAATAGAAACAAAATAATTGTTTTGTCCCAAACAATTCTTAAGCCGGGTTCACACTGGGCCTGTTTTGGCCAAACCGTTTGGGCAAACGGGCTACAGAAATACGATTTTCTTGGTTCTATTAAACGCAAAACGCAAGATAATAAGAACAACATGATTGTTTTGTCCCAAACAATGCTTAGGGAAAACCCACCAGTGTTTTCTGAAGTCTTGTAATATGTTTTTTGCAACTCGTTTGCCCAAACAGTTTGGTCGAAACAGCCCTAGTGTGAACCCGGCTTTAGGGAAAACCCACCAGTATGCTCTGAAGTCTTATAATATGTTTTCTGCAACTCGTTTGCCCAAACGGTTTGGTCCAAACAGCCCTAGTGTGAACTGGGCTTAACCAGTGAACTGTGCTACAAGTACTGGACCAAATTCAGGACCAAATTCAGGTGAAAACACTGTTCTGCTATTCTAAGTCGAGTAGATTTTTTTATTTTTGCTCAGGACTGTACTTATTATATTTGAAATATAAATTATCAATATTTGACACGACTGTACAGTCATAGGTCATACAGGTCATAGAGGTCATAGAGGTCAGAGGTCGTAGAGATATCATAGAGGTCAAATCAAGGTCATAAGTAAAGATCATAAATAAATAAGATATTAGTTTTTCTTTGATTGTGTACTGAACTGCAGTCCTTACAGGTCCATAGTTGGACTCCATCATTAAGATACAATAATACAACAATACAACACTGAACATAAACGTAATAAATAGATAATAGATAGCAAAAATGATGATAACAAACCATCAAAACCAAAATTCAATAGCTAAATTGGTAATTCTAAATCTTGATTAACAAACCCGACTGAAAAATTCTCATAGAGTATGTAGATTTTGGAACAGAGACTCAGTGAGATCTCACAACTTTGTAGAATTAATGAATTTAATAGTAGCATTAATTAATTAATAAATTACTGAACATAAACGTAATAAAGAGATAATAGATAGCAAAAATGATTATAAACAAAGCATCAAAACCAAAATTCAATAGCTAAATTGGTAATTCTAAATCTTGATTAACAAACCCGACTGGAAAATTCTCATAGAGTATGTAGACTTTGGAACAGAGACTCAGTGAGATCTCACAACTTTGTAGAATTAATGAATTTAATTGTAGAATAAATTAATTAATAAATTACTGAACATAAACGTGATAAAGAGATAATAGATAGCAAAAATGATTATTAACAAACTATCAAAACCAAAATTCAATAGCTAAACTGGTAATTCTAAATCTTGATTAACAAACCCCGACTGAAAAATTCTCATAGAGTATGTAGACTTTGGAACAGAGACTCAGTGAGATCTCACAACTTTGTAGAATTAATGAATTTAATTGTAGAATAAATTAATTAATAAATTACTGAACATAAACGTAATAAAGAGATAATAGATAGCAAAAATGATTATAAACAAAGCATCAAAACCAAAATTCAATAGCTAAATTGGTAATTCTAAATCTTGATTAACAAACCCGACTGGAAAATTCTCATAGAGTATGTAGACTTTGGAACAGAGACTCAGTGAGATCTCACAACTTTGTAGAATTAATGAATTTAATTGTAGAATAAATTAATTAATAAATTACTGAACATAAACGTGATAAAGAGATAATAGATAGCAAAAATGATTATTAACAAACTATCAAAACCAAAATTCAATAGCTAAACTGGTAATTCTAAATCTTGATTAACAAACCCCGACTGAAAAATTCTCATAGAGTATGTAGACTTTGGAACAGAGACTCAGTGAGATCTCACAACTTTGTAGAATTAATGAATTTAATTGTAGAATAAATTAATTAATAAATTACTGAACATAAACGTAATAAAGAGATAATAGATAGCAAAAATGATTATAAACAAAGCATCAAAACCAAAATTCAATAGCTAAATTGGTAATTCTAAATCTTGATTAACAAACCCGACTGGAAAATTCTCATAGAGTATGTAGACTTTGGAACAGAGACTCAGTGAGATCTCAAGTGAGAAATTCTACAAAAGTTGTGAGATCTCACTGAGTCTCTGAGAACAGCAAGTTAAAAATTTAACAAGGTAGAAGTAGGTTTTCCACGATGGCCAGAGAGGTTATATATAACCTTATTGTAGTTATTGTAGAATAGCTATTGAGGTTATTGTAGTTAGTATAAGTAACAGTAGTAGCGGTAGTAGCGGTAGTAGTGGTAGTAGTGGTAGTAGTGGTTGCAACAATGGTAGTAGTTGTATACAGTGTCGATAGTATACAGTGGTAATCTCTCCACCTTTGTAATATATTTTATTATTTTATTATACATTATTTATATTATTTTATTATATATTATTTATATTATTTATTATATATTATTATTATATTATTAGTATTATTTACTGTATAACTATATTTGTTCATTTATTTAGATCTCTATCTCTTTGGCTATTTGGGATGTTATATATTTTTTAGACTTTATTTTAAGACAATTGAAATAATATAGCAATAAAATAAATGTAATAAAATAAATAGATGATTTAAAATAATTTAAAATATTACGAGATTATTTTATTCATTTTTACTGTAAATTAGATCCGGGGGGGGGGTCCGAAACTGCGAGGAAAAAGTGTACGAAGATTATTTGATAAGATATGATAACACGGGGATAACATGGAGATAGCAGGTTCATAACAGTGATAACATGACCTAAGGTGTACGAAGATTATCGGAAGTTTCGGACCCCTTGATTTGCTTGTGATGGTAAGTTGACGAATAGTTTGAATGATAGTTTCTTTGAAATTTCTAGAACTATTTTCACCAACGGACAACTGGAGGAACTGGAGAAAGCTTTCAACGAAGCGCACTACCCGGACGTTTACGCGCGCGAAACGCTGTCGCTCAAGACGCGTCTCCCAGAAGACCGCATTCAGGTGATAAACCCGATAGAAAAGACATACGGTTGAATACCGAGTGAATAGGTAGCTGAACACTAGCTCCCCTCTGAATCACTAGCTGAATCGATAGAAAAGACATACGGTTGAGTACCGCATGACTGGGTAGCTGAACACTAGCTCATCTCTGAATCACTAGCTGAATCGATAGAAAAGCCATACGGTTGAGTACCGAGTGAATAGGTAGCTGAACACTAGCTCCCCTCTGAATCACTAGCTGAATCCATAGAAAAGCCATACGGTTGAGCACCGCATGACTGGGTAGCTGAACACTAGCTCCCCTCTGAATCACTAGCTGAATCGATAGAAAAGCCATACGGTTGAGTACCGAGTGAATAAGTAGCTGAACACTCGCTCATCTCTGAATCACTAGATGAATCGATAGAAAAGCCATACGGTTGAGTACCGAGTGAATAAGTAGCTGAACACTCGCTCATCTCTGAATCACTAGCTGAATCGATAGAAAAGCCATACGGTTGAGTACCGAGTGAATAGGTAGCTGAACACTAGCTCCCCTCTGAATCACTAGCTGAATCCATAGAAAAGCCATACGGTTGAGCACCGCATGACTGGGTAGCTGAACACTAGCTCCCCTCTGAATCACTAGCTGAATCGATAGAAAAGCCATACGGTTGAGTACCGAGTGAATAAGTAGCTGAACACTCGCTCATCTCTGAATCACTAGATGAATCGATAGAAAAGCCATACGGTTGAGTACCGAGTGAATAAGTAGCTGAACACTCGCTCATCTCTGAATCACTAGATGAATCGATAGAAAAGCCATACGGTTGAGTACCGAGTGAATAAGTAGCTGAACACTCGCTCATCTCTGAATCACTAGCTGAATCGATAGAAAAGCCATACGGTTGAGTACCGAATGACTGGGTAGCTGAACACTAGCTCCCCTCTGAATCACTAGCTGAATCCATAGAAAAGCCATACGGTTGGGTACCGAGTGAATAAGTAGCTGAACACTCGCTCCCCTCTGAATCACTAGCTGAATCCATAGAAAAGCCATACGGTTGAGTACCGCATGACTGGGTAGCTGAACACTAGCTCCCCTCTGAATCACTAGCTGAATCGATAGAAAAGCCATACGGTTGAGTACCGAGTGAATAAGTAGCTGAACACTCGCTCATCTCTGAATCACTAGATGAATCGATAGAAAAGCCATACGGTTGAGTACCGAGTGAATAGGTAGCTGAACACTAGCTCCCCTCTGAATCACTAGCTGAATCGATAGAAAAGCCATACGGTTGAGTACCGCATGACTGGGTAGCTGAACACTAGCTCATCTCTGAATCACTAGCTGAATCGATAGAAAAGCCATACGGTTGAGCACCGCATGACTGGGTAGCTGAACACTAGCTCCCCTCTGAATCACTAGCTGAATCCATAGAAAAGCCATACGGTTGGGTACCGAGTGAATAAGTAGCTGAACACTCGCTCCCTCTGAATCACTAGCTGAATCCATAGAAAAGCCATACGGTTGAGTACCGCATGACTGGGTAGCTGAACACTAGCTCATCTCTGAATCACTAGCTGAATCGATAGAAAAGCCATACGGTTGAGTACCGAATGACTGGGTAGCTGAACACTAGCTCCCCTCTGAATCACTAGCTGAATCCATAGAAAAGCCATACGGTTGGGTACCGAGTGAATAAGTAGCTGAACACTCGCTCCCCTCTGAATCACTAGCTGAATCCATAGAAAAGCCATACGGTTGAGTACCGCATGACTGGGTAGCTGAACACTAGCTCCCCTCTGAATCACTAGCTGAATCGATAGAAAAGACATACGGTTGAGTACCGAGTGAATAGGTAGCTGAACACTAGCTCCCCTCTGAATCACTAGCTGAATCGATAGAAAAGCCATACGGTTGAGTACCGCATGACTGGGTAGCTGAACATTCGCTCCTCTCTGAATCACTAGCTGAATTGATAGGAAAGTCATACGGTCTACCGTATCACTGGGTAGCTGAACACTCGCTCCCCTCTGAATCACTAGCTGAATCGATAGAACAATCATACGGTTGAGTACCGAGTGAATAGGTAGCTGAATACTCGCTCCTCTCTGAATCACTAGCTGAATAATAGATGAACTCACTTTAGTTGCTAAAACTGAACCCTCTGAATAAGGAGCTGAATACTGCATGACTGAATTCTGGAAAAATTCAAGCGTACGAACCGTGTCAAAGTGGACCAATTTCACTCTATCATCTAGCTGAATCCATGGCAATCATACGTGATTAACACAGTTATTCTGACGTTTGACTAGGGCACTTTTTTCCTGTTGATAACAGTCGATAACAGCTGATAACAGACCATCAGACAACCAGCGACAGACAACAGACGAAATCAGCAGCTAATTAGTTTTCTGTCTAGTTTGCGATCGTTTGAAGATATAATCCCTGAGAGGATTCCGTCTGAACAAAGTGATAAGATGATAATAGGATTGTTAAGTGATGATAACACAAAAGGTCATGTCTAAACATCGTCAAGAGGTCATGTAGTGGAAAAGCCCCGGGGAATGTGAGCCAATTTGGAGCGTGTAATTGCTTTCCTGATCAATTGTCATTTAATGACATTCACAGCCCATTGAGTTGTTATACCAGCAGAAAATTAAGGATAGATTCAGGACCCTGAAAATATCTTGAAAAGGACATATTCAGGATGCCAACCGGGACTGTGAGTGCGGTGAAATTGGCCCACTTCCAGGGTGTACAGGACCCTGACATTGGAATACCTGAATAATACATGTTCAGGGTGCTTAACAGCGTCCTGAAAAAAACGCTTTTCAGGATACTTAATGATACCCTCAATAATCAAGATTCACAATCCTCAACACATTTCTTTTTTTACTCATCCACGATCGGCCGTGGTTCAGGGTATTCAGGATGTCTTACGGATACCGTTCAGGATGTAGCCGACATCCTTAATTTTCCGCTGGGATCAGTTGTTATCAGCGTTGTTATCAGTAATTTGCCTGAGAGATAACTCGATTTGAATGTGAAAAGATTTCTGTAAAGCTGGAATGAGGCGCCGCCATCTTGTTGCTGGGCAACGCATTTAAGCAGACGACTCTGATTCAAATGTAGAATTCATTTCTGGCTTTTATTTTGCTTTAAAATGCCTAATTTCCTTATTTAAAAGCTTAATTAGCATTTGTAACCAAGATTACTATCTTCACTATCAACTATTACTTCAGCTATCATCATATTTACACTAGTTATCAGCGGTTAACAGCTATAAGACGTCCTAAAAGACTGAGTGCTGCTTTTTGTAAAGGTGTGGTTCCAGAACCGACGTGCAAAATGGCGGAAAACTGAGAAATGCTGGGGCAAGTCAACCATCATGGCGGAGTACGGACTGTACGGAGCAATGGTTCGCCATTCAATTCCACTTCCAGAAGCTATTGCCAAATCCGCAAAGCAAAACGAGACTCCAACTCCCTGGCTTTTAGGTAAAACAGAACAGAATATCGCTTAAGTTTGATGAAATTCACTTTTAGTGCTGACTCATGCACAGGAATGCACCGGAAATCAGCTGATTCGGAAGTGCAACTAGGCGCAAAGAGCAAGGAATCTCAAGATGGCGGCCATGAGTTGGACCACGTGGTTGGAAGTAAATCTCCGTTGAATGAAGATGAAAATTTTGAAGAAGATTCTTCACGAAATGAAACAGAGAAAAGATGACTGAATCATTCGTGGACATTTCTGAAGTTTTTCGTCTGCTATTGTCGTCTGCAAAGTATCCGCCATCTTTCTTTTGTGTTGTGCTGCTTGCTTGGAGTTTCATGTGTGAATTGTGGTTTCAAATAGTTGATTTAATTTCAGTTTTCTTGTATGGTTGTGCTTGAATTTTGTGGGGAAATTAGTGGGGAAAATTTGGGAAATCCTGTGGGGAAAGTTTTAACGAAGACACGTGGGAAAATAAACGAAAATTTTCGGACTGTAAGACTTGCCAAACTTCTGTAAAAAAATGATTGAAAATATCTAAATAATACACTGAAACTACTCAAATATTACTGAAGTGAGTAGATAAATTATTACATATTTTAGTTTTAATTTATTTAAGGGGCATAAAGGTATTTGCGAGCAACGCCATCTAGCGGTCAGATTTCGAACTATTTACTGAAATATTAATTTAGTCCATTTTTCCAAACTTGTTACAGTTGAAATATCATATACATAGTATTTTATTAAGAATTTTGGACTGTAAGACTTGCCAGACTTTTGAAAAAATGTTTGAAAATATCTAAACCATACACATGAAACTATTCGAATATTACTGAAGTGAGTTGATAAATTATTATAATCACAAAAATAATGATATATTTTAATTTTAATTCATTTGTGGGGCATAGAGGTTTTTGCGAGCAACGCCATCTAGCGGTCGAGTTTTGAACTATTCACTTAAATATTAATTTAGTGCATTTTTCAAACTTGTAGCAGTTTAAATATCACATACACACAGTAGTATTTTATGTCCATGTAACGTAAGAGTATCTATTTAAGAGATAAAAACACCATTAATTGTAATAAAATATAAATAGATTTTTCGTGTGAATAGTGAATCGGCGCTTGTCGCTTTGCCAAAGTAAATGTAAAATACGGGCAAGAGATTGTGCAAGACTTTTCTGCGGTAAAAAAATTGCGCAAGAGACAGTTTTCTTCGAGACTCGGCTATAGTTAATAGTTTTGATTTGGCAACTATTTCTGCAAGAAAACGTCGCGGGAGAAAAAATAGTTAGGAAACGGGGCGTTGATGCGATCTACCGAAATAACAAAAAGCTCCAGTAAAAACTTATCCAACAGAGCACGCTCCAAGTATTGAGCTTCTATCGACCAAACAGGTGACAACCCAGTGGAGAATTAAGGATGTCGGCGATATCCTGAACTATATCCGTAACATATCCTGAATATCCTGATGAACCACGTCCGATCGCGGATGAAGTAAAAAAAAAAAAATGCGTTGAGGATTGTGAATCTTGATTATTGAGGGCACCATTACGTATCCTGAAAAGCGTTTTTTCAGGACGCTGTTAAGTACCCTGAACATGTATTATTCAGGCTTTCCAATGTCAGGGTCCTGAGCATCCTGGAAGTGGGCCAATCTCACTGAACTTAGAGTCCTAATTGACATCTTAAAAATGTCCTTTTCAGGATATTTCCAGGGTCCTGAAACTATCCGTAATTTTTCTGCTTGGAAACTCTTGATAGTAAGAGAGAATCAATGACAAGTGACGATAACCGGGCGATGATATAGCAATATTGATGCTTGGGTAAGTTGTACGGAGATGAAGTAAACGTTAAGATTATATTACAGAGCGATGTATTAATCATATAAAGTGGGTTTTCTCCAGTTCGTGTTTCCTGAGAGAACAAAAAACCACCTACACGTTTTGCTTTTGCTTTTATATTCACATGTAATTCCCTTGGAACATGCGCAGTTCTGGTCTATAATGTTGCAGGACTTAAATACCCAGGCCTGTTACCAGTCACAGCTCAGTGAATCAGCTTCCAACCGACGCAAAACTTCAATCAGGAAATCTTCCAGAAACACATGTAAAGTTCACAGCTTTTCCAACACTTTCATTTAAAGAAAAAAAAAGGTAATTAACTCTGAAAACTAAGTCAATATAAAGTTGATAAGTTAGGAAATCGATTCTAGAGTCGAACTGTAAAAATTCGGAATCGCCCAGAGTTTAGGGGAAAGTTTAGTATTTATTTTTGAAAGCTCCTCTCTTTTTTGTTCTGCTGGGGCCAGCCAGGCTTTTCAGGGGGAGGCAGGCGCCATCTTGTTTGACAGGGCAAGGCAAGGGGAGGCGCGCCACGTGTTTCCGCTGTGCAAACAAACAATCATCCTACGCGCGCGTCCCCCATCTCTCTCTCTCTAAACTGCCGTTAAAACTTATCTCTGTTCTCTTTAATTTAACTCGGTTTAGATTAGGATTTAGCCCTTGATTTAACTCGCATTATGTTTGGTTAATCTCTGCTCCATGTTGCTGTGTCATATTTTATTAGATTTTATAGTTTTTTCCTGAGATTTTTTTAGGTCGTCTCTCTCTAAACTGCCGTTAAAACTTATCCCTGTTCTCTTAGATTTAACTCGGTTTAGATTAGGATTTATCCCTTGATTTAACTCGCATTATGTTTGGTTAATGTCTTGGTCAATTTATTCTCTCAGTTTTTATCATATTTTATGGTTTTTTGTATTTTTTAGAGTAGATTCGCGGATGCCGTTAAAACTTATCCCTGTTCTCTTTAATTTAACTCGGTTTAGATTAGGATTTATCCCTTGATTTAACTCACATTAAGATTGGTTAATGTCTTCGTCAATTTATTCTCTCAGTTTTTATCATATTTTATGGTTTTTTTGTATTTTTTTAGAGTAGATTCGCGGATGCCGTTGAAACTTATCTCTGTTCTCTTAGATTTAACTCGGTTTAGATTAGGATTTATCCATTAATTTAACTCGCATTATGTTTGGTTAATGTCTGTTCCATGTTGCTGTGTCAAATTTAATTAGATTTTATAGTTTTTTCCTGAGTTTTTTCAGGTCGTCTCTCTCTAAACTACCGTTAAAACTTATCCCTGTTCTCTTTGATCTAACTCGATTTAGATTGGATTTACCTCTTGATTTAACTCGCATTATGTTTGGTTAATGTCTGCTCCATGTTGCAGTGTCAAATTTAAATAGATTTTATAGTTTTTTCCTGAGTTTTTTCAGGTCGTCTCTCTCTAAACTACCGTTAAAACTTATCCCTGTTCTCTTTGATCTAACTCGATTTAGATTGGATTTACCTCTTGATTTAACTCGCATTATGTTTGGTTAATGTCTGCTCCATGTTGCAGTGTCAAATTTAAATAGATTTTATAGTTTTTTCCTGATATTTTTTAGGTCGTCTCTATCTAAACTGCCGTTGAAACTTATCCCTGTTCTCTTTAATTTAACTCGGTTTAGATTGGATTTATCCCTTGATTTAACTCGAATGATCTTTGGTTAATGTCTGCTCCATGTTGTATTGTCAAATTTAATTGGATTTTATAGTTTTTTTCTTGAGTTTTTTCAGGTCGTCTCTCTCTAAACTGCCGTTGAAAGTTATCCCTGTTCTCTTTGATCTAACTCGGTTTAGTTTAGGATTTATCCCTTGATTTAACTCACATTATGTTTGGTTAATGTCTTCGTCAAGTTATTTTCTCAGTTTTAATCAGATTTTATATTTTTTTTGTGTTTTTTACAGTAGATTCGCGGATGCCGTTAACTCTATCTCTGTTCTCTTTGGTTTAACTCGGTCCACATGTGATTTATCCCTTGTTTTAACTCACATTATGTTTGGTTAATGTCTCCGCCATGTTATTATATCATATTATCTCATATTCAATTAGATTTTATAGTCTTTTCGTGTGTTTTTTAGGTCGTCTCTCTCCAAACTGCCATTGAAACTTATCTCTGTTCTCTTTGGTCTAACTCGGTTCACATTTGACTTATCCTTGTTTTAACTCACATTATGTTTGGTTAATGTCTCCGCCATGTTATTATATCATATTATCTCATATTCAGTTAGGTTTTATAGTCTTTTCGTGTGTTTTTTAGGTCGTCTCTCTCCAAACTGCCATTGAAACTTATCTCTGTTCTCTTTGGTTTAACTTAGTTCACATTTGACTTATCGCTTGATTTAACCCACATTAGGTTTCACTAATGTCTTCGTCACGTTATTATCTCACATGTAATTAGATTTTGTCGTTTTTTTTGTGTGTTTTTTTTAAAGGGTGGATTCGCGTTATGCCTGCAGTCGCCATGGCGTCGTCGCTCGCACGAAGAACCAGCAGCATTCACAAAGTTCGAGAATTTCCATTACGCAAAGTAATTACTTTTTATTCACCTTTTCATTAAATACAATTAACCCAGTCTATATTTAATTAAACAAAATAATTTATAACATTATACTACAATCAGTTATTGAGTTATCCCAGCAGAAAATTAAGTATGTCGGCGACATCCTGAACGATATCCGTAACATATCCTGAATACCCTGAACCACGTCCGATCGTGGATGAGGTAAAAAAAAACGTGTTGAGAATTGTTAGACTTGATAATTCAGGGCACCATCAAATATCCTGAAAAGCGTTTTTTTCAGGACACTGTTAAGTACCCTGAACATGTATTATTCAGGCATTCCAATGTCAGGGTCCTGAACACCCTGGAACTGGGTCAGCTTCACTGCATTCAGAGCCCTGATTGGCTACGTGAAAATGCCCTTTTCAGGATATTTTCAGGGTGCTGAAAGTAGCCCTTCATTTTCTGTAGGGAACTCGTAGATTATAAACGTAGATCCGAAATTTAAGGAACACCAAAGACTTCAACAGTAACTTTATGGATAACTAGTGATAACCCTGTGATAACAGGGTTGATAACAAGTGATAATATCATCCGAATGTAACAAAAGATGAGTTTTTCGGACCCTCTGGGGTATATCCAGTCAGTGTGTGATCGATATCAATGTTCTCAACCGTTTGGTTGTGACGTTAAAAGCCTTGCTTAACCCACCGACTCCTACACTCTTCTGATACATGTTATCACCGTGTTATCACCATGTTACCATCGTGTTATCGTCGTGTTATCATATAGAACAGATCAGTGTTTCCACTTTCATTTTCCCCTTTTTTCCCTTTTCCCCCTCCGTATTAGAATACTGGTCGAACGTTTAGATTTTCCCTTTTCCTTCCTCACTTATTTTTCCCTTTCCAGACCCCCTCTTCCAGGGAGTTTCCCTGCAAAGTGGAAACCCTGGAACAGACCTATACAACTGATTCATTTTCCCCTTTTTTCCCCTCTTCCTTTACTTTTCCCGCTTTCCCCTTCCGTATTACAATGCTGGCTGTACGTTTAAATTTTCCCTTGTCTTTCTTCACTTATTTTTCCCTTTCTAGACCCTCTTTTCCCCTTTTTCAGGAAATTTCCCTGCCTATACAATTGAGAGCTGGCGAATCTTTGTTTCTAGTTTCCTTCTCACAGGTTTATCACGCGATCTTAACCGATGATAACCAGGTTGATAACTGATTGATAAACCTGATGATAACAGTTAATAGCCCTTTTCGGCTTTAATAGGACTGCCAGAAGAAGGCGAACTGATCAAGAGTGGTAAGCGATGTAATTAAATGGACCAGCTCAAGAAGTACGTCATTCTGACGTCAAAGCCAAGGGACAACAACACAGCACTGTTACCCCCTGATAACACCATGATAACACCATGATAACACCATGATAACAGGTCGATAGCAACTCGATAACAAGGCGATAACAGCATAGAAAACGCTGATAACTTCATTAGACTCCAACATAAAGCTTGCAGGCTAGTTTCAGTCAAAGATAACACGTGTTAACATGATGACAACATCTGATAACACATGATAACATGTTGATAACCCTGGATGATAATCAGAGGGGGTTGTGGAACTGTTACAGCGCAGATGGGGGGACTACAATCGTATTGATTCGTCCAGGCCAGTGTATAACCTACATAGAACCTACGAGGGGGAAAAAACCTAGATTGACAAGAGTTGGCCAATAGAAGTTACTAAAAATAGAATCTCTTATCCAAGGGGGTCCGCAACTTCGAGAAAAAATACTATACCATATATATTATCCATCATAAATCAGCATTATGCTGTATCGCTACACAAACTATCGTAGTTAACGATTCATGAGTAGTATGTTCATACTACAACAGTAGTACAACATTCAAAGCTATTAGTTCCCAGCGGAAAATTAAGGATGTCGGCTACATCCTGAACGATATCAGTAACATATCCTGAACCACGTCTGATCGCGGATGAATAAAAAAATTGTCTTGAGAATTGTGAATCTTGATTATGGAGAGCACCATCAAGTATCCTGAAAAGCGTTTTTTCAGAACGCTATTAAGTACCCTGAACATGTATTATTCAGGCTTTCCAAGGTCAGGGTCCTGAGCATCCTGGAAGCGGGCCAATTTCACTGCACTCAGAGTCCTGATTGGCATACTGAAAATGTTCTTTTCACGATATTTTCAGGGTCCTGAAACTATCCTTAATTTTCTGCAGGGTTTAGTCATAATTATACAAATAAATAGTATTTTTTTAAGTTGATTTATTAAAATGTTACCTATTACAATAGTTACATTATGAATTACTATATCATATATATTATAGTATATATTATAGTTATATTATATATAGTAATATTATATTATTATAGTTAATATTATATTATATTATATATATATATATATATATAGTATATATACTATATATCATATATCATATTATATATATATTAATCGACTATAGTCGATTTATTCATAATGTAATTTAAAAAGTAGTTATAATATTTAGAATAGAATTATTGTATTAAAATTAATTTGTACCTGCAAAAGGTGGACTTGACGGAGGAGTACGACATTCTTCACACTCTGGGCGAGGGCTGGTTCGCCAAGATCCTCTTAGCCGAGCACAAACCCACTCGAGCAGAAGTGGTCCTCAAAGCTGTTAGCAAAGACGCCACGTCCCGCAGAGAGTTTTTCCGCGAATTTCACTACAGCTACTACCTGAGCCCTCACCCGGCGGTTCTCAACACTTACGACGTGGCCTTCGAGAGCGACCGCTATTTCTTCTTCGCCCAGGAACTCGCCCCCTTTGGAGACTTGACCTCCAACGTCGGAGACCAGGGACTCGGAGAAGTCTACACGAAAAGAGTCATGACTCAGATTGCTTCAGCCCTGGAATTCATGCATAGCAAAGACCTCGTACACCGGGACCTTAAAGTACTCACATCTCTATTTCACACACTATTTCATTCATATTATTTTAAAACATATTTGTTTACATTTAGATGGACAACATTCTAGTATTCACTAGCGATTACTCGCTTGTCAAACTAGCCGATTTCGGTAGTACGCGTAAAGTCTCAACGCTGGTACGCAGACGACACGAACTGTTAGCCTACTGTCCACCTGAGGTAGCTGAGGCGGTCATCAACGAAGGGTACCACGTGTCGACTAGTCTCGATGTCTGGCAGTTCGGGATCCTCCTGTTCGTTCTCTTGACTGGTGCCCTGCCCTGGCAGAAAGCAGACGAAACAACTGACCGCATGTACGCTAGTTTCTATCTGTGGCAGCAGCGACGGACCTCCAAAATTCCACCGAGATTCAAAGAGTTTTCTGCTAGACTCCAGCGGTTGTTCAGAAGGCTACTCGATCCCAAAGAAGCGACCAGGGTCACTATAAAAGGTAAATAAAGACGTCATTATTGGGAACTTTGTATTTTGATCTAGATCGTATCTGATCGTAGAGTTCAACAAATACGTGGAAGACAAGTGGATGGCCCGTCGTTCGTCTGTATCGTGGCTGGGACTCAAAGAAGGAAGAAGCAACCCCGTCTCGGTATCGCATTCGATGTACAGTCTCCACAGTTGTGCCGAGGAGAAGAACAGGATCCTTCGGACTCTCATGCAGTTCGGAATCGAGACCACAGTTGACCGAACAGCGAAAAAACAGAGAATTAGAGACTGGATCCAATCTTGCAAAGTTTACCGACATACCAGAGATACTGGGGACGAACCAGAACCTGCGGAAGTAAACGACGAGTTCTAGAAAAGTTCAGCACGCACAACTTTTGCTTGCTTCGAAGACCGCAGCACTCTCTACGTACAATGAAGCTTTCAAAGCTTGCGTATTCTCAGTACTCGAAACGGCGAAATTTTTAAAGGAAACTTTCCATGTGATATTATTCTTACTAAATCGAGTAAGACTGTTTTATTGCGACACTGTCTTTCGACAAAAATGTCAGATTGTTTGTTCTGTTTTACATTTCTCGTCCGTTAAAGCCGTGTTGCCACATATTTGTTTTAAAACAAGGAAAATCTTAGATATGTTACAACTGCTGAGTTCTAGTTTCAAACTGCCGCCATTTTTGTTTACGGTTTAAACGTTGCCAGATATTTTCTGAACGGCCGTTACAAAAATGCTGAGTCACTACGTCTCTCTTTGAATTTTAGAAAACCGTGTTCAAGTAACGGATGGATCTTAAACTTCCAGATTGGAGTGCAGTCATTCATCATGCTTTATCGCTTCCACTTTTTTGTTGTATTCCTGTTGAACGTGTGTCGAAATTTAAAATTAGAGCATGTAAATATAAACTGTTATAGCCTTTATCTCTAAAACTTCATTATTTATTCCTAGATATAGGTTCCCATTAGCTTCTGCTCTATGGCTGGCAAGTCTGATCTTCCGTGTTGGTGTTGTGAGCTTGTTGTCATGGTTTCATCAAAGGAATTATCAAATAATTCCCAATTAAGCTGACTCTTACTATATTCTTGCATAACAGGCAAAATCTAAGGTTTGTTGCGTAAATGGAAATAGGAGATTCTAAGGTTACACGTAACAACACAAGACATGTCCACATAAAAATTATAGTGCCTTTTGTGGTGCCCTTTTGATGAGCTTGAACTAGGTAGTTCGAACGTATTCTAAAATTAGGGTGCTTAATGGCTACGCAAGCAACTGTGAAAACGCACTGTAAAAAGGAACTGAGAAAACACGAAAAGCAACTGTGACGGTGCCTTTTCACAGTGTTTTCTACAATTGCTTCGACTCATTTTTACGTGGGCCCCATGTAAAACTAAGTGCTTGCAACGGTGTTTTATACCGTGCGAATACTGTAAAAAGGTACTACTACGGTTCCTTTCCGTAGTTTCTCAGTGCCTTTTCACAGTCCCCTGTATCACTTTAAAAACCTACAATTTTTAAACCCATACGTTCAGAATACCTAGTTAAAGGTCACCAAAAGGCACCACAAAAGACACCATCATTTTTACGTGGGATAGTCACGTTCATGGTCTTAAATAGTGTTATTTGATTGAGATATGAAATTAATAGATCAGCATCAGACTGCACATGTATTCGAGCCTCACTTGAATCGTTTCATTACAAGGCAGGATGCAAAAAGTGAAGCACAATGGGGGGGCTTTTTGAGGGAAGTGAGGTACACAGTCCACTGAAACAAAGTATCCTACCATCGTCTGTTCGTAGGCAAAACGGTCTGCGGTACGAAGAAAAACAAAATGACGAAAACAAAAGTACGGGATTTTGTCGTTTCCTAAAGCGAAAATTTTTTTTTTTTGCGACGCAAAACGGCAAGAGAAATAACCAAAAAGGCACTCTCGTAAGTTTTTTTTTCTTTTTCAATCTTTCTGAAAACCCGACGCAGACTAGACAAAAAGTCAAACGTAAACAACCACGAATAAACAGTACTTTTTCTTCCGCCAACGACAACAAAAAAAAAACTACAATAAAAATTTTTGATAAGCTTTCATAGAGCGACCCAATTTCAAAGTTTTGGTAGTTTTCTGATTGTGTTACAGCATCAGGCGACGAAAAAAAAAATTCCAAATTTCGTTTTCCGACAACAAAGCTTCGACGATTACGATCCGACTGCGTCCGCGTAAAGTATCTAACCGAGTTTATAAAGGCAAAAAAAAAATTATCCAAAAAAATCTAATAAATCCGCATTTTCCGCAACAAACGGTAAAGAAGAAGGAAAAAAACAACAAACTTGCGCAAAAAAAAAATCGTGGGAGAATTCTCGAAACGCAAAAAGAAACTGGGATTTTTTTTTTTTTTTTTTTACTGGGGAGTAAGAGGTTCGTGAAATTTGAAGAAAGAAAATGCATCACTATACGATAATAAACGTGAATCCGCGTTCTGCGAGCCAGCAACAATGAGGGACGATTAAAGCTGGAGTGTAGTTGCACCTGTCGAGTACAGAGCTTCAGGGGGGCTAAAGAAAAAAATCAAGGCGGAATTCGGCAGTTTTATTGTTGTGTGTTTCTGAGAGCTCCGATCAGCTCAAGTCTTCGGATGACTCTTTCAGTTTTTTTTTTCTAGAAAGACTTCTAGCAAATTTGTCCGCAATTGGCTATGGTAATGAGCTTGCGGGGGAACCCCTGGTGGTCCCCCAGGAAAGAGACGCGCTCAATCAGCTCCAAGCCGTGAATGATATGGCCGAAGACGCCCGTAAAGAAGGGCATGTCCCGCAAGAGGATGCGGAACTGCGAGCCCACCAATCCCTGGCTGTGGTGCTTCTTCTGCGTCCTGCGCATGCCCACCGCCGCCCGAACGCACGGTAGCTTGCTGTCGTCCGGCATGAAGAACGGCTCCTCGGCAAAAATGCTGCGGCCTCCTCGTCCCGAATTGCACTCGAAATCCCCGGCAATACACGATTCTCCTCCCCAGCACTGGAACACCTACATTCCATAATTGTACGATAATTATGTATACGGTAATTGTATCTTCGGGTGTAATGGTAGTGGTAGCGGTAGTAATAGTAGTATGGCACGTAGGACATATGTATGGTGTATAGTGGATTAGCAATGAAATAGTAAAAACTAATCTGCTGAGTAAGTGGACACCACTGGTCTATCAGTTGCGTACTTCCTATTATGTCCGCGTATAAGACATATTGTTCAGAACGTTGTAGTGTAGTACTAGTACTGAATAGCAGGATATGGTAAATATGTCAAATAGCTTGACAGCCATAGTTAATCAACTGGCAACTTGCTAATTCGCCCACACATACGACAGTTTATTACAATTGTTACTTCATAGTTCAAAGCTTTTCATTTAGAAATTTGGCGTTTAAGTGTGCGGTTTTAAGATTATACCTGGCAGCCTTTGTAGCCGAAACCCTTTTCCCCGTTGGCGAGCGAGGCAAAGTTCTTCGACATCTTGGGGCAACGTCGGGTCTCGTTTCCAGGATGACTCGTCCTTCGACGATGCCGTCCACTTCGATGTCAAGGAAAAAGCGTGGGAAGTTGGAATGGAGAGTCGGGGAGAGCACGTTAAGAGTGGGGCTGGTCTTGGAGGTGAGTAACGAACTGGCCAGAAGCTGCTTGGTATAGAGACGGGCGTTACAGACGTTAGCCAAAAGAGCTACAGGGTCCGTGTAAGACGGTGAGATGTGAAGCAGGTCTGAAGAAGTCAGATTGCGAGCTGAATGACGAAGACTCTGCACGGCCTGCCGGAATGTGTGCAGTTCGAGGACTTGGTTGCTCGAACCAATAACGCGGTTCAGGGTGAGCTGCATAGCTAGTTGTTGCTGTTTCGTTTGCAGCCTGACTCGTTCAGCGTGCAGCGAAGAGAGAAGCTCAGCAGCTTCTTCCGGTCCGCTCAAGCCACCCAGCTGAAAGCTGATTTTGTTGAGGAGGTACTGAGTCGTGTCCTCGTCACTCATACCTCCTCCGTTAGCAGCATTGGGGTGGTCCAGCGATTCGAGCTCTTCTTTCATGAGCATTTCCATTTTAGCGCAAGATTCGAGGACTTTCAGCAGAAACTCCCGCTGACTGCTGCCCAGCAGTCGAGTGTCGGAGTGGAGTTTGCGAACTGCCTGCATCTCAGAATGCAGTTGCGATAACAGCAAGTTCTGGGCTTCACTACAGGGTCCAGTCTTGTGTCCTGCAGACGGAGTGTGATGCTGACTGACGCAGATCACGCAGACGGGGACCATGCATCTGTAGCACCAGTACAGGCAGGCCGAGTGGTGCAGCGGGCAGTCAGAGCCTTCGGCCGGTTTGGTCGAGAAGAGTTCAGGCGAAAGATTCAGAGGAGAAGAGTTTGAACTGCTCGAGGAGAACTGCTGGTTCAAGTGGAGCATCGATAGGCTGTTTGTGGCGTCTGTCAGATCCAGCGTCAGGTCGTCCTTGAAGAGCGAGCAGTTCTGGCAGGTGCGGTCAGCCAGGTAGTCCAGTCCGAGCAGTCCACCGCAACTGCGACAAGACAACATCTGACCGGGAGTGGCTGCACTTGAATCAATCAGAGTCTCCATTGTAGATAGAAGAACTGTAGAAATCAATATCAGTTACAATATGTTTGAGTTTTTACCCTTAGCTTTAACTTTAGGTCTCATCTGGGTTTGGCCATAGACCTTAGCTAGCTTACTTTTGCGCTGGTAAGGGTAATATTACACAAAAAATATGATGATGAAATAGAAGAAAAACGTTGTTCAATGATTTAGATTAAATATCCTTATTGCGAATTTTTTTTCTAGGGGAATTACCTTCAATGGAATAGGTTCGCACGTGCAAGGCGTGCTACTTTTACCGGCTCTTAAGGCAAGTGGCAGGGCTCAAAGGTTGAGCTTACGTCACTTGTCTGTCTCTTACACTGACTCTTCTAGAATAGCTCAACCCAGCTCTAGCGGCAAAAGTTATAAAATATTATTTAAATCATTAATATACCTTAATTAAAAATATATTCTATTTAAAATAATGGTTTAGTTTTAAGAAAATTTTATCTGCCAAGTAAATAAAACAGTATGATTCATTATTTAATTTAAATACTTTTCCCGGCAGATGGCGTTTTACGGGAGTTACGCCATGCGGCCAGTTCATTGACTATTTGCTCGGAAGGCGTAAAAGGAATGCGGTTGGAGCCTTCCCATTGGTTCACGGACTTACTCATACAGCGTGGCATGAAACGTGTTATAGAACTCGCATATAATATTCAACATTTTTCAAAAAATTTTTATTATACAAAATTACTTATAACGTTGTATTAATTTTACTGTTACAACTATATACCAAATACTACTTTGCAATTCAAATATTTAAGTTTGAGGTCGTTTCTCAAGCCTCCTTAGCTCAGTGGCAGAGCACTGGTCTTGTAAACCAGGGGTCGTGAGTTCAATCCTCATAGGGGGCAGGATCTTTTTTCCACAGAAAACTCACTTTTTAACAATACTAATTAATCGGTATAATTTATATTAGTTCTTCCTTTTTTTCAACCGATTGGATTTACTTTTCAAATTATTTTCCTAATTACACACTGCACTTTTGTATAATTACACTGACAGAAAGTAACTTAATAAAGAAGTTAGTGAACTTAAACCAATAGTGTATTATCCACCAATTATCTGAAGAAAAAATAATAAAAATTTAGATTTCAACGATTCAAAAAAAAATGTTCAGCCGTTGCTTCATATTCAGGTTTCTATTCAATTTCGTTTCCAAGAAGGGCCAACTGAGAGGGAGGGAAAACCAGAAAATTAAACAAAAATAATAAAAAAAATTTAATATAATAAACCTGTTTCAGGAATTGGCTTCCATTACACAGCGTAGAGCAGCCGTACATAATTCGCTTGGTGATACCTCCAGCAGACTTGCCCTATTTGAAAAAGAGCAAACAATAATCAAATTATCGTCAATTGCAAATAGCAAATCAAATTAAATAATAATATAGTAAATAAATAAAATCAATGCAACCATATAATGGACCTATTTCCAATTTCAATTTCCCTTTGTTCCCCTCTTCCCTTATTTTACCCTTTTTCCCCTCCGTGCCACCATATGAGGCTGTGTTTCTAGATATCCCTTTTTTCCTCTTCAGACCTCATTTTCCCCTTTTCCAGGGAGTTTCCGTGTACCATGGGAGCACTGGGACCTATTTAGCGTACGTAATACAATACAATACCTTTGAGTAATCGACCAGATTCTGATATTCCACATAGTTTCCCCCTCCGACGACAAAGACGATGGCGTCCTGGAACGGGGCACGGCTCTTGGGTACAGCTGCCCCGTCGCTGGCCTTCAATAGCTTGGGATCGAAATAGCGATAGTCCTCCGTCTCAAGTGAAGGCTTCAGGTCCATTAGCTGGTCCACGATACGAGTCACCGGTAAATTCTTTACCGTATAAATAAGAGAATAAATTATAAAGTAAATTTGTAAATAAAACATTACAAACTAAATCTATGACATTGAAATACCAGATTTTATTATTTATGATTGTTATTATTAACGTTATTTAGTATTATGCGCACTGTTAATAATTTGCTATTTTTTATTCATTACTATTTACTATTACTTTTATAGTTTATTGAAGTTAATATTATTTATTGTTATTATTTCGTACTACTACTGTTTATTATTTCTTCTGAATATTATGACTATTACTATCTTTACTATATTTATTATTACCATTTTTATTGTATAGTGTTTATTTCAATTCTTTGCCCGTGATGTGCTCGAGATAGTATTTCTTATTTATTGTTATTAGTATGATTAAATACGTGAATATTTTACGTGTTTTTTGACGACGAGGTTCTTGACCCCTTCCATAACGAAACTGGAGCCTTGGGACATCAGTTTGGTGAACATGTTGACAGTCTTGGTTCCTCCTCCCAGGTATTGATTCGGGGCCTCCACAGCTTTGCTAAATGCCCTATTGTACGGTCAAGTCCACTTAGTAACAATAATAATAACATAACTGGCAGTTGTAAAAAGTGTTAACAAAAACAATAGTAATGACAGTAGCAGTAGAAATACTGGTAGTAGATTAAAATGCAGCAGTAGTTTTAATAGTGATGGCAGTAGTAGTAGGAAAAGTGGTAGCAGATTAAAATGTAGCAGTAGTAGTTTTAATAGCAATAGTAGTAGTATTAAGAGTAGTAGAAATAGTGATAGCAATCAAAGTAGTACTAGTAGTACCAGCAACGGTTGTAATAGTAATAGTAGCAGTAGTAGTAAAAGTAGTAGTAGTAGTAGCAATAGTACTTTTAATCTAGCATCAGTAGTGATAGTAGTAGTACTAGTAGTACCAGCGATGGCTGTAATAGTAATCGTAGCGGCAGTATTGCCATTAGTAGTAGCAACAATACAAGTAATCGTAATAGTGGTAGTAGCAGCAATAGTAGTAATGGTAGTAGTAGTAGCAATATTAGCAGTAGTATTAATAATAATGATAATAATAAAACGAGGATACTAATTTAGCAAGTTACTAACTTCCATCGTTTGATATAGCGCAGAGGGGCTAAATCGCATCCAGCATTTCTCAGTGCAGCAGAATACTGTTCCAGCTCAGCCTAAAATTATAACAACAAATAATTATAAAGACACAATAGTTCACACACAAATATTTTTAATAGTTTTTTTTTACATAACTTAAACTATCAGATACCAAAGAACTGATTTAAGAAGTAATATTTCACAAATTTAAGAAATGTAATAAGTCTACAAAAAATCTGAAATAAAGATTAAATAGTTGCAAAATGTCTATTTCTACGTCAATGTGTTTATATGCATGTCTCTAAGTCCATGTTTGTAATTAA
Organism: Eulimnadia texana; assembly: GCA_002872375.1. Taxonomy (NCBI): domain Eukaryota; kingdom Metazoa; phylum Arthropoda; class Branchiopoda; order Diplostraca; family Limnadiidae; genus Eulimnadia; species Eulimnadia texana. The sequence goes on along the minus strand of NKDA01000001.1, from coordinate 33,157,149 downwards.
TAATATTATATTTAGTTTAAATTATCAGATATTAGGGTATTTAAATATAATTAACGAAATTTACGTCTGTGATATTCTGCGAGCACATGAAATAAATGAGAAAAAGTCTCATTTTATCTTCGGGGGTCCCACACTCAGAGTCGGAGATGATGTCGAGCACGGAACGGTCCAGTGCGCTTTTGCTCATGATCTTCTCCTCGACTTCGAAAAACACATCCAGCTTGCGTTCCTTGATCTGCTCCAGGATCCCTGCATTCCATTCATACATTAAGAACTCAATAAATTTAAGTAAATAAAAACGAATAAAAGTACCTGTAGCGATAGTGGTGTGCATGTCGAGAAGTCGCTTTCTCTCGAGCAGTTGCGGTAGCGAACTAACGGCTGACGTTAACTTTGCCGTGGTGTTATTAATAAAGCTTAAAGCAACATCATCTTCATTTCCTAATCCCTTTTATCAACAAATGTAACTTAATTACGTTTCTTAACAAAACTTCTGTAAGAAAGGCACCACAAAAGGCACTCTCATTTTTACGCGGACATATACGATACCATAGATTCCTTGAGTCGCTTGACTTCTCCTTCGGATGTTTTATAATCTTCCAGTTCTTCCTGGATCGACTCGGCCACTGTTGGGAAAGGGTTTCCCTTCTGACCGACCCAGAATTTGTCTTTCGTGTCCAGGTCGCAGCTTCGGGTCTTTTTCTTGTAAGCGGGTCCGTGACGATGAGCCGGGCTGTCATGACTGGCCGGTTCGTTTTCCCCTTCTTTAACGATAACGCGATTCAGGTTCAGCTCCAGGACGTCGTGAGCTAGTGCCTGATAAGTCCACGTGTGATGCAACGGAGTGGCCATATCAACATTACGGTCTAGCAGAACTAACAGCGGACGCTGAAAACTAAAATTCCAATAACCAAACAATAGTTGTAACATATTACAAAATTTTAATTTACGTACTGCCCACTGCTGAGGTCCGAAGTGAAGAGCCCGCTTCTAGTGTCCCGCAGACTTTCCCTCAGTTTTTTGTCCAGTTTCTCCGCAACGATTTCTGCTGCATTGCCTTTAGGACTTCGAATAATGGGCACAGTACCTGCAAAAATTAACTTAATTTAGTTTTTCCTTGTGTTTATGTAATTAAAGCAATAGAAATACCCAACGTTGCACAAAACGAGAAGAGACTGTCGACCAGAATGTCCAAAATGTTGTCCATTTCAGTGTCTTTGATCTCGCCACGATTCATGGCTGAACAAAAACGTCAAGGTAAATATTTACAATGTATAAAAATGTTACAAAAATAAGTTTGCTTACAGTAATAGCTGATCATGTCACTATTCTGGCACCTTAGGATAAAGAGGTCATCTTCGAGCGAAATAAAATTCAAGTACTGGTCGTAGACTTTCTGGATCTGCGAAACGCAGCTTGAGTTAAAGGCCCCCACAGCCAGGTCCTCCAGGCGATTTCTCGAGACTGGAGAAATAAAATTAAAGTGGTAATTATCGTAAAGGCCGTTCTGCAGGTCCTGGATTATCCTTCCAATGTTTTCTTCAGTCGGCTGGCAAAAGTAAATCGCCGGGACGTCAGAAACTGGGTCCCTCTGCGAGTGCAGGAGCCTTCCGGAAAACGAAAGTTCAGTATTTTTGAATGCGTAAAAATCTGGGACAAGCAATTACACATGCAGAGTGACACCAAGGGCCTGTAGTTCCTTAACAGAGAGTAAAGGCGAAATGATGTCTTGTCCATAACGATCGTAAACCAAAATCTTCCAAGAGGGTTCCATGATTGCTGTTTTGGTTAGCGGCTGGTTGAAATTCAGCATTTGTTTCAAGACAGCTAAAAGACATTAAAATATATACTGACCGAAACTTGAGAGTTATAAGTTTGAATTTTACCTATTTGTTTATCTCGAATCGAAGTTCCCATGTTTTATTTGTTAATTTTATCCGAATGAAAACCCTTAGTCTAGGGTTGACAGCTACAGTCAGTGTTTCTGATTCAAGTTTTCCCTACTCCCTTAAAGAGGGCACTTTTTCCCCTTTTTCCCCTTCGTGAACGGTTCCCTTGGATTAGATGTTTTCCCTTATTTTTCCCTTTTCCCCTCCGTTCTGGTTTAAGAAGGTCTACTTCTACATTCCCTCTTCCCTCAATTTTCCCTTTTAGAGGGAATTTCCCTGAAAAGTCGTTCCAACGGCTACAGTTTCCACGTCAGAGACCTCAATGTTTTTATTAGATATAAACTATAATTCTAACTGATTATAATAGAATAAGTTTTAGTTTTATAACAGAAAGTTAATGAACAACGAATATAATTTTTTATATTTTCTTTCAGTTTTACTTAAACAATTTTCTAAACCTTTGTAGTCAATAGATGGCGTTGACTATTTGACGTTTGACGTTTCGCCATTGTTTAATCTTCTTCTTCCAACACAAAATACTAAATTCACCATGCAGTTTCGTACTTTGATAATAATTTCGTGTTTTACATTGTTGGCTTTAGTAGAGAGTAAAGAGGCCACCAAATCCAAAAAACTGCAAATAGGAATCAAAAAGCGAGTGGAAAACTGCTCGATCAAATCCCGAAGAGGGGATTTGCTTCACATGCATTACAAAGTTATTATTTTAATTTTCCATATGGAATTAAAAAAAGAATAATAATAAATAATAATAGGGAACACTGGAAGATGGCACAGAGTTTGACAGCAGCTACCCGCGAGGAAATCCCTTGACATTCACCTTAGGTTCGGGACAAGTCATCAAAGGATGGGATCAAGGGTTAATGGGGTAAAAAAAAAAAAGCTACTATTTAAACTCATTTTCCACATTTTCATGATTCTAAAATAAGCTTCAAACCAAAATTTTAAACATTTCATCAAAATAAAATGAATATCTTGTTTCTGTAGGATGTGCGAGGGTGAAAAGCGCAAACTGGTCATCCCCTCCGAACTCGGGTACGGAAGTTCGGGAGCCCCTCCCAAGATTCCCGGGGACGCGACTTTAATTTTCGAAGTCGAGCTGGTCAAAATTGAGAGACGTGACGATTTATAAAAACTGCAAAAATCGTCACCTTTTTTCTGAACGCAGTTTGCGAAATAATAAACATTTACATAACTTAAGACACAACGTTTTCGTAAGTTTTTCACAAAGCAGGAAAAAAGGGCCAATTTCATGATAAAACATGCATTACCTGTCTTAAGCTGTCCATTAAATCACGCCTAGATTATAATTCATCACACACGCTCACTTCTCTTCATCGGGGAACCTTAATGAGTTGAATAATGCATGATTTGTCATTGTGCGTCAAACCCACATTCGTAAGTTCGAACAAAATTAGACTCCACAATAAAATACAAATACGCAAAAACTAAAAATTTTACGTATTTCAAAGAATATTTTATAATTAGGTAAATAAGTGTATTTAATCGTTTTGTTTAAATATTTTTAATACATTTTCTTCTTTGTTGCGGTGAAACGCTCCATGTAATTGCTGTAGCCTTCGACTTCGTTCAGTTCCTTCATGTCGAATAAATTGCCGTCAAGAGCTAATAGTGAAATTTGCGAATCTTTCAGTATTTTAGGTGGCAGCGCGTTTAACTGTAGGCAATTTTCTTCTAGTCGCAACGTTTTCAATCGCGGGCAGCTTGCTAAATCTTCCGACATGACAGTGATCTATTGAAATGGTCAATAAAATAAATTTGAAAAATTATTAATACGAGTATAAATACTTGATTTTGGTTCAGGTTCAACTCCACAGCCTGCAACGAGCTCGCACCGCTTGGTATTTCGGTTATTTTATTGCGGGAAAGGTCCAGTGCGTCTAAATGCTTCAAGTTGCAAAACTCGAGCGGGAAAGACGTCAACTGGTTTTCGCTTAATAAAAAAAAATAGAACTTCAACATTTCTTTATGAAAATTATTATTTTACAATACCTCAGGTTGACTTGCTTCAGGTTTTTAAGATTTGATATCGTAGCGGGAATGCTTGTTATTTTGTTACAGCTCAAATTCAGCGTCTCGAGTTTGACGAGTTTCCCAATCTCAGCGGGCAGTGCACCTACAATCGGCAAAATATTTAAATGCACAAAAAAAATGAACGAGGTTTACAGATTCTGTTTTTATTCAAAGAGAGGTGTTTCAGTATATTAAATGCACTAATACTGCCAGGAATCTCGCTCAGTTTGTTTCCCGACAAGTCGAGAGTCCGAAGGCTTCCCGCGATTGAAAACAGCCCAGGTGGAATCTAAACCATGAAATTACAAAAATGATTTACTCCAGCCTTTAGTAGTAACCTAGCTATTCATTAAGAATCCTTTTCTGAACTCTTAAAGCTTATGAACACTGAAAATCGTTTATACCTCGGGAATGTTTTGGTTCGATAGCTGGAAAGCTCCCGTTTTCTGTGCCGTTTCCAAATGCTGCTTTAAACCTGAGTTACCCATTTCGCACTAATCTGTCCTCTAAAATAATATACTTTGATTAAAATTAACTTTTTTGGTTTTAGATCAATAATTTGTTTGTTCTAATCTTTACAGAGGCCAGGAAGTTCGACACTTGTACACAGAAAGTGGCGCCACTAACGGAATATGAAGAACTAAACATGCAACTTATTAAAATTTAACTTAAATCACATTAAAAAATAACATTAATTTTCTATTTAGTCAAATTTATAGCATAGATAAGGTTTACAACTATATTAGTTTAAAATTGGCGCTTTTGGGGGGCTTGAACGCTGATTGGTCCTTAACTTCCGGATTCGAAAAAGTTAACCAATCGTGTAAGAGTATAGACTGAAGCCACGCCTATAAGGCGGGGAGAGGCGGTACTACGAAATCCTGAATTAAGAAACGGAAAATTTCTCAGGGACTTGGTATTCGCAATGCAACTCATTTGGCCATGGTGCTTCAAGCGATTCTGTACAGAGCTCGCCTAGTCTTTCAACAAAACTTTCGGAATATATTCCAGCGTTAATCTTCGTCCATTAATCAGGAGAAAGCGAATATTAAGTGAAAAATGGTCAGCGAGGAGTCTGTCATTCAACTGAGAAACGAAGACGTGCGCCATTTAATCGCCAGTCTGTTTCAGTCCAAAGAAGATGGAGAACGCTTGATTGGCAAACGTCGCAAATCTCGTCGTCCAAACGCCCGTGTCCTGTCCACCAAACATCGCAAAGCCCCCGTCAAAGTCCCTCCAAAGAAGCGCAGCATCAGAAGTAGTGAAATTCCTGAAACTAGTTCAACTATCTCTGCTTCTGAAGATGCTATCACTGTCGACAATACCCAACAAGCTACCCTTGCTGACAGCAACAGAAACAAAAGGACCAAATCGCCCAAAAAGGTTGGTATTCCACTAAATCTGCTGAATCCTTGGACAGTTCTCAATATACTATGATAAAATACAGGTTTTGAAACGGGCTGGCAAGCGTTTGGAGTGGCTGCTGAAGAAAGGAGCAAAATACATTGGCCTTGGAATTATTAAACTCTTCAATTCACCCGCTGCTGCTTATTCCGCAGATTCGCGAATCAACGTTTGCTAAAAAATTTTTGCAAAAAAAAGTTTTGCACTATTGATTTCTATTCATTCTTTTGGTTCTTGGTTTCGTTATATGTATTTAAATGTGTCCATTTATTCTCGTTTAGTTTTTTCTGCTTACTTGAAACTTTTTTCAAGGCCTTGAAAGTTGGGATAACCGTGAAAAATATATAATTATTTTGAGGCTTTGACTTATATTTTGTAAATATGCTAGGTTTTTAGTTGAAATACACTATTCAATCAAAATAAGATTCTTGAACCAAGATTCTTGAACTCTCCATAGTGTTTTCCACTTTCGATTTCCCCCTTTTTCCCCTCTTCCCTTATTTTTCCCTTTTCCCCTCCGTGCTGGAATACAGGCCGTCCGTTTAGATTTCCCCTTTTCCCTCTTGTCTTACTTTTCCCTTTTCAGACCCATTTCCCCCCTTTTTGGGAATTTCCCTGCAAAGCGGAAACATGCACTGACTTCTCCATGACCCTTTGTGATTGTTTTGAGGACAGAAAACAAATGAAAAACGCCACAAATGACCATCAGGAATTAACTAGTCACGTTCACAGGACGATTTGGTTTTTGGAAATGACTGGAAATCAACACAAATGTAGATTATTCCAGATTATTCCAGATTATTCATTTGTAATTTCTATAACTATTTAGTTTTATATTATTAGTTATTTGTCCTGAAAATCCGTAACAACAGAAAAGATCCATTTAAGGGATGAATTAATGCAAAATGATATTATCTATACTTGTATACGAGTTGTTTTAGTAAAATCCGGTTATTTTGGCGCCATTAAATCTTCCATGCAAGGCCATGCGAGAAAATTTCAAGCTGGATTGCCGAATCTTGCAAATTCCGGTTTTTACTTAATGTTAAAAATATCATAACTTATTACAATTAATGTTCTGAATTTAATAAACACGTTAATTGCAGTAGTTTAAGTAATAAACCAGAAAGCCCGATAGAAAAATAATGCGCTAGTCACACGTCTGAATGACCCTCTGAACGGTGCATGACTATCATGGATTCACCTAGATGATGGTGTGAAATGGGCCCGTTTTCATACGGTTCTTACGCTTGAATTTTTCAAGAACTAAGTCATTCAGTATTCAGTCCCTTATTCACAGGGTTCAGTTTTAGTAACTAAGCGAGTTCAGTTACTATTCAGCTAGTGATTCAGAGGGCAGCTAGCGTTCGCCACCTAGTCATTCGGTACTCAACCGTATGACTTTTCTATCCGGAGCAATACTAATGATAGTAATATAATTAAATAACCTATTATATAGTTTTTCAAAAGCCGAACTAAATCAGTTAGAAATATGTTACTCTAATTTATTGTAATAATAACAATAAAATAAATTTAGTATTTAATTTTAATTGTAATTTATTTTAGTAACACAATTATTGTATCGAATTTTTATTAATGTAATTGTTTCTAGTATTCAAAGTAGATGGCAGTGCTGCAAAACAAAAGTAGTTGAGAATCCAGTCGCTAGGTGTCGCTAGCTTATAAACTTGGATACGAAGTATGCAGGATTTTTTATCGTTTCACGAATTGGAGCTGCTACTTCTTTACGTTAATTTTATTACCGTAATCTTGGCATAAGCACAAACGCATCATTGCATTGTAAAAATAATGTAATGTAGGCTATGTATCCAAATGATCTGGTTTAAATAAACTGGTATATTTTAAAGTAGGAGTTGAAGAGACTGAACATTTGACTTCCTAATAACATAAATCAATTTAAGCCACGAAATAAGTTACGAAAAATTATGCGGACATTTATTTTTGTGTTGATAAAATAAGTGCTCTTTAACAAATATAGTAACTCGGGCTCGGACAACTATAATTCTTTTACTCGCACCGAAGTGAGCTGACGAACTGATGATAGGTCACAGCCAACAGCCATGTTTGTTGTCTCTAGTGAGACGCAAACAGTGTAAAACAAGTGCTGTTTGGCCCTGCCGTGATCTCACAAGGAGGAGCTTAGACAGCAGCGCTTGGACGGATTCCTGGGGAACTACAAGGTGCGCGGTTGAATCTAACACCTTGTTCACACCTCAGGACTTATCCCACTCTTTTCCGGGTTAAGTCCTGAATCCGGGGTAACTTTTGGATTTAAAGGATAGGTTACCCCGTGAAATTTTACCTTCCGAGGTAAACCAGTGTGAACAAAGTATAAGCTAGATTTATCCAATCTTTGGCCCTTTCACCCAGATTCAAACGCGCGCCTTGTAGTTCCCCTGGAATCCGTCCAAGCGCTGCTGTCTTGGCTCTCCTCGTGAGTTTGCTGCTAAGATCATACTGTGGGCATAGCTGAAATGGATCCCAGCATAACATCCAACGTCTTCTTCATCCTTTTTCAAGATAGTCGAGAATTTCCACGGCTTGCCTTCAGAACGCATTTTTGGATCCAGCGAATTGTGAAATCGACATCTTATAACGTAGAATCCCCAGTAGTTAATTCATTCAAGTGATTTAATAAAGCTAGAATGTAAATATGAGTTTATAACTGATATGGTACACTCTAGCATTCTCGCTTTATGGCTTAAATCGATGAATTCAGTTGCTCCATACTGTACTTCTCTCCCTCAAACAAAAATTGTAATCTGGAAACTATGAGGTCCTTGGGTGTTCCAAGTTGTCCGAATTATCCGGATATACTCGAATAGCTTTTTTTGGACAATAATAAGAGTATATTTACACTGGGTAGCCTGTGGTGGCAATTATAAACCCCTAGCTTAGTGTTATGTCATGAATCGGTAACTATAAATTGCAATAAACGCGTGATTCATTATGACCAAATCTTTCTAGTTATAGTGGACCAGAAAAAGAACCGGCATCGTGCCTTTATTTGTATTCATATTCATCAATCTTAAATGAATCCAGTATTTAAAATTTAGCACTCATGTACTCATTTGGTCTTGACAACTGGTTCATGTCACTCGGTCGTGTTTGAAACGGTCTTGTTTATATCTAATTAGTCATGGAGTGGCTGATTAATGACCCTGCGAGCTACGTGATAACAGAGTGCTGGAGTTCTTTTAAACAGTGACAAATGATGTATCGCCATTTCGCTCAAAGGTGGAACTCTGCAAAAAGTTGGCTAAATGATAGTTTAGTTAATCCAAGTTATGACCCATTTCGAACATACTGCGTATTCTCGTTTACTTCTTCGTATGTTTTCGTTTGACGTCCATATTGGTTCTGAATATTAGAAGCATTTGCGATCAATACAGCTCATGCAACCAATGCTGAGAGCTACTAGGCGAATGCAATGCACCATAACGGCAAGTGAAATTTAAAAAAAGAATGCAAAATGTATTGGCAAACAGAGATAACCGACGATTTTCGAACAGTTTTACTTTCCCCACATGATACAGTTCGGCCAGATCAGACAGGCAGCGTGAACGAATGTACCGAAGACTCTCACTGGATAATGGTATTTCAAATAAATGCACAGTCGAACTGTAAATTATTAACCAAAATTTGGGAAATAAAAGATTACCTCAAATAATAAGACATCGATTAATTGCCACGAACGTTCGTAATTAGTTAGATGCATTTGAGATCAAGCTTAACAACCCATTACCGGACTGTGTTACTGTAATAGGACAACGAAAGCCTGACAAGAGCAATAAAATTTGAACGATAAGACGGAATTAACGACATCAACGTCCTCAAGGTTAAAACGAAGCAGTTATGAAGGGTGCATGTTGGTATATAAGACATTCCTGTTGATACCAAACAAGCATAGAACAATCGATTCTTCTTCTGTGCAAGAAATTTGAAGCCGAAAAGATGAAGTTGCAAGTAAGTTTGATATAAAATCCTATTTAAAGGGCTAAGTATGAAAGTAATTTTTGTATACTAGGTTCTTCTGGTTGCAGTGGCTCTCATTGTAGCAGAGGGACGAGACATTCCACAGGTATCAAGTCGAAAATCACGGTCTCCACAGGGACAAGTCCGCGGTTTCAAAGTTGAAGAAGCCAGCCGCGAAGAGAGGTCTCCCCAGGGACAAGTCCGCGGTTTCAAAGTCGAAGAAGCCGGCCGCGAAGAGAGGTCTCCCAGGGTCAAGTCCGCGGTTTCAAAGTCGAAGAAGCCGGCCGCGAAGAGAGGTCTCCCCAGGGACAAGTCCGCGGTTTCAAAGTTGAAGAAGCCAGCCGCGAAGAGAGGTCTCCCCAGGGTCAAGTCCGCGGTTTTAAAGTTGAAGAAGCCAGCCGCGAAGAGAGGTCTCCCCAGGGACAAGTCCGCGGTTTTAAAGTTGAAGAAGCCAGCCGCGAAGAGAGGTCTCCCCAGGGACAAGTCCGCGGTTTCAAAGTTGAAGAAGCCAGTCGCGAAGAGAGGTCTCCCCAGGGACAAGTCCGTGGTTTCAAAGTTGAAGAAGCCAGTCACGAAGAGAGGTCTCCCCAGGGACAAGTCCGTGGTTTCAAAGTAGAAGAAGTCAGTCGCGAAGAGAGGTCTCCCCAGGGACAAGTCCGCGGTTTCAAAGTCGAAGAAGCCAGTCGCGAAGAGAGGTCTCCCCAGGGACAAGTCCGTGGTTTCAAAGTCGAAGAAGCCAGTCGCGAAGAGAGGTCTCCCCAGGGACAAGTCCGTGGTTTCAAAGTTGAAGAAGCCAGCCGCGAAGAGAGGTCTCCCCAGGGACAAGTCCGCGGTTTCAAAGTCGAAGAAGCCAGTCGCGAAGAGAGGTCTCCCCAGGGACAAGTCCGTGGTTTCAAAGTTGAAGAAGCCAGCCGCGAAGAGAGGTCTCCCAGGGACAAGTCCGTGGTTTCAAAGTAGAAGAAGTCAGTCGCGAAGAGAGGTCTCCCCAGGGACAAGTCCGCGGTTTCAAAGTCGAAGAAGCCAGTCGCGAAGAGAGGTCTCCCCAGGGACAAGTCCGTGGTTTCAAAGTTGAAGAAGCCAGCCGCGAAGAGAGGTCTCCCCAGGGTCAAGTCCGCGGTTTTAAAGTTGAAGAAGCCAGCCGCGAAGAGAGGTCTCCCCAGGGACAAGTCCGCGGTTTCAAAGTTGAAGAAGCCAGTCGCGAAGAGAGGTCTCCCCAGGGACAAGTCCGTGGTTTCAAAGTTGAAGAAGCCAGCCGCGAAGAGAGGTCTCCCCAGGGTCAAGTCCGCGGTTTTAAAGTTGAAGAAGCCAGCCGCGAAGAGAGGTCTCCCCAGGGACAAGTCCGCGGTTTCAAAGTCGAAGAAGCCAGTCGCGAAGAGAGGTCTCCCAGGGACAAGTCCGTGGTTTCAAAGTCGAAGAAGCCAGTCGCGAAGAGAGGTCTCCCCAGGGACAAGTCCGCGGTTTCAAAGTCGAAGAAGCCAGTCGCGAAGAGAGGTCTCCCCAGGGACAAGTCCGCGGTTTCAAAGTCGAAGAAGCCGGCCGCGAAGAGAGGTCTCCCCAGGGTCAAGTCCGCGGTTTCAAAGTCGAAGAAGCCGGCCGCGAAGAGAGGTCTCCCCAGGGACAAGTCCGTGGTTTCAAAGTTGAAGAAGCCAGCCGCGAAGAGAGGTCTCCCCAGGGACAAGTCCGTGGTTTCAAAGTTGAAGAAGCCAGCCGCGAAGAGAGGTCTCCCCAGGGACAAGTCCGCGGTTTCAAAGTTGAAGAAGCCAGTCACGAAGAGAGGTCTCCCCAGGGACAAGTCCGTGGTATCACAGTTGAAGAAGCCAACCGCGAACTCTAAGATCCCGAAGAGACAAGTCCTTGCTGGTTAAACTGAAGAAACATGTTTAGATGATTTAAAACAATGTTGCCGTCCGCTTTTTATTTCTTTCTTTGTTTATTGCCCAAATGATTTACTGGGGTTTCGTTAGAGAGCCAGACCTTTCTTCTCAGCTTTTCTGGACTGGGTTGGTGGTGGATTTCAGGGATCAATAAAGCATGTTCAGCAATAATAATTTCGCGTGTTTCTTTTCAGTCATTGTAAGTTAAAATTAAGGTACGCAATGATCCATTTACAGGCTTATTGACCCGAATACTCAGATACAGCGTTTGCATCTTTGTCTCGAAGTATTTTAGCATTTTGGCTATTCAACGAGTACTGCAGAATATCTTTATTGACTCAACTCAACTACTCTGCGGCCACGGAATTGTTTCATTAAATCAAGATCGTTTGCGATAAACAGGTCAACGTGTATCACGATCCACTGCTACTCGTCCCGGAATGTTTGGTATTACAAATAATCTAGTTCTTTGATGTTTCACATTGCATTGAAGTTATCTGGGTAAGATAATAAAATCACCGTAACATATCATATGTTGCCGCGGACTCTTTGAGCATCCACTCAAACAACTCGCATGATAAGAAGTATTTCAAAGGAGAATTGACCCGTACCAAAAAAAAAAAAAAAATCACTGACGACGACCGAAGATTCAAAGAAGACTTCTGGCCTGTAAAAAGCTGCCTTACTCAGCCGACCATCAGCCGACAATTTTTAAACCCAAATCTGCACCCGTACAGCGATGGATTTCCTGGCCCGTCGTCAGCCGACTTTCGACAGGCTTGCAGCAGGGCTACTTCGGGTCAGCTTGGTGTCAGCTGGCTTAGCGTAAGATTGTCAACGGGGCGAGTTCAGGTCGGCCCGGCGTCAGCCGACTTCGGCTGGGTCAGTATCATACGACCATAGGCATCCTGATGGTCGGTATACATTTGCCCAGACTATAATTAACATGCTGGCAGTCGTCTGAGCATATATATCACATAAATACAAGTTAAATCAAATACGAAATGAAAAATATATTTGCAGGTTCACAATTGTCTTCTTCTTGATTGTATTGATGAACTTTCTATCGAGTGATCCATAGAATTTTTTAAATTAAATTATCTTTAACGCATGCGTAGAAAATAAGTAAAAGAAAAAAAATAAATTGAAGGGAAACGAGGATAACAATAATTTTGGTACAGAAGAAAATAAGACGTCGAAAACGTGCAGAAGGATAAAATAGTACGCAAGTGAAAAAAAAGGAAATTTTGTGGAGAAGGAAAAAACTACAGCTGGCAAAATTACGATTACGCATTAATTATCAAGACCGATTTCTGCTGAGGAGAAACTTGGATAAGCCCTTCGAGGAAGGTGGAAGGACAGGATATCTAAACGCTCTTTCTCGATGGAGGAGTTCTTGCAGGCTGGGTTTGTCCGAGTCTAGGAGTGACGTTAGAACCGCCGCCACCGCGCTGGGTCTCAGGTGTTACACATGACTGTAGGGCGTTGGTTAGGACGTCATCCGGTTTCGACTTCTTTCCATGTTCTGCTGTGTGTTTCTGGCGTTTTTTCTCTTCTCTACTTTCAGTTCCCAGCTTATCCGAGATCGCAGATCGAATCCAGTCCATAGGAACATTCATTTTATGCCAGTCTTTCCAACGTTCCATAACGAATTCTGCGAAGAAAAATTATATTTCAGATGTGAAGTAGCTTTGAAACAATGTTTCGCGTGGTTACTAGTTATTGCGAAGACATCATCTTCAGGTAGCCCTGGTTTGGGGTCCGAAGTCTGACCAGGGAACTTCTTTCCACTTAGACTGCGTCGCGCCATGTTTCCTCTGGTATACAGGCTCTCCATGATCCTATTTACCATACTCCGCATGCTGCGAGCATCGGGACCAGCCGGCCCGTACGACATTGCGTTCTCGAGATCGTCCATAACGATAGTGAGAGGTTTACCCTTCACAAGACGCACTCGAGGGGCCTAAACAAACGAACGAAAGGAACTTTAGACATAAGTATTCTTGCAACTCTTGGCAAGTTTCCTTACAGATGTTGAAGATCCAGAAGTTTCGAATGACGTTGAAGTGGATACAAAAGCTTCATCTGGCAAGTTACTCCAGACACGCATAAGTGATTCGAGGCCATCCTTGAGATCTATAATTTGAGACAGACATTTAGTATGTTTTATGCTAAGGATACTATGTTTGGGGTTACCTTTGGCCATGCTGTCTGTTTTTCTTCGCAAGGGTTCGCATTGTTCACTTTTGTTTTTGAGCCTGGCCCACAGCTACAGCGCGGCAGTCCGGAGCTTCTCAATGTCCGTTTCATTGCGTAACTAGAAGGATATGAAAGTAGAAATTAATTATTAGTTGAAATGTTTTAAAGGGATGGTGGCTACCCAAAAGAGATTTTATCATTCTCAAGTTCCGTGCCAGTTGACATGACCGATGCAGAATCTGTATCACCGCCAGGGTCGACAGCCAGGTTAACATCTCCACCGTCACCGGAGAATCATCCTCTGAAGAACTTTCGTCAGTCTGATCAGAATTTCTTTCAATTTCAAACAATCTAACTGATATAAAATGATTTTAACAAATTCGGAAAGTTCCGTTTCTGAGCTTTCTTCCGCATAGGACTTGGGGTTCCCTGCTCCATGTTGGTCCCGAGAGCTGTACTGCTTGGGGCGTTTTCATAAATCAAGTGTGGATCCTGTAATCCTGTAATTTCCAGCGAGAAAAAAAAATCTTGTCAAATTGAAAGGTTACTAGGACAGTTCACATTTTGCCTTTGAACAGTCTACAAGCATATGATCATTAAATTATTAAGAATTAAATGTAAGTTTCAAATAAAAAAGTAAAAATTGAAAAATGAACATATAAGTAAATTATTCCTTTCCCTGGTGAAAACTAAGTATTAAAAATAAATTTATAAGTCAGGAAACGTAAAGCAACACACTTTAGTATCTGATAGCACTAGTGAAATAAGAAAAATTGTTTAATTTTTCAATTTTACTGAATTCTTGTGCTAGCAGTTTAGTAGCAACCATCAGTTGCTCCCCTTGTTTACACTCCGTGTCTGTCAACAAGTAGCTTAAAAACGTTTTGAAAGGTGATTTAAATATTCCAATTATCGCATAGAAAAAGTCAGCATGTACCCTTTACGCTGTTTTTACAGGTATTTTGACTAACACTTTAATATAGTGCTAATAATTGTTCAGTGCTACGTGTCTAATAACCTATTATGTGAAATATTTGACAACTGTCCTAAAAATAATGCAGTGCACCATTGATCAATTAGATAATTTTAAGTTTATAACATGACGCAGAAATTTATTAAGTTTTTTTTATTAATGTAGTTCTTCAGAAAATGTTACCTGAAGCAGCATCTGAGAATCCGAACCAACAGGTCTCATCGATGCATATGTTTTCCCCGCGCTGCTCGTGTTTTCAGAGTCTTCAGCATTCCTGATGTAAGTGGGCCTGTTGTAATTTTCATATGCAGCAAACATATCTTCGTCCGCAGTGGCTGCATCCTGTTCTTCACCACTTGCTTGGCGTGTACCCTGCAGGCTGTCAACTTTACGCTTCAGTTCTACATAATCATCTGTAAACGGAAATGACGTTTAGAACCACAAGGCATGAATCGTGTTAACCAATGTTGTATAAATCACTTGATCATTTAAATCATTTTTTTTTAAATCACGATTTAAATAATCAGGTGGTGATTTATGATTTTGATTTAAATCATTTTCTGAAATGATGATTTATGATTTGATTTGGTTGACATTTTTACGAAAACCTTAAATCATTTTTTGTAAATCATTTTTAAAAATGTCCCAGAACTGAAGTTCTCGTTAATATTTTCACTATGATATGGCTATTTCTCATGTCATAACGGTTTCACACCTGTTTCTTTTTGAAGTCTCTCAGATGCTGGTGTATTGGAGCCTTCTATCAATACTTGTTTATTAGATAACAACTCTTCGCATCAGGGATGAAAATAAGAAGGACAATAGATTAAGGGAATATTGACGCATTCAGGCTACAAAGTACGAGAATGTATCACTGCAAAACTCAAACCCAACACCTCCCTGGACCCGGAAGATTTGTACACTTCAGAAATAACGGATCACACAGTCAAACTAATGACGTGTGTTACAAAAATTTTGTCTGTTCCCAAAAGGTCATTTAATAACCATCCAAAGGTCAGCCTCTTTCTAAAATGTAACATTAAACGGGGTTCCCTAATTTCAACGTAACAACGATAGATTTGAGTATTATTCGCAAAGGATTCTTGAGTTTAACGCGAAAAATTCGGGAATTTTACGCGATAAATCTGAGAATTTTACTCGATGAATTCGACAAGCTTGCGCGATAAACTCGATAGTTTTGCGCGATAGATTCAAGAATTTCACACGATAATTTCAAGAATTTTGCGCGATACAATCGAGCATTTAATTCGAATTCTGTGAATTTGCTCGATAGACTTATCGAGCAAAATCCTTCCATATCGAGGTGAAAATTTTCAAGCGAGTGGCAGGAACAACACCTCATAATAGGGTGATCTTAGGCCAACCTACTTGCAGCCCGTGAAAGATCAGCTGGTCTGAAACCGGCTCGGTATTGGCCGGAAAAGAATACGACGGTGATAGGGTGATCTCAGGCCAGCCGACGTGCAGCCCGTAAAAGATCAGCTGCTTGAAACAGGCTCAGAGTCAGCTCACTTAATAAAGCTCGTTTTTAGATAGGCTGATTCCCAGTTAGATTCTGAACAGGCTGGTTTCTGAACAGCCCGTGTGCAGCTGTTTTTGTAAGCCTGGCGTGTAAGCCTGTTTTTGAACTCCGGTAAATGGTCAGCCGAACACCGTTCACGCCTGCCCAAATTTTTCGTAAGGGGAATAAAATATACGTGATCCTTGGGAGTCCGTAATGCACACACTTATAGTAATGGGATTTTCCTAACCTTCTACTATGAAAGGTGGCCTGTTCAAGCAGAAGAGGCTTATACTTAGTAATACTTTTATAATTCACATTTAAAATACAATAATGCAACATTTTTACCGTAATTGTTACCTCTTTTTTGATAGCTCTGATGAAAGTAGTCATAGTGCAAGTGTTTATCCACAGTTCTGAAGATGTATAATATCCTCCAAAGAAACTATGTTAGCTAATCATATCATTGTAAAGCTATTATACGATCAGTTGTATAATAACACTGGAACTAGATATAATGAAAAGAAACCGTTGCAAGCGAAATTCTGTCTACAGTATCACTTTTGAGTTACTAGTTTCCACTAATAGTGACTTGCTCAAAAATTTACTTGACTCTGTTTGAAACATGTCGTATTATTAAATTCGTTATAATATAATGTAAACATAATATAATTATACTGTTATCAAGTTACCTGCATTTACCATTATCACGTAATCAACGTGTAATCATCATGTCTCGCTTTGCTAGAGGAGCCTATTCCAAACCTGCGCCTCTCTACAGCGGACATAGTTATAAAATCAGTTTGAAAGAATTTCAAAACTTAACCTGTAACAAAATGTTTTGTGATTTTTTTGTGATTTTTAGAAATATTTTCAAGTGAGATTTTCCTATAAACGTATTTTATACGCCCGTCCGTAGAAGTAGGGCTGGTCTTTAGTAGCACTTTTTGAAACAAGCTCTATCCACACTTATCAATTTTGTCTGGTCTTTCCTCCGCTAGATGGCAGCAACAGTCGGAAAGGGACCTAACATGAAAACCGAGAAGCCCCAGCCATGTGACGTTAACAGCTACTATTCTCGGGTTTCCTGCAGTCGAGGCGGCAAACAGGCCCAAAACAGTTGGGTTAAAATCATTTCCAAACTGTTCGTCACAACTCTACAACGCAATAGTACGTAAAACTCTTTAACTAACTCAGAACTTTCAGGAGTTCATCAGAAATAGTGTTAAAACTCGTGCTACAATACTAAATAGTTCTTAACACATGCTTCTTTGTTTTGTTTAAAATAACTGTAAAACAGTTATTTTATCGAGTTTAGAAGGGTATGTATAACTTGTAAAGAAAAAACAGATTGCTATCTATGTTTGTCTAGGAGTTTGGTGAGATTGTTCGTAGCAGACGACGCTCTTTTGGCGGGTCTCTGTGTTGAAATTTGCTTTCGTTTCTTGTTTTCCGTTATTTTTCTCTTGTTTATCTTATTTATGGTCGAGAGTTGATGATTTCATTTGCCAATAGAAGTTAGAGACCAAGAGAAAGTGGCGCAGCTTTGTTTGCACTAGCAGATTTCGAGGAATTCTTAAACCAAGTTCACAAACAGCGTCTGTTGTTTCAGAATGAGCTCTGAGATAGAAACTGAGGTTTCAGTCCAAAGAGAAGACTGTTCTAGTGCACAATGCCTTTGTTTCCAAGTCCGTGTTTCAAGTTGAAGGATTTTGATGTCGCTGGAAGCGTGCAAGAGCTCGTCAAGGCATACTTTTCATGAATTTCAATGCTTAATAGAGTTAAAAATCAGGTTCAGTACTGTTCCGGCAAATTTTAACTGAATTTTTTACTTTACAGATAATGCTGAGCGGCTATTCTTCTGAAGATGACGACAGCGAGGTGGTCTCAGCACCTCTGGAAAACGAGATACCCTTAGACCCTTCGCATATTCCCAAGAAGTTGTGGAAGCATTCATCAATTGAAGTTTGCTCAGCTCAAGAAGCCAAGAATGAAGCCAAGGTCCTCGTGCTTTACACTGGAGGAACCATCGGAATGATGCGCAATGACAAAGGAGGTACAAACTAAGTTATCAGGGCTGTTTCATCATGCTATCACTGATGACTAAGTTTCCTACGTTGAATCTCATTCCTAAGTTTCATCATCAAGATCGTTTCCCCCCATACTACGCAGTAGCAAGTCCGTATGACGTTACTGTTAGTCACCCATGTGTTATCAGTATTACTAAAACGTTACCATGGATTATCACGTTGTTGTACAAGTAATTTGTTTGGTACAATTTCTATTACAAAGACGTTAGGACTTTTATTACTAATGCCCTGTTATCAGCGCAATTATTTTGTCACTTTAATTACATTATTTCTTTCACTTTATTACAGCTTATATTATCATCATGTGAGTGTGTTATCCAGTGTTATCGCAAGCCTTTTCAGGGTTATTTTAAAACAGCTTACAGGTCTCGTACTGATCGATAAAGCAGAGGTCTGCTCGCTCTGATCGATAAATGCATATCAGGTTGCGCAATATTCTCTAGAATTACTAAACTTTACTATTACACGTTTAAAATCTGTTATTTATAATAATCATTATTATGACAGCTTTGATACCAATGGCGAACGCTATGGAACGTATCATTCGTAAGGCCATTCACATGCACGACGAGAAGTACGCCGCCTCGCGGTTCGGTGCGGGCAACACTCACAAGGCGCCGCTAGTGTTGCCTTCACTCGGCCCTGACAATAAGAGGGTTCTGTACACTATCTATGAATATGAACCCCTGCTCGATTCGTCCAACATGACCATGGACGACTGGATCAATATTGCCAAGGACATCAGGGTGAGATTCTGCAAACTTTGCCAAGTTTCTCCTATAGCAGGGGTCAAGATTTTTACGATAAGTCCGTCTTCTTCGATTTTTCAGAGATCCTATGAGCTCTTCGATGGCTTTGTGGTTCTTCACGGAACTGACACTTTGTCTTACACTGCATCAGCACTTTCCTTCATGCTGGAGAACCTTGGGAAGAGTGTGATTATCACTGGGTCTCAGATCCCGATCTTCGAGCCACGCAGTGACGGACGTGACAACTTCTTGTCGGCCCTCATCATTGCGGGTCTCTACTGTCTTCCCGAAGTCTGTGTTTTCTTCAACAACAAACTCTTCCGTGGTAACAGGACCACGAAACGGAGTAACGGAAGTCTAGACGCTTTTGATTCGCCTAACTTGGCTCCTCTTGCCACAGCAGGCATCGAAATCCATGGTAATCTATAAAAAAATTACATTCGATTAAGGCCATTCCAGCTACTAATCCCCTGTTTCTGGTGCATTGTAGTTGACTACCGCTCCATCTTCCGGCCAGTGACAATAGAGAAGTTCCGAGTCCATTCAGTTCTGAACCGAAATGTTGGTCTTCTTCGTTTGTTCCCGAGTATTACAACTCAGACAGTTCGAGCGTTTCTTCGGCCTCCTATGCAGGGAGTTGTCCTGCAGACGTACGGTTCAGGGAATATTCCTTCGAATCGTCAGGATCTCCTAGAGGAACTGCTGAACGCTACCAAAGCTGGAGTCATTATTGTTAATATCACTCAATGCTGCCATGGATCTGTTTCTGCCCTGTACGAAACCGGTGCTGCTCTCTTGGAAGCCGGCGTCATCCCCGGCTCTGACATGACACCTGAGGCTGCTCTCACTAAACTCAGCTACGTGCTCTCCAAGGATTCGTGGGACTTGGAAACTAAGCGAGAGGTGAACCTTACAAATCATATTTGGAAATCTTAACGATTCAAATCTAACCTGTAGATGATGATGACTAATTTGCGAGGTGAGCTTACCATGCAGCGCAAAGCTCAGACCAAAGATCTGGATTTACTAGAAGCTATCGCCCGGTCCTTGCACGTTTCGTCTGCTGAGGAGATGGACCAGCTGCGTGATGCTCTGTTTCCTTCTATCATGTGCGCTGCAGCAAAAGTATTCGCATACTCTAAACAATTGAATCCGGAAATGTTGATTGATTTTGTTAGAGAGGTGACATCCACAAACTCGAATCTCTGTTGGAGTACGGTGCAAATCTTTCTGGAGGAGACTACGACGGCCGTACTCCACTTCACGTTGCTGCCAGCGATGGTCGACTGCCGGTCGTTGAGTATCTCTTGAAGAACGGGGCCTCTGTCCACATGAAGGATTACGAGGATCGCACACCCTTGATCGCAGCCATCTACGGTGATCATCACCAAGTGGTAAGGATCCATTTGTAGTTATTTTCTGACTTGAGTAATCTTTGTGTAATTTGAAAACTGTAACAGATTGAGGTGCTAGTCCAGTGTGGAGCTCACTTGACGCTGTGTCCGAGGACGTTAGGCGAAATGTTGTGCGGTGCAGCAGCTGCCGGGTCAACTAAACGACTGCAGTCACTCTATTTAGCCGGCGCCGATCTGAACCAGCCGGATACATCCGGTCGAACCGCGTTACATTTCGCCGTTATAAACGAACAGCACCATGTTCTGGATTTTCTTCTGTCACGTGATGTACAGCAGTCTCGTGATGGACTAGGACTCACACCCGTTGATTACGTGCAGAAGATGGGCAAACAGAATCTTGTCGACAGACTTCAAGGAATCGGAATCGTTCAACCAAAGAAAGAACCGCACAAAATCTTCAAAGGTGTTCTGTTCGACTGAACCGCGGAAGGGGAGTAAGATATATGTAAAGGAAAAGTCTTGCCAGTGCAAAATTGTAATATTATACATGACAGCATTACACATATGTGATTCAAACGTGAAAAATGCTTTCATTATCAGTTGTCTGTTCACTTCCAATTGTTTTCGTTAGGAAACTATGTATATTTTTTGCTTACGACATACAGCATGGAGATTTTATAATACACCAGGCTCCACTAGATGCATTAAAATACATTATCCACATATTCATGCCGTAATTTACTAGTTTGTGACTTTCAGCGACACAGGTAACCGGATAGTGGCGTGTTCTGGGCCCTAATTTCACCTACGTATTTCACTTATCTGCTTCCCATATTAAAGTAAGAAAGATCAGTTACTTACATTCTCTGGTAGATACTTGCAAAAATTTTTTGCAGCAAATTAGAATTTTCGCGACAGACGGAAGAAACACAATGATGACGACCGGAAACCACAGTAAAGTCAACGTAGCGTCAAAAATATGAACTAATATCTGAAATAAAAATTATTTATAAAAAAATAGAAGTCAACGAAACATAATTATTCAATCAATTAAAATGATAATTGGCGGTAATTGTAAAAATTTTTATTAAAAAACATTAATCAGTTCAACGCCATCTATTTGTGGTAAACTGAAGCTTTCCAACCTCTTCACATAAATAAGTAACCGGTCTGTGAAGTGTCGAACTGAGCAAAACACGTGGACTTTCAAATTCGTTTAACTTTTCGACTCATTTGAATTTACAGACATTAAAAGAAAATGAGTTTCGTGAATTTTAAAGAAGCTGTGGAAGAAAATGACATTGCAATGCTCTATCTCGACCCCAAGTCGATTTATCCAGTTCGAGTCGTGCCCCAAGTGCTCAGCAAGAAAGGAACAGCAATGATTGATAATATTTTACAAACAAAATACGGATCTGTCAAAGTTATGGATCTAGTCGGCAAGAAATATGGTGTAAAAATCAACTTTTCGCAAGGATGGGGCTACCTGCTGCGACCTACTCCCGAACTTTGGACGCTGACTCTCCCGCACCGAACGCAGATTCTCTACACCCCAGATATCAGTGTTATAACAATGCAACTGGAACTAAGGCCTGGCTCAGTTGTTATAGAATCAGGTATGTGGGTTATTCCACATAAGATTTTACAGAGAACTTAGAATGATTTATTGTACAGGAACGGGAAGTGGCTCGCTATCTCACGCAATAGCTCGAGCGATAGCACCTACAGGCCATTTGTACACTTTCGATTTCCACCAGCAGCGTGTAGACATTGCCAAAAAGGAATTTGAAGAACACGGTCTTCAAACGTTGATCACAATCCAGCAGCAGGACGTTTGCAAGGACGGTTTCGGGCTGGAGAATGTTGCAGATGCTGTCTTTCTTGATCTTCCTTGTCCATGGCTGGCGATTGAACACGTTGTGAAATCCCTTAGAAAAGAAGGTAATGCAATCAACAAATTACTTATAATCAATTAAACAAATCAGAGTTTTGAAAAAAGATGAAGGGGGCACCCGGGTTTGAACCGGGGACCTCTCGATCTGCAGTCGAATGCTCTACCACTGAGCTATACCCCCTTTGATTCCACAAACGAATCTAAACATTTTATTCAAGAATAACATTATTCCGCTGTAACGTATAGGTGGCCGAATTTGCTCATTTTCACCGTGCATAGAGCAAACACAGCGAGCAGCTGAAGCCCTAGACTCTTGTGGTTTTGTCTCAATCGAAACCATCGAGTGTCTTCAGAAAGAGTTCCAAGTGAAGAACATATCAACTTATGACACGGACGTCTTTGACTTCCGTTCAGAAAAAGACTCCACTGCTGTAAGTTATCTCCCTTTTTCCAGAACAATAATTCACATTCGTAAATTTTTCGTATTGCTGCAGGAATCGAAGAATTCGAAAATGTTTAGGGCCGTTGTTCCACCGACGCAGATGGCAGGACACACTGGATACTTAACCTTCGCTACATGGCCCGGTAGAAGAGACCCACAGTAAAGACCATTTTATGCAGATTTGATTGTCAATAAACTTACAACGTTTGTGTTGTTAACTGATTGCTTGGATGGTATCTCTTAGTGGATTATATGTAATCATTTTAGCCGGCTCTTCCAATTACTGTCTCGTCTTTTTCAATCTACTGTGTGCTGTATTTGGTAGCGAAATGGAACTGAGAAAAAGGGATACGTGACCAGATGCACACAGTCCACTGTTGCTCAGGCTGACTGCAAGGGAATTGTCATTTGTAATATTATTAGATGGTATCGGTAATTGCCTATCCAGGTTCTCCATTACATGTGAAAGCAGTGACTCCACTTGGCAGGGAATTTTCCTGAAGAAAGGGGAAAACGGGGCCTGAAAAGGGAAACATATGGAAAAAGGGAAAATGTGGAAGTATCCTTTGTGTTCTAGTGACGGAGGGGAAAAAGGGGAAAATAAGGGAAGAGGGGGAAAGGGGAAGGTTGAAAGTGGAGACACGGTGTGAAAGGGATCTCCACACTCGGGAAGTGACGTCTGAGAATTCATATTGGGCCGAGATTTTTTCCCTCTGTCGCGTTGCGGTCGTTTATTCAGGCGTCTGGTCGCGTGTAGCGTGACAAGTAACGGTGAAACCACTAGCACCGAACCAATTGATATGCCGATCGCGTTTTGCGTGAGGTTGGGCTGTTTTCCACTTTTTCCAACCAAATAAATCTACTGTTTGACCGGTCTACCGGTTTGTGGAATTGTTTTATAGTAGATGAACAGCCCCCTCTATTCGTTAATTTTCACAACTTATCTTCGTAGAGGGAAAAATCGATATAATGAGTCCGTGTTAAGCAGCTTTGTCACTTCATTTGCAACGTAAGAAAGTATTCCAAGTCTCTCGAGGATTATCTTCATCTGGTAATGATCGAGGGACATCCTGAAAGACGAGGATAATCACTTAATGACTGCAAATGCGATAGAAATTGTGTGACTTCAAAGATTCAACTACCTTAATAGTATTGCATTCGTTCTGTTCGAAGGATAGATGTTTGTTTTTTCCTTAATACTAGGGCTGAGGCCATAAATCAGATGCGAAAAAAGCAGAGTCTTGTCAGCCTCACACAAGCGGGCCGATAAGAGCCGTAAATTTTTTTTTGTGATGCAGCATAATCGAAGTGCGACTGAGCTTGTCACAACAGATTTATAACGAGAAACGAGACATTTCTCGTGAAATCATATACTCAACTTGAGTTTTGATACATCTTTACTGCGTAATAACATGTGCAATGGCTTGATGGGATCGTGGAGATACATCTCGATTTCTCGTGGTTTTTAATTAGAAGGCACCATGAGAAGTCACAGGGTCATATCTAATGACGTGGCCGGCATGCAAATTGCTTGTGGCCTTGTCTATGAAAATCCCGCTCTTATTTATGAAGACATCTACGGCCAATGATAATACTACGCCAAATTACGCCTTTCTCAGAGGTGCCTTTGCCATTGCTTTGTTTGTATCTACAATACTCGGTACTTCTCCTCAATTGCTCTTTCACCCCATTATTATTACACCATCATACTCCGTCCCGAATCACCTCTGATCACCAATTAACGACGTGATTCTCACTCACACACTGTCTGGGACTTGTACCGGCCATTTTTCCCACAGGTCTATACTGCATTTGGTTCCAAAATCTGCCGCTAGATGGCGTTTCTTTTTTATTTGATAAAATTCAAACAAAATGCAAATAAAGCCTTTATGTTTACTATCTACGGCAGTTACTAGTGTCATATATAAATATATTTGGTTTACTATGAATCTTAAGTTATTTTCTTAATGAGAGTTTGAAATTATTAGCAATCTGGCAATAGTGCGAGCCTCAGCCAGCGACATAGACGTTCGTATTCCTACTCTCTTTCAGTGCTCCATGGGTTATCGGGTCATGAGGACGTGCACTTGCTTTCTTGAGGGACATGTTAACACAGACGGATCAAGTATGATCCCAGGGGTACGTATTCCATCATCCATTTGACTGCTGCAATAATTTTTTCCAGAGGTATTAAAGATGGCGGTATAGTTTGCTCGCGGGGACTCGGGAAGAAGTGGCTTGCGTATATCGTGAAATAAAATACAAGGAACGTAAAAATCCATCGGGGGAGAAGAACATGGGCTGTGCTCCAAGTTTGCCAAACTTTCCAGGACAAAGTGGATTCTTACGGAATCGACATGCAGCGGCTTCTGAAACCGCGGCCGAGACTCCGGCTGTTTGTGGAGAAAACAATGGAGGATCCGCACGCGATATGGCAACACAGCAGAATGTCAAAACCGAAGACAAACTAAACCGTACGTAAATATTATTCTATTAGTTTGACTGAACACACACACACACAGAGAGAGAAAAAAAGACCTCGCAAAATGTTTGTATGGACATGGTTTTAAAATGTAAGGCGAGTTGTGAAAAGAAAAAGAAGAACTGGCAGTGATTCAAGAGGTTAATGTGTTTCTTTTAGCCCTTCGTTTGGTGTAGAGGAAAGTGTAAGTATCACGTTGATATATACGATCCCTTGGGTTGTTACCTGTTATACTGCACCGGGGAAGAAAAATCGGAAAAATAACCAAATAAAAACCCTGACAGCCCCTGCTGTAGCCTTTGGTGATGTCCCTGAAGCTTTTGGCCCGTATTGATTCGGTCAGCCCGACATTTTCAGTGGGCTCTACTTACTTTGTTTAAGCTAATTTACCACTCAGACTCTCTTAACTGCGTTGATTAGTACCAATCTCATTAACACCCACTCGCGTAAAAACTTTCATCGGTGAAACTACTGTGTTTAGGGAGTGATAGTGTTATTATCTAGGTTATCGGCTGTTATCGGAATGTTAGCAAGTAGTTGTGGATCCGCTTGTGATTTATTAAAAAGTTTTTTTCTTGTACTTGTTGTTAAGTGTGTGAGAGAGATCCGGCGAATATGCGCACTCGCGCCATTTGTAATGCATACCAAACGAGTGTCTCTCTCTCTCTTTTCTTTTTCTTTGTTTTGAAAATGAGAAACCGAGATTTGTTCTTCTTCTTGGCTTTTCGAGTTTTGTTTCAATAGACGGCGATTAAAACAGAGTCTTCAAATAGTGTGCGTAAATCAACGAAGAAGTGATTCATTATAAATGCGCATGCATTTCCATTGAGTTGATATAGGACTTCGCTTTGCCAGCCGGAACGCAGCGTGTAACTCAAAATTTCAATTTTAAATATTACAGAAATACTATATGATTTATTATTAATACTATTTTTGATTATTATGTATTATTATTGTTTTCAGAGAATGCCGTGTTCACTGCCGTTCATTCCAAAAAGGTAATTTCTCAATTAACTACTAATTCCCACGAATTATTTTACTTTTTTACATCTCATAGAACCAAGATGTCCGTACGGGATCCATTAGAAGAAAAACGGATAACTTAAAGGTACGCTAAAATATGTGTTATCTAGTGTTATCACCCTGTTATCACTGTTATCTCTGCTTTTCATACGATTTTGGAGATACGGGGGGTCGCTGCTAAAAGCTGTTATTAAGCTCTGATAACACCTGAGTGGAAAGTTTCCCTATATGTTAATTAGAGGGGTTCAAACGAGTATCGGGATTCGTATCTGTACCCTCTGTTATCATCTGTTATCAAGTGTTATCACCTTGTAGAGCGGGGTGGGAGTTAATTGAGCGGGCAACTACAAAGCCGGCGACAAGGAAGCGAACAAATGACGTCAATTGACGTCACAACCCCTCGCCATTTGCCTTGAGACAACATTACGCCTGATAACACTTGATAACACAGTGATAACACGTTTCCACTGCCCTGTGGTCCGTAATGTCAGTGTTATCAGGTGTTATCAAGCGTCATTAATGGTTAATAACGTCAGTTTACTTTGCAGATTAGTTCTTGAAAGGCTTTTAAACCGCTTCTGTCCCCGCGACTTTCCATCAAAGAGCCTGATTGGTTCGTAACAAGATGAGCTGCACGCTGATTGGCTCGTAACCAGCCGGGATCAACCAATCACGTTGCTCCGATGAAAATTTCAAGAAAAGAAAGTGGCGCGCTTTTTAAAAAAGAGTTTTTTTTGTGTTTTTTTTTTTAAGCAAAGATTGTTTCAATTACAGGATTACAGGTTTTCGAGCGATAACACGTTGATAACAGAGTGATAACTACTGAGAAAGACCGTCCCTTTGATCGATTATGAAAATCGATTTATTTATAAAGGCAGTGTAGACGAGTGGTGGGACAAAGAAGCGATCAATAACTCGCCTCTCTTGTTTACTACCAACTACCTCTTCAAACTACTTCCCAAGTCCCTTTACTAACCTCCTCGACTACTCCATAACTTTGTAATTTAATTAGATATAAAAATTATAACAAATATAATAAACTATTTCCGTTTTTAATGAGTAAATTCAGTTGAATAACTAAAATAGTAATTAATTAACATCAGCAATTAAGTTAAATACATAAAAATTAATTGAAGGTGCTGCTGGTTTTTGCGCGGGAAGATTCACAGAGCAGTGCCTGGGTGTGTGCAGCCCGGAAGCTAGGTCACCAGGTTGACCTCTTGCGGCAGGTCATCACCAACAGCTTCTTCAACACCTGCAGCAGCACAAGTCCGACGTCGTCATCATCGACCGAAGACTTCCTAGTCGAGCCTCGCTTGCCGATACCTTCTGCAGGTATCCGTTATCAGCCCTGTTATCAACCTGTTATCACCTGTTATCATCAAATTTTTATGTTTCAGTGCCATAAGATCAACGTGCGGCGATGTTCTACCTGTTGTCGTCGCTATCGTGAAACGCAGGTGCCAATTAAGTTTTACTACAGAGTTAAAGTTAAACCAGTTAAGAGGAATCAACTTAAATTTTCTCATTTTCTGCTCAGTTTTCTGGAAAAAGAAGAATCTCCAGTGGCTAACCTCCTGCAGCTGGGATACGACCGCGTACATTTTCTATAAACTCATATTATTAAAAATATATTTATATAAATTATTAGTTTCTAGAAAAATTTACTAGTTCTAGCTTTATTCATCAAAATTAAATAATTTAAAACTAAATACAAGTTAAATTTTTCATTAATTATATTATATCATATTACATAATTCATTTAAATTATGTGTTTCCAGAATTGTGATACATTTACTAATTTCACTGTAACTGAAAGTAAGATTTTTATTGTAAAAAATGTGTTAAAATCAAAGTAATTCATTAAAATGCAAAAAATTAATCACTATTTATTTTGTCAGTTTTGTGCAGAAAATTCGAGTGCCGGGGCCTGTGTCAACGAGATGCTGGTGATCGAGACGTCGGAGCTGGTGAACCGCAGTCGGATGCAGTTTTCCCGCTGCCTGACCACAGCGTTGGACTGGACCAAAGAGATGGTGACCATCACCGACGTGGAGGGCCGCATTCTCTACCTCAACTCGTCGGCCGAGAAGCTTCTGGGCTTCAGTCATCAGGAAATGCTGGGCAAAAACCTGATGGAGGTCCACAAGACCGACTCGGGGCGCTTCGACATCGCTGACGCCCTGAGTCAAGCTGCAGCCAGGACTAGCGGGGAGTGGGAAGGTACCTGCCTCTGCCGCAGGAAGACGGGAGACACCGTACCCTTGTATTCGAGGATTGTCATGGCATCCTCTACCAGCTCCCAGTAAGAGTTTGTTTGGTCTGAGTGTGGTAGCAGTAGTAGCTGTAGTAGCAGGAAGGTAGCGGGAGTGAAAGTAGTAACGAGTAATGAAAGTAGTAGTGATGGCTAGTGGATTAGGAATAGGTAGTAGTTGTACGTAAAGTAATAGTACCAGTAGTAGTAGCATTAGTAAGTAGCTTCAGTACTTAGTACTTGGTACTTCAGTAATAACTGGTTGTAACAACACTAGCAGTAGTAGTAGTAATAGTAGAACTAGCAGCACTAGAATAGTAGTTGCAGTAATAGCAGCAGCTGTAGCAGTAGTAGTTGAAGTAGTAGTAACAGTAGTATTAGTAGAAGTAGCAGCACTAGTATAGTAGTTGAGTTAGTAGTAGCAGTAGTAGTAGCGTTAACTTTCCTGTAATAATCTGATACAATAGTACTGCTAGTATAATACTACTCGGGTACAATAGAAATCCTAGTAATCGTGGTAGGGATTTTGGGTGGAAAAAGTAGTTTGGGCTGAAAGATAAGCTTGGCGGCTAGATGCTTGAAGAGTGAGCGGAATTTTAAAAAAGTGAAAGCCCTTTCGGGTAAACCATAGGGATTTGGGGAGTTTAATTTAACGCTTGGCTTGTGGCTCTGATACTGATCGATACCCCTCAAATGAAACAATCTTGCTTAAAAGCAAACTTCTATATAAAACTTGAACTCTTAAGAGATTTAAAATAGTTTATTTTGTTACTAGCAGTGAGTCAGGGGTGCTGTTTGTAGTAGTAATAATAGTAGTAGTAGCAGCTAGTGGTAGTAGTAGAAGAAGCATTCGTTACTAGTAGCAGTAGTACTTCTATTAGTATGAGTAATAGGATTGGTAGTAGCATTAGCAGTAGTAGTGGTAAGTATACGTCATTGGAAATAGTGATATTAACAAGGTAGTAATATTCGGATGAGTACTATTGCTAATGATATCGATAGAAGGATTAGTGGGATTAATAATAGTAGTAGTGATGTTAGTCTTGCAAGTAGTAGGGCTGCTAGCAGTAGTAGAAGTATCAACTGTGTTAGTAGTAGTAGGAGTAGTAGTATAATAGCAGCAATACAGTTGTTGCATGGATTAGTAGTTGTTATGGTGACAACAAGAGTAAAGGGATTACCAGAACGATTTTCATCACTATTATTATTTGGTATTGTTTAACGAAGGTCGGATTGTGCGGATCACGTGATTATTCTGCAAGAGTTGCCTCCCTTGTTTGCGGATAAATCGCTGTCGTGCGACGCGGGAACCGATCAACTGGGCCGCAATTCCCTCCCTTCAGCCCGCAAAGCCTCTTATGACGTCCGATCCCTCGGAAGCGACGGTCTCAACACTTTACTAACATACGATAATAACAATTATAATAATTGTACAGTCCATTGCAGTAAAATTTACTATAAGGATGCAGCTAATATGGTAGTAGTTAGTAGAAGTAGTAGTAGTGTTAGTAGTAGTAGTAGTGGTAGTAGTAGTATAGTAGTAGTAAATAATGGATATAGAATATTTGAACATAAATTTAATTCTTAATGACTTCATTTAGATATACTATAATACCTACCTATTGACATCAGCTCTTCCACTTTCATTTTTCCGTTTCCCCTTAAAGAAGGTACGGTTTTCCCTCTTTTTCACCCTTCCTTGAAGATATTAAGTAACCTTTTCGCCTCCATCTAGGATATCAAGATATACTTCTATGTTTTTCCCCTTGTTTTTCCTTCTTGAGACCCAGTTTACCCTTTTTTAAGGAATTTTCCTGCAAAGTGGAAGCACTGATTGACATTTCTGTGATTTATGTATGCACATGTTTGTGTGTGTATGAAATAAGTGTATTGATATAAGTGTATTTTATAATATAGGTATTAATGATTTGTAATTGCTAGGTGCAGCGATTCGCCGCCAGAGTTTGGCTCGCCTTCATTCAATGGCCATTGAGGCTCCCATTACCAAAGTGATCAACATCATCACAGCAGCACAAGAGTCTTCTCCCATTTACATATCACAGGCCCTTGACAAGGTTCCTTTACATCACGTCTGCCTTACATATTATCCATAAGAATACGTTACAATCACTAAAATCAGTGTCGTTAAAGTTAACTTTAGTGATTGACTGCTTTGGCAAACGTGCATTTGCAAATTTTTTCGCTAATTTCAGGTTCTGGAAATCTTGAGATCGACTGAACTGTACGCCCCTCAGGTTTCAGACTCCAAAGGCAAACCTGAAGATCCCGTTACCACAGACTTACTGGGAGCTCTGTTACTCGTAACTTAATTCTTACAATTCCATTCCTTCATTGACTTTAGCCACAAAAATAATGTTAATATTGATAAACCAGGGGCAGAAGACGATTGGCTACACTCGACGCAGTTCTAGCGAGTCCATGAGCAAGTCGCATCAGGGGCTGCACTCTCGCCCTCTGTTGGCCAGTCTCAGCAACCTGACGACACCGATCCAGATCCGCGAACTGCTCGAACACGACTCCAGCTGGGAGTTTGACGTGATCCGCCTGGAAAAACTCACGGGACGAAGGTCGTTTCTCCAATAAAAACATTTTTTAGTCTTTACTAAATCTTAAAATTTGGATAAAAATTTTGTTTAGGCCGCTGGTTTGGTTGGGTATGACCATCATGACTCGCTTCGAGATGCAGCGCACTCTCAACTGCGACGAGGCGACGCTTCAGAACTGGTTGAGCGTTATAGAGGCCAACTATCACGCGACCAACACTTATCACAACTCGACTCACGCGGCTGACGTCCTCCAAGCGACTGCCTACTTCTTGCAAAAGAACCGAATCAAAATGTTGTTCGATTCGCTCGACGAAGCTGCGTGTCTGATCGCTGCTGCCGTTCATGATATCGACCATCCAGGCAAAACCAGGTTGAACTGAACTAAGCACTAGATTAGTTCAGCTGATAATGCTTGTTTTCCGTTCTAGTGGATTTCTGTGCAATTCTGGAAGTGACCTTGCCATACTCTACAATGATCTGAGCGTTCTAGAATCGCACCACTCTGCCCTAGCGTTCAAACTGACTTTGTCCGATGAACGAATCAACATCTTCAAAGGTATCATTTGAAAATGAACTTAATTACTGTTATAAAATGTTCTAAAAATATCGTTAATGGCAAGGTCTGGACCGAGATACGTTTAAAATGTTGCGCCAGAGTATAATCGATATGGTTCTGGCTACGGAAATGACGAAACACTTTGAACATTTGTCGAAGTTTGTCAATATCTTCACCAAAAGCGGAGTTCGAGAAGACGACCCTAGCTTCCTAGAAGTATTATCTTTATCTTTATCAATAATACTTTTATTATTTTTTCTATTATCGTGTCTATAGGATCTGGATTACCAGAGTCTATCAACTCCGGAG
The DNA here is from genome assembly GCA_002872375.1 of Eulimnadia texana. Classification (NCBI taxonomy): domain Eukaryota; kingdom Metazoa; phylum Arthropoda; class Branchiopoda; order Diplostraca; family Limnadiidae; genus Eulimnadia; species Eulimnadia texana. The sequence continues at coordinate 33,125,519 of NKDA01000001.1, read as the reverse complement.
AACATAACTTTGGTGAAGAGAGTTTTGATTAAATGTGCCGATGTTTCGAATCCGACTAGACCGCTGTCGCTTTGCGTTGAGTGGGCGAGGCGAATCGCTGAAGAATATTTCTCTCAAGTATGTCAGATCTTGTCAACTACTGATAATACCTCATTTGAATTTCGCCTGTAGACTGCAGAAGAGAAAGCCAAAGGACTACCCGTCGTGATGCCGCAGTTCGATCGACAGACGTGCTCGATACCCAAGTCGCAAATCGGCTTTACTGACTATTTCATCAGCGACATGTTCGAAGCCTGGGACGGTATCAATTAACTTAGCTATTATTAGTTCACTATAAACACATACGACTTAATTCTTAACTTTTATGTAGCTTTTGCCGAGACTCCAGAGCTTCTGCAGCACGTCAGGCGCAACTATCAGTTCTGGAAGGATCAGGACGCTCTAGGAGTGACTGGAATCCCTCAGGAATTTCTCAGTTCCCTAACGCCTACAGACCTGGGCCGCAAAACTGAATTCGAGACCTTGGCCGAGGCCAAAGAAACGCAAGACACATAAGATAACTATGCAGTCAAACGTGCAAGCGGATAATATTCGATTATTCCACACTCTGGTAAATGAGATTTTTTTATTTGGATCCTCTTTGAAGACGAACAGCAAAGTTCTTTGATCTCTCAGTGACCTTTTCTATCCCGCTTCTCTATGCAGAAAAAAAAGACGCACACAAAATGAAATAAAAGAATCGGCTAAATTTTTCACGACAAAAATCTAGAAAAATGACACAGCTGGCCTGTGCCCAGAATCTTCTTTAGTGGCCGTCGGCTGAATATTTTTCGAATAAAATTATATCCCATATTTAACTTACCAGTTTTCTACATGTTTCAGGTTATATATACTCTGCGTAATGTAATGGTTCCGATTGTTTTCTATTTCCTTCCCCGATCAACTTGATCCGCCATTTGTTTTGTGTCCAAACTTTCGGCCCCTGAACTGATGTTTTTCATGCCCCCGCATTTTTTTTATAGATCAAACGTATGAAATGATGTAAAAGCCAAACCCTGATACGCTTAACTCTCGCCTTGGTGTATACCTTTTGCATTTTTACCATTATTTTGTATCCTTTTTATGTGCAATTTAATGTCCCTATGTATCTCTTATTAATTTGGATGAAAATTGATTTATATTTGACAGAAATGGTGCTATTAAATGTTGTCCCGAGAAAGCGTTCCCTCAGTTCATGCCGTTTCTCTTCGTAACTTTTCCGAAATTTGTTTTTAGCCTCTACTTTGATATTTCGTGTTACGGTCCTTTTTGATGGTGAGCAACACGTGCTGTGAATGCCGTTCCTACGAGTCCCGTGACCTCTTCTTTCCATGAAACCGCTGCAGTTTATGTTCATAAAACAAGTACTGGATTAATAAAAATTATACATTACCAACCGCTGCTTCAGCTCGAGGAAGACTGCGAGTAAGAGCGAAATCAAAAGAAATGTATTTGTTTCTCGAGACGTTTAAATTAAACAAGGGAAAGCGATAAAATCGACACACTCATTGACGAGCACTCCGCTCAGTTTCCAAAAGACACTCACGGACGAGGATGCGGGCGTGTACTATGCCTCGTTTTAATCGCTCGGCACTGCTCTTGCTACCCGCGTAGGTCGGACGGATGTCTTTGCCCATGTCCTCAATGACAGCCAGTAACTGTGCATACTTCGACTGTGGTACTTGCTGCTGAGCTGTCTTTAACGCTCCTGCAAGAAAAATGATTTAACAAGGGGAAACAAAAAACGTTACAGTCATCTCTGAAGGTTCTAGGAATCGAGTGCTGGTTCGTTTCTGACGTACCTGGAACTTGTGATGCTGTCTCAGGATCAATCATTCCAGGGTGTGTGGAAAATGTCGCTCGATTAGCCGATCCGTTAATGAGCTCGGGGGATCAAGCGCTTGAACTTCATCATCCATTATTGTAGTGAAGACGCAAACTCTCGAGTCCCGCTGCAAACGGAATAGATCATGGCATTGTACAAAATGAACACAGAGTATAAATTAGTTATATTTAGACATGAATATTTACCTCTTAAAAAAATTTTTTTGGTGCCGATTGATTTGAGTTGTCAAAGTTTACGATTTTCTTTGTGTCAACAAAAGCAGACAGCTTTCAACTAGGGGGCGATTAAGTATCGATTACGGTTAAATCGCTTAAAAATATCGATACTTATTTTTCGATATTCCAATCAAACATTTTTATCAAAATTTATTTATTAGTAAAAAATTGATATTATAGAAATAAAAACTGATCTTTATAAACATACTTCATATTACTAAGTTAAACAAGCAGAATTCTAGATTAGATCCTATGCTTTGTACAGTGTTTCTATTTCGAGAGAAGACTAGGGAAAACTTTATGTTGACGGTAAAACCTCTTGATGTTTGAATAGCTCATACGAACTTTTTCGGGTGGGGGAGAGAGAGATCTTAAAAACAATCATAAAAAATGTCATGGCCATAAGGATCTTGAGTATCATTTCACTCCCTGAAACAAATTCGTGAACACGTTCATCTGGCCTTGAAAGTTTTGAAGAGGGCCAACACTGTGTTTATGGATTCTTGCATAGATTTCAGAGAGCAGCCATATAGCAACTGTATGAAAAGATCAGTCCAATGCAAAAGATTCTTTGTTCCATGAACTTTGCATTTTTCCAGTCAGTGGTCAGAGCTGAGTCTATGATATTTCATTTATGGATTCTGTATTACTAATCTCTTAAGCTTATATGTCGAAAGATTTAACGAACAGCTCAGGGTAATTTGGAGCAAAAGCTAAGTTGGTCCAATGACAGATTCGCTCAGATATAAAACTTTGTTTTCTTTTCATTCTGAGGGAGGATATGTTTGCCGGGGACCGTGCTGACTTGAAATCAGCTTTGTCATTGCAACTCAGACTTGATCTTCACAAAGGGATTTTGCTATCGGCCAAAATAAACAGCAAATTGAGTGCGGTTTTATTCGCTCGTATCAGATCCACAAAAGACGTTGTTTATTCGCTAAAGGGCTTACAAACTTGACTAGTCTTCGTATAATCCTTTTCATCTAGCATCGTATCGCAGCATTTTCAAATTCAAGCCGCATGTTAACATGAATTATGAACCTATTACCACTCTGTTTCCGCCTATTAAACCAGCAGCAGTGGTGCCGTTTATGAACCGAGGCAACACACGTAGTTCACGGTTCAACCTCCAGGGGTTTTATAGGTGTCGCTGACAGCGCCACACGTTTTCCTAGCGGCCGAAACTGGAACTACGGATGGGAGACTTGCATGTCTCTGTCGATTTCGCTCAATAGTTTAGACCCACCGTGGCATTTCTGCTTTGACGATTATGATTCTTCTTCTTTTTTTGCGTTTTTGATTCTTCTGTGTTTCCACAGCACAGCTGAAAGAAATAAAAGGAACTCCACGACAGAATTTATTGCCGCAAGACAATCGGGGATTTACTCTTCTACATGGACAAGAGCTCTTTATTGAGTCTTGCCCAAGTATCTACTGACAGATGAAGTATTAAAACTCAATTTTTCTTATTAGTCTCACTGTGTTATCACAGGTTATCAAGCACAGTTTCCATTTGTTCAACGGTCTGCGATCCACCATGCTGTTTTATCGTAGTAAAATATATGTTTGTGGCTATTGGCCAAGAGCGTAGCATCAATTGTGATATCTGAATTATTCAGCCCTACATTTGTGAACTGTTTCTGTGAATAAGTTTCATATTCAACCAACTAAGGTAACAATATAACCCAGAGATAGCACTACCAAAAGTGACTTTACAAGTTTTGCGATGGTTGTGGAAATATTTTAAAGTCTTGTATCGTAGATCTCTTCCGAGTCATTAATCCTGTTAGCTTAAAAGTGCAATTAATGTTCTATAAGTTATTTGCCACGTTATCAGAAGAACAGAGACGAAACAAGGGACGGTGAACAAACAGAAAAAGAAAGTCAGATGGACAGAAAGAATGAATAATCCAGAGAGAGAGAGAACTGAAGACAGGGACACAAGTTGAAAGAGAAAAGAGCAAACGTCTAGCGAGGCGAGCCAAGCGAAGAGGCAAAAGCCTTGCCACGATCCAGTAGTCTCGTTAGTAGTGGTGCGATATCGTCGTCGACCGGGTGTCTCTTTTACGAAGCTCTTGGCTCTATCAACTCTCCAACACATTCGATTCCTATCCGAGTCATTCCGCTGCTTTCTTTTAGTTCTCTCTGCCTCGCTTAATGGGACACTGTCTCGCTGAAAACTGTGGGACCACTTGCTCATCTTCCAGAAGACCACAACTCTGGATTACTCACATCTCTTTGGGAGCAGATAACGCCAGCTCCGGGTTTTACTATCGACAGTCTGTGTGTTTGGCGAAAAAGTGAGCGGAATTTTTTAAGTCCATGGCTACTTTGATGTTTGCTGGTGGCGCACCTGCCATCAATGGCCGTCCGAGAGGACTCGGATTAACTTCACGGCTAATGATCTACTGCTGTCTTGTGATGCATCACTTGGGTAAGTTTTCAGTTCACATCACTGGAAGACTCTTTGATGATAATCCATACCTTGCGACCGTCAAATTCAGGCGCTGAAAGTGCCATATATCATACCTTAAACTTATAAGATAGTGTTGCTGAAGTTTTCTGCTACTTTCTTGCTTCTTACTGGAGCAATAATGTTGAAAAGTGTAGCTTGGAATGGGATTCATTATGATTCTTGTCTCGTTCGGTGGAGCTAGTCAGCCAGAAGGTGGACCAAATGAGCCGGAGAGGTATCCAAGATTTCTAGATAAACCCTGACAAGCCTGAACTATGGAAAATCCCAACGGCTCACCTCAAGGGAAAAGTCTCAGTTTTGAAAAGCCAAGCAAAACAAACCGTTTGGTTTAAACTTTCTATCTCATTATCAAGGATATTCAGGTTTATGAAGCCACTGAGTGAAGTAAAAACACCGTGTGAAAACATAGGAAGTAATCTGTTGTATTATTCCTGGAAGTAGGGAAGCTAGAAAGAAAAAAAAAAACTCTGCTTAGCAGACGACGTTTTGATGATAAGAAATAATAGCTGCTGTTTATACCGACGCGCAGCGCTCGTCATTTGTTTTCCAGCTCCTGCAAGTCAAAACCCCTGAGGCCGTGGCAGAAACGAGGACTGGATTCTGCTTTGCACAGATATTCGACCTTTTTTTCCCCCAAACTGTTCTCTTTAAAATTCTATTGTTAACTATAAATCTTAGGTGAATAACTAATAAACTAAATAAATTACTTATTAATTATTATACATAAGATTATTTAGTTTAATTTATTAATACAGTTGCAGTTATTTGAAAGTGTCTCGAAAGTTCGCACTAGGCGTGGGCCGGAAGTGGCTAGTCCGCCATTTTGGTGCAGGGAACAGTAGGCGACAATGATGAGAGATGTTGTTGGATCCGCTGAAAGGTTTTTGCGTGAAAATAGCGAAGTTTTTGACAAGTTTTCTCAGAGTGTGGCAACTCTCGTAGAACTCCTAATGAACTTTTGATGAACTTTTAATTAGCTGCAGGCGAAAAGTTGAAAGCTGCCAACAACATGGAAAGTGTTGGTAAATCACATCCAGCTTTTGTGTGTATGAATATTTATAGTTGTTAAGTAGTTCAGGACTTGGTCAAGTAGTATTGCTGAATACTTTTAATAGTTAGTTAGTAATAAATGACGGATTCCCAACTTAATTGTCGAATACATGCACATGGAGGGACCCTGTGTCGTCAGTGAAGGGTTCCTATTGTGGTTCAGTGATATATGCTATAGCCATGGCGTCGTCTGGCTTATTTTCAAACTCCACTACGGCCCAGTGCACATCCTCGCACTAGGACGTAGTAGCATTTGTGTACTAGAGTAATGTATATGACAAATGAATATCTAGTTGCATAGTTAACTAGTTTACTTAGTAAGTCACATACGTAAGCAACTAGATAGTAAATAGTAGACGGGGAGTAAGCAAATAAGTTAGCAAGTTAGTTCGCAAGCAATTAGTGAGCAACTAACTAACTAGCTAAGTGTAGGTAAGTAAATAACTAATTAAACACTTAAAAGTTGCGTTTTAAACTCCAGCATTCCTCGTTGAGTACTAAAAGTAAGTAAAGTTACATTGACTTAAGTAGCAAGTAAGTAACTAACTAACGCTAATCAGCTAACTTCGCTGTATATAGTAGAAAAGCACAATCAAACTTGACTAAAACTTTGATACGAAATCTAACTCAACGCTTATGAAATCTTTTCGTGATAAATTATCAATACTGTGTGACTTTGCAAACATAATTACCACAATAAATGAATAACAATACTCTGACAAAAATAGTTACTAATAGCAAAGTAGATTAACGTTGCAAATTTTAATACATGTTGCATACTTTTCGGCGAATTTATGGGTGGTGCTTTAGATCGGCGTTTGTGGAATGTTATGAGGAAAGCGCCGAGGTTTAAGAAGATATCGATTACTTGATAGACGTTCTGTGCGAAATCTCGCCTAGCCCATATTAACCACTGATAACATGACAACACATAATAACATGTGATAACTTAGTCGTAAGTCCAACAGCTCGTTGGTTCAGGGGTGCCCACGAGGGGGGTTTCACGAGGCAAATGCCTCGTTAAAGCTCAGGGTGGGTATCGCACTAAGTTGGTCAGTAACTTAATTTTTATCAGTTTTTTCCTACTTTAAAGAGAAAAGATATTTTCAAGTCTACGCATACATAATACGTGCATAATATAACATCTGTACACAGTATATATCATTTTGTAAATAGCTAGGTGGGTACATTCCAGGTATCAAGGTGGGTCTGCCTCGTAGGCCAGGGTAGGGGTAGGCACCCCTGCATTGGTTTAACTAATTCTAAATCGTAATTGTTATAATTTTACGGTGATTTAACGTTTGAACAGCTTCTGAATGTACCGTATATGACATTATGGAAATCCACAGCGGTTCCAGAACCTTGCATATGAACTGATGACCCAACTTAATTCAATTAATTACGATTAACATGTCTAGTTTATTTGCTAATTGCTGCACTTGAAGCCATTGGTAAAGAATTTACATTTGTAGATACCCTAACGCCTAGTTTTATCATATGTTATCACTGTTTAAGAAGCTTTGACAGATTGTGTTTTGGCACGGAGTGTCGTCGTCCCATTCGCGAAGATCTCGAGCAAGCATCGCTGACACAAAATACGAGTTGTCTGGCTTATCATTGCATTATACAGGTATTATCACGTGTTACTAGGCTTCGTCATCGCGTATTATGTGATTATTATGGGCTGAACTACTTGATTTGCTTTGTTGATCACCAAAGTGTTTGGGCAAACTGGTTGATTCGCAAGCCCTGCTAATACACAATAGCCAAATTTACGTTAAAATTTCTCAGTTCTGATGTAAAATCTTATAGTTACCTCATCCCGAGTTCAAAATTTACTCGATTTAATTAAATATAATAACTTAAACGCAACTGAAAAGTGTGCAAATGTTTGTTTACTGTTTGAGCGTCGTCTGCTTCTGCCAGCGCTGCCAGATTTCCGAATTTCACTTTTGTTCAGTGCTTCCACTTTCCCCCCTTATTTCTCCTCCGCTTGAAAATAATAATTTCCCTTTTTCCCCCTTCGTTTGACACAACAAAGCTGCATTTGTAAATTCACTTTTCCCTCCATTTCCCCTATTCCCTCTTCCCCATTTTCCCTATTTGAGAGAATTTCTCTACGAAGTGGAAGGACTGCTTTTGTTTGCAAATATAAATTTACGGAAACAATCTGTTTCATTATTTAAGAGCAAATAAATATATTATTATTATCTTTATAAAATCAATTAATTTCTAGTCTTTTAATTATGACTCGTAAAGTTAGTAACTAATACTGTTAGGCTGATTCTGAAAAATGCAGTGAACACAGCTTCCAAATCAGCTAGAACGTATGCTGACTTGTATTTTTTTCATTCTTTATAGAATCATTTTTTATTGAAAATAATTAATTAAAAATATTACAATTCGTTTTTTTGTGTTCGTTTGTTAGTTATATTGAAACGCATTTCAGTAGTTCCTGTGTGTATTCAGTTCAGGTAACGTAGCAACATGAGGTAAACGTCAGGAGCGGCCATGGTGATTCACCTACGCCATGTTTGTCTGTTTGTCAGTCTGTCTGTCTGTCTGTCTGTCTGTCTGTCTGTCTGTCTATCTATCTATCTATCTATCTATCTATCTATCTATCCGTCGGTCTCTTGCACACAAGAACAACCAGCGTTTCCATTTTTGCAGGGAAACTCCCTGAAAAAGGGGGGAAATAGGGTCTGAAAAGGGAAGACGAAGAGAAGAGAGTAAAGAGGAAATCTAGGGCCTGTATATTTTTGCACAGAGAGGGGAAAAAGTGGAGAGATAAGGGAAGAGGGGAAAAATGGAAAAGTGGAAAGTGGAAACACTGGACAAACTTGGTTTGCACGTGGACTGCGTTTACTGCAAACTTTGCGCAAGAACACGCACTGGCAACACTTAACATAGATTGATAACATGTGATAACAGCACTGTAGACGTTTGTGGAGACTAGAAATTTGGCAGAAACGGGATATTTCGCAGAATTTGTGCTGAGAAATCGGAAATTACAACGGATGTCATCTCTGCGATGTAGAGCGGATTACAATATCGATAGTTCGATAGTTTGATAGTTTGATGGTTGATGGTTTGATAGCGTGACAGTTCTATGCTCCGATGTTCTGACAGTTTCGTAGATTCGAGACGACCACTACTACTACTACCATGTGTTATTAATACTGCTACTGCTACTACTACTGCTACTACAACAACTACTACTATGTACTACTATGTACTGGTATTACTATTACCACTATTGGCACAGCTATACTACTACTACCACCACCACCACAACTACTACAACTATACTGCTACTACTACTACTACTACTATACAACAACAACAAAAACAACAACAACTACTAATACTGCTACTACTATACAACAACAACAACTACTACTACTACTACTGCTGCTACTACTACTACTACTACTACTACTACTACTACTACTACCCTGTTACCGTGAAAGTTGTCTTGAAAGTGTTTGCGGAAAGCATAAGTTGCTGATGAAGTGGCACTTGGCACGGATTTCCTGCCCAACACACCAGACCACGTGACTTCCGAACTTGTTATCAGTGTTATCAATCTGTTATCAACCTGCTATCAACCTGCTATCAACCTTTTGTCTTCTTGTTATCATCGTGTTATCAAGCAAATCCTGCCTGTTATTGTTTTGTTATCGGCTGCAATCGTGCCAGTATTTCCACTTTGCAGGGAAATTCCCTGAAAAGGGGAAAATGGGGTCTGCAAAGGGACAAATAAGAGAAAAGGGAAAATCTGGAGTACAGTCTTGCGATTCAGTACGAAGGGTAGAAAGGGGAAAGTAAGGGAACAGAGGAAAAAGGGGAAATTTGGAATTCATAATATCACAAACTAATACGGAGGCTGAAAAGGGGGAAAACAAGGAAGGGGGGGAAAAGGGGAAATTGAAAGTGGAAACACTGAATCGTCCAGAGAAGCGCAACTGTTTAAAGGGACGTGCGGCTAGTTTAAACGGACGCTCGAAAGCTTGATGTTCTCATCGTGTTATCACAGTGTTATCGGCTTGTTATCAGTGTTATCATCGAGGTTTCCGGACCCTCTTGGCTTTGTTTAGATGATGGTTACTGGAAATAATTCAAAGGTTCATAAATGTCGGCGTAAAGTCGGAGGCTCTCCGTCTCAAAGTCTGGTGCGTTTTCCATTAAACCAGACCCAAGGACTTCTCAGCGTCAGACAACACTTGATAACACATGATAACAAGTTGGAAAGAATGATAACAAAGTCTGAACACATGAAGAATAGGTAGTAACATGCGATAACACGTGACAATAAGTTGATAAGAGGTTAGTAGGAGCTGAAATCATTTAAAAGTGTTGCGAAGATTATTTGTTAACACATGATGACATGTTATCGCTATTATCATCACTTAATATCACTCTTCCTGATGTGCAATCACTTTGCAAGCAGTCTCCCAGCGGAAAATCAAGGATATCGGCTACATCCTCAACGATATCCGCAACATATCCTGAATATCCTGAACCACGTCCGATCGCGGATGAGTGAATAAATTGTGTTGAGAACTGTGATTCTTAATTATTTAGGGCACCATTACGTATCCTGAAAAGCGTTTTTTCAGGACGCTGTTAAGTACCCTGAACATGTATTATTTAGGCATTCCAATGTCAGGGTCCTGAACACCCTGGAAGTGGGCCAATTTCACTGCACTCAGAGTCCTGACTGGCATCCTGAAAATGTCCATTCAGAATATTTTCAGGGTCCTGAAACTATCCTTAATTTTCTGCTGCGTTATCAAGCGTTATCAAGTGTTATCAAATGCTTATAGATCAATATTATCATCCCTTACCAAAGTGTCATCATCCAGTGCGAAGTTGTACCTACTGTTATCCAGTATTATCATGTATTATCAAGTGTTATCATATGTTATCAAGCTACCGCCTTGAGACTCTTGGGTGTCGTAAGATAAAGCCGTTGAGTACAAAGCAGAGAAACCTCGAAGGACTCGACATTAAATCATCTCCTCACTTCAATATTCTATAAAATATTTATTAATTACATTCATTATAATTCAAAACAGTCAAACAGTTCAACAAACTGATTTATTTTTATTCGATACGTACATTAATTTTAATATTTACGACTGAACTATTACAGAAAAAAGTGTAAAACGCGAAAATATTACAAATTCTCGCTTAAAACGTGTAAATTAATAGTAAATAATAATTAAATTATAATTAATATATGTCAATAAAATCCCAGATTATTAATAAAATAATCTGGCGATATATTTTAACTGAACATTCCAATAATTAATTAGATTAAATTATTATATAAGATTTTTTTTTCTGCGCAGTGAAAGTTTGCTTTCGGTGAATGCAGTTAACGTGACCGTGTAATTGAATTAAGCCCCAGCCAAAGCCTCCCATTTAACTTAATGAAGTTACTTCTGAACTTTCTTTCCCAAACTAAATTTTTTTTCAAAATAATAAAAGTCTAGACTTAATAATCAATTAGTGATCAGTAACATGATATATATCCAGCGAAAAATTAAGGATGTCGGCTACGTCCTGAACGATATTCGTAACATATCCTTAATATCCTGAACCACGTCTGGTCGTGGATGAGTAAAAAAATTGTGTTGAGAATTGTGAACCTTGATTGTTGAGGCACCATTAAGTATCCTGAAAAGCGTTTTTTCAGGACGCTATTGAGTACCCTGAACATGTATTATTCAGGCATTCCAATGTCAGGGTCCTGGACACCCTGAAAGTGGGCCAATTTCACTGCACTTAGAGTCCTGATTGGCACCCCGAAAATATCCTTTTCAGAATATTATCAGGGTCCTGAAACTATCCTTAATTTTTTGCTGGGTGTAATAATTAGCCTAACACACATTTTTAACGATCAAATATTCAACATTTTTAAGATCCTTGTTAAGGGCTTGGCAAACTATATTTCATCCTGAATTATTCATAAAAATCTAAGTTATAAATCGCTATACCGAGTCCCTAAGGTCCAATTCACAAACGCAAGTTGCAGGTCTTTACGACGTTGCCAAACTTGTCATCAGTCTAATTTCACTTAAATAAAATCTCCTAATGAAAATCGAACTGTGAACTACTGCCACACTATTTCTGATAGTCCAGACTACTTTCGTTCCAACTATCAGTGCTTAATACTCAGAATTGTGATTATGACAAGCATTCAAAGTTACGGCCTTCGCCGGATCTTATAGTTTTCTGGGTTCATATTGTTCCTGTCGAGAGTTTTACTTAACAGTTTTGCGGTTTCTCGGAACACTAGTGAATTTGTGACACAAGTCTAACATATTAGGCAATACAAGGCACAGCGTGTTGGCGTTTAATTACGGCATAACCGAGAAGCCAAGATGGCGGCCGGCGATATTGCCCCAGCTCTGTCAGCCACCACTTTGCCGGCCTGCTGCTTGACCCGGCTATCATGTTGTTGTTATATATAATAGTATATTGAACCGTAGCGGATATCAGCTTGCCTTTTACCGCAAAGTAAAATGTGAGGAACGACACGTGTCCTAAACGTTGCGTTCAAAATTTCTGTACGTAGTACTAGGAACTGCAACTAGGTGGCGTTGTTAAAAAAAATAACGGTCAACATGGCGTCTGGAGTGCCAAGTGGAAAACGACGTGTTTTTAATTGTTTTGCGATGGTTTGCGACTGTTTTATGGACTTAATAGTTTAATTTAAGATCAATTAGTCTCTTTGTTAGGGATTTGAAGCAGTTTTAACCATTAAAGTCGCTCACTTGTGTCCCGTAAATCTTGAGCATCGATCCGCTTGCTGGCTTGGGCTTGGCAAACAAAAAAAAACTATGAAAGAAAGATTTAATTAAATTAGAAGGGTTTTTATTAGAGAATCTTATAGATATGATAACACTTGATAATATATGACAAAGCACTGATAAAAATACTGATAACAGTTGATAACGTAGCTTTTAGTGACATTTAAATTGACCAAACGCGACCTGTCCAGCGCGTGATGGCGTTTGATTTATCAAAGCGACCCATGGAAAGCTTGTTATCACGTGTTATCAAGTGTTATCTTTCGTATCACATCCGTGGAGATTTAGAAAACGGTAATCGATTCAAACCACGTGTTTGGAAGCGAGTCTATAAAAGCGAAACGTTTGTGGCGGAGTTTCGTTTTCAAACTAAAACTTTCCCAAAAACTTCAGATTAAATACGTATTTACGTCAACGCTAAGCAAACTGAACTAATTTTTACTACTGCTGACTACTGAAAACTACTAAAACTACATAAACTACTCAAGGAAGAAGCTGTAGAACTAATAACATTATGATCATGTCATGATCTGTTATCTGATGTTCCCAAGCCATCATCTGGTTCTCCAGAGCCAGCAGTAGCGAATGATATATAATCCAGAGGGTTTATACTACATTCTGAAGCTAAAAATAGACTTATTGGACAGTCCCTGGTGTATTCGTATGAAGTATTACTGTTGCTGTTACGCAAAGCAATCAGCTGCTCCCTTCGACTGGTGACAGCCAGAGAAGTTAAGCTCGGTTTTAGTCAATCTGCTAAAGACAGTGCTTAGTATTATCAACATGTTGCCAACGTAGTTTCGTTAACAAGCCATCCGTTAATCACTGTTCTATAATGCTGCACTTATGGTTAATGTCTAAGGTTTAAACACGTGAAAACTAATTGTATAAGTATTTTCTACTCACCCAGACCTTATTAATGCAATTAAATATGAAATAAGTCAGTCTAATTAATCTAATTACACGTTTTCTTTCAATAAGATTTGGACCCAGCAGAAAATTAAAGGATAGTTTCAGGACCCTGAAAATATCCTGAAAAGGGCATTTTCAGAATGCCAATCAGGACTCTAAGTGCAGTGAGATTGGCCCACTTCCAGGGTGTTCAGGACCCTGACATTGGAGTGCCTGAATAATACATGTTTAGGGTACTTAACAACGTCCTGAAAAAAGGCATTTCAGGATACTTAATGGTGCCCTAAATAATTAGTGTTCACAGTTCTCAACACAATTTTTTCACTCATCCGCGATCGGACGTGGTTCAGGATATTCAGGATATGCTGCGGATATCGTTCAGGATGTAGCCGACATCCTTAATTTTCCGCTGGAGATAACTAGATAATCGCTGATAACACCTGATAACCGGTGTTTCCACTTTCAGTTTCCCTTTCTCCCCTCTTCCCTTATTTTTCCCTTTTTCTCTCCGTGCTAGATTTTAAGGCTGTACTTCTAAATTTTCCCGTTTTCCCTTTTCTCTTATTTCTCCCTTTGCAAACCCCATTTTCCCCTTTTCCAGGGAATTTCCCTGCCCAAAGTGGAAGCGCTATGCTGATTATAGCTCTTAAAGACCGTTCGTCTAACAGATCCTTCAGTTTCTCGTAATACTTTCACTGTTATCCGTTGTTAACAAGCAAGGAATCAGTACGTTATCGCACTGTGCTCTCTTCCATCGTTAACTGGTGTTATTACTGTTATAGATTACTGTAGTTAAACAATATTTAACGTCGCTAACGATTCGGTTTCCCGGCATCTCCCTTGGCGATCCTTACCGATGATCCCGCAGGATTTTATCCCATTTGTTCCTCCATTAAGAATTTTATGTCTTCGATTAACTCTTGCAGCACTACTATACCACTACCACCACTACAACAACAACAACTACTACTACTACTACTGTTACTAGTTCTAATAGTACTGCTACTCTTACTATCCTTACTATTACTTCTACTGCTACTACTACTCCTACTCCTTACACTACTACTACTACTACTGCTACTACTACTAATACTACTACTGTTACTAGCTCTAATAGTACTGCTGCTCTTACTACTCTTACTATTACTTCTACTGGTACTACTACTCCTACTCCTTACGCTACAAGTACTACTACTGCTACTACTACTAATACTACTACTGTTTCTAGTATACGACTAATACTACTATTACAACTCCCACTACCACTATTACTACTTGTAATATTTCTAGTATTGCTACTAATTATACTACTATGTCTGCTACTTCTACTGCAAGCACTACTGCTACTACTATTACTTCTACATAATTTTATTTACTTTGAATTTTCACCAAAAATAATTCTACATACTTGTATTTTTGGAAGTATTTATAAGTGATATTGGGAGTTGTGAAAGTTATATTGAAAGTTAATCCGTTGTGTATGGTATTACAGAGTTCTGCACTCAGATTTCGTCTGCTTTGGGAAAAGTAAGAAAAATAGAAGCCTTTTCTCACTATAGGCTTATAAAACCAACAACTTCCCTTTTTTCATTTTAATATTTCACCAAAAATCATCAATAAAATCATAAATTTTAAATATGAAAATTAAATATGTTAGGAATTTTTAAAGCAGTCAATTTATTCATATTTGCTTTCTAGGTGCGGGCGATCCCGGCGGACCAGACAGTCTGATCAGACGGTCAGACAGGTCAGGAGGTGTCGGCAGTCAGATATTTACCGGTGGATTGTATACCGGACCTTATTTCGATGTCTTCTCACCGACGAATGTTACCGTCCAAAGCGGCAACACCGCAGTTCTGCCCTGCAGAGTCCGGCAGGCCGGCAATCGATCCGTAACCACTATTCTTAACAATGAATTAAATTAAATTTTATTAATTCCTATCGTTTTCGCTATTTTCAACCATTGTTGTGAATGGAAAAGTAAGCGATAAAGAAACGGGGGATGAATTGAGATTCCTCTCCAAAGTCGTTTTCCATTGATGAGAAGGGGATTCAGCCTTTCTGCTTTGGCGTTATTATCCGTTTTAATACTGAATTAATGAATAAATTAGCAGTATTATCAAATCCAATCCCATCTATTCGTGTACAGCAACCCGCCGTTGTTGTAGGTTTAAACCCATTTGGCTATGTATACTCCTCTCTTCTTCCCCAATGCTCGATAAAATCTTACATTACGCTCAAAGTTCTAACAGAAAACAGTTGACAACATACGATAACACTGAGCGAAGCGTCTTAACTGAACGGGCGTGTAAATTTTACATTTAAAGTTACGCAGTTTATTGATATTATTAGTAGTATTACGCATAAAGTGTGTTGTGTGATTGATGAATGGGAACCATTAGACTTGAAGTTGGCGGAAGATGCTATTAGATAAAGTTGAGGCATTGAGCACAGCACAAGCAACAGCACCCAACGGTTGGCAGCGTGATGTATTATTAATCGATAACTTACAACTATCGATTCTAATCGAAGAGGAAAAAAATAAATGAAAACCAGCTCATAATTTATCCAGCACTTTGGCAACGCTGGACAAGAAAGAGTATTATTCATATAGCAACTGACAGCAAGATGGCAAGATACGAATCAACAACAGTTGTAGGCATGTACAAATTAACATGTTATGCGCACTACAACGATTACCAGTACTACTACTACTATTACTATTTCAACTACTACTACTGTTTGAACTACTTCTACTGCTGTTACTGCTACTACTGCTACGATCAGTATTACTACTACTAATACTGATCGTAGTAGTACTAATACTACTACGATCAGTATATTATATATAAAATAGTATATTATACTATAAACTAATAATACTTTTACTATTGTTATTATTCCTACTATTCTTACTACTAGTGTTAGTACTACTTCTACTAATATTACTACTGCTAGTATTATTACTGCTATTACTTCCACTGCTACTACTATTACTGCTACTACTACAACTACTAGTACTACTACTTCTACTACTTCTCCTACCACTACTCCTCCTAGTCAAACCAGTCCTCCTCCTACTACTACCACTACTAAAATAAAATATATCCATCATACAACTGAATACACTTGTATTAATATTAATGAACGTGTTTGTTGGCACTTGAAGGTATCGTGGGTGCGTAAGAGTGACGGTCATTTGTTGTCAGTGGACGAGGACGTGTTCATCTCGGGCGGCCGGTTCCAGGCGCATCGCATCGAGGCGTCCGACACGTGGGCCCTGCAGATTCGCCTCGTCACGACAAATGACTCGGCCGACTACGAGTGTCAGGTCTCCACCCAGCCCAAAATCAGCCGCCTTGTCAAACTCATCGTCGTCGGTAATCCCTCTCTCTCTATCTCCTCCTTCCTTAACTTCACTAGACAAAGTCTCTACAAAGTACTAACTACCTAGCTACTAAACTGCTTATATAGAAAGCGGATGCCTTAACTGTTAACTATGAATCGGTTTTGAGGTTTATCGATAGTTTGAGACTATCGCTTTGACTAGCAGCCGGGCACGTCAATTTGTTATGACGAAAAAGTAGGAAATGGCGAGGAGCCATTAAGTTGTTTCCACCAAAAGTTCTGCAGATTGGCATAGCGCATTAAGCTGAGTGCTCCAAGTACCATCAACGTGATTTATACCAATACCTCGTAACCTTAGATAACACTTCGATAACTGGTGATAACAGCTGTTATCAAGTTATCGATTCTTCACTTCCGATTCTGAAATGGCGGTTCGTATATGGCACTTAAACGACGAAGAGCAAAAGGATCGATGCAATGCAAAGGGATCGATGAGATTACATATGAAACAAAGAACTCGCCTAGACATATTGAAGCTCGGGTAATCCCTGACAGATCCTTTAAGACCTCTCCTTGAAGATTTTTTCATACTAAATATGTATATTTGTATCATATAATTATAACCGATTATATTTCGTGATGAAATTTTCCAGAACCGGTGGTAGGAATCAAAGGGGCGCCTGATATGTACGTCAAATTCGGAAGTTCCGTAACGCTGCATTGCCACATTTCCGGATTCCTGCAACATCCGGCACACGTCACGTGGCTCTTCAACAACTCACTCATCGCCAGTCTCAAATCGCCAATTCCGGTTGTCCACGGTAACAAACCATTCACTCGGTTCACTCGCAATTTCAGAGTCTTAAACTGTGCAAATTTGTTTCTTACAGGAACTGTGGATGCTCCGTCGATTTCTGCTTTCAACGACGGTAATGGAAGATCGCTATTACTTCAAACAACAGCTAACGACTCGCTGACATCGACACTGACATTATCATCCGTCTCCGTGGAAGATTCTGGACAGTACACGTGCGCTCCGGCAACCGCTCCCAGGGCTTCAGTTGCATTACACGTCTTAATAGGTAACCCAATACTAATTAATACAATATTACATGTAGGGCACTATGTTTTGCAAATATTTTTGCACGTTTTTTGTCAATCTTTTTGAATGGCTTTGCCAATATTTGTTAAAATCTTTTGAGAGCAACGCAATTTGATAGAGAGCTTCAAGATTCGATGAAAAATGGCTTTAAGAATGAAAATTTCAACACAAAAGTTGTTCCATACAGGTTTGTACTCTCTTTGGAGTCGACCAGAAATCCATTCTTCTCTTTCAGAAGTCCGCGTCCAACAAAAGATGAGTCCCTTCAGAAGAAAATCCAATTGAAATTTCACAAGTTGTTTGTCCACCGCCCGAAACCAGATTCAATATGGCTATCCAGTAAATTGACGTAAACACTCTACCACTTTTAAAAAAATCAGCCCGAGTAATGGTGTTTTATACTGTACAAAGCACTTTAAAATGTCGCCGGCTACAGTGCCTTTTCGTAGATTCTCGGTTCCTTTTTACAGTGCCTTTTTCGCAGTTGTCTGCATTGCCCTAAAGTATCCAACTTTTAAGCTACGTTCAAACTACCTAGTTCAGGGTCTTCACAAAAGGCACCACAAAAGGCACCGTCATTTTTAACAAAGGTGAACCAAAGTGTCCTCATCAGTTATCAACAAAGATCTCTTCCAAGAAGTTTCGGACCCCACTAGTTGAGAGTTGCCAGACATTTTGCAATTTAAATAAACACATTATAGCACCGAGTTTGCGATCAAAATGTGGTTTTGTGGCTTTTTGGGTGTTCTTTTTTCAGCACTTCGACGGCCATTAAAGATCTCGACAACTCATTGAATATTCGATCAAATGGGAGGAGTAACAACTGGTTCGCAATAAATTCGCCATAACACTTTTTCAAATAGTTTGCCACTACTTGCAAAGCATTACTTCTATTATCTTTTTATTTCAGTGGATACAACTCGTTCTCATGGTAGTTTTAAAGATCTTCTAAATCTGCTCCTAAATTAAGTATATTTACAGGAAAATTTACCACTATGTTAATGTAAACTTGAATCTCGTATTCATCACAGTGAATAGATATTGTCATAAAAACATGGAAATCGTTTAGGATCTATTTATACTGAAGGAAAGGTGCTGTACCTTCACAGGTACTTGAATTTTATATCCCACATCCATTATTCATTTCTTCTTTCAAATTTTAACACAAAAGATGCTTATTTCGTCTTTGGAGAGACATTATCAAGGTTGTAAGCTCGAAACTGAAAAAAAAAAAAAACAATGCCCAGAAGTTTGCATGTAAAACAGAAGTACAGTCTAAACAGAAACCTCTATTCCAGAGAGCGTAACTGTTAAAAAAATTCCATATATATGTAAGATATGTTAGTATTTTAGTACAGATTTAGATGGTAAAAAATTTTACATGTTTTTGTACAATTTTTTCTTGTTTTGGTTGCATTTTAGGAGAACATCCAGCCGCTATGCAACATGGCGAAAATGGCGCCGGCATTCGGTCATCGTGGTTTTTACTCGCCGTGGCACTGATCCAATGGTGGTGTTACCACATACTCAATAGGCCATGAAGAATTCATCCCCACAAAGAGAAGATATCTTCTACCAGCATGAAAGCAAGGATTTTACCTTTAATGCCCGTTCCATCTCTGACCCGTCACCCAGCCGAACTGAAGACCTCAGAATCGAAGAGATTTCTCAAGAATCACTCAACCGTGTGTTAAGACCATTAACCAAAACATCCACTCCGTGTTAGGAACTTCTTATCATCGTACTATCAACTTACGCTATCCCGTTTTCAAAACTGAAAGGCTGAATGTATCTTTTCAATTTCGTGAACCCAGAACAGTGTGTGTACATACTACATATAGTATATTTATAGCCTTATCTTGTGTGTGTTATGTACACTGCTTACGTTTCAGTATGTAAGAGACACAGCTCCGAGTACTAGGATGTTATATGATACAAGTTGTTAGCGGTTGTCACAGTAACAAGTGTTCTGCCCCGCGTTCGTCTCGTAACGTAAGCCGATAATGCGCTAGAGGTCACGTACATAAAATGTATCTTTGGTACAAGTACATGTATAACGATGGAATAAAAATAAATTTGTCAGTAAGAAGGAGATAGTGAAGGTGTATTTAATCATCATCGAACTTGATCTTCTTTCCCTGGAACGCTGTAATTGGATTAGACTGTTCTTTCTGTTTCCGTTTGGCCTGCCACGAGGGGTGAAGGTTTTGCTCATCCAGCTCTGGTTCTACGCACGAAAAAAAAATCGATGATTTCTTACTCTTAGAGCAAATTTTTTGGGTTGACTTACTTTTTTCCTCGACTTTTGCGTTCTTCTCGGGAAGTTTTCTCGCAGGCTTGGAATTCACAGGCTCTCGTTCTTTTCTGCCAAAGTCTGGCTTCGGTTTACTGAATTTGGATGTCGCGGGCTCTTGGTATCTTCTGTTGACCCCGAGCTCTTTCCTGTTCCATCTTCCCTTGAGCTGCTCGTTATCGTTATCATCCTCGTCGCTCGACTGACCTCCGAGGAAGAACGAGTCTAGAGGCTTTTGAGCAGTCTCTGCATCGTCCTGATTGTTGTCAGTGCGGGAAACCTCAGCGTTATCGTCCGATATCGATTCTGACTGCGTCAAATCGATGCGCTTGATCTCCATCGTACCTTCCCGCTTCTCGTAACTTGGCACGAACATCGTCGGCCACTCCACTTTGACTTTTGCCTTGGTTTTCGTGTCCGATTCTTTCTTTTTGGTTATCTTGTGTGACACGTTTTCATCTGGCAGCCCTTCTCTGTCTTGGTGTTCGGCTGGTGTTTCCTCTTTATCTTCCTGTCCAACGTCCCTGTCAATTTTTTTGTCGATTTCTTTAGTGGTCTCGTTCCGGATGCTTTCATCAGATTTATCAGTGGTTTGCGGCTCATCTTTTTGTGCCCGCTCGGTATTATTTGGTTGCAGTTTTGCAGCAGAACTAGATGTCATCTTGGCAGACAGTTTCTTTTCCTGTTTCTCATTTTCGGGTTTTTTGTCCTTTTTCTTCTGGTAGCGAATACCTAGGGCTCGTATCAGCAACACCACTCTGTCCAGGGGTACGGGAAAAGCTTGCCGAAACTTAGCAACCTGATCCTGCACAAGTTTGTGCATGGCCAAACGCATCATGGACCTCTGGTCGACAGGTAACTGATCTAGCGTTTTCAACACTTCGGCCGGATCCTGTTTGTTGCTGAGAGCAAACTTTGAGACATCGTCAATATCTATGTGCTTTAGCGTATCGATCTCCTGTTTAAGTCGCTCGGCTTTCCTTTGATTTTTCGAGACTTGCTGCTCGTTCCCTTTTTTCGCTAACAGTTTCTTCGAACGGCCAGACAAGTTGTTTATGAGCCAAAGTCGGGCACGACGAACATCTTTTCTCATCTTAACAATCTATCAACATATAAAAACTGTGAAAAATACTACAGGATTAAGTAGCATAAGGCTGTTACCTGATTATTGAGTTTTAATTTATCAAGTTTGCCTTCACTTTCGTTTTTACTGGAACCCATGTTTTAGAACTTTCAAACTAAAAGCTGAGCAAGTCGCAGCATGGAAGAAACGAAAACACACAGATTCTCGTCTGCTTGATACTTCTGAAGTAAGTAGTTCAAAAATCTACCACTAGGACGCGCTAGTTTCCGTCCTGAACAAAATTTCAAATAAAAGCCTAAAATTTATTTCGTACATTTAGATTCTCATAATTATGATTTTTAATCAATGTTTAAGACAATTATCAGTAGATTCCCTTAAATGACTTATCTTGATTATTCTTGTACGTTACATACACTTTAATTAGTTCCAAGGCATAAAGTATATTTTAAATTAGACTCAGAAGTTAAAATACTGTCCCGTTCCCGTTTTACAAATCCATCGACAATAAAAATGTATCAACGAGCAAACCACTACTGACTTGGTTTCAAAAATCTAAACTTAGACTATCAAAAAGAAATTTTCAGTAATAGAGTTCTGTAATAAAAATATTTTATTAAACAAAATAATGTACAAAATTTAAGTCACTTTAGCAGGTTGAGCACTTTCCGTCCACAACTTGTAACCCAGCCGTAATCGAAATCTGCGTTCTGCGTTACAGACAAGGCAGGTCCACGTTTGAAATTTCTCGTTTGCACTTTTTTTCTTTGTTTTCTTGATTTTCAACTTTCCAGTGCCACGTTTCTTCAATGACTCGATTCTGACTTTAGCTGTTTGCCCGGGAACTAGTAACGCCTTGCATGATTTGCACATTACCCTCTTTATAGATGAGTCTCTGAATCAGAATATGGAGATAAAATTTTAAGATATGAATTTGATTTGTTCGTTACTTACAACTTCAACTGAAGTTTTTTCCCGATACTCGTCATGTGTGTTCCGTAAATGGCGGTCAGCTGAGGGTGATTGGGACAGTGTCGAAGTACTGAAGCACTTGCCTGAAATTAAACAAATTTAAATAACTTTCATTCAAAATATTAGTAATTATTTCTTAAAACGCTTCCCGTCAACCAGTATTTTTCTATAACTTTTCGTGTTCACAGGGTTGAGAAGGTACTAGAGCGAAATTAGAAAACATTATCTCACTTGATGGAGGAAATTGATTCTTTGAAAACCTTCGCTGCCAGGTAACGTTCCTTTCTTTTTATTGCCCATTTTGAATCATAAATCTACAAATCTGTTTTACGAATTTTGACTCCAAAGGAACATTTGTTGACATTTCAAAAAATATTAGTTCACGTCTTTGCCGCTAGATGGCGTTATTCGCTAAAAATAAAGCACCCCTACATGCATTAGTTTCATCTTCATCTAATGATAGACACTGCGGAACTACTAACCCCTTTTTTTTTGGGAAGTCAGTCACCCATCAGTCTAAATGAAGGTAAGTCTAATATATTTAACAAAAGATAAAGGATATAGCCAGCGTTAATATCCATTTGAACCGGAGTGTATTCCTCTGGAAGAGTTATGTTGTGTGATTATGGCAACCATTAGGCGAGCAAACTACAAACCCAGGAAATCATGAAACTATTGCTTAATACCATAAAAATAGCTCTTTTATTATCGTGAAACGCTGAGGTATAATCGAAAGATGCATATCCATCAATGCATAGTGGTGATAAATTTTGAAATCAAACAAAACAGTCTGCTGTTTCTACTCGCAGATTCCTACTATTTGAGTTTATAGACAGTTTGCTCGTCTAACTTCGTTGTAAAGTTTAAATATGAAATTATTTTCGTATATCTACGTGTGAAATAGTTATCTCTCACTGTTTATTTCTTTTCAGACTCAGAATAACTACACTGTTATCCCAAAGGTCCTAAAATTTTCTCTGTCCAAGTCCGGTTTTTTAAAGCGACGTCCGGTATTTTAAGTTAACGTTCAGAATTTTAACGTGACGTCCAGAATTTTATCGTGACGTCCAGAATTTAAAGTCAACGTCCGGAATCTAAAACAGACGTCTGGTTCCTTAAAACGACGTCCGATATTTTAAATTAACGTCCGAAATGAAAAACCGACGTCCTGAATTTAAACTGACGTCCCAAAAGGACGGGGTCCGATTTTTGAAAACAACATCCGACAAAATCGAAAGCCCGGTTTAGGAAAGTGACGTCCTGAATTTGAGACCAAGTCCCGAATTCTGAAGAAGACGTCCGGTAAAGACAAGGTTCCGTTTATCAACAAAGTCCCAAATTCAAACTCAAGTCCCGAATTTAGAAACGACGTCTGGCTCCAGAATTTCAAATGACATCTGGTTTTTAATGAAAGGTCCCAAATAATTACACTGAGACCCAGAACCTTGAGCTGATCTCTGATTTTTTACATTACTCATATCAATAATATAAATTCAAATCGACTAGCTAATTAATGCTAATGAAGGACTTAATTAGGACGAATATTGTAATTAAATTTGGTAGTTTGGCAATTTTAATTCGTTATAATAGCATAGAGTGAAACAGAATACGAAGATGGTCGCATTACTTTCATAACACATGACATTCCTGTAAAGTTTGTTGAACATATTAAGCTTTATTATGGTCTAATCATAGAGGTCCGATAAACGAGGGGTCCAATAAGAGACGTGATTTGAAATAGAGGTCCAGTGCTACTAAACTGAATTTTAAGGTGGTCTGAAACCACCTGAACAATAGCCTGAACACCACCTGAAAGAACACAGTTAAGAATCAGAAAATGTCTATCCATCTATCAAATGTAGGTGATTTTGCGTAGCAAGGTGGTGAAGTAAGGATAAAGGTCTCACCTACGAAGCAAAGGATACCAGGTTCGAGTTCGTTCGGAAGGTAAAACAAATTGCTTTCTGCAATGGAGAAGGACGGTTTATGTTGAATCTCCCACCAATCGAATCTTTTTTTTATTGGGGAAAATGACGTCTAATAAAGGACATCCCATCTTAAAGTAAGGTCCTATTAAGGTGAGGTGAGGTCCGGCGCTAAATTGACGTCCCAAACGGGTTGGGGCCCGGTTTTTTAAACCGATGTCCAAAATTTTAACGTGACGTCCGGATTTTTAACGTAACGTCCGGAAATTTATCGTGACGTCCAGAATTTTATCAACACGTCCGGTTTTTTAACGTGACGTCGGGTTTCTAAACCAGACGTCCGCTTTCTTACAGTGAGGTCCTGAAAAACGTCGGACCTCGGTTAAGGCCAGAAACAGGACCTTTGGGATAACAGTGTACGTTATGGATTTTGGGAAGCAAAGTAAAACAGGCAGCAGAGGACTTTTCAATTCTCGCCGGTTACTGCTGCACTGGGAACGACTGTAATCAAGTAATCTGCTAATTTCTTAGACCTGGAAGACAGCGTCTTTGTGCTGTCATTTGCAAAGAGCACTGCCGTTAAAATAAGGCAACAGGCATTCGAAGAGTTAATTCAATAGTACCCAGTCTAAGGCCGTTCAATATAGTGTTAGACATACAAGGAACTACGTTTAATTGACTTTGTAACTGCTAATTGAGAAGCTTCACTGCTAATTAAATTTCCAGGTTCTACTGCGTGTCGTCAACCCACGCGTACTACAGTTCAACTCGTTACACACTTTTACTTTTGTTTGAATTAACGAATATCATGAAATTAACATGATTGGGGATTCCGTGATCCGGAAGTATCAGTTATTACGTCAGCATGAAGCTTAATATCATAAATTTAGAACCTTGTCAGTTGGAGTAAACACGTTTAACAAGGCAGCGAGCAGCTAATTAGAATTAGAGCTTTGTTACCAGAGCACTTGTGCACTTGTGCCAAATGAAGCTTGTAAAAGGCACTTGGAGCAAACCTTTCCAAGGCGCATAACAAGCACGACTAAATGTGTAAACTAAAAGCCTAAAGATTACACTTCAACCGACTGTCCCGTTTGAATCCAATCAGGATGAGCAAGCGTTTCAGTCGGGAGTTTTCAGGGAGTTTTCTATCTGTGATCGGTCGAGCGAGTTGCATCCTGCCAGAAACCCCTAACGACTTAACCCCTTGTTACCAGGGTGACGTTTTCAAGGTTTAACAACTCTTCATGATTTGAAGAAAAATTGGAGAAGTCGTAATGAGCACTTTACTGTTTGCAGTAAACGAGCGACGTATACGTCGAGTTAACGGTTCGTTGAGTATTTGTCTTTTTTTCAAGAAATTTTTAAGACTTCACTGTAATAGACGGTTGCTTTTACCTTTTCTCTTTGTTGAAAATCTCTTGGAACATATAGACATGTTGTTGAATGGAGTGTTTGATATCCTGTACGTAATCTACCGTTTTTGTAAGAACAAATCGATCGTCTCCGAAACGCCGATATGGGAAAGAGGCATTGCTCTCCTCTTATATATTCGTCAACCCCAGATGTATTGGAAAAGATACAAAGAATAGTATGAAACAAAAATGTCTGCTGTTTCAACTTCTTTTTCTTTAAGTTCTCAAGTAATCCGAGCGAGCTGCGGAGCATAATTCAAGAATAATCACAGGCTTGGCTCACAGTCGGGCAGATAGGCAATCCTTGCGAAGCGATCCTGCGGCAAAGTGCTGGTATAGACGCAAACTAATGCAGGTATTGTGGTTCTTAATGGACTACTTGAACGTACTGAAAAGGGCCTTCACCAAGCCAATTACGTTCCTCATCAAACTGAGTAGCTTCCTCGCAAAATGTCCTCTACTTGTAAGTGCCGAGAGCTAATCTACTGTTTTCCACGTTCTAATAGGAAAACTTGGTCATTTGCTCACCCAGGACCAAAACCAAGTACCACTAATTGCTTTTTCTGGCCCGATCAGTCGATGATTCTAGTAGATCTTTCAAGACAAAGGACAGTAGAACCAGCAGCACAAGTTCATGACTACCTGCTAGGTACTAAGTCCTCTTAGTAGTCTTGTACTAACGAAAATTAGTAACAACTTTGTATTATACGAACTTATTTTACATCAAGTACCTAACCAAAATGGGCCACACATAAAATAAAACGTCTCAACAGGTCATCTATCTTGCTTAACTTTGCCAAAAGACAGCTCCGAACAATCCCAAGACGTAACAGTCTAGAATCTTCCACAAGAGGTCCTGTTTTCTAAAACAGAGGTCCTAAAATACAGACCTGACAACAGTGAGCCCAAAAATTGATTTTTAAGTAAAATACTCGCGGATTCTCGACTTTCGTCGACAGTAAGCTGGTCTAGGATTTCAAATAAGAGATTTTTTTGGAACCAAGTGCAGTCAAGAGATGAGCTGGGACTTGATGAGAATAGCCAAAACCCAGCTGCTTTTCAGACGAGGAGATCACGTAGTGCTATTGAATTGCACCAGCTAAAATTGCAGTGCGGCGCGCCGCTTTATTAAGCCGCTTGGCTGATCGCAAGCGCCAGACCCCGACAGCAAATAGAGACAACACAAAAATTCACTCCAAAAATCGCATCTACCCGACCGTTTCGTTTCATTGTCTCTCGCCATATTTTCGTTTTATGAACCAGTTATGCCGAATGCAGTCGGTGTCTACTATGTCATCCATTATCAGCGTGTGTAGCTATTAATAGACGGAAGTTAACAAATGAACGAGTTCCAACTTTCAGACTTCTAGAAGATGCGCTCAAATAAGTTATACAGTCCCACCAGTCCCATAGGACAGAACCTCTATTCGTATCACATACATACGCCTTCGCAGTTCCTCTAAAAGCATTTTTTTACCCTACAAAAAATCACGTTCGTCTAAAAGTATCCTTAATCCTCGAGAATTACTTGATAACATCCGATAACAAGTGATTGCAGCATGATCACAGCATGAGGACAGTTATTACGTGCGTGTACAATGTCACTGAAAGTTTTCGACTTTTGTGTTTAAATATTCAAGAGTGGGCCTTGGACAAGTTCTAGTTTCATTTCATGGGACCTCTCGTCAACTACGTAGAATTATTCTGTTTTATTCAGCCGAATCCCGAGGTATAGATCGCGAGGCTTTTGGTGAAACGTATGTGCCGTACTTACAGTGACTGTAAAAAATTTACACCCGCCAAATGCTGTTGTTCACACCATTGACCCTAGGTCATTATATTTGCGGCTAGCACAGCCGTCTGCTTCCATTATGGGCCAACATTCATTTCTCTTCTACTTAATGAAGGGTTATATAGCAATACTGGGCAACAAGGATCGTTCTACTCGCAGACCCAACTGCAGTATAACTATTATCGACGTGTCTTTGCTGATCCCGAGTTCTAAGGATTTCGAATAGATCTAGCTCAGCTTTCGGAGTCCGCCGACGTGACATATTCAAAGACTTTCGCGAGTTAAACAATAACGCTGGGTGTATCACTTAACTTAGGAGTTAAGGACCGTATCCTGGGATAATTATAGAGCGCGGTCCAACCCAAAAAGCAGAGTGCTTATAATTAGCCTTACTTATTGCCTGTTAACGAGTCACACGATCTGTGGTACACGTGATTCAGGTGGTTGTTCGGGAAACTTTAAAAAAACCAAGAAAAATGACCATATCGTCTTATACGTGGTAGACTCGGGGACCATCTACTGCAGCGCCCGCGCAATTGCAGAGGGGCTGCGGGGCTTTTGAACGTAGGATTCACCGGGCGAGCTGCTCAGTCAGAGAACGCCATGGTTCACTAGAGACGTCACTTCGAACTGAAATCCTGTATCGAGAATAGCATTTGACTGAAACTCCCGTGTCTTGTTTACCAGTCCGCTCACTAACTGAAAATGGCAACAACAGAGTCAAGGTTCACAGGAGAATCGAGCTGAGTAGCGAGAATGGTTAGCTCGAGGAGGACGGGAAGGCAACCCTGCCAAGAAGCTCCGATGAGGTGTAATCTGTTGCGTGTCAAGTGTTTCCTGCTGTTCGGAGTTTTGCTCTGCATCACTGGTAAGACAAACATGTTCCCAAATTGTGATCTCTTGAAATGGAACCTTCGTCGTTTATCAGATTTCTCTAGGGACGTCTCTTTGGTACCTTCCCTAGTGGCATCAATACTATTGTTTATAGACATGTTTGCTTCATCTTCCTCAGAAAGAAGCGGAGCCGTATTGAATTAGTGTCTATTGCTCAAGTCCCTTGATGTCTCATCTTTTACAATTTTTTCTCACTTTTCCTATCCTGCCCCAAAACATTTTCAATAGTTTTCATCGAGTTCGTGTAATGTTTCAAAGCCTCGTGGTTTCCATGACAAATTAAAATTTATTTTTTTTATCCCAGACCCTTTGGAAATTGTTAGCTAGTCACGCAGGGAACGTTCAATCAAACTGGATACAATATCTTCTTTCATAGTAACTATAAATAGACACGGAGTAGGCTCCCTCCTCCCATCTGCCGAAGAGCAAAAGGGATCTAGCATTATGAAAATGCTCAGGTTAGTCATTTGATCTTTTGTTCTGCGCTGTATACTCGAACGGAGACTGCGGTAGTGTTTCTTCGTGTGAACCCGTCTTCAGAAGAAGGGACACGACTTCATTGCCATTCCGAATGTTTCTTTGAAGTGCCGAGCCAAGTTAAGAGTTATTACTACAAAGTGAATAGATCAAAACTGGCGAACAACTTTTCCCGCCTCTCAAATGAACTCAAATTTGCACGACAAAACCTTCTCGTGTTCTTCGGAAAACGGAAATTTTCATTAATCAACTTATGCCGAAATGTTGTAACGAAGTTTGTCTATGCCGCACTAGGACATGTAGTTAAAATATATCAGTACAATGCATTGAAAGAAATTGTTTTATGCTAGGATTGTATGTTCCAAGAAAGATTATGGAGTCCAGCAGATTTTTTACAAATACAGAAAAAATGGATGGATGATAGAGCGCTGTTTCATGAGATACAATCTTCTTGAGGGACCTTTTTCTTTTTCTTTTTTTTTTTTTTTTTTTTTTTTTTTTTGCTTTTGGGCTTTATTACAGTCGCCCTATTTCAATCCACTGCAGATGGGGTAGTACGACAGCAATGCGATTAATGCAGACATAGCTTGGACGCTACTTTTTCTCCGACTATCTCATAAAACTCGATGAGTAGGGAGGTATAGGTCTGTGCCCTAAATTACCTAACTCTCTTCTATTCTCTTTTGCTACTGAGGACTTTACGCCCTCGTATATTCCTTTTTTGTTTCCCCTACAGCTTCCATCACATTCATTTCTCTCTTTAGAGTAGGGGGATACGGAATGAAGCCCTGGGAAAATGTCGCCAACGAGCCATTTGCCCTCCTGCGTCACCGCCAGACTTGTTTACAGGGCCTCTTGAAATGAAAATTCATGCATTATGCTGCACTCTTTCGTTCACGCAGACGAAATCATCAGTCTTTCCCGGGGTTAGGACAATGAAACTCTCGACTAGTCCAAGAATTGAAGAAATAATGGACTTGCTTTAAGAAAGATGCGAAGAAAATGTCGGGGAATTTTCAAGAAATATTTCACTTAGAGCATAAATGGACACAATGCTGAACTGCGCACAGAAATTCAATTCTCTTTTAACAACGTTCGTGTTCTATAGCGTCTCAGCGAACATACGAG
The DNA here is from genome assembly GCA_002872375.1 of Eulimnadia texana. Taxonomy (NCBI): domain Eukaryota; kingdom Metazoa; phylum Arthropoda; class Branchiopoda; order Diplostraca; family Limnadiidae; genus Eulimnadia; species Eulimnadia texana. The sequence continues at coordinate 33,095,736 of NKDA01000001.1, read as the reverse complement.
GAGGGAAAAAAACTTCTCAATTACGTTAGAGCCGAGCATTCGAGACGCTTATGAAGAGCTAGACCATTTTGCTAAAGAGCGAAAAACAACTGCAAATTATTTTCGCGTGCTCTGCTGCTTATAATTTAACGATCGAAAACAAGTTTTGCTAAAACTCAATCAGTTTAAAGTTTATGCGTGTTAAGTGTAGTACCATTACTAGTACGTAGCTTTTTTCCGTCCTGTAATAGTAATTCTATGCAACGAGAGAATATTTGTTATTTTTTTCACGAACTAGATACTTTTCTAGCAGATTCTTGTCACGAATGCTTCCGCTTAGTTTCGGTCTTTTACTTTCCATAAGCGTTTGAAGATGATTGATGTACGCGTTTACTGGAATCCCACTCACGTTCTGCTCCTTCAATATCATTCGCACAGGATCATGTGTAGAAATGTCACTTATAAGTAGAACTTACAACTTCAGTTTACTTACTTTGGCCCGAACATTGCCTTTAACAATCTTCTTTTACTGAGTTTTACTGGAATACAAGCTTTTCTTCAGTCCTACAATTAAATTTTTACAAAGTGATTCAACGAGATCTTCCTCCATCTCGAACCAAAGCACGAATCGTCACAATTGAAAGACTAGGACTGGGTTCTTTCTTTTTTTTTCTTTTCTTAGAAGTAGTATTCAAGAACAGAAGAGGTGCATACCAGTGAAACTGTGAACAGTAAGACTACTTCGCAAAGCAAACGAGCTAATGGATCAATTGAGATCAGTAGGCACGTGAAAAGAATAGGTAAAAATCTTGAGTCATTTCGTCTCCTCTTCGCCATCGAAGTTATCAAGTGGAATTCTATGAACTTTTCTATCACACCGAGAGAATAACTCTGGCCGAAACTGTGCCACGTGTAAACACCCGAAACGTAAACCCGGGAACTATGTTATTTCTAGGGATTAAAAGCTTAAATAGGAGTGCTGATGAAAGCAACTGAGCGTCCCACTAAAACAGACGTCCTAGTGGAAACTAATCCACCCTAAGCACCAAAATCGGTTCACGGCACATTGCAACATACGAAAGAAACCCTCCCCAACCGTGATGCAGTATGTGTATTACATTTTATTGGTTTTTGTACGATTCAAGTTGATTCTGTCCAATATCTATGAGAGTTCAGGTGTTTATATACAGATCTTTCTTATACTTTATGTTGAGTACGCCGTAATTCCATACAAATATTTTTTAATCTCCATGAATAATAAAGTCTTCAAACTCTCTTCAAATCTTCAGTTGATCTTCATAAAACTGAGAAAAGTTTCGAGTGTTTTACTAAACATGTAGGACACTCAACAAATCCTTTCAAATATTCATTCATTCTCTATGTTTGTGCCTTACCCATTGTTGTGCACTTAACAAGAGACTACCCTGCTAAACTTTGATGGTCGGACAGAAGATGTGAAAACCTATTGAGAACTCAGCTGTTAAGACACGGAGATGACCCTAGCATCTAGAGTGCTCTCGATTACGTACACAAATGCTTCCTCTAATCAAATTCCAGTTGCAAAAAGTTTTATGAAGTCAGGGGCAATTACCTGATACTTACTGAGAGCGCAGGGGAAATGAATTAAAAAACACAAGCAAGAGCATGGATCAGTGAAACACGAAACCTCCTTTGGGGTAACTTCCAACCGAAGTACTAAACGTTAAAAAATCCACTGCACGCGTTAGAACCTTTGCGCACTCAAACCGGAATCCTTACAGTATGGTTTAGTTGCGCAAACAGTAAAACAATTAAGCGGTTTAGTGTCCGCAGTTGCTGTTTTGTCTCGTGAGTACACCCCGGAGTCAATTGGATGCTTGTCCGCATTGCCATAAAATTAGTTGCAGTATTATGGGAGTAAAACGCGACTGATTCAGTTGTTCTACGAAACGCTGAACGTAATAACCTGAGTGTTAATGCTCGCCTTTCAGACAAATCAGAAGAAAACGAGCTAACACACTGTTTGCACATACATACTATACTGGTATAACTCAGGGGATACCTATCTTTTGATTGTGATGGGCGATTCATACTAGAATAGGTCCTCCAGTGTTAACATAATGTTAGTTTACTAGCCATTCTCCCTCCTGTAAATTTCCTTTTGTTGGAAAGTTAAGTGTACTTCAGTAGCACTCTATGTACTGATATTTTTTTTAAGTTGTGAAAAGACATCCCAGTAAAAAATTAAGTAGTTCAGGTAAGTAGTTTTTGCGCTGTTGACTTAGTGTTGACCCTGCTGACTCGGGTACTTACCACCGCTTGCTCGAAGTAAGACGCTCGGATCTGCCTACCACGGCTTATCCAGAGTAAGTCTTTGGAAGGTGCTTACAACTACTGAATCGGAGTAAGACGTCTTAGACTACTGGAATCGGCGAATTTAAGTCCTGTAAGATGTCTTACAGCTACGTCTTACAGCCTATTCTGACAATGTCAAAGTAAGTACTTGCAAGTGTTTACGTACGACTAACTTACCGACTGATTAATTTTTTACTGGGATATACAGTGGGTATTGTTTTTTGAGCAACTGCACGTTCGTAATGAAGTTGGGCAATTCCAATTTCCGTTCTGACCCTCGGTGCTGTGCTCGAAGGCTGTGGCTCCTGTAGTATCTTCAGAATATCTTCTTCAACCTTTGAATAGTATGTCCATTCCTGTTCAATTGTTCTACCAACTAACATGACCTAACATAGAACATGTAACACAGAGAAGGTTTATGTATCAAACAGGACACAAATGCGAAACTGTAAGAGTAGTACAATAGCCGCACACCAGTACAAGAAATGCTGAACATAGGATCATTTAATGAGATAGTACTATCCGTATTTTTGCAGTACGGTTGGCTACTTTCGATTTTTTCAAAATTACACGAAATTGCAGCAGAAGCCGGGAGACAGCAATACAATACTCCAGTGGCAACGATTCCACCTGTGGCTTACATTCAACAACCTCGTATCTACACTCTCTCTTCTTTGCACTGAAGAAGAGAAACTTTATTTTTCACTCTAGGTTACTCTAATCATTAGTGTGATTTTCTCTAATTTCTTACTGATGAGAAAATAATTGAAACGTTCTCAGGAATGAAATTTCCTTTGCCCAGGCTTCGTAAAAGAAAAAAAAAAGCCTTTGGCTCATTGTGTGTGGGAGCCATCTTAATGCGTGGCTCTATTTTATCGAATACAAGGATCTAGATGGATCCTTTCTCCCTTAATGTCACACCTGATTGAATGTTTCAGCTTACACCTCTGTATTGCACCCGGGGACTGGACCCTTTAGGACTTGATCCTCTGTTCGCAGAAATCCAGCTACTAATTTCCGCCGTTGGTTTGTTCGTTTTTGTTTCCAGAAAATGGCTTTCTCGGTGTACGGTCCTAAGTTACTTGAAAAAGAAAAGACGCAGCATGTTTTATTTTAAATTGTAATTGACCTTTCTCATTACTGCCCCTGCATTGCGTCGTGAAAAGAGTTAGGAACGGCGGAATAGTCGAGGTTTACTTCCTTCATTTCCAGGATTGCTATTTGACGATACGAGATTTTCAAAAGAATTCTTTGTGCTCCGTGTTCTGGCCAATGTTGTGCGAATGGAAGGCAGAAGAATCTCCCGACTTTTCGTGACTGCAGTAAATGTCACGGATGCTGCAACCGTCAAAGGGCGGAAATCGTTCCGCCAGGTAATTTTGGTGATTGACCAGATCTTTCGTGTTGTCCCAAGAACCTCGAATTGCACATTTTCTACTCTAATTATAGCGAAGGATGTTCCCCAGTTTGATTTTACGCTGAGAGAGAGGATGTAACCTGTTATGAATTACGAAGACTGTTCTCAGAACTTGCTTCAACATGGTAGTCAATGATTTTTATGATATATTCAGTAGGGGATATCCTGAAGTACCAGTTGCTCCCAGCGTCAGTAGCTGCTAGCCGGCACAGCCTTGCTTTCTCACCAACATGGCGTCCTCACCTTCACAAAGGTTTTCAGCTCTCTTTGGAGAACTCCTACTCAGGACCCTACATTGATGCATCGCTACCGACAAACATATCGGCACAGGTCAACGGTCACGCTTACATTCCCTGCGCTGTCAAACGGCTGGGATCGCGATCAGTAAGTATATCTACGAGTTGTTCTTCAGTTTCATTCGTGCAATCTGAACTTACAAAAATAGTCGAGGAAAAAGCTAGCAGAAAAATTGATTTCATGACATTTCATACTTCTGGCTCTTCAGTAGCGCCATATCAAAAGGTTCCATGTCACTGATTATCCACGGTTTTTGCTACCTCGGTACCACATCAATCAACTTTAATGAGCAAAAATGAATAGGACATATCACGTGCACGACAGCGTTCCTCGTTACTTGTTTCATGTTAACAATCGATGGAGAATCACGATCCTTGCTCAGGGTCTACTCATCGAGCTGGGAACTGAACCTTGGTTTCTCGAAAGTTTTTACTCAAACCAAAACGACAGGATAGCAACAAATTGCACAAAAACTGGATTTCTTAATGACGAAAAGACCTCTATTGTTGCAAACTACTTTCGACTAGATTCACGGGGAGAAAAGGGTGGAAAAAATACTTCTTACAAAAAATTCTTACATGAGCAAAGCTTAGGTTGATGTCAAATCTTTTGTCCCATCCTGAATCCCACGGCAACAGATTGAAAGTGCAAGGGGAAATCAACTCTCTGGGGGCTAATAGATCCCTGTATTTCATGGATTTCCCCAGGAAAGCCGCAAATCTCTATTTCCCATCGGTAGAAAAAGCACCAAAATCCTCTATGGAGTCCCTGGTCGGAAAGTTTTCTTTTCTTGTCAATACCCTGGCCAATCCCACCTTTATTAACTTGTGGGAGAAACGAAGCAACAAGATACGCGTGCCAGGCAAAAGAAAATCGGCTAATCAGGTCTACAAAACTTGCAGCAACAACAAATATACGACAGACGAGAAAAAGGAGTACAAAAAGAGACATTAGAAACTTGCTGTGTACCGTTTCTTTGTACCAAAAATATTATCTTCATTTTTTCTTGCTTTTTTAAATTCGCCGCAAAAGTACATCTTGTCCTTGAATTTCTAAAGAGATTAAAACCCTATCCTATCCTTGTTTCAGTATTACATACGGTCAGGCTGTTCTTCGTGTACCCTTCGACATGAGTTACCCAGAAATTATGACAAGTTCTAAGGTACCTGCAGGAATTGAATGCATACCTTTGTCTAAAGATGCTAGGTCTCTATTCTTCAGTTTTACGTCATTACTTGGACAAAGAGATCTCAGAGATCACGAGATTACCACACGTAGCATCGACTAACAACATGTCATCAATGAACGGAATGGGTCATCTGACCTCTTGCCCTCGAATAATAATAAGTGGTGCAGTAGATTGATCCTTTCTTTCAGCACAACGGGGGGCTTTTATCCATAGCGTGCGTAGTTCGTGCCAAGTCGTAATATGCCCTACCATGTAGATTAGGTGTTGTATCACCCCTCCCTTAAGTAACCTGCCCGATACGCTCTGAATGCCACCCGATAATAAGGAACTGCTTGGCAATAAATCTTGTGCAAAAGCGACCACTTGGGCTTGTGTTCATTAAGACATGTGGAAAAAGAAAGCAGAAAACTACTGGCGTAGATGTATTGATTGTGAGTTTTCGTGTTTGCACTGGCCTTCCGAAGAGACCGGAGCATGCATTATCAAATAAAGTGAAAGCAAATACGCCGAACTGATGAAAGATGAGAAAAAAACTGCACGGCATTTTCGACAAGCCACGGGTAGACGACTATAGAGCTTGTAACAACAAAAGTGGCTTTTTATTGATTCTCTATCGACGGTAGGTGCTTACTTAGGACTTGTTCCAAGCTGCAGTCTAGTTCTCTTGGTACTTTAGCCTCTTAAAAGGCTAATGCTAACAAGTTCACCGAAGATGTCAGGTACGAGACGGTTGACAGCAGACATTAAAAAGTGTTTGCTAGATTAGGTTAAGCTTTCGGGTCTATAAAGATTACACTGAGAACTTGACTTTTATGTCCAATGTTTACAAGGTTCTGTGAAACTGCTTTTGCATGTTAAGCAGCATAACAACGTACACAGTGGCTGCTTCGCACAAAGTTTTGTCGAATCTCCCGAGTGTAGACCAAAAACTTGGCTTCCTCATCACAGAACACCTCGCCTATGTCATATACGAGGGAAATAGAACGTTCCTGATTACTGGAGATAGTCGGAAAGAAACTTGGATTAGAAGTGATGATTCTACCTGACTTTTAGGTTTCGTGGATTCGCAAGTCAGATGGATATTTACTAACTGTGGATCGGGACACGTTCATCGCTGATAATCGTTTCCAAGCGCTACATGTGGTTTCTTCGGATGTGTGGACCCTACACATCCGGAACGTGAAGCCTGATGATGCTACAAGCTATGAATGCCAGGTCTCCAGCGAGCCGAAAATCAGTCAGATATTCAATCTCGATATAATAAGTAAGTATTTGCTTGGTTCTATTTAAAGGCCACGTGTACTTTAGCTTTATAAACAATGTCAACAGCAAGTTTCTTGTTTGGGATGAGCAAGAGCTGCCGTTGCCGCAGCCGCGTGTTGACTCTGTAAACTTGTGCATTCAATTTTAAGCGGGGAAGGAGAGGGAAAGCCAAGTTGTAAATTCTAGCAACTCCTCTTGTCCTCTAAGTTTCTTATCGTTCTTTCTGTCCTCGGTGGAAAGCGTTACTGCTGAATTAGTGACGAGGTATACATTTTTCCAGACTTCCCAGGAAATGAGCTGCCGCCAGAAGAAGATCGAATCAACGATACAGTTTAGGACACAGTGGAATGAAAGTTAACTTGAGACCGAAAGCGAGGGAATAGTGAGACTAATCTGACAAATGCGACAAAAATATTTGTGTAGTTCATACGCACGACCGTACTGAAACGTTCGGCACGTGAACGATATTTGAGGACATGTTTTGTAGTGTACCGAAGACGCTCCTTTACAATGTTGATTCTGCACGATATGTTGAGCTCTCTTAGCTTTCATCTTGTACAAATAAGAAAGCGAACAACTCGGGCAGAAACTTGAACAAGCAATACAAGTTTGTTACAACCTACAAAGCAGAATATGTTTACCAGTCTGTCCAAACAATTTTTTGCTTCTCCTGGTTCCCTTGGAGAGTTCTAATGCGGGGAGTACGTTAATATTAACCTTATTACTTCAATCCTGTCAACTCCTATAAAAGGTGCTTGTGTCCGTTACTCGGCACAACCTACTGAAGAGGTTTCATGACGTTAGAAATCCCCCTGAATTATGATGTAGTAGTTCCGTCTTAATTAATTACTGTGAAATGTTAATTTCCTCTTAGCTCCCAAAGTGGAAATACGTGGAGCTCCGGATATCTACGTCAAGTCCGGGAGTCGAGTCGAGTTGCAGTGCATCTTGACTAAGGTGTTGGAAGAACCGCCTTTCATCTTCTGGTATCACCGAGGAAAACGTATAACAGTGGACGACAGTTCTCTGGACTTGCCGGCTGCGACGTACAGTTTCCATAAACAGCGAAGACATGTCGGACACTTATATCAGGAGGAAAATGGAGTTGCCTACGGGGACGACGACTACGACACGAATCATCAAATTTACGACGATGTCAGCATAGAAGAGACTCTCGGCAAGAAGACGCTAAAACCCGGTGTAAAGTCCACCGTCATTGTTCGCGTCCAGCCCGGTACCATCGTCTCTCTACTGTCCATTTCAAGTAGCACCATAGACGATGAGGGCGTCTACGAGTGCAGACCTTCAAATATGCCCTCAGCTAGCGTCACTCTTCATGTACTCAATGGTAAATCGATTTTTATGCATGTCCTTTACATCCACGGCTTAAACCTTATACGGATTCCGCGAATCCTGTGACTGTAAATGTTGGGTTCAACGAGGAATGTATTTTGTACACATCTACGAACGCTGCAGACAAAAATTAGCTGCAGCTCACACTCTTGCTTGTTATACTTCGTGATCCACTAGTCTATCACGTACTTAGTTCTATTCTTCAGTGTAGGAAATTGTTCGTTACGTTCACATTCAAAGTTGTAACAATTGCTCCTGACTCGCTTTCTCAGAATTTTTGACGAAAAAATACTCTGCAAAAGCGTGGGAGATACTGGGATGACAAAAGTTTGAAATTGGGTATCAAAATCGAATAACTATATACAGAATACGCCAATCTATACTACGAAACCCCCGGAAATATTACAACAAACCCTCAAATTAACCCGGTTTGTTGGTGAATGTGTTTTTCCCCCAATGTTTTCAACCGTTACGTTTTACCGTTAGTTAACATTCAGCTTAAATAGCTGTCTGTCAGTAAAGACTCCGAGCCGACATAATAAACAAGATTAACGGTTCACTGATAATGGAAACTGTGGGTACAATGAAAAATTAAACACCCAGCAACGCAGAGCAGGAGAAATACATCCGACATCGCAAATTCGCTACGTCGACACTATCCATCGCAAAGGTCGAACTAAGACGCTACCCAAATTAGGACAACATGCGAAAGCCTACATCTCACGAAAGCTGTGAATACAAAGGGCGTGCAAGCTATATTTGGGAACAGTTCTATCACGAGTGTGAAGCTTGATAATTGATTTATACCATCGAGCTCTAGTTGTTTTCGATTAATCGATAGCCGCGGCGTTTAATAAATTGTTCGAGTTCATCGTGGGGGCTGATCTCGTCTCGCTAGAGGTCGCACATCCGACATTTAACTGATTGATCGGTACAAATTGTCTATCGACCTGTTTTGTTTCAGCTCATATAGGCTGTTGTCAAGTTTTATCTGCTTTAAAATACGAGTGTAAACCCATTACTTGTTTAAGGCACACGCTTAAAAAAAACTGCACAAAAAAAAACGACAACGTATATTTCTTCGCTCTTTTGTACCACCTTTCGTGCTTACCAATCAATATAACAAGGCTGGTGGAGCAAGTTGCGTGTCGAGTGCCGTGGCTTTTGTATTCAACGGGTAACGAGTGCTGCACAAGTATCGCGCCAAGAATTTTGCACTAGACGATTCTCAGCCCACAGGCAGAAATTAGAAACCCCTCTTCAGTTTACACGTTCAGTTTTAAGGCAGCGGCATAAATCTTCGTGTTTTATGCTTAACCAAGAGGTTTAAAAAGGGTTTACTGCTACCGGTATATATGCCGTCTCAACAAACACTGGCGCAGAATCAATAAAAAATGAAAACGACTTGAGAATTGCACGTTTTTTTCTCTTTTTTTGTCGCGTTTAATGATTTTTCTGTTTTTCTACGAGGTTAGTTCTTGCTCTAACGCGCATTTCGTTTCTTTGCATGGCTGCCGCGCAAAAATCAACACAAAAACAACAGGCGAACACGAAGAACCTGCTGCAGCAATTCAGGACAGCTCCCATTCTTCCGTGGCTTCACGTACCGCGTCCGTAATCGCCGTAGCCGTCGCAGTCTGCATTTTTCTTTGGTAAACAAAACCACCAACTCCATTTTCAAGTGTCGTCTAGTGCCAGTAAAAACAGCTACCCTGTGCTATGGTGTTAATGATACACTAAGACTTTCCATGGTAGTTCTGGCCCACCCTACACTTTCGAGGCCAACTCTTCATCCTGCGACCAGAGACCAAGCAATGCGCTGTAAATGGCACTTCCAACGTGCCGATAATCATCAGGGTTATAATGACAGTCCTGAAAACAATCATACGTAAAGAAAATGAATTAGGGTTCTAGCTTAGTTTTTGTGTGAGATCTACGTTTGTTATTAACAAACAATGGAAACAAATGTATTCCACAGACCAATTTTGCTGATGTTTTGCCTCCGGCCAGACTGGATTCAATGGTGAAGGAGCTTGGGATATTGAGATTTCTCCAGAAGAAAACCCGAGCTGTGGTCTCCCGGTACCTCTCCACCTGCCAACTGCATTGAAGGCTGTCAAAGGCAGGCAGCTCCCTCGCAATCAGCCCGGCGAACTTTGTATCAAAAAGTCACATCAAACTTTCTACTACATCTCCATCTTCTTAATTATCATTTCTAATTAATCAGAGAAAGTCATCTTTTTTCCTGCTTCTCCTTTTTAGTCACACATATCGACGTCAAAGACGTGTTTTCAGAAAAGAAATAAAAGTCAAATTTTACTGTCTACGTACTTACTTGACTTGGCCGTCTCACACTTTTCGCTCAGACTCCTAAACAAAATTATTTTTTGTCGCCGGCTAAATGACGCACCCGTTCTGCTTCAGTAACGCCCTTGGGTTTTGGCCACCGTAAATCTGACACGGGCTCTTTGCAATACGAGTATTCTCGGGCTTTGACTTACGCTTTAATGGACCCTTTCTATACCCCTCTTGGGGATAGAATTTCCCACCTAATCTTGTCTAATCACAGAAGCAGCGGCCGTTACTAAACGAAGCAAAACTCTTGTGTGTACACGTAACTTAACCAAGAAACTTGTCTTGAGGAAAAGGCCACCACTTTTTTTTCCTCTATGTTTGGTTACCTTAGTGACGGATGAGTCGTCAGGCTCGTGGTGGTCGCAACGACGCCAGCTGCTGTGACGACTGCAACCGTACAGGAAGACGTTCAACTTCCTTGAGTGGCCGTGAAGGTCGCAGACGACGCTAGGCCTGCAGCCGACTACGCGAACTAGATATTCCAAAAGTCCCTTAAAGTAAACAAAAGGGTTGAAACTTGGGCAATAAGTGTTGGCGAGAGGATCACATACTTTGGTATGGTAAAGAGCAGGATGAAGAAATGAATCAGGCTCGTTCCAGCGGCGATTTAAATCCTCGTTACTAATGTCGCAGCGACCGCTGAACGTCAAAGATAAACTTTATTTACGACTCGGTTAGAAAAATAAACTTGCACAGAGAGAGAGCAAATACATTCCACTTTAGCAAACAATCATTTCTAGAGTTAGTGGAGCAATAATTCCATTAACAGAGCCATGCTTTTTTCTTCAGTTTCTTGTACACCGTTTTTGTGGGACACTGAATACGGAAATTCCCCCAAAAGGTGACGACTTCCCCTAAGCAATCGCCCCAGAACCAAACTACCAGACGCTTGGGTAATTGTTCCAGAAGATTACGCACTGTCAGGGTCGAAGAACCGTTACACTTTTCGAATATTCCCACTCAGTTCTGACGTTGCAGAACCTCAATCAAACTTACATATTTTATGAAACTGCATAATAACTAGCATTCTCATGATTGGGGTTTATTAAACAAAGCATGAATGACGTTAGCGATTTGTTTTTCTTGCCGATTCACTTGATTTTATATTCTCGATGAAAAAAAAAAAAAACGTTGTGCTAAACAAAAGAGCCAAATCCAACGAAAAATGTGATTTGGCATTTTCATGACGAAGCCAATCGCACGCCTGTCTTGTATCGGTCAAGTGGCCGGTTTTTACAGTTACAAGGCAAAATCCCACAAACGTCACAAAAGGACGCAAGGCTAATCCGCAACTCCAGGAGTCTTCCCACTGGCAAAACGGGTCTTTTCCCGGATGTTATCATCGAGTTATCACCGCGTGGCGTTGAGATCTTGTTAAGGTTTATTGCTTGGGATGCGGACCCTTGGCTTGAGGAAGATGGCCGGCGGGTTGAAGAGGTTCCGCCAGCTGTTGGCCTCAAGCTCCTTTCGAGTATATAAAGCCGCTCTGGGACGACTCGTTCGGATGTCAGAAGGAATATTTTCGCCGTGACGATATGGCGCGGATTATTATTGCAGCTCTCCTCGTGTTCGTGGCCCTTCATCGTGCAGGTAAGCGAGCATTACATTTTCAATAGCCGAACACAAAAAATACAGCAACGTAGACAAAACCTACGATCGATTATTGATCCACCGTGACATTCAGCCCGGCCCAACTATCAGCTTACACATTTATTTATATGCTTTTCTATTATACAGGCGTATAAAACTTAATAACGCGATCAAATTTGTAGTAAGCTTAATCAACTAGGAGCGAGGTAGCAACTTGAACTGCATTTATCATAACGGATAACGTTTTAGGTTGTCAGCGCATTTCGACGGTGCGGGTAGGGACAATCGCTACTTCGTGTCATGGCATAGCCCGTACTCCCCGCGGCTTAACTTCCACTTGGCTTACGAATACTGCCGCACCATTGCCATGGAACTGGTCAGTTTCGAAACTGCAGAGGAAGCTCAACTTCTAACCGATTTCCTCCGAACTACCGGTAAGTCAAGTTCTTTTGAGTCAACGTCCCTTTTCTCTTTATCGCTGCCATTTGGTACTGCGGAGTTTTTGTACTGATACTGCAGCGTGGTGCAACATACGCCGCATTGATAAACACTACGCCGCAGTGCATTGCAGTATTAAGCAATCTTTGCCGTATCGCAAGACAGTGCATCTTCTATACATTTAAATCACAACTAAATTTTGCAAATTTTTCGCGAAACTCGACAGGCTCGGAACGCAACCCTGTGAGGGATTTCTGGACCTCTGGCAACGCGCTGGGTAGTGACACGTGGATCTGGATGAGTAACGGGTCTCCTCTCAACAGCACCTTCAACTACTGGAGAAACGGAGCAGTCCCCGAACGGTAAAAATTTTTTGTTACACTAATTTCTTTTTTCCGGCGGCCAATATTTCAGTTAAGTTTCCTTCCTATGGCCAAATAACAAGGAAAAAGCAATTTTCAATAAACCAAGGAGCCATAAATCAAGCAAGCGGTAATTTATATGCCGCCTGCTCTCTGAAATTGCTTCCTCATAACCTCGTGTATCGTTTTAAAGAATACTTCGGAAACAAGAAACAAAACAGTACCAATCTACAAGTCTTTCTTTAACACAGGTTCCGTTACCAAGGAAACTAAGAACTAATGATTGAAAGCATCGTTTTTCAGTTTAATGTTTTAAGATTTTTGGTTTCGCAGAACTGACGGTGCCTGTCTGCTTCACGCCGATTCCGCACAGACGTGGCAGCCGACCAACTGTGCTGAGGCGCACCACTTCATCTGCGAACAGACGCGCTGCTATTTCTACAACTTCAACCCCTTCCAGCAAAACATCCTGGCCTCGTCGTCGACGAACGCGCCTGCAGCAACAGTTAGCGCCCGGTAAAAAAAAAATTCTTTTCTGCCCCTTTTGGTCTTCGTCCCTCGGAACGTAACAAACTTTGCATCGCCAAAATCGATGATTGTTATTTCCCCCCTTTAGGGTTTTACGTTTCTCTTCGGGGGTTGGGTCATTCATAAAACAGTAGGAGCACACACTATTCAAGCTGCCTCTCGTGTCACTCCAGTTTTCAGTTATTTATTTCACTATTCATTGCTGATTGCGTGATCGAATGTAACTTACATTCCGTGGCTAATGGCTTTTCGGTATCAATAAACTATTGGAAAACTTTAACATTGGATTTGTCTGTACACTGGTTCAAGTTTTTCGGTGTTTTTCGAGTCAGTTCTACTAGGAACGAGGATCTAGCGAAACCTTTTTCTGTTTCTTTTTTCGAACAGGACTAATACGAATGTCGAAGACGAGGAAGACGAAGATGACGAAGACGAAGTAGAGGAAGGACGCGCTGCATTTGCACGAAAATTGCGATTCCAGAATGAAGACATCGACTCCCTGGCTATCGATTTACCTTCCCCGGCTGGACAGCCTCACGTTTTCGTACTGCCACCAGCAAAGAAGGTCCCAGAAGCCAATAAGCACGCCTTTCTGTTCAAGAGACAGGAACCCTTCTCCGTAGCAGGATCGCCACCAGTGATTACCCTCCAATAAAACACAGTGTTTGTTGCTACCGTTATGGTTGGAACTTACGATTAACTTAATTAACTTAATTAATTTATGTAATCCTGAAGTGTGTAATAAAAAGTGATGGATAATCGATTATTTTTTCGTGTGGTGTGTTGTTTGTGTGTGGGAGTCTTAGTGAGTGAGTGAGAGGGTTTAATTACCAGCCGTGAATAACACCGTCGACGTTGAGCATGGGGACGATAATGATGAGCTTGTTGTTCCAGAACGCGGATTCTTTGAAGTTTCGACGGCCCAGGACGGCGTCGACGAAACCCTGCATCACCCACGACGAATTGCTCTCGCTCGGGTGAACACGCGCCATGAAGACTGCAACCTTCGATAGCTGCTCAACCCAAAAAGAAAACCCAAGACTTATTAAAAAATCGTTGCCTAGTTTTACTATTACGCGAAACTGAGTTTAAAATTTCAATATGATCGATTTACGTGAGGCTGTTGTTCGGCAATCTGGCCGAAGAATATCACAGGAACTGGATTTCCGTTAGGCGAGTGACACAAAGTCTTCACTCTCATCGAACTACCATCAGTTAGCATCCAACGCCGTACGTCCATCTGAAATAACAAAAATTTCAATTACTTAACATAAATCTACCTTATTCATATTATAATTAGTTTAAAAGTTTTATTTAGTAATTTAATATTATAATAGTTCATAGTTAATTAATCTGTTTTATCCATATTACTAAAATCGTATGAATTACTTAATTAATAATTAGTCTATCAGTTACTATACACGTAATTTACACATAAAAGATAACTCGAATTCATTATTAATAAAGGAAGGTTGATAAAAGATTACTAAAATAATAATAAACAATATGGAACTAATAAAACGTCATTTTCTGAACATAATCTATAATATTTAATTCCATGATATCGAATTAAGTAAATAAATATTACAAAATTAATTTCCTAATTAAAAAATTAATTGATAATAAAATCAAATAGTGAAATTTAAAATCAATCGTAGTAAACAATCAACTAAATGAATAAAAGTTAATAAAAATTAAATAATTACAGTTAATTAATTCACTAAATTATTAATTGAATAATAATAATGACATTAATTAAATCATTAATCAATAGTAACATTAAATCACAAAATCTAAAATTAATTGTACTAAATCATTAAGTAAATAAATAAAACATGAATAAAAATTAAAGAATAAAAATTAATTAATTAAATTAATAATTGACATAATTCAATAAAAAATACTAAAATAACGTATGCAATAAAAATAATACACAGCTGAATTACAAGAAGACGGGTGTAGGTGTAGGGATAATGAAACGCCAGGTAGCACTCGTCCTCTTCGTGCGCAAACGCTACCGAAAAGGCCAGCGTCATGAAATTTTTGCCTCGGGCGGAAGCAGGGTTCCGGAAAACATTGCGGAAGTAGCAAATGTCCTGTCCGCAGCGTTGCCATTCGCCTCTTCCGGACGCCAGACTCTGTTTGGTGGAAAACAACAGCGGCTGCATTCCTATTGGTGCAACCATAAGACTTGATTCAACCAATAGGAATGGAGGAGACTTACCTTCGTTGAATAGACTCCTCTGCTTCTCCAGATTGATGATACGGAACGTGTACAGCTGATTTTTTTTCATACGACTCACGCGGAAGTAGAACCAGCTCTGTCGGTTCCGGGAGTTAACGTCCGGCGTTAATATCAAATCATACGTGTATTCTCCAACCTGGATAAAATTTTACATTAAGATTTGCAAGAAAAACTGTGCGGATTAACTGTTATACTTTTATAGCTTTCCGTAAGTTTCCACTCTCGAAACGCGATTCAAACTGCAAGTGATTCTCCTTATCAGAGGTTTTCGCAGATTTTCTCATCAATTCGTCTAGATCATACACAAGCTGAGGTTTATAAGTTTCCGGGTGAAGGGAATGGTCCAGCGTTTGCAGCAGTTTAGCCCTACAGCTTTGTCTTTGCTTGGGTTTCAGCGGTTCAGCTTCACTCACTCCGCCCGCTTGAATCAAATCGGGATACGCAGCCGATTCAAAGGGCTGAATACCTTTAGTAGTTTTCCATAACTTTTCATAGGCCTTTTCATCATCGCTGGGTAGATTTTCCAGCACTGCTTCTATAGAAGATCGTTGGTTCTCGAAGAAAGGAGCGGAGTTTGCTCTGATTTCATCCAGCGGCCTCCATCTCAACTGGTAAGGCAAGTCGTCGTTGATCAGCTTCTTGCAGCGAGGGTTTTCTTCGCAGAGGCTCTCGTCTTCGCTGGAATCTGAGGACTCGGCCTCCGAGGCAGCTGACTGGTTTCCAAATATTGGTTTTTTTTACAACTGATTTTTTTTTATTTTCTATACCTTATCGTTCGGAGTCTCGAACTTCAGTGGTGAATCAAACGTCGAGAGGAACGGTAGATTCTGCGGGTTATTGCATTTGATTATCACGGTGCCTAGTTTATCGAGAAGCTGGTCGTAGCGCTCATCGTCAGGGAACTCTTTCCCGACTCGATACAACTGTCGCAGTCCTTCAACATTGTTCAGCTGCTGACGTCCTGCTTCTGCAAGAAAACAGATTAAGAAAATTCTCGAATCCAGGAATAGCGTGTGACTTGTATTTTTACTGTGTTTTGCGATTTGGTAGAGACAGCTGATCAAGACCTTGCAGAACTTGAAGCGGGCTTTACTTTTCAGTTGTTTGCGCTTGGATAATAAATTTAATAAGCATTCGGCCAGTCCTTGTCTCGCAGCTCTCGAGCTATTTAAATCTGGTGAATTAAAAAGAACGATGATAGAGGAAGCGATAACTGACGGTACATCACAAGGAAAGCTTTATAATCCTGCCAGCTTGGCAGAGTTTCCCGAACTCAAGAGCCGAAAAGCAAGCTTACTGTTTTTCAGGAGTAGATTCAGAAGATCAAGAGCCAGTTTGCGGAAGTTGGGTTGTAATGTTTTTACTCGCTCCAGATAACTGACGAGAAGGCGGAAGATTTCAGTCTTGCCGAGCGCTGCGTTGAGTGGTCCTGCGAACAAATGTCAAGCTGTCAGCATTTACTTGCCGCCTGTTATCAGATACCTGTTTTATCAGCTGCGATGATTTTCAGGGCCGTCAAGATGTTGGCTTTCAGCTCGTTGTCGCTCGACATCTTAAAAAAAAAAAAACAAGATAAAGAAATATACTCATTGCAGAAAAATATAAATTAGAAACAAACAGCTCATTTGGATCGAGACCAGAACTGTAGTCGGATCTAATGTCACCTGCTATATACCGTGCTGGCACGTACCCAAATTTCAGACTGTGTGCTAAATTTATACTGTTTTCATTATAAACTTTCCCTATAGTCATAAACAAGCAATGCAACTCTTCCAAACTTCTTCTTATTTTATCTTCTTGAGCTGTAGATTGTGTTTACCTGAAGCACCAAGAGGAGTTTGTTCACAGTTGAAGCGCTTATTACCTGCTCTGTTGCTGGCAGTTCGTTTGCCTCGGCCAATGAGCCTAGATGGCATGAAACATGAATTAAAAGACTGATTATTAAATAATTTTGCATAGATTATATGATATCAGTAACAACTATACCTGAGTAAGACAGATTTCTCCGACTTTTCAGAGTTCTTACGAGATCTTCCATCGGTTTGATCAGCTTCTTCTCGAGTTCTTCATCGATGGTAATTTCTTCGTTTACTTCCTGCAAAATTTCAAACAGTTCTGAATGCATATTACGAATGAAAAGAGCTTAGGAAGAAAGCTGGCAACAGAGTGAGGCAGAATGTTATCTTTCTTGAAGACCTTGTTTACGAATTTAAAATTGTTTTTCTACAACGTCATCTGGCGGTAAATTGTAAAATTCTTGTAACCAATTGATGACGATTAAAACGAACTAAATCAAGTGGCCAGTGTTATAAATAATTTATCAGAACTCCAATAACGATCGATAAGTTATCATCGATAACTCTTAACGTATAAAAATTGTTTAAGGAATGTATATACGCCGACTAGACAACGTCATATAAGAAATCAGCAGTAAAAATAATGAGAGGACTATGAACATTTTATTTTACTTTGAATAATAAATTACAAAAAGTCCATTCATAAATAATTATTTGAATGTTACACTATTTTTGTGACTAAAAACGTTGATTTAATAGAGGAAGCAAGAAAGAAAAAGTTTGTCAGGAGTGGGATTTGAACCCACGCCCGGAAGACCGGACTGCGACCTGAACGCAGCGCCTTGGACCGCTCGGCCATCCTGACATATCAGAGATTCTTACCGGCGATAATATAACGGGCATTCTTGGGTTGTAGCAGACGCCACGTGGATTGTTTTCGTTCCACGTAGGTAGGTCTCTTGCTTCTGCTAGGACCAGAACCCCCTTGTTGTAACTGTCAGTTATGTTGCTCGCCGACGAAGTATCTAGCTGAACCTTTTTTAAATAATCGCAGCTTGGCTGCATCGACTGTCTGTATTTAAACTCGTATATCCTCATTGCAAATAATATTTATGCCTTCCTACTCGAATCTTAATCTTCTGGACAGCGAACCTTCCTCTCCGTCCGGAAGGATGCAGGACTGGAGGCAAGCAATACAGTTCCCTACCGCCTACCGGATTGGCAGTAGCACTGTTCGTTTACAGTACCAGTTTGTCGTTGCAGTTGTAATTGTCGGAATCATAGCCTTACTGACGTTTTACAACACGACGGGACACGCGAGATCCAGTCGCTATGTCCCGTTAAGTCACATCAACAGCTTGGATAGTGATCGGCGCCACAAGTACGACTTTTACCCTTCCGGGGGGAAAAGTTTCTATAATACCACATACCCTCTGACGCCACCGGTGAGAACAGAAAAAGGAATCAGATACAAAATTGCCATTATTGCTGACCTGGACACTGCCTCAAAAAGCGAGAAGGAAGAATTTACATGGATCAGTTACTTCAAAGTTGGCTATCTGATCGTGGATGCGGAAAACGATAAGGTATGCAAAGGTTGCTTAACAATATTCACACACCTAAAGTATTTTCGAACAACAGGTATTTGTCGAATGGGAAGACGGAGAACCCACGACTCTTAAATCAACACTATCGCAAGGAGGCCGGGGGATGGAACTGTCGGAGCTTGTTGTTTTCGACGGAAAGCTGCTGACAGTCGATGACCGTACAGGCGCTTTGTATCAGATTGACGGAAAACAGGCTTACCCTTGGGTCCTGCTTGTGGACGGGGATGGAAAAGTTTCGAAAGGCTTCAAGGGAGAGTGGGCCGCAGTGAGAGACCAATACCTCTATGTCGGAGGTCTGGGTAAAGCGTGGACCACTCCAACCGGAGAACTGGTTAACCTTTTCCCGCAGTACGTTAAGAAGGTTTCGGTCAGCGGAGAAGTAACCCATATCGACTGGCACAAGAACTACGATGCCTTAGCGAGAGCTGTCGGAATAAGCTTCCCTGGTATCTTCAATTTGTTTTTTGTTTAATGGTTTCTAGTTAAAAGTATTTTCTTTTTAAAGGATATTTGATTCACGAATCGTGTTCATGGAGCTCGATACATCGCAAGTGGTTTTTCCTCCCGAGGCGCGAGAGCAAAGAGCGGTACGATGAGAAGCTGGACGAATCGCGTGGAACCAATCTCCTCTTAATGGCTGATGACGAATTTACTGATATCCAGGTTACCTACTTTATTTGTCGTTACTGTCAACATTAACTGATTTCACTTTCATTTGTTTACAGAGCAAAAGGATCGGCGAGGTCAACCCCACACACGGATTCTCCAGCTTCAAATTCATTCCCAATTCGCACGATAATCTGATAGTAGCCCTCAAATCGGAAGAAAGCAACGGCGTGACTGCTAGTTACATCATGGTCTTCAACCTGGACGGCAAAATTCTTCTTCCCGAGACCAAAATCAGCGGCAGTTCCAAATTTGAGGGCATCGAATTCATTTAACTAATCCCCGTAGCATCAAATTTTCATTTATTACATTGTCTGCGTTTTCACTGTAGCAAGATTGGTGCAAGTTTATTTTTCTTATGTTTTCTCATGTCAATCCTGGATGTAAAATTATTCTCCGTACGGTTGTTTGAATACAGTTATGAAATGGCCAAACTTTTTATCCATTATTGCAACCCATTACTATTCCAAGAGGAATCGTAGCGGGAGCCAGAGCGCAGGTACGCACATCGCACGTGTAACAGGAGCATGTCACGTACTATTGTGGCTAGCAGCAGTTGCTCTCTTGTACATGTAACGCACCTTCCATGCTCGTATTCCTTCATTCCAGTTATTACCGTACTCAGACTCAGTTCCGGAATCATCGACTAACTACTTACATACTTTTAAACCTAAGTTTCAAAACTGTATCTCCATCAACCGGGCAGCCTTCGAGCACACCTCAAGTTTAACCGTAGTTTGCCTTTTGCGTCGAAAACCTGACTGGAGTTAAGTGCAATAATGTAAAGGTAATCTCGCTTTTGACTGTGTTACAATAAAAGGTAGTTCGTTAACTCGTGTAGGGTTACTAGTAACGATAGACCGAAGAAAAATAGAGTTCTACAACTTTCTGGTAGCTCATATACATGTTGTAATAATACAACATAATTTAAGTATCATTTTTCACCACAAACAGTAAAAGAATGAATATTTGTTGATTGTTATTCATATTATTTCTCAATTTTGTTAGAGAGCTTCACAATCTTGTCCTTGACATCGACTGGCCGCCCCAGATATTCCGTCGACGTTACTTCACATTCGGCGTGTCCTTCTTGTGCTATCGATCGGAACCTTTAGCAACTGACCTCAACTATGGAAATGGCAGACCTGACTAACTTAGCTTGGCTTCACAGTTTAAATGTTATGGACAAGATACCGATACCGGTTACGGTTCTACCACCAGCTCCAGCGACGCACTTCAGTACCGACGCTTCTCTATCTACCGTAACTCGCTCCTCTCAAGAGAACAAAACGCTCAACAAGAACTTAACGAAAATGCAAACCGAGAAAGAAACGGATTACAGTACTATGGCAGACGTAAAACCACCATATTCATACGCAGCGCTCATTTGTATGGCCATGAAAGCCAACAAAAACAAAATGACGCTTTCAGCAATCTACAAATGGATTCAAGACAACTTCCTCTACTACAGAAACGCACATCCAAGCTGGCAGGTATTACTCTCAATGTGTTAGTTATAGACTGCGTTCATAATCCGTATGAGCATTCGTGAGCCGCTTGATTGCATTGATCACGATATCCTACCCTTACGACGTAATCGAGTATTACTTAATAGTTATTTTTGGATATTTTCTTTTTCTTGGATGTAGAACTCGATCCGCCACAATTTGTCACTGAACAAATGCTTCTTAAAAATTGCCCGAACTAAAGAAGAACCCGGGAAAGGTGGCTACTGGAAACTGGACCCCGAGTTCGAAAGGACTCTGGATGACAAAGTGTTGAAGAGGAAACGTCTTGGTATGAATCTGAGGAAGAAGAAGAACCGTCCAAACAATCGCCGAGTCGTCAGCCCTACCACAGAACAAACTGAGAACGAAAACTACGACTACCAAGTGAAACTACCGGATCTTCTAGTCTCGTCTGAGGAAAGCTTGGGCTCCGTTGTTACGGACCTCGTTGATTACAAATGGACCCCGGCTAGTTTAACAGATTTCGATGCAGATTTTCAACAACTGGGATCTGTAGGCGAGAATTCAGATTTTTTACCAAATGGTATTACTCCTCTAGATATTGAATTCAACCCCTTTACCGAACACTCGTCTCCAACTAACGACGAGGTGTTGTGCTGTTCAGAGAACGGTTACTGCTGTTCGAACCTGTTTGGGTCGTCGTCCATCGACTTACCAGAGAACCTCCAGCTTGAAGGAATGCCTATATTTGATATAGTTAAGATACCCTCTTACCACCATGATGCATATTATCCTACACAACATATCATTTCCCCTATTACTGATGAAGCACAATACTCCAACAGTCTAGTCTGGGAAGATCTTACTCGTCAAAGAGTACTCCCGGTTTTAGGACCTAACCTTGACTTAGAAGGTTTTGTTGATTTTGGATAATCCTCAATCGTATTCGTGAAGCCAAAAGTTCTTACTCAAATGATAAAACTGAATTCCGTCCAGTGTTGTCAGGTTTTTCTATAACCCATGCGTATCATTCGTGCATGCTACGTCTTCTTGTGATGTCACTCCGTCCTCAGAGTCATGTAATGAATCCTCTCATGCAGATTTCTATTTCTTTTGTGTCTTTGGTCGCCAGTTTTTATACTTCAATCGATTGAAGTAACCTTGCCAAAAGTCTGTTTTGTGTGCTAACTCGAATAGCAGCGAATACTTCAACAGTATTTTATCTGGAAAACTTTTCGATGTACTACTCTATGAAAAATAAATATTTACGTCCGTATGATGTTTGATTTTTGTCCGATAACCTTTAGAACATTCCAGATTTGTAAACAGGTCGATCGTGTACGACATCACGCAATTGCGAAAGTTACTATTCTCGTCGACGTATTCTCTCGACCTAAAACAAACCAACACGAAACCTGAATAAAACAGTTTGAAAAACTGTCTGAACCACTAGTTTCTTGATCCTGGTACGAGGCTGAAGCTTTCTGGGCATCATTTCCGGTCATGAATATGTGATCCGGTCATGTGACATTCCGCTCACTTAACACAGAGACGAAATCGGCTTAGGATTGTCCTGCTGATCTTCCCACAGTCTGTCTCGCTCAGTATAACGCCAGATTAACACCAGACTTCACTTGTGTGAACGTATTATGCCAACTGCAGCTGCTTGTCGTAACGTATATCAAACAGTTGAGCGGACATACCGTACAAATGGAAACACTAGTCTGAGAGCTTATTGCCATAATTGCAAGTGAACTTTTGAGAAAAACTTTTAAAACAGTGTATTTACACAAACCATGAAACAGGACGATAAATAAAAACGAAATAAAACATTTCTATGGAGCTTGAATGCGACGAAGTAAATTTCTAATGTGCTCTTCGCGCAGACGATGCGACAGGGAAACCTTACTCCAATTGCTGCGAGAGTATTTCTTGAAGGCGCCACGATACGAACCGTTTGGATCGCAGCCCTAAAATGTAGACAACCTTGAAATGTTTGGGTAATGGTACCAAATTACACAGTTCTTACTCGCAATATACATTCAAACATGATGACAACCAGAGGGCGCAACTTATCGGGCTTCGGCCAGTGACTGGTAACGTAACCCAAGGACTCGGTCCATTCAAACAAACCGTAGATGAGCCTGGCAGCGTACAGGGCAGCAGAAGCGAGACTTTTGGCAGTTTCCTTCACAGTGCGGATATCAACCAGTGCGGAATCCAGGCAATAAGTACACGTGTCAATAAACTGCAGGTAACAAAACGTCGGTATCAATGAAGTACCAAAAATAAGCTGCTACAGAATGTAACCTGTTCGTCGCTGCCATACTGAACGTAGCACAAAGCGTGCCTCAAGTAGAAGAAGGGTTCCGCAACCATGGTTTCGAACTTCAGTGTCTGTAGAACCTGGCGCTCCATACGCAGCAGTGAAGATGTGGTGCCGTAGCTCATCAAAGAGATGCATTCATTCGCCTAGAAAAGTTTACTATAGAACCCAAATCTTGTTTGATACAGTACAACTTACTGGGATAGCCTCGTACTCCTCGATTTTGGTCGCAATCCAGTAGATGGCAGTACCAGCCAGCTGAAGCCTCGACTTGCTGATCGGATACTTGGACAGAAAAACATCCAGCAGCTTCACAGCGGTGTACAGAGTTTCCGGTTCATCGTTGTAGAATCCCTGCATAGCAAAAAGCCGCCAATGAACCTGTGTAACTGACTTGTCAAAGAATAGATTACCGAAACTTCTGTGAGCCAGTCGACCAGAATTGCTCGTTTCTCCGCCGTCATCTTACTGTTGAAGCTCTGGAGGTAGTTTGATGTTAACGAGTGCTTCTCCTCCAACGAATCCATGAAGCGGAATATTTTCTACACAAAACACGTTAAGTTCTAATCAAGTAAAACCAGTTGACTGAAATTTCTTACGTCTGTATATTCCGACATGAGAAGCTCCTTCCTGTGTTTAGTAACAGGGCTCAGTTTGGGTAACTGCGAAGCTTCTGGAACATTTTGAATCCGTGAACTCCTGGCGTCGGACAGTGTGGTTGAATTAGACGACTTCTGCAGTTTCGAAGTCTCGGCATTGTATTCACCAGAACGTTTACGCGAAACCTAACAAAAATTCAAGAATAAATACTAAATGTTGGTTAAATTTTGAAACCTGTAGTAGAGTTAACTTAATAGTAAAAGAGTATTGGTGATCTAGTATTTAATGTAAAGCATATCACCTTGTTTTCTGTACCAGAATGGACTGATTTAGGGTCGTCTTCGCATAGCGGTTTCAAAGGACCCCGTGTCGCAAACTAAATTTCGACTTTATTCATTAAACAAATTTATTAATGGATTAAGAAAACCTTACCTTGTGCTTTGACTGTGCCATCTTTAAATAAAACTTTCTTACAAAGAGCTGCTGGGATCAAGTAAATAAAAACTAAAAATCTAATGTAGAGATTTTGCGAACTTGCCTGCTCAAGCTAAAATGATTCCTAATAAAATTTGGGTCGTTTATTTATAGCCCCGGTTTTGTTAAACTTGCAGAATGAACTCCTTATTATGTTTTCTTGCAACTTGCAAATTAGTTTTGCGAAACAATTTTTCTCGACCAGGGTTTAACAAGGATGCTAAACTTTAAATTTGGTGGATTCCTACTACAAAGGATTTAATAAAAATGAATTATTCAGAAGTGTTATTTCATTATATGACTGGTTAGTTATCAGTATCGTTACTTTATTATAGTTAACTAAATATATTTTACGAAGATTTGAGTTGCTAGAGGAACTAATAGGAACATACGGAAAATGAAAGCATAATGTTTCTATATATGTTCATGATTGAATTTTATTAATTAATTATTTACCCTGGTATGAATCATTCTCTACTGTTAAATTATGCTTAAGAAAAATCCATGTGAATTAAAAGTTAATGGAAACTTAAAAAATAATCATAGTTAAAAAATTGATCGGTAGATGGCGTTAGCAGAGATGGGAGAAGTTTCGGCGTTGCCGCGTTGAATCAGCAGTTGACAGCCGCTCCTAAAGAAGGGTGGGTCAGTGATGTCGAGACCATTAAGCTGATGTTTAAAGACTTTAAACGATCATTTAGTTTCCAGTCTATACGTGGACTCGTAATTTAATCAATTTACTGCGAGGAGAGCGATAATAAAATCCCCAGCAACCAACTGGCCTTTATTTTTTCCACTGTTTATTCAGCAGATCGGTCCGGTGTGTTATTTGCATAAGTACAGTTAAACGGCGTGTTGCACACACTCAAAATGGCGGACGCGGATTCCCGGATTGACAGAAACGATCCTGATCTGAAGTATCTGGTGGTGGATCGCCATGCCTTCAATGACCCCACCACGCAGGCCGAGTGGACGCAGAAACGCCTCGTCTGGATCCCCCATGAGAACCAGGGCTTTGTGGCCGCCTCCATCAAGGGTGAGCGGGGCGACGAAGTCGAAGCCGAGCTCCTCGAGACGGGCAAGAGGACCTTCGTCGCCAAGGATGACATCCAAAAGATGAACCCTCCGAAATTCGACAAAGTCGAAGACATGGCCGAGCTCACCTGCCTCAACGAAGCCTCCGTTCTCCACAACATCAAGGACCGTTATTATTCCGGCCTCATTTATGTAAGTATACCTTATTTTACTGATATTTGTTGCGAAAAAGAATGCGAAAAACGTAAATACACTGCTCGAACATGTGAAGGAAAGTTGTATTGACTTTGTGTGCAGGAATGTATGGGGGGATTAAATGTAAGGCAGGGAGAAATATCTCACCAAATAAGGCCATCTCATGACTCTTAAAAGCCACAAGAGGCTTTCCTTTCTTTTCTTTTTCGCCTTTTTTCCTCGCACTTCTCTTTAAGTCTGACATTTTATCAGAGTGTTGTGCGTATCCCAGCTTTTGTTTCCCCATACCATTACGGCGTGCGTTTTATCGTAATTTATGACGCTGCGCCGTGACCTCATCCTTTGATTTTCACTTTTTAAATATTCCGAAAAATATTCTTTAACCATTTCTTAATATTAACGGATTTCTGAATGATTTTTTTTTTTCAGACTTATTCCGGACTGTTTTGCGTGGTGGTCAACCCGTACAAGCGACTGCCCATCTACACGGAAAAGATCATCGAATTGTACAAAGCTAAGAAAAGGCACGAAGTACCTCCCCATGTTTACGCCATTACGGACTCTGCCTACAGGAGCATGCTCCAAGGTATAAACAACCTTTCTAAAAAATTTTCAGAATTTTTTTCAGGTTTCTATGTTGCCGTAACAATGAATCGTTATGGCTTGAGCCGGCGTGAGAAGTGTGCGTAATATTGCGCCCTATAAGGTTACCTCGTTTGATCAGCGCCGTTTTGTTGCTGACCAAGTTTGGATCGTCTCACCCCCGGGCATTTTCGTCCCAATCGAATCCAGCCCCTGATTTTACATTAATTTGTCTTATAAAATTATTTGTTGCATAAGCCAAAAGGCAACATCACTCTGCTTAATTACTTCCCACACACAGTATTTTTTTTATTGCGCTGATTACATGCGTCTTTGGCGGGCGGCGCTTTTTAATTTGATTGTTTTCCCACGTTTTGCGGCGCTTTTTTTTTTTGTCAAAAGTTCAAAAAGGTCTTGTGTGTTAGGTTCCTTATGCCGCACTGAAAAAAAGTCACCAGATATCGAGATAACTAAATGATAACACGGCTTTACGTCCCTATGGTATGGAGGCTGACAGAAATAGTGATTTATGATTTGGACGTTTATTGACTCGCAGTTGTGGCTCAGGCCAGACAATCGAGAGATTTTCGGGAGAGTTGTGAGCCCTACTTAACACATTTCGGATTTTTTTTTGGCTCGTATATCATAATTTCTTGGTTTGGAAGGCCTTTTATGGAGAAAGTTGCCCAGCTCGTAAGGTGTAATTATACAGAGGGTCAGCTGGCACTGGGCCGTAGTGGGGTTTCCAACATGTAACCCACTACAGCCCAGTATATCCTTTTCGTGCAATCTATGCAATCCTCTTGATTTATAATATGAAAACCAGGAAACAGCACTGGGCCGTAGTGGGGTTTCCAGACACACAACCCACTACTGCCCAGTGCATTCAGTTTCTACGTTCCCTGTAATACTGGGATCTGAAACATTGATGCATATTAGGAGTCGCACTGGGCCATAGTGGGGTTTGCAAACATACAACCCCACTACTGCCCAGTGCACTTGATTCGTTGCGTTACCTGTAATACTGTGATCTGAAACATTCATGCAAGATATTTTCTTGATTTTTTCTGTTTTCTGATTCGCAGATCGCGAGGACCAATCGATCCTGTGTACCGGCGAGTCGGGAGCGGGCAAAACGGAAAACACCAAGAAAGTCATTCAGTACTTGGCTTACGTGGCTGCCTCCAAAAGCAAATCCACTGGAGTCACCACGACGCATACCGTACGTATCAGGCTTGACCTCACTTTAATACATCGCATGTTTCACTAATCAATGAGCAACTGCAGCTTTGACGTTAATCTCTTTCTGGTAGTTTTTTTTGCACCTTTTTCTGCATTAGACTCTAAAATTTACAAATAACCTGGTTTTTCTCCTCTTTCCCCCCACTTCCCACTTCTCTCGCTTCCGGATACTGCATGATATCGGCGCTGGAACATATCTCTTAGGAACATTTTAACATCGTAAGTAGTTTTTCGCTGAACTTTCTAGTCATTTCTTCTAATTAGAGGGAAATTAAGTGATTTCTCTGGTAAATTTCATGCTGCTTGTATTTGCAACACTTGTAGGCCAACCGGTGTATTGCGGTAAGCTTAGAACTTTGAAGAGTTGATGAAAAATTTTTACTTAGGTGTGCTTAAATATTAATTGATGTATTTTTTTCTGTAACAGGGAGAACTCGAGCAACAGTTGCTGCAGGCCAACCCCATTCTGGAAGCTTTCGGTAACGCCAAAACCGTGAAAAATGACAACTCATCCCGCTTCGTACGTACCCAACATGCCCAAAACTTTTTTTTTTTATTTTAAAATTTAATACTTCTGATATTAGGGAAAATTTGTTCGCATTAACTTTGATGCCTCCGGCTACATCGCTGGTGCCAACATCGAGACTTACTTGCTGGAGAAGTCGCGTGCCATTCGTCAGGCCAAGGACGAGCGTGCTTTCCACATCTTCTATCAGCTACTCTCCGGCGCCACACCGGATCAGAAAAGTATGCAAACTTATACTACTACTACTTCTCCTATTACTCGTACTGCTACTCCTTGTTTTAGTAGTAGTACTTCCGCCACGTATGGTACTACCACTACTACTGTACCTAATACTCCTATTCCTAATCCTACCCCTATTACTTATACTACTACTGCCACTACCCCTCGTATTCTTACTACGACTACTGTTGCTGCTGCTACTACTAGAACTACTTCTACTACTACAGCACTTATTACTACCCCTCCCGTTTCTTTTACTACTACTGTTGCTGCTGCTACCACTACTTCTACTATTACTTCACTTATGACTAACCCCCCCTATTCCTGTCGCTACTGATACTGCTACTACTTCTACTACTACTGCACTTGTTACCAACCTTATTATTCCTGTCACTACTACTGCTACTACTATTTCTACTACTATTACTGCACCTATTACTATCCCTCTTATTCCTTTTACAAACCCTCCTATTCATATTACTACCACTACTACTACTTCTTCTACGTTTGCAGAGGAGTTTATACTGGACGATGCCAAGACGTACACTTTCCTGTCGAACGGAGCATTACCTGTTCCCGGAGTGGACGACCTTGCCGAGTTCCAGTTGACGTGCAAAGCCATGGGCATCATGGGGCTCACCAGCGAAGACATGTCGTCCATCTTCCGCGTCGCCTCGGCCACGATCCTCTTCGGCAACATGAAGTTCAAGCAGGAGCGCAACTCGGACCAGGCCACGCTACCGGACAACACGGTGGCCCAGAAACTGGCTCACTTGCTCGGACTCAACGTGACGGAGATGACCAAGGCCTTCCTCAAGCCGCGCATCAAGGTGGGACGCGACTACGTCACCAAGGCCCAGACCAAAGAGCAGGTGGAATTTGCCGTCGAGGCCATCTCCAAAGCCTGCTACGAGCGCATGTTCCGCTGGCTGGTGAACCGCATCAACCGGTCCCTTGACCGCACCAAACGTCAGGGCGCCTCGTTCATCGGCATCCTTGATATGGCCGGTTTCGAAATCTTTGATCTGAACTCGTTCGAGCAGCTGTGCATTAACTACACCAACGAGAAGCTGCAGCAGCTCTTCAACCACACCATGTTCGTCCTGGAACAGGAGGAGTACCAGCGTGAAGGCATTGAATGGAAGTTTATCGATTTCGGACTCGACTTGCAGCCTACGATTGATTTGATCGAGAAACCCATGGGCATCTTGGCTCTCCTTGACGAGGAGTGCTGGTTCCCCAAAGCCACGGACAAGAGCTTTGTCGAGAAACTTGTCACTTCACATTCCGTGCACCCGAAATTTATGAAAACCGACTTCAGGTATCGAACTTAACCCAAAAAAAATATCCTTATTTCGTATTTTTAATGATATTTTTGTGAAAACTTGCAGAGGTGTTGCTGATTTCGCCGTTATTCACTACGCTGGCAAGGTGGACTACTCTGCCGCCCAGTGGCTGATGAAGAACATGGACCCCCTCAACGAGAACGTGGTGTCTCTGCTGCAGCAGTCGCAGGACCCGTTTATGGTGACGATCTGGAAGGACGCTGAGATCGTCGGGATGGCCCAGCAGATGACTTCGGACACGCAGTTTGGCGCCCGCACACGTAAGGGCATGTTCCGCACCGTCTCGCAGCTCTACAAGGAACAGCTGACGAAACTGATGGCGACGCTGCGCAACACCAACCCCAACTTTGTCCGCTGCATTATCCCCAACCACGAGAAGCGCGCCGGAAAAATCGACGCCCTCCTGGTGTTGGACCAGCTCCGCTGCAACGGTGTCCTCGAGGGAATCCGCATCTGTCGCCAGGGTTTCCCCAACCGCATCCCCTTCCAGGAATTCCGCCAGAGATACGAACTCCTCACTCCGAATGTCATTCCCAAGGGCTTTATGGACGGCAAGAAAGCCTGCGAGAAAATGATTCTGGTATATTACAAGTATAATTATAATAAAATGTGTTAATATATGTTCTGTGTGATTTTGCAGGCTTTAGAACTGGACCCGAACTTGTACCGTGTCGGTCAGTCTAAGATTTTCTTCCGCGCCGGAGTGTTGGCCCACCTGGAGGAGGAGCGCGACTTCAAGATCACGGATTTGATAGTCAACTTCCAGGCGTTCTGCCGCGGCAACTTGGCGCGTCGCAACTTCCAGAAGCGAGTGCAACAACTGAACGCCATTCGCATCATCCAGCGAAACTGCGCCGCCTACCTGAAGCTGCGCAACTGGCAGTGGTGGCGCCTGTACACCAAAGTCAAGCCGTTGCTCCAGGTTTGTAGTATTTTGTTTCTTGCCCCACTACGACCCAGTGCGAGTTGCTACGTTGTTTGCACTAACGCATAAAAGGGCTATTCTGCACCGTAGTGGGCTTTGAAAAAAGGGGTCTTTAAAATTGACTGCGTATAATTTTTCTAAAAATAGGTAACGAAACAAGAAGAGAAACTGAGCCAGAAGGAGGACGAGCTGAAGCAGGTTAAGGAGAAGCTGGATTCACAGGTCAAAGTAAGCCAGGACATGGAGAAGAAGTATCAGCAGATGATCGAGGAGAAGAACATGCTGGCCGAGCAACTGCAAGCTGAAACGGAGCTCTGTGCCGAGGCCGAGGAGATGAGGGCTCGTTTGGCTGCCCGCAAGCAAGAGCTGGAAGAAATCCTCCACGATATGGAGGCTCGCATCGAAGAGGAGGAGGAACGCACGAGCAAACTTGCCGAGGAGCGTAAAAAGCTGCAGCTCAACGTTCAGGAGCTAGAGGAGCAGCTGGAAGAGGAGGAGGCCGCCCGCCAGAAACTGCAGCTGGAGAAAGTGCATTACGAGTCCCGCATCAAGAAACTGGAGGAAGACCTGGCCCTCAACGAAGACTCAAACCAGAAATTCGTCAAGGAAAAGAAGATGCTCGAGGAACGTGCCGCTGACTTGTCGCAGGCTCTCGCCGAAGAGGAAGAAAAATCGAAACATCTAGCCAAGTTGAAAGGTAGTACAAACCTTCCAAGCAAATGTTTTATTTGTAATGTTGATTTTTGCGTAGTCAAACACGAGACGACGATTGCTGATCTGGAGGAACGCCTCATCAAGGAACAGCAATCTCGGCAAGAATTCGAACGCTCCAAACGCAAACTGGAAACGGAGCTGAGCGACATTCGCGAGCAGCTCAGTGAACGCAAAATGTACGTCGAAGAACTTCAGATTCAGTTGTCCAGACGCGAAGAGGAACTAACACACGCCATGATGAAAGTAAACTGATTTTGCTCTGATATTGGATTGTGGATATTTCTGGTATCATTGGGAGGTGGTCCTGTGGACTGTTTCCCACAGATGCAGTTTTCTTTTAGTTTAATTTTGCTTTTTAGTTTTTCTATTACGTCGAATTCTTTTTGTAATTGAGAATATCACGAATTATTTTTATTTCTCTGGTTTAGGTTGACGAAGAGGCAGCTAGTCGAGCTACGGCCCAGAAGGCTCTGCGCGAAGTGGAAGCCCAGGTTGCGGAATTGACCGAAGACCTGGAAGCTGAGAAAGCCGCTCGAGCCAAGGCCGAGAAGCAGAAGCGCGACTTGAACGAGGAACTGGAAGCACTGAAAAATGAGCTGCTCGACTCGCTCGACACAACGGCCGCCCAGCAGGAACTGCGCACTAAGCGCGAGCAGGAACTGGCCACTCTCAAGAAAACGCTCGAGGAAGAAACCGCTACCCACGAAATTCAGGTAAAATCAGTTCATATAATTACAAGATAAATATG
Organism: Eulimnadia texana; assembly: GCA_002872375.1. NCBI lineage: Eukaryota > Metazoa > Arthropoda > Branchiopoda > Diplostraca > Limnadiidae > Eulimnadia > Eulimnadia texana. Next base: position 33,063,916 of record NKDA01000001.1, on the reverse strand, counting down.
TTATAATATATAAAGTGTAGAGGTAAATGGTGGGAGTATCATAAACTTTTATAAAAATTTATTTAGGGTCTGTTGTACTTAATTAATCTTTTTGTATTATTATTCTTAAATTATTCGTTATCAAAACTTTTGTACTGATTAATCGGTTAACATTATTATTTATTTTGTATTTTAATCTGATTAAAGAATATTATATTTATTCACTTTATTTTACTTAATTATATGTAGTTAAATTCATTAATGTTTTCTAGTTGACTGAGATGCGCCACAAGCACAGCCAAGAAATCTCTGAAATCCACGAACAGCTGGACACTATCAAGAAGAGCAAAGCAGCCCTAGAGAAGGCGAAATCCTCATTGGAGGCCGAGAACGCGGACATGGCCAATGAAATCAAAACGCTGACCTCTTCGCGAACTGAAGCCGAGAGACGCCGTAAGCAGCTCGAATCCCAGGTAAATTAATTATTACAAAAATTAAAAGGCTAACATAAATTTTGTGAATTATTTTTTCCAGATATCGGAACTGCAAGCCCGGTTCGCGGAATCTGAGCGAGGTCGGGGTGAGGGCGCGGATCGCATGAACCGTCTCCAAGCGGAACTGGAAACAGCCACTGCGCAGGTGGTGGAGTTTGAATCCAAGTTGACCGCAGCACTGAAGAGTCAGTCCAGCCTGGAGCAGCAGCTGAGCGAAGTGCAGGCCCTGCTGGAAGAGGAGACCCGCCAGAAACTGGCCCTCAATACGAAACTTCGTCAAGCGGAATCTGAGAGAGACTCGCTGGCTAATCAGCTAGAAGACGAGGAGGAAAGCAAGCGAGCCCTTGAGAAACAGGTAACTCAGCTGAATATTCAGTTGGTCGAGGCCAAGAAGCGCGCGGAAGAGGATAGTGAAGCTGCGATCCAACTCGACGAGTTCAAGAAGAAGACGGCGAAAGACCTCGACGCGTTCCAGCGACACGTTGAGGAGCTGCAGGCCACCAACGACAAGCTGGACAAGTCGCGCAAGAAGCTGCAGGCCGAGCTGGACGACACGACCGTTGAACTGGAGCTGCAGCGCACCAAAGTCCTGGAACTGGAGAAGAAGCAGCGCAACTTTGACAAGGTCCTGGCCGAAGAGAAGGCCGTCTCGGAGCGTTACGCCAACGAGAGAGACTTGGCCGAGCGTGAAGCCCGCGAAAAGGAGACTAAAGTCCTGTCGCTCAGCCGCGAACTGGAGGAAGCGCTCGCCAAGATCGACGAGCTGGAAAGAGTGCGACGACAACTGCAAGGAGAACTCGACGATCTGGCCAACACTCAGGTATTTTCTCGTATAAATCGTAATATAATAATAATAAATATAATAATAAATAAAATCTATTTATTATGAATTATTTGAAAAATTTTGGGTTCCAGGGAACTGCCGATAAGAACGTTCACGAACTGGAACGCGCCAAACGCGCCCTGGAATCGCAGCTGGCCGAGCAGAAAACACAGATCGAGGAACTGGAGGATGAGCTCCAGCTGACTGAGGACGCCAAGCTTCGCCTGGAGGTTAACATGCAGGCCCTGAAGGCGCAGTTTGACCGCGACCTCCAGGCGCGCGAGGAACAAGCCGAGGAGAAGCGACGCGCGCTGATCAAGCAACTCCGCGACTTTGAAGCCGAGCTGGAAGACGAGCGCAAGCAGCGCGCCGCGTCTGGAGCCGCGCGCAAGAAGCTTGAAGCTGACATGCGCGAGTACGAAGCTCAACTGGAACTGGCTAATAAGCTGAAGGAAGACGCCTTGAAGCAGCTCAAGAAGCTTCAGGTTCAGGCGAAGGAGTTCCAGCGCGACGCTGAGGAGGCGCGTGCGGGTCGCGACGAGCTGATCGCCCAGATGAAGGACGGCGAGAAGAAGGTCAAGTCGCTGGAGGCTGAAATTCTGCAGCTTCAGGAGGACGTCGCCTCGGCCGAACGCGCGCGACGCGCCGCTGAAGCCGAGCGCGATGAACTGCAGGACGAGCTATCGTCCAACTCGAACCGCGGCACGCTGATGGCCGACGAGAAGCGCCGCCTGGAAGCTCGCATCCAGGCCCTGGAGGAGGAGCTCGAGGAGGAGCAGTCCAACGCGGAGGGACTCCTCGACCGTGCACGCAAGTCGCAGCTCGCCGTCGAACAGCTAACCACTGACCTGGCAGCCGAACGCTCCGTCTCGCAGAAGATGGAGAGCCAGCGCGCCGTCCTGGAGAAGCAGAACAAGGAACTCAAGGCCAAACTCACGGAGCTGGAGACCTCGCAGCGCGCTAGAACCAAAGCTACCATCACCGCGCTCGAAGCTAAAGTGGCTAACCTTGAAGAGCAGCTAGAGAACGAATCAAAGTACGTATAATATTGGATTTAAAAAATCAAATATAATGATATATTAATATATAAGAATTAATAAAATGTTTACGGAACGGCTAATATATTGATCTATTATTTTTTTTCCTGTTTGTATATTTACAAAAGTGTGGTAATTTTTTTACTAAATCATTAGTATATTACTATATCTATTATATTACGTATTATTATATTAATTATTAATTAATATTTTTTCGTTTATTTCTTACTATTCGCGGTTTTCTGCACTTAGTCCATTACTTACCATGGCTATCGTTTGTTTACTATTTATTTTTATAACGCTTTGTCTGGTGAACAGGGAGCGTATGCTGCAGTCTAAGAACAACAGGAAACTGGAGAAACGACTAAAGGAACTTTTGCTTCAGCTGGAAGACGAGCGCCGACTGGCCGAGCAATCTAAAGAACAAGTCGAGAAATCCAATAACCGCGTCAAGGTATTTTACATTCACCTTTTCGTTAATTGTGTTACTAATTAACAAAATAATTTAATTTGCAAAGGCTCTGAAACGGCAGCTGGACGAGGCTGAAGAGGAGATCAGCCGCGAGAAGGCGCAGCGTCGCAAAGCGCAGCGCGACTTTGAGGACGCGCTCGAGTCGCAGGAGAGCATGTCGCGCGAGCTGACGACGCTCAAGAGCAAAATGCGTCGCGGCACCGGCACCTCGACCACGCTCAGCACGCTGACCATCCGCACAACCAAGCGCGGCTCGATCCAGGTAAATCAATCATTTAATTACTTAAAAAAAAATCTGAAACACTGATTAATTCTTGCCTTTCACCCAATAGCAGGGAGGTGCTGTTGTCGACGATTCCGCCAGCGTCGGAGACGACTCGATCGACGGAGACGAAGAAACCAAGTAAAAATCTGCAGACGACCCCTGGTTTATTTTCAACCAATACTGTTTTGGTTCAACAGACAACGATTTATTCATGAACTTTTTTGAAACTAGACAAAATGAAATGTAATAATCGATTTTGGCCTTCACTTATGGGCAACACTAAAAGTAAGCGAGTGGAATAGCTCGCGTCTAGCTGCCATATGTCTTGTAATCTGTCACTTTTCTTGTTTCTTCATCCAATTTACCCCTCCGTTTATTATGAACAAAAAAAAACAAGAAACACAATTCGTAAGCTTCGATTTTGGAATGATAAAAAATCTGTGCCTTTTTCCCTCTATTTTTCAGTCTGCGTCATTACGCCTGCTGCACAATTTTTTGTTACCTTTTTGTAATACCGACATTCCTGTTTTTCCCTATGACGGACAAAACATCGAACATAGATTGGCATTGAGAAATTTTGTAACTTCAGCCATTCCTCTCCTTTTTCCTCCATTCGTAAAGCAGCTTCACCAGAAGTACGACAAACTAAAATTTCCTTTGCAGAAATTATCATGGCCGCTAGTACTTCCCCAAATGATTTTTTTTCTAATTTTTTAAATAGGAGAAGTGCCTGTCTTTTTGTTTTTGTTTTTTTTTGGAAAAATGATTAGACGAGTGATAAGATTTTTCTGCTTTTTCCCCCCCGTATTAAGTTTCTACAAACATATGCAAGTGCGCTATGGCAAAAGGCTTACAAAATAGCAGAACAAGTGTCTCCATGTATCCACTACATTTCCCACACCCAGAATCTATTGATGAAATAAAATCCTGGCTTCCAGCTATAGTAGTATTTGTCTTTTTATGTGTGTCTCCCAACTTCGGAGTATCTGGAAAGTGCGCAGGACATGTTGGACTGTTCGACGAAAGAATTGATTGGAGCAAAGAAAAGCTCGACGACACGGAACACTTCGCTCGGCTGAAGCTTAATTTGGTATCGAACGCGTAAGTCTTCCTTTCAATTTGTAGGAAGAAAAGCGCTACTTTTCAACTGCGTCTCTCTCTCGGGGGATCCTATTGCCAAGTCCGCGATTCCGCCCGGAGATAATGGAATGGGACACATTGCGCAAGACACCCCCGTTGGCAGATTCAAGTCTCTGCTTCCACGAATGCCGTAATGGGACTGTTTCCAAGAATCGCCTCTCTCGCTCCCTCGCTCTCTCTCTCTCTTTCATCTGATTCAATAGCAATCTCGGTCCCTAATACGCTTTACTGATATCCTTTGTATTACTAATAAGAGCACTGTGTACCTAAGTTGTTTGTAGGTAAGCAGTAGATCTGTAGAGTTCTGCTATTCTTGTGAGAAATGCTCACGTCTATTGCAGTGGGTATGTTGGGAGAATGTTTTTGTTGATTGTCTCGAGGCTGAGAAAGGCTTCGAGTATTTTTGTTACTCGATGGACAAGTGGATGTATGTCCTTAAAATGACGGATCGATACACGGGCACGTGGCATGTTTTAGTTTATGAAACTGGAGTCGATGCTTGATAACAAGACTCTTGAAACCTCTCGAATCAACTTAGCGTTACAATTCAATTCGACAACAAAGAGCTGACATCGTCTAATGGAAGTCTCCCAAAGCGGTTTTCCCACGTAAATTAATTATTCGCTCAGAATTTATGTCTAACTTAGGTCGGTGATTTAGTGTGTAAGTGGGAGCTTGTAGTTTTTTGTGCTATTCTTTTTTGCTTGTTGACGAATTCGTGGAAGCTGCACTGCACCACTGCAATAGCTGATTCCACGAACTCCACATCACAGCCAATGTTGAAACCTTGAGAAAGAGCGTAGTCAAATAATTCAAAGATATATATTTCGAAGAAAGACAAGCAAAAAACTTAACGATAAAGCTGCACAGATCATAAGTCAGTCATTTCGTTTTTTCTCTTCTCGTTTTCTCGCAAACGATATAAAAATAAGACGCACTCAACAAAACAGGGAATGTAAAGTTATCGCGCTTTTTCTTTTTAAGTCATCAAAATGGTCGATAAATCACAATCAGGGTTGCAAAATTTATACACATGAAGCAAGCAGACAGAATCAAAATGGCACACACGTGTTGTTGTTTAGTGCTGAAACGGGTAGTCGTGCAGAAAGTTCTGTACTGCTCGGGGAAGCAGGGTAAGGTACGGGCGGCCGCGAAGCCTCTTCTGACTACCATCTCTGTTGAGCGCTAGCCGGCACAGATGCTGCAGGGAGGGACACCTATTAAGCAGCGGTTTGGTTAATACCACAGTCGAATACATGGCTCCGTGGCAATCTATCCACACCTAGAGAGGATTTGTTGTAAGAATGGATTGAATCCAAAACTTAATTTGTTCAAACAAGGCAAAAGAGTTGGGTAAAGAAATTTACTAAGGACAGTACTTGTCCGCTCTGGTGACACGTCTTCCACTGCGTCACGTAGAAATCGACCATCTCGGACACTGAATTGAAATCGGGTAACGCGGACTGAAGACTGTCCTCCGCATCCAGCCGGAAGGTTCCGTGGATATAGTGAATCCGCACGCTGGTTGGGCCCCGGTGCGTTTGCATGCTCAGCGAAAACAAGTAACGCGGATCGGACGAGTCTCGAACCAGGAACGTCCCTACCTGCAATGAAAATTGAGATTAGTCTGAAACATTTGCACCTTATTGATGTACGAAATGTTACCTCTGTGTTTTTGAGGACTTTGAGTGAATCTTCCCAATTGAGGTTACTGTAGTAATATCCGGAACTCTGCAGGAACTGGACGGTGGAAGCCAGCTGCCTGTACGCACTCTCGTAGCTTACATCCCGAACATAATTCCGGATGAAATGTGTGATTCGCTCATGAGCTTTGGCTCCAATGGCGTGGTACAAGTCACCAACAGGGATCCGGGATTCAGGCTGGCATTTCACAGGCAGAGCAGACTTTCCCGAGTCTTGAACGGCTTCGTATGGATGCTGGAACACGTTTCTTGACAAGTAGATTTCAATCTGAGACGGATACCACGTCAACGGAAGAGACGGTGAGTGAATTGTGTTGGCTGTACGTCGATTTGGAGGATCCGGCGGTGGAGGGACGCTGTTCTCCTCAATGATGGACCCTCCAGACCAGTGCTGTCGAGTCTTCAGCTTGGGGACGGAGAGATCCAGAGGCTGTGGTTCCATGTCCATGACATCGGCATATGAAGTAATTGTTACACAAGGCATCTGTCCTATTGATGCTGAGAAAGCGTTGCTCAGACCCAACATGGCGTTTCTTTTGTTTGTGTTTCTCTCAGGCCACGTGATCTTCGTTCAGGGTACAAAAAACAAAAAAAAAAAACATAGAAGTCCTCCGTTCTGCAATACGACAATAAATTACTAAATTTTTATGAATAATTCAATTAATCAATTGAAAGTGTGCTCTTTTACTTACATTTTTAAATTCAAATCTTTAGAATCCTCAATATTTCAAGTTATATTGGTTGTTTTTGTTTGGGGTTTTGACATCTACAGTGGCACAAAGGACACCTGTAACCGGCAACGTTTTGAATGAAACTGAAGGTGAGTGCGGCTCTGTGTCCTGGACAAGGCACCCTGAACCACGGACTCACCCTATTGGTGGAGCAGGCTAAAGGGGCAGGTCTTAAGAAATTAACTCGGCTTCCATGTATTCTAAATGCGTGCCTCTCTACAGCGGACAACTCTATTAAATCAGCATGAAGGAGTTTTAAAATAATTTTTACATCAAAATGTTTTGCGAATTTTTCTGTGATTTTTAGTATCATTTTCAAGCATAATTTTCCATAAATATGTTGTACATCACTGTCCGCTATAAAGGGGATGGTCTATTTGGAATAAGGTCTATACAGGAAGTCAGTGAAAACTTTTATCTTCTCAGATGAATTGCGTCTATTTATTTAGCTTCCCTTTCTCACTCCGCACTACACATTACTGATATTTAAATTTATGTGATAAATAATTTTTAGATTGAATTTCATATTAATCTTAATGAATTTTCATTAACGTATCATTAAAACCTGAAACTTTTTCTTTCGGAACTGGTTCTCTCGGACATTCACAAACTGATTTAATATGTCACTTGCCAAACTGGATAAGAGACAATGCCATCACTGAAATCGCACACTCGCTGATTCCAGTGCCAAGTAACCGGAGAAATCAAGTGATAACAGGTTGATAACACATTGATAACATTGATAACACTGGTACCGGGGGGGGGGGTGGAGTTCGGCACTTAGAATTTTTTTTTTTTTTTTTTTTTTGGGAGACGTTGAACGAATGTACGATTCAGGGAACGATTAAAATTGAAAGTTTCTAAGTTTGGCAACGAAGGTTTTTCGAACTATTTCAGGTCAATGTGGGTCACTCTACCAGGTTCAACGACCGTTTCCGTTGTAGTTTGACCGGCGTCTAGGAAAAAGGTCAAGTGAGGTCGCTCACAGGTCATTGGGAAGACTTCTTCAGAAGCGGGGGGTTTCGCAAAAACGTCTGCATCCCGAGAATCTTCGTTGATGAAATTGTGCGGAAACGTTTGAAATTCCCATTTTCGACCGGCCTTCAGAGAAACTCTACATCTCTTACGTAAAGCTCTCCCTCAATACTGACTAATTAATCTATTAATATATTAACTATCGATCAAGTAATCTAATTATTTTACAAAGCTATTTCAACAGTACAGTGTTAAAGTCTCAATATTTTCTTGTTCATTCAATTTCTAACATGTTTTTGGCAGCATTCCAGAGACTCTAATTTCGGCCGGCCGTCAATCCGCTACATTTGAATGCGTTTTTAAAGAAAACTATATGTTTTAAAATTTCGAAAAAAATATTTATGTACTCTATCAACATTGTTCTAGAGAGTTCATAAAGCAGAAAGTAGATTTACACTCAAGTTTTTAATTAAAACGCGTTCAAAATCGGTCGACAATTTTCAAGTTTCGGAACAAAAGAGGAGATACTGAAATCCGGGTTCAAAGTTGATAGTGGGTAATTAAAAAAAGTCTTTACATTGATTAACAAATAACTTGAAATGCAATTCTGGGAATCGAAAGTACGAAATTTCACACTATCAGATAGGAGGAAAACATGCTTAGCAATGTTACACGTGTTTAGTTTTTTGTGTTGGTCCAGTTGCAAGTCCACACGTATGGCTGTTAAGATTCGAGATATCCCACTAGTATTACTATTATTAGCACTTTTTTAACACTTTTATCACTCGGAATAAAGTATCGAAAACCCCACTGAACGCTTCCTAGAATGTTCCAGGGTTGCTTGTCTCGGAAAAACGTTTCCACGTTGTATCGATATTCTAATTAGTCGATTGATAAATTATACGAGCTTTCAGGTGTGATGAATAAGAGTTAAATAGTTAAAAACTACTTCCGTTTGTCGTCGATAGATTCTAATAAGAGTTTCGGTGGAAACATTGATATGCCAAAATGGCCGGTATGTTTTTCCCAGAAGTCATTTGGTTCCTTCTTTAACTGGAAAAACTTTTTCAACTTTTTCTTCGGGCCTGGGCCCTTCGAAATCTGCACAGTCCGGCAGGTCCTTTTCATATACCCGATTTCTCGGAATCATTCCAAAATGGAATGGGACAATATATTATTGTCTACTAATTCTTTTCCATAAACCGAATCCAGCAGTTTATAGACTCGAGCATATTCCACTCTCTATGGCTGTTCTCCCGGTTCACTGAAAGTACTGAAACACACTGAAACGTTCATCGAGTTTAAATTTAGAAAGAAAAAAAAATGATTGCAAATATTTCGGGGTCTAAGCCGATTCCCGGGTGTTTCGCCGAAGGCCTCAACGCTTTGTGGCAGATGATGAAAGACATTTAAGGAAAACTCTATTAATTTTTGGAAAAATAAGGATTTTGCGGTATGTACAAAGATGTGTCAAGGATCAGTACAGAGTCATTAAGAATGTTTGAAAACCGCGGTTCACGGCGTTTTGACGTAACCCAAGTCGTTTGTAGTATTTAGTTCAGCTTTCGACCGCTAGATGGCGCTGGTTAGGGCGCCAAAAAAATGGCGCCCGGGTTTTGCTATGCAAAATGTCATCTGCATTTTCTCTGCGCCCGTTGCTCTAATCTGCGTAGTCTAGAAGTCCAGTCCTGTTGCCACTCGATGATCATGGAATGAGAATCTACGATTAAAGTAGAAGAGTCCTGGCCTTCTGGCACGGATCCCAGAATCAAGTAAGATCTGTTATGGATTTTAAGCGATAATCAGTAAATTTAGCACATTTTGAAAAAAATCGTTATTTTTAGCTAAAAGTAAGATATTTAGAAATTAGATGCTTGATACTTGTTTAATTTGATCCTTGGACAATTGCAGATGTAGTCTTTCATCGGTACTCGCAGCTGGGCCGAGCCTCGTTGGAAGTCGTCCCGTCCCTTTCTTCGGAATACTGCCTGCACGTGAAGTTTGAACTTCACCAAGCCGTTATGGGCTTTCTTCGATTTTGTGGACACCAGAATTGCTGGAGGAAAAAAAAGTTAATTTAAATATTTAGAATTTTGTTGTTTCTGAGAATTTTAACAATAGATGGCGTTGGCTACTCACCGTAATCTCGCTTGCAGAAAGCTTGCAAACTCAAACGGCGGCTGTTGACATAGCATGGCTTACAGTTTTCAACTACAATCACATAGGTTTAAGTTCTTTAAATTATGTAAATTTTAATATGTAACAGTAAATTACCTGAAGGACTGTGGCGTATCGAGTCGACTGCTGTAGTTTTGTTGGGCACCAGTTCTGTAACTTCTAAACAAGTCATCGAAAGAAGAAGAAGAAGAAGAAGAAAAAAAAAAAGGTCGTTATTTGGGAAGAATAATGAGCTTGAGGAAACAATTTAATATTTCAGGGCGGCTTACTGACGCAAGGATTTATTGTAGATCGGCTTTGCTGATATCCTTTAGCACAGCGGTTGCACGTCGGGCCGGTCAGACCTTCTTTACAGACGCACTGGCCGGTTAATTGGTTACATATTCGACTGGAAGATCCGATTGGGTGGCACGCACATGCTATTGTCCAATCAAAGATTACATAAATTCAATTTAAATTTTAGTCGTAGGAGATGGTGAAGTACCTTTACATGCTTTTTTATGCGTAATAGGCTTAGAAGAATCTCTGTAGTACCCTTGTTTGCAGAGGTGACAGTTCCTTCCCGACGTGTTGTGTCGGCATTTGAGGCAGACGCCTCCACTGACGCTAGCCGAGAGCTTAAATAGCTCCATGTTAAATCGACATTGACGTGCGTGCAAGTTGCACTGGCAGGCTGTCCGAGCAACAACATGCGAGAGAGAGAAAACAAGAAAGTTGAAAGAATTCTCATTTTTGAGCGCCGTGTGATATTAAAGTAGCGCTGTGAGCAATGCAAATTGGCCAAGTCTCCAGCAAACCTACATGAATTTCGATAAGAAACCCAGCACGGGGTCATTTCTTATGCACATTCCTGTACGCCAAGCACATTTTCACCCGATTTTTTTCGCACCCTGGAAGACCTATCTTCTGTCATCCAAAAGAAAGTAACCCTAGAAAGAACCTTCAGCGTTTAAGGAAACTTGGGGGGGAAGGTAAATAAGTGATACTAAAAAAGCGGATATCTGATAAGGTTTTCCCCGGTTTGCTAACCCTCTTCTTGACTTGTCTCCAGCCGGCGTTTGGACAAAGTGACATTTACAAGGACCGCTTTGTCGTTTAATTTCATTTGGCGAGTTTTTTAGTGTGACATAAAACCCTGTTTAAGAGTTTTTGTGTTTTCTGTTTCAAGTCTTTAAAAGACGCCCTTTTGAACGTGCACCAAGAACTGAAGCAAATTCTTAGGAAAAATTTTAATTTTTTGGTAGGAAGATTCTCAGATTCTTGGTTGACTTGTTTAATATTCGGGAAGCGTAAGATTTCCTATAAGAAAAGGGTTTCAAAGAAACTGGATTTCGGGCTTGTCACGTCTATTAATTCGGGAAAACGAGGCCTCTAACAAATTCCCATAAATTTGAACAAATTTTTCTAGTCTTTTTCGTTTCCTTCTTGGGTCTCACAGTTCCATCAGCAATATATTTATATTACAATATCTGATCAAATTTTTAGTCATTGATACCTTTACATTCGCTGGCCTCGCTGGCTGTGGCGCGACCCCAGGGCCTGTCGAAGTGAAACATCTTACATCTGTCACAGTCGGGTCCTTCTGTGTTATGACGACAATCGCAGACGAGCTTTCCTTCGTTATTAGAAATACATTTGGAAGCGTGACCATTGCATTTGCATCTTCCACCAACAGATAGATCCGCCACAGCGTATGCCGCATCTCTTTCTGGACCTAGTCTGTTGAAGACTATGCGGATGTCTGTAGCAGTTACCCAGTCTTGAAGTAAGGGGTTGTACTCGAATTCGTAAGCGCTGGGACGGCCTTCCAGAGTGCTGAAAGCGACTCGTAGATTCGAAGTTTGATCAGGAGACAAGTGAGCGTTGGTGCAGATGGTTTCCTGTTCGTTGGCGCGAGTTATGGCGGCTCGGTTGGGTTTGGCGTACATCTTGCGACACTGAGTCGAGTAGAACTGGAAAGGATGCCAATGGCGTCCGAAATCCATGGACTTGTAGATGGCGAAAGATTCGGGTTTGTGGTGACAAAAAATCAGGCTGATGAATGTGAGTTCGTATTTCTTGGCCAGCGATAGAGTGAGCGTTACGTTATGGCGCGCCTGGGGCGGTGACGGTGACTGCCAGCACGTGGCATTGTTGATGTTATGAAGATCCGTTAAGTGAGATGCCAAATGGCCCTGCTGCTCATCTTCGGTGGCAAAACACGGCGAGGGTGGCCAGCCACATACTGAGGAGATGTTCACTTGTTTACCGTAGGCCACGTTTACAAAATCAGGGACACAGCGACGTGGTCGGAGCATCACTCCACTTTTAGATTCTAGGCAAAGATAAATTCAAACCCCTCACAAAAATTCCTGTACAATTATACAGTTTAATCATTAGTATCTTACCGATATTATCGCTGACCAGCACTTCTTCGTAACAGGGATCGTAGTAATTCCTCTGCGGTAAGAACTCTTTCGGCACTTGGATCCTGCTGGAAAAGCCTTCGTTCGTAGAATCAACACTAAAACGGAATAATACTAACAGAGTAATAAAGAATGAACCCGCCATGATGGCCGTGGTTGTAAAATCCCACGAAAACTTTGGGTATAATAAAACACTATTGAACTGATCCGCAAGGATACAGGATGTGTATTTGCGACCGACAGACCGGACAACCTACGACTGAATAAGCAAGCATAATGGACAGGTCTTTTAAGGACTGGAGGGCCCTTGCAGCATGCAACCCTCGCCACCATACCAAAACCTTGCACACCAATACACTCAAATTTATTTCAAAATTCAGATTAGGTTACCTTTAATTCAGAGAATTCATGTTTGGAATGTATTACTCAGTCTATTTGGCACACAGGTCCATGAATGAGGTTGGTGTCAAATATAATGTTGCTTAGTAACGTAATTGTCGGGTCCGACTGGACGGAAATTCCATTGAGCCTTTTTTCGGATGTGTTCAGTATCAGGTAAACGATGGACTCGTTAAGTGGTGATATCATCAATGAACTTTTGCCGCTTTGTGCTATATTGCATTAGTGCGCTATAAAAATGCCAAATTTGTCCAACATCCCCCATGATAAGCGGGAATTTCGACTTGCTATTGCGCTAGACGGACAAAGTTCAAAGCCGTTGTGTACACGGTTCCCAAATCTGCCGGTAGATGGCGTTGTATATGCAAACAAACATGACGGTGCTGAACTAGAGCGTCATGCATTACAAATTTTATTTTGATAATGATAAGAGGTTCAAAGTCAACCAACAAGCCTTTCAACCTTTCACGTAAGAAAATATTTAGTTATGGCGTAACATTTGATGGGGAAACAGTACTTCTTTAGGTTATGGATAACGTCAAGTACATAGGAGCGGACGAGGTAAAGTCTTACCTTACTTTTGAACAGCTCGTCCCAATTGTTGAAAAGGCACTGGGAGAGTTCTCGCTAGGGCCAGCTGGCGGGATCGACCAGCCGCTGCGAGCTACGACTACTATCGGCGAGCAAAATGGGTAAAGCAAAATTAATGGAAGGTTGTGTTTACTGCTTTAATTCTGTTTTTTTTTTTTTCAGTTTTCTTTCAGTGATGCCTTCGTATGTGGCGTCCAGCAAGGCTCTAGCGTGCAAACTCGTTTCCGTTTTCCCCTCAAACGCAGCTAAAAATTTGTCTAGTCATCAAGCAATAATATTGCTCTTTGATGATGAAACAGGAACCTTAAAAGCGGTATTTAGTCAAATTGCTTTTAAAATTAACAGAACACAGCTTTTTTTGGTGTTATTAAAGTAAAGATTCTCGATGGTGAAGTCATAACAGCCATGAGGACGGCAGCCGCGTCCGTCGTGGCTACAAAACATCTTGCACTCAAGACGGATGTGCTCGCAGTGCTGGGTTCGGGAACTCAGGCCAAATCACACATTGTATCACACTGTAAGATGTTTCCGTTCAAACAGGTATAAAGTATTTCCCCCGTGCCTTCAAGTACTTTACTAATGTAACTTTTCACAGGTGAATCTATGGAACCATCGACTCGAAAGTGCGAAAAAACTAGCTGGGGACTTACTACAAGAATCGGGCATTGTCGTTCGAGTATATGAAACGATCGACGACTGTGTCAAAGACGCTGACGTGATTGTAACAGCCACGTTCGCTACCAAACCTGTTTTGTCGAAGCGTTCACTGCAACCCTGGGTTCACATCAACGGTACATTATTTATTATTCTTCGAGTAATTTAAAAAGGAATGTGATTTTACAGCTGTTGGAGCTCCTCGACCTGACCAGCAGGAACTGGAAACGGACCTTGTGTTGAGTTCTGTAGTCTATGCGGATTCGTATCAGTCTGCAGTGAACGAAGCTGGTGACGTTATCTTGTCAGGGGCTATCGTTTACGGCGAAATCGGTGAAGTGATCAACGGCAAGAAAGAAGCTCAGAGGAATCAACAGACTATATTCAAGTCTTTGGGTATTAAGGAGTATTACATTCCGTAATGTTTAACTGAAATGGGGTTTTCGATGTGTAGGACTCGCTTTGGAGGATGCTGTTTCAGCGCAGCTCGTCTACAATGCTTTGACGAAGAAGTGAAGAAAATTTTATTTCAGATACCGCAAGAGAGCACTGTTTTAATAGAAATGAAAATACACAGTTTAATTAGTATTTATTTTTAAATTCGTTTTTGCATTGCTCGTGGGACATCTAAAAAGTGACATGCAGCAACTGCATTGGGCGGTTCACTGCAAAAATTTAGCCATATCAACCTGTGAGCCGAAAATGGAGCCGTTTGGGATCATTTTCGGATCACGGAAAAATATCAACGGTTCGGCACGGCTCACGTCGCAATTCCGCGGTTCGAACCGGATCAAGTTTACCACTTTTTGATTTAAAAATAAATAAATAAATAAATGGATTAACGCGCTCATCATTGCGTATGCGGCTTCCGTTTCTGCTGTGCTGAGAAATGGAGAAAAACCGCAGGAAACTGAGATAAACCTCTCCAGTTTACAGAAAAAAGATGTAATGTATTATGTTTTACTTTACAGTGCGTCAATTCAGTTAATTAATTTGTCGTAAGACGGGAAATCAAAGATCACTGTAACATAATTTTTGTCAGGATAATATTTTATGCATTATCCAAGAATTTACTATTTATTATTAATTATCACATTTTGAGTTTGCAATGATAGTAAATGTAGTGTAATAGTAAATGTATTGTAATTATAAATACATTAAAGTGACATAGTCTGGTATAATAACAATAATAGTAATAATATCAAGTCAATATTACATGTTGTCTATACTGTATCGTTTGCACTAGATGTGACAATGATTTTTTAAATAAGAGTATGTAAAAATAACTATATCTAATTGATCAATCGATTACATTAACTATTTAAGGATTAATTAATCCAGTATTTGACGAGAGTGTTTAATTTTTTCTATTCAGTATAGTTTTTTCCGAGTATCCAGCTCATTCTCGAATGATTTTGATGCATTGTGTATATATAAGTTTGTTTCGAGCAGTACATGAACAACAGAACATCGAAAGCCTGCATTACTTAACCGAATACACTGAATAGATCCTTATTCGGAATGGCTTAGGTTATGGGTTCAGCGACCGAAGAGGAAAATTCCTGCTTTTTTAGCCAGGAATCCGGTACCAGCTTTAATAAGATGGGGCCGCACTTTTCTCCAGAACTTTCTAAAGCGAACATCCCTGGCTTGATCTGTTTCAGCCTGAGACAGAGACGCGGAGAAATCAGGGGTCTCGACGTCTTCTTCTGGTTGTCTCTGACTCAGATACTCGTACCCAGGCCTGGGACAAACCAAATTTTGAATACACTTCCATAATGTCAAGTGTAAGTTTGGTTTTACCTGCATACTGTCCTTGACCAACTGGTAGAATGTCGTATTTATCTTCCTGCGACTGGACTGCAAATATCTGATTTTAATTTGTATAATTAATTTATTAGTTAAGATTTATAGTTACCCGTCATCATAACGATAGACGAAACTATCACGAAGGCAAAAAGGATAACTTTTCTGGCCATGGTAACAAAGCTTCAGGAGTGTTCACTGATGCTACCAGAACTCTAGTATGAGGTGTTCAGAATTTTAGATGGGTTTTTATAACCAGTCACTCTGATAACCAGCAAGTAGTTGCTCAATACTGTTTCCTTTGATTAAGAAAAGAGAAAACGTATCCTTACGATTGCAGAAAAACTTGAAAATTGTTTGTTTAAATTCTAATCTATAGTCGTTTTTAAACAGGATGAAGCGGTGAATCTCAATGTGGCTTCCCTTTTGCGTGTTCCAAGACTTGATTAAGATCGCGTCAAGTTATATTACATCACTTAAAGGGCAACTCTGGACAACTTGGAAAAAATATATGTTATAGAAATTTTTACGTTAATTCCAAATATATTTGGTGTCCCTATCTCAATTTTCTACCTTTTGGCCGCTAAAATTAATCAAAGCTTGAAAACGCAAGTGGCAACGCTGGAAATTGAGCGAACCATCTGATTGGTTGCCACTGGTCACGTGATCAAGACAGCCACATGAGAAAAGTTTGTCGCCTCATAGTAGCAGACAATTCCGTAATACTGTTTACTCCCTGCAACATGTTACGTGTCTGTTCCTATGAGGCGACGAACTTTTACATTGGCTGTCTTGATCACGTGACCAGTGCCAACCAGTCAGATCGTGCACTCAATTTCCAGCGTTGCTCAAACTTTAATTAATTGTAGCGACCAAGCGGTAGTAAATTGAGAAAGGGACACTACATATTCGGAATCGGCGTAAAAAGTTCTATAACATGTATTTTTCCAAGTTCTCCGGAGTTGCCCTCTAAGTTTAAGGAACAAAAGTATTCAGAACATTCGTCAATGCTGCGGTAACTGTGTATTTCAGACTTGTAAAGCAATGCATGTAACGGTTTACCGAAAGACTTGGCGAGAAAGAGTTAAATTTGAACAGCTAAACCAACTTGGAAACAGGAGTGAGGACATTCAAACACTGCGACCATTGCGACGAATGTGCTTGATGAGCTCCCCTGCACCTATACCGAACAACCACGGAAGAATGCGGGTATTTTTCTGCTTGGAATCGTCTAGAGCAGATAGAGACGCAGAATAATCAGGTACCTCGATGATGTCTTGCTCCGGTTGCCTTTTACGCAGGTTATAATCGGATCTTGGAACTATAAAACACATCCTCGTATCCATATCTATGAAATTTAACAGTTATCTAGTTCTACCTGGGTATGGTTTTTCAACAACCAGCGGTAGAACGTCGTTCTCATCTTCTTCCTGCGATTGTACTGCAAGTATTTGATTGTTTGATTATATGAGCAATCTTCCAATTCTTTTGACAATTATAGTTACCCATCGTCATAACGACAGACGAAACTATCATTAAAGTCAAAACGACTGCTAGTTTGGCCATGGTTAATACAGCTCCGGTTAGTTCTTCTTGCAAAGATACTAGCAAACTGGAGTGAGGTGTTCCAGAAATCGAGGTGGGTTTTTATAGGCATTCGATCGGAAACCCTCGCACCAAAGTTGCTCAAAAAGGGATTTCCAGATCTAACGAAACACATTTCAAAATTTACTTTAAATATAATACCTGTACTTTAATTTGTAAATGTTTCCGTTTCAGACAGGACGACCGGTATATCTGAATCTGGTTGCAGAAAAACCCTTCTCAAGTTTGTGGTGCACCAAATTATAAATAAAATATTGTGCCATCTGAATTTCAGTAAATAGTATACCGCAAATTAAATTATACACTTTAATGCATAAGAAGTATCCTGTATAATCATCAAAAGTGTATTCCGAATATTCGAGAAACACGTTATTTTGTTAGGATATCAACTTTGTGCGCGCATTGCTTGTGTGAATTAAATTAAAAGCCTTGAATATGATGGTAAGATTCCAGTGAAGATAGTATGATGTAGACGAACCATAGGGAAAGCAAGAAAATGCCCGAGGCATAACGAGTACCCGCTGGCCCGCCGAGCTCGCCTCTCCCGAAGATGGACAACTTTCGTCTCGCTATTAACAGGCCGATAGTCAGCAGTGCAGTTATGGTGAAAATCAGGATGCTGAAACTGAGGCTTCCTGCCTGGACTTCGAATTTCTGTCCCTGTATTTACAATACAACTTATTTAGACTGTCCTATTCAAATACTGAATGATTGTTTCCTACTTTTGATGTGTGGTAGATGGCTGCGATGAGCCACGGCAACCCTAGACCGAGAAACACGTTGACCGAGTTGCTACCCGTGACGTTTCCGATCGCGTTGTCTGCGTACTTTTCCTGTGCCGCTGCCGTTTTGCTGGCGAAGAGATCGGGAAGCGAAGTTCCCATAGCGACGAAGGTAATAGCTGTTGTTTACAACGAACAACACAGTTTATCGACGTTGAAATTTTGGTATTTGAGGTGTTACCTGTTACTGCGTCTTCCAGTCCGATAAGGCATCCGAAAATACTAGCGAGGTCTCCTACGATAGCCGTTAGAATACCGATGACCCCCAACGAAACGAAGAAACACAACCATCCACCGAGCAGTCCAGCGGGAGGCACGAAAGCGAAAAGAATCTACAATTCATCATTACTACTTTAGTAGATCTTTAACGAACTGATTACTGGATTCCAACCTTCCAGCCAAACGTGAAAAAATGCATAACATAGTCCATGGTCGTTGCGTTTTCGATATCTCCGCCGTTGACGTTCATAGCGTCCCGGAATTGACTGACCCAAGTCTCGTGGTGAACTTCCAGCGACTCGACGTTGGCGTTTGTCAGTTGAGCCAAACGACGCAGAACTGAATTGAATTCTGGAAAAGCGAAACTCAGTTAATAACATGACCTAACGTCACAATCTTACTTTCCTCAAGTAATCCATACCTTCGTCGTTCGTAATGGTAACTGCTACATTTGTGATAGGTCCCAGTTTAGCACCGTTGGTAGTGTCAAAGAGTTCTACTTCGAAGCACTCGTCTTTTTCAGGTACGTCGTCGTTGATGATCGGGATTTCGATCACAAGTTTCGTCTGCAATCAAACATAATTTCTAATCAGTCCTCAGTAATTTAAGGTGATTCGAAGTGGCTGATACTTCAGCATGCTTGAAGACGAGCGTTCCCTCGCCTCCTCGGAAGTCTTTGCCGTTTGTGGCGGTTTTGTCGACAGTGCGCCAGCGAACGGAGACTTCTCCGTCGGCTCCTTGTTTGCGTACAACGGGGATCCGTGCCATTCCGACGCTCTCTTTAACCAAGAAACCACGCTCTTCGAATGTTAGTATACCGGGATCTGAAAATGAAAAGTTCGTAGTATCAGTCGAACATACTGGCAGCAGTGTGCACAGTAGGAGTTTCTCAAGGTGAATAGCTGATCGCCTTGGGAAATGCCGCTTTATGAATCATCAACGGGACTCGAAGAAAAGATCTTGGTAGATTTAGAATGTTATATTACCTCAGACCCCGATCTGTTGCTACGTGTGGTACCCACTCTGTTCACTGCGTCGTACTAAAGAAACTACTGTCTTTGTACATCTTATGTAGACCGCCTTCTGTATTGGGCCACACTGTTCAGTATCCTGGTTACGTTACTTCAGTATGCTTACCATCGTCATTCAGAATGGTAATTTCCATGATTGAAGCTCTTCCCAGTTGAACGTCGTCGGAAAGTGTCGAAGTTTCTGCTGAAACGGAGTTCAAGGCGGGAAGAGCTAAGCGCCCGGGTTTGTTTACAACGCTTGTGTGCACTGTTGTCAGTTTTAGATAAAATTGTTCGTCCGGTTCGTATTGGTTATCATCGATGATTTCAATCGTTACCTTTTTTTATAACTTATTTGAATGATATGCATTTTATGAGTGAAGTTTGATATACTTGTTTCTCTGTTTCACCAGGGCTGAAATTCAGCACTTCGTTTACTGCAATGTAATCCTGACCTTCACGAGCGCTTCCATCGATAGTTTCCACTCTGTTTCAATTTAATACCAATTAATATGAATTCAGTTTAACTTAATTAGACTAATTAGTGAACAATGAACCGACCTAACTGCCACGTTGTTGTCCAGTTTTCCGTGACGGACAACCGTAATGGCGAATTTGCCAATATTTTCGGGCACTGCACATGAAAATGCGTGGAACTCTATAACAGCTTTGTCCTGGAGCTCTCCTTCAGGAACCGATCCCAAATTAGGAGTCTCTGGGTGCTCGTTTATGGCTTCGTAAACCTTGGAAAAGTGAAACGGCTTAACAATTCCATTTTCAACACTAACAAATAATACATGTGGAGCTACTGCTACTACAACAACTACTACTACTGATACAACACTAGAGTACCTGGAACAATTCTTTTTCCAACGATGTACGGGCTTTCTAACGAAGCATTTTAAAAAGAATTGAATAGAATTATAAAATTATCATACATCATACATATTATACAGTCACAAAGTATTGATACTACCATCGAATAGTTAAACAGCGCTATTCTTGTCCTTAGTAACATTGTTAAGTAAGCACTAAGTCATTAAGCTGTCTTAAATATTGTTAGTAAGGGGTTAAGTATTTAAAATAATTAAGATACACACCTCTTTGAGTTTAGTATTCAGCTGCGGTGTGAGTCTTTTGCCACCACTGATATCGCGAACAGCGCCAATGCGGTACCAAATGCGCGAATGCTCCTTCGAGTTGACCAATCTTCAAAAACAATTTAAAAACATTAATTATTTACTTAGGAAGACAAAATTAACACAGTAAGTAGCGACATAATCGGTCTATCGATATACTATAAAATTCTGCGTTAGTATAATGGAGTTTTGAAAATAATCGTACTTGAAAGCTGCCAGCTTGGCGGCGTCTTCTCCGCTTAGTCCCTGGCGTATGGCTCTGCGGACGAACTTTGCGAGGACGTCGCGGTCCAGTTCTCCATCCTTGACCAAAGACAGTTCCCTGTCTGCTTCATTCAACATATTGTCCACTTTAATTTAGTGATTTTCGATCAAGGAAGAAATAAACCCAGAAGTGGAAGATGCAGTAGTCCCAAGGATGTGAAAAATTTGCGTGCGAGAAAACGATTTTCATGCAAAAAAAAAACAGAGGAGAAACAAAAAAATATATTCCGTAAGAAAATTGAATCATAAAAATAAAGTAGAGAGTTCCAGGATCGTTTGGTGTGTAGATCTTACATTCTCCAGGTTGAATGGCTCCTAGTTCAATTTGTTTTCCGTTTTCTGCGACGATTTGAGGTTTCCTGCAGCAGAAGATTCCTCCGCGATCTGTTAGGTACGCAAGAATTACCAGAACAGGGAACAGCAGGAACGTAACAATAGCCTCCCATAATTCGACCTTTAAACAGCAATTTAAATCAATCAAATCAATCTAATTTAAAATTAATGTTTAATGAAAGAGACGTACTTCATTTTGGCTTATACCAACCAGCACTACTAGCAGCCATAAATACGCCAGAATACTAAAGACTGCAGTTATACCAAAGACCTTAATACCTGGGTAATAAAGTATTAAATTAGGTTATACTGTATAGGTATAAGCAGTTTTACCGTTGATTCTGCGTATTTCGCCTTTGGGTACTCCCATAATGCAGACCGCAGTGATGGCCATCAAGTTAAAGGCAGCAGACCCCACAATGGTCCCTGGTCCCAGTTGTCCAGACTCGAAATTATTTTTGATAATTTCGATTATCGAGAGGAGAATTTCGGGCGCTGATGAACCCAGGGCCATTAGAGTCAAATTGGCAACAGTGTCGTTCCACAGACGCACTTCTACTACTTGAGGTTCCTCTCCTTGTCCGCGAGACAGATATATCTGTTAAAGCAAAATCAAATTTTAGTTCATTAGTCTGAAAGTTCGGGTATGAGTGACTGTTCACATGCAAACGTTTCTCAAACATTTGCACGTTTTATGAACAACAAAAAAAAACACTGTGCGTGCACTCGCCACTTCGCCACTTTCGGAGATTTCACCAGGGAACACACGAAAAGCAACAAACTTTCAATTATACACAATAAGAAGATACAAAACCCCCGAACACTGGACTGTATAGTCTGCAGTTATCCTGGATCCCTAGTAGTTAAACGGCACTAAAAACTAGTAGTTGGGAGCCAATCATTTGCAGGTGTAATGCTTTGATGTCGTGTTTTCGCCTGCCTGACCTGGAGTATAGAGCTGAAAAGGTACTACTTTGTCGCTTTGTTGTTTGGTCGATAGCAAATCGATGTTATAATATTCGTCAAATTAATGAATTCCGATGGCTTTGTCCACGCAATTGATTAACATGCAGTGGTTTCGGCTTGGCACAAAATGACCCAGAAAATCGATGGCTTGTTCCTGTTACTCAGTTTTCCTCTGCTTTCATTTCTGCCACAATTTAAGACGTCACAGATACGTAACCTTTTCTGGGATCTATTCTGATGCTGCATGACCGAACACACACAAAAAAAAACGAGACAATTGAATATTTGAACAATCCAACCGGGTAAGTTGGGCTTTGACCGAACACGCAACGGCAACGCAGTACATGTACACTGAATCGTATTGCGGAAAACTAGTCACTTACTTTCCTGGTGGTACTTGTAATTTTCTCGATGGCCCCCATGAAGATATCAGCAATGATTGCCACTCCCAGAAAGCAATACAACAGGCCAATGAAGTATAGAAAGGCTCGAGCTTCCACCGGCCACGTGAATTCGTTGATGAAAGGTAGCACAAGTCCTTGGGAGCATTGATACTCATACAGAGTTCCGTTGTTAGCTGTCATTTCTGGTTCTGGTACCTACACAACATTCGGTATAACGTTAATCAAGCACATTACACTCGGTCACACACTGATTGTGGTCAATGTACTTGATAAATGAACATATGGCATCCCCATTCATCACAAAACTTTCGAGTTACACACTACTCTATCCAGGAAATCCGGTACCGGAATCCAGGATAATACGTGATAAGGTAAATACTAGATATTATCAATGTTTTGTTTTTGTGACTTTTATCTTATCGTTCAGGAAATATTTTTGCACTGAAATGTCGCTTAAAGCAGTAAGACAGAACTCTGAATATTTATGATACATATAATAATAGTAGAAATTAGTAACTGCAATAATTGATTAACATGTTCCTGCGCAACCGGGAGTTAACCTTAACGAATGAATCGATAAGAAACCTGGCCATCAACGAAAAACAACAAAATTTATATTCACAGTTGTGTTAAGCAAAAACAAAACTTTTAAACCAATCATAATAATCACAATAACTAACAACTAACACCAAATAATGATAAATACTAACTTAGTCCATGAACACTAGATTGTTTTCAGTGAATCTATCGTCTGTATTTCAAATAATATACCTTCACTTGCTGTATTCAAAGTTGTTAAACACTGAAGCACTAGTTAATTACAGTGTAGGGGATTGTTGTGGCCGGGGACAGAGTTACACACGTCTCGTGCTGACCGAGACCTACCTGACAATGCCACACAGCGACTGCGGGCTGCCCGCGTGCAACCGAGACTTGACAATCGCGGCATAGTTGCGTACTGCACCCCAAGGCTGTGTGGAGGAAGAGACGCACTTAGCCTCTGATAGTTTAACTATCAATAAGAAAACAATGTTACTTTGCTTTGTGCATAGAGTTAGAACTTCAGCTTTAGATAAAGCTTTGGTCCATATTATACTAATACAGTAAGATAAGTTTTTATGGTTAGAGAAAAGTTTGTAAAAAGACTTTGCGGTCTTTGAACCCTGGTTGTCCACCAACGTCATGCTGTACTATTGCGGGGGCAGGAAAAAAATCGCCGGGGGCTTTTCCGCTGTTGTGTCCAAAATGGCAGGCTTCCACGTGAACGGGCGTACACACAAACATTCCTACCATAAAATAAAATACCTCAACAGCTAATACAATATATATTTCAGCAATTGTTCTCACCGAATAGAAAAATGATGCGCTAGTCAAACGTCAGAATGACCCTCTGAATGGTGCACGATTACCACGGATTCAGGTAGATGATCGTGTGAAACTGGCCCACTTTCACTGGGTCCATACGCTTGAGTTTTTAAAGAACTGAGTCGTGCAGTATTCAACTCCTTATTCAGAGGGTTCAGTTTTAGCAACTAAAGTCAGTTCAGCTACTATTCAGCTAGTGATTCAGAGGGAAGCTAGTGTTCAGCTACCTAGTCATTCGGTACTCAACCGTATGACTTTTGCATCAGGGGATCCTGGCTCGCCACGTGGGTAGGGCGAAGACAATCACTATTTCAGTAAACTAGACTTCGTACTAATAAATACTCCATAACTAATTTTAATATTATAATAATATATAATAAATATACAATATTTATCATATTAAAATAAAGTTGTACAGTGGGGCGTTTATCTTTTTTTGTAAAAGAAAACCCACGCTTTTTTTAAGGAATGGCATTTCTCTCAGGCGCTCCTCGCATTGTATGTGAATCAGAAAGGTGTGCTGTCCTTGAACACTGTTGCCAGTCATGGAACATGACTCTACAATCCCAAAACAAAGCTAAATTAGATTAATTCAACTAAAATACTGTAATAATAGACTATAAATGTCTCAGTGCAGTGTGTGTACATGTATAGTATTGTTTTTCTCCTGAGTAGAGAACTAGGAAACGGTGTCTCAAACATGCCGTGTCACTAATGAGCTCGTAGAATTTCAGTAGACATTCTTGTATGGTAATTAATGCAGCGTAGACTAGGATAGATTTGGCTTTGAGCTACTGTGCGTGTAGTTCAAAAGTTTAATAAGAGGTCTAGAATCCGGTATAAGGTCCAGAATCTTTTATACAAGGTCCAGAATCGTTGTACGAGGTCTAGAATCTAGCATGGGGTTTAGAATTATAGGGGGAGGTTTGAATTTTTTTCATTTGAGGTCTAAAATATGTAACTTAAGGTCTAGAATCTTAAGGAGAGGTCTAGAAACTTTTATACGAGGTCCAGAGTCGTTATACAAGGTCTAGAATCTTAGGAAAAGGTCGAGAATTTTTAATTTTAAGATTAGAATCTTGGTGAGAGGTCCAGAGCTTTTTCATTTTGAGGTGCAGAACAATTATACGAGGTCCAGTATTGTTATAAGAGGTCTAGAATCTTTTATACGAGGTCCAGAATTTCTAATTTTCTGTCTAGAATCTAGTTACGAAGGACTAGAATTAATGCAGCGTGGATCTAACCATAAGCAACGATTGGTTGACTTACCAAGCGAGAAGTTGAAATGTTCAAGGAAAAAAGAGTATAAGATACAGCGGATGTAGTTTCCGGCTGTTTCTTAATGAATGTCTATTATTTTCCTGCTTCACTGTTACCCACACGTATAAGTGGTTGAGAAGGACAAAAAGATCTACAACTGGGTTGCACGATTCTCTTCAACGAAGTCAATTGACCTTCACTTAGATTATCAAGAATATTTTAGTGTGTCACACTGATGATTTTTAATGCATCTCCACTTCAGAGGATATCCAAACAACCTTGAAACGACACACTGAAGGTCGCCATTCAACTGTATGCATATTCAGATAACTCATAAGAGCACCTTGATGTTGTTATTAGTAAGTTACCGAGCTTCGCCCACTTCTAGTGTTGTTAGTTTTTGTTACTCTGTGGAGTTGCTTTATCAGTGTTCCCACTTTGCAGGGAAATTCCCTGAAACAAGGGAAAATTGGATCCGGAAAAGGGAAAAGTAAGGAAAGAGGGAAAAGGGAAATGTGCAGCTTTACATATTAGCTGGAGGGGAAACAAGGGAATTGGGTGTTTTCAAGCGAAGGGCTGAAAAAGGAAAATAGAGGCCTCTTTAAAGGAAAGGGGAAAACAGAAAGTGGGAACTCTGTTTATCACGAAAAGGTCAAAAGTTATTTAACAGGATTTCCTCGTTGTGGAAAGGTCAGCAGAGGTCACTAAACTTACCTGGAACAAAACTTCAGTACTTGAAGTTTTTTTGTACAGGTAGAACATAAAGTTGAAGTAGATACAAGGTCTAAAATCTTAAAATGAGGTCCTAAATTTTTCATACAGGTCCAGAATCTTGTTCAGAGGTCCTAAATTTATTTCATGAAAGTATTTTTACGTATTCTTAGGTCGAAGGTTAATCAGCCCCCAGCAGAAAATTAAGGGTATTTCCAGGACCCTGAATATATCCTGGAAAGGGCATTTTCACGTAGCCAATCAGGGCTCTGAATGCAGTGAAATTGGCCCACTTCATGGGTGTTCAAGACCCTGACATTTGAATGCCTGAATAATACATGTTTAGGGTACTTAACAGTGTCCTGGAAAAAGGCTTTTCAGGATACTTGATGGTGTCCTCAATAATCAAGATTAACAATTCTCAACACGATTTTTTTTTTACTCGTCCACGATCGAACGTGGTTCAGGTTATTCAGGATATGTTGCAGATATCGTTCAGGATGTAGCCGACATCCTTAATTTTCTGCCGGGTCCGGGGTATAGTTTTATGAGTTCAGGTTTAGTTTCAAATACACGCTTTCCTAAATTATAACTTAAATACCAAAGTTCAGCTTAGAAGAACCCGGATCTTTGCTATAATGTATACTACAGTGAATCTAATTCATCGTTGTTTTTCTGTTAATTTAAAAATCCTGCAGTTTCATTTTCATGTTTGGATTTCAGGCCACGATTATTCTGAACTTATTTACTCGTTATGTTTTACGGATGTTCGTGTAAAACTAGGTTTAAGTCACCATTTACTTATTATGCCATACCTGTGCTCAGTTTTCGTTTGCTAAATACACAAAGAGTTGACTGTATAAATTATTTAGAAATTTATAGTCTTTCCCTATGTTCTGGACTGAATTTATAAAATCGCATGTGGCAAGAATTACTTGTATATTTTGCCAAATTTTATTTTGTCGTTAAAAATTATTGAATAAAGATAAAATAAACACTAAATTATTCAATAAGCATAATTAAATATTTTTAAACATGTCAATAATACAAGTCTTTAATAGTGCAATATTTACTTAAATTAGATTTTTCCATAGCTACGCAAATAGTTCTGTTTTCCACCGCTAGATGGCGTGTTATGTAAACAGAATTTATCAATGAATGTGTGTAAGAAGCGTAAAGATGGGGAAGTCGTTGCTTTTACTAAATCACCTCAGGAAGTTATCTTCGGGCCTATCAAAGTAAGATAACTCACTAACCAACAAAACAAAGGTCAGCAACAATTATTCAGTACTAACTCAAAGGTTCTAACAGAAAACGCACACAAATATTACAACATACAAAGCGAAAGAACCCCTATAGTGTATGTTTGATAGTAGAAAAGGTAAAGGGTTTTTAATTTTGTCCATACTTTTGAACACGTAAATAGTTTACGATGATTTTAGAAAAAATGTTTCTATTTTTAGGCTGAAGATGGATACCGTGAACAGGACGCTAATAGTTCCCGCTACGGCACAGACGACACCAATGTCTGTCAGCGAAAGTAAATCATTGTTTCAGTTAATGTTTTTCGGTTTTATGTTAAAATCTGCGCTTTTCAGTGCACAATAGATTTGCCAAAAAAGTTGGAGCGCAGAGTTGGTACTCATCTGAAAACAATAACAGAGAGCATTTATTTCAATATCTGCCGAAATCGCAGGACGAGCTTCCTCCCCGACGAATGCTGGTACAAACAACAAAACCAGAAATAGAACAAAACTACTGCAAATCCTTGTGTTGTAGGACAGCTACGATACAGCGATCATTCCTCTGGGCAGTGACCCTTCGCTCAGGGAAAAATACATGACTTATGAAAAGACGGTTCGCGTGGGGCGTCTGCTCGAAGATCTCGATATCTTCGCTGTGTGGCTAGGATACAAACATACGCTTAACCCCAAACAAAAGGAAGGCGATCCGAGTCCTTACAGTATCGTGACAGCCCTCGTCGATCAAATAGACTTTGCTACAACCCCGCTACAGGTTTGCTGCTTGAGTAAATTTAAGTCTAATCATAAACAAATCGTTGAACGTTGGTGTAGCACGATGCCGACATTTTGCTGCGGGGGCATGTCACATGGGTCGGTAAGTCTTCTATCGAAACGACGATGGAAGTCGATCAGCGGGATCCCGACACAGGAAAATGGCAGACTGTCACTAACGCCAGATTCGTAATGGTCGCACGAGACCCTCTAAACAAAGGGGCTGCGCTGATAAACCCGCTTTTGATCGAAACGGACAAAGAGGAAGAACTGTTTCGACGAGGAGAGTGTAATACACCATCTCTGTAACTTTTTATAATTTATTGTATGGTGTTTGTAGTTAGCAAAGAACGTCGACTGCAGATGCAAACACAGTCCCTGTTCCGACAGCCACCGAGCGAGGAGGAACGCTTGATCATTCACGATCTTTTTTTACGAACAGTCGACTGGGAAGCCATGTCGTTTCAGAGCCGCTTGAAGCCAGAAAGCTCAGTCTGGATGGCCGACGCGAAGCTTAAGAACTTGATCATTTGTCAACCAGAGGTAATTTTAGTGTATACTGACATGAAACCAGTTTGTCTGTACCTGAAGTTGTGTCTAGAACCGCAACCTGTATAACAAGATCTTTGGTGGTTTCCTTATGCGACAAGCTATGGAACTGGCCTGGGCCAACTGTTACACCTTCTGGTATGCTTTCTACAATTCCACTTAACTTTTTTCCCCTCAAGATTAAGTAAATTTTTGTTGAGAGCAGCCAGTCACTGCCTATTATCATCCACGTTGACGATATCCTGTTCCGTAAACCCGTGGAGATCGGCTCTCTCTTGTATTTCAGTTCTCAGGCACGTGAAAAGTTGATTGTTACGTTGTCTGTTTCCAAAAAACGTGATTTTTGTTTGACTTGAAAATGCAGGTTGTCTACTGCCAAGGTGAGCATGTCATGGTTCGAGTCAGTGCCGAGGTGGTGAACGCAGAGAACGGGAAGCGTGATGTGACAAACGTCTTTTATTTCACCTTCCAGAGCTCCAATCATCCGCCGGAAATCATACCCAAAACATATGAAGGTCAGTTGACTGAGATTTCAGTCTCCACACATGATACGATCTATTGTTTATTTTGCAGAGGCCATGCTGTTCTTGGAAGGAAGACGCCATTACCAAGAAACGGCTCTAAGTCACAAACGATCTAGATCAAAACTTTAAACAGAAATAGCGGAATTCATATTGTGTAAATGTGTGAAGGCATAACTGAATGCTATATTAGTGAAAATATACGAGCGTGTTACGTGTTTGGCTTGAGGTTGCGTTTACCGTTGCGTTTTCCCAAACAGAAAGCTGTTGCACTTCTGACCCACTTAAGTGTTCTTTACCTCGCACCAGACACGGAAACTCTTGATTCAGTTGACTTGGAACCGAACTAGAGAGCAGTACCCGTTCTGTCTACCACCTCTTTATACCCAGCACTATCCTAGAATCCCTAGTGAACATTTTAAGTGCAAAATAACGCCGAAAATCGCACGCAAACTTAAAATATTTTGAAATCTTAACGGCGTATCATCTCTACTGAAGTTAATTGTCACTCCATGTGGAGGACTCAACACTATTGCAATCATCGCAAAAAGTACAGAAAAAAGGTGAATATGATAACTTTAATGTAAATTTCGTATTATTAAATAAGATGATTGCATTTGGTAAGAGGTACGCAGTTGAACGGCCCACTTCTGACCGCTAACCCAAATCGCGCTTTCACATATTGCCTACTTTCTAACACGACTTTCGTCAAAGTCTCTTATCCTGATTCAATTACATGAACTTGTATAATTTAATTTGGTTCTTTGAATAATTTAGAGTGAGGACTTATGGAAGTTCAAAGCATAGCAGCAACCTACGCTCCGTGGGGCAACGTATCGCTAGAGTCTCGCAGTCCGAGTCCCGATGCCCCGAAACCTCCGAAGAAGCGATTCCTCGAGGAAGCTGGCAGGTCATCGAGCACTTCTTCTCAGGACGAGAACGAGGAACCCTTGGACCTTAGTGGAGAGTTTTTCATCCGGGCCAGTCAGCAGGACCTGATCAACCGCCTCGTTGAGAAATTCTGTCGCAACCAGGAAGCAGACGACAGAAGAACCAGCAGCAGACTGGGTCTTGACTTCACAGCCCAGTTCAGGGGCAAGGATCTTCCGTTGAAGAAACGCAACCTACCCAAAAGCAGAAATCTGAATTCGTCTGCTCAGACTGAATGCCCGCTAACAAATACTTGGATTTCGTCAATAAAGGGATCTGCAAACAGAAGAAGAGCAAATCACGCCGCAGCTGAATCACATTTTCCCTCGAACACAAGAGAACCGATGTCTGCGAGTCTAGTCGAATGTTAACCACATACAGCTGTTAACGTTCAACTTTTTAATTTATACCCATGTACTCAATACTTGTAAGGCAAGACGCCTGAACAATTTATTTATCCCTTGCTTTTCATGTATACCTCCTTACTCAACATGTAATACAACAAAAGCTTCTTGAAATCTTTGTATTTGCACCGAATCTGAGCTTTTACAGCGGGTCACTTGACAAAATCGAAAGCATAGAGACTAGTCAAAAGGAATAAAGCTGGTAAATGTCTTGTAGTGCAAGTTCACGTTGTGCCGAAGAGCTCCGAGGCCGCTCGCTTCCCGCTGAGAAACGCCCCGTGAGCTGTCGAGTAAAACGAAGGGTGTGTGTGCTCCCCGGCCCAGACTATCACTGGCTACAATATATATTCATAAATTTTAATTGCAATTAAAACATTTTAAGTAACTTTTCGTACTTGATTATCGCTCGGAGACCTGTACATGGGGCTCGCGAGGAATTCTATGTCTTTGCGACTGCCGTTGACACCGATACAAGTGTATGAGCCCCGAGTGTACGGTTGTTTATACCAGCTGGTTCTGTAGAATTTAAGTATATTTAAAAGTACTGCAGGATTTAGTTAACAAGATTTGAATTACGTTACGCAGGTTTTTGGTTCGGGTATGCTGGGATCGTTGAGGAAGGTTCGAAGGATTTCCGAGCATTTTGATTTGATTACGTTATTCGGTAAAGTTTCCATGTACTCGGCTTCTTTACCCGAGACCCAGCCGAGCAGCAGAGTCTCAGAGACCTTGCGGAATAGATGATATTAATGTTTTTCAAGAAATGAAATAGAAATTTACCTTTGTGAAGGAATAGATCTTTTTAAACCAGCATTGACTTAAATCTCCTTCCTTTTCGTTCGTTTCCCAGAGAAAAATGACTTCCGAAACCTCGGGATGGAGGAACGGACGCTCGTACTCGAGAAATATTTTATCGACAGTCCCGAAATGCAGGCGACTGATCGAGGAGAGCCTGTTATCACAGAGAGGTGGGTCAAAGAGATCTTTGCCTTTTTCCTTCAAGACTCCGAGAGGTAGCGTGCAGACGACTTGCTCGGCTTCGAACATTCGTCCTTCCGTGCACGTGACTCTGACTTTGGGGCAGTCGGCTCTTCTCCACTCAATTTTCTCCACAGGGCAGTTCTTTAAAATATTTTCAGGCGGCAAGTTTTTGGTTAGCGGCTCTAAAATACTACTGTAGCCTCTTGGAAGCGTCAGATTCCCTCCTGGCAGTTCCGTGTAGCTACCGATTTCTGCCAAACTCACTTGGTCCATCGAGTGGCAGCCCGAAATGCACGTTTCCCGCTTGAAGAGGTAGTTGAAGATCAGCCGCCTGAGAGCTTGTTCTGCTTCGGGAAATTTCTTGAGGTAAATGTTGATCTCAAGATTTAAATGCTCGCCCACAGACTCAACTCCGTCCGGCGGACTGTAATTCCCCAGATAATATTCTTCACAACGTTTGAAGAACCAGAAGTAAGCCTCGTGGACATCCTATGATAAATAACGTAGATTTAAAGGGAAAATAATGGATATAAATGGAAATACCTGTAAAATGTGAAAGGGGACTCGTCTGCCTTGTTCAGTAGTGGCAACAATTTTGTGCGGTTTTGGTTCTTGGACGATATCTATCAGCCCGTTCTGCAGTGCGAATTCGTACATGGGGTTCCCCAGGATCCCGTGAATCCAGTTAGCTCCTAACTCCACTTTGTGATTTTCTAATTCAATTAAAAAAGTAACCAAGTCAGTGACACTTTCATGAGGAAAGAAGAAAGATACTGACCGAGCGGGATCCCGATTATTCTTCCCCCGATTCTGTTACGACCCTCCAGTATGAGGAAATCTTTTATTCCTTTCTTTAGTAATTCATTTGCAGCAGAAATTCCTGAAATACCTGCTCCTATGATAATAATTTTAATTTGACGAATTTCGGCAGTGGTGGAGGTTGTCGCCATGTTTGTTTACATTTCACTAAGTTCGATTTACCATCGCTAGGTTGTTTCCACTTTCAGTTTTCCCTTTCTTCCCCTCCATGAACTCGATTTTCGATCTTCTTTATTTTCCCCCTTTTCCCCTCCTGCTAGAATATAAAACTATGCTTCTAAATATCCCTTTTTTCCCCTCTTTACCCACTGTCATAGGACTAGAAGCCAAGACTAGGAGCTATACTTGTAGTTTCCTTTTTCCCTTAAAAATTCGATTTCCCCATTTCTAGGGAATTTCCCTACAAACTGGAAGCTACGACCCCGCTGGGTTCTAAAATAAAAATTTTGTGAACCTTCATGAACAAAATATCCAATTTTTTAATATTTTAAATTGTTAATGTAATAATATAGATGCGGCAAAATTTTTTTATTCAATAATTATAGTAGCAGTTTAAGCCGCCATCTTGTTTCTACCGCCCACCAGGAGGCCACGTTTTAATTCAAACTTTCACCCTACTGAGCAGAAAAATCTGCAAAAAAATATTTGGTCCATTTAAAAGCTAATACAAACTATATTAGACGTCTGAGAAAGAGCAAGGAATTCATTATAGGTAAAGGCACTTATATTTTCACTTCATATCCATGTTTCACCTGGATAATTTCTATATAGCGAAGAACGACTCGAAACAGAAGGTCCAGAATTGGATAAATAACTCAGAGAATTTCTGACTTTCTCAGAAGCAGTTTGAGCTACGATATATCTTCTGTAATTCAGTAATTCATTTCTGAAATCTAATAGATTCTTCAGTTTCAAGTCAGTCGTCCTGTGTCCGCTGCGATGACTTGGGGAACGACAGCAGTGGTGGTGGCAATGATGATGACAGAAACAGTTTTGGTTTGTAAGCTGTTTTCTTAAGGGAACTACTCCATGTTCTCTAAATGAATTAACTTGGAATTTGTCCATCAACGAACAAAGTTTGTCGATGAGTTGTTCCGGCGAGCTCTTCCGTTCTGAAGAGATCGGGACGACTCGTTTCCTGCTACTGTGACGATCTATACTGTCCAACTCTGCTTCTCCGTGAAAAGCAGGCGGAGTTACGAAAACTGAGGGAACAGCAACTTGTGAAGCAGTTTCTTCTACACACGATGAAGTTTCGTCGAAAGACGGAGTCAGCGGGACGCGTTCTCCGTTCGAGTCCTCGTCCCGCTGCTGGAAGATGGTCCTGACATGAGGTTTAGCTTGCTGTGGTTTCCTTGCATGAATCCTGCGTTTTTAGTATTAATTTAACTTAATTTATTATTAATTATTAACTGTAATTTATTATAAAAGTTTAAAGTTTCGTGCCTTCGCAAGAATCGTGGCGGAGTCGAGGGTCTCAGGTTCTGTTCCAAGCTGTCGTCAGTGAATTCGTTTTCCGAAGCGTCGCCTGCTTCCAGAGGGACGCCTTTGACTGGGATGTGATCCGTGGAACTTTCCTCGGCGTCATCGTCGTCGTCGTCCGTGCTGGTGGCGATCGCGTGTCGCCGGTCTATTTGATGCGCTACGCCAGGGCTCTGAGTTCTGTGTGAGTTAATAACAGGATACACAAGGAACAAAGCGTCAAGTGTTTATATTTCCAAAGACGTGCTTAGAGTTCATTATGCAATGTTCCCCACGCTTACCTGGCGTTTAGTAACCATGGCAACGTTTGAACAGCTACGTCGCTACACCTTAACTTGGCTTCGTCCTTAAAAATTGAGGCGAAAATTATTTAATATTATAATATTGATATTATAATTTACGAATTAGAATTTACTAATTTTTCACATCGCCATTTGTGTAGCCATTCCTCAGTCAGTTCGTCCACTCGGTCCTCGTTGACTTTCATCAGTTCAACAAGTCTGGGTTGCGCCCGCGTTTCGCGCGCTTCCGCCTGCGACTTCATAACGACACATAAACTAATTAAAAAATTAGTTAATGAAGAAGCTTTACCATGTTAACTGAAGAGAGAATAGTCCGGAGTCTGGCCACTTCTTCCTTCAAGTGGCGAATCAGTTTAACTCCGGCTTCTTCGTTGACGCTGGGTTTGTTGACGACGCGTTTGGCGCGTTGCGCGAAGCGTAAAGTGCTCAGCGTTTCGTGGTAGCACACACCAGAAGGCGATACCACTGTTCATCACCATAATTAAGACAAAAGTTAAGTATGATCGAGGGATTTTCTGATACCTGCTACCATAAAGGTTCGCGAATTGCCACCGAGCGAGTCTTTGAGTATCCACGTGAGTACAGAATCTCTGTAAGGGATGTAGATGGACTTCTTACGTTTAGCGGGACTTGCAGAGTACGGTGTGTTGTTCCCAGAAATGCTGCTGGTACTTGTGGAGAGACTGAAGTTCGATACCGAGCGACGCGCTGGTACTTCAGACGAACCTCTCTCAGCTGCAGACGACAAATCGAAAGTGGTTGTAGCTTGCGAGAAATTTAGTAAAACAATGGCGAAAGTGTTCTACC
This sequence comes from Eulimnadia texana, assembly GCA_002872375.1. Classification (NCBI taxonomy): domain Eukaryota; kingdom Metazoa; phylum Arthropoda; class Branchiopoda; order Diplostraca; family Limnadiidae; genus Eulimnadia; species Eulimnadia texana. Next base: position 33,029,396 of record NKDA01000001.1, on the reverse strand, counting down.
CAAAGCGTTGATGACGTTGCCCAAACACGCGAGGGATCTGTTGATATTGGCGCCTTCTTTCAGCCGCACGCGACTCACTTCGCGACACGCCCGCTCGCTGATAATAATCACCGAAAATCGCAAAAATTAGTCAGGAAATATCTAATTAGTTTCCAGGTTCCTAAGCTGTGTCAGTCTGTTGCCATGACTACAATCTCTAGCATCAATATTTGATATGTAAACGTATAGCTATTGATCGACAGGTCCCTCGGCAAAACACAGGGCCATTCATTAGTCTGCAATCTAGTATTATTAATTAATTTATTAAAATCATAATTTGATAAAAACAATCGTACCTTCCAGCAAGATCGACGAGATGCAGTTTGGCTGTTGTTTCGCTGGGGAAATCGCCATCCAGTTTGGCAGCTGTGCAGTGGATAGTGAATACAGCGTGGGATCTACTACTACCAACATTAGTGTGCGTGGACGCCGCTACGCGGCGCTGCATTCCGCGGTACAGCAACGAGAGGGCGCTGTCGGCGTCGCTCACCACGTGTCGACTCAAATCTGCGGAACAAAATTTGGTTATTCTAGCCATTCACTGATATTTTGTATATTATTTATCATAGTATTGTGTACTGAAACTTGTAGTTGATACCTTGAACGTAAGGTCCGTGTTGAGGATGTTCTCTTACTCGCAGATCGCTGGAAGATCTGACAGAAGCCTCTGGAGAAGTTTTGAGCAAGTCTCGGACTTTTTCGTTGTAGATTTCCAAGAAACTGAGAAAAAGTAAAAGATATATACGATAAGTTTATTGGAGATTGAGTAGAAGTTTTACCTAACATCGATCTTGAAGGAGATTTTACTGTGCACTGAAGCTTCCACGGTTCTCTCGAATAAGGTAGCACATAAGCGAGGGATGAGTCCAGGTTGATCCTATCCATTCAATTTATAATTAAATTATAACTTACATATGCAGTGTAAGAAATACTACACATAAATAATACATTTCTTCGTGTGCCCGTGTCTGAACAGAGAATGTACAGTTAATACGTCAGTGTACAATAAATAAATGTAATTTTAACCCGACTGAAAATTCTCATAGAGTATGTAGAAATTGGAACAGAGACTCAGTGAGATCTCATAACTTGTTACAGTTTCTCACTGAGATCTCACTGAGTCTCTGTTCCATATCTCTCTCTGACTGACATTTCCATATCTCTCTCTGACCCATCTCTGTTCTGACTGAAAATTCTCATAAACTATGTAGAAATTGGAACAGAGACTCAGTGAGATCTCACAACTTGTTACAGTTTCTCACTGAGATCTCACTGAGTCTCTGTTCCAGTTTCCACATACTCTACGAGAATTTTCAGTCTGGAACCCCAGAACCATACTAACTAAGCCCAACCCTTTGTAAAACATCTTGTAAATAAGTTCTGTGAACTCGATCAAGCTACTCATAAAGGATACCGTAGTTCAACTGCAGCTTTTGACCTTGTCTATTTAATTGCTTATACGCTAAATGAATCAAATATTTGGAATATATGTTAACAAAGCGTCTTATACCTCTGTGCTATGCAATGTAGTATCTTTTCTTTTCTTGTTTTCCGTTCTCCCATATATATTTTGAATACAGATTATTTTTGTGACATATATTTGGAATTTAATTACTTTGAAATTTCCCATTTTGTATCATGCAACACAAGACAATTCAAAGAAAATAAGTAGTTATTCACATTAATATAACATGACAAATGTTGTATTATTATATTTATTGCAATATAATATTCATAACTTAATTATTAGTAACTTAGTAGAATGAGATAATATTGATTTCAAGATTCCAGTTATGAGTGAAATAAACATTTAAAATCTAAATAAAAACGTCGTATTAAGGTTTTATACAATGATTATCATCAAGTTAATATAATCGTGATAATTTAAATATCATGGCAAAATCTCGTATAAAACATTTGTACTTATATATATATTATACATTTCATGTCATGTAAATACATTAACTTGACCACACTGTGTGTCCTCTGATAGCTCAGTTGGTAGAGCGGTGGACTGTAGCTCTCATTGAAATCCATAGGTCGCTGGTTCAAATCCGGCTCGGAGGAAATTTTTTTCCCACCTTTTTTCCCTCTTTTTTTTCCGATCATTCTTATACTTTTCCAAATTTGTCACACACCTTCATTTCACAATTTTTAATTCAATATTTCTCATTCTCTTCTCCATTATCTGATACCACGTTAAAGGTACTGCTCTTTACTGTACTGTTTGTGTTTGCTTTGTGTGTAGCTTATATTACGCTTAGTACTAATAGATGGCGGTAGTAATATTAACGATTACTTCGTCTAGGTTACTATATATGAATTTTCATTTTAGACTAGAAAAATATAATTTTAACCTCTTTTCCGACCATGGTGTATGTTTTGCCCGCACCACTTTGTCCGTAAGCCAGAACGCAGCAATTGTAGCCCTCGAATAGCGAATCCAAGACTCGTTCACCAATATCCACGTAAACCTAAATTTAAAAACGTGAAAATAAGAAGTCGACTTGGAAGTAGACTTGGAAGTAGACTTGGAAGTAGGCTTCTAAGTTAACTAACTCCAATGTTGACTTATAAGTACACTATAAACTTTAAACCAATGAATATCGGATGGAACAGTGGAGTTGACTTGGAAGTCGACTTCGAAGTGGATTAAGAAGTAGATTTAGAAGTAGACTTGGAAGCAGGCTACGAAGTAAGCTACCTACTAAACCTTGGAATAATGAATATTGGACGGAACAGTGGACTTGACTTGGAAGTCGACTTGGAAGTAGGCTACGACGTAAAGCAACTAAACTTTTGGAATAAACGAATATTCGATGGAACGGTTGAGTGGACTTGGAAGTCGACTTGGAAGTAGACTAAGAAGTAGACTAAGAAGTAGACTTTGAAGTTTACTTCGAAGTTGATTGCGTCGTAATCTACTGAACTGGAGTGAATGAATACTGAATGGAACAGTGGAGTGGACTTGGAAGTCGACTAAGAAGTAAGCTATCTACTAAACTTTGGAATAAATGCATCTTGGATGGAACCATGGAACAGTAGAGTTAACTCGGAAGTCGACTTCGAAGTGGACTAGGAAGTTGACTTGCCAGTCGACTAACATTTTCTGTTATGAAAGAGTTACAGTCTATGATTAATGCGAGGTTGCTCTGGAAACGTACTGAATCCCGGCAAACAACAGAAGCTGCAGGATCAATTTCATGCACTAAAATCCTAATAATAGCTTTTATTACATAATAAAATATTTCATAAATTTTAATAATATTAAAAATAATACTTGTTCCTGATCCGATTTTCCAGAACGCGATCCTGAGGCGTAGCAGTAATCGAATTTGAACTGTTTGTTGCGTTCCGAGTAACCGTTATCGTTGTACTCATTTTCCTGGACACCAGTTACATTAATTATAATCCGAATTGAAATAAATTATATTTAAATAACTGTAAAATTTACCCGCGGGTGTCTTAGTGTGATTGTCTGTTGCTCAGTTTTCAGTATCACGGAATCTCTCCTTGCATTTTCTCTGAGAATTAGACAGAAATACGAGTTAACTAAGTGAATTAAAGTTAAATGAGAGTAAAATTTTCATTAAAAATAAGAAATTTTCGTAAATATTTGTAGCCGTACGAGTAAATGATGTGAGAGAGGGGAGAACTCGGATGCCTTTGCCTAAATTTAGAATAGAAATGCCAGTTTCAGCAGTTTTTTAAAAAAATAACTGCGTCATTCATAGTTAAATAAACTCACAATCAACTTGACTGAACTATTCCGAGAATTTATAAACTATGAATAGAATTTTAAAGTTTGTAGAACGGCTGAAACGGCCGAGACTTTACCTTGCTGTCAGGGCCGGACTCTGACTGCCACTGTGATGTTGGCCATTAGAAACTTTTCGCGAACAAAATCTACGAAACCATCAATTTTGACTTTAAATATTATTTATTTAGGCCTAAAGGAAGTGTGCCTGTGGAAAAAGACAGACACACAACAGGCCCAAGGAACTAATGACAATGTGTATTTTTGTATCTTCCCTTCTTGTCCGTATGCTGCGTGTATAACATATGGGGGCTGCCCCACTAAACAACACATCCGATTCTTAGCTATCGATACTTTAAGAATTAATATTTAATATTTCAGAAAATTCACATAAAATATTTTTTAAAAAAATCTCCTTAATTCTTGTATAAATACTGTTGAAAGTAATTTACATGTATAATTAAATAAAACGCGTGTTTTGAGGAATTTTGAACAACGCCATCTAGCGGTTAAAAATGAACTATGTGTAATAATTCGATAAGAAATATTTAAAATTTCACTAAATTGAAATATAGTATAATTTGAATAAAATATTTAAAAAATAAATATTAGTTGCAGCAATTTATATAAATAATTAAGAAAAATACTTTTCCCGCATTTTTATACAACGTCATCTAGCGGCAGAAACGCAAACTAAATTTCGTGTTTTCATACAAAGGAATTATAAAATCTCACTAAGTTAAGCTATAAATTAATTTAAACATTTAAAATTCTTACATAAATATTAATTAAAATAACTTGTATTAATAATTAAGAAAAACTTGTTTTCGGTATTTTATACAACGCCATCTAGCGGTAGAGAAACGAACTAAGTCTTACATTTCAAACACAAAAATCTTCTCCACTAGAATTTAAATTAATTTTACTTTTATCATTCAAGCAACAGTATATAACTTAAAAAAAAGAAAATTCCAAAAAATTACAATTAAACAGATTTATTATTTTTTTTTATACACAGAACATGAATATATTATTCGGGACGAAAACAAAAAAAAAAATTTTTTTTCCGGGTCTGTATGCTTTGTGGGTTATTACAATAAGATGGATTCTTATAGGGACACTCAGTGATGAAGGGGCGTGGCCTTTTCCTACACAGAAACTCCCACACACACACACACACGGTAGAGGGGGCGGGGCGGTGGGCGGGGCGTGGTGGGCAACAAGAACCTTATGGACAATTAAATCTGCCGGGAAAAAAAATTTTTGCAAAAAAAAAAAAATTACAGCTTTTTTTTGATTTTTTTTGCAAAGAACTGGGTAGAGACACGCCATTTTTGAATAACTTTTACAAAAGAAACAGAAAATGAAAAGAAAAAAAAACACAGTTCTGGAAGGGCCATTCTTACGTAAATTCTTATCGTTGAATGTTATAGGAACAAACTGGAACACTTTCACTTTGATCTTGGCGCCAAAATTAAAAAAAAAAAACAGAAATAATCAATAATAATAGTAATGCATTGAAGCAGGAACATTAGATAGGAACATTGATTACAAGACGTTTAAGGCCTTACAAGTAAATCATCTTTTTCTTACTGGAAACTTCCCGGACTGAAAATTTCTCATAGAGTTATGTAGAGTTTGGAACTGAGACTCAGTGAGAAAGTCTACAAAGTTGTGAGATCTCACTGAGTCTCTGTTTCCAAATTCTACATAATTCTATGAGAATTTTCAGTCCGGAAAGTTTCCTCTCTCCAAATTTCAATTCAGATTTCAGTGTGCGCTCATCTTTTTTCAGTGTGTGTTTAAGAGAAAAAATTTGACGAAAAAAAGTATGTTTTTTCCATTTAAGGACAGTTTCAATCACTGGGATAGTTATTATTTTGTTCTTTTAAATTTTAGTTTCTCTTCTGCAGAAAATGCCAAATAGTTTTCAATAGGTTTTTCAGTTACTTACTTAATTTTTTTTTTAGCGCTTTACAAGCGAAACATTTTGTTTGTAGAAAAATGGAGGCAAAATTTCTTTTTTCATGGGTCACGTCAGTTTTCAGTATCTCTCACGGCCTTCAGGGTCAACCCAAAACGATAAGATTGTACAAAAAAAAAAAATTAAGGACAAAATAGTGAAAAATAAGGTCAAAGGTCGCCAGGCAACCTAGGACATCATCGCCTTGATATTGCAAAAAAATGAGCACTGTTTGTTCAGTTTCTAGACTTTTTCCCTCTTCTTTTGCACCACAAAAAAATCAACTGAAATTTTCAGACATTTTTCCCCACACTTTTTGAAAAGAAAAAAAAAAACGTATCGTTAGGAACTTTTAGTTTGTAAAGCTGTCGGTAGATGTCAGGAAAAAAGCAACTACAATTTTCCGTTCGTGTTTTGTTTTTTGTTTTTTTTTCTCGTTGCAAAAATTCAAATTGAATTTGCCAAGAGTTAAGCCGTTTTGTCGGGTTTCCGTCGCTGAGGTAGGATTCGTAACACGCTGGCGGGATTTTCTCGGCACGCCCGGCTCGAGCGGGGAGGTTTGCGTTCAAGCTCTAACGATAAACTTACAAAAACGAAAAACGGAACGAAACCAAAGCGTCAAACTCCTCTCGTCGCAGCGCTACTATACTAGTGCGCTACTAGTGTATACACCCTGGTACGAGTGGGCAGTAGTGACGAGCGACAGGGGCATGTTGGGCGGGGTGGGTGGGTCCGGAGACAGCGGGGAAGAGCCGAGACCCGTCAGCGACGAAGGGGGCGTTATCGAAGCTACCGACGCCAGCATCGCTGCGGCAGTGCTCGTCGGGGTGGCGGGGATAGGCGTCGAGCTCCCGTCGCTCTTCCCGCTGTAGTTTCCCGCCGGCGGGTTGGGACTGCCCATACCCGAGGGGGAGGGTTGATCCTCTTCTCCTTTTGCCTCCTATTACGAAATATTTCATGATTAATAATAAATAGTAATTAACAGTGTTTGAGAAAAATAACTTGTTAAATACTATTGGAAAATATCAATTGTAAGAGAATAGTATTTAATTAGTTATTTTCTACTTAATTCAACATAAATTAAATGCTACACTTCAACAATGTAAAAATAATATGAAATTAATATATTTACTTTAGTAGTTTATTAATTATAAAATACTACTGATTTATTTGTACATGCCGTGTGTAACAAATTCACTATTATTTTGTTATTAATTTTATTATTAATTTATTATTTTATTATTTAGTTTGTTACCTATTGCAGAACCAGACGCGGACAACCTCCTTCTCCATGCCGAGGCCGTCAGCCAATAGGCTAATCTCTTCCGAAGTCGGCTTGGGATTGGCCAGAAAGGCTTTCTCCAAAGCCACTCGGACGCTCGTCTCGATCGACGTGCGCTTCTTCCTCCGCCGGCCGATCCCGTCGCTGGCCGAGGCGCTGCTACCTCCCAGGGGCGAAGCCAGCGGCCCGCCGACTCCGCCAGCTGCCACGCCGTACGTCCCGACGCCGCTACCGGCGCTACCGACGCCTCCGCCGTTACCGCCTCCACCCAGGGCGCTGTCCGCGTCCTCGAGCCACTTCTGGAGCAGCGGCTTGAGCTTGCACATGTTCTTGAAGGACAGGTTGAGCGCCTCGAAGCGCGAGATGGTCGTCTGCGAAAAATCGTTGCCGTACAGCTTGCCCATGGCCAGTCCGACGTCGCCTTGCGTGAATCCTGGCAAAATCAAAAACAACCAATAAGATCTAAATGTCTCATTATATTACATTGTATTTGTTCATTAATATTTCATTATTATACAAATTAATTATTATTTATTTTACAACCAATAAGATTACTCCTGCACTCTGATTGGCTGCTTTGAATTAAACGTACCCAGTTTGATACGCCTCTGCTTGAAGGTTTTCGCAAACTGTTCCAGTTCCTCCAGGTCCGTCGTCTCCTCGGGCGGCAAGTCGTAGAGCGGCGCGCTCGACGCCTGGACGTGCGAGTGGGACGCGGGAGCCGCAGGGCCTCCGCCGGTCGAGCCGCTCGAGCTGCTGGTGCTACCCGACGACGACGACGACGAACCACCCGACGTGTTGTGGGCCGAGCTCGAGCTCTGGTGCTTGCTCGCATGCTGTGATATGACGGAAAAGCTGCGCGGCGACTGCTGCTGCTGGCCGTGCTGGTGATGCTGATACTGTGGGACGTCTGAGTAGCTCCGGTGAAGAGGGACGCTGCTACTGCTGCTACCGCTACTCGTCTGCTGGTGCTTCTGCAGCTGCTGATACTGCTGAGCAGCCTGGACCAGCGCCTGCTGCACCTGAAAATCAGTAATATAAATACATAAATAACAATACAAAAATCAATAAGACAATATCATGAGATTTTTACATGGCTGTGCAGGTAGAGCTGTGCCTGGGGCGTCAGTTGCGAAGCCGCAGCTCCCTGCTGCAGGAAGGCGAGCTGCTGAAGCGTCTGCTGCTGTATAGACTGCTGTAGTGCCTGTTCAACGAGCAAACATAAGACATTAACACAAGCTGGGAATACAGTCATGTTCATAAAAAAAATGGGTACAGCACTGGGAAAGGTAAACGTCGCTTTTCCTTAATTTCTGCAAGAATATTATAATTTAATTCGATAATATGAACAGATTTCGTTAAAGTAAGGACACTGAATTTGATGCATAAATTATTTTATAATCTGTTAAAACCCACTTTCAAAACTCGCCATGCTGTACCGTCTTGTTTTTTTTTTTTTTTTTTTTTTTTTTTTTTTTTTTTTTTTTTTAATGAACAAGACTGTACTCTTTTCCAGCAGCACAAACCTGAAGGTCTTGTGTCGACAGAGCAGCCAGTCCGGGGAGTCCTGCTGCAGCAGCCGCTAGAGGGTTCTGCAGCAGCAGCGGAGAGTTCTGGGCTCCCATCGCCATAATCTACAACAACAACAACAACAAAACAAATCATATTTAGTTAAAGAAATATAATTATTATAGTTATTTCGAAGCGGGATAGTATACCTGCCCAGCCTGGAGAGCCGCTAGTGTGGCCTGTAGGTTGGCAGCAGCTGCTGCTGGCGAGCCCAGGGCTGCTGCGAACTGCCCGTTGAACGCCGTGCCTTCGCTCAAACTGCCGGGCGACCTCTGGCGCCCCGAATCTTTGGCCTAAAATAGAAATAATAGTAAATAATATAGTACTAATAGTGATAGCAGCTAAATGTACAGAGAAAACTGTTAGAGAACGTCTATTAGAGGTTGTAGAGATACTACTACTACTACTACTACTACTACTACTACTACAACTACCACTACTACTATTACTACTACTATTAGTTATGTATTATCAATCACTGCAAGTAAATACACAGAGAAAACAGTTAAAGAACATCTATTGGAGGTTGTAGAGATACTATTACTACTACTACCACTACTACTACTACTTATATATTAACAGTTATAGCAAGTAAGTACAAAGAGAAAACAGTTTGATAACATCTATTAGAGGTTGTAGAGATACTATTCCTACTACTACTGCTACCACTACTACTGCTACTACTACTTACTAATTATATATTAACAATCATAGCAAGTAAATACACAGAGAGAACAGTTTGATAACATCTATTGGAGGTTGTAGAGATACTACTACTACTACTACTACCACTTACTATTACTACTGCTACAACTATCACTACTACTACTACTACTACCACTACTACTACTTACATATTAACAATCATAGCAAGTAAATACACAGAGAAAACAATTAGACAACGTCTATTAGAGGTTATAGAGATACTACTACTGCTACCACTACTACTGCTACTACTACTACTACTACTACTTATATATGAACAATTATAACAGGTAAGCACACAGAGAAAACAGTTAGAGAACGTCTACTAGAGGTTGTAGAGATACTACCATATACTGCAACAACAGTAACTACTGCTAGTGTTACCACTACGTAAGAGTGGCGCTATTACTATTACTACTATTTACTAGTTACTACTGCTACTATTACTACTACAGTAAAACTAGTGCTGCCACTACTACGACTAGACAAGCGGCCATCACTACTACTTTTACTAGATCACGACACAACAAAATAGTAATACTAACGACAACAATTATACTACAACAGCAACTAAATACGCAGGGAAAACTGAAATAATGTCTGCTAGAGGTTGTAGAGGTGTTGTAGGAATCAATTTTTTTTTTTTTTTTCGGTTTAGGTTTTGGGGAATGTTGTTTGTGATTGTAGTTTGTCGTGCAGACTGCGTATTTGGACAGCAATGGCTGCGGGTAGCACGTGTGGAATAAACAAGAGGGAGCGATTTGTTAGTTTGGACAGATCGTGCCACAACACACTTGCTACTTCCAGTAAACTGTAACCAACGTAGCCAGAGTCTCGGGGAAAAAAAACCTGCACACACACACACACACACACACACACACACACACACACACACACACACACACCGAATACAACATACGACAACGGGGAGTCTAACCGCATACGCAACAGACACACCCGAGAGCTGATAAACGTGATAAACACTGCTACAACAACAGCTACTACTACTACTACTACTGCTATTACTACTTGTAAATAGACGGCTGTTACTGCAACTACTATCAAAATAAGTAGCTGTTACTACTACTACTACTACTACAGTAACTATTAGTGATTGTACTACTGCAACTACAACATCTACTGTTACTACTTGATAGTGACCGTTACTACTACTACTACTAATGCCACTACTGCCACTACTACTAATACTGCTACTACTACCACTACTAATACTCTTACTCTACTACTACTACCACTACTATTACTACTACTATTCTTACTCTACTCTTACTGTACTACTGCTACTGCTACTACTACTACCACTACTATTACTACTACTATTCTTACTCTACTCTTACTGTACTACTGCTACTGCTACTACTACTACTCTGCTCTTACTGTACAACCGCTACTGCTACTACTACTACCACTACTAAAAATTGATTAGTTACCAGATTGAGGACCGGTTCATCCGAGTCCGATTCCATCGAGTCGTCCAGGTCCGAGTTGTGGTCGAGCGGGGGCGACTCGACGTCGCCGCGCGACCAGTCCGCAGCCTGCGACAGGTTCCTCGGGGCGGCCGGGCTCCCGTCCCGCAGACCCCGGCCCATCGTCCCGTTCAGGCCCGGCACGGCTTCGCTCAACACTGTCCGGAGAAACAAAAATATTAATAAATTATTTAATAACAATAAATAATAATAATAATAAAGCACAATTTATTTTATTATATTACACATTAATTGCAGAATATTTGCTACCTGTTCTGTAGAAATTTACAAATATATAAACCTTGATTGTTAATTAATGAAGGATATGAAATAATAATAATTAATTAATTACATAAACAAATAAATTAATAAAGGAAATAAAGTCGTTATATTATAATTACATATTAATTTAAAAAATTTAGCTGTTGGGCAAACTAACAAAAAATAAAATTAGATTATTTATAATAAAGTACAATTTATATTATATTATATTTTAATTACATATTAAGAAATAGTAATATAATATTTAGTAAATAATATTTAATAATATTAATAATAGTAAATAACACATAATAAAAAAATTATTTATGATAAAACACAATATATATTATATTATATTTTAGTTACAGATTATTAAATAGTAATATAATATTTAGTAAATTTAATTAATATTAATAAATAGTAATAAAAATAATAATATAATAATAAATAATATAATAAAGCATAATATATTATATATTTTAATTACATATTAATAAATAGATGTTTTGTTGATTTGGTTTGTAGACAAATTGATGACTATCGAATGGACGCAATGAATAAATGAATCCCATATCGGGAACACAAATTTTAATGCGACTACTACTACTACTACTACTACTACTACTCTTACTCTTACTCTACTGCTACTACTACTACTCTACTACTACTGCTCGACTGTACTCTTACTCTACTACTACTACTACTACTCTACTCTTACTCTTACTCTTACTCTACTGCTACTACTACTACTCTACTACTACTGCTCGACTGTACTCTTACTCTACTACTACTACTCTTCTACTACTCTACTCCACTCTACTCTTACTCTACTACTACTGCTCGACTGTACTCTTACTCTACTACTACTACTCGACTGTACTCTCACTCTACTACTACTACTACTGCTCGACTGTACTCTTACTCTACTACTACTACTCGACTGTACTCTTACTCTACTACTACTACTCGACTGTACTCTTACTCTACTACGACTACTACTACCACTACTAGTGCTACTACTACTACTCTACTACTATGTGGGAAAGTGTAGGAAGATTATTTGACAACACGTGATAACACCGAGATAACACGGAGGTAACAGTTCGATAACAGTGATAACAGGACCTAGGTGTACCAAGATTATCGCTAGTTTCGGACCCCTTGATTTCTACCTCTGATTCAAGGGGTCCGAAACTCCGAGGAAAAGTGTACAAAGATTATTTGATAACACGGAGATAACACGTTGATAACAGTGATAACACGACCCAGGTGTACCACGATTACTAGAAGTTTCGGACCCCCTTGACTTAAAATATTAATTACAATAAAATCTTTACAACTATCGCTATTAATATGATAACTATTCTTGCTACTTAACTACTAATTACTAGTCACTAATTACTATTACTATTACTATTACTATTAATACAATTTATTGATATAATTCAAGTATTTATTGCATTTTATTGGACAAAATTTATCGATCGGCTGGACAAAGGCGAGAGTCCATCGACTATCGGCGTATTGATTGAGCGTCGCGGCGCGGCGCTACGGACGCCGGTCAGCGACGGCGGCAATTCCGCCTTGCGGAAATTCCGCATTTTCCCCCCGGTCCAAATCGGACAGTCAACACAATTTGCCGGATAACTCGATTCCACGCAAAAAATCGATTAATTTCTTAATAATCGATTACTATTTCGTCGATCGATAATATAAATTGATTGGAAACGGGGGTGGGGGGTTGGCAACTCTTCAAGAATCTTTTTGCAAAGAATCTAGAGATTCACCGCCACAGACGCCCCCCGAAAAACCAATCGATAAACTTACAGCCACTGCCTTAAGGTTAAACGCTGCTAATCACGACCTCTTCTCCTCAGACCGGGGGCTAAACTATCGATAGTTCGATAGTAAAGTAATCGATAGTAGAGTAATCGATAGTAGAGTAATCGATAGTTGACTAATCGATAGTTGACTAACCGATAGTTCGATACTTGAGTAATCGACAGTTCGATAGTAGAGCAGTCGATGATTGAGTAGTCGACAGTTCGATAGTTGAGTAGTCGATAGAAGAGTAACCTATAGTTCGATAGTAGAGTAGTCGACAGTTCGATAGTAGAGTAATCATAGTAGAGTAATCCATAGTTCGATCGTAGAGTAATCAATAGTTGAGTAATCGATAGTTCGATAGTAGAATATCCATAGTTGAGTAAACGACAGTAGAGTAACCGACAGTTCGATAGTAGAGTAATCGATAGTAGAGTACTCGGTAGTAGAGTAATCGGTAGTAGAGTAATCGGTAGTAGAGTACTCGGTAGTAGAGTAATCGGTAGTAGAGTAATCGGTAGTAGAGTAATCGGTAGTAGAGTAATCGATAGTTCGATAGTTGAGTAATCGATAGTTGAGTAATCGATAGTAGAGTAATCGATAGTTCGATAGTAGAGTAATCGATAGTTCGATATTGGAGTAATCGATAGTTCGATAGTGGAGTAATCATAGTAGAGTAATCGATAGTTCGATAGTAATCATACTTCGATATTGGAGTAATCGATAGTTAGTAATCGACTTAAAAGAAAAAAGTGCAAACCTCTAGCAGAAGTCAGGCGGAGGCCATCTTGGTCCATTTCGCGCTGACCATCACCTGGAAAAAAATGGCAAAAAAAATCTTATTTATTGAAAATAAATTATAATAATTAGATTAATCGATAGCCCAGACACTGGAGAATCGATTGATGTAATAAAATAACCGAAAAAGTTCAAAGTTAATTTAATTAGCCAGCAATTAAGTGGGCAGACTGGCCGGCGTCGTCGGCGTCGGTTCCTAACGAGGATGTTGCCATCGACGCTTACAAAATCAACAGAGGAAATGCACAATTTCGTAAAAACAACAACAACAAGAAAAAAAATAAAAAATTATAAACATTTTAACTTTAATTTAATTAAATAATTCAAAAATTTATTTCACAAAATTAATAATTACTAAATGAAATAAATAGAAACGCTTGTAAATATTACTATTAATTAATTTTATTACTGGAGTCTTGGTACGTGTTATCAATTGTTATCAAGTGTTATCACTGTGTTATCGGATTAGCGTCCCTGGGGGCGGGGCGGGGGGGTTGTCAGCGTCGCGACGCGGGTCGAAAATGTCAACGATGTCACGTTGCGAAAACAAGCCTCGTTTGTTAAAAGGAGAAGGCGCGAGAGACGAGCACACAAACGAGAAAAAAAAATTTTTCACCAAAAAGAAGACGGGAGAAAAAAGAGAAAAAAGATGATAATAGAGAATGAGAAGAAGATAGTAATGATGATGATAAATGTTAAAGGAGAGGATGAAGAAGTGGAAGAGGAAGGTGATGAAAGATAGGAAGAAGAAGGAATTGTAAAAGGAGAGAAGAAGAGGAAGATAATAACAGTAAAGTGGAAGAGGAAGAAGAAAGTGAATAAAGATAGGAAGAAGAAGAAGGTGATGAAAAAGGGTAAGAAGAAGAAATTGTAAAAGGAGAGAAGAAGAAGAGGAAGATGATAATGGTAAAGTGGAAGAGGAAGAAGATGATAAAGATAATGATGGTAAAGTGGGAGAATAAGAGGAGAGTGATGAAAGATAGGAAGAAGAAGGAATTGTAAAAGGAGAGAAGAAGAGGAAGATGATAATGGTAAAATGGAAGAGGAAGAAGATGATAAAGATAATGATGGTAAAGTGGAAGAGGAAGAGGAAGGTGATGAAAGATAGGAAGAGGAAGGAATTGTAAAAGGACAGAAGAAGAGGAAGATAATAATGGTAAAGTGGAAGAGGAGGAGGGAGAGAAAGAGGAAGATGATAAAGAAGAGGAGGAGGGAGAAGGAGAATAAGAAGAAAAAGATAATAATGGTAAAGTGGAAGAGGAAGAGGAAGAAGAAGGAAAGAAGGAAGGAGGAAAGATGAAGGAGGAGAAAGAAGAAAAAGAAGAAGAAAACGATGATGATGGTAAAGTGGAAGAGGAAAAAGATGATGAAGAAGGAGAAGAGGAGGAAGGTGATGAAAGAGAGAACGAAGGAGAATATGATAAAGAAGAGGAGGAAGATGAAGAAGAAGAAGAGGAAGAAGGTGATGAAGGAGAGGAAGAAGAAGGAATTGCAAAAGAAGAGGAAGAAGAAGAAGAGGTGGAAGAGGAAAATCATGATGAAGGAAAAGAAGAGGAAAAGGAAAATGATGAAAAGGCAGCAGAGGAGGAATAAGATAAAGAAAAATTTGGCGAAAAATGAGAAGAGGAAGAAGGTGGTAAACAAGAACAGAAAGAGGAGGAAGATGATAAAAAGCAAGTGGAAGAACAAATGAAGAAACTCAAAAAACGCAGAGGCAAAACCTGTAATCATTACTATCGTCCATTCTCACTACTGTTATCATCTATTATTACTATTATCAATATCACCTATTTTCCCCTTTTTCAGGGAATTTCCCTGCAAAGTCTACTAAGTCCTGACTCTACTACTCACTATATTATTATTATTATTATTATTATTATTATTATTATTATTATTATTATTATCAATATCACTTATTTTCCCCTTTTCAGGGAATTTCCCTGCAAAGTGGAAACACTGACTCAACTCTTACCCTACTATTCACTATTATTATTATTATTATTATTTATATATTATATTATATTACATTATTATTATATTATCACTATTATAGCATTATTATTATATTAGTTGACTTATTATCAGTTACTGAGACTCTATTTCTGGCCTGTAGTCGTCTCCCTATCGATTGGCCAAGATTCACTTAAGGACACTTAATAAAAGAAGCTTTTGCTGCTGCTGCTGCTGCTGCTGTTGTTGCTGCTACTGTTGTTGCGCAACAGTTTCCGATTCAATCAGAGCAGCAATTTCTTGTCCCTTTTCTGCTGCTACAACACAAAGGCCAGTTGTTTGGTAATTGCGTTTTGCTAGCAACTTTCAATGGGCTAACTCAAAAATCTGGACAAAGAAAAAACCTGGAGAAAAACTAGAGAAAAACCTAGTGAAAGTATAGAGTAAAATTAGAGTAAAACTAGAGTAAAACTAGGGTAAAACTAGAGTAAAACTACAATAATACAATCTGAATACAGCCTTATATTCTAGCATGGAGAGGAAAACAGGGAAAAATAAGGGAAGAGAAAAAAGGGAAAATCAGAGTACAGCTTTACATTCTACGACGGAGGGGAAAAGAGGAAAAGTAAGGGAAGAGAAAAAAGGGAAAATCTGAGTACAGCTTTACATTCTACGACGGAGGGGAAAAGAGGAAAAATAAGGGAAGAGACAAAAGGGAAAATCTGAGTACAGTCTTATATTCTAGCACGGAGAGTAAAATAGGGGAAAATAAGGGAAGAAGGGGAAAAGGGGAAACTTAAAGTGGAAACACTGGTCCCAGTATCGCGCTGGACACAGGCGACACTTTCATTCAGCGCTGCGTTCAATGGAGCGGTCAATTCGCTATCTCCAGCAAACCAAACAGTTTTTCAAACGATTCAACCCTTAAAGTCATAACACGGTGATAACAGGGTGATAACACGGAGATAACAGTGATAACACGACCTAGGTGTACGAAGATTATTAGAGGTTTCGGACCCTTTGCAAGTAACCAAGGGGTCCGAAACTCCGAGGAAACGTGCACGAAAATTGTTTGATAACATATGATAACAGTGATAACATGACCTAGGTGTACGAAGATTATTGCAAGTTTCCGACCCCTTGATTGCTACCTCTGTTTCAAGGGGGTCCGAAACTCCGAGGACACGTGTAGGAAGATTTGATAACGCGTGATAACACGGAGATAACGGTAATATTATGACCTAGGTGTACAAAGATTATTGCAAGTTTCCGACCCCTTGATTGCTACTTCTGATTCAAGGGGGTCCGAAACTCCGAGGACACGTGCACCAAGATTATTTCATAACATGTGATAACACGGAGATAACACGACCTAGGTGTACAAAGATTATTGCAAGTTTCCGACCCCTTGCAATAAATACAGGGGGAAAAAAACGAAAGGGGTGATTTTTTTTGTAACATTTTTTTTATTTCACCCCTTTATGACCCATTGGGGGGTGTAAAATCAAAACCAATAACACGGGGTGGTTGATATTCAATTAGGCATAAAAAGCTGAATAAATAACCCTTTTCAACCCTCTGGGTGCAAACAACAACTCTATCAAATTGCCTTTTTACCCCTTTTTTTTTGGAACAAAAAAAAAACTACCCCCTCCCTACAACATTATACAACAAACTACTACAGCACGCTACAACAATAGGAACAGTCAAAGGGTAAGCCAGTGTCTCCATTATGCAGGGAAATTCCCTGAAAAAAGGGTGGAAATAGGGTCTGAAAAGGGGAACATCTCAAAGTACAAGATTGCGTTCGAGGGCGGAGGGGAAAAAAGGGAAAAATACGGGAAGAAGGAAAAGGGAAAATCTCAAAGTACAGCTTTGGATTCTAGGGCGGAGGGGAAAAAGGGAAAAATACGGGAAGAGGGAAAAGGGAAAATCTCAAAGTACAGCATTGCGTTCTAGTGCGGAGGGGAAAAAGGGAATAATACGGGAAGAGGGAAAAGGCAAAATCTCAAAGTACAGCATTGCATTCTAAGTGCGGAGGGGAAAAAGGGAAAAATGCGAGAAGAGGGAAAAGGGAAGATCTCAATGTACAGCATTGCGTTCTGGGGCGGAGGGGAAAAAGGGAAAAATACCGGAAGAGGGAAAAGGGAAGATCTCAAAGTACAACATTGCGTTCTAGGGCGGAGGGGAAAAAGGGAAAAATACGGGAAGAGGGAAAAGGGAAGATCTCAAAGTACAGCATTGCATTCTAGGGCGGAGGGAAAAAGGGAAAAATACGGGAAGAGGGGAAAAGGGGAAACTGAAAACAGAAACACTAGGTTCAACAGTCAATCTACTTGAATTATAATACTATAAATAATAATACTAATAATATTAATTAATATAATTCATATTATTACTATTAACTCATTAATTATATTAATATTAATATATTAATTAATATTATTCCTAAATTAATTATAATATGCAAATAATTTACCGAGGAAATAGAAAGAGTGGTCGTAATCATCCATGTTGTCACTGGTTCACTTGGTTAGGGACTGACCTTTGACCCTTGACCTCGGGTTTTTGAACCACTGACTTGACCTTTGACCTCGTTTCTTTAAGCTAAAAGCTTCTGTATGCAAATTAGGCGGATTAAAAGAGTCCCACCCAACTTGTTGGGGGAAAAAGTTCAAAAAATGTTATGACCTGTTATCACATGTTATCAACTGTTATCAACAAGTACTGAGCTTGGTAAAAAAAAATCGTGACTGTGAATTATTCATTTTTATGTAAAAACAAAGCTTTGCATGCGGGAGCTTCTAACACGGTGATAACACGGTGATAACAAGTGATAACAGGTTGATAACAGGGTGCGATGAATATTCATTCAAGGTAAAACGAGACTTTGCAAGGAGGGAATAGGAAATTAGTTTTCAGGGCTGCC
This sequence comes from Eulimnadia texana, assembly GCA_002872375.1. NCBI lineage: Eukaryota > Metazoa > Arthropoda > Branchiopoda > Diplostraca > Limnadiidae > Eulimnadia > Eulimnadia texana. The sequence continues at coordinate 33,010,832 of NKDA01000001.1, read as the reverse complement.
ATGAATAATTAAGTGTTTTAAACGCACCTGACTTGAACCTGATTCTTAAATTCAAGATTCATGACTCAATCAAGAATCATTCTCTCGGGGGTGACAAGAATCCTGTAAGATTTCAGGCAGAATTTCAGGTGGTTTAAGTTCTTGAAATATGAAATAATCCGAAAAAATTCAGTAGTCAGAGCAAAGGGGTCCGAAACTTGCAATAATCTTGGTACACCTGGGTCATGTTATCAGTGTTATCAACGTGTTATCACGTGTTATCAAATAATCTTCCTATATTTTTCCTCGGAGTTTCTTATTAATAACAATGTAATAAGAATTTATTATATTGAGATTTATAATGTAATAATTATGAAAATTCCTGTGATTATCTAAAATTACTGAGAGATTTTTAGATAACTTCGTAAATATATAATAATATATATGTTTATAATAATAATGATAAGAATAATAATAATAATAATAATAATAATAATAATAACAATAATAGTGGAAATTGTAAAAATACAAAATCGTGCGAAAAAAAGAGAAAATGATTAATTGAAATGGAATTATTACGGAAATTTAAATATTATTGTAAAAATAAATTACAGATACAAAAATTTTCTAAAAATAATTGTAGTAAAAATGCGATTAAATAATTATCGTTCTAATTAAAAAAAACGTGAAAAATATAAAAGTGCATAATCGTGTAAAAATAAAAAGAAGTGATTAATTGAGATAAAATTTCAGTAATATTAATTAATTAATTAATAATAAATTATTTTCCAAAAATATTTTTACCAAAAAAAGCGAAAAATAAATTATCGCTCCAATTTTAAGTATGCAAAGCAATGTAAATAAAGCCGAAGAGTGAAAATTGCAAATATAATTACAAATAATAATACAAGACTATTAATAAGAACAAATAATACAACACTATTAACAAGAATAAATATAAATACAAGATTATTGAAATGAAATTATTACGAAAATTTTAATAATATTGTAAAAATAAAATAGAAATATTTCTGAAAATAATTTTTTTAATGAAAAGTTGGAAAAATGGATCAGAATCTTAATTAAATGACGGTGAGATTAATTAATGGGAATTAATTAAACTAGATACAAAAGTTTTGTGGAAATAATTTTACTAAAAATGCGGTAAATTAATAGTCGCCATTGATTCATAAGTGTAGAATTGTAAAAATGCATTAATTGCAAAGAAATGTTTTTTACAGAGATCAAGGGGTCCGAAACTTCCAATAATCTTCGTACACCTGGGGTCACGTTATCGCTGTTATCAACCCGTTATCTCCGTGTTATCATATGTTATCAAATAATCTTCCCACACTTTTCCTCTGAGTTTCGGACCCCTTGACAGAGATAAAATCATATAAAAATAACGAAAATTATTTTTTAAAAAAATTTGAATAATATTGTTACAAGGAAGTTCGAGGTAATAATATTTTCTAGACATAATTTTAATCAAAGTGCAAAAATTAATTCAAGTTTTAATTCAGGATTTTTTTCCCCCGTGACGGGTATTTAATTAATTTAATTAAATTTAATTCGGAAATAATTAACTAAGATCAAATTACGTAAAAATCATGGGAATTATTAAGAGAATTTCAATAACACTACAAAATAAATTTATTTATAATAAATTATGATTATTAAATAATTATATATAATATAATTACTTAATAATCATATTTATTTATAAATTATTTTATTATGTGATTATATTTAATATAATTATTTAATAATCATAATATTTATTTATAATAAATTATTTTATTATGTAATTATATATAATATAATTATTTAATAATTATAATATTTATTTATAATAAAAATATTCTCTGTAAATAGTTTTCAGGAAAAGTGAGAACAAAAAAAAATAATTAATGAGAAATGACGACGACCTTAATTGCTTCTCTTACACAGGGTGCAAGCAGAATGATTTACACCTCTTTTTTGTTACCAAGAATCTTAAGATTCTTATAGAGAATCTTATAGAGAATCTTAAGAATCTTATAGAGAATCTTAAGAATCTCCTTAAGATATAAATGTAAATCTATAAGACTGAGATAAAATCATGTAAAAATAACGAAATGATTGGAAAAAAACTCATAGAGAATCTAAGAATCCTACCAAGAATCTAAGAATCTTATAGAGAATCTTAAGAATCTTACTAAGAATCTTGAGAATCTCTTTAAGATGTAAATGTATAGCTATAAGACTGAGATAAATCATGGAAAAATAACGAAAATTATTGGAAAAAAACTTATAGAGAATCTAAGAATTTTACCAAGAATCAAAGAATCTTATAGAGAATCTTAAGAATCTCCATAAGATACATATGTATATCTATAAGACTGAGATAAAATCATGTAAAAATAACGAAAATTATTGGGAAAAAAACTCATAGAGAATCTAAGAATCTTACCAAGAATCTTGCAGAGAATCTTAAGAATCTCGCGCTACCTTCGCACTGTGCATTATACTGGAATAACTCTTGTGAACAGCTCTATCTCTTCCCTATATGATTTATCCTCGATTGGCAACTTATACTGGAATACAAGTCCAGCATTACGGACATAGAATATAGTTTATTATTATTAGTATCATTACTTATATTATTTTTCCGGAAATTTTTTGCTCATAAAGCGAACGATCAGACGGGGAAAAAAACACACGAACCCGAGTATCATTTGTTAGTGCGAACAAATGAACACGGAATAAATTAATCCACCCACAGTCCAACAAAAAAAAAAATCCAAAATAATATCAAATATAATAAATATTAATTAATTTATACATTTAACTTATTATTAATAAATAGTTTAAAATAATTATTGTAATATTTGACAGTTACGTTAAGAAATAATGAAATTTTTAAGTATTTTTAAAGATTTTAAAGTTTTCAAGTCCCGCATTGAAATCTCCGTTTGAAAAGTGGCGCGCAAAGTTTCAACTCTGGTAACTCTGGTAAAATCAACTGATAACACGGCGATAACACTTGATAACACTGACAACGGGGTTCGAGATTCCTGTAAGATTCATAAGGAAGATTCAAGAATCTTGGATTGTGGTTAATAATCAATGGGGAAACGAGAGACTGGCCATCATTCGCATGGACGGCGTTGCCGGATCGTAGCTCGCGCGCAAAAAAATGCGGGGGAAAAAAGGGGAAAACGGGGAAAAAAAGTGACAAAATGGGTCACAGCGGACGAAGTACACGTTCTTTCGCTCGTCTATCATAAAAAATAATCATCAGCGAGAATATACGAGCGACAAACAACAAAAAATCGACGCAGTATCGAGTGTCCCGATAGAAAAACGATGCGCTAATCAAACGTCAGAACGACCCTCTGAATGGTGCATGAGTACAATGGATTCAGCTAGATGTCAGTGTGAAACTGGTCCACTTTCACACAGTTCGTACGCTTCAATTTTTCAAGAACTGAGTCATGCAGTATTCAAACCATTATTCAGAGGGTTCGCTTGCAGCACCTCAAGTAAGTTCGGCTACTATTTAGCTAGTGTTCAGCTACCTAGTCATTCGATACTCAGCCGTCTGACTTATCTATCAGGGTCCCGTAATGAGTATCGGGTATCGACGTAGCGCACTCTTCGCGATACCTCATCTTATCAACTTGCTACCAACGTACACTCACCCTGATTCTTCGTTACGACGAGGTCTTCCGCATCGTCTTCCGAGTCGCTGAACGAATTGGTAGCGCTACCCACCGAGGCGGCGGACGGGCTGTCGTATCGTTCGGCCATACCCAAGTTCGATACCGATGGTAGATTCATATTGAGATTGGGTACGGCCATGGCTAAAGACATGGGCATCAGTGGCACTCCCAGCGGAATAGGCATACGGAAGGCTGCAGCAGCAGCTGCTGCTGCAGTCATGGAACGTCCAGACTCGGCCACTTCGTACTGTTCCAGCTTTTTCATATTCACTGGGTCGCTGAGAAATTTGTGCAACACAGGCATGGGAGAGAAATTTAATTTTCCCGCCAAAAAAAAAAAATATTTCAAAACGAAAAATTCAAACTTTTCAATCGAGTTATAAATCCAAAACTATCAGCAGCACACACAGGCATTAAGTTTTAGTAGTGTTTTGTTTAGTAAACTGTCGTTTGTGTGGACAAGATGTAAAAATACGGACGTCTTGACCTGTGCGCGTCCGCCACTCGACTGACGACCAGCACCGCGTTACGAAGGCCCTTTGCTTCTTTCGCCGGGCCGAGGCGTAACGCCGACTAATTGACGCCCCTGACCGACCACGCAGCTTCCTATTCGCCGCGGACTCGCCCGACGACACGCCCCCATCCTACCGAGCGACACGCCCACATCTCAAAAAATTTTCAGTAAAATTCTGGAAGACAAAGTTCTAGGCCTACACATTTGCCTATACAATTTTCCCTAGGTTTCCATGCATTCACCCCTTAATGGGGGTAGGTTGGGGGGTTAGGGGTGAAAGGTGGGAGATCGGGGTGGGTTTCCTATTCGCCCTCTCTTGACGAAGTCTATATGGTGGACACGCATATGCCGACCAGTGGGCCATTATCCGTCCTTTCTGGCGTTTTTCTTCCCTTCATCAAAGTTTTTCCTCATTTTCTTCCTTTTCGCAGCTTAAGAGGGACCCCCCCTTTCCCCTCAGAAACGTAGAAAATGGGAAAAAGTGGGAAAATGGGGGTTTTCGAACATTTTTGGGGGGCCTTTAGTGAGAGCGAGGTCAAGCGTTGCTACACACAGAATAGACGCGCGCTATCTATAACCACGCGCACGTTACGAATATGTTAATAATTTCAATTGATAAATTAAAAATACAAAATTTAATTAATTAAATTCAGTTAACTGACGCTAATTGACGTTTTAATACGGACAAGGCCTCAGAATAATCAAAGGAAACTTTAAAACGTAGATTTTTCTTGAAACTACTGAGTAAAACTTAGCTCTTTTTTTTAAATGGCTGTATTAATTATAGTTTTGATTAAATCGAAAGTCAATTGACGTCAATTGATAGAGCTGTCTTTCAGCTATCAGAAAACCATAAACTCGAAGCAAAAACTTTATTCTGCGATTTTTAAAATTAATTTTAAAGCGGACCCACTCTTAAACTTACTTGCACACAAACTTCGGCGACTAAATCCAGTAAAATTAACTATAATTCCGAGCGAAATAGTTTGTCAATTGACGTCAATTGATAGAGCTGTCTTTCAGCTATCAGAAAACCATAAAGTCGAAGCAAAAACTTTATTCCGTGATTTTTAAATTAAATTTAAAGCGGACCCACTCTAAAACTTACTTGCACACAAACTTGGGCGACTAAATCCAGTTAAAAGTAATTACAGTTCCGCGTTAAGACTTCGTCAATTGACGTCAACTGAAATATCTGTCTTTGAGGATTCAGAAAATCACAAAATTTTAAGAAAAATTCCTGGTTTGAGGTTTGAAAATTGACAAAAGAAACGGGCGGCGCGAACGGCGCATGTCTTGGCGCCACATCCAATGTCCAACTGGCAGTTCGACATGCAAAGTAGTCGGTGGTCCGTTTGTCAACCGAGGGGGTGGACTTTTCACCCGTAAAAAACACACGCATGCATTTCAAAGCCACCAATCCGCGACAACACTGTCCCTACAACCCTACTACTACACTACAACACCTACAGTTTATAGCATATCCCTTATAAGACATTGCACAAATCTTCTAGTGTTAAGACCAGTAGATAATGAAGATGGACTCACCTTTGAAGAAAAATGGTCTGACGAGAATCTTCTTCATGTTGGGACAAGTCACGTATCGCATGACAGAGACCCTGCTTCAAATAGAACACATACAATAACATTAATTATTAATAATAAATATTTATTTATATTAATATAGGTATGTGAAATCGATTCAGAGCGCGTTTGCATATGATTGGACGCGTAAGCGAGCGTGTCGCGTCGCGGGCGTCTGTTTGTTTGGTACGCGACGCTTGCGTCGTTTGAATTTTCAATTCAAAGGCGTGGCTGCGTTTCATCGATTTTAAAGTTGACAGCCAATAGCCACGCGTCAGAGTGTCCACACAAAAAGCAGTTTGCATTTTTTTTTTTCAAACACACCTTTTCATGGAAGGGAAACGCCCACAAGACTCTTTGCCCAACGTCGACTCTATGCCATACGACAGTAGCGCCAGAGCGGCCTCAGTTGTAAACTGTTGTCGGGCTGCTGTTGTAGAACAAGCAAAACAGCGTTAAGTCATTCGACACTATCAGAGGCTCGTCCTACAACAGCAGACGACACCAACTTACAACTGCGGCCGCTCTGGCGCTACTGTCGTATGGCATAGAGTCTAGACACTATCAGAAGCTTGTCCTACAACAGCAGACGACGCCAATTTACAACTGCGGCCGCTTTGGCGCTACTATCGTATGGCGTAGAGTCAAGACACTATCAAAAGCTCGTCCTACAACAGCAGACGACGCCAATTTACAACTGCGGCCGCTCTGGCGCTACTATCGTATGGCATAGAGTCTATTTCTCGTTAAGATTCTCATAAGAGAAGTTTGTAGAGTTTTGTAAAAAGGAAACGGGCTGGTAATTGGGTGCAGTAAATTTGTCGTCCAGTATGATCATCAATATAAATCCCAGGACCAGTGGAGGATTAACTGATTCCTTGTCCTTCCACTCAAAATGCATTGGGTATCGTCCAACCGCCATTAGAGGCAATTCTCATCCAAACTCACTAGATTTATGAATCATTTATTCAGCAGCTTCTCTACACTTTTCCGCTTCCAATTCTTATTAATCGATATACAAAAGTAATCGATAGTAACCTAACCTAACCTTAACCTAACCTAACCTAACCTAAAACCGCCATTAGAGGCCATTCTCATAGAGTATGTAGACTTTGGAACAGAGACTCAGTGAGATCTCAGTGAGAAACTCTACAAAATTGTGGGATCTCACTGAGATCTCACTGAGTCTCTGATCCAAAGTCTACATAACTGTATGAGAATTTTCAGTCCGGGAGAGTATGTAGAATTTCTCACTGAGATCTCACTGAGTCTCTGTTCCAAATTCTACATAACTCTATGAGAATTTTCAGTCCGGGAGAGTATGTAGAATTTGGAACAGAGAGACTCAGTGAGATCTCACAACTTTGTAGAGTTTCTCACTGAGATCTCACTGAGTCTCTGTTCCAAAGTCTACATAACTGTATGAGAATTTTCAGTCCGGGAGGGTATGTAGAATTTGGAACAGAGAAACTCAGTGAGATCTCACAACTTTGTACAGTTTCTCACTGAGATCTCACAGAGTCTCTGTTCCAAATTCTACATAACTCTATGAGAATTTTCAGTCGGGATCCAATTCTTAGTAATCGATAGTCTAAACTATCGATTGGCTTGTCTGAAGTGGAGCAAATTTGTCTTTTTCTGGAGGGGGTACAGAGGATACTCATCCATCACGTGGTGCTGCACCGGAGATAATGAGATCGACCATGGGTGAAACTCAATCATATGTCCGTGTACTTTTTTTCCTTCTTACTTATAATCATTTCTTACGTTTCCTACTACAAGTCCGTAGTGTTATCATCGTATTATCGATGCGTTATCGAGTGATGGTGTTTATTGAAGCGGTTCTGTGTGTGTGTGTGCGTATCTGATGTGCCATAACCGAAGCTTCTGCTGCAGCGTGGAAATGTTGACTCCATAAACAAGAAAACTAATTACCGCACCGACACAAATCATTAAGCAACACAAGTTTCTTAACGTCTGATTTCCTGTGTCCTACAAATTAAAGCGTGAATCTCTTCAACCTTTAGATTAATTGCTCTCGGGCTATTACACACAATGGCCCGCCTCGGCACAGCGGACACCTTCTGTAAATCGGCTAATTGACTTACAGCATTTTTGTTTAGTCCAATGTGCTAGTTGAATTTTTTGCAATTTTTTAGTGCAAAAAGATTTGGGTCCCGAGTTTTAGCCGAATTATACCAGTGTCCGCTATACGGGAGCAGCGCCAAATCCTTAAGGCTAATACGAAGCCAGCGATAAAAAGGGAGTTTTCGCTATAGCGGACACCTGGTTTAAATCGGCTATTTGACTTAGAGCAATCAAACTAGCATTAAAAAACTAAAAAAAATTCACTTAATCGATTCATGTAAAGAAACTTAAATTCGGATTAAAAACAGATTTAAACGAAGTGTCCGCTATAGCGGGTGCCCCGCAAGATCCTCGCGGCGAGCGCTGCAGTAAACGACAAGAGGATGATTAATAATTTCTTGCTCATTGTTATAAAGATTCAAGGATCCCGGGGAAATTTCCCACGGATCCGGTTAACAGTAGAACGGTTACTAAACGGTTACTCGGATTCCCAAGATCCGAAACCATGATTCCCTGTTCAAGATTCTTACATAACAAAATGATTCTTGAATCTTAGCAACACCCCGCCATTGCAGGTTGCCCGTAGCAATCAAGTGCACTGATACCCACGCATTGTTTAGGTATCAGCGTTTCTATAACACGAGTTATCAAAAGTTATCAGAGTGCTATCACCTGTTATCACTAGTTATCACCGTTACCCCTGTTACCCTGGTAATATGTCATTACCAAACAGAAAACCCTAATCTTCTGCGAAAAGGGGGAAAATCAGGGGAAAACGGGGGAAGCGGGAAGGAGGAAAATCAGGGAGAAATGGGGAAAAATCAGGGGAAAATGGAAAAACCAGGAGAAAAGAGGAAAAATCAGAGGAGGTTAGGAAAATCAGGGGGAAAACCGTGGGAAGGGAAAACGAAGAAAATCAGGGAAAAAGGGAAAAACGGGGAAAACCAGGGGAAGTGAGGAAAAATAGGGGGGGGGGGAGGAGAAATGGGGAAATGGGGAAATGGGGAAAACCACGGGAAGGGAAGACGAGGAAAGTCAGGGGAAAAGGGAACAAACGGGAAACAATCAGGGAGAAACGGGGGAAAGGGGGAAAAAGGGGGAAATCGTGGGAAATCACATGTTTTTAAGCTTGCTAAGAATGATTAATGAATCTTGCGGAGCATTTTCTATGGATATTTCCTGTTTTTATCCGAAAAGGATCGATACATGTATTTAACAATCATTTCCTCTTTCTGCTTCTGTTCATAACCCGCTGCGTTTTCTCTGGAAATTTCTACAACCCGTTCTCTTTAATGAGAACATTAATTCAGCTAGTGACTCAGCTACCTGGTCATTCGGTACTCAACCGTATGATTTCTCTATGAATGGAACCTCGAAACCGTCGATTAACGTCAATTGACGCACCGACAAGTCTCAACTGCTGACGAGCTCCAAAATTCCCAACTTTTTGACTAGCGGTCCCAATAGGAAAAAGACGCGCTAGTCAAACGTCAGAATGACCGTGTGAATGGTGCATGATTGCCATGGATTCAGCTAGACGATAGTGAGAAACAGCCCCACTTTCACACGGTTCGTACGCTTGAATTCTTAAAGAACCAAGTCAGGCAGTATTCAATCCCTTATTCAGAGGGTTCAACTTTTAGCAACTAAGATCAGTTCAGCTACTATTCAGCTAGTGACTCAGAGGGAAGCTAGTAGTTCAGCTACCTGGTCATTCGGTACTCAACCGTTTGATTTCTCTACAGCTTACTATTCAGCTAGTGACTCAGGGGAAGCTAGTAGTTCAGCTACCTGGTCATTCGGTTCTCAACCGTATGATTTCTCTATAGCTTACCATTCATCTAGTGTCTCAGAGGGAAGCTAGTAGTTCAGCTACCTGGTCACTCGGTACTCAACCGTATGACTTCTCTATCGGGGTCTCTCTTTCGCAAAGTACTAGACCCGGACCCAACGGCTGCTATTCAGTGTGTTATCAGTGTGTTATCAGTGTGTTGGGAAGTTGGATGCCCCTCGCGGGGTGTCAATAAACGCGTTGTGTGGTCTACAGCAGCTACCGTGCTGTTCATTTGGGCAAAAGTAATTTTTCTCGATTGGCCCAGTGGAGTGAACAATAGGTAATCAACCAAGTGCCAGTCTGAACTACATATCCACACTGGCAACCCACAAGACGCCCCGCGAACTCTCGACAACTTCCAGAAAACTTTACACCAACACCCAGATGTAGTTTCAATATGGTAAAAAGGCTTTCCAAAGCATCCCTCGAAGTCTAAACTGACAATACTACTACTACTATTACTACTACTACTGATCTTGTTAGTAGTAGCATTACTACAACTACTGCTGCTACTCTTATTAATTCTGTTATAACTACTATGTAGTACTATTACTGTACTGCTACGAATACTACTACTACTACTTCTGATCTCGTTGGTAGTAGCATTACTACAACTACTGCTGCTACTGTTACTAATTGTATTATAACTACTACTACTACTACTCATCTTGTTAGTAGTAGCATTACTACAACTACTGCTGCTACTTTTATTAATTCTGTTATAACTACCATGTAGTACTATTACTGTACGCTACTACTACTGCTACTACGACTACTACTACTGATACTATTTTTGCTAGATCTACTACAACTGTTACTACTGCTTGTACTACTGTTTTTACACTACTAGTGTTACTACTTTCACTACTACACTCCTGCAATTTTTATATTGCATCTACTAGTACTATAATTATTACTTCTATTACTGTTTCTATACTACTACTACTACTACTGGTACTACTGCTGCTACATTTACCACTACTCCCACTTCTGCTATTATTATTATTATAATTATTGTAACTTTAATAATTATTTAATGAGCAAGTTAATGTTTTCAATACAATTAACGGGCAAATAAAAAAAGGAGGTGGTTTTTGGTTAAATAAATAAGAATTATGGTAATGATGGCGGTAGTAAAGGTCACGCTTGAAGCTTCCTTCTCCCCCGCAGAGATACAAGCACCCACCAAGGGTCTACAACCAGCAAGAATCATACTAGAGAATCAAGAATCATAGCAGGGACCAAGAATCATAGTAGAGAATCAAGAATCATAGTAGAGAATCAAGAATCATGGTCAGAAGTCAAGAACCATAGTAAAGGTTCAAGAATCTTAGCCAAGAATCATAGTAGAGAATCAAGAATCTTAGCCAAGAATCGTAGCAGGGACCAAGAATCGTAGTAAAGGTTCAAGAATCATAGCCAAGAATCATAGTAGAGAATCAAGAATCATAGTAAAGGTTCAAGAATCTTAGCCAAGAATCATAGTAGAGAATCAAGAATCTTAGCCAAGAATCGTAGCAGGGACCAAGAATCGTAGTAAAGGTTCAAGAATCTTAGCCCAGAATCATAGTAGGAATCAAGAATCATGGTCAGAAGTTAAGAACCACAGCAAGTATCAAGAATCTTAGCCAAGAATCACAGTAGAGAATCAAGATTCATGATCAAGAATCATAACCAAGAATCCAGAATCATGGTCAGAAGTTAAGAATCGTAGCAAGTATCAAGAATCGAAAACAAGAATCAAGAATCTTAGTCAAGAATTATCATGAATATTCTTTATTCAAGTTACTTGATAGTAAAGAATATGAATATTAATTCATATTCTTTACTATCAAGAATCAAGATTCATGATCAAGAATCATGAATCATAGTCAAGAATCATAACCAAGGATCAAGAATCTTGGTCAGTAGTCAGGAATATCAAGACTCATGATCAAGAATCAAGAATCACAGTCAAGAATCATAACCAAAGATCAAGAATCTTGGTCAGTAGTCAGGAATATCAAGATTCATGATCAAGAATCAAGAATCACAGTCAAGAATCATAACTAAGGATCAAGAATCTTGGTCAGTAGTCAGGAATCGTATTAAGAATCAAGAATCACGGTCAAGAATCAAGAATCATAGTCAAGAATCTTAGCAAGTATGAAAACTATTTCAAGTGTGTGCTACTACTTTCCACTTGAACTTAATTTACTAGTTCCAACTAATTTCTGTGCTACAAATTTACTTACTACTTACTTTTTCACTCTGTTATCACTCTGTTATCACAACGGCCTTGGTCAATTCCAACTCAAGGATATATTCAAGTCAAGGGGTCCGAAACTCCGAGGAAGAGTGTAGGAAGATTATCTGATAACACGTGATAACAGGTTGATAACAGTGATAACATGACCTAGGTGTACGAAGATTGAACTGACCTTCGTACGCTTTCCCACATAGTTACGGACCCCTTGCCTAAGGTTCATGTTATCATCCTGTTATCTCCATGTTATCACGTGTTATCAAATAGCCTTCCTACACTTTCCCACATAGTTACGGACCCCTTGCCTAAGGTTCATGTTATCATCCTGTTATCTCCATGTTATCTCCGTGTTATCGTATGTTATCAAATAAACTTGCTACACTCTTCCTCCGAGTTTCGGACCCCTTGGTACTGAATGAATTTAGTATTACTATTCACGTAATTTGGTAATTGTCTTCGTCTTACAAGTATTCAGTACTCGACCTCAGTTTTATTATAATTAATATTAATATTCATTAAGTTTAATGTTATTAGTAAATAAGTTTAATATTGATATTCACGTAGACGAATAATTGTACTGATTGAAAATATTCAGTACTCGACCTCCATTTTATTACAATTAATATTTATATTTATATTATTTTTATATTATAATTTATAATATTATTTATATTATATTATATTAATATTAATATTAAAATTAATATTTATCCAAGGGGTCGAAAACTCCCAATAACCTTCGTACACCTAGGTCATCTTATCCACTGTTATCAGCCTGTTATCTACGTGTTATCGCATGTTATGAAATAATCTTCGTACACTTGACCTTGAAGTTTCGGACCCCCCTGTATTAATATTTGTCCAAGGGGTCGGAAACTCCCAATAATCTTCGTACACCCTAGGTCATCTTATCCACTGTTATCAGCCTGTTATCTACGTATTATCGCATGTTATGAAATAATCTTCGTACACTTGACCTTGAAGTTTCGGACCCCTTGTATTTATCAAGTTTCAGGTTAATAGTAAATAAGTTTAATATTGATATTCACGTAGACGAATAATTGCATTGACTGAAAATATTCAGTACTCGACCTGAATTTTATTACAATTAATATTAATATTCATTAAGTTTAACCTTGATATTCAGTTTTCATACGAAAAAAAATTTTAAGAATTCAGAAAAATTAAGTGGATTATGGAAAATGACTGTCGAATCAGTGGACAGGTCCTCTGTATCAATTTGGAATTTCCGAACTGTCCACGTATACGACAGATTTAGTGCGACGATGATTTAAAAAAATGATAAAATTCAATAAAATAGTAAATATATAGCTAAACTGTCGAATCAGTGGACAGGCCCTGTGTCTCAATCGGAAATTACCGAACTGTCCGCGTATACGACAGATTACTGTCAATCCCACAATTGCTACATAGTACCGAATCTGCTGAATCCATGGATAGTACGTTAGCTTCCTACTGACTGTTACGATCTGTCCACTGATTCGACAGATTAACTACCACTACAGAGTTATTCAGGGATTGTTGAAGGGTACTGTCCACGCATACGACAGATTACTGTCAATACCACAATTGCTACATAGTACCAAATCTGCTGAATCCATGGACAGTGCGTTGACTGCCCATTGATTGCCACGATCTGTCCACTGATTCGACAATGCTACTATTGCTACACAATACCGAATCTGCTGAATCCATGGACAGTACGTTAGCTTCTTACTTATTGCCACGATCTGTCCACTGATTCGACAAACTATTGTCAACACTACTATTACTGCATAGTACCAAATCTGCTGAATCCATGGACAGTACGTTAGCTTCCTACTTATTGCCACGATCTGTCCACTGATTCGACAGATTACTGTCAATGCTACTATTACTGCACAGTACCGAATCTGCTGAATCCATGGACAGCACGTTAGCTTCCTATTGACTGCCACGATCTGTCCACGTATACAACAGATTACTGTCCATACTACTATTGCTACATAGTACCGAATCTGCTGAATCCATGGACAGTACGTTAGCTTCCTACTGACTGTTACGATCTGTCCACTGATACGACAGATTAACTACCACTACAGAGTTATTCAGGGATTGTTGAAGGGTACTGTCCACGCATACGGCAGATTACTGTCAATACCACAATTGCTACATAGTACCAAATCTGCTGAATCCATGGACAGTGCGTTGACTGCCCATTGATTGCCACGATCTGTCCACTGATTCGACAATGCTACTATTGCTACACAATACCGAATCTGCTGAATCCATGGACAGTACGTTAGCTTCTTACTTATTGCCGCGATCCGTCCACTGATTCGACAGATTACTGCCAATGCTACTATTACTGCATAGTACCAAATCTGCTGAATCCATGGACAGTACGTTAGCTTCCTACTTATTGCCACGATCTGTCCACTGATTCGACAGATTAACTAGTGCTACGGAGCTATTCAGGGATTTGCTGGACAATGGATTATCATCTATTAATATTGATTATACTGAATGGAATTGTCATCAAGGTTAATGGATGTGATTCACCTTTCGACTGAACGCCTATTGACGAGGCCTTTTCGTGCAACATGTGATAACAATAGATAATAGTAACAACGGATAACAGAAATGAATTGATAATACGATAATAATGCAAATAATAAAGGGTGTGACGGTCAGCGCAACAATAGGAAAAGGTGAATCTGTCGAATCAGTGGACAGGTTATAGTGTTTGAACAGAGAATTTGAAGACTGTCCAAGGATTCGACAGATTGAATAGAAGGCCGTTACTACTGCTACTAAGAATGATAACAATAATAATGATTTCTACTGCTGGTATTGCTACTACTGCAACAACATTAACTGCTACTACTACTACTACTTCTTCTTCTACTACTACTACTGCTTCTACTACTTCTACTACTACTATAACTACTTCTACTACTACTATAACTACTTCTACTACTACTTCTACTTCTGCTACTACTTCTACTACCTCAACTACTACTTCTAGTGCTACTTCTACTTCTACTACCTCAACTACTTCTAGTGCTACATCTACTACTACTATAACTACTACTACTACTTCTGCTACTACTACGACTACTTCTACCATTACTTCTAGTGCTACTACTGCTACTGCTACTGCTACTGCTACTACTTCTACTACTACTGTAACTACTTCTAGTACTACTACCAGTACTACAACACCTACTACAGACATCAAACCTTTCCGACCTAAGACCAGACCATGCCTACACTTCAACTTTGTACACACACCTTCCAACACACTTGGCTTCACAAAACAATTACATTACTACAACTACAACACGGACACAATGTATTGTTGTAGTGCACGATACTGTTGTAGCATCTATGCCTAACATTGACTCGAATCATTCCAGTACAAATTGCCCTAGTAAATACAAATCTTTAACCGTTGCTACTGGCAACCGATTCGACGCCACACGCAACTTTCAGACCGTTTAAGAGTTTGGCCTCTCCCATTAAAATTGTATCAAGAGACAAACTTTCCCCTAAACTCTTCTTGTGCGGGGAAAAGTTTTTTCCCCTTTTCCCCGAAACTGGGGAAAAAAATTACGGAAAACTTAGGGAACAAGTTGAGAAAAGTTTCCAGACACTTGGTTTGCCTTTCTTAAACTCTCTTGAGTGCGGGGAAAATCTTTCCCCTTTTCCTCGAAATTAAGGAAAAATAGGGGGAAAATTGAGAAAAGTTTCCAGACACTTGGTTTGCATTCTTTAAACTCTTCTGTGCGGGGAAAAGTTTTCCCCCTTCTCCCCGAAATTAAGGAAAATTAGTGTAAAATTGGGAAAAGTTTCCAGACACTTGGTTTGCATTTACGAAACTCTTCTGGCGAGGGGAAAAAATTTCCCCTTTTCCCCTTAATTAAGGAAAAAAATTGGGAAAAGTTTCCAGACACTTGGTTTGCATTCACTAAACTCTTCTCGCGAGGGGAAAAATTTTCCCTTTTTCCCCTTTTCCCCGAAATTAAGGAAAATGACGGAAAAAACTAGGAAAAGTTTCCAGACACTTGGTTTGCATTCCCCAAACTCTTCTTGCGAGGGAAAAAAGTTTTCCCCTTTTTCCCCGTTATCGGGGATAATTAGTGTAAAATTGGGAAAAGTTTTCAGACACTTGGTTTGCATTCACTAAACTCTTCTGCGTGGGGAAAAAAATTTCCCCTTTTTCCCCTTAATTAAGGAAAAAAAATTGGAAAAGTTTCCAGCCACTTGGTTTGCATTCTGATGAGAAATCAGTGCAGTTCATTTTATATGAAGGCTCTTATGGCCATTCGCACGAGTTGGCAATAAACGACAACAGCAGGGGGCGCAGGGGGTCAACTTCATCCCCCACAACTTCCAACAACTTCCCACTGACCCCCCCATATCGATTGCTGTCCCACTGTGGGGGTTGACAAATCCCCAAAAATCTTTCACTGTTATCAGCTGTTATCAGTGTTATCACATTTTATCTCTATTCTTAATAGATACTTGAAATTTTTTTTTCATTAACCCAGCATTATTCCATTCAAATTTTTCATTCATAAAAATTATTTACGTTTATAATATTGATTATTAACAAGGGGTCCGAAACTCGGTGGAAAAGTGACCGAAGATTATTTGATAACATACGATAACACGAGGATAACATGGAGATAACAGGCTGATAACCGTGATAACATGACCTAGGTGTACGAAGATTATTGGATGTTTCGGACCCCCTTGATTATGAGATATATATATATATGTATATATATATATTAATATTAGGGTTGTGTATTAAAAGTTACGAACCTCGGGGCTTTTAATTGCATTACGTGCTGTAATGAAAACCCACCGCCATGTTGGAGGGGATTTGGGGATAAATGACCATCACGACTTTTCGGCTAACACAATCGAAAATTTATCGATTTTTTCTCCAGTTTCCGACTATTCCGCAACTATAGGTCGATAGTCCGAACTACTCTCTGGTAGTTAATCGAATAGTCATAATGCCTTGCCTTATAGAGGTACTTTTACATCAGATTTTGAGTTGGGAGAACCGAAAATTTATCGACTTTTTCTACAGTTTCCGACTATTCCAACAACTAGACTCAATAGTCCGAACTACTCTGTAGTAGTTAATCGAATAGCCATAATGCCTTACAAAGATACTTTCATATCAGACTTTGAGTTGGGAGAATCGAACATTTATCAATTTTTTCTCCAGTTTCTGACTATTCCGCAACTATACTCGATAGTCCGAACTAGTCTCTGGTAGTTAATCGAGTAGTACATTTTTTCTCCAGTTTCCGACTATTTCTAACTGTAGTCGATAGTCCGAACTACTCTCTGGTAGTTAATCGAATAGCCATAATGCCATATAGAGGTACTTTCATATCAAACTTTAAGTTGGAAGAAGCGAAAATTTATGGATTTTTTTCTCCAGTTTCCTACTATTTCTAACTATACTCGATAGTCCGAACTACTTTGTAGCAGTTAATCGAATACTCATAATGCCTTATGGAGGTACTTTTACATCAGATTTTGAGTTGGGAGAACCGAAAATTTATCGATTTTTTCTCTAGTTTCCGACAATTCCGCAACTATACTCGATAGTCCGAACTACTCTCTGGTAGTTAATCGAATAGCCATAATGCCTTACAGAGGTACTCTTATATCAGACTTTGAGTTGGGAGAATCGAACATTTATCAATTTTTTCTCCAGTTTCCGACTATTCCAACAACTAGACTCGATAGTCCGAACTACTCTCTGGTAGTTAATCGAGTAGTACTTTTTTTCTCCAGTTTCCGACTATTCCGCAACTATAGGTCGATAGTCCGAACTACTCTCTGGTAGTTAGTCGAGTAGTACTTTTTTCTCCAGTTTCCGACTATTTCTAACTGTAGTCGATAGTCCGAACTACTCTCTGGTAGTTAATCGAATAGCCATAATGCCTTATAGAGGTACTTTCATATCAGACTTTGAGTTTGGAGAATCGAGAATTTATCGATTTTTCTCCAGTTTCCGACTATTTCTAATTGTACTCGGTAGTCCGAACTAATCTCTGGTAGCTAATAGAGTAGTACTTTTTTTCTCCAGTTTCCGACTATTTCTAACTGTAGTCGATAGTCCGAACTACTCTCTGGTAGTTAATCGAGTAGTCATAATGCCTAATGGAGGTACTTTTACATCAGATCTTCAGTTGGGAGAATCGAAAATTTATCGATTTTTTCTACAGTTTCCGACTATTTCTAACTATACTCGATAGTCTGAACTATTCTCTGATAGTAAATCGAATAGTCACAAACTATTTTGAGTAATTTTTGTAAGAGATTTCAGGGCAACACTAACACACTTAGGGCCTATTCCAAAAGGCGCGCCTCTCTATAGCGGACACCTTTATAAAATCGACCCCAAAGAATTTTGCAACTTTCTTTATACCAAAATGTTTCGCGAATTTTTTTACGATTTTTAGGCCTATTTTCAAGTGAGATTTCCCTACGGACGTATTTTACACGGCCGTCCGTAGTAGCGGGGGGGTTGGTCCAGTGCCCATTCCAAAAGGCGCGCCTCTCTATAGCGGACACCTTTATAAAATCGACGCCAAAGAATTTTGCAACTTTCTTTACACCAAAATGTTTCGCGAATTTTTTTGCGATTTTTAGGCCTATTTTCAAATGAGATTTCCTTAAGGACGTATTTTATACAGCCGTCCGTAGTAGCGGGGGGTTGGTCCAGTGCCTATTCCAAAAGGCGCGCCTGTCTATAGCGGACACCTTTATAAAATCAACCCCAAAGAATTTTGCAACTTTCTTTACACCAAAATGTTTCGCGAATTTTTTTGCGATTTTTAGGCCTATTTTTTAGTGGGATTTCCTTACGGACGTATTTTATACGGCCGTCCGTGGTAGCGGGTTGTGGAACTGAGTCAGTGGGTTGGTATTTTTGAAGGAGAGGGTAGTTTTTGCGGGATAAGTTGATGACGATTGCATCGATGCATGAAATGGGAAGGGCCAAAAGCAATTATCGCCTCGGACTTGAAAACTTTTGTGAGCAGACGAAAAAAAATGTACGAGAAGAGAGAAGGGCCCTTAATCGTAAAATAACTGAGCCAAATTGGAACTTTGAAGGCCCCAGCAATTCTTCACTGCAAGTGACAGACAAAATATCAAGAATTCTTCAGATTCCTCATTGACCAACTGTTGATTCCTTACACTATTCCGGTATAACACTGTCTCATTTATCCCCGATTAGTGAGCTATACTAGAACAAGTCCTCCGGTGTTGTTTTAGCCTGTACGTTGTTAATTAGAAGTATAGTTAATTTTTGTAGCATTTAGTTACTATTAAGAGTTGATTCCTTAACGCTATTCTGGTTTAACCCTGTCTCATTTATCCCCGATTAGCGATCTATACTAGAATAAGTCCTCCAGTGTTCTAGAAGTTAACCTTTAACTCTAAACTAATTAATTATAATTATAGTTAATTTTTATAGTATTTTAGTCACTATTGAAAGTTGATTCCTTAACACTATTCCGGTATAACACTGTCTCATTTATCCCCGATTAGTGAGCTATACTAGAACAAGTCCTCCAGTGTTGCAAAATTCAATCTTTAGCCTGTACAATTGTTAATTATAAGAATAGTTAATTTTTGTAGTATTTAGTTACTATTGAGAGTTGATCCCTTAACGCTATTCTGGTTTAACCCTGTCTCATTTATCCCCGATTAGCGATCTATACTAGAATAAGTCCTCCAGTGTTCTAGAAGTTAACTTTGAACTCTAAACTTATTAATTATAATTACAGTTAATTTTTATAGTACTTTAATTACTATTAAGAGTTGATCCCTTAACACTATTCCGGTATAACACTGTCTCGTTTATCCTCGATTAGTGAATTATACTAGAATAAGTCCTCCAGTGTTCTAGAAGTTAACTTTGAACTCTAAACTTATTCATTATAATTAAAGTTAATTATATAGCATTTAATTAGTATTAAAATGTAGTAGGGAGGTTAGAGGGTAGTTTAGGGTGGTAGGGGGGTAAATACAACCCCCATAAATAAAGGCCTGAGAAATGCATTGAAAAATCTAGAGAGGGGGGGACCTTTCCACAAGCAAGTTTTTCCTGAAAAGGGGAAAAAATCAGCCCCGCAGGTATTTTCCCATTGACTATTTCACTATTTCTTATGCAAAAACTTACCCAAAAATGTGGGAAAAACTTGGGAAACTTTCAGCTTTTCAATAGCAGCTCCCAAGGGGGGCCCTTTTTACGCATAATGGGAAAAGCCTGGAACAGATCAGGGAAAAAAATTTCAGGGAAAAAAAACTTTTTATTTATATTCAAATAACTTAGAACTACAAATTTTTAGATAATATATGATATATATAATATATATTAATATGAAATAATGATAGGACTTGGAATGAGAATCTGTTGAATCAGTGGACAGATATAGTGTGTCAACAGAAAATGTTTACGGTGTCCACGGATTCGACAGATTGAACAAACTATACATAGTGATGGAAATGGTAAGAATAATAATATTAGTAATAATAATGGTGACGATATTGAGACACTAGTGGCACGGCAATAATGAATCTGTCGAATAAGTGGACAGCTCCTCCATATTAACGTAACATTCCCATACCGTCCAGAGATTCGACAGATCAGATACAACTCTACTACTACTACTACTACTACTGCTAATACTACTAGTAGTACTACTGCTGCTGCTGCTGCTTTTAATACTACTTACTGCTGCTGTTACTACTAGTACTACTGCTGCTGCTGCTACTATTAATACTACTTACTGCTGCTGTTACTACTACTACTACTACTACTGCTACTACTGCTGCTGCTGCTGCTACTACTACTACTGTTACTATTATTGCTACTACTGCTGCTACTAGTACTACTACTGTTACTCCTACTACTACTACTACTAATACTACTACTACTACTACTACTGCTACTACTACTACCAATATTGGTACTACTACTACTGCTACTACTACTGCTGCTGTACTACTACTACTACTGTTACTATTATTGCTACTACTGCTGCTACTACTACTACTACTACTACTACTACTTTTACTACTACTGCTGCTGTTACTACTACTATTGATACTAGAACTTCTACTACTACTAGTACTACTACTACCACTACTACTACTACCCATACTTTAATAACATAAATAATATAAATCGCAATTTATATTTAATATTCAAATAATACTAATATACTGAAACAGGGTTCCCCGATCTCTCAAAGAGTGTGGGAAAGTGATAGGATCCCCATGCATGTTCACACGTCCTTATCGGAATTTCACCCCCCGAAATAAAAAAAAATCCTCCAAAAATAGGGAAAATTTCCATTATTCAATACTTTTACCCCCCAAAAAAAGGGATTCCCATTACTTTTTAGCCCTTTTTCCCCTAAAAAAAATACTAGTCTTCTATAAAAAAAAATACTAGTTTCCCTAGATGTGAAAACTCTACCATGAATAGGACAGGTACCATTCACACGCTACTTTTCATACGAAACCCTTCATTGAAATCGAAAAGTGGGGAAATGTGTGTGGGAAAAGGATTATGAATATATAAAAATCTTGTAAAGTAAAATAATAATAATAATCAAAATTAATGTCATTAAATATTAAAGTATTAATGATAAAATAAGAATACTGGGAACTATATTACTATACTATGCTACTATTATACAATACTACTATATTATTAAATTACATATATATATATATATATTACTATTATATATATTACATATTATTACTATTATATTCTGAATACTATATTATAAAATAAAATGAAATTCAGTAAAATATATAATATAATAATATCAAAATTTATTTTAGTCCACGAGATTTAATTTAATGTAATATAAATATATAAGTATAAAAATAAATATGAAAATTAGTATATTAATATTAAAATTAATCCATTTAAATAAGTTAGACAAACAAATTTCATTAAATTAGTAATATAATATATATTTTCAATAAGAGTAATGAAAGGGGTCCGGAACTCGGAGGAAAAGTGTACGAAGATTATTTGATAACATGAAGATAACAGGTTGATAACAGTGATAACATGGCCTCGGTCTACGAAGTTTACTGGAAGTCTCGGACCCCCTGAGAGTAATAAAGTGTAATAAATAAGTGACGAAAATTAGTAAATATAATAATAATACACCAATTCCATTCACGTACGTATAAAAATAAATACTAAAATTAGAATATTAATATTACAATTAAAAAGTACTTTATATATTATATTTTATCCATTTAAATAAGTTAGACAAATAAAGCTAAATAAATTAAGTGTTTAATTAGGTTAGTAATTAAGTATAATAAATTTAAGTGTTTAATTAAGTTAGTAATTAAGTATAATAAATAAGTGACAAAAATTAGTAAGTATAACAATAATACATCAATTCCTTTCACATATGTATAAAAATAAATATGAAAACTAGAATATTAATATTAAAATTAAAATACTCTATTTATTACATTTTATCCATTTAAATAAGTTAGACAAATAAAGCTAAATAAATTAAGTGTTTAATTAAGTTAGTAATTAAGTATAATAAATTTAAGTGTTAAATTAAGTTGATAATTAAGTATGACGAATAAGTGATAAAAATTAGTAAATATAATAATAATACATCAATTCCTTTAACATAAGTATAAAAATAAATACGAAAATTAGAATATTAATATTAAAATTAAAATACTTTATTTATTACGTTTTATCCATTTAAATAAGTTAGACAAATAAAACCTAAATAAATTAAGTGTTGAATTAAGTTAGTAATTAAGTATAATAAATTTAAGTGTTTAATTAAGTTAGTAATTAAGTATAATAATAAGTGACAAAAATTAGTAAATATAACAATAATACACTACTTCCATTCACATATAGAATGAAGGTCTTGTAAAAATTACAAATTTATACGAGGGGTTAAATTATGTCACCCTCCAAAAAATCACAAAAAAGTCACAAAAAATCACAACAATGACAAAAAAATGTATCCAAATTTTTCCCATGCTTTTCCCCCCAAAGAGGGAAACTGTGGGAAAAACTCTTGAAGAAAACCTTTGACAAAAATTCATACCCTTTGACGTAGACTATTTTCTCCCATACTCTTTTTTGGGGGGTAAAACGGGTAAACCGGGTAAAAACTACCCTTTTCTAGCCTAGAATAAAACACTTTAACCCCAGAAAAGAGTTTTTTTCCCCCATTTTCAGGGGATTTTTCCATACTAAGTACTGGTGGAAAATGTTTTTTCTCACAGAGGGTTCTTCGTCGACATCAAAGAAAATCTTTTGTGTCAACGATACGGCCGTAAGAAAGACACACAGCTATACGAACAGGGTCCTGAAAAAAAAAAAATCTTCTTCTAAAGCAATGAAAAGCCTTTAGAAATTTTCCAAAATCCGGAAACTGGGGATTCACTACAGAGAGGAAGGAAGGAGCCCCTGAGATCTTGAACGTCCAGACCTTCCAAACGAGCGTGAAGTTTTAACTGCCATTCATTTTAAAAATCAGATTCTTCAGGGAAAATGGGGGAAAATCAGGGAATCTTGCTCTCACACGGGACTCGTAAATAAGGATTCCCATTTTCTTGTTTAAAAGTGTGGCCAGGGGTCGAGGGGATCAAACGACGCAGGCTCCAAGCTTCTCGCACCCAGGGAGTAACATCGATCTTGGCCCCGGCAAACCAAAATCAGTGTTTCCACTATGCAAGGAAATTCCCTGAAAAAGGGGAAAAAGGGGTCTAAAAAGGGAAAAATAGGGGACAAGGGAAAATCTCAAAGTACAGTATTGTATTCTAGTGCGGAGGGGAAAAAGGGAAAATTAAGGGAAAAGGGGGAAAGGGGAAACTGGAAGTGGAAACACTGACCAGAACACAAGATAATTACCCTATATAATTCTCATTATAATTAATATTAAAATATTTTACTTTTCTAGAGGGGTACGATTCACTAATGGGGGTTGGGGGGATGGTTTTGGGAAGATTTGGGAATTCTGTGGGGGACTGGGGAAACGCGTGGGAGGTTTTTCTGAAACGAGGAGAGCTGAAGGTGATGAAGGGCAACGGAGCGAGACACCCCCTCCGCGACAATAAGCCAAAGTTTGGTCGAAAAGTTTCAACGACTGCGCATTTTCCGACACAGCATTTGAGACAACGGATAACAGGGTTTTGATAATAGCAATAGATAATAGCAACAATAATGAGCAATAATTAGAATGGACGCGCCATTTTGATGTCTGAAAGGCGTTAGAGTTCTCATCGATCTCCCCAACGCTGCTGGCCAACAGGACGGCAACACAAAAAAGTGTCTAAATATATTTTTAAATATATATATATATATATTTAGAAAAACAAAACTCCGGACAAAACTTTGGAGATGCTGCTCACAGGAAAGCTTTACATAAGTTGGACAAGTGGGACAAAACAAATAAATAACAAAGTATCACACTTATGGCACAGCATCTCGATTCTAGTGAAAAGTTTTCTTGAGAAGATTTCTCGAGTGTACAGCTACTCCAGAAAGTTTCGCCGAAACGATAAAAAGTTACCAGACAAGGTCTAGTCTAGTATGGAAAACCTTTGCTTTTGGGGGGGGGGGGGAAACTGAGTGTTACACTGTGTGTATAAGATTGAGAGGAAAAGGAGAAACTGAAGGATCATTATCCGGATTAACAAGCGCGAGATATTGTTTGCAATCTATCCTTAATTGAAACTAGGATATTAGTAGTGGGCTCCTGTTATTTCTTAAGAGGATTGTGGTGTACAGAGCAGTTCTCCCAGAGGTACACACAATCCATCCCCGCTTCGTTTTGCACCGAAAAACCTGAGTTAACCGAGTAGGCTATCGCCGAGGTATAGCCCAGCCCAGCCCAGCGTTTTCTTATACAACGGGCTGGAGCACAAAAAGAAGCGAGGAAATATTGTGTTTTCCTCGTTGAGACGTCCGAGACGTATATATCCAAAACTTGTTTCCCTATTAACTTCACTTAGGCGGGCCGAGTTTCTTGATAAAACTAAGCCATCGGCCTTCCAAATGGATCGTAGATATGATTAAGCGCTCAACAACATTTCCCTCGAAACAACATTATTTTTTTTCCCCTGCTCCTTTACTCTTCTCAGGTTCTTTGGCTGCAGATATTCGAACCTCTTGGCGCCCTTTTATTTATTTGAGGATACGTAAAAACTTGCCATTATTGAAGCGAAACGAGGAAGAAGGAGAAGAAGAAGAAGAACTGAGAGAAGAAAAAACTTTGGACACAAAGAAAGAAACTGCAGCACAAGCGAAATATAAAAGGGAAATTCCAACCAGCAGGCCGTCACATACATAATACAGAAGCAAAAGAGATTGCGTTCAGCATTTCAGATCCAAAGGTACAAAAGAGAAACCTAATGCATCCATCAAGCGCAAATTCATTCCGCAGAATGCCTATAACTCCACTTTTACACCCGCAATCTTCTCCATTAAACAACACAGCATTCCCCAATGTATAGCACTACTAGTGAACATTCCAGAACCCTGAATCGCATCGGCTGAACCTTGAACCGAACCAAAAAATGGTTCACGAGATCTTTGGTTATAAGAATACAAATGTCCTACGCCGATTATCTACATGAACCGAAATCTGAACCTAGTTACCTATGAGCCTGAACCGTGAACCTGATCTGATTCACGGTTTGACCCCCCAGCTGAACCTTGAACCGAACTGAAAACGGTTCACAGATCCTGGTTATTAGAACACAAATGTCCTACGCCAAATGATCGAGATGAATCGAAATCTGAACCTCGTTACCTATGAGCCTGAACCGTGAACTTGATCTAATTCACGGTTTGACCCCCCT
This sequence comes from Eulimnadia texana, assembly GCA_002872375.1. NCBI lineage: Eukaryota > Metazoa > Arthropoda > Branchiopoda > Diplostraca > Limnadiidae > Eulimnadia > Eulimnadia texana. The sequence goes on along the minus strand of NKDA01000001.1, from coordinate 32,984,967 downwards.
CAGCTGAACCTTGAACCGGACCAAAAACGGTTCACAGATCCTGGTTATCAGAACACAAATGTCCTACGCCGAATGGTCGAGTTGAACCGAAATTTGAACCTATGTACCTATGAACCTGAACCGTGAACCTAAGCTGGTTCATGGTTTGATCCCCGTCAGCTGAACCTTGAACCGGACCGAAAACGGTTCACAGATCCTGGTTATCAGAACACAAATGTCCTACGCCGAATGGTCGAGTTGAACCGAAATTTGAACCTATGTACCTATGAACCTGAACCGTGAACCTAAGCTGGTTCATGGTTTGACCCCCCTCAGCTGAACCTTGAACCGAACCGAAAACGGTTCACGGCATTTTAGGTTACCAGAACAAAAATGTGCTCCACCGTATGATTGAACCTGAACCGAAATTTGAACCTGTGTGTCTGTAAACCTGAACCGTGAACCTTCACGGTTTGAGGAGATCGGCTCATCTCTGACTCCATCCAACGAGTGAGAGAAAAAAAAATTCTCTTAACAAGGGCATTAGTCCCAATTTATGGGGGTCGTAGCGCGTGGAAGATCATGAATTAGTACAGTGGGATTGTATGTAGTCTGATAAGCAGAGGATAAAATACGACGTCCACGGGGGTTGGACAAAAAAAAAGGGGAAAAAACTGCGAAAAAGAAGAAAATAAAGGGAAAATCGAGAGTTAGGGGAGAAAGCCAAGTAAATTGGGGGTGAACCAGCGCAATTCAATATTTATCGTACACCAACAGGCCTGCAGTGTACTGAATAATTCCCAAGAAACTAGCCCGGTTTTGCGATAACGTAACAGTTTCTGAATTGAATGCAATCTACGTTAATAACAAAAGGCCCTATACTCTTATTCTGTTTTCTTGAATAGGTAATTTTTGACAAACATTGTACAATCTGGTTATATAGGAAGCAAAGTGAATTCCAGGGGGTCGATAATGAAAATATTAGCCTAGTAGAATACTGAAACTGGGTGTTCCCTGAGAGAAGTAGCCACTGTCTATCCTCATTTAGAAAGCCCCTGGCAGGCACAAAGCCCCAACGTCAAATGGAAATGATTAGATTATACCCCCCTACAACACGGTGCCTGCTTTTTCAGGGGTAAAAACTTACCCCCAGAAATCGGCCATGTTGAAGCAGGGGACCACTCCACTTATTCCTTATTTAAAGCCTGTTCTGTGAGTTTGCTTACATTGGGGGCACCAAACTCAATCTTACCTTGTTTACCTACAGCTCACACTTGTGAAAAGCCCAAGAGATACACATGTGCACACACATGACACAGCTCTTCCTTCCTTTGCTTCATTCTTCACTTGCAAACTTACATAACCATGTGGAACAAGAGGAAGGGCATAGGTATAGTTGCTTTATGGCAGAGCGTGGGTACATGCAGTCATGACACTCATTTGTACTGGTATTGCAGCAAATAATGAATGTGGTTTTGTGTGTATGGACTATGAATTGATACAGAGGAATCGTGGCTTTTTCCAGTAAGAATAATCACCGACTTGCAAGTGTTTGCTACAATGGGCCGGCTAACGATGAATAACGATGATCAAACTGCGAGTTCCCATTGTTGCGGTTTACTATCGCTTTTGAAAGCAGACGTCTTTTCATTCACCAAGAAAAAATTACAGAAAACCAAGATACAAAAGCAGCAGCGTTTCATTCCTAATGTGTAATGAAACGTACCCATATTACGCCATCTTTCACGGTTCTAACCTTTTCCCAGCTACCGGGACATTACAGCGAGACGCACACAAAATGTTCAGTGGCAAACACACGATTCATATGAAAGCAGACCACCCCCAAAGACTCGAATGAGCATTCGAGCCATGCAAATTGTAAATGAACCAAAACCAAGTTCATCAGCCACCACCAAACTATCAAAACTATTAAAACCTATTGCGCACAGTTGGCTGCTGCAGGCAACCCAAATTAACAAGAGACCAATAAATCACCAGTGAACCATACAGTAGGGGGAAAAACACTACTAAACAATGCATTCAACTTCTTTGAAAGCTAAATACGACTTAAATGAATCAAGAAAGACTAGAAAACGTAAATGGGAGCCAAGTGATTCAATCGCAGACAGGAGAAAAGAGTATATTCAAAATCTACGAGCCAGCTTATTAGATTAGCAGACAAGTTATAGGTGGAGAGCATACCCTCTTTGGTCGTATGTTGTCTAAATGGGTACATGACAGAAATATGACAATGGTATCCCCCGGGTAGGGCCAGCAATTAAGCCAACCGGGTTTCTGATCGAGTAATCAAACGTCGTGGATGCCATTCATTCCGGAGCCAGCTGTTCTCTCTCTAAAAACCCAATTAGCCTTATTCAAATCTGGCATCCTCCATTTACTCTTTTCACAAACCAGTACTCTCATCTTGACTAACCGTACGCATATTTCAGAAACTTGAACACGTAAGACACCTATTTCAGTTTGTACGTGTGTGAGTTAGCTCATGAGAACTGAGGGCTGTAGGTTGTTATGGTATAGTACTTCATCAATCAAAAAAAGGAAAACCGAAAAGTTTCATTTAAAGTGAAGGCTAGATATACAGTTTTTGTTCATTTGTCACCGAAGAGGATTGGAGGGACTAAGGAAAAGCGATGGCCAATTTCGATATTTCCGCTCCGATTGCAATTACACCTGTCGCCGGCGATGATCCACTTTGCCAGGTATACACTGGACTTTGTCACGGGATCTCCCCTCCAATCCCAAAACGGGGGAGAGCCGTTTCTTTCTTCCACCTGATCAACAACCTATTTGGAATTACGAGAGCCATAACCCCCAGTGGGAACATTAGAGGATTGGCCATGTCGTTTACAACAGTGTTCCAAAAATGGCTCTATTAAGATCCCTTTGTCTTATTATATGTCCCATCTAAGTACCCACTCAGTCCAGCTTTCTGTATGTATCACACACTTTCTGAAGCCCATCTTGCAGAAAAGTTTGATTCTCCCCAAGCAATCAAAGACAGGGATTTTGAGGGGGCAGGGTTATCCCCATCATTTTTGCAGAGATTCTTCAGGTGACCAGGCCATCAAGGGTCTGGGAAGCTTAAGACATGCAGTCTCATCGGCAGCTGCGTGATTAATCGCTCTTCATTCAACAAAAAACTTTTGCAGGACATTTGAAAAGCAGGAGGAATTCTGTGGTTTGCCCAAGGTGGGGGTGTTATGCCAGAGACCCCCCTCGGTCTCAATTTCACTTCTTCAAGTATGCACTCTTGATTCCATGGCCCACATGTCGCTTTGATTAATGCTGCACATATCCGTTAGAAACAGCCATCTTTCCTTCTTTTCTCTTGGCTACTTTCTGCTGGCTTCGATACAATAGCGCGCCAAATCCTCGAGAAAAAGGTGCAACCCCAATAGAAAAAGATGCTCTAGTCAAACATCAGTACGACCGTGTGAATGGTGCATGATTACCAAGGATTCAACTAGAAGATAGTGCGAAACTGGCCCGCTTTCCCACGGTTCGTACGCTTGAATTATTGAAGAACTAAGTCGTGCAGTATTCAACCCCTTATTCAGGGGGTTCACTTTTAGCAACTAAAATAAGTTAAGCTACTATTCAGCTAGTGATTCAGAGGGAAGCTGGTGTTAAGCTACCTAGTCATTCGGTACTCAACCGTATCACTTTTCCATCGTCGCGATAACACGACGATAACGCAGTCGATAGTCTTCAATAGTCCACTCGAGAGGTAGAGGTCTTGAACATTTACGCACTTGATGATACCCGCCGAACACTAACACTGATGGTCGGGGACGTAAAATCAGGAGGACACTAGATGATAATGCGGCCCATGTCTCCAACCCGAATACCCCCCATGCACTTTGCACAAATTTATTTGATTTTACTTCGTGGAGACGTTACAAGAGTGCGACCGAAAGTAGAGAGATGGACAAAATGGTGGCGTTTACGGCGCAGCATACAATGACGTAAATGAATGTTATCGCCAATTACATCCACGAAGAAGCTGTGCCCATCACGTTGAAGGTATCCCAACACTAGCCATACATTAGTATGCCTCAAGAATTGAACTAACACAGAATAGTGATTTTTACAGGCTGGTACACATTATAATAAAATGGCGGATGAGCAGAGCAAAGGCGTGAGCGAGAAAGGGAGAACTAGGGGCACAAAAAATTCTTTGTCAAGCCAAATGAAATGGACATGGCTTCAACAAAAGGCAACTCTCATTTCCCGCTGCTCCTTTTTTTCCCTATTGAGTCTCATTTAGAGCGCTGGGTCTTTGCAGTGAATGTTATTCATTCGTGGCCTTTTCCGGTGGCTCACGCTCTCGTCGTCGTCGTCGTCTAGTTGGACCCGTCCCGTGTAATTTTCTCCAGCGCTTCTTTGATCCGCAATTGGGGAAGAAGCAGCTGAACCGTGGACTTGCTCTCGCTGATTGTCAACATTCAATGCAGTCTCGTTGTCAAACACGGCCGACGTTCTATGCAATATTCAGCAGCAACGTCCCGGACTCGTTCAGCTTAATGGACCGGGGGGTTCACAAACACTTGATAACCAAACGGATAACACTGACGTTAGTATCAAAGGTCATCAGAAGGCCCAAGTCAATTTATCTACAGTTTTCTTTCGATGTAATATTGAATACAGAGAACCATGAAAAATCACGGGTGGTATCACATTTTTCCTCATCGAAAATTCATGTCCTCCGAATGGAGATGGACTCCTCTCTCTCTCTCTCAACTCGGTAGCAAAGCAAGCAAACCAAATTAAGGCAATAAATATTTAACGCTTTCCTTTCTGTGCCGCAGAACAAACAACCGTGATTTCTCTAATGTCCTGCCCAAACAAAAAGCAAGAGATCTCGATTCTTTTTCAGTTTTTTAAATCAATTAGTGCTTCTTTTTCACGATCAAAACTTGGAAAAAAAAGGACCATCAGAGAGAAAAAAGTGCAAGTGATAGCTCGTGTCGCTTTATTCCACACCAGCGGGGAGTTAGCTTTTTTCCAAGACCCTCCCCCGGTGTTTTTTTCACAGTTTAAAAGGCACCATTGAAATTGAAATTTAAAGCAGCGGTTCCACAAAGGGGAGGTATTATGCAAAACCAGTGAAAAGGGTTGGTAGTTGACTCGCGCAAGCGTGCTTCTTTTATACACCAACTCTTTTGACACTTTTTTTTTTCCTCTTTGGTGAGGATAAATAAGACCAACCTCCTCTTTTTTTATGTATATACTCTGAGGGTAAAAGAAACTTCTTTACATTACTGCATAATCATGTGATATCAACGGCACGTGGCGTTTAATAAGAAGCACTTGAACCGCAGCAGGGGGAAATTAGGTAACCCCGGGTCCTTCGGAAAAAAGAAACCAGGCAAAACTAGCGTGGAGAAAGAGAGAGAAAGAGAGAGAGAGAGAGACGGGCGAAAAAAGAAAACTCGTTCAACGAGTAAACATCTCCGGAATTCGTCGTCATTTTGCGTTCAATAGGAAAGAAATGAGACGGCGGTGTAAACAGAATCACGTCAAAAGCAGTCCACTTGTAAAACACGTAGGCCAAAGGACGCAAAGGCAATCCTATCGGCCCAGAAAACTTGCGAGGAAAACGACAGAACAAAAAAAATAAAAAGTTTCCGTGCTAAAGTAATATACAGAGTGGGGAAAAAAATTATTCAAGTACAGTGTAACTAGTAAAAGTAGGCGGAGGAGGGAGAAAAAAACTTTGCGTTTGGACTCGAGTGATAAGCCAGCAGTGCGTCTTTGTTGCCCAGCTCCACGAGCTCTAAATACGAAATTGCGTCCGCGAGTGAAAAGAGGATAAAATAGAAAAGCCGTTCGTTTCTCAGGAGGGGCCAAGAGAGAGAGAGAGAGAAAAGTATCCTAATAAATAAGCAAACAGAGTAAAGTATCCGAGGGCCTCCCATAAGCAAAAAGAAGGGAGGGTTTAAGGAAAACTAAGATGAGGAGAGAAAAAAAGAAAAGGAATCAATAATTTGAGCTGGGACAAAGTGAGGAATAAAGACGACATGCCTGGGAGATGGCACGGTGGGTAAGGAAAAGGCTGGAGGAGCATGAGAGAGGGAAAGAGAGAGGCAGAAGTAGTCGAGGAATATATTTCCATGAATTGCGGATTTTCTCGGCAGGACGCAAAAAGTCCTTTGGGCATCGTTGGTAACACTGGCCAATCAGCTGAGCAATTCCGGTCACGCCCGGAGCATGCGGCGCACTCTGCAGTCAGCATTATCCGCCAAACGAAGGCTCACGCTTGTTTTACTCCATAGATTTTCTAACGGCCAGTCCCTAGACCACTTGGAGAATCATTCCACCAGGCCGTAGAGATATTATTATGCGTCTCCTGTAGGCAAAATGGCCGCTACGGCTCCTGTTTGCCCTAAGGAGGTCGTACTGTTTGGACAATTGGATGCCGTGTAATTTGGGGCCCGGACATGGTGAATCTTTTTTATTCCATTCCACTTTTGCCTCTCGTTTCCTTGGTCTGGTCTCCTGCTTCAAGATATGCCCTCCTTCACGATGAGCTTTAAATCAACGTCGCTGGCAACTGCTTCAGTCTCCCAGCCAGCATCATAAACTACTGTATGCATCATTAAACTAGATGCATAGTCATTACGCCCAGCATTGCTATTCTCGTCTCTAGTTTTTTTTTCCTCTCCTTCCTCCGGCCAGATCGTAAAAAAATTCCAACAAGACCAGTCAACCGGAACGTATTCCTACTACTTTTTCTTCGATTACGCCCGATCCACATAAAACAGTGTTAGCAAGGAAGTGCGTGTTTCCGTACGTTTTCGAGATGCGCTAAGCTTTGCCAGAAGATGGCGTTGCCTTAAAAGCATCCAAAATGCGTGAAAATTCAGTCGAATTTTAATCGACATCGCTATATTCACGTCACAAATTCACAAAGTATTCCTATTCAACGGACAATGTGTCGTTCGGTCCGCGACACACCCAACGACAGGAAACGTTGCCGTTAGAGCTTCGGAAATTTGCGACTACTAATAATGTGTTAGTTCAAGAACAAGAGATAGTCGCAAGAAAGAACTACGTAGTAGTCCGTTGTCGAGAGAACTAAGCGGGAGAGAGTTTCCCCGAGCAAGTAACAAGTGCCACTGTGGAACGCAGGATTTGACTGAACGGTCAGGGCACCTGCTCTACGACTAAATCACTTACCCCGGCTGTCATGAATAGATGCGAGCGAAGGAGGAGATCAGCCGCACGAGTCCAATGAAAAATCAGCTGGGGTTGGGGGTTGAACGGCAGGGCCCACACCGCGCAGTCCGTTTCCCGAGTCTGCGTTGAACGTCAGACAAAGCCAAGCAGGCCTGTTCCTATAGGCTCCTGCAAAAAACCAATTGAATCTCAAAGGGGTGTGTTGAAAAAAATGTTACAAAAAATCACATTACAATCCTTTCACCCCTTCCTAGGTTACACACACTGCTTGAGACCCTTTATCGAACCCCCAGTATCCCTTTCAACCCCATACAAGGCTCAGCCCAAAAAAAAAAATCCCCCTTACCAGCATCCAGGTGGGTTCCAAGTTCGGAAAAAAAGGGTTGGTCTTACAACACTCCTCGATTCCAGACGACTCTTCTTCAGTCCGGTATTCGGAGATGATTTGTAAGCGTCAGCAGCCGACAGCCATATCTGTCATCCGTCCCGCTGAAAAACAAAAACAAACAATAAACACGTTTCCGTGTTTGTCTCGAGTCTAGCGGCAGCGACCCCCCTTTTGGTCACAACCCTTGTAATTTCAATTACAAAGCAACTACCTTAACCCCACATCACACGCTATATAGAAAAAAAACTTCAATGAAACTCTATAGGCTTTTTGAAAAGTAGCGAACGTGCAGCAGCTAACCCTTCAAAAAACGTAACCCTCCCGGTGAAAAAAAAAATAAAAAAATTACCCCACAACACACGCTAAACTGAAATGTGAAACCACGCGTATCATAGAATTTAATGTTGCAAGGTAACCCATAGAGCATTAAAAGCAAAAAACACAACAGATTTTCTCGACTAATAACAAAAGCTGCTGAAAATGTCACGTGTAGCTCCATTGCAGACCAGTGACAAACAAATCCGCGCAACGTTTTGGCGCGCATCGTGAAAACGCATTCGAAAATATTGCGCGGAATACCTTTTATTTTCTTTTTAAATTCCGTTTTCTCACTTAATTTCAAATATCTAAGGATGTAGCTTGAATGCAAATATTTTTTGGGTCAGTATTGGAGCAAGAGTAGCGCGAAACTAAAGTTTTGGGTATTTATCAGTAGGTATTTTAAATCGGGAAAGCGTTTGACCGTTATCAGTAAAGGAGCGTAGCGATGCTGCTTGTAGCATGTATATTATTAAACACATAAGTGTCCAGAGGTAGTGCATAATCAGAGGAGTCACTGGGAACGTTTGACGATAAACATTTACGCAAATGGCTCTCTTATCTGACGATTATGTTGCATATTTGAATAGTTCAGCAGTATATACTCAATGCTCCCTCAGGATTATCATATCTCCAATGACGCCCTCATTAAATACTTCTACATGCAAAAAAAGGACCCTTTGACAATATCCACACAACAAGATTCAAAGGTCACATTTTCTGGGCAAAAAATAGATTCTAACCTGAATATGTCCGCCATTTGGAGAGCCTAAACTAAAATTTTTTTTTCAGTCTCTCAGATGATGGACTTGCATTTCTGTTATAATTAATGCAAAGCCGCACCAAGTCGAGGATGAAAAGTAAGCCTTGAGTAAAAATGGAAGTGATCCTATAGCGTAGGATTTTATTTGGTCGAGGGGGAAAAGCGGAGCTGAAAAGGGACCATAGATGATTAGTAGAAGAAAAGGGTCTTGGAAGACGTCAGCTGCACACAACCCGAAATGCAAAGAGCTTCTTTCACAGTTCGCCCCCACACCTGGTCTTAAGCATATCGTCCTTATTGTTCACTAAACCACCCACTCATCCTTCACATTGCATACCCTTAGTTGTCGGGGGGGAAAATCCCCCCAGAGGTTGGCGTGGTTGGGGGAAAAGAAAGATTGACAATTGGGAAATCTCCGAAGGCCGCGTTAGCCTCAACTTTGACCAAATGCACTTATTGATTATTCGCAGTCAGACAATGCTGTGTTAATGCATTATTTCAGAGCAAGCACCCCTCCTGTCATTTCTACAAAATAAGATGAAATAACAGATATTCCCTGTTGAGTATCCACTCGGGTTGACCCATACAGACAGCTGAACTAGTGGACATCACCAAGATTTGCTGCTGCATTGTGAAAATAAGCTTTTTTTTTCCTGTCTGAACGGACCCAAAGCCTTTGCCCATAGGTTTTTAGCATGACGCCATAGTAAGAGAGAGAGAGAGAGAGAAAAAAAAAAAGATTCGGGATTCCGAAATGTTGGGTATTGATCGAGTGTAGCCAACGTCCACTTGCATCAAAGACTTATTTCTTTCTATGCACGAGCTTCGTACGTACTGGGCCTTCGCAGATACAAAAAAATGCTTTCAGTTGCTGTACGCATGCATTTAATCCAGGGGAAAAAAGAAATAGTGTACTAAACAGCAAAAAGATTTCTCTTCGTATATTGGTTCTCTGTGGATCTACGTGTGTAGGTATAACAAACGACTTTGGGCAGAGAAAGAAAAAAAAACAGAGCCTACATCAAAAGAAGATTAAATATAGATTGACCTGAAATATTCAACAACGTCCATGAGCCCAACGAGAAGAAAAATAATCGAATTTTATCCAAGTCCTTACTCTCTGAACATTCACAAAAAAATTGTTTATAAATACTGTCAGTGCACACTCCTCCGATTACTGAATTTTAATGAGTTTTGGATGTTTACTAAGAAATGGATGCAAGATTTAAGTCTTTCCATCTTTCTGGTGTACAGTTTTCTTTAGCAGAATACGCTTCAGGGTCTAGAGGTACTGTCTTAACAAGGCCAGACCGAAAAAACAGGACAGAGAGAGAGAAAAAAAGCAGTCGAGTTTTGATGCAATTTCTGGGCTTCGTTAAGTCGCTGGCGAAAAGTTAAGGATGAAGCCGCCGCGGACTTGTGCGGGGAGAGAGAAACCAAGATGCTCAAGGGAGTCGCTCGAGCCTGGAGTGGAGAACAGAAAAGAAGCAGCTGTGTTAAAGTGAACCCAAGGAAAAGGGCTCTGTGAAAATCGGTCATTCCTATTCGGGCACGTCCATCTCGTCCGTGTAAACCCTCATCGGCTTATTCAATGGCCATCAACCGCGCCAGCTGCATCTGCAACACACTTCGTTCAATATACATTGCTCCGCGCGGCGTTTCTCACCGGAATCGGCCGCTGGTCATTTCCCAGCGGAATGGATATTGCTTCAGGTTTTTTGGCTCCCTTGCTCCCACATCCTCTTTCTGCCTCTCATTCTCTTATATTTTTTTGTGTCATCTTATAATATTCCAAGAGAGAGAGAGAGTGGGAACCAGTAAGAGAGACAGAATAAGAGATAGTCGGGCTGGAGCTTCTCTCGGAGATGTGCAGCAGTCAGAGATGAGCGCGCATTGCTTATTCATGCAGCTTCTTCTGCTGCTTTTCCCTTCAAACCATTGGTCCGAGATAAAACTTGCATCCTTCTCACTCCTTACCCACAGTGGAAACCACCTCTCCAAACCCACCACCCACATCGGGGAAAGGATGAAACATATCGGACCCGTTCGAACTTTTCTACTCAGACAGTCAATCGCTTCCACATTACCATTTTATGAATTTTCCGACTTTTGTCATTGACATTTTAGATTTCCTATAGAAATCGTCTGCCCCACTTTCCGTTTCACAGTAAATACGAACACTAAAAGGTAAAAAAAAAATATTCCGTCTGACCCTATCCAATACTGTGGATGCAATATATATGGTCAATCTCTTTTCTCCATGACGTATTCCTTAAATCATTTCTCCAAATGCGATGTACTCCCTTGCCAGACTCCCAAATGCGATAGGCAATACAATATTCTTCTAAGTGAACTCTGTGTTCAAGACTTCTTTCTTCGAGAAAAAGTTTCGAAAACAGAAGCATCCATTACGATATCCATAATCAATTTCTAGCTTGAATAATGGAACCGACAATCTCTTAATGAAACTAAAAACAAAAACTATTGTTATGTTCTCCGCCTCTTCCTTGTTATCATCGTCTGACACGATTATTTTTTCTCGTGCATCATTGACAAAAACTAACAAGTCAGTACCCAGAGAGAGAGGAAGAAAAAAAAACTACAACAGAAAAGTTTTTTTTCTTCACTATCGATTACCCTTTAATCGATCAACAATAACGAATCAAGTGCATCGTATTGTGTAGTGCAGTACCAAAAAAAAAGAACCGCCATTTTACAATGCGATTATAAAGTTGTTGCGCATAAAAGAACCTACCCTCTTCATGCATAACTATGAATACCTAAACATATGTTTACCCCCGTTAGCTAATCGTGTTTGTGGGTAAAGGGGTTAAGGGTAGTGCAGTACAAAAAACACGTTTATTGAGACTGGATACAGGGGAATAAATAGGGTTGTTTATGTGTCACATTGGTGTGTCGGGCCCGTGAAACGAGTAACGCGTGCCTCCTATTTAACCCTTGCCCATATCAAGTGGTTTTAGCCTATTAATGAAGCATAGGGAAATAAGTTACTCTACAGGGAGGGGATATACAAAAAACTAGTAGCGGTGAATAGTCAAAAAAAATACTATGAAGCCGGGAACTTGTGTGGGGGGGTTGGTCCCCGTGAATTGGGAGCAAAGGAGAGACTTTATTTATAGAGGTGGTATCTTCCCTTTTAACCTTTTTGACCCGAGCCCCGGTTTAGAAGCTTCATTTGCACATCAAAAAGTACACAGGGGCCAATAAAAAATTCATAGACGGATCAAAGGGGAACCCATAAAGGGGTGATAAGAGATGTAAGAGAAAAAAAAAGTGAATATAACCCTAACGGTTTAGAAGCTGTTGTATTTTGCAATATATGCAGCCCTACCCTTCGCTTATACCCAAAAAACCAAAAAAAGGTCTTAGAAAATTTTTTTTAACCCTCTACTCTTAATACTCGAATAGGGGGGAAAAAAATCCTGGAAGAAGAAGAAGAGGAAGGAGGGAAAAAAAATTTTTTCCGAAACGGTATTGTGTAGCACGCTTTGCGAACAAATCGCTCAACGTACCGGGGGATGCGTTATAGAAACAACCGGTACTTTTATAGCCGCAGGGTGAAACTCCTTTACTTCCTAAAACCAAAATGGCGGCGGCGGTGGCGGAGGAAAAGAAAAAGAAGCAAGCAAGCAAAACTACCTCGTGCTGAGGACTGTAAAGCTAGGTTCACACTAGGCCTGTTTTGGCCAAACCGTTTGGGCAAACGGTCTACTGAAATACGATTTTCTTGGTTCTATGAAACGCAAAACGCAAGGTACATTCACATTAGGCCTGTTTTAGCCAAACCGTTTGGGCAAACGGTCTACTGAAATACGATTTTCTTGGTTCCATGAAACGCAAAACGCAAGGTAATACAAACAAAATGATTGTTTTGTCCCAGACACTGCTTAGGAAAACCACCAGTATGCTCTGAAGTCTTGTAATATGTTTTTGCAACTCGTTTGCCCAAACGGTTTGGTCGAAACAGCCCTAGTGTGAACCTGGCTTAACAAGATCAACTTTTGCTGTAAAAGTGAAAACAGAAAAAAAAATTACTGCAACGGTTCTGCGTTGATATACCTTTTTGAGTTTTGAGAGTAACGTGCGTGGCTAGGACTACTATTTGGCGCGTTGATGGCCAACACTTTTGCTGAAAACAAACTCTTTAAGAGGAATTCGTACGACTGTTTTGGAGAGTACCGGGGGAAACAAGTACTTTCTTTTTATGCAGACAAACGAAAACTTGGTTGCGTGTACCTGTAACATAGACTTCTTAAAGGCCGAAATATTGTATGCGTGCACATGGCTCTTCTAGCATAACAGTCGTACACAGTCCCAGTCTTTCCACATTTTATGCCCCCCGACTCCACAAAAACAACAAAAATTTCAAAGTCCAACAGACCCAATAAATAAAAAAACAATCCTGCTACACGAAAAGGTCTCGACTATGGAACTGACTGCTGCAGGACCGGTTCTTACATGAGTCAGTTTAAATCTTTGATGGTTCTACAGTTGTATGATGGTTCTGTATTCACCTTCATAGTAAATCATGTTACTACTTTATACAATTGAATTCTGTAGTTATATGTTAGTTTAATTGCTGGCAATGGAGTTTTGTATTGCTCAACTGTAGCAGTGATGCAAAAAGCACTGAGTACACATAACATTTCTGACATTTTTCAGTTGTTAATAGCCAATTAAACTAAGAATTTTCTTCCTCGAACAAAATTTTCAATCGCTGGCTAACTTTTTGGCTCCCAATTTCAGCGGCCCCGCCTGTCTGGCAGAGCGTTTGGCTTCCAGTTCCTTCTGGCGCTGCTGCTTCTTCTCTTCCCTGCGTTTCCTGGCCTCCTCTTTGCTCAAATCACCTGCACACAGACACACTCAATCAACAAATGCAAGAATAAAACTTCAAAAATTTCGTTTAACCAAGTCCTTGTGCCGAGTCCCAACCATCTCCATCGTTCCACGAGTTCCATTCCGGTGAACTAGCCTACATTTCACATTACAAATCAGCACGAATAATTTAATAAAAAGTTGATAAGCTGCTACGTTCACCTGTGCTGGTTCCGTACTCTCCCACTGATACGAACTGATAGATTTCAGTCCTTTATCGTTCACTGATACAGGAGAGAAATCCGACTGCTGAACGCTTTCTTTCGCCTGATTCGACGGTATGGAGTCTTCGATAGGAGCCCAGTCGTCCACTTCCCATCCGTCGTTAGCTTTGGGGACAGTCCCTTTCGTCCCGTTATTACTCTATATTCAAATTTTATCAAATATTATTTTTTGCAAATCTATGAAACAGTAGGATGTACATTTGTATTCATATCGCCCCAGCCGGAAGACTCCCAGTTGCCTTCATAATCAGAGTCATCGTCATTTTCCGGAACTTTCGAAGCAGAAACCGAGACTTTTCCCGCACTGGCAGCGGGCTGTGCTGAAGCGCTGCCTGCTGTAGTGGCCATCGCCGGCTCTTTTCCTTGCGGGACACTACTACTTGCTGCTGTTGCTGCTGTGGGCGTTTTGGAAGACTGCGATTTGTAGAACTTAGACGTAACAGCGGTAACAGCCCAACCGGCCCACGTGGAAGCCATTTCTGCTGTGCTGGGACTGGAGTTTGCGTTAACATGCGCTTCTACACATTTTAACAATAAATCAGTTTGTTTTTTCCACTTTGATTCGAGCTGTTTCTTCCTTACCCATAGATTCTTTGAGGCTTGGATCTTCCGAGACTTTTTCCAGCTTGGCGAGGAAACCTTTGATGACTTTGAAGGCCTGGTCCCGGACTTCTTTCTCAGGGTCCACGGCCAGTCCGCACAGGGACGGCAGAATGCGCTGGGCCACCTCAGTCAGCTGATAGTAGCCCTGGGTCGCAGCCAAAGCCATTACACCTAGGCAAATTCAAATAACAAAATAAGGAATATATTGAATAAAAATATAACTAAGTAGAAAGTATATAAAATGAAGCAGTAAAATACTGATTTTGATACTTGCATATATAATTAGTATTGTAAAATAATTTCATAATTCTTTAATTTTTAAGTTACTATTTTATTATATTAAAACAATATTTTTTTTTGTATCACTAGTCTCATCAAGTCAATCGAATATAAAACTTAACTAGACATTAATTAAATTAAATGTACAGTTTAATTAAGCGTAACTTTATAATTAAATCTAATCAATTGTAAATCATTAATTAATCTAATGAAATAATTCATTAAATAACGAATAAAATTACCAGCTATTCTTGCTGGTGGGAAGGCGTCTCCCATAGCTCGTGTAAAAGCAGAAATTAAAATCTTCTGCCTGGTCTGGGGGTGCAGGAACGAGGCTATCTTCCCGAGGCACACCGTAGTATTGGTTCGAATCCCGCCCTGCAGTTTCCCGATTAATAATTTAAAAATTTTGTTAAGTTTCTTGCCGCACGAAGTCTGAAAAGCTCGGGAAGATGTTACCTGGTCGTCTTTCGACTGTAGCCGTGCAAAATGTTTCAGAACTTCTCCGTTGAGGTTATTATAGTTCAGCTTGGGTGCCAGGAACAGTATAGACTGTTCAAAAAGATCATAAAATTTTAAAAAATTACTAATTTAAAAAAAAAAAATCTACTAATTTACTTTGACCGTTTGCTCTCTAATCGTTGGGTTTGCATCGATGAACCCATTTGCGATTTGCGGGAAAATCTGTTCATTGACCGTAGCAGCAGGTAAGTGTTTTGCGAAATGCTCGAGCTGCACGAGAAGTCGAGCCCTCGTCGCTCGGTCGGGAGAAGCAAAAAGTTTCACAACGCAAGGGACGATCCTCTTCTGATACTCTTCTTCAGAGAGAAGATTTCCTAACTGTTAACAACATTTTTCTATGAAAACAACTGACTTTAAATAAATAAAATAGTGATTAATAATAACAAATAAGATTTAGAATAATAATAAAATTTTCTACTACTGAAAAAAATGAATTTAACTAAATAAAATAACAATACAATAAAATAAAAAACTTCAAGTCGTTCTAGACCTTCAGCATCGGAGTTAACACAGCGGATCCTGAATTGCCGAACTCGAAAGCGTGGATGAGCTGCGGGAGGATTTTGTGCTTTGACAAATTCTGCGGGAACCCGTCTAAGTGGTTGGCGAGTGTCGAGAAGAACTTGGATTTCTCGCTGGACTCTTTGATTTGGATCTCTTCCAGAAACAGTAAGCAATCGACTAAGTCGTTATGGAAATAGCCACCAGGCTTGCGGCATTTCTGGATCACTTCGTTCGGGTTGGGACGAGCTGCAGGATTCGCTCCGACCAGCTCGCAGTAGACGGGACAAAGCGCTTTAGGAATCTAGATTTTGGAATTCGCAAAACTCAGTCTGTCGGCTTTGATTCTGTAGTATTTCAAATATTAAAAAATTGAAAATTTTACGTTTCCTAAGGTTTTTAACTGTGGCGGTTTGGTGAAAGCTCCATTGAAGACTTCCCAAATCAGACAGCCGAGTCCCCAGATGTCGGTCGACCTGAAAAGTTCGCTTCATTAAGAAAAACTTAACATTAACGTGCGAATTTAGAATTTACCATTTTGCTGCGGATCTCAGTTTGGCGTGATCAAACTTTTCAGGCGGGTCGTACTTCTCGAGACTGGAAGAATTTTCACTGGCGGGGGAGACGAGGGATTCGCTGGTGACGAGTACTCGACGCCCCGAGTTTCCATTCGCCCGCAGTGTTGACGAAAATGCTTGACATGCACACCGAGTTGTGTTGGATGTTTCCGTCATTGTTCAGAAAACTCAGTGCACGCTAAATAAAAAGTCGAAATAGTCAAACAGTTATCACACTCCGATCTGATGTTTTATTTTATGTGATTATTTTATTTTTATATATATTAGGCAACTTACAGTTACTTGGAAGATGCCCCATGCGATGAATAACTCTTTTTGCTGTCTCTGTTTATCATCCTCTGTGACAAAATTATTCAGGCAAGTCTGTAAAGGTTCTACAGGCTCTGTGACCAGATAGACGCACTTGTCGGTCTGCGGAGAACATGTTTATTGATGAAACGGAAATGAAAAAAGTGCTTTAATAATTAAATTTGCCTCGAGACTGTCGACATAAGTTAAGACGTTGGGATGCCGCAGCGTTTTCAGTCTTTTAACAGCAGTTTTGGCGAGTTCTAGCTGTGTCTCGCTTCCCGCAGATTTCGTATCGAGTGCAAAAACGGAGACTTCATCTTGGGTTCCCTAGAATTATTAAAAAACAGAAATATAGTATTTTTCTTGTAGAATTGAAAGAACTTTTTATTTACTTTCTTTTTTCCTCTGTGAAGCTTGAAGAACATGTACTCTTCAGCTCCAGGTATCGCCTCACCGATCTCGTAGTTGAATTCTTTCGAGGGGTCTCGGTTGAAGAAAGACCACATTTTTTAACTATTTTATTATTTTAAGGCTAAGTTTTAATTTTAGGAATTAATCAGACTGTAAAATTAATCGTTTTATGATTTTATGGTTTGTTTTTGTGTTTACGTAGACACGTCACGAAAACTTATACAACACCATCTATCGGCAAAATATGAAACTTCCTAGTAAAGTTTCCCTTTTTCCCTCGTTTGTTGGTAATCGTTTCCCCTTTTTTCCCTCTCTTCGCTTCAACATAAAACAACGTTTTGAATTTCATTTTTCCCTCTTCCCTTTTCCGCCTCCACACTAGAATATGAAATGATACTTCTGAATTTTCCCTTATCTTTCCCTTTTTCAGGGAACTTCCCTCTTTAAGAACTATGTGCAGTAATTCAAACTTAATCAATTCGTACTTGAAAATAAACATGAAATTTGTCAAACAGAAGCATTTTGTATTGCATTGAAGGCCCGTGTGCGTTTTATTGCAACTTACGAACAGACAACAGAGGGAATGCAAATTAAATTAACAGAGATTCACGAAATTAAGGAATCACTGGATAAACTGCGTAATACTTTTAGGGTTCCTTATGAGAATTCAACATAGAAACAAACAAAGTGCAGATTTTGGTGCTAACAAGTGGGCAAAACAAAAACAGAACATAGATATTTGCAAAATATTTAACCAACTTTGTACTAGCCCTGCACTGAGACAAAACAAGGGGATGTCAACAAATCCCACTTTGTTTTGTTTTTTTTTTTTTTTTTTTTTTTTTTTTTGTACACGATTCCCAACTGTCGACAGATTTTCTTTGGTACAAATTTAAGGCATTGCTCAACAATTCTGGCACGTCACGAATACATGGGAGTATTCCACAACTTAATTTAATCAAACATTATCAGAGGTTCGTCAAGATTCGTGGTCTCGAGCTCGGGCACGGCTCTCCGAGACCTCTGCTCGAACGGATCGATCACTATGGACTGGGTTCCTTTGATTTCTGCTCGGCAAAACGGGCATCCCTGACCGTCAGACTCCTACGAACGAGAAAATACGATAGTAAAATATCTTTCTGTAGAGAAATAACATGTTACCTGCCACGCCGAAAGACAGGGAGTGCAGAGCAGATGTCCGCAAGGTTCGATTCGTGCGTCTTTATCGTTTTCCACACAGATTTTGCACAACTGGAACGTGGAGCCTATCCCGCAGTAGATCTCGTACTGTTCCTGAGACACCTGGATCCGATCCTCGGGCGACGAGTCGATCGCACTGCTGAGATCAGGGTTGATAGAACGTCCGTCGGGGTACAAGTAACTAAATTAACAATTTTAATCAATTGTTTTGAATGAACGACTGAGTAAAGTAGGATTTGGATGATGCTATTATTTATATAGAGGCTTAAGACAGTGTTCCAGTTTCAATTTTCCCTTGAAGAGGGCACGGTTTTCCCCTTTTTCCCCCTTCCCCTGTAGATATGAAGTACCCTTTTCCCTTTCATCTAGGATAATAACCTATACTTGTATGTTCCTTTTCCCTTACTTTTCCTATTTGAGATCCAGTTTTCCCTTTTTAAGGGAATTTCCCTGCAAAGTGCATTTATTGGCTTAAGGGTAGTTTACTAAAGTAAAGACTACTATTTAACAGTTATCTTTACGTTTAAGATCAACATTAAAACTTACAATCCTTCCTGATACCCGTCGAGCAGCGCTTGGCACAGCGATTTGTTCTGTGGTATCGTCTGGAGTATCTTCCGCTCCTGAGTAACGTAGCCGATAGCCCACTGACCCAGACGCGTACAACTCAGTCTGAACACATAACTGAAATATTTTCCAGCAAAAATATAATGTTAATCTGCATGGACAATAGTTATAGGCAGTGTTTTGAATCGGTGGGTTGCCGATACTTTACAAATACTTTTTTTGGTGAAACTGAGTTGAAATTTAATTCGAAAAAACTGTAAACGAAGGGGAAATTTTTTTTTTAAAGGTAATACTAACTAAAATAGGAGCCAAATCTACGGACATCATAAAAAAATATTTGCCAACACACTGATACACAACACTGGTTATAGGCAAATTTTACCTTCCAGGTTTGTCGATATACTTTTGCAGTCTGATTTTAACTTCGTCGTAAGTGAGGAAGGCCACATAGCCAGGATGCGTGACTGCCAGCGTTATCCAGTTGCGGAGAAGTGAAGACCAGGGCTGGAAGAGACGCGTGAAAACGTCAAACTCGAAACACGAAATGCAGTCGTTGCACGTCAGGTCTATCGTCGTCTTCAGCGACATGGCCTCGAGACCCGAACTGATCGGGTGGTGAGCGTTTAAGGCTCGGCGAAACGTCATCCACGGAACGATGGTCCTATCCAAAGTAAAAGTTTACTACAGTGCAATATATTGTAAAACACTAGAGTGCCACACTTTAGTTTACAGCTATAGTAAATTTTTACTTGGGATTAGTTATCACTTTGTTATTAAAGAGTTATCTGCTTATAAGTTCGCATATCTAAAAGGAAGAAACATGGAAAGGAAGTGCGGTTAACAAGTTTTGATAGAATATTTCCTTTGTTTGAACAGCCTTATCTCCCAAGAAAGCATCCGGGAAGTTAAGTAGGGCAGATAATAGATTTGCCAATTTTTTTTTTTTTTTTTTTAAGGGAACAGCGAAAATGTTACGAAAAAGACGAACCTATGGCCAAAAGACGCTTTCCAGAAAGCCGCGGCATCGCTTTTCGTGATTCGGTACTGCGTTCCAGCAAAAGTTCCGGCAGGGTAGAGAGCCTTCAACTCGCTGAGCATGTGGCTGATGACCAGACTGAGTTTTGTCAGGTTTCGACGATAGTGCGAGTTCTCGTCGAACATCTTTCCCTTGCCCTCTTTGAAATACTTTATTGCCTGTTTGCATTTGCGTACTAGATTGTCTAGAAAAATTTGAAAATACTCTTCCTGGCTTAGCAAGAGGAGGTCGTTTTCGTATCTGGAGAAGATGAGTCGCAAGTGCTGGTAGATGTCTGGTAAAATGTCGAGGATGAACGGAGGTGAGTTCCTTAAGTTCATTCGGGGCTGGTGGCAGAGTTTCAGGACTTTGTCCATCAGTTTCCGCGTTTTTTCCAGGGCCCGTCGGTTGATGGTAAGCTTGGCGGGCTCAGCGGGTTCGGCAAAGGCCCCCTGAATCTTCGACAGGAGCCAGGGTTTGTTCTGGACAGCTCCCTGACGAAAAGCGATGTGGCGGGAAGAGTCTTGAGCAGCCATAGCGGATTCTGGCTTGCTGCGGTGAACTGGGGCCGGAAGATCCATGAACGCTTACCTGAGCTTTTTGTTGAAAATTTCATGTAAGAGAATTAGATCTTTGCAAGAGATTCAGGTCCCTTACCTTCACGTGCAGCTTCACAAATGCAACTGAGGTTTTCTTACTGCACTTGCGGTACTTCTACGTCAAGAACGCATATGGACTCTCACAATTACATCATTAAATATCACTGCTTTATAATGATATCATAATCTGCCTTTCAAAGGGTGTATTCGTACATAAATTTAATGTATTTGCTTTTCTGAAAGAAAACAGAGACAAGAGAGATACGAGTTACTTGACGTGACCCAAGAAAATGTTTTAAATAACTTCGAAAAGATTTGTTTGCCTACGGAAAGTGGTGTCGACTATTTCCGGCGAGAATCGACAATCGACTCCCAAGTCGACTTCTAAGACAACTTCATAGGAGGCCGTACTGCAGGGAAGTTCTCTTAGAAAGGGGAAATGGGATTCGAAAAGGGAAAAATAAGGGAAGAAGAAAAGGAAGGCTTATGAACAGAGGGGGAAAAAGTGAAAAGGGGAAAAAGTGAAAAGGGGAAAAAGGGAAAACTGAAATCGGAAGCACGGGTTCTAAAGTTCATCGAATAAGGCATTCAACAAATTAGTTTATAAATATAAAGTTCATAGATATATATAACACGAAACAAACTATAGTTAATAATACAATAATGATAAGTATAAACGGGAAAATAATAAAGTGAAAAGGTAATTCTAGCCTCTATACATAATCTTTCTTGACAGGTTATTCCCGATGCGGGACAAAAATGCGATCCATCATACGAATGGCTTATTAATTTGGCATTTACCGGCGCCTGCGGAATCTCGGAGTCATGTCCACGCTCACAGCAGATTACGTTAACTCTTCTCCCAAATTCCTTAATGTTATTATCAAATCATGAAAATATAAAGTATTGAAAACGTAGTTTCGGAAAAATTTCGAAAGAGCCACAACGCCATCTAGCGGTTAAAGTTTGAACTAGATTGCGGTTGCGTATCATGTGTGAAGTTGTCAGTCAATATCAATAATCAAAGATAGGATAATAAGAAATGAATTAAGAAAGCATTGCACCCAGCCTCTAAAAAAATCCAAGTTAACATAGTTTCCACGTTTCATGTAAACATTTTGAAAAGTGTGAATTAAATCGAGCAGAAATAGTAGGGAAGTAAAATATTTTTGCCAAACTGCCACGTCAGATTATTTGTCTTGTTTGATTGCGTTAAATTAAAACTAACAAAAAATGACACTTGTATTGAAGATAGTATTATTCACGGTGCTCAGTATTTGGAGAGTGGGTGCTTACCCTGAGCAAGGCAAATGGTCGTTCACCGCAAACGAAAATCTGACGTTTGTTGGCGTCTCGAAGAGCATTTATGGGGGGACTAAAATCCAGCTGAAAGGTAGCTGAACAAAAAAACAAACAAAAAATTTCAATCAAATTTTTACTTTTTTAAAATATTCCTGCAGTTCAGTGCCATGCAGAACCTGGCAGCAACACAGAACAAGTCAGCATTACGTGGGTACTGCGGAAAACGCCTTGCTCGCAAGAGTATCACGATCTACCCAATCAGGTATAAAACTATCAAGTGCCTTAAAAATTTCATAATAATTAGTTTGTAAAACTAGGAAGGGTTGTCTGGACCTCTCAACTACTACTACCACTACCCGCAGTCGGTCCCCAAGCCGTTCAACTACTCGAACGTAGCGTTTGTAAAATCGCCCGAGTTTGTAGGGCCCTGCAATGGAGAAAACTTGATTCCCGTAAATTTGCCATACAGATCCTGATATTTTTCAAATTAAAATTTGTTTTAATAGCCCGAAATCGATACAAACACGACTATGACAGAGGCGACCAGTTCTGCGGGCAAGATTCCGAAAACGGACCACCCGCAGTACACCGTTCCCAGCGATGGCGTTTACCTCTTCATCGTTCACATCAGACCTCTGCCTCGAAAGCTTAGCAATCTCGAAGCTTTAACGTTTCAGGCCACTGTCAATATTGAAATGAAGAGTTCCATAGGTTTCACGTCGGCAGTGGACTGGCCGTTGCTACCTGTAAGCTACAAATCTTCAACAATATAATCTAAATATTATCTAATGTGTATAATATGATCTATCTATGATATGTAAATATAATCTTAAATCTTAAATATATGCCTAATTTATTTATGATTAATAGTTTTACGGGACCATGTGTGGCTTGTACGCGCTTCTCGGGGTGATCTGGCTCGGCCTGTCGTTCTGCTACTGGCGGGACATTTTGCGAATCCAGATGTGGATCGGTGGGGTACTCTTTCTTGGGATGCTTGAAACGGTATGCAACTCTCTCGTGATTCACTATTTGCCGTTCCTATACTAAAATATATCTTCCAGGCGGTGTATCTGGCCGAGTACGACAGCCTAAACAACA
Source organism: Eulimnadia texana (assembly GCA_002872375.1). Lineage (NCBI taxonomy): Eukaryota > Metazoa > Arthropoda > Branchiopoda > Diplostraca > Limnadiidae > Eulimnadia > Eulimnadia texana. The sequence goes on along the minus strand of NKDA01000001.1, from coordinate 32,962,230 downwards.
CGGGCGAACTGACAAAAGCTGCGGAAATGGCTGCGGAAATTTTTTCCTGCGCAAAACGCAGTCTGGCCCGAATACTCGTTCTTATCGTCTCGATGGGTTTTGGAGTTGTCAAGTAATTCATTAAAAATCCCGAACCCTTGTTTCACGTTATTTAGGAAGTTCGTTTTCTCGACAGGCCTCGTCTGGGACCCACACTGCAGCGTATCGTCATTGTGGGACTGGTTTACATGGTCCTGGCTACTGTTGAATCCTATTTGAAACTAGTTCAGCCCAAGAATGACACTTCTCGAGAGATCTACGCTGCGGCACTGCTGCTCGTCTTGTTCGATGCGGGGATCTCGTGGTGGATCTTCTCGAGTCTGGTCCAAACCACACGAACCCTGCGACTCCGGAGGTAATGTTGATTAGTGTGTCATGCCAGTAAATTAGTTAGCATGTTATTAAGTTAGTTAGTATTGCTAATGTTAGTATTCCAGTTAGTATGTCGTATTATTGTATTGATTCTGAACCAAAGGAACATGGTGAAGCTGTCGCTGTACCGTCACTTTACCAACACGCTGGTACTGGCCGTGCTGGCTTCGATGGGTTTCATGATGTGGTCCATCTACTACCACCAAATGGCTGTCTGCTTGACCGTAAGACAAAACTTAAACTCAGTCTTAAAGTTTTTTTTTAAAAATCTAATTCTATTAGTGTCTACTACTATTGCTGCTGCTACTAGTAACTTTACCACCACTGCTAACTATAGACTATTGTTACTAATCATTTTATTACTAACTTGACTACTGATTGCTAAGGACTGGAAGGAGTTATGGCTAGAAGACGCCTTCTGGCGGCTGCTCTTCTTCCTGCTGTTATTCGTCATAATGCTGCTGTGGAGACCGACCAACAACAACCAAAGATACGCCTTCACCCCTCTCCTCGATTCAGGCGACGAAGACGAACCCGAGCAAGTGGCCAACGAAAATTTCGGTAACACATTCATATTATTGTTACATTAAGTTTTTATACATTCATACCATGTATTACATACATTAGTACTTTTACATATTATTACATAATTTTCATATTCTATTATATTAAATCAATTTTTATTTATTTTATGTTTTATTTATTATGTTATATTATTTTTGTAGCATTATGTTATGTCTTATTACTTTGTATATAGTTTAATTATTAAATTAAATTAATTATTAATACTATTGTACTGCTATAGATAGTCAATTCAACTAATTAGCTGATTTACTAATTAATAGATTTAATTTGTAGTATTTGTACTGTTACACTCTTGTTCATCTATTACTATTTATATTTATTCCTATTTTCTATGCAATATATTTATACTTCATAATTATTTTTCAAATTATTGTAGGTGTCACTCTACGAACGCACCGACCCAGTGGATCTTCGCACTCACCAAGGAACAGAGACCCGCAGGAAGATTCCTTGGTACTCTATTGCGAAGAAAAAAAAAATTCAAATAATGTTTAGTTACTGTTACATTTACTAAAAATTAATTATAATAATCACAGGAATATAACGTATGCTAAGTTCTAATGTTTAATGTTATTTGATCAATAACTCAATTGTAAAAGTATATTTTTTAATTCACAAATATTTAAGTTCAATTTTTTTATAGGAGGAAGAGTTGAAGTGGGTAGAAGAGAATATTCCGTCTTCAGTGAGTGATATGTAAGTAAATTTGAGTATTTAATTAATCAAAGTATATTCAGTTCAACGTAATTTTCAGTGTTTCCACTTTTAGTTTTCCCTTTTTTCCTGTTACCTTATTTTCCCCTTTTCCCACTTCCTTGATTTTTCCCTTTTAAGACCCAATCTTCCCTTTTTTAGGGAATTCCCCTGCAAAGTGGAAACACTGATAAATTTATAAATTTATGTACTGCTAATAATAAATAATATTGATTTTATTGATTGTAGGGCGCTTCCTCTGTTGGATTCGGACGAGGTAAATGATTCGTACATTCTCTGTCACACATTAATTGATAAAATACCCAATTGCACTTTCAGGAATTGATGAACACCCGCTTCGAGCTGTCCAAAATGCAGTAAACCGAAAAATTCTGCGCAAAAAGGTCATTTGTTTTGTTTGAAAATGATAGGCCATAGTCGCCTTTCTTGTCTTGTCCATAAGTTTGTACGTATTTAATAATACACAGTAACATAAAACAACTTTTGATACGCAATAATGGTAAATAGTAATCAACTGAACTCGTTTCAATGAGCATTAAATCGAATATGTTACGTTTCGAGTCTACAGAAACGAATTTGGTTTGTTTAGACGCGTAAACCGACTTTTTTTTGGGCAAAACTTTTGAAGTGGTTTGCAGTAAAACAGTCAAAATTTTTGAAACAAAAAACTGAAGATAACATAAACAAATCGGCGAAATTTTGAGTAAAACTGTTCAAGCTCATAAAAAAAAGGCACCGCAAAAGGCACTATTCTTATGCGGGTACAGTTTGGTTGTGAGATTTCCGAGTTTCTTTTGGGCGTGTGAGTGGAATGTAATTATAGGTCGAGGTTGAGAGGGACACTCTTGTTTGTGTAGAGTATACCGTCGATGGGGCCATTTGATTGCGTATTCAAAATGTGAACAGTTTGTATCATTTGCCACTTGAAGTGCGTGTCTGCGCCGCGCCTAAATATTTACACTGCGGCCAGAGGGCAACGTGGTTCCGGAGGTTCGCAACCCGCTCAACGAACGGTCTTCATCTAAACCCCACTAGCTACTGTTATCATCTGTTATCATCCTTTACGATCGAACTGCCTTAGACTATTTCGCCTGTGATCAACGCGTTGTCGTCTGCTAGAATCCTAACAACTCAGGCTTCTCATCAAGTTTGTTTATCGCGAATTGCTCTCATCTATCACGTTCCTCCACCATCGTCTGTTATCATATTGTCAAACACTGTGTGTCATACCTATACAACCTCCTATCAGCAGTTACCCACCTATTTTCCATGACTATGTCTTTACTGTATAGTTTCGCTGGCACGTGCGCTTTACGGCATATCCCCGTTCACCGTCTATTATCTACTTGTTATCAAGATGTTATAGTCTGGTTATCAGTTTTGTTTGTTCTCGAGAGGCTATAGTTTGGGCTGGAGCTGGTATACGAGTGCGGACGGACGGACGGGGCCTTCTGGCCTGCAGTTGGACGACCGCAGCCTCGGAAGAAACAAATAAACAAGGGCGACCATCTCCCCGCCAATGTTTATCCATCTCTCATCCCTTGTCCTGCACAGTGCCATCCACCCGAATTCCTCCGGTTCACCAGTTTTCTCTCACATGAGCAATGAGCAGCACGCACTTTCTTCTCGCCGCACTCTTGCTCTTCCACCTCCTCCTGGAATCGCGTAAGACAGTCATTACAATCAGTTTAAACTACTAATGTCCTAACAGTAAATTTTTTTTAAAATCTGTATTGTATTGACGTATATGTTTTTAAGCGAACTAAAACTAAAAATTTACTAATTAAAGTACTGACAAATAATTCTGAAAATAAGATTAAACTGAATAATACCTACAGTAAACTGCAGTAAAATATTTGATACGTGTATCTATTTTGTAAGTAGTAGGATCTCAGGTTGCGTCAGTAGTGGACGTGGAAGCGGTGCTAGGCCGAGATGCGGCATTTCCGTGCGGCATAGAATCTGACGAGCCTAATGATGTCGTGCATCTGGTCCTGTTTTTCCGGCAGTCAGATTTCTCGCGGCCTGTTTTCTCTTACGACATCAGGGGCTCGGAAGCCAAGACCTGGACCTCAGCTCCGTACAGAGCCAGGAGCCTGCGGTTTAATCCGCAGCTGGCGGCGCTGGAAGTGTCCAATGTTTCCTTCAGTGACGAAGGCCTGTGGCACTGCAGGACTGAATTCAACATCGGCCAGAGCAAATTAACAACTGTCAACTTAACCGTTACTGGTAGCTTTTGCAGTGTTCTGTTTATCTGTTAAGAAAAATGCCGATCTTATAATTAAGAAACTTTTGTATTGTTATTTATAGCATCATTTTGTAGTACTTGACAAATTTTTAATTATATATTAGCCATTAAATTGGATTTGATTAATGTAATTAACCTATCTATTCTTCTCAAGTATAGTTAACTGATTTTGTAAGAAAAATTTTTCTGCATCGATAACCGATTTATCGGTTGTTTTCCATCGATTTAATGGACCTAACTTAATGAAGCCTTAATTAAGTCGTTAATTATTTCATATTAAATTACTTCAGAGACCAATTAAAATAAATGTCTGTTTACAAATCTGCAGAGCCTCCGTCAGTACCACAGTTCGTCGATTCACAGGGGCGTCAGCTGAAAAGTCTAGACGGCGTCTATAACGAAGACGAAGACTTGCTCATATTTTGTCAAGTTCCAACAGGTTCAAAACTTATCAAAACAACTTTCAAAATATTTTATTACCAATCCTTAAGAGAGCATTCTTTCAAAAAAACAAAAATCACTAACTCAGATTGTAATTATCCTTGCATTAATACATTGAATTACATTACTCAAGTATAGAATTTTATAAATATTTACAGGAAAGCCTATCCCGTCTCTTCACTGGTTCTTGGATTCGGACGCGATGACACAGACGAGCAGCAGCATTCTAGTGACACCCGGTCACGTGACCAGCCGCCTGCATCTGCAACGTGTCTCCAAAGACGTTTCCGGCAAAAATCTCACTTGCCGCGCCACAAACAGCCCCTTAACGCGGCCGACCAACATCTCTCACAAACTAATGCTCAACCGTATGTCGTATCTATATTTATCCTTTACACTGTGTTGTCAGTTCGCTATCACCTAGTTATCATGCTATCACTACTTACCATGACCAGTGAAGTTACTATTTGATGTGCGCTACTTTTATTAGTCAAACCTCGATTGATTGAAGTAAGTGGAGCAAAGAAAGGCAAGGAGAACGGTCTGACTGTCTCCAGCCAGGAAAACGCCCGCCTGGTTTGCACTGCTTCCGGTTCCCGGCCCCCGGCTGAAGTCACGTGGTGGAAAGGCTCCAAAAAACTGTCTGCTTTTGCAGAAATCAAAAAGGTATTTACATATTTCAAACAACCCAGTCTGAAATGACATAAAACCAGTACATTTCTTGTTCATTTAAAAAAAAATCTGGTACAGCACGGGGTAGAGTTCAAAGTCGTTTTTCGCTACTTGTGAAATTATTACAGAATTAATTAATATAATTTTTGATAGAATATACTATATTATAACTAAATATACATATATGTGGTGCAAATAATATTCAAATACCCCGGTAAAAATAAAGAAAAGTGGCGTCTAGCCTTCCCGTGCTGTATCCTGTCTTAATAACACGACTCTACATTTTTCAGTGATCTTGAATGTTACAGATCAATGAGACCTTTGCAGTGAGGAGCATTCTAGAATGGACGCCATTACCGGAAGAAGATGGACAAGTGTATCACTGCCAAGTGACACAAAGTCGTTTCCCAGGTTTCCTCGTTGAAGAACGTGTTCGGCTTGACGTTTTATGTGAGTACTACATTGTTCCAGATACTGTTGTATACGTGGACAGGTCCACATATTATCTGCACTCTTTCCTCTATGTCCACGGATTCGACAGTTTTACTTCCAAGTCCTTAGTGTGCTTGTCTTCCGGGTTGATAATTTTGAATAAAAATGATTTTTTCCCATCAACAGATCCGCCTTCTGTACAAATCCGCTTACAGAATAGCAGTCACGAGCCATCCGCGCTTCCAGAAGGTTCTAGAGTATCTTTACTATGCGATACCCTTGCAGCAAAACCTGGTATCACCAACTTCACTTGGTTCATTGATGGTAAATCGGTAATAGAGACCTTGATGGACGATTCGGTGACGGTAAGCGAGGGATCTCTAGTGCTCCATCGAATCCAGCGAAAAAATTCCGGGCTCTATTCCTGCGCAGCCAGCAATTCTCAAGGCACCGGCCACAGTAGACCTTTGCTGCTCAAAGTTACACGTAGGTACACTTAAACATAAAATTCGCAACTGAATCAATTTCTGCCATATCTCAATAAATCTAGCAAAATCTTGATTAATTTCATCTTCCAATAGTTTCACATATGAATTCTAACTGTAATTTTACTGAAAATCCTAGATACGCCAGTATGTCGGACTGACTTACCTTCCGTAATAGCCCTTCCGGATTCGGCTTCTACAATGCGGGCGCTGTGCTCGGTGGAAGCGGAACCGCCAGTCGTTCACTTCTGGTGGAGCATGGAGGAGGAATCAGGAATCACCTGGGAGATTCCGACTGATCGCTACACCAGCCAAGAGCTCAACAGCGAAATTAATCTCCTTTCCAAGGATATCAGAGATCCCGTGAAGACCCACAAGTAATAAATAATTGATACAGTATAACTGCTTCAACTACTTAAACTTACTACTTAAAGGACGGCTAACTGATCTATTCATAACTACCATTATTTCGACTACACTTCTATGAATACTAATTTACTCAAGTACTACTACTACTACTATTACTATTACTGCCGCTACTGTTTCCACTACTATTATTATTACTACCACAACCACTACTACTACTACTTCTACTGCTGCTGCTTCAGCTACTACTTCTACTACTACTACTGCTACTGAAACTGATGTTGTTACTGCTTCCCCTAGTTCTACCACTACTACTACGACTTCTTCTTCTTCTACTACTACTACTACCGATATTGTTACTGCTACCTCTACTGCTACTACTACCATTCCTGATATTGTTACTGCTGCTGCTTCTGCTATTAGTCAAGTCATTAGAGGTACTGTCCGCAGTAACCGTTTCTACTAGTTTTCACTCAGCTCTGTTTTAACCGCGACAGGGTATCACCAGGATTTTTACTCTGCTGGGCTAGAAATCCCGCAGGACTTGCCCAGAAACCGTGCAGGATCAAGCTGGTGAATCAAGGTGTTCCAGACCAGCTAAAACAATGTTCCTATTCAGAAACCAACGTCGTAAAAATATCCTGTGTTCCGGGTTTCGACGGAGGATCAGCCGCTAGCTACGTTCTCAGGATCTACCAGAAAATCATCGACAAAGAAGTTCTGACTCTGACTAACCACCGACCAGAGTTCGTCATTCCTGCTGTTACTTTAGCCGCTTCAGAGAACAGCAGCGACTTGGAAGCCAAAATTTTCGCCGTGAATTCTTACGGTTCCAGTGAGCCCGTCTTTTTAAGGATGAACAAACTAACGTTGCGCATTACCGCAGGAAACGATCACAAGCAACCTTATGCAGAAGGTTCAAGTCCGGCATTCATATCTGAATAGCACATTCCCACTTAATTTGGCATTTTTTTATATTTTTAGATTGGATACGCAACATGTGGCCCTGGGTCGGCATAGCAGCAGGTGCTGCAGCCGCTTTAGCAGCAGCAGCATTAGCAGCCGTGTGTTGTAGTCGGACCCAGCGACGGACTCATCCGGTGCAGCAGTCCCATCCCCGGTCTTCGCTGGAATCTGTGGTGTCCAGCGTCCACCAGAGTTCGAAAGTCCGAAGCAGCTCCAGTGACTGTATCGGTCGGAAAATCTGGAACGAAACTACCATGTAGCTACATCCTCGAGAAATTTCTCAAAATCATGTGTAAATAATAAATAATTCAAATTAAATCTGATTTTATTATACAATCAGATCTGCCATGCTTTTCATTTTGGTGTTATTTAAATAAACCTATCATGATTTCCTACAGTTCTATGAAGAAATTTATTATTTTCCCAAGACTGTCTTATGTAGTGACAAGCACTGGACAAAATTCGATAACCGCTGATCAATAATCGATCAGTTATGAGAAAAGCTGATTGTACGCGTTTCTTGAATCTGCGTCTTTGGTCCCGTTTCAGCAGTAGAGTCGTCTTCACTGTTCATAATTGATGCAAGTCCTTATATAAAAAAGTCAAAGTTTTGATTCAGACTTTAGAAATCACAAGTTACTGTTTCAGAAAACGTGTACCATTAATTTTGTCCATTATTTCTTCGCTTTGGTAAACCAGGTATCGCTGCTTGGCTTCTCGCTCTGCGGCGAATCCTCCGCGTTTCCTGATCAAGCAAATTTGCAGTTTTTGAAGGTTAAGCACGTAAACAGGGCCGCCCAGAAAGGAGGCAGGGAGGCATAAGGGGCAATCTGTCCCGGGCTCCAGGATCCTAGGGGCCCCGTCCTGGTACCACAGTGTATCTTATGATATGTGCTAAAGGGGCCCCTGTTTAACTTTTGCCTTAGGCCCCCCCCCCCAAAACCTCTGGGCGGGCCTGCACGTAATGTCCATAGAGGTGTTAGAAATATTTTTGAATTTAAAAGATACCAGGCTTCGGCGAAAGCTCGGTCCTTGTCAAATACTGGACTGTCATCGAGGAATGATAGTTTTTCCTGACGAAAAATCATATTATGAATGACTGTCGTCTGCTTGTAAAGTTGCTGATAAATAAATGCTACTGAAAAATTACGCAGTGAACGATGATCTGGTTTCGATAGGGATCAATATCCCGTACAACAGGATTTCCCTTCAGGTAAAGGACTCGTAACTGGGAAATGTTGCCGATTACGTCGAGAATTCCCTCGGCAGTACCTTCCAGCTGGTTATTGGAAATGTCCAGGGTAGTCAGGTTGCTACAAAGTGTCAGTTTGGCAACATTCTCTGCGAGTTTCAGCTTATTCGACGCTAAATTCAAGTTGCTGAGTGACTTGAGTTTATCTATAGGAATCCATATACATATGTAACCAAGTTATTGATTTAATGGTCGGTTGCGAGTCCAGAAAACGACTAACCTACTGCGTGGATTTGTTGTATGTGGTTATGTGACACATCTAAGACAGTCAGTTGTTCCAAAAGTTCAAGGCCTTCCAGCGATTGTATGAAATTATTCTGCAAGTACAGGCACTTCAGAAATCTCATGTGACTCAATCCTTCAATAGTCCGAAGCGAGTTGTTGTTGAGCCACAGGCAACGCAGCGCTGAGTACTCCTCCAGATTTTCGATTTTAGCAAATCCTTGAGTGAAATTTACATATCACGTCTCCATTTATTAAACCATAACTGTCGTACTGGCAATTTACGAAACTTATTTCTAGTTTAGGAATCATTTAGAGTCAGTTCTTCAAGTTCAGAATTCAAACTCGCTAACAAAAAGTTCCTCGACGTCTTGTTTCTTAAATCATTGTCTTAAGAAAATGACTAGTTCACGTACCTTGAAAGTGTAAGTAAAGAATTTCATTCAGTGACGGTGTTTGATACAAACTAAGTTGCTTGCAGTGATTGCGAAGCCACTTCTTTGTTATCCTTGACACAGAAAACAGCAAACATTTTAAAACGCGGTATTATATAAACTAATATTGTATAATTTACCTCGGATAATTATCTTGGGCTTGTTCCAGAGTCTCAACTGCGTCCACTTCGTCCATTTTCTGTAGTATTATTATCGATTAAACAAACCCCGCTTCAACTGATCGATCGATAGTTGCGGAGTTCTCGTGCAGTGTATTGATAATTACTGGACACTTAAATGTGCGATTAAAATACAAAGAATCTCTTGTAACTCCATCAAAATGATTACAACTTTAATAATTATTACAGTTACACACTTTGAGTAACCAAGTAATGCAATGAGAGAAAACAAAACAGACTTGATTTACGGATTCTCGCCAGCATGCGTTTCGTCAGCGCTTTAAATTAATATTAAAGAATGAAAATTTTTAATACAATAAATCGGTTACATTTGTATATATCACTACGAATAATATGCTATTCACATATTATATTAATATATATTATATATTTATATATCTTATTTTAGATTATAATATATTATATATTAACAGCCTGGAGAATTCAGAATCGAGTCCTCTAGCCAAAAGCTAGCGACTTACTAGTGACTGACTAGTGAATAGACACTGGGGAACAGTAGGGTTTAGTTGGTGAATACATATATAGATTCTCACCAGTGAATTCTTGGTGATCTACCGGTAGTTTACTAGCGAGTAGGCACGGGGAAATAGCAGTGTTTACTTGGTGAATACTTAGATTCTCACTGGTGGACTGTTAGTAGTGACCCGACAGAAAATTCTCTTAGGACTATGTAGAATTTGGAACAGAGACTCAGTGAGATCTCGGTGAGAAAGCTCTAAAAGTTGCGAGATCTCACTGAGTCTCTGTTCCAAATTCTACACAGTCCTATGAGAATTTTCTGTCGGGGATACACCGGTGGTTCACTGGTGAGCTATTATCGGTGTATGGCAGGTGTTGTGGGTGGTGAACAGATAGATTTCCACCGGTAAAAATGGGGGTGATTCACCAGTGGAATAGTGGTGAGCTGTCACCAGTATTTTGGGTGGAGGTTCACCGGTGAACCGGTGGTGGCATTTTCATACGGGCCGTATGAAAATGCCACCATCGATTCACCCGGTAAAACACCTAGTGTTCACTATGGTGTTTTATAGGTAAATCACTGGTGTCTGATGATGAATCACTAGGAGAACACGTAGGTGCGTTACCGGGTAAAAATTTTACCTTTCCACCGGGTAAAATGGTAGTGTAATGATAGTGAACCACTGGTGATTCACCGGTGTATTTATAAACTTTAAAAAAAAAACACCGGTGGGTTACCAAAGTTTCACCGGTGACCTATGTGGTACGTAACCGGTGGCAACCCAACAAACCACCGTGGTTTTACTGATTATTCACTAGTTATTTCCCTAGTGAATTCCTTCGTTTTACCCAGCTAATCTCTATTTGTTCACTGGTGATTTGATTATTTTACTAAATGAATTGCACAATGAACAAGGGCTCACAACAAACCTTACTCCTACATTCAAATGCGTTTATAATTAAACTTTTCACACAACATGACAACTTGGAATGAAGCACGCAGGATAATGGAAGTTATGGAAGGTCGTATGTGACTGATCTTGATAGTACACGTGGTAAAAACTGCAGACAGTGCACTTGTGAAAAGACCGTGGATGTCGGCGTTCCTGACGGAATTGTTTTCTGCTTGTAAAACAGTAAAGTGGATTCCTGAAAACTGAAAACAGAGAGCTAGGGGGCAGGAAATAAGCCCACATTAGCTTTTTAAAGAATCAGTGAAATATCTTCACACATTTTGCTATTTTATTATTGTAAAATTCAGGTCAAACTTCAAATTCGGAGGACCATTCCAGAAAAAAAAACCCGAAGATATTGAGGATAAATCTGTTGTATTTTCGCCTCGAAATTTTGTGAAGAACTAACTACTGTCAGGTCAAAAGTCGTCGTCGTCCGGGGGAAAGTTCAAGTCAAAAAAGACGTCGTCAAATCGTCTCAGTCGTCGGATTCAGAGAATCGTGTCGAAAGTCAAATATCGTCAAATGGTCGTCGAAGTCACAGTTCTTGTTTCTATATCCAGAGGGTCCAAACGTCTGTAGTATACAAAGAAATCGTCTAAAACGTCCGAATCGTGTAACGTTGCACAATCGTCTATGAAGTCCAAATCGTTAAATGGTTAATCGGTATTTACAATTTAAATCTCAGGGGTAACCGAACGGTTCGTCCTGAGCGAGATCTTCTGATCTCGGGAGTTTCCTCAATTATAAATAAATATGTACTGATGAACATATGAAAAAATTTAAATCAATGTAATGTTTATTATTTACTTAATCAAGTAATAAAACGTATTAAATCGTTTATGTTATCTATTGTATACACAGAACTAGCGATCCTATTTTCTTATCTGTTCTTGTTGGGATGTATACACCTCCATATATTTGCAACAGGGTAGAGCAAGAAATGTAGAAATCGTGGACTGACGTCTTGAAGCCGGAAGCTTGTTTGGAGCTTTCGTGGTTGCTGGACTGAAGATCTTGTTTCCAATCGGCAGTTCAGTTAGAACCCACACCGAAAATTTGCACGCAAACTCTGTGTAAAAAGTAAACAATTTTGTGACTGGTATCATACTTTCCGGTAAACCAACAAGTGCTCATGGAAGACTTTCAGTTGCTCGTTGAGACGATGGTAGGCTGCTTACTGACTGAAAGAACATGCAATCGTTAATTTCTTACTTAAGAAAAAAAATATGACCGTTTGAATTAGAAAAATTTTATTTTTTGTTTGTAAGGTCGAAGCTACAGGGAAAAACGGGGAAAACATGGTGAACGGGTTCATAAGGAAATCAGGTTAAATCGGGAAAAGCGGAGTGAAGTAGGTATAAGGATGGATTTAATGATTTGGGACAATAGGAGAGGAAAATTAAGAGCTGCGGATTCATGGGTTGCAGCCAGAGGGATCCTTCTTAGCCTGCCGCCGTACGTGTTTCAGATGGCTGCCAAGCGTATTGTTTACCTCGACCCGCGTCATGTTGTAGTTGGAACTAAGGTAGTTTGCAACAGAAATGAAACATAAGCAAAGTACGATGGGTCTTTAAATGATAAGCCTTACCAGTTAATACTTCTAGCATACGTTCAGGCAACGTGGGCCAAGTAGTGTTCTCCCCGTCACGGAGCACGACCGCATTCCGTTAGCGGTAAAAACGGCATCGGCAAGAAGACTTACCAACCGTGGCTTCTTGTTATTCGACGCAAACACCAGAGTTTCCAGTTTGACGCCGCGCCGTAAAATTTTCGCCAACTTTTTCTGCGAAAGCGTCAGACAGGCATCCTACATTTAATTCGTAATAATGATTTTGTTAAATACCTTTGCCTTTTTCGCTTCTCGTCCCTCCGGTTTCAAAATTCCTGCGGATTTCAGCCGTGACATTTCTAAATGCACCAAATTGGAGTTAAAATTCAACAGCAAACTGGTTTACCAAAGACAGACTACCTCCTCTGCACTCGCGGACTTCACGTCTTAGCGCCGTTACTTCTTGTTTATTCCGACCAAATAATCAAAAATTGATTCAAGGGTCATGCAGCCTTGCGCAGCTCGCGATGTGGGGGCCGCCTCCCGAGGTCCTTTGGAATTCTGTACGATCAATTATAGTATAGTTAGTATGACTTAGTTACTGGAAAACTATACGCATACAGGATAACTGTATACTTCATCAATATAATACACTACGAAATACATCAATCTGATAATTACTAGATCAAGAATTTACTGTCAGAGTCAAAAATACGAGCCTGTTCTTGGGGCCAGCCTGATGGAGGCTCCGCTCGCTTGTGGTCCCCATGCCTCACGATGCCGATAAGGTGGGGATCCGTCAGCATCACAGGGTCCTCGACATACTGACTTTTCAACACATCATAGGAGTTGTCACGTGGAAAATATACTAAAACCCACTTGTCAGGTTTATTCAACTTATGATAAATTTGAAGAAATGTAGATATTCAGCCAATTAGGCACAACTGCCAACTCAACTCAAACCTGTTGTGAACTAAAGTTTAATGGACCTTACCTGAGTCTGATAAAAAGTTTTTCCCCTAATTAATTCGAAAAAATGTGATAATTACATCCTCCTCTTCGATGCATTTTGTCCTTTCGAACCTGTGGATCACAGTATAAGTATATACAGTACTGAGGCTCTCCCATCTCCCCCATGCTAAAGCCGCGAGCAGAAAAGTAGCGCCAGTTTTCTGCGGATGGCGGTAAACGGAACTACGAATGCCTAAAGGCAACCGGGACTGGACGGCTCGCGCCGGCGCGGCTCTGGCTAGTGTCTTCCCCACCTAAAAATGTTTTTACCTTGAAATGTTTACCGGCCGTATTTGGTGAACGCACAACCGTACATTTCGTGTACCATGATTTGCCGTGCTCTGCTCTTAACTCAATACACATTTTTTCTTCGCCATTTTTATACCGCTAATTACTATACAAATTAATTAATTAAATGAAATAAAAACCAGTAAACAATCAGGATGCAGCATTCAAACAAACGAAAGCAAACGGGAATGTTATAAGTTTTCGCCCCAATCCGTTAGTTTTAAACCTTGGAAATAAATCTGCTCTTTGACGAATCAAAACCAAAAATGCAACACTATAATATAAGGGAACTGTTGATAATGGCTCCATTGTCTGTGAGCTAGGGTCGCAAATACACGCTTTGTAAGGAAACCAAAACGAATGGTAGATCATTACGTCATTGATCATTGGATGCCAACAAGTACATCCTAAGCCGCATAAAATATTATATAAGGCTGTAGCAGACAAGATTAGATCGAAGAATCACAATTCACTAGCCACCCAAACTGCTCTTGCTAAAAGCTCAAATTCTTTCGAAAGATGACCATATATCATGAAACCCACAGTTTTGGAGGTGCACACCACTACCATTGAATTTTGAAAACAAATAATCATAACACGTCAATTCTACTGGTGTCCTCCCCACTTAGAACTGAAGGAGTTCAACCATGGCCTTCTAGATAACTAACAAGGCCGGAGTGACGGCTTTCCTCTCCGTGCATTAGTTTTGAGGCTGGCGTACTGACACAACTTGGGTGGTCAACTAGCGCCACAAGTGTTAGCGTCTGGAAGCTTCTAAAGCTAATCGTATAGCGCGCGGATTGAACTGCTGTTTTCACGCTTGGGACTCCCTAAATTAAATCGCTTATTAACAAAAAATTTGAAAAAAAAATATAATTTATACGCATCAAAATATAATACGAGCAGCAGTACTTTATCAAATATAAATATTCCAATGAATAAAGACTCACGGAAAATAAAAAAATGGGAAATGAAAAACTCAGGAAAAGAGATGTAGGCATAAGAAAGTTAGTCTAAAGGAGTTCCTGGTAAAAGGCAGAACTACGTGAAATGTTTTAAGTCAAACTGATTTAAGGGGAAAAACCTTCAGAAATGTATGAAATAAAAATAGTAGTTCAGTCGTATTCCGTCACTGATGATCATACGAAAGTAGAAAATATGGTGCGGAAGTGCATAATTAATAATTGTCCTAATAATGAGCGTGATAGTAAAGGTACTTCTGTCCGATATCATGAATTTCCTAGTGACGATACTAGGCGTGAAGCTTGGCTAGATGCAATAACGCGACACGGTGGACTGAAGAATGAAATAACCACCTTTACAAAGACAACAAACATATGTAGTGCTCACTTCACCAGAGAGTGCTACACGGAGGGCGAAAAACGTTTAAGACCGACAGCTATACCTTCGGTTTTTATTTACGGTTTGGTTGTAGCAGATTCAAATGTGGACGCCAGCCCAAGGAAGAGACCCAGAATGGACTCACCTGCCGTAAACTGCCCAGTAGAGGTGTCAGATCCTTCTCCAGGCATGCCCCATAATCAAGGTAACCTGGTTCATAACGTAACAGCAGTATTTGATCGTAATGCAACGTTTCGAGCAGAAAGAAATGGTGAAAATCCTAAAACCCAGAACGAACGATTAGTACGTGTACTTCGACAGGCTCTGCGAAGAGAAAAGGAAAAAAATGCAGCCCTCAAGAAAGATATGAAACAACTCCGCAAAACCTTAAACAAAACAAAGGAGTTCCAGTCAACTATAGAATCGATGAAAGATGATTCTCAAAACGGAGAAGCACATTCATCAATACTGCTGGATCAGGTAATATAATTGTTAAATTTTGGTTGTAAATTCGTAACAGTTCCTAATTCGAAATAGTTGCAGAACTACAAAAGGAAGAAACCAAAGTGGAACCAGACTACCATTAAATACTGCATCATTTTACATTCCCGTGGACCATCAACGTACGAGTTTCTTAGAAAGTCAGGCATTCTTCATCTTCCATCTCGTACAACTCTCACGGCATACACTGGAAAATCAACTGGAGAAGTTGGGGTTACAGATCTCGTGCGTAAACGTGTGACAAACTTTCTCGGGTTTAATCGGTCAACGAAATGAATGGAAGAGTTTTAGACTACTTAAATTGTGTATTGTACCTCTAGAGCTGTGGAGTACGGAACGTCTGGGATGAGTAAGAGAGCAAGTGCGCATGTTGCGCAGGTTTTTATAGGATGCGGGTAACACAGGCCTAGAAGGAGAACTGGAGCAGGGAAAGGGGTCTTCTAGAAGAGAAAGGTCAAAACACGGGATTACATCTAGATTGCATTAAAAACAAGCAGTTCGGGGGATTAGCAAGGGTTGGTACTTTTTATGAGGGGTGGCACTAAAGTCGATAGTTTTATAGCGGGTCGGCTCTTAGGGTGAAAGGGTCGTAGACCTGAGGACTGTTGCATTCCTTCCTTAGTTAAAGAAAGGATTGCGTCCTCGCAATCAAGGAGGGAGGGGGTAAGGGGTATTTTTGAACTGGGGCACCACGGTACAATTCAGATAAAATTGGCATTTTTGAGTTAGTACAGAATTCTACACGATTTACGATTATCCTAATTTGCGGCACTACTAATGAAATTGTTAGAGCACTTAAATGGAGGCCGGGGGGGGGCACTCCGGGGTAAATATTTAACGTTACTGGCTGCTGCGGAGACTGGGTCATTGGTTGCAGCGGGACGCTGTCTTCCTGTGGTGCGTTGGCGCTTGGGTGCTCGCTCCTGGCTGTTTTCCAACGATATATCTTCCTTGAGACTAGCGATATCGAGGAAACGAAGAACTTCCCAAGCAAGCCCGGCAGACCGCAACGGAAAACAGCAAACAGGGTACCGGCGACTGCGAGTGCTATTGCCGCGTATTTGACGAATGCCACAAACTTGTCTGCCCAGGTTTTTATTTCCGAGACCTCATGAGTCGCGGTTGGTGGCAGCAGAACGTCACGAAGGTGTCCGGAATCAGTCGATGCCAGCTAAGATATGAGGTCAGCAACGATGTTAGTGTGATCTGTGTACTCGGATTCGTGCGTGTGAGTGGACTTCATTATAAAATCTAAACTGTTGTCTACTGGGAGGTCAAATTTCTTAATGGATTGAAAGTTTGAAAGTTTGATTTTTGGTTCCCGAAGCGTCCACACTCCATTCACGTACTGATAAACCCGGTCGTTTACATTGGCGAAACCGTTGAGGTGATAACAGGTCTCGTCAAAGGGAATGAGGGTCCATCCGTCCTTGCTAATTGTGAAGTTAGCGATCCTGGGTTGAGGTCCACATGCTGAGATATGAGTTTCGAGTTTGACATTCAAGGCAGTGCAGCGTTGCAACAGCGCAGTGCTTCCATGCGTGACGAGCCTGGAACATGTCTCAAATCCCATGTTACGAGCGGCTATGATACCACTGTACGAGGCTGTCACGACGGCTAGCTTCATTTTGGTTCTCTGTAGCTCGCAGTCAAGTTTTTGCACGTATGACGCGATTACATTTTCCCGCTCGGTTTCACGGTCTTCTATAAATTGTAGGTGAGCACTTAGGTCGATCTCTGCAGCCAGGGTGTTATCTAGGGTGGTGTAATTCGTCGAGAACAGGTTTTTCGTTGTTATCCTGCTCTGGCTGATGAGTAAAAATATTTGGTCCATCCCTATGACATTGTAGACGGTTGTGGAGTGGCACGATTTCACACCGGTGGTATTGAAGGTGAAATCAATTTGCAACGTCTCATCGCGGAGGTGACCAATAGTCGCGTTCGGCTCAGTTAACATAAATCCCGTCCGAGTAGGACCGTACTGTATGTCGCAGGCCTGTTCTTTTGATAGGACATCCCGCCAAACGAACACGAGATTGTTGTGAGCAGCAAAATTTGCGGAAGAGTCATTGGCGACGAAACCGATAGAGGAAGTGACAGGGCAGTTGGGGCAGGCTTTTTCTAGGACGATTTCCTCGACGATGCAATTCACCACTTGAGAGGTCACGGATGTCAACCAAGTCGGAGTGGCCTGCGGCCTCTCGTCATGCACCCAGATGTTATTACGTTTAACCATGGCTTTGTCTCTACATTTGAGCGTTTGCACCATGGTCCAGCATTCCGAGTCGGACGGAACAAGGGTGCGCTTGGTCTGGGTCGTGTCAGTGGCACCAAAGAAAAAGCGAAAAACTGTCTCCGTCTCTTCCCATTGCGTACAGATATACCCAGGGAACACCATTTTGTGGGGTCGTTGAGAAGCAGCAATATAGGAAACAGGGTTCCTCCGCGACGGTTTTGCCTCGGGTTGGCAGAGGTGTTCTGGATTCAAATCTATAAACCCGATGGTCTGGGGTAGCGAGCAGTTACATGCGGTAGCGTCAAGGGGTTCGCCAGCAGGTAGAAGTAGGATCAAGACGAGTATGATGAACATCTGTAATGGGAAAATCGACGCGATTTATTAACAACTTGGGCCGAAAATAGTTTTTGATTTGGGGTGTGGCCGTAGTGAATAACGAGTATTGCTGCGAGATTGGGGTGGTACAGGGGAAGCGGCAGGAGTTTGAAATCTCTCTGTGTCTGAATCGTCGGCACCGTTTTGCGTTAGTTGTTCTTGAACTGGGCTGCATTCGTTGTTAGAGTTTTCCATGTCCAGTGGTAGTTCTTCGTCCTCATCAGATTGTTCATCGGATTGCTCCATCAGCGTGTCGTCATCGTCGTTGGCTATATTTTCTTCGGGCGCCGGTGGTTCCTGGGAAGGTGATGGGGTGGAGACAATATTTCCCAGTCCGGGAATCGCGGGGTTGGTGGCCGCGGTGGTTGCCAAGGGCCGTCTCTTCCTAGCGGGTTGGGGATAATTGCCGGTGGCGGTCTGTCCTCTGTAGTAAGGGCTGACTGCTGCTTACACCAATCCGGTGCGTCGTGGCATAGTTTCATCCTGTTCACGTTGACAACATCCATCCTTCCGGTAGTTTGGTGTTTCACACGATAGTTAACATCCGAGATTTTCTCAACAACTTCGTAGATCCCTATCCATGCAGGAGTAAACTTTTTTGAAAGGCCAGTTTTGACGACGTGGTTACTTAGAAGTACTTTGTCTCCCACTTGAAATGCTCGATTTTGTGTTGTCTTGTCATAGTACTTCTTCTGGTTCTCGCTTGCGCGTGTCAAATTTCGTTTAACAAGGTTAAATACCGACTGAAGATTTCGCGTCAACTGCTCCTTGTATGAGTCAACGCTAGTAGCTGCCAATACATTGTTTTCACCGTAAATTACATCCGTTGGAAGCTTGGCTTGACGTCCATGCACGAGGAAGAAGGGATTTTCCATAAGCGATTCCTGCGTGGATGTCCGGTAAGCGAAAAGGACGTATGGTATCTTTTTGTCCCAGTCGTCATGAGTATCCCGGACAAAATGCCCAATCATCTTGATGAGGGTTTTGTTGAAGTTTTCCGTTTGTCCATCACATTTCGGGTTGTAGCTAGTCGTCCGTAGTCGCTTAATGCCCAGGATGCCGTAGACACTTTGCAGCAAAGAGCTCATAAAGTTAGTGCCTCTGTCAGTCAGAATAGATTTCGGAATACCATGACGGCAGAAGACTTGCTCGACCAGGGCTGTAGCGACTGTTTCAGCTGTTTGGTCTTTCAAGGGGATCGCCTCTGGGTATTTCGTCAGGGTATCGATAATTCCGAGAAGATATTTAATGTTTCGGCGGGTGACAGGCAATGGACCAACAATGTCGCAGGAGATGCGGTCAAAGGGCTGCTCAGCTATTGGGAGTGGGACCAACGGGGCTTTCTGAAGATTAGGCGGTGTTTTTCGGATAGAGCAAGAAATGCAGGATTTGCAATATTCCTTGACGTCAACGCTCATACGGGCCAGTAGAACCGTTCCTGAATTTTATCGTATGTTTTCCTGTAGCCTAGGTGTCCGGCTAAAGGGTCGTCGTGAAAAGCTGCTAGTATTTCCGAGCGCATGGAAGCTGGTAGCACTATTTGTTTCTTGATGGCTTGCTGTCTCCTCGGGCTTGGGTGTTCGAAACTACGGTATAAAATACCAGTCTGAATGAAGAACTTTTCTATCCATTCATCATGATTCGCGGCTCTACCGGGAGACGGCGTGTGTCTGTTATTTAACTTGGTAATAACATCCTGACAAAACGCGTCTTCTGCTTGGTGTGTCTTTAACTTGGTAGTATCGTTCTCCTGTTGGAGATGATACTCGGACGTAATTCGCGAGATGGGGGCTGCTTCCGTCGGGATCCGACTCAGTGCGTCCGCATTATTGTTAACACGACCTGGACGATATCTGATGTCAAAAGAATATTCCTGTAGTGCAAGCGACCATCGCAGGAGACGGGATGATGCATCTTTCATGGCCATCAACCATAACAGTGGGCGGTGGTCAGTCACCAGGGTAAAATGATGACCATATACATAAGGACGAAATTGTTTCACGGCGTATAGGACCGCCAAGGCTTCTTTCTCCACTGTAGGATATTTGAGTTCGCTCCCAGAAAGGTGTCGACTGGCGTATGCAATGACAATTTCTCGATCATTTTGCATTTGCGATAAAACAGCGCCAATAGCATAATCGGACGCATCGCTGTAGATTGTGAAAGGTATTTCGAATTGCGGGTAACCGAGAATTGGTTTACTAACAAGTAATTCCTTTAGTTTGCCAAACACCACCTGCTGTTCGAGCTGCCAACTAAATTGGGCTTCCTTTTTAGTCAACTGAGTCAGGGGATGTGCGATTTGTGCGAAGTTTGGGACGAATCGGCGGTAGTAACTGGCTAGACCAAGGAAAGACCGCACCTGCTTGGCGTTTTTTGGTGTTGGATAATTTCGAACCTTCTCAGTTTTTGATTCGTCCGGCTCGATTCCGTTGCCAGAGATTCTGTGTCCCAGGTATGTTACAGTAGTTTTCGCGAAACTGCATTTTTGTGGTTTCAACTTCAGGCCAGCCTTTTGTAATCTGGTGAATACTTCCTTTAGGTGTTCAATGTGGTCCTCAAAGGTTGAACTGTAGTTGATGACATCGTCAAGGTAAACGAGGGCAAACTTGTGGAGGAGTCCTGTCATTACTCGTTGCATAAGCCGCTGGAATTTTGAAGGGGCATTATTTAACCCCGAACGGGAGTCGGCAGAACTCGTAGTGTCCTGCGTGCGTCGAGAACGCAGTCTTCTCGCGGTCTTCCTCATCGACTTCAACTTGATGGTAACCTGAAGCTAAATCGAGTGTGGTGAAGAATTTGGCATTACCAAGTGCTTCGAGTGTTTCGTCAATTCTCGGGAGGGGGTAACGGTCTGGTTTTGTGACGGCGTTCAGCTTGCGGAAATCGATGCAGCAGCGCCATTCCCCCGATTTTTTTGGAACAAGGACTACTGATGAGCTCCATGGCGACGACGATGGGCGGATGATTCCTTGCTCAAGCATCTCTTCTACGTGCTGGTCGATGATTTGCCGTTGTGTTTCCGGAACTCGGTAGGGACGCTGGAAGATGGGGATTGCGTCTTCAGTGTTGATCTTGTGTTTCACCAGATGTGTGAGCCCGTGATCTTTACTGCTAGTTGCAAAAGTATCGACGAATTCTTGCAGTAGGCGTTGCAGTTGCTGTTGTTGTGGTGGTGGTAAATGATTTGTAGCAATTTGATTTGTTAATTGTTTTAATTCTTCTTTTCTATTCAGAGTTGTACCTCTAGCGACGAGGCCTTTTTCTAACTTTTTGCCAGTCGCGCTTTCATTTCGGAACGTGAGGTTTACTTGGCCGTTGTGTGTGACATTCCCTATGGGGTAGTTCTATGTGAAAACGTCATGCCGAGTTAGCCTCACCTCGGCCGATTCGAACCAAATTTTGTGTAGTTACAGGTCATGACCTGAAACCCCCTTGGGGCCTATCAGAGGGCCCGGTTACGCAAGGCTCTGGGAACTGACGCAACTACAAATTTTCCGCGAGTTGCCAACCCCCCTCCTTATAAGTTACGCGTATAGATTTACGGCGTCAGATTTAAAAGAACTAAAGCACTTTTCCTACGTAAAACTGAGTGAGGAATTCGATTTTGATGTGCAAAAAATTTTAGCTCTACGTCTTTCAGGGGTAAATCGTCTTTTTCGTAGAAAAATTGAATTTGTCAAAAATGGGGGTACCGGGAAAAATGCGAAAAAAATGTGAAGAGTATCTAAGCATCTCAACTATGCACGTGCAAAATTTCAGGACATGTGATTGATTTGTTCTCGAGTTATTTTGTTTTGAGCCGTCGGACCTCGTGGGACGGCCTTAAGGCCGCGCGCGGCTAACGCCGCGACTCGGAACGACTCGCTCCTTCCGTAATCTCTCGTGTTGCTTATTTTCAATTTCACTAAGTCTACTACATAAAATTAGTTGAGTAGATTGCAGATTTGAAAAGAATAATAACTTTGAAATTATATTTGCAACTCTAACCAAGCTAACCTCTCTGCACGTATATTTTGGGTAGATATTTGATATTTCTTGGTATTGGGTTGATATATCTAGACGGAATAAGCATTTTACTCATTTAACGCTGTATCTTCTGAAGATGCACTTCTTCGTATGTCTTTGAGAGGGATTACTTTATATCAGCCACCCCTTCCCCCTTTCCGTCCAACGAGTTTGCAAGTTTGCCAAACTCTCTCCCTCAGTCTCCCCCATAACAACCAGATAGAACACGAGAACCGTTTATTGAAACTCTGGTTCTGAGAAGATCAAAACGACTCGCTCAGTTCCGAGGAAACGGTCAAGGACAGCCTTGTCATAGGTCATCGAAAAACAAGTGACCTCTGATTCATCCTTTTTCTTTGATATTATATATAACAGGTGGTGGGTGCTTTGCAATCAGTGACTTATTAGTCGTCAATTCGCCAACATCAATAGAAAATATAATTCCCTATTTTATGAAAACAGTTTCTGTTCACCAAGTTTTAGTTTATCAGAGACACTGGTATTTTGTCAGATTCTTTGTTCTTTGTGCAGTTCAGTTTAAGACCCGCTAGCAAAATGAAGTGCTGCATTGGTTCTGAAGTCGATTTGAAAACGAGGTTCGGTCCGTGTAAAGGGTTCCTTCAAGACGTTCATGAACATGATAAGGAATTGTTGTGTCTTAGATCAGGGGCCCCAGTAGAAGGTATGGGTCATATTTGTGAAAAACATGCTAGGGACTTGCTTCGTCTTTTTGGGAAGAAGCTCTCAACGTGCTGCAACCCTTTCGGACTCCACAAAGCCAAACGTAAAGGGACTAACGCCATATCTGTAGCTCACTCTAAAAAGATTAAGACAGCACCACAGACAGGTCGTCCGGGAGAAAAGCTATGCGTTGACTGTCGCATCCATGCTCGCACTATGGAAGCCGAAAGTCTTGTCGATCAGGCAGGAGAGGGTCAGATCTCACCCCTAGGAACGCGGTCGTCTTCCACAGGAAGTTCCGCAACGATCCCCGCTGAAACTTCCGAGTTCAGTGCTACCATGGCCGACGTTTTACCCTCAGTTGATACGGTGGATGTAAACAACATTCTTGCTTTGCTAGGACTACCAGCATTGAACAAGAGTATGTTACACCAATTTTATTCAAAAATGATAATTCTGTTATTTTCCTTTTTGTGTAGCTGGCATGAACGAAAAGACTAAGGTTGCCTGGGGAAAGGGAATACTTCATCAAATGGTTGAAGTTATGAAGGATAAGTTGGAAAGCAGTCTTGGGGTTGAGCTATCTCAAGGGACAAGTGACGCTGTCACCAGCTTTAATGATATCCTCAATAAACTGGTGACAAAATTCAACAACCCTGGCACCAGCTTTGATGAGAAAGTTCAAATACTCACCATTTCTCCTTATTCCATTGAGTCAACTGCTGAGTTGTTCGGCGCGAGCATTTATCTTGTTCGGTAATAACTCTGAACGTATTTTATAACGATTTGCTAACGTGCATAAATTATTAGGCAAGCCCGTGAAGTATTGAAAACAAGAGGAATCCTAGGTATAAGAGACAAGCAAGCAAAAGGGAAAGCATTACGACCAGAGAATAAAAGAGCAATCCAACAGTTTTATGAGGATGATGAGTATAGCCGAATGTGTCCCGGAAAAAAGGATTTTAAGCGGGTACGAAATCCAGTTTCAGGCGAATGGGAGACGCAGCAACTTCGTTTACTTTTGTGTAACCTCAAAGAGCTGTATGCAGCGTACAAGGAAGAACTTAAAAAAGGTCTGAATCCAGATTTAACTAACGTCGGGTTTTCCACATTTGCTAGCTTGCGACCGTCCTGGTGCATCACAGCAGGGCCGAAAGGGACTCACTCAACTTGTGTCTGCTCCTACCATCAAAATATGAAACTAATGCTGGCCGCAATAAAGCAAAACATAACTTCGCTCTCTTCCTTTGTTGCGAAAACCGTTTGTAGCTTGTCCAGTGCAGAGTGCATGATGCGACTATGTCCCAGTTGTCCCGGAAAAGACGGCCTCTTGAAAGATTCGGAGATATCTGCCTTGGTAGAAGGTAAGCAAAGCGCTACTTAAACAAACTTTTGCTACAATCGTGCTTTTCTAGGGTTTGAGGAAATTCAGTATAAGCAGTGGGTATCAACCGATCGCACCAATCTGCTGAACGTCGTCGAGGACGTAGATTCTTTCCTCCAAAACCTTGCAGAGAAAATGGTGCAGTTCTCAAGGCACAGCTACGTCGCTTCAGCTCAAGCAAAGTACCTGAAAGATCTGAAAGAAAATCTCCCGGAGAATGAAGCCATAATACAATGTGACTTTGCGGAGAATTATTCCTTCGTTGTTCAAGATGTGGTTCAAGGATATCACTGGAACAATTCTCAGGTAAATAAGATGCCGTTTTCATGAAATATATGTTTCAAGATTTATTTCCTAGGCGACAGTCCATCCTTTTGTTGTATATATCTGCACCGGCCCGACTCGGGAACTGATTCACAAAAATTACTGCGTGATAAGTGAATCAAATGAGCATTCATCGGCTTCTGTTTACGTGTACTTGCAGCGCTTATTACCAAGGCTTAAAAACCTGGGTATAACAAAGACCCATTACTTCACTGATGGATGCGCAGCGCAGTACAAAAACAGGAGCAATTTCATAAACCTTTGTAACCATGAAGCCGATTTTGGAATTAAGGCAGAGTGGAACTTTTTCGCTTCCTCGCATGGTCTGATTTGTAAAACATTTGAAATAAGGTGACATTTTTAGTTTTATGTGCGCTTGCTTAATATTTGCAGGTAAAGGACCTTGCGATGGAATCGGAGGAACAGTGAAGAGAACTACTGCAAAAGCCAGTTTACGTAGACCCCTTCAGGACCAGATTATCACTGCGAAGGCCATGTACGAGTTTTGCACCAAAGAAATAAGTTCAGTGGAGTTTTTCTTTGTAAGCCACGAAGACGTGATAAATTCGAACGCGTTCCTAAAACAGCGATTCGACTCGTCCGTTTCAATCAAGGGAACGCGAAGCCTGCACAGATTCGTTCCGTGTAGCCGTACTGAGCTTATGGTTTCTGAGACATCGGATGGAACACCGAGGAAAGTTAAGGTGACCTGTGCAAAATCCAAAACTATGCAAACAAGAAGTGCCACCAGGAACACAGAGGATTCTCCAGACGTTCAACCAAAAAGCGGGAGTTACGTCACGTGTGTTCACAATGAGAGGATTTGGGTCGGTTTAGTAGAAACAGTTTCGGAGGAGTTCGAACAAATCAACGTGAAATTCATGAAGCCTGATTTAACATCAACAGCGAAGCTTCAGTGGCCGGACATAGAGCACAGGGACTGGATACTTCTGGAGGATGTCTTGGCTATTATCGATTCCCCTCTTCCGTTATCCAAACCTACCGGAGAAAGTCTAAAATATCAGCTGCATGTTCAAGATGCTAAACAAACAGATAAAGCTTTTGATCGTTATAAAAAGAAGTACTGGAGGAAATGAACGTTTAAGTTCTTCATTTCTCCACGAAATATACGCGCAGAGAGGTTAGCTTGGTTAGAGTTGCAAATATAATTTCAAAGTTATTATTTTTTTCAAATCTGCAATCTACTCAACTAATTTTATGTAGTAGACTTAGTGAAATTGAAAATAAGCAACACGAGAGATTACGGAAGGAGCGAGTCGTTCCGAGTCGCGGCGTTAGCCGCGCGCGGCCTTAAGGCCGTCCCACGAGGTCCGACGGCTCAAAACAAAATAACTCGAGAACAAATCAATCACATGTCCTGAAATTTTGCACGTGCATAGTTGAGATGCTTAGATACTCTTCACATTTTTTTCGCATTTTTCCCGGTACCCCCATTTTTGACAAATTCAATTTTTCTACGAAAAAGACGATTTACCCCTGAAAGACGTAGAGCTAAAATTTTTTGCACATCAAAATCGAATTCCTCACTCAGTTTTACGTAGGAAAAGTGCTTTAGTTCTTTTAAATCTGACGCCGTAAATCTATACGCGTAACTTATAAGGAGGGGGGTTGGCAACTCGCGGAAAATTTGTAGTTGCGTCAGTTCCCAGAGCCTTGCGTAACCGGGCCCTCTGATAGGCCCCAAGGGGGTTTCAGGTCATGACCTGTAACTACACAAAATTTGGTTCGAATCGGCCGAGGTGAGGCTAACTCGGCATGACGTTTTCACATAGAACTACCCTATGGTGGTCACGAGCTGAACGTCAGTGGGCAACGGTAGCCACGGTATCCGTTCAACCAATAACTTTGTTCCTGCTTCCAAGTTCTCAAAGTCGGCTTTGCAGCGTACTTCGGTGCATGACTTTGCCGGGATCCCTATGGACCTTGAGACCGAAAGATTGACCTGTTTCTTCACTACCGTTCTGCAATTTTCCTTTACGATTCCTGTAGCTTTTTCCGTAGAGCAGAATATTGACGATGAATTGGTGTCCATGCTATTCCCCGATAGGGTTGCCGGAGTAACCTTTATCTCGCTTAGTACTGCGTCTACTATTCCTCGAACTTTCCTGTTATCGCCATGCGGTGCAGGGTTTTGTCCGATTGGTCCGCAGATCGTTCTCGATTTGCCGTCGATAATGAATCCCTGATCCACTACGGCGTCCAGTCCTAGGATGCAATCCTCTCGGATTCCCTTAACGACAAAGAACTTCTGCTCTAATTCTTTCCCGTCGTACCAGACTGCCAGCTTGTATCTCCCTTTGATATCAAGCTTCTCACCGCTGACCGAAGTGAGGACGGCGTATTCTCTTAACTTGTGCTTCTTGAACTGTGGCAATATATTTTTAAAACATTTTTCGCTGATTACAGTGACCGATGCTCCTGTATCAACGAGCGTTACTAGTTCCGTATTTCCAATTCGTATCCTAATTCGGTTCCATTCGTCGTTACCAAAAGACGGGTTTCGAGCACGGTTTTTGCTCATTAAACCGCCCAGTTGACCGGTTGCAACTGGTCGTCCTAGTTTAACTTGGCGTCACACTCCGATGCGTGATGACCGTTACCACTGCATCGGTAACAGCGGTCAGACGCCGGCGATCGAGAGCGAGCGTCTTTGTACTGCTTCTGACGAGGACTGGGGCAGTTTCTGGAAAGGTGGCCCTTACCTTGGCAGTTATAACATACGATGTCGGTAAAACCGACGTGACGGGATCTCGAACCAGACCTAGTGCGAGAGGAGTGTCGGGACCGTGATTGACTTCTATCGTGACTATCTTCTCGGCGTTGACGGGAATTCGGGCGGCCTCTGTTCTGGTCGCGCGATGCGGACCTGTATCGAGGTCTCAACATCTGGAGTTGAGCAACTTGTTCCGACAACATCTTGATTTGCTCTTCCGGGCGACGTGTAGAATCTTCCCGCTGATTGCGGCTGTGTGATCTTGACCTGTCGTTGCGATTGTTGTCCCGTCTGTGACTATGACGTAGTTGGGGTTCGTCATCGATGGTGTTATCAATTTGGCGAATCTCATTTGAAGGGGTTGCGGTTAGCGCGTCGTTAGCTTCCTCGCGGACTGCTACCAGTACAGCGTCGTCGAAAGTTGTTGGAGTGGCGGATAAGACGAAACGGCGTATGCGAGGGCTTAGTCCACGCATGAACCTCTGTAGTTTCATGTGGTTCACAAACCCAATGGCGTCCGCGGATTTTGCTTGCTCACCGTAAGCGCGACGGGCGAGGACAGACAGCTTTTGAGCGTAGTCGCGAACATTTTGTCCAGATTCTTGCACGCAGTCGTGAAACTTTACTTCGTTGTGCGCCGTTGCTGCGGCGTCTCCGAAACGAGTCTTGAGCTCTTCCTGTAGGTTGGCAAAGGAACGTACCGGCGTTGTTCGTCTCCAGTCATCGAAGAACTCGGCGGCCCGGTCTTGGAGGCGAAGCGAAACTAACTTGAGTTTTGCTGCATCGTCCCAACCGGCGCACGTGGCTACGCGGTTGAAAGTTTTCAACCACTCAGCCGCGGATTGAGTGTCTTCAGATCCCGTATAAAACGGTATCTCGGCCAACAGAGGTCGTCCAACGAGCGGTGTAAGGATATTTACGAGCTGCTCGGCCGTCATAGCGAAGGCTGGTTGTGGGACATTCGCAGCCCCAGCTACGGCTCCCGCGTCGTTTGTTCCTGTGGTGCTCATTTAGGTTTGAAGATGAGGTAAAAGGGAAATGGGAGATTTCGATAGAGTTGGGCGGAGAAGTAGGGGGAACTTAGAACTGATCTAAAGAAAATTACGTTTACGATTTTACCCAGTTTGTCAAGGGCGGGGGTTTCAAAAAGTACTCCCACTTCTGACACCAAAATTGTGTGACAAACTTTCTCGGGTTTAATCGGTCAACGAAATGAATGGAAGAGTTTTAGACTACTTAAATTGTGTATTGTACCTCTAGAGCTGTGGAGTACGGAACGTCTGAAATGAGTAAGAGAGCAAGTGCGCATGTTGCGCAGGTTTTTATAGTATGCGGGTAACACAGGCCTAGAAGGAGAACTGGAGCAGGGAAAGGGGTCTTCTGGAAGAGAAAGGTCAAAACACGGGATTACATCTAGATTGCATTAAAAACAAGCAGTTCGGGAGATTAGCAAGGGTTGGTACTTTTTATGAGGGGTGGCACTAAAGTCGATAGTTTTATAGCGGGTCGGCTCTTAGGGTGAAAGGGTCGTAGACCTGAGGACTCTTGCAAACGGCTGAACACAGAAGCATTAAGTTTGAGTGAGATCGAGAAGAACGGATCATTGATCATAGATGAGATGACAATCCACGCCAAAGAGCAATATGTAAAAAACTTGGACAAGTACATCGGTTCAGTTGACATGGGCGGGGTGATTGATGTCGGTAAGACGCCCCCTCTGGCTGACAAAATGCTATCTTTCCAATACCTTGGATTATCGACGCCGTTCAACTTCCCTGTAGCTCATGTTTTGGTCAACAACTTAACTGCTGAACAGCTACAGCAACTCACAGTTCATGTTATTAAAGAGGTTGAAAACACGGGGTTTCTAGTTGTCCGGTTAGTAACAGATAATTTGTCTGTGAACGTGAAAATGATGGCGTCTTTGAACAGTGGTAAACTTGATCATGTTGTACCACATCCCGTTGATCCAGTTGCTGCATCATGTACAGTGCCATGTATTTTCCGTCCCTTATTTGTCTCCTTTGATTACTGCCACGTAATCAAGAACGTGCGCAATCAATTCATCGACAAGAACTTCGTGATCAACGGTACAGCAGTATCGTTCACTCCTGTCAAGAAGATTTATCAGATGCAAAAGAATGCTCTATTCCGACCTGTGCGGAATTTGTCTAGAAAGCATGTTTTGCCTAGCAATTTAGAGCGACAAAAAGTACAATTGGCGATTGACATTTTTCGCCCGGACGTAACCGCAGCAATCGAAATGCACTCTAACAGCGGCATACCTGGGTTCGAAAATATACAGGAAACTGTCAAGTTTATGGAGACGATGCACAAGTGGTTTTCCGTACATGATATCTCGAATCCTACGCAACATGTACGGCAAAGGCTCCCAGACAAAAAACCTTTCTACACTCCTGTAGACGACAGGCTAATATGGATGGAAAAGGAATTCACCGGATACATTAACTCTTGGAAAGAGTCTGTTGACCGTGTGGTCGAAACTGAAAAAGTGACTATGCGAACCACTAAGGGATCGCAGAACTCCGCAGGAAAGACGAAACAAACGAATGAACAAAAGGATGGAAACACCATTGAGCGGAAAAAAAATGATGCCCGATTCCTCACCGCCGAAAACTGTGACGCATTGTTGCTCACAACTCGATCAACAGTAGCAACAGTTCGGTATTTATTGGATATGGGGTTTTTCTATGTTTTGACCCGAAGGTTCTCGAGCGATAAAATTGAAAGTCACTTTGGAGCCATAAGACAAATGTTTGGTGGTAACTTGCGCGGAGACGCAGTCGCTGTAACGTACGCGTTTGAAAAAATCTTGCGA
Source organism: Eulimnadia texana (assembly GCA_002872375.1). Lineage (NCBI taxonomy): Eukaryota > Metazoa > Arthropoda > Branchiopoda > Diplostraca > Limnadiidae > Eulimnadia > Eulimnadia texana. Next base: position 32,932,116 of record NKDA01000001.1, on the reverse strand, counting down.
ACTGGAATAGCGTACTCATCTATTCACGGCAATGTGCCCGTCCACAGGGAAGACAATCGCAGTTATGAGTTACTGCGGGCTCGTGATTACAAGAGACCAGCACGAGTCGAATTACTTTCTTTGCCGTGCTACGTAACAAGCATTTTACAGGAGTTTCTTGAACCACCCAGTGAGTGTCACTTACGCAACCATTATCCATTTTACTTTAACGAAACTTTTCCCCACAGAAGCCACCCCTTTCCTTCCAGAAACAGCAGTGATAGCATTTGTCGGCGGATATCTGCTGAGAGTTTTAGAAGAAGCGGAGTGTTGTCCGGACTGTCAGCTGACATTGAGGCAACCGAAGTCTAAAGCTCCTCTTTTGTCAATGATTTATCTTCAAGGTAATGTTCTCCTCAAGTAAAATCTCACGTGTACCACGTTTAGCAATTATCTTTTCTATTTTTTTCATTAACTCTTCTAGATCGAGGAGGTCTGTATTATCCAAGTGGAGAATTCATTTTTCGCTTGTGGACTATCTACAAGTTCTGTTCAAAGGTCGTCCCATTGCTGGTTCAGTCTACTAACGTACTGAAAGATCTAGTTGAGTTCATCGGTGGCAAACTGGAACAGTGCAGCACCTTTTTTTGTTGCCATGAAAGAGAGATGCCAAACAAAGAAATAATTGAGTGTGTACTAAACAAGTATATTTCACCACTACTCCAGAACTAATCGAAGCTAAATGTTTGGTACCACCAAATGGCAATAATTCCTCAAAACAAAATAAAACGTTTGACTACTCTAAACTAATAATACACAGCGGTTAATTGTACATGTTTGTTTCTCAGTCAGTTTCTTGATCTGAACTATTGGCTGCGCTCAAATGTTATTGAAGTTGCGTATAAACGTTTACTCAGTCACACTGGGTAAGTTACACAGTAAGCACACTCACGGCACAAAATAGTAATTAGGTTACACTTTGACTTATATATGGCGTTAGTTGACCACCCAGACCAGGGTTTCAGAAAAAACTCGCTTCGCTCCGGCCTTGTTAGTTATCTAGAAGGCCATGGTTCAACACAATGAAAGAAATGGAGAGGTAATAGGGCTGATATTGCATTTTTAAGTTATTCTCGCTCATTCTCTGCCTTTCTCAGTGTGATCTATAACATGACTGCACAGTTTTATAAAAAGTACAGAAATAGAGCCTTAAAGGGGTTGTACGATTTTGGGACCCCTAACTATAAAATAACTCCTCTGGTTATAAAACTGCACCTCACAATATAACACAACACTGGTGGCTATAAAATAACACCCTTCCGTATCAAAAAACACCATCTCTTATAAAATATCACTCTTACTTATAACATAGCACCTTTGCTTATAAAATTACTCCTGCTTATGAAATAGAACCCAGCCTATGAAATAGCTCCCTACTTTTAACACAGCACCCTTGCTTATACAATAGCATCGTGCTTATGAAATAGCACCCAGCCTATGAAATAGAACCGTATTCATAAGACAGTACCCGACACATTTAGAATCAAACCATATATGGCCACCTCTACTAGGATAACACCCTTGAATAACGGTCTGCGGGAATTGAGCGGACCATTTATTCTCGTTCGTTTTGTATCGTAGTAGATAACCGGAGGAGGGGGATATTATATGATTAATGTGATATCAAGTGAATGTACATTTACAAACAACGTTAATATTGAGGGAAAACATTCTGTATTGATACAGATTAGCCAGATAATTAAAATTCATTCGCAAAACGAACTATTTTTATGGTACTCGATTCCCTGAATCAGGTATCGCACGCGGCAAAACTTTGAAGTCAAATCATCACACCGGTCCATTAAGTATTCTTGAATGAAGCCCAGGGCTGGAAGAACTGGAATAGCATAGTGCATGTTGAAAACATAGTAAGCGGCCATTATCAGGCAAACGATTTCCCCGGTGCTGCGCTCTTCAATGTTGAGGATTGGTTGGCTTTCTGCGGTCAAGGTTAGACTCCTCCCGCCAATTTCCACTACGTACGGAGTTGGGATATTTTTGTTGATGGAGATAATATCAGCTAAAGTACTACCGGCCTTTAACAGAAAACGGGTTAAACATCGATCCTTATTGAAACTGCCAGAAAAAGGTACCTGAAAAGATTGGAACAGATATTTCTCTGGTTCCTTCCCTCTTTTGTTCCCGTAGACGATTCGTGGTAGTATCCTCAGAGCGGCTTTTCCAATAATATCTAAACGGTGCAAAAATTGTAACGTTACTGAAATTTTCAGTCGGTAAAGCTAGTCTAATCTTACAAGGCGTAGGATTTGTGTTCCTGCCTAGTTCAAGTAATTCCTTCACTATGAATGAATTGCTCTCGCCTTTGGCTACCGACAGTATGGCCGGCACAATCGAATCCCAAGACGTTTTTGTTTTGTGGGCAGCAGCGTCGTCCCGAACGATTCGTTCAAATTCTTGAATCATCTAGAGAATAACCAAACCGTTAACGTTAAGCTTCAAACAAGATACCAAAACATAGCTTACATGGTTACGATACTTCAGAGCTGGGTATTTGGCTAGGAGCTTGTCAACTTCAGTCGTGCCGGCCTCCTGACGCCGAATCTTGTAAGTCAGGGTCATCAGTAACGAGACAGACTCGGGCGATGCAGTCCCTTTTACCATTTCCTGAAGCCGCTTAGCGTTTTCTTCGTGCTCAAGACGGTCACCGGAGTTTACCTCGCCATCATCCGGAATCGGATTGTGTGGTCCCAAATGCAATTTGCGTTTCCCTTTACGATTTTTGTTGTGAAAGCGGCGTTTGGGTGTACTGCCATTGGCTGCAGACGAAGATCCAGCATTGGATTCGAAGAATACTCTCTTCAACTTTTGCCGGACAACTTTGATCTGGTTACGAAAGGAAATCAGGAATGAGCCCTGTGCAAAATCGAACCGTTAATAATCCCTCTGGTAAAGGTACGCACGCAATATATAACTTACGCTACTGACTCCTTCGCATGACTTAAGCTTGGGCCACCTCTTTTCCACAGCGGTACAAATTTTTTCGTAAACGGCTCGCGAGAGATACATCTTATACTGCAAGGCCCTTTCTGCTACAAGTCGTATGATGTGGGAGCGGGCTCTCTGCGGCATAGGTCCTGGTCTGTTAATTAAAAGTTGCACGGACAAGGGGATCCTACAAAAGTCATTCAAGAGATTAGCATGTCAGCAAATTGGAAAGTTTCGAATTGTACTCATCGTCTGCAGGCAGCGGAAATACGTCTGGCATCCTCTTGTTCTTGATGAAGAGGCCAGGGTTGTTTTGGATCGCCCTTATGTAGATTTCATTCTCCTCGTCTTCCTCACCGCTGCCGGAATCACCACCAAAAGGACCATCAGCAGCATCAATGTCCATGTACTCCTTAGAAATGAAAAGTGAAAGGATCTGCAAAGCTCTTTGTATCAAATCTTGAAGCGTTTTAATAAATAAAGAGGATGTATTTCAGATAAGCCAATTAATCAACCAAAAGTTCAAAAGGAAGAAACCTAAGACCAAAATGAATCTTTTACCGACCTTATATGCGATCTTATCTCCGTAGCGATCAAAACGTGAATGCCCAAAAAACCCAGAAAAAAAAGGAAAACGCCAAGCCAATAGGGGGAAATGAACAAAAGCAAATTGCATAAATTAACAGCACGGCACTAGGGGTACAACAAAATCAAATTTGATAACTTAACTAACTCAAACAAACAATAAACTAAGAATAATTCCGGATAATCCGGAACACTCTTAAACATAATTTTGTTACCTGGCTTTGACTACGTGGTGTGCTGGATGGTGAGCCCATGAAATGTTCCGCATCTGAGACCTTAATATTTAAAGCAAATAATTAATAAGCAATAGTGTGGGAACACGCAACGAAGCTAACCGAGGCCAAAGGAGTATCGTGTTGATCTACGTTCATTTGCTGGATCTCTCCGGTGTATGTGTCCACAGCTGAACTTGTAGCCAAGGGAGAAGAGCAGGGTAAACTGCATCCTGCAGTAGCACCTTAAACAATATTACACTAAATTGCGAATTCTACTAAATATCCCGAAGGTATGAAATACCTGTGGTTGTCGTGCTTTGAGGCGTGGGATCAGCACCATTAACTTCTTGCAATGCCTACATGATTGTGAATGCCACGGAGGAAACATTTTCTTGTGCTACACTGGTGTTTGGTGGAACATTGATCGCTTCATGCTGGGCTTGTTCGATTGCCTCGGTTTCCTTTGAAAATAACGAAATAACTACTATACGCGCTAACAATTAAATAAATATTAAAAAGTACTGCAAGGTACCTGTTGTGAAACTTCCTGATTCAAAGGGAACGTTAAAGAAGCATAAACTTTTTGGCGATGTACCAAGATTTCGCTTAATTCTAAACCCCTTTTCTCCCCATCCAAATCAGGATCTTCCACTTGGAGGTTGAAACCAACGTAATTAATCCCTTGCAACTGCTTACTCAGTAGGTCATCTTTCGCTGCACGCAATTCGAAGGCCTTCCTGAGCTGTGCAACTTCAGGTAAATCACCACTACTAGTCAGTGCGATCTTAATTGTCCTTTCTTCAAATTTCAAACAAAACAAATTTGATGTCCATGATAACCGACGATATTATTATGACAAAATTTTGGCAAGTGCTTACAAAACGGTAGGACCCGCTCACACAGTTTAGGGCTCCAGACAGTTAGGACAGCTCCATAAGAGAAAGCCACCGAAAGTGGATCGCCGTAACACCTAGTGGCATCTAGCGGCTAAAAGATGACGGTCGGCCAAAATGAACCGATGATATTCATGAGAATACTTCAAATAACTATTCGGACGCAGAGAAATTTTATTTGCTAGATGTAGCTTTGTGAACAAGTCATTTGAATTATCACCAATTAAGACTGGCACATAAGTTATTAAAAATATGTGTACATAATCATGATTTACACCAAAGCATGTGCGTTAGTTTCATGTACGATAACTTGGGCTGCTTTTAATTTATGGATCTGAAATACACTTTGTTGAATAAATATTTGCGTCCTTTTCTTACTCCTTCAATTTAGAGGCTCACAAATGAACGGTTGTTTAGCAATTAGCATGCAAATTTGAGTAAACTCGCTCGGAGGAAGGGCCAATTTTTTTACTGAATCAGCCGGTTTCAATTCGTCCATTGCCAGTAATAATCAGTACAAAGCAATGGGCTGCTCATTAGAAAATGAAGCTGACTTGTGTCACCAGAACACTTTTACGAGATCGAGAAAAATTCTGAATTGTGAGACCGAGATTTCCGTGGCGGACTTAGCACTACTTCGCTTGAACTCTGGAGTATCCAACATAATTACCATCTGCATGCATCACAAAATGAAGTTTCTTGATCGCTTTCATCGGAATCGGAAATCCTGCTGCGATCCGTTCAAAATCCATACAAAAAAGAAGCCTTTAGGAATCCGGAAAATCGATTGGGCCCTCTCTGATAAATCCGGCCCTCTCAAACTAATCCCTGGTTTTCACCTTTACAACTACATGTTACAACAAGATCAGTGCAATTCAACAAACTGATAGCTCCGGCAATTCCATAAGAGTAAATTGTTCATCATACACCGTGAATGTTTCTGGCGAACAACTATCCCGAGGTAAAGATCTTTCTTCGATACAGTATTAAGCATTGCGTTTTTTTTTTTGTTCGCTTTAATGCAAACTTAACTGTTCTATTGAAATGATAAATCCTTATCAACACAGTCAATATATTTCTCATTCAGATTTACAAGACGACACTAACAGCATGCAAATGGCTGACGATACCAATGATCTCGAAAATTTCCGGTCTCACCTTGGTTCAAGCTTTCCTCGCGGGGATAGTGGTCTTTTAGCTCCATCCGTTCAACTATCTTTGATAGGTAGGGCTACTGTTCATATTAGTCTCCGATTTCGTAATCCACGTTTTGCTGTGCTCATATAGGTATTTCTACTTATGTCAGTCAAGGCGCCTGTGGCGCTAACGAAGTTGAGATGGAATGGGCTGTAGATATCCCAGAGACGGATACAACTGTTTCTAGAATGGAGGACTTTCCGTCCTCATGTAATTCCGGACAAAAAATTTCAGGTACTCATACGCACAAATCTTCCACTGTTAGTGTGACCGGCATCTTACTTCTATGCACAGTCTCTGCTGGTTCCGCCGCTCATGGCAGTTGCTCCATGGAAAGCCAGACCACTATGGAATGGACTAATACCCAAGCAGTCAGAGACTGGACACCTACGAGCGATCCGCAACGTCTGCCAGGTAGTTTCTCGTTCCGCTATTTTCGGTAGGTCAAGTAAAAATAGGTTCTTGAAATAAATAGGTATTATGCCTGTAAGCCTCGGCAATGTCTCCGCAGCTGACCTTGACGGCCCGATGACTTGCAGGTGACCCTTCCCGTCCGGAAAACCTACGGGAAAGAGCCTACAACCCCCAGGACAATCCGCAAAAGGAAACGCAACGAGACAGAATCGGCGCAACCAGCATCTCTAGTAAAGAAGCTGCGACTGGAAATTCAAAATTTGAACAAAAAGTTGCAGCGCAGTCGCGTTCGTTGCGCAAAATTAAAGGCACGGGCAAAACTTGAGAAAAGCGTAGCTGTCCGACAAGAGCGGGACAGAGCCCTTACAGCGATACAAGAAATGATGCCAGCTGGGGTTGCACGCGATTTTGTGTGCAGTCAAGTGAGGCTGTCCCAAGTGAAAAAATCAGCCAGGAAGTACTCCGCGCAGGACCGCAATGGAATCGCAATGTCCCTCTACTTGTGGAGCCCTAAAGCTCACTTACGCTGGTCCCCTCTCTTCTACATGCCTACTCCTCGTACGATAAGGAGATGGCTGTCCAGAGTACAGGTCAATGAGGGGTTCCAAGATTTTCTCTTCTCAATGCTTGCGAAAAAGGTGGCTCAGTTAAAGCCATTGGAAAAGAAGGTATCGCTCTGCATTGACGAGATGAGTATCAAGCCAAATGTTCAATATTGCAGAAATGAGGACAGAATTGTGGGTGTTGTCCGAAAACCCAACAGCACCCTAGCGGACAAGAATGCCATAGCCAACAAAGCCGTTGTTTTCCTTGTACGGGGGACACTATCGTCATGGAAGGTCCCTATCGCTTTCTTCTTCCAGAATCACAATCAAACGGCAGCAGGTCTGAAAAATAAGGTAGAGGAGTGTATACGACGGTTACGTTTGACTGGCCTCGACGTAAAAGTGTGCGTTGCAGACCAAGGAGGTTTTGTTGCTGCTTCAAACCTTTTCGGCGCTACGCCTAACAAACCGTACTTCTTGGTGGACAACACCAAAGTGTACGCGATGTACGGTGTACCTCATTTGCTCAAGAGCGTCCGAAATAACTTCGTAAAATACGATTTGATACTGAATGGCAAAAAGTTTTCATGGAGCCACGTCGTATCAGCTATTGGCCCGGATCAGGCTCGGAAATACCGACTGTTCCCAAAGTATCATTTCATTGCCTGCGTCTGAATAATTCTCAAAAAATGCGTGTGAAGTTCGCGGCAAAAATTTTTAGCAGATCGGTCGCAAAAGGCATGCAATTTCTAGTTGAAATTCGACATATTCCACCTGCAGCAAATGCTACAGCAGACTTTGTTTCCTTCATGAATGATGTGTTCGATGTGTGCAATTCCCTGTCCTTTAAAGATACAACTTTCTTGCGTAGGCCTCTATCAAAGAACAACAACCGACAGGTGGAAGTGCTTGCAAAGGCAAGGAAGGTGTTCGGACAGCTAAGAGCTGTATGTCGTAAAACCGGAAGAGACGTCACTGCCTCCATCATATGTTTCCAGGGATGGCGCCAGTCAATAGCATGCATTCAGGACTTGCTCCGAGATCTGGCTTCAGAAGATGCTAGTTTTAAGTTTCTTTGTACTCGGAACTTGAACCAGGACTGCATTGAAAATTATTTCGGACTTTTAAGTAAGGGGGGAGGACTATGCGACAACCCAACTCCTTTGGCCTTCAAGCGTCTGTTCCGTCAATCTCTCAATAAGAAACTTTTAAAACCCCTGAACACTGGGAATTGTGAGGCCGACGAAACAACGCTTCTGTTTCAGCTCGATCCGTTTCTTATGGCAAGTTCGAGAACGTCTAACGTGGGGCAATCGACGCAGGCTCCTCTAACCTTATTTGAAGATATTCAGCAGAATATTCCGGAATTTCTTACTTCTGGGGCCCAAGCGCAAGACGTAGCGGAGCACCAAGTGTTATACTACGTCACCGGCTATATCGTCCGCCAGATACTACGACGCCACGACTGCGATACGTGTAGAAAAGCCCTCTTATGTTCCACCAAGGATATGGAAAAAAATTACCAGCTTTACACCTATTTTAGAGAGTTCAACACCTCAGACGACGAAATCAACAGCCTGTATCTTCCGAGTGAAACCATTTTCCAGCTACTACAAAATTTGGAGCTATTTTTTCAGGCTAACTATCTGTCACTCTCTTCATTTCCCGGAATCGTCGACCAAATGGTAAAGGCTGTTGAGAAGAACGATTTATCGGGAGTCTGCGACAACTTTCCAAAATTTCAGTTCTTTAAGATCTTTTTTATTTTGCGCTTATTTTATGTGTGTAAATTTGCGAATAACGATTTATCCAAGTCGATCGCAGACCAAAGTTGTGCCAAGAAAATGAAAAAAATCTGTAACTTGTAACACTTTGAAGTTGTGTGCCTGTTAGCAAGGCAACTTCAAGCCCTAATAACTACTCTTCTGTAAGAGTGTGGCCAGTCACACTTGTAACCTTCATAGTACACACAATGCACCTTCGTTCTGTGTTAATTATTTTTTTTATCAAAAGCAGCTCCTCACACACGCATGCAAACACGCATCGTATTTTTACAATTAGAGACCTTTTCTTGCTCAAACTACACATGGTGTTAAAAAGTAAAAAAAAGTTTGAAAATTTGGTTGTAAAAAAATATCACACACCATGCACAGGTGGTCGACAAGCAAATATGGAAAAAGTTATTTTAATGTCATGCGAAATAGAAAATAGTCCCACTAGATGGCACTGAATGTAGATTTCGTTCAACTTCGTCTTATGGGCTGTCCTAACTGTCTGGAGCCCTTAACTGTGCCCGCTCAACTGCTCACAAAAACTCAGCACTCAATTGCTTGGTTTGCCCTAACAGAAAATCGAAAATTTGGGCAGGTAATTTGCATAATCTAAAAATAAGGAATAGATTCAGGGTTTGAATAGCAATCAGTTTAAAGATTAAATGAAAAACGGATCAGTTGTGATTACTGTTCTATCAGTTGTGTAAATCGATGAAGCCAAAATGGCAACCGTTGTATGTCAGATATGCAGGAAACACGTGAGTTACAGTATCCAGAACTGGCTGGTTCATCTGCGTATTGAACATTCAGGAAAAAAGAATTTTAAGCATTTCTGCATTTTTGCGGGTTGTGCTCGTGAGAAAAGCAATGCATTAATCAATTACGACTCGTTTCGTCGTCACATATCAAAGTTACACTCTTCAAGCTTAAAACAAAGCTCTTCTAATTTGGATACAAGAAATACCGTTGAGTGTTCTTCCACTTCTGGATGTCATTTCACAGGTAATGTAACTATTTCAGTTTTTGGAATGAAGATGTCAGTACAGTATTATTGCTTTCCTTGAAGCACCTGAACATGGAGACATTGCCCATCGAGATGCCTCCGGTTGTTATCCAGAAACAGAGCCCGCAGACTTGGACGAAATGCCACCTCAAGAACTGGAACAGGACCTCAGTAAAAGTCAAGTAATTGGGGCAATCCTTTTGGACCTTGAAGAATCTTCATGCCTTACGCAGGTTTTACGCTCAACTTAAGTTTAGAGATTTTTCCTAATTAATATACTACCTTTAATTACAGTGCGATTTGACTCGGTATCAGCAGGCTATCACTGGTATTGTACAAATGGCCCTGGAACGGATGTTTAACGTAGTTGAAAGTTCATGCGAGAGAAGCAACATTATCTTGCCAGATACTGTGCGCGATGAGCTGCGACAATTTACGAGGACGTTGCCACTTGATCTTTTTGAAGAAGTTTCAACTACCCATAAACGCACCAAGTTTGCAACTACCAAGTCAACAAGTCGAGGACCCTGAGATGCTGACGGATCCCCACCTTATCGGCATCGTGAGGCATGGGGACCACAAGCGAGCGGAGCCTCCGTCAGGCTGGCCCCAAGAACAGGCTCGTATTCTTGACTCTGAGAGTAAATTCTTGATCTGCTAATTGTCAGATTGATGTATTTAGTTGAGTATTATATTGATGAAGTATACAGTTATTCTATATGCGTATAGTTTTCCAGTAACTAAGTCATGCTAACAATGCTATAATTGATCGTACAGAATTCCAAAGGACCTCGGGAGGCGGTCCCCAGATCGCGAGCTGGGCAAGGCTGCGTGACTCTTGAATCAATTTTTGATTATTTGGTCGGAATAAACAAGAAGTAACGGCGCTAACACGTGAAGTCCGCGAGTGCAGAGGAGGTAGTCTGTCTTTGGTAAACCAGTTTGCTGTTGAATTTTAACTCCACTTTGGTGCATTTAGAAATGTCGCGGCTAAAATCCTCAGGAATTTTGAAATCGGAGGGACGAGAACCGAAAAAGGCAAAGGAATTTAACAAAATCATTCTTACGAATTAAACGTAGAATGCCTTTCTGACGCTTTCGCAGAAAAAGTTGTCAAAAATTTTTACGGCGCGGCGTCAAACTGGAAACTCTGTTGTTTACGTCGAACAACAAGAAGCGACGGGTGGCAAGTCTTCTTGCCGATGCCGTTTTTATCGCTAACGAAATGCGGGCGTGCTCCGTGACAGGGGAGAACACTACTTATTCAACATTCATCATTTTTAGGTCGGGAAGACACTAGCCAGAGCCGCGCGGACGTGAGCCGTCCAATCCCGGTTGCTTTTAGGCATTCGCAGTTCCGATTACTGCCATCCCCAGAAATCTGGCGCTACTTTTCTGCTGGCGGGTTTAGCTTTACCTAACCTAACCTAACCTAACATTTACTGGAGAACCTAGTCCAGTATAATGGCCAGTCTGGATGTCCCTGGTGTCTCCATCGTGGTAGAAGAGTGGAACAAGGGCGCGGATACGTTAATTCTTATGCCCATCACCGATTGGAGAAACCTCGAATTGCGGCATCTACTGGGGAAGCAGTCAGAATCATCCAAGAATGCGGGCAACCGTGGCTCGGGATGAAGGGAACTTCGATCTTCGCCAGCCTACCGAACTTCGATGAAGTTCAAGGTTAGCAAGCAAACTGAATCTTTACTTTATCAGGTATTTTCTACTAATGACAAATATTTGACTTCCACAGGATTCTTCGTAGACACAATGCACTGAGTTAACCTCGGCGTAGTTCCTTGACGTGCAGGGCTATGGTTTGATTCAAGTAACTCGAGGTACCCTTGGTCCCTGGGGGTGGGGGGGGGGGGAGGGAGGACATTCTTAATAATCTAAACAGAGCGCTGTTGTCCACGAAGACTCCAAGTAATGTATCCCGTCTACTAAGGCAGATCGAGACGCGTGCTCAGTGGAAAGTCACTGAATGGCGTAATTTTCTATTTTATTACGGGCCATACATTTTACGTGGGACAATGAGAAATAAGTATTACGACCATTTTGGCCTGCTTAGCCAGGCTATTTATACTCTCACTGGCCAGCGCATTACCAAACTCGAGCTTTTTAAAGCCAAAAGTCTGTTACGAAAATTCGTCGAGGATTTTCCGAAACTATGCTCCGAGGCTGATGTCTGCTTCAACGTCCACCAGCTGGAACACATTTCTGATTGTGCTGCCAAATGAGGACCACTGTCAGTATACATCATGGAAATATTAGAGAATTTTCAGGGGAACCTAAGCTCCATGATCAACGGGACGCAGCACGCAAGCCACCAAATTGTACGCAAGATTGCCGCAAAAAAAGGCTGAAGAGCTTCAAGCAAGTGGTGATAACAATCCTACACTGTTCAACTAAGTCCAGAGAGTACTCTTCAACGAGGCGCGAACCCAAACGGCGTGCCAGTGGGCGATGTAGTATTCCTGGGAAGAAAGCTGTTACACAATTTCTCGCTTTCAGAACAGACCGACATTCGAGGTTGTTTTAAAAACTTGTCAGTGACGCCGACCTTGGGAACAATTTTTCAGCGGGCAATCCACAAAAAAATTTTATGCTCGACTGCCTCCTACAAGTACGGCGGCAAGGAACTCCAGAGGCAGAATTATATAGTTCTGTTGACGGATTTTAGTCTGTTTCAAATTTCTTCGCTTGGATACTTCGAGTAAGCTGGAACGTCTTTTCCGTTTGCTATGGATTACCACCTGGAACCAGATGTAATCAGTAGCAAGTGTGGGGTAAACTATATTTTGCCCGTTAAGAGAGCCTCGATGAATTGCGTCCCACTGTCAAACCTGGCTGTTAAGACCGTGGCGCTTTCTCAGAACAATCAGTCTTACGAGATCACGCCAATTGTTAATTATATCGAACTTGATTAATTTTCTACTAATCACAACTTATGGTTCAAATGTCTTTTTTTCCCTTTTACATGTAATTAGTTCCCTTCCGTTTCGTCACAAATTTCTTCCTTTAACATAAAAATACACAATCCTTCGTCTATGAAACAAACACATGTCTCTCAATTACATTACATCTTAGAATGAAAAATAAGCTACTATCAAGGCTTCCATTATTACGTGATTAATTAATTAATAAATCACGTAAATCACCATCATTAATGATGGTTACATATCCCGTGCTGAGTGTCTGTGGGCACCTAGAGCATGTAGTACCGAAGTTTGGTAAAATCATTGATTCGTGGTTTTGAACAATTGTTGGCTCACTGACAATAAAGTTTATTATTAACCAATAAGCAGCTTTGAGAATAAACAAATATCCACAAATAAAACACTAGCGACTCACGAGTGGTTGACCAGTGAATAGACACTGGGGAAAAAACAGGGTTGAGTTGGTGAATACACATAGATTTCTCACCTGTGAATTGATTGAGATTTACCGGTAGTTTAGTAGTGAGTGGGCTCGGTAAACTAGTAGTGTTTACTTGGGGAATAGATCGATTCTCACTGGTGAACTGTTAGTGATACACCGGTGCTACACTGGTGAGCCGCCACCGGTATATTGCAGGTGTTTTGGGTGGTGAACAGATAGATTTCCACCGGTGAAAAAGGGGGTGATTTACCAGTGAAATGGTGGTGAGCTGTCACCGGTGTTTTGGGTGGAGGTTCACCGGTGAATCGGTGTTGGCATTTTCATACGGTCATATATAAAATTAAGTATAAATACCAAACCTGGTTACTCCTGAAACGAGTTCATTAGTCACAGATTTCACCACTATATGTCTAAGGATCAACAGCGAGCTTTCAGGCGTTCTGCGATCAGTTGCGAACCTACTGTATCCTATGAGCTGTGACCGTATGTGCCATTAGTTGCTGTATAGGGCCCTACGTAAACTACAGCGCCATTCTGGTGGCGGCGTACCCAAACTACGCCCGGGAGACGTTGTGTTTACGCCATAAGAAAGCATTCAGAAACTAGCATTTTACGTACACAAATTTTATAATTTTCCCCTGACTAAGCAGCAAAATTATGAGCAGCAATAATTGTTCCGTGGTAGGATGTTCCAATACCAGAGAAAAATGTCCTCAAAGCACGAAATTTTACTCGTTTCCTAGGGAACACGACGTTCCAGAACATCAACAAAAGTGGATAAACTTGACTAGGCGCCAGAAATCCAGGGTTGCAGAATTTACTTTTACTATGGTCTTCAACTTGACTTTTTATCATTTATGTTCGATACGTTACTTGTGTTCGAGTTTGTTATCTTGTCTTAGTCTCGCACCCTCGGTTCATTTACATTTGCACCCTTACTCGAATTTCTTTCGCTCGTTTGTGCTTTCGTTAGATTTGTTCAGTCGTTGTCGTCCCTTCGTTCAATTTAGTTCACGTCACCCGGTATATTTATTGATTTAGTTCGATTATTCGTTGTTAATGCATTTATGTTTTAGGTACAGAATAAACACTTTTTGGTTCGGTTTATTTGGGCCGTGATTAATCTCGTACAACTTGTTTTACACTTTTTTTGTATCAGTACTGATGCGTCCAACTGGTTGCCGACAAAAAAAAATTTACTGGTTTGATTTCAACACTTAGTTGGTGGTAGAAAAAGTGATAATCCTCTATCGCAGTCTTATTATCAGCCAATATTCCCTGACGTGTACACGCAGCGGGCTCCAAGAAGTAGTGAGAAGTCCGATGAGCGTCATAAAAGGTTCCAAAGACGAAGATAACTGCCAATTACAGATACCAGGCAGTGATCAGAACATTCGGCGAAGGAGGAAGCATCATGGAACTAGGCTAAGGAGCCAATGTGTCTAAATTTCTGGGATGAACTGCATGAGAAGCAAATCTCGAAGGTTGTACAAGTAAGCTTTCAGCAATTCTTTTGGTTTGTCTGTATATACAGCTATCTATTTCTCGGATTCTGTCATATAGGGGGACATCACCTTTGAAGTAGAAGCCAAGCACATTTCAGGCTTCAGCTTTTCCTGCGAGATGGACGGGAAGTCAAAGGGCAACTCAGCTTACGTCCCTTCGATGACCACCGAGAACACCTGGAACAGAAGTACATCACACGAGACGTTCCTGCGAGATCTGACACTGCAGAAAACAATCTTCAAACCCGTGGTGAAAGAACCCATTTCTAAGGGTACCAGAGCGTTCTGAACTATGAAGTGATGGTGCCCTTTGCGGAGTTTCTCTTAGTCTGTTTCATGTCCTACTTTAGCCAGTTAAACGCAAGGACGCTCGCAAAATAAGTCATAAGAATAACCTGACGATTTCCATGATGAAAATTTAGCATGGCCTATCATTTATTGCAAGTGCTGCATTCTTTCGAATTCATCGGGAAACTGGCAGGATTTTTACTGATAAATAGCAAATCATGACCTCCAGGTTCTGGCTCCACGTCTTTTGGCCGAGCCGCTTCGCTGTCCGGAAGAGTATGCCAGATCAATTGAAAAAAATTATCCCAACTGTCGAGCCATTATAGATTGCACTGAAATTCCTCGAGGGCGACCCAGTGCCGTGGAAAAGCAGATATTTTTTCGCTCACACTACACAGCAAATTAACTGCAAAGTGTTTAATGTCTATTGCACCGAACGACTTTATTTCATTTGTATCACATGAATATGGCGGCCGTTCTACGGATGGGAACATTACTATGGACTCTTTTATTTCTTGATTGGTTGAACCTGGAGACGTCGTACTGGCAAGAAGGGACTTCCTCAGATGAGAACATCTCTTGCTAGTAAGTAAGTAGAACTTGATATGCAGCCGTTTGCGTCAAAGAGAAACCGCAGTTTGCTGCGACTGAGGTGGAGGAGGGCTACAATATCGTCAGTGTTAGGATTCATGTCGAAAGAGTCATAAGCTGTGTCAGTAAAACTATTCAGGATTTTGTATGAGATGAACGATTCACTCCCCTTTATCGACGAAATCTACAGGATTGGCTGTGTTTTAACAAATCTAAGTATTCCCGTTGTGACGAAAAAGAAACGGCGTTGGGGGTGTCCTAAATTTCCAGGGAGCTTGTCCAGGAGCAGCCCATTGCGCTGCCTCCTTAGGTTCAATTTACCGCAGCTAGCAGCCATGTAGCTTCTGTCGTCCGAACCGGCACCTTCCTATTAACCTGTATTTGTGGAGCCGCCAGGCAATATCGTTATGCAGGCCGCTTTGCAGCCCATGGCGGGGCCTGGAAACGCCAGTCTATCCGTGCCCCACCGACCGTACTCCCTAGCATGCGAGATCACACACCACATCCTACAGCCACTCACTCAAGGTTTAGAAGGGCCTTGCAATCAATGGTCCTCGAAATGCCTCCAGGTGCCACGCGTGCGGGTCGATTCAGATTGAGGACGAAAACCACCGGGAGCTAGGGTGCATGGTACTGTGCGAATGATCCGAATTTCCACCTTTGACGAGTGGCAGGGGAACCGCACGGCAGCCCTTTCACAGAACCGACAATTAACGTTTTGCATATTTCTTTTAATTTTTGCTTTCAATAGAATAAAGTGTGCAAATAACACTAAAAATATTTAAAAATTGTTTGAAAAGCAGAAATATTTTAGTTTAGATGTCAAAGTAAGAAGTCTGGAAAGCGACGTGTGATTGGCTGGTCTTCGCCCCGCCTTCGTGACGTCAATTGTGCGAGACTGTGGATCTTTGAACATGGTGTCTATTGAAAATAATAGAGCTTCGTCCCAATAAAAAAGTGGTATAAATATTGTGTGATGAAGTGCCAATATATCTGGCAAAGCTTCATCGGAATAAAGTTAAACGTAAGGTTCGAATCTTGAGAGTGATAAGTGAGGTAGACCACTTGTTTGGTGCAATCGATTTTATTTAAATCACACGACTAATTGCACACTCACTACTACTTAAATCTCGAGTTCGAAATAACGAGAAAATAATGAATTGACACGTAGCATGATATACATACGATACGGTCATTTCAGAATACCCATAACCAATGTCTACTAAGAGACTAACAAACTCGACTGACTGGGAAAGAATCGGGATTGGGTTATATAGGTTACAAAGAAGGGTATGGTTCAAATTCAGGTGTTCGGGGTCAGGTAGGTTAAAGGTGGACAGAGGTCACAGGTGTTGACATGTCGGAAGTAAGGTCAAAGACATTGGGGTCAGTCTTGACAAAATAAGGTAATAAAACTCACACATATGTAGTAAAAGGCATATTTTTAGAAATGAAAAACACTTTAAAATAATATTCATAAAATAAAATTAAATAATGGAGTATTGCTTCTTCGCAATTGTTACGTTCCATGTTGCACTACTGGAACTCCCTCAACGTTATTTGTTGGTGTTCCCAAAGACATTGCTTTTAGGAAAAAATCGATTAAAGCCGCAAGAGGGGACGAACGTGTTATGCCGTCCACAGGAATGTTAAACAAGACATTGGCCGTAGTTTGATCTCTAGTGATAAAGGAGGTCAGTTCTGTTCTTGTTGCAGTCCTTGAGCTGTTCATTCCTGTCCATGAAAAATAAAATGTAACACTTATTGCTAATTGCAGATAGAGAACGATTGTCATAATTATTTGAAGTGTAAGATCGTCAGTGATCAGCTGTTATGAAGAAAGGATTTATCCCTCATAAATTTGATTGTCAAGCAACTTACAGCAACGACAGCTTACTCGTCAAAAGTTGAAACGACCCAACATCGATTGCTCGAGTCAAACGCGAGAACTCGTCGACTGGCTAAAAGGTTCATCTCAAGTCTTATTAATCCTGAAAACAAGATGGAAATTTGACCTTATCATGTAGATTATGAAGCAGCCGACAGCTCTACTGAAAAACCCCTTCAAGTGCAGTTGGAATGCGAAAACAAGAAAAACTAAGATATTTTGTTAGACGACAACAATAATACTGGCAACGATGGACAGCCGGGCGATGGGAAACGGTACCCAGCTACCCAGACTGATCAGCAAAATAACAACAAATCTGATGCTTCGACTCAGACACACACGGAAAGTAATCAGCGGTACGTGAGCACATAAACCCTAAAGCGTGCCCAGGGCACACATTTCCTGAGCAGGGGAACTTCAGCTAACTTGTGCAGATGCCGAGAACCAACAATCTCTTCCATGGAAGCAACGTCTTCTAGTTCAATATCCCAGAGCACATCCTCCTCGATTGTTTGAAGAACAAATGCTTATTGAAGATTAAGAAACTTCTGAACACTGCGATTCAAATGAAGATAGGAAATTGGATTCATTAACGGAGACGAAAAAAAAAGTAGGGGTATGGATACATCGATGGAAGAGATACAGGAAGAAGAAATATGTCGGGAATTCAGAGAAAAAAGCTTGGAAACAACCACGTGGTTTGTAAGCAAGCAACCAAAGCCGTACTTGGACGTTCCAAACCATGCCTTGCACATCCCAGCCAAAAATTCAGTAACAGTGGTACTCACCTGAATTCACTGGATGGCGCTCTAGACCCGTGGACTGCTAGACTAACGGACTGCTAGACCAGCGGACTGCTGGACCAACGGACTCCTAGACAACGGACTCCTAGACAACGGATGGTTACCGGCCTGGTATGAAAACCCAATGACATCGCACCAGGACTCAGAACGAGTTCGACCGTTCTCTAGCTCAACCCAAGCTGACCGATTAACGGTGACGAGCCAGTATCCAACGCGAAGATCGGCCCTGGTGCCCCAGCTGAGGTGTTGCTGTCTGTATTTGCTTAACTGACAATACACAAATTTAAACCTTAACGAGTTGGGGTACTGACATCCCATTTATTTACACCTGCCTCAATATGCGCGTCGCAACATTGACTCGTATGATATGAAGATGTGTGCATATTGCACGATAATGTAACATTCCAACATAAGCACGACTACATCTTTGCAGTTATAATACTGTGGATTACCATTTATATCGTTGACCATAACATTGTGCTAACAGCAGACGGACCATCAGTGCTCACGGTCACCCACGAACCAAAGTATAAGGGGAAAATGCGAACACGCATGGACCACTATCTAGGGTTAACACAGATGCTGTACCAGTGACCGAGAAGTCCAACACACGTGCGTCAATAAGGGTGCACTTAACCTATAAACACACGGATCTAGGTTCCTGTTTTGGTTTGGAGAATCTAAAAACTATCTGGAACAATTCTTCCAAAGGTGATTTACCTGACAACATAGCACAAGCCGTGTCGGAAGACCCATTTAATGTTCGCTTCGTTTCAGTTACCTCGCAACTCTGTCTGAGCTCTCAGAGGATCTCAAACCTTTTACCAAAAACGAATTGCAATTTTATAAAGAGCAGTTCTTAAATATCCACACCGACGACATTCATCATCTAACCTCCTCGCCTACTGCAAAGGAAAGAGAGGCGTATGCTCGTACTACTGCGGAAAAGTGCGACGCCTTTTCGTATGACCGCTCGACCTAGCCTTGGGTATGTTCCACTTCCTTCTACTGGTTGCAGTTAAAGTATAAATATTTTGGTTACTTTTTCTTAAGATTTGACCGTCAAAAACTTACTGAAACAATGTAAAGCCATTAGTAAAAAAAAACAGTATCCCCCCCTACTGGAAAAAAATTGTTTAAATGAATTTAATTATCATCATAGCGATTAAACCGATTACTAGAGTGAAAACCAAATTGCTCTTACCCCTCTTGACCTCTATTTCACCGCCATGGTAGTAAGTTTTCCAGAGAATATTTCCCCGCAGCTAATTGGCAGCAAAGTTTTTTTTTCCAATTTATAAAGATGGTATTTACCCTTTGGCCTAGCACCCGAAACTAAGACCAAGTTGCTTAAACAACTAGCGAGCTGCAATCAGTCTGTAACTCAGAAATGCATCCCCAGGTTCAAAAACTGGAGAAACTATTGAGATTTCAGATTTGCAATTCATGTCATGTTATTTACACAGAAGCTAAAATCTGAACAGCCCTCCCTCGCAATAAACAACGCAGAAATTAAGCTAGTACGAAAACAAATTCCACGGCCTACTACGAGATGCCATCCTAATTTAAAGGAATACACGAAAAAATCTTATGCCAACGTTAATTCCCTGGATCGCTCGACGCTGGAACGTATTAACGTCGCCGGCATCCCCAAAGTAGAAGATATAAAAAGAGCTTCTATCGATACAATTTGGGATCCTCTAGTACATGACCTGAAGCAGTTGGAGTCCGGTGTGAATTTTGATATTGGTGGACAGAAGATGAAAGTTAATGGACGGATTTGTGCATTAATCGCAGGCAACTTGGCAAGCCACATTCTGGGAGGGTTCAAAGAAGGCTTCACTGCCACCAGGCCATGTCGTTTTTGTATGGTAACGAGAAGATTGCAACATACTCGATTCACGAACGTTTCTGTCAGTTAAGGACGAAAGAGTTGCACAAAAGCAAGTGTCGTCAATTAGAGCTAGCTGGTGAAGGGAGAATACGGGACCAACTGTCTAGGCTCTACGGAGTCAATCGGGACAGCATTTTAAATTCACTTTCCTTTTTTCGTATGACTGATGGTGGTCTCGGCCCAGACATAATGCACGATCTGCTGTTGGGAGTTTTACCACTCACGATGGAACTGATGATTCGAAACTCCATACAGAAACAAAACCTTTCATAGGAAGACCTCAACGAGGGGGCACCCTGAAGTTCAATTACGGAGCTTCGGAAGTGAAGAACAAACCTTCGGTGATAGAAGTTGCCCATTTATCCCGGACAGGCTATCTTAGGCAGAGTGCGGCCCTGTCATGGCAGTTGTCGGTTATGCTTCCCTTGATTTTAGGGCACTTCGTACCCGAGAACGACAAACAATGGGACTGCTTCAAAATATTGTTCGAATTAGCCGCATCTGTTTTGCAAGAAGATCAGCTTGGAGATGATTGCCGTCTTAGAAGTTACGGTGGAAGATTACCTAAGATCGTTCGTGCGCTACTTTCGCAAAACTCTGATAAACAAGCAGCACCATCTCGTGCATTACCCCAGGCTAATGCAGATCCTCGGGTTTTTATCCAACGTATAGGCGATGAGGTCCGAGGCAAAAAACGGGTGGTTTAAAAAACACGCTCGAATAATTGGAAATTTTATCCTGTATTACATTACATAAATATATCCTACATTATTACCTTCCGTATACCGTGGCTACTCGGTAGCAAAGTTGCAAGCAGTGTACTTTGACAACTACGGAAAAACTTCGCGTTTCAATAACGTTAAGAACTTGAGACCCGTTTTTGTGTTCCACCATCCGTGGGCCGGACAACTTGATTGTATCGTGGGTTGGCCGGCATTAACGCTTCAATCCCAATTACAGGAATGCAGCAGCGTCCAAATAAAACCACTGGTTTACCAGAATGACAAGTTCTACCTGTTGGTGAAGATCACTGATGAATTACCTCAGTTCGGTGTAATAAAAAAACATTTACATCCAAAAGCTGTTCAACTGTGAAATGTACAGGACGCTGTCGTTCTCAGAACATTATTGGGCTTTCAAAGTCTGTAAGCGAGAATATCCTGCCAGCTCAGCGGGTATTTATTTCAGTATCATCGATTTCGGTAGTCCGCCTGTCTCACTTGAGAACACTGTCCCCATGCATGAAGAGGAATCGACATCCCTTATGGAAGATTCAACTGAAATGACAAACCCAAGCAGTGCAGCAGACTCATAAGATCTGGAAGTAGATGAGGAAAACCCCCCACACAATTTTACTCTGCCAAGCCTCCCTGAAAAGTTGAAACTGGCTGTAAGCAAGGAAGAACTACATCTCCACTACCAGGCCTTTATCAGGGTACACCTCAACCATTTATTAGAAATGCAGCCCAACCCAACATCACAGAACATAGAAGCTTATGCCAGGGCAATCTTCCAGATATACCCCATTTATGGCTGTGGAAAGGGGTTAAAGCCTTGGGTAAATGAATTTTAAGAAGTAAGAGGTAACAGTTTGTGGAGTAACATATCGTGTTGAAGGCATCGCTGAGAACCAAGCTTACCGAGTGCCTCAGAAATCGGCGAAAGTATAAGAGAAACCAGATACCAATCAAGCAGAAAGCTATGCGAAGGTATTACGAGAAAAAACTTCCGCCCACGTCGGAGGCTGCCGAGGAAACAGATCCAGGAGCTTGTGAGCCACAGCTACAAGCTTGTCAGTCGAGTGATGTTGACACTTGGCGAAGGCTGTTGTCTCGAGGGTCCAGTC
Organism: Eulimnadia texana; assembly: GCA_002872375.1. Lineage (NCBI taxonomy): Eukaryota > Metazoa > Arthropoda > Branchiopoda > Diplostraca > Limnadiidae > Eulimnadia > Eulimnadia texana. The sequence continues at coordinate 32,910,311 of NKDA01000001.1, read as the reverse complement.
TATGAGGGCTCACCATTAAGAATACTACTAATCTGGAAGTTTGATTCACCGAGCATCGTTATTTGACAAGCGACGCTGCTGTGCGTATTCCTTTACAATCTCCAATATGCAGGAGACTAACCATTCTGTAACATTTCAGGCAGCTGCCGAGCTTGATCTGATCTTAGATGAGACTTCGGCAAGCTTCCGAACAAAATTCGAAAAGTTTTGTACTGCTTGTGTCCGGCTTCTGAAGTCTTCTTTGCCGCAGATATCTTCGCAGTTGCTCGAAGAAGTAAATTCTGCGGTGGTGAACTTAAAACTAAAGAAGTCCGAATTTTGCTTGTTCACGCGCAAACAGGTACGTTATGTGTAATTACTGTTGATTATGTTTTTATTATTACTATTACGCCTTGAATCTACGAGTAGGAGTCAAATAATTGACATTTGATTCTTTAGGTTGGTGACGAAATCATCTCGCAAGTCAGCACAGCAGCAAGCCCTTTTATTATTGTTTTGGAGGAACGTGAGAGAGCTACGCCAGTCTGTTGCAACGTCATGGGTTTTGGCGGGAAACTGCAAACGTTCAACGAAGTCAACCTGCCACGTGTCATGCTGTACCTGATTGCTTTGTATTATGTTTTCGATCTTGAATTTCCCAAGGCATATCCCGTCCTACAGCTAGTCGACGAATGTTGTCTGTCCCACGCGGAGACCAAACTTATACAGATGAGGGTCCAGCAAACCTCGTAGTTCAACAAGTTTGCTGAAAAATTGCAAGAGTTATTAAGAAATGCAAAATAATTCTGTGTTGTGTGATGCATTACCTGCGAAATCTCGATCTGGTCACGTAGTTTCAGTGCATTCGTACATAAATTCGGTCTTCAATAAAAGGTTTTTACTTTTCTTAAAAAGTATTTGTACTTGAGTAGACTTGAATAAGTTTTCACCACTCGGAGGACCAACCTCCTCCGAAGTTTCACGTAAACATTGATGTTCACCCTACAATTATTTTCACCTTTTGTTAATTTTTACTATACCCGAAGATTCACCTCCTCGATATTTTCACCGCTTATTTCATTTCCACCCAATGGTGATTTTTACCGCATCGTAATTTTAACTGCTTCTTAGTTTACACAGTCTCTAAGTTTTCATCACCATTCCGACTTCCATCTATGATCCTTTTTTTACTATGTGGTTGAAAAAAAAATTTCACTTTTGTGTTAATTTGGCGGTGAAAACGCCTATTCTCGCCACAGTGCGCCACTGTTAATGTTTCACACTGTTGCATCCATGCATTATAAATTGCAGTTGCTATTTGAAACGGACCTTAACACTTGGTGAGGGTGCTTTTGCCAAATTCAGGCAAAAATTGTCGCACCTTGTCCCCACTAGTAAAACCGTAGCAAGAGCGCAGTGCTCCCGAGTGATAAACTAGGTTTTGAAAAGTCTTGACAACATTCAGTATGAAAATAGTTAAGGCGACTCTTACTGCTCGTCTCGAGTAAATTTTCTGGTTTTTCTTAAATTAATCTTACTGTCCAGATACAACCTCACAGACCGTGCTCGAAGTTTTTCCCATTCTCTTATACATAAGTCGTAGGAAATACAAAGCACTGACGGTTTCTTTTCGATTCTAGAAAGGTATTTTGCATTCCACAAAAGTACGACGCAGTTTTTTGCCTTTCAGGACATTTTTTATTTTGTAAGGGAAGAGCAGAGACGTAAATTGGGGGGTGCAGAGGGTGCAACGCACACATTGACTTAAATAGATTTAAAAAATTTCAAGACTCCCAATTCCGAATTTGACATACTGAGGGTTTCTACATTTGAGTACGAATTAAGGATATATCAGGGCAATACTTTCCCGACATTTCTCTTTTGTTCACAATGTAAAAAAAGAAAAAAATAGCTTTACATTCTATCCCAGTCCCCACGGATTACTTAGTTCGTAAGTTACATTTTCGTTTTGGGTCATTTGCATCAAGTGATTCAACGTTTGAAGAAATTTCCCTTTACAGAGGGGGGTCTCGAAAGTGAGAAAAAGAGGAAAAGGGGTAAAGAGAGAATATGAGACGTTCAATTTTAATTATTTTTCAACTGATTTTAGTATCATTTGGCACTGTTTAATCACCCTCCGAAGGTTAGTATCCATATTCCACCATATTATGGAATTTTGGAATACTATTCTGGAAACCAATCAGGCCCGTAAAAATATATAAATTCCCAAGAGGTTATAAAGTTCAAGCAAATGAAATGATGCGTGGTTCACAAGAAAAGCAATCACCATAATTCTGAAAATTGCTCTTAAATAAGGTCAGCCATTGATATAAAACGTTGTGAACTTGTCGTTTGTGAATGCAGCAGTGTTGCCACTTGCAGATAAAAATCTGCATTTTGCAGATTTTTGAGATTTGGCAGATTTTTTTGCAGATCCTCCAAAAAATGCAGATTCGTGCAGATCTTTCAAAAAAGGCATGCTTCCTTCGCGGAAACTCAATTCAAGGAATTCTTAGGGACACAAGGGCAAACAAGGTACCTTGGGGGGACTTTAATAATATACCCATTTATTAATCCATTTCCAAGGAATCCTTCGAAAGTTGGTTGGATAAAATTGGGTCAGTTACTCAGAAAAACTCGTTGAGTCAACAAAACTTCATAATTAAGTCCATCTTACCTTGAAATACGCGAAACAAATTCCAAGAAGATGCACAAGGCAGTATTGATTGGAGACTAACCTTGTACCTTTGATGACCTTTGACTTTCGACCAGTATATATAGCCCTAACTTTGGAAAAAGAAGTTAGTTGCGATACCGAAGAGCTAAACGCTTTTTGTCAATTCCAAATTTTTAGTCTATTGCCTCTTCCTTCGATTCATTGGACCCAAATCGCGATTTTTTAAACATTCGTCGTGTAAAGTTAAGTTTATGTTACAAGTGTACCAAAAAGCACTATGTCCAAGTTGGTTCTGTCAGTTAACGTTGGTGACAGCGAGTCATCAAGTGATGGGGAAGTCGAAAGTTCACAGTTGAAATCGTCATCTTCGAGCGAACCACCATCCAAAAAGCAGAAGGTCACCAAGAAGCCACGAAAATACTCAAAGGCGTGGGAGAAAATTCCGGAGCTGTCGTCTTGGTTATCTCAAAGTAAGTCTACTTCTCTTGCGTTTTGCAAATTCTGCAATACCGAGTTGAAATTCAACGCTGGGAAAACTGACCTGCTAAAGCACGCGAACACTCCAAGCCACAAGAATCGAGAACATCTGACGACGAAGGCAGCAGGGACAACTAAGTCGGTTGCTGAATATTTCGGGGACAAAAGTTTGGAGCATCAAGTAGCTGAAGCTGAGGCCAAGCTGATAGCATTTCTGGTCGAGAACAATATTCCTTATCGGGTTATGGACAACTTGGTTGACCTAGTTCAAGATCTACCGGCGAAACCTGTACTTCAGAAACTTAGACTGCGTCGAACAAAGGCCACCAGCGTGGTGCGCCAGGGACTAGGACCGCACTTCAAGCAAACCCTGGTAGATATTCTGAAAGACACTTCGTTTTCAGTAATCGTCGATGAAACGACTGATGTTAGTTCCACAAAGCAGCTGGCGATTTGTGTGTCATTTTGCACCGCGTCGCTCAATACTGAAGTCGACCTTCTCGACATCGTCAGCTGCCCCGGCGGAACTGCCGACGGAATATTCAATTTACTGGAAAGGACACTGCTGGACACCGGGATCCCGCTAAGCAACTGGGTGGGTTTATGTACCGACACCACCAACGTCATGATGGGGTTACGCCGCTCCCTGGCCACGAAGATTGCTGAAAAGTATCCATGGGTTCAGATCGTCAAGTGCGCCAGCCACATGATAAGTCTTGCTTCATCATATGCATGTAAGAAGCTGCCGAAGAGTCTGGAGGACGTTGTACGGGAAATCCCTTTCCACTTCGCTCATAGTGCTAAACGCCAGGATTCGTTCCAGGAGTTTCAGGAATTCTTTGACACGCCACGTCATAGGATTTTGAAACTATCTTCCACAAGGTAAATAATCACTTTTTCTCCGAGCCAAGAACGTTCAAATAGTTATGACTTATTGAAAATTTCCAGGTGGCTCTCTTTCCAGGACTGTTCAAAAAGGATTCTTGAACAGTGGGCAGCAATGGAAGGTTACTTTGCAGTCGTGGTGTTAGAAGATCCCACTCGAGCCAACGATCTCATTTTGTCAACGCTCCGGAACCCGTTCATGAAAGTGTTACTCATGTTTGCAGTCTATGCAACTGGGGAGCTCAACGAGTTCAACACGAAGTTCCAGGCTGACAAACCAGTTTTCTACACCCTGAAGACTGAAACGGAGACCCTTGTAAGGAACCTCGCCTCAAATTTTTTGCGGAAGGCCTACGTCAAGGGAACAAATCCATTTCACCTTCATGTCAACGACGAAAGGAACTTTCTGCCCCTTCATCAAGTATATCTTGGTTTGGAGGCGGATTCTTACTTGCGTGAGATTCTAGAGGACAGCGCCACGAGGGAAAAACAGGGTCAGCGAACTGTCGTCGAACCCGGAGAAGTCGACAAAGTCTACGCAGCGGCCAGGGAATTCTACAAAGAGGCCATCCGTGAGATCCAGAAGCGGTTTACCTTTGAAGACGAAATTCATTCCCACATTTCTTTGCTGAACCCGACGAATGCTCAGAACATGGAACCTCCCTCGCTTGGACCACTGCTGTCCAAGATTGGAAACCCGGCATGGGACTTCAGCAGAGTGGAAGCCGAATGGCGCACTCAAAGCGACACTGAAGTCCCAGAGGAGGCTATGCAAGATCCGTTGCAGTACTGTAAATTCATCCTCACCCTGAAGAACCAAAATAACCAGCTGCGTTTCTCGAACCTAGGAAAACTGATTCGCCTTTTCTTTTCGCTCCCGTTCTCGAATGCAGTAGTCGAACGTTGTTTTAGTTTGCTAAAGGAAGTAAAGAATCATAAGCGGAACAAACTTGCCCCCTTGACCCTTGCCGCGACTCTCCACACAAAGTGTGAGATGAAAAGGACTGATCAATCAGCACATAACTTTTCGTTTGATGACAAACTATTGTTAAAAATTCGAAGCATTAAAAGCAATGCTACTTTAAACGAACTTGCAAGCACTTCAAAGCAATAAAACCTTGAAACCCTATTTAAACAGTTGTATTTTAATTAAACGTAATTAATTTAATTTAACATCATTTTCTATTCGAAAACACTTTTTACTGTATTTCCACAAATGCAGAAGAAAATCTGCACTCTAGCGGAAAAAATGCAGATTTTTGCTGATTTCCAGCTTTTGCCGCCAGATTTCTCTGGCCACCTCAGTGGCAACACTGGAATGCAGTATACAGCAGTCGAGCGTCAAAGTTCCAAAGCCAGCCCGCCTTTCATGTCCGGTTCAAAAATTACTTGTTCATTTAAATTCATGTTACAAGATCATTTGATAGAAAAAAAGTGCAAACTAACAGTTTCAGTGGTACTGATTTCGAGAGTTTGCAGTGTTATCCAAAGTTGTTCACGTTAAAATCTGGACACTTTGTTGATCGTCTGTATGTGTTGCCTAGTGCTTGTTCACGTTTCTGTAAAATTACTACTATTGTATTTCAGTTCATAGTTAATATCTAGTTGGGAGAAAAAGTAAAACGGAGCTAAATTTAATGATAAATAAGGGAAAACATTTCTACTGTAAGGGGGAGCGTGGGGTGGGGAAGCTGAAACTGAACCACCGAGTTTTGCACACATTGAAGTAAATCTGAACTTACGCCTCTGGGGAAGAGATAATTTATCCTCCGTCCTCATGGAAGACCGTCCGAGACACCCCTAACCCAGTGTTTCCACTTTGCAGGATTTCTCCTGAAATTCCAGAATTTCCAAACTTTCCTAGGAAAGTTTCTGAAAATGCAGGATTTCACGATTTTTCCAGGATTCCCTGGATTTTCTTTGAAAACACAAGTTCGACAGTTCGAGAATTATGGAATCAAATGAAAAAGCACGTTTAGGTTAATGAACATGCTCCCCAGTCCAGTTACCCCCAACCGGTTGTTTGATGATAAGCCCATAGGGTAAAGTTAGGGCAGAAAAGGTCAGCGACCGCGTTGTCGGGTGGATGAACTCTAGGGCAGAAAAGGTCAGCGGTCAGCGATCGCGTTGTTGGATGAATAAACCCTCTGGCAGACAATGTTAGCAAACAGTGATAGCTTCAGCTTAAAGCTGGGTTCACACTAGGGCTGTTTTGGCCAAGCCGTTCGGCAGCTAGCCACTAAGCCCCACCCACTTGTGCCTGCAGGGCACAAACGAGAGGCCACAAACGCAGCTAGGCGAAAAACAAATTATTTTGTTTTTTCGCTTGTCGCTTGGACTCAAACGTCCTGCGAAGTCGACTTCGTAGTCACAGCAGACGAATTAAAGTCGACTAGGAGTGACAGTAATATAAATAATTGAGCGGGAAAATGGCCTTCAACGACGACATGAAACAACTTTTAATAGAATTAGTTAGCAATTACCCTGTGTTGTACGATTTTAGACTTGAAGATCACCACAACAAAACTATACGGAAAAACTGCTGGGCAGAAATTGGGAGGGAGCTAAACAGGACAGGTATGTTTGTTTTGAAAGACCCTGCATAACTTATGATACATAAAATATAATTAATGCTACATTTTTACATGTCATTGCAGCTGATGAATGCAAAAAAAATTGGGAGAGCTTGCGAATTTCCTATCGAAGGATCAGGCGCGAGAACAATAGCTTGCCGAGCGGTAGCTCCGCGAAAACCATAAGATGGAAGTTTTACGAAGCTATGAAATTCGTCAATTGTATTGCTGTTGGGATGTAAGTGCTGTTAGTATTCTTTTAACATTTTACGATTACTTTTTTCTGAACATAGGCCTTCCAATAGAGGCAACTATGCAACAGCTGATCAGTCAGTCGCATCAGTTGAACTGGTTGGAGATATTCAAGATCTCACCGAGGACGCAGTTACTGATGATTTGAGTATGGGCAATACTGCCAGTACCACTATGCTAGTACCAACGATGCAAGAATTAATCTTTCAGTTACTGCCGCTGCTTTCGATAAGAATTATATGGACACAATAACAAAGGAACTCGCTGCTGACTTAAACCTTGGAAGTGGTAAGCAATTAATTATTTTGCTGAATAGCAGAAGTATGTGCATTTTGTATGACAGGAAACGAGACTCCACGTATCAACCTGAGCGAACCCTCGAGTGATTCTCCCTCTGACGCAGCGTCGTCGAGTGTACCATCGTCAGCATTCGTGAAGCCTCCAAGTAGACTAATAATAATCCAGCACGTGGGTTCATAATTAGATTCTATTTTCTTTAGGCAAGAAACAAAAGCTGGAAATGCAGTTTCTCAAAAGCCTCAACGATGTGAGCAAGTCGCTACTTGGAGCTTCTCAGCAGCCTGTAACACAAGCGGCGGCTGCCGATGAAGACGCTGGCTTTGCAACTTTCTTGGCGGCTCAACTTAAAAAAATGAATGGCTCTATTAAAGAAAAATGCATATTAGAACTCCACAAGGTCGTGTTCGCGTTCCTAGAAGAACAGCGAGCACACGATTCAGCACATTGATTTTTTCGTTCGTTTAACGTAATATGTGGTTAAGTACCTTTTCAGTGATTTGAACATTCCTATGTATATGATAATCAAGGTAAATAAATTTTCAGTTGGTTTATTACTTTTCTGGCATTGTTGAGTGACAGGGTATACTATTTATGTTAAGTTTGAATGAAGACTTCTTTCAGCCAGCAACAGGTCTGTAACCTGTGTTAGTTACTGAAAAATGTTGCCACGGGACTGATCCTTGGTTGCTGCAGAAGTACGCCGCCAATGTGTCCCGTATGAGACTAGCCTGTCTTGTATGGGCGTTGCTGCTGCGTCCGGGTCGATTTTGTAACAAGTTGTCAACGATTAATGAGCGCCACTCTCCCGGAATAACCACATGAGTCAGACGATCTTCTCGGTCTGCAAATCCTGATGGACAGTATGGTGTAGCAGCTCGCATACTCTCAGTGCGTAGATAGTTGTGCAGACAACAGGTGGCCTTGACGATCAGGTTGATGGTTTCCACAGATGCGTTCATTTCGCTTTTGAGTATTCTCCAACGCGCAACGAGGATCCCAAAAGTGTTCTCGATCACTCTTCGGGCTCTTGACAATCTGATTTAAAAATAGTTTAATTACAAACTTCCCGTAGCAAACTTTGTCACATATTACCTGTAATTGAATACTCTTTTCTCGTAGTCAAGATGATTTCCACTGTAAGGTTTCATGATATTCTTCTTCAGCGGGAACGCATCATCCGCAACGATGAAATGGGGTACAACTATCCTAGTATCTGGTAAAGGACTAGGATCAGGCAACTCAATTTTCCCATCCAAGAAATCGTGTCCAAATCCTGTCTCAGGAAATAGCGCGCTGTCCCCGACTCTCCCTGGCGCACCAACATCTATCACTATGAAGCGATAGTCTGCATCGCACATCCCAAGTAGTACAACGCTGAAGAAATTTTTGTAATTAAAGAATTCAGAGCCGCTTCTTCCCGGACACATGATTCGTACGTGCTTGCCATCCACCGAACCAATGCAATTGGGGAAATTCCAAAGTTGACAAAACCTGTTCGCTGATTGTTGGAACGTTTCCTTGGTCGGTGATGGAAGGAATATGGGAGACAACACATCCCACAAAACTTGGCAGGTGGCCCTGATTGTGTCACTGACAGTCGAACGTCCCATCCTATACTGGAACGACAAAGAATGCTGACTTTCTCCTGTGGCGAGATGTCGTAAGGTGACCATGAGACGTTCTTCTGGCGGGATAGGTTCCCTCATGCGCGTTGTTTGCCTAGTCAAGTATGGTCTCACGAGTTCCAAAATGTACATGAACTGGTTCTTCGTCATACGAGTGTACTCCATAAACTGAGCGTCACTTAGCTCTTCAACTAAACTGTTATAGGCTCCACGCGTTGGACGTTTCACAAACAACGGATCACTCTGAAACCTTCGTTCTACTTTTTTAGAGATCTTCCACAATAGATACAAAGTACCGAGCAAGGTGACATGTTTCATTAAAGTCACTGTGTTACCGCGAAAGTCAACTGAATTATCCATTTTGACGACAGCTCTGTTGTTTACCTTTCTAATCGTCGCTATCGTCTGCTAGGAAACACTGAACAAAGAAATCGCCAGCGCCAGTGTGAACACACTGTTTGGGTGTTTGCCGCAAGCACATTCGGCAACTAGCATTTTTCAGCAAACGAAGCGGCTGAGTGTGAACCTAGCTTAAATCGAAACAGTCAAGTCTATTTTTTATCTCGCGCTCAAACTATAATAGATAAACGAATTTGTGCAAAATTGAAAATACTTTTACTCTTTCCTGTTACGTTTTATTCGTACAAAATGAGCAGTACAGATAATCCTGACAACGTTAGTAAAGCTCGATGTGTGAAGAAAAAGGGTGGTAGTGACAATAGTGAAGCAAGTACAAGTAAAAGGAGCAAGATAAAGTTTAACCCAGAACGGGCCAACGATTCTGAACTAAAAGCCTGGGTCAGAATTTGAGGAGCAGGAGCAGACTCCGTAAGCTGTTCAATTTGTATCAAGCAAGTAACATTTTCATGCAAAAATGACCTCATCAAACATTCGAAAACAGCTTTGCATCAATGAAATGTTCAAAAGTATGCGAAAGAGCAGTACAAATTAGTGCCCATTTCCAGTTTTGCTACCGGATCCTTGGAAAATCAAATCCTTGGTAGGGAAGCCAGAATCAGCCTGTTTCATTTGTTTAAAAGCAAAACGAATGAGCTAGTACGGAACTTGGCGGCCAGACACTTGAAACCTAATTATATCAAATCAATGGGCTCAAATATGCTGTCGATTGATGCTGACTCAACTACAGAACTCGCGCCACTTGAATCAGTATACCTTGGAGAAAAAGCGATGGATTCAGTGGAACTGAAGCAAGGCGACTTTAACATTACTGAGGAAGAGACCAGGAAAGTGTATCTGAGTGCCCGAGAGTTCTGTAAAGAGGGGATCAAACAAATCACGAAGCGATTCAATTTCGATGAAAGTATTTACGAAAATGCGCGCATTTTAGACCCAACCAACGCTCAGAATCTTACCCCCCCCCCCCCCAAGTATCAAACAACTTTCATCGAGACTGGCGTTACCCGAATGGGATGTTGACGGAATTTGCAAGGAGTGGTGATGCCAAGGTGTGACAACACTTCCGGATGCTATGGAGCTTGACAAGATTCGTCCCGACACATACTGGAAACAGATTTTAAACATTAAGGATCCAAACGGAGAGACACTGCTTAAGAACTTCAAAAAGTTCATTCAACTATTATCCACACTTCCATTATCAATTGTTGTTGCTGACAGACTTTTCAGTGCGCTTAAGGATACGAAATCCGAGAAAAGAAATCGATTGACAAATGTTTCCGTAAAGTCATTGCTACAAGCAAAATTAGGCTTAAGCAGGTCCGGGAATTCTGTGAACGATATGGAGATCAAGGAAGGTATACGAAAGAAAATCCGGCTGGTTAAGGCCAATGCAACTTCTGCTGAATTGGAATCTCTGTAAACTTTGTAAATTTAAAATTGTTGTAAATTAAGAATTGCCTTTGATTTTTTTTTTCAATTCAAACATGTTCGTCTCAATCAGACAAATGAAGAAATGAATTTGTTTTATAATCCTGCAATATGCTTGCCTAACTCATTGGAGAAGTCATATATTTCATAATTTTATGAGAACTTTTAACCAAAAAACAAAAAATATTCTATTAGGATTTTTTCCCGGATGATTCATGTGACTTTCAGGATTTTTCAGGATTTTTGACCCTCTTGACCAGGACTTTGGGATTGAGCGAGTGGAAACACTGCCCTAACCTCATAGCAACCAGGCAGTCTCTCAGCCTAATCGTGGACCCGAACCCACTTCTGGCAGCAACCAGTACTATGGATGCTGTAGGTTGTCTCATGGCGGCATTCTACGTAAACGATACTCGTTATGCAGGAGAGATAGAGTCGACTCTACTTTGGCTTTAAAAGCAGTGTTTGGACTTTTAGACGACAACTACAATTAGCTCAATAAATTTAGCAAGAGTAGCAATACCCTTTAAAACGAGAGAACTCTAAACACTAATACAGCTGAGAACCTGTCTTTAAACAACTGCTAAATCTGTATTTGAATGATCAGTCATAATTTACTTGGTGATGGAGGAAACGTGCGCAAAATCTCATTCACATCTTCTGATAGTTGAAGTAGAACTATTTATTTTCTAACAAATTCTTCAGGTGACGACTTCAGCTTAGTTGGGAAAACTTTAATGTCAAGACTTACCTTTTTTGCAAAGGCATTGGTACCTTCGATGAATCTGACTTGGGAGTTGCGATTTTTGATAACTGCACAGGTAAGGTTTTGTCAACAAAGCGCATCCCCGATCCCACATTCCGTGACGAGAAGAAATAGCCTGAGGATGAGTTCACAGCTTTTACCAGTCTTTCATGGTGAGAATTAAGTGGAAGATGCTTTCGAAGTTCATCTGTTCGAAAAATTAATGCTAAGTGAATCATCCGAGTAGTTTTATACTGAAGAAATTTGAAGCTACCTTAGTTTTCCTTGGGCTTCCTGCTCCGGTACAACCTCAGTAACCATTGCTGTACGTCCTCATTTGACTCTTTCAGCAGATTATTAAGCCCTCAGCGAAATCATTCACGGGGAAGTTCTTCAGGAACAAGACAAGTGTTTAAGCGTTTTTGTTCCTTTTCATCCGCAAATAGAACTATACATAGCGTACACTTGGGGATATCTCAAGATGTTCTGCCGAGACCACGTGTTGGTGAAATGAACGTACATTGCACGGAGGAGATTCTCAACGCTTTCAAACTCCACCTGAAAGTTGAAGAAAAACTTTACTAATACTTTTAATAGCTGGATTCCACTGAATTATTCTGTATGCTTACTTAACATAAAGAATTCTAGTTCATTTACGATCGCTTGCATGCTGTACCCACCCACGCCGACATTCTTAAGTCAACGTTAGAAAAAGTGCGTGGAAAACTTTCTTACCTGTTAACTTAACTTGAACGGATAAAAATACAATATGTTGTGAGAACCTACCTCAACGTTCGTGCGATTTCTAGTTGAAATTGTTTCTCCCAGAAAATTGTCATATAAACGTTTGTAAACTACAACCTAAGCAGCTCTGGGGTGTTGAATAGATCCGGGCGACTACTCTAATGCCATCTAGCGAGAGAAGGGGAACTAAATTGAGAAATACAACTTGGAAGCTAGAAAAATAAATAAATAAATAATAATAATAATAATAATTATTATTATTATTATTATTATAAAACATCAATTAATCCATAAATTTTTTCATAACTCACTGAATTTATTCATTTAATTTGATTCGAGATTAGACAACAAGGTGTTCGTAAATGTAAATTGTGGGTAGTAAACTTTTTTTGCTCTTACATAATTTTACGCTTTCTAGAATAGATACTGTTGATAATAATAATAATAACATTCAATCAACTGAGTTCATATTTAATTATTACAATTATGAACTATGAAAACGTCTTTTGCTTATAATTACTATAAAGACAGTGTTCCCACTTTGCAGGGAAATTCCCTGAAACAAGGGAATATTGGATCCGGAAAAGGGAAAACTAAGGAAAGAGGGAAAAGAGAAATGTATATCTTTACATCCTACCATGGAGGGGAAAAAGGGGAAATAGTTTTTTTCAAGCGAGGGCATGAAAAAAGGAAAATTGAGTCCTTTTTAAGGGAAAGGGGAAAACAGAAAGTGAGGACTCTGTAAAGACCACTTAGTTTTGTGAATAACAGCGACTAAGTAACCAAAATTGTGTAAATTAATGCTATTTATATACAGCAATTAAAACCAGTTTACTTAATCCAATTGGACTTAAAAGATAATGGCTATTATTTACAACGTATTATTTTGGCAGGATTAGACGCTTGACATATTTATATCACGTGATGGATAAATTAAAGAATCTTCCTTATAATCTGCTCTACATTTCCTAGGCCACGTTTCCTTGTTGCGAATTCACTCACGTTTGTTTGCTTCCCATTCAGGTGTGCAGAAAACGTAAATTCCAGTTCAAGGTAATCCTGATACACGAAACTTCTAAGCTGCTTATTTAGTTGAGTAAGAGAGCTACGAATTTGACACATGATATATCGAAAATACCTTTCATAAAGTGCTGCAATGAGCACCGTATTATCGTCATCAAATATCTTCTAACAAGAGTTCCCACTTTGCAGGGAAATTCTCTGAAACAAGGGAAAATTGGATCCCGAGAAGGGAAATGTACAGCTTTACATCTTAGCATGGAGGGGAAAAAGGGGAAATGGGTGTTTTCAAGCGAAGGCGTGAAAAAGGAAAACAGAGCCCTCTTTAAGGGAAAGGGGAAAACAGAAAATGGGAACTCCTTCCTAAGTAATAATTGCCAACATAAAAATCGTGGTGCCTTTTGCGGTACCGTTTCGGTGAACTTGAACTGGCGGTACTAACACAGCTTTAAACTTGGACGCGTTGGGGCATCTAGTCAACTGTGAAAAGGGCACTGTAGAATAGAAAGGAACTGACAAACTACGAAAAGGCACTGTAGAATAGAAAGGAACTGACAAACTACGAAAAGGCACTGTAGAATAGAAAGGAACTGACAAACTACGAAAAGGCACTGTAGCCGAGTCTTTTTCAAACAATGTTTGTGTGGTATAAAACACCATTCCTCGGACTCGCTTTTACGTGGGTGTGAAGCATCTTGGAGAATTAGTTCACGAAAGATTAGAACGGATTAGAATAACCGTTCAATGGTAATGTAAATAGCACGTCACGGAATCAAAATGAGATCTTGACAAGTGACTGCTCATACGAAACTTTCCAAATGACCTTTGTGTGGATGCAACATGAGCACGTGATTAATTCTCGTAAAGGGTCAAGCATGGAGATAAAATAATCAAGATATGTATGAAGGACAAACACACAAATCTTGTGGTTTTTTTAAATCACTTTGGATACTTCGATCCATTTTATTAACTTATTCTTTGCGATAAACAAATGCTACAACACACTGTTGCAATTACAAGAATCGCTATTGTTGTTTAAACATAATAAAGAAGCAGGACCATTCCTTGGACCCTTGAAGTGACAACTTTTTCCAAAGTTTTATTTAGAAAGAAAAGGAAAGTAAAAAAAAAAACTAGTTCCACGGCCTACACAATGAACAGTTTCCTGCTGAAGACAATTCCCGTACTGTCCAAGGATGATCGAAGAGCAGCTGAAATTAGTTTGGTGACTAGAAAAAAAATGTCCTACAACTTATAAAAGTTGCTTTAAACATCTAATAATTGCTTATTCAGTTTATAATACATTATGTACATGTAATCATACATACGATACTTTTAGCGTTGTCCAGTATTAGTAGCCGTTGTTTATACTACAGTAATTGACAGTCTGAAAACATTGCTGAAAATTGAAAACATGAAAAGTGTTGAGAGCAATATTCAGATAAAAGTCTTTAAGAAAAATGTTATAAAACAAATACAATGTAAAAGATTTTGAGTAATATAAGAAATGAAAGCTGCAGTAAGTAGCGGAAGGCCGGTTGCACAGCAGCGCATGTAAGGGCGGAAATTTCTTGTTAGATTTTCTTTTGTAATGGCTTTGTCGACGTTCCACTGATCAAATTTCCATGAGTGAATTGAAGCCCGATTTACCAGTTCCTGCTCCAGTTGTTAAGGATGTTTGGTATGTGCTCAACTGAAAGCTGTCGACGGAAAAGGGCCGGGAACAAATTTCCAAGATCGACGGTACATTAATTGGTAGTACAGTGAAACTTGTTGAAGGGCAGTTAGTAAAACGGGGTTCACAGCTCTCGGGAATCCTCATTCTGAAGAAGCAGCAGAACCAAGTTACCAAGTCGCAAACGTATGGAAATCCCTCCTGATAAAGTCTGTTTCAGCGGATTTGAATACGACTCACAGATCAGCAGAATCTAAGAATCTTCATACTACTTCGGATAAAAAGGTTTCCAGCCCTCTGAGGCAGTCAGTAGGAGAAAGCGGAAAACGTCTATCAGTGGCTTTGTCCGTCCAAACTGACACATCATCAAGAGTTCAGTATTGTAATAACACCAGTCCCCTTTGGCGATGTATTTGTACCTCGGTTACGTAGTCTTTGCTTAAGTGATTGACAGTATTACAGTAGCGACCAATCCTGTTCAGTATTCTATTAGGACAACTCACTGATGAAACACTTGGGCTGCGGAGATGTGGGAAGTTGTTTTGAATGGCAGGCTACAAGGGATCACGGACGGGCCAGTCGTTGCCGGGCTCTTAGCTTGGCTGTGCGCATAAGAGCGCGTCTCTCTGTCGACAACCGACAGAAAAACGCCGAGTGCGTAGACAAGAAAACACTAGGCTTCACCTGTAGCTCCACTCAGTTGTGGTCTGTGCGTGTGCTTGCGTACACTGTTGCCTTTGCTGGATGTAATGCAGACGCGCTGGGTGTAAACAGGGGCAAAACAAAGAAAGCATTCGGCGAGGCTCTGGCACCATGAGTGGCAAAATGAATTACCGAGCAGTGTTTGGACACCCCGCCTTAGCTGTTGCGGATGCATTAATATCCATGTGTGTTGTGGCCCCTCTGGTAGTGGGTTACTGGAGAGGAACTTGGTTTTTACTCGATGTGACCCTTTTGCCGGATAATGTTGCGGCCAGTTGCTGGACTTCGCTAGCTATTGGTGTCAGTGTCTTGTTAGCTGCCACGTGGTTACAGCAAGTCTTGCAAAAAAGCACAAATATCCATTGCTGCCTCTATTTTATCATTTCCAGGACCTACACCATCATCTTTTGCCTTGGTAAATACCCAGTTTTAAAACATCTCCAGTCATAATTAATGCATTAGTAATCCGTGTGGTAAGTTTTTGTTCATCCTAACTTGAGAACAGATTTTTCAGTTGCTAAGTGCTTGAAAGGAACTACGGGAAATTTATTCACTTCTCAGACTCTTTTTTGTAAAGACTGCCTCACTGATCACTTGATACGTGATAGAAATTCATTAAAAGTCTGTCAAGGCCATTGTGCGGAAAAATCTGCAGCTCACGTCCATAACACACTTTATGCTACCTGAGTTTCACTCTTGTTTCCCAGACTCGGAGAATGTCATACGATACATGATTTTTAGTTGCACCAGTATTAATTTCATAATTCCAAAACGCAGGGCCGTACAGGGAGAGAAGACAGACTAGGGCGGCTGCCCAGGCAGACTTTCCTGGGCCTAGGATCGTTACAAGAGGGACCCACATTTCGGCAATTTTGTCAGCCTACAAACAGCCTTACCCAGGGCCCGAGAGCCCCTTTTTTACAGTCATGCCTCAACGTCGTGACACGCATTCGTAGTTTTCCAACCAGAACTACGCGTTTTCATAATAAATAAACATAATATCAATTCACCCCAAAAACAGATTCAGACTCACAATTGCAACTCACTACTCGTGGTACAAGTTGAAACTATAATCGGATTCGTTATTACGACTGAGTGCAAAAAAACTAAATTGCCTAGTCCAGCGTACTTAACACTGACTATCGCCATCGTATTTTAGTAAACATTCAATGGGTGAGAGCACATAAAGGTTTTGAAGGAAACGAAACGGCAGAACTTTTAGCCAAAGAAGCGAAGAAAGACGAAATCGTACAAACTGGTGTCGAAGTCCTCTCTTGCTGGTTCAAACGTTACATATAAGAGGTAAGCAAGTGCCAAGTGAAACTTGGAATGGGCAGTGCAGAACAACAGGCCATGCAACTAGGAAGTTTTTTTATATATATCAAAGTGGACGATGCTAAAATTCTAGATTCTTTTAATCCTTCAAATGAACTTATGCAGATTTTAACTGGGCGCACTGTAATTTAAACGAATACTTGCACCGTCTTAAACTGAAAGACAATCCTTTCTGTCTCAGTTTGGAAGAATCCGAAACAGTAGACCACATTTTATGGAGGTGCCCACGTTTTGAAAAAGAAAAACGACAACTATCTTAAAACACAAGTGTTAACTAGGGCATCTTGGCCCATAAGTGTAGATGTCATTCGGGAAAGCCGGTTTTTACTCAAGTCCCTGGAATATTTTATAAAAACGACAAACCGGCTGAGACTTAGGAATAAAGAGATCCGGGCAATACTCAGTCTCGTGAGTAACCTGTCTTTTAAACAAGTCGGAATTGCTATGAATTCTCCCTAGTCGATTTCTGTTGTATAGAATCCTAGGTCTAATAAAACCCTAAACAATTAAGACGTTCACTATCATCATAACGGTTATTGTTGTTAATTCTACGTAGTTTGAAAATTATTCAACCTTAACATTCAGCTAGTTGGCTGGTAATTAACTTCGATATTTTTCTTCGTAAGGTTGTGTTAATCAGTGGCGTGGAGTGTGGGCCACACTGGACTGGTACACTGGAGTTGGCTGGGTTTCAAGCAGCGTTTCGGTAGCAATTGGAGTTGCCGGATTAATCCTTCTTCAAGCCTTCCGCAATGTCCTGGCACCGCCTGTGGTCCTCGTCGTCGACTCGTCTGAAAGCTACTTTACTTTCCCCACCATGTTCCGAACAACGGTAAGTCTACCAAACCATCCATCAGTTAGATTCCGTCAGAGGCACTCCATTCGTTCGTATGATATTAAGCAGACCGAGAACATGGTGCAAATTAAGGCAAGACGAGTAGAACCGCAATAAACTGGCATGGGCACAATACTGTGAACAAACGTGACAACTGATCCAATCTTTTCCTTTGTATACTACATTCCCTTTCTTAGTTTCTCATCAGTAAATTAACTATCAACCACTGAACCGTGTTTTCATACAGGGAGAGAAAAGCATCCACGCTCGGTTTCTGGATGGAATATTCACGGTGGGCGTGATAGGAACTTTGATCGTCTTCGTCTGGCGTGGATCTTTCCATATCCTGGACAAAATTATGTTCCCGGGAACATGGTTTGGTCCGCATGGGGTTCAACGGTAATTCTGAATCTACAAAAATCTCAATCTACTAGTTTTCATTATTTTAAACCTAGATTCTAGGATACTCGACAACCCTACTGACATTCAGTCTGCAATTGCCACTGGCTGCAATCTGCAAACGCACTCGAGGCATCGGTCGAATAGTCATCACAGATATTTTCACTGGTATTGCTTATATTGGAGCCGTGAATGTCTGGCGCGGATTATGGAATCTCTACGACATTTACTTGCTGCCAGGTATAAACAGAACCAGACCCTGAATCTATTCACTCAAATTACATTAACAAACCAAGAGTGAAAATAACTTAACTTAAAACTCGGTTACTGAAAATGTCGCTATTAATTGAATCTACAACTAAACAAAGTACTATGACAAACTTTAGGGACTTACGTCGAATAACTGGGGTAGTCAGTTTCAGGGATAGGGCTAACTGGTTTATGGACTGTATGCGAAAAATTAAGGATGTTGGCTACATCCTGAACGATATCCGTAACATATCCTGAACCACGACGCTCAGGACGCTGTTAAGTACCCTGAACATGTATTATTCAGGCATTCCAATGTCAGGGTCCTGAACACCCTGGAAGTGGGCCAATTTCACTGCACTCAAAGTCCTGTTTGGCATCCTGGAAATGTCCTTTTCAGAATATTTTCAGGGTCCTGAAACTATCCTTAACTTTCTGCCGGGGTTGTTACAGTACACTACTTCCTATAGCCAAAATAAAGACGATAAGATGTGATAATAGGTAAAACTAATCATGTTTCCTTCTTTAAAAAAAATGAAGATGAGAAGATTCTAAGTTGTTTGCTGACGCACGCCGCCGGGCTATTTGTCCTGATGCTGTTCTACACTTCACACTCCATAATCGTCCGCGGTGTGTATTTTGATGCTGAAGAGCCCGGGCCTGCTGCTGCTGTTTTGCCTTGCTCCTTTCTGCGCTACTTTGCTCAGGTATTTTGTTTACCTCATCCAAGAATCGGGAATCCTCAGAAACCCAAAGCAGATCGTAACGATAAGGAAAACATTAGGTTACCATGAACGAAAATATAAGCACGAACTCTGGAATACATCCTTTCAGAGACATTGTCCATGTCAAAACGTCTTAGGAATGATCTTTTATACCGTCCAAAACACTGCCAAAAGGCACTATTACGGTACCTTTACCCAATTTCTCAGTTCCTTTTCACGGTACCTTTTTTCAGAGTTGCCTGTGTCACCGTAACGGGCCCTAATTTTCAACTACGTCACATTATCTAATTCAAGTGTCACCAAAAAGGCACTACAAAAAGCACCGTCATATTTACGTTGCTGCACTAACCACAAACATTACACTGGAGGATTAAACTGCTGAATTATTTCAATTTAACGCTGGAGTGCTTTTAACTGCAATAAATGGTATGTGTCTGTATTACAGAAAAGACGTCAGGAATTCACCGTCGTGCCTACAGATGAACCGAAAAAGACCGTAAAAGAAAACGGTCACTGGGCCTCGGAAGAGACAGGCGTGATGATTGCATCTAAACCAAACAACGTGGTTCGATTCACCGACAGTCAAAACAAAGACAACGCCCAAGAGGAAACATTTATATGAGTGTCTTTATTATTCGATTTTTTTCATACTTTTATAAAAAACCGTTTGATCACATACTGCTTTTTCTTAGAGGTTAAATAAACAAAATTCTTCGTTCACGTTATTTTTGCATTAGAACTTCATTAAGCGGGATAAACGAAAACCAAGAAATAAGTTTCGTGCAAGTGTATTTTCAAGTCCAGCTTATAAAATGCTTAGTACTAACGCGCTATTAGCTCCCAACTTTTTTTGTACTAAGTATACACTAGAAAAATGTAATGTTCATTAAACGTGATTTGCAATGTAACGTCACTTTTCCGCTAAGTCGCAAAGTTCAGAAAAAGCTGGAATGACTGTGCAGTAGAACACAACCTCCGATTCAGGATGCTCATCGGCGATTACTTCCGTATTTGCGTTGCAAAGTGAGCAGCTGATCATGAGCAGCCTGGTCCTGGAACAACAATATAGAAACATCTAGTTAACGGATTACAATTTTTCAGGTTTTATGGAGTACTTCTGGAGTTACAGCAACAGTTTCCACAGCTTTGTCAATCCACTTGATAGCTTCCGAGTATTTAGCATCGTGAATGTAGCACTGAGCAATAAAGAGCCTATTCTCTTTCCACGGTTTGCTTTGAAGCTGCTCGGCGTTGAGGAAATAGCTTAAGGCCTCCTGGACTGTGGCAGTGGGCGGACTGGAGAAAAGAGTGGCGGCAACTTTGCGTTCTACCCAAGAAAGCTGCGAAACCTGCAAGCATTTCAAATTGCTTTCTCATCTCTTTATTTTAGCCGCTTATGTTTGTCCAGCGTACCTCATAACAGAACCGACCGACTAAGTGATGTAGAATAGCATCTTTGGGATTGATCTGGATAGCACGATCAATGTGTTCCTTAAAAGTGTAGCCGTTTTTGATCTTGTCCGAAACTCCGAGATAGTCGTTCAGGCTACCGAGGCAAACGGCGTACCACTTGTGAGCCTCTGCGTTGTTATCATCTGACTCGATGGCAGATTTCCCGTACTCGGCCGCTGTAAACAAAAATTTACGAATAGTTTCATCTCTGCTTGAATGTAATGATATATTTACAGAGGTAGAGCATTTCTTTTTTCTTCTCCTGATTTCCTTGTGAACCGTAAGCAACAGCTGCCATTCGACACGATTTTGCTAATCGCCACAAGAATTCAGCGTTCCTGGAAAACTGAGACCAAAAACGACAGTCAAGCTATATCTATACTTGGTTGGCAAACTGTGAACTTACAGACTTCTCACATCCACAGAACGAGGCATTAAACGAAGGAATGAATAAGGTATTACTAGGTTATCGAGTCTTAGCACCAATTAAAGTTAGAAGGTACTCACTTGATCTTTAAAACCAAGCAAAAGATTATATGCTTGTATATGGTCCTCAGGAGAGCCTTCTAAGAGGGTATCTGCCCTATCGAAGATTTGCAGAGCTTCTTCATTAAGGCCTGCGACTGCTAGCATCTCTCTAAAAATTTTACAGAGCTATAAAGGATAAATGTTAAATACTGTTTCATTCACTTACGAAGATTCTGGCTTATCTGTTGATGGTATAATGCTCTCTTCTATATCCGAAAAGTCGAAAAATTCATCGTCTGAGTACTCGCTACCGGACCAAGCGCTCATATATTCGGATTCGGCAGTCGAGGTATCGCTGGACATTACCGAGTGGGTCTTCCTCAAGCGAACCCTCTTCTTCTGGGGAATCGTAGGTTCCTCATCATTTTTGCTCGAAGTCCGCGATCTCTGCTGAACGGCTTTCAGTTCCTCAATTTCCTTGCGGAGAGTTTCAATGGTCGTGTAAAGTTGTTCGATATTGGTGAAATTTTCTCTAGTCGCATTCAGGCTCGTGGCTTTATTCAGCCGCTCGTATAACCACCACAGCCCGGCTACACCAGCCACCGTAACGCCGATCAGTACGGGGATCCGCAATTTTAATTCGGAATTGTAAGGATTTAGTAATTTACTAATCATTTTCTTAGTTTTTCAGGGTTTATATTCGGGAGTAAAATAGTCGTTCAGTGTTTACATCGCGATCTCTGTTTCCACTTTCAATTTTCCCTTAGAGAGGGCGTCGTTTTCCCTTTTTTCCCATGGCTGTTAAAATGTTAATTCCCTTTTTCCCCTCTCCTCAAAAACTTTCCTTCTACTCCAAATCACTCTCTTCCCTGACTTTTCCCTTACGAGCTGCAATTTCCCTTTTTCGGGGAATTTCCCTGCAAAGTGAAGCACCGGATTGGAGAGAAATCTGATAAAACTACGGACTTTGTACTTGTGAAGCCTTTCCTTTGACGTTATCACAGGTTGAATATGAAATAATACAAACATTGGCCACGAGTTGATCCAATAAAATTCGGCCAAATTTTTTAAACGTTTATTGTACTCGTAATCTCATTCAAATAAAATGCCTCGCAAACAATCTATTCATTATTTTTCCTGATCTACTGTTGATTCGAGATTTGTTCCAGTGTCCATGTTCCGTTGCCGCTGATGTTCAACTGCCACTGATGAAAGGACTTCAGACTTAGACGGTGTCCCACGCTGATCAAAGTGATCCCTGCGTCTATAGCAGCTTTATACAACCTCTGCTCCATTTCCAGGTCCAGTGCTGAGGTAGCTTCATCGAGAAACGCTAGCAGGGGACGGTGATAGAGCAGCCGCACGAAGGATAAACGCTGCATCTCACCAGGTGACAAAACATCGTACCTAAAAAATGATAAACATTACTAATGGACCAGTTATTGATAGAAATGTTCCAAAGAAGTTACCAGTTCCAGTCCACAGTGTTGTCGATTCCTCCTGTCCGGTCAATCAACGAACCTAGATGGGCCATGTGAAGATAGCCCAATATGAGATCCGTTTCGTCGCCATGGATAAAGTCCATTTGAACAGACAGAGGGTATACAATCTGAAGGGGGGACGAATAACGAAAGGTAATATAGGTAATGTGTGTAAAAAGTAACGATGATTACTTGCTCTCGTAGGGACCCGTCGGTCATATACGGCTTCTGCGGCAGAAACAGAACACTCTGCGGTCCTGAAACACCCGAGACATTCAAAGTTCCTTTGCCAAGAGGCCAAAGGCCGCGCAGAGCGCGTAAAAGACTCGTTTTGCCAGCCGAGCTGCTTCCACTGATCAGGATACTCTGGCCAGGCTGGATAGACAGATTCAGTCCTGAAAATATAAACCAAAATGGAGCTATTATTAACAGTTACGAGTTCCCTAGTGTCACGATTTCACTATGGAGGATCGCTAGGAAATTAGAATCCTATGAGGTTGAAAATTGCTTGCGCTTCTAGGTATTTTCCGCTGTTGTTAAAGGGCAAACCTTCCGGCACGATATGCGAAAACGAACCTTATTGTTTTGCTCATCAAACAGGAACAAGATTCAATTTCTAGCTATTCTTTCAGCAATAGTTTTACACATTAGACTTGCCTGTAACTAAATCGCTGGCTGAATGCGGCGCTTTCAGACTTGCTTCTTTGAGGTTGTAACCAAATTCGCCAGTTGCTTCAGCTCCGTTTTCTTTGGGTGAAGAGCTGGTGGGTTCATCGTTGTCCAGTTGCTGTAAACGTTCCAGTAGTTCACTCACACGGTGCGTCACTCCGGCCAAGTCACTAGAGAATTACAACATTATATTACGTTCATTATAATAACCTCGTTTTATTGAAAGTTACCTCACAGTAGCAGACAGGTCGACCAACGAACTAAACGTGGAAATCAGATAAATGCAAACAAAGGCATTCTAAAAACGAAAAAGAAATAGAAAAATCAATTAAAATTAAATTTGTTAAATTGGTTTAACTGGACGGTACCTGGCTGATTAAAGCACTGAGTTCTCCGGGAGTTAAGTTATCGTAACGCCCAGAGAAGATAGGAACAGCCAGAGCCAGGTAGCTAACTATGCTTCCAGTATAGTCGAATAGGTTAACAGCAAGGTCCAGTAACACCTGACGACCGTACAAACGCCTCTGTGTCAGTAGGAGGGCATCGAGCTTCTCATTGCTCTTCAACTCCTCGAGTCGAGCCCCGGTTAGAAAGGCTAGCGATTCTGCGTTGCTTCGAATCTGCATGTGTTTGAACCTACAATGATATTAGACCCTGGTTTAAAATATTCACTTCAAAAATCAGATGCTGGTACGATACCTGAAATCGCCCTCTCTTCTTTCTTGACGAATGACCCACTGCACTATGGGAGACATGAGCAACTTGTTGATGAAGGTCCCGATAACGAAGAAAATGAAAATGCTCGTGGGGCCGACCCATCCTGTGCTGAATTCAGGTAACACAGTCAAACAATGAAATTAGTACTGAAATTTAATTGAGAAATTTTACCAATAGATCACCTGCTGTATGCTTGGTACGTGTAGTATGAAATCGTAAATGGCGAAACAACTACTTTGGTAGCAACAGTACTGTAGACCTGGCACAGTTTGTTTATATCATCTGCGATTCTCTGATCTCTGCGGGGAAGAAATTGTATTATTAGATAAATAAATGCTATTTCTTTTTACGGAAGCTGGCTTACGGGTTATCAATGTAGTCACCTAGGACATTCAGTTGATAGTAGCGAATTTTGGAGTAGTATAAGCGATGTGTAGCTTTCGTCAGAAGCTGACGCCATGTCAGGTTCAAAATTTTTGCCACGTAACCTTTGACACTCTTCACGACAGCAATGCAGATGATGATGGCAAGACTGATAATAGTTCGCTGCTGGAAGCCGGGCCAATCTTTATCGCCGAGGACTTTGTAGAACTGGCTCGGAATAAGGCCGACAGCATAAATGATGAACTCCTCTAAAATATCCAAAGAACTTGATCATCGAGAAAAATTCGGGAAAAACGGGTCTAGGAAATTACCCAGTAAAGCAAATAAGAGCAGAAGGACGAAGAGTCCAACAGGTAAGGACCAGAGTCCAGGATACAAAAGGTACTGCAATTTCCAGAATCGTTGAAAGAAACTGGCACCAAATCCAGCAATTTCAAATTTCTCTTCTTTTTTGGACCTCATGTTGGAAGTAGTTATGTTTATGTGCGGATCAACTGTGTGGGTTAGCTTTTGAATGCATCTGAGATCATGCGACTGGACCTTTAAACTTCCTTATCCTACGCCAGAAACAAAATAGAGACAGAAGAGTCCAGGGCGATCGCATTTATACTACCAAAAGTCGCGCTATCTCTTTTGCCCCTTCGTCTGCTTCTAATTTAAATAGGGTTATCAGCGCCTCTAGCGGAAGAAAATGGTACTATTATTGGCATATCTTGGTTTGTAACTTTCCCCTGATTTACCTCTCTATAGTTTACTAGAAATTCCTATGAAATATTTCTTGTAGTTTTTGATTAACTATTGCAATTAGATCAAGTAGATGAAGTAATTTATTTAAATCGTGATGATTCTCGTTTGGGGTTACTTCTTGATCACGATATTGGTAATAAAATAATGCTGGAAGTAATTGAAGAAGTAATACTAATAGACACGGAGTTAAGAAAATGTAAACCAATTGAATACAACACAATAAAAAGACAAAAAAAACTCATGAATAAACTAGTACGATGATTGAAAGAATGTAAAATAAAAGCTTACTGAATTATTATTATTATTATTATGATATATTATTAGTATACTCAAAATATTCTGCGGTATACTTATACCTAAATGTACTTAACTATACTAAGAGTATACTATTTTTTTTTACCTGGGTTGTTTCTTACTAATTATCATTAACGTCACACTTCTATCCTGGAGCTTTGATCCAGAGTCCAAAGGTAAATTATTACACAATCTTCTCCAACTGATGTGATAAGCGAAGCCGAGACGAGAACCCTGTGACCCTACGATGATCGTAGAAGGAATCATTTCCCTTCTCGTTATCTCATCAGTTTTACAGACGAACCAAGTATCAACATTCTAGTACAGTCTTGTTCATTAAAAAAGGGTACAGTATATGGGGAAGCTAGACGTCACTTTTGCTTAATTTTTACAGGAATATTAGAGTATTTCTTGATAAGACGCATTCATTTAGTTTAAGTACAGATACTTTAATCTATCTTAACTAAATCTTATGCATAAATAATTGTATAAACTGCAAAAAGGACTTTCAAACCTTCCCATGCAGTATCCTTTTTTTAATGAACATGACTGTACTTGACACGAACGGTTACTTTTTGCTGATGAATATGCTACGCTTCATTAACAACAATACCATAATCATATTATCAGCCGTAAACTTCATCGTCGAGAGTTCTAGCTTGTTTCTAACCCCTTGATGTACGAAGATAGGGGTACATAATTCACTATTTTTATTTCTACTACTTTCTTTGAATAATACGGGTGCCCATTGTATTCAGGTCGCTTTGAATGTAGGACAGGAACATTGACTTCTACATCGCGGATAGTGGAACGGTTTGCTTACACCCAGCAGAAAACTGAGATAGTTTCGGGACTCTGAAAATATCCTGAAAAGAACATTTACAGGATGCCAATCAGGACTCTGAGTACAGTGAAATTGGCCAACTTCCAGGGTGTCCAGGACCCTGACATTGGAATGCCTGAATAATACATGTTAAAGGTACTTAATAGCGTCATGAAAAAAACGCTTTTTAGGATGCCTATAATGTTGCCCTCAATAATCAAGATTCATAATTCTCAACACAATTTTT
Organism: Eulimnadia texana; assembly: GCA_002872375.1. Lineage (NCBI taxonomy): Eukaryota > Metazoa > Arthropoda > Branchiopoda > Diplostraca > Limnadiidae > Eulimnadia > Eulimnadia texana. The sequence continues at coordinate 32,883,987 of NKDA01000001.1, read as the reverse complement.
TTACACATCCACGATCGAACGTGGTTCATGATATTCAGGATATGTTACGGATATCGTTCAGGATGTAGCCGACATCCTTACTTTTCCGCTGAGCAATCTGAAAGATCCAGTTGTTCCAACACGGAGATCCTAATGCATTTACCATAGTTATTAATCTAGCTTAACTGTGTTATAGCTTTTAAGTGTGAGTACGAAATACAATCAAAGTACCATAACAATAGCAAAACAACTTCGCAAAACTGAGTAGAGGAAACAAAGTTTCAACAGGCTGGATACTCAAACGATAACAAGTGAAAACAAGTGACTACATGCGCTCTAACATATCGTTTCAGTTGTGGTGTAGCACCTGCGCAGGTGTTTCTGGCCTGCCTTGTTTGAGCTTCGCAGTACCTAACTGACTCTGTGTTACAAAACACTGACAATCCTCGCTCAGAGAAGTTGGGTAACGTTTCAGTCCATCTTACATTCTTGTATCACGTATTTTGACTTTGGAATACCAACTATGACTCAGCAGTTCAGTAATGACTTGACGAATCTCTTGGACAACACTACCACAGAACCGGGTAAGAATACAGTGACCCCTGTGCAAGAATTAGTATCTTTTGTAGAAAGAAGAACTTTTTTTTCGGAAGAATAGGATCAACCATTTACCCTGAATGGCCCAGTATCTTCATTTTGTTTTATCTCACAGTGATATTAGAGAATAACTGGACAACCACAACTATCTTGGCTGTAGCAGTTGTTGCTGGAGTTAGTATTCTCGCCATACTAATTGCAGCTAATGTCAATGGACTGTCCCACTGCTGCAAAAAGCTGCTCGCCACGGACACGAATCTTAAATCCACGCAATATAAGACGTATGTTTTTTTAAGCTAAGTACTCCACAGTGAACCAAGTTAATTAAAAACTACTCGAGCTACTTTTACAAGCACAATTTAACCTGCATCTTAAACTTCACGTTTCCGACGAACAGCGAGAGCACTTGGATACAATCAGCACTGGAATTCATCACTAATCACCATTTCAGCACCAAGCAATTGCAGCACACGATGAACCGACCCCCAATGCCGGCACTGACGTTTCCTTTTCAGCCTCAAAGTTCAACCGACACTGATGTTAGCGATCTAACAAAGTACACGTCAGTAAAAAATTTGCAAAGTTTTCATTTTGCAAAATTATGTTTTTAGCGGTCGTAGTGGTCAATCCAGCACGAGGAACACTCAACAATGCGCGTTGCCGGATTCCTCGATCAATGACGATTGCAGTCTTAGTTGCCAGTGCCACGCTGAACAAGGGCACTTAAACGTTGCAAATGAAGACTCTCCGGTAAGTTTTCATACATAGAATGAACGAGCTGCTATTATTACACAAGTTTTATGGGCTAACTTACAGGAGCAAAGACCGGGCGACTATAGGACAGAATGTGAAACGGAAAACAAACCGCGGGTAACAAATTTTGCGTTACTTTCTAAATGGACCCTGAATAAACTTCTCGCTTTTCCGCCACAGCATGGAGACTTGAAGAGGATGAAGCACTTGAGTAGGAGCATTGCAGTTCTTACAGCCACTGGATTGGATCGACTGCGCTCCATGACAGTTTCCAACACTTCAATAAGCAGCGTAAAATTAAACAATATCTTAGTCTGTTAACGCAACCGCGAATAGCAAGAACCCGAACGCAGCCTCTTTTCTGATTAAGGATAAAGATAGTGCACTACGGTAAATAAGGATCTAACTTAAACTATTAACGTTTTCTTAAAATACAGGAAAGTATAATGGATACGTCAGACGTTTCGAGCAATTTAGACAATATTTCGGAGCACGCATCCACAACCTCGGCGACTTCATTATCGCAGAAAGCTCTCGTCATAGACATGAACTTGAGTTACGTACTCAGCGAATTCAGATTGGCAATACGAATTGCAGATATACGAGGAATATCCTCCAAAGTATCTAATGTTCAGCTGCGGATGCTGCTTACCCCCGAACGCAAACAGAGGCACCGGAGCAAACTGTACGCAGTTACTGATGGCACTGTACAGCTTTTCGAAACTTTCCTTTTCGCTAAGATAAAACCAGGTACACAGCCTTTAAAGCAGTTCCAGCAAACAAATTTAATCCAGGATATGCCATAAAACCACTATAGGAGAACTCAGAGTCAGTGGACTTTGTTTCAGGCTCTATTCAGTCAAAATGCTGCGAAGGGAAAAACTTCTAGGAGAAGTCCACTTGAACTTGGGATCACTGGATCTCGACATGCAGAAAGAGCAGCAGTTTCTGCTAAACTTAGAGCCCCCGCCACCAAAGGTCTACAGCGAAGTTTGCGTAATACGTAATTTGTTATTAAATTTGTCTGATGTTTTCGTTATCAGAAAAAGCTGGACGTGCGGCATCAACAGACATCAGGCAAGCGGTCTTTGGCCTTAGAAGATATCTCGACTCAGGCACGTGGCATTGATAGTAAACAACTGTCTACGCCACCTAGCAAAGATTTCACGAAACTATTTCTTGGCTTATCGTACAATCAATCTACGGGCCGGTTAGTCGTAGAAGTGATTGAAACAATAAGGTGAAATCTAACGACGAGTTTGTAGTTTTCTTAATTTAATCTAACTACCGTTTTGTTGTATTGAAGTCACACAGAAGATTTCTACGTAAAGATACTGCTATTAAGTCATACGGAACAAGAACTTGGCAGGGAAAAGACTACCATGAAGAAGAAAGGAAACTTCAAGGGCCCCGAGTCTTTCATTTTCAAAGTAAGTTCCATTCATGCCTGACATACAATCTGATTTGTTACATTCGTTTTCTTACGTAAGGTGCTTCATTTCCAAATATCCTACGTCACCCTGGAACTGTCAGTCGTACAAAAGCGCAGTCTAAAACGTAAGGAGACCGTCGGCCAGTTGTCCATAGGTTACACGAACTCAACAAAAGAAGCTGCACAGCACTGGAAGGACATGAGAGACGCCAAAACTGACCAAGTCTGTCGCTGGCATTTGCTTCACCCTTAAGAGGCTAAGCTTGGGGCTACTACAACTAGCCAGTGCGCTGAAGAAACAATTTCACGCCGAAACCATATTTCAACGATATATTTCATTATTTATAACTTTTGATTCCGTTTACGAAATGCACGCATTAGTTGTCGTTGCGATGAGATAAGAGTACTAGTATATAATACATGGAATGATCCGCTATCAAATGGAGAATACAGTTTGATTACGTTCGATTCATTTTGCTTTTATCAGACGACTGCGAAGCTGACGACTCGTACCTGATCTTCGGGATCTTCAGCTAAGAGACGAAACACTTAATAAAATAAGCTAGAAACTTAAAAGGTATCCAAATTTTGTACCTAAACGTAGATCCGATAACTGTCCACTGAGTGTTCTTGAACTCGGATTTCCCGGTTGCCGTTCCTCAGGCTGGACTTCATCTGCACAAGAAGAGCAGCTACTGCTGCTGGACGAACAGCTATCTGAGCAGGTATCGCACGAGCTGCTGCAACTCGACGTAAAGGAATCAAGTCTGAGGGACTTGACATACTCGAGGGCAGCAGTGACATGCTGAGTTAACGCCTGATCCCCAGCAGCTTTTGCATTCACAATCAGCTCGACAAACAGATCCGGGTCTTGCAACTGAAGTGCAAGTTTTGCCGCAGAATGCAGTTTACTTGACCTAATAAAATAGCGGACGCAACGCCGTAATGTGTCGTGAACGGGAGCCTCCAGAGCTTCGTCGTTGCGGACAATATCAGCAATCTGTATTAGAGCACCTTCGAGCATTTTCTCATTCTTCGAGCAGAATTCCGTATCGCGGAGTAAGTGATTGGTGACTTTGGAAAAACAGCTCAGTAGTTGGTCTTCTTCTTGAAAGCTTGCTACGTCTGTCCAGTTGAGGGAAAGCATGAACTGAACCGCCTGCTCTTTCAGATCCCACAACAGGTATTCAGAGCACAGTGAAAGCGCACTGAGTGAAGTACAGCCCGGGTAACAACCGGTAGAAAACCTCAGGCAAACCAGCGGACCTCTCTCGAAAAGGACGAACAAATACTGCGCTGGAGCCGCACGCGCTGATGTGTGGACTTGACGCGGTGTTCGCTTCAGTTTCAGCTTGCGCCGACTGTTGCGATATGAATTACGACGGGAGCTCCGTTCAATTTTCCCCTTGTTAGTATCCTGCAGAAGGTATACATGATACAACACGAACAAAATGACAGTTTGTGACTTACCTCTCTTGAAGCTACTGAGCTCTCGTCAGTAGCAGAGTTATCCGCCCACTTCAAAGCTATCGGCGTGGGCTGAACTCGGAAATACTGTCCTAAATGAACAACAGCGCGACTACCCTGTTCTCTGCTAGTCGGGCTGTTCGGAAGCTGCAGCTGAAATGAACTCAGGGCTCTGTCCCAGCACTGTAAATGGCCCCTGTTACTGCTTATCACTAACAAGGCGCTGCTACTATGCCAGCTTGCGAAAAACGGGATCTAAACACAATTCACAAAGTTTTCAAAGTTCCTTTGATAAAAGCTAGTTGATAGGCTAATGTATTACAAATGATGCTTTTGCGGAAACAGTGGTATCTCTTGCTAGATTCCATATTATAATGGAGGCATCTACACAGCCTAGAAAGAGCAGTTGATCGTCCGGACTGTAGGAAAAACACCTCGGGGGCAACCGACTCGTAAGACTCGCTGCTGGACCTGACGCAGGTTTTCGTGGATGTTGAACAAAGTAGACACAATGTTCACTCGTCCCTAGAGGAAACAAACAGCCACACGTCTCTACAACCAAGAAATTAGCGCGAACGAATAAGAGTACTTTTGCTGTAGATAAGATTTCTGTTAAACGGAGAAGCGAAGGGTCTCTAGCACTGATTTCCAGACCCGCAGGATCAGTTTCTGTCCGTTTACAAGCAACGAGGTCCATGAATGTGTTTGGTTTCAAAGAGTACAACAAAACGTTGGCTCGATCTTCAGCTCGAACGACTGGTGACCAAGCGTACAAGTCGCTTCCTTCTCGGGTCCACCACACACACAGCATAGTCCTGTCTTTATTCAGAGATAGTTTACGTTCATGGCGTCTGGTGGTAGGACCTGGTAGGGCAACATCCTGAGCACTCAGACTGCACTGACTTAACAAGGCAGGTTGTTCTGAGTTGCAAATAGGTCTGTCTGCTTGTATGATAGTAAGCTGCGGGATACCGTAGGTTAGATATATCACATCTTTGGTTATGGCAACTATATGGGAAGAAACTTAGTATTCAATGTAATTCACGGAGGTGGCGAATATACCACTCGTAACTTCTGCTACCAGCTTCCCCTCCATTGTTCGGTCAATGGTGATCTGCACAAGATCACCAGATTGTGCACAGAAATTCATATGTACAATAACGCCAGTACTGAATACATGAACCAGATATACTGACGTCTGCCAACTTGAGTACACTGGAGAAAATGCAGCCAAAATATTCTGTAAAAGAGCACGAAAAAAAATAAAATATGAGATAACCAAAAGTTTATATACATACATAACTTCATGGATTCAAGATTAAATGTTTATTTGTACCTCAAATTCTTCCAACTGTTCCCGGAGTTTTAGAGGCCTTCTGTTGCTTAGTTTCCATGTTTTTCCTTGACTTTCAAGTAATGATCGTTTATAGATCTCATGCAAGTCCGCGTAAGTGTCAGTATCTTTTGAATAATACCTAAGAGACATAAAGTGGAAGCATTTATCATTTTATTATTATTCATTTTGGGCTTATTGTGATCTAAAGACTTTAAGGGATGGTTTTAGTACAACAAAATCCAAGTAGAATTTTACTTGAATGAGCCCAGGTCAGTTCCTGGTATGACAATGTCGTCTCTGAGACTCTGAAAATGGGCAGTAATGCGGAGGGCTGACATTTTTTTATATGAAATGTCTTATTTGTGAATCAACAGACAAAAATACATTCAACAACTTCTGTGTGTGACAACTACAACAATGGTCTGGTACAATTAGTAAATATTGTTTGGAACTCCATCTAGCGGCTGATCTTTAAACCACGTTCTTACAATTTCTGAATAAATTTTCAACAGTAATAATAAAAATCACTAAGTAAATATACGAATATACTATTAATGTAATTATACGTGTTTAATATGTAACGTACGTAAACAAATAATCATAAAATAAAATACTGTTATGAGAGGAAATTATTATTTTATGTAATAATATTCATCATTTGTAATTTTACGTTAATGAAATTTGATATATTAATTCATTTATTCAAATAAAATACCGGGTGTCGGTTGATAAATCAATTATTATATTATGATGTAACAAATTCGAAGAGTCTTCATCTTTATATATACATTAATAATAATAATAATAATAATAACCAAATATGTAAATATACTAAAACTGTAATATATATATATATATGTCAATTTTATATTATTATATTAAAATATTGGTAAGCCTGGCTGGAAGAGGCTTCATGCGTGACGTCGAAGGTCTTGGAAGCCGAGGGCCGGCATGTCCAATTGTCAATGGCCGATCGGCACTTGGACGGTGTCAGCGCATGTAGTAGGTTGCCCAGTTCTCTGCCGAATTCATTCATTCAGTCGCAATTAATCAACAGGCAGTTAAACTGACATCTTCAACAGCGGTTTCAACAGCTTAGGTACGAAATTCTACACTCAATTTGTGTTGACATTCCGATATTGTACGTATTAAGGCGATATTTGTAGTAAGGCAAAAATTCCGTAATAAGAAGCTGTGTGTAAAGGCCTTTATGAGCTCAAAGTAGAGAAGGTGTGGTTGTGTAATCTAAACGCCCTGACTTTCTTTTAAACATTGATAAGCATTTATGTAGTTTACTTTATAAGTCGGCAAAATAGCCTTCAAGGTCGTTTGGTTGACAGTAATGTTAATTAAATTCTGAATTTTCAGGTTTTAACACCTCGAAAATGGACCTGACGATTGCCATTACGCTGGGCACGTTTGCTCTGGCAGCTGCGGTGCTCTTTTTTATTTCCTTTTTCAGTTTCAAGGTATCGTTTTACAGGTCAGAAAGGTTATGCGGGCACTTGAATTTGTACTTGTCTCAAACAGGAGCGGACGTACGAGGAAATAGTTGCCGAGCAGCGGAAAAATGCTGGACTGGCAACTACAAAACCTGAGAAATCGACCAAAGATAAAGACAAGAAGAACAAAAAAGTGAACAAAAAGACCAAAGACAAAGAAAAGGGGGCTTCCTCGACTAGGTGAGTCGAAGTTCAGTAATTTCCCACGTAAAAATTTACTATAATGCATTATAGTAAGACTGTGTACTATGTTGCAAAATAAATACTTTTACTGGGGTTTAAATATATTATTAATTATTTATTGCTGATTTTTAGTGAGCCTGACGAGGAGAAGCCGCATGTCGAGTTCGAGCTGACTGAAGAGATCATTCCTGAGGAACCACTTTTAGTCAAGGAAGAAAAAGACAAGAAAAAACCTGAGAAGAAAGAAAAAATCAAGCCAATTTTACGCAACAAAGACGAGGTCGTTCCAGTGCCGCCTGAAGTTATTTCTGCAGAACTGTCGTTTGACCCAGACGTCAATTCGGCCAATCACTTTGCCGAGCACCCGCCCAAAGACGTTATCGAACTGAAACATAAAGAAGAAAAAAAGACTAAATCCAAGCCGAAGAACGCACCAGAACCTGAAGTACCTGTCGTTGAACCCGTTGCTGTCAAAGAGGTATATTAAATAATATAAAATTTTCAGATTTAACAAGTAATTTTCGTGTTTTTTAAGGTTGCCTTCACTGTTGGGACAAATGGAGCTGCTACCCAACCGCAGGTACAGCAGCAGCAAGGCACCCCGAAAAAGCAGCAGAGGAAAAAGGGTAGCAAAATGGATTCGCTCGAGTCAGTTGACGGGGAGAGGAGTTGCTGATGCTGGTTGGCGGTAGCGACCGTCTGATTTCGGCTCTTCAGAAAGTCCCGCTGGCTCCTACTGAACTGCAGACCCTCATCGAGGTCCTCCTTAACCGACAGCAGGAAAATGGAGCCGGATCCGAGTCGGAATGGTACGAAAAAGGAGGAAAACTAGACCCCGTCCGAGCTCTCAAGAAACAATTGGCCGAAGTGGAGAAGCTGCTGAAAGAAGAACAGGAGGCTTCCAACGGATTCCAGACTAAAGTATACTTAGTAACACAGTAAAAGAAATATTGGTTTAAACTTTAAATTGCGTAGATTAAGACGCTGAAGACGGAGATACAGTCTGAGCGCAGTCGAGTGGCTCAGGAGAGGAAACAGCTGGAAGAGGCTTTGACTCGCCAGAACGGTGAGATCCAGGTGCTAACGTCCCGTCTGCAGCAGATCGGAGACCAGCACGCGGCTGAAACGGCTGCTTTACATTCCACCATCCAGCAGCTGCAGAAGACGCAGCTCTCTGAAGATCACCTGCTTAAGCGACTCCAGGTACGAAGCAAAATCAATGAAAATAATACAATATGTAAAATGAAAAAATAATAAGAAGAAAATAAATAAATACGATTAAGTAAATAAAATTTAAAACAGTGATAAAAAGTAATAAATAAAACTAAAGAAACAAAATCATAGTAAATAACTAAATATAAAAAAGTTAAAAGCAGAAGGTAAAAAACAATCATGCATTGGTTTATTGATTTTTTGCGAAATTCAAAGGAGGAGAAGGCGCAGCTCGAGGCGCGTTGCGCGGGAACACAGCAGCATCAGCAGGAACTGGCCAGCCGCGTCCAGCAGCTGGAGGATTTGCTGCGCATCAAGGACCAACAGCGCATGGAGGCGGAGATGACGTTCCAGCGGCTGGCCGCTCAGCTCCAGGACGCCGAGCAGACGAAAGCCGCTCTACTCAACGAGCTCGGACAGAGTCGAGAGGCGATTCACGCCGCCGAGAACAAGGCCCTCCTGGCCCTCGGGGAAGCCCGCACTCGGTGTGAAGAGTTCGAGAGGAACGCGCACCTCCTCGAGTCTCGTCTCCAGTCGGCCGAGAACGAAGTGGCAAACGAGCGCGGACGAGCCTCCAGGCAGCAGAAAGAAGCCAGCGACGAAATCGCACGTCTTTCACAGGAAAATCAGGATCTTGCCGCAAAACTGAGCTCCGCCCAGCAGAAGGCACAGCATGATCAAGACGCTGAAACCCACAGACTTAAAGAAGAGTTAGCCCAGAAGGAGAAGCAGCTTCAGGAGGTGTCTGCCGCCTTGGGAGCTGCCAGAGAAGAACTTACTAACAAAGGAAAGGACCAGGAAGAAGTGGCGGGTCTTAAGGAGAAGCTGGCACAGGCTGAGAGGCTTCAAGAAGAATTAGCCCAGAAGGAAAAGCAGCTTCAGGAAGTGTCTGCCGCCTTGGGAGCTGCTAGAGAAGAACTTGCTAACAAAGGAAAGGACCAAGAAGAAGTGGCGGGCCTCAAGGAGAAGCTGGCACAGGCTGAGAGGCTTCAGGGAGAATTAGTCCAGAAGGAGAAGCAAGTTCAGGAGGTGACTGCCGCTTTGGGAGCCGCCAGAGAGGAACTTGCCGCCAAAGGAAGGGACCAGGAAGAAGTGGTGGGCCTCAAGGAGAGGCTGGCGCAGGCTGAGGGACTTAAGGAAGAGTTAGTCCAGAAGGAGAAGCAGCTTCAGGAGGTGTCTGCCGCCTTGGGGGCCGCCAGAGGAAAGGACCAAGAGGAAGTGGCGGGCCTTAAGGAGAAGCTGGCACAAGCGGAACAGGAACTGGAAGCCCAGAAGAAGAAAAACAACGAGCTGCGCGAGAGGAACTGGAAAGCCATGGAAGCGGTAGCAGCTGCCGAAAAGTCTGTCACTGAGCTGCAGAAGAGCAAAGAAACCAAAGTCGCTGCGAACCCTGTCCAGGTAAAGGGGGAAAAAACAGAAGAATCATGCAAATCTTGAATATTGAGTTCATTTTTTCAGGTTCAGCAGCAGCTGGCTGGTGTTGTGCAGCGAGTTTTTCCCCAGATTGAAGTGGACGCTACAGTAGAAGCCAAAACTTTCGAACAACAGGTCGAGTCTCAGCTGAAGGAAGCACTCGCCAAGTAAGTTACTCATTTAGTAACTTAGTTTTGTGATGTTTCAATGATTTGATGGGAATTGCAGATGGCGAGCGGAAGAGGAGGCGAAGAGCGAGGGTCAGGTGCATCACTACAAGACGGTGCTGTCGCAAACGGAGGTGCTGCTCAACCGCCTGCAGAGCCGCGTTGAGGCTGAAGAATTTGCCTGGAAGGAGAAGATGGCACAACTGGAGTCGAAAATCGGCTCGGTGGTGCAGGAACGAGACTTTTGGATGCAGCAGTGTCAGCAGCACGAAACTCAGCAGCAGCAACAGCAAGTGGAACTGAGACTGGAATCTCTACAAAAGGAAAAAGAAATCGCTCTTAAGGTCAGTTAGTCCTGAAAGAGTAAAACTAATTTTTTTCTTTTTGTTGAATTTTTTCGCAGTAGTAGTAGTAGCAGTAGTAATAGTAATAATAGTAGTAGTTTAAATAATAATAATAATAATAAATGTCGCAATAGGAAGCCGAGAAACATCGCCAGACGGTGGAGGAGCTCAAGCAGCAGCTGGAACAGACCAAGGTAAACATAGCAGTGAAATGTTGTTGATGACTTGCTTGATCGCTCTAGTGAATGCTTTCTGACTCGGGTACAGGCCCAAATAGCAGCAGCCAAGTTGGGCTCGTTAGGATATATGGTCGGGTGGGTGGGCGGAGTAAATCCAGCAGCCACTGTTGCTATGGCAACGCACAGGAATAGCGATACTGATGCTACAGCAGCTACCCACCAGGTCAGGATCTGTTTCTGCTCGCACACGTTCTTATACCCCCTCGTCCTTATTTCATTTTAACCCAAAAAAAGTCTGTAAAAAGTTGTTGCAAAAAAGGGCTATTGTGCTGCGTGGGTGATCTTTCATGGTGTGGTGCTTAGTTGCTACTTTCTAAAAACATAATTGGTAATTATTCTGTTATTATTATCCAATCAGGTTGCGACTTTGGTAGCAGAGCAAGTACAGGTAGCCAATGGCGATGGAGCAAAACAAGCTGAAGAAACCAATCAGGTATTAAATGACTTGTAATTTTTTTTCAAATACAACTGCTTACTGCGTGGGAGAAGTTTTTGTCTTAAGCCGCTGTGAGACTAACATGTTGTGTCTACTTTTTTGTCTCTCTCGTTAAACACATGCTAACCCGCTGCTGTAGTGTGTTGTTGAAGCTAGCACCAAAAGCAACAACACGAGCAAAAAATCAAGGCACAAGAAGAAGAAGGTAAAATCAAGCTAGTAGAGAACAAAAAAGCTGAATTCAAGTCTTGTAGAATCACAAATCTGTACCATTTCTTCAAAATTTTTGTAACTTTTTACATTTCTCACTGCATTTTTGTGCATGTCTTGGGCTCTGCTGTCCCTTCCTTTCGGCTTATTCACAATTAACCCTTGTGTAGAAAAGCGTAGGTATTTGTAGTCGTCTCTCAATATGAAACCAACTAACTCTTCTTGTTTTTTTTCTAGGCTGCTTCGGTCGTTAGTTAAATGGACAGCGAAGCAAAGCGACCAAGTTTCTTACGGACAAAAAAAACGTTTGGTGTTGGACGATTTTTGTTTTATTTTCCCCACATCTTAAACAAAAAAACAAGGGAAAATGCGAGCTTCTTTTTTGAGTCTTTTTTCTAACTTTACAGTTGTCCCAATTGCCCTTCTTTTTGAGCTGAGATTTGTTGGCATTGGACGTTTATATTTGATCATTCCGTGACCAGGTTCTTTTTGTTTTTCCCCCTATTTTGCCTCTTCAGTTGACTACAGAACAGACAAGAAAAGCTTTTTGGACGTGCAATTTATATGTGTCCATCTTCCACTTATTTCCGTGCGTAACTTAATGTGGTAACCGCAGTCGGTTGTCCGACTTTTTCTTCATTTTTTCCCCACTACAGCAACCTGTTGCAGCCATTTACGGCCCAGGTTAGATTACCACTAGGATTTAGTAACATCAAAAAGGGACAATACAAATGGATTGTATAGCAAACGTTTTATTTTAGATTTTTTTTCAATCGAACTTTGGCACCTGGATTCTATAGAGCAAAAACACAGGTTTGGAAAAATATCGCGACTTGGGCAATTGGCATTGCAAGTTTTATTTTTATTCTGATATATTATGTAGTAGATGTGACGATAGAGAATTTCTGTGATGCCTTAGAGCTACCACACTCTTTCAACGAAAGATTTTCAACGTTTTCTGAATCGAGGCAGAGTCTGGAATCTCGATGAACTATTTGAAACAAGTCTGTATCGATTCTGCGATCGACCCAGCCTTGTTTCACAGCCTCTGGACTGGTACACGACGCCATTTGCGGAGTGTTGCCATCACTGGCTTGTCCGTGAACAATCAGGCACAAAGTTCCGTGACGTAGCTGGCCTGTTCAACAAAGATTTAACACGTTACTGTTTTAAATAATGAATGAGTAAATCAGTTTTCCAGTTCTTCCCCTCTCGCCCGTAAGATTCACTTTTCCCCTCCATACTAGAATATCAAGCTACACTTCTCAGCTTCCCTCTTCCCTTACTATTTCCCACCTAGACCCAGCTTTCCCTTTTTCAGGGAATTTCCCTGCAAAGTGGAAGCACTGGTATTACTGTACCTGTCGAAGTGATACTCCAGGCTTGATTGCCGCCTGTTCCGTGGCAGGCGTAAAGACCTGCATGACCTCCAGAACCTCTTCCATAACTGTCCATGCACAGCGTACCCTGTCGTATAGAACCTCCGTTGCTACTTTCTGGGCTGGCGGGTATCCGCTGCATTAGTTCAGGGTAAACGTTGTCGATGAACCATTTAAAGGGCTTGCAACTCAGTTGCTCGCGAAGCTGCAGACGATCGCTTACACTGCAAAGATTTTGGAAAAATAAATAAGAATTTTTTTATTTCATTTGGCTATTTTCATTTACTCGCCAAAGGCAACGTTTTTGGCCATGGGAACTGAGGCGAAATAGTATTTTTTGTAGTCATCCATCCAGACTTCTGCAGCCCTGCGAGAAAAATATTTAAAAATTTCGTTAAATAACAAATTTATTCCACGAAATTGGGTATAAAATGATTGATACCTTCGAGTGTTACGGGCAAACACGGTACCGCTACCACCGGGAAACGTATACGGATGCTGTTTGCGGAACACGTGACCCACCCGACTGCAAGGAATGATTTCCAGACTACCTCCGCACTGCCACACTCGGAAGGAAATCTCTGTTTTAATCAAAATAAGATTATTAATAAAATATCGTAATAGTAGTAATAGTAACGGTAGATACAATAATAGTAGAAAAGAAAAACAATAAAGAATAACAATAATATATAATAATTATTATACAAATAATAATACTACATTTAGAAGCTTTACATAACATACACCATATTCAATATAATACACACCGTACGAATTATATACAGTCGTAAACATAATCACTAGCAGTAGTAGTAATAATAGTAGTCCTAGTAGCAGTAGTACTAGTAAAAATAGTGATAGGAGCAGTAGTAGTAAGAGTAATGATAATAGTCATAATAGTAATAATAGTAATAATAGTAATAATAATAATAAGATAATTTACCTAAATTTTCTCCTCCCCACACGTCCATTTGCGTGTCGTAGCCCCGAGTTTGTCGAAAAAGCTGCGGTCCATCACGAAAAGTCCACCAGCAATCATCGGAGTCCTGGTTAATACAAAACAAAGCTAGTTAACTTAATTAAATGAACTGATCTAATTCTTACTTCTCATATGAAATAATAACAAATACTACAATTAATAAATAAAAATATGATTCAAGTGAAATATAAAATAAATTATACATCGGAAATAATAATTAATAATAAATAATAATAGTACTGAAATAAAAATAATCAAAGAACATGAACTTAATTAATATTATTATCACGTGTTAATATTGGCTATATATTAATATGTCAATTGAGACTTTGCAATTATTATTTGTTTTGAGTACCTGATAGGATCTGTAGGGTTCTGCTTGCGAATGGACCTTTCCTCGGGAGACAGTAGCTCCCACTTAAAAACCAGATTCCAGTCGAAACCTCCTCTTAGTTCGGTCGAAGCGGCGATATACTGGAAGTTGTCCATGTTGATCACGTCGATAACGGGGCAAACGACCCGGGTTTTATCCTAGTTTCAGTCCCAAGTTGTTTCAACGAACAGGCAAAGGACTTTTAAGACTTTGTAAACAAACCTCGTGAACCCGCTGCAGTAACGGTTCGAGCCATCCCTCGTTGCACTCGCAGTGGGAGTCGAGAAAAGTGAGAACTTCGCCAGTGGCTGCTGCCGCTCCCTTGATCCTTGAACGGATCAAACCTTCCCGCTTGGTGTTGCGGATCACTTGAACCTTCTGGATTTGAGCCAACTCCTCACCGTCGCTTGCTAAAGATAATATAATAAATGAAAGTGAATTGTGAGTTAGATTACAGCTTAGATATTTACCATCATTGCTGAAATCGTCGACGAGAATAATTTCTTTGATCAGATGCTCGGGACTGCGGTTCAGAACGCTGACGACTGTTCGGAGGAGTGTCGAACGTGCCTCATTATGGAAAGTGATGATCACGCTAGTCGAGGGAAGGTCTCCTGAATACTGTACACTCTTGCACCTGTAAGTATAAACTATTATTATAAATAATAACTGTACTAAAGCTAAATAAATTATACTTTCGGTTTCTGTAGTCGGGAACGACTCTGTTTGAGGGCAGACTATCACTGGCCTCTTGGTTGAATTTATTACTTTGATACGGATCTTCGCCAAATTTTAGTTTTCCCTTGTCGATATAGGCTTTTTCGTCGAAAAGCGTTTTATTCCGATTCAGTGTAAATATTCCCGTTTCTTTTAACCTCAACGCTTTATTTTCTCCACCATTCTGGAAGGAAATAATAATAAAAAAGTAAAGAATGAGATATTTTTATCAATTTTTGGGAGACACCTTTGTTGCTTTATGGATTAATACAAATCCTCCGACGACCCAGATCAACGTAAAAGCCAGTATTTTATATTTTCGTCTCATTGTAAATGTTATATTTAGCCATAAAGCCCTTTAGAATTGACTGCTAATACTAGAATTCTGGCTGAAACAGCAACAGAAGGTGAAATGTGGAGAAAATTAGGACAACTTCCCTTCAGTTTTCAAACTTGTTTTGGCCAGGGACTTTGACAGCTATGTTTCCACTTTCGGTTTTCCTTTTTCGTTTATAGAGGGCACAACTACCGCTTTTTCCCCCCTTCGTTTAAGTATGTCAAATTTCCCCTTTTTTCCCTTCCGTGCTAATAATACAATTCTCCCTCCATTTTACCTTTTCTCATTTCCCTTTACCAGGGAATTTCCCTGCAAACTGTTTGACAGCTAAAGAAGTAGACAGAAGGCTGATGGTAAACGGCGACCTTTAGACTAAATTTCAGGATTTTTTTTTACAAATAAAATTGTTAATCATATTGCATTAAAATCTATATAAATATAATATTCTAAATAAAATGTATTAAATACAGCAAATTTACTATAATAGAATTTAACTTCAGTCCCAGATGTTGTTCTAAAATTAAAACATCGTTTCTCTTCCCAAAATTTATTTTGAAAATTATATTTCAATTTAATTGATTAAATTAAGCAAATAAAATTATTAAATAAATTAATGTAAGTGATTGAACTTGTGAATATTTGTTTAATCTAATTTAACATTTTGGTGTGTTCTTTTAGTAAAAGAATTAGTTTGTTTTCTTACCGCTAGGTGGCTAACAGTTCTACTGTGCCATAAGGTTCACTTGAACTAAGTACTCACCAGAATAACAACAACAAATACAACATGAGCTCGTTGTTATTATCGAGAATCTCAAACTCAGCTTGGAGATTGAATAAATCATTTTTAAGTTCCAACACATTCAGATTATATCACTCTCAAAATGGGGTATATGGCTTTTCTCCAAAAAACCACAGGCGAAACGAGTACCAGAGTAAGCCATTAAACATAATTAGTTTTGTAAATACAAGTTCATTGTTTGGGTTTTTTATAAATTGATGCAGTGGACGAGCAAGAAATCCGGTGGAAAAATGAAAACCCGAATTTAGCAAGATTTGTGGACGCTTATCGTCAACATGGCCATCGGCTGGGAACAGTTGACCCCCTCGGCCTACAGAAACGAGAGTAAAGACTTTTGTAATTCAGCATCGTAATAAAATTCATGGTTTTAATTTTCAGATTTCTTCAAGAGCTTCTACCTGAGACTTACGCCCTCGATAGGGACGATAGCCTCATTTCTGACGTTATTTCTCGAATGGAGAAAATCTACTGCGGAAATATTGTCGCAGAGTTTGCCCATCTCGAGTCTGCGGAAGAGCGGGAGTGGTTCGCTTCCCAGTACGAAAAAATCGTATCGGAAGACCTGGACCCTGCAAAAAAACGGGAGACTGCTATTTCGATGCTTTTGTCAGAAGCCTTTGATAATTTTCTAGCGACCAAGTTTCCTACTGTAAAAAGATACGGAGGAGAGGGTGCTGAAAGCTGTATAGGCTTTTATAAAGAAATTTTTCAGTTAGCAGCTGGTAACAGAGTCGAACATCTCGTAATGTGCATGGCTCACAGAGGAAGGTTGAATTTACTCACTGGAGAATTAAATTTCCCACCTGCGTTAATGTTTAGCAAAATTAAAGGCCGCTCGGAACTGCCCTTAGGTGTCAAAGGCAAGTATAAAGAATGTAATAAGTATGACAATAATTATATAATTAATTGCAATCATTTAAGATAATAAAAAAAATCTAATAATAACGTTGGGAGTTTAAATATTTACATAAATATAGTAATAATATTATTGATTCTTTTTTTAGGTATTGGAGACGTGTTGTCGCACTTGACGAGTGTCACGCGACTGAAACACGGAGGCGGAAGTGTTCAAGTGACACTTTTGCCGAATCCCTCGCATCTCGAGGCTGCGAATCCTGTTGCTGCGGGAAGGGCCCGCGGAGAGCAGCAGGCGTAAGTTATGTTTCTGATTGGTAGTTTAATGTAGCTACAGTTAGCGTCAACTTAATTTTCAGTCATATTTTCATTAGTGTATAACTTTCGTAGAAACGAATGATGATAATAGTAATAATTTAATAATTATATTCGAATGCGTTTACGTTTTTCTGTCGCATTTATGAACGTCTGTTTTGTGAAAAGGCTTAAAGATGGGGACTATGGAGACTCGCTTCCTGGAGAAAAAGTTGTCTGTCTTCAGGTTCATGGAGATGCTGCCGTTTCTGGTAAGTAGTAGTAGTAGTAGTAGTATTAATAGTAGTTATAGCAGTAGTAGTAGTAGGAATAGTAGCAGTAGTAGCAGCAGCAGTAATATTAATAGTAATAGTAATATTAGTAGTAGTAGTAGTAGTAGCAGCAGTAGTGATAGTAGTAGTAGAAGTAATAGCAGTAATAGTAGTAGCACTAGCAGTAGTAGCAAAGTAATAGTAGTACCAGCCGTGGTAGTAGTAGTCATAGTACCAAAAATAGAAGTAGCAGTTGTACTATTTTTACTTTTATAATCATTATTATGATTTTGCCCAGGTCAAGGAGTGGTCCAAGAGACTCTGGCTTTTAGTCAAGTACCGCACTTTAGCGTTGGAGGCTCTCTTCACCTAATCATCAACAATCAGGTATATCACATCCATTAGTCCATCTAGTCGTAAGCCATGGAAATAATATTTTATGATGATTATTGGTTAACACGTTAAATTTTTTTCCAGATTCAGCTTAGTCTTATATTGAATTTAGAATTAAATGAAGTAATATTTACTGTAAAAGGGTCAATACAGGATAAATGCAGGATAGATTTTTTTTTTATTTTTACCTAGTCATTCGGTACTCAACCGTATGACTTTTCTATCGAGGTTTGATATCGTCACCAGTGCTTCCACTTTAAGTTTTCCATTTCCCTTTGAGAAGACATAATTTTTTCCTTTTTTCCCCTTTCTTTGCAGATATGAAGTTCTTTTTCCCCTCTGTGTAGGCTATCAAACTGTATTTCTATGTTATTTCCGCTTATTTTTTCCTTTTTGAGGCCCTGTTTTCCCTTTTTAAAGTATTTCCCTGCAAAGTGGAAGCACTGATCATCACCCACGGTTATCAACGTGTTGTCAAGATGTTATAATACAGGATAGAATACATCCGCTGGTCAATCTAGTAATAAGTTATAGATATAATATTTAATGGTGACCATTGCTTAATATATTCACTTTTTATCCAGATTAAGATTAAGAATATATTATATATAATTAACATAACACCTATATATTGCATGCATGAAAACAGTTTTAAATTATACAGAATGTTCAGGATGAGTATAATACAATTATCCATCAATAATGAAATACAAATAATTACATTGTGCATTTAAGTTCACAGACATGCTTTTATTGTAAGCTTTTATTTTATTATTACTATATTAGGTTGGGTACACTACGCCTAGTCATCGGGGGAGGTCTTCCCGTTACAGCAGCGATATCGCTAAGTCGATCAACATCCCCGTGATCCACGTCAACGGGGACGATCCGGAGTCCGTGATCAAAGCAGCAAGGGTGGCGTTCGAGTATCAGCGCAAATTCCGCCGCGACGTTTTCGTCGACGTGGTCTGCTTCCGGCGCTGGGGACACAACGAGCTCGACGACCCGACCTTCACCAACCCGGACATCTACGCCGCCGTCCGCCGGCGAGACGCGTCTGTCCCCGCAGCCTACGCCAAGAAACTGATCGCCGAGGGGCTTCTCGACGAAGAGACGGTCAAGGCGTCCGTTTCCCAGAAAAGCGCGGAACTGGCCAGCGCTTTTCGAGAAGCGGACAGCGATAGCTTCCTACCCCCGCAAGAAGCTACTGATCAGTTCAGTCAAGTGGGACAAGCACAAGCTCGGCATCTGCAGGTACAGTACGAAAATTTTCTCAATTATTATTATTCAGTTATTAATTATTAATCTGTTTTAGCCGGCTGCTAGCGATATAACTAGCTGGGATTCGGGAGTGGATACTGATGTCCTAAGTTGGGTTGGATCTCGTTCTGTTCTAGCTCCTCCAGGGTTTTCGATCCATTCAAACCTGCAGAAGACGCATATCGATGCCCGTTTGAATAAATTAAAATCTGGTGTTGGAATTGATTGGTCTACTGCCGAAACCCTGGCCATTGGCTCGCTTCTCTATCAAGGTTTTTTAATATTTATAATAATTGGCAAGCAACTAATAACGTATATTTAGCTAAACGATATTTTATTTGGATATCGCTGTATTGTTTATTACAAGTTTTGCGTTATGTTGTGTATAGATTATTGTAAGTCGAATTGCAATCGTATAAATTGTAGAATAAATATTAATAATGTGAAAAATATACATAGTGGTGCTGAAGTAATATTTTTACTTATATTAAACTTTATGTATCTTTGTAATTTTCTAAAATATATTATTATGTATTATAAATGGTGTCATATTCCAGTATGTCTAAAATTCGTGTAAAATTATTTATTATTTCATTACCTGTTGAATTATTATTTGGATTGCCCCCAGGATTTGACGTGAGGATTAGCGGGCAAGACGTTGGCCGTGGTACTTTCTCACAGAGACACGCGATGCTCGTAGATCAAGCCACGAGTGAAATGTACATCCCACTCAACAATCTGGGGTCTCCCGAACCTCAAGGACATTTGGAGGTATCAGTTATAATCAATGAATGTAAAATATTAAGTATTGTCTACTTTAATTATCGGAATGGATGAACAAAGGGTATTTTTTTTTTGCCAGGTTGCGAATAGCATTTTGTCAGAAGAAGCTGTACTTGGATTCGAATACGGAATGAGTATCTCCCGTCCAGACCTTTTGTGCATATGGGAAGCCCAGTTTGGCGATTTCTTCAATGGAGCGCAAATCATGATTGATACCTTCGTCACTTCCGGAGAAAGTAATTCATTCATCTTACATTGATCTCATAGTTTGTTAATTAACTGTATGGCTAAATAACGCTCATTAAAATTATGTTTATGGGCACAATTTCTTCAAACTGCAAGTAATTACGAACTAAAATCTAATTGCGTACATTTATTATGAAATTTAATAAACATAGTAATAAGTACTATCAAGAAACATCCAATACCGAAATCTTCCTCTATCTAAGCTACTATTTATTTATCTATGAAACAATTACTACTATTACAACCAGCAGAATTCTGTCGTTCAAGCAGGCCTATAGTGTACAAGCCCGCCTAGCTCAGTCGGTAGAGCACGGGACTCTTAATCCCGGTGTCGTGGGTTCGAGCCCCACGGTGGGCGACACCTTTTTTCCCTGTTTTTCCCCTTTTCTTTTTAACATCTCTCCAAACATTCATTATTATTGCACTTCTTTAACGTTATTTCACCCCTTTCCTATACCTGAAGCAAGTCATGTGTCCATGATTTCAACCTAGCTTCTATGATACATAGCATTTACTTACTAGTCTTCCTTTGATCTTTCTAGCCAAGTGGCAGCTTCAGAGCGGACTGGTAATGCTTCTTCCTCACGGGTTTGACGGAGCAGGTCCTGAGCATTCTTCCTGCCGCCTGGAGCGATTCCTTCAGCTAACCGATAGCAGTGAAGTAGCAGTCGATAGCGACGATATCAACATGCAGGTTAGCGTTAGACAAAATCCTCGTCATTCATTAAAGATGTCTAAATGTTTGGCTACTCATTTTCAGGTGGTGAATCCTACAACTCCAGCCCAGATTTTCCATTTGCTACGCAGGCAACTCGTCAGACCCTACCGTAAGCCTCTGATCGTAGCCGGACCTAAAATGTTGCTCAGGTTCCCCGCTGCTGTTTCCTCATTGCAAGAAATGGGCCCAGGGACATCCTTCCAACCAGTGATAGGTAAAAATCAACCATATTTGTTTCAGTGCTTCCACTTTGCGGGGATTCCCTTAAAAAGGGAAAATGGGGTCTCAAGACGGGGAAAAATGGTAATCAAGGTGTACGGACGAAAGGGAAAAAAGGGGAAAACAGAGCCCTCTCAGAAGGAAATCTCAAAACCCAAAGTGAAAGCACTGATTTGTTTCTACATTTTCAAATATATTATATCGCAAATGCAGACGATGCTGAGGCTTCCAAGAACCCGGACAACGTGAAGCGGGTCATCTTCGTCAGCGGCAAACATTACTACGCGGTTCAGCAGCAGAAGCAGCTTCTCGGTTCGACCGACACGGCAGTGGTTCGACTCGAGGAGTTGTGTCCCTTCCCCACGAACCGTCTGCAACAGCTCGTGAACCGCTACAAGAACGCCACTCGGTTCGTCTGGAGTCAGGAAGAAGCGAGAAACGGCGGGGCCTGGAATTTTGTCGAGCCCAGGTTCAGGAATCTTGTGGGTTTGAACCTGAATTACGCGGGAAGACCCCAACTAGCTGCTCCTGCTGTTGGAATTTCTGCAGTGCACAAAGCCGAAGCTGAAAATCTCATGCGAGATACTTTCAAACTGTAATTCTTGACAACAGCAATACCTTTACTCATCTTGTAATACTCGGTAAAAAGTACAAACTCAAAAAGCAAAATTTCGTGTATATAATAATGGTAACAACAATTCACTCCCAAAATGAATCGGAATCCTCTGCGTTGCCAGCCGCCGAAGGCCCGCTCACGCCGAAATCTCCCGTTTCAGATTCCGAGTCTAGCAAGAAAGGTTTTGGATCGTTTTTCTTCTCTTCTTGACGAGAACTGGCTTTCGGAGATTCCTTCACTTCCGACATTTCCGCAACAGCTTTGGTATCTCCAACGTTCTCAGTCTCCCGCTCGTTCATTTGAATGTTATTCATATCTTCCCACTTCTCTCGCTCTGAGTTGTCTTCTTTATCTGAGTTACCGTGAATCAGAACGTTATTTGTATCTTCCTGCTTTTCTCGCTTGGAGTTTTCTCTATCTGAGTTGGCGTGAATCTGAACATTATTTAGATCTTCCCGCTTTTCTCGCTCGGAATTATTTTGCTTATCCAGGTTAGCGTGAATCTGAACATTATTTTGCTCTCCTGCTTCGTTTTCCACTTTATGGTTGATCCCCACTGAAAAGTTATAATTGGACGTCTTCGTTTCTGTCTCGAGATTTTCTGGTTCATCATTATTTAAGTTTTTTTCTTCCATTTTAGTTTCCTGCTGCTCGTAACAGGTGTAGAAGAGAACGCTGTCTTGCTCTCTCTCGTTTCCAATGTCCGTACGAAAATTTTCTTGTGCATTTTTGGTACCATTTTGAATAGCAGACAATTCTTTTACCTCTTCTTTCGATGTTTTCTTGAAATCTTCATTTAAAGCAACTGACGTTGACTCTTCTCTATCGTCTTCTCGACCCAGATTTTCTTCTTTTGCTGTTTTTTGAGAAATTTCTTGAAGTACAGGTGACGGAGAGTGCGGCCATACTCCTTCTTCACTCAAAAGCTCGCTATCATCATCAAATTCTTTGTTAAAAGATTTTCCCAATGAACGAGTGACTGGATGAACGTTTTTGTACCGAGGTGAAGTGCGTTGCTTGTAAAAGTTTTCGTTAACAGGCGAGTTATTCAAATAAGGGACTACGGCTACGTTTCGTTGGATCTGGGACCAGAGAAGGGGATTTTGTTGGATTAAGTACCTTTCGTAATTTTCCTTGATTTTGCTGGCTGATTCAGTGCGGGCTGAAAGCTCTGTGCTTTTCGCTTGAAATCGCTGAATGTTTACCAGTAAATCTTTGCATCGATCTTTGAATTCTTCTTCATTTTTGCTTCGTTGAAGATAATTCTGTTTGATATCTCGCAGTAACCGTTTCTTCTGGGTATCTGTCATTATTTAGGGAAAATGTTACGCGATTAGCAACAAAAAGAAATAATAACTGAGACAATAACAGTTGAAATAAAGAGAGGGTTTTTGTTTATGTTTTATTCCTAACCATGGCAACCAAAAATTTATTTCCTACCAGTTTTCCCTTTTCTCCCCTTTTTGGAAATACCAAATTCCCCTTTTCCCCCTCCGCGCTGAAAGCTAATACCTCTAAATTTCCCTTCTTCCCTACATTTACAATTCTTCCCTTACTATTTCCCCTTCATTCTTTTTCCCTTGTTTTTTTTCCTTTTGAGACCTCGTTATCCCTTCTTCAGGGAATTTCCCTGCAAAGTGGAAGCCTTTAATTTAATTTTGCTAATAACTATTTTAGCAAATCGTTTTTTTGGCATAAATTTGGTAATGAATTAGGTTTTTTATCTAAATTTCTAAAGTAATAATGGAATGTAAAAATTCAAGACTAAGATATCTGTCAACAGATGGCTGTTAACTCAATTAAATTTTTGGAGCGTTTACTTTTGTTTACCTGTAATCTTTTTACAGATTTGCTTCTCATAATAACTTGCTAAAACAAGAAAACAATCAAGAATAATAAATTTTAAACTAAATATTATAAGAAAAACTCAGAAACATTTATACGGTATTTGTATTTATTGAAAACTCAAGTCCAACACTGAAAAAAATGTCACAAAAACAAAAGGTAAAAGTATTGTTACACTTATTAATGAAACTTATGAATTAGTTGTATTTTTTTCAATAGAAATCAAATGTAGTATCATCAGCTTCAGGTGACGACTCTTCAAATTCATCTTCATCCTCTTCGTCGTCCTCATCTTCCTCTTCTTCGAGTAGCGATTCCAGCAGCTCAGATTCCGAATCTTCTGAGCCTCAGAAACAGCAACCTCCTCCGACAAAAGCGAAAAAGAAAACACCTACTTCTTCTAAAGCCATCTCAGCTAAAAATAAACAACCCAAGAAAGCAGAAAACGTTAAAGTAGCGTCTAAATCTACTGCCCCAGTTGCTAAACAGTCGAACACTAAAAACGAGAAAAAACGAGTAAACGTCAACCCAAAAAAAACTCAAGGTACTTGCGTTTAATGTCAGTTGTTATTATTTATTTTTTATTGAACTTTATTATAGGTAAATCAGCAGAAGCAAAAACGAACAAGAGCCCCAAACTGCAGAACAAAATGCGAAGCATTTTCAGTCCGGAAAACAGTAGCGTCTCTAGCGAAAGCGAGGCCGAAAAAATTACAAAAAAACCTCTGAAGAAGAAAACGACTGCCGCGATATCCTCGACTTCTGGTTCGGACTCGGAAAGTGAACCTGTTTCAGCCGCTACCCGAAAATCGAAGGCCAAAGGACCCAGGGCCAGGGTTCAGCCCAGACCCGCAGTCCCCAAATCGACGGACAGCGAAAGCGAGAGTCAGAACTCACTACTAAACGCTAAGCAAGAACTACGTAAGCTGGTCTACTGATTATAAGATAGCAGCAAAATGAAAATAAGTTTTTTTTTCTGTTGTCGGCTTCTCTACAGCTCGGAAAACTACCCGGTCCTCCACTACACGCAAGAGCAAGCACGTTCTGGGTAAAGTTAGTGATTCGGATTCGGAATCGGAGGCTCCGTCGCAGGGTAACAGGGCGTCAGGAAAGAGGAAACCCGCAGGAAGTAGGAAGCAGAACGTCTCTCGAGGCGCAGACAAAGTCAACAGAAGGCAGACGGTCAAAAATCCTGAGGCTGAAGGAGAAGGCAGCACTCAGCTCATGGAAGAGAAGAAGTGCCCAATGGCTGGCTGCGACTCTACAGGTCTGAAACGAGACATGAAATAGTTCAATTTATTATCAACTCATAACTATGATTTTTATGCTGTGACCCCGACAGGTCATCTGAACGGCAAATCGGAGAAGCACTTCACTCTGCAGTCGTGTCCCGTGTACCACAACCTGTCATTCAGCGAGTGTGTCGCTCTCCGCCAGAAATCCATAGCCCTTATGAACCAGTGGAAGAATTTAATTAACGGTAACGTTACTAATTATAATTAAAACCTATTTATATTCATAACTTACTGAAGACTTGTCTATCGACATAATGTATCTACCTCTTCACTCTACTTATTATTGACTCATATAAAATTGAAGTAATATTAATTAGCTAATTAGTACTAATGTTAATCTATTTAACCTATGGGTAAAAAATGATATTTTTGTTTGCCATTACAGACTTTCCAACTCTGTCTCTTCAATAATAGTTAATTAATATTTTAATTAATTATATTTATCAATATTAATATTTAGTCTGTTTAATATTTATTAATGGAATATTTAATTGCTGTTAATCTTTATCTATTAAAGGCTTATTTTTCTGTAAACTAATTAAGTTAAATATTTAATGAATTAATTGCTGTAATTCATATTTGTAGTGAAACACGAGTTCTTTGCTCGCTCGCCTAGGTCGCCGAAAAGCTCGGGACCAACCAACGAACAGCAGAAGGTTAAAAAATATAAAATAATTGGTTAAATTATTCATTAAACTAAAATTTGAAATTTTCGGCACATTGCAGGAACTACAGCGTCTGCGGCAGCTTCGTAGTAACGTATCCGAGCACAGGGAAACGATAACCACGGCAGCAGTGAGCCATTTCAACGACAGCCACGAAAGTGCAGATCAGTTAATGGCGGAAGATAAATGGCGGGAGCATGAACCTAACCTCACTGCACTGACCCCGCAGTTTGACCTTGACCTCTTCAGGGCTGCTCAGGCTGAAGCTGCAGAACGGGCCGTAATCCTAACTTTTTTTTAATTTTGTTCCCACGTAAAAATGACGGTGCCTTTTGCCGTGCCTTTTTGGTGAGGTAGTTTAAAATTAGGGCGCGTGAGGGCCTTTGCAGGTCTGTGTGAAAAGGCACTGACAAAAGGAACTACGAAAAGGCACTGTAGTAGTGCTTTTTCTCATACTGTTTTTTCATTTGTGTCTCAGGAAGAGGAGTTACGAGGGATGCCAGCAGCTCCCGGCCTGCGTTTTATCGAGATGGGTCGTTTCGAGATGGGAGTCTGGTATGTCAGTCCATACCCCGACGATTTGGCCCGCTTGCCAAAACTTTACCTCTGCGAGTTTTGCCTGCACTACATGCGCAGTAAGACAGTTTTGAGACGCCATGCTGCTAAGTGTGTGTGGAAGCATCCACCAGGCGATGAAATTTACAGGTTTTATCATTATCATTATTATTACCAGTAGTAGTAGTAGTAGTATTAATGACGATAAATGAGTAGGAAGGACAAAGTGTCGCTATGGGAGATAGACGGCCAGAAGCAGAAAGTCTACTGCCAGAACCTGTGTCTTTTAGCCAAGTGCTTTCTCGATACCAAGACTCTGTACTACGATGTGGAGCCGTTTCTTTTCTACGTGATGACTGTGGCCGATTCAGAGGGCTGTCACACGGTGGGCTATTTCAGCAAGGAGAAAAACTCTTTCCTCAATTACAACGTATCGTGCATCATGACGCTACCGCCCTACCAGCGACAGGGATACGGCAGACTGCTCATCGATTTCAGTATTTCGTTTTCACTGCCCGCGGAGTATTTTGAAATTTGTATTAAAATATTTTTTTTCAGGTTATCTTCTGACCAAAACGGAGCAGAAAATAGGCTCTCCAGAAAAGCCGCTTTCAGATTTAGGTCTAATATCGTACCGTTCGTACTGGAAGGACGTTTTGCTCGAATACTTGTCCTCGTTCCCAGGAAAGGAGATCTCGATCAAGGACGTTAGTCAGGAAATGGCTATCAATGCTTACGATATCGTCAGCACGTTACAAGCGACGGGCATGCTGAAGTACTGGAAAGGTAAACACATCGTCCTGCGGAAACGAGACATGCTCGAAGAGTACATGGAACGAGCAAAAAGACGTGGACCCGAGTGGAGGCATACCGATCCTGCTGCTCTAAAATGGAGACCCTATGTTCCGCCTGAAGAGGACGCCTGAGTCTTTTATTTCAGATTCAGATTTTGCTTTTTCTTTTATATATTTGTACGTTAGTTTTACTTCTCTTCATGTAATTTGCCATTATTTTGTACAGTAATTGTTTCACTTGACGAGAATCTGCGTTTCGGTTAGGATATTCAGTTTTAAAAGAATTTTTTTTTTTCTTTCTCTCTGACATTTCTGATTTTTGTCGTTTACGAATTTTTGCAAATTTTTACTTGGTATTAAAGTCTGTATCATAACAATGGAAGAAGCCAGAATAAATTTTTAACATAACGTTGTGTGTATTATTTTGTAATTCAGTGTGAGATTGTTGAATCTTACACCAAGATTCTTGTAAAATATAATGCAACTCTTATAAATATTTCAGAAGTAGAACAATTTCTGGATTAGATCTTAGTAGCTGAACCTTAAGATGCAGTTTTTCGAAAAATAACGGAAAGAGACAAAAGTATTTAACTAATAGATAATAAAAAATAGTAGCAGAATACAAGTACGCCACATTTCTTTTTATGGATCAGTGCTTCCACTTTCAAGTTTGGGCTTTCCCTGGTAGGACACTCCATTTTCCCCTTTTTTCCCCTCAGACAAAAACTTTTTGATTTTCCCCTATTTTCCCCTCTCATTTTCCCCCTTTCCCTCGTTCTTCCCTTCCATTTATAATTAGTGGAAATCACAGCTATTGGTTTCTAAGATCTATCTCGTGATTAATTTGCAGTTTCACAGGGAAATACTATTATTGTTGACAAATAATGCGTCAAATAACATGTCGCTGTAGAAAAAAGTCAAATTTAACGACGATTTTAAGATTTCTCCAGTTTCCCTGGTTTTTCCCCTCTTCCCCTCTTTTTCCCTTCCTAGTGCCATTTTCCCCTGAAATCAGGGAATTTCCCCTCAAAGTGGAAGCACTGTTATGGATCAATGTTTGTTTACAAACCAGTGCCTACGTCAGTTTTTCTACTTTCCGCCAGGGGACCACACATTTCCCCCATCAAACTTTTCTCTTAGTTTCCCCCAACTTTTTCACATGTTCCGTGGCTTTTCCTCCATTTTCCCCCAAAATGAAACAAGTTTCGTGCATTTTCCCGATTTGTTACTGTTAGAATAAGTTGCGCTTCTCATTTTCCTCCCAATTTCCCCAGTTTTTACCCGTTTCCCCCTTTCCCCCATTTCTCCTCCGCGGAGTCGATTTTCCCCCGAATGGGGGAATTTCCCCCATTTGTGAAAACACTGTTACAAGCGCACTTGCTTTATTCTATTTCTTAAACGAATCCGATTACTTTTGGTAATTAAAATATTCTTTTATAATAAACGGACACATAATTTTTTTACATAAAATACATTTTTTCCGTTAACTAATTAACTATTGTCATTTGATTATTATAATGATTAGTAATCGGATCCGAACCGTAGGAAAGTAATCGTTACGGTTGCAAAGTAATCGATGAAATCTTTATAACATTAATGTTAATATAAGTATTCAAACAATTAATTTAACTTAAAACAATACTTTGCCATGAATTTATTATTATTATTATTCAATTATAATTTTAATTAGTAACCGGATTCGATCCGGAAGAAAGTAATCGCCTAGGCTCTAAAGTAATCGATGAAAGATTTGGTTTCTCGGGTGGAGGAAGGACGGCGGGAGAATGAGAGAAGCGTCTGATGAAAACTGGGAAGAAGGGGAGGAGAATGATGAAAAGAAGGAGAATTAGAGAAAGAGGAAGAGGAGAGGAGAGAAGCGTTTCGCTTTCCCTACTTTGTACAACCCCTGTCTAGACGCCCGTCTAGACAAGGCCTACAATTCCTATAGGCCATGTACCGCAAACGCGCGCTTCTCTATAGCGGACACCATTATTAAATCAACTACAAAGAATTTCAAAATTTTCTTTACACTAAAATGTTTCCTGAATTTTTTCCTGATTTTTCAGAACATTTTCAAGCGAGATTTTTCAATAGACGTATTTTATATTGTGTCCGCAGTAGCGGGGTTGATTATAGCCCATACTGCAAAAGCGCGCTTCTCTATAGCGGACACCAGTATTAAATCAACTACAAAGAATTTCAAAATTTTCTTTGCAGTAAATTGTTTCCTGAATTTTTTCCTGATTTTTCAGAACATTTTCAAGAGAGATTTCTCAATAGACGTATTTTATATTGTGTCCGCAGTAGCGGGGTTGATCTTCAGTGGCCATTTTGAAATAGGCCTTACTATTGTCACCATTCCTACATAGTACAATGAATAATAAGATCTAGTACTTCTGTACAGTCTCTTCAATTAAGTGTTATCAACATGTTACAGTGATTCACTGGGGTCCATTGAATTCCCGACAGAAAATTCTCATAGGACCATGTAGAATTTGGACCAGAGACTCGCTGAGATCTCATAACTTTTCTGAGCTTTCTCACTGAGATCTCACTGAGTCTCTGTTCCAGGTTCTCATAGGGCCATGTAGAATCTGGACCAGAGACTCAGTGAGATCCCACAACTTTTCAGAGCTTTCTCACTGAGATCTTACAACTTTTCAGAGCTTTCTCACTGAGATCTCACTGAGTCTCTGTTCCAAATTCTACATGGTCCTATGAGAATTTGAAACAGATACTCAGTGAGATCTCACAACGTTTGGAGCTTTCTCAGTGAGATCTTACAACTTTTCAGAGCTTGCTCACTGAGATCTCAGTGAGTCTCTGTTCCAAATTCTGCCTTGCCCTATGAGAATCTGGACCAGAGACTCAGTGAGATCTCACAACTTTTCAGAGCTTTCTCACTGAGATCTCACAACTTTTCAGAGCTTACTAATGCGATCCCACAACTTTTCAGAGCTTTCTCACTGAGATCTCACTGAGTCTCTGTTCCAAATTCTACATGGCCCTATGAGAATCTGGACCAGAGACTCAGTGAGATCTCACAACTTTTCAGAGCTTACTCAATGCGATCCCACAACTTTTCAGAGCTTTCTCACTGAGATCTCACTGAGTCTCTGTTCCAAATTCTACATTGCCCTATGAGAATTTGGACCAGAGACTCAGTGAGATCTCATAACTTTTCAGAGCTTTCTCACTGAGATCTCACTGAGTCTCTGTTCCAAATTCTACATTGCCCTATGAGAATTTGGACCAGAGACTCAGTGAGATCTCATAACTTTTCAGAGCTTTCTCACTGAGATCTCACTGAGTCTCTGTTCCAAATTCTACATTGCCCTATGAGAATTTGGACCAGAGACTCAGTGAGATCTCACAACTTTTCAGAGCTTTCTCACTGAGATCTCACAACTTTTCAGAGCTTTCTCACTGAGATCTCACTGAGTCTCTGTTTCAAATTCTACATGGTCCTATGAGAATTTTCTGTCGGGAATTGAAGGGTTTTCCGTTACAGACAAACTATTCAGCCGAAAGTTTCTTTGGAGGTCCCCCTATTTCAAATCAATCATCTCTTTTGTATTGTGTGTTGTGTTACTCGCATTTCAAAGGGGAAAACCCTTCGAGGAAACACAATACCTCCACCAAAAACAGGTGATAACACCTTGATAACACGATGATAACAATGTCCTCAAGGTCCTTGACATTAAAGGGCAAGTGCGGACAACTTGGAACATCGTATGTGATAGAACTTTTGACGCTGATTCCGAATATGTATAGTGTCCCTATATCAATTCTCTACCGTTTGGCCGCTAAAATTAATCAAAGTTTGAAAAAAAAACGCGCGTGGCAACGCTGGAAATTGAGCGCACGATCTGATTGGTTGGTGCCCAGTCACGTGATAGAAAGAGCCAATCAAAAGTCGCTCTATACTAGCAGGCGATGTCCTAATATTGTTTACTCCCTACAACACGCTACATGCCTATCACTAGGAGGCAAATTCGATCACGTGACCAGTGCCAACCAACCAGATCGCGCGCTCAGTTTCCAGCGTTGCCACGCACGTTTTTTCAAACTTTGAATAATTCTAGCGGCCAAACGGTAGAGAATTGAGATAGGGACACTATATATATTCGGAATCAGCGTCAAAAGTTCTATCACATAGATTTTTGGTTTCCCAAGTTGTCCGGCATTGTACTTTAATGTTCATATACATTTAAAGTATGTTATAAATTTAGTGAATGTTGTTTCTTTATGGATACGTTTTGTAGGGAATCGTGTTATCTACTTGACTGATCGTGTGACGAAGTTCTTCTGAAAAGAACTTGTCAAAGGGTCTGAAACTTGCAATAATCTTCGTACACCTAGGTCATGTTATCATTGTTATCAACCTGTTATCTATATGTCATCAAATAATCTTCGTACACTTTTCCTAGGAGTTTCAGACGACCCCTTGCTTAAGGTTCGTGTTATCACTGTTATCATCCTGATATCTCCGTGTTATCATATGTTATCAAATAATCTTCGTACACTCTTCCTCGGAGTTTCGGACCCCTTGCCTAGGTTCGTGTCATCACTGTTATCATCCTGTTATCTCCGTGTTATCATATGTTATCAAATAATCTTCGTACACTCTTCCTCGGAGTTTCGGACCCCTTGCCTAGGTTCATGTTATCACTTTTATCATCATGCTATCTCCGTGTTATCCCCGTGTTATCATATGTAATCAAATAATCTTCCTACACTCTTCCTCGGAGTTTCGGACCCCTTCAATCAGAGGTAGAAATCAAGGGGTCCGAAACTTCCAATAATCTTCGTACACCTAGGTCACGTTATCACTGTTATCAACCTGTTATCTCCGTGTTATCTCCGTGTTATCATACGTTATCAAATAATCTTCGTACCCTTTTTCTCGGAGTTTGCGACCCCTTGATTCCCACACAGAAAAAAAAATTTCTTCGTGAAAGTTTCAAGGAAAAAAATGCTAGGCCTACGTTCATCTATTTTTTGCCGCATTTCTTAAAGAGATTCTGAGAAAGACCTGAAAAAACTACTGATTTTTTCAGTAGTTATTGACTTTATTTAAGTTAATTATAGTTAATGTAAGATATTATTTAATTAACTTTTATGTATTGTTTATAGAGGTTATCGTATTTAATGGGAGATTCGGGGAGCTATAGAAATGTTACGCCATTTATTGTTATTAGTATAGTAGTAGTAGTAGTAGTAGTAGTAGTAGTAGTAGTAGTAGTAGTAGTAATAGTAGTAGTAGTAGTAGTGATGTTACTTCTATCACTTCTTCTATCACTATTACTACGACTATTATTATGACTACTGCTATTACCAGTACTACTGCTACTATCACTACTACCACCACCACTACCCCTAGTGATACTACTACTACTTCTATCACTTCTTCTATCACTATTACTACAACTATTTTTATGACTACTGCTATTACTACTACTATCACTACTACCACCACCACTACTCCTAGTACTACTACTACTTCTATCACTACATCCACCATTGGTGCTGCTACTGCTGATACTACCGTTCCTACGACTACTACTACTACTACTATTACCAGTTCGTCTATCACTAATACTTCAATCACTACTACTCCTACTAGTACTACTACCACTATTACCACTTCGTCTATCACTGATACTTCTATTACTACTACTCCTACTACTACGCTTACTATCACTGTCATTATCACTAATACTTCAATCACTACTACTTCTACTACTCCTACTACTACTACTACTACCACTATTACCACTTCGTCTGTCACTGATACTTTTATCACTACTACTCCTACTCCTACTACTACTACTACTACTACCACTATTACCACTTCGTCTATCACTAATACTTCTATCACTACTACTCCTACTCCTACTCCTACTACTACTACCACTATTACCACTTCGTCTGTCACTGATACTTTTATCACTACTACTCCTACTCCTACTACTACTACTACTACTACCACTATTACCACTTCGTCTATCACTAATACTTCTATCACTACTACTCCTACTCCTACTCCTACTACTACTACCACTATTACCACTTCGTCTGTCACTGATACTTTTATCACTACTACTCCTACTCCTACTACTACTACTACTACTACCACTATTACCACTTCGTCTATCACTAATACTTCTATCACTACTACTCCTACTCCTACTCCTACTACTACTACTACTATTACCACTTCGTCTATCACTAATACTTCTATCACTAATACTTCTATTACTACTACTCCTACTACTACTCCTACTACTACTGTTATTATTATTACTGTCATTATCACTGTAGCTATCAGTTTGAATACTCTTTCTTCCAAGTTTTTCGTGTGTATGTGTGTGTGTGGGATTTGTGTAGCTAAAAGTGGAACTATATTTGGGTAGTTTCTTTGGAAGCGTCTAGACGCGGAAGGTAGAGTCTAGACGGCTCTAACGGTCCTGTGGCGTCGCGACGACCCTTCCCTTCGGCTGTCTTCTCCAACGGGGAGGGGCACGCAACCTACCACACTGTTATCACCTGTTATCAACGGTGTTATCAACGGTGTTATCAACTCCTAGACACTTAGTATTTGGCTCATAAGATTCTTAAGATAGCCCCAACATTTGTTATTCTTGCGTTAGTCTGACAATAGTAGTAGTGGTAGGAGTAGTAGTAGTAGTAGTGTGGTATCGTATGTTAGTAGTTGTTGTCAGTGGTTGCTATCTGACAACAGTAGTAGTAGTGGAGGTGGTAGTTTGGTATCGTATGTTGGTACTAATTGTCAGTGGTTGCTATCTGACAACAGTAGTAGTAGTGGAAGTAGTAGTGTGGTATCGAATGTTAGTAATTGTGATCGGTGGTTACTATACTTACTCATCACTTGTTGTTAAAAGATCTTCCTGCTGTCTGTCGTTAGTCTGACTGCAATAGTAGTAGTAGTAGTACTAGTAGTAGTAGTAGTAGTAGTAGTAGTAGTAGTAGTAGTAGTATGGTATCGAATGTTAGTAATTGTTATCGGTGGTTACTATGCTTACTCAACACTTGTTGTTAAAAGATCTTCCTGCTGTCTTGCGTTACCCTGACAACAGTAGTAGTAGTAGTAGTGTGGTATGGTATGTTGGTACTTGTTATCAGTGGTTACTATACTTACTCAACACTTGTTATCACAAGATCTTCCTGTTGCCTTGCGTTAATCTGACAACAGTAGTAGTAGTAGTGGTGGTGTAGTAGTAGTAGTGTGGTATCGAATGTTAGTAGTTGTTATCGGTGGTTACTATGCTTACTCAACACTTGTTGTTAAAAGATCTTCCTGCTGTCTTGCGTTACCCTGACAACAGTAGTAGTAGTGGTAGTAGTAGTAGTGTGGTATCGTATGTTGGTTCTTGTTATCAGTGGTTACTATGCTTACTCAAAGAGGGTAGAAGGGAGAGGGATGTAAGAATGTAGTCAAGGGGTCCGAAACTTCCAATAATCTTCCTACACCTAGGTTCCTGTTATCACTGTTATCAACCTGTTATTTCCATGTTATTCCCGCGTTATCGTATGTTATCAAATAATCTTCGTACACTTTTCCTCGGAGTTTCCGACCTCTTGCCGAAGGATCATGTTATCACAGTTATCAACCTGTTATCTCCATGTTATCATATGTTATCACATAGTCTTCGTACACTTTCCCACATAGTTAGTTATCACTGTTATCAACCTGTTATCTTTATTATCAAATAATCTTCCTACACTTTTTCTCGTAGTTACGCACCCCTTGCCTAAGGTTCATGTTATCACTGTTATCAACCTGTTATCTCCATGTTATCTCCGTGTTATCATATGTTATCAAATAATCTCCGTACACTTTCCCACATAGTTACGGACCCCTCGCCTAAGGTTCACGTTATCACAGTTATCATCCTATTATCTCCGTGTTATCATATGTTATCAAATAATCTTCCTACACTTTTCCTCGGAGTTTGCGACCCCTTGCCTAAGGTTCACGTTATCACTGTTATCAACCTGTTATCTCCGTGTTATCTCCGTGTTATCATATGTTATCAAATAATCTTCCTACACTTTCCCACATAGTTACGGACCCCTTGCCTAAGGTTCACGTTATCACAGTTATCATCCTATTATCTCCGTGTTATCTCCGTGTTATCATATGTTATCCAATAATCTTCCTACACTTTTTCTCAGAGTTTCAGACCCCCCCCCGTTGAGTGTAGCCATTGACTTTTTGGTGCTGTGCATGCTGTTGCTATGGCGCGTTGCCCTGCACTGTGCTCACAGCTTTGTTATTTCCACACACAGCAAAACAACTAAGAAAAAGAAGCAGAAAAAAAGTAGAAAAATGGAAAATGGAGAATAAAAACTACAGAAAAACCCAAGAAAAAAAAGTGACGAGACTGCAAGGTTCGTAACTTCTTCAGAACATACCAAGAGGGTCTGAAACTACGAGAAAAAGTGTAGGAAGATTATTTGATAACATATGATAACACGGAGATAACAGGTTGATAACTGTGATAACATGAACCTTAGGCAAGGGGTCCGTAACTATGTGGGAAAGTGTAGGAAGAGTATTTGATAATAAAGATAACAGGTTGATAACATGAACCTAGGCAAGGGGTCTGAAACTATGTGGGAAAGTGTAGGAAGACTATTTGATAACATATGATAACATGGAGATAACAGGATGATAACTGTGATAACATGAACCTTAGGCAAGGGGTCCGTAACTACGGGGAAAAGTGTAGGAAGATTATTTGATAATAAAGATAACAGGTTGATAACAGTGATAACATGAACCTAGGCAAGGGGTCCATAACTACGAGGAAAAGTGTAGGAAGATTATTTGATAACACGTGATAACACGGAGATAACAGGTTGATAACTGTGATAACATGTCCTAGGTGTACGAAGATTATTGTAAGTTTCGGACCCCTTTGAAAATATTTCATTTTTTGAAAGATTATTTCATTAAATTTAATTAATGAGTAAATGAATTAAGTTGTGGGAGCAGTTTAATAAATAGAGCAAGGGGTCCGAAACTTTCCATAATCTTCGTACGCCTAGGTTCGTGTTATCACAGTTATCATCCTGTTATCTCCATGTTATTTCCGTGTTATCTTTATTATCAAATAATCTTCCTACACTCTTCATTGGAGTTTCGGACCCCTTGCCTAGGTTCATGTTATCTCCATGTTATCTCCGTGTTATCACATGTTATCAAATAATCTTCCTACACTCTTCCTCGGAGTTTCAGACCCCCTTATAATAGAGTTCATAGTTTACCTCGAAATTTACTGTAAAATAACCAAGTCTAACTCAAGGGGTCGGAAACTTGCAATAATCTTCATACACCTAGGTCATGTTATCACTGTTATCAACCTGTTATCTCCATGTTATCTCTGTGTTATCATATATTATCAAATAATCTTCCTACACTTTCCTCGGAGTTTCGGGCCCCTTGCCTAAGGTTCTTGTTATCACTGTTATCATCCTGTTATCTCCATGTTATCTCCGTGTTATCATATGTTATCAAATAATTTTCGTACACTTTCCTCGGAGTTTCGGACCCCTTGATCTAACTAATGGAACATTATAATATTATTAATAACTGATAACAATTATTTGTTGTGACTTATTTATGTTAATTCAAGTTAATTAATTTAATGACAAATATTTTTTGGCGAAATAAAGAAAAACGTGATAATTTGCACCAAGTACATCCAGAACAATGGACGGAAGTTTGCGGCGCTTCTGAGAATCTTACCAAAGAATCTTACCAAAAAGAATCTCACCAAAGAATCTCACCAAAGAATCTTACCAAAGAATCTTTCCAAAGAATCTTACTAAAGAATCTCATCGAGAATCTTAGCATAAAGAATCTTACCAAAAAGAATCTTACCAAAGAATCTTACCAAAGAATCTCATCGAGAATCTTATCAAGAATCTTACCAAAGAATCTTACCAAAAAGAATCTCATCAAGAATCTTGCCAAAGAATCTTACTAAAGAGAATCTTACCAAAGAATCTTACCAAAGAATCTTAACAAAAAGAATCTCACCAAAGAATCTTACCAAAAAGAATCTCACCAAAGAATCTCATCGAGAATCTTGCCATAGAATCTTACCAAAAAGAATCTCACCAAAGAATCTTACCAAAGAATCTCACCAAAGAATTTTACCAAAAAGAATCTTACCAAAAAGAATCTCACGAAAAAGAATCTTACCAGAGAATCTTACCAAAAAGAATCTCACTAAAGAATCTTACCAAAGAATCTTACAAAAAAGAATCTCATCAAGGATCTTACCATAAAGAATCTCACTAAAGAATCTTACCAAAGAATCTTACCAAAAAGAATCTTACCAAAAAGAATCTTACCAAAAAGAATCTTACCAAAAAGAATCTTAACAAAGAATCTCACCAAAGAATCTTACCAAAGAATCTTACCAAAGAATCTTACCAAAGAATCATCAAATCTCATTTTCCACTGGGTCTCTTTTTTTAGTTTCAAATAATTATAATAATGAGTTTTATTTAATAATAATTATATACTACGATTCACTGAACATTAGACTATTCGGTTTTGATATAATTTATTCAAAATAATTTGGAATTATAATCAAAATTTGCTGTGAAAGTAGCGCAATATACTTAGAAGATTGGCAGCAAGTAAAATAATACATATTAATTATTATATACTTAATTAATACATTTTGATCTGCATAAAGTTTAGTAAAACGTACAATAAATAATCTTTGTGTTATTTATTAGTAAGATAAATTTATTTAATTAAAAATTAATAAATTAATTAAATAATAATCTAATTTGACCAAAGAATCTTACCACTTCAGTTTATACTGTCTGTAAAGCAGCGCTTCCATTTTCAAGTTTGGGCTTCTATTTTCCCTTTTTTTCCCCCTCAGACAAAAATTTGGGGATTTTCCCCTCTCATTTTCCCCTTTCCCCTCGTTGTTCCCTTCCATTGATAATGAGTGAAAAACACAGTTATTGATTCGTAAGATTTATTTCATGATTAATTTGCAGTTCTAATTGACAAAAAAAATCCGTCAAATAACCTGTCGCTATAGAAAAAAATGGTGTTTTCCCCCTCTTTTTCCCTGAAAACAGGGAATTTCCCCTAAAAGTGGAAGCACTGCTGTTAAGGTAAGAAATTTGGGACTCGGTTTGAACCGTTTTGAGGTTTTCCCGACGGTTCGCCCCTCATCGGAAATGCCAAGGCTTCCGGACCGATCTTTTCCCCACTTGTCCGGCGGCTGCATTCCTCGCCAAATACTCATTTCTATATATTAATATATTATAATAATTATAATAATTATAATAATTGTAATAATTATAATATTAAGTATGTGTTTAATAATAATGCTTTAGTAAAAAGTTGATAAACCGGTGAGAAAGGCTTAAGAATCTGAGTAATATTCCCTAAAGATCGAGGTCAAGAATCTCTGGCAGGGTTTCCACTTTGGAGGGAAATTCCCTGGAAAAAGGGGAAATCTAGATATACACCCTTGTTATTATAGCACAGACGGGAAAAAGGGGAAATCTAGAAGTACACTCTTGTTATTATAGCGCAGACGGGAAAAAGGGAAAATAAAGGAAGAGGGAAAAAGGGGAAAATAAAGGAAGAGGGGAAAAGGGGAAATCTAGAAATACACCCTTGTTATTATAGCACAGATGGGAAAAAGGGGAAATCTAGAAATGCACCCTTTTTATTATAGCGCAGACGGGAAAACAAGGGGAAAATAAAGGAAGAGGGGAAAAAAGGGAAACTGGATCTTGGTTTTATTTGACACCCCCACGTGACTAACAAGAGGGTGGGGTGGTGGGGTGGTGGGTGGTGGGAGAAAGGGTTGGGGAAAGGCCGGGAGGTGCGATGGAATGTCGGGGCGGAAGTTGGGGGCGTCTAAGCGGTGGGTGGGGTGCAGTGGGAGGGAGTGGGTGGGAATGACTGGGAGATTTGTGCACGTGTCAGTCACGTGACTGGGTTGACGTCACAAGCCTTTTCATTGATTACGTCTGGGCTCCTCCCTAATTGTCCCAGTCTGGTCTTTTTCCTCCTCTTAGTGATTGCTCTACTCTATGCATCACCCTTTCCCTACACCGCCCAACAAAAAAAAAAAAAAAAATTATATCTAGATTAATTTTAATCTTAATTAATTCAAATTTTATATAATTAAGTAAAGTAAGAGTATTTAAGATTATTGCAAATACTTCGTGAAATTCCTGGTTTGTTGTTTGGCGAGTCTTTTTTTATGGCTCTTTCAAAAACTGTCCGTGTGACTAGGGCGCTGAATAAAGGCTACATTCCACAAGGCGTGCCTCTCTATAGCGGACACCGTTATTAAATTAATTTCAAAGAATTTTTAAATTTGATTTGCACCAACGTGTTTCCCGAATTTTTTGGTGATTTTTAGAAATATTTTCAGGTGAAATTTTCATTTGCACGTATTTTATACGTGGGTCCGTAGTAGAGAGGTTGATCTTTTACGGGCCTTATGCAGCAAATTCCAAAGGCGTGCCTCTCTATAGCGGACACCGTTATTAAATTAATTTCAAAGAGTTTTACAAATTAATTTGCACCAACGTGTTTCTCGAATTTTTTTGTGATTTTTAGAAATATTTTCAGGTGAAATTTCACTTTGTACGTATTTTATACGTGGGTCCGTAGTAGAGAGGTTGATCTTTTCATGGGAATTATACGGCAAATTCCAAACGGGCGCCTCTCTATAGCGGACACCGTTATTAAATCTATTTGAAGGAATTTTGAAATTTAATTGGCACCAACGTGTTTCTCGAATTTTTTGGTGATTTTTAGAAATATTTTCAGGTGAAATTTCACTTTGTACGTATTTTATACGTGGGTCCGTAGTAGAGAGGTCGACCTTTTACGGGCATTATACGGCAAATTCCAAACGGGCGCCTCTCTATAGCGGACACCGTTATTAAATCTAAATGAAATAATCTTGAAATTTGGTTTACACCAACGTGTTTCTCGAATTTTTTGGTGATTTTTAGAAACATTTTCATGTGAAATTTCACTTTGTACGTATTTTATACATGGGTCCGTAGTAGAGGGGTTGGTCCTTCAGTCACGGGGAGAAGGTTAACGAAAGACGGGGGGGAAGGAAATTTTGCAATGTCTTCTGAGTCAGCGTGGTCTTTGTGTAAGGCACTGACTAATAGACAGAACCTCGGAGACAGTGTTTCCCCTTTGCAGGGAAATTCCCTGAAACACGGAAAGTGGGGAAGAGGGAAAAGGGAAAATGGAAGACAAAAGTGAATCTACAAATGTAGCTTTACTCTATAGCGCGGAGGGGGGAAACAGGGAAATTGAAATTTTCAAGCGGAGGGGAAAAAAGGGAAAAAAGTGGAAGCACTGCTCGGAGAATAAGCTGCACAAGGTTCCAACCAATGTTTGCACTCTGCAGGGAAGTTCCCTGACAAAGGGGAAATTAGGGTCTGAAAAGGGAAAAATGAGAGGAGAGGGAAGAGCGGAAATATAGAAATACAGCCTCATGTGACGACACGGAGGGGGGAAAAGAGAATAATAAGAGAAGAGGGGAAAAGGGAAAAGCTAGGAATACAGCCTCATGAGGTGGCACAGAGGGGAAAAAGAGAAAAATAAGAGAAGAGGGGAAAAGGGAAAAACTAGGAATACAGCCTCATGTGACGACACGGAGGGGGAAAAAGGGAAAAATAAGAGAAGAGGGGAAAAGGGAAAAGCTAGGAATACAGCCTCATGAGGTGGCACAGAGGGGAAAGAGGGAAAAATAAGGGAAGAGGGGAAAAGAGGAAATTTAAAGTGGAAACTGGTTCCAACCGGCATTTTTACCCCCCAACAGCAGTGCTTCCACTTTTTTCCCCTTTTTTCCCCCTCCTTTTGAAAAATATCAGTTTCCCTTTTTTCCCCTTCGTGCTACTGAGTAAAGCTACATTTGTAAATTCACTTTTCCCTCCACTTTCCCCTTTCCCTCTTCCCCATTTTCCCTATTTGAGGGAATTTCCCTGCAAAGTTGAAGCACTGTACGACAGACAAATCTGTTGAAACTGTGGGCAAAAGAAAATGTCGACATGTCGAGACCGGACATTTTTCAGATTCCCACTCTTTCTTGCCTTGTGTTTGCAGTGTATGATTCAGCCAGTATTTCCACTTTCAGTTTCCCCTTTTCCCCCTCTTCCCTTATTTTCCCCTTTTTACCCTCCGTACTAGAATACAAGAGTATAGTCCACATTTTACCTTCTCCCCTTATTTTCCCCTTTTTACCCTCCGTACTAGAATACAAGAGTATAGTCCACATTTTACCTTTTTCCGCTCTTCCCTTATTTTCCCCTTTTTCCCCTCCGTACTAGAATACAAGAGTATAGTCCAGATTTTACCTTTTCCCGCTCTTCCCTTATTTTCCCCCTTTTCCCCTCCGTACTAGAATACAAGAGTATAGTCTAGATTTTACCTTCTCCCCTTATTTTCCCCTTTTTACCCTCCGTGCTAGAATACAAGAGTATAGTCCAGATTTTACCTTTTTCCACTCTTCCCTTATTTTCCCCTTTTCCCCCTCCGTGCTAGAATACAAGAGTATAGTCCAGATTTTACCTTTTTCTGCTCTTCCCTTATTTTCCCCTTTTTCCCCTCCGTGCTAGAATACAAGAGTATAGTCCAGATTTTACCTTCTCCGCTCTTCCCTTATTTTTCCACTTCTCACGCCCCATTTCCCCCTTTTTTCAGGGAATTTCCCCGCAAAGTGGAAACACTGGATTCAGCTAGAAAGGTGTTGCCAAGTTTCAGTATAACATGAAATTAAGGTTCAAAGTTTCCTTATTTCGAAACCTGAAGTCAGTATAAAATAAAACTAAGGCATTTCTGGGAATTACCCTTGAAAATTATTCTAAACTAATTTCCCCAAGGTGCAATGGCTTGTTATCAGCAAAGTGAGAGGTGTTGTTTTAGGCAAGTTTTGGATTTACCGGGAATTTTTCCCACACTGACGTCATGTGACCACAGTTGCATTCCAGCCAATTTTTCTAATCATGAGTGCGTGATACCTTCTTTCTCCAACGGCCAAAAGGAAGAAGGTTCCGGTTACTGGATTGTAGTAACCGGTTACCGGGGGTACCCGTCAGGAACCGAATCCGACATTTGCGGTATGCGGTTACTTCCTACTTGGCCTTCTATGCCGAAAGACTTCGGCAGCGTTTGGATTCGCTTCAGTTAACCGTTTGTGCAATCACTCCGCCCCTTGGCTGCACTTTTATTCGCTGCCCGCCGCCAGTTTAGCTTCAGTCGGCGGTCGGCGCTCGTAGGGTGCGGACGTGCCTGTCCCGAGCTCTCCGCCCTAATGTTGCCACTTTTGCAGGGAAGTTTCCTGGGAAAAAAGGGGAAATCTCTTTCTTAGTGTAGGCTAACGTGATAAACCCAAGAGCCAAGGGCCTCCTCGTCTCTCCTACGTGCTGCGCCAGGTGCTTGTGTCTGGGATTCATGTTGGCTACAGTCAGGTACCTGAAGTAGCGCGCGGAGAGACAGAGGATAATCGTCTGGGTCTATTCATTTGCATTATGGCGAATCTCACGAACGACGGGACAATG
Organism: Eulimnadia texana; assembly: GCA_002872375.1. NCBI lineage: Eukaryota > Metazoa > Arthropoda > Branchiopoda > Diplostraca > Limnadiidae > Eulimnadia > Eulimnadia texana. The sequence goes on along the minus strand of NKDA01000001.1, from coordinate 32,841,717 downwards.
GCGAAACATACGACCAAAGGCGAATCTTTGGAACGACGGGACAATGGCAAAACATACGACCAAACGCGAATCTTCACAATGACGGGACAATGACGAAACATACGACCAAAGGCGAATCTTTGGAACGACGGGACAATGACGAAACATACGACCAAAGGCGAATCTTTAGAATGACGGGACAATGTCGAAACATACGACCAAAGGCGAATCTTCACAATGACGGGACAATGGCGAAACATACTACCCTAGGCGAATCTTCACAATGACGGGACCATGGCTAAGCACGTAAAATAAAGAGTTTTAGTGGATTCAGCCATTGTTTCGTGACTGCTAAGAGTTTTTGTCTGACCTTTTTGTGATTTTTAAGAGATTTAAGGTTGATTAGCACCTGTTGTTCATTGTACTTCATCAGGTGCTCTGGAATCTAATCAGGATTGACTTGTCCCGGCATCTGTTGGAGTGCAATTGATAGTGTTGGTGCTTTCACTTCAGTTTTATGGATTTTCCCTTCTCTATTGTCAGATATTTCAATAAAAAAATCGCCATGTTTTTGCAGGGTTTTGTTCAGTGGGTCGTGCTGTGCAAATCCATTGTGGACCTTCATTGTGGGATGTACTGGAAATTCTTAAAAATTTAAACTTTTTTACGTAATATTCAACAAAAAGGTTAAGTTACAGGAAATCTGCAGTGTTTTGTTGCCGTATCTGGATGGAACTGGTATTTTTCTACGCGCCCTGGCAACACTGAGGAACGACGTAACAATGGGGCTGTCCTACGCTCACGACTGAACCAATATCCGGAAAAAATTTAATTTTGAATTATAATCTAAATTCTTATTATTGGTGTGTTGTATGACACGTTAATGATGAAATACAAAAAATACGAATAAGAAATAGTTTGCTTTTTTGCCGCTAGATGGCGTTGCGCACCAACCCTATCATGAATCACTATGATGTAAATTTGGAATTATATTTGAAACTGTTGTTGTTATAGACTAAGAAATATGCAAATTCAAAGTAAAAACAATTTTTTTGTGGAAATTTTAAATGAAATTCCGATGGGGATAACCCGTCTGCAGCGAGAGGAATTCGCGGAATTTTACTTGCAAGGAAAACTTTCTAAAAGCGAATTTTAAACTTAAATCCAAGAAATCGGACTTTTATTAATAATTCTTGACATAAATTTTTGCATTTTTGTGTATCTACTCACTAGATATATTATTATTTTCACCATATTTGTGTACTGGTAAATGGCGTCAAGATTTTTTGATAGACCCTTAAACTTTGTAGGGAAATTCCCTGAAAAAGGAAAAAAAAAATAAGGGGCAAGGGGAAAACGAATTCGTGAATAACTCTTCAGATACCGGCGTGGAGGGGAAAAATGAAGGGAAAAGGGGAAATAAAGGGGAGAAGTAAATTGTGGAATACAGCACGGAGGGGAAAACGAAATGATATTTTAAGGGAAAAGGGGGAAAAGGTAGTACAATGCCCTCTGCCAGGAAAAAGGGAAACTGGAAGGGAAACATTGGTATTAGTATAAAAATAATTCAAACAACAAACCTGTAAACGTGGCATTTTGTGGAAGAATAATGATCTGAAAATAAAATGAAATGTCTTCTGAATTTCTGGAAAATTAACAAATTTGAAACAATTAATGTGTAAACTTAGTTGAATCTTTTTACGAAACCTTTCTCGACATCGAAAAACAGAAAATCGTTCATTAGTTTAGTAACTTTGAAATAAAAAACGTAAACAATGACTGGAAATCCTGGAACTTGTCGCTTATGGTACTTAAAAAAAAAAACATGAAAATCTTGAAATCTAGATTCTACAAGTTTTTGTTGACGATTTATTCTGCACAGGTTTCTCGTTTTTGTAACTGGAGCTGCCGTCTTCCTAATCTCGCATGTTCTGAACGATTTTGTGAAAAGTTTTCTAAGTCCCGAATCCGAATCGTTATGGATTGTGCGTTTTTTGTTTACGCTACTGGGTTATGCTGCCGTTTTTCTGCCTGGTTATGTTTTAGTGAAAAACGCAAGAGAGAGTCGTCTACTTGAAGATGGTTTAAAAATTTGTTTTAATTTTGTATGATCGAATTTACTATTTTTGTTTCCAGGCGGCCTGTTGGGAAGAATCGCTCGACTGATACTGACTGGCAGTTTTTCGACTGCAACTTCTAGCGCGGATGTAGAAAAATTACTCGAAGAAACGAAAACGTCCACTAAAGAGACAAATTTCTTTAAAGACGCCTTAATTTTAGTGACATGCTGTTGCGGCCTTCAGATTTCCTACTTGACGTGGGGCGTCTTGCAGGAAAAAATCATGACGCAAGATTACGCGGGAATCGACGGGAAAGCGGAAAAATTCAAAGACTCGCAATTTCTGGTTTTCGTCAATCGCATCCTTGCGTTTATTCTGTCGGGGCTTTATTTACTGGTTAAACGCAGACAGCAGGCGAGACATAAAACGCCCCTATACGAATACAGTCTTTGCTCCGTTTCGAACACTTTGAGCTCATGGTGCCAGTACGAGGCGTTGAAGTTTGTCAGCTTCCCCACGCAGGTCTTAGCAAAAAGTGCCAAGGTCATTCCCGTCATGCTGATGGGCAAACTCGTCTCGGGAACGAAATACAAAAAGTATGAATACACAACGGCGTTGCTGATTTCCGTAGGAATGGCTGCGTTTTTCTTTGGCTCGTCAGAAGACAGAAGTATTTCTACCAAATATTTCATTAAAATTGCGTAATATTTATGTTGTTTTGATTCAGAAAATACTACGACTACGTTGAGTGGTCTCGTTTTGCTGTGCGGCTATCTCGTTTTTGATAGTTTCACTGCCAACTGGCAAAGTGCCTTATTTAAAGGTAAATAAATATTGAAATAATTTACAAATTGATTAAAATTGATGTTTTTTTTCCTCTGCAGAACACAAACCAAGTTCCGTGCAAATGATGTGCGGCGTTAATTTAATATCGTGTTTGCTAACTTCCGCGTCGCTGCTGCAGCACGGAGGTTTCGTCTATTCGTTTGGCTTCGCCGTGAAGGTTCGTTAATCAATTGCAAGTTAAGATTATAAAACGTAATGAGTATTTTGATCGCAGTATCCCCGTTTTATTTTCGACTGCCTTCTTACCGCTGTTACTTCCGCTACAGGACAGTTATTCATTTTTGCAACTATTTCGCATTTCGGTGCTGTTGTTTTTACCATCGTTATGACCGTCAGACAGGTAGTGGCATCAAATAGTATACCAGTATCATAAATATTAGAATTAATGTTTTCTGAATTTTTAGGGACTATCGATATTGCTGTCGTGTATTATTTACGGGCACCCGATCTCCGCTGTGGGCATTTTAGGAATCTTATTTGTATTCTTCGCAATTTTTCTGCGAATCTACTGCTCTCATCGAGAGAAGGTGCTGACGAGAATGCGCAGCAGCGAAAATACTGCGAAAGTTTAACTTTAATTCAACGGAAAAATCGAGTAATTAAGATACTAAAACTGGTTTATTATTGATTACTAATATTATTATTAACATATTATTATAATACACGCTTGGAGCTGGTTAAAAAAGTTTTATTTGTCTTGATTATAACTGTAATAGTAGTTGTAGTAGTGGGTGTAGTAGTAGTAGTAGTGCTTCTAATAATAGCGGCAAAAATTAGTAATTACTGCTACTTAGCTCTACAAAAGCATCTGCTACTACTACTACTAATGCCACTTGTACTATTAATATTAATACTACAATTAGTATAACTACAAAAACTACTACTATCGCTACTACTAGCACTACTCATACTGCTACTACTACTACTAGTAATGCTACTTATACTATTAATACTACAGTCAGTACAACTACAACTACTACTCATACTTCTACTATGACTACTACTACTAATAATAATGCTAGCAATACTACTACTACTATTACTGCTACTACTGCTACTACTGCTACTACTACTCCTCTTTCTCCTGCTACTACTACTTATAATGATGATAAAAATAATAATATGAATAATATTTCTGGTGCAGTTACTACTACTACTACTGCTGCTGCTGGTACTACTACTACTACTACCATTACTACTTAGTTCAAACAATGTTTGCTAGATGGCGCTGGAAGCGAACAGGACGGTTTTGTTTTGATTCCGAAGGTCAACGTTGTTTCATAGGCACTTGCGTACTTTTGTAAATAATTCAACAACGCGTCTTTAAAATCAACTGATTAACAAAACTATTCAGATTTCAGCATTTCTTTTCATTCATATCAACACAGTTTTTAACCAAGTCTTTTGTAAGTAATACAAAGAAAAACTTATAAAAGTTGAACTTAGTCCAGAAACATTTGTAGCAAGTAAAGTTATTGTAAAAGCTAATATGCTAAAGGTACTGTAAAAAGGAACCACGGAACTACGAAAAGGTACTGTAGTGGTGCCTTTTTACAGTGCAAAACACCATTCCTCAGAATATTTTCAGAAATGTTTTCTTTTACACAGGTTTAAAATGGAGGGCAGAGCCGTGCAGATAATTATCGCCAAAGACGATCACACGTTCGAGCTGGATGAGGAAGCCTTGTCCAACATCGTCTGTCGAGAAAACGTCCGAGACAAGCCACTTGTCGTTATTTCAGTCGCAGGCGCCTTCAGGAAGGGCAAATCGTTTCTGCTGAACTTTTTCCTGCGCTACCTGCACGCCAAGGTATTCCTTACCCTTGTTAAACTGACAGTGCCTTTTGTGGTGCCTTTTTACAGTGTCTTTTCACAGTATAAGAGCACTTCTCGGACTCGTTTTTGTGTGGGACAGTACAATTATACCGAAATACGAATTAAATACTATAAATAATACACTTACTAACACAATACTTTTATTAAAAATATTTTTCTATGTACAGAATAAGGAAAATTGGCTCGGCGAAGAAAACCTACCGCTAACTGGTTTTTCCTGGCGAGGGGGATGCGAGAGAGAAACTACGGGAATTTTAGCTTGGTCCGAAGTCTTTATTATCGATACGACAAAAGGAGAGAAGGTTTTTAAAATTCATTAACTAAATTTAGACTTATTAAATATTGATATTTATTATATTAATTTCACATCATATGGTATTTAATAGTCTGGATGAAATACTAATTAAATCACTCTAGCTGGTTATTATACCAACTAGATTACTAGGTTATCGCTATTTAATTACTAATGAATCCGCAGGTTGCCGTTTTGCTGCTCGACACGCAAGGAGCTTTCGATAGCGAGAGCACTGTTCGGGACTGTGCGACAATTTTCGCACTCAGCACCATGACGAGCAGCGTGCAGATTTTTAATTTGTCGCAAAACATCCAAGAGGACGACCTGCAGCATTTGCAGGTACCAGCTAATCAGTGTTTCCACTTTGCAGGGAAATTCCCCGTGAAAAGGGGCTATGGGGTCTAAAAACGGAAAAATTAAGGAAAAGGGAAAATCTGGAAGTGCAGCCATGGATTCTAGTACCGAGGGGGTGAGGGGGGAAGGGGGAAAATAAGGGAAGAGGAAAAAGGGACAAAATCCGGAAGTACAGCCTTGTATTCTAGTATGGAGGGGGAAAGTAAGGGAAAAGGGAAAATCTGGAAGCACAGTTTTGTATCCAGTACCAAGGAGAAAATAAGGGAATAGGGAAAAGGGAAAAAATCTGGAAGTAAAGCCTTGTATTCTAATATGGAGGGGGAAATGGGGGAAGTAAGGGAAAAGGGAAAACCTGGAAGTACAGCCTTGTATCTAGTACCGAGGGGAAAAGGGAAAATAAGGGAAGAGGGAAAAGGGAAAACCTGGAAGTACAGCCTTGTATCTAGTACCGAGGGGAAAAGGGAAAATAAGGGAAGAGGGAAAAGGGAAAAAATCTGGAAGTAAAGCCTTGTATCTAGTACGGAGGGAAAAGGGGGAAAATAATGGAAAAGGGAAAAACTGGAAGTGCAGCCATGTGTTTTAGTACGGAGAGAAAACGGAGAAGGAAAGGGAAAACCTGGAATACATCCTCATATTCTAGTACGAAGGGGAACAGGAGGGGAAAAAGGGGAAAATGAAAGTGGAAACACTGCAGCTACTAGTAGTAAGAAACTAAAACTAAATTATGTAATTTTCTTTGCTATTCACAGCTGTTCACAGAATACGGACGTTTGGCCCTCGAAGACTCAAGGGACAAACCGTTTCAACGACTCATGTTCCTCGTTCGGGACTGGAGCTTTCCGTACGAGGCCCCGTACGGTTTGACGGGCGGTTCGAAGATCCTCGAAAGACGGCTCAAGATCTCGGAGAAGCAGCACCCGAGCTGCAGACCCTCAGACGACACATTCGGTCGTGCTTCACTGATATCTCGTGCTTTCTGCTGCCGCATCCCGGACTGAAAGTCGCCACGAGTCCCAGCTTCGATGGTCGGCAGTTAGGTAATTTTTATTGTGAAGCTAAATGCGTTAAGTAGAATAGTGATTTGATGTAAGTATTATTAGTGCTTCTTGTGTACTGTGCAATACTTCTAGCATGTACTGCATACCGGTACTATGTAGACTATACTATATACTTGTGTACCATACTATACTTACACTATATAGTTATACACCAGGTACTACAGACGTAGAACTATACTTTTGCTACTTGCATTCTATAATATATACTTGAATACTTATACTGTGCACTTTTACTTTTACCTCCGTACTATACTACACTATATACTATACTTCTACTATATTCTATACCACCGTACTGTTCTATACTTGTACCATCTACTTATACGGTACTTACATTATGCTATATGGCTATTTACTATGTACTACATACACATGACTGTACTTCTGCTACTTGCATTTTATACCATACGTTTGAATACTTATACTATGCACTTTTACTTTTACCTGCATACTATACTTCTACTGTACTCTATACTACCGTACTGTTCTATACTTTTTACTTTATACTTATACTCTACTTACATTATGCTATATTCCTATATTCTATGTACTACATACGTTATACTTCCAGAACTTGCATTTTATACTATATACTTCAATACTTATTCTATGCACTATATACCTTAATTGTATACCATACTTCACTACGTACTTTACTTATACTACTTACATACTATATCTATACTATCCTTATTCTATACTGTATACTTCATACTGCGCTGCACTTGTACTATACACATATACTGTACTATATGCCCATATGTTATGTACTTCATATTTATAACTATATTTTTACGACTTGCATACTATGCCATACGCTTGAATACTCATACTATGCACTATATACTTTTACCTGCGTACTATACTGAACTATATACTAAACTTGTACTTGTACTGTATACTTCTATACTTATTCTGTATACCTGTTTCTATACTTTTTGTCATCTTGATTTAATTTTCATTTCTTTCCATGTGGTACTTCCAGATATCGAAGCCGAGTTCAAGGAACAGCTGCGAGTCCTCATGCCCCACGTTTTATCCCCGAGAAACCTCGTGGTGAAGGAGATAGGCGGCAACAGAATCCGAGCCAAGGAACTGGTCCATTACTTGAAATCCTACATCAACATCTACAAGGGCAACGATCTCCCCGAACCCAAGACCATGCTCGAAGTACAAACGCTTCTATTTTTATTCAACTTTAACTAATTGTAAATATTTGTAGGCCACTGCTGAAGCTAATAACTTAACTGCTGTAGCCGGAGCTAAAGAGATTTACCAGAGTCAAATGGAGCTGGTCTGCGGGGGAACTAGGCCTTACCTCAGTTCGGCGATCCTAGAACTGGAACACTTGAAAATCAAGCAAAGGGCCCTGGAGTATTTCCAGAGCCGCAGAAAGATGGGTGGAGCTGAATTCTCCATGCTGTACAAGGAAAAACTGGAAAAAGTATTAGTAATATTACCTCCAAAGTGTAGTATTGTGACTGTTGTTGCTTATTTGTAGGAACTGGGTGACCTGTTCAAGGTGTACCAGCAGCAGAACGAGAGCAAGAATATTTTTAAAGCGTTCAAGACCCCAGCGACGCTACTCGTGGTGTCGGTGCTGTGCTATATCTCGTCCGGCTTCTTCGGTCTGGTCGGACTCTACCCGCTGGCCAACATTTTCAACATCTTGATGGGCTTGGCCCTTCTGGCACTCTGCACCTGGGCTTACATCAGGTTACCCATGAGAAATCACCTAATTTTTACTTATTATATTATCCGTCTGTCTGTCTGGCCTGCCTGTGTGTCTGTTCATTGTCTATTATCTATCGGTCTATTTACTATATCTCTTATTTATTTTATTATATTGTCTATCTGTCTGTCTTCTGTCTGCCTTATGCCCGCCTGTCTGTTTTTCTGTCTATCTGTCTGTCTGTCTGCCTCTGTCTGCCTGTCTTTCCATCCGTCTTTCTGCCTATCTGTCCGTCTATCCGTCTGTCTGCCTGTCTTTCGCTCTGTCTTTCTGCCTATCTCTCTGTCCATCTATTCGTCTGTCTGCCTGTCTTTCGGCCTGTCTGTTTGTCTATCTGCCCGTCTGTCTGTCTGTCTACCTATGTATTTATCTGTCTATCTCTATTCTATCGTATTTATTAGTTATCTATTATATGTACCCATTTATTATCATTATATACTCTAACAATCTGTAACTCACAGGTACTCTGGCGGTATGCGGGATATCGGAGTCGCCATCGACAAGGTATCAGCCAATCTGTGGGAAAAGGTAAACAAGATCATAAATTATAAAAATCACTGATTTTATTCAAATTAAATTGTAATTTTCTGCGTAGTTTGGGAAGAAGGTAATTTTTATTTGAAAATTTACCACATTTTTTCGTATTTTCTACTATAGACTCTAAGCCAAACGACAGTAGCGCCAAGCAGCCGCAGCGGCCACAGGTGGAAACTCGGGTCGTCTGCTGTTGTAGGACAAGCTTCCGATAGTGTCATATGACTTGATGCTGTTTTGCTTGTCCTAAAACAGCAGGCGACCCGAGTTTCCACCTGCGGCTGCTTGGCGCTGCTGTCGTTTGGCTTAGAGTCTATATTATGTTATATTACATTAATTACGTTACTTATCGTACGTATATTGCACAGGCTTTGAAACCTGCGTATTTAGCATTAGCCGGTGCTAGTCTGGAACAAACGGCTCAGCAGTTGACGAGCTACACGCTGGCCAGTATGGGACCTGCTAGTCGCATCACGTCCGCCAACGGCAAAGCCAAGATGTCCTGAAGTCCGGGGAAAAAGTTACCCCCTCGTGCTGTGTTGGTGCCTTTCTTGCGTGAAGGTGTCCGTTTCCCCTTTTTTCCCCTCTCCTAATTGTCCCCTTCTTCCCTTTTCCCCCCCTTTTTAAGGGAGATTTCCCTGCAGACTGAGGCATTGGCAGGGAAACTACATGAAGATGCTACTCGTTCGTTTATTATTTACTATTTCGATCCCAGATTTTAAAGATTTTTAAGATTTTTCAGTATTTTGGATACGTTTGTGTGTGTTGTGCCATATGGAATGTTTTCCCCGTTGTTGTTTTGACCCCGGACTTTTACAGACTTAACGCATTATTATTAAAATTTAGGAAAATGTGTGGAAAGTATTGTGAAAACCTTGAATTGTGGAAAGTAATGTGTGGCAAGTAAACTTCTTAAAATTAAAACAGCCTCATTTCGACTTTATGAATTAACTAGTTTTATTTAATTACTTGGGCTGATTTATTAAGTTCGAAATACATAAATTTGGTATTTCTGAATAATTACTGAAAAAATTTAATGTGAATAAATTATTTGTGATTGGGCTTGTTCCATAAAAAGGCCACTGAAAACCAGCTCCTCTACTACGGACAGGAGTTTAAAACATTTTTGTTGGGAAATCTCGCTTCGAAATATTGTTAGAAATCTCCAAAAAATCAGAGAAACAGTTTGGTACCAAGAAAATTTTTTTATTGTTTAAATTAAATTTACTAACGGTGTCCGCTATAGAGAGGCGCGCACTGAAGACTAACTCCTCCACTACGGACAGACGTTTAAAATGTTTCTAGAAGGAATTAGACCTTGTAAATATTTCTAAAAATCACAGAAAAATTCAAGAAACAGTTTGGTACAAACAAAGTCTTCAAATTTTTTGAAATTAATTTAATAACAATGTCCGCTGTAGAGAGGCTCCCTGTCCTCTACTACGGACGGTTATTTAAAATACATCTAGACGGAATTAGAACTTGTAAATAATTTCAAAAATTGCAAAAAAATAGGGGAAACACTTTGGCACAAACAAAATTCTCAAATTATTTGAATTATATTTAAAAATGGTGTCCGCTATACGGAGGTGCGCGTTTGGCATATTGCCCTATAGAGGGCACTGCTGGGCAAATTATCGGCTTTTCGACGAACCCCGCCTATTGTCGCCACCTGGATTATTTATACTCGATGAAAACCTTCTTCTTAGCCAAAGAACTTTGAGAAAAACTCTAATAAAACGCGCTACGAATAATGCCGAATAAAACCAACGGGAAAGACAAAAACAATTCTAACGAGGTGAACTCCTAAAAAACATTCTGCGATAAGAACTAGTAGCGATTTCTTGCATGTAAACAAACCATCAAACTTGACATTTCATTTAAGCTATTTGTAAGAGTTTAGAACTGATACAGCTAAATACATTAATTAGAGATAATTAGCTAAGTTTTTGTTTAGGGAGTTGCAATATAATACTTAAATTGTTCGTTTTTCTTTGCGTTTTTTTAGGATGGAGAAAACGTTACCCCACCCGGCAATGGCGAAGAGGTAAGTAACGTTCAAATGTTTTCTTATTAAATTTGTAATTTCTAGTGTGTGATGAAATGGAATTATTAATATTTCAATTTATTGCAGAAAAGGCCACCTCCGCCCGCTCAGTTAAACAAAGCCAAACTCAACGGGGGAACGTCTGTGTCTGTCGGGAAGAAGGACAGACGGCAGACGTCTTCCCGATTCAACGTCAGTCAGAATCGGGAGCTGCAGATATTGCCCATGCTCAAAGGTTTTTACAAATATTTGAATAAAACTAGTAGAATAGTGTAAATATAGTTGTCTGTCTGTCGCTCGTTAGATGTTATGTCTGGCGATCAGGAATCGCTGTTCGTCCAGAAACTCCAGCAGTGTTGCGTGATGTTTGATTTTTCTGCCGACCCCCTGAGCGATTTGAAGTGGAAGGAAATCAAACGAGGAGCTTTGCTCGAGATGATCGATCTGATAACCACTCAGCGGGGAGTCGTCACTGAAGCCATTTACCCTGAAGCTGTTAACATGGTCTGACGCGTTATTGTTTGTGAACTATTATTTATCATAAAGTTATTATTATTACTACTTATACAGTTCGCGGTGAACATATTCCGCGCCCTGCCGCCGACGGCCAACCCCAACGGGGCAGAGTTCGACCCCGAGGAAGACGAGCCGACCCTTGAAGCAGGGTGGCCGCATTTGCAACTCGTCTACGAATTCTTTCTTCGGTATAAACTCATTCATAAAATAACTAATGATGATAAATTCATCAGCCATTCGTTGATCTGAAATATATCTTAAGATCCAATATAACATAATGAATTCTACGTAAAAATTTAGTCTAGAATAATGTAGTAGCAAACTGTAGTAAATTTTCACTTGACTTTGCTTACATTGCTATGAATGTTCAACTGTAAACAGCTATACATACTATTACATGATTTTTAAGTTAATAAAACATGTACAAAACTTGTTATAAATCAAGGAACTCATTATAGTAATAATAACTTGTATTTAATGTACTGTTATGGATTTTAGCGTTTTTTTTTCTGAATTTTCATTTGCATTACAGGTTTGTCGAGTCGCCCGACTTTCAACCGAACATTGCCAAACGGTCCATCGACCAGAAATTTGTTGCTCAGGTTCCATAATTCATATTATTATTATTATTACTATTGTTGATAATGGTGGTGGTAGTAGTAGTAGTAGTAGGAGCAGCAGCAGCAGTAGTAGCAGCAGTAGTAGTAGTAAGAGGAGGAGTAGGAGTAGTAGTGGGAATAGTAATAGTAGGAATAATAGTATTAGTAGTAGTAGTAGTAGTAATAGTAGTAGTAGTAGTAGGAATAGTAGTGGGAGGAGGAGGAGGAGGAGTAGTAGGAATAGTAGTGGGAGTAGTAGTAGTAGTAGTAGTAGTAGTAGTAGTAGTCCAAGATTATTATTCTTTTTACTACTATTACTATTATTATTATTATTATTATTATTATTATTATTATTACTACTACTACTACTACTATTATTTATTATTCTTCTTCTCATTCTCCTTTTTATCATCTATATTACTATAATTATATCTTAAAAATAATATTATTCTTTTTTCGTGCAGTTATTGGATCTTTTCGATTCCGAGGACCCTCGCGAAAGGGACTTCTTGAAAACCACGCTGCACAGAATATACGGGAAATTCCTAGGCCTACGAGCCTTCATCCGCAAACAAATCAACAATATATTCTATCGGTCAGAATTTAAATAAAAATATTATAGATCTACGAAAACTGTAATGTATCTACTTATTTAAGTCAAGATATTTTATTTAATTTAGTAGTACTTAACTGTGTTTCCACTTTTCAATTTCCCATTTTTCCCCTCTTCCCTTATCTTTCCCCTTTTCCCCCTCCGTGCAAGAATATACAGGGTCTAGATTTCCTCTTTACTCTCTTCTCTTCTGTTCCCTTTTCAGACCCCATTTCCCCCCTTTTTCAGGGATTTTCCTTGCAAAAGTGGTTACACTGGTACTTAACGGGTCTCTTAGACTTAATTGCATTCATTAATTACGTTGTCACAGAAGACTTTGTCTTTGTAAGTATTAGATGTTACGTACTAATTTTATTCAGGTTTTTTAGTTTATTAAATAATAATATTTTATTTTTTCCTTTTTAGATTTATCTACGAAACAGAGCGCCATAACGGAATAGCGGAATTGCTGGAAATACTGGGAAGGTGACTACATCGTCTGTTATTATTATTTATTCAGTAAATTATATACACAGTAAAAACAATATCTTATGTATTATTAATAATAATTTGCCAATGACTAATAATTTATATAATTATTCAGGTTTATTTGCTATGAATAATTTTATATTTAAATATTTTTATTTAATTGATATATATATATATAATTTTGTAAAGAATAAATAATAATAGTTCAATTACTCTTACTAAATATAACTATTCCAATTTATTTAATATTATTATTTATATGTTTAAATACGTCTATTTAATGAATATTTCTCATTTTTATAAGAATACATAATAGTAATCCATTTACTCGCATCAAATATTATTCAGATTTATGTGCTATTAATATATATGTATTTAAATACACTTAATTCATGGATATTTTTATTGTTGTGTTTCCAGTATTATCAACGGATTCGCTTTGCCCCTGAAGGAGGAGCACAAGATATTCCTACTGAAAGCATTGATGCCCTTACACAAGGTTTTCATTCATTCTTAATCATATTTTTAATTTTCAGTTTAATTAGTTGCGTATTAAGGTAAAACCGAAAAACAGTTTGTAAAACTAAAATAGTAAATCTGTATGTAAAGAAATTATTCCAATATGTTCTTATATTAACTATTATTTGTAAAAATTAACAAGTTTGTGGTTTTTCTAATCTAATATAGCTTCAGATAATTTCCAATTAAAATAATAAATCTTGATTTCAAAGGATCTACTCTAATATCACATTTTCTTATTTATTATTATTTCTATTTATAAATTTTAATAGGGCTATACTTCTTATAATATAATAAAACGAAATAATTTCTAATTAAAATAATAAATCTTAATTTTGATGAATTTATTCTAATATAAGAATACCATGTTTATTAATATTATTATTTTTTGCGTATTAATAAGTTTATACTTTTATAATACAGTATAATCAAGCATGAATAATTTCTAATTAAAATGAAAAAACCCTTAATTTTAAATAAATATTCTAATACATTCTAGATAATTGTTATTGTTATTTACACATTAGGTCAAATCGCTGTCTGTGTATCACCCGCAACTGGCCTACTGCGTTGTCCAGTTCCTGGAGAAAGACCCTTCGCTCACTGAACCGGTGATTCTGAGCCTCTTGAAGTTCTGGCCCAAAGCTCACTCACCAAAAGAGGTTCGTCAACAACAATATAATATATATATATTATAATTATTAACTTGGATTGTGCAGGTGATGTTTCTGACGGAGTTGGAGGAGATCCTGGACGTTATCGAACCGGCTGAGTTTACTAAGGTGATGGTGCCCCTGTTCCAGCAGTTGTCCCGGTGCGTGTCTAGCCCTCATTTCCAGGTGGCGGAACGCGCACTCTATTACTGGAACAACGAGTACATCATGAGTCTCATCAGCGATAACGCCCCCGTCATTTTGCCCATAGTCTTTCCGGCGCTCTACAAAAACTCAAAATCCCACTGGAACAAGTAAAACACTAATATTAAGAAATTTTATTTAAATTTGGTGGATTATTAACGTGTGGGCTGATGAAAGGACCATTCACGGACTCATCTACAACGCCCTGAAACTCTTTATGGAGATGAACCAGAAATTATTCGACGATTGCACCCAGCAGTACAAAGCGGACAGGCAGAAAGAGAAGGAACGCTTGAAGGATCGCCAGTTGCTGTGGACCAGGCTGGAAGCACAGGCCCAGCAGAGTCCCATTTACCCGATCCTGATTTCCCAAATGGAGAAACTATCCATTTCCATTCCAGAAACGACGGTTGAGTCCCCCGTTGGACCCAATCCCGCTGAAGAACTCGAGGAAGAGATCCCGCTGACCCGGGCCAAAGTAGAAGCGGTATTATTATTATAATTATTGTAATTATTATAGTTATTATTGTTATTGTTGCTGTGTTTTAGGTGAAGCAGGCGAGGAACAAGGAAAAGCCGCTGCTGAGACGCAAATCCGAACTGCCAGTTGATAATTTGACTGTTCGAGCTCTGAGCGACCACAAACGAGCCGACGAATTCTTAACTACACCACCAGATGTCAATAGCGGCTGAAAAATGCAAAAATTCCGAAAAAAAAATGAAAATTTCTATAATAATTAACTCTTCTACCGACTTCGTTCTTGCCCCTCTTCACAATTTTCCACTTTTTTCGACAAACAGACCATTCATTCATCGATTCATTCACTCGTTCATGCATTCGTTCACTCAGACTCGACAACATGTGACCAAATGATCAGTTTTTTTCCCCTGTTTCTTTAGTAGACTTTAGTAAATACCAAGAAAATCAACCAAAATGTGCATCATTTATTTACTGGTTTAACTGCCATTTCATTTGTTTGTCGTTAGAAAACGTAGAGAAATAAATGTATTCGTGTCCCAAAGTGTATATATATCAATACAATATGAACCAACGTGCATTATGCGCAATTATTAAATTTCTAATTAAAATATAATAGTAAATAAATACGAATTTACCACTTCCAGCGGTCTCCAGCAGCGTTCACATTCCTATTTCTATTATTATTATTATTATTATTACTATTGAAATTATTGATTTGTCGCCTTCTGAGTGAGTTGCTGGGACTGGGCAGTGGATTAGCCGCTTGCTGGAAGCCGGGTTGAACCGCGGGGAAGTTCGAACCGAACTGATTTGGCGGGAAAAGGAAAGGGTCGAACGCGGGTTGTGGATTAAACGCAAACGGCGGAGGGAAAGCAGGCGGACCTTGAAATGGCGGGAAACCGAAAAAGGCGGGATTTTGAATGAATCCGGGATTGATCTGAGCTGGGTTGAAGTTATTCTGAAGCGTCGGAGATGAACTGGAAGAACTGGAAGCTGCTGAAGAAGCTGCAGACTGAGCTGCAGTTCCTAAGGTCCCGACATTTGGGAAACTTGTTGGGAAGTTGGTGGGAAATCCGAACGGAAAGCCGTTGAAAAATCCACCAGGAGTAGCAGTAGCAGTAGCAGCAGCAGCTTGGGAAGTCTCTGCTACTACAGCGCTGACTTGTGGGGCTCCAGCAGCAGCTGCTGCTGTTCCTGCGACATCTAAATGAGGAACGGTTTAGCCATACTTGAGTTGATGGATTGTAGGTAAGAGATATCTGTGCTACTACTACCACTACTACTACTTTTTTCATTACTATTTCTGTTAGTCTACTTAGCTACTACTGCCACTACTACTACATGCTACTACTACTTCTATACTAGTACTTCTTCTACTACTATTATTACTACTACTACTGATACTGCTTTCACTGTTACTACTACACTACTACATTTTATTACTATACTACTAATTTTTCACTGCAACTACTACTGTACTATACTAATACTGCTACTGATGCTGCTTTCACTATTATTACTACACTAGATTTTGCTACTATACTACTAATTTTTTCACTGCAACTACTACTGTACGATACTATTACTACTATTAATGCTACTGATACTGCTTTCACTGTTACTACTACACTACTACATTTTATTACTATACTACTAACTTTTCATTGCAACTACTACTGTACTATACTACTACTACTACTACTACTACTACTTCGATCATTGCTTCAATAATACTCCTTTCCCTACTACTTCACATTTCTATACTACTACAACTATCCTTCTTCTCCTAACACTTCTACTGTACCTGTAGGCCTAATCACGGTAGTAGCGTTAGCAATAACTGCTTGCAGGCCTCCCGGTGTGTTGTTGAGTTGGTTGATCAGACCCTCGGTAGAAGACGAGGGACAGGCGGCGAACTGCGTGCGGCAGCGCTCGGCGTTCCCGTGCGAAGTGCCCCACAGCGCCGCTTCGACGAACGGGTAGGCCGCGTACTCGTGAAACCGAAACAACTGCATCACTCTAACATTCACAACAACAACAACAACAACAATAACAACAACAACAACAAGACTTATATAGTCAACAATAATTAGTATTACAACAGCTTTACCCCAAAACTGAGCGTAGTGTTGACGGATTCGAGAGACTGAACGGACTCGTTGACGTCTGAGGCGAGGCTGTAGTAGTAGAAGGTCGTAGCGTGAAATTACCGATACCTCGATTGGCCATCATCTCACACACGGAACGGTGAAGACAACGCATCTGGTCAACACGGTTCACCGTGTGAACCGCGTTCTCCAGAAGCGAAAATCCCGGTGGCCTACAGTATGAATGAAATTTTCACAATCTAATGACAATAATAAATCATAATAATATAAGAAATAGAAAATAAGACAGTATTAGTGATTTTTTTTTTCTATGTGTTGTTCAGCGTGAAAGTGGGTCACTTGTATCAGCAATAATATAAAAAGAGTTGAGTTTCTAATGCCTGGAATCGTATGGAAAATATTGCAAATAAATCAATAGTTAAAACACACAGCATTATTTTATATAATATAATGATTTGAACTTATTAAAATACCTGTTTGCTGCGTTATTTCCGCCAAGAAATCCCAAAAACCCCGGCAGTTGACTTTGTCGTTTAAATCTAGAAATTTCGCTGGAGTTGGCTTCATTTCTCTGGAGATTCTCGAATTCAGCAACTTCCTGATGAAAATCTTCCGATTTGATAATATCATCAACGATTTTTTCAATTTCGTTCAAGAAAATTTGCCACGGTGCGGACTCGTTTAGCGATTTGGCAACGCTGTCAACTTCGCCTGAAGCAACCGCCGCAACCGCGCGAGCCGTTACGGCAAACGCAAGCAAAACTCTTGCAAAATCATTAAAAATCATTCTTTTTAAAGGATTTAATGACTGAAACCGTACAGGACTGCTTCAGATGTATTACACAGAACCAAGTCTTGGATCTGAATGCTGGTAAAATTGAAACTGAAAGCGCTAAAAAGAGAAGGTCAACGAAGAAAGTGAAAGCGAAACTTTTTTTTTTCGTAGCCAAAGATCAGAATTTTAATATATTTTATTAAATTAACATAATTATGCATTCAAATTAACAACACAAATATAAGAAATATGTATATTGTATTATTATTATCAATTTAAATTATATTGTCGATTGCTCACAGCTCATCCTAAGAATGTACGGCACTCGGATTTTGAAATTTTCTGAGTTTTGTTATTAAATATAATATATATTTATATACAACATAGTATTACAATAATAGGATAGCACGTAATAAACATGAGAAAAGACTTTTTCTTGGACGATTGCCGGGAGTTGTTTGTGTAATCAGGACCAAATATGGCGGGTCAAAAGAAAAGCTCCAGAACTCGTTTGGTCTTGGCTGAAATGGAAAGTGAAAGAAGTACCGGTTGAAATTTCACTTTCTGTTTACTTTCTTCCCATTTCAGAGCGTTGAGTTTCCGTAATCCAAGAAATAACATCGAAATGTTTAGCCAAGAGGAGGCGTAGTCCGCTTTTGCATTGGCGGCCATCTTGTTTGTAGGCAAGATTTCTTCGCTTGTAAGATAGTACGTAGTTTAAACTGTAGAGGGCTGAATTTTCAAGGTTTGGGTCTTATCGAACCTTGCTGTTCAAAAATAGATTTATTTTCGTTTTGCTTTTCCAAGGTCGTGTGCTAACTCAGAACAGAGGAATCGCTTCTTCACAACGGTTGCTATGGCAGAACTGACTTCGACCACGCTGGTTTTCTACGTTAACGGAGTTCGGGTAATTAATATTTATCAACTTTTATACGTTAAACTTTAATTTGTATTCATCATATTTATAAAGACTGAAATTGTTTTTAGGTTGTGGAAGAGAATCCGCAACCGGAATGGACTTTACTCTCTTACTTGCGGAACAAATGTAATTCAAACTAATGAAATTATATATTAATATTATATTAACTATTTGAAAAGTGCGTTTAAAAGGAACCAAATTAGGCTGTGGAGAAGGAGGATGTGGGGCCTGCACAACTATGGTTTCACGTTACGATCACCAAACCCGAAAAATAACGTAATATTACTGTTATAATTTATTTAATTGAATTGAATTGAATGTCTATGTATAGGCATCATGCAGTGAATTCGTGTTTGGCGCCGTTATGTTCACTGCATGGGATGGCAGTGACTACAGTTGAGGGATTGGGTAATGACGAGGGATACGGCAAGAGGAGATTACATTCCGTCCAGGAGAGGATCGGACGATCCCATGGATCCCAATGCGGTTTCTGCACCCCGGGGTTCGTCATGTCCATGTATACGTTGCTAAGAAACGATGCACTGCCATCTATGGGACAAGTGACTGAAGCTTTCCAGGGTATGGAGTATCGAGATTGTACTACTACTAGTACTACTATTACTACTACGACTAACACTGCTACTGTTACTGCTGTTAGTACAGTTATGCTACTGTGCGATTAACAACTAGCATACAATATAGTACTGCTACTACTACTACTGCTGCTCTTGGTACTACTACTTTTACAATTACTAATGCTATACTACCGTAGTACAACCACTACTCCTCGCTAATAATTCTTATACTACTACTATATAAAACTAGAAGTAGCACTGTGTTGTACTACTAGTACTAATACTACTTGTACACTACCACTGCTACTTCGATACTACTAATATCATTACTACTACTACTACTACTACTGCTTATACCACTACGACTGCTGCGACTACTATTTTTTATCTTGATTCAGGGAACCTTTGTCGCTGTACTGGTTACAGACCGATTCTGGAAGGTTGTCGCACCTTCACCAAAGAGTTCCAGTCTTGCTGTGGTGGCAACAACAAATCTGGAGGTTGCTGCATGTTGCAGGACCTTGAAAGTACACCAAAACATCCTGTTGTAGCCACTTCATTGATTCCGGAAGACTTTGTACCGTACGATCCTTCGCAGGAACCGATATTCCCGCCGGAACTTCAACTTTCATCCGAGCTGGACGAGTCTTTCCTGCGGTTTCAAGGTGAAAAATCTACGTGGTTTAGACCAGTCACCATGGAACAACTCCTGGAACTGAAATCCACTCACCCGGATGCAAAACTAGTAGCAGGGAACACAGAACTAGGACTAGAATCCAAGTTTCAGAACAAACAGTTTCCAGTTCTAATCCATCCAGCAAGTATTCCAGAACTCCGGAATTTTATTATAGAAAAAGATGGAATAATCTTTGGAGGATCTGTTGTCCTGGACACCATGGAAAAAATCCTTCAGGATCAGATTAAGATTCTTCCTGAATCCGAAACCAGAATCTTTGCAGCTATTGTTCAGATGCTTCAGTGGTTTGGTGGCAAACAAATTCGCAACGTGGCATCGATTGCTGGAAATATTTTCACAGCAAGTCCCATTTCGGATTTGATTCCGATTTTTATGGCCGCAAACTGCGTTCTGGAACTGAGAAGCAAACAAGAAACGCGTTACGTTTCTTTGGATCAGGACTTCTTCACTGGCTACAGACAAACGGTCATCAGAAAGGACGAGATCCTCTGTTCCATCAAGATCCCTAAAACCAGAGAAAATGAATATTTCTTTGCTTACAAGCAATCGAGACGAAGAGTGGACGATATATCCATCGTTAACGCAGCATTCAGGCTCTGTTTAAATCCTGAATCCCAAAGGATCGAAGATCTGAGCTTAGTTTTTGGAGGAATGGGTCCTACATCTATTGTGGCCACTAAAACCAAAGCTGCACTTTTGAATAGCCACTGGAACGAACAAGTCATCGATAAAACCTG
The DNA here is from genome assembly GCA_002872375.1 of Eulimnadia texana. NCBI lineage: Eukaryota > Metazoa > Arthropoda > Branchiopoda > Diplostraca > Limnadiidae > Eulimnadia > Eulimnadia texana. The sequence continues at coordinate 32,821,112 of NKDA01000001.1, read as the reverse complement.
TGAGATCCTTGTAGGAGAACTGCCTTTAGATCCTTCATCTCCCGGTGGGATGCCTCGTTATCGCCAAGCTTTGTGTTTAAGTTTATTTTTCAAGTTTTATACTGAAGTTAACTTGAAACTCCATGGTTCAGAATACGAAAAACCTTCAGAAAATCAAATAGAAAGTTCGCAGCTTTTCGAGATTGTTGCAGAAAAACGAGAACCTATTGGAGTCCCGATTCCGCATTCATCGGCACTGAAACACGCAACTGGAGAAGCAGCATATTGCGATGACATCCCTCAGATTTCTGGTGAACTCTACGTGGGGTTTGTCCTAAGCAGCAAGGCTCATGCTAGGATCTTGTCTATTGATCCTGAAGAAGCCTTACTTCAGAAGGGGGTCCACTATTTCTTATCGGCTAAGGACATTCCGCAATTTAAAAACGTACGCGGAAAAGTTATCAAAGACGAAGAGATCTTCGCTTCGGATAAAGTGACGTGTTACGGACAGATCATCGGATGTGTCCTTGCGGATTCTAAGGAAATCGCTCAGCGAGCTGCCAAATTGGTCCACGTTGAGTACGAAGATATCCAGCCATTGATTCTGACTATAGAAGATGCAATCCATCATAACTCTTTCTATGAGGGTCATAGCAAGTCCATGATCTGCGGTGATGTTAACCAAGGGTTCGAGGAAGCTGAACATGTTCTGGAAGGCACGTTCCAGATTGCTGGGCAAGAACATTTCTACCTGGAAACCAATGCGGTTCTGGTGATCCCTAAAGAAGATGGCGAAATGGAGATCTTTGCTTCTGCACAGGATCTGACTGCAACTCAACTTGAAGTTGCTGACCTACTGAATGTCGCAGCAAACAGAATTGTCTGTCGCTCGAAAAGAGTTGGAGGAGCCTTTGGTGGAAAGCAAACGAGAACTTCGCTTGTAGTTCTACCTGCCGTTATTGCTGCTGCGAAATTGAAAAGACCAGTTCGTTGTATGCTGGACAGAGACGAAGATATGATCCTTACGGGAATGAGAAATCCCGTAAGAGCTCAGTACAAAGTAGGATTCAATGGCAATGGCAAAATCTTGGCGCTTCAAATGGAGATGTTCTTCAATGGAGGAAATTCGCTGGATGTTTCGGGTACAAACTAAATTCTGGTTAAAGTTTGATCAGTTTGCATTAATTTAGATTTTGTGATCAGGTTCAGTCATCTGTCGGTCGTTACTTCATCTGGAAAACGCCTACAAAATCCCAAATGTTTGCGTGAACGCTCACGTTTGCCGTACCAACCTTCCGTCGAACACAGCGTTCCGCGGTTTCGGAGCTCCGCAGTCGATGCTAACCTGCGAAAACTTGGTTCACGAAATAGCAGGCATCCTCGGTAAAGACCCTTCGATCGTCCGATCCTTGAACTTGTATCAGGAAGGAGATACAACTCCGTTCAATCAAGTGATCGAACGCTGCACTGTACGCCGTTGCTGGGACGAATGTTTCCAGAATTCTGCTTACTGGCAACGTCGCCAGGAAATTCAGGATTGTAATAAGAGAAATCCATACAAGAAACGAGGGATCGCTATTGTCCCCACCAAGTACGGGATCGGTTTTAGTGTTTCTTTGATGAACCAAGCTGGGGCTTTGGTTCACATTTACACAGACGGTTCTGTGCTTTTAACGCACGGTGGGATCGAAATGGGACAGGGCTTGCACGTTAAAATGATTCAAGTGGCTAGTAAGATCCTAGGAATCCCCCATACTAGGATCTACACTTCAGAAACCGCTACAGACAAAGTAGCAAATACTTCGCCGACTGCTGCTAGCTTCAGTTCTGATCTCTACGGAATGGCTGTCATGGTATGAAAAGAAGTGAATCTTATTGAATTTTTGCACAGATTTGCATACTAAAGGTACTTGGTATATCATAGAAAGCTTGCGAGGCCATCATGGAACGTCTGGAACCTGTGAAGAAATCCTTGCCCAGCGCTTCTTGGGACGAATGGATCAAAGAAGCTTATACACGCCAAATTAGCCTATCAGCTTCAGGATTTTATTCGTAAAATACTTAATAAAAATTATAATGACGTTTTTTAAATTAAATAGTATTACATATTTAATATTATATATTTAAATACAGCAGATTATAACACAGCAAAGGATATAAATAATGTATGGAAAAATCTCATATTTTAACAAAAAAATTTGTAACTCATCATTTAATCATAAACTATTTTCTGCTTTTAATGAATTATATTAACTACCTAAATGGTTTGAATTTCCAAATTAAACAGGCTTCCTGAACTGAGCTACGATTTTGAGACCAAACAAGGTCGCCCCTACAATTACTTCACTTTCGGTGCAGCCTGCTCTGAAGTCGAGATTGACTGTCTAACCGGTGATCATCGGGTAAAGTTATTGTTTTATTAATTATTATGTATTTAGTAAAAATTCAATCTATGCATGGACTACCAGGTATTGCGAACGGATATCGTGATGGATGTGGGCGAAAGCTTGAACCCTGCAATCGATATCGGCCAAATCGAAGGAGCATTCGTTCAGGGAATGGGAATGTTTACTCTAGAAGAACCCCTGTTTTCTGCTGACGGGGTCCTACGAACCAGGGGCCCGTCCACTTACAAAATCCCGACCTGTGACGACATTCCCCAGGGGTTCAACGTTTCTCTCCTGCGGGGAAGTCCCAACCCGAGGGCCGTTTTCTCCTCCAAGGTTTCCTCTGCCCCTGAAAACTTCCATAAAATGAAAATTCAATGTTTACAAACTTTGCTAGGCTGTAGGAGAACCTCCTTTGTTCCTTTCTTCAAGCGTTTTCTTCGCCATTAGAGACGCCATAGCAGCTGCGAGACAAGAACGTGGACTTGCCCCTAACATCACCATCGATTCTCCCTGTACCGCTGAGCGCATAAGACTGGCTTGTGAAGACAACTTCACCAAACACGTATTTAAATTAATTATTTTATTTTACAGTAAAAATAGCTTTGGTATTGATTTTCTAAATTTTGTTTTATTTTTCTGTTCACAACAAAAGGTACTGGAATCAATTCCCGGAACGTATCGACCATGGACAGTAGGAATTTAAGCTGCGATTTTTCTTTTCAAATCGTAAACTTTTTTTTGGATTTGAGTGTAACACAAGGGAAAAACAGCAAATACATTACACTTTTATAAACATATTACATAAATAACTTTTTAAATAAATTTCAAACAAATTCTGTAGCTTCAGAACTTTCGCTTTTTGGCCTCGGGTTCTGCGAGGAAGTGTAATGCAGTAAAATCTGACGAGCTGAAGTTTGGCAGCAACACATCCGAATCATAATCTCGACCTTAAATTTATGTAAATTAACAAAATATACAAAATAAATCAAAATCTTATAATTCGTTGAACCTGCATCATGCGAGTCGTCGTCACTGTCGTTCGGCTTGTCTCGGTAATCTCCAACAGCCCGTTTGTATTTCTTGTCGAGATTGTTGAGTTTATTCTTTATCGTGGCCACGACTTCTTTGTCTGTCATTCCGTGCTTCGCGTTAAAAAATTCTAGAGAAAACCTACTTTCCGTAAACTATTTAGTTGTGTATTTTTAGTTTACTTATAATGGCGTGCAATATATTGTCCGGTATTTTCTGCTTCTTCAGCGCTGAGTTCCGACCTCGAGAGCCGGTGACGCTCATCTGGGCCAGGTCTTCTTCGGGAATGAGGGCCATTAAAATATTTCTTATCTGAGCCCGCACATCGTACTGGTTCGGCTGTCCCAGACACTCTTTCAGCTGAGATTCTTTCATAAAGATTCCCGATCCTCTGACGAATTCCACGATGTTTTCCTGATTTACAAGATGTTATCAACTCGACTCGGATTTCTCGAGTCTGTGGTAAATACCTGCTCGCCCTCGACTACTGGAAAGTTGAGACTTCCTGACGTTGTGGCTGTCACGTACTGCTGAAGTTCTGAAAAATAATACAAATCTAATCGAAAGCGATTATAACATTAAACTGCTTTTTTACCTTTGCAGAGATCCGTTTTTGTTCGACTCCACTGCAAAAGGAAATCTAAGTCATAGAAATTTCTTGAATTTAGATAAACGATAAGAGACAAAATCTTATTTACAAAATTACCTTGGATTATTTTCTGCTTCAAGTGGTCGAGTATCTCGTTCACACCAATAGCTACAGTCACTGTTACAGAAAAAGTTCCATGAGTATATTTTGTTCTTTTGATGTTTATCTTAAAACTTTGCCATTTCTCGCTTCGCTGAATTCTGTATCGGAGTCTCGGGACGAGCTGAAAGAGTTCACGTTCGCATTGGCCAGGTTCGGTAAGGACGTGCTGCCTTCGAGAGAAGCGTCGCCACAGAAACTGTCATTTTTCAGAGTCATTTTGGCACCTACAATGTTGCAAATTGATTAAACTGCTTTTAATGTTATTCGTTTAGTCTTACTCGAAGCTCTTAAGCGGATGACTTCTCGCTCCAGGTCGCGGATCTCGTTCAACGCTGTCGCGAGTTTGTTGTGGAGTCTTACGCAGTTTGGGCATTCGTGAGAATCCGTCATGTCTTTCACGGTAACGAAGAAAACGCCGAAATTATTAGAAATTGCTGTATCTGTGTATCGTTACAGACGTCAAGAGATCAAATAAACTAAAACTACTACAAAAACAATAATTTCAAGGGTGCTGCTGAACAGTAAAACCAGACAAAATAATAATAAAAATAAATAAATAAATAAATAATAATAATAATAATAAGAAGAAGAAAAGAATACTTAATTATTTTAATGTAGGCAATAGTATTCATTAATCTTTCCGCGTTTACACTGAAATATTTTACATTGTATTGTTTTCTAATTCCTTATACTTGATCCTTTCGGTGGTGGGAGACTAGTCGTGGGTGTAGAGTCTATCATTAGTTCAATAGAGTAGGTAAATTGTGCCTTCAAATCAAATTTTATTGAGAGTTGTATGCGTATAATGGCAATAGGCTTGAGCCTTAGCCGAAAATGAAATAATAAATAATAAATATGTAGTAGTATCCCCGCGCCATGTTCCTATATCAGCCGTAAAACCCGACCTGAAAGGGCATTCTCTTTGATCGCGTTTTGCAGCTCTTCTGCTTGACATAAAAATATGAAAAAAATAGTTTTAGTTAGACCTAACATAGCTCTACGAAATTCATTACTTCTTATTCAATTTTCTGCAAGTTGTTTGTTAGTAATACGAACTTGAAAATAGAGAGAAAACATGCCTTTTTTCGAGCATTTTCAAGTTTGCTCTTGAACTGTCTCAAAGTACGGGACTTTCTTAGTTTCAGTTTGTTCAACTTGATCAGACAAACAAAACCTAGAAAATCTAGATGTGTGAGAACTTAAAAGTAATGTGAACTATACAATGAATAATAATAACTCAACACTCAAATGTTAATGTACTGTACTTAAACTAAACAAAAAGATGCATGTTATATATTAGATTCCAGTATTTAGTTCATTATTTTACCGCTAGATGGCGTAGCGTAAGTCGTTCCTTCCCGTAAAGAACGCCTGCGGTGACCAGAGCTCGCTCCGGTCGTCTTCCTGAGCGCATCACATCCAGTTGTGCCCGAATAATTACTTAAATGGCGATTTTCCTCAAGAAAGTCGTTCAAGTTGCTACAAGTAAGTAAATACTTGTCCGATAAAATCAGTTTTCCTAGTATCTGAATTTGAATTTCAAAAACGTAAACTAATGAGGCCACGAAACATGTCAAACTCAAAAGTCGTTAGATCGCTTACTCGGTCTGAATCCGCTGTTCTTATTAGAGACATTACTCTTGCATTTACGTCTAGATTATTGGTTAAGTAAGAGTGTAAAGAAGTTAAATTCATTAAATCAACGTAATTTTGTGTTACATAGGAAGATTTTACCCGACGAGGCAGTTGCTGTTAAGCTGCACTAGGAAGACCGTCACGTCCCGAAACATGGCGTCTTGGCGGGAAAACTCCTCACGCATCAGCTGACATAAGTTAATCTTCTTCAAATATTGCGTAAACATTTAATTTAATTTTTATTTTTTTATTACGTTTGTCTCGTATTTACAAGTTTTACTGTTAACATTAATTAATGTAGAAATCTATATTTTATTAGATTTTTCTTTTACAGTTTTAGTGTTTTGATGTAATTTTAAGTGTCAAATTAAATATATTTATCGACTATATGAGATAAATAGTTAATAGTTTGTATACATAAGATATGGCATTACTAAGGGTGTCAGGGGCTGCCCTAGCAACTTGTGACTTTGAAGTCTATGGGAAGCTCGCTAGATGGCGTATACGAAACTGGACCAAAGAAAAAAATGGTAAAATTTAAAAGAATTGTCCCAAGACAATTATGCTGCAGAACAGATTTTTTCTCTTGCTGTAGAAGATAGCAGTAAACTTTTTTTGTAGAGGGGACTTCTATTTGCTGTAGAAGAGACTTGTACACTCAGTTGTGGAAGAGACTTGTTCTCTCTGCTGTAGAACAAACTAGTAGACCTTGTTGTAGAGAAGACTTGTTCTCTCTGTTGTAAAACAGACTTATTCTTTCTACTGTAGAAGAGACTTGTTTTCCTTGCTGTAGAAGAGACTAGTAGACTTTGTTGTAGAAAAGACTTGTAGACTCAGTTGTAGAAGAGACTTGTTCGCTCTGTTGTAGAAGGAGTGTGTTATCTTGGTTGTAGAGGAAGAGAGCTATCTCGGTTCTAAAAAAACAGACCTTTCCCGTGAAACATGCCCGTACGCAATGGCAATCTTGAACCATATCAAATGATCGCAAGTTTGATCCTTCTTCATCTTAATCAACAAGATACTAATTATCTATCTTGTAGATACTACCTACTTTCTACTGGGAAAATCCGATCCCAATGTTCCTTCTTCCACGATATGGTTTCTTGCGAGAAAGCAATTGAGATCTTCTCTAGGTATAATTCGTTTCTATGAAGAGGTGGATAAAAGGAGTATGCACCGCTCTATCATACTGGTAGTAGACGAAATATCAGTGGAGCCTTTGATGTGGTGATTGTACATGTTGGCAAGAGGGCCACCTTCTTCTGGGCGCACTATTTGACCACTAACAGGTCCTGATGAAAGCATTTGGTCAGTCCTTTTGAAAACATTTTCAGGGGGCTAAGAGGCTACGTAGCCCAAAAGATGTTCTGACAGTTCAAGAATGAATAAAAGCCTCCTAAAATTTTGTGTTTTACTAGAAGACGAGCACGATCGCATCCTAGGTTTAGTGGAGTTGCTAGGTGTTTTAGCAGGTGAGTAATATAATCTAATGAATACTGTCTTAGTAAAGCTACTTGGGCATCAGACTAGACAAACAGCCATAACAAGGACATAATGAGCACTGAACAGGCTTTACATAAAACATGTAAAACAAGTTCAGTTATTCTAACACCTACTTCTTTTATGTGTATTGGTCAAGTAGGCCAATTAGCCTATTTCTGATAACAGTTATGCCTAATAATGTGATAACAACTGAAAATATTGAATCAGAAGCTAAGAAATTAAGTTATTAATCCTACACGGATATTAAGATTACCGCAATCTCCCATAATCAGCTGCTCTCTATTCAGAAGAAAGCGACGGACTGTCCATATTTGAGTGATTGTATAAATATCCTTTTCCAATACCTCGCTTGAAAGTCTAGTAACCAAGGTTGGGTCTATACTATTTCGATCGAATAGGTTCCACACTATTTCTTCTGGACGACATTTTATGATCAAGAAGGTAGCAAACTGAGGGTCTAACTAGGAATGCAATGAATGAACTTTTGCCCTGTGGCATGTTGGAATCGCTATTCTACCAAAAACATTTACATCATCATGATTTCTTGCATTATTTGAAAGCGATGTCATTCCACAATCTTAATCTAGTTATCAACAAACGAGAGTTTTCTTTTAAAACAACCGAATGAACACTTTTGTTCTAGAGCCAAAACCACACACAGTCCGTACAAGTCTCTTGTAAGAGAACCGAAATGAACATTTTCTTTCTACAACCAAAGTCACACACTGGCTATACAAAAGAGTGAAGAATCTTGTAAGAAAACTGAATCAAAAGTCTCGTTCTACTACCCAAGTCAAACTACGTACTGGTTGTAGAGGTGTAACTGTTGTAGGAATAGTAATTATAGTTGTCAGTACAATTGCTTACACAAGCGTTAGTAGTATTATAGTCTTCACGCTAGTGCAAGTAGTAAATGTAGTATTATCATTTTTAACATTACAATCTTAATACACTTACTTATGGGGTTCTGCTTTACTAATACTACTTACTTACAATATACTGCTTCAGCTGATCACCTCTCTGCCTGTCCTCTTACGCTGCAACTTCTACTAAACTATTTTTATTACTACTTTTTATGCTAGTACTACTGCTTTTACATAATTAATTACTACTACTGACTTCACCTGCCACTCCTGCTACTACCACTACGTTAAGTAATGCTACTTTGTTATGAATGCACCCAAGTTGCTGACTAAAAAGTTCTAGTAGTTTTTTTTTGTTATGAAAGCTCCATTACGTTGTATTGCGAAAGAGGAACAAGTATAAGACCCCAGAAAACAAAACTTATTCACTAAAAGAAAATTCAGTTAAAAACAACAGCACTTTCATCAGCAGCAGCCGTTTCAGTTGCAGGTTCCTGCTGCTTGCTTTCTTCACCTGTCCTCAGATTCAATCCCAAGGATCCCTGGATTCCCAATCCACTGGAAAAATGGGCCCCACCACCGAGAGTTTGCGATCCAGCAGCTCCATAAGCGCCATTGAGTCCAGCAAGGCCATTGACGTTGTTGTATTTGTTGTAGGCACCGCCATACTGATTGTTGTAGAGGCTACTACCAACTCCAACAGCGCTGTTAACACCAGGGTAGCCAGAGTATCTGTTACCGTTGTAGCCTAAAGCTGAGTTGCTGTTGTAACCCAGATTGCTATTGTAGCCCAAGGCTGGGTTGTTGTTGTAGCCCAAAGCCCCGTTGCTGTTGTAGCCTAAAGCAGGGTTGTTCTGGCCTAATGCTGAGTTGCTGTTGTAGCCACCGTACGTGTTATAAGTGTTGTAGGGGCGGTTCAGGCCCTGGCTGTTGTAGGTGGACGAGTGGTAGGGACGGCGGTTGTAGTGTCCAGCGGAGTTGTAGCGGCGGCGGTTAGAGAAATGTTGTCGGCCATCTACCTCACCGCTGATGTTGTCGTCGCCTTCTTCGGCAGCATCCACCACATCTACAACTTCTTCAACAACAGCTTCTTGTGCCAATACTACAGCTGCCAAGCCGATCAACAACAATGCCTACAACAGTAATTTCTCCTTAACTCACGAACTTTCTATTATCAATGCTACAATGAATATAAATTAACTATTAAAATAGAAAAAATGTAATTTTAATAGAATAATATTTACCAAAGCTGAACGGGCCATCTCTTTTGTTAAGTGCTGCTACACCAAACTCTGGAAAGAAAGTGTTGTCTTCTGTGGAAAACTTGCTAGTTTATATACCAAATCTACTTACACGTGGTTAAATGCATACCGAACTCATTATATAATGTACAAAAAAAATCATATTCAGCAGATCAAGGTCTGTTAAATTAATTTTTTCCGTGCTTTGTGGCCGCAGCCTTGAGAAGCAGCGTTCGAGCGTTGGTTACAGGCCAATGATGGGCGGCTTTGAACCGTTTTTTTTTGGACGGTTCACTTTCATTTGAACCGAACTTGAACCGTGTATCATGGCTGTGAGCCGTTTTGAACCAGTTTGTGGCTTCAATGAAGTTCCCGCATATTTTAAATGCTTCCTACAAAGTATATTCAAACCGAGCCGTGAACCGGAATCGAATCGTGGGCCACTACAGGATGAACCGTGGTGAACCGGAACCATTCATATGGATAAGCGTGATAGCAGATGATAATATATTGTGATTTAATGATAACTGAATTAACTAGATCTCCAACTACAAATCCTTGAATAGGTTTATTGACTCGTCGGATTCAGAAACCACAAGATGGCCTTGTATTTGAACACTAATTGGACGGAATGACTCAAATCATTGGTAAGTAGTTAAACTATTGTCATAAAACAATCAGCTTTTATAGGTTTTATTCGTAAGGGAAGAAATGAACTGCTGCTGCTGCTGGACTAGTTTCTCGTCTTGCTGGATGAGCATCTGGAAAAGCATGGTCGAATCGATAGCGGATGTTAAACTGGACTTAGTTTTTGGCGGAGATTCTTTGGAGAGTTCCTTCTTCATCTAGATACGATGGTTAATTATACATTAATATTGTATTTTAGTTTTCTGCAGACCTGATTGAGCTGCTCTTCTTTATGACGCATTTTCAGCCATTGCTGATTCAACTGTTGCGCGTTCTGCTGCTGCAAGAAACGGCCTTCCTCTACGGCATTTGTCATTTCGTTGATCCGCTAAACATAAATGAATAGATTTTAACGAGAATTTTACATTGTATTACAGTGGGAAAATTACCTCAAAGACGTTATCAAACTCGTCGATCCTTCGTTGAACCTCCCGAGCAAGCTTTTCGATTTTCTCGTGCTCCTGGGTTAGTTTTCGCTTCCACGTTTTCAGCCATTTGAGTTCTTGATGAAAAACTTTGACTGCGTCTCCTTTGTCACTTTTGTCCGGGACGTTCAGACGCTCGACTCGTTCTAGCAGATTTCGTTCGAGACCTTCCGCTCGGGACACAAACTCTGTTTTATGTTTCGCCAGTCGCTCTTCTAAAACCATGATTTTGTTCTCGAATTTCGAGCAAACGTTCCTCGTTTCTACGGAAAGTTCATTCGTTCTTAGGTTTACTATATATTCTAACTCTTTTCTGTTTGAATCGTATAAATCTCTGTGTTGTTGTGACAAAAACTCGCATTTCTCCAAACGTAACTTTAATTCCACGTTTTCCAACTTTGAGCTTTCGTACGCCGCCTCGATCCTGGAAAGTCGTTCCTCAAGATTTTGAGTAAATCCCGAATCAATCGGCTTTGACTGTTTCTCGGCAATGTCTTTTAAGCAATTACTTACACTTTGCAAATTTGATGATACCTCCTCGAAAAATCCTTTTATATTGCTACCAGAATCTGACTTTTCGCTGATCGTTACAAGAAGCCGTTCTAAAACATTTTCAATTTTCGAGAAATCGATAATCGGAACTTGAACATTGCTTTGTTCAGTCAGTTTTGCTGCGTTTTTTACTTCCTTAGGTTTCTGGGGTAATTCGTAATTTTGGCTGTTTGTCTTTGGTGATGTTAATTGCTCAGACGCAAACGATGATTTTTCAGTACCAACGTTTTCTTGCCGTTTGACAGTTTCTTTCGATTCGAGTGAAAAAAATTTTGAACTTTCGAGCTTTGACTGAGCTGGAGGTGCCGTGAAAGAAACTGGTTTGCTACCAAAACTTGGTACATACTCTTCCGTTTTCAACGACGTCAAGCTGAAATTAGGTTCAATAGAAATCTTTTCGTTTTTGTTGGCGTTTGGACTTGTTACTTCATCTCTGAAGCCTGGCTTTGTTCCTGAGATTGAAAAGGTGTTATTTTCCTTAAAACTTGTTCCAGTTTTGTTAGCGTCTGGACTTGTTACTTCGTTTCTAAAATCTGTCTTTGTTCCAGAGAGTGAGAAAGTGTTATTTTCCTTAAAACTCGTTTCGTTTTTTGGCGCGTTTGAACTTACTATAGACGTATCTTTTAAGAAGTCGGTTTTCACATCGTCGAAGATGCTACTCGAGGACTACCAAACAGCTCGGCCATTAATGCGGATTTTCTATTTCTTTTAGGCTGTTCCAGTAAGAGATTGTCAGACGATGCCAATTTCAGATCTTTATTCCCATCTTTCCCTGATGTTGTTCTCCCTGAACTGTCACGCAGCAGATCGTCTAAAGGATCGTTATCATCAAAATCAGCCATTTTGTTAGTAATAAAAGACAAAGAAAAGCATATAAAAGTTAAACGAGTGAACTAATGGACAAATGTTTTCAAACCCAAACTAGAAACAGTTGTTTTGTTTATAAGCTGTGCACACTTTCAGTTCTCCCCTAAAGAGGGCTCTCTTTTCCTTTTGGCTTTCGAAGTCAAGGAACTAATTTCCCTTTTCCCGCACCACCGGATGTAAAGCTTACCTACCAGAATTCCCTTTTCCCTTATTTCCCCTCTGCGCTGCAATATTCTTCCAGGTTTCCTTTTTACCTCTTCCCTCAATTTTTTCCCTTTCTAGTCCCAATTTCCTTTTCTTTCAGGGAATTTCCCAGGCAAAGTGGAAGCATTATCTGAAATAAATAATGAAATAGTTCAGTGTGCTCCCACCAGGTGTCACTACACAAAAGTAAAATGTGACATTTACAACTACTGGGAAAAAAATCAGCTTGTATTTAGCTTTCATGAAGTTTTCATTATTCATTTTTTTTGGAATTCACAAACCATTTAAATTACAAACTTGTAGAAAGTTTCATTTCTCGTCAGACGTCATGTGTCGCATCAGTTTGGCAGTGAACTTGTCGAGTTTCTTCAAGTCCTGCTGGTTTTCCGTTTTGTATTGTAAGCACTGCAACAAAATAATACTTGGTTTTAATAAAATATTTTGAGATAATCATGAATTTGTACTTACAACCACATCGTCAGTGAATTTCAGCACAAGGGCACCTTCCTTATGTTTGTACTTCATCAAAAGTCGAGCCTGTTGAACAGGTCAAAGCTTGAATAATGATACTTACAATGAAATTTCAATAAGTTTCATTTACCTTTGTAGGATTCGACAAATAGAGCTTTTCAGACGCTTTCTCAAAATCTTCCCAAGTTTTCAAATACATATTGAAATTTAATGGAATGAGAGAGAGGAAACGAAAAGAGAACAGGTTTGATGTCGTCTGCTGTGCAGTGTTTCCACTTCCAGTTCCCTTTCCCTGACTGATGGCGCTGTTTTCCCCCTTCTTTCCCCTCACATCTATATTTATTAAGTTCGTTTTTCCCTTATTTTTCCCTTTTTTTCAGGGAATTTCCCGGCGAAGTGGAAGCATTTGCTGCTTGTTAGCAACTAAATACACGGAAATGCACTAATGTCACGGAATTTCGGTGGCAATAAGAATATTTCAAAATTTTTATGTCTTTCATCCTAAATCAGGTTATCTTTTGTAGATTCTGTAAATCGCTCAGCTGTTTAATAATTTTAAATCGCTCATTTTTTCCATATTAAATTATAACAGGGTTATACTGAATTAATTTATTCATGGAGTCAAGGTCAAGGTTATTCAGACGTTGATGATCAGGACCTCCATCATTTAAAATTCCAGTTTCTCCACGTAGCAGGTGTATCACAGATATGGCAAAGGTAAACCTCAAAATTTCAAAATTATGATTACAGTAATAAACTTGGACGAGATTCTTTACACAGCCGATATTGTATACCTACTTCCGCAGCTCCTGTTCGTGGCGTGTACGAATTGGTAAATAATTTATATATATTTCAATAAAAAAACCTGATAACCTGTCTGTATCTCATACTCAGCTCTAGCTTGGAAAGGAATCGACTACGAGCCTCGATTTATCCATTTGATCAAGGATGGAGGAGAGCAAGTAAGTTACAGCAGTCGGATAAATAGCAAAAATTAAATTAACAAGTTATTTTTCATGTCTCGTCTTTCAGCATTCTGACGAGTTCAAGAAAATCAATCCGATGGAACAGATCCCAGCCCTGGACGTAGGACAGGCAGTCATTTCACAATCCGTAAGCTAACAAACACCAAAATTAATATTTTAACTAAACTATTGTCCACGTAAAAAGGACAGTGCCTTTTTGTGGTGCCTTTTATAGTGTTTTGTACTGTGTAAAGAACCGTTGTTCAGACTCATTTCGTTTATTAAACTGCTTGGCTTCTCTGTTACGCAGATTGCAATCATGGAATATCTGGAAGAAGCTTATCCCGAGAAACCGTTGCTACCCAAAGACCCGCTAGTCAGAGCCAGGGTCCGTGAGATGTGCCAGATCATCAATTCAGGAATCCAGCCGCTGCAGAATCTTGGCGTGCTTCAGAAACTTGACGAAAGCAAGAGGAGCGAGTGGGCTCGACACTTCATTTCTAACGGCTTTCGAGGTACCAGTCAATTTAAATACATTCTCGTGTAAAAATGAGTTTGAGTAGCGATGTCTTATACTGTACAAAACACCATAAAAATCACCAGTGTCTTTTACAGTGCCTTTTCACAATTACCTGCATCGCCCTAGAAAGCGTCCTAGTTTCAAACTACGTTAGAAAAATAAAGGCAAAATTTTAACGGTCGATTTTGTTACGCTTTTTAGCTCTTGAGCAGTTGATGACTACATACAGCGGGGACTATTGTTTTGGAGACAGTGTAACGATGGCCGACTGCTGTCTCGTACCTCAAGTCTTTGGAGCACTCAGGTGATGAGTTATTCCTTGGAAAACATGAACATCTTAATTTAATGATTATTTAATGATTCAGATTCAAAGTTGACATGTCGGGCTTTCCGAACATTCAGAGGGTCACAGCCAACCTCGAGAAACTCGAGGCTTTCCAGGCTGCCGATGCCAAGAATCAACCCGACTGTCCTGCGAGTGGGCCTTTCTGAAATTTGTCTTTGATGAGAAATGCGAAACTATGTCTTCGGAATAACAGAAAATGCTCAAATTTTATAAGTTTGTCCGGTTTTGGTGTTTTCACGTTTCTATCTTTGATTAGTAAATGGCAGATACTCAAATCGGCCATGTTTTCTCCAGTTTATTTGGTTAGTGGTATTCCATTATGAGTTAATTTTACGTATTAACAGTTAACAAATCGTAAATACAGTAGTAATGAATAATATTATAACGTAATAATTGCGATAATAATACAATAATAGGAATTTAAAGAGTAATCATATAGTATTAAATAAAAGAATTATCAGTTGAAATAAAATAAAATAATTAATTAATTAAAAAATAATAATAAAATATAAATATTCAATGCAGGATAGTATTAAAAATAAATGAACTAAAACAAAATAAAAATTAATTAATTTATTAATGGTGATACGCGTAGGCGATGGCGGTTTGCTGTTTAGCCGAAAGCGGTGGCCGTAACGGGTGTCGTCAGCCCGCGTTGTTTACTGGCGCGCGTGTACACACAAAACAGCTATGGCGGCTTCTAGTGAAGAAAAAGACCACGTTGGGTCTCAGTATCTCAGCGATCGGGACAGGGATCGCGAAAACGACGCTCTCGCTCTTCTCTCCTTGAAAACAGCTACCGTGAGCTCAAATCTGAGTCAAGGTAAGTGTTAATTCTAACTGAATTATGCGAAAATGGCGCGTTGCTAAGCTTCTGTTTAGTTTGCAACTTAGTGTAAACAAACATGTCACAGACGCTCTGATAAACTAAACCTCTTTTCACTTGTTCTCGTGCATAGTTGCAATCGCGAGGATCGAGGGAAGAGACTTTGAGTATCATGTCAGGAAGGCACACGTTGTTATCGGCCGCAACTCTTCGAGGGGATGCGTGGACGTCAACATGGGCCACTCGTCGTTCATCTCGAGGAGGCACCTGGAGGTGACATTCAAACACCCGCACTTCTACATGATCTGCAACGGCAAGAACGGGATTTTCGTGGACGGCGTGTTTCAGCGGAAAGGAGCTGCACCTCTGCAGTTACCCAAAATGTAGATTTTTTTTCTAATTTTTCTACGTTTTATTAGATCACTAATAGAGATTTTCTGCAAGGTGCGTCATCCGCTTTCCGAGCACTAATATCCGGCTCATGTTCCAGTCGATGCTGGAAGAAAATGACCCCCCGCCGACCTTCGGAAACGTTTCGTCTTCAAGCACGACTCACGGATCATCAGCCACAAGAAACACTTCAGGTATCTGAAAAGCTTTTTACATAAATTTTTAAAATAAATAACCAGAGCCATCTTCAGCAGCATCGTCAAGACGTCACGGAGTGGGATCTTCTCAACTTCAGCCGTTACGAATTAACATCCCGGGGCCAGAAGAGGAAATGGTGGGAGCAAGTCCTTTGCCTTCGCCTACAGGGACAATAAGGTTTTAAACTATAAAAGTCATTTTGATTATTTATATTTTAAATCTAAATTTTCTTTTTCAGTGCCGCAAACTCTTGTCCCGTCAGTCCGAGGGAAAGTCACCACGGCCACAGACACTTCAGCGATTTCTCCCAGTTCCACCACGAAGGGTCGGGGCAGCACGCTATGGAACGGCCAGTTCTGGGCATCACACAAACGATGCAGACGAGCAAAGTCCTGAAGGGGAACCTTCTGGAGATCCCAAAGTATTCAAAAAACTTGAAAAAACTAATAATGTTAAGAGATTCTTTAAAATATAGTTCGTCCTTTTAAAAGATAATATTTCAATCATTTGAAAAATAATTTTCTTTCGCTTTAGGATGACTCGAAACCACCCTACTCATACGCTCAGCTGATTGTTCAAGCCATCTGCTCGGCAATGGACCGTCAGTTAACGCTGAGCGGGATCTACTCGTACATAACCAAGAACTACCCTACTACAGAACGGCGGATAAAGGGTGGCAGGTATTCTTGATACTTAATTCAGCATTTTGTGTATATTGCAGTGCTTCCACCTTGGGTTTTCTCTTCTCGAGGGCACTGTTTTCCCTTTTTCCCTTTCATCGGGTACAACTTGATTTCCCTTTTTTCCCCTTTTCAGAATGTTTATTTTCCCACTTTTTTCGCTCTGCATAAGAGCTGAAAACTTAGTATGTACATGTTCATACTTGGAAATCTCCGTTTTCCCTTCATTTTCCCTTTAAGACCCCATTTTCCCTTTTTAAGGGAATTACCCTGCAGAGTGGAAGGAACGCTATATTGTGACAGGATAAATAGACTTGTATTTACTCTCGATAATACCCAGTCCTCTCTAAAAACTGACTCACTTTCTATTTCCAACGGCATCTTTTAGCTTCTCCTTGACCTCGCTATTATTATTATTTCATCGGCTTCATGAAAGTCGCTCTACTTTCTCCGGGCAAACTTACACGAATTCCGTGTCTCAAGAACTCCTTACAATATTTAAATAAAACGCAATGTTTCTTTTTCTCGCAAGAATTCTATCCGCCACAACTTGTCGCTGAATCGGTACTTCATCAAAGTACCGAGAAGTCAAGAGGAACCAGGGAAAGGCTCGTTCTGGAGGATCGACCCATCGAGCGAGTCGAAGCTCATCGAGCAGGCCTTCCGCAGGAGGAGGCAGCGAGGCGTCCCCTGTTTCAGAACTCCATACGCAAGGTACTTTACTTGAATCGTAAATAAATTAGTCGAAGTTAAAATATTTTCGTGTTGAAATGCAGAAGCGCACCTTCTTCTCCGTCTCACGGCGGGATGTCAAATGTCTCGGTAGGAGGCTTAGTCACGCCGGACGTTTTATCTCGGGAAGGATCCCCCGCACCCGGTACGTGAAAGTTTGAATTATTTAAACAGGATTTTATCATTAATTTTACAGATCACTGAAAGTATTACACCATGTTCACACTGCTGGACTTGTTCCAGTATAAACGACCTAAAGGGGAATAAATCAGTATTTCCACTTTGCGGGAAAATTCCCTGAAAAAGGGGGAAATGGGGCGTGGAGAAGGAAAAATAAGAGAAGAGGCGAAAGGGTAAATCTAAACGTGCGACCTGTATTCTAAGACGAAGGGGAAAAACGGAAAAATAAGGGAAGAGGGAAAAAGGGGGAAAACACTGAAGTAAATCTACACAGTAGAGATAGCTATTCCAGTTTCATATGCGTATCGTATCGTGTAACGACATCCTATGTGTGCTTAGCATATTGAATAATTGGTTACGTTTTTTAAGGTAATTTAATCTACTTTATGGAACAAAATAATGATGATTTGTTTGATAAATAGTCACTGAACACTACGTGGAGTCTGTTGCACTGCTGAGCAATCCGGCTGTAGCACATCATTTGGAGATCAAGAGCTCCGCCAGCAGACCTGGTTCCCCGTACACCATTCATCAAGGTAAAACATAATGTCGGACTTACAATTAATTACCTTCACAAAATAATATAACACTACGTAAGTGAATGCATAGTCCTGTTCGTAAAAAAGGGTACAGCATGGGAAGGTTAAACATCACATTGTCTAAATTTTTGCATATTTGATAACATAAACTGGAGTAAATTTAATCTAACCAAACTAAACTAAACTTAATGCATAAACAACTTTGTAAACTACAAAAAAGACTACTTTCAACCTTCCCATGCCGTACTCCTTATTTAATGAACATGACTGTACGTGCTGTAATGCACGATAGTAACATTATTAGCAATTTCTGCTTCAGTTTACAGTAATTCATATTTTCAGGTAGCGGAGTCGTGGTTCAGGCCAACCATCCGACCCACGTCGTCGTGTTGCAGCCTTCGCAAGCCAAGCCGCGAATTGTATACACGACATCTGCGTCTCTTAATGGAGCCTCGGCAGCTGTAGCTGGGGACCTAGGGAACAACGGCAGCAGTGCGCAGAGCCAGCAGGTCATCCTGCCGCTGGTCACCAGTTACCAGACGCTCTCGGTCTCGTCCAACGGAGACTCAGCCGTCGTCCAGCAGAGCGCAGGGGTCAAGCGAACTTACCCACCCGCCGCGCAGCCGACCGCAGGAGACGAGAAAAAGCCGCGACTCGAAACCCAGCACGAAGAGGATAGCGAAAAATGATTCGGGGGAAAAACGAGACAGAACGGAATGGGTGCCAGATTTTTCTCTCCCACACTTTTTGTTTTTTGAGATTTCTTTGACTTTTTTTCTTAAGTTTCGCAAACTACTCCGGACACTTAAAAAACTCTGTATCTGATTTCTTCCTTTTGATTCTGCAAGTGGAGATTTCGTCGTTTACAGAAAAGCGCAAAAGCAAATGCAAACTTCGTAGTTTCCCGAACTAGAGGAATGTCCTGTTTTCCTTAGATGGAAACTGTATTTTGCATAATGAATGTTTTTCTTAGTGGATATCTTTCAATAACGATATCAACTTCTATTTAGCGTTTTTTTTTTCAAGTCCTAAACAACAAACGGAAGACTGGTTTCGTTCAAAACAGAGTGCAGCCTTTTTAACAACTTACTGTTTATCTTTTTATTCTTTTTTTTTTGCATTACACTGATAGTATTTGCTTAGGTAATGGAGAATGTTGATCTTTGCAGGTGTACCTTTGTCTTTTTTTTTTTTGTAGTAAAACTGAAGTTCCAGCCAAGTTTGAACTCCGAAACTGAAGTTTGTGTCTCCAGCCGAACCTTTTTATTTTGTGACTGTGCAATGCTCACATCTGATTTCTAAACCGTTTTCTCTAGATTTTCTGTGTTCTGTCAAACCAGGATCAAGGAAAAAACCCATATCTGGAATAGTGAACTTATCTCCGCACTATTTAAAAGGACATAATATAAGAGTGTTTGCTGATTGTGCGCTTTTTGAAGTTTTATTTTCTTTTTAGGGAAACTTCCTTATGATTTTTTGAATAGTGTGCTTTTCATATCTTTCATCGCCAGTACGCTATCTGTCGCCATTTTGTCAGTTTGTTGTCCCACTTCAGCACTTTATTTGTGGAACATAAAGGACAAATACATGTTGGTACTCGTATTATCAGCTTACTAATGGAGATTCAGTTATTCAGATCTGGATTAGGAAGTACCATAAGAGCTGCAGCCGCTTCCGAGTCTTCGGTGACGGGCTGCCCGTTGACAATAACTTCGCACAGCCTCACGTGATTGAGAGTCTCGAATCCCAGGCCCTCGAGGAGTTTTCGGGAGGCGGGGGCAGTGGCAATGCTGATGAGGACCTCGGCGTTCGAGCGTTTGCCGGCGACCGCAGTCTCGTGCAGCAAACGACGGCCGACTCCTCGACCGCTGAACTCAGGACTGACGAACACTGAATGAATTTCATAGATTCTGGTGCTGCCAGTGAACTCCTCGATGGACTCGCATCCTTTGTACAGAAGTTTCATGTATGTGCCGTGGAATTCAAGTTTCTCTGCATCTTGGCTGCGTAACTCTGCGACAGCTTCAGAGAACAGTTCCTCGTGCTGCTCAGACAGTACAGAGGAAATCTAGAAACGAAAATTTACTTGTGGACAGATCTGGCGAAACAGGAGGAAGCTTGCATCGTGTCCACGGACTCGACAGATTTTTGATTTAGCGCTATTACTACGGGGAAGTAGTATTATTAATTTGTATTGAAATTATAAAGTGTACCACGACTCCCACAATGCGTTGAGATTTTTCATGAACAGCGTAGATGGAGCGTCCCTGTTGAAGACGGGATTGGATGAGTTTCCGGAAACAAGATGGCAGCACTCCACTCGTAAACAAACCGATGGTCTTGCAAATTGTTTCCGATGTGTAGAAATTCACTCCCATGTAATCGATGACTTCCTCGTACCTTGATTCAGGAATCGATGAATAGATCAGTCCGTTGTTAAGATCCTGGGTTTCCATGTTCAGATCAATTAATAAAATGCTGAGATTCCTGACTGAGAGCTTGGATCCTGCAAAAGTAGTCTGCACAAAATGGCGGGTCCCTGATGATCAGAAATAGTAGCATAATTTGAATGAAATTTTAGTGTTGTAGATATTTAGTTAAAGCTGATCATTTCGTAGTTAGATTTGGGTCCATAAAAATATTTGGCAAATCTTGAAAGTTACAAGAACCCGTTATGCTCGCAATCCCAAATTGGTGAAATGGACGCAATGTCAAGGAGAGAGCAGATCAAATCAATGAACTTGTTTTAATTAAAAGTTATTTTCAGTTCAATCAAGATTAGCTAATGCTGCGTGCACTTCCTGAATGTTTCGAATATTACAGACAACAGAGGTGGTTAAACGAGATGAATTCGAGAGAGCCATACTTGTTTTTGCCGTTACCTCCCAAATGCCCCAGCAGAAAATTAAGGATAGTTTCAGGACCTGAATGTATCCTGAAAAGAACATTGTCGGGGTGCCAATCAGGACTCTGAGTGCAGTGAAATTGGCCCACTTCTAGGGTGTTCAGGACCCTGACAATGGAAAGCCTGAATAATACATGTTCGGGGGTACTCAACAGCGTCCTGAAAAAACGCTTTTCAGGATACTTAATGGTACCCTCAATTATCAAGATTCACAATTCTCAACACAATTTTCTTTAAACATCCACGATAGGACGTGGTTCAGGATATTCATGATATGTTACGGATATCGTTCAGGATATAGCCGACATCCTTAATTTTCCGCTGGGGCTCAGTGTATAGATTTATAAGGTCTGAATGCGGATTTGGGAAGCCGTGGGATTTTCAAATCACTGAAATTGATCTCTCGTCAACCTGTTTTATTACCATTCCATCATGGTCAACAGGGAGGGAACCGATTTGAACTGAAAATGGTTAATGAATCTCACAGCGTTGGCCAAGTTCAAGTTCGTCCCAGCAAATTTGAGTATAAAAAGGCCAACCCTTCCTTGTGTTCTTCATCCTGTTCTCCAACTGAAATGAAGCTGCACTTGGTAAGAAATTCAGTAATACATACTAATTTTATTACTTTAATATTTAAGTATTTCATTGTTTAAATTTAACTTGAATTTAGATTATTGGTTTGGTTCTTCTGTGGACCGTTTCGGCATCCGAGACGAAGGTTGACACGACCAGTCCAGGTATAATCCGCAATTCCATGTCAAACAGTATTGAATTCAATGCAGAACTATGAATCTTTAGTGTTACTCTTATGAATACTAATCCCAATTAAACTAATAGCAGAAGCTAAAGACACGAAAGATGTTCCGGTCGAGTCTGCTGACGATGTAGAAGAGAGATTGCTCAAGTTCAAGAAACCAGTTCCAGTGCCCATACCAGTACCGGTGAGAACCCAGGTCAACAAGCAGGTCACCAAGCTTCTTCTGGTACGTCCTGTTGGTGTCGTCGATACCGTCAACAGCCCTGCATGTAAGCTCTATCATCTTCAAGAACAAACGGTTTAGTGTTTCCACTTTGCAGGGAAATTCCCTGAAATCGGGGAAAATGGGTCTTGGAAAGGGAAAAATGAGAGAAGAGGGAAAAGGGAAAATCTAGAAGTACATCCTTATATTCTAGCACCCAGGGGAAAAAAGGGGAAAATGAAAGTGGAAACGCTGAAACGGTAGTACCGTCGCTCGTAGTTTGTCGATCTTCAGTTGTAGACGACAGAAAATTTTCATCTCTTTTTGATTTTTAGCTTTGGACACAGACGACGATCCTACAACTTCTGTGCTGTCTGCTCTCGGAAACATCCAGAGCCTCCCCGTCAGTACTGCTGTTTTCAACACCCTACTGAGAACGGGACAACTGGGTAAACTCAGCACGACACCCAGGCCACAAGCAGCTCGTCCTAATCCGACAAGGCCCTACCCAATTGCTGGGCCCAGTTACCCCAACAACTACAAGCCACCGACCCATTACCCGGCTCCCAGCGACAACCAGAACCAGCAGTACAACTATCCCGAACCCTATCCCAGCCATTACCAGTATCCTGCTTATGGAAACAGCCCGAATCACTACCCTTCCAAACTGGTGGCTATCCCGATCGAAACCAGTGAGACGACCATGAACAGCGGTTCTTTAATTAATTTGCTGGCAAGTTTCGGAGTCCGCACCAAATAATGAAGACCGAAATCCTTCTTTTAAATAATTTATTGCCTGTTGGAACGTACTCCACACTGTAGTAGCCCTGTTACTTTTCCCATTAGTAATATCGTAATATAGCAATATAGCAAGACTCAACTTATGAACGTTGTGTTTATTCTTCAAGCAGTAGAAACAAACTGCCAATAAAGCGTTTCTACTCTAGATTTAAGTTAAAACCTCAGAAGTTATCACTTGTTTCTATCAACTAAATAATGCAATAGAAGTGAATTAAATGTGGGTGCGAAATAATACACGGGACTTTGAAACTTTTTTTTTTTTTACACGAAAACTTCACGATTTCAAGGCCTCCAGTCGAGAACGCATGTCCTCGAGATCGTCCTCCTTCTCCTCGGCCGCTGGCTCCGCGACACGGTGAGCGGGCAGAGAGTCCGTGACGGCTGCTGGAGCCCGTCCCAACTGCCCAGCTGTAATCTCCCACAAAACCTAAGACAAGTCGTTACGTTAGAAAACGAAGCTAACAGGATTTGAATTTCAGATGTAAACAGTAACGCACCTTATCGACTTCTTCCTGGGCCGCTTCCTCTAGCTCTTCGCTGTCCTCGAGACCTTCCATCGTGTCCTCGAGCATTTCCTCTATTATGCCAGCCTTAAAAACGAAGTAAATTCTAACTCACGAAATAATGCAACATGGTATGTAATACTCTCATCATTTCCTTTGACAAATCTCTCATAGTGGCCGCAATTTCTGGCATGCGTATCAGTGCCTGCATGGACTTCATAACGTCGGTGGACCTCTGAAGTGCCCCGGCGAGTCTCAGTGTCGCTATGGAAACATCGTTCACAATTAGTATTTATACTGATACAATAGGAATAATATACCAAGCTGATTTTTCATCTGCATGGATATGGAATTGATATGAGCCTTGGACGCGTAAATTTTGTTTATCGATTTCCGGGCTCTCAGGATTTCCTTGGCGAGAATCATGCAAACGTCCTTGTCTCCTTTCTTGGCTGCTTCTTTCAGCGAACGCTTTACTTTTTCTTCTTCTCGCTGTATGGCTGTTATTAATTCATTTTAAAAATTTCTTGAAGTCCGTACTGAATAAAAAAAATTAAAACCTCTAATCTGTCGATCAAGTTGCGAGTTTTCCTTTCGCAATTTGCTGCACCATTCATTCACCTGAATTTTCAGTGTATTTGTTGAATGCAATGTATTTTGAAGGCTTCAATAATGTTTATTTACCTGGTCTTTGGGGTTTCTTTCTGGTGTTTTTCCGAAAAGGCCCATTTTGCAAAGGAAAAATTGCTTAGGCTGTTTGTCCCAAACAAGTAAACAAACGTTATACACTTCCCTCTCACAATGTTTCCACTTTCAGTTTTCCCTTCTGCCTTGAAGGGGGCATTGTTTTCCCTTTTCCCTTTTCCCCTTCCCTTGCAGATTTCAATTTCCCCTCTCCATATTAAAGCTAGTGCTCCCCAGTTTCCCTTTTCCCTCTTGCTTTGTTTCCCTTTTGTGACCGAATTTTCCCTCTTTAAGGGAATTTCCCTCCAAAATGCCCTGTCAGCTGATTATGACACATCAACCAGCGTTGCCAAGTATTTACAATTTAATATACCTGCTGGATCCCCCGCGCCATTACGCTTTCCGACGAAAAACCGGACATTGAAGTACTCTCTCTTTGATCGCGTCTTGCAACTCTCTTGTTTCACAAAAAAATATGGAAAAATATTCATTAAGTTGACCGAAGACAGCTCTACAAAGCCCATAATTTTTCATTCGATTTCTAACAAGTTATAGGGTAGTAATACGAACTTGAAATGAAAGAAAGAACAAGAATTTTTCTCATTTTTTTTTCAAGTTTACTCTGAAACTATCGACATTCTTTTAGTGTCAATAGTTTCAGTCGACAGTCGATCGACTACATCTGTACATAAGACGAGTAATTTGGCACTAAGAATGATATTCTATAGTTTCAGAGTAAATTTGAAAAAAAACTGAGGAAAAGGCTTGTTCTTTCTTTCTTTCTTTTCAAGTTCATATTACTACCCTGTGGCTTATTAGAAATTAAATTAAAAATTATGAGCTTTGTAGAGCTGCCTTAAATCTACGTAATGAATATTTTTTCATAATTTTACGTGAAACATAAGAGTAGTAAGACGCGATCAAAGAGAGAGTACTTCGATGTCTGGTTTTTTGTCGGAAAGCATCGTCGCGCGGGATACTCCCAGTACCTATAATAGTCAATTTTCTCTTATCAATAATAATATCAAATTAAGTAAGGACAGTATTTACAAAGCTCAACAAATCTATAATACCATTCCAACTGTTTATTTATTTAATCAAAACTGTTTCGTGGAAAGACGTTCAAGCTTTCGAAGTAGTTGGTCGCTGGAGTTGTCGTTCAAGTTCGACCAACACATTTATGAAAATAATCTATTGTTTCTTGTCTTTAGCAGCTTGTCGTTTACGTCCCTTTTCTCTTAGCTCCATCATATACTTCATGGTTAAACGTCCAAGGTAGTCCCAAGCGAAGAAGCTCCCGATTTCGAACCCGTACAACTGCGAAACAAGTCGTTAATCAACGTTACTACTGAGCAGACTATATGCAGTCATGTAAAATGTCGTTGTATACCTGAATTTTATGGAACCAGTATCCAGAAGTTCGATTTTCCAGACCCAAAGTGGCCAATTGACTGTCAACGAAAGTGTCTGGAAGCGGAGCCTGGACGGATTTCCTCATTTTGCCAACCATGTTGGTTATAACAAAGCCAGGTAAAACGGTTTGGACGATAATTCCGTGCTTTTCACACTCGATAGCCAAATCACGAGAAAACTTATCCACGAAAGCCTGTAAAACAAAACAAAACAAAACAAGGTTTAGGTGACATTTGAGGGATGCAGTGCAATCAGCGCCGCGCTGCGGTGGAATTAAGACTTAAAGCCAAGATGGCGGTGGCGCCAAATTCAGATTCTGAATCAAATAAACGGCTCATTCTCGATGGCGACAAGACAGAACTCGACAAAACTTAGGATTATGAATATACCTTAGTAGCTCCGTAGACAGTGAGTAACGGAGTTGGTAAAGTAGCGCTCAGAGATGAAATATTGATGATGACGCCCTTCTTTCTGGAAATCATTCCCGGTAGAACGATGTCAGTAACTCTAGCTACCGACATGACGTTGCAATTGATAATGTCCCTGCAAAATTTATCGTTTTCCGGGGTTTCGAGGAACGTTTCACTGCTGGTTGACGCCATTCCGACATTGTTGATCAGCAAACCAATTTCCATGTTTGCTAATTCAGCTCGGAGTTTGGTGTAAGTAGCGTCAGCATTAGTGAAATCCACAGCGATGATTTTGGTACTCACTGAACTGTACCTCTTTTCTAGTTAGTTAATAATAAATTATATACCTAATTTTTAAAAAAATTTAATCAAAATGTACCTATTTCTTGAGACACAGTCGCTAGTTTCGTCGGATTGCGGCTTACCAGAACTACATTGAGACCTTTAGAAGCTAACTAAATAAGACATTAATTTAGTTTTACATTAAATCAGTGATGAAAAATTAATTTTACTAACCTTAAATGCGTACGACTTTCCTATACCATCAGTAGCACCGGTAACAACTAGCAAAAAAGTCTTAAGTTAATTTCTAAGAATATCATATTGTAAAAATAGTTAAAAATTATACCAGCCCATGGACCACATGTTCGTAAATCGATATTAGCGCCCAAAGCAGGACCCAGATAAATCGTGTAGATAAAATGCCATAAATTGTAGATAAGTCGAAGTGCCACTGTAACCACAAATCCAGTTCCAATCAATTCAAACACATCCATAGTTGGAATAACTCTGATCTGCGTTTTAGTATTAGTTGATATGCAGATTTAAAACTAGTTTCAACTAGTTGACAACTTGAAAAAGTTTTAAACGTGCTCAGCAGGACCACTAATGGTCAACGTCTGGATTGCATTTCCTATTTGAATCTTTCTTAAAAGTGGGGGACTTTTTTTTCTTTTCAACTTTGTGTACTTTGGCACTGCTGATAACATTTTCTTATCACTCATTTTCAGCAGTCCTAAACCATCCTGTCGTGCATTTTCAAGACCATTGATATCTTTGATAAAGTTAAATGAAGTATCATCACACGTACGTAAATGTAATACGCTTGCATAAGAACTATTACTTGATTACTGGTGGTTTTATTAATGTATTTAAAAAGCGCTGATCTTGTGAGAAATTAATTTACAATTATAATATAATGAATAACTTTGAATAATATTTAGCACATAATAATTCTTTCACTGAACTGCAGAGATAGTATACAAAATCACCGCTAGATGGCGAAATAAAATCAAGTAGACTTTTGCAGGGAAATTCCCTGAAGAAAAACTTAGGTCTCAAAAAGGGAAAATAAAGGAAAAGGGAAAATTATAGGCATAGCGTATCCTAGCACAGTGCGGAAAGAGGGAAATTGATATTTTCGAAAGAAAGGGAAAAAGGGGAGAATGGGGCCCTCTATAAGACAAAACTGGAAGTGGAAGCACTGTTTGGGACTGTCATTTAAGTCGAATAATTTTTATTTTCACCTGGGTGTAGTTGTGTTAACAAACATTAGCTAAGAATTTGATTCAAATTCAGTTAAAATGGAGCTGAGTGACGTTTACTTTTCAACGAATGAGTATGTCCAGACGGTAAGTCGCTTCCTTGGGATGTTCGTCTTTGGTTCGCTTTGTTAATTCATCTGATTTTGTTTTAAAAACAGCATACAGGAAATAAGGTGAGCCGTCAGTCTGTGCTCTGTGGATCCCAGAATATAGTTCTCAATGGAAAAAACATTATTATGGGCGGCAGTATGATTCGAGGAGACCTGGCCAACGTTCGCATGGGGCAGTACTGTATTCTCAACAAGCGGGCAATTGTAAGACCACCGTTTAAGAAGTTTACCAAAGGGTATAAGCTCAAAAGTATAATATAAAGAAATTCTTGTCTAGTCTCGTTTCGTTTTTAGGGTTGCTTTCTTCCCGCTACATGTCGGAGATCACGTTTACGTTGGCGAAAACAGTGTAGTTAATGCTGCCGTTGTAGGGTCGTATGTATATATTGGGAAGAACTGTGTTATCGTAAGTTACTGGTTAACTCTGTTAAAGATTATTCTTTTAATAACTTGTTATCGTAGGGACGGAGAAGCATTCTCAAAGATTGTTGTATGATTGCGGACGACACGGTACTGCCACCAGAAACTATCGTACTTCCCTTCACTGTCTACTCTGGTTCGCCCGGACGCTGTACTGGAGAGTTGCCTGAGTCGATGCAGGACCTGATGATCGACTACACGAAGAGCTTCTACCAGCACTATCTTCCGAGAAAGACACTTCATCAGCTACGAGTCCATTCACTTACCCAGCAAAAAGTTCATAAATCTTGTCACTTAATCCCATTAATGCACATTTTATGTTTAAATATTAAGAAATAAATAACTGCACATAAAACACACCATAATTTTTGTATTGTTCACTCGTACAATTTAGAAATAACCGTAATTGTTAATGCCAGCGCTGTATGACATCGGACATTCTCGCCGTGCGAGCCTGCCGTAGAGCGAGTCGTCTGACGGCTTCACCCTGAATCTTGCAGTTTCCTTATTCCAGGCGTGAGTGAGGAAACTGGAATATTTCTGCAGCTGAGCTTCCCAGTGGTCCGCAGTGTTTCGGGACAGAAAGAAGTCCTTGTATCGGCCGAACGGGACGAGGTAGAATGCTGTGCTGTTCATCAGGTGGACGTTATTGAACGTGGAACAACCCTCATTCGCTATGGTTTCCAGACTTTCCTCTCGACAGATCCTTCAAATTCGAAAACATGTGATACAGTAAATAATATAAAATATAACAGTTACCTCCGATAGATGGCAGTAAGCATGGCAGGTCCGTTATAAGCCCATTTGAACGGGTTGTATAAATCCTGGATTGCTTGCATGTGGTATGTGAGGACTGGATGCAATCGGTCAAAAGCCATAACTCCATTTCCTATCTCTGTTGCAGTAGTCAATCCTGTTAATAGGATAATAACAGTTTACTGAAACCAAACTCTGTTGTAGATGTATTGTACGGAGAGTGTACCAGCCGTATTGGTGAGGTTTTGCAGAGATCTCAGAGTGATTGTGTCCATGTCCAGGTAAATTCCACCGTATTTCCATAGAGTGACTAATCTGAGGGCATCACTTAAATGAACTGCAGCGTACGGACTTTGTTTCCAAGTCGCTTTCTCAAACCATCTCTTCAGGGGACTCCCTTCAAAATGGCGACCGAAACTGCGGCTGATGAATCGGACGCGCGTTTGGTTCTTGAAGATTCCGAAAGTTGACGAGTTTGTGTTGAGTTCATTCAGCGTGAAAACGTAAATGGACGAGTCTGGATTATGCCTGTTTTAGGTACAGGGGGATAAATGAGAATGGATCAGTTTTGAATGTGTGAAATTTGTGCTGGCGTCTACTCACTTTGCGGCCGACTCCACAGCGCAACTCTGACGTGCTCGTAATTGATCGCTTCCTGAAGTCTCGAAGAAGAAAATCTTGGGCCTGGAAACATCGTCCAGACCCAGAAATTTATCTTCTTCGTTTATTATGACGTCCAGGTCATCCGCATTCATCAAAGAACAGTCTGTTTTCCTCGAGTCCGCAGCATCACGTCTTTCTAATACTTCACTGTATTCAGTCTCATTCCCTGCGATTTTAAGAAATTAATTACAGTAATCTGAATGAATGAAATAATGTACCGAAATGTGTTGTGAAGGCAGCAATAATCACACAGAGTAGCACTAACTGAAGTAAGAGAAAAGTCCTAGTTTTGGCAGCAGAGACCAACATGGCGTCTGATAGAACCGAGCTCAACTGCAGAAACAAACATTTCAGCGGAGATTGACTGCAGTTCCTATCTAATAACCTTGGGACGACAAAAGTAGACTGTTATAGTATTTAGTTGAGCTTTTCTTGTGCAAGTGAAAAAAGCGTGAAAGACGCAACAATCGGTTGAGTGTCGATGAACCCAACTGCATGCTTCCTCTCGAACCGCCTGACTTGTTTCGTGAGTGCTCAACGCACAATTTATGAACGCATTAAATCGCATTAAGCAGATGTAGCAGAAATTTGTTGCGGGCTAATGTGATGCATAAAGCACCAACACATTATTGGGTAATAAGAGGGGACAACTGAATGCAATATCTGTCCACCGAATCCCTCCAGAGTCGGCCATTAGGGGTCTTGGCGGCGGCCATATTGACTGTCATTAGGCGGGGGGGTCCCCACAGCACGCAATTAAAGCCGATGGTAAACTGCAACTCTCATTGTCCTTTGTCCTCTGACAAGATATCTTGTAATTTTAAATCAATAAAATCTCAGGTTTGCCCACGAAACAAATTTAGTTCAAGCATCAACCGCTAGATGGCGTTCCAATCAAACCACCCGCCGTTGTTGTTGTTTTTTTTTTTGGCTCCTGATTAGCGGTTGCAAGTGAAAGTGGGTGTATTATAAGCATATCTGTGTATTTCCAGATCACTGAACAATGCTTCTCAATCATCGCAATGAATAAGTAATGACCAGAGTAGACAATAGAACAAAAACCACATGAAAGCAAAGCAGAACTATAGGAAAACGGCGTTTTCTTTCTAAAGGAATGAAAAACCAAAATGGCTGTGAATGAAGACATCTGACTTTGGGCTGTTTTCTTACGGGATTTGAACTTGAAAAAGGTAAGAAAGAAGTTGGAACAAAGGACTTTTGGTGTAGGGGTAAGAAGTAAAAAGTGACAGGTTGACAAGTTGCACTGCAAATGTGTAGTAAAAGGCTGCAGACGTTCTTACTAAACAGGGACCACAAGGGAAAATGTTCTCTGTTTATTTTCCAAGTTTTGCAGGCGGCCATATTGCGGTGTTGTGATGTTTGCCAACACTTAGTCAACTTCAGAAATGAACAGTGTTATGCTAACCTCGACCAGACCTCAGAAACATGGCTTTTCCCTCTGACCAGAAAAAGAAAGGTCAACCCGGGTTAAAAGCTGCTTTGCACCGTGTTAGTTTTACAACAGGGCCCGCTTTGTTATCAACTGGTTATCGTAATTGAAAGTAGTATTAATAGCTCGTGTGAATAGTTGATAGCTAGAGGGGGTTATAGTGAGTGAGATGCTGTGTGGAATGGCTGTGGAGAAGAATGTGCGGTTGGTCAAGGATGAACTGATTTGCATACAATAGGCCTCGCCGCCGTGCAGTTTGCAACGATTAATGAAGAAGATCGTGCGGGTGGCATTTGACGCTGTTCATGCGGTGAGCCGGCTTAAATAATGGTCCCTTTTTAACCCAGAAATTTGATTCCACCATCAACCATTCATCCCATTAAACCGCTCTTAAAACATTCTCTATAATGATAGTTTAGCGCGGTTCGTGAAACACAATGGGCGGGCTATCAGAATGCGGTTCAGTACGGTTCATTTTGTATAGTGTTCACGGTTCGGTTCCTGGTTCAGCTTTGGCAGGGCATAGGTTCCGGTTTAGGACGGTTCAACTTGTTGTGATGAACCGTTCGATTCTGGTTGCGGTTTAAGCAGTAAAACAGGTTCAACTTCGGCTCAGGGTTCGGATCATGGCTCATTTTGACAAAGCACAGTGTCGGTTCACAGCGGTTCATCTCGTATAGTTTCCATGGTTCAGTTCCAGGGTCAGGTTCAAGTAATATGGACTTCGATTCACGGTTCGGTTCAACCGATGGTGAGCCGTTCAAAAAATAGTCGAGAACTACTACTACTACTACTACTACTACTACTACTACTACTACGACTACTACTACTACTACGACTACTAATACTACTACTACTACTATGACTTCTACTACTACGACTACTACTACTACTACTGCTACTACTACTACTACCACTACTACTACTACTACTACTACTACTACTACGACTACTACTACTACTACTACTACCGCTACTACCGCTACTACTGCTACTACCACTATTGCTACTACTACTACTACTACTACTGCTACTACTACTACTATTACTACTACTACCACTACTACTACAACTAATAGTAATAATAATAATATATGATGATAATAATTTGTATGTAGAATGTAGGGGTTAATTAATCATCATTAGATCTGATGGTAACAAAAAGACTTCCCAACCGCGCGCAGCAGGAATCGATAATTAGAGACAACTTTTCAATCGATAATCGATATTGTTTCTCCAGCCACTCTTCTATACCGCAGCGGATGTACGGATGTTATTACAGAAACAGGAGTTCCCCCTTAAGGGGCAATGATAACACAACTGATAACAACTGATAACACGATGATAACAGGGGTATCGATAAGAGTGCGGTTTGCAATTGGATTAAAACGCGTGAACGGGTGAATGATTCCTCAATGAACCAGAAGCTTAACATTATGCTCTCCTTCAGTCACCTTGACAACATGTGATAACACATGATAACATGTGATAACAGGTCCGAGAAGGAATAAGACTAACGTTTACAAAGTAAGTTATCCAGTGTTGTAGCCTGTTATCGCTAGTTATCATCCTTTAGGACAATCACGGTACTGTAGGAAATGGGATAGTCAATAGTTATGGATAGTTATTGGTTGGGCTTTTATGTAAAACTGTCGGCTCCATAAGAAGTGAATTGAATATGTATCGAGAGCCATTTGATGGCTAAGTAGTTTCCCTCCATCTTTTTTACATGTCTTTTCAATCTAGTATTTCCACTTTTTGCAGGGGAATTCCCTGGAAAAGGGGAAAATGGGATCTGAAAAGGGAAAATCTAGAAGTACAGCCTGTATTCTAGCACGGAGGGAAAAAGGGAAAAATAAGAGAAGAGGGGAAAAAGGGGAAGTAGAAAGTGGAAACACTGTTTCTATCGTAGATCATCACTGATAACCTCTGATAACATTGATGATAACAGCTCGATGGAACGAAGTAAGTGTTTTGAATGAAAATAGGAAGAAATAAGAGGATGGTGAAAAGAAGTGGAGAATAGGAAACGGCGTAAAAGTTTGGAAAAAAGTCGAGTTTTATGCCTTTGCAATATAAAAGCCATCAGCCAATGTCCATATCGAGTATTCCAATCCGTGGTGAAAGCCTGTGGTCGCATAAATCTAATGGCCGGGGAACACAACTTCGATCACGTGACCCCCCACCCCTTCCCACCAACACGTGTTATCACTGTTATCAGCATGTTATCGCTAGTTATCATCTTGCTATCCACCTCAGATGGGTTGTGGTAGCGTTCTGAAGCTTTGAATTTGAACTGTAGAGAGTAAGCTAGTCGCACTGGTGCTTGTTGTCAGTGTTATCACGTGTTATCGTCATGTTATCAACTCGTGGGGGGGTTGGCTGAGTGTTGTGGACCCTGTTGCATAAATCGGCCATTTGCAGTTGAGCTCTATGGGTTCCGTTTCAATGGCTGCTTCTCTATTCCGGATCCAGGAGAACCCTTTTCAAACCCTTTTTGCGTTTTTTTTGGGCCACACGATATAAAGGGATGAAAGTTTGGTAAAAAAAGAGAAGAGAGAAGAGGGACATTCACTGGTCATCGCTGAATTTCTCCAAGGTTTTATCATAAATTACACATTTATGTGCTAATGGCGGCCCCCGCAGGCGATTCAACAACAACCAAGATGGCGGACCATCCACTTGTGCTCTACGCCAGGCGTCCTCTCTTCTTTTGCTTTTATTAAAAAACCACGCATAGTTTAGAGTAAATATCGATCAGATATGGATTCTAGATACACGAGACGATAGAACTGTGATATCTGTATTGAAATATATCGATAAGTGTATTTTTAATAACAAATTAAAGCAAAATGGCGGACCATATCCACTATACTCGACGAAAGACGTCCTCTCTTCTTTTGCTTTTATTAAAAAACCACGCATAGTTTAGAGCAAATTTTGATTAGGTATGGATTCTAGATATATTGGACAATAGATCTGTGATATTTGTATTGAAATATATCGATAAATGTATTTATAATAACAAATAGAACAAAATGGTGGACCATATCCACTGTACTCGACGAAAGGCGTCCTCTCTTCTTTTGCTTTTATTAAAAAACTACGCATAGTTTACAGCAAATATTGATTAGATATGGATTCTAGATACACTGGACTATAGATCTGTGATATTTGTATTGAAATATATCGATAAATGTATTTATAATAACAAATAGAACAAAATGGCGGACCATATCCACTGTACTCGACGACAGGCGTCCTCTCTTCTTTTGCTTTTATTAAAAAACCACGCATAGTTTAGAGCAAATATCGATGAGATATGGATTCTAGATATATTGGACTAAAGAACTGTGATATTTGTATTGAAATATATCAATAAATGTATTTATAATAACAAATAGAACAAAATGGCGGACCATATCCACTGTACTCGACGAAAGGCGTCCTCTCTTCTTTTGCTTTTATTAAAAAACCACGCATAGTTTAGAGTAAATATCGATCAGATATGGATTCTAGATACATTGGACTATAGAACTGTGATATTTGTATTGAAATGTATCGATAAATGTATTTATAATAACAAATAGAACAAAATGGCGTACCATATCCACTGTACTCGACGACAGACGTCCTCTCTTGTTTTGCTTTTATTGAAAAACTACGCATAGTTTAGAGTAAATATTGATTAGATATGGATTCTAGATACATTGGACGATAGAACTGTGATATTTGTATTGAAATATATCGATAAGTGTATTTATAATAAAAAAATTTCAACAACACGACAGTCGAACCTTCCTGGTCGAAGAAGAGGCTTCTCTCTAGTTTCCATTTAAGAAACGAAATCGAATTTCACATATTTAGACAGAATAATTATATTCTAGAGATGCTAGATGACTAAGCTTGTTATTTATATATAACGAAATATTATATAAATTATTATAAAACGAGAAATACAACAAAATATCGAGCGCGTCCATAACGTGATAGAAACGTCAGCCAGTTGAGTACCGAATGACTAGGTAGCTGAACACTAGCCTCCCTCTGAATCACTAGCTGAATAGTAGCTAAACTTACTCCAGTTGCGAAAAGTGAACCCTCTAAATAAGGGGTTGAAAACTGCATGACTAAGTCCTTTCAAAATTCAAGCGTACGAACCGTGTGAAAGTTGGCCAGTTTCACACTACCATCCAGCTGAATCCATAGTAATCATGCACCATTCATACGGTCATTCTGACCTTTGACCAGCGCATCTTTCTTCTATGGGGAAAGTTTTGAGAGAGGACCTTGAAGGCGACATCTTTTTTGCATAAAAAAAGCGCGGACTTTTATTGATATATAGAATTTATTTAAATTATAATTGGACAAGAGGATGTGACAGTTGGAAAAAATGTATAAATAAAGTGTCATCAAGTTGGCAACGGTGTGCGAGTTCATTAGTGTAAACCGCATGGGGTCACTGCGGGAGCAAGTGCAAGGTCAAATCCCCAGAGCACTGCGGTGTTGCCACGTTACCACAAATGAACAAAAAATTGCGGATTTAAACTTGTAATATTATTTTTCCTGATTATTTAGCTAGTTTATTGTATCTAACTAGTTTTAGTAGTTTATTACTGTTGCATTGAAGTAGTTAGCTGAGTTAGTAATGGTAGCAATCAATCCCCATAACACTGCTGTGTTGCCACATTACCACAAATGAACAAAAAATTACGGATTTAAATTTGTAATATTATTCTTGCTGATTATTTAGTTAGTATATTATTTGGTATTAGTCTTATTAGTTAATTACTATTGCATTGAAGTAGTTAACTGAGTTAGTAATAGTAGCAGACAATCCCCACAGCACTGCTGTGTTGCCACGTTACCACAAATGAACAAAAAATTGCGGATTTAAATTTCTAATATTATTTTTGCTGATTATTTAGTTAGTATATTATTTGTAATAAGTTGTATGGATAAGTACTGTTGCATTGAAGTAGTTAGCTGAGTTAGTAATAGTAGCAGACAATCCCCACAGCACTGCTGTGTTGCCACGTTACCAAAAATGAATAAAAAATTACGGATTTCAATTTGTAGTATTATTTTTAATGATTATTTATTTAGTATATTATTTGTAATTAGTTGTATGGATAAGTACTATTGCATTGAAGTAGTTATAGTAAGTGGTAGTAGCTGAGTTACCAGTAGTAGCAATAGCACTATTCAACTAGCAGTAATTCAGAGTAGCAGAAATATGACAGTGACAATGGTGTTAGTAACTTCTATAGTTGTAGTGGTTAGCTAGAAGTAATACTAACAGTAGTAGTTAGAAATGATACTATACATGTGATAGCAGCTAGTAATTAGCAAAACTAGCAATAGAGATGGCGTTACTTACAGTCGTAGTAGTAGTAGTACTAGTAGTAGCAGTAGTAGAAGTGTTACTAGTATAAGTAGTGGTAGTAGTAGTAGTAGTAGTAGTAGTAGTAGTAGTAGTAGTAGTAGCGGTACGAGAAGTAGTACTAGTATAAGTAGTAGTAGTAGTAATAGTACTAGAAGTGTTACTAGTATTAGTATTAGTGGTAGTAGCGGTACTAGAAGTAGTACTAGTATAAGTAATAGTAGTAGTATTAGTACTAGAAGTGTCACTAGTCTAAGTAGTAGTAGTAGTAGTAGTAGTAGTGTGATTGTTGTTCAGTTCTAGTACTGATTAAAAGATTTGCTTTGTAAAAGGGTTGCCAAATCTTCAATCTGAATACGAAATCAGTCCAAATTCGTTGAATCAAAGTTTACTTATCTTAAATTAAAATCGCCATTGCAACAAAATTGGGGATTTCAGTGCATAGTCAAGGATCTTTTCAATCCCGTAAGCTTCTGCAGACGCTATTTGCTAACAAAAGACTTGTTATCTATGTTATCAACGTGTTATCACATGTTATCGTATTGTTATCAGCTTGTTCCCAATCGAAAAGAGATGCGCTAGTCGAGCCGTCAGAAGGACCGTGTGAATGGTGCATGATAACATAAGACTCAGCTAGATGATAGTGTGAAACTGGGCCACTTTCACACGGTTCCTACGCTTAAATTTCTCAAGAACTAAGTCATGCAGTATTCATGCCCTTATCCAGAGGGTTCACTTGTAAGCAGTTGAAGTCAGTTCAGCTACTGTTCAGCTAGTGATTCAGAGGACAGCTTAGTTGTTCAGCTACCTAGTCATTCGGTAACTCAACCGTATGACTTTCCCATTGGGTCATCAATTTTTTCTTCGCATATAAGCCGTTTCTTTACACGATTTGGGATGCTATAAGTGTTATCAACGTGTTATCACTGTTATCAGTGTGTTATCAGGGTACTGAGGGAAGTAGGGGGCTACGAGGAAGTGGGTGGTGGTGGGTGGAGGGTGAGAGGATGGGTGGTTGTCAGAAGAGCCATGAGCGATGGGCTTTCCTCGCTTGTTTTTATCTACGAAAGCACAGGATCGTTTTACTCACATGAATTCCCGCACTTTCCCCTCAGCAGCTCTGTTCTACTGTACTTGAACGTCTACTTACTATTAGTACTTGTATTAGTAGTACTGGCAAGAGTGGTATTGGTCAAAGTAGGAGTAGTAGCAGTAGGAATAATAGTAGTAGTAGAAGTAGGAGTGGTAGTCGTAGTGGTACTAGTAGTAATAGTATTACTAGAAGTGGTTCTAGTATGAATAGTGGTAGTAGTGGCAGTAGTAACAGCAGAAGTAGTAGTAGTAGTAGTATCACTAGAAGTGGTTCTAGTATGAATAGTAGCACTAGTGGCAGTAGTAATAGCAGAAGTAGTAGTAGTAATAGTATCACTAGAAGTGGTTCTAGTATGAATAGTAGCAGTAGTGGCACTAGTAGTAATAGTGGTAGTAGTAACAGTATTAATAGAAGTGGTACTAGTGTGAATAGTAGTAGTAGTGGAAGTAGTAGTAGTAGTAGTAAAGTAGTATTAATAGTAATAGTAGTAGTAGTAATACTAGAAGTGGTACTAGTATAATGTAGTATAGTACTAGTATAGTAGTAGTAGTAGTACTAAAAGTGGTACTAGTATAATGTAGTATAGTACTAGTATAGTAGTAGTAGTAGTAGTACTAGAAGTGGTACTAGTATAATATAGTATAGTACTAGTATAGTAGTAGTAGTGGTAGTAGTAGTAGTGGTGGTGGTAGTAGTAGTAGCAGTAGTAGTAGTGGTGGTGGTAGTAGTAGTAGCAGTAGTAGTAGTGGTTGTAGTAGTAGTAGTAGTAGAAGTACTAGTAGTGGTGGTAGTAGTAGTAGTAGTAGAAGTACTAGTAGTGGTGGTAGTAGTAGTAGTAGTAATAGTAGTAGTAGTAGTACTAGTAGTACAAGCAGTCGTACTATATATATATATGTACTATATATATATATGTATAGTGGAAGAGAGTTGCGAACCCCTTCCTGGTTGGGTGACGTAAAGCGTGCAAGGTCATGAAAGGTCAGGTGAGGAATTGTTACTTGAGGAATCCTCTCCAAACAAACGCCCCCGTTCGGTTGGAAACTGATCTGCAACTTTCCGCATGTGTCACAAGACCAACGGAGGGTTCGAAATCATCTGATAACAGATGATAACATGCGATAACATGAGATAACATGAGATAACAGGTTGACAACCATGGATAACATGTGAGACAACGCAGATAAAAAGCCTGAAACAGGATCCAGCAAGGTGGATAATAGTTGACAACGTCTGATAACAGATGATAACAGATGATAACATGCGATAACAGGTTGACGACCATGGATAACATGTGAGACAACGCAGATTAAAGGCCAGAAACAGGATCCAGCAAGGTGGATAATAGTTGATAACGTCTGATAACAGATGATAGCAGATGATAACAGTTGATAACAGGTGGATAACAGTTTGGTAACCACTGATAACAGTTGATAACAGTTGATAACATGTGATAACAGTCTGATAACCACTGATAGCATCTTTTTCAGGGCTTACAATATCTTAATAATACACAAACACCATCTCACGGCGTATGTTAACCTTTGATAACATGATTGGTAACCACTGATAACAGTTGATAACATGTGATAACAGTCTGATAACCACTGATAGCGTCTTTTTCAAGGTTTACAGTATCTTAATAATACACAAACACCATCTCACGGTGTGTGTTAACCTTTGATAACATGATTGGTAACCACTGATAACAGTTGATAACATGTGATAACAGTCTGATAACCACTGATAACATCTTTTTCAGGGCTTACAGTATCTTAATAATACACAAACACCATCTCACGGTGTGTGTTAACCTTTGATAACATGACTGGTAACCACTGATAACAGTTGATAACAGTCGGATAACCACTGACAACATCTTTTCCAAGGCTTACAGTATCTTAATAATAGACAAATACCATCTCACGGTGTGTGTTAACCTTTGATAACATGATTGGTAACCATTGATAACAGTGTTATGTGACAGTTTGGGATCCGTGTGGGTAAGTGACACGTGGTGTGTGGCAAGATGGATGGTTTCTCGATACTTCTTCATGTCCCCGAGTTTTCAACCCACACACACTCAAATTTATGGAATTCCTTCAACTCTTCAAAAAAATTTTACTGGCTTTCCTGAAAATGTCCTTAAAGACTCTTAAACGTTTCCAGTTATCGACAAATTCCTCTTAGTGAGTCTCAGTGAGACTCATATCAAGTCTGACTGAGTCCTAGTGAGCCTTAGAGAGTTTTAGAGAGTCTCAGGAAGTCTCAATAGTCTCATATGTGTTTGACAGAGTCTTAGAGAGCCTTAGAGGATTTTAGAGAGTCTCAGGAAGTCTCAATAGTCTCATATGTGTCTGACTGAGTCTTAATGAGTCTGAGAGAGTTTCAGAGAGTCTCAGGAAGTCTCAATAGTCTCATATGTGTCTGACTGAGTCTTAGTGAGCCTGAGAGAGTTTTAGAGAGTCTCAGGAAGTCTCAATAGTCTCATATGTGTCTGACTGAGTCTTAGTGAGCCTTAGAGAGTTTTAGAGAGTCTCAGGAAGTCTCAATAGTCTCATATGTGTCTGACTGAGTCTTAGTGAGCCTGAGAGAGTTTTAGAGAGTCTCAGGAAGTCTCAATAGTCTCATATGTGTTTGATTCAGTCTAGTGAGCCTTAAAGAGTTTTAGAGGGTCTCAGGAAGTCTCAATAGTCTCATACGTGTTTGACTGAGTCTTAGAGAGCCTTAGAGAATTTTAGAGAGTCTCAGGAAGTCTCAATAGTCTCATATGTGTCTGGCTGAGTCTCAGAGAGTATTAAAAAGTCTCGGAGAGAGTCAGCTGAACTTATTGAGTCTCAGCTAGGCTGAAAAAGTCTCATGTGAAGTCTCATTCGATCTCAGTGAGCTATAGAGAAACTCAGAAAGTCTTGTATGAGGTCTTGTTGAGTCTCGCTTGGTCTTAGATAACCATATTGAGTCTCAGTCAGGCTGAGCAAGTCTCACATGAAGCTATAACTCTCATGTGAAGTCTCATTCGGTCTCAGTTAGCCTTAATGAGTCTTACAGAGTCTCACATAAAGTCTGCTGAGTCTCATTTACTCTCAGATAAACTTAGGGAATCTCAGTCAGGCTGAGCAAGGTTCACATAAAGTCTACTGAGTCTCAGTGAGCCTTAGAGAGTCTCAGAAAGTCTCACAGAGTCTCACTAGCCTCAGATAAACTTGTTGAGTCTCAATCAGGCTGAGCAAGTATCATATGAAGCTGTAACTCTCATGTAAAGTCTCATTTAGTCTCAGTGAGCCTCAGATCGTCTCAGGAAGTCTCATAGAGTCTCACATGATTCTCACCGAGTTCTACAGACTCTCACATAGTCTCGTTAAACCTCAGTTACTCCCATTCACTCTAATAGACTCTCACTTGCCTCTCACCTTAGTCTCACATAGTCTCACATGAGTCTCACATGATTCTCCACCGAATTCTAGAGACTCTCACATAGTCTCGTTAAACCTCAGTTACTCCCATTCACTCGAACAGACACTCACTTGCCTCTCACCTTAGTCTCACATAGTCTCACATGAGTCTCACATGATTCTCACATGATTCTCAGTGAATTCTAGAGACTCTCACATAGTCTGGTTAAACATCAGTTACTCCCATTCACTCTAACAGACTCTCACTTGCCTCTCACCTTAGTCTCACATAGTCTCACATGAGTCTCACATGAGTCTCACAACATATAAACAGCTACAGTCATCACCATTGTTATCGTCTGCTTCTTCTTCTTATCATCCATAGGCTACCGGAAAAATTGCAGCAAAAACAAGGGGGTCTGAAACTTCCACTAATCTTCGTACACCTAGGGTCGTGTTATCACTGTTATCAGCCTGTTATCTACGTGTTATCGTATGTTATCACATGTTATCAAATCAATCTTCGTACCACTTGACACTGGAGTTTCGGACCCCCCCCCCCCCCCTGCAGCCAAATAAATGTAGTTATCATCTGTTGGACTGGGCCATTTTGTGTTGATATCGCCATATTTTTCGTACTGTTATCAGCCATGTTGTTTTTTTCCCTTCTTTTGGTGTGTCGTCTGCTTTTTTTGTGGTGTGTGCTATCTCCGTAAGAGACTATAAAGGGCTGCACGCAGCACATAAGATAAGCACAAAGCCAGCATTAATTATGATAATATATGGTCCTTCATTACCCACGTGTGTGTTTCTTTTTGTAATCTCCACACATTTCCCCTCTCAACCATGCAACGTTGTAGCTCTTTTTTTGCTGTTGTTGCTGTTGCTGTTGTTGTTGTTGTTGTTGCTGTTGCTGGTAGACCCGTTAGGTTTCCTTTTTTCCTTTCTATATACCAGATTTTCTTTACGGCTTGACTTTTATTTACTCAAGCCCAGTTCCCTTTAAGCTTGATGTATTGGTAAATCGTGAGCAATTATTGGTCCCGCGATTTTTTTTGGGGCTCTTTAAAAATTTAAAGGGACCTCCCACTCGAGAGCTTTATGGGCTTTTAAACAAGCCAGAAAAAGGCAGTTTCCGAACTTTGTAAATTCCACCAAAATTCGGATTTTTAACTTTAGTCAAATCTGATGAAACTGAATGATATTTTATGACGTTTACTGTAGAACAGTATGTAAAAATACTGATTTGTAGCATGTTTTAGGGTTGCCAAGTGTTAGTGCTGATACAAATTTGCCTTCAATAATTATGTTTTAGTTTTGTAAATAGTTTTAATTAATAACAGTCCATAGCTTAGTGTTCAAGGAATAGACTGCAATTAAAAGAATGTGATTATTTTGATAAACAGAATTACGGTGGAGCGCAATACTTGGCCATAATATGTTGAAACCTTGTGACTTCCACCAAAATTCAAAAAATTAACTTAAGTAAAATTTCTTCATACTTAATGAGATTGCACATGATTTAATGTAGAATCGTATTATAAATGTAAAATATTTGAAAAATCTGAAGTAGTCAATAGTAAGCGCCGTTACAAATTTGCCTTAAATAGATACATTTATTCAAATAAGAGAATTTTTATGATTGCAGTCAATACTTTAATGTATGGGAAATACAGTAAATTAAAATAATTTAATTATATTGATAAAATGAATTTTGGTTGAGTGCACAAGTTCGGAATGAACTGTGAAGAATGAGCACGTTTAATTACAAATATGCCTTAAATAAATACGTTTATTAAAATAAGCTAATTTTTATAATTGAAATCAATAACCTAGTGTATGGGGCATATAATAAATTTAAAATATTCTAAAAATATTAGCAAACTAAATTATGGTGGACCGCACAAGTTCGTACTTAATTTTGCAAAATTGTCGCGTATAATTACAAATACGCCTTAAATAAATACATTTATTTAAAAAATTAAAATGTTATCATTATAATCGGCACTTTAATATATTTAAAGTAGAATACAACTAAAATAATTTAATTATACTTTTAAACTGAATTTTGGTGGAGCGCACAAGTTCGGACGTAATTCTGCAAAATGGTCGCGTATAATTACAAATACGCCTGAAATAAATACATTTATTTACAAAATCCAAATTTTACCATTATAGTCGGTACTTTAGTACATTTAAAGTAGAATACAATTAAAATAATGGCATTATGTTAATAAACTGAATTTTGGTAGAGCGCACAAGTTTGGACTTAATCCTTAACAATGGGGCTCGTTTAAAGGGCTCGTTTAAAGGGCTCTAACGTAATTTTACCGGTGGATTATTTTTGGTCACAGGGAATTTGTTGCTTCCGTTTTTTTCTTTTTACTGGGTTCCCTGTTGTCCCTGTTTTAAGTGTTAGTGTGTGTCAAGAAAATGTGGGTATGTCGACCTTTGGGATGACCCGGGAACCGTTGATGGCTACAGCTGGGGCTGGTTTTGTGAGTTTTGGCAAACTCCGCTGGCAAGTGGAGCCCCGCACTGGCAACACAGGACGCGCATTCACATCATTGACCTTTGACCCGACTTCATATTTTAGTCTGTGCCACGTTTCAAGAAATAATCAAGGGTGACGACAAAAAAGCAACAGAAAAAAAAATCTTGTCTGTCTTAGATAAAGAAAGCTGTAACAGTAAGAATTATAATCTGTCGAATGAGTGGACAGGTACTATACGTCAATAAAAAGATTCAAGGACTGTCCACGTATCCGACCAGATTGGACGGAATTCATTAATATGTGAGCACTACGCTGAAAAAAGCCAATTTGTCGAATAAGTGGACAGGCAATATTTATCAACAAAAAGTTTACCTACTGTCCACGTATCCGACAGTTTGGACGGAATTCATTAATATGTGAGCACTAAGCTGAAAAAAAGCCAATTTGTCGAATAAGTGGACAGGCAATATTTATCAACAGAAAGTTTACCTACTGTCCACGTATCCGACAGTTTGGACGGAATTCATTAATATGTGAGCACTACGCTGAAAAAAAGCAAATCTGTCGAATAAGTGGACAGGCAATATTTATCAACAGAAAGTTTAGCTACTGTCCACGTATCCGACAGTTTGGACGGAATTCATTAATATGTGAGCACTACGCTGAAAAAAAGTAAATCTGTCGAATAAGTGGACAGGCAATATTTATCAATAGAAAGTTTAGCTACTGTCCACGTACTCGACAAATTAGACGTAACGCCTTGATATAGGCTTGTAGCGGTGAAAATAGCAAATCTGTCGAATAAGTGGACAGTCAACATTTATCAATAGAAAGTTTACCTACTGTCCACGTATTCGACAGATTAGATATAACTCACTTGTACACGACAGTAACCCTTAAAAAAAAGTAAATCTGTCGAATAAGTGGACAAGTACTATGTACCTCAATACAAAATTCGAAGGGTTTGTCCGCGTATTCAGCAGATTCGGTACAGGGCTAAAAATAATTTGTAAATAACGAACAAAATAAAACGATGGGTTGACCTCGTTTGACCTGTGTTTCTGCGGTAGTACAAGTGCGTTGTATCTAATCTGTCGAATACGAGGACAAGTACTATATTACCTCAGTACAAAATTCACAGGGTGTGTCCGCGTATTCAGCAGATTTGGGTACAGGGCTAAAAATAATTCGTAAATAACGAGCAAAATAAAACGATGGGTTGACCTTGTTTGACCTATGTTTCTGCGGTAGTATAAGTGCGTTGTATCTAATCTGTCGAATACGTGGACAAGTACTTTGTTACTTCAATACAAAATTCACAGGGTGTGTCCGCGTATTCAGCAGATTCGGGTACAGGGCTAAAAATAATTTGTAAATAACGAGCAAAATAAAACGATGGGTTGACCTTGTTTGACCTATGTTTCTGCGGTAGTATAAATGCGTTTTATCTAATCTGTCGAATACGTGGACAAGTACTATGTTACCTCAATACAAAATTCACAGGGTGTGTCCGCGTATTCAGCAGATTTGGGTACAGGGCTAAAAATAATTCGTAAATAACGAGCAAAATAAAACGATGGGTTGACCTCGTTTGACCTGTGTGTTTCTGCGGTCAGTTTTTGGCTTTTTCCCACGGTTGTCTCGGTTCAGATTTTTTTCCGGGAAAAGCACATATAGGGAACACATGTGTGTAACTTAAGCATATATCGTTATGTGGTACATGGAATCCCGTTAGGATTTTCTGGTTTAAAGGGCAGGGGAGGACTACTTGTATGGGATTTTTCAATGGGTCACCAAACCCGGCCAGGTCAAAGGTCAGCAAGTGGTTT
Source organism: Eulimnadia texana (assembly GCA_002872375.1). NCBI lineage: Eukaryota > Metazoa > Arthropoda > Branchiopoda > Diplostraca > Limnadiidae > Eulimnadia > Eulimnadia texana. The sequence continues at coordinate 32,776,333 of NKDA01000001.1, read as the reverse complement.
CCAAGTGGTAAATTCATCAATGGACTTCCCTTTCCAGGATCTTCTCCACACATATAAGATGCCCTTTTGTTATTTATGATTATTAATTATACTTGCCATGATTCTAGAGATTCTTGTGAGAGATTCTTGGAGAGATTCTCAAGATTCATGGATGATTCAGAAGTTAGTTACAGCAGAAAATGATTTGATTCGTCCATTGAAAAGTATGTTAAGGACACGTGTACCGAAAAGTGTCTAGTTTTTGACGATTATTGACTACTTGCCATGATTCTAGAGATTCTTGTGAGAGATTCTTGGAGAGATTCTCCAGATTCACGGATGATTCTGGAGTTAGTTACAGCAGAAAATGATTTGATTTGTCCATTTAAAAGTATGTTACGGACACGTGTACCGAAAAGTGTCTAGTTTTCGACTGTTATTAACTGCTTGCCGTGATTCTAGGGATTCTTTAAGAGATTCTCCAGATTCTCGAATGATTCTGGAATAGTTTGGTTGTAGTCAGTAGTTCATTAATACTGAAAATGATTTGATTCGTCCATTGAAAAGTATGTTAAGGACACGTGTACCGAAAAGTGTCTAGTTTTCGACCATTATTGACTACTTGCCGTGATTCTAGGGATTCTTTTGAGAGATTCTCCAGATTCACGGATGATTCTGGAACAGTTTGGTTGTAGTCAGTAGTTCATTAATACTGAAAATGATTTGATTCGTCCATTTAAAAGTATTCTAAGGACACGTGTACCGAAAAGTGTCTAGTTTTCGACCATTATTAACTACTTGCCGTGATTCTAGGGATTCTTTTGAGAGATTCTCGAGATTCACGGATGATTCTGGAGTAGTTTGGTGGTAGTCAGTAGTTAATTCGTCCATTTAAAAGTAAGTTAAGGACACGTATACCGAAAAGTGTCTAGTTTTTGACCATTATTAACTACTTGCCGTGATTCTAGGGATTCTAGTGTCTAGTTTTCGACGATTATTGACTACCTCCCGTGATTCTAGGGATTCTTTGAGGATTCTCCAGATTCACGGATAATTCTGGAACAGTTTAGTTGTAGTCAGTAGTTAATTCGTCCATTTAAAAGTATTCTAAGGACACGTGTACCGAAAAGTGTCTAGTTTTCGACCATTATTAATTACTTGCCGTGATTCTAGGGATTCTTTTGAGTGACTCTCCAGATTCACGGATGATTCTGGAACAGTTTGGTTGTAGTCAGTAGTTAATAAATACTGAAAATGGCTTAATTCGTCCATTTAAAAGTATGTTAAGGACACGTGTACCGAAAAGCGTCTAGTTTTTGACGATTATTAACTACTTGCCGTGATTCTAGAGATTCTTTAAGAGATTCTCCAGATTCACGGATGATTCTGGAGTGGTTTGGTTGTAGTCAGTAGTTCATTAATACAGAAAATGATTTGATTCGTCCATTGAAAAGTATGTTAAGGACACGTGTACCGAAAAGTGTCTAGTTTTCGACGATTATTAACTACATGCCATGATTCTAGGGATTCTTTGAGAGATTCTCCAGATTCACGGATGATTCTGGAACAGTTTGGTTGTAGTCAGTAGTTCATTAGTACTGAAAATGGCTTAATTCGACCATTTAAAAGTATGTTAAGGACACGTGTACCGAAAAGCGTCTAGTTTTCGACGATTATTGACTACTAGCCGTGATTCTAGGGATTCTTTAAGAGATTCTCCAGATTCACGAACGATTCTGGAACAGTTTGGTTGTAGTCAGTAGTTAATTCGTCCATTTAAAAGTAAGTTAAGGACACGTGTACCGAAAAGTGTCTAGTTTTTGACCATTATTAACTACTTGCCGTGATTCTAGGGATTCTAGTGTCTAGTTTTCGACGATTATTGACTACTTGCCGTGATTCTAGAGATTCTTTAAGAGATTCTCCAGATTCACGGATGATTCTGGAACAATTTGGTGGTAGTCAGTAGTCAATAAATATGGAAAATAATGTAAATAATCGATTGGAAAGTAATGGAAGGGCCGCAGCAGCTGATTGCAATTTAAAGAGATAGATGAGCTGAATGGTACCATAAGTGTTTTCCTGTTACTTTTCCTTCGGTGGGAAAATTGGGGGAAACTTTCCCATATTTTTCCCACGAGAACAGGTCTCTCGTTTCAACCATCAGGGGGTCTGCTACCACCGATTCCTGGAAGATTCTTATCAAAAGAATCTTTCCTTCATTAAATCTCTGAAACCATAACCCAATCAAGGGGTCCGAAACTCGTAGGAAAAGCGTACTAAGATTATTTGATAACATATGATAACGTAGAGATATACATGGAGATAACAGATTGATAACAGTGATAACACGGTCTAGGTGTACGAAGATTATTAGGAGTTTCGGACCCCCCCCTTGAACCCAATTGAAGAAAAGATGCGCTAGTCAAACCGTCAGAATGACCGTGTGAATGATGCATGATTACAAGGATTCAGCTAGATGATAGTGTGAAATTGGCCCACTTTCACACTGTTCATACGCTTGAATTCTTAATGAACTTAGTCATGCAGCATTCAACTTTTTATTCAGAGGGTTCACTTTTCGCAACTATGGAGTAAGTTCAGCTACTGTTCAGCTAGTGTTCAGCTACCTAATCATTCGGTACTCAACCGTCCGACTTTTTCTATCGGGGCACATAGAAGAAAGAGTTAAGAGAAGAGTTATGATTAGTTTAGCCTTGTTATCATTTGTTATCAGTAAGAGGAGAGTTGCCGACCCCTTGATTAGTAGAGGTGGGGATGGTAGGGGGTGGTAGGGGGTGGGGGTGGGAGGTTGGAGAGCAAGGGGTCCGAAACTTTCAATAATCTTCGTACACCTAACTCATGTTATCACTGTTATCAGCCTGTTTTCTCTATGTTATCTCCGTGTTATCCTATGTTATCAGATAATCTTCGTACACCTAACTCATGTTATCAGTGTTATCAGCCTGTTATCTCTATGTTATCTCCGTGTTATCCTATGTTACCAGATAATCTTCGTACACCTAACTCATGCTATCACTGTTATCAGCCTGTTATCTCCATGTTATCTCCATGTTATCAAATGCTATCAGATAATCTTCGTACACCTAACTCATGTTATCAGTGTTATCAGCCTGTTATCTCTATGTTATCTCCGTGTTATCCTATGTTATCAGATAATCTTCGTACACTTTTTCCTCGAAGTTTCGAACCCCCTGGTGGAGAGACTATTCACCTAATGAAGGCGTATTGTTCTGCCGTTGGTTTGTGCATTATTCGCTTCCGACTGCGTCGTCGTCCGTGTGCATATACAAGATGAGTGGCTCTTTCATGCATTCATTCATTCATTCATTCATTCATTCATTGGATGCACAAAAACTACAAAAAAGCCACCGCCCCTTATGCATAACAAAAGTATCAAACAACTGTACCCTAGACACGAAACTTAGTAACCATTGATAACACGTTGGTAACCTAGATGATCCCGATAGAAAAAGTCAGACGGTTGAGTACCGAATGATTAGGTAGCTGAACACTAGCTGAACGGTAGCTGAATTTACTCCATAGTTGCGAAAAGTGAACCCTCTGAATAAAGAGTTGAATGCTGCATGACTAAGTTCTTTCAAAATTCAGGCGTATGAACCGTGTGAAAGTGAGCCAGTTTCACGCGATCATCTAGCTGAATCCATCTAATCATGCACCATTCACACGGTCATTCTGACGTTTGACCAAGGCGTCCGAAACTTCCAATAATCTTTGTACACCTGGGACATGTTATCGCTGTTATCAACCTGTTATCTCCATGTTATCCTCGTGTTATCACATGTTATCAAATAATCTTCGTACACTTTTCCACAGAGTTTCGGACCCCCTTGATTATATTATCATTGCTTTATTGCAATTTACTTAGCTTTTTGCTGATACAAAGATTATTTGATAACACGGAGATAACACGGAGATAACGGGTTGATAACACTGATTACATGACCTGGGTATACGAAGATTATTGGAAGTTTCCGACCCCCTTCCCTCGCTCTTTTTGTTGTAGGGAAGAGCGTATAGCACACACAAAAACCGCAGCTGGTGCGCTTCGTGATCGAGTGCTGCTTTTACGCAAATCAACTACCCTCCCACCCCACCACCCCCAACCCCCAACCCCCACCCCCACCCCCACGCAACAACACCAGTGGGTGGTGGGTGGTGGAAGGTGGGTGGGTGGTGGAAGGTGGGTGGGTGGGTGGGGTAATGAACCCTCCCAAATCAACTGCCCTCCCACCCTCCACCCCCACCCCCGCCCTCCACCCAACAACACCAGTGGGTGGTGGGTGGTGGGGTGGTGGGTGGTGGAAGGTGGGTGGGTGGGTGGGTGGGGTGATGAACCCTCCCGAATCAACTGCCCTCCCACCCTTCACCCCCCACCCACCCACCTTCGGCCACCCACCACCCACTGGTGTTGTTGGGTGGTGGGTGGGTGGGTGGGTGGAGGGGGTAATGAACCCTCCCACAGACAATGTGGACTGGCAAAAATTTTCTCATCAAAATGTAAATCGAGAAAAGGGGGGGTCTGCAACTTCTTTTTTTTTGGAATGTAAAAATTGTATCCGAAAAATTAGTTAATTATCGATAAATATTAAAATTCTGATTATTAGTTAATTATAATTAATATAAAATGTTATGAATAAAAAGTAGTGAGTAGATTTTGCTGAGTAGCGAACCCCCCACCATTTGTGATAAGAACCAAATTAATACGAATTAATTATTATAACTAATATAAAATGTTATCAATAAGTAAAGAAGTAGTGAGTATAGTTTTGCTGAGTAGCGAACCCCCACCTCTTGTGATAAGAACCAAATTAATACGAATTAATATTATAATTAATATATAATGTTATTAATAAAATGTAGTGAGTAGATTTTGCTGAGTAGCGAACCCCTACCTCTTGTGATAAGAACCAAATTAATACGAATTAATTATTATAATTAATATAAAATGTTATCAATAAAAAGTAGCGAGTATAGTTTTGCTGAGTAGCGAACCCCCCACCTCTTGTGGTAAGGACGAAGAAGTTTTGTTGCTGGAAGAAGTCAATCGATGTAATTACCTCATCGTTCTTCCTATCTGTCACATTCTAATCGAAACAGCAATCGTCCAAGTAACTCCTGTGTATTTTCATTGTCCCTCTGAATCACTAGCTGAATAGTAGCTGAACTGACTTCAGTTGCTGAAAGTGAACCGTCTTAAAATGAAGGGTTGAATACCGCATGACTAGGTAGCTGAACTGACTTCAGTTGCTGAAATTGAGCCCTCTAAAAATGAAGGGTTGAATACTGCATGAATAGGTAGCTGAACACTAGCCTCCGTCTGAATCTCTAGATGAATAGTAGCTGAACTGACTTCCGTTGCTGAAAGTGAACCCTCTGAATAAATTATTGAATACCGCATGACTAGGTAGCTGAACTGACTTCAGTTGCTGAAAGTGAATCATCTAAAAATGAAGGGTTGAATACTGCATGACTAGGTAGCTGAACACTAGCCTCCGTCTGAATCTCTAGATGAATAGTAGCTGAACTGACTTCCGTTGCTAAAAGTGAACCCTCTGATTGAAGGGTTGAATACCGGATGACTAGGTAGCTGAACACTAGCCTCCCTCTGAATCACTAGCTGAATAGTAGCTGAACCGACTTCCATTAGGTATATAAGAAGCTGTGAAGGGGTTTCATGTGTGGATGGTGGAGCATGTGTCGGAGAGGCTCTCTAACGCAATTACAAACAAAAGACGAGCAATCTGCTTGATTAGCATATTCACCAACCAACAAATGCTGACATGACTAGAATCCTCAAAGTCAGGATTCATAAGCAAAGAATCATAAGCCAATCCTTTCCCTTATATTTTGTATACAAGAACCCAATCCCATTGAATTTTTCTAGTGTTCTCTCTATAGCGGACACCGTTATAAAATCAATGGAAAATAATTTTGGGACTTTGTTTATACCAAAATGTTTCTTGATTTTTTCTGTGATTTTTAAGAGTATTTTGAAGTGGATTTTCGTGCGAGAATCCTCAAAACCAGGATTCATAAGCAAAGAATCATAAGCCAATCCTTTCCCTTATATTTTGTATAGACCTTATTCCAAAAAGACCTCTGTAGACCACCCCCTCTACTACGGACACTCGTGTAGATTAACTTTTTGGATGAATCGACTTGAAAATACTTCTAAAAATCGCCAAAAAATCTGAGAAACCATTTGACACCAAAAAAAGTTCAAAATATTAATAAACTGATTTGATATAAGTGTCCGCTATACTGAGGTGCACGTTTGGAATAGGCCCTATACAATAACCCAGTTCCATTGAATTTTCCCAGTGTTCTCTCTATAGCGGACACCGTTATAAAATCAATGGGAAATAATTTTGGGACTTTGTTTATACCAAAATGTTTCTTGATTTTTTCTGTGATTTTTAAGAGTATTTTGAAGTGGATTTTCGTGCGGGAATCCTCAAAACCAGGATTCATAAGCAAAGAATCATAAGCCAATCCTTTCCCTTATATTTTGTATAGACCTTATTCCAAAAAGACCTCTGTAGACCACCCCCTCTACTACGGACACTCGTGTAGATTAACTTTTTGGATGAATCGACTTGAAAATACTTCTAAAAATCGCCAAAAAATCTGAGAAACCATTTGACACCAAAAAAAGTTCAAAATATTAATAAACTGATTTGATATAAGTGTCCGCTATACTGAGGTGCACGTTTGGAATAGGCCCTATACAATAACCCAGTTCCATTGAATTTTCCCAGTGTTCTCTCTATAGCGGACACCGTTATAAAATCAATGGGAAATAATTTTGGGACTTTGTTTATACCAAAATGTTTCTTGAATTTTTCTGTGATTTTTAAGAGTATTTTGAAGTGGATTTTCGTGCGGGAATCCTCAAAACCAGGATTCATAAGCAAAGAATCATAAGCCAATCCTTTCCCTTATATTTTGTATAGACCTTATTCCAAAAAGACCTCTGTAGACCACCCCCTCTACTACGGACACTCGTGTAGATTAACTTTTTGGATGAATCGACTTGAAAATACTTCTAAAAATCGCCAAAAAATCTGAGAAACCATTTGACACCAAAAAAAGTTCAAAATATTAATAAACTGATTTGATATAAGTGTCCGCTATACTGAGGTGCACGTTTGGAATAGGCCCTATACAATAACCCAGTTCCATTGAATTTTCCCAGTGTTCTCTCTATAGCGGACACCGTTATAAAATCAATGGGAAATAATTTTGGGACTTTGTTTATACCAAAATGTTTCTTGAATTTTTCTGTGATTTTTAAGAGTATTTTGAAGTGGATTTTCGTGCGGGAATCCTCAAAACCAGGATTCATAAGCAAAGAATCATAAGCCAATCCTTTCCCTTATATTTTATATAGACCTTATTCCAAAAAGACCTCTGTAGACCACCCCCTCTACTACGGACACTCGTGTAGATTAACTTTTTGGATGAATCGACTTGAAAATATGTCCAAAAATCGCCAAAAAATCTGAGAAACAATTTGACACCAAAGAAAGTTTAAAATATTAATAAACTGATTTGATATAAGTGTCCGCTATAGTGAGGTGCACGTTTGGAATAGGCCCTATACAATAACCCAATCCTATTGAATTTTTCTAGTGTTCTCTCTATAGCGGACACCTTTATAAAATCAATGGAAAATAATTTTGAGACTTTGTTTACACCAAAATGTTTCTTAAATTTTTCTGTGATTTTTAAGAGTATTTTGAAGTGGATTTTCGTGCGAGAATCCTGAAAACCAGGATTCATAAGCCAATCCTTTCCCTTATATTTTGTATACAAGAGCCCAGTTCCATTGAATTTTTCTAGTGTTCTCTCTATAGCGGACACCTTTATAAAATCAATGGAAAGTAATTTTGAGACTTTGTTTACACCAAAATGTTTCTTAAATTTTTCTGTGATTTTTAGAGTCTTTTCGAGCAAAATTTTCGTGTCCGTTTGTTTTAAACGGCCGTCCGTTGTAGAGGAATTTTTCTCACGTTCTCTCTATAGCGGACAACTTTATAAAATCAGTGTGAAACAATTTTCAGTCTTTTTTTACACCAAAATGTTTCTCAAATTTTTCTGTGATTTTTGGAGTCTTTTTCGAGCAAAATATCCATGCGCGTTTATTCTAAACAGCCGTCCGTTGTAGAGGAGATAGCTAGCATATTGATTTAGTAGCATCCCAAGATATTAGATGGATAACACTGATACACACACTGAAAGATGATTGTTGTAAAAAGTTAGGAAGATCATTTTTTGTTGTGTTGTGTTGTATGTGTGTGTGTGTGTGTATGTGTGTGTGTGTGTGTATGAGAGAGATGGATAATTAATATTGGTCGGCACTGATTTAGTATCATCCCAAGATATTAGATGGATAACCCTGATACACACACTGAAAGATGATTGTTGTAAAAAGTGTGTGTGTGTGTGTGTGTGTGTGTGTGAGGGATGATTAATGTTGTTGGTCGGCACTTTGTGTGTGTTGAACCGTGTGTGTGTGAAATGAGGGACGGTTCAAAAGATGAAGCCGATACGATGGGTCGGGAGTCCCTTTTACAAATTGCTCAACAGGTAAGAGACCTACCCTCCGGTGCTTCCACTTTGCAGGGAAATTCCCTGCGAATAAGGAAAATGGGGAAGAGGGAAAAAGGGAAAATGAGGAAGAGGGAAAAAGGAAAATAGAGGATAAAGTGAATCTACAAATGTATCTTTACTCTATAGCACGGAGGAGGGGGGTGAGGGAAAAAGGGAAATTGATATTTTCAAGCGGAGGGGAAAAAAGGGAAAAAAGTGAAAGCACTGCTACTCTCCCAACCACCGTGATTCACTGGATTTCTACCTGCCGCATCATCATCGTCCTCGTCATACACTCTATTAACTTCACTTAATTGCATGTCTCAGACCCCCAGTGTTCCCACTTTTGCAGGGAAGTTCCCTGAAAAAGGGGGGGAAGATAAGGGAAGAGGGAAAAATGGAAGATTGAAAAGTGGCAACACTGATCATCATCGTCCTCATCATACACTCTATTACCTTCACTTAATTGTATGTCTCAGACCCCAGTGTTTCCACTTTTGCAGGGAAGTTCCCTGAAAAATGGGGGGAAATGGGGGTCTGAAAAGGGAAGAAGAAGAGAGGAAATCTAGACCCTGTACATTCTTGCACGGAGGGGGGAAAAGGGGAAAGATAAGGGAAGAAAAAGAGAATAGAGTAGAGAGGATATCTAGGCTCTGTACATTCTTGCACGGAGGGGGAAAAAGGGGAAAGATAAGGGAAGAAGAAGAGAAGAGAGTAGAGGAGGAAATCTAGACCCTGTATATTCTTGCACGGAGGGGGAAAAGGGAGAAAGATAAGGGAAGAGGGAAAAAAGGGAAAATTGAAAAGTGGAAACACTGCCGTCAGACCTCACGTCCCTGGTTTTACTGCTTTTCGTCAGTCAATAATTCCAGTATGCAGGGAAATTCCCTGAAAAAAGGGGGAAATGTAGTCTGAAAAGGGAAAAATAAGAGAAGAGGGAAAATGAAAAATCTACAAGTACAGCCCCGGATTCAAGCGGGGAGGGGAAAAGGGAAAAATAAGGGAAGAGGGAAAAATGGGGAAATTGAAAGTGGAAATACTGAATCTCACTTCAGTAACTTGAGATGAGGAGGAAGAATCGAGTGACCTTGTTTGACCTCGGATTATTTTAGATGACCTTAGATAATATAACTGTAATAAGCAAAGTGATATCAGTTTGGCAATTTGAAATGATGAGGCAGAATCGAGTGACCTCGGATGACCTTGGCTTGTCTTAGACAGTCCTAGTTGATGTAACTGTAATCAGCGTACTGACACATTAGTTTATTAACTTGGGATGATAAGAAATAATCAAGTGACCTCGGATGACCTCGGATGACCTCGGGTGACCTTCTCTGATCTTGAATTGACCTTGAATATTTAGTATCTTTACATTTCTTATGGATGATCTTGAATGATTCTGAATAATAACGAGTGACCTTGTTTGATCTTGCTTGACCTCGGTTGACCTTAGGTCTGAAATAAATCTTTTAGATATTAAAACTAAATGAATTTTTTTCTTCTGACAAAATTATTTAATCATGCAAGTTTTCTAAGTTTTGACCTTGAATGACCTTGAATGACCTCAGATGACCTTGGTTGACCTTGGGCCTGAAATAAATCTTCCGAATGTTAAAACTAAAAGATTTTTTTTCTTATGACGAAATTATTTAATCTTGCAAGTTTTCTAAGTTTTGACCTTGAATGACCTCGTATGACCTTTGATGACCTCAGGATGACCTTGAGACGCAACAACAAGCGGAAACCGCACTTATTATCTTGGTCAAGGGTCCAATTGACTTTCCCATACAATTCCTTTGCTTCTGGCCTTCAAAGAGAACCAACACTTGAATGTTGTTAACCTATGATAACAAGTACTAACACATGATAACATATGATAGCAAGGCGATAGGAGACTCGTAGCACTCCGATAACACACTAAGAAGACTGATAACACATGATAACGCACTAATAACACTTGGATAACATATGATAACAGCCTATTAACATATGATAATACACCGATAACATATAAGCAATACCGATAACACTCTGTTAACACATGATAACATATGATAACAAGGCGATAGGAGACTCGTAGCACTCCGATAACACACTAGCAATACTGATAACACATGATAACGCACTAATAACACTTGGATGACATATGATAACACTTGTACGGCAATAATAACTCATGATAACAGCCTACTAACATATGATAACACACCGTTAACATATAACGGTACACTAAGCCATACCGATAACACTCTGTTAACATATGATAACACATTAATAACACTTGTACGGCACTAGTAACACATGATAACAGCCTACTAACACATGATAACACACCGATAACATATAACACAACACACTAGCAATACCGGTAACACTCTAGTAAATCTAAAAATGCATCCTTATATTCTAATACCGAGGGAAAAAGGGGAAAATAAGGGAAGAGGGAAAAACCTAGAAATAAAGCCTTTTATGCTGGCACGGAGGGGGAAAAGGGAAAAATATGGGAAGAGGAGGAAAAAGGGGAAAATCTAGAAAAGCATCCTTATATTCTAACACGGAGAGAAAAAGGGAAACATAAGGGAAGAGGAGAAAAAAGGGGAAAAATCTAGAAAAGCAACTTATATTCTAACCCCGAGGGAAAAAGGGAAAAATATGGGAAGAGGAGGAAAAAGGGGAAAAATCTAGAAAAGCAACTTATATTCTAACCCCGAGGGAAAAAGGGAAAAATATGGGAAGAGGAGGAAAAAGGGGAAAAATCTAGAAAAGCAACTTATATTCTAACACGGAGAGAAAAAGGGAAACATAAGGGAAGAGGAGGAAAAAGGGGAAATCTAGAAATGCATCCTTATATTCTAACACGGAGGGAAAAAGGCAAACATAAGGGAAGAGGAGGAAAAAGGGGGAAAATCTAGAAAAGCATCCTTATATTCTAAAACGGAGGGAAAAAGGGAAACATAAGGGAAGAGGAGGAAAAAGGGGAAAATCTAGAAAAGCATCCTTATATTCTAAAACGGAGGGAAAAAGGGAAACATAAGGGAAGAGGAGGAAAAAGGGGAAAATCTAGAAAAGCATCCTTATATTCTAAAACGGAGGGAAAAAGGGAAACATAAGGGAAGAGGAGGAAAAAGGGGAAAATCTAGAAAAGCATCCTTATATTCTAACCCCGAGGGAAAAAGGGAAACATAAGGGAAGAGGAGGAAAAAGGGGGAAAATCTAGAAATTAATCCTTTTATTCTAACACCAAGGGAGAGGGAAAAATAAGGGAAGAGGAGGAAAAAGGGGAAAATCTAGAAAGGCATCCTTATATTCTAACACCGAGGGAAAAAGGGAAAAATAAGGGAAGAGGAGAAAAAAGGGGGAAAATCTAGAAATGCATCCTTATATTCTAACACCGGGGGAAAAAGGGAAAATAAGGGAAGAGGGAAGAACCTAGAAATACAGACTCTTATGCTGGCACGGAGGGGAAAAAGGGAAAAATAAGGGAAGAAACTCTAAAAAGTCGTGAGATCTCACTGAGGTCTCACTGAGTCTCAGTTCCAAATTCTACATACTCATACGAGAATTTTCAGTCGGGTCCACACACAAAAACTAATTGGGACTTTGGGAGTTTTCCCGTGTGACCGCAAACCAAAAGTGCAGCTACTGAGTCCTCACCTCAAGGCAAAGCCACTCACTTCACTCTCAAGAAGTCCTAACCGGATGTGGTAGCCACCACAGGGGGGTCGACAACTCATGCAAATCAATACTTGATAGCAAGACTGATAACAGATGATAATATAGTGTAATAATACCAGCTCTATTACCTTGTTTTTCCCTTTTCCCCCCTCCGTTCCGTGCTAGCATGTAAGGCTGTACTTCTGTAGATTTTCCCCTTTTCCCTCTTCTCTTATTTTTTCCCTTTTCCCCTCGGTGTTAGAATATAAGGATGCATTTCTAAGTTTTCCCCTTTTTCCCTCCGTGCCAGCATGAGAGGATGTACTTATGGGTTTTTCCCTCTTCCCTTATTTTCCCTTTTCTCCTCCGTGCCCGCATAAGAGGCTGTATTTGTAGATTTTCCCTTTTTTCTCCTCTTCCCTTATTTTTCCCTTTTCCCCTCTGTGCCCGCATAAGAGGCTGTATTTGTAGATTTCCCCTTTTTTCTCCTCTTCCCTAATTTTTCCCTTTTCCCCCTCCGTGCCCGCATAAGAGGCTGTATTTCTAAATTTTTCCCTTTTTCCCTCTTCTCTTATTTTTCCCTCTTTCAGAACCCCTTTTCCAGAGGGTTCCACTTTTGGCAAACTAAAATAAGTTCACCTACTGTTCAGCTAGTGATTCAGAGGGAAGCTAGTTGTTCAGCTACCTAGTCATTCAGTTACTCGTAACCGTATGACTTTTCTATTGGGAAATAATTAACAGGTTATGTAGTTAATGGTACGGAAAAGTAGTCAATAGCCGTAATGGAATTTGTCCGTTTGAAAAAGTGCATGAAAGGAATGCTAGTGATTCAGAGGTAAGCTAGTTGTTCAGCTACCTATTCATTCAGTTACTCGTATGACTTTTCAATTGGGAAATAATTAACAGTTTATATAGTTAATGGTACGGAAAAGTAGTCAATAGCCGTAATGGCATTTATCCGTTTGAAAAAGTGCATGAAAGGAATGCTGGTGATTCAGAGGGAAGCTAGTTGTTCAGCTACCTATTCATTCAGTTACTCGTATGACTTTTCAATTGGGAAATAATTAACAGTTTATATAGTTAATGGTACGGAAAAGTAGTCAATAGCCGTAATGGCATTTATCCGTTTGAAAAAGTGCATGAAAGGAATGCTGGTGATTCAGAGGGAAGCTAGTTGTTCAGCTACCTATTCATTCAGTTACTCGTATGACTTTTCAATTGGGAAATAATTAACAGTTTATATAGTTAATGGTACGGAAAAGTAGTCAATAGCCGTAATGGAACTTATCCGTTTGAAAAAGTGCGTGAAAGGAATGCTAGTGATTCAGAGGGGAAGCTAGTTGTTCAGCTACCTATTCATTCAGTTACTCGTATGACTTTTCAATTGGGAAATAATTAACAGTTTACGTAGTTAATGGTACGGAAAAGTAGTCAATAGCCGTAATGGAATTTGTCCGTTTGAAAAAGCGCATGAATGGAATGCTACACACACAATGGGAGAAGATAAAGAATCTGGGAATTAAGATTCTTGGGGAAGAATCCCAGATTCTTATCTGTGTATAGCAAAAGCACCTTTACGATAATAATACGCCGCTCTGGAGAGTCTATCCTGAAGGCAATGGCGCGGACTCCATTAATCTTGTAGCACACACCAGATTTCCCCAGAGATTCGCTAAAGATTCTGAGAATCTTGAAGAATCTCGAGGAATTTTAAGAATCTTGAAGAATCTGAGAATCTTGAAGAATCTGAGAATTTTGAAGAGCCTTGAAGAGTTTTGAAGAATCTGAGAATCTTGAAGAATTTTAAGAATATGAGAATCTTGAAGAATCTGAAAATTGTAAGAATCTTAGAATCTTGAAGAATCTGAGAATCTTGAAGAATCTTAAGAATCTTGAAGAATCTGAGAATCTTAAAGAATCTGAGAATCTTGAAGAGCCTTGAAGAATCTTGAAGAATCCGAGAATCTTGAAGAATCTGAAAATTGTAAGAATCTTAGAATCTTGAAGAATCTGAGAATCTTGAAGAATCTTAAGAATCTTGAAGAATCTGAGAATCTTAAAGAATCTGAGAATCTTGAAGAGCCTTGAAGAATCTTGAAGAATCCGAGAATCTTGAAGAATCTGAAAATTGTAAGAATCTTAGAATCTTGAAGAATCTGAGAATCTTGAAGAATCTTAAGAATCTTGAAGAATCTGAGAATCTTAAAGAATCTGAGAATCTTGAAGAGCCTTGAAGAATCTTGAAGAATCCGAGAATCTTGAAGAATCTGAAAATTGTAAGAATCTTAGAATCTTGAAGAATCTGAGAATCTTGAAGAATCTTAAGAATCTTGAAGAATCTGAGAATCTTAAAGAATCTGAGAATCTTGAAGAGCCTTGAAGAATCTTGAAGAATCCGAGAATCTTGAAGAATCTGAAAATTGTAAGAATCTGAGAATCTTGAAGAATCTGAGAATCTTGAAGAATCTGAGAATCTTGAAGAATCTGAGAATCTTGAAGGATCGGAGAATCTTGAAGAGCCTTGAAGAATCTTGAAGAATCTGAGAATCTTGAAGAATCTCTGTGGTAATGAGTTAGAAAATGAGAATTTCTATTGATTATTAGTTAATTATTTACTTATTAATGAACTATTTACTAATTATTCACTATTTATCGTTTACTTACAATCTATTAACTATTTATTAATTAGGGCCATGGGCGAAAGCCTGAATGCTCTTCTTGAAATTAATAAATAAATAAATAAAATAAATAAACTATTTAATAATTTATTTATATTAATTATCTTAACTATATTATATTATTATATTAATTATATATAATTATATTAATAATTTATTTAGTATTGTTAAAATTTATTTTTTTTGTTTTGCGGTTCTTGATTCTTAGTTAAGATTCTTATGATTAAGATTCTTGTTGAAATTCGATTGTTACCGTGATTCTTAGGATCACGTGGTTTAGTGGTATGAGTTTGCGTTGGAATATGTCGGCTACCTGGGCTATTTCTTTTTGGTCTTTTCGAAGTTGTGAGTAATGATTGTGCACAAGGTTTGTGACAATCGGACATTTCTTCTTCTTTTTATTCTTCTTCATATGCTTCTTCTGGTTCTTTTGGTTCTTCTTCTAGTTCTTCTGGTTCTTCTGGTTCTTCTTCTGCTGCTTCTTCTACTGCTTCTAGTTCTTCTGGTTCTTCTGGTTCTGGTTCTTCTACTTTTTATGGTGTTATTCTTCTGGTTCTTCTTCTTGTTTCTATTATTCCTTGTTCTGATTCATCTTCTTCTTTTGTTTCTTATGGTGTTGTTCTTCTTCTTCTGCTGCTGCTGCTTCTTCTTCTTCTTCTGGTTCTGGTTCTTCTACTACTTCTTCTGCTTCTTATGTTGTTGTTCTTCTGGTTCTTCTTGTTCTTTCTATTATTCCTTGTTCTGGTTCTTCTTCTTCTTTTGCTTCTTCTGCTTCTTCTTCTTCTGGTTCTTCTGGTTCTGATTCTTCTTCTTCTTCTTCTTCTGCTTGTTATGTTGTTGTTCTTCTGGTTCTTCTTCTTGTTTCTATTATTCCTTGTTCTTCTTCTTCTTCACTTCTATTTCTTCTTCGTCATTTTCTTCTTCTTCAATTGCTTCTTCTGGTTCTTCTTCTTCTTCTGCTTCTTATGTTGTTGCTCCTCTGGTTCTTCTTGTTCTTTCTATTACTCCTTGTTCTGATTCTTCTTCTTCTTCATATGCTTCTTCTAGTTCTTTCTGGTTCTGGTTCTTCTACTTCTTCTTCTGGTTCTTCTTCTTCTTGATTTTCGGCCTTGTTCTGGTTCTTCTATTTCTTCTTCATCATCTTCTTCTTCTGCTTCTTATGTAGTTGTTCTTGTCCTGGTTCTCCTGGTTCCTGTTATTCTTCCTGTTCTGGTTCGTCTTCTTCTAGTTCTTCTGTTTCATCATCATCATCATCATAATCTTTCTCTACTTCTTCTTGATTTGCTTCATCAAGTTCTTCTGATTCTTCTTCTTCATGTGCTTCTTCTGGTTCCTCTTGTTCTTGTTCATCAACATCATCTTCTACTTCTTCTTCTCCTTCTTCTTTAGCTTCTGGTTCTTCTTCAGTGTCTTCATCATCATTTTTCTAGTTCTTCTTCTTCGTCTGCTTATTGCTCTCGTTCTTCTTCCTCTTCTTCATCATCATCTCGTTCCTCTACTTCTTCTGGATCGTCTAGTTCTTCTGCTTCATGTTCTTCTTGTGGTTCTTCTACAGTTTGTTCCTCTGCTTCTTCTAGTTCCTCTATAGTTCCTCTGCTTCTTGTTCTAGTTCTAGTTCTTCTACAGTTAGTTCTTCTGCTTCTTCTAGCTCCTCAACAGTTCTTCTGCTTCTTCTAGTTCCTCTATAGTTCTTCTGCTTCTTGTTCTCCTTCTAGTTCTACTGTTAGTTCTTCTGGTTCTCCTAGTTCCTCTGCTTCTTGTTCTACTTCTAGTTCTTCTACAGTTAGTTCTTCTGCTTCTTCTGCTTTTTCTAGTTCCTCTATAGTTCTTCTGCTTCTTGTTTTAGTTCTAGTTCTTCTACACCTAGTTCTTCTGCTTCTTCTAGTTCCTCTACAGTTCCTCTGCTTCTTGTTCTACTTCTAGTTCTACTGTTAGTTCTTCTGCTTCTTGTTTTAGTTCTGGTTCTTCTACTGTTAGTTCTTCTGGTTCTCCTAGTTCCTCTATAGTTCCTCTGCTTCTTGTTCCACTTCTAGTTCTTCTACTGTTAGTTGTTCTGCTTCTTCTAGTTCCTCTAGAGTTCTTCTGCTTCTTGTTCTCCTTCTAGTTCTTCTACAGTTAGTTCTTCTGGTCTTCTGCTTCTTCTAGTTCCTCTATAGTTCTTCTGCTTCTTGCTCTACTTCTAGTTCTTCTACTGTTAGTTCTTCTGGTTCTTCTGCTTCTCCCAGTTCCTCAAGAGTTCTTCTACTTCTTGCTCTACTTCTAGTTCTTCTACAGTTAGTTCTTCTGCTTCTTCTTCCTCCAGTTCTTCCAGTTCAGCTGGTTCCTCTTCTTCTTCAATCAGGCCCTTCATACCATCCACTACATTTTTCTTACATTCACTCGACTAATTCACTTTCACTGTTATCACTCACGTTACTCATATCTCGTCATTTTCACAATCCACTTTGTAGTGAAATTCCCGTCAAAAAGGAAAATCTGGAGTCTGGAAAGGGGAAAAAGGGGAAAATCTGAAAGTGCGGCGTTGTATTCTAACACTTAGGGGGAAAAGGAGAAAATAAGGGAATAAGGGAAAAAGGGGAAATCGAAAGTGGAATAATAATAATAATAATTATAATAAGATAATTATAACTATTATTATCTCCTTATTACTAACTCTCATTACACCATTCATATTTTATTAATATATTCATTTATTATTGTTAAATTTTGAATATAATCACAGTTTTAAAAATAGTAGTTTTTAATCGACCAATAAGATAATTATTATTTACTTCATTAAATTATTACTCTATTCTAATTATTTACTAATTAAAGTAAATAACTGATGATAACAAGACGATAACACTGATAGTACCCCCGATAGAGAAGTCATGCGGTTGAAGACTGAATGACTAGGTAGCTGAATAGTAGCTCAACTGACTTTAGTTGCTGAAAGTGAAACCTCTGAATAAGGGGTTGAATACTGAATGAATAGGTAGCTTAAAACTAGCTGAATAGTAGCTCAACTGACTTTAGTCGCTGAAAGTGAACCCTATGAATAAGGGGTCGACTACTGCATGACTTAGTGCTTGAAAAATTCGGCCATACGAACCGTGTGAAAGCAGGCCAATGTCCCACTATCATCTAGCTGAATCCATTGTAATCACACACCATTCACACAGTCATTCTGACGTTTGACTAGCGGGCCAATGTCACACTGTCGTCTAGCTGTATCCAAGGGGTCCGAAACTTCCACTAATCTTCGTACACCTGGGTCATGTTATCACTGTTATCAGCCTGTTATCTCCATCTTATCTCCGTGTTATCATATGTTATCAGATAATCTTCGTACTCTTTTCCTCGGAGTTTCAGACCCCTTGGCTGAATCCATTGTAATCACACACCGTTCACACGGTCGTTCTGACGTTTGACTAGCGGGCCAATGTCACACTGTCATCTAGCTGAATCTATGTAATCACACACCGTTCACACAGTCATTCTGACGTTTGACTAGCGGGCCAATGTTCCACTGTCATCTAGCTGAATCCATTGTAATCACACACCATTCACACGTTCATTAACTAGCGGGCCAATGTCCCACTGTCATCTAGCTGAATCCATTGTAACCACACACCATTCACACGGTCATTCAGACGTTTGACTAGCGGGCCAACACCACAATCATCTAGCTGAATCCATTGTAATCGCACACCATTCACACGTTCATTAACTAGCGGGCCAATGTCCCACTGTCATCTAGCTGAATCCATGTTAACACACACCATTCACACGGTCATTCAGACGTTTGACTAGCGGGCCAATGCCCCACAATCATCTAGCTGAATCCATTGTAACCACACACCATTCACACGGTCATTAACTAGCTGTCATTAAACCACTGTCATCTAGCTCAATCCATGTAATCGCACACCATTATCTCTGTATTATCTACTACTATTATTAATATTATTATTATCTCTGTATATAGCTACGTGATAACACCCGATAACAAGGTTTTCCTCCACGTAAAACGCAACGGTGAATGTGAGGAGATCGTGCGGGCCCGTCCGCGGGGGTAAGTCACGAAAGGTGAGAAAGCAAAGCGACAGTGCGGCGTTTTGCATTTCATTTGCAAGTCATTCCACCGCAAGCTACATCACAAAATCCCTCACACACACACACACACCTCATCCCCGACAGTGTTCCCCACTTTCCAATCTTCCCTTTTTTCCCCTCTTCCCTTATTTTTCCCCTTTTTTCCCTCCTCCGTGCAAGAATATACAGGGTCTAGATTTCCTCTCTACTCTATTCTCTTCTTCTTCCCTTATCTTTTCCCTTTTCCCCCCTCCGTGCAAGAATAGACAGGGTCAAGATTTCCTCTCTACTCTCTTCTCTTCGTCTTCCCTTATTTTTCCCCTTTTTCCCCCTCCGTGCAAGAATAGACAGGGTCTAGATTTCCTCTTGACCCTCTTCTCTTCGTCTTCCCTTTTCAGACCCCATTTCCCCCCTCCCCCTACCATTTTCCAGTCTTCCCTTTTTCCCCTCTTCCCTTATATTTCCCCCTTTTTCCCTCCTCCGTCATTCCACCGCAAGCTACGTCACAAAATCCCTCACACACACACACACACCTCATCCCCGACAGTGTTCCCACTTTCCAATCTTCCCTTTTTTTCCCCCTCTTCCCTTTTCTTTCCCCTTTTCCCCCCTCCGTCATTCCATCGCAAGCTACGTCACAAAATCCCTCACACACACACACACACCTCATCCTCGACAGTGTTCCCACTTTCCAATCTTCCCCTTTTCCCCTCTTCCCTTTTTCCCCTCTTCCCTTATCTTTCCCCTTTTTCCCTCCTCCGTCATTCCACCGCAAGCTACATCACAAAATCCCTCACACACACACACACACACACACACCTCATCCCCGACAGTGTTCCCCACTTTCCAATCTTCCCTTTTTTCCCCCTCTTCCCTTATCTTTCCCCTTTTTTCCCTCCTCAGTGCAAGAATGTACAGGGTCTAGATTTCCTCTTGACTCTATTCTCTTCGTCTTCCCTTTTCAGACCCCATTTCCCCCCCTTTTTCAGGGAATTTCCCTGCAAAAGTGGAAACACTGATCCCCGAGCACTGCTGGCTGATAATCACGTGACTTTTTTTTCCCTATAACTTTTCCATTATAATTTATTACAATGCGCTATTTATAAGAATGTCAAGTTCGAAATAACTTATTAAAAAATAGTTTAGAAAATAGTAAAAAATAGTAAATAATATAAATCATATTTATGTATACGGGAAAGTCACGTGACTTTTTTCCATAATTTTTCCGTTCAAGTACTTCTATTATAAAATAATTATTCAAATATGCTGTTTATAAATAATGTAAAAATTTGGAATAAATTATTAGAAAATAGTTTAGAAAATAGTAAAAAATAGTAAATAATATAAATCATATTTAGATCTTCGGGAAACAAAATGGCGGAAAGTCACGTGACTTTTTTCTATAATTTTTCACTTATAAAATATTTATTCAAGTTTGCTGTTTATAAATAAATTATGTATTTTTATTATATTTATTAAATAATTATGCTATTTAATTCTAATGTTAATAATTAATTATCTAATCTAATGAAATAAATTCGAAAAATATAGACAATTTTTTAGAAATATGTAAATATGTCGAATATGTGGACAGATAGGCTGTAATGTATTTATTTATATTAAATATTGATGAATAATTAGAAATAGTTTTAGAAAATAGTTAAAAATAGTAAATAATATAAATCATGCATAGATCTTTGGGAAACAAAATGGCGGAAAATCACGTGACTTTTTCCTATAATTTTTGACTGAAGTACTTAAGTATTGTTGTAGTACATAGTATTAAGTAATATTAAGTAGTCTTAAGTAGTAGTAGTAGAAGTAGTATTAAGTAGTATAACGTAGTCTTAAGTAGTAGTAGTAGAAGTAGTATTAAGTAGTACTAGAAGTATTATAAAATTATTATAAAATTACTATAAAATAAAATATTAAAAAATTAGTTCAGAAAATAGCTAAAAATAGTAAATAATAATATAAATCATATTTAGGTCTTCTTCGAAAAAATAAAATTAAAAAAATAGAAAATAAAAACACGTGTTAAGAAATGGTAAGGTCAAGCCAGCGCCCTAGCGTTTAAGCGCGCCGTGTGCGGGGGAACCGTCCCGACACCTGTCCAGGCGGCATGGGGTCCCGCGCCCAGCCACGTGACCCTTTGACCCGCCTGGCACTTTACTTGTGCATTCGACTTATACCACACACATTCCACTGTCAAAAAAAAGGGAAAATTGAGGGGGTCTGAAGAGGGGAAAAGGGGAAATCTTGAGAGTACGGCGTTGTATTCTAGATCGGAGGGGGAAGAAGGGAAAAAGGGGAATCGAAAGTGGAAATACTGTTGTGTATTCAATTTATACCACACACATTCCACTGTCAAAAAAGGGAAAATTAGGGGATCTGAAGAGGGAAAAAGGGGAAATCTTGAAAGAGCGGCGTTGTATACTAGTACTGAGGGGGGAAGAAGGGAAAAAGGGGGAAATGAAGAATGGTAATACTGTTGTGTATTCAGTTTATACCACACACATTCCACTGTCAAAAAAAAGGGAAAATTGAGGGGGTCTGAAGAGGGGAAAAGGGGAAATCTTGAAAGAGCGGCGTTGTATTTTAGTACTGAGGGGGAAGAAGGGAAAAAGGGGAAATGAAGAATGGTAATACTGTTGTGTATTCAATTTATATAACACACATTCCACTTTGCAGGGAAATTCCCGTTAAAAAAAAGGGAAAAGGGGAAATCTTGAGAGTGCGGCGTTGCATTCTAGTACTGAGGGGAAAAAGGAGGAAATAAGGGAAGAAGGGAAAAAGGGGAATACTGTTGTGAATTCAACTTATACCACACGTATTCCACTTTGCAGGGAAATTCCCGTCAAAAAAGGGAAAACTGGAGGTCTGAAGAGGGAAAAGGGGAAAATCTGAAAGACCGGCGTTGTATTTTACTACTGAGGGGGAAGAAGGAGAAAATAAGGGAAGAAGGGAAAAGGGGGAAATGAAGAATGGTAATACTGTTGTGTATTCAATTTATACCACACGCATTCCACTGCACCCATTCTCGCTGGCCTCTATCACGTATCTATAGCATTTACACGCAAACGTGGACAGATGCGCTGTGCCAATGGGAGAACTGCATGGTGTCCACATATTCGACAGATTTGATAGAAAGTGTTAATATGAGGTCAGGGATGAAAAAAAGTAAATATGTCGAATATGTGGACAGATAGGCTGTACTCAACAGGAATTTTGCATAGTGTCCACACATTCGGCAGATTCGATATAAAGTCTTAATACGACGTTAGGGATGGAATCCACAATTATGTCGAATCAGTGGACAGATAAACTATATCAACACAAAACTTATACAGTGTCCACACAATCGACAAATTCGTCACACAGCACAAATATGGAGTTGCAAATAGAAAAAAAAATGTAATATGTCGAATCAGTGGTCAGATAGACTATATCAACACAAAACTTACACAGTGTCCACGCATTCGACAATTCAGCATAGCACTACTAACGAAAACAACAACAATAATGATAATAATAGTAATAGTAATGATACTACTACTACTACTACTAAAAATAATAATAACGATAATAATCATCAGAATAATAATAATAATAATAATAATGATAATAACGATAATAATCATCAGAATATTAATAGTAATAATAATGATAATAATGATAATGGTAATAGTAATAATAATAATAACATAATAATAATAATAACATAATCATAATAATAATAGCAATAATCACAATACTACTACTACTACTAATAATAATAATAACAATAATAACAATAATAATAATCATAGTAATCATAGTAATCATAATACTACTACTACTAATAATAATAATAATAGCAATAATAATAGCAATAATAATAGCAATAATAATAGCAATAATAATCATAATAATCATAACAATAATAACATAATAATAACATAATAATAATAGTAATAATAATAATAATAAGCTAACAGAATATTTAGTAATGGTAATATTGTAAAACTTGAGGCTGAAACAAAGATGGACGATAGAGTTTTTAAGAGGTTTTTGAACGAATTTACGACCAGATCGCCTGCTGTGATGAGCCGATGTTGGCAACGCTGTTTTTATGCTTATTATCCCCATAACCAGGAGGGGTTAGCAACCCTCTGATAACAGCTGATAACACACTGATAACAGCTGATAACACTACACCCTGTGGCCCGATAGAAAAGTCATACAGTTGAGTAGCGAGTGACTAGGTAGCTGAACACACTGACAACAGCTGATAACACACTGATAACACCTGATAACACACTGATAACAGCTGATAACACACTGATAACAGCTGATAACACTACGTCCTGTGGCCCGATAGAAAAGTCATATGGTTGACTAGCGAATGACTAGGTAGCTGAACACACTGACAACAGCTGATAACAGCTGATAGCACACTGATAACAGCTGATAACACACTGATAACAGCTGATAACACAACGTCCTGTGGCCCGATAGAAAAGTCATACAGTTGAGTAGCGAGTGACTAGGTAGCTGAACACACTGACAACAGCTGATAACACACTGATAACACCTGATAACACACTGATAACAGCTGATAACACTACGTCCTGTGGCCCGATAGAAAAGTCATTTGGTTGACTAGCGAATGACTAGGTAGCTGAACACACTGACAACAGCTGATAACAGCTGATAGCACACTGATAACAGCTGATAACACAACAGCCTGTGGCCCGATAGAAAAGTCATATGGTTGAGTTACCGATTGACTAGGTAGCTGAACACACTGACAACAGCTGATAACACACTGATAACAGCTGATAACACAAAATCCTATGGCCCGATAGAAGTCATATGGTTGACTAGCGAATGACTAGATAGCTGAACACTGGCTCTGGGTAAGGATAACACAGTGATAACAGCTGATAACACACTGATAACAGCTGATAACACTACATCCTATGGCCCGATAGAAAAGTCATACAGTTGAGTAGCGAATGACTAGGTAGCTGAACACTAGCTCTGGGTAAGGATAACACAGTGATAACAGCTGATAACACACTGATAACAGCTGATAACACTACATCCTATGGCCCGATAGAAAAGTCATACAGTTGAGTAGCGAATGACTAGGTAGCTGAACACTAGCTCTGGGTAAGGGTAACACACTGATAACAGCTGATAACACAGTGATAACAGCTGATAACACTACATCCTATGGCCCGATAGAAGTCATGTGGTTGACTAGCGAATGATTAGGTAGCTGAACACTAGCTCTGGGTAAGGATAACACAGTGATAACAGCTGATAACACAGTGATAACAGCTGATAAAACTACATCCTGTGGCCCGATAGAAAAGTCATACAGTTGAATTACCGAATGACTAGGTAGCTGAACATTCTGAGCTCCCCTCTGAATCACTAGATGACTAGTAGCTGAACTGACTTTGGTTACTAAAAGTGAACCCTCTGAATAAGGGGTTGAATACTGAATGACTAGGTAGCTGAACACTCTCAGCTCCCCTCTGAATCACTAGCTGACTAGTAGCTTGAACTGTTACTAAAAAGTGAACCCTCTGAATAAAAGTTTAAATACTGCATGACTGCGTTCTTGAAAAATTCAAGCGTACGAACCGTGTGAAAGTGGGTCAATGTCACCCACTACTACTACTACCACCACAGTCTACTACTACTACTACACTACCTGCTACTACGACAGCTGTTAGTGCTTCGACTACAACCATTCTTCTTGCTTATCCATGACAACCATAACTTTTTATCATCTAGCTGAATCCATGATAGTCATGCACCATTCACACGGTCATTCAGACGTATGGCTAGGGCATCATTTTACTATCGGAGGGGATGTACTAATGAATTGAACAAGGGGTCCGAAACTCCCAATAATCTTCGTACACCAAGGCCATGTTATCACTGTTATCAACCCGTTATCTTCGTGTTATCTCCGTGTTATCGTGTGTTATCAAATAATCTTCGTACACCTAGGTCATGTTATCACTGTTATCATCCTGGTATCTCCATGTTATCTTCGTGTTATCTCCGTGTTATCAAATAAACTTCGTACACCTAGGTCGTGTTATCACTGTTATCAACCCGTTATCATCCGTATTATCTCCGTGTTATCGCATGTTATCAAACAATCTTCGTACACCTAGGTCATGTTATCACTGTTATCAACCCGTTATCTCCGTGTTATCTCCGTGTTATCTCCGTGTTAACAGATAATCTTCGTACACCTAGGTCATGTTATCACTGTTATCATCCTGGTATCTCCGTGCTATCTTCGTGTTATCTCCGTGTTATCAAATAATCTTCCTACACTTTTCCTCGGAGTTTCGGACCCCTTGCCATTGAATTTTGATATCCACCGACTTAATCCCCGCTGATTCCAAGGGATCATCTCCTCTCCACACACCCCGCGGGGGTTAATTAATTTCATAAAAGATCACGAGGATTTGACTATTCCCTTGTGACTATTGCCGCGGATTTGCCGGTCACTATAGACCAGTGTTGCCACTTTTCAATCTTCCATTTTCCCCCTCTTCCCTTATCTTTCCCCTTTTCCCCCTTCCTGCAAGAATATACAGGGTCTAGATTTCCTCTCTACTCTCTTCTCTTCGTCTTCCCTTATTTTCCCCCTTTTTCCCCCCTCCCTGCAAGAATGTACAGGGTCTAGATTTGCTCTCTACTCTCTTCTCTTCTTCTTCCCTTATCTTTCCCCTTTTTCCCCCTCGCTCCGTGCAAGACTGTACAGGGTCTAGATTTGCTCTCTACTCTCTTCTCTTCTTCTTCCCTTATCTTTCCCCTTTTTCCCCCCTCCGTGCAAGAGTGTACAGGGTCTAGATTTCCTCTCTACTCTATTCTCTTCTTCTTCCCTTATCTTTCCCCTTTTTCCCCCTCCTGCAAGAATGTACAGGGTCTAGATTTGCTCTTGACTCTCTTCTCTACGTCTTCCCTTTTCAGACTCCATTTCCCCCCTTTTTCAGGGAACTTCCCTGCAAAAGTGGAAACACTGCTATAGACCTTATTCGAAAAAGGCCCTTTGTAGACCATACTCTCCACTACGGACGCTCGTGTAAAACAATCTTATCGATTAATCGACTTGAAAATATGTCTAGAAATCGCCAAAAAATCTAAGAAACACATTGGTACCCAAAAAAGTTAAAAAAATTTAATTCACTGAATTAATAGAAGTGTCCGCTATAGTGAGGTGCGCCGTTGGAATGGGCCCATCCCCCTGTATTGAGGAAGAATGGTCACCAGTGTTTCCACTTTTGCAGGGAAGTTCCCTGAAAAAGGGGGAAATGGAGTCTGAAAAGGGAAGACGAAGAGAATAGAGTAGAGAGGAAATCTAGACCCAGTACATTCTTGCACGGAGGGGGAAAAAGGGGAAAGATAAGGGAAGACGAAGAGAAGAGAGTAAAGAGGAAATCTAGACCCTGTATATTCCTGCACGGAGGGGGGAAAAGGGGGGAAAATAAGGGAAGAAGAAGAGAATAGAGTATGGAGGAAATCTAAACCCTGTATATTCTTGCACGGAGGGGGAAAAGGGGAAAAGATAAGGGAAGAAGAAGAGAATAGAGTAGAGAGGAAATCTAGACCCTGTACATTCGTGCACGGAGGGGGGGAAAGGGAAAAGATAAGGGAAGAGGGGAAAAAGGTACGACTGGAAAATGGGAGGCGGGAGGAGGGAAAAGGGGAAAGATAAGGGAAGAAGAAGAGAAGAGAGTAGAGAGGAAATCTAGACCCTGTACATTCTTGCACGGAGGGGGGAAAAAGGGGGAAAAATAAGGGAAGACGAAGAGAAGAGAGTAGAGAGGAAATCTAGACCCTGTACATTCTTGCACGGAGGGGGAAAAAGGGGAAAAAATAAGGGAAGAAGAAGAGAAGAGACTAGAGAGGAAATCTAGACCCTGTACATTCTTGCACGGAGGGGGGGGAAAAAGGGGGAAAGATAAGGGAAGAGGGGAAAAATGGAAGATTGAAAAGTGGCAACACTGGATTGGGGAATCCAATGGGTAGCCAGATGACCATTAGCAATTCCCACTGGGAGTTTTAATGCCTTTGATCCCTCTCTTGTACACTGATCCCCAATTCTGGGAGTGATTCCCAATGTGATGAAAATAATTCTTAATTCTTAAAAATAGTTATAAAGAATATAAATATTAAATGGATATATATATTATAGATTTATTATATATTATATTATATATAAAATAGAGTAATAAAGTTATTTAAAGTCACCAAACGTTACGAGAAAAACCTATGAAGAAGATATGGTAGATGTTGGAATCAGTGTTTCCAATTTTCAATTTTCCCTTTTTCCCCTCTTCACTTATCTTTCCCCTTTTCCCCCCTCCGTGCAGGAATATACAGGATCTAGATTTCCTCTCTACTCTATTCTCTTCTTCTTCCCTTATCTTTCCCCTTTTTCCCCCTCCGTGCAAGGATGTACAGGGTCTAGTTCTCCTCTTGACTCTCTTCTCTTCTTCTTCCCTTATCTTTCCCCTTTTTCCCCCCTCCGCGCAAGAATATACCGGGTCTAGATTTCTTCTGTACTCTATCCTCTTCGTTTTCCCTTATCTTTCCCCTTTTTCCCCCCTCCGTGCAAGAGTGTACAGGATCTAGATTACCTCTTGACTCTCTTCTCTTCTTCTTCCCTTTCCAGACTCCATTTTCCCCCTTTTTCAGGGAACTTCCCTGCAAAAGTGGAAACACTGATTCTGGGAGTGATTCTCATGTAATGAAAATAATTCTTAATTCTTAAAAATAATTTTAAAAAATCCTTTAAAGTTATTTAAAGTCACTAAACGTTACGAGAAATACCAAGAGGATCCGAAACTTGGAATAATCTTCGTACACCTAGACCGTGTTATCACTGTTATCAACTTGTTATCACTTGTTATCAAATAATCTTCGTACACTTTTCCTCGCAGTTTCAGACCCCTTGAGAGAGACCTATGAAGAAGATACGGTAGATTGCTGGAATGAAAATTTTTACGTATCTCGCCATAGCGGACAGTTAATTTAAATCACCCAATGACTTTATTAAGAAATTTTCTAGTTTTAATGCAATGAAATATTATTTCAAGTGTTTTGGTATAAAAATATTCCATAAATTTACTTAAGTAGATTTTATTTCGGTGTCCGTTGTAAAGAGGTTCGCTATTCGCCATAGCGGACAGCCAGTTTAAATCGCTGTATTCATCTAAAGCCAATCTTTTAACTGCAAAATTTTTTAAAAATAATTAGAAGAATTTTAGTGCAAAAAATTTTCAAAAATTTTAATAAACTGATTTATTCTAGGTGTCCGCTGTAGTGAGGTCTTTGACTCGCCATAACGGACACCTCCATTAATTCACCATATAAACTTAGACCCAATTTCTTGATAGGAAAATCTTCGCAATAATTTTACAAAAATTTTGATATAAAATTGTATCCAAAATTTCAATAAATTGATTTAATATAAGTGTCCGCTGTAAAGAGGCCTTTAACTCGCCATAACGGACACCTCCATTAATTCACCATATAAACTTAGACCTACTTTCTTTTATGGGAAAATTTTTGCAATAATTTTACAAAAATTTTGATATAAAATTGTATCCAAAATTTCAATAAATTGATTTAATATAAGTGTCCGCTGTAGCGAGGTCTTTGACTCGCTATAACGGACACCTCCATTAACTCACCATACAAACTTAGACCCAATTTCTTGATAGGAAAATCTTCGCAATAATTTTGCAAGAATTTTGATATAAAATTATTTTAAAAATTCCAATAAACCGATTTAATCAAAGTGTCCGCTGTAATGAGGTCTCTGACTCGCTATAACGGACACCTCCATTAACTCACTGTATAAACCTAGACCTACTTTCTTAACAGGAAAATTTTCGCAATAATTTTACAAGAATTTTCATATAAAATTATTTCCAAAATTTTAATAAATTGATTTAATCTAAGTGTCCGCTATGAAGAGTGTATAGCTCTATTGGGGGGGTCCGTGGCTTGCGGACGCTTTATAGGGGCCTTATTCCAACCTTGCACCTCACTATAGCGGACACTCATATCAAATCAGTTTATTAATATTTTGAACTTTCTTTGGTGTCAAATTGTTTCTCAGATTTTTTGGCGATTTTTGGAGGTATTTTCAAGTCGATTCATTGAAAATTTTCATTTATACGAGTGTCCGTAGTAGAGAGAGGGGGTCGGGGTGGTGGTCTACAGAGGTCTTATTGAAGTAGGGCGGCGGGCCGAGACGCGCGCCGGATCATTTTGGAAAAGCTCCAGAAACGGCGGTAGCAATTTAGTGAGATTTTTTTTTTTTGTGCTGTAGTGATGCTGTTCCAGATGACGGCGATTCGGCTGCTGACCTTAGTTGACCTGGTCCGAGGCAAAGGGCCGATTGGGTCTGGCCATGGCTGTGTGGTGGCTTCCCCTTAATGAAATCCCCGCGCGGACGAACACTGACAGGGACGCAACCTATTTCCTCCCACTTTTTCCCTTTTTCATTTTCCCGCCTTTTTTTTTCTATAGTAACTACTTACTATTTTCTATTTCTTATTCCCCTCTCTTCCCTCTTTTATGCCATACACAGATATACACAGTAAATAACAATCATACAGCCCCGCAAAAAAAGTTACTATTTTTCTAAGTCCGTAACGTCTGCTAGAGCAAATCGAGTACAGCGTTGCCGTATGTTTGTAAAATTACATTTCTGCTGTATAGATGGACAGTATGAAGTAAGCGTATCCTTAGTAATGCTGTAGTGTTATTTGATAGTAATTAACCCTAATTTACTTGCTCGGTCTGCTATCGAACGGACCTCTGAGTACAGCGTTGCCGTATGTTTGTAAATTACATTTCTGCTGTATAGATGGACAGTATGCAGTAAGCATATCCTTAGTAATGTTATAGTGGTATATGATAGTAATTAACCCTAATTTAGTTGAGTAAAAAATAATTTACTTGCTCGGTCTGCTATCGAACGGACCTCCGAGTACAGCGTTGCCGTATGTTTGTAAATCACATTTCTGCTGTATAGATGGACAGTATGCAATTAAGGAACTTTTCCCAAGAATCTTAGGACATTTTTGTAGGAATCTTGCCAGTCGCGGACCCCTTAACCCCAGTACCTTTTAGCTTATGCAAATGTAATAAAGCAGAAATTGTATTTTTGTATCCAATTTTTGGTTTACCCCAACCCCCTGTTTGTGTGTAGGGGGGTCAAGCAATCAGGGGTCACATGTTATCAAGTGTTATCAATCTGGTTATCAGTTGTTATCAACCAGTTATCAACTGTTATCGAAATTTTCTACCAACTTTCGTTTCCATTTGATATACCTTGACCTTGTTATCAACTCTTATCGACTGTTATCATAGTAGTAGTAGTTGTTGTAGTAGTAGTAGTGGGGATAGTAGTAGTATTAGAAGTAGTGATTGCAACAGTAGTAGCAAATGCAGTAGTAGTTGTTGTAGAAGTAATAGTAGTGGTGATAGTAGTAGTATTAGAAGTAGTCGTAATAACAACAGTAGTAGTAGCAAACCTATTAGTAATAGTAGTAGTGGTGATGGTAGTAGTATTAGAAGTAATCGTATTAACAACAGTAGTAGTTAATGTAGTAGTAGTAGTAGTAGTGGTGATAGTAGTAGTAGTAGAAATAGTCGTAATAGCAACAGTAGTAGCAAATGTAGTAGTAGTTATTGTAGTAGTAGTAGCAGTATTAGAAGTAGTCGTAACCGCAACAGTAGTAGCAAATGTAGTAGTAGTAGCTATAGCAGTAGCAGTAGTAGTAGTGGTGATGGTAGTAGTATTAGAAGTAGTCGTAACCGCAACAGCAGTAGCAAATGTAGTAGTAGTAGTTATAGCAGTAGTAGTAGTGATAGCAGTAGTATTAGAAGTAGTCTTAACCGCAACAGTAGTAGCAAACGTAGTAGTAGTAGTTATAGCAGTAGCAGTAATAGTAGTAGTGATAGTAATAGTATTAGAAGTAGTCTTAATAACAACAGCAGTAGCAAACGTAGTAGTAGTAGTAGTAGTAGTAGTAGTAGTAGTAGGAAATAGTAAACAACCTGTTATCAGTTGTTATCACCTCTTTTTGGTGACAGATTACTGTGGGATGTGGTAAAAAGCTTCGGGAGGGGGTTGTGGGGATGTGACACTTTGACAAGCATTTGTCGCCGGCGACTAATAAATCCATTGTGGCTGAACGCAGCTGTGCTCGCCCCTTAGTTGGCCTACAGTGGCCCTAGTCGCACATTTGGGCGAAACCAATTAATGTAAAATATTCAATATTAATCAATTAGTCAGTATTGATCAGTGTAGTAGGGCCAATATGTCGTCACTTTTCACTAAACATGTTCAAGTAGTAGTAGTTGGGTAGGCTAGTAATAGTGGTTGTAGAGGTAAGAGTAGTGGTTGTAATAGGGGCGGTGGTTGTAGTAGTAGTAGTAGTGGAAGTACTGATAGTGGAAGTAGTAGTTATTGTTGTAGACGTGGTACTAGTAGTAGTGGAAGTAGAAGTGGTAGCAGTACTTGTTGGGATTGTAGATGTAGCAGTAGTAGTGGAAGTAGTAGTAGTGGTAGCAGTTGTTGTTGTTGTTGTAGATGTAGTAGTACTAGTAGTAGCTGCGGTAGTAGTAGCAGTTGTTGTTGTTTTAAATGTAGCAGTAGTAATAGTAGTGGAAGTAGTAGTAGTAGTAGTAGCATTAGCATTATTATTATTATTATTATTATTATTATTTTTATTATTATTATTATTATTATTATTATTATTTTTATTATTATTATTATTATTATTATTATTATTATTAGTAGTAGTAGTAGTAGTAGTGGTTAGGTTTCCTTATAAGTCCATTACTTATCTGTAGTATAAGGTTGTTGGCTGTTGTATAGCCACTGTTGTAGCTGATCGACTACAACACACGACAACCTTGTACAAGAACGGAGATAATTCATTTCTTTTATGAAGTTTTCGTGACTGATGCAAAGTGGAACAACACCAGTAATTTACTCGGTCAATTACCCAGGTATATCCCCTACAACACAACCACAATACAACACAACAACAATGCAGAACAAGAAAAATGGAAAAGAAAAGAAAAATGATAAAACCTTCGAGCAACAATCTTGAGAAGGCAAACTAGACAACAACAACAACAGCGGAAGTTGTTGCTACAACAATTGTCACGGAACATTAAGTTTTTTCGTCAGGAGTAATAATAGTAATAGTAATAATAATAAATATACTAGTGCTACTACCAGTACTACTTGTTTTGCAAATACAGTTACCATTACTATTACTGGTACTGCTGCTACTATTACTACTACTACTATTACTACTACTATTACTACTACTACTATTACTACTACTACTACTACTACTACTGCTACCACTACTACTACTACTACTACTATTACTACTACTACTATTACTACTACTACTACTACTGATACTACTACTACTACTACTACTACTTCTACTATGATCATTACTATTATTATTACTGGTACTACTACTTCTACTACTGCTGCTACTACTACTATGATTACTACTACTTCTACCACCATCATCGCTACCACTACTACTACTGCTAATCCTAATTATAATGATCATTATAATAATAATGAAAATACTAGAATGTAGAATATGGAAATTTACTATTATTATTACTGGTAATGCTACTTCTACTACTACTACTACTGCTGCTACTACTACTATGATTACTACAACTACTACCACCACCATCGCTACCACTACTACTACTGCTTATCCTAATTATAATGATCATTGTAATAATAATAGAAATAGTAGAATGTAGAATATGGAAATTTATTATTACTATTACTGGTACTACTACTTCTATTACTGCTGCTACTACTACTATGATTACTACTACTACTACCACCATCATCGCTACCACTACTGCTACTGCTAATCCTAATTATAATGATCATTATAATAATAATGGAAATACTAGAATGTAGAATATGGAAAGCGTATACAAGTTTTTGTATGGCAACTAATTAAAAGTTGGATACAATACAATACAATACAATCCTGCGGTATCATACGTTTGAATAGACCTTATTCCAAAAAGGCCCTTGTAGACCATCCCCTCTACTACGGACGCTCGTACAAAATAACCTTATTGATTAATTGACTTAAAAATACGTCTAAAAATCGCCAAAAAATCTGAAAAACACTTTGGTACCCAAAAAAGTTAAAAATTTTAATTCACTGATTTAATATAGGTGTCCGCTATAGTGAGGTGCGCCTTTGGAATAGGCCCTTATAGACCCTTATTCCGAAAAGGCCCTTTGTAGACTATCCCCTCTACTACGGACGCTCGTGTATAATAATCTAATTGATTAATTGACTTGAAAATATGTCTAAAAATCGCCAAAAAATCTGAGAAACACATTGGTACCCAAAAAAGTTAATAATTTTAATCAACTGATTTAATATAAGTGTCCGCTATAGTGAGGTGCGCCTTTGGAATAGGCCCTTATAGACCCTTATTCCGAAAAGGCCCTTTGTAGACTATCCCCTCTACTACGGACGCTCGTGTAAAATAACCTTATTGATTAATTGACTTGAAAATACGTCTAAAAATCGCCAAAAAATCTAAGAAACACATTGGTACCCAAAAAAGTTAATAATTATAATCCACTGATTTAATATAAGTGTCCGCTATAGTGAGGTGCGCCTTTGGAATAGAGCAAGGGAAACGCCCATTAGGAAGAAGACCAAGTATCTATTGACTACACTGTGGCCACGGGGGCTTATGCCAAAAATGCCACTGAAAAGACCAGCCTCTCTACTGCGGACCATTAATTAAAATATACCGGTTAACTTAATTTCACTTTAGAAATACTGAAAAATCACAAAAAAATTCGCTAAAGATTTTGGTGCAAAAAATTTTTTAATATCTTGAAAAGCTGATTTTATAAAGGTGTCCGCTATAGAGAGGCGCCCTTTGCGGAATATGCCCTATAGCGCTTATGCCAAATATCCCGGTGAAAGATCAACCTCTCTACTACGGACCATTGAATAAAATATGCTGGTTCTCACAATCTCAATTAGAATACTTCTAAAAATCGCGAAAAAATTCGAGAAACACTTTGGTATAAAAATAATTTGAAAATATTAAAAAGCTGAGCTTATAAAGATGTCCGCTATAGAGAGGCCAGCGTTTGGAATATGCCCTTACAGCGCTTATGCCAGAAATGTTGGTGAAAGACCAACCTCTCTACTACGGACCATTGAATAAAATATGCCGGTTAACTCAATCGCACTTTAAACACAATGAAAATTCACGCAAAAATTCACGAAATGTTTTGGTATAAAAATAATGGCAAAATGTTGGAAAGCTGATTTTATAAAGGTGTCCGCTATAGAGAGGTGCGCGTTGAGTATATGCCCTATAGGACTTTATGCCAAAAATGCTATTGAAAGACCAACCTCTCTACAACGGACCGCTGAATAAAATATGCCGATTAACTAAATCGCACTTTAAACATACTGAAAAATCACGCAAAAATTCGGGAAACATTTTGCTGCAAAAATAATTTCAAAATGTTGGAAAGCTGATTTAATACAGGTGTCCGCTGTAGAGAGGTGAACGTTTTTTAGTATATGCCCTATTCACCTGCGGACTCTTGAGCCATTGAAGAGCTGCACGCCGCCCTCCCCGAAGGGTCAGAGGTCATTCCGGTCAAAGGTCATCTCTTTCATACCCGGAAGAATCATTAAGGGCAGTTGATAACATTGATAACACGTTGATAACCATCGATAACAGGGGGCTTGATAGTCGCTTATGGGATTTTGGTTAAGGAAAACAATAGCGGATAAAAAGTTGCAGTCGTCATGCAACTCATCGAAATTCTTCAGGGAACGGCATTTCAGTTTTATGTTTAAAAAAAAAGAAACAATAAAATACAATATTATTATAAATATTTTATAAATATTATAATTATTGTAAATAATATGGTTCTTATGATATAAACAAGTTATTAAGTACGAATTAGCCAAAAAAAGGCCACTGAAGCGTAGCCCCTCTACTGCGGACAGCTGTATAAAATATTTACACACATAAATTTCGACTCAAAATATTTCTAAAAATCTCAGAAAAATTCAAGAAACATTTTGGTATAAAGAAAGTTTCAAAATTCTTTTAAACTGATTTGATAACAGTGTCCGCTATAGAGAGGCGAGGGTTTAGAATATACCGTACAAGGCCTAGGGAAGCCTATCTCCTCTACTACGGACAGCTGTATAAAATATTTACAAACATAAATTTCGACTCAAAATATTTCTAAAAATTTCTAAAAAATTCAAGAAACATTTTGGTGTAAAGAAAGTCTCAAAATTCTTTTAAACTGATTTGATAACAGTGTCCGCTATAGAGAGGCAAGCCTTCGGATTATGCCGTGGAATACTATCTCCTCTACTACGGACAGCTGTATAAAATATTTGCACAGTCAAATCTCACTTTGAAATGTCTCTAAAAATCGCAAAAAAATTCAAGAAACATTTTGGTATAAAAAAAGTTTCAAAATTCTTTGAATTGGACTTGACAACAGTGTCCGCTATAGAGAGGCGAGCGCTTAGAAAATGCCCTATCACGAGCTAAGTAGAAAGTACTGGCCTTTTGTCTTACACTTACGGAGAGGGCTGATAACAGTTGATAACAGTTGATAACAGGGTTGATAACTCTATTGTTGGATGGTTGAGAGATAGGGGTAAGTTGTTGGAAGAGGGTGCAAGATTTTTTTTCTGTTCTAAAGGTTCTTGACAAGCTCTTGAGAACAGTACTAATCTGCTGTGCTGTGTTCCACACACTCTTGTACTGGCACTTTTCTTCCATCTTTTTATTTCTTTTTATCTCGGTTTTGTCTTTTATCCCAGTTATCTTTTACTCCAGTTATTAACTTGTCCTTTGTCTCTGTGGATAAGATTCCATAGTAGAACGATAGTGGTTGATAGTTCTACATTTTCTGGAGGAACCGTAGAAAAGTATGAAACGATACTTATCTATCGATTACCGATTTTATTTTAACTCGGTTTTGTCTTTTACTCCAGTTCCCTTTTATCCCAGTTACCTTTTATCCCAGTTATCTTTTATCCCAGTTATCTTTTATCCCAGTTATCTTCTTGTCCTTTGTCTCTGTGGATAAAATTCCATAGTAGAACGATAGTCGTTGATAGTTCTACATTTTCTGGAGGATGGTAGAAAAGTATGAATCGATACTTATGGATCGATTATCGATTTTACTTGATCTCGGTTTTGTCTTTTATCCCAGTTATGTTTTATCCCAGTTATCTTCTTGTCCTTTGTCTCTGTGGATAAAATTCCATAGTAGAATGATAGTCGTTGATAGAACTACATTTTCTGGAGGAGGATAGAAAAGTATGAATCGATACTTATGGATCGATTATCGATTTTACTTGATCTCGGTTTTGTCTTTTACTCCAGTTGCCTTTTATCCCAGTTATCTTTTATCCTAGTTATCTTCTTGTCCTTTGTCTCTGTGGATAAGATTCCATAGTAGAACGATAGTCGTTGATAGTTCTACATTTTCTGGAGGATGGTAGAAAAGTATGAATCGATACTTATGGATCGATTATCGGTTTTATTTTAACTCGGTTTTGTCTTTTATCCCAGTTATCTTTTATCCTAGTTATCTTCTTTTCCTTGGTCTGTGGATAAAATTCTGTAGTAGAACGATAGTCCTTGGTAGTTCTACATTTTCTGGAGGAACCGTAGAAAAGTATGAAACGATACTTATCTATCGATAATCGATTTTATTTTATCTCAGTTTTGCCTTTTATCCCAGTTATCTTTTATCCCAGCTATCTTTTACTCCAGTCTACATTCTAGTCTTTTACTCTAGTCTACATTTTCTGGAGGATGGTAGAAAAGTATGAATCGATACTTATCGATCGATTATCGATTGGGCCGCATGTCAGTTTCTATTAATGGCCGGTGACATGTCGGAGATGGTATCGATAGACCCGTCCCACCTTCCACTGACACTTTAACTTTCAATCGTTCCAGAAATATGATTCTTAAGATTCTTCCAAGATTCTTCCAAGATTCTTCCAAGATTCTTGACGGATTCTTCAGGCTATGATTCTTAAGATTTTTTCAAGATTCGTGACAGATTCTTAAGGCTGTGATTCTTAAGATTCTTCCGAGATTCTTCCAAGATTCTTAAGGCTATGATTCTTAAGATTCTTCCAAGATTCTTAAGGCTATGATTCTTAAGATCCTTCCAAGATTCGTGACAGATTCTTAAGGCTGTGATTCTTAAGATTCTTCCAAGATTCTTCCAAGATTCTTGACGGATTCTTCAGGCTATGATTCTTAAGATTTTTTCAAGATTCGTGACAGATTCTTAAGGCTGTGATTCTTAAGATTCTTCCAAGATTCTTCCAAGATTCTTAAGGCTATGATTCTTAAGATTCTTCCAAGATTCTTAAGGCTATGATTCTTAAGATCCTTCCAAGATTCTTGACAGAGTCTTAAGGCTATGATTCTTAAGATTCTTCCAAGATTCTTAAGGCTATGATTCTTAAGATTCTTCCAAGATTCTTGACAGATTCTTAAGATTCTTACAAGATTCTTGACGGATTCTTGACAGATTCTTAAGGCCATGATACTTAAGATTCTTCCAAGATTCTTGACAGATTCTTAAGATTTTTACAAGATTCTTGACAGATTCTTAAGGCTGTGTTTGTAATATCCCGAGAGAACGGATCCTCTTATAGAGAGAGATGCGCTAGTCAAACGTCAGAATGACCCTCTGAATAGTGCATGATTATATCATGGATTCAGCTAGGTGATAGTGTTGAAATTAGCCCACTTTCACACGGTTCGTACGACTTAAATTTCGAAAGAATCAAGTCATACAGTATTCAATCCCTTATTCAGGGGTTCATTTTCAGCAACTTGAGTAGTTTCAACGACTATTCAGCTAGTGTTAAGCTACCTAGTCATTCGGTACTCAACCGCATGACATTTCGATCGGGTCTCGTGCAGCGTGAGTATAACCGGAAGCTTCGGGTCAAAGGTCATTTCGTAACACACGCGTGCTGGTCTTAAAGATTCAAGATTCTTGGTTAAGATTCTTGAAGAATCTTGTGGGACCAAACGGCTGAATCCCCAACGGAGAGAAATTTTTCGTCTGCAAATGTTGACAGGCAACAGCTGCTGCTGTTGCTGACTCTCCCACAACATCTTTTTGGGGAAAAATGGCGGGAAAATATTTTCCCACACATTAGATTCCCCCGTGGGACAGTCAGCCTATCCATCCCACTTATCGTCAAAGTGTTATCAAGTGTTATCAAGTGTTATCAAGGGTTATCGAGTGTTATCAAGTGTTATGAGCGTTTGTTAGCCACTTTCAATTTTCCCCTTTTTTCTCTCTTCCCTTATTTTTTGCTTTTTCCCCTCCGTGCTAGAGTAAAGGCTAATATACTACTAGATTTCCCCTTTTTTCTCTCTTCCCCTATTTTTCCCTTTTTCCCCTCCGTGCTAGAGTACAGGCTAATATACTACTAGATTTCCCCTTTTCCCTCTTCCACTATTTTTTCCTTTTTCCCCTCCGTGCTAGAATACAGGCTAAGATACTTCTAGAGTTTCCCTTTTCTCTCCCGTCTTAGTTTCCCCTTTTTCCCCTCCGTGCTAGAATACAGGTTAATATACTTCTAGAGTTTCCCTGTTCCCTCCCGTCTTAGTTTTCCCTTTTTCCCCTCTGTACTAGAATACAGGCTGTACTTGTAGATCTTCCCTTTTCCATCCTCTCTTAGTTTTCCTTTTTCAGATCCCATTTTCCCCTTTTTCCGGGAAATTTCCCTGCAAAATGGAAACACTGCTCGTCGAACGATCTTTCGTTGTAACGCAAATTATCTAGCGATTAAATTGAATTAAACTAAATTAGATATTATTATTATAATATTAAGGTGAATTATTATGAATATAATATTATTATAATGTAGAATATAAGATTTAAGGGCGATTTTCTGGTTTAATGACGAGGTAAAAGAGCAATTAAGTGGCGGCGCCATCACTCGGTGGGGCTCCTTGTCTGCTATCCCGTC
The DNA here is from genome assembly GCA_002872375.1 of Eulimnadia texana. Classification (NCBI taxonomy): domain Eukaryota; kingdom Metazoa; phylum Arthropoda; class Branchiopoda; order Diplostraca; family Limnadiidae; genus Eulimnadia; species Eulimnadia texana. The sequence continues at coordinate 32,737,188 of NKDA01000001.1, read as the reverse complement.
GTTTATTAACATTCTTCTACAACCAAAAGTTGTACAAAACTGTTGTAGTGTTGTAGTCTGATACTATGTAGTATGCGGTAGGAGTAGTTATGGTTAAATTGTAATTGGAAGAGAGGGTGTAAAGACTTAATGAGGACTATAGGGTTACGTGAAAAGTGTTGTAGTGTTGTAGTCCACCATTATGTAGTAGTATTTCGTAGTAGCAGTGGGTAGTAATAGTAGTGGTTGTATTGTGGGAGCGAGGGAAGCTATGAAAGTAAAAAGTGGGGGTTACGTGAAACTGCTGTCGTGTTGTAGTGTTGTTGCGTTGTAGTCTACTGGTATATGGTAGTGGTTGTTGTGGTTGTGTTCTGGTAGAAAGGGAAGTTGTAAGAGTTGCAACGAGCGAGCTTAGGTAAAAAGTGCTTAGTGTTGTAGTGTTGTAGTTTACTACTATGTAGTATACGGTAGTAGTAGTTGTATTGTTGTAACAAAGAGAGTTATAGAAGTGAAAAGTGCGGGGTTACGTGAAAACTGTTGTCGCGTTGTTGTGTTGTAGCTTACAACTGTAAAGTAGAGTATGAAAGTAGTAGTGGTAGTTTTGTAGTAGTAATGCAATATACAAGAGTGAACGAGCTTGATTTGTTATTACTATGAACTACTACCCTACTACACTTACTGCCACTACTACCTTTACTTTACTGCTACTGCATCTACAACACCACCAACAAATACTACCACTACTACTGTTGAGACTTCTACTTTTACTTGCACTACCACAGTTTGTACAGTTACTCTACCACCATTACTACTACTACCACTAATACTGCTACTGCTACTACTACTACTACTACTACAACTCTTGCTACTGCTACTGTTACTACTACTACTACTTTTACTTGCACTATTACCGTTCTACAGTTACTTCACCACCATTACTACTACTACTACTACTCTTGCTACAGTTACTCCACCACCATTACTATTACTACTATTACTACTACTACTACCACCACTACTAATACTACTTTTACTTGCACTATCACCGTTTCTACAGTTACTCCACCACCATTACTACTACTACTACTACTACTACTACTACTCTTGCTACTGCTACTGTTACTAATACTACTTTTACTTGCACTACCACTGTTTCTACAGCTACTCTACCACCACCACCACCACCACCACTACTACTACTACTACCATCACTACTACTACTGATCGTCCTAGTACTACTACTACTTCTCACCATTCGACTATTATTTTTACTACTTGTGGAAGTTGGTTGGTTTCAAGTTTCAGTTATTTCCCACCGTTTTTCTCCAGTGGGGGATTTAATAGCCCGTTTCAGGAACACTGTGTCCCCATGTGTCTCTGCTCAGTGTCATTTATGACATCACATGATACAAAACAACAAATCCAAAAGGGTTTCACTGTTATCAACATGTTATCACTCTGTTATCAACCGTTATCAGTGGTTATCACTCGTTATCTGAGGATGAAAGCTCCATTTCTGTTCGCTGTAAGTAGATTTCTTAGGTTTTTCAACAGTTGACGGGGTATTATCAGTGGTTAACAACTTGTTATCAGTGGTTAAGACTCTGTTATCCATGTTATCTGAGGATGAAAGCTCCAATTCTGTTCGCTGTAAGTAGATTTCTTACGTTTATGAACAATTAACAGGTATTATCAGTGGTTAACAATTTGTTATCAGTGGTTAACACTCCGTTATCCATGTTATCTGAGGATGAAAGTTCCATTTATGGTTGCTGTAAGTCTAACATTTTTCAATTGTTATTACGGTATTATCAGTGGTTAACAACTCGTTATCAGTGGTTAACACTCTGTTATCCATGTTATCTGAGGATGAAAGTTCCATTTATTTTAGCTGAAAGTAGATTTTGTACGTTCATCAGTGATTAACAACTCATTATTAGCTGTTATCAGTGGTTAACACTCGTTATCTGAGGACGAAAGTTCCATTTTTGTTTGCTGTAAGTAGATTTCTTGCGTTCGTTAACAGTTAACAGGGTATTATCAGTGGTTCACAGCTCATTAACAACTGTTATCAGTGGTTAACACTCTGTTATCCATCTTATCAAGGTTTGGCTTTCTTGGAAAAGCGATAACAACTAAGACGTATAAACGAGGCAACTAACGCAATTGGTTTGTTTGCGTGCAGGCTTAATAGGAACGATAAGAACATTTGATAACCTCTGATAACACTTGATAACACGTGATAACACTCCCGCAATGCAAACTCTAATTGAACCGTGACATTAAGTCAGCCTTGCTTAAATCATTGAGAAATAACCAAGGGGTCCGAAACTTCTAATAATCTTCGTACACCTAGGCCGTGTTATCACTCTTATCAATCTGTTATCCCCATGTTATCTCCGTGTTATCGTATGTTATCAAATAATCTTCGTAAACTTTTCCTCGGAGTTTCGGACCCCTTGGAAATAACCAAGGGGTCCGAAACTTCTAATAATCCTCGTACACCTAGGTCGTGTTATCACTATTATCAATCTGTTACCCCCATGTTATCTCCGTGTTATCGTGTGTTATCAAATAATCTTCGTAGACTTTTCCACGGAGTTTCGGATCCCTTGGAAATAACCAAGGGGCCCGAAACTTCTAATAATCCTCGTACACCTAGGCCGTGTTATCACTATTATCAATCTGTTACCCCCATGTTATCTCCGTGTTATCGTGTGTTATCAAATAATCTTCGTAGACTTTTCCACGGAGTTTCGGATCCCTTGGAAATAACCAAGGGGTCCGAAACTTCTAATAATCCTCGTACACCTAGGCCGTGTTATCACTATTATCAATCTGTTACCCCCATGTTATCTCCGTGTTATCGTGTGTTATCAAATAATCTTCGTAGACTTTTCCACGGAGTTTCGGATCCCTTGGAAATAACCAAGGGGCCCGAAACTTCTAATAATCCTCGTACACCTAGGCCGTGTTATCACTATTATCAATCTGTTACCCCCATGTTATCTCCGTGTTATCGTGTGTTATCAAATAATCTTCGTAGACTTTTCCACGGAGTTTCGGATCCCTTGGAAATAACCAAGGGGTCCGAAACTTCTAATAATCCTCGTACACCTAGGCCGTGTTATCACTATTATCAATCTGTTACCCCCATGTTATCTCCGTGTTATCGTGTGTTATCAAATAATCTTCGTAGACTTTTCCACGGAGTTTCGGATCCCTTGGAAATAACCAAGGGGCCCGAAACTTCTAATAATCTTCGTACACCTAGGCCGTGTTATCACTGTTATCAATCTGTCATCCGCATGTTATCTCCGTGTTATCATATGTTATCAAGTAATCTTCGTAGACTTTTCCTCGGAGTTTCGGACCCCTTGGAAATAACCAAGGAGTCCGAAACTTCTAATAATCTTCGTACACCTAGGCCGTGTTATCACTGTTATCAATGTTATCAATCTGTTATCCCCATGTTATCTCCGTGTTATCGTATGTTATCAAATAATCTTCGTAGACTTTTCCTCGGAGTTTCGGACCTCTTGCGGTTGAGCGAGAGAGAGGGGAAGCGCAAGTCAAGTGAAGGAAGCGGGCGTGGTTCAGCGCGAAAACCAATGAGCTCGTCCAAGAGCGCAGTGGACGCCTGACGATGCGTCCGAGGTCCCGGGGCCCCGGGGGTCCCGCCCGCGCGTGCCCCGAGGCCACGGCCCCTGGCGCACTCTTCGCCCGCCCCTCCCCGGTTCCCTCTGTCTCGGCTCCAGTGTTTCCACTTTGCAGGGAAATTCCCTTAAAAAATGGAAAACTGGGTCTCAGAAAGGAAAAATAAGGGACAAATGACATGGAAGTTTAGCTTGATATCTACGATGGATGGGGAAAAAAAGGGAAACCCACCTTCAGATTGCAAAACACAAATGTAAAGTCCAGAAGACTGCTTCCACTTTGTAGGGGAAATTCCCTTAAAAAGGGAAAGGTGGGTCTCAACAAGGAAAAATAAGGGGGAAATGATATAGAAGTATAGCTTGATAACCTAGATTGAAGGGAAAAGGATGCTTAATATCTACCAGGGAAGGAGAAAAAAGGGGAAACTGGGTCTCAAAAAGTACAAATCAGGGAAAATCGCACAGAAGTATAGTTTGGTATCCTAGATGGAAGGGAAAAGGATACTTGATATCTACAAGAGAAGGGAAAAAAGGGAAAACGGAACACACAAAGTGGAAGGACTGATCAGCTCCCCTCCAACAAACTTAAAGATTTCCAGACTCTTGTTAACCCTGCTTTTTCTTCTTCAACACAGTTAATTCACATAAATTCTATTAATTCAACTTATTCTTAATTGAAATATATAATATTATATATAATAACAGCTTTATTGTAGATTATTTGTAATTATATTTATGACACAAACTTCTGGACAGCCTGGCGGCCATCTTGAATCTTTCATAAGCCCAACGTATTTCTTCTTTACGAAAAATATTTATTAAATATTATATATATAATATTTATATAAAATTCGTGTTATAGGATAATCCATATTAGGTTTTTTAACGTAATGTGAATTCATGGATTTAGTGTATGTGATCCATACGTGGTGTGCAGCGCTTCCACTTCAAGTCTGGACTTTCCTTCATAGGAGCCTTCATTTCCCCTTTTTCCCCCCTCAAGACGGAAATTTTTGATTTTCCCCTATTTTCCCCTCTCATTCTCCTGTTTCCCCTCTACCTTCCCTTCCATTACTAACTAGTGAAAAAAAAGAAAAATACAATTACTAGAAAAAAACATGCGTCCAATAACAAGTAAATATAGGAGAAAAAAAGTCAAATTTATTGATGATTTAAAAATTTCTTCAGTTTCCCTGATTTTTCCCCCTTTTTCTTCCCTTCTTAGTGCCATTTTCCCCTGCGAACAGGGAATTTCCCCTGAAAGTGGAAGCACTGGTGATGTGTGTGGAAGTTCAGGAGGCCGCAGAAGAGGAAACCTGGGGCAGCCGAGGGGCGAGAGGCTCTGCCCTCGGGTGGTCTCGCCCTGACACAACTGAACCCGGACTCGGTTGCCCGTCCCCAGCCAGTTGATCGCCGATGGCCGCCCCAACAACTTCACCTCCGTCGAGTTCGCGGTGACCTTTCACCTCTTCATTTTTTCGGCCCGAGTGTTTTTTTTTTTCCTTGCTACACTTACATTCGGGAGGTCAACATTTTTGTCTTACTGCGTGTGCATTGGGAGAAACTTTGATAGGCTGTATCGCAGAGCTGAAGTTTCGTTTCAGTCAGTTTTTTTTTTGTTGAAGATTTGTTTTGCTTCATCAGCGAGGTAAAATTTGGAAGAAATCTGAAAACGAGGCTTTGTGTCCAGAGAAACAAGTCTCGTGATCGTAAAAACTCATAAAACCATATTCGTGAGAGTGACTGTGATTGTGTGTTGTTGTGTTTGCCCACTGCTTGAACAGAGCCATAAAAATCACGTGCAAGTAAGTCCCTTGAAAACCAAACGCCAGTCGAGAAGGGAACGAAGAAAAAAAAATAAAGTTTCTGCCGGTGGAAGAGAGAAACAGTCCGGGCTTGCGGTTGAGGGTCGACCCTCTGCGTGATCTCGTGACAATCGTGGTGACCCTTTAGCCAGACCTCAATATCTTTCCGTGATTCAATTGTCCGTAGCCCATTCTTTTTCAATTACCTTTTTCTTTCTTTCCCACTCGTTTCCCCGATTCCCCTGCAGTTTTTTTTCCCGCCCGGCCAGGGTTTGTGAGTGACAGCGTTCAAAAATCTCTTCCATCATTTCGTTCCCAGTCGCCACACCGGCCATGGCGCTCATGGCTCCGTCGGGAGCCATGGGACCCGGGCCTGTGGGTTCTCTAGCGGCCCTAGGGTCTGTTCCCGCATGGAGAGATCCTAGCCCGCAGACCAACGACGACCTGACCGGACCCGGCGGACCTCTGCTGACGGGGCAAGTGACGGGTCCGCCGCAGATCTCGACTCCCGGGTCGCAGGCGTCTTCCGCGTCTTCCTCCGCGTCCAATTCGGGCAAAGATGCGCCTAACGTCGAGTGTGTCGTCTGCGGTGACAAATCGTCCGGCAAACATTACGGACAATTCACTTGTGAAGGTTAGTTCATCTATTATTTATTGATTTCCAACAAGTATATTACTCGCTTTATCACTTGATTTGTAGATAAGCAAAGTAGCTGTTAAAACTTTTTCGAAACGATACAAATACTTGTAAAGATAAGCGGACAAAAACAACTTACTAACTTGAATCATTCAGAAAATCATGCAATCAATCCTTTAAATCTCTTTGGGGTCTGCTATCAGGGCTATCAATGCGTTATCGCATGATTTTTGGTAAGCCTAATGCGTTTGTTATCAGGGTTAACAGTTGTAAACAAGCGATAAAGAGGTATTAAGGTTTTTACGCGAGCAATCGATGAAAATAGAAAGATTCGTCAGAGATTATTTCATGATTCTACGTTCCAGATTCACAGAATAAAGCGATAAACGTTGACGTAGTGTTTAACTCTGTCAATCGATGAAGTAAAAAATCGATTCTGCGTTCAGTGGAGAGGCGATTGATAATTCAGAAGCAATAGAGCGACACAACGGTTCCAAGTTTGCGTGATTTGCCATTTGAATGGAGAGAAATGGAGGGAATCGCTTAAAGATTCATGACTCTCGCCTGTGATTCCTGATTCTTTGATGAAGAATCCCTTCACGTCCATGAATCCTGAAACACTCGTGAGTTATTTCGAAAAGGAAAAGAACTCTAGCAGTACAAATAAAGTGTCCCATTGCGTCGATTGTCGCACGACATCCACTCATCAAATTGCCTCGCGTTAAAAAAAATCTGAACAAAAAAATCGCAAAAAAAAGTAGTCGAGTAAACAGGACAACCAAATTTCTCGATAGAAAAGTCATACGGGTTGAGTATCGAATGACTAGGTAGCTGAACACTAGCTGAATAGTAGCTGCACTTATTGCTGAAACTGAATCCTCTGAATAAGGGGTTGATTACTGCATGACTTAGTTCTTTCAAAATTCAAGCTTACAAACCATGTGAAAGTGGGCCAGCTTCACCCTATCATCTAGCTGAATTCACCGGTAATCAAGCAGCATTCACACGGTCATTCTGACGTTTGACTAGCGCATCTTTCTTCTACTGGGTTTATAAAAATGTAACATGTTTTGTTGTGTTGTGTGTGTGCAGGGTGCAAGAGTTTCTTCAAGAGGAGCGTGCGACGGAACCTGACGTACTCGTGCAGGGGCAACCGCAACTGTCCGGTGGACCAGCATCACCGCAACCAGTGCCAGTACTGCCGCCTGAAGAAATGTCTCAAGATGGGCATGAGAAGAGAAGGTGGGTTGCTTGCCTACCCTCGGCCCCCAGCTGTCTGGAACGCTTTTGGGCTTGGGGTCTACGGTGGGTGCTCTGCTCTCATAATCTACCACTTTCCGTTCCCCTCTACTGGTAGGGCAATCAGGGGCTTCCATTCTCTATTGGTAGGAAAGTCCCTCACTCTTTGCTTGGGTTGTATTCACAAGTTTGATCTTCGTTCTTTCTTGGTTGGGAAGTCGTCTGCTTTCCTAATCTATCACTTTCCGTTCCTTCTACTGGTAGGGCAGTTAGGGGCTTCTATTCTTTATTGGTTCCTTGGTAGGGTAATCAGGGGCTTACCAACTTGTTGGTAGGGAGGACGCCTGCTCTTCGCTTCCCTACCATTGCTTTGCTTTGACTGTATTCACTTCACTAGCCCTAGTTCTCTGCGGTAGGAAAGTCCTCTGCTCTCATAATCTGCCACTTTCATTTCTATCTACTGGTAGGACAATCAGGGGCTTTCATTTTGTATTGTTCTCTTAGTAGGGTAATCAGGGCTTTCATTCTCTACTGGTAGGGAAGTCCTTCACTCTTTGCTTGAGCTTTACTCACAAGTTTGATCTTCGTTCTTTCGTGATAGGGAAGTCCTCTGCTTTCCCAATCTATCACTTCCCGTTCCCTCTACTGGTAGGGCAATCAGGGGCTTGTTCACTTACCAGTAGGTAAATCCTCTGCTTTCTGTTTGGGTTGTATTCACTAGTCTGAGCTTCGTTCTTTCGTGGTAGGGAAGTTCTGCCTGCTCTCATAATCTATCACTTTCGTTTCCTTCTACTGGTAGGGTATAGTCTCGTATTCACAAGACTAGCCTTCGTTCTCTCCTGGTAGGGAAGTCATCCTTCACAACACAGACATAAAAAATAGTAGGACAAACTCCTGTTTGTTCCCTACCAGCATTGCATTGGTAGGAAGTCATTGCGGACACGCAGTTTCCTACAAGCAAATTCTACTGGTAAAACACTTATGAATGCAAATGGAATTTTTTTCATCAGCTTGTTATCAACTGTTATCAAACCTTTTCCAAACTGATTTAAATTCAAATTCAACTAAATCAAAGTCATTGAAAGTGAATGGAAGAGTCGTCAAACTGAATTCAATTTAGTTTCTGTCGCCATTTTTGGGTCTGTGCTTTGACGTACAATGTTGAACTGCGGTTTTTTCCGTTTGTCCCTGAATGTCTCTATAGTGTTATCAACCTGTTATCACATGTTATCACCTGTTATCATTCAACTTTTGTATACCCTTATCATACTACTACTGTTATCAACCTTACTCGTACTTTCTACCACATGTTATCACATGTTATCAAGTAGTTTTCTTGACTGAGTTGCGGACCTCCTGAGACTATGCCATAAGGCCATATGGACTTATAACACTGCGCTTATAACATTCCTCAACTTCTTTTTCCTTTTCTCTTTCTTTTCTTTTATCAGTTTTTCTCTTTTTCGTCTCTTTTTATCATTTCTCCTTGTTGCTCTATTTTCGCTTTTCTGTTTTCGAATACAGCGGGGTTGCCACTTTAATAATAATAATAATAATAATAATATGCAATCTGCCGAATCAGTGGACAGATCGTATGAATCAATGAGAACGTTTATATGCTGTCCACGTGTTGCACAGTACTGGTATTAACAATTACAATAACCAGGTATAGATAATCTGTCGAATAAGTGGACAGACCTAATTTAACAACAGAAAATCTGCACACTGTCCACACATTCGACAGATTTCCTATAACACTAATATACTACTGTACAATACAATAATCAGTAATAGATAATCAGTCGAATAAGTGGACAGACCTACTTTATCAACAGAAAATCTACATACTGTCCACATATTCGCCAGATTTCCTATAACTCTAATAAAAATATATATATACATATATTATAATAACACTCTATAACAAAACATAACTTTTCCCCGAAATTTTCCCCAGACTTTTTCCCACAGTCTCTCTTTGATGTGACTTATGAGTCTGCAGAGGGGTGCGGGAGGGTGAAATGAAATAAGAAGCTTTTCTTGTGGTTTTGCTCTTGAGCTGACACCCAACCCCCTATATCCATTTCCCACAACCCCAACCCCTAACCCCCAACCCCAACCCCCAACCCCAACCCCCTACAGGGGATGTAAAATGACCTCCCCCCCCTCCCATTTTTGGTGGTCAAGACATAATGATGCGGTTTTAAACTTCACCCCAGGGGGTCACTTCAACCCCCTAATCCACCCAGCAACCCCCCGGTCGTCTGCTACTAAAACAAGGGGGTTGAAACGGAGCGAAAAAATTTCCATGCCCAACTGTAGTCTTACGTAGGGGGTTGATAGTCGATAACAAGTGATAACAGAGGGGTGGAGAACAAAGATAAAGAAGAAGATGATGATGATAATGGTTGTTAATAATGTTAAAGAGACTTGTAAACAGCGTTTTCATAACCTTTTAAAAGGCAAAAGTCCGAACTTCAAAACTTCCCAAACAGAGATTTATGGTTCCAGTTTTACCAGAGGGGGTGGTAAGGGTCCGCAACCGTAAAAATACACGGTGATAACAGTTGACAACAGGGCCCCATCTGTTATGTTACCCTCAAAAAAGACTAAGGCCCTTTAATAAATCATTACAAAAATTAACAAGTTTTTGTTTGGGGGGAAAGAAAAAAAAATTGGGAAAATGTTTTGAAGTGGGAGGTCAAGAGGGTTAACGACTTCTTTATTCTTTGCTGTTATCACCTGTTATCAACCTGTTATCATCAGAAGAACTGGGGAGATACTGTTTTCCCACGCTTTTTGGGAAAGATGGGATGAACCATTTTTCTCCAGAATTGTCCAAAAATCCCATACACCCACCCATTACTGGAACAGACGTATGAGGAGGGGTCCGCTACTCTCACAGTTGTTATCAGGTGTTATCAAGTTTTATCAGGTGTTATCACCACCCCTGTGGATTCACTCTATACTTATTGGTATTGGCCTGATTGCGTTTGATTACGGTTCTGGCAGAAGGGTGTGTCGAAGACTGTGTGAAAAATATTCACTTGAATTATATTATTAAATTTTTAAATGTGGAATCAGATTAATTAACTTAATTTCATAGGATTTTGAAAGAATTTTGAAGAATCGCGGCCTTGCTGGGAAACATTAATAACAAATTTTTCGGCTGCTGTCCCCTCAAAACAGAAACTTTTTCTCACCACCTGTTTCCAAGAAAGTTTCCTCACTTTTTCCCACGACTGGGATTCCCATTTCCCAAACCGTGGGAAAGTTCGCAAGATTCCCAAGATCCCCAGAACAGTATTAACCATAGATAATGGTTAGGAAGACTGTTAACATGGGGATAACATCGGCTGGTTATGGGAAGAAGAGTATCTTGCGATTGCAGGCCTTTTTGGTGAGGACCACAAAAGAGGGTTTCGGCGTCTGGCATTGAACCGAGCAATGGGGAGTCCGTCTCGACTTGGTCCAGTGCCGCAATCCGATTACTAGAAGCCATAGGTCACCTCACAATGACGCGGGAAGTGCGTGGGGAGGATGTGGGGAATGCGTGAGACTTGAATAGAAAGCATCGGGAAAAATTTTGGCTGATTCGTGAAAGCGTCTAGTTTTTTTTACACTTGTTCCAAACGTTTAGGAGTCTAGGAAGGCGATTGCAGCAGACCTCCAGCTGAAGTCTCCATAAAATTAGACGCTTTGATGCCTAGATTTTGTTCTGGACACAAAAGTGCCTAGTTTTTAGACACTTGCTGTATTGGCTTGGGTCCTCCTGTTGAAGTATCCAGAAAACTAGACGTTTTAGTGCCTAGATTCTGTTCTAGAAACTTGTTGTAATGACTTGGGAAATGGGAAAGGTGATGCAGCGGGCCCTCTTGTCGCTTGTTGAGGGGGTCGGCGACACGCGACGTCGTCGTACAAGTGGCTCCGGCCATTAACTCTAATCGCAACATCAATGGCTGTCATCCTCTTGTCGCGCGGCACCATGTGATACACCCCAACGCGTTCAGGAATTTTATACCCCAAGGCCAATTCCATTCTTCACTCCCTGTACTAACCTTCTGTAACAAGCAATAAAGATTATTTATATTAGAAAGAAACTACGTATTTAAAATTAAAGTTGAAATTTTTGTGTTGTGGATCGTTTGTAGCGGTGCAGCGAGGTCGCGTTCCTCCGTCGCAGCATCCAGGGTTCGCGGGGCAGCTGGCGCTTTCCAACGGGGAGCCCCTGAACGGCCACAGCTACTTATCGAGCTACATCTCTCTGCTGCTGCGCGCCGAACCTTATCCCACGTCCCGTTACGGACAGTGCATGCAACCACCCAACAACATCATGGGAATTGACAACATCTGCGAACTGGCGGCAAGGCTCCTCTTCTCGGCTGTCGAATGGGCCAGGAACATCCCCTTCTTCCCGGACCTCCAGGTTATTATTCATTCTCACTAATTCAACGTTATTGAACTGTATCTAAGTTAACTAGACGTTAAGCTCCAAGTTAGTGTGCGTTAGTAGCGTCTTGGGTGAATGTGTGATGTATCATGTCTGAAAAAAGGTGACGGATCAAGTAGCGCTTCTGCGACTGGTGTGGAGTGAACTGTTCGTGCTGAACGCGTCCCAGTGCTCGATGCCGCTGCACGTTGCGCCTCTGCTGGCGGCTGCGGGTCTTCACGCCAGTCCCATGGCTGCGGACCGCGTGGTGGCTTTCATGGACCACATCAGGATCTTTCAGGAACAGGTGGAGAAACTCAAGGCCCTCCACGTCGACTCGGCTGAATACTCGTGTCTCAAAGCGATCGTTCTCTTCACTACCGGTAAGACAACTTTACAAACTATCGATAGTTTTCAGTAGTTTCCTAATATAAAAAAGAAGCGCTAGTCAAACGTCAGAACGACCGAGTAAATGGTGCATGATTACCATGGATTCAGTTAGATGATAATGTGAAACTAGCTCGCTTTCATACGGTTCGTACGCTAGAATTTTCAAAGAACTAAGTCATGCAGTATTCAACCCTTTATTCAGAGGGTTCACTTTTAGCTATTAAAGTCAGTTCTGCTACTATTCAGCTAGTGATTCAGAGGGAAGTTAGTGTTCAGCTACCTAGTCATTCGGTACTCAACCGTATGACTTAGTAGTTTGATAGTTTTGTGTTGAGAGTAGGGAGTAACTTTGGAATTGTGAGATATAGCAGACGAACTTGCATACAAGTCCGGAAATGCCGCGACCTTTTGGCCAAATGCATAGGTGATGAGGTGATCAGCGTCACGCAAACTTTCATGTCCTCTAGCGTAACTTCCCTTTTGATCAATCGATTAATCAGTGTTTTCAACATGTTTATCAGCTCTTTGTACATTGACAACCTCCGATAACACTATTGGCGGACCTTTTCTATGGGCTTTAATGTGGCGTATCCATCAAAGTCGGGTCGGATAAATAGATTAGATTCAAATATTAAGACGGTTCCTCACCGCGGATACGCGGTCGGGAGTCTATGTTCTATTGGGTTCTAAATCAACTTCCCAACTTGGGGGGAAATGTGGGGAAAAATGTGGGGAAGCTGCGGGATTCACGGACAAACGTGATTTCTGAAGAAGATGTATCGAATTTCTTTCCGAGAAAGCAGCAGCCGAGCACGTGCTGCTCTCGCCTCTGTGTTATCACCGTGTTATCAAGTGTTATCACGTGGTATCACTGAACATAGACTTATGTTGCCAAGTGCAACGAAAGCTGTCAGGACAAACAAGGTGAAAGGTCATGGCGCTTCTCTTATCTTTCTATGCGGCAACAACGTCTTCTTTTCAAACATGGCCAAATAAAAGCTCCCCAGAAAAAAAAAATCCAACAAAAATCCCGGAAAGGTCATCAAAGGTCACAGCTAATCAACCGCACCCCACAGCATTGCTTTCATCAGCAAGCGAGGGTCTGGAAACTTTCATTGATCATCTGATAACATGTGATAACATTCAAGATTCTTTTATGATTCTTAGGTTCTCGGTTCATCCTTTTTCGAAGATTAGAGGTCTCCTAAGACCTGTTGACTAATCTGCAGACCCTAATGAACCTAAACTCGGTCCTGTCAATTAATCTGGACTTAAATCCGGGGCCTGGGGTTGCGGATAACGAGTCCTTTAGATAATCGCTTCATAATGAATCAAGATTCTTGTCCAAGAATCATAGAGCAAGATTCCTAGAAGCAATATGAAGGCTTAAGAGAATTGTAGTAATAATTATGATTACTGAATTACCGAAGAGAGAACAGGCGTGGGTGCATTAAATGCGATTGTGTGCGGGGATAACCCCTGGAAGCAGTCATCGGGAAAAGCCTGGACAGATGGGGACATTGTAGGGGTAAAACTCACCCTCGGTAGGGGGGGGGGGGTAGCTAAAAAGAATAAAGGCCAAAAAAATACGCCTGATATCGTCTGATAATATTTGATAACAAGGGTGTTGTATACATACACATATTTCAAGTGGTCATTCAAAACTTCCCCATAATAAGATACGAGGGGATAAATTTTCCCCTTTTCCCCTCATGGTAGACACAAAAAAGCTGAAGAGGAGAGATAAATATTTTCGATAAACATTATTGATAGATACATATAATAAGAATTCACCCAAAGTTTGCTATTTTCCTAAACAACCAAGGATTTGCTAGATATTCGATCCCAACGTTGCCGGTTCTCTTTACTGATCTACTTACTAATTTCACCATTTTTTGCATTATTAATTGACTAATTAATTACTTAATTAATGTAACTTTTTTAAAAAAATTGACTCTAGTTACTTTAGCTTCGTTTATTGATTAATTTTGTTTATGTTGTGTGAATAACAGATGCATGCGGTCTATCGGACGTGGCGCACATCGAGAGTCTTCAGGAGAAGTCTCAGTGCGCGCTGGAGGAGTACTGCCGGTCTCAGTACCCGAACCAACCGACGCGGTTCGGTAAGCTTCTGCTGCGGTTGCCCTCTCTCCGGACGGTCAGTTCACAGGTGATCGAGCAGCTCTTCTTCGTGCGGCTCGTCGGTAAAACGCCTATCGAGACCCTCATCCGAGACATGCTCCTCAGCGGTTCCAGTTTCAATTGGCCCTACATGACATCCATGTGAAAGTCTCAAAAGTTTTCTATATACAATCCTCAGGCTTTTTTTTTTTTTTTTTTTTTCTATACGAGCTTGGGAAAAAAATGTTCCAGTGAAAAAAAAACAGCGTTTTGGAACTGTTCCAGTTCACAAAGTTTCTCAAATCTCTAGACTCTGTCGCAGATGTAGCAATATATTTTACTCCAGGCCCAAGTTCCAGTCGTTTAGTCAGATTCTGGAACGGTGAACCGAAGCTGGAAAGAATGGTCAACCCTGATAACTCTATCCTGTTAACCATTCTATACCTATACAACTACCATAGTGCAATGTTTCATATTTTTCTAACTCGTTTGACAAAAAACCCAGTTTTGAATGTTTTTACTTATTATAAATATATAAATAATACTCTTGTGACTGTTGTAATACCCAGTTGTTTTTTTAAAGCTTCTTCCCGACCGCAGATTTTCAAACCCCACTACGGCCCAGTGCATAAGCTCGAAACCTCACTACGGTCCATTGCATCCCTGTTTTTATGTACCAATGGTCTACTGAGGAATAAATCGTGGGGGTGCACTGGGCCGTAGTGAGATTTCAAGCTTATGCACTGGGCCGTAGTGGGGTTTGGAAATCTGCTTCCTGACCTGGTAGATGTTTCTAATAATAAGTTTTGTATAAAACTTGCGTACGGTTTTCATACTGGGAATCTTGAATACGGCAAGAATGACTCTTAAATTTATTAAACCCACAGAATTTTTACAGAAATTTTTAAGTTTGGAATCAAAGAGTAACAGCGTTACGCCAAAGTTTTTCACGTTTGTTGTACAGCGACAAAAAAGTTAATTTCAAACTATTTTCTATTTGTAGTGTTAGTAGTTCAAAAATTGACCTCGATTGACCCTATCCTGTTTTTTCTTTATTTCGAATAATTTTTCTTTGATTTTAAATATAATACTCTTTGGTGTGTAATGTGTGTACAACATAATTATTGTTTGTTATGGAGAAAAAAAATACAATGATCTCATTCGTTGGGTGCATTAAACTCTTATAGTGTTCTGTCATAACTGTCGAATACGTGGACAGTGAGTAGAATCCCTATTGATAAGCACGACCTGTCCACGTAATCTACACATTTAGATTATTAAATGCTACAGTGATACTAGTGCGTTTTATGAACTTTGTCGAATAGGTGGACAGTAAGAAAATTTCCCCTTGACAAGTAGGATCTGTCCACTGATCTAACAACTTGATCATTTTCATGGTTTTGATCATTCTCATACGTTCTATCAAAACTGTCGAATAGGTGGACAACGAGCAAATTTCCTATTGATTCGTAGGTTCTGTCCACTGATTCGACAGATTAAAAACTCTACTACTTTCCTAGTGATTTAATTATTATTATTGTTAGGCCAACAATAGCAAGGCGTTCATCCATGGCGGTCAGGAGTCGTTGCGTCCGCAATCGGCGTCTCCAGCGTCAAGAGGGGGCGTCGATGAGCGTCGTAGCTGGTTGAATGTTTCAAGGAATGGAAAGAGTTTCCAGTCGAGGGCCAATAGGTCAATGAAGGGGCGTGGCGTCCCTGGTTCTAACGACGCAACCAGGACTCGTTTAAGACGCAGGCGCCCAATTCCATTCTGACTCCCGACGTTTATCCTGACTCCCGATGCTTACCCTCAGCTGAAAGATTCTCTATTGTGAGAATCTCGGAAGAATCTTAGGAATCATCAAGAATCCTACTATACTGAAGAATGTTTAGATATTTGTTTTATTAATTAACATTATTATATTGTTTTGTTTTAATTACTTACTAAATAGTGGTAGTAGATTACTATTATTGGATCTATTTTTATTGGTACGGGTCATGTCAAATCTGTTGAATACGTGGACAGTCTGTAAGTTGTGCCATAGTGCACACTACTTGTGTCCACTGATTCGACATATTCCCTACCATTATTATACATCATATATTATTCCTATTTACAAGAGTATACTAGACTTTCTAGAGCAGTGATTTTTGCTAACTCGACATAAAATCTGTCTAATAAGTGGACAGCACTTAAACTATCCCTTTGTTTTACGCACTGTGTCCACTGATTCGACATACTCCCTACAATTAAAAAATACATATCAGTATTACTATTATAGTTATATACAGGAGTACTAGACTACATAGCAGAGCTAATTACGAACTTGACATCAAATCTGCCGAATACGTGGACAGTACGTAAGTTCTACTTTAAAACACGCTACCTGTCCACTCATTCGACATACTCCCTACAATTATCAATGTTATTATTATTATTATAGATCAGAGTAGTTCGACTTTTTCTGTAAATAAATAGTTTAAAGAAAAAGTTCAAAAGTTTGAAATGGAGAGAGAAACCTTTGCACTGATCCGTTCAAGTTGGTCATAACTGAAATCTGACAACTTCTTGTGGAGCCCCTTATTGGCTTTACCAGCGGATTAAGTTACCCCCTGTCACACACACAACACACCAAAAGAAATCCCTAACTTTTTCGACTTCGTACAGACTACCTAACCAACTATCCTAAAGAATCTTGAAAAGACTTGCAGAAGAATCCTGGTAAGAATCAAGAATCACGTAAAATGCTAAATGTGTGGACAGTGAGATAAAATTTTCCGTTAAATAAGGTACCTGTGTCCACACTTTCGACAAATTTCTTATTTCTGTGGTATTAGAGCGTTGTATTAAATCTGTGGATCACTAAGCTAAACTCCTGTACAAACACACTATCTGTCCACACTTTCGGCAGATTCCTTATTTGTATGGTTTAGGTCGTATTAGAGCGTTCTGTTAAATCTGTCGAATGTGTGGACAGTAAGTAAAATTCCTGTATAAACACACTGTCTGTCCACACATTCGACAAATTTGTTCTTTCTATGGTTACGGTAGCATTACAGTGTTTCATTAAATCTGCTGAATGTGTGGACTGTAAGCAAAATTCCCATATAAACACAGTATCTGTCTACCCATTCGACAAATTTGTTCTTTCTATGGTTACGGTCGTATTAGACCATTGTATTAAATCTGTCGAATGTGTGGACAGTAAGCAGAACGCCTGTATGAACACACTATCTGTCCACACATTCACCAGATTCTAATTTTAATAGGACATACTGCAACGCGAATAACTTTCCCAGGCTTTTTTCCGGAAGTACCGGAACTGGAGGCGAGACTTGTTGACTTCCTTCCGGCCGGAAGTTCCGGTCAGTGGGTCCATTGACGAAACGTAACGTAAGAACAGACGCGGCTTATACGCAGTACGCGTCACGCTTCGTTAACACCTTGTTAACTCCAGTGTTTCCACTTTGCAGAGAATTTCCCTGGAAAAGGGGAAAATGGGGTCTGAAAAGGGAAACTTAAGAGAAGAAGGGAAAAGGAAAAATCTAGAACTGCAGCCTATATTCTGGCAAGAAGTGGAAAAAGGGGGAAATAAAGAAAGAGGGAAAAAGGGGAAATCTAGAACTGCTGCCTGCATTCCAGCAAGGAGGGGAAAAGGGGGAAATAAGGGAAAACTGAAATGGATACAAACACCCTGTTAACTCTTCCCTGCCTTCTTGTTTGCTGTTATCATTTGTTATCAACCTTTTATCACACGTACACTTCTTTATATGAAGTTGCAGACCCTCCGAGGGACCACTGTGTTATCTCCAGTTCCCACGTAGAAATGATGGTGCCTTTTGGGGTACCTTTTTCATTACCTCGAACTAGGTAGTTTAAACGTAGTTTAGAATCTGGACGCTTTAGGAGCAGTGTTTCCACTCTGAAGGGAAATTCCCCGAAAAAAGAGGGAAACGGAGTCAGAAAAGGGGAAATAAGGGAAGAGAGAAAAGGGAAGATTTAAAAGCACAGCTTGTGTTCTAGCACAGAGGGGGGGAAAAAGGGGAAACTGAAAGTGGAAACACTGGTGAAAGGTCACTGTATACTGGGAAACTACAAAAAGGCACTGCAGTAGTGCCTTTCTACAGTGTTTTGCACGGTACAAAACACCATTACTCGGACCCATTTTTACGTGGGTAGAAACCGAGATAGTGAATGGGTTAGAAAAAGTTGTGGAATAGCGCGCCATTAAAGTTACAAATCGCACTACTTAATCAACGTGGACATGCAACACTGCACGAGACCCATCCATTCAAATGAAGTTTTTACTTAAGGGACACTTCTTTAAGGCCGAGCCCAAAATTATTATCATTATTATCAATATTATTGTTCGAATAAGAATCAGTAGTAGTAGTAGTAGTAGTAGCAGCAGCAGCAGCACCAGTAGTAGTAGTAGTAGTAGTAGTAGTAGTAGTAGTAGTAGTAGTAGTAGTAGTAGTAGTAGTGGTAGTGCTAGTAGTAGTAATAGTAGTAGTAGTAATGGTAATAGTAATAGTAGTAGTAGTAGAGGCAGAACAACAGTAACAGTACTAGTATTAGCATTGTGACAAATCTGTCGAATGCGTGGACAGTAAGTAAATTTCCCACTGAAATGAGATATCTGTCCACGCATTCGACAAATTTTATTTGTATTATATAACTGTGTGAAAATTAGTTATGATAAAACTGCTTAATGTGTGGACAGTACGCAAACTTAATGTTGATACAAGGAATATGTCCATACATTCGACATTTTGCTGAATTTTGTAGTTACGGTCATATTAATGCATTTTACCAAATCTGTCGGATATGTGGACAGTACGCAAGTTTCCTGTTGAAGTAAGGTATCTGTCCACAGATTCATATTTTTCCATATAGGGTTATTTAATCACATTTTATCAAATCTGTCGAATATGTGGACGATATGCAAATATTCTGTTGAAAAAGGGTATATGCCTACACATTCGGCAAATTTGCTTTTTCATAGTTACGGTCATTTTCATAAATTTTACCAAAACTGTCGAATGTGTGGACAGTATGCAACTTTCCCCTTAGTACAAGGCACCTGTCCACTCAATCTACAAAACACTTTCTCTTTTGCCATTATTGTTATTATTATTATTATTATTATTATTATTATTATTATTATTCAACCGCGTGGGAAAAAAGTAAAAGTCGGTTGGCAGAAACGGCCGGAAGCGGAAGCGAATAAGTTAAGCCACATAAATGCTTCAATAAAAATTTCACAAAAATGCATGCGTGGGAACCTTTGAACTTTCGTCGTGTCACAAGGCTCAGATTTGTTTCGCCAGCAAAATCTAAGCACTTTCATACAAACGCCATCTAGGGAACGAGTTCAGAACTAAAAACGCTAACTGCAAATATTATAGTACATAAAATCAATAGCAGAATTTATACATGTGTATTTTTCACACAGTTAATGATCAAACAATATCACATTTCAATAAGTACGCTCAACTTTTGTTTGAAAATTTAGTCGCTGTTAAGCAACGCCATCTATTAGGCAATTATAAAAGCTTCTATAGAAAACCCTTCCAGCATTTCATCCCAGTCGTATAAGTTCTCAGTTTTGTTCATAGATGGCGATAACAAACATGAGCCAAACGTGTAAAACCATTGGAGATGTGAACAGTGGTTTCTAGTTTGTTTTTGTTTTTTTTTCCGATACTATGAACGAGACCGACGTGGCAAAGTTGTACAAAACTATATCGGAACGTTTCCATTTTTTTCGTGTACTTTTACTTATAAAAAAATTTAATAGCCATTTAGATGGTGTTTTATTAAGAATCTCGTATAAGTAATACATTATTACGTGGAAAGTTTGCGCCGCTTTGTTTATATGGCATCATGGTACGCAACTATTAAGGTGGCGCATGTTTGACTCCTTTGATACGCCAACTTGCCGCATAGTGACGCTTCCGTCGCTTCACTCCTGCAGTGTATGGCTTTTCTCGAATCTCCACCACTTGCTTTTGACCAGTAATCCCATATAATCATCGGTAAGTTAGTTTGAAAGGATAATTTTAGTTGAACTATTCAATTTAGTTGCTGCTTTGATGAAATTTATTCTCTGTCAGATAGAAATGGCCACTGAGAGAGAACTCCTACGACACGGCGGTTCTGGATCGGTTTACAAGACGAGATATCCTCCTGGCAGTGATATGTTCGTTGCAGTCAAAGAAATCGTTTCAGACAGGTTCGGTACTGAAGATCAACTCAAAGAGATTCGAGCACTTCGGAAGCTGATAAACCACAAGAACATCGTCAGAATCATTGACTATAGAGTACAAGGCACTTTGATGTAGGTTTTCGGAAATCTAGATCAAATACGATGTCAATAATATACATGTTGTACAGGGAGATCTACATGGAGCTGTGCAATAAATCACTGCACGACTACGTCTTCAAACAAGAGAACCAAGCCTTGCTTCCTGCTCTGCCGTCCAAAGGTAAAATGTTTCGGCAGCTTTCTGATGCACTGGACTTTTGCCATTCACAAGGGATCGTCCACAAGGACATCAAGCCACTCAATATCCTGGTTAAGGATGAAAACAACTCCACTGTGCTGAAAATCTGCGATTTCGGATTTTCAAAGCTGCTTTCTTCCAGAACCGGGAACCAATCCCCCGCTTACGACCCTTCCAATCTTCCAGCCACATCTCCAGATTTCGGAGCCACTGGCGGAGGCACTTACGGCCACCGCTGCGCCGGACTGCTGCAGGCGAAATCCTGGAAGTGGACTGTGGCTACTGCCAAAGTAGACGTTTTTGCTTTGGGTATCGTCTTCTTCCAGATCATCTGTGGGCCCGTGCATCCATTCGGAGACTTCACAGAGGCAGAAAAGAACATCCTACTGGGCCAACACTGCATGGAGCGACACCTCCCGAAAGGCTGCGAGGCCTTTCACCTGATAGATAGAATGCTCAGCCTTAGCCCAAGTGAAAGGCCCACAATGGCTGCTGTGTGCCGGTATCCTCTTCAACTTAACTGTTCTTGTAACTTTTCCTTCTATTTTTCTATGATCTCCTTGTTGGCGAAAAGATGATTATGGGTGGAGGGTAGGTGCGATTAGCAGTTTGCTGAAACCCGGAAAATATGAGAAGCCATCATTATTACTTTTCGTCTGGTTAGAAGCCTACGCGACATTCGGTCGACCAGACATGCTCAACTTCTACTTGGTACGGGTTTCCTTATTTTTAGTCATTATTTCCACACCTTTACCTTGCTCTTCTACCCGTACATAGAATTTTAATTGCCTAACCTTAGTTCAGGACAGCGGCGCAGAAAATCATTGAATTCGATGACATTAAGGAGCTCGAGAAACTCCTCGAGAACGCTACCGACTTGAATACGGCCAGTGACATCGACGGCAAGACTCTGCTTCACTTTGCTCTCAACAAGGCGTCCGAGACAACGGTAGAGTTTCTTCACGGCAAAGGCGCCAACTCCTGGAATGTCACTGATATAAGCGGATGGACACCTCTCCATTACGCTGCCAGGAGGCCGAGTGAATTTTTAAAACTGTACTTCGAAAAGTTTGGTTTAGAACTGCACGATATTCACAACCAAGGCCGGACTCCTCTGCACATTGCCGCCAGTCTCGGTCTCGAAGAAAATGTAGAGATCCTACTTAGGCACGGAGCAAATGTGAATGCAGTCGACAAAGATGGAAACACTCCCATCTTCCACGCTGCAGTTAAACAAGAAGAAACAGAAGCGCAGCCTGAAGAAAATGTAGATACATCGCGTCACTCTGATGGTCATGACGAAGAAGATGATTTTACAGTAACAGCAAGGCTTCTGATACAGTACGGTGCTGATATAAGCGTCAGAAACAAGGCAAACGAAAGTCCACTATTCGTTTGTGCTAAAAACGATGCTGTTGGTATAGCCAAGCTTCTTGTAGATCACGAAACTCAGAAGACCGACGTAGACGCCCGTGGGGAACCACCCAATAAGTGGACAATACTATCCGATATCAGAGAGACGGCGTTATTTTACGCAGCCAGGGGTAATTCCGCCAACGTTGCCAAATTGCTATTAGAGCGAGGCGCATCAGTGAATGTGGAGGACGCAGATAATGAAACACCTTTGATCATAGCTTCCCGAGAAGACTCGGTGGAAGTAGCAAAAGTACTGCTAGAAAACGGTGCCGACGCACGGCACGGTCGCCGGTTCGGTTTCAGTCCATTACTCTTAGCAAAATCCGTAGAAATGGCTGAACTGCTGCTTGCGCACGGAGCCTCAGTTCATGAAAAATTCATGGAACTGGACGGTGAGACCCCAATTTTCTTAGCCGCAATGTCCAACGATGTCCGTCTGGTGAATTTCTACTTGTCCCGGGAAGCTCGCTTCGACGAAAGGGACAAATCAGGGGACACTCCTTTATTTTATGCAGTCAGAGCCAACGCAGTAGATACTGTGAAACTACTTATCGCAAGGAGACCTTCAGTGAATGTAAAAAATGAGTATGGGGAAACTCCTCTTGATCTTGCCTTCGGCCTTCAAAACATCGACGCATCAGTTATTGAAGCGCTGCTCAATGCGGGATCCGAAACAAGTGATACCCTTTAAGTGGCTATGTCTTTTTGTCATGAAATCTGTTCTTTGGTGAGATGGTTCTTTTTGAACTGCATTTCACTACATTCTAATAATTTGAGAACATTTATTTGTGCTCGTACATAGTGCATAGAGTTCACACGATTGAAATACACATTTCGTACGAAATTGCACAGATGTCATGAAGTGACTGTTCAGTAAAAGTCCGAAAATGTAACAAACTTTAACTGCACGACAAGACCCAAAGTTCGCTTGTTAGGAAACTTTCAAAATCTCTGAGTCTACAGAACTCTAGATTCAGTACTTCGTTAGATTTTATAGTTTGATTAACTGTCGTGTTCAATCTGTTCCAGTACAGTTTGCGCTTTACTTCTTTCCTTCGCACTGAAACTAAGTTTTTTCAATTGACTACGAAGAAGTTCAACGTCAGTACCACGTCCCACAAGAAGTCTGGCTACTTCTACATGACCGTTTCTGGCAACTGTTAATAACGCTGTTTCGCCTTTATTGTTTTGGGCGTTCAATTCAGCACCGTAATCGAGAAGCAGACGAATGATTTCGATTCTCTGGATTTCACTGTCCTGTTCCGAGTTCAAATAACTGTCGGAGCCTCTTCTAATTACAATTAGAAGAGGAGTGTCTCTTCTGGAGTGGTCTTTCACATTAACCACGGCATTGTTTTCAAGTAGCAACTTAACAGTTTCAATTTTATGAAATGCTTTCATAAATTCCGGTTCGGCTTGAATGGCTGTTAGAAGCGGTGTTTCTGAGCAGAAGTCCCTCTGATTCACATCAGCCCCACTGTCGATCAGCAAGCGAACAATTTCAAAGTACATATTTGTTACAGCGAAAGATAAAGTAGTTTCACACATCTCAGATCTATAGTAGCTCGAGAAGTACTTTGGCAACTGCCGTGCGGTTGTCTCCTAGAGCAGTTTCATGAAGAGCATTTTCCCAAAGATTATTTTTTGTGTTAACGAACGCTGTAACGCTGATTCCGCGTTCTACCGCCCGGTCAATGAGTAGTTTCACAGTTTCTACTGCGTTGCCCCTTACAGCATAGAACAAAGAAGTGTCCCCTCGCTTGTCCTTTTGGTCGATGCGAGCACCACGAGACAAGTAAAAATCGACCAACTGGACTTTGTTTGCCATAGCAGCTCCGAAAATTGGGGTCTCACCGTCAAGTTCCCAGAATTTATCGTGAACAGAGGCCCCATGCTTCAGCAACAGTTCAGCCATTTCTACTGACTTGGCTAAAAGTAAAGGAGCGCAACGATAGTGGCAACCGTATCGTGCGTCAGCACCGTTTTCTAGTAGCTCTTGTGCTACTTCCACTGAATCTTCTCGACAGGCTACTATCAAAGGTGTTTGAAGAGCAGCATTTTCCGCACCAATTGAAGCCCCTCTTCCTATTAACAATCTGGCAACCTTAACAGAATTTGCCTTAGCAGCGTAAAAAAGTGCGTCTCCCCTTGTCGGGATGGAACTCACCCCACTTTGGTGTTCCCTCACGTGCGTCTACGTCGATCTTCTGAGTTTCATTATCTAGAAGAAGCTTGGCTACACTAGCAGTATCGTTTTTAGCAGAAACGAATAGTAGGGTTTCGTTTGCCTTGTTTCTTACGTTTATATCAGCACCATGCTCTATCAGAAGCCCTGCTATTGCAGTAAAATCGTCTTTGTTATAAAAATATTCTTCGTCATGGCTATGAGAGTAGCGTGATGTATCCAGATTTTCTTCAGGCTGCGCTTCTGTTTCTTCTTGTTTAACTGCAGCGTAAAAGATGGGAGTGTTTCCATCTTGGTCGACTGCATTCACGTTTGCTCCTTGCCTAAGTAGGATCTCTACATTTTCTTTGAGACCTAGACTGGTGGAAATGTGCAGCGGAGTCCAGCCTTGGTTGTGAATATCGTATAGTTTTAATCCAAACTTTTCGAAGTACAGTTTTAAAAATTCACTCGGCCTCCTGGCGGCGTAATGGAGAGGTGTCCACCCGCTTGTATCAGAGACATTCCACGAGTTGGCACCGTTGTCGCGAAGAAACTGTACCGTTGTCTTGGATCCTTTGTTGAGAGCAAAGTGAAGCAGAGTCTTGCCGTCGATGTCACTGGCCTTATTCAAGTCGGTAGCATTCTCGACAAGTTTCTCGATTCCGTCAATGTCGTCGACTTCAACTAATTTCTGCGCCGCTGTCCTGACCTAAGGTTAAGTGATGAAAATGTTTAGTATTCACATGTATACATCTATACACGGGTGCAACAACTAAGTAAATTTACGAGAATAATGATTAAGTATGAAAACTGTCACCGTATAGAAGTTAAACTTGTCTGGTCGACCGAATGTTGCGTAGACTTCCAATCAGATGAAGAGGAATAACGATGGCTTCTCGAATGTTCCTTTTTCAAGCACTCTGCAAACTGGGAAATCGTACTTCCAGTAAGGTTTCCCATTTTTCCAGTATGGGGAGCATGGTTGTAACTTTGGAAACCAGATGAAAAACTGATTAGATCAATGAGACATTGCTTTACAGTAATCTCACTCTTCACTTGGGAATACATTGTTAGGATTAAGTGTACAGATCCATTAAAGCTAAGGGGAATTAGCAGTGTTGTATAAATCATTTGCTAATGTGATTTAAATCAAAATCATAAATCACTGAATTCAGAATGATTTAAATCGCGATTTAAATCAAATGATTTACAGTTTTTTCTGGGATGATCTAAGTCACTAATAAATCAAATCATAAATCATTTTTCCAAGGCTTACTCCAAACCGGCTTGTTTGTATGTTTCTTATATCATTTTTGGAACAAATTAAGTAATGCAAGCATTTTGAACATTTCATCTCACAAGCGATTTCTTCGCTTCCTCAGGATCAGTGAACCCAAACTGAGTCGCTTATGCCTTGCTCGCAATTTAAATGTTACCCGCCATTTTTCGAGCGAACAAACGTAGAAAACGATGTAAGTGAATATCTACCTCTGATGTATCAAGGCGAACTGAATCGAGGATATTTTAATTTATCCCGAAAAGTTACTCCATGTAAACTTGCAGGGTAAATCTTCAGGGATAATTTCGGTTACTCTCGCTCCGTTCGCTATTGATAAGGTGATCGAAGAACATTTGAGTTGTAAGTTCTGAGGTACATTTAAGAAGTAATTCGGGACAAACAATACGTCCGGAGGTAAACCAATGAGGGCATGGTATTAGCGAACCCACATAAAGTAAAGGTAATGTTACATTTTGGAACGAAGCTGACCTCTGGATGGTTATTAAACGCGTCGATTGACACATTGGGAACGGGGAAAAATTTTTGTGACACACTTCGTTAGTCTGATTATGTGATTCGCTCTTTCTGAAGTCTAGAAAATTTTCCGAGTCCAGGTAGGATTTTTGGTAGGGATTTTGCGGTGACACCTCGTTGTTCCGCCCTTCGTATCTGTGATGCATCTATTTTTCCCTTATTCTGTTTTCGTTCTTTTCATCCCTGATTCGAAGAGTTAACATGTAATAATAATATTGATAGAAGGCTCAAAAAAGACCAGCAACTGAGAAACTTAAAAAGAATTGGCGTGAAATCGTAATGAGAAACAGCCATACCACGGCGAAAATATTAACGAGAACTTTGGTTCTGGGTTTTAAAAAATGATTTACACAAATGATTTGAAGTTTTCGCGCAAGTGTAAATCAAAATCAAATCATAAATCATCATTTCAGAAAACGATTTAAATCAAAATCATAAATCACCACCTGATGATTTAAATCGCGATTTAAATCAAAAATGATTTAAAGCATAATATGATTTATACAACATTGGGAATTAGTTATAAAAATACTTCTCTTTAAATACTTATTTGCATTAACGTTGTATCTTACATATAGCATAACTTTTGTCAAATCTGCTGCCTCGGTAAAGTTCAGGTCCTGCCATTTTAGCGGCTGGAAAAGATCGACACGTTCACCACCGAAGAAGGCAGTCAACCAGTCATTATACTCTTCCAATTGCAATATCCGGTAAGCAGGAATGTCTTTCCAGCAGATGATTCCTGGTAAACGTTCCCAAGCGAATTTTTCGGGAGAAGGAAAAGCTTCCTAGTTTTGTAGTTTCAGTTTTGATTTGTAATGAAGAAGCAGAAAGTTAATAGGTGAGGGTACTTGATATCGGTTATCCCAGGATACTCCATACACTTGACAGTCCAAGAAGAATAGCCTCTCGTCGTCGGTCATGAGAAGAGGATGGCGGCACACTGCAGCCATGGTGGGTCTTTCACTTGGACTAAGACTGAGCATTCTATCTATCAGATGGAAGGCCTCGCAACCTTTCGGGAGGTGTCGCTCCATACAGTGTTGGCCCAATAGGATGTTCTTTACTACCTCTTTGAAGTCTCCGAATGGATGCACGGGCCCACAGATTATCTGGAAGAAGACGATACCCATAGCGAAAACGTCTACTTTTGCAGTTGCCACCGTCCGCTTCCAGGATTCGGCCTGCAGCAGTTCGGCACAGCAGTAGCCGGGAGTGCCTCTGCCAGTGGCTTTGAAATCTGGAGATGCAGTCGGAAGACCAGTAGGGTCGTAGGCAGAAAATCGGTTCCCGGTTCTGGAAGAAAGCAACTTGGAAAATCCGAAATCACAGATTTTCAACACGGTGATCTTGTTTTCATCCTTAACTAAGATATTGAGTGGTTTTATGTCCTTGTGGACGATCCTTTGGGAATGACAAAAGTCCAGTGCATCGGAAAGCTGCCGAAGCATTTCAACTTTAGGTGGCAGAGCAGCCAGCAAGACTTGGTTTTGTTCCTTGAAGATGTAGTCGTGCAGTGATTTACTGCACAGCTCCATGTAGATCTTTCTATAAATCTTAATTATTGACAGATGATTGGATCTAAAGTTTCTGAAAACTTACATCAAAGTGCCTTGTACTCTATAGTCAATGATTCTGACGATGTTCTTGTGGTTTGTCAGCTTCTCAAGTGCTCGAATCTCCTTGAGTTGATCTTCAATACCGAACATGTCTGAAACGATTTCTTTGACTGCAACGAACTTATCACTGCCAGGAGGATATCTCATCTTGTAAACCGATCCATAACCACCATGTCCGAGGGCTTCTCTCTTAGTGGCCATTACTAACAGAAAAGGCATTCAGTTACTATTAATGACCGATAAATTGTAAGGGGTTAACCATTCGTTACACAATGAACAACATAATTTTAGCTCATTGCCCAATATAGGAAATTATCTACAGAGTGTAACCAACGAAAATATTCAAGTAAATCATCCTCCAGTATACTAAGGTGTTGGTGTAAGTTGATGTTATTAATATAATAAGTAAGTAAAATTATTCAAGAAGGTGCTGTGAAAAAGGCAAGAGAGAGCAGCACCATCTTGCGGCAGTTTGACGCATCAAACTTCTTGCAGACCATAGAACGAAGCACCTTATTTTTCCACATGTTTTTGAAGAAAGCTTGAGTACACGCATAAATTGACATGTTCAGCCTTCGTAATAAAACATTAGATGTATTAGGTCCTTAATATGCTATACGTGACTCCAACTTACCACTGTTCGTGTTCTTTGGCGCAATATAGTGAAGGACGAGTGAAGGACTCAACGAAATTTTTACTGCGACGTTTGCAACACCACTGAACTGAAGCTCAAGTCGTGACGCAACGAGACGACTACACCGTCTGATACTGCTTTTTCAATTTTTTTAAACCATAGTTCCGAATTAAAGTGATGAAGTAAAAATGTAGATTTATAGAAACTTGAATGCTAGAGAACTATTGATTAACTCTGGATCTAGTTGTTAATATTCACTCTAACCTAATAACGTGTATGACGTTGAACAAGACTTTACGATTGGTTATTATATCAGTTCTACTGAGGTAAGAGGCTTATTTTATTTTAGTAATTGGCTGAAATCAAGTCTGTCGAATCTGTGGACAGAAACACAATACTATGTAGTATTACTGTACGATTTAAATACTGTCCTCCTTTTTGACAGAAGTATACTAGGATAATACACAAAAGAAATTCTGACTGGACAGATTGGCATGTTTTCTAACGTTTGAAGTTAGTGATTAATATGATTAAATTAATAAGGAGTTCGAAACTTCACCGCTAGGTGGCGAGTATTGTTTTCTTGAAGCCTCACATAAAGGACCAAGTGGAACTTGGCGAGGCTCGCAGGAAACATCGTTGAAACCGGGCCACACAAGACAAACAATCACGTGAAACTGAAAACTATATAAAACAAGGTAAACTAAATAATTTACCATTTGTGAAGAATTGAACGTTATTGTATTTGTGTGTAATTGTTATATCCTGACTGCAGCAGAATCAAGGAGGACGAATAATGGATCGCAGCAAAGTTGGGGAGCTGATGCTGATCACCGGTAATTCCCATCCGGAATTGGCCGAGCTCGTGGCAGCGTAAATTCAAATTAATGCTTAAAATCTAATCAGAAGGCAATGTTAGGTTTGTTTCTGTATCAGGCGTTTGGGAATCCGTCTTGGAGCCGCTTCGATTTACCACAAAACGAACCGCGAAACTATGGTGGACATTGCCGACTCGGTCCGAGGGAAAGACGTTTATATCATTCAGACAGGAACAAAGTATAGCAAATGCTGACACTTCTTGATAATAAAGTAAAACTAATGCTTCATTCAAAGAGACGTGAATAACAACATCATGGAGCTGCTGATTATGGCTTACGCCTGCAAGACGTCATCTGCCCGCACTATCGTCGGAGTCATTCCATACCTACCGTATAGTAAGCAGTGTAAGCTATAACTAGAAGCACTTTGTGGGGGACGCAGTTTTGTCGGGACGAAATAACCCACCCTCTCGCTTTCTTCGTTACAGTTCTTGTTAGGTTTTTAACTTTTACTGTTTGTTTTTTGCGTAATCTAGGCAAGATGAGGAAACGGGGCTGCATCGTGTCGAAACTTGTCGCCAAAATGATGTGTCGATCCGGTCTCAACCACGTGATCACGATGGACCTTCACCAAAAAGAGATTCAAGGTTTCTTTGACTGTCCCGTCGACAATCTCAGGGCTTCTCCATTTCTCCTGCAATATATTCAGGAATCTGTAAGTTCCGTCTGTAACTTCCACTCAGTATTTGAAGTATTTTCTTTTCTCTACCTAACGCAGATCCCGGATTATCGTAATGCCGTCATAGTTGCCCGCGATCCGGGCTCGGCCAAGAAAGCCACATCCTACGCGGAGAGGCTTCGTCTGGGTATTGCGGTCATCCACGGAGAACCGAAAGAAGTAAACGCCGTTCCTTGCAGCGCTATTTATTTAAAAAAGCTGACTTATTTGCAATAACAGGTCGCTGAGGCCGATATGATCGACGGGAGACACTCTCCTCCTCCAGGCCGCGGTCGAACTATGGATGCCGGAGTCGGGATGCCCATGATGACGGCCAAGGAAAAGCCGCCCATTAATGTTGTCGGTGATGTTGGCGGGCGGATTGCAATCATGGTGGTAAGTCAAAACGAGCAAGCTGCGACTAACTTTTTGAGTACTAATTTTTCGTTTTTATTGAAAGGACGATATGGTTGATGATGTTCGATCCTTCGTGGCAGCGGCCGAGGTCCTGAAAGAACGAGGCGCTTATAAAATCTATGTTTTGGCAACTCACGGTCTTTTGTCGTCGGATTCACCGAGGCTGATTGAAGACTCGGTTATCGACGAGGTAAAAAACCTCGCAAATTTTCATACACTTACCAAAATGTGTGTTAATGCTAAACTTCTTGTTTTTGTATAAAATGATTTGAATTGTAGGTGGTTGTAACAAACACCATTCCACACGAGATTCAGAAGATGCAGTGCCACAAAATCAAAACGGTCGACATCAGCGTTCTGGTGGCCGAGGCCATTCGCCGGATCCACAACAAGGAGTCCATGTCGTACCTCTTCCGCAACGTTACTCTGGAAGACTAACTCGCTCCGCCCGGCCCGCAATCATAACCTTCGATTCTTTTCGAGAGACAAACCTGAACACAAGAAACATTTTTTGAGTTGATTTTGTTTTTTTATTACCCGAGTTCAGGCTGTGTTTTCTTCTTCTTTTATTTTTTGTCATAAAATACTGTATCCTTGTCAAGGGATTTAGTTAGGTTAAATACAATGGAAACTAGGTAATTCACTATTCAACACGAAACATGTTAACTATACATTATTAATATGAGCTAAGTATATTAAACTAACGAGACCACGAGAAAGTTAGAAGCTCAGTGACCCGCTCTGTTATTTTTCTGTGACTTTTACCGAGGCATTGCCGTCGGCTGTCAAGACTTTCTCCTAAAACCTTTCACGTGGACTTAGTTTTTTTTCTGCTGTTTTTTTTTTTTCCTGGCTTCATGCGTTTTTTGAAGCGAAATGGTTGACCGCTACTCGAATGAACTTCTTCATTCCAGTCCTGCACGTCAAGTGGCGAACTTCTGTGCTTCTCCTTCCTTCCCACTGACGTAAACGTAAGTCCATTATTTTAATCAAAACTACTTTTCTACACTGGTTTGGTCATATCATAGTTGTGTGATCGACTTCTGTAAGTTCCGTAGCATCTACTCTAAAACACGTGTTTAGTATTTGTTGCTATTAGCTACAGCACGATACATCTTACTAGAAGTAATTATAGATTGTGTAATAGTTGTAATATGTAATAATGTATATTTTGTTGTTTAAACTGATGTAATTTCGTAAATTCCTTTTGTTTCGACAATTCTTTGCCGTTGTGTTTTATTAAGAAGAGAAAGGACGTGTTCCTCAGTAACGCCCTTATGGAGAAAGCGGCCAATCCAGTTTTTTTTTTCGCGCAATTTTAACTTCATTTAAACATAAATACCCGCCTGAACCCATTTAAAGAACTGTGTTGACCACTTTCTATGTCAGCAGGTCAGCACACGGTCAAAAAAATCATTTGAAATAAATATAGGCGTGGTATCGGAAACACGTGACCTGTATTATCAGCCAATCAGTGACTTTGCTTTATATTTTATTATTTTTAGGTACCAATAGGATGCAGCTGTTTTAGTACAAGATCAGCCACAAATCAAAATGGCGTTCAAGTGTGAATTTTTGAATTTTTCCAACCAATCGCAGTGCGGCAGATCCAGATCCACCCAATCGGAAGTCAAGGATGAGGATCGTCCATTTCCGGTGAAGTTAGTGACCGTTCTGGGATTGGTCCAACTGCTGGTTGCTGTTTTAATTGTGGCTTTTGGTGTGTTGGCTCTGCGGGAAACTGCCACCATGTCCAATGTTGGTTCCGGTAAATCAAATAATCACATATTATTATTATAAACTCGCGGGGAAATACTAATTACTCTAACGGATTTTTTTCTTTCGCTCACGAAAATGCAAGAGCTTAGACCTCTGAAAAACCACAAAGTGAACATTTTCATGATTTATTATTGTTTAATTTTCTTGGTAAAAGTTAATTGGCGTAAGCCGCAAGCTTAGACTCGAGTTCGTGAGTTCAAGTTACGGCACGAATCTAGTATACACATTATAAATAAGTGGACAGATACGTATAAGTACCTACGAAATAGCATCTTGTCCACGCTTTCAACAGATTACCAGTCAACTTGGACTTCGAATATAACTGAAATGTATTACTGTTTCAGGGATATGGTGCGGTATTGTGATTCTCATCAGCGGGGTTTTGGGAATTACATGTGGACAAAAACCCAGCAGATGCACAATCATCAGTTTTTTCGTTTCCGAAGTTCTGTCAATGACTGTTACTTGTTTGCTGGTCATTTTCACTGCTTCCGGTTTGGCGCGAGATTTGAATCTTCGAAATAGCCTTCCTAACGAACTCGATGAGGTATATCATCTAATTACTGTCTTCTGTCAACGAGTAACTGAAACCCTAAATAATTGTAATTTTTGGATGAAACAATAGGAAAACAATCCAGAAATTGTGGATCCGTTACTTCAGAGACCTGTCATCGTCAATATACTGCTTCTAGCACTTGCAACCACCCAAGTGCTAGTCTCTGTAGCTGGTATTTTTGTCTGCCTGCGTGACATCTGCATGTGCTACACCCCAAGTTGGCGTAGTGTGTCTTCTCTACCGAACTGGAATCTCTTAACTGCTGATACGTCACCAGAAGGCCAAGCTCGAGCGTATCGGTTGCTACGCTGGCTCGGGCAGCAGTACCCGCAACCCGCTCCTCCTCGAATAGCGACTCCCATGGTAAGTTAGGACTATCTGTAGCGTGGAACAGACCACCACGTTGTTATAATTCCGTACCTTCAGATTTCAGTCATAAGCCCAGTAGCGACTCCGCTGCCTTACCCAACATACATGGTGCCTTCTATGATGCCACCTGTGATACCAACGATGTACACGACCGGTACCTTCTCGCCTTACGATCCGTTCTACCATTACAGTTTACCGAACTTGAACACGCCATCAGTTTCCCGTCAGGTAAAACTTTTCCTTAATGGCGTATCGTAAAACTAAGACCAGGTTTATTTCTTCGGTACTCAACATTCCAGGATGACGAGCTGAAACGTAAGCAGCGACGCCGTAGAAGGCATAGCAAATCCAAACAAGAAGCAACTGTTCCTGATGATCTGCGGGATAACTCCAGTTTTCAAGGCGAAGGCACCGACCGGGACATTGAAGAGGAGTTTATTTACCACTCCATGGAACCTTGTATCAAAACTAGAGGCGATATATAATCACGTGTCATTTAATCAAATAACTCATATGAACGCGTGCTATTTTATTTCATGATAAACGCTGGTCGTCAAAGAATACTCACTTGAATTTTTTCCCATTCACAAAGGCAGTTTATTTGTTTGCCCCAATTGCACAGAAATAATATTGAATGTTAAGTAAGTGCTTTATGCTAAATTGCTGCGACTGCTCAGTTAACCCAGTAGCCACCTTCGACGGGGAATGTTGCACCAGTAGTCATTGCAGCTCGGTCGCTCAGCAAAAATACGGTAGCATCAACGACATGATCAATTTCTATAAAAGATGTCATTTGAGGCATCAGAAATGCAAGTGTGTGAACATGTTATACCAGCAAACTTTCCGAGGGGAATGCGCTGAAGAAGTGGGTCGGCTTTGTTCGGATCAGACCACGCCAGCTTTCCCATGGCAGTCATAACAACCGTTGGATTGACGCAGTTCACTCGTATCTGCAGAAGTTTCATAGTATACATCTCACCCGTAAGCGTTCAGGTTTTAAAGTACCTTGTGTGGTCCAAGTTCCAGAGCCATTGCTTTGGAAACTGCGTCCAATGCAGCCTTAGATGCGATGTACACAGTGTGATCTGCCACTGTAGCTTGCGATGCTTGAGACGAAACATTAACAATCGAACCTTCAATCTTGTGCACAATCATCGCTTTAGCGACGACTTGGGAGATATTGATTACCGACTTCAAGTTCACTGCAAAGATCCTATACATATGCTGGTCATATTATCAAAAGATGTAGAGAAACCATGATACGTACTTGTCAAAGCTTTCTGGTTGGATGTCCAGAAAAGATTCCAGAATATTCATACCAGCATTGTTTACCAGCAAGTCCACAGGTCCGATGGCCTCGACAGCTTTCCTCGTTTCGTTCCAGTCAGACACATCTACTTGAATGGTTTCGATTTCCGGATGTTCCTTTTTGAGACTCTCTAAATGTTCTGCAGTCTTCGACAAGGCATAAACCTTCGCGCCTGCTTTTAGCAAGCGTTCTGCAATACCCCTACCAATACCTGTAAGAGAATTTTAAAAGTAAGTAAAGAATTTGAAAAACGTTTAATGCTTTGTAGCGATACCTTGTCCCGCACCAGTTACCAGAGCTCGTTTGCCTTGGAAGGAAATCTCCATTTTATAGTAGCTGGACCACGTAAGGCTAGCTGTCAATCTGAAACTGATAATAAGCAAGCAAGATAACCGGCAAATGAATCGGGAAGTAGTCGTCTTACCTATTGCTAATCTATGTTTTGTAGTTTAATGCCATCTGGTGCAGCGTTTCCACTTTCAGATTTCCCTTTTCCCTGAAAGATTGTTCCCCTTTCCCTGAAGATATCATTCCTCTTTTTCCCTGCACCCTAGGGTATACAACTACACTTCTAAATTTCCCTTTCCTCTTTCGAGGGCCAATTTTCCCTTTTTCAGGGAATTTCCCTGCATTTTGAAAGGACTGATCTGGGTGTGTAAATCAAGACTCGTATCAGAGTAATAAATCTTAGACTTTCTACTAAGTAAACTGAGACTTTTTTTTATAAAGAATTATAGGTTGTTTATTTATCCAAATCTACCAAAGTCTGATATATGATATACTGTATATCTGAATACAAAGGGAATTTGATGTACAAAATCAGAGACATAAAAGTTGAACACTTGTTATTTCATGGGACGTTGATTAGTACAGGCGCCCTGTAATGAACTAAATAAGTATTTACTCTGCAAGAAGACCTGGTTATCACATAAGGGTCTCCCGTGCACCTTATATTACTTTGTATAAAGATTAAGCTTAAAATTACGCTTCAGAGATGATTCACACTAAGGCAATCTTGCGAACTATGAAGACGAAAATTGTTGGACGTGGTTTGTAACGCCAAATACTGCGCTCAAAAACTTCTACCCGTTGGCTTTAACTTCGTAATCGACCTTGAAGTACAGTGGTTAGTGCTCACAATGCATACTTAACAACGAAGTGAGTCTTGAAATCAATAAAGGTAGCTAAACTATCCTCTAAAAGGTTGTGCTGGTGCAGGGGCATTGTTCACGAGAAAAGCGCATTGTACCCTGCATACATTGTCTGCTAAGATGGCGTCACGTCCGACTTCGTTAAGCAGTTGCTGGCAGTTAACGCGTAGCGACTGACACTGGGGCTGCAAAGGAAGCAAAATAGTTAAGAAAACTTTGCGGTTTCATAACTTTAGATTTGGACTTACCCCTTCGGCTGTGCAAGTACACGATGTGCACGGCGAGACAAGCTGAGAACCTCCGAGAGGGATTGTGCGTCCTAGGACGAAGCAGCTTTGATCCTGATCCCTCCATGGAGTCAAATCCATAGCTGGTAGAGAACGGCACGGGACGCGAGGATTGAGGAAATTGTGCGGTAAATCGAAAACCGATCTGGTGATCTCGTTGATTGTGTCCGAGTTTTCACAGACTAGTCGAGACAGTGTCACTTTACGGATTTCAGCCAACTGAGCTTCGGTGAATCTGACTGCCGTGTTACCGTTCTCGTACCAAAATCTATCGCAACGACGAAGGCTGCGATACTGGTTTCCGATGATGCAAGCAAACGTCGGACCAACCAAGCCACCTTGCAATGGGATCTCCGACAGACCACCGGTCCACAAGTCAATATCGTCGACTGAAGAATAAACCTGTCGCAGTTTGTTGATATTTTCCGCTGTCATTTCTCGGGAGAGATCCTCAAAATTGACGGCGCGTTTGAGGTTGCAAGCAGCTCGGTATTCGTTGTAAGGTCTCAGACCGTGATCCCTGCCTCGCTGGATATTGAGAGACGGTAAATCCAGACCAGAGAACGGCGCATTCCGCGTCTCGAACAAATGATTAGAAACCTCTCCAGTAACAGACTGATCAAGATTTTCCATAGGAGTCATGAACATACCGCGCAAAACTTCATCGATAGCCTGGTTCTCCATCAAGGGATCCGAGTTGAAGAAACCGTTTCTAAGCAGAATTCCCTGTTTGTCGCGGAAGTTAGCATCAACTTTTGGCAGTACGGGGCGAACCAAACTGTGCCCAAAGCGGTAGGCAGCTGTGGCGAATTCGTTGAAGATTCCAGGATTGCAGGTGGCGTCGTAGCCATCGAAGTATCCTTCAGTGACCAAATTCAAGCCGTACAAGTTAACCGCATTCCATCCCAGGATTCGAGGAAGGAACTCGTTGTAGATAACGTGCTGGAACTGAGCATTAATAATACGGCGTGTTTGCTGATAAATACGTTCGTCGTCCCAGTTTCTGTTGAGATTCTGAAGAACCGCAGCAATTCTGTTGTGCTCTCTTAGGAAAGATACGTGCAGGACGCTGAGGGCAGGCTGCTCACTTGCGCGGGAATCCCCAGCTGCAAAACAAAGACCATTGGCAGATTTGCACTCTGCTTGCAAGTTGGTCAGTGGGAGAAGATCCTTTCCGCCGAAACGGGAAACGGTCACGTTAAGTCTACCTCCAACAAAAGAACGGAGTCTCTGAGCCTCGCAGACGGTTTGGCCGTAGATGTGTGAGGTGTCGAGGTAAGCCGTGTTTTGGTTAACTTGCTCGCGGGTTCCCAGTCGCTGTTGTCCAGGGAGGGTACGGGTGAAGGGCAAGCAGAACGGACGTCCCGTGCGGCTGTCAATTCGCGGGAAGAAAGGATCGTTAGCGGGTATAGCAATGGGCCAGCATTCAGGATGAACCGTCCTTGGCGAGTCGCATTCTTTGCAGTTGAGGATAGCGTCCTGAAGTCCTCTTGCAGTTGGGGTAAGAGTGATATCGTGATCGACAAACTGAGCAAACTGCATCGTAAACATGGTGTAACGACGATGAAGATTGCTGACATCCTGGTGGACTGTGATGGAGATCAATCTCGGGCTCGGAAGCGGCTGTCCAGTGACTGAACGCCAGCGAGGACGTGAAATACCATCATCGTATCCGGCAGGCAGCAGACGGTTGAATGTGATCAAGCCTTTTCCAAAGGTCGGGTTGCGTAAGTTGTTGCACCAGCCGCTGAAGGTACGGAATGGAGTTGTGTGATCGCAAGGCAGAGTTTCTTCGTTGGTGCGGCAACCGGACGGAGGACTAGCTGCTGGAACAAAACGAGTCACATCAACGTTGCGTAGACCTTGTACAACGGGGCGTTGTTGACGGTTGAAACCAAGCTGACGCTTCACACGTGAGAAATTAGGGCTATAGAGTAGAAGAAGAAAAAAACGTCCTTATTAAAATGTCTCGTGTGCTAGGTTAAACTTCAAACCTTTCAATATGGTTCATGAATTCCGCGGAGGCGTATTCCAGCAATAACGAAATGTTGGTCAAATGAATGGCAGCACTGGTTGGTCTACTAAATGCAAAAGCAGTGCCCACAGGAGATTTAGGATCAGCTCCCAATCCTGACAGAGATTAAAATGTACAATTAGTATTGTGCAATGAAAGATACTAGGAATGAAATATTTATACGATTATTGAAGATCCTCTGTTCTTCTTCGCGTCGTTTTTCAACATCCTTCGCAGCCCTTTCAAACGATAGCTGGAGAAGATTGTCAGGAACCTGAAGCACAGGAGAATCGCTGATCCAGTGGCTTAAGTCAATTTCGTGAATCATGGAACAGGGAACTGGAGAATTCCTGTTATCAAAATTAAG
The DNA here is from genome assembly GCA_002872375.1 of Eulimnadia texana. Lineage (NCBI taxonomy): Eukaryota > Metazoa > Arthropoda > Branchiopoda > Diplostraca > Limnadiidae > Eulimnadia > Eulimnadia texana. The sequence continues at coordinate 32,698,991 of NKDA01000001.1, read as the reverse complement.
GGATTGCTGTTCGTTCTTTTGAAAATCATACTGAAACTACTTACAAGAACGTGTCTCTTTCATGGAAGACTTTTAAGGGCACTGACATCACATTCTCGAAGTTTCTGCACAAGAGTCCGGCAAGAGTAACTTTCCTGATCTCGTTTAGTTGTTCTATGAAAAACAGCGATGTTAGTCAATCGTCAAGAAGATAAGAGACGACTAATTTACCTTTGGTGAATGACGAGGGAGGAACGTCATTTTCGTACCAGAACCTGTCGGATTTCCGCAGCAGAGTGAACTGATGAGCAATGATACATCCCAGTGTTGGCCCAACGACTGCACCTCGAAGAGGAGTCTCCGAAAGAGCGCCAGTGAAGAGATCGATATCATTGACATCCCTTGAAAACGAAAAATGAGAAAATTACACCAACTGTCTCGAACAGAGTAGAACTCGGCATACAGAAACTAGTCTAGAATATTTGGGAACGTACTTGTAAACTGCAGCCAGTTGATCAATGTCCGAGCGAGTCATGATATCGCTTAGATCATCGAAGTTAGTGATATTTCTCAAACCGCAAAACTGGCGCCAAACTGCGTAACTCGGTAAGCCGTGATCTCTTCCTCTTACAAGGATTTCGTCCACCAAGTCATTTCCATTAGGTCCTAAATTAAGATTTTTTTTTAGAATCTGAGTTGTCAGTTCAGTTTCAGGGAGGTTTCTTACCTTTGCGGAGTTGTTCCGGAACGTGGGGACTTAAACGGCGACTTGTTGTGTTGATCAGCCCTTGCATGAAGTCTTCCAAAGACAAGTTTTCTTCAGGAATGTTTGTAACAGAAATCTCTTGTGTTTTGTGAGCCTCCTAATATTTCAAGAATAAGTTTAGTAATATGAATGTTCCAACTCTAAACTACAGGTTCTAGTTGCTTACCGAGTTGTAAACATTAATGGTCGGTGGTAGCATAGTTAATCCGAAATGCATAGCAGCCGTAGCAGCAGCCTGGAAGGTAGCAGGATAGGCATCGATATCATAATCACTGGTGAAGCCCGTAGTCCTAGGAGTCAGCTTGAGGTTATCGGCGAGATTTTGGCCCAAAACAGATGGGAGGAATTCCTTGTATGTAATGTGCTGGATGATGGCGATCACGATCCTGCGCGTCTCCTGATAGATGGTTTCGTCATCCCAGAGCGGATTAAGTGTAGCTAGTTCCTGGGCCAGTCTGTTGTGTTCCCTTAAAAACAAAGTGTGCAAAGCAATCACTGCCGGTTGGTGGTTGATGCGGTCATCTCCAGAGAGGTAGCACCTTTGTAAAATTAGAATAATGCAATATTAACGGGTCATTCTAATTTTCTTGGAGTAAAATTTGCGTACTTCCTATTGGTGGGGCAGTCCGAATTTGACAAAGCTACAGGAAGCAGGTCCCAAGGACTGGTTTTCAACAGTCCACCATCAAAAGTTCGCAAATCGCTGGAACTCTCGAGAGTGTTGCCGTAAAGGGCACTTCCGTCGAGGAAAGCGGTGGCCGCATTCATTTGTTCACGAGGGCCTACCAAATTTCGTAATTTACCAATAAATTTGCGGAAACAATGATTAGAATGGAAAGTGAAAGTCTTACCCAGAGAGCATTTCGGTCTCGGTGCAGATGCTGTCCTCGAGTAACTCCAGCAGCTCGTTGATGAATCTTCAACTGCGAGGCATTCCGTGTCATCTTGAGCGCAACAGTTCGACTTGACCCCCAGATCTGAAATTCAAACAAATTTTATAAGATTTAACTCTAAAAACTTAAGTTACACTACTGAAATTCTACGGTTCGTCAATTATCCATTATTATAACAGCTTGTTACCTGCAAACGAGACGGGCAAAGAAACGTCATTTTGAACAAACTGCGCCCACACAGCGGCCAGTGAACTCAAAAATCCAGACGTTGCTTTTTGAGGCGCGTGGACATGTTGCGTAACCAGTGCGGGGCTCGGCAGAGCAGGACCAGACACCGATTTGCGTACTTCCTTAATTCCGTCAGCGTAATGAGCATTTACTAAGCGTCCGTAGGCGGCGTAAGACGTGCCCCAGAACGGATTCTGCACGTTGTTGCAATACGCGTTCAGGTTTCGGTATTTGGAAGGCTGGCAGGGTGCTGATTCCTCTGAAGGGCAGCTGCTGGACAAAAACGTCTCAGAAACTGGAAGGTTAACAATGTCGGCCGAATTTCTGCCACTAAAGAAAGCGCTGTATGAATTACACAGGACGGATTTACAAGTTATACAATTTACCTTGCTAAGAGAACTCGTGCGGCTTCTTCAGCTACAAGGCCGGTGAGCGTCACGTTACGCGCCGCAAGGACCCCGGGACCTCGTAGATCTCCCTTAAAAATACCTAAGGGGGCGAGAGACAAGCCGCAATAATTAGATTGACCTTGACGCTTGTCATAGTAATAAAGGAACAGGTGTTATATAAAGCCAGAGTTGTGATGTGTTTTGAAGCGCTTGATGACCCTTGCGGTATTGGACTCGCATCCTTGACCCACTAACCGGCCAGTTGAACACGAACCCACCATTGTCCTCTAAAGAAGAGGCTTTCCACCCGGACGGCTTCCCGAGGTTATGGGTTCATGTTGACCGCGTCGTACGAAAGTGAAAGTATTTTTTACTTATGTACTTCTTTATACCCCTACCCCTTCTTACCGGATATTTACGGAGAAAAACATAGCATCTCTACGTACAAACTACCTTTCAGTTTTTCCCGTTGATCGAATCTCTTTATCCCAAATTGGTTTTGTTTGCGATTTTATCATAATATTTTGTTCCTACCTTGAGATAGCTGGGAAATTCGTGATACGGCGGAATCGACGGCTTGTTTCACTTGCGGTTCAGCTGGAGTCCGAACGGGCGATGGAACGGTTTTTACTGGATCAACTGGGAAGATGATGGCGTGCTCCGCGTTCTGATGCGATGAATCGCCGAATTTTCTTACAACCGGATCATGATGAACCACTTCGAGGGAGAAACTACTGTCGAACATGAGGAGCGCAAGTAACGTCACAAATCTAAGATAAGAAATCAGTTAAATTTCGTCGATCCTCTTGAGGCTTTTAATGGCAGAGAAAATCAAAATTCCTAGGTGAAAGCGATTCTTCATGTGGAAATCGTTAAAATTCTTGCAAGTAGTTCTGGGCATTTCCCTAAAGACCAACCTGTCTCTATGGACTTGTAACTTTTTTTGTATCGTGTTTTGCTTTTTGATTCTATCCGCGACAAATTTGATATATTAAATCGTGAAACTTTCAAACATTCACAACTAAGAAACCAGATCAAATCTAATCGCGAATGAAGTTATGGAATCCGATCAGCGAAAGGGGTTGCAGTTGTTGATAAAAGTGAAAATAAAACTGGAAACTTTCTATTTCCTTGCTTATCTCTTTTTTTGCGTCTACATAAAATACAGAATCTTACTAAACATGTAATCGTGATGTTGGTAGGACAACGATATCTATTGTCAAACCCGAGATTACATTTTCTTTCAGTTCCACGCACTGCTGAGCCATACAATCCTTCACTGGAAAAAAAGCTACCACTCCATGACATTGCAAAAATTTTACCACGGTTTCGATCGAATGAATTCACCACATTTGGGGATCATACTCCCTAAGGATAGATCCTCAAGGTGGATAGCGATACCTCGAAATGGAAACAAGGTTGACGTAATGTAACAATACAGGCTGTCCCAAGAAATGACGTAAGAAGCAGCAATTAGAATCAAAGTATAGAGAAAATAACTCCTCTCCAAGATTAACATTATATGTTAAGTTAAGTCTGTAATGATAGTTAAAGCAAAATATATATATATATAAATGGAAAGACTTACTTGAACCACCCCATCTTGTTTGTAGGACTTGAAAGGATTTCCCTTAGAGAGTCACCTTGTTTGAAGAGGTTTGGATTCACTTTTGGGGATTTCTGCTCGAGGATCACGTTGTTGCGGTGATCTGACAACGAATGAGCACCACTGCTTCTGAGTACTTCCACTATAAAGTGGTTTCAAGTGGAGCGCCCACCTCCCCCTCAAGTGCCACCAAGGGTACAGCCGATGAACCACAGAACACTTTCACTTGTCCTGACCAATTAGAATGCGTAGTCTTCATTACCTGTTGCACCAGTCTCAAACTTCCGCTTCAAATCTTCTTATGGAATCATTAATACGCATTGGTATTGGTCAGTTTCGTGATTTCCAAGTACACAGAGCTTATTGTATAATTACATCACGGAGCTGTGAAGGTCATTTATTCAATTATTGCAAACTTTACTACATTGATGAATCCTCTGATCAATATTAATCAAGACTTTCGCTGTTTAACATGACCAGTAAAAGTAATCGGGAGTACTTAATCTTAATGTTACTTGATGAAAACAAGTTTACGAGTCTTTCCTCGCGAGACAGTTTCTGACATAGTCCGTTACAAGAGCTGCGAAAACGAGTTTCAAATTACCGCTTCTCGAATGAGCGAAAGTCTGGTTTGATAATAACGTCATATGTTTGTTCTCCGCTTATTAAACGTCTTCACATTTCTGGCTTCCTCTGAATTATTTTAAATTTGATTCGTAGAAAAGAACTTGACGTCCTCGACCCGGTGAGCAACGTCTCACTAAACCTCTTAAACCCCCCACCAAACAAAACTTGTTAAAAAGTGAAAGAAAAAAGCATCAAAGAAGAAATCATGACCAGGAATTCACGTCACTGCTTAACATTCATACAACGACATGCAAACCCTTGGCATTAAAAACCTACATCTCGCAAAATATCCCATCTGACTTGCTATCACAATCACAAGTGCATGGTAATGCTTACACGGCGATAGCAGAAGAAGATACAGTGAAAACTTCCTGTCAACACTTTCATAGGATTGTGTACTCTGTCAAGAAAAGTTAATCAATTAAGATTCCGGTTGTATTACGGATGAGTTGGATTGAATTGATTTCATTGAGTGGAGGATTCCCCGCAAATGGCCGCAAGTCATGGCAATCCATTAGACCTGACCTTGGCCGTTCTTCATCGTTTTCACCTGACAACTGATGTTTACAAAATACCAGAACCCGTTCGTTTTTTATTCATCAAACTTATCAACAAGAATTGATCACCAAGCACGAACACGAGTCCTACCTTCATGTGACTCTCTACAAACGGACTGGAGAAATATCAAACTCGAAACGAAACTGGAATAACCTTGGCATTAAAGTGAATTAGAAATGTGGGTGAATGTGTTGTGATGACCATACATGCCCTAGATTCCTCCGCATCCCTCAGGTGGAAAGTCGAGGTCACTGGATAATATAACCCGAGAAATTTGGCGATCCTTTGACCTTGCTTGTACCCCAACAACAAAACCTGTTTACTACCTTTCGCCCAAGGTTCATAACCCAGTTTCCCCAGTCTAGGCCGTGAGCGTGGGTGATATAAAATAATTTTCCTCTTGCTTTAAATTTTATATAACAGCACACGATCAAAGTTAGTTTAATGGCTGTTAAGTATTATTCTGTAGTACACGTGTTGAAGTTAACTGATTATGAAATTTCTAATCAGATAAAGAAAAACGGGTTAGTTTACTCTTTTAATTTTTGCTGAAATCTGGGTTATAGCACGCGAATTCTTTTCGTTTACTTTACTTTGCAAAAAATTGCAATTTATCTCGCTCTTGTTAACGGTTTGACTGTTATCTATTCTTGGCTAAGTGACAACTCTGGTACTACGTGCGATTTGCATGCTGATAACGCGAAATTTTGCAATAAACTTTCTTGGAAAACTGAAAGGATTTGCTATCCCTCAGTGCAGGAGTCCTGAATCGTTTCTAAGAATCTCTCCAAGGAGTCATTCGACTATTTTATTCCTAGTATGATATTAATTACAGTGACTGTCTTTCTGGTTACGCAATTTTCTTGAGGATTACGGTAGCGTCCATTGGTTTGAAACTTGAAGAGTCATGCTCTTAATAAGTGAATCATAGTGTTTGCTCTTGTCCTTGAATCCGTTTCCAGATCCTGGAGACACAGTGCTTAATCCTCAACGACCTTGCCTTTACACATTTTCAGAAAGGTGTCAGTTAATGCCAGAAGAGGTTCGCAACCTCTTTCAAAGCTCCACATATCATCACTACTCCGCCATTCATCCCTGCTAGCATATGTGTCCACCTAAAAGTATTCTGGATGTCGTAAAAACACATTCTGAAAACATAGCAGTCCGTTGTCTGGAGTACTTGTTCCAAGGCTAAATTAGGAACAGACAGGATTTTCAAATCTGAAATGTTGGAAACTATCAAAGAATATTTAATCCATAAAAGAAAAAAAAACCTCGAAGGCATCTTGATGATGGACATGGCCTTGCCAAGGTCATTTTCTTCAGGTTCTTTGGAGTTAAAATGTAAATACATTATGAATGACCAAGGGCCATAAGAGAACCCTGATTCACTTTCATTTTTATCAGCCTTATTCATGATTCAGTCCTCAGGCCATCCACAGATTCTCGAAGCTCTGGTTTATGAATTTGCTGAGAATTTGGTAGTTGCACTTAAGACCCGATAAAATTAGTCCGGGCCCACCTCAGTGAAAACAATTAGAAGGCTGTGGGTGTAAATAATAGTAATAGACGGCCGTTCGGTAGTTGCTTGACTTTGCCTGGTTAGTTGTCTTGTCGGGAACGTGATGCTTGTGTTGATGGGTTGTTACCAAGCTTGTTTCTGTAGCCTATCTATACACGAAACAGTTAACCGGCTCGCCTGCTAGGCTGACTTTTATGGCGCCCCATCGTCAATGAAAAATAGCTCAGAAGCATAGAAATCGATCACTGCCTTGCTAACTATGCTAAGGCTCCATTAGTTCACCTGCTACTTTTTAGTAGAAGCATTTCTAGTACTACTTAAAGTGCTGTTATTATTGTGTAATGCTAAATAGGATAACCACAACTGTTCTGCTACTTACTACATCTGTACTTATACCTGTGACCACCATACTATTGCCGTCAGCAGTGCTACTTATACTACTGCTTTGCTACTACGTTTACTGCTATTACTACCTTTATTAATCCTGCTATTACTAGGACTATTGTTACTAACTATATTTTTACCAACTAGTTTTTGATAGATTTTTTTTGCATTCAACTTTTTTTTAAAAGATTCACACGAAGACAATAGAAATACGAGTAAAGCTACGTTTTTTCGATAATTACTAAGAAGTAGCCGTCCCCCCTTGTAGATTTTTCGCTGACTAATTGACCAAAAAAAAAGGGACTACAACAAAAGAAAGGCCGAAGCGAAATAAAATAAAATGCCAGAGAATCGGCTGGACTTGAATGTGGACAAAAGAAACATGCAGGCCAAGGCCATCGCTTATGTGTGCGCGTGAATCGAGTAAAGCGCCCGGGCAACAGGCACCGATTGGCACTCGCGCGCGTCGCGTCCCGAGTTGCCCTGGGCTTTTCTAGAAAGCATAAGATGAACTTGTGCGCCTTGTATGTTCTTCTTTTCAAAGCTGACGTCTACCAAAACGACAAACACGATAAATCATAGCGGGAAGTTTTAAAACAGTTGAAATTTCTACCTTTTTTCAGTAAAACATAAGTTTTTTAAAAATTTTGTTTTACGTTGGGATCTTCTGATACCTTTGCTGCGTAAACATGCATGGGTCGCTAGCAAAACCACATCACCAAGGTCGAATGTCCTTTTCATGTCTCGCTGCCCATCATCGGATGGTAGAACACTAGGGATGACTTTGCAGAAACGTAAACCATAATTATAGCTCACATGTTTCTCCTCTAGGGTCTTCCTTCCCTCTGAAAGACCGAATAATAATATAATAACAGTGAGTGGAGTTTCCACTTAGTTATGTGACATTCATAATTACGATGAACAGTGCAAATAGTTGATAGTATACTGAATCCATAATAGGCTCCTGTGGCTCGTCACATGACCCACATATGAAGACGTTCGCTCTTGACCTATATGCTTCTTTTACGCATACCCAACAGTCAGAAACGTATTTTTTACCCGAATAACTTGAAAAAGTATGTGTCCCTCCAATTACTCCGCAGGTGTTTCGGTAATTTCTCCAGTACTAACGAACGCATATATCGGCTAAGGACGTATTGGTTTCGCGCTTGACGAGCGTGTAGCAAGTATAGGCCACCTAATTTCATCGACTTTGCAGCCTCTTGGTTAAGTTACTGTTATATTCTATAATTATAACCATACTAATAATAGCAATGAACGTATGATACCATAGCACTACTATCAATGCAAACATAAACGGAATTTTGTTGACTAATAGAACTGGTATTGAAAAATTGAAATTCATTAAAAACACAGTATTATTAATTTTATACAGAAAATGTTCTCAAATAATTTCTTGTTGTTTGAAAATAATTATTCACAAAATAATTCAAAATTTTGTCGTTAGATGGCGTTGCACTCGAATGTCGCAAGAAGCTTCGTTCGTCTGCTTTCCTTGAACAACGTGTTTTCTAGTGCGCCAGTTGAATCATAATCGCGCACAAAAATTTTATAGAAAATGCGTATAGAGAAGTGCTATTTCTGTTCGTCAAACATGTATCCCGGACACGGGCTACAATTTGTCAGAAACGATTGCAAGGTAAATGAAACTTTCCATTAAAATAATCAAACCTTTTTCAGTAAGAAGTTGAGTAATCCAGTTGTCAAGGTTTCTGAAAAATTTCCGAAGATAACTGAATATCTCTAGGAAAATACCACGTTAAGTATTATTACTAGTAAAGGAATAGCTTGCAATAAACTAGGTTAGATCTCAACTGCTAGTAGGTAGTAGTGAAAGTCTGGTCAGGAAACGAGAAGCAAAACAGTTGACCTTCACGCATCACCTTGACGATATCTTGTTTATCCGTTTCAGATCTTCCGTTTCTGCCGATCAAAATGCCGCAGAGCCTTCCTCAAGAAGAAGAATCCCCGCAAAACAGACTGGACCAAGGCTTTCCGCAAAGCAGCAGGCAAGGAACTGGCAGTGGACCCGTCCTTCGAGTTTGAAAAACGCAGAAACGTACCCGTGAAGTACGATCGCGAAATGTGGCAGAAGACAAGTAACTTTCGATATATCGTTAAATTTTAACTTTTGATTAATAATTTTTTTTGTAGTTGAAGCCATGAAGCGAGTGGAGGAGATCCGGCAGAAACGCCAGGGGCATCATATCCTCAACCGTCTGAACAAGGCGAAGGAGATTGAGAGGAGACAAGACCAGACTGAAGTCCAGCGTAACCTTTCCCTCATCAAATCGCCAGCCGCCGGGCTCAAGAAACTCGAAGCCAAAATCGTCGAAGAGGTCCACGAATCAGATAAAGAAATGGATGTTGAGTAAACTCGCAAGCATTTTCATCGTTAAATACAATTTTCAAACATCTCACTTCCACCGCTTATTTGATTTCCTAACATTAGTGAGTCCCCAACACAAACTTCGTGATTTCCCTTCTCGTTATCGAGTTGTTTGAAGTCGAAGCTTCCCCGTCTTTTTGACTTCGTGTTTCGTTATTTCTTAAGTCTGAGGAATAGTAAGATTTAATGTGCTATCCTTGATTAAAGCAGCTTACTACGCATTTGACTGATTCTAAGTAGGCCACAGAGTTTCATCATGAAGGACTTTTCTCCTGTAATCTAGACAGGGTTACAAAGTCAGACGAAACACGAAACCTTGCAAGTTTTATCAGTAGTAAACGTCCCAGGACATAAACAAGCGTAACTGCGCAACATGAGAGTATTGATATCGTCATTCCCCAAACTCATGATTAATCAGCACGTAGCAAAATATTTTTATTTCATCAGTACTTGACTCACATTGTCCAACACGTGTGGCAACGTTTTTTTGTGGTTACAAGTCTGTATTATACGTTTCGTTTCTACAGATGATTCATTATTGTTTATCCAGCATAAATTTGTCAGTGTTCGTTCGTATGTTAACAAAGAATAATTTTAAAGCAAAAGTAGTCCTTGTTTTAAATCAAGGGAATCTCCATGTTTTTCCTTGAGGGTTTAAATCCGTTCAGTTTATAATGGGGTATCTGGTCTAGGAAGTGTTTTATCATATTTTTTAAAACCCCGTTCGTTTTGTAAGTCAAGGGGTACAAGAACCAGCTCGTAGTTTTGCTGTTTGGGAAGAAAAGAAATGCTTCCAATGAACAAAAGTGAACCGGGCTACGTGGCAACTCACGACTTGTTTAGGAAATGTAAGAAAAACGACCTCGGTAACCGAGGCCAGAAAAAAGATGAACTGAAGCGAACTAATTTGCTCATCGGATTTCTGTGTTTGACCTAAATGAATGGAAACCTGCAAGATTTTGCAATAATTTTGCGCATAAAAGTGAAATGCGTATTAGGTGATTCATGGTTTTGCTTTTCCTTTGTTTCGCAGACCATGTGCATATGTTGCTATAGCGCAGACACCGTTTCCAACATAATAAACAAAACAAAAACGGGAACTGTCTACACCCTTGTCATTCTAAGTTCAACCCGCGGTAAGCCTAAACAAAGCTGTTGACTGCAGACTTGACAAAATATGCTGTTATTTCATCAGACTAGTAAAGATTCACGAAAAAAAGTTATCGAAGTTTTTGTATGTTTACAGATGTGAAGTAACAATGTTAAGAAAAAAATAAGGAATGAGTTGAGGTCTTGTAGCAACACTGCACTTTGAAAGATAAGTGACTTGGGTATATAAACATTGTCACGTGATTTCCGCTTGCGCGCAGTGAAGGACATCGCAGAGGGCGCTATAAAAAGGCCCGGGCCAGACTGCGCAGTTTGTAGTCAGCGCTGCGCAACAAAGCCGTCAACTTTTCCCACAATTCGCTTTCTTTGACAACAAAGATGTCCGAAGCTTTCTTCGATCAATACGAACACTACAACTTCGACCAGGAGAAATACTTGTTTTCCAATCACAGCGGCCGCTTGAGGAGCAAACGCGAAGCAGAACTTCACACCAATCGTCACGACCCGAACGGACATTGCCGCAAGTTAGTCACCAAAATGATGAACACCGAGCACAAGAAACGACGCCCCGTTGTGAAGAGCTAACAACTCAACGTCTCAGGTATTAAAGTATTATTATCTAAATATTATTTCATGTGAAGTTAATAATTACTTTTTTGGTTGCAGAAGTTCGTCCAATGCCCTGGGAAACTGCCAACGAAAGATTCCGGATTAATCGCCCAACTAGTGCACGGCAGCAAGAATTTCCTAATATTTTATGTTTATCTCTTAAATGATAATTATATGTGATAAATGAAAAATTTTGTCAGAAAAAAAATATTACTTTGTTTCTCATCTGTGCTGTGGTATATTGTCTTTGAGGTTCAGGTGTATTGTTTACTTGATACTCGTATAATGGTGATTCTTGGTTTTTTCCTCTGCGAATACAATGCTCGTACTTACTCTTAATTCATGAATTTCATTGTTTTAATTAAATTTAATAATTTTACAAATAAAATTAAAAAATAAGTTTATTATTAGAGGTCGTGTATGATTACAGGTCAAATAACATATTACAAATAAATTCACTTTGTATAAGCCTAACTGAAATATATTCTTAATATAAATATTTCAGAACATGATATATAAGGATGATTTTGTCTAAATGCCGCATCACCTTCAATTACCGTCACAGTTTCTTGCATTTTTTCCCACTAGATGGCGTTGCACTCTTGAGTTAAAAAGCAAAACATTTTTTGTTTTGGGTAGGGTAACGGAGTGTTTCTCGCAAGTACGTCATACATTTAAAGTATGGCAAATGTGTGGCAAACTATTTTAGCATGTGATGCGCAAAGCAATACATTCCGAGCTTCCAGAAATCCCTACTTGAGTAAGTTGTATGCGATTAATAATAAATAGATTTCTTCTGAAGTTAATGTTGTGTTTGGTCTTTCAGAGACCCTCTACATAAAGAGAAGAACGCAACTTCTGCGCGAAAAATCTGCGAGTAATCTTCCGAATGACGGACTTCGGAAGCACTACCTGCAACTGCGTACCATTTTACTGCAAAAGAAGTATGGGATCACCAGGGAGTTAGTACCCGTCCCGCGGAGCAGGTCTGTCAGCGTTAGAAGTGGTACTCTATCGCTAGGCGAGCCAAAGGCGACGTCAAACTATATCACGGATCACATAACAGTTCAGCAAATGCTTGACCATGTATAAATACGTAACATACTTTGTGTTGTAGCCTCTTTGTAAACTGTATTGTTTGTTTATTCAGCATAAGGACTTGATCACGTGTTTGAAGTTCGCCAATGATGAGCACGGTAGACTGGCAATCGGGTCAATGGATGGTGCTATCTCTGTATGCCAAACTTCTGCGGGACGTGTTAAGGTTTTACACATTTTGCGAGGCCATGCAGCTGGTGTCACAGGTATTGTTTCTTCCGAATCAGGACTTTAACTTAGGCCTATTCAAACGTCATCCTTTACCATAGACATCCACTGGTCAGGAAGCAGCGAGTGGGTTCTAAGCTGCTCATTAGACGGAACGATTCGCTTGTGGGATTCGGCAACAGGCTGCTGTTTGCGAATCATTCGAGATCCCACAAACTCTTCGATTCTATGCTGCGCTTTCGTCCCGTCAAATAATAACCTCGTCGCGGCTGGGAACAAGAGAGGAATGGTCGAGATTCTTAATATATCTACGGGAATCTTCCCCGTCAGTGGGACTAGTCAAGTAGGATCTGCCGTCAATTGCATGACTTTCGACGGACTGGGTCGTCTGCTATGGATCGGAGACCAGAGAGTATGCAGGACATGTTTTACCGTGCATATAACACAAACATTGACTTTTGCAATATCAGGGTTACATCGTTTCTTTTCTCGTGGATTCGGCGACGGGCCGTTTAACAAAAGGCCGCCGGCTCCAAGTACAGCCGAGCGTCTTGTCCCGTTGTCCGCCCGTCACTTCATTAGCCTACACGGCCTGGTCGGGGAAGGGAGGTCGAGATCCCTGTTTGCTGGTGAGCTGTGCCGTGAATGCACTGTTTATTTACAGGTACTACAAATATCTTAATATTCTGGAAAAAAGTGACAGTGATGCATAAAAGTATAATCCTGTAACAGAGTTGTGGACGCCGAGGGAGGAATAAATCTACGGCGTCGTTGTCCCATAGCTCATCAGCAGTGCCACATTCGCTCCGACTTTTGCGCGATCTCAGCGCCTCCTGGAGTGTGGACGCCGAACATTGGTAACCGATCTTGAATGTCAACAAGTTATTGATATTATTGACATTTGGTGCAAATTTCAGTTTCTGGTGGGGAGGATGGGTGTGTTCATTTTCTACGCGCTGATGAAACTTCCGTCACGACGAGCCGATTGCAGGCTCACGCGTCGCCGGTTATTGCCGTGGCTGTGAATGTGGACGGAACTTCCGTGGCCAGCGGAGATTCTAGGGGCATTGTCATCTTCTGGAGGAAGACATGAGCGTATTAAGTTACCTATTCCTGTTTGCGGTTACTAGTTGCTTAAAGAAACGGGGAACTTTTGTGTCAGAGCACGTGACTATCCAAGTTGTGTGCTGCATGTGATATATCTCTCTCACTTGAAGATTGCGAAGAATAAGTATCTGTTGTTTTCAAGCTTTCGAGAAACAAATGTTGTACGTAGATCTTTCCCGTGCGCCAATATAATATAATGAAAATACACTGTTTTGATTCAGAGCAAATCATTGCCCGAAAAACTTATGGGCTACACTCCGACCTTCGTTTGATGCTACGATTTGTTCGCGCCAAAACATGGCGCTGGAAAAAAATTTAGGTCTTGACCACAATGTATCAGTGCTGCAAAGTTTTCAGCTGCGTGCTGCCTTGCAGATTTGTCTGCCTCATCCCAGGGGATTCACCACCGGACCTCGTTATTTAAGCGCCAAAGATAAATTGACTAGTTTGTCTTTGCTTCAACAGTATTACCAAAACTTTGGTTCACTTCACATTCATTTCCTTTTGGTGCTGAATCCGGCGTTCTAACAACAAATCCTTCTACATTTTACGACGGTTTTTATCGACACTTGTAAATATGCTGCATGTTGCAGTCTGCACTAACAAAGTCATTCAGAGTGAAGTTGTTAAATGCATTCGTTTATGAAAGGAGTCCTCAAGAGTAGTCCATTACGTCGAATGGAGAAAAAGGAGATTTCCACCAAGTCTATTTCTCCGGCATTACACATTTTTTTAGGGCATACGAAACTATCTCGTCATCCCAGCTTTTGAAAAATTCTCGAATATGACTGCTAATGTCATTTCTTTGTATTCCGAACCAAGGAAACCGTCTCCAACCGAGCGTTGCGAAAAGTTTCTGAAACTTGAGTTACGAAACTTACAGCTTATTACAGCGTGTGCAAAACTTGTTAGAGCATGGTAACTAAAGGGTTTCAGAGTTGAAATTTCGCCGGGTTTCCAAGTTTTCCTATACGTTTCTAATACATTATTGATCAGCCCAGTGTATGTAGATAAGATTTTTGTGTCACTACGAATCTGCGCACAATAATGCTTTCTAGCCATTGTCACAGTCATGTATTGTAGTCAGTTGAGAACATCCATGGACCTTTCCTCGAAGAAGTTTTACACAAGTCTTAGTAACCTGATTTGACTTTGTATAGACGTTTTGCTATAGTTTACTCGACATTGACGTCCTTAGAACCGAATAGTATTTTACTTTTTTTTTCTAGATCTAATCTAAATTAATATAATGTAAAATTCTAGGTTCAGGCCTCATTGATTCTTATTGCAATGAAGCCGAGTTAACTAAACTAAGTCCAAAAAGAAAGAAAAAAGCGGAGGCTGTAAGGTACTTCTCTCCCCGGACACCAATCTTAGTGGCACGGCTCTGTTCGCTTGTCGTTAATTCACTTATTCCACCTCAGGTACCCTGGTAAAACTTTTCTGGCCTTTACATGCAAAGCACGCCCTATCCGAACGACAAAACATGAATACATTTTCCAAAAGACCAGAGATAGGCAGAAATGTTACTATTAGAGAAACGTATGTGTTTTCTGAAAGGCCGGGGACACAACAAGCTACGTTTGATTCCCAATTTTCTGTTCAGAATTCGCTACTAAGCTGGTGACTCGGCTCACAGCACAGAGCATTCCCTTGGTGCAATAAGTAGAGATAGCATCGGACCCAGCTGTTGCCTTACTCGGAAAAGTGTTGGCCTGCCCACTGGACCCAATATAACGGTAAGTGCACAATTGTCAGTTCGTATATACGCTGGCACTGAAGTAGACTGCTGCGAAAATACGCTTCAGAACCCAAACGCCTATTGAGGAGCTGTTCCATATCACGTACAAAAATTGACGGTATCGTAAAAGTCTGTAAGGTTTTGTCCAATATCCTTATCCCACCGGGGTAATACTGGTAGATCCCAAACGAAGAGAACGCATTCACACTTTCCATTCAATCAGTGCTTCTCTCCAAGGAGTAGTGAGGTCAAGAGCGACCGAGTACTTGCGGCTTAAGTTCTTTAGCAGTGGTCTCCAATGTTTTAGTACAGTGAGAAGTGATTCCACTTTGCAGGGAAATTCCCTCTAAAAGGGGAAAACTGGGTCTCAAAAGGGAAAATAAGGGAAAAATAACACAGAAGTATAGCTTGATATCCTAGATGGAGGGAGAAAGGATACTTAATATCTGCAAGGGAAGGGGAAAAAAGGGAAAACGGAAAAATGAGAGTGGAAGCACTGAAGTTAGGTTAAGACTACAAGTCCGCACTGTACCCTAATTATCTATATACGAATATAGATGACGCTGTGAGCCTAATATTTTGCAAAAGTTTATCAGGGAAGGGCCTAATCCAATTGAGAGATTTCGTGAGTGGCCAAATGGCAGCCCCAGGTCATGTCCGGTATGAATAAATTGACGCTAAGAACTTCTTATGGAACATTCTTATGCAGTCTGATGCCCATTTCCAAGCCAGTTTTCTTAAATAGCATAGACGAAACTACTGCATTGGGGTAATGCTGAGTTTTCACAACTGAGGGGACTTTTGATTCTTTTTTCTTCGCAACGAGTTTAGATCAATGGCGGCTGTGATATTAAAGAAGCCTTGCGATGCGAGAGCGGAACACATTTCTTAGTATACCTTTTCGTTTCTCCAATAACAAGCTCATTGTCATGCACATGTCTGGTGGAAATAATCTCCGAGAAATTGATGCGGTTGCCCATGGAAACCTGTCTCCGTCGCTTTCTGACAGTATTCGACAAAAGCTGTTGACCAAGTTTGACTGTTGGACCATTTCCATTTTACGAAGTTCTCTAGAAATCCTTCTAGATTAAACGGCGTCTGTTTTTGCCACGTTCCTAAGCTTTCTCGCAATCTATATTTACCTTCTTTACTCTGCGAACCTCTTTCTGGATACAAACACATGTCTATTTCACCACCAAACCAAAACCAATGGACTCGATTTTTTTTCTTCCGTACCAAAGTAATTGAAAGTTTGGGTTTTTGCGTTATTCTGTTATTTGAGGAGGCAAAAAGGGGTGTGGTGGTTTTCATTGTCTCAGGATTTAGGGATACGAGACATTTTATTACAGGGGCAGTAAATTTTTATGGCTCATTCATAGGTTGTTTTTTGGACATACTGGAAACATCATCTGACTGTAAAACATTTTACAAGTCTCGAAAATCTACGATTGCCTCTATTCAATTCAGTGCGCAGTGCGGCATCTTTTACTTTACTGCTAATGCCGTGGACACATTGTTCATTGACTATTACCCATCACGAAACCGCTTGCTTCAGCAGTATTGTTTGAGTCGCATCATGATCCTGCTGACTTCCACTCAGCAACTGTGAACATTTAGTGGAGCAGATTGTTTATTCCAACGAACATTGAAAATTTCAACTGTACAAACATTTATGACAATGTTGACAAGAAAGGTTACGGTAAGCATGTGGGTGATAATTATAAGAACACGTAAAATTTCCAATCCTATAAGAGAGTAGACACAGGAAAATCACCAAAATGGGTCTCAAATGTATTAATACTCTGACGTTTTAAAAAAAGTAATAAAGCCAATATCCAAGAAGGAAAATGAAAAAGATGACGGGAAACAGCCAACGCGACACTTCGTCAACACGGCGGGATATTCGTTTGTAGTCAACAAAGGTCTTGTTCCTCTCGTCTTCCGCGTGGTTGACATCGTCTCCTTCCAGAATACCTGCCTCAGCGTCGGTGAGAACTTTCTGGACACCAAGAGCAATTGTATGTTTAGTGTTTGAAAACTATTTGTGGCAAGGGAGTGGACTAAAAGTAAGAGCCTTTTTTGTTCATTTGGTAATTCAACTGTCGGTGTCAGAGTATAACAATGTCATTTCGCGAAGAATACTTTCGCATGGAAGCTTCAGAATCAAAATATGTATTCCCCCGATATTTGTTTTTTTAAAGGCTGCCCAGAATGTTGAAATACTTTGGTCGTCAACTTGGTAAGTGTGCGGCACAAACGACGCACGTGCTAAGAATACTGCTGTCGTGTTCAACCCAAGTTGAGAAGAAATAATCAGGCGCAGTTTAGCCGTTCTGACGCATGATGTAGCAGTTTGGAAACACGTTACCTTCTGAGCGCTGGATGAATTTGCTGCGGTACGAAATGACCTAGTTGTGCTGATAATGGAACGTTTTCTCCACATGTAATTAACATAGGTAAACTCCAGCAAAGCAGTGAATACGAAAGCTAAAATAACGCAGAAGTCATTAAAAAACCTCTTTTGTAACAGTTTAACACTATTGCTCGAAAAGCAGCGTTACTAACCAGTACACGCTCCCATCCAGATGTCGATGGCTTTCACGTAGCTTACTTGGGGCAGTCCGCCTTGAATACCTACATACAAAATTCCGGAAAATTGTATAAAATATTCGAACAAGTTTAACTTGAATATTTTTTTTTTTACTTAGAACTGTCGATAGAGCTAAATTATATCACATAATGGAAATGGGGCTTTTAAGCAGATTAAATCTTGTATAATCTAGACCCCGTGCCAAAAGAGTTACCTCCAAGCGTCAAAAGCTATAAACTCTACGCCGTCTGGAGGTGTTGACCAAACAGCACGTACTTACCATAAAACTCTGCATCTCAAACTCCCCACATTTCTGAAAAGTGTATATCTCTGAAATAGTGATGTTCGAAACAATCGCTTGGTCAACACCAGCAGACGACAGCAGGACTAATGGAAATGCAAGAATGTTGGAAGGAATTACTCGAAGATTTCGAGGATACAGTGAGCAGTGTAGTGATGCCAAGGGTAGTACGGGCCGGAACAGCGTCGACATCCATCCAGAAGGACACCCATGAAATGGAAACTATCAGGATGGTTGGTAGATAGCTCTGCACCAAGTGGTAACCAATGGAACGCCGTAAATGAAACTCGGCCACAAGACAGCTGTAGTTTCCTGCACCGCACAAATTGCGACTATTAATCTATGGCCAAACACCTTTACTGCGAAAACATACACATTACTCAACGGCTAAAATCAATGAAGCTGTTATAAGAAGCTACGATCTACTCAGTGGAATAGATTTTCTCTGTCCTGTAGTGAAGTGAAAACAACTATAAGCGGATTAGCCAGCGAAAATGTCGTAAATAAAAAGATCGAGTACTGGAGCTGGACACAGTAGCGAACAAACACCATAAACATGTTGCCCATTACTTGTTGGCTCATTTTGAGGTTAGACAGCCCTGAGTTCCTTTTGTTCTCTTTTAGTTAACTCACTTTAGTTTTCACTTCAAGTAAACATATTGCGAAGAGATATGGCATTCAAAAAAATAAAACAAACCCGAGTACTCAAGCGTGGGAACAGGGTCTTTATAGCTCATACTGTCATCTATAGAGCATTAGACAAGAACAAAGGATGCATTATCTTAGTTTTTAGCTTCAACTGGTTTTCCGTGATGCGTGCACGCACTTTGTTGTCACAATAGTCCGTTTGAGGCCCCACTATATTCAAGGAACAATTGTTGCGAGCGGGCTCTTTTACTGAGCAAGTTTCTGCAAGAATCTTTAATGCCCCATTCGTTACAGGCTTGAATGCACATGTATAGTTTCCCACAGTATTTGTTTTCCCCCGCAGCCTTCGTCTTTCCTCTGTCTAACAATGGCGAAGCTAAGATTGCAGACAATCAGATCTAAATATTATTTTTTATAAAGAGATGATGCGGCACTCCGGCTTTTATAAACATTCGTAAGCCCCCTGCCTGATGAGATTTTGTTTTACTTGCATTAAATCTTCAAAGTTCGGGCAGTTGAGAATAAGTAGCTCAAATGGGAATCCGTGTCGCATGGGAATAGCAACTTTCCAATATTACTCTTTCTCTCTTAGTCGTTTGTCTCAGTAAGTTTGTTACCCTAGAATCCCTTTTTTAATTCCCTTGAGATGTGTTAACTGTTCTACCTCCTCTCATTCCTGTAATCTATTAACCCCACAAAGAAATTAACTTCACACGCATTTAAAAATGCCTAGCTTCTAGAATCAAATAGTTCCTCTGGAAAATGGTAAATTCACAAGTTTACCGAATGTAAGTGATGAAAGGTATAGCATCAAACGAGGAAAAAAGATCATTTTCAAGTCTAGTGGGAAACTTCCCAGGAGATCAGGGGACTTTTTTCAATGTATCTTCATTCGAGACCGAATCAATTTACTAAGGTAGCACAGGTTCTATTATGGAAGCTCGACAAAATCCTGATGAAGTTGCCTCAGGGGCCTAAGGGAGAAAGCTGCTCCATGTTACTTCGTGTAGGTAATATGAGAAATTCCGTAAAGAAGACGAAAGAAAGGCGAAAATGGCCAAAGGAAAGAGATATTGGCCAGCCAAGTTAATTGGAATAATAAGTTTAATCATACCTATCACACGACTCGCTAGTCACGTTATCCTGCTCCCGGGGGTTCGATACCCTTCGAGAACATGAGTGAGAGAGTCTCTGTTCTATTGCCTTTCAACAGCTTATGCGATAATTTTATACTCACCAATTTGATACGATTCTTGGCAGTCTGAAGTGACTATCTTGTCAAGTTCAAACTGAGGCATTCGCAATTCTCGGTGGAGTTTTACGGCGTCTCCAAGTTTCCAGGTGAGTCGAAGTTCTTTTAGCGTTTTGGAAACTGAAATATACAGCAAAGTTTTCTCAGGATCTCTTTCTCGCAACTGCTAACAACTTTGCCACTTACAACTCGCAACTTCCATCGTACAGATCTGGTTGTCCAAAGGAAACTTTGACAGCTCCATCATACACGAAAACGTAAGTTTTAACCTATATGAAGATGAAAAAAAAATCTTGAGTTCGTCTTAAATGTTTGAGCTGAATTCTGGTTTCCTAAATACAATCAAGTTAAAATGAAACTAACAGTGATTAAGTTAATACAAGAGGTTAACTTGAGATCAGAAGACAAGACCGAGTTCCTAGTAAACGACGATGGCAGCTGGTACTTGATCCTTGTTTTCATTCTCGCGACATTGCGCTGCTCTCAAGTCCCATGAGACGAAGCAGAAAAACATTTGAATTCTGTAGTCTGAGGGTTACCAATTTGCTGGAAACCGAAGCCCCCCGTGGGCATATGTTTCGCAAGTGACCAGAAACGATACCCAGGTTCGATGCTGTCATCTCGATGCAGTACATACCCTTGAAATGCTAGGGACACGAACTAGGGAAGCTCCTTCTTGATTCAAACTGGTTACTAAATTGAACTCAATACAAAAGAACTTGCAAAACTTTGTCTACTGAACAGGAACGTGAAATGCAACGTGTCCAATTCATGGCTAGGTTATCTCTCTCTCGATTTTTCTTTTTCTGTACAATGACAAAGATGATAGTACTCAACCATGAGGAGATGACCCATCAATGTTTTCCATATTACCCTGTAAACAATATATTGCTATACGACTGCGTTTGGCTTTCTCTCTATACGTTTCGCTTTTGCTTTACTTAATTCTTCTTCAAGACGTGCGTTAACAAGATTTCCCGAGGAGTTCGAATAAAGAAAGAAGAGAATATGCGTGAAATGGGAACCACAAAATGTTTCGTGCGCGGTCATTAGGTTCGTATTACGCGCCGACTAATGCAGTTAATGAAGAGGAGAGATATGAGAAAGCGAGTGATGCAGGACGTGTAGAATTTTACGCACATGATGCCGGTGACAAAGCATGCGACACAAATAATGAAATGACTTTTCTTCTTTTATAATTAACTCGATTAAATGAGCCTTATAACGTAAAAACGATGTTAGAACAGTGCTGAATAAGACTGCAACTGTACCTTAATTGGTAGAGTATATAGCCTTGCGGATTTATCCGGACTAATACGTTGGGTACCGTTACGTATTGAAATTCGCCGTGTTTAGCATTAGGAAAGTAAACTTCTGGTTTCCAAATAGCCTTGACTAAGTTTGGGTCACTCAGATCCAGCGGTTCTTGGATCACTGAGTGATTTAGTCTTTGGTCGTGCCAAGTTTGTCTCAGGTAGAGGTCCACCTCATAATCCTGCAATCAAAAACTTTTTCTATTTTTTTTTTCTTCAGTGTACAGCTTTAGCAGAGAACAAATAAAAGTTTGACAACACATTCAAGTTAAATTATGTACACACTGTTACTCAAGATTATATAAGGTGTTCTGAGTTCTTTCTTACCATGGTTGAGGGGCTGATGGATCCAAAACTCCGAATGAAAAGTTCACACTCCACGGTGGTTGCGTAGTCTGTAACAGTCAAGCAGCTCGTTACTAATGAGTCTCTCTTAGTACAGACGACTGATTCATGAGTGTAATAATTACGCTCATTTTGCATACGACTCAGGTGGCGCCTGAGTAAGTACTTAAGGGAAGCTGAATTTGTAATGCGTAATAAAAACTACAAAAAAACCAGAGAGGGTAAACAAACGATAATTTTCCTCCCATGTTGCGCTCGCTGAGGAAATCAATTTCAAATGTTGACAAGATTCCAAACAGAATCACAGCATGGCCAAAGGGTCGACTTGGAAGACCTCCCCTTGTAAGTTCTTACAGAATCAATATAATCCATGAAATTTATGGTCTATCGTCTGTCAGGTGGTGCTTTCTTTGAGCAACTGCCTAGGTATATCGCTGGTGAGCATGATGAAAGAAGCTTCAAGTGAAAGTGAAAGAAGTTCTAGGAAGATTGATGATCTCTTGAGGATTGTACTTCTGCTAGACGCTTTTTCGGCCAGCTGTGTGAGATATCGCAATACAAATAACCCGAGACATCATGTATAATCTCCTGAGGATTTCCTAGTGGGTGTACACTCACGGAAAAAAAACTTGTCCTTCTACTCCACTTTCTACCTTCAGTACAAATAACTCTACTGATTCGATATTAGAGTACAACTTTTATCTCTGTTACTTTCCAAGTTGCCCATTTAAATTTAACTATTAAAAAGTGTGAGTTTAAGTTTTCTATCGCCTGTTTGGTGTGTAGATGACTTACTCATGTGATTTGTAGGTGTCGCTCGACGGTCGTATCCGGTATTGAGCATTTCGTCCAGTATCATCAAGTCTCCCATTTTGCCTCCCGATAATCCAGCACCGCTAATCGATTCGATATTTGGTAATTAATGAAATGCAACATGACTTGCATAGAAGATGTACAAAGTATCGACGGAATGAATTCACGTGTTACCTTAACTGAGTGGAAGAAGAATAAGATGCCGTTTGAACTTCATTATTTGTGGCCGATAAGGAACCCTCGCAAGCGCAGCAGGCAGCTAGTAAAAGTACTAGGAAACGTATTCGAAAGTCGGTTGATGCGGTTAACAGTAGCAGCTTTGGGGTGATGGTCATGGTTTATTCGTTATATATCACGCTGATGTGACTCGTCGTAACCCACAGACAGCGTAAACCTGAATTCGGACCATTTCCCAAGTGCCACCCTACTTATTATATCCGCAGGAAGAGAAGCTGCGCCTGCGTTCTCTATGAAGTAGCCCCTGAATATTCCAAAACGCCATGCTGAAATAAAGAATAGGAAGTCAACAAACTGTTAGGTATCAACCCACGTGTTGTAGAGCGTTCGTGAGAAGAGAGGTTACTCATTGTTGTAGTAATGCTAGATTGCAAAATTTACTTATCTTGTTATAATTTCACTGAATGGAAAGAAGAACGAAGAAAACTACTTTTAAGACAAACTATGGGTTTCTTGAATCGGCTGATAAGGATTATAGTTTTCAATCAGTTTTTGCAGGATGAGAACCCGAACCATTCGCGGTCCCCCATTATGCGATCAAGTGTGTCATCCATATCAAGGAGCCTGCACCAGCATTCGTAAAAAAAAGAAGATAAGCCATTTGTTTTCCTTAAAAGATTTTCACACTATCGGTGAAAGCTCCAAGTTTTGACGGCTTCGATTTTACGGTGTAAGTTTTCCCTTCAATCAACGGAGGTTCACTCGCTGCTATGCAGAGAACTCTGACGATTCGCTGTGCTACGGCGTTAAAGGTAGGCGATTCACTAATAATGATTGCTGGAGAAAACTCAGGCATTGTTGAAAATAGCGTCTAAATCAATCGATCGATATCTCGGTGGCTTTTGCGACTTTGTATGGGAAGGAGGTTGCGGTCTCGAGTAGTTGGCCATTAAGATACTCTCTGGAGAGCCAGACGTGAAGTGGCGAGTTAGCACAGCTCTTTATATGATGCCATAGGAATTTCAGTCGCTTGTTTTGTTATATGTACACAATCGTAACCACTAGGTTTATGTTATTTTGCTCGTTACACTTTATGGGACTTGAAAATATCAAAACTCGAATTCCAAAACAGAGAGAGACAGGGTCCAAATATCTATTTGGCGTCTTTGTTGTCAAGCTGTTTGAATAGAAGTAGGAAATGTGCCAAGGAGTAAGTCAAACACCACGCGGATATTAATGCGGAATAAACGGCTCACGCGTCCTGATGATGCCAGCTAAGTCCAGTCGTAAATATAGCACTGACTTTTATAGTTCACTTGGTATTCAAATGGCTGAATTTTACGCCGCTTGAGTTTTCATAAAGTTCTTTACATTATTGCTCGAAGCGAACGATTCTTAAGAAGAACTGAATCTACTCAAGTAACTCGACACAGTTAATACGACAACTAAAACAGTTAAATCCACCTGAATACAGAGACTACCGGGTCAAAGTATTACAGCCTGTTATGCAATAGATCTTTATTTAACAGCTCCTAAAGACAGAAAAATGTCTGGTACTGACATCTCGGTTATCCTCGACCGAGTCTCTCTGCTCAATAACAAGGGGAAGGCCCGCTGATCCGTTTATGAACGTAATTAATGATCAGAAGGTCCATGGTGAATCACTACAGCTTATGATGAGGACCTATGATACCTACAAAGAATCGTCCCCGCATAAATCAACCATTTTTCGTCTTCACATTGTATTGTTTTCATGACGTCAAGAAATGCAACACTAGACTTAATTGAAACATTGTTCACGTTGGGAAAATCTCACTCGCTTCATATTGCTTTTAGCCTTTACGGATGGCAGGCGTCGACACGTGGACCAAGTTTGATTTGTTGCTACCAAGTCACGCCTGACAACAACATAGCATTCGCCTAATCTAGCTCACTCGGTTCATCTTCTTTCAACCTACACTTACTTTTTTGAGTCGAGTGAGTTGGATTAGACTTTGGTTTACGATCATTGAACTAAATTATGCAAATCACTCTTCCGCTGATTATACACGTTGGCTGGTTAACTGATTATCGGTCCATAATTCCTGCAGAGGACTGCGAAAATAAGCGGCATTGGTGTTGCAATAATCCTTTATATTGAAAATCAATACAGTGCGAGACAACGGATGAAATACGACAAAAGGGGAAGAATCTTGAACGCAAATATTAACGAGTTTTGATCTAAGATTGACTTTCGTTTGCCATTTCCGACTCTTCCGTCTCGCAAAGGAGACGCAAAATTTTTATTTTCAAAAGTCTTGCATTCTTCGGGTGTAATCTGCTTAGTGTGGTGGCCACCAGCTTCCCTGTGGCGTCCCATTCACTACCTTCATCGAAACCTCTGCAGCTGTGAGAGCTGGGATTTCGACACTCAGAGTAGTCATGTTTATGAGCAGAATCCTTGTCCGCACTTAACTCCTGGAAATCCTGAAGCGAAGTATCTGGCGTGGTACATGAATTCTCCATGTGACTTGCCGTCAGCCTTAAGGGAACCTGAAGATAACCAAACATCGTTTTCCATAAAAAGCCAAGCTTTCGGGTTAAAAAAATATATTTATAAAAATTTCAAAAACAGTTTTTACCGAGCATGATCCGTTTGTGTAGTTTGCAGGATGATAAATAGTGTCCCCAGGTTCTTCTTTTAAAGACTAACAAAAAAAATATATATTATTTTAAATTAATTATTAAATGTGGATGTATTACAAATGCAGCACCGTCCGAATAATCGCCGTCTTCCTCTTCTCCGTTATCGAAGATGGGAACAAAACTCCGGATTCGTCTAACGATAGTATAGAAGAATTTAATCAGGGTTCTAAGAAAGAAATTGGTACTTCCACACATACTTCCTAGGTAAAATAAAAGGGCGGACAAACTCCATTTCATGATACCATTGCCATTTGACACGGTTCGACTCCTGGTCTGTGAGAAACGGTTCCTGGCACTTTCTCGAGTAAGTTTGTCTGAGACTAGTCCATCTTGTTTCACACAGTTTTGCTGTTTAGTACAAATTTTAAAGTTTCTGTATGAATTGTGATTATCTTTTGATTACCAGGGGCATTTAGAGACACTCCTATCGCCTGCCATGAAGCCCGGACACCTTCTACGTCTCTGTGATTGCGTCTTTCGTAGAGAATGGGGTATTTCTTAACTTCCTGAATTAACCGAGAATTGAAGTTTTCTCGAGTTTCTGTGAGAATCTGTTGTGAAATACTTTCTGCTCCATTCATTTTAACGTCTGACAATGAGAAACAGAGATTTAGAGAGAGACAGAAACTATCAAATATCTTGCAAAAACAGAACAAACTTTGCCTCGATCAGCAGCGGGAAGTAATACAATCCCCAAAATAGAGCCAAATGATGTATTGCTTTGCTTTAATTGATCATACGTGAACACAATTCGTAGAGGATAATTTATTTTTAAAAATCTAACTAACTAAAAATATAACAGTACAGACTTCACTACAGATTGTTTACAACATAGTAAATACATATGGGCAACAGCGCCATCTATGAAGAAGCCTGGGAACTAAATCTGGGAATTGAGTAGCGTACCTCAACTAAATTTCGTCTCAGAACTGAGTCAGGAGCATTTATATGGTAGTAAATGACCATCAGTTCTATCCAGATACTATTGTAAACTGTTTGTTGCCTTAGCGAGCCAAAATCTAAGATCTGGAGAAAAATAACACTATTATAATTTGTACCGAAGTTACGTGGATACAAATCTTGCATGCTAGATGGCTTCGCAAGGACCCCACGAAATTAACCGAGAAGTTTGAATTTCTGTTTCGGAAAGAAATTAAATTCATTGAGTACATTGCACATACTGCGCGTGAAGAATTCAAATTGAAAATTGAAAAATAGGGAAAATGCTGTGTATGCCAGTCTAACGTCAATCTCTTGTTGATGATGAGTTTCTGGCGGAATGTTAAATTTAGCTTCTGTGCTCGGGGCAATGGGTTGAAAGCAGAAGCTTTCTTTTAGCGTTGCCCAGTGTCAAACAAACATGAAACGTTTCATTTTCTTTCGTTTAGTCCCTTGACATTCTGTTGTATAAGGAAAGTTTGCAAGTTTGCCAGAGATCTTTTTTCCGTATCCCCCTCAAAGTTTAAAAATAATCTAAGGGGGTGCGTTTGTTTAGTAATTAGCCGCAGCGTTGCCGCTCTTTGGGTGGGCATCTGATCTCAAGCTGATTAAGCTCAGTAGGGGTTTAGAAATCAGAAAAAAAATCTGTGGCTATCAAAGGAGAGCCGCGACTGTTCGTGCATGAGATCCCTCTCAAGGGTGCTTACCTATGTCACTCATCCGCTAATACGTTGTAGCCCTTGCTTTGAACACGATCTGCAAAGTCATAGCCATACATCAAGTGGCCAGTGATTAAGTAATGAATGAGATATATATCCTACTCGCCTTTGTGTGTATTCCTTGGCTATTCTGCAATGCGTCAACTTCTCATGTGTACACGATAGACGTCAGTCTGTACCTTAGACGTATTGCATATCAAATTCCATACGGTTCTTGAAGCCAATGCATGGTGATTTAAACTTGATTTTACGGTCCCACTTCCCTCTGGGCCATGTCAGTTGTATCGATGTGCTTTTGTTGATTCAGACTTACCCTCTGGGTTCAAGTGCGAATGCAAAGAGTTGATGTGAAACCTCGGAGCGAACACAAATGTATAGTCAACTTTGCAAGAGGATGTGAAGCTCATTAAAAGTACCACAGACAGGGGGGGGGGGGTAGCGGGGAGCGAACCTGAAGAAGGAGGAAAAATACTTCTATACTCACCTTTTACAATTACCTTTGTTAGCCTCTCAGTGACCTTAGGGTCATGACAGGTCAGTCAAGTTTCAGACAGGTCATCCACTAAAGGATTAAGAAGATATTTCCCGCGGGCAGAAGAATGCTACCCCTGATCCCTCACTTCAGAACAATCACTTTGAGATACTCAAACCAAACAAGGCATTTTAACACATTTTTCTAATTGATGATACAAACAGAGCTTGTAATAGTTAATAGTCCAGTCAAATATTAGCGAAGAAAGTGAGGAGCTTATCTAATTTTAGAATACAGAAGAGATGTTCCTTTCAACATTGTAAGGAGGAGGTTATATCACCACTCAAGCTTAGTGCGGCGAAAAGGTTGTGACTCGTTGCTGGACAGCTTGTCATCACTGCACTCACTTTTCACTTCAGCGACTTATGAAACTTTTAAAAACCGCTCCTTTGAAAAACAATGTCTACGGTCCGTCATGTTGTGCCATTCCCATCAGTGATTGACGCATATTCTCGAGAATTGTAAAGAAGTAATATGACCCCCTTGTTCGTAAACTAAAAGAATGAAGCCGGAGTTTTAATTAATGCAATATAAGATCAGTAGGTTGATGCGGGAGTAATAGCAAGTGAAAAAGCACGGTTGTTGATTTGCAATTGTGTGCAAACTTGTCCTGTGACCCGATGCTTTAGTACGTCAGTGCGAGGATAGCTTGCCGGGGCTGGTGGACCGAGGAGCCGGGGCGGAGTTCAGCGGGTATCTGCCTCTTTCCAGGTAGGTAGACGCGGAAACTTCGCTCTCCAGTGAATCTTGTTAGTTTGCATCGACAAGTCAGCAGTGTTGCGCGGGTCTGGACCAACCTGATGTCCAAGCCATTTCTGACTGATCCCGCGCTATCATGTTTTGATTACAGAATAGAGTGAGATCATTATTTGTAAAGGTTTCTTCAGTCAACATTTTTCACAGACGCTATTGGACGTGAATGAAGTGGCAGTTTCAGCATAGTTAGTTTGAAGTGACTTCAAAATTTTTCATCATGATGCTCTTGAAGCCTAGTAAGAGTAGGAAAAATGCCTGCTACTATTTCGGATGCAGTGGTCTTTTATATATAATTCTCTTCACATTAATGAGCACTTCAAACGCCATCCAATGGCTGTAAGTATTCATTACACTATCTTGCTAGTTAGCTGGTTAGCATTTTTAGTCATCAACCAATACAACAAACGAGTAAATAAAGTTTCCGATGACCGGTCAGTTCGTTCGCAAAGTTACCGACGGCTTCAAAGTGAACAGCTAGGGACCGACTAGATTAATTACGTTAGTCACAAAACTAATTAGGGAACTAGTTTGTGAATGATTTTGACATAACAGTTGATAGCATTTTATCTTGAACAAGGGACAACTGGTTTTTGTGAAAGCCCGTGAACCCAGTCACCTTCACTATATAGCCTTTATGCCGAGGCATTTCGTCATAACCAAACGAACAGTTACAAGTTTATGATCAAAATAATACTACCCGAACACTGCTTAATGTCTCGATTGCAGGCGCGAAATTTTTCATCGTGTTGGGAGCAAGTATAAATCTCTGCTGTACCAAAAAGCTACTTGTTACACTGAATTATGCATCCTCTGCATGACGCCTGCTGCCACTTGACTTCTTTTCCTGAGTAACAAGTAGCAATACCGAATAACGAATTGCGAAAAGCTATAGGAATACCCAAGGATCCGCATATGAATGTAATGCATAATAAGGGCTGCTTATGAAAACATGGAGGTTAGTTTCATTAGGATGATAGGCATGCTTGTGATGGAGGAAAATAGTGGAGGTAGTCAAGGGAGAGCGGCGATCCGCCTGATGGCTATAAAGCCGCTATCGTGCAGGGAATCAACCTTCGCGCGGGTGAGAGCTGTCAGTATGAGACGAAGCCAAATCGACTGTGCGGAATTTCTTGGTGACTTTTGAAAAAGCCCCACCGAAAAGAAGTGGACAGGCCTGCCAAAAGCTTTGACTGACAACTCCAACCTCTTCTTACAAGGCCAGCACACATCGATACTTGTTCACTGGCTAATCCTATCAAGACTTGCCATCCATTCTATTTACCCCCTCGTCTTGTTATTATCCTTCCCCCGACATTCTAGATTCCGTTTCTCCAATTAATATTCAATTTCCCAGTGAAACTGTTTCCTTTAGGATTTCTCACGCGAAGCTCTCCCGTTCAATTACTATACCAAAGCATCAAGCGTTGGATTAAACTGAAGATTGTGAATTATAAAGAAAAGCGAATTTCTGTTTCTTCCCGCATAGATTGTTCATAAGTTTTTGCTCTTCATTTCTTCATCTGTCGATGCGCCAGCAAGAGGAACATGAAGCAATGAAGCCAAAAGCAATTCATGAGGTCTAGATTTATGACTTTGCAGAAGGAAAAAAGACGTGGCCATCATAAAATATGTCGCGACATTTTCCGATGTCTCAATTCTTCGAATCTGAACAGTTCAGACCCGGTTTCTCAGTCCATTCTTTCCAGTCGGAAACATAAAATTCTAGATGCCCTCAGAGTGTACAAAGAATAATTCACATACTAGTATCAAAATCTACGTCAGTCTGTCGGACGTGCATGTGGTCGTTTATAAGACGTGGGGCAGCTGCTGTCTTTCGCTGTCAACACTTGCTGACTTGGATTTATCCATTCCTCTAATGAGCACTTCTATTATTAAACTATCATCTCCATGGGATGTACTGCGGGTGATCCCCATCCATCGTTGTACAAACACTGTGAACATAGAAAGTGAAATACGGAGGAAACTAAGATGAACAATCAGTTTTCTAGTTTAGATCAAGGGATGCAGGTTAGGATCTACACGGTAAACTGATACATGAAACAGATTATATTGACTTTGGCTATCCGATCTCGTTGTTAGGATACACAATTAAACAAGAATCGATTAGAACTTCTTAAGGTTAGGATTTCATATTTACTCGAGGTTGAAATTGCGACTTGCTTGCAAGACAAACAAATGTATGGTTTTCCGAAATGACAAGGTTGTCTTGTTTGACCTGAGATGTCGAGTTTTTGACGAATTTCGCATCCGCCCAACAAAATTTTTTCGTAAATTCGTGCTGTACAACTTGTCGGTTCCGCACAAACATTGTGTGTGTGAGTGGGCAAACAGTTTCGTAA
The DNA here is from genome assembly GCA_002872375.1 of Eulimnadia texana. Lineage (NCBI taxonomy): Eukaryota > Metazoa > Arthropoda > Branchiopoda > Diplostraca > Limnadiidae > Eulimnadia > Eulimnadia texana. Next base: position 32,668,366 of record NKDA01000001.1, on the reverse strand, counting down.
CCACGTAGTAATGTGAATCCCTCAATTTATCATGTTCAAGATATAGCCAAAGCCGAAAAATTTTCCGGTTAGTTAAAGAAGGCGATTCTGACATGTGGCAATGTGGATTTGACAAGAGTCTCTCGGAGGGTGATGAGAAAACAAGACCTTTTGTGTTAGAGGCCACATAGGACGCCTGCTGCGAAGGTAACCTTAAGATGAGAAAAACCTACCTTTTCTTTTCAATTTTCCTCTCGTAATTAAATAAACTTCACGGCACACAAGTCTTGGAAAAGGAGGTAATGATTTATACTCCGTCGTATAAATGCTGTGTGTGTGTTGTGAGCGGGGCTGAGAACTTCAGTTCATGGGGAAGTAGCGGCGTCACGTGTCTTTTCATGTACATCTACCATCTTGGGCCTGTAAGGCAGCAAGGGTTAAACGAAGGTTGCCCTTTTGATAAAGTGACTTGGGGACTATAATTTATATTTATTAAGAGGAGAAATTCCTCCATAATGGTACCAAGTGACTTATATGACCATGAGCTTTGGCAACCCATGTTTGGCTATAGGAAGGTGGGCAAAATAAACATGATGTGAGAAATAAATATGAAAAAAATAGATTATGGTTGATCCCCTCCCAGAATCTCCTGCCGCGTTTATCGCTGCTTCCCAGTTGGCCAGCAGTTTTTCATTTTGGCCTCTCACATTGAGCGATCCTGCAGGCTCCAATTAAAGCCTCCACCTCATTGAATTTCTCATCCCCGCTCGAGCATTCGCGTTTTTCACGGGGGAAAACTCATTTTCAAAACTACCCTCTTCTGCGGATCATCATTACGCTGGACACTGATACAAAAACTGATGAATACTGAAAATTTCTATTTATTAGGGACCTGGACCCACGCCTGTATTCAGTATCTTTAGTTGTCTGGAAGCAATTTTAATGGTGCATTCTAAATTACGAGATTACTGAGTAATTTACCCCAATTTTTATTTCTGGGAGACAATGAGAAGAGCCCTGGACAAAGCTAGAATAATTTCTCCCCTTGTAAGGTTGTAATCAGAATTATCCGGAAAGTACGCAGGTGGGTAAAAAGCACCTGAAGCCGTAAATAAACTTGTCCACGGTTTTCTTTCTTTTGTTATTGTGTTATTTCTACTCTTTTCCCGTTTTTTTTTAAACCGTCTTTCGGGTTTTCCGTTTCCCAGTTTTTGTTTCTTTTTCAGGAGTTCTCCCTTTTACCCTCAAAAGTTAATTTGCCACTTAGCTTTAAAAGCCTTTCGTTGTTCCCGCCGACCAATTTCTGTCGCCTCGGAAAAAAAGACCCCGCAAAACCTCCACACACAAAAAAATACACAATAAAATAAAATTACGTAGACAAAGAAAATGCAACGAAAGTATCCTTACACAAAAAAAAATCTCAGAGAAAGAAGTGACAAAAAGAAAACGGTTAGTCTTTTATTGCCGCATTGAAATCTCCAAGACGTTGGTCTCTACGGCTGTTTCTATTATTAAATTAAACCACTAACCGAATGGATGGCAATGAAATTGATCGTTGACACAACATCCTTACTTAGCGTTTAGATTCCAGTTTCTTGAGGTTCTGGTTGAAGCTGTTGCGAGCCCCAGGTTGAAATGCGAGCCTCCGTAGGCGAGTTGTATGCCGCTGAAGAATGTTTTCACGGTTCAAAGGGTCGTTTTGCGAGTAAATTTTCTCCAAGCAAGCAGTTAAAGTCGATTTTCTTGACGAATGATTTTCTTTGCTTCACCTGAGCCGTTCACATTTTTCTGTTAGGTCCCAAAACCGTTTAGTATTCCTTCTATAACATTCAAGTACTAATGCGATATTTGACTGATAATTTCGTTGGGGTTGAACTGTCGTTCTGTCATTTTTCTATACGACAGATAAGCAAGAACTACTAGAACAATTTGGTATTTTTTGTTTTAACTTGTGCGTCATAAAAAAAGGGGGAAGTCGAAAATGGATAGTGGAAAAGCAAATCTGGTAGGATTTTTTCTTTCTGGTGTATAAGCAGTTAGGCAGCCTCCGAAGATTTATGTCTAGTCGTTGTAGGTTGTCAGAAAGAGAAGGGTGCCAACCAACGAGGACCTCCCACTGCTTCCGACACGAAATATCCTTACGTTCCCTGCGACTAAGTGATTTTCTGGTGACCAGTAGTACCCATTACTTTAGAGTCCATTCTTCTACATAGAACTAGGGGCTCATTTCTTCTTTGATGCCTTTTTTCCGAGCTTTTATTGTTTCTCGCACAAAGTTTTACTGTAAGTTAGCTGGAAGAATCATGTGATGCACCGTTCAGGGTTTTATCGTTTACGTGGAAACTGAATTAAGGGTGAAGACTGCCGGGACGCGGTTTCATGGCTAGATCACTTCAGCAGGCAGATCACGTTCTCAAGCCGGTCTTTTGTTTCTGAATTTCTCTATAGACGTACAACAGTCAAAATATCAAATTACCCGAAAGATAAAACCAGAGAAAAAAAATCGCCCCCAAAAAATCTGTTTGCTATAAGATATCTGAATACCTGATGAACAGATCTATCAGTTATTTTAATTTTGACTCATCATTCAGTTGTATCTTAATTACGACACTTCAAATGCATTAAATGTTGCTGTTTGCTTGTAGGGTCCTATCGCGAGCGGGATCAATCGCATCGATCGGAACGCCATCTGTATGCGACCAGCTATCTCAGACGCTTGTCAGCAAACAAGTGAAATTCTGCAAAAAGCATCCGGGCTTCATGCTGAGTGTCCAAACAGGAGCTTCCAGAGCGATCGACGAATGCAAGTTCCAGTTCAGGACTCGCCGATGGAACTGCTCCACTCTGGACGAAATTAAACAGACACCTTCTGTGGTACCTCTGCAGCCGGAGAAGAAGAAGAAACATGGTTCGTTACTTGTTTTGGAACTTTTATTTTTGTTCCATATCAAGTGTTTTCCTAATTGGTTGGTATTAAAGCTGTCAACATTGTTATGCAGTGAATCGGGATGTGTACTTAAACAGTACCCAAAGCGATGGTCCGTACCAGACGTCGGGCGGGAAGAAGTCGCCTTCATCGAGTCTATTTCGTCCGAATCCCGTTGTTCCCGCAGGTATTGCCTTCTTTGCCCCCATAATCAAGGGCCATAAATTAATCATGGTTGCCTATTGTCTGCGCCCAAATTGCTACTATTTACACACACCGCAAAAGTAAACATTACATTAACTTCACATCAGCCTTAGTTCGCTTTAAAAGCCTCGAAGAAAAATGATGGCAAGACTCATTTAGATCTTTTGTTCTTACTTCATTGTTACTTTCTATCAATTTTTCCTCGACTCTTTAAAACTTTTACACACGTACCTCCTATGGTTGTTGCTTTTCTGATTTACTGATCAAGCAGCTGCTGATTAACTTGTAATCGGGAACAATGGGATGCAAGTAGGGCAGCTCTTGTTCTTTTTCATGGCTGACTTTTTCATCTCATACTACGAACCGAGTTTTATTTACGAGACAACTTTTTTGCCGTAAATCAGTGTTCATAATTACTTTTATTGGACAGCATAACGGGAGCGGCATTTTGCAAGGGGGCAATTACTGAATTTGGAAGAATCTCTGATCAAGTGACTTTACCGTTACACGAGAAGCATTCAGTGCTAAAATGTACGTTTGCATACACGGAACGCGAATGGGAGTACTAGGGATCATCTGCAATAAATTAGTCGCTAGATTATGGAAGAGTTGGAGAGGTTCGATTGAACAAGCGTTTAAGGACGCATCTAATTTGTAAAGGGGAGTTACCTGTGCTATAGGCCTAATTAACCAACCTGCCACTTTTCACCAAGAACGTCCGGCGACCCCGATAGCCAAATTATCTTTCTAAAACCTGCTCTGCATATTTCCTTTCAGTCCAGCCATTAATCATGGGATATTTTTACGACTCTGGATCAAGAGTTATTTTAAATTTTAAAATCTTTTCTACGCTTTTGCCGTTTTCTTTATTCTAGTTCGAAATCTAACAAAATGATTCAAAAATCAAACTTGTGTGTGTGCCACGTAAGAAATGGCCTCTCGAAATAAAATTATAATTAACCTTGGTTTCCAAAAATACAGGGACGAGGGAAGCGGCATTTGTCCACGCGATTTCGGCTGCGGGCGTTGCGCATGCGTTGACCCGCGCCTGTTCTGCGGGCGAGCTGGAGGATTGCGGTTGCGACCGCAGTGTCCGCGGAATATCTCCCGATGGATTTGAATGGGCCGGCTGTTCGGACAACGTCCACTTCGGTACAAGTTTCTCGAGGAACTTCGTCGATGCGCGCGAGCACAGCATGTCGCGCAAGAAACCTAAACGCAAGGCCAGCGACAAACATGTCTGGCTCGCCCTAATGAATCTGCACAACAACGAGGCTGGACGCAAGGTATAGTTTTTGTTGCGTGGCTTATTAATTTGCAGAACTAGAATCCTTACTAAGGTTAATCCACGATATGAAACTACAGTCCATGATTAGTTAGGCCAATAGCTTCTAGACACTTCAACCTGGAAAACTTTGTGCATAGCGTGACTCTCTGAAAACGTATATCCGCAATAAAGAACACGCAAGATGGGCCACTAAAAATTATAATAACTATAATTTTACTCAGCTCCAAATTGTGTTTGCATAAGGTTTGGTTGCATGCAAATCGAGTATAGTTCAGTTCTATATTTTGATCATTATTAATAAAATATTCATTTAATGATGAATTCAAGATTCAATTTGATTTGAGCAACTGTTAATGGAGCAAATAGAAACTGAGTAAATTAAAAACTGAGCGGTGGGCTGGTTTCTTTGGATAGGTCCTGTGGCTGTGGGTGTGCGGCTAAAGGTAGGCCAGCAGGAGGGAGTGGTTGTTGAGAGGGGCAAAACAAGTGACGAACGTTGTTAAATTCCCATCCGTCACGACCTAATGGTACGCTTGTCTATCAGCCAGGCTGCCTTATCAGCGCAGCCGTAGCACGTAATTTCTCCGCCATTTGCTTTGCATAGAACATTACCCACGCCAGCCTGTTTCGTCTCACTAAAAAACACCCATTCCCAAATTATAAGCTATCATGCCCCACTCCCCGGCGTTTAAGATGAAAATTTCGGCTCACGTAAAACTATTCACAGTGGCTTGTAATGCTACGCCAGATTCTGTTGTCATGACCGTTTAATTATGATCATTATTTATGATGGATTCGTTCGTCGGTAAGAAATCAACAGAGCGTGAAGTTAGTCTTTGCCTTAAGGAGAGGCTTTATGTAAAGTTTGGTCACATGTCACAAACTACGGATCAAAAATCCCCAAGGCCCAAACTGAAAGGGATTTCTTTGCTCTTTTTTGTGTTCCCCAACACTGAATGAAAGTCTGGATTGACGTTTTCCAAGGGATATCTTTGAGCTGCAGCTGTAGGTACTATAGCTTTCTGACAGGCCCGCAAGGGGATTTTCTGAGTGGCAAGCAATCGCAGTTTCCATTAGATTATTCATTTCACCGGCGTGTACGATTGAGTGACTTATGATTCGCTCTTTTCACTGACAGATTATCGAGAAAAGTATGAGGATCGAGTGCAAATGCCACGGAGTCTCCGGGTCCTGTGAATTACGAACTTGCTGGAAAGCCATGCCGTCTTTTCGAGAGGTATACAACCGAAACCAAGTTGAATTAGACTTCATCGAAACACTGAAATATTCTCATTTCACAGATCGGTGAACAACTGAAAGACAAGTTTGACAGTGCTACAGAAGTCGAGCCACGTGTGTCGTCTTCAGGATCGCGTAGGCAACTGATGCCACGAAGCCCCAGCTACAAACTGCACACGGACACTGACTTGGTCTATTTGGAAAGATCACCGGACTATTGCGATTTCAACGAAAAAACAGGGTCTCTTGGTACACGTGGAAGAGTTTGCAACAAGGTATGTCTTTAACTCAGTTTGAAATTTCATTCATTGATTTAGTTTGGTTGATTTCAACTCTTCTGAACTGTAACTGATGTAATTATGATGAATTATATTGGGACAGACTTCCCGTGCGATTGACGGATGCGAGTTGCTGTGCTGCAACCGAGGGTACCGCAGTTTTCGGGAGCGTCGGGTCGAGCGCTGCAACTGCAAATTTCAGTGGTGCTGTTCTGTTCACTGTAAAACCTGTATTCGAGATGTTGAAGTCCACGTTTGTGAATGATTTTACACGTCCTTTTCACTATGGACTGTTTATTTAATTAACTGTTTTTGATGTTGCTCTATCAAGTAACCCATACACTTTTTCGCCAGTATTACAACATGCTGCTCTGGATCTTCAGAAACTTTGCCGCTTCTGTTACTTCTGTTTTATCTTACGTCTACAGTTTATAGTTCCAAAAGATTCGTGTGTCGGTCTCAAGTGCAAGTTGTTTTCTGTTTCCCTTGGATTTTGTACAAAATTCCTTCCTCTTTGACATCTTCTTCTACAACCAAAACAAAACTGAAATATACGAACACTCCAGGGTTAACTAACCAAATCAGATGTACTGTACATACACAAGTTTTCAAACGAACAAAATAATCGTGTACTGTTCTTTCAGTTAAGTTTCTCGACACACTCATGAATAGCTCCACTCAAGGTACTGCTTAGTTTAATCTCGACTTGTATACCCGTCATGCCACACGGACACTACCCGTATCAGTGAAGGAACTAAAATAATAATCATGAAATTCAATAAAACAGTCAATGGATTAATATCTCATTGTCGTCGGCATCTGTGGAGCTAATTTTAACGTCCACCTTTTTCAAAGAGTTGCGCTATTCGATGAGCACAACGTTCTGACCCTTCGCGAGCTTCTGAACTGACCTACAAACAAAACGTTTTGAATTAATCGGCTCAGTGAAGAAAAAACCAAGAATCTAAATGTTGAATTACCACTCCAAAACTAAGAAATCCATGCGGCAGGCCCTCCAGAATGTCCAAAGTCACAGGAACTCCCAAACGACGAAGTTTCTTGGCAAACTCGACACAGTCATCAAGACACGGATCTAGTTGCACCGTCTACAAGAACGAATCAATAACATAGTTAAGCTGAGTGTGGACAATACGCGTTTACCAGTAGACTGATTGGTGGCATTTTGCGCAGAGCGTCATCCGAGGCAAGAAACGGCGACAGCAGTGGGTTGCGTGGCACTCTGAATATGTCCAACTCCTCCGTGGGATTATGAACTTCTAGTCTGTCCAATGTGGACGCCTCTGCGATATGAAACAGAAACTTTTGCTCACGAGACAGTACGTTTTGAATTTTAGTTTTCGATACCCCGCACAGTGTTGCGCTGTTCAACGGACGATCGTTTTATATCGCCATCATCGTCTTCGCTTGCTTCTAGGGTGGACACATCGCCCGACGAACTGCTTCCAGAAGGTGGCTTCTCAACAGTGCCCGCAACAACGCCCTTCTCCGGGTCGTTGGATATCTCGGGTAGTGTTTAGCATGACCCGCGTAAGCTGTACCGAAAAACAATAAAAATTTACATTTAAGTTGTGGATGGGGTTACGTGGTATACCATTGAGGCAGCGCATCATGAAACCAAAAGGAAGCATGGGATCCGTCAAACACAGAAGTCTAGACGGTGAAGGAACGAACTGGACTAGAACGGGAACATAGGCCAGAAAGATTCCTGTAGGTAAGCGAATCCCCATGCTAGAAGCCCACAGCGCTGTCCCTAACAACAGATTGGCCCCTGCAGAATCCCCTAAAAACGTATGAAAACACTTCATGTAGGGTTGTCAGTGAATTTCTTAAAAATGCGAATTTCTGAACGAATTTTTTTTTTTTCAAGTTAAGCATGTTTTCAGTATGTCCTGTGAATTTTTTCAGAATTTTCCAGTCGGTAGTTTGGGTACAGGAATTTTTTCCCTGAATTTTTTTCTGAAGTTTTTTTTTGACAGGAAATTCAATTTTTTCCCATTGTAAACGGAAAATTTGGCGTCCGCGGCGGTACAAAACTCTTCAAAACCGTTTTCATAACTCTGTGTAATGCTTTGCGGAATCAGCTGTTATCAGCGCGCGCGCGCCCATAATAAATAATGGCTGCCGAATTTAGTTTTTCAAAATGCACAGGGTGGTGGCAAACCGTATGGATTTGAGACACATACCAAAAGAAAGCTAATTTTTTGCTCTATCCGAAAACCTGCGGGGCAATAAGGGTTTTTTGACTCCTTCAGGGTGAAAATTGCAATAATTCGAAAGAGTTTTCATTTTTTTAAATTCTCGACTGTTCAATCGCAATTTTCACCCTGAAGGAGTCAAAAAACCCTTATTGCCCCGCAGGTTTTCGGATAGAGCAAAAAATTACCTTTCTTTTGGTATGTGTCTCAAATCCATACGGTTTGCCACCATCCTGTGCATTGCTTTCAAAGTTTCGCCATAAGAATGTAATGGGAAAATTTCGGTAAAAGTTTGGGAGCCATTTTAAAATACTTGTCCTTCTTCAAAAGCACTAAGAATTTAACCAGCCATACTCAGATCTCTTTACTGCAAAATGCAAAAATTTGCATATTTTTGTCTTCTTTACTTCACGAGAAAACTCTTGCGGACACGACATCTGTCGGTTTACAATGGAAAGAGATCATTTTGTCTGTCAAAATTCTTCTAAATGGTACTGACATCCCTACTTCATGTTAAACGCTTGAATGAATTATAGGAATTCTGTTTGTTACCCACGAAGACTATTTTTTTCGCGGTCGTGCCAAGCAGCTCCGCATTCTTCAATGCCCAGGCGTAAACGTAGAGAACCTCCTGTAACGGTCGCGGAAACGGATAATCAGGGGCAAGAGAATAATCAACACACACCATTGGAACGTCCAGGGTTTGGACCCAATTGCGCAGATAAAACTCGTGCGATTTAGAGCTCTGAGCTACAAACCCTCCGCCATGACAGTGGATGATCAACGAGTCGGACAGAGGAGCACCTTCAGTCCCTGCTTTATCTCCTAGCATTCCTCGGTACCTTTTCGAGCTCAGTAGTCTAACCTGGATTGGTGCGGCTGGCCCGTGGGCTGTGGGTAGTGGGATCTCTACCAAGTTCCCATCTTCCCCTTGGATCTGCAAAGGTTCTGGAGGTATATGCGTCACACGGTTCACTTCCAGCTTGGGACACACCCAGTCGGGAACTTTCTGCATGAAGTCCATTTCCGCCAGCAGCCAGAAATTCTTGCAGAAATCAACTGTCGCGAACTGCGAAACGTTGACCACCCGACGAGCCCTGTGCTCAGCGTCCAGCGCGTAAGTCATACCTGAAAACAAACTTTTGGCGAAACGCCACACCTGACTCGAGGTACTGAAGTAGTAATCACTATACCCTGCCATTGTAGTGACTATGAATTTCATGGCTCTTTCCATCGAGGGACAAAACTGGAAACCCAGATGCCTCCCGTAGAAACAATACTGATCGATCGTCTGAGCTTTTTTCAGGAGCTCCTGCGGGGAATGTTGAGCGAGCGGGAAAAGACTGTGGGTACCATCTTTTGAGCCCCATTCTATGAGCGTGTGCAGGTGTTCAAGGCAAGTGAAGAGGGCTGTTAGGATTTCGTTCCAGGCATTAAGGTCGCTGCAGTAAACTGGCTTGTTTATAAGAAACGCCATTCTGTTTTTCTCAACAGAAACTTGGTGACACAGCGTCTCGCACCTGCGGAAGCACGACTCGAAGATCAGGATAAAGCTGCGGTAGCCGTTTCCTGGTGTGTTCTGATCAAAGTCGTACTTGGGTGCAGCTTTGCGAAGGCCTTCGAGTAGCGGAGAGATGTTTTCAATATGGCGGGCCAGCACCAGAAAGCCCTGGTGTAAGGACCTGCCAGTCGAAGAGTGGTCATCTTTGAATAATTCAGCATTTTTGCTGGCTGCTGTCCTGAGCTGATCTTCCATGGGACTTTGTTCCTGCGTGAACCGTCTTCTCGAGGTCTGGTCGGGAACTCGGGAAGCTAGAACGATGGGGAGTCGGAGGAGGGGTCGGCGAAAAAAAAGCATTATGTTAGATGTGGTGCTCAAAACGTAAGAAAAAAATGTACATTTTATTTCATAACAAACTCACTTCGGTCAGCTGTTTCTTTCTCATCAGTTAACTGCTGTCAACAATCGGATTAGATACCCGTCATAGCGGATGTTTTTGGAACTAACCCTCGCCCCACTATAGCGGACATAAATATTAAACCTACTTCAAAAATTTCTGGGAATTTCTTGAAATAAAAACGTTACAAAAAAAATTATGATTATTACATGTAATTTAGAATGAAGTTCTAGCGCAGAAATGTTTTATAAGAGTGCCCGTTGTACAAGGATTCGTCTTCATTGACCTTTACGGAATAAAGAACCTGTAGATAAAGACCGAGATAAATCTATCACGTATCCAACACAAAATAAAATGTCGTATTAATTTTATTAAATTTAGTATTTAGAGTTGTTTTTTAAAGAAAATATTCATAATTTTTTAAGTTTAGAATTTTTGTTTAAAATTATTTTGCTTCTTGTTAAGTTCGTCTGCTAAGGAAGGTAAACTCGCCAGCCGAAAAGAATTTCTCGCCTCCTACGCGTGCTAAGAAATGACCAGGTCTTAATAAAAAATTAACTTTTTATTATTCAAGATTTATTCATTTTAATGTATTGTTTGTTCGTAACTGGTTTTGCAGATCAAGAATCGAGCTGGGCGACGTGACGCCTCACAATCTCCAGCAACTCAAGCGGCTGAACCAAGTCATTTTTCCCGTTTCCTACAATGATAAGTTTTACAAAGATATTCTCGATGCAGGAGAGCTTGCTAAGCTAGGTATATCAATAATTTACAAAATTTAATATTAGAAGTAAATGTTTGTTTCTGCACTTTCAGCTTACTACAACGATATAGTTGTTGGAGCTGTGTGCTGCCGTATTGACATTATTGATGGAGCTCGCAAACTGTACATAATGACTCTCGGCTGCCTAGCACCTTACAGGAACCGAGGCATTGGCTCGAAAATGTTGGAGCACGTCCTGAATTTTGTTGAAACTGATGGCAACTTTGAAGCCATCTTTCTGTAAACATGTTAATTTTGCAGGAATAATGTTCGTGATTGACTAAACGCCTTTTTATTCTTACAGACATGTTCAAGTGAATAACGAAAGCGCGATCAACTTTTACAAGAAGTTTGGTTTCGAAATCGTGGAGACGAAGAAGCAGTACTACAAGAGGATCGAGCCGGCAGACGCCCACGTTTTGATGAAGTCCCTAAGACCGAGACAAGAATGAGAAAAATTTATGTTTGGCAACGAAAGTTCAATAAAAGCAATTTTCATTTGTATTCATTCATTACTTCATTACTACGATTGCATATCAGAATTTGCACAGCTGAATGGAGACGTCCCACAACTTCTTAGCTGTTTCAGCACTCAAATCGGCTTTACTCGTGTAAGGTTTGCAGTCCCGGTAAAACAGGCCCGACTCTTCGTCAGTGGCTGGGTTCGTGATGCAGTGCAGAATCGTTTGAACTCCCTGAGAAGAAAATAACAATTCGGAAATGATACGATTGGGTCAAAAATTTTAATTTTCTTACAATTCTCGCAGGTCTCATGTACCAAAATGCAACAGGCAGGACAAACGGCCATGAGTACCAGGGAAACGACGAATGCCTGAAAAGTTTCGTGTAGTTCCAGCCAGGGCATACAGTGTAAACGTTAACTCCCGTACCCTACCATCCATTACACAAAGCATTCAATATCATGATGGTATACAGAAGGATTATTTTTACCTTCAGAAGCTTAGCAAGGTGGGTTCCGAACAGGGCGTTTGCTAGCTTAGAATTGCAATACCCAGCGTTATGTCTTCCCTTGTTGCTGATCGGTTTGGATCCGTCGAAATTGTCCCATTCGATCACGCCTCGCTCGTGAAGCATTGACGAGATAATAACAATCCTAAAACACAACAGTATAATTTACTAATAGAACTATTTTGCATTCAAGACACTTATGTACCGGCTGGGTGCAGATTCCTTGATTCTTTGCAGAAGCAAATTTGTCAACAAGAAATGGCCCAGATGATTGACTCCCATATTTATCTCAAAACCATCCTTGGTTTTAATATTTTGAGGGACAGATACTCCAGCATTGTTCACGAGAATGTGAATTTGAGGATATTTAGCAAGTAGTTCGGCGGCACAGGATCTTACTGAATCAAAAGACGCTAGGTCAAGTTCTACTACATCCTGTAACAAAAATGTGCAAGACTTTTAATCATTACCCTTACATTGTATCAAGATAAGAATAGCATACAATATTTGCTCTTGGGTTAGCGGACTGTATTTCTGCCGCTACATTTTTGCCTTCAGTTACGTTTCTGCAAGCAAGCACTACAGCTGCCCCCAGTTCTGCCAGAAGAACTGCCAGGACACGGCCGAGACCGGATGTCGCTCCAGTGATGACAACAACTTTCCCGTCGAGTCTTTTTGGGTTCTCGCAGAGTGGCCAGCTGCTCTCTCTCCACTTACGTAGAAGCCAAAGGGCAGCTAGTCCGCCTCCGACAGAAGCTGCCAAACCAGTTGCCGCTGGTAGAGTCATCATCGTTTTCCTAGTTATTTTTCTGTTAAATTTATAATAGTTTATATTATGTAAAGTGTTACGTTATACAGTCTGATATTGTTATTTCTAGTTGTCTCAGTTTTTGAAAATCTAGGAAGAAAGACTAGTCTTTTCACGTTAGTTGAAAATGTACTGTCAATAGACTAGGATAATATCCCTTTGTATATGTGAAATACCTTCGCAGAGTTTGAGGATGATATAGATCGAGATCTCTTTATGTAATTGTGTACCTCTTTAAAAACACAAACAAGTCGACATCTAGCGGTTGGTAGTGAATCGAGTTGAACATAGATTCACATAGACTGATCTTTTGTACCAGGTAATGTATCCTATGCAAATTTAGGTAGTTTCTGGCAACATTCTTAAAATTTTGACGACTAATGATTTAATAGAATATGACCTTAGCAACAATAGTGATGAAGGAGTAACTAATACAGTATCGAACAGAGACCGTGTATTTTTGACTAGACTCCTTTGACATTTCTTGTTGTTCGTAGCCAGATGCAGAATGTCGAATCTCTTACACTCGTATCTGATACAGATATAGCGAAAATGAAACCATATCCAAATTAAGCTAAATAAAAGTAGAAAAAAGTAAGTCAATAAACATGCTAAACCTAACGAAGACTGAGCTAATGAGAGCTCGAACTGCTGTCCTGCTCTTTTCGGTAGATCTTGAAATTTCTATGAACGTTGAACAAGTCTTGCCAGAATCATATAAAGCTGATGATGGAGGATCAGAGTGTTACAAATACGTTAATACTGATAACACGAGTAAGTTGTGTAGATTCTTTGAAGGACTTGTGATTCTCAGTACTTCGTGTGCGACGAATAGATGAAGTTAGAATATGTGTATGTTTTCAATTTGACGTAATTATTACGAGATCTTTAGCATGTTGCCTCAAGACTGCAATGCCTTCAGAAGTCACTCTGGTCCCTGATAAAATGATCCTGCGCAGAGTTTTGAGACACACTGCAGTTGGTGCAACGCTGCGGCCGGCACCCGTTTCAGTTTCGGGTTGAGCTATACATGTTTCTACGCTGGTTGCTTTGTCCAGGTTGTCATGATTGACGACAGAGTGGCGTCGGATGCTTTTGATGAACTTGGGGATGCGGACCATGCTGCTGGAACTGGTTTTGTCCGACCTTGAAGTCGTTAAACCGAAATTGGCGGGAACCGAAATTTTCCGATTGGGTTTCTTGACAACCTGCGTTTTATTGGCGGTGCTGATGTCTTCGTTTATGGGGGAACACAAACGTTGAATACCTTCGTTGGTCACACCTTGAGAACCAGTTACGTCTAATTCCTAATTGAATCCGTTAAAATGAATCATGAGATTATAAGACGCAAAGTGTAAGTATTCATTACCTCGAGATAATTACAAGATTTGGCTAACACGTTGAGCATAGTGTCCGTGGCGAGGTACCGAAGTGAAACGAAACGCAGATGAGGTAAATGAGACAGAGCCACTGCGAGCTTGTTTTTTGACTGGAACCAAGAAGAGTCTTCGAGAATCAGAGTTTGTAGACCAACACCCAGCTGCTGAAGGATTCTCGTGAACGATTCCCGGTAGAAATGGCGCACCGCCTTGATTCGTAAACTGTCGACAACCGGAGATAGCAGCAGTTCATACAGATTCAGCTACAAAGTGAATACTTTCGATTACTAAACCACAAAACTGAATTATCAATATCGATTTCATACATCAACTTGTGTGTAGATCCGACCATCTTCAAAGGCAATGTCTAGTAGTTGCTGTCTCACGTCAGGCGGCAACTGAAACTTCAGGAAATGCTTCAGACCACGTTTGTTTTCTTCGTAGTTTGAATCCGAACACAGTGTGGACAATTGTTGCAAAACTGACAGAAGCGCACATTTCTCCAGAGGAAATGGATCACTAGATTTCATGAAAACGCTATAGGGAATCATTTAAATGTACTGCTCCTAAGAACTATGCTTTCAGAGACGGAATAAAACCACAACTGGTTCCGTTTCCAGAAAGGCTTCACCAATTTATAAAGACTTGGAAGAACGCCGCTGGGAGTGTCTCCCAAGGACATCAACGTTCTTGCTTTGCATGCTTACTGATATTTTCTTTTTTACGTTTCTACAACAGTGTGTTAGTCACATATATATTTAACTTAACATTTCCAAAATCTATCATAGTGCTTTCTATACATAACATTATTATTGAGAATCAAAGTCTTTAAGGAGAAGAACAGAGATACAGTGTATCAAGTAGATTCAGGAATCAGAAATTCAGATCTGGACTGATTAGATTGTAGGTTAGGCGTATTAGAAAGGATACATACTGAGGATTTCCACATGATAATTGGAGCCCACGAGCGAGGTCGTTGTTATCGTAAAACACAAAGGCCTCTCCTTTTCAAACTTTGCTTCCGTAAATTGACATTGGCTGCGATAGACGGATAGAAGAAGAATATCTTTGTGGGGAATGACCTTGTCTTGAATAAAACACCAACACGCACTTCCTGTTTACCTACTATAGAGATCTTAAACTCTATTCATTAGTTCAACATTTCGTTCTATTTCATTCAAAGCAGGGTGAATTAGTGAAATAATATCCAACTGATAGTAACAGGTTTCCATACTATCATTAAGGCATCTCGTTACTACTAATAAGACTTAATAGTAACACTGAACGTTTATGAAGTTTACATTTTACCTTGCCAACAGCCAAGAATGTACAGTCGTGAGCAAAAAAATCTCCCCCACCTAGAATAGAGGAAGGCGCTTTTGCCTCAACTTGTCTACTACTGTAGCAATCGAATGGTTAACAAGGGTGAAAATTAAAGTGACCTAACACTGTTTAAGCTTCCGTGACCTCGTTTTGATCTCGATTGATAGCTATAGTAACAGAAAAGTTCAGGCAAAAGCGCCTTTCTCTATTCTAGGTGGGGGAGATTATTTTGCTCACGACTGTACATGCCTTCACTTTTAAGGGTACGTAAAAATGACCTTTTAAGAGGATGGTTTTGAACCAGGCCGAAACTGGTCAGAAAGGGGGATGAAAAGTGGTTGAAAAGTGGATACAGACCAAAATCTTCTGACTAGGTTCTGAACTACAATGTTTGCCTAATTTTGTGCCAGGAATCGTACTGGTTTAAATCTAGATTCTTCTAGTTCCCGTATGGTATTTTTAGAAAACATACATTCATATCTGATTACAATAGTTTTGTTCACTAATTAGTATCCACGATCGCCCAAGTTTGCCTTGAATTAGCGTGCGCCAAGAAATTGTATCGTATAGATCGTTGCCATTTTTAGTTTTTCTATTTTTATTCACGTATATTTTTCTTTCTTCCATCTGTTTCGCTATCTGTTCAACTGGTTTTCTCCCAAAAAAGAGAGCAATGATTAATTGATCATCTCCATTACATGTGTAACACGTTGTATTGTTATTGTTTAGAATTAGTAGAAAAAACCTCCGCTAGATGGTAGTGCTGATATTACATAACTACAGGCTTGGTAAGTTTAAATTTGTTTTGAGTCTCCTAAAAGTGCGCTGAATAATTCTTACACAATACAGATCTTTAGGTAGACAAAATGGCTCCCAAAGTTCCGGCAAAAGACAAGAAAGACTGTCCGCCCACAAAGAAACCGAAAATAGAGCCAAATACTCCTGCAGTGCAAACTGGAGATGGACCCTCGAAATCAGCTTCATCTTTCGCCAAGCAAATCGAAGAGAAACGGCTTAATACAG
This sequence comes from Eulimnadia texana, assembly GCA_002872375.1. Taxonomy (NCBI): domain Eukaryota; kingdom Metazoa; phylum Arthropoda; class Branchiopoda; order Diplostraca; family Limnadiidae; genus Eulimnadia; species Eulimnadia texana. Next base: position 32,652,073 of record NKDA01000001.1, on the reverse strand, counting down.
CTAAAAGTGTGCTTGAGTTCAAGTTTAATAAAAAAAGGTGCAGAGTTCTGTCCACTGCCATGGAAATTCCATCCGACAGATCTGGTGGAATCTTGTACTGGATGTCCCGAGAGCAGAGAGTCCAGGGTATGTGTGCATTGTTTTCCTGACTTAACGTTAACTACTAACGTCTTTTGATTTTGAATGTTTTAAAGATAATTGGGCGCTACTTTACGCTCAGCGCCTTGCTCTGAAGCACAAGCTTCCACTTCACGTTTGTTTTGTTCTCGTTCCAAAGTTCCTCGAGGCTACCATCAGGCATTTTGGCTTTATACTTAAGGGTAAAGTTTTTTTTTTTTAAATTGTGTTATACAAATCTGTATCAAGAAATGTTTGGTGAAGGTTTGCAAGGCGTCGAAGAAGAGCTCGGAAAGTTAAACATCCCGTTTCATTTGTTGCTGGGAGAAGCTCCGCAGAGAATTCCCGAACTGGTGAAAAAGCTATCTCTGAACGGAGTAGTTGCAGATTTCGCGCCTCTCCGAGTTCCTCTGACCTGGGTGGACAAAGTGAAACAGAATTTGCCTAAAGATGTTCCATTCTGCCAGGTTAACACAGATCTCTAGTCTTAATAGCAAAATTTCAAATGAACTGGTATATAGGTAGATGCGCATAACATTGTTCCTTGCTGGGTTGCGTCGGAGAAGCAAGAAGTCGGAGCTAGGACGATTCGCAAGAAGATTCACGACAAACTTGACGAGTTCCTTACCGAGTTTCCACCCGTAATCAAACATCCACACAATAAAGATGCCCAGTCCGAGGTCTGTTCGTCATTTTGTCTAGCACTAGTTTCAGTAATTCTTGTAAATTTGTAGAAAATTGATTGGAATGCTGCTGATGCGTCTTTGGAAGTTAACCGAACTATCAAAGAAGTCGACTGGGCGAAACCTGGCACTCAAGCAGCACTTCAAGAACTCGAAAGCTTCTGCACTCAGCGTCTGAAAATTTTTGGAGACAAAAGAAACGATCCAAATGTTAAAGCTTTGAGTAGGCTGTCTCCTTGGCTTCACTACGGTAAAACTAACGTTAAACCAGTGTTTCCACTTTCATTTTCCCCCTTTTCCCCTCTTCCCTTATTTTCCCTTTTTCACCCGCCGTCCTAGAACACAGGCCGTGTGTTTAGATTTTCCCTTTTCTCTCTTCTTTTATTTTCACTTTTTCCAGGGAATTTCCCTGCAAAGTTGAAACATTTGCCTTAAACATAAATAAAATAGTTTTGTGAAACGTTGGGTTTTGGTCTTAGGTCAAATTTCTGCGCAGAGGTGTATACTCGAAGTGAAGCCGTTTAAGAACAAGTACTCGAGCGGGGTTGACGCTTTCATTGAGGAGGCTGTGGTTCGTCGGGAACTTTCCGACAACTTTTGTTTCTACAACAAGAACTACGACAACTTGGACGGAGCGGCAGCGTGGGCTCGCAAGACTCTTGACGACCACCGCAAGGACAAGCGGGGAATGCTCTTCAACCAGGAACAGCTGGAAGAAGGCAAGACCCACGACGACTTGTGGAATGCAGCTCAAATCCAAATGGTCCGTGAAGGCAAGATGCACGGATTCCTTCGCATGTACTGGGCTAAAAAGATCCTCGAATGGACCGAAAGCCCCGAAGAAGCTTTGCGAATCGCCATCTACCTCAACGATAAATACAGCCTCGATGGTCGTGATCCTAATGGATATGTCGGTATACCTTAGAACACCACAATTGTTGAACGCGTAAATTCAGCTTTGAATTTGCTACTCTAGGTTGCATGTGGTCCATCTGCGGTATCCATGATCAAGGCTGGGCCGAACGGGAAGTTTTCGGTAAAATCCGCTACATGAACTACCAGGGATGCAAGCGCAAGTTCGACGTGGATGCTTTCGTCCTCCGCTACGGGGCCAAGGCCTATCACTACCCTCAGAAAAAATACTGAAACCTGTGGTTTTGTCTTTTGTATCTCGTCTTCTGTCTCGTGCTGAACGGAAAGAATACAAGCTCGAACTTTTTCGTACTCTGTAGTTTATACCGTCTCGTGTATTAACATGTCAGACAACGTGAACTGAAAATTGAATGCGCTTTACAAATGTTATGCACCCTCAAACCAGAATTGCTTGAGGATAGTGTGTTAGTCACTCTGAAGTTCATTTCTTGGAAATGATTGCGCAATGGGTTTTCCGCTCTGTGTTTTAGGGCATAGCTAAGTGAGAAAAACCAAGCTACAGGGTTTCCGGGAAACATCTACACCCATTCTATTGAGTTAAATTAGCGAGTAGTTGCAATACTGAAACTTTGATTGAAATTGTATTAGAATATGTTACTGGGATTTCCCGTGAATCAGGTTGAGCGATTTTGACGCGGACGAGCCATCAACACTTCTTTCACCTGCAAACGATGAATCAAAGTTATTAGTGTGCATTACATTTGTTCTAGAAATTAATAAACTATAAAGTTGTAACACGTAAGAAATGTATGAGTTTGTTAGACCCTGGTCTTGTCTCTGGGTACGACTTCGATCGGTAGTTTCTTGGCTTTGTTTCTGAGTGTTTTATCGGCGCCGTGTTTGAGCAGCAACTTGACGAGACTCAACTGTAGCTGCTCGGTGACGTTCAGCAAGGTCCCCGCAACATGCAGCGGGGTATTGTCGTTGTAGCTGAGTGCGTTGGCTGATGCGGGGCAGTGAACCAGCAACAGCTCCAGAACCGGGAAATCACGTTTCTCGATGGCGCAGTGAACGGGAGTCCTTCCACTTGTTGCATCCTGTGTATCATTTGCTATGAGTCTGTATTTTAAGTATTTTAAGTATTTTATAAGCGTACTCACTTGTACAGTAGCGTCAGCACCGTATGTCAACAGCAATTTGACAGTTTTGTAACAGGAACCCTTGTTGCTGGAACCGTCTGCTACTGTGTTACTTAAAACAGCTTCGTGGAGTGCTGTACGCCCTATTTTAGGTCCCAGAGAAAAAAAAATAGTTAAACTGCGAACTGTCTAGATTGTTGTATGTAAAAGACAAATGTCGTCTGCAAGTGTTGACCAGGTCGTAAACAAAAATACCGTTTTTCGAGACTGGGTGAGCAGAGAAAGTTGCGTTAAAACTTTATTCCAGTCATTCTTTGTACATAAATTAGCTGAAAAGTAGAGTGTATCTTATGGTAAGTGTTTTAGTCTGGTCAACCACCTGCAGACAACAAAGCCTGACTTCTGACAAGGGCTGTGATGAACCTTGATAGTTGAAGGTGTTAAGATCGTAAGGCTTTTTCCCGTCAGTTGTTTTTGAACGCAGCAGATAGTGAAGGACATCAGCATATTCATCACCGAACAGACCAAGTATATGAAAAATATTGTTTCCTTCGAAATCAACTTGATTCAGCAAGATTCCTAACGATGCCATCGTCTCGGCTATGTATCCAGCAACTAGAGCTTTCTTTTCCAGTATCGCAAACAACAGCGCACTCTAAGGCGACATCAAATAAAATGAAAAATGTAACTAAAGTTAGAATTTGGGCTCTTAGAATTTGGTCTTTTACCTTTCCTTGCATGTTACGAAGCGTGAACTGCTCGGGGTACTTAACTAATCTCTCCGTCAGAGCGAAGACTTCTTCAAGGGTGGTGTTCGGACTGGCACACGCAATCATCAGAGGTCTACAAAACGTTGAAAAGTTTGTAGATTACACTTAAGTAGAACCAGAAGTGAAACATACGTGTCGCCTTCTTCGTCCGTCTGGATTAGTACACTGTCTTCGTGAGCCGCAAGTTTTCGGATGCTAGTTTCTCGCTCAGTAGCGTCCGCCCGAGCTAACATTTCATCTCGAGCAGAATCGAAAGTTGTACTACCGGGACTTAGACTATGACAGAGAAGCCAAGATTCGAAGGTTTCGGAAACAGCGGGAACGTGGTTAGGAGAGGATTGAAAAGGGTCAAAAGTCGAATCGTTCAGAGGACCCGGGTTAGGAGACCGTACACAGGATTCTAACGTAGTGTAGGTACAGGGACTCCACTCCGGTGAAGGCGAGATACTAGAGAACAGTGTTACATATTCACGAGTCGGTGCTGTAACCGGAGTACTACTTTCCAGAGAGCTAGGTTGTTCAGCATCAAAGCATGGAGATACATCGCCCAGTGAAATACCGTAGTTAAGGTTGGAAGGGGACGTCATGTGGAAACAGTCGGTTGCGTTAGGGGCAGACTGAGAAACTGCGAGCTGTGCCCCGGGAAAATTGTCAGCAGGTACTGGCTCCGCTAACGGCGATGGCGAATTCATGAGACTCCAGGGAAAAGCGTGAATGTTCAGATCAATTTCTTCGTTCTGCGGCCACTCGTTTTCGTCTCCAAAGAGGTTAGGGTTCTGGAAGATGAAACGAAGATTTGCTTTTTCTTCCTCAGTGAAGCTACCGAGATCGCCCTGTCAGTTTGGAACAAAAAACCCGTCATTTAATCATCGCTCGCTCGAAATACATATAATTTATATGTGCTAAATAGTGGAAAAGAGTCTCACGATTTGATATAAGACGTCAGAGGATTCCGTGACCGGCCATAACGACTGTGATTTATCAACGTGAAGCAGGCGATTGTAGTCACTTTCTTTGACAAGATTCTTGGGGGAGTCCTCGTAAGGACGGGATCTGTGATGAATGGACCTTCTCTTAGTCGCTGGTCCCCTCGCAGTGACATTCGCAGTCTCATTTGAAGCGAAGTCGCTCAGATCGAGGATTTTCTCGTGGACGAGTCGCAGGAAACGGGCGAAACCTTGCGGGGAACTGATAATACTGGCGAAAAGATTATTCCCGCCTTTTTTCAAATAGAGACTGAAAAAAGAGTAAGCCCGCTTGCAGATTGCAGAACTGGTTACTTCGTCCAGTTCTTGCAGACAGAGACATCTCTTGAGCAGAACCAAAGCTTTCGAAAGCATTTCGCGTTGCTTGCTATCGCCGCCATTTTCTTCCTGCTGCGACATAGTCAAACACTGAAATTTTGCCTCTAAGTCTCCAGTTGCGTAAATGTCACACAGATATTTCGGTAAAACACTGGCGATTGTTTTTTCGACTGATGAAAGCATTTTGGTAGGCTTCATTCGAAAGCAATCTGAGTCAGAACATACACTCCTAATCTCGGGGGTAATCTAGTCTCCTGCTGATCAAACTACGAGTTCTTATGCTAGCTTAAACTAATAAAAAAAGTAGCGAGTATATTCTTACTACTTGGTGTTACTATGCGGACTAACGAAGTCTTGTGGTTTGGTCAAGGTTTTGTTTGGTATACTCGGAGCGACTAAAAGTGTGTGGCAATATGACGCCACCAGCAATATTCGGGTTGCGTTTTTCAGTTTCCCAGAACTAATATGTTGAATTTGCTTATTTCAACATTTCCCCTTTACCACAAAAGCTCTATATTTTCCAGAATGAAAATCTACGTCAATCTAACTCAATTACCCACAACCACGCTTTTCCTTAATTACTTGATGAATGTAACTTACTTTAACATAAATTTACTTGTCTAACTATACAAATACCCGACGTAAGCCAAACTTTTTATTTAAATTTTCTTGATTCAAGCAAGAAAAATCTACTTTTCTGTTTGAAAAATACATTTTTGGGAAAACTGTATCAGAAACCTTGAAGACATTTCCTGTTTGCGAACTTAAATTTCGTCATTTTACGTTTTTGAGCGACTTGTGCAAGTTGCAAGCGAAAGGAAAGGGATAGGGGAAATCCGTCACTTGAAATTACATTCGCACTGAGTGTACATGAAAATGCCCAATGCATTTGAATGCCCTAAAAAATAAGTGGAAAAGCGACAACCCACTGAGTAAGGTTATCAACATCTCTGCACGAATGTTGCAAGTACAGGTTTTAAAATGCATATTTAATGATCACTGAGTAATCGAATCGATCTCTTGCGATCAGAAACAGTCAATTCTGACGAAATTTTATTGAATTCGATACACACACAGAAAGTTTTACACGCAGAACGAACCAAATGGTTGATCCCTTGAAAATTTGCAACTTATACATGACACACACAAACTGCGTTTATTTTCAGAGTAGTTATAAGAAACGAAGGGGTAGAAAGTAAATAACGTCCAAGGCAGCAAACCGCATCCCAAAAGTGTTGTTTTCATATTTCCCACACGGCCAAAGGAGAAATTAATAGGCGAAATACGAATACATGTTAGAGCTGGACCACGGGATCTGTAGATCCATAGCGGACGGGAACTAGCGGAATGCGATTTGCTGCGTTGTCCTAGCAGGCTACGCTGGGATCCAGCCTGTTCGGGGAAACACTCGATATTTATACAAAATGACTTGCAACGAGAAAATAAACTTACGGTTTGTCGAAGAGGGTCGAGGCGTTGGAGCTACCCCAGCAGGTGAGCAGAATCGAGGCTAGGAACACGATTAACCCGGTTATGAAAGTGGTGATTTCTCGCTGGAATGAAGGTTTCAGGAAAATCCTGACCGAGAATCCTTCCCACCTAGACTCGGTCCACGTAGAGTATTGACCAGAACTCCAATCATAATCTGGGAATAAATAAACAGTGAGAAAATTTTGAATATATAATAATAATTAATTGTTTGTTAACTTAGATTACTTGTTGATGACTTTTGATTTTAATTGATTTGATTTTAGTGAATTTTGATAAATAATAGTTAAAACATATAAATTACATTTATTAAAATTTGTAAAACTACTGAATAATTTTGTTATACGATACGCTAACCATACAAGTTAAATTTTTAATTAATTTTGACAAATCCTAATTAAAATATTTTATTTTTATTAAAATTTTGTAATAAGGACCTTCAATGATGAAAGCAGGGCTAACGGCGGGAGTCATCTTAACCATGCTCCGTAAGCAAAACCCGCTCTGGTTAGTAGCAGCTACTTCTCCAGCCCAGTAGTAATTGTAAATCTGCAAAAGTTTAATACATAAAAAATTAATATACACAAATAATAACAAAATACAAAACTATTCACTGAATGCGAAATTTCTTGTTTCTCACTTTTAGAATACAGGTAAAATATCCCATGGCTAGTTACACAATTAAAATTAAATTAAAATTTAAAAAATCAAACCTGATCTTTTTCGGAGCTGACGCAGCTAGTCTTGTTGAACGGTACGGGTTCGCCAGTAACGTAGGCCAGGACGTGGCGGGTTAGGGACGTGGCTACACTTTCAGTCCGGGCCGAAGGGTGCGAGACACTGACGTACGTGTTGACCAGGGTCGAAGGTCCTGCTACCGTAGCTCCGTTAGTCACGAACGCGAATAGCGAGCAATTGGCACTAACTAAATAGCACTGCAGCATCTGATCCAACTTTAATACAAAAATCGCTATGTTAGTTAGTGTTTGCACAGATGGGGGAAACTCGACTTCTCGGAGGAAGAATCGGGGAAAATGAGGGAAAAGGAGTGAAAACTGGGGAAAGGGAGAAAAATGAGAAGGCGTAATGACGACCAAAGAAAAGCAACTTACATGAGGAGATTGTTCATTTTAACGTTGGAATACTTGCAATGGTTACCTTACACGGTTTGTTTCAAGAGTGCCAAAGCGGGAAAATGCATGAAACGTGAGTTTCATTTTGGGGAGAAATGAGGGAAACCCACCTAACAGAGTCAAAACTGTGGGATAACTAAGGAGGAAAGTTTGATTGGGGAGAAAAAGGGGGAAATTTGGGGTCCCCTCCCGGAAAGTAAAAAAAAAAAAAAACTGAAGTGGAAACACTGGTATTAGAATGAATAGAAGTCAAACGAGAGGTAACTGGAGTACCAGAGTCTGATTGGCTGCTACTCCATCGGGTAAACGATTCCCAGTGGCTAGGTAGTGGACGGTAGAAGCGACGGTATTGGCTACAGCGGCCAAATGGTCTAGAATGAGCGAGCCGTTGATTGGGTAGTTCAAACTAGAGCCCGTGTCCCATTCGCTGTTGTAGAAAGGGTTGGTGTACTCGGCTTCGTGATTGGTCAGAACCACTCCAGGGACTCTGCTGTTGTTCTTAAGGAAGGTCTGCAATGAAGCCGGCGGTAAAGGTACCGAACTCTTGACTCGAGTAACCTGAACATCTCTGCTGTTTAGTTCAAGGGCTTTCAAGACCGTCTCAACCTGAACAACCAATAATGTTTTAATATTAATTAATCAAATTAGAATTGAAATTAAAAAATAAAAAATAATATTTAATTATATTTTTTATTTACTTCTACAATTAATACATTAACTTTAATAGTTACAATATTTATATTACTTTAATACATTAATAATTTAATAATAATATAAAGTGATACAATTACTTTTATATTGAATATTTACAGTTTAATTTACATTAATTATTTTACAATTAACATTACAATTTAACATTCAAGATATTATATGTGTACTATAAATATAAATTATATAATTAGTTTATTACTTATAATGATTTCTCTCTCACCTCATTGGCTACTGAAATATCGCTATTCGATAAAGGATCAGTATGAGCGAAAACTTTGTTCCTGCTTCGAGGAGCCATTTGATTCAGTTCAATAAAATATTTAATATTATCGAGATGCAGTAGCGGACTTTGGTTAGGGTTGTCGCTGTCCAGCTTGGCAGGGAAACTGTCAGCGTTCATGTCGTATACTACTCGACTGGAGCCGATGTAGTCGAAAGCCTCTCCGTTGAAGAACATGACGTAAATGTTGCTGATCGAGGCTGAGGCTCGGAGAGTCTCGCGGACTTTGGCCAGGACGTCGGCCACGGCCAACAGGGTCAGGGCTGCAGTGTGTGAAGAGTCAGCACCGGGCGACAGGTTGTCGAAGAGGCTAAACGAATCGAGGCGAGCGGCGAGAACGATTACGGACTTTTCTGGAACTGGACCTTCTGACTTGTTGGAAGGCAGCAAGGGTAGGACTAGATTGATGTTGCCCAGGGGGTCGCAAAATTCTGCTGTAGAAATAGAAAAATACAAATAAGTAATAAAAATAAAGTAAAGTAAAATATTTATTTTGTTATGTATGAAAAGTAACGCAAATTTCTTTTCCATAATCCAAAATTCTTAAATATTTACAGTTTGATCATATGAATATTTAATAAATATACGTGATTTGTTCAAAGAGATAAACAGCAATTCTAAAATACTATTAATTGCTAATTACTAACTGCTAACTGCTAGGCTGCAGAAATAGAATTTGCTTGAAATTGATAATACCTGATGAATACTTATCCTAATAATAACAATTCATACTAATTATACTACATACACACATATATTTAACGTACACACATTATTATAATAATTATTATAATTATTAATAACACAATTTAAGCACACACATAACACAAACAATACTAACACATACTAGCACAATATACTATTAGATACTTAATTAAAACTAATACCAATAACACTAATACATACTACCTTAATATAAGTAGTAACACATTTTTCATTAAAACTAATACTGTTACTAAAAATAATACGAATTATACTGATTATACTGCATATAAATATACTAATGATATTAATGACTAGGGGCGCTGGTGGCGCAATTGTTAAGACCTCAGGTCAAGACCATCACCCTTCACCTCTGGGTCAGTGGGTTCAATCCCACTCGACTCCAAGTGAGGCCTTTCCCAGACCAGCGACCTTTAGCAGATGAATCTGCAATTCCTCCCCTTGGCGTCATGGGCAGATGCCTCACATCCCCGACAAATGAGATCAAAACAAATATTAATGACTAACATGTATACTGACACAATATACTAACAGATACCTAATTAACACTAATACTAATAACACTAATACATCTACCATAATATAACATACCAACGCATTCTTCATTAAAACTTATACTGATACTAATACTAATAACAATGCTAATGAATAGTAATACCATTCTTTGGGCTTAGTGGAGAGCTTAAATCGCCTCTTCTCCTGCAGGTCGGGGTATCAACGGCAGCCCACATGAAGGACTTCAGTTCGACAGCGCAGAGCGGGAAATTGGGGGGGTTACCGTCCTGCAGACGATTGAATTTGAAGAAGCACTACAAATAAAACAATGGATTATTTAATTTAAGTAATGTATAATGCATATAAGTGTTATTATTATATATTTAAGACTTATTATTTATTCGTGTTACATCGTCTAGTAGTATAGATTGGTTCAACGTTGATTCGTCTATAAAGAAGATGGGGAAGCCCCAGTTCTCGAAGAGCATGGCATCTCCTGCGGGATTCCAAGCTTGCGAATCACAATACTCAGATAACTCGCCAGTGTAGAGGCTGCTGTATTTATTCGGGCAACTCAGATCTGCCGAATAAGATTCAGGCCTCTCGTTTTCCGTCCCGTTCAACACTATGACTCCGTTAATCTTTCCCGAGTCCTTTAATCGTAGTAGAATGTCACTGAAGGTAAAATTAATATTTTAATTGATTAATCTCTTATTTTCTTAAAACAGAAGTTACCGTTTGAAAAAACGAGGAGGGACCATAGCAACATAAGGTGAGTGGGGACCTTTCTCAATAAGCCATTCAGCATCTTCATTGTTTTCGACTAAGTGAACGACACCAACGTTTCCAGAAGGAGCAGCTGTATTTTGAAAGTATTAAATAACAGTTAAGGTATTGAAAGTTTCATTGACTACACAGTGGAAATTCACTTACACGAGCACCCGATTTCGTGCGTCCCGTTCAGCCTCCTGAAGCAGCTGTACGTATTGGGGATTTTTCTATAAATTTTTTCTATAATTCGATCACACTGAACAAAGTCGCTGATTAAAAATATGCTTATTAAAGCTGTGACAAGTATTTTGACATTTGAAGTAGCCATCTTTGTTTGTCCGTGTTCCTGGTGTCAAACAGCGCTATCTAGTGTTCAATTTTCATACTAAATAGGACGCATGCCGAAGGTACGCCTCTCTACAGCGGACACCGATATGAAATCAACTTCACGAAATTTGAAGACTTTCTTTGAACCAAATTGATTAAATAATTATTTCGTAATTTTTGGAAAAATGTCGGGTGAGATTTTCGCATGGAAGTATTTCATACGTCTGTCCGTAGTGGAGGGGCTGATCTTCAGTGGGCTTTTTGGAACAAGACCTAAAAACTCCAAAAGCAGTTCTAATGATTACGAATGTTATAGCTAATATTATCAGTGTTGAAATTCGAGACTTTTATTTTTGCTTTTTTTACGTGTAACTTGCATCCATATTAAATAACGTGTATACTGATGAACCGCAGAATCTAAATCGCGGGAATCCTTAGCGACTTCAAGGTCTTCGAGTCCTGCGTACAAATCCACATGTTTAGGTTTGACAGTTTTCATATTTTGAGTTAAATATTATGTTATTCGGATTACCTCATACTCTCTCTCATTCAGGATGCCATCCACGGCAACTACCTGATACTGTAGATGTTTGAACGAGCCTACAGGTCTCCGAATATGCTTTCCGATGAGACTGGGGGACTTGGTTTTCACAATTTGTTGCATTTCGCTTTTCTTTGTTCCGGGATCTAAAACAAGTAAATTACACGCAGAGCCATTTTTCGATTTCTCGATACCGATGATCGTGCGACTGTGTCCTAGATTTCAAAGAAACAACCTTTTACAACGGGCCATATCACAAAGGCGCGCACCTCTACAACGGACACGTGCACTAAATCAACTTATAAAAATTCAAAATTTTTCTTTGCGCAAAAGTGTTTCTCTATTTTTTGTGTGATTTTCTGGAATTTTCTAAAACGAATTTGAGTTTAACTTAAATTTTATTCGTCTGTCCGTAGTAGAGGAGCTGATCTAGAGTAGCACTTTTTGGTATAAGCCCTGCAAGTTCAAATTTATATTTTACGCGTAAGCCAAACCTTGATGCTGAAGATAGAGAGGCGATTTGAAATCTGACTGGGAACTGAAATACTTGCACACCCAGTCGAACAGCTCGGGATGTGTTCCGTCTCGTGCTGTCGGCTTGTGGAAGTCGACCAAAACGCATCTGTCCACATGACAAACATAGAACTGTTAGTTCAAAACTTTTATTCAGTTACACATAAAATTATAATATTTTTTCTTGGGTACAAATCAATACATATTTTTTAATTAACTGTATATATTAGACATAATAATTACGGCATAAATTCGGCGTTTTATTATTATTATTTATAATATTATTACTATTATTATTACTAGTGTCAGTAGTAGTGGTAGTAGTAGTAATAGTGTTACCATTATTATTAATAGTAGTAGTAGTGGTAGAAGTAGTGCCAGTGGATGTTGTAGCATTATTATTATTACTATTATTACTATTACTAGTACCAGAACTACTAATACCTACCACTACGATGCCTACTACTACTGCTACTACTACTACCACCACAACTAATCCCTACCACCACAATGCCTGCTACTACTACTACTACTACTACTACTACTACTAGTTTACTACTAATTTCTTCCTCCTTATTACCGAATACGTAACGACGAAAGCAAAGCGACGATTTCAGTAGCCCCGATCCATTTTTTGGTATCTTTCAGGGACCCTCCAAGTTGTTCCGAACCCTTGAACACAAAGCAATCAAAAAAACTTAAAACTACGCCAAATCTTAGTTATAGTTAATATCCAATTTTCCTCTAAATTGTGAGTAAAATTTATTACGATAGAAATAAATAATCGAAAATGAGCCTCTCTGTACAAACCAATAAAGAGAATTATAAAATATAAATCTAACCAATGATAAAATTGATTACAATTAATTATATTAATTTGATGAAATATGTATCAATTAACATTATTGACTATTACAGTAGACATAAAACTACACGAGTTATTATTTATAGTTAATATTTAATTTTATTCTAAATTATGAATGAATTTAGTTCAAATAGAAATAAATAATCTAAAATGAACCTCTCTATCAAAGCCAGCAGCCCAGGCCGATTCAATAGCCTTTTGCAAATGGGGTAGTGAAGGAATTCCTTGAGATGAGCTAGGAAAAGCAGCTTCAAGGTAGGGTCTGTACATTGGGTTGCACTGCAAGCAGCTCCACAGCATCTGAAGGTTTCTATATAAAATTTTATGAACTTCTGATTAAATGGGAAACTAAATTTTCCATTTAGGGCGTACGCCAAACGCAAGCTTCTCTATAGCGGACACTTCTACTAAATCAATTTAAGAGAATTTATAAATTCTACTTGCACAAAAGCAATACAATATTTTTTTCAATTTTCCAAAGTAGTTTAAAGTGAGATTTGAGTACAAATTATATTTAATTCATTTGTCCGTTGTAGAGGAGTTGCCATACCCCTCTATAGCGGACACCGTTGATAAATCAGCTTCAAAAAAATTTAAAAATTTTCTTTGCACGAAGTCATTCACTATTTGTTGGCAATTTTTTAAAAGTATTCGAAAGCGATATTTGAATGTAAATTATATGTAATTCGTCTGTCCGTTGTAGAGCGAGTGGTCGTCATGCGCCCTATATACTACCTGTAGCCGCAGCCCCAGCCTTGATCCCCTGCATCCGACGATACGTGAGACAACGGTGAGCAAAGAACCAAGCTCGGCGCAACAAGAGACTTCTGTATAGTTTCTAGAACACCTACATTAAGAAGCAATAAGTGTATTTATCATTTATACACATAAATATAGTAAATAAATTGAAGTGAAAGTGTTCACCTTCGGTTGACGTGAACTGGTCATCGGCCCCAGTCCTCTGTGCTGCTCGCTGTAGTATCTTCCGCTCGTGAAACTCGGCAGCAGTCAGTCTGCCTCGTTTAGCACCACGAATCCAAGCTCTCTGACTAAGTTCTTCGAAGCTAGATTCTCCGTTAGATTCCTCCTTTCCCGTTTTCATCTTACTTGGTTGACTGAAATGCGTCTCTACATGGACGGATAGTTCTTCCGCGTTTTTAAAGCTGAGCAAAAGGCAGACGGGACACTCAAAAACTGAAACATTTTGCTGCTGTGTTTTAGAATTCACCTATAATTCAATTTAAAAAATTAAATAAATAATAACACAAAAATGAATCCATGATAAGCTTACACTAATTGCATCGTTTTCGTTTGAAAAATGGGTCTCTTCTACATGTTGCTGCAGAATTTGAACTGAAGTGCTGCAGAACGAACAGAGTGGGCAGTGATAAGTTCCGCGATCTGGATTTTGTTTCTCCGCCATTCTATATGCTGTGTATTAAACAAACCTTTTATTTTATGCAAAAATAAAGACTTATGACATTTACTTGCACTAAATATAAGTAGGGCTGTTTTAAAACATAGTCGGAATTTATATTTGAGCCGTGGAAGACAAGGTACAATGTACCATTATATTTAAAAAAAAAGATTATTTTATCACTATACTGAAGAAGAAAAAAAGATTCCAGTTCTAAATAGCATGACTGAGATTAAAATTTTGCTTAATTATCCGATATAGTACTTAACAATTACCAGTTTTAAGAAAAATCGGGAATATTAGGAGGCATAATTATAAAATCGTGGCGCGGTCTTTGTTTACAATTGTCAACGCCACCTAGTGGCGATTTCTACAACGAATAGTAAATCTTTAAAAAGATAATTAAATTTTAATTTTTTATGAAAGTATTCGATCTTAATACGTTATGAAGGAAAAGTAAATTTTCTGCTGTAAAATTTTTCTTGTCCCTTAAAATTCAGTGTTCCCCTTAAGTTAATAAATACTTGAACATGAAAAACGATGAACGGAAATTAATTAGTACAGTTGAAATTGCAAAAGAGACATGTAAAGTCAATTTTACGTGGGCATTTAAATAACATTAAATGGTTTATAATTGCGGGGAAGGGTTCGCAAGCCGCTTCGAATGCGTAATGCTGTAGCCTATCTACGCTTAAGGCCTGTCGCATTTCCTATCTCATACAGAGCATATGCCAAAGGTGAACCCTACTATAGCGGACAGTCTTATTAAATCAAGACCAAATATTTTGCTCATTCTCTTTGGATAACATTACCCTATAAACTTTTCTGTTTTTCACTTTAAAAAGTTAAGCAAGTTTATTTCAGTAAACGTATCAATTCGCGTGTCCGTAGTAGAGGGGCTAGTCTTCAGTGAACCTGCAACTTGGGTCTACTAGAGCCATCTATGGTGTGTTCAAAAAAACATAGGTGGCTATTACTGTGAATTAATGTATTGACGATAATAACGATTCAAAACAAATTATAATCGTATTAATTTTACAGATTTAGTTATTATATATGTGAAATAATAAAATTTATATCTATATTATGTTATATGTGTACTGCGTCATGGTATGAACACGTATTGGGATTACGACATACGGCATACCGGGCCCCCGCATTAAAAGACCTGCAACTGTCACTTTGTTTTTCGAAATCAACGGCCATCGGGGTTTGGTTCTTAGTCATCCGCTTATAATCAAACATCGAAAAAGAAGATAAAAGCTCTTGATTGATTATTACTTTCTCATTACAGACAAACGAGAAACTAATAACAAAATGTCCGACATTCTGGCTGTCCCGCTGAAAAAGACTTCGGATGTCGATTTGGTTAAACCTTTGAAAAACTTAATTTCTTTAAGATTCAGCACTGCAGACAAACCTGAAGACTTTAGCGAAGCTATTAACGAAACCAACAAACTGAGAAATCAAGCCGTTTCCAGAATCCTCGACAAAAATGAAGCCAGTATTGAAATTATTGCCAGGCGAGTTCTAAACGTTGCGTTGAAAAAACGCTCAAAGTTCTTAATATTGAAGTTTGCGTTTTTCCTTTTTTAGATACTGTGACCAGCTCGCAGCACTGGAAACTAAGATTCCCCCCAAGACGTTCAAATTTCTTTCAAATGGAAAGACGCTTTTGATCGAGGCTCTCTGTTCGGCACTCGAGCAAGTCTGGGTAAATTTTTTCGAATTTTTTGTTATACAATGATTAAGTGAAAATATTTACTTAATTTTGAAGCTGTTTCGTCTCTGGCTTACGAAAGGGTCTGCACGCTTTTTAACCTGGCGGCCATGCAGAGCCAAGTGGCCAGCGTTCAGAGCATCGAGACGGACGAGAGTTTGAAACTGGCAGCAAAACTGTTGCAACAGTCTGCGGGGATTTTCACGCATTTGAAGACGTCCGTCATCTCGGCCGTTCAGCAGGAACCCACGCAAGATCTCAACCCGGAAACGCTGACAGCCCTCTCGCTCCTGATGATCGCACAAGCCCAGGAAATGTTCGTTTTGAAGGTATTTTGGAAAAGTTAGATTAACAAAATAGAAAATGAAGGTTATGACGTAACATGAATAAAATTTTACATAATTTTCAGGCTATTAACGATAAAATGAAGGAAGCCATCACTGCCAAACTAGCAGCCCAGTGCGAGGAAAACTACAGCGAGGCTCTAAAAGCCATGCAGCGGGAAACGGTGAAGGGGACCTGGGACCGGGAATGGGTGTCAAAGGTCAACTCCAAGCAAGCGGCCTATCAAGCCCTGGCCCAGTTTTACCAGAGCCAGGTCTGCAACTCGAAGAAAAATGTCGGGAAGAAATTGCCAGGCTCCAGTTTGCTATTGAACTCTTCAAAACTGCACAAATGAGAGCTGGAGAACCCAGTCTGTATCAAGATTATATCGCTCGAGCCCAGCGAGCCCTGGCTGAAGCTGAAAAAGATAATAACTTCATTTACCATGAACGAGTTCCTGATATCAAGAGCTTGGAAGCTATCGGCAAAGCCCCACTCGCTAAAATCATACCACTGCCTGAGAAACTAAGTTCGAACTTCAGAGGTATAATTTATTTTTGTTATTTTGAATTTTTTGATTAATTTAATCAATGTTTTATTAATTTAATGGAGTTATAATTTAATAACAGTTTGCTTTAATTTAAACTTAATAATACCAATACTTAACAATTAAATTTAATTCGTAACTTAATAACAGAGGTATAATTTATTTTATAGATTTTTTATTAATTAATTTAATTCAATTATTCTCAGATTTATTTGACGGACTGACTCCTGTTGCTGTGCACCAGTCGCTGGCAGCTTGGGAGGTGCGCAAAGCCGAAATCGTTAACGGGGAAATCGGACGTTTGAGAGAAGCTAGTCAGCTGCTGAACGGGTTAGATTTATCCCACAATTAATTACGGAATAAGTCAGTTTTTTACCAGTTGTATCAATTTTTAGAATCCTGGCTTCACTGAACTTGCCTGCAGCGCTGGAAGAATCGGCCGGAGAGACTCTACCCCAGTCGCTGAAGGACAAGGCCCGGGCCGTTCGAGAGGCGGGCGGGATAACGAAGCTCGAGAAAATGATTCACGAACTCCCGTCTCTGCTTCAGCGCAACCAGGAGATTTTGGACGAATCCGAGCGTTTGCTGAAGGAGGAGAAAGACTCGGACGATCAGCTGAGGGCTCAGTTTAAGGAACGCTGGAACCGCACTCCTTCGGACAAACTGACGGAAACCTTCCGCACCAACTTGGCCAAATACAAGTACGTTATCGTTAAATCAGTTATTTGTTGAAATTTATTATTCATTTTAGAACAATGTAATGTAAGACGATAAATCAAATATTATTAAATAATAATTTGTAACATTATTAAAAACATCTTTTTTTCTGAAGGCAAATCTTGACTAATGCTGTCAACGCTGATGCTGTCGTTCGTTCAAAGTTCGAGGGCCATCGCAAGGGGTTCACTTTGCTAAGTAGCGATGAAAGTCAGTTGGAAAATGCGGTACCTTCAGCTACTCAAGCTGCTGCAGACAACAGCCATACTCCCGCTGCCGACAAGCTGCGTAGCCTTATGTCCCAGGCAAATATTAACTAATCAACAATATGAATAGTGATTGATAATTATTCAATCAACCTAGGTAAATATCAACTAGATGATAATTGACAATAATTAAGTTGACGTAGACTAATAGTAACTAATAATAACTAATTTTAATTTAAATATAGCTAACGTTTCTGTTGTTCACTTGTAGGTGGAGAATTTAAAGGCAGCCCGCGAAAGACTGGAATCCGAGTTTAAATCAGCCACTGTGGACATGAAATCGCAGTTCCTCAGAGCCTTGGCCGAATCAGGGGCAATCAACGAAGCGGCAATTTCAGTGGAGAAACTAGGGGCCGTGTATGGACCCCTGCAGAAAGAGGCTAGAGAATCGATCCTGAATCAGGAATCCCTACTTGACGAAATTCAGGTTGGTCTTGTAGATTATTTATACAAATTCAATTATATCTTATAATATAAATTGTTATGTCTTATTATTCTCTTATTTATAGATCCATTAGATTGTAAATTATCGATAAAATATATGCGTCAGTGAAGTCAGTAATAAATTTAATATAATTGTAATATAACGTCATGTAATAACTATGTAATAACATGTAAGTAACTGACTTTAATGATTTCCTACTAAGTTTTCGAAATAAATTAAATAGAATAATAGTAAATTAAGATATTAATTACAATTTTCGGGCAAATAGTTATTTGCTGATTTCCAGATTTTAAATTGTAAATAATAGTAGCAGTAGCAATAATACAATAAGTCTAGATTTCCTATAAAGTATATCAATAGCCATTACACGTATTAATTATTAGTATTAATGAAACTATTGAAGTATAAATTCATTCATTAATATTTAATTTTTCCATGTAAACAGAGGGGCAATCTGGACTTTACTCGAGCCAAGAGTGGAGGTGGGGCAGTTTCTGCTCGCGAGGAGTTGCTAAAGCAACTAGCAGCAGCCCACGACGCTTTTATGGAGCTGCAGGGGAACCTGGAGGAAGGCACCAAGTTCTACAACGACCTCACGCAGCTGCTCATCACCTTCCAGAGCAAAATCTCAGACTTCTGCTTCGCCCGCAAGGCCGAGAAGGAGGAGCTCCTCAAGGACCTCACCTCGAGCCTAGCCAATCAGCGAGCTGCCGTTGCCCTCCTACCGACCTCCCCTCCCACCACACCACCCAACCAACCCCTCCGGCACGTCCACCGCCTCCCAACTTCGCACCTGCTACCCAATCAGCTCCTCCGCAGCCACAGGCTGCAGCCAATCCCTACGCGCCCTACCCCATGCAGGTCCATGGAATGCCTATGCCTCAGCCCTACTATCCGGCCTATAATCCAGCCCCTCCGCCTCCTCATTATAACCCTTATGGGACCTACCCCTACCCCCACAGGGTCAGCAGCAACCCCCAGCCCTCCCGGAGGTCAAGCCCCACCCCAGCCCCCACAGCCTGGGCCTTACGGCAATCAGGCGTATCCTGGTTATCCTTATCCTTACTATAATCCGGCTTATCCCTACCCCCTCAGCAGCAGCAGCCGCCTTCTCCGTGGTAAATTTGACTTAAAAATTTTCACTGTTTAAAATTTTTGGTTGAAATTTTGGTTTCCTCAGTAGGTTTTCTGCTTTAGTTTGAGTTGAATGTCTTTCCTTATACTTTCTAATCCCACACTTTAAAATGTATTCTGCATTAAGAAAAAAGTATTTAGTGCCTCGTTTTCGTTAGTATTTCAGCAAACTCAAATCTAATGGGCTTTTCGTAGTTGAACAGTATACAAAGATAATATACCGCAACAGTAAAACAACAATTTTAATACATTATGTATATAATATTTTATTTCGATTCAAGTGCGATATATATATAAGACGCCTTTGTATATATAACGATACGAATAATAACTTTGGCCTGAAAAGTATTAATAATATAATAACCGGCCATTTAAAAAATATAGAAAAATACGAAAAATAGGAAAACGAATGTAAAATAACGTTATTGCGCAAAATGCTGACTGAAAATAACGTAAGGAAAACACACAAATTGATCCGCCGTAAGTTAAAATCCTGGAGAAAGAAAATTTGAAAATAGTAAAATAGTAAAAATAGTTTGCGTTAGTTAGAGAATAACGCAGCAGCGGCAGTAACGCTGACGCGAACCTCCCACCGACGGCGGCGGCGTCAGCGGCGCGAAGTACGCGTGCACTCGCACGTTCGGCAGATGTGTCTAAAAGGAAAAAAATTATTTTGTTATTTCTTAACTGTTTTATGTGGAGTATAAATTCTTATGATAATTTACAGAATAACAATAATAATACTTTACGAATACTTGTTAATGTCTTCTACTGCTTTCACTACTACTACTACTCCTACTACTACTACTCCTACTACTACTACTACTAATGCTGCTGCTACTACTCCTAATACTACTACTACTCCTCCTCCTCCTCCTCCTACCACTACTACTGTTTCTACTCCTACTACTACTGCTTCTGCTCCTACCACTACCACTACTACTAGTCCTACTATTGCTTGTGAAACGTATAAAAACGTACCCTAAGTCGTCTGATTCCAGCCCGGGTGATGAGCTGGCAGTCGTAGAGCTCGATACGCTGCAGACTGTGGCACGAGACCAGGTGATCCAAGGCCGCGTCCGTGATTAAGGGGCAATTGTCCAGTTCCAGGACCGTCAGGTGCTCCGACGAACAAGGCGACATCCCCAAATGGCGGATACCTTCGTCCGTGATCAACTCACAATGCGAAAGACTCTATCCACCCAGCCAAAAATATACAAAATAAATCAGATAATTATTTTTCAATAATAATATTAATGAATTAATTCGGCAAAAATCAAATTACAAAATTACAGAAGTGTTAAGACATAATAATTGAATTAACAATAATCCAGCAAAACTTAACACAAAATAATATTATACACAAAAACAGTCTCAAAAAATTGTACATCATAATAATTCAGAATTACAGCTTTAAATGGTCCACCTGCATTATTACTTTAACTTTACACTAATTCTATATTGGTAGAATATTAATAAATTTTAAAAATTACAATAGTTTCGAGACGGGGACATCCAGCTGCCAGATAGCTGAGGGTAGCATCGGTAATAGCCACACATTCTTCCAAGTCCAAGCGTTTTAGCAAATGACAATTCTTTAAAAAAATATAAAGATTTATTATATTATTAAATAATTATTAAATTTGATCATAAAGAATATTAATAATATATTTTTCTAACTCGAGCGAGGGCCTGGAATCCTACGTCTGTGAATTGCGAGCATCGGGCAACTTCCAGGGTCACCAGCTGCAGACAGTGATGCGAAATGGCTGTCAATGAAGCGTCAGACAAATGACTGCAGCCAGACAGACAAATGTAGCGCAGGTCCAGACAGTTGCGGGCTAAGCGGGACACGCCAACGTCTGTTATCTCCTGAATAAAAAGTATAAATAAAACAGTAAATTACGTAGCAAAAGTAGATTGGATATTATGTCTACCCTAGAAATGCCAACCTCTCTACTACGGACAGAAGAATTAAATGTTATTTAAACGTCTTAAAATCTCGCTTAAAATATATCGAAAAATTACGCAAAAATTAGAGAAACACTTCCGTGCAAAGAAAAGTAGTAAATTCTTTAAACTTGATTTTACACCGGTGTCCGCTATAGAGAGGGCGCGCCTATAGCACGTCCTACGTAGACCCAACCCCTATACTGCGGACAGACGAATTAAATGTTATTTATGGTAAAATTTCGCTTAAAATGTATCAAAAATTACGGAAAAATTAGATAAATACTTTTGTGCAAATCCAATTGGCGAATTCTGTAAGCTTGATTTAATATAGCTGTCCGCTATAGAGAGGTCTCGCCTTAGGCTCACCACGCCATCTATCGGTAAAAAAGATACTTACAACACAGCCAAGTAGATTGACATACTGCAGACTGGTGCAGTTTTTCGACAAGTGGGTTAGGGCCTCGTCTCCTACTTGGACGCAGCCTTTGCAGTGGAAAAATTTCAGATTTTTGCAGCCACGGGACAGGACTTCGACCCCGACGTGCGAAATCAAGTCGCACCACGAAACGTCCAAGTGGACGAGCTGCGGACAGCCATCCGCTAGAGCCTTGAGCGTCGTGTCAGTTATCGCGGGGCATGACGACAGGTTCAGTTTCTGCAGTTTGACGCAGTAACGACTCAGAGCTACACAAGTGCTGTTACGAGAGGAAAAATCTTTTATTTAATGTGTATTTGTTATAGTAATAAAATAATAATTCATAAATAAAAGTTTATGAGGCTGTCCAATATGAGACAATAGCATTATCGATAAATATCCCCTGTTTCAACTTTCAGTTCCCCTTTTCCCTTAAAGAAGGCTGTTTCCCCTTATCTTAGCTCCATGCTTAGATTATGAAGCTAGACTTCAGAATTCCCTTTCCCTATTTTCCCCTTTTTTCCTTTTATCCCCTCCATGCTAGAATATGAAGCTAGACTCTAAATTTCCCCTTTCCCTTATTTTTTCCTTTTTCCCCTCCGTAACAGAATATGAAGCTAGTCTTTCAAATTCTCCTTTTCCTTATTTTTCCTTTTTCCCCTACGTGCTACATATGGAAACTTAGACTTCCGAATTTCCCTTTTCCATCTTCCCTAATTTTTTCCCTTTTTCCCCTACGTCCAACAGTATGAAGCTACTCTTTGAATTCCCCTATTTCGCCCTTTTTCCTTTTGTGCTAGAATAACAAGCTACAAATTCTTTATTACACTCTCCCTTCCTCCCTCATTTCTCCCTTTTTCGGGGAATTTCCCATACAAATTAAATATAATAATTCATTTCTTTTTACCTATCTGTGACTCGTTTGCAGCCACTCAAGTTGAGGTCTTCGATGTTGCTGCAGCTGAAGGCAAACGTCTTCAGTGCCTGATCGTTAACCGACTGACAGCCTTTCAAACTTAGTTGTTTCAAAAATCCTCCACATCTTCGGGCAATGTTTTCTACAACACTTCCCTAGAAAATACATAAAACGTAAAAAATTAATACTTAAAACTGAATTTTTTTTTTTTACTTCAATGTCTGTCTGAAAGCTGAAAAGGTCAATCCTCTGCCAGTTGCTGCCGTCCAGGGCTAAAACATTCCAGTAACGAGAAACCTGGGCGCAACGGCATAACGAAACTATGTCCAGATACGAAAAGACCCTAAACGACACAAAAACTTAAGGAAATATATTTGAAGATAATTAAAATCAATTACCGAAGTAGAAGCTCCTTGGGTAGTTTTCTGTTGATCAGGGCCTCTCCGTCCATAACGTGAAGTCTTGCTAGCTTTAAACACACATAATATTCATTGTTAAAGAAATTTTAAAAATTTAATTGACAGCAGAAGTACCTTAAAAGAATTTGATTTCATTGTTATATTCCAGCACACGCTATCTGGATGTGTTGTTTTTTTTTTTATGGCTAGAAAATCTTTTCTGGTGTTTTGTTTTCTGGAAAAAATTATTCAGTTTTTAATTGACGAAAGTAAATAATTCAAGTATTTTTGGATTAACGTGTTTAATTCGTCTTTGTCGATTCCTCATTTGTATCGACGTTTGTTTTGTTGCATCTGACACTTCGAGTTTCACTTTCTCTCTCTAGTGCGATTCTTCGCTTTGTTTGTCGATCAGCTGATTTGAAATAACAGAAACAAACGGCAACGCCATCTAGCGGTTCAATTAGTAACTAATTGCTATGATCAGTAAGGGAAATTCCCTGGAATAGGAGAAATGAGACCTGATAAGGGGAAAAAGGGAAAAAGGGAGAATGAAATTCAGAAATAAAGGATTAGATTCTAGCACGAAGACGGGGAAAGTAAGGGACAAGCGACATTCACAAACATTTCGGTGACGAGGGGAAAAGAGGGAAATTATATTTTCGAACGAAGGGGGATCTTTTTAGGTGAAAAGGGAAAATTGAATATCTTATTACTATTTTGAATAGTGCCAGCTACTTCAATTACAATGTATTTCCTTCCCATTTGGTGCTCAAGCAGCATTTCATCAGAATATACACATTTTTCCACCAAAATTTTTTCGTGGTAGCCTTGAAAAAAATCGCAAACAAACGGACAAGCATTACAAGGAGCATCGGGGAAACGGGGGGAAAATTGATTTAGCAATGAACCCCGTTTTCAGACACTATCGATATATCTGGCGAATTCCAGCAAACGTTCGATATGCTCTGAACCAGCGACCAAACGTAGGGAACGAAGAACTCTTCCGGCTGCTCTTCTTCCACGTAGCGAAATTTCAAGTCGGGAAATTTCTGCAAAATCAATTAAATTAAATAACAATCATCTTCGACCATTAAACTAGCTAGACGGAGCTTTGGGCCCTTTGGCTGTAGCCAGAATGAGAGGAAAAATGGTTGGGTGCCGAAACTTGAAAGTGATCACCGCCAACATAATTTAACGCCATCTGTGGGCTTTGTTGAAACACTAAATGCGCTACATTTAGTCTCGAGTACCAAGTTTACACTCAAATTTGATGTTGTAATACAGTAACGAGTAAAATTCCCCACGCCTTTTCGGATCTCACGCTTTATCTCGTAAGAGCAGACAACTGACAACCTGTCAGCTCGACAGTAAACAAAGAAATGGACTACGTAGTGCACGAAACCCTCACTAGGCGGCGCTGCAAATCATTACGTCATCAGTTCAAGTTTCGGCGCCCGACCAATCATGTTAGGCTCAGGCTCCCCCCTTTTTGCACGATTCTGGCTACAGGGTTTCCTAGCGCAGGGATAGCCCAAAGCTCCGTCTAGCTAGTTTAATGGTCGAAGATAATCGCAGAAACAATAACAATATACTGAATAAATAAATAATTAGTAGACAAATAAATCTTAAAAACAAAAATTAAAATAAAATCAGGTTAAATTTCAAGAAATGTAATACGAATAATTTGAATAAGAATACAGAACTAAAATCGCGGAAAAAATAGACAGAATAAAATGTAAATAATTTAAATATTATCATGAGTAAAACATAAATATATAAAAGACATATAAAAAATCAAAAAATAAACTAAATTAAAATTTATAAATATATTCATTATAATGTAGAAATCTTGATTGTTTAAATCTAAAACAAAAATTAAATAATTAATGCAGCGTTTCCGCTTTCCAGGGAAATTCCCTGAAAAAGGGGAAGACGGCGTCTGAAAAGGGAAGAAGTAAGGAAACAGGGAGAAGGGAAAATCTGGAAATACAGCCTTATATTCTGGTGCGGAGCAGAAAAGGGGGAAAATAAGGGAAGAGGGGAAAAGGTCCGAAACTAAAATTAAATAATTAATGCAGTGTTTCCACTTTCCAGGGAAATTCCCTAGAAAAGGGAAAGACGGCGTCTGAAAAGGGAAGAAGTAAGGAAACAGGGAGAAGGGGAAATCTGGAAATACAGCCTTATATTCTGATGCGGAGCAGAAAAGGGCGGAAACAAGGGAAGAGGGGGAAAAGGGGGAAATTGAAAGTGGAAACACTGAATTAATAATCATAAAAAATAGTAAAAAAAATACTAGATAAAGTATGAAAGAAATCAAGTGATAATGAATAAATAATAATTGAGAAAAATTTACTTTGAGACGGTCCTTCGGAAAGTCGGCAGATCCCGCCTGAATCGCTTGCATAATCTCGCTGACTCCCGGGTCGTTGAGTCCGTTGATTTTGTTTGCAAAATAATTTAAAACCTTCACAAAAGAATAATATCAATAAAGTAATTACTTTGTACTTTAAATAAAGTTTTGGTACATAATTCAGTGTTTCCACTTTTAATTTCCCGTTTTCCCTCTCCTCCCTCATTTCCCCCCTTTTCTGCTCTGCACCAGAATACAAAGCTGTATTTCCAGATTTCCCTTTCTCTCCTGTTCCCTTACTTCTTCCCTTTTCAGACAGCATCTTCCCCTTTTTCAGGGAATTTCCCTGGAAAGTGGAAACACTGAAATAATCTGTTAAATCAGAAACTAATAATTATTACGAGTAAAATTTATAATTTATAATTCAAAGTCAATGCTAAAAATAATTCAATAATTTCTCTAATCATTTACGATAATTATTATATTATTATAATTTCTAATATGGCTAACAGGACTATAATTTTCTAAATAACTTCATAATTAAGTTTACATATATTTTGCATTTAATAAATAAGTTTGTTAATTAGATTCAATGAAATACTCTTGAAATAATTACCGTGTCGATGTTGGAGACGACGTCCTGGAAAGTGGGGTTTCTCCGCAACGAGTCGAAGATTTCCCTCCGGTAAAGCAGGCTGTAGACCAGTTGCAAATTCCCGCTCAGCTGATGACTGAGGGCTGCGTTGATAATCTCCAGCAGCATTCGGATGATCTCCTCCAAGACCCCGACGTCGTTTTCCGCATCCTCACCGCTACAAAGACACATCACATTTAATAAAAGCCATAATAATGAATTCAATAATACTGGCAAATGAATAGCTGCTATTTAGAGGACAACTCCGGACAACTTGAAAAAAAAAAACGTATATTATAGAACTTTTGACGCTGATTCCGAATATGTATAGTGTCCCTATCTCAATGTTCTACCGCTTGGCCGCAAAAATTAAGCAGAAGTTTGAGCAACGCTGGAAACTGAGCACACGATCTGATTGGTTGGGACAGGTCACGTGATCCAGGCAGCCAATAGAAAGTTCGTCTCCTCACAGTAGCAGACGATTTCGCGATATTGTTTTTCTCCCTAAAACCTGCTACATTTCTGCTAGTGCGAGGCGACATAGATTTTAACTGGCTGTCTTAGTCACGTGACTGGTGGGAACCAATTAGATTGTGTCCAGCGTTGCTGAAACTTTCGTTCATTTTTGCGGCCAAACGGTAGAACATAGAGATAGGGACACTATAACGTATTCGGAATCAGCGTCAAAAGTTCTATAACATACGTTTTTTTCCAAGTTGTCCGGAGTTGCCCTTTAAACGCTATACTGCATACGCACTCAGATTATTGTGTTTTAATTTATATTGTGTAATATATAATTGTAATTATCATTACATCGATTATTACTTAGCGTATTTTTTCTTTGTTTTCCTAAATTTCTTTAATTTCTATGCACCTAGCCACTACAAAAAATTTAACATTAATGAAGCAATAAAACTGCATTTAATAATAATTACTGAACTGATTAGTTAATCAATTAATTAATTCATTTATTTCATCCCGGCTAAGGTCTGCGACCTATTACCACAGAACAGTCTCTACTACGCTGATGACAGAACTGCAGGTTTCTTCTTCTTTCCACATTAGATCTACCAACACATATGGCTAAGCTACCAATGCTAACTGCAGTAAAAAAAACTGAAAAAAAAACAGAAGAAAAAAGATCAACTTAATTTAATAATACTGTAACTTGATACCTAATAGTGAAACATGGATTTTAAATGGTTTCATGTATATTATATCAATGTAATTATTATTTATATTAATTATTATTTCTTATGCTTGATTAATAGTTAGTTTCCTAATTACTTGGTTGATCTGCTGCTAGCTTCGATGGCTACTGACACTGTGGGCTGCAGAATTCGGGATCGCTTCTTGTTCAGCAAAACGAGGAGAGATACCAGCCTCTGGCAGACGTACAGATGAAGCCTAAACACCAAAATAGTAGTAGTGGTAGTAGTAGCAGCGGTAGTAGTGGTCGGAGCGGTAGAAGTAATAGTGCTAGTCATCGAAGTAGTAGTAATAATAGTAGTAGTAGTAGTAGAAGTAATAGTACTAGTCATCGAAGTAGTAGTAGTAGTAGTAGTAGTAGTAGTAGTAGTAGTAATAGTAGTTACCTTCGAAAATGTGCAGCCATGTTAGCCAGCGTAGCTAAGCAGTTGGTGTGTAGATATTTGTCCTGGGTGTTGACCAGGTTCTGTTGTATCGTTCGCGTAACAACTAGAATCACTAATCCTCCCAGACTTATCTCGGGAAGGACTCGTTCCGTATACCACGAAGGATTGCGGATAACCTAGATGTAGTAGTAGTCGCAATATTAGTAGCAGTAGCGGTAGTAGTAGTAATAATATAAGTATTCGTAACGGTAGTGGTAGTATAAACGTAGTAGTAGTAGTACTGATGGTAGTAGTAAAAATTTAAGTATTCGTAGTAGTAGTGGTCGTATAAAAGTAGCGGTAGTAGTTAAAGAAGAAAAAGCAATAGTATTTTTACAGCAACTTATAAAGCACTGCTTCCACTTTCAGTTTTCTCTTTTCCCATAAAGAGGCCCCTGTTTTCCCCTTTTCCCTTACCTTCAAATATAAATTTCCCCTTTTTCCCCTCGGTGATAAAATACAAGGCTTTCCCCTCCCCCTTAAAGAGGCCCCTGTTTTCTCTTAACTTCAGGTACCAGTTTCCCCTTTTTTCCTCCTCCGTGCTAAAATACAAGGCTGTACTTCTAAATTTCCCTCTTCCCTTATTTTTCCCTTTTTCGGGGAATTTCCCTGAAAAGTGGAAGCAGTGGTATAAATAATTATAAATTTTCTTTCTAAATTTACTATATTGTGAATGTTGGAGCTGAATCCCTCGTCTTCGCTGAGCAGCAGCAGGATAATCAGCGACATGTACAAATGGTGCGAGCCTTGCCGGTTGTCCTTGTACAAAACCTGCAGAAGGGCCAAAACCTACAAAAGTAAAATTTTTACAAAACTCAATATTAATCAATAAAATTAAAATCATTAAAACACGTATAACATTCATATTTATATGTTGTATAGAATGTTAGCAAAAATTTGATGTTCAGTGTTTCCACTTTGCAGGGAAACTCCCTGAAAAAGGGGAAAATGGGATCCGAAAAGGGGAAAATGGGATCCGAAAAGGGGAAAATGGGATCCGAAAAGGGAAAAATAAGAGCAAAGGGAAAAGGGCAAAATTCAAAAATGGAGCTTCATACTCTGGCACAGAGGGGAAAAAGGGGAAAATAAGGGAAGAGGGGAGAGAGCGAAAATTGAAAGTGGAAACACTGCTGATTTTAACGATTAACACTAAAATGTGTGAATTATATATTTACGTATTATTATGTTAAATAATTATTATATTTAGATCATCAGTATATTTTTTACCAGTCGTTGAAGATCTGCATGCGAGTAGATGTAATTGCGAAACTGCTGATGTTGGTGTAGGAGAAGATAGAGTAAGAGTGTCACTCGCTCGTCATGCAGTTCGTCACACAGTGTCCCGTAAAGCTCTGAGTAGTTTGCCCGAAAACACGCCGCGGGGTGTATGGGGGAAACCTGCACTGGATCTGATTTGAAAAGTAGAAAATTTAATTAGTTTGCAATTATTGATTTTAACTGTTAATTAAATTATTGACGGTTTGATTAAATTAAATAATTATTGAATGATCAATTTGGAAAGTTGATATAATTATTAATTAATTAATGATCAATTTTCATTAACTCCGTTAATGGATTTTTATTGGTACCAATTAAATTATTCATGTAATTACTTTATTATCATTAACTTCTACTACTACTACTACTATTAGCAATACGACTACGACTACTACTACTACTACTACTACTACTACTACTACTATCACTATGACTACTACTCCTACCACTACTACTGCTATTATTCCTACAACTTCTCCTCCTACCATTCTTACTGCTGGTATCCTTACTGCTGCTACTACCGTTACGACTATTCCTACTACTTTTATTACTATTACTATTCCTACTACTACTACTACTAATGTTCCTACTCCTACTGGTGCTACTAATAACAATACTAATACTAATACTAATACATTTACTAATAACAATACTAATAATATCTATTCACACCTTGCGAGTCGGTGAACGAGAGGAGGGCCTGTCGGTAAGGGTTGGTCCAGTCTTCGCCTGTGCAGTGGTTGGCCAGTATCAGCAACAACAGAAGCGACTGTGAGGCAAACACAGCCCCGAGGTCCGAGCTTCCCTTCTCCGAGCTACTTCTCGAGATAAAACCCCACAGCCCGGCTTAAAAAAATCAAAAATAATAAGTAGTCAAATGCTATCCTTTTTTTAATCTCACTGACGGGTATGCAGGCGTTTGCCCATGACCCCAGGGGGATGGATTGCAAATTCAACTGCTAAGGGTCGCTGGTCTGGAAAAGGCCTCACTTTGAGTCGAGTGGGATCGAACCCACAGACTCAGAGGTGGAGGGGCGATGGTCTTGACCTAACGTCTTAACCATTGCGCCACCAGCGCCCTTTAACGTTATTCTTAGTTATTATTAAATCAATTATTAATTATAAAATTACTCGACTTATAAATTATTCAACTATTAGTCATTATTAATTACAACTGCCTTATCAAATCATGAATTACTGTTTAATTATTATTCAAACTTACTATTAAGTTATAATGAACTACTACGTTTAAGTTTCTCCTTATTAATATAATATTAGAGTAATTCATAGTCATATTGCGACTAATTATTCAGATTATTGTTACAATGGCAATTTTCGTTGTTAAATAATTTAATTATGAATTATTATTATTATATTGTAGTTAATTATTAAGGTCAATGTACAGCCATGTTCAAAAAAAGGTACCCCCCTTCAATCGAAAATGCTTTTAAGGGGGGGGGTACCTTTTTTTGAACACGGTAGTACTATTAGTTGTCATGTTAAAAGTATTACATGCAATTCCTAGTACGAAGCTTCCTCCCGCTGCGTTTCGTCTCAGCCACTGGGGTTCGACCTTCTGTTGCTGGCAAAAATGGTGAAGCAGGGTCCTCGTCAGAAGGCCTGCGTGAAGTGCTCCCTTCCCCGTCATCAAACATCTAGGTACCGTTAAAAAAAAGATCGAAAAATCTCAAAAATAAATCGGAAGATTTAATTAAAGTAATAATTATTATAATTTTAAAAAATAGCCATAAACGTGAGCAAAACTAAAACGAAATAAAAAATGATATAATAATTAATAATAAACTTACGAAAAATCAATAATAATAAAAGAAAAAAAAGAACGTTCATAAATAACGATACAGTGTGCGTTTAGCATTGCATCTTAGAAACGGAAACTTTACCGAAAAATTTGTGATTTTTTGTTCGAGCTGTAGGAATACGCGGCAATATACAGCAACAGAATGATCGTATTTAAGCTCTCCAGATGAAGTAATGCAGTATCCTCCCTAAGACACGAAAATGATTGATATTATATTGCTACGTTAAAGTATGCCTACAGGCGTTTCAGCTAGCTGAACGAGAAGGTCATCAATAACGTTAGCTGATACATAAATTAAATTTAAGAATTATTAGTTAATTAATTTAAAGGTATGTCGATAAGCGTTTAAGCTAGCTGAACGAGAAGGTCAAAAATGAGGTTAGCTGACCCACAAATTAAATTTAGAAATCATCAACTATTTACTTTAAAGGTATGTCGATAAGCGTTTCAGCTAGCTGAACGAGTAGTTCGTCAATAACGTGCGGTTGCTGGTTAAGGCTCTTCAGAAACTGGGCCGATACTTCAGGTCCCTTGATGTTTTGCACACAGTGCATCAGTACGCAGCGAACGACAAAAAGCGCGTTGCACGTCTGCCAGATGAAAATTTTGCTTTGTTCGAGAAAAAACAAAAAAAGAGTAATTCGAGTTTTACGTTTTTCTTTGAAGTACTTACTCGTCACACTGAGCTGAGGTTTTCAGTTCCAGGGCTCTTGTCAAAAAAACTTTTAACAAAGCTGCGAAATTTCCCGTCGAGGGGTTGTTCGCTTTCAGTAGGTCGAACAAAACGTTTGTTTCCTCTACGAGAAGCTTGTTCTCTTCACTGAAACACAATAGATATCATTTAATATATGAGTGTTATATTGTAAAGATAATTTACGCCGTCAGGGTATCTGTGTAGCGAAGGAGAAAAAACGATTCCAGAGAGGGTCGTTGGACGAAACGGGGCTTGTCCCACAGAATTTTAATAAGATTTCATTTGAACCCAAGTCTTGTAATGAACTGCACTTGGCTCCCATTTTTATTTCTTCAGAAAATTTAGGTTGAAACAAAAATTTCAAAGCGTAAATAAATAATTCCTGTTGAAAAGTGTCAAGGCTTTTCTTGTAATTTTAGTTTTAATATGATTGCTTTTGATGGATTGAGGTTATATGTGACGAAAATTTTTCATTTTTTCTGTTTTGAAGATTTAACGCAGAAATTTTCACGGGTAAATAAGTGAAGTTAATGAAATTTGACAGACAGGAAAAACCACCGCTACGTGGCACCCGGTAGAAACTTTTGCCAGCAGCCAGAATCAGCTGATATTTCCGTCTGCTCGCCCTAATAACTTTCTCGCCCCTTGCAAAGTCGCCCAAATAAATTTCGCCCCAATAAATCTCGCCCAAAATTAAAATAACTATTTACTTTCGTCACATCATTCGTTACAAAATTTGACATTTACATTAATTTATGTATTTATTTAATTAATCAAACAATAAAAATATTTATTATTCATAATTAGAGATGTTAATATTCAATTCAACCTATTACTTGCAGCAGTTCCTTATCCACGTAGAAATGATAGTGCCTTTTTTGGTGCCTTTTTGGTGGCCTTGAACTAGATAGTTTGAAATTTACTGAAAACCTGGACGTTTCATGGCGAGTGTGAAAAGGCACTGTAAAAGGGAACTGAGAAACTACGAAAGGACACCGTAATGGTGTATTTTTACAGTATTTTTGTACGGTATAAAACATGATCGATTGAATTAACCTTAATTGAAATTCATTGTAATTATTCCTTTATTCGTACTACACAGGGTTAACTTAATTGCTGTAAAAACAAATTAGAATCCATCAATGCAGAAAAAACATTCTTGGATGATAACGGTTTTCAGCATATTTCTTTACAGAATGTCGAGTTTTGTATTAATAACGTGTGAATTTAGATGTATTAATTCATGCTTTGGAAAAGTTAATTATCATTAATTAACCACGAGTTGCCCAGAAAGTATCAAAACTGGGCAACTGCAGCTGTTCCACCGTTTCCATTCGACCGCGTTCCAGTCGTTTCAGTGAACTGCCTCGCTTGAAGTTCAAGTCCTGTTTCAGTTACATTACAGAACATTATTTGCATATAGTTTAACAAATAAATAGATGATTTTTCCGTACCGGTAAAGGGACTTACAGGTTTTGTCATACGTTTCCCTGGGTGATGGCGCCAGAGTGCGAGAGCCTCGAGTTCGTCCGGGCGGTCGAGCTTCTTGCCGCGGGCTCCCCAAAACGGCGGATCCCCTGAATTCTTCTTTCCGCGGTTAGCCCAGAACAGATCAGGGGCACCTCGGTTGTCCATCACTTCAGCCTGTAACGTGTAATTACATAGTAGCAAAGATTGTTTAACGATAGTTTGAACTACAGTTACCATAGAAGCTGTAAGGTAGCAGCAGAGTAGTACTAGCTTGAAGATGTCCATGACTTGGGTATCAAGGACCGTGTTATGGGATTTTGCTGCTTGTTTCCGGGCTTTATATACAGCGCTGGGTACATCTAGTGGATAAAGATGTGTATGGCTGTACTATTCCCTTGCGTAGTATTTGTTTTGGCTTTGAGGAAATTTTTTGTTTCCGAGAAATCTCGCTTGCACGCATGTCTTTATTTGTCTCCGCTCAGTAGATTAGCTTCTACCCGTTTGACAAATGAAACAGCTACTCCGAATGATGTTTAATCATAGACCTTTGCACCCCCCTCACCTTGCCTGACATAGTGAATAGTTAATGTAGTTGTGGTAGTTAATTCTTACATTCAGCAGTTACGGTACAGTATACAGTAGAGTATACGCTCCACTGGTTTTGCTAAGTGGTTGAGTTATACCGCAACCTTTTACATTTGTACACAAAAAGTTGAAGAGTTCACTAAAAGTATCACAAAGTGACTGAGAAATGCATTACAAGTGTTTAAGATAGCATTAACAATTCGTGTTTGAAGATACTCGTACCCGGAATATATCGAAAAAGCTCCTGGGTATTTCGTTTGTTACAGAGTTCAAAACAAATGTTTTCAGTGCGGTTATCAGTTGTTATCAAGGTTCTGTGAATTACTTTTGTTTCCTTCGTGAAATTTGTTGGTGCAATTTGTGAGTGCTGTGGATTAGACAAGCATAAAATGAGATTTTATCCAAAGACTGTACTACTAACTTATCTCTCTTGTCATCGTGTACGGCTAACATCATACGTTTCGCAGTAAACAAACCTCTGAACTGTTTCCAGAACGGCTCACCTTCCGCTGAACCGAATCTGAACCGTAACTGAACCGGAAGAGACCGTCATTGATAAAGATTGAAATAGATTTCCAAATAAGTGTATTTTCAGGGATATAGGTAAATATAAGCTTTTGTGACTTTTTTCTCAACTTCCACAAACATAGAATATAGGTTTTTAGTTTTGGTAAATACTCGAAATACAATGAAATCGAAAGGGAATGAAATGGATTCTCGAGGAAGAGCCTATATGGAATAGAAATTTTCAAAATATCCAAGAAAATAGTGCAGGGATGAGCAAAAAGGCTGTAGACGATTGATATGTCAGCAGTTTGACTGAAGGAAATATCAAGGGAAGGATTCTGGAACGCGAAATCTGGGTTAATTTCAAAACCCCACTACGGCCCAGTGCGGCGGCCGTGTATTTCACGCAGGAGATGCCACTGAGCCGTAGTGGGCTTTAGAGACTTGCCATGTGAGGAACCACCCGAGTGAGTTAAGCAGCAATACGATCCTTTTGCCTCCGAACGAAGTCCTGTGAATGGCGATCCCATGTCCGAGATTCCAGTACTGAAATAATGGGGTGATCTGTAATCATAGGATTGGATTTTTATTGTTAGTACAAAAGTAGTAAGCAACAGAAAGTGTGTAAACTACTTTTGTGCTGTTGATGCATGAGAACCAGGTCGACTTGTTTGAGTCCGTGAAGAGTATCGACCGTCTGTGATCCCGCAGCAACTCCTGGCAGAGTATTCAGCGAAAGCAAAGCTTCCCCGGCGAAGTCGTTGGCTGTTAGCACGTCATAGTCCATGACGGTGAACAACAACATAGCAGAATCCATACGGCATTGCTCCAAAGTCACGGGACTGTTAAAAGTCCAACCATAAAAAAGTATCAACAAAACGTTTTTTTAAAAAATTTAATATTATTTAATCACTTCAAACTTTGACAGAATGTTACATAACTAATTTTCAGAAGCTAAAAAAGGCAATTTGAAGTTATTTACAACGTAAAACGTAATAGAACAAAAGTGAGAGGAGAAGGTTAGCGTCCGCCATCTTAGCTTTAGTACGCGAACCTACCACCGGCGCTGCTGTCGCAGTCTTCCAAACAACCTTGAGCCTTTAACTCTATCTGCTTCATACTTTAAACTTGTAAAATTCTCACAAATAAACGCAATAACTTGAAACTGGTAATCAAAATAGTGTAAGAACTTGAACATGAAAAGCAATTCCTAGATAGCAAATTAACTTACAATTCAAAGCATTCGTCAAAAACTGGGTTGAGTGTTTTCTTCTGGACACTCGTCTGCTGTTCACTGCAGTTCGTGAAGATCCTGCGGGGTAGCAGCTCGATGATAACGAAAGGATCGCTGAGCCCGTTAGGATCTAAGGGAATAACATTCCTAGCAGAGAGGACCTCGACGCAGAGACTATCGTGATGGAAATACGCTCGCACGCTCAGAATCCCGTACGGAGCGTTTTCGCTTGAATGCTGCTGCTGCTGCTGATCCTCGAGTCGTTTGGCGTGATAGATGTCGATCAGCTGATCTGTGTCCATCTTGTGAAGGTAGATTTTCTCCTGGACCCTGTGGTAAGTCAACGTTCGCAGCGTTTCTTCGGGTACGCCTTTACCGTCAGCGTGGAAGAATTCGAGCAGGATCTGCAGCGAGTGGAACAGGCGTTCGTAGAACGAGCAAAACTTTTCCTGTTGAAACAACAACGTATAATCTAGTTTACGCAATATTTTAGTGTAAGTACGGCTTTACCCCAGTTGTAGATTCAGCCTGATTACACAGTTCGTTCAGGAGGATGTCCCATACAGCTAAAACACAGCGCTGAAAAGCTGCCGGTAGAAGACCAGGCTGCAGAAGCGAGACTTTCTGGTCGAGGAAGTCGAGAAGCGGGGCTGCGGCTTCGTCGGCAGGAAGCGAATCAGGAGACCAAGCCAAATGGAAAATGTTTTTCTTCAAGTCTGCTCTCATCTATTGTAAAACAAAAATAAATGTTAATAATAGTTTTTAAACGTGAAGAATAGATCTAAAAATTAATTATATGCAATAGCAAAGACTATTCAAAAGTTAATTAATGATAATTAATCGAATTATAATAGTAATTTGTAGTCAAATAAGCTGGAAATTCAATTAATTATTATAAATTACATGGTAATACATTATTGTTAATCTACATTAAATCTTAGTCTTAGTTAATTTAATTAATTAATTAATCAATTCTTAATTAAATCTCAACCGATAACTTTTTTAAATGTATCGATTATGAAATCGGTATACTTTCTCAGCGATGTGTCCTGCGATTCTCAGTAGTTTGGCCTCGTAATGCTCGTTCGCAGAATCGAGAATCGAGTAGAAGGTTTGACGCGCTGAATTTTCGTAACTGGAAGTTGAGGACGAGTAGCTCGTTTGGCCGGGAAACGTGGCGCCCACGACGGAAGGCGATCTGGAGCGACATGGAGTGGCGTTCCTAGAATATCGAAATATAAGTTGATTTTACTGAAATGAGTTTGAAAATGAAGTTTTAATGGTGGTGATTAGAGTTTGTGTTCGTCTGCTAGACGTGAATAGAGCGTGTAACTAAGTGTGTATAACGTCAGTTAAGGTGTGTAGTTGGGTGTGTATCTATGAATGGGGTGTGTAGGTGGGTGTGTATACCTTTGAATAGGGTGTTTATCCTTCAATGAGGTGTGTGGATTTGTGTGTATCCTTAAATAGGGTGTGTAACTGGATATATATTCTTAAAATGGGGTTTTGGAGTGGGTGCGAATTCAATGGAGTGTGTAACTGAGTGTGTTACCTTAAACGAGGTGTCTTGCTGTGTGTGTAAAATTAACGATGTGTGTAACGGGGTTTGTTTCCCCAAATCGAAGTGTAACTGGGTGTGTATCCTTCAGTGGGTGTGTAGCTCGATATATATTCTTAATAGGGTGTGTAACTAGGTGTGTATCCTTAAATGAGGTCTTGCTAGGTGTGTGCAACTAAGTGAGGTGTGTAGCTAGGTGTGTATCCTTCAAATGGGGCGTGTGGCTGGGTGCGTATAGTCGAACGAGGTGTGTATCCCTAAATGGGGTGTGTAGATGGGTGTGTAAAATGTGGGTTTAGACCTTTCGACGGTGAGTGTGCTATCAACAGCCGCAATAACCGAAGATATTTGAAAATTTTGTGGCAAAGTGTTCAGCGCCTGCTTCAAATGCTCCAGGTTGTTCAAGTTCACTGCAATCTAAAAGAAAAATCATCAACAACAACAACAACAGCAACAACAACAATTGTAATATACATCTTCATTGGAAGTCGATCCTCTGTGATCCTCGTCAAAGAACCCGCTATTCTGGACTCGCTGGAATATCAGGTCGGCGTACAAAACAGCACTAGTCGTAATTACCTGTTCCCAATAAGAAAATTCATCATTATAGTAATACAATGACATGTTAAATAATATAAGATTACTTAATCCAAGCACAACTACAAGGATAACAGAGGAAAAGTTACCAGAATTCGCAGAAATCAGTGTTAAAATAATAATAATAATTAGTTATACAAACGTGATGATAGATAATCATGAAGAGTGATAATAGACAGCTAGTAATATAATTAATAAATACAATAATATACATCATATTAAAGGGTAACTCCGGACAATATAACTTGGAAAAAATACAAGTTACAGAATTTTTAACGCTGATTCCGAACATACATAGTGTCCCTATCTCAATTCCCTACCGTTTGGCCGCTAAAATTAATCAAAGTTTGAAAATGCACGTGGCAACTCTGGAAGTCAAGCGCGCGATCTGATTGGTTCGCACCGGTCATGTGATCAAAAGAGCCAATCAAAAAGCTTCTAGCCCGAGAATAGCAGACGATTTTCGTAATACTTTCTATACTCCCTACAACACGGTACATTTATCTCTCCCAAATTGTCCAGAATTGCCCTTTATGCAGAATAAATATTTCATAATAACATGTATAGTGGTATAGTAAGAAGGGGGATAGCTGATAGCAGTAGATAGTAGTAATAGATGGTAATTATCAATATAATAGTAAATAGTTGTTTTACCTCGATAATTGCGTAAACAAGTGGGTAGGAAGCGACGAGGTCCGGCCAGGACAACTGCTTCCAGAACTCGCAAATCTATTTTTTTTAAATAAAAATCATAATTTTGTAATTATATATCTGAGAAGTTGATTTATATAAAATTAAATCATAATGACGAACACTAAATATATAATTTGGATCAATTGAAGTTTTGAATGAGTTTATACTAATATTAATGGATTACAGATTTAGAAGTATATAAATTAATACACTATTAAAACGCATTAAATCATACGTACGTATACTTTGAATATAAATACTATTGTTTCGTACCCAGCAGAAAATTAAGGATGCCCGCTACATCCTGAACCACGTCCAATCGTGGATGAGTAAAAAAAATCGTGTTGAGAATTGTTAATCTTGACTACTGAGGGCACCATTAAATATCCTGAAAAGCGTTTTTTCAGGACGCTTGTCAAGTACCCTGAACGTGTATTATTCAGGCATTTCAATGTCAGGGTCCTGAACACACTGGAAGTGGGCCAATTTCACTGCATTCAGAGCCCTGATTGGCTACATGAAAATGCCCCTTTCAGGATATTTTCAGGGTCCTGAAACTATCCTTAATTTTCCGTTGGGTAGTTTATGAACTGGATTTTTGAACTGATTAATTGATACTGTTATTAATTAATTTCATATTTAAATAATAATGATGGAAAATGTGATGCGAAGTACTTGATAGAAGCACGAAGTGGAGTCAATAGCTGAAGTGCTGTGTTTCAGATAGGGTTCTACGTTGGTCGTGGAATCCATGTCGATGGCCGATTGTACCCGGGCGTGTGCCTTTCAACAGATTTGACTAATTAGTTTATAAATAGAACATTCACCAGAGACGGTACTTGAACTTATCAGCAAGACAGATTCTAAATTAATTACAGTTAAAGTAACGTTATGTTCATACTGCAGGATCAGTGTTTCCACTGTCAGTTTTCCCTTTTCCCCCTCTTCCCGTATATTCCCCTTTTTTCCCTCCTTGCTAGAACACAGGCTGTACTTCTAGTTTTTCCCTTTCCCCTCTACCCTTATTTTCCCTTTATAGACTCCATTTCCCTCTTTTTCGGGGAATTTCTCTGCAAAATGGAAACACTGTGCAGGATTTATTCCAGTATAAGTTGCAAATGAGAGAATAAATCATATAGTAAAGAGTTAGTTATTCCCAGAGTTATTCCAGGATAGTGCAAAATGCGAATAGTGGTAGTAGTAGTTGTTAAGCATTTAGTGATAATGTTTATTGTAGTAGAAGTAGGTTGGGCAGTAGTAGTAGGAGGAGTAATATAGTGAGTATACTGCTGCTAATGCTACTACTATTATTACCGCTACTATTTTTACTACTACCACTAGTAATAGTACTAGTACTACTTTAAGTACTATTTCTACTACTGTGTCTATTACAACTGCTACTATTGCTACCAGCACAATTATTGTTACTAAGTCCTACTACTTCTGCTACTATTACTGCTATTATTACTACTACTAATACTCCTACTACTACTACTACTACTACTTCAAGTACTTTTACTACTACTGTGTCTATTACAACAGCTACTATTCCTTCCAGCACAATTATTGTTACTAAGTACTACTACTACTTCTGCTACTGTTACTGCTGCTACTACTACTCCTACTACTACTAATACTAATTCTACTACTTATCATAACTTAATAATACAATAATCTACTATTAATAGTAATTACTTTGCTTCTTGCCAAAGCAATCCAGTATTCCAGTGCAGGCCGGAAGCATTCATGGAAGTTCCAGTTGGTCACGTGACTTCCGCAATTTTCCTCTTCCAGAACCTTCTGAAACCTAAAAATTTACATAAATATTACCATTATTACCATAATTAATCTAATATGTCGAGTTCCGTGGACAGTAAGTGAAGTTTTTGATGAAGGAGAGGTATCTGTCCACTCATTCGACAATTTAGTTCTACCGCCTTTTATGATCCTTATTTACTGTTTATTATATATTGTTTCAATATGTCGGGTCCGTGGACAGTACGTCACGTGTCTGTTGCTACAGAGGATCTGTTCACTGATTCGACAAATTTACTCCTACTACCGCTATCAATGTGAAGAATAGTATATTATTATCATTACTTGTGCAAGTCGTGGATTGCGGCAAACAGCTCGAAAACGGGCGAAACCAAATCATTGGCCATTTCGGATCCGTTGTAGAAGTAACTGCAAATCGTCTCCAGTCGAGGAGAGAAATCCTCCATCACCTGAATAATAATAATGATAACAATAAAATTGCCAACTGCAAATTGTTGTAGTAGTAGCTGTAAGCGTTTAGTTATAGTGTTCCCAGTAAAAAAATTAAGTAGTTCAGGTAAGTAGTTTTTCCGCTGTTTACTCGTGTTGACCCTGCTGGCTCGGATGCTTACCACTGCTTACTCGAAGTGAGACGTTTGAATCTGCCTACCACGGCTTATCCAGAATAAGTCTTTGGTAGGTGCTTACAACTACTTAATCGGAGTAAGACGTCTTACACTACTGGACTTGGCAAATTTAAGTCCCATAAGACGTCTTACAGCTACGTCTTACAGCCTATTCTGACAATGTTAAAGTAAGTACTTGCAAGTGTTTAGGTACGACTACTTACCAACTGATTAATTTTTTACTGGGGTTGTAGAAGGTAAGGTAGTAGTAGTGGCAGGAGTAATAAAACCGAGTATACTGCTGCTAGTTTTTAGCTAGACACTTTATGAATTATCCATTGGTGTGTAGGGTTTGTCCACAGATTCGGCAGATTTACTTTTTTTTTGAGTTATACGTTCGTATTGAAACGTTGTGTTAAATCTGTCGAGTAGTCGGACAAGCTCCCGTGCATCCGTAGCCTCTGTGTTGTGTGTCCAAGGATTCGGCAGATTGTTATTACTATTATTATGGTTATTATTATTATTATTCATTGCGTAATGTCCACACGTTCGACAAGTTTGACACAACGTTTTAGTATGATCGTATAACTGTAAAAAAAAATCTGTCGAATCTGTGGACAGATCCTACATATCAAAAGATAACTCATAAAGTGTCCACACATAATATCAACATTGATAATAGTAACATTAAAAATACACAACAACAACTACTGCTATTGCTACTAATCCTACTACTACTGCTGTTTCTACTACCACTGCGTGCTGCTACTACTATTACTAATATTACTGCTACTACTCCTAGTACCACTTCCTACAACTACTGCTATTTTTTCTACCGCTGCTGCTGCTACTACTATTACTAATACTACTGCTACTGCTCCTACTACCAATACTACTTCTACTAATCCTACTACTACTGCTATTTCTTCTACCGCTGTTGCTACTACTACTATTACTACTACTACGGCTACTACTCCTAGTACCACTACAAATCCTACCACTACTGCTATTTCTATTACCGCCGCCGCTACTACTACTACTACTACTACTACTACTACTTATAGCGATGGATATTTACCAGTTTCATGAAGTTCTTGTAGCAGATGACGAAATGCGGGACATTGCAGATCCTTAGAAAGATAGGAAAATCATTAAATATTGTATTTATATAATAAACATTAGTTAACTAAAATTATTAAAGTAATACAGTTTATGTCATCGTGCAGTTAAATGTTATGACAACTAAAACACGTGATAACATTATAATAATAAATAATTTTCTAAAATATTAGTTTTAGTCTGTATAATTTTTATTTGCTTATAGTGTGTTAGATTAAATGGAAATATATTTAATTTCCTCTCTTTAATTGTTTCTTGTAGCACTTGATATATATAATATAGTAAAAGATGTATAAAAAATATAAAAAAGATTTAATCAATTGCCTTTCAAAGGGCTCGCTATAGATTTTCGACGATCGCGTAAGTTCTGCGTGAACTGCGTTAGTTAGCGAAATCAGTCCAGTCACTTGATGGACCACGTTCATCAAAGGGCTCAAATACCTGAAAAATTCAATAAATTCCAAGCAAATTTTATACCAAAAGGTAGCGCAATGTCTGAGGAACACAACGATACCTATGAATAACGTTAAATTTGATAAATTATATTTAATTTCGCTACTTTTCTTGATGACCCGCGTAGAATTCGACGACCCCCTTGCGCACGGAACTGATGATTTCGCCGCGGATTTCTCTGTGAAACGGACAGCAGCGACGAAAAGCTTGGCTTTCCTCAAGGTACATCAAACATCTACCCATAAATACTTTAAATCTATTGAAATTCGTAGGGAAATTCGTAATACTTGAGCAGATACTCCAGTCGGGAAAGGTTTCCGCCGAGAGCTGCGGGGAAGCAGATTCGCAATTTCCTGATCTCCGACAGTCCGAAATCGACGAAACTTGTGAAGGAATCGCCTAAGAGTTCCTCCTGTTCGAATTTAATGATAATTCAGTTAAAATGTAGAGCTGGATCAGTTGCCATGGAAACGAAAGCAGAAGAAATTGATTTTTTTTCTTTTTCGTCAAAGCTAAAGTATAGACCGAGCAAAGAGCAAAGGGAAAGTAAATGAGAAAACGTTGCTGTGTAGAGTTTCGTATGAAAAGCTTTTCGCTTGTGTCAGAAGGAAATCAAAACATCACAAGTAACAAAGCAACACCAAAGAAGCCAATACAAGGCTGTAATGAGGTGATAACATGGTGATAACATGTTGATAACACGTTCAGAAGAGCGAGACGTAGGATTATGGTACGAGAAGAGAAGTAAATCTGTCGAAAGTGTGGACAGAAGCTGAGTTGTCCGGTGATATGTGGCATCTGTCCACAGATTCGATAGATTTGCTATTGTTATGGTTATACGCGGTCATTACTACATCGTGCGCAATCTGTCGAATGTGTGAACACTTTATGAGTTATCTATTGGTGTATGGGATCTGTCCATGGATTCGACAGATTATTTTTTTTTTACAGTTATACGGTCATACTAAAACGTTGTGTCAAATCTGTCGAACGTGTGGACAGTACCAAAGTTTTCTACTGAATATAGCGCCTGTCCATTGATTCGGCAGATTACCGAATGACGGGCGTAATGAGGGAATAATTCGTGCAAATGCTGAACTACACAAAGCAGTGTTTCCACTTTCAATTTTCCCTTTTTCCCCTCCGTGCCTGTATACGAGACTCCATTTCTAGATTTTCACTTTCCCTTGTTCTCTCGTTTTTCCCTTTTCAGACTCCATTTTCCCCTTTTCCAGGGAATTTCCCTGCAAACTACAACACTGCCACAAAATTTGTTATTCCAGATATTTTATGCATTCCCTGATTGTCTACAAATTATTCCTGGCCATCAAACCGCCTTCCACTACATGCATAAGCCATGCTTCTACTCTGCAGAGAAGTTCCCTTAAAAGGGAGAATAGAAGGAAAGTGGAAAATTCTGAAATATAGCTGGATACTATAATGTCAACGTAATAAACCTCAGAAAACTTAGAAAAAGTTATTGGTACAGAGAAAGGAAAGTTAATGTACAGAGGGGAAAATGAGGGAAAACTGATACTTTCAATTC
The DNA here is from genome assembly GCA_002872375.1 of Eulimnadia texana. Taxonomy (NCBI): domain Eukaryota; kingdom Metazoa; phylum Arthropoda; class Branchiopoda; order Diplostraca; family Limnadiidae; genus Eulimnadia; species Eulimnadia texana. Next base: position 32,608,533 of record NKDA01000001.1, on the reverse strand, counting down.
AAGGGAAAAAGGGAAAACGAAAAACTGAAAGTGAAGTGAAAGTGAAAGAAAGGAAGTGAAAAACACCTTTTGAAGGGAATTTTCCCTTCAAAAGGGAAAATGAAGGAAAAAGGGAAAATCTAGAAATATAGCTGTGTATTTAACATTTGTTTTACCGGTGGGTAGAAAGAAAAGTTTATGTGGAAAGGAGGAAAGAAAAGGGAAACTGATATTTTCATAGGAAGGGAAGGAAAGGGAACAAAATGAAAACGGAGCACTGAAGTTACAGGAAAATTCCTTAAAAAGGTCAAAAAGCGAAAACTGGTATTTTGAAGAACCTAAGTCGCTTTTAGTTTTCGTCTCGTTTGATTCGTATCGTAAAAACAATTTACCCCAAACATATGAACGTAATGTAATACAAACACAGACATGATTTGAACCGAAAGCTGAACTGAAAATTTGAGCCTATGCACCTACGAACCTGAATTGGATTCAGAACTGTGATTGCTGGAAGTGAACCGAACTGAGTAGTAGTAGCAGTAGTAGTAGTAGTAGTAGTTGCTGTTGTTGTAGTGATAGTACTACTAGCAGTAGTACTAGCAATAGCGGTAGTATTAGTAGCAGTAGTAATAGTAGTATTAGTATTAGTGGTAGTAGTAGTAGTAGCAGCAGCAGCAGCAAAAGTAGTACTAGTATTAATAGTTGTTGTTATTGTAATATTAGTAGTAGCAATATCAGTAGTATCAGCAATAGTACTAGTAGCAGCAGTATGTCGCACCTCTTTCGAACCAGTGGACAGTATATAATATTTCTCTCTGATACAACTGCGTTTGTCCACTGATTCGACAGATTACTTTTTTCTTGCTCCCCATTCATACTACTGTGTTATTGTTGATATATTATTGATATTCTGCATTCTAAATCGGCTTGTGCACACCTGTGCATTAGACATAATCGGATAACGTAGACTGTTGCGTGGGAAACGTACAACCGGTTCGCTTATAGTAGCTTTACTCTCAATCGAATATCAATTTCTACATACTTTCCCATTAATGATAACTCATTGATAACATGTTGACAACACCAGTTCTCAGTTCCCTATACTTTGAGTTAGGGGTCGTGGGAAAGCAGCAATAAAAACCAAGATGGTGTCGTGAATAAGTGCTACCGCGTTATCCATAAGTAAAAAAAGCAGACCAGGTGCAGTCACTTTCTTATACCAGACTAGTAGTTAGTAGTTAATAAATCAAGAAAAGTAGCACAGAACCGCCTCTGCTGAATGTGTGGACAGTAAGTTTTGCTGCTATAAATACACTGTGTCTGTCCACTGATTCGACAGATAAGTTTTTTAGTGTTCCGTTTGATATATATGTACGTACTTCATCTCTGGAGAGTTGGTCATTGGTCCAGTGGTCTTCAAGTTGCTGCAGCAAGTTGTAGAGCAGTGAATAATGAATGTGCGGTGACTGTCGGACCTTGCGAGAAACCACCGACCACCGGACGATGGCCGACTGTAGCGTCGTCACGTCTCCCTGAATGGCGTGCTGGTGGAGGATCGTCAGCGCCGCCTGCGACAAGTCGCCTGACCACTGGTGCGAGTTCTAGTCAATTCAAAACCTCCTCTTAGTTAAATTTCGTATATATTCTATACGAAATGTAATCTATTATCAATTTTCTGGGTGAAACTGATAGTTTTAGTAGTTTGTGAACATTTTTAGAATAGAAAAATAGAAATAAACGGTGGGTGTGTTGGTTGTACTACAGCGCCGCTTGTGGCAGACCGCCTGACTATAGTGGTGAGGGTTCTAGTCTTGCAAAGCCCCTATTAGTTAAATGTCATATGTTCTATTCAAAATATGGTCTACTATCAATGTTCTGGTCAAAAACAAAGAGTTTTTAGTAGTTTGTAAACATTTTGGAATAGAATAACACAAAGAAATAGTGCGTGGCATTAGTTTGCACTACGTGCTTCAGTGCTGTTTAGGTATTCGAGCACGAGACATGGGCGTGTATTTTCCTTGTCTACAGAACCTTTTTTAAACAAGGTCCTTTTTGTTGTGCAGTTTTTGTGTGTGGTTGTTTATTGAATCATGTGAATGTAAATTTTATTTGACGATGTTAAGTGCTGTTAAACTAACCTTCAAGCGTGCCAGTTCGTAATCGATGAATACGGCGTGGAGTTGTTCCTGCTGTTTGATGTCGGTCCAGTTGTCCTCCTCGGAGTTGCCGAAATCTTCGCGTGTGGAGAGCCACATTTTCAGTCGCAGACGACCCTGGATGGTGGAACGATGCGATCGACCCTCCAGTTTATACCATTTCTCCAGACCCGTTGATGGAATATCCTTGTCACACAATTTCACAATCAATAACCAACACACAACACTCTCACGCAGTGTTGCACTCTTATACCGCACAAACAACATTCAATCATCAAATATTCAATAATAGACTTGGCTGTTATCATCGTTAACACTATAGCATGGATGATAGTTGTTGTAATCAAGGTAGAAATTCCCTGCGGGAACCAAGAAAGTTTCACTTTGCCCGAAGTTGGGATCTGACATCCTATTGAAGAGCGACTAACTTATTGCCACCGAGGAGAGGTTCGCAAAATCTCATCGAATTTGCACAATTGCTGCACAGTTGCATAAGTACGTTCTGTCAAATCTGTCGAATGTGCGGACGGTAGGTAAAGTTCGTACTGATATGCAGGATATGACCACAGATTCGACAGATTTTCGATTGTTGATAGTTGTAATAAGAGCATGTTAAAAATATGTCTGATCAAACCTGTCGAATGTGTGGACAGTGAGTAAAGTTCATACTGATGTACATGATCTGTCCACACATTCGATATATTTGTAATTCTTGTAGTAAATTGCCTTTCCATTCACATATTGTGTCAAATCTGTTGAATGTGTGGACAGTGAGTTAAGTTCCTATTGATACACGATATCCGTCCACAGGTTCGACAGATTTTCTACTATTATACTAATATATATACCTTGCTATTCACACACAGTATCAAATCTGTCGAACGTTTGGACAGCACAAGCAAACTGCTAACGTTTTCATTTAGCAAGATTTCTATCTACGCCTTTACTATTACACACGCAAATATTATATTTACATTATTACGTTTAACTATAAGTGCTATAGTGAGGGCTGGTAGCTCAGCGATTACGACCACCGCTCTTCACCTCTGGGTCTGTGGGTTCGATCCCACTCCCAAGTGAGGCCTATTCCCGGGCCAGCCACTCTAGGCAGACAGATGAAAAAGTCTGCCGATTCCCCCTCCTTTACACTGAGCACTGGGGCCATGGCCACACAGCCTGGATGCCCGACACGGAAAGAAAAAAACATTGCTGTAATATTTTTACGAACCTGGATTGGTATGTTGACACATCCGAGGAAATCATCCTGGTTTCCCGATCTGGCAGACTGGGCAATTTGTTTGAAAAATCTACCGAGCCCTTGACGCCTCGCACTTCGTTGAGTTTGCTCACGGCATCCAGAACCGAATACTCATCGTCATGGTCCCTGCGTTGCCAGATTGAATAAAACAAAATGTTTTTAAACCGCAGCCTTTTAATATTTTTAACTTTTGATTTTCAAATATTGATTTTAATAATTTTGCAATTTATTTAATTAACTAAGTTAAATTTAAATTTGATTAATTTTAATGTTGAATAATTTAAAAATTTATTTCATTGCCATACCACCAATTTACATAATTACTGAAATAAATTAATTATTTTTTTAATAATGTGTAAGAATTTTAATCACTTTAGTTTGCGTAATGTACAATTTTGCGATGAAATAACATTATTGATTTATTTTTCGATTTTTGGCTTGATTTTGTGTGTTTCAGCATATGGGTACCCTTATATATAATTTAATTTATCAAATTTAATTTAATGCATTAATAAATTTGCACGTTACCAAATGTCCAAGTGAAGGATGTCAGTTGAAACATCGTCAATGTCGCTAAAAAAAGGGTACAAAAACTTAAGTAGTAAAATAAATAGTATAAATAACAGTTCTGAGCAATAGTGTTTTATACCGTACAAAACACTGTAAAAAGATATCGCTATAGTCTCCTTTCGTAGTGTATCCTTTCGTATTGTACTCGGTTTCTTTGACAGTGCCTTTTTTACGGTAGCCTGAATCGCGTCTGAGTACTGAACAACTTTTAGACCGCCCAGTTCAAGGTTCACCAAAAAGGTACCGCAAAAGGCACCATCATTTTTGTGTGTGGCAACTTACAATTTGAACTTCTCGTTCCATTTGGGATTGAGCGTCTGCTGTTTGACCGAAGTGGCTCTGATGAACTTGGCCGGCAGAGCCGAGGTCAGGCTATCCCGATGTTCCTTCGCGCCGCTGCCGCTAGCGGCGCTGCTGTTGCTACTGCAGGTGCTACTGATGCTCCCGCGACTGCCGCTGTGGTTCGCAGGGGCCGTCGAAGCGGACGAACTTTCTTTGCGCTTGAAGCTGAGACGGAAACTGTGATGTTTCTTTAGGAGTCGATCGTTGTGTCCCGCACTGGCCAGCGACGAACGCCGTTCGCCGAGTTCGTTCTGTTCGGCCCCGGACGAAAATTCGCACGAACCGCTTCCTCCTGGTTGAATGCCCAGCATGCAGTAAGGATCACTGAAACCTTCAAATCAACCCCTGATTAAGGATAATAATATTATTATTAAACAATTTAAAACCGTTGGGATCCTTGGCTTCCAATCCTTCCGCTTCAGTAACGATGACGTTAAGGACAATGATGGGGGCCTGGATTTTTTTAAAGAAACAACAGAAGTAGTTATCGATTCGAGTAGAAACTTTATTACAGGATAAATTTCTATTTCTGTACGGTTTAACCCTGAAAAATTGCAGTAAATTTAGATTTCTGATTTTACTACTGAATTAGTGAATGAACTGGGGACGAATTTCAATCTATATTAAAGTTTCGTTTGTTACTGCGTCAAGGACTGACTGTCGACGTCAACCTTAATTAAGAACGAAGGGGGTCCACAGCTTTGAAAAACAGTGTTACCAACTGTTATCACGTGTTATCACTGATACGATGACTGAAAAGAAACCAAATCCCAGAGCTGTGTCTAATTAATTTAGTTAATGAAAATTTTCTCTGTTTGTTAACTTGTGGGACAAACGTATTGGGTTTCAACGTTCGATATATTCTTCATTAGAATTTTTGAAAAATATTATTCTACATTAACTATGTGCTCAGTTACTAATAATTAACTTTTAATTACGATATGTTGGATCGTATATGGTACGTGTATGAATAATCTAGAGTCATCTGCGAGCGTGGGGCGGGGGACAGGTAATCGATATGTACCTTCTCTTCGCTGGCAACGGCCTGACATCGCCGGTGTTGCTCGGGCCCGATGGAAAAAGCGGCCTGAGCGTAGCGGATCAGATCCTCCTGATAGTGATACGGGTACTGCGCCGAGTGCGCTCCGATCTTGTGACGGATCGTGTAGAGCACTTCAATGTATAATTGCTCCAGCTATACAACAGTAAACAAGAATATAATCTAATTTTAATATAATATGATGTGGGATGTGATTATATGTATTGTAGGGTAAGTGTATAATTATTCATTAGAAAAATGTGTGTAGGAATAACTGAATGGGTGAACGAGTGAGCGAGTGGGTGAATAATTGAATGAATGAGTGATTGAATGAGTGAATGAACGGATGAATAAGTAAACAACACATATACAGATAAATTGATATAAAATTCATTAAATTAATTTTAATTAAAAATAATCGGCAACAGTGAGACATATTGTAGGGTAAGTGTGAGTATTCATTAGAGAAATGTGTGTAAGAATAACTGAATGAACGAGTGAGTGAATAATTGAGTGAAAAACTGAGTAAATAAGTGGGTACGTAAGGGAGCGAGTGAATTAGTGAGTGAGTGAGCGAGTGAATGAACGGATAAATGGGTAAACAAAATATCAAATTAGCATAAGATCGACTAAGAATAATTATTATAATTAATAAATATTACGAATAATTAGCAACAGTTACTTCTTCCTTGATTCTTGGACCAGACTCTTGATTCTGCGATTCCCCGGTTAAGTGCAAATAATTTGGAATATGGCAAGTACGAACCTCTACATCCAAACTAACGGCTCAGAAGCTTTTCGTCTTCAAAGGCGAAAGATTTTCACCCGAAAAGCCGAGGAAACGATTGTCTTCGTTAACGAAGACGAAGCACTCCATGACCAGTACGACAAAAAGTAACTATACCGAACCGTGCTTCCACTTTGCAGGGAAATTCCCTGAAAAAGGGGGAAGGTATAAGTCTGAAAAGGGAAAAATAAGAGAAGAGGTAAAGGGAAAAACCTGGAAGCACAGTCTTGTATTCTAGTACAGAGGGGAAAAAGGGAAAAATAAGGGGAGAGGGGAAAAGGTAAATTGAGAATGGAAACACTACTACCGAGTTATCAATGTGTTATTAACGTGTTATTAACCTGTTACCAATTGTTATCAGAGTGGCATATACTCAGGGTTTCCACTTTCAGTTTTCCCTCTTCCCTTATTTTCCCTTATTTCCCCCTTTGCGTCCCCATTCTTCTTTTCCAGGGAATTTCCCAGCAAAGTTGACGCACTGCGTATACTAAACCGGTACTACTTTCTTAAAATAGCTGTCTCTTCACTGTGCCTTTTATTCCTGTGTAGTGCTTTATACCAGTATAACGCAGTTTGAATCTGGTATAGGATTACAAAACTTACTTCTTTAGGACTGATGATGTGTTTGTTGTTGAAGCGGTTGTCGTCTGCGTAGCGCAGTTCGTCATGGCGGTCGGCGATCAGCTGATCGTCTTCGCGAAGCATCTGCAGACGACGGTTATCCTGCTTCCAGCACAACGCCGTGAAACTCTCGAAAAATGATCCGTCGCACTCCTGCACCCTGAAATCCAATAAATAAAATCATTAATATTAATCAGAAGCTTCTAGTCAGTGTTTCCATTCTTAGTTTCCCAGTTCTTCCTCAAAGAGAGCTCATTCCCCCTTTTCCCCTGCTCTTGGTGGGATATCAAGCAATACTTCTAAATTTCCCTTTTCCTCTTCCCTTATTTTTCCCTTTTGAGACCGAAGTTTCCCCTTTTTCAGGGAATTTCCTCGCAAAAGGGAAGCACTGATTCTAGTATTACTACTCAGGTCTAAATGAGTCCCAGCAATAGTGTTTTATACCGTACAAAACACTCTAAGAAAGCACCGTAATGGTGACTTTTCATAGTAGCCTGTATAACGGGTCCAATTTGTAAACTACGTTCGAACTACCCGCCAAAGGTCAGCTCCAAAAAGGCACTACAAAAGGCACTGTCGTTTTTACGTGAAAGAATGGTGAATATTTTATTGATGAATTAAGATTTCGTCTTACAAGGTTTCAGAGCAGTGCAAAAAAAAGAACCGTAAATGAAACCCCGTAAACGATGAAACGGCCAGAAGCCTAAGCAAATCACGGAATTTCAATAAATTATAAATATTAATAATAAAATACCGTAGAATAATCATCAGTTGATAACAGGGAGATAACCTGATAACTTGTTTATCAACCTGTTATCAAGTGTTATAGTATAGACTATCGTCTACCCCAGTGCTTCCACTCCGCAGGGAAACTACCTGGGAAAGGGAAAAATGGGGTCTGAAAAGCGAAAAATACAAAAAGAGGGAAAAGAGGAAAAAAGGTTCTATAGAAACTGAGCCTCATGTTCTGCTGCGGAAGGGGAAAAGGGGAGAGTAAGGGAAGAGGGGAAAAAGGGAAAACTGAAAGTGGAAACCCACGTAAAAATGGTAGTGGTGTTTTATACTGTACAGTACACTGTAAAAGGTACAACTACGTTATCTTTTCACAGTGACTTTTGTAGTTCCTTTCACGGTGATTTTTTGCAGTAGCCTGCTTGAAACCAGTAGTGAAGTAGTAGTCAAGGTCATCGAAAGGCACCACAAAAGGCACCGTCGTTCTGACGTGGGGTAGTCAAAACCGCATGGAAAATGCACTATCCTGAAGCTGTTTGATGAAAGGGTGATAACAGGTTGATAACAGGGGTGATAACACATGCACGAAGCTTTGTGAAGGATCCCTGGAGGATTGAATATCAAGTGGATGGTTCTGAGAAAAGATCTTTTCTTTGATATCTCTGAATAAACCAGTTATCCTTTCGGGATCGTTACATACGAAAACGCCAAAGGCGTGTTACCAACTTGTTATCAATTGTTATCAGAGCCACGGGGGGTAAATTGGTGGAGAGTGCAGTTTAATGTTAGTTCTTAAACCCCCGCTATGTCTGTTGTTGTTTAATTACTACACCGAAGAGATGGGGTTTGCAACTTTTCGGAATATTTTCGTGATTCTCTGTGATTCTTGATTCTGGAAAAGATTCTCAGAAGTTGCCATCCCCCTTTGAGATTGTTCGCAGAATGGTAAATCGTTGTTTACCATTACCAAATCCCTTTCCATTAGGCGGATCTACACGTTTCTTATACAAACCATCGCTAAAACGGATAGTAAAAGATAACAGAGATATTTAATGTACCGAAATCGTCTTTGCAGTCATCAGATACCCCAGAACTGTTATCGTGTGTTATCTGTAATCTTCGATTTCAACTTGACAAGATATTTGGAGTCTTTTGGTTGGACAGAAAGCTCTTAAGCAGATTATCAATCGTCCAACAAATTTTCTGGACAATTTTTCCTCGACATTCCTCGCGGTCATAATCCTCTACTGTAATCTACGATCCCATGACATTTGATGGCACCAACAATACAGATAACTTGAGATTAACTTAATTTTTTCCATCAAATCTTGTTCAGTCTTCTCTTGTTTCTCGAATTCTGTAAAAAATTCTCTACAAAATGATGTACGACACCGCATAACGGAGAGTAGCTGTCTACCCACAATGAAGGCTTTAAAAAATAAAGGAAAACGTCGCCCCGGGCGATGAAACGCCTCGGGCGATCTGCATAAAAATGCCTGGGGGCATTCCGACCTCGCTATAACGGACAGCGTTTTTGTACCAAGAAATGCTCCAAAATCGAAATAATTTGAAACGGTAGGATACCATGTGCCAACAAGTCATAACATGTTGATAACAGGTTGATAACAGGTTGGTCAGTGTTCAGAAAGGTGCCAGACCCTTCATTGTTGCCCGCATTTGTTAGTTTCTAAGCGGTTGTAGCGCGTCATTACGGGATCCAATAAAACTTAAACGCGTGCGGGTGTAAACAGAGCATCCGCTACTCTTAAGCACTGATAACAGACTGATAACATGATGATAACACTGGTCAACTGCACTTCTACCATTCCGAATCCTGACAGATCCCGTTAGTCTAAAGTTTGGTAATCATTCGAAGATAGTAACTTGAGATAATGGGACGATAACATTTTGATAACATACTGATAACACGGATAACAGGATTAGACCGAGTTGCAGACACCCTCTTCCCCGCTGTTCAGGAGTAATGGCGGACTGCGTCTATCGAATCTTTGTTTACATTTCACGGAAATGAAGTACTGGCGACCAGTAACCTTAAGTGTTTCGAAACTATTATCCACGGATTGACATAACATTGATGACAATAATACTAAACGTAATAATTAATTCAGTATTATTAACTCAAGGGGTTCGAAACTCCGGTGGAAAAGTGTGCGAAGATTATTTGATAGCCGGTTGATAACCGTGATAACATGACCTAGGTGTACGAAGATTATTGGAAGTTTCGGACCCCTTGGATTAACTGTTATCAGCGCGGTTTCAAGTATTATCATAAAATATTTTTTGTGGTTTTGGGATCCCGAACACGATAACTTCTTGTCAGCAAACGAGAACGGAAATGCAACGACAGACAGACAGACAGGCAGACAGGCAGACAGGCAGACAGGCAGACAGGTTGACAGACTGATAGAATTTGTGTCCGATAGTCTTTTGTTATTCTTTTAATTCGTTCGTCTTCCCCAAGGAAACGGAGAGAGGTGAAACAAATATCTCTGAAACGGAACACACACCGTCCTTATGAATAATACAAAACAATAACACGTGCACCTCCATTATTCGATAAGTATATCCCAAGATTTTCTGTTTGATGTTGTCTATTGCAATCTGAGAACCCCAAGTCACAAGTCCCAGTTCTTCAAATTGATTAGCTATCGTAAGAAAGCTTCTGAAAATATCGCAAAACTTTACCCGGATCCAGTAATGGCGAACTGCGGCCATGATGTTCTTCTGGGACTGTTGAACATCGCATAACTGGGCCTTAGTTTCGGTTCTCTGGTCCGTTTGCTCGGCTGTTGGAACACTGGGGTACCACCTACAACCACAGCAGCAGAAGCAGACGACCCTATTTCCTTGAGACTCGAAGTCCGGGTATTTCTCTTGGTACCCGGACTCACTGCTGCCGGAATGGTCACTGGAACGGTTCTCAGGGACTTGGAACGTTCCTGAAGCACGTGAGGAACTGCCCTAGGACCCGTAGGTCTTTTAGCCTGGGTTAAACACTCGTCAGTCTAAACGCAAGTTAAGAAATTAGGATTGTAACCAACCTGTGTTGTTAGACTCAGGGGCCTTTGGTTTGTTTCTGCAGGGGTCAGGGGTCCCGAGGCCTCAGTTTGCCCGGGCGGTGAAGCGAAAAACGCCTGGGGGATAGATTCAAATTAGCGACGCTGTTAGTAACGTACTGCTGGAGGTTGTTGAAGAAACTCATGGTTGTTTTTGCCGCAGGGGCTGCAACAACTACTGCGGAAACCTCTGCATCGACTGCGAGTTTTATCAAAAGAAACAACGCATCACACGTTTTGCATTGCAGTACGCATGTTCACAGCAGAGTTAGCCTCTATTCACACTGGAACCTGACTGCCATACTTTACGAGCTCTGAACTTATGTTTCAAAAGGATTTACGATTTCATAGTTTGATTCAATGTTAAGGATAAAAGCAGCTGACTTTTCTAGCGTCTCATTAAGTTAATGCGTCTTTTGTTTTGCGCATAGAGAGCTTCTGCTTTCTAGTGCATGATTCGCTCGAGTAGTAAATCTTGGCGTATGAATTGATTTTTTGTGTGTAAATGAATGTAGTTGACGCTCACAAGGTAAACTGAAAGGGGTGCGCAAGTCAATCACAAGTTTCTTTGGAGTGGAGTAATTGAATTGTCGCCACCATGCGGCAAAATCAATAACCTTGCAAGGAAGCAGGGCATCCTCCAACAGAGTTACTACTACTACTCTTGTTCCTGTTACTATTAGTAGACTAGTAGTGTAGCACTAGCAGCTAATGCTAGTTGATGCTGGGTTTGTAGGTTACACTCCAACATGGCCGCCGCCCGCACTTGAAACTCTTCGTTATCTAACGCTCTTATCGCGAATCAAACAGAGTAAACTCATTAAAGATGATTACCGTTATTATCGCTATCATGTCATCATTACGGACCAATGTGGTCGGCTATTATATTCACGCCACGTTTAGTTGTTGCCCCGGTTACATGAAACAAAACATGGCGATATGTCCTCTCAGTCGCTTCCTACAAGAAACAATATGGACAATTCAGTCTTAAGATAATAATTTTAACTTTTACTTAGCAAGCAATTATCTAACTTACGCATAATTTAAGTAGATTCAGAAATAATCTGAGGATTTTTGGCTTTATTACGTGTAATGCAATAGCCGAGATTAGACAGCGTATTGCGTTTCGCGCAGATTTCAACTAATTATAGCATCATTAATAACGTATAATTAATAGATGTTTACCTGTTTCTTATTATTAATGATATATTTTTCTCAGTATTGCGTAAGGTTTATGTTACGTTTTAATTATTAAAACCTATTTATCTCATTTTCTAATTTTTTATTTTCAAATTTTCAACTTGGCAACGCAGCATCCTCAAGCAGACCAGTGTTGCGGCTTTGCAGGGATATTCCCTGAAAAAAGGGAAACTTCGGAGTCCAAAGGGGAAAATAAGGGAAGGGGGAAAAGGGAAAAATAGAAGCCCATTGGTTGATCTTGATATCCCATCAAGGAGGGAAAAAAGGGGAAACTGAAATCTTGAACTGAAGGGGGGAAAGGGAAAACGTCCCCTCTATAAGGGAAAAGGGGAATTGTTAGTAGAAACACTGGAGCAGACGAAACAAGTTATATTCTAGAAAAGAAAACAAAGCGGCAATTTCAAAAACTGACTTACGCAACCGTGTACTTTTAAAAGATTTTCTTATGAGTCATTTATCAACAAGAAGTCATGTTCTTTCACTCTACAAGAGAATTTTACGCTTAAGCCAAACATGGACTTCGGCTAGTCCTGATCCCGCAGCGGTTCGTGAAGAACGAGACTACATCAGAAATGAGGCTCAGACTTTATTCCGCCGTAACAAAAACGTATCTGACGAAGAAGATATAATTGAACACATACGAGAAGCAGAAGCTCGAATAGAAATGGGTATACTATACTATTTAAAAACAGCCTAAAATAAAAGTTAAATTCTACTTGCACTTTTCGTTTTTAGCTCTGCACTATCGCAATCCCTATCCCCGACCGGTTAACCTTCCACCAAAAACGTACACAGTCAGAGAAGGCAAACATCTGGGCAAAGTCCAGGACCGCCTGAAGAAGCAGGCTCGACCAATATACATGAAATCGATCGACGAGGCGTCAGACGTTGATAGTAAATAGCTAAGTTTGCAAACGACTGGAGAACGTTACTAATTTATAGAGTCAAGAATAAATCAAAGACAATATTTTAAGTGCCCACAGACATTTATTTCATAGTTTATTATAAAAGTGTCTTCAATGAAGCCAAGTTATATGATGAAAAATAGTTTTCTTTCAAGGGATGATCTGACCGCCTTTCTCGAACCCCACAAATACACGAGAGGACAGAAACAAAAATCTCAAAAACAAACCAAAAAATAGGACTAAATAAAATTGCAACAAAAAGATCAAAAAGAACAACTCGAAAGGTTTTTAAAGTGAATAGAGAAATTGTGAAAAGAGATCCTCTTTGGGACGTTGAAAGTGTAAATCTAAGTTGACCCCCATTTTCTGAATTTAAAGTTTTAGAAAAAACAAGTGAAAAATCGCCAGTTTGAAAAATATTGCACGCAAAAAGTAGTCAAAAATCTCGAGATAACACGATTTCTGCATTGAAAAACACGTAAGAATAATAAAAAATAAACAAAAACAATAAATCAAAAAACCCAAAGTCGAGTGCAAAAAAATTTCGTCTCTGGCGATTCAAAAACGGGGTATAATTCCAAAGCAGACCAGAACAAAAAAAGAAAACTGTCACCGATATATTTTTGGTATGTAAAAAAGAAAAGAGGGGAAAAATACGGGGAAAAATAATTTTTCTGTATGTAAACAAGGAGGGTAGTTCCCTACAGTTCCTCGCTAACACGAAGAATAACGTTCTGCTGCTCTGGGTGGAGAGTGACGCTCTCCAGAATCAGCTCCGAGTTGTTCGTCTTGTCGCTGGCAGGTGGCAGCGACTCGTCGTCTGTCGTCTCAAGTGTTTTGAAGCGAGCCCTCTTGGCTGCGGGCAAGGCGAAACTGTAGTCGTGATCGGCCAGGAAGGAAGGCACGCTGCGTTTGGCGCTGATGGCCGGGTACTGCTTGCCGAACTTGTACTCCCAGAAGCTTTTTCAGCGCCTGGTTTGACCAGCTCTTGGCTGGACGAGGTGATCAGCGGAACGGGGAGTTCTTCCTCCTCGCCTAGAGTGACCTCCTCACCCAGGTCGAGGTCAAACTCGCCAGCTCCTTCTCGTCGTAGGTCGTCTGCTGCAGGAGGTTGCGCGTGCGACCCGAGAAAGGGGTCAGCTTCATCATGGCGTCCGTGATGTCTTTCGAGGCCGAGGTTAGCGATTTGGTCGAGTCCGATTTGAGGTTGGGCAGCAGGAAAAAGGCGAACGATAGGAGGAGGACCAACAGGCACGTAGCTGGCTGTGCAGTGTTGCCTCCTCCTTCTTTAGCGTTGTTGCTGCTACTGTTGTTGCTACTACTGTTGTTGCTGCTGCTGCTGTTCTGGGAACCGGTTAAGAGGGTTTTGAGTTTGCCCAGCTGCGAGGTGAGCGACTTGTTTTCCGTCTCCAGCAGACGGATCCGCTTCTGGAGGGCCAGGTTTTCGTCCGAGCATCGCTTGATCCTGAACCGTACAGTCATGTTCATTAATAAAGGGTACAGGGTGGCAAGATTAAAACTAATTTTCTTGCAATTAATAACATTATTTATGCAATTCATTAATTAAGAATATCAGTGTTTTCCCTTTCAATTTCCCCTCTTTCCTTAGTTTCCCTTTTTTCCCCTCCGTGCGAGAATACAAGTTATACCTCTAGAGTTTCCCCTTTTCCTCCTCTCTTAGTTTTCCCTTTTTCAGACCCTATTTTCCTCTTTTTCAGGGAGTTACCCTGCAAAGTGGAAACACTGAAAAATATATTATATTTACTGCATTTGGACTAAGTTAATGTATATTGTCAAGTATTGTCATAATTTCTGGGCAAAATCAATAAAAAGGTGACGTTTAGCCATCCCACACTGTACCCTTATTTAATGAACATGACTGTACAACAACACGTGTTATGAAACTAGGGCTAATCTCAGTTTCTTATCAGACAGTATACACAAACATTGCCTTTGGTTTCAAGTTACGCGTTATCTGTACGATTAATTGCTGTTTGTGCTTATTTGGTACCGTTTAATTTTATTTTTATTTGTTATATAACATACATTTACTACTAATTATTTTACACGTATATATTATTTATACTAATTACTGTACTTATATTTCACACGAACTTCTATTACATTTACTACACATAATGTACGTTATGAATTTGCCATTATATTCAAACCATTATTATTTTTATTTTGATAATTATTTACGGTAGATTTACTATAGATATATACCAAGTGCATTATTTTCTATGCTACTGTATTTAAATGATAAGTATTCATTATTCTCAAAATTAATTTTTAAATTTAGACGTATCATTAATGTAAATTAAATATATTACTTCTTTATTGTATGCGGAATATACTTATATTTATACTATAATTTTCACGTGTCTTATAACATATTTATTATTAACTATTTTAAATGCATGTATAGTATTTATACTCGTTACTATACTTTTACTTGACTTTAATGTACATTATACTTATTCTTTGTATTATATACATTACAAATTTGTTAATATATTTAAATCGCTGTTATTATTTTATTGAGATATGTACTCATTTACGGTAAATTTAGTTAACATATATTCTTTACGTGCATTATTTTCTCTGTCATCGTATTTAAATTATTACTATAATTCACTGTTGTTTAAATTGATTATTAGAATGAGACATCATTAATGTAGGTTAAATTTCTTTTTTTTATTCTTATATACATTAAATATATATATATATTTTGTATACAAAATTCTTCTGCATTATATGCATTTTACATTTTACATTTATGCTACTATTACTATTATTATATTTATATTTGGTAAAATATTCTATTTTTGTACCTATCCTCGAGTCCGTCCATATAGACGCGTTTGCGTTTTCTCGAGTCCTGGGCCGAGATTTTGTTCCTGATCTTCCTGCGGATCCTCTTCAGTTCCCGTTCCTCGTCTTTGGTCAGCGGGTAGTGTGACGGCAGGACAATGCCTTCCTTGGACAGCAGCCGCCTTTCTTCGTCTTAAAAAAAAAACAACCAAAAACCGCTTTAAAAAAAAAAACTTTATAACGCAACCTAAAATTTTTCACCTGTTAAAACAATGGGAGGATAGGAGGAATGCTGCGAGTTGTCGTTCGACCCCTTGATCTGATGCGTCGAGGAGGTCTGCACTGTAATGAGGCTCTTTTTCGGCGATTCCTGATTTGCTGCATTTTTTATACAGCTGAAAACGGCTGCTGTAATGTTCGAGGCCACACTGGAAACGGCAGTCGTCCCCGTCCGGATAATTTTCACCGCTTTAATGTCTTTCAAATTCAGGTCTTTCAGCGAAATGGGCAAAAGCACTGACGAGGCTGGACTCTCGACTGTTTTCCCACTATCGAGAAGCTCGTCCGCGGGGTCGGGACAGGGAGACGAGGGGCAAATTGTCTCTGGACTGCTGACATTGTCAACATCTATGCTGCTGCAGACAGAGCCGCTTCCTGTGTTAGCGAAATCTGCTGGCGAGGAGTGATCACCTATTTGCGGAAAACGCAAACTTTCTTTCAGAAAATATTTTTCAAAAATTGCGAAAAATCT
Source organism: Eulimnadia texana (assembly GCA_002872375.1). Classification (NCBI taxonomy): domain Eukaryota; kingdom Metazoa; phylum Arthropoda; class Branchiopoda; order Diplostraca; family Limnadiidae; genus Eulimnadia; species Eulimnadia texana. The sequence continues at coordinate 32,592,302 of NKDA01000001.1, read as the reverse complement.
TACAAGGAGAAAGCTGCTGTTCGTAATGGAAATCGCTCGACAGGCCGCTGTCCGAACTGTTGGAGGCAGGAACAAAAACATCTGTCTCGTCTTCAACTTTTGTTTTTAAATTTTCCGCATCTCCAAAGTTTAACCACTCCATGTAATTCGAAGCAGGCACTTCGGGGACTTCCTCTAACGTCAATTCGCCTCCTGAAGCTGGAATGTTGGCTAAATCTTCTTCCGCTGAACTCCAAACGTCCATCTAACGAGAAACGCAACTTACAAATCGTCTTTACAACACATCTAGCAGAAAACGCAACTTACGAAGCGTTCATACAACATATCTAGCGAAAAACGCAACTTACAAATCGTTCGTACAAATATCTACGGAAAAACGCAACTCACAAAATGTTTATAAAACATGCCATTTCTATGTTACTAACCATGTTTTCTTTAATGGCTTGTTCTAAGACGTTTCCCATAAATCCGGCCGCTGGTTCGGAAAGATAGTCCAGGGCCATGGATTCTGTACTCAAAACATCACTGTCGCCCAGCAGGTCGGCCAGAAAGTCGTCCGAATTCATTTTTCTTGTCTTGCTGTATTGTCAAATTCCGTGTGTAGCGAGTATGAATATAAAGCTGAATATAAACTTAACACATCTGCGGAAAGACAAAGCGAAAATCAGACAAAGAGAAAAACTTTGACCAGTAACTTTAACTTAAACGCAAATCAATACAAACAACTCTTGGACCTGAAAAAGTAAAAAGAAAGATTTTTACGATTTTTTCTGGTAAAAACCGGCCGGTTTCGTCATTAAAAATGCCTTCAGCCGGTCATTGACTTAAAAGACACTTGAACAAGTCATCAACTGCCCTTCCCATATGGACACTTCAAAATAACTCAACTAAAAGCTTTCCTTAACTTTTACTATCTTTAAACTTAACGTCAGTCCTATCCAAATCATATTAAAGCCAAGACAATCAATCGAAATACAAATTTACCAGAATAAAAGACAATAGAAACAAGCTACACGGTAAACGTCCATATGGCAATGGCAAAGTACGCTTCAAGTGCGTGATTTTCTACACTTGAAAAATACAAAACTTGTTTTTTCCGGACCCAAGAGAGGTGATTTTAATTAAAATTTGCAAAGATAAAAGCGAATTACCATATTATAAGAAACTACAAACTACGAGAGAATAGATACGCGTCCGCCACCTTCACGTCGCCACGTTGTGACGTCAATGGGAAAAATCCACAAGTCGAAGGCTGATTGGGAGCCATCCTTTTCCTATAGGGCTTATGGCGAAAATGCCACCTCTCTGGTACGGACAGCGAAATCTAGCCCATTTATCGCTTAATATTCTTTAAAATAATTTTAAAATTTATAGAAAAAATAGAGTAGTACACTGGTGTGAAGAAATTTGTCAAAGATTGCGAGGTTGATTTATAAATAGTGTCCGCTGTAGAGGAGTAGGCGTTTGGAATATGCCCTACAGGGCTCTTGCCGGAAAGGCTGCCTCTCTACTACGGACTGATAAATAAATTATATTTATAGAAAAAGTTGCCTTAAAATATTTCTAAAATTCAAGTAAAAAATAACTGAATAGTCTTAACGTAATTAAAGTTATTAAACACTGTGGAATTTATTTATAAATGTTGTCCGCTATAGAGGGGCGCGCGTTTGGTATATGCCGTACAAAGACTCTACACTACGGACAGATGAATCGGACGGTGGTTATCGTAATATCTGCTTTAAAATATTTGTAAAAATCACTTAAAAATTCGTTAAATAATTCTGTGCAAATAAATTTCTCAAATTTGGCGTAGTTAATTAAGCAACGATGTCCGCTGTAGAGAGGCACCGCGTTGAAAAATAAGTCCTACAGCATTAAGGCCCAAAACGAGCAACCTCTCTACTACGGGCACATGAATAAAATACACTTATCGTAAAAAACACACTTAAAATACTTCTAAAAATCACGCAAAAATCAGAGAAACACTTCTGTGCAAAGAAAATTATAAATTAGTGCATAATTGATTTAAAAACAGTGTCCGCTACAGTGAGGCCGGCGTTGGGCGTACGCTCCGTTCCGTTATTTTCCTAGAAAAAGGCCCAGGAAAAAAAGAGGCTCTAAAACGTTTTCTTTTTCAAATCTTGGAAACCGTTATTTTCTGCGAATTTGCAAAGTCAAGTGCAAAACAAATCATAAAACGAACGCCAAAAAAAAAACAAGAGACACTTGTTACTATTCCTACTTAATACTTAAAAGAAGCTTATTAGAAAAAACTTTACGAAAATAGCAAAACAAATGAACTTCAAAACTGTGTACTAATCCAGTCTGCTCATCTAAATTTCACACACTTTTTCACGCTGTATATATATATTAAACCGGATAAAATGAGAATCTAATTTTTTTTCTCCCAAACGTAATTTCCGCATTACTGATCTATGCGCTTTCTGAATTTCACGACAATAGTTAAAAATTAAGTCTAATAAAATTTGCGGTTCCGAAAAAGGTTCCAACGAAAATAGCCCTGTGCCGAAAATTCCACCGAAAAACGGCAACCTCTCTATTACGGGACAGGCGAATTAGAGTTAAATTCTGCTAAATTCTTGGTTAAAACATACTGAAAAATTGCAAAAAATAGAGAAATTAATTCATGCAAAGAAAGTTTTGAAATTTTCCATAACTGATTTCAAAACAGTGTCCGCTATAGAGGGGGTGCGTTAGGCTTAAACCATGGAAAGACTAACCCGTCTACAACGGACACGCGAATTAAATATAATTTTTGCTAAAATCTTGGTTATGATACAAAGAAAAATTGTAAAAAAAAAAATCAGAGAAATACTTTCATGCAAAAAAGTTTCCGAATTATTTCAAGTGATTTAAGAACGGTGTCCGCTATAGAGGGGGCGCGTATTTGGCATGTGCCCAGCAGTCAGAACTATTTTTCCGCTGTATTTTCGCATTCGGCAAAAATCTGCGTGACTCGTCCAATGCCGTGCGTGGTTCCGGTTCGGAAGAGCAGTCGAGATCCGCAACGGACGAATTCCGGGTGCTGAACAAAGCGGAATCTGACGACTTGTTCATCGTTGATGGCCAGAGGTTTCCCGCAGGGAATCTCCACAATGACTGCCGTCTGCTGGACACTGCCGATATGAACTGTTGTCTGAAAACCTTTCTGGATCGTCTTCTCGTGATACAACAGCACGATACTGGCCTGTAAAGCATTAGAATTAGTTAACTGTAATAAAAAAGCCATTCATACTCGAGTAAAAATTTACTATAGTGCACTATAGTAAAAGTACGTACTATGCTGCCAAAATACTGGAGTGCCACACTACAGTATACAGGTATAGTAAATTTTTATTTGGGTAAGATAGAGAGTTACCTCAAACTGGCGAGCAGAAGTGGGCTGTAGAGCGGGTGAAGCGAGGATCATTCCTTTACGAACACAGGGGATTTCGACACTCAGGGCCAGGGACGCACTTTGACCTGCTCGTACGGCTCGACACGGTGACTTGTATCTCTGGATGGACTCGATTTCGACCGGATAAAAAGATCCGTCGTCCAGAGGACCCAGCATCAGACTCATCTTCTCCGTCAGGACGCCCTGCGTCAACAGTCCGCCCAGCACTGTCCCCACCTTCAGATTACAAAACACAAATGTTAAAGCCTAGGAGAGTGCTTCCACTTTGCAGGGAAACTCCCTTAAAGGGCAAGTGCGGACAACTTGGGAAAAACACAAGTTATAGAACTTTTTACGCTGATTCCGAATATACATAGTGTCCCTATCTCAATTTTCTACCGTTTAGCCGCTAAAATTAATCAAAGTCTGAGAATGCACGCGGCAACGTTGCCTGGGTGGCTCGAACTCTTGATTGGTTGGCACCGGTCACGTGATCAAAAGAGCCAATCAAAAACTCTGTCGCTTATTGTAGCATACGATGTCGTAATATGGTTTACTCCCTACAACGCGCTACATGTCTGCTAATGTGAGGTGAAGATTTTCCCCGTTGGCTCTTTTAAAAAGAGTTTTCTTCTTAAGAAAACTGGGTCTTAAACAGGAAAATAAGGGGAAAAAACATTACGTAGGGCTTGATATCCACAATGGAGGGGGAAAAAGAGAAAACTGTGTCTCAAGAAGTAAAAATAAGGGGGGAAAACACAGAAGTATAGCTTGATATCTACAATGGAGGGGAAAAAAAGGGAAAACCGTGCCCTCTTCAAGGAAAACAGGAAAACTGAAAGTGGAAGCACTGGTTTGGATGTATCTAAAACCAGTGTTTCCACAAATGTGGGGAATTCCCCCATTTGGGGAAAACGACTTCTCACAGGGGAAATGGGGAAAATGGGGGAAATGAGGAGGAAAACGAGAAGCGCAACTTATTCCTCAAAAGAATACCTCAAACGAAGGAATTTTCCGTTGTAACGTTCGAGTCTTTGCAATGGCTGCCTTACACGGTTTGTTTTCTCAGAGTAACAAAGAGGGGAAAATGCGTGAAGCATAAGTTTCATTCCGGGGAAAATGGGGGGAAAACCAAGGAAAAAGTTTGATGGGGGGAAATGGGGGGAAAGTCTGAGGTCCCCTGGCGGAAAGTAGAAAAACTGTCTAAAACATTTTATTGCTTCTAATTACTTGAGGTAGGCGAAAAGTCTCGTAGATCTGGAACTCCACAGGTTCCTGTTCCAGTTTCTCTCGCTCCATGGCTCCGAGACCCGGGGCATCAGATGCAGGTACTTGGTCAACAGCTGAAGACCTCGTCCCGTGACGCTCGACACGACAAAAATCGGGATCGACTTCTCGGACAGAGACGTCGCGCCGGCCGTTATGACATCGTCCTCGTTCTCGATCCTCAATGGGACTTTCTTGTAGCCCTTTAACATTGTCTCCAGATCGCGAATAGTTCGACTCAGATTGGCCGAAGAAGTGACATCCTGGAATATTGCGTTCTTGAGTTAATTTCCTATTCATTTAAATTTTTTATTATTGAAAACTAGCTTTAAATGTTATGAATGTGGTATGATGCGAATGAATGCGAATTACGAATGAAGCTAATGTTTATTCAAGAGACATATAAGGTAGTTGAACATCAGGAGTCTAATTCAGAACCAGTGCTTCCACTTTCAGTTTACTGTTTTCCCTCGAAGAAGGCTCCATTTTACTTCTTTTCCCTCATTTTGAAAATTTCAGTTTTCCCTTTTTTCCCCCCTTGACACTGTCTACTCTTTCCCATCCCTGAATAGTTATTTTTAGGGTTTCTATTGATTGTTTAAAAAAAAACCTAATGGTAGAATATATATTTAGCTTAAAATTTCATTTTTCCCTCAATTTTCCCTCTTCCCCATGTTTCCCTTTCGAGACCCCATTTTCCCTTTTTGAGGAAATTTCCCCCAAAAGTGGAAGCAGTACTCAGAACTGAACAGCCTAAAGAGGACACTGAACACTTCTTTAGTTGTTGGTGAAGGTTAGCGGGAGTTGAAAGTTAGTAAGGGAATTCTAGGGAAAGAGCATTAACAATAATTAAAGACTATTATTTACAAGGTATATAACAGAATATTAGATACTTCTAATTCGACAAAATATTAGTTTAGTAATAAAAAGTAAATATTTATAATTCTATTTCAATAGATCTGAAATATTGTGTTATTGAGTTAAAATTTACTACTTTTTTGCACTTTTAATTACTAAAAATTAGTTTTAAATGTTGTCAATATAAATAGACTACACAATAAATTCATTAATTTTAACTATACGAAATATTAATAGAGTAATAAAAAGTAAAGATTAATTATTCTATTTATGTAAATTTATTTCACTTGTAATTTTAATTACTCCTGATGTTCATTCATTTCGTCATTTAAACCACCAAATAGTATATTTCCTACTTTTAATTATTATTATTATTATTCTTTATTTTTGTTTTAATTTCTACATGCTTTAATTATTCCTGAAATTAATTATGGTAATTAACTAGTTTTAATAGTTATGAATATTAACAGACTACTATTTATTAATTATTGTTATTTTATTATCCTTTATTTTTGTTTCAATTACATTCCTACAGTAATTATATCATTATAAAAGTTTAGTATTACATGATTTATCTTATTATAAAATTCTATTAATTATACTATATTAGTAAACAGCATTTCTACACTAAGCACTTTAATTATTCTTGACATCAATTACGGTAATTAAATTGAAAACCTGTTTCGTGATGACGACGAAGAACGGGACTTCGAGAGCCCGCGCCAGTCCGAGATGTTGTTGCGTTGTCCCGACGACCCCGGAGGATCCGCTGACCACCAGCATCACGTAATGCGGTGAATACGAAGTGAGCCCCCGAATAGTGGTTCGGATGTATTTCTGATGACCGGCCAAGTCGACGAATGTTATTAACTTGACCGAGTTCTCGCAGATCTCCTCTGCGGTGGTCGACTCGCTGTAGTTGACTGCGTTGCCCTGCGAATCGAAGCCCAGGATCTCGTGACTGACCTATTTAAACATTGAAATAATAAGAATCATGAGAACGATTTCGACAATAATCGTGGTAGTAATAATAATACGAATAACAGTCCTGACAATAATGCTTACTGATATTATACGAGTAATAACAGCATTATAATAATAACGATTAACATGCTACTACTACTACTACTACTACTGCTGCTGCTGCTACTACTACGAATAATTATAATAATAAACACTATTACTACAACTACTGCTTTTGCTGTTACTACTTCTGCTACTACTATGCTTCCTCCTCCTTGTCCTGCTCCTCCTAGTGCTCTTTCTTCTACAACTGCTGCTTTTACCATTATTGCTATTACTACTACTGTTGCTACAACTGTTACTACTACTATTACTTTTACTGCTGTTACTATCACTACTACTACTCCTTCTCCCCCCCCTACTACTAATACTCCTCCTTCTACTACTACTAGTTTTACTACTACTACTATTAGTACTGCTACTACTGGTTTTACTACTACTACTGCTACTACTACTACTCCTCCTCTTCTTCCTCCTTCCCCTACTACTAATACTCCTCCTTCTACCACTACTAATTTTACTACGACTACCATTAGTACTGCTACTACTCGTACTACTACTACTACTGCTGCTACTACTATTCCTCCTCCCTCTACTACTAATCCTCCTCCTTCTACTGCTACTAGTTTTACTACTACTACTGCTAGTACTATTCTTCCTCCCTCTACTACTACACCTCATCCTCCTACTACTACTTCTACTGCTAGTACTATTCTTCCTCCCTCTACTACTACACCTCATCCTCCTACTACTACTATTCCTCCTCCTTCTACTACTACTAGTTTCACCACTACTACTGCTAGTACTATTCTTCCTCCCTCTACTACTACACCTCCTCCTACTACTCTACTACTCCTACTCACCCTACTACTCCTTCTACTACTCCTCCTTTTACTACTAACTCACCGAGCTGGTTCTTCCTGATTGGACTTCATGCAGGTGACGGAACATATTCAGTCTAGCCAATCCGCGTCCGTTATCCAGCTGACCCTGAGTCAAAACACCAATCAGCGTCGACTTGCCCACATCAGCGTTGCCCAGGACGGCCACACGTAAGTCGATGGCGTGCTGATCATCAGGCGCTTTCCGCACCAAGACTTCCGCAACACTCAAATCGCCCTTCCCCGTTCCCGTTATCGAGTCGACAGATCTGCAAAACAGCAAAAATTGATTATCATAGTTACCGATTGTGATTGTATCAACTGATTGAATCGATTTGAACGAACCTTCGTCGTAAGACGTTGACCGAAGCTCCGAGACGCGAAGCCATGTTCGTCAAAGTTTTTAACGACGATTCCATTTCGGAAGTCGTCAGTCCGTGAATATAGCCATTATCGCCCACGCCTATCTCGTAAATGGCCTCGCCTTGGCCCTCGCGCAGTCTCCATTTCATCTACTCAACAAGAAAAAATACATTATTTTAATTAACATAAACTAACACGATATCATCAAATTTCAGGTTTTCATACTGTATTAGGGGAAGCTTTAATGGTTGAACTAATTAATAACAATTAAACAACACACTGACTAATCTTTCAGTTTATTGAAACAAAAATGGAGATGCGGGGTATCGATCCCCGTGCCTCTCGCATGCTAAGCGAGCGCTCTACCATTTGAGCTACACCCCCTTGCTGTACAGGGACCAGTAAATTATTGCATGTTAATAATACCTGCGTAACCAGGTGCTCGAAACGTTGAGGTGTTGGATTGACCAGCTTCAATTTGTACTCGACATTCCCGGCTTGAGGTTCGGGTGGCAGATTGCTGAAAAACGAGTTGCCCAGAGATCCTGCGGGACTAGAGGAAACTAACAACCAGTCCTCGTCTTCATCCGACTCCATCCCGTTATCGTAAAGTCCAAGAAAAGCATCCATAGGATCCTATATCAGTCAATATAAAGTAATCAAAAGTTTAATAATCACTCAAAAAATGAGAGGGCCAGATAGGGAAAGTAGGGCAGTTATTCAAAAACTCTTGAGCCCATTGCCCTTTCACTGTTATTCTACAGGAAAGTTTTTTACATTTTTCTTTTTCCTTTGTTAAAACTAGAAAGTTCACTCATAGAACTTCAAGTTTCAATCAGCAACAAATAATATTCATTCAAAACAAAAATTATATTTATAGACAAAGCAATGACGTAAGAGAAGACGTCATCAAACCGTCGATCAAAAACTAATCAACTTACCGGACTGCCAATCGATTTTGCTTTTCTTCTCCTATGATTTTTTGAAGGAAAGAAACCCGACGCCATTTTAGCAATACTAATTTTTCTCTTTATCCAGTAAAAAATTCAATTTTCGCGCTTAAAATCGGAGCGGACTAATGGCGCCTTACGGGGGTGACCGCAACTCTGGTGCTGCAGAACAAAATAAACAAATGCCAGTGCTTTTGTGTTTGTTATCTGTTTTTTTTTTCTCTCTCTCTCTCTTTCTGATCCACACTAGATTATAAATAGCTCCTAACTGAATTTTGTTACTGAACGTGAGCCAAATCACGTCAATAAAAATCAAAGAACTGTTGGTAAATATAACAGCACTGGCGCTTGTTCAACAGACTTTTTCGATCCAAGCTTTCCTTCGCTTTTAAAATTTTCGAACGTAAACATCAGGGCTTTAGCAGTGACACTAAGCTGTCCGTATCAACATTTCACAGTTCTCTTGCAAACGGGGATAAGATTTTTCACAAAACAGAGCACGAAAGTTCGTGCCGGCCAACTGTTTCGTTTGTTTCCAAGCAAATTTCATCAGCAGACGTTCGTTTTGTTTGACTAAAACTGTATCTCCTGCAGTAGCTGCCACTTAGCAGGGAAATTCCCCGAGAAAGGGAAAGGTGGGAAAATAAGGAAAGAGGGAGACTTAATCTGAGTGAAGGGAAGAAAGGGGAAATATGACTTTAAGTAAAGGGGAACAAGGAAAAGCAGTGCCCTCTTGGCAGGAACGGGAGAACTAAATAGTGAAATTCTAATCTCTTCTTTGTTTACATTACAGAGTCCGTCATTCATACACTGGAGCAATACACTGTTTTGCAGGAATGGCTTAGAATTTATTTCATTCTTTCAATACAGCAATAATTCTTACACCTTGCGTCAGACACAATCATAATATTTTGAATTAAGAAACGAAATAGAAAAACGGTAACGAAGACCGAACTGAAAAACCAGCAACTCCGTTTTACATTGATTATAAGGCGAACAAATATCGAAAGATTGACTTAGGACAATTTTCTAGTGTTATGGAATTATTTTTTTCGTAAGCAAATCGTCCAAACCCTCACCACCACGAGAAAACTGGGCCCTTGTACTGAAAGCGCTGGGTAAAAGTGTCCGTGATGTTTCTTAAAGCGGCAGCAGGACCTATAGGATCCCTCGACCTAAACGAATCAATCAAATAACGTCACACTTTTGAAATATAACATATTTTGACAATACCTCTCAATAACTACAGGCGGCATCTGCACGAGTTGAACTGGCGATTTCCCATCTTTCAACGCTTGGCTCAGGTTCAGCATCTGACCCCGCACGACACTCATTTGCCGTTCGCACATGTGTCGGTCGAAGCCTTTGTCAGTCTACCGAGCAAGATATTCATCAAGAAACGTATTACGACTTGTTACTTGTTTTTGAGTCGATACCTTAAACAGCATATACAGCTCGTCGCAAAGCTCCTGAACGAAATTCATGTCCGATATTAACGGTAGGATCTTTTCCTTGGTTTCGGCAGAAAACGGGACCTTGGCGTACGGCAGCCAGGCCCAGTGGAAGGGGTACGCCCGCCACGAGTCAGGATGCTTGTACGGAAAAGCCAGTCCGTTGTCGATGGCCGCTATGCTCACTTCAGCGGGACGTACCAACGATTTGTCCTAAACATTTCAAAGCTACGTTAAGTAATCTTTCTAACAAGCGTTTAACGTTAAAAGTTTAATTTCAAGTTAACTAACTAAGTTTAACTAAGAGCTAGTTTAACGAGAGTGTTCGATTTTTGATTACCTCTTCGCTGTTCGTTTTGTCAGGTTTCTCGTACTTGATGAGCCAGTTGTCGTTTCCACGGTCCGTGTTGCGGATAATGTAGTCGAGAACCACCAACTTTTCAAACTGGAGTTGAAACTGTTTCCTCGTTTCTTCGGAAAGACGGTCAGATTCCCACCGTCTCAGCCAGTAGTCCGCGTCTTTATACCCCTCGACAAATAGTTGGAAAGAGCCAGCCTAAGATTTCGAACATTTTATTTCGAGCGGAATACCAAAAACTGAATTACGAAAGGCTTACCTTGGGCGGCAGTCCGATGCGGTGGAATTTCCTCCCCACTCGCGGGAAACGGTCGGAAACTATTTTCTTGACGTGTGATTTTTCTCGATCTATACGCATGTAGTTGAATGTTTCACTGACAAGCTTCACAACTCGCGTTTTGGGGACTACGTTAAGGCCCAGCTTCTGATCAACTAGAGAAGCCCCAGCTTCCGACAGGTACCCCTGATTTGGAACTAAACATGAACGACCGAAAAAGCAGGGGCAGCATAGCCGGTGAAGCCATTTGGTCCATTTAGGGTTCAGACGTCCGTAAGGTTCTTCGTCTTTTGGTTTGAAGACCGCGACAATTTTCTGCTGAAAAAATATTTCTCAATAACTAGTATGTTATTTATTTAATATTATCTATTTCATAATTTAATTATTTTAATTATTATTATTACTTTATTTAAAGTGTTTAGTTTTAATTATTATTTTAAATTAAATCATTTATTTAGAACTCTTTAATAACTGGTTCGTTAATAACTCGTTATGTGAAGCTGTGACAGAAAAACGCATGCCTGGTTCATGTCTCGAACGAAATAACTTCCCGAAGATCCCTGGTAGATGCGTTCCGGGTATATCCCATGCTCGATGGCCAGTTCGGCCGATCGAACTATGTCGCTGAACTGCGGATCTTCGGGAAAATAATTAAATGTCATGTCGATGTCCATCCTGCTGAGTAGCGGCTGATGTTCCCTGGTGCTTCTGGGTGATCCTACGATCAAAAACGAATTCTTTAAATCTTGATCAGTGAAAAACAAGATTGTTGTTACCGAGTACAGGCTGGAAACCAACGTCAGGTAAGATGGCAGATTCTTCCGAGGTGGTGGAGGTGGTTCGGGCCTTGTGCCTGGGCTCGGTGGATTGGTAGTTTTTGAGGAAAATACCATTAGCGGGTAGTGAGTTATCTGTCCGCAGTGAGCTGGGTGGTGATAGTGATTGATCTAGCTGATAAGAAGAGCCACCTTGATCGTTATGAGTGTGTGATGACGAAGCTATAGGGACCAACTCTACATCGACTAGAAGAGGCTCAGGGCGAACGTAATTCTCACTAGACGAAGACATGGGTAGGCACTGATTAATTACCGCTCAAAACAATACAACAATCCCCTGTTCCGATTATTTTCTGATTAATTTCCAAGATTTTAACTCCCCTCTTCCCTGGAAAATTGGCTAAATTTACTGTAAAGCTGCTATTCCTTGAAAGGATTCAGATAAACTGCAGATCATTTGTGTTGCTGGCGCTGCCATCTAGCGGCAAAAAACGGAACCAAATTTACATAAAAAATATAAAATCAAGACTTGACATTTTTATTAGTCACTGAAATATTCCTAGAAACAGCAACTGATATTTTGTTAGAAAAAACGTCAAAATATATTGTAAATGTAAAGCAGTATTGCCTGCCCATTGGCAAGATGGCGTGTCCGCGCATCCGTCTTGAACACGTCGGAAATAGAGACGTCTGCTTGTTCCCCTAGACAAAGCGTAGGGTTATATAGTAGGTTTAAAATGAACTATTTCATTTCCTTTTTCCACTCGAGAAAGAGAGAGAAAGGGAGTAGAAGAGAGAGGAGCTGTACTTGTGCACAGCCTTTTGTTAACGGTTCATCTGTAGAATGATCGATGCGATGGCATTATAACTCGTATTTCCTTATTAACATGGGGCGTCGGCCATTAAATAGCCATTCAACCTTGGAAATGAACACGAGCAGCGGATTTGTCTCCAGCACCAAAAAGGATATATCATATTCACTTAATTGCTTTAAAGTCATGGGACTCTATTCTTCCACAGCTTCAAAACTAAGGCATTCTTATTCTACTATAACTTAATTGTATCTAGTTTTCTGTGAAATGATTTTGATATATGTGTAAGACAGTGCGAATCTGTGCAAAAGGCGTGCATATTGGAGCAGTTTAATAGAAAGTTTAATCAGGCGAGGGTATCGTTTCACAGGGATCTGCAAAGATCAAAAGTGCCAAAGCAAAGGGGTCTTGCTTTTGACTTGTCTTCATGAAGATTCACTCTTAGGTCTCAGATTCATATGAATCTTATGTGATACAAGATTCTTGTGTTTTCTCACTCGTCGCCAAGCCCCTTAAGAGGAAGAGTGATAGAGGAAAGGGAGTGGCACGAAGCCGATATGAAATGCTCTTTCCCGTTCTTCACCAAATGGAGGGTTCGAGAAATCTATACTCAATAATGATTTGATAACAAGAAAGATAACATCATCTATAGGGTCCAATGTTACAAGTTCCCGACCACTTGTTCTTCGCTGTGGGAGACACACACGAGACAAAAAACAGGGCCATTTAGTGAAAGCAATCTCCGAGGGAAGTCCCTCTCAAAGCCTCCGGAAAAAAAAAGATCCATCTTAAACACTTTACTTTCTATCGTCATGTTAATCAACGATTACCAATCCATCCAGCCTTATGCATAGCAATACATTCATATAGCTGAAGACGGAATGAATATATAATTGAATAAAGATGAATACAAGAACAGAGAAAGAAGATGCTGATGCGCTGAGGGAGAACGAGGGGCGGGAAACCAGGGGGGAGCCGGGCGCTAGGGCTGCTGTGGTGGGGTCCCCGGGCGAGAGACGCAGTTGTTGGCGGACAGGCGTACAAGACGGATTGTCTCGAGTGTTGATCTGCGGCTGAAGATGCCAGGAAGCCTCATCCGTTAAAGCGCGTTTCCTGGTCTCCCTTTTCATCTTTTAACCCGGTTATTTTACATTGTGTATCGAAGAAGGGGAGAGGGAGAAAACTTTCTCTTCAAAACAGGCATTCTGGTAACAACAACTTTTGACCTGTGACCATCTCAGTCGCAGCCATGAATCGCAACCAAGAGAACATCGAAGGCTCCGAGTCTCCCGCCATCGGACCTGCTGACCGACTACTGTAAGTTTCAACAACTATTTCCAAATCCACTAATCCAAAAAGTAACTTAATAATTATCCTAATGTGTTGAGCAACATCTAAATTTTACGTTCTCCTAGTTTTATTAACTTAAAACTAATTTAAAACTTTAAAAGTTCCAGTTTCGTAGACGTGGTAAGTCCTTCAGACTTCTTAGGATCTGAATGCGTTTCAAAACTTTTATTTCCATTTCAGATTCAATGAGGTGTTGTGTTTCTTGAATAGGAAAGTAACACTAGACTTGAACGAAAGTGTAGATGCATTTGTAAGTGAAATTTTAAGACCTGAAATGCGAGTTTGGGGCGCTTGCTGGACGTCCTTGCCGCAGGCTGGTTTTCTGTTTCGGGAAAACTTTCTGGAAACTTTGCATTTGAATATCTCGCGACGCCTTTTCCCATCGAACTTTTGAATTGTAAATTTGTCCTCGGCAACAAAGAAGCTTCTTATTCCTTCGAATTCGCCATTGCATCAACTCAGTTTGCCATTTCGTAAGAAAAGCCATAAGAAACAAACGCAACGAAGAAAAGTGCGCCGCAAATTTCAGTTTTCTGCGCGTTTGCCAGTTCTTGTTTGAATAATTCGACCATTCCGAGTCTGTGTGTTAGTCGTAGACAAGAACTACAAGGTTGGTAACATCGGATAACAGTTGATAAAAGCTTAAAAAGACTGATAACCCATTAAGCCAAACCAAGAACAGTGAGAATAGTACAATAAACCAAGGCAAAAGGTGATAGAACATGTTGATAACCTTGGATAATAGGTTGATGATAAGCTGATAACGCTGACTGACTTAATCTGGTGTCCATCTGGCTATTCATTTGGAGGAATTTTATGAAAGTGGCAGTTTCTTTTGTGTCACATGGAGCCATGCCAAGCATTATCGCACACAAAACCGCCACAATGGCCTCACACCAGTTTCCGATATGCATAATAACCTGCACCAGAAACACTAACATGGATGATTATTGTCCGAATAGGCTTTAACACTGATTAATAGGGTTATAATATCTGAATAATAATATGATCTGACAACAACATAGCTTTTAAAAAAGTGGCGGGAAATGAGTGGTTAGTAGAGAAGCGTATTTTGCGAACCCCACTACGACTCAGTGCATGCTTCGCACTGGGCCGTAGTGGGGTTTGCAAAATGCAGCAGGAGAGTGGGTGTTTGGGAGGGAAGCGTGTTTTCAAACCCCACTATGGTACAGTGCATGGTTCGCACTGAGCCGTAGTAGGGCTTTGAAAAATGCAGCAGGAGAGCGGGTGGTTGAGAGAGAAGCGTGTTTTCGAACCCCACTACGGCCCAGTGCATGGTTAGCACCGGCCCGTAGTGGGGCTTGAGAAATGCAGCAGGAGGAGTGGGTGGTTAGGGGGGAAGCGTGGTTTTGAAACCCTACTACGGCCCAGTGCTCAATGAATGCGTATATAATAACACACGAAAACAGAATATTAAAAATGGATAATAAAATCACTTATAATGATAATATGATAGGAGTACATCAATTTTATTGATTTTTTTTTTCTATAAATTCGTTTTATGAAGACTGGCCAAGCTGAATAGCTTCTGATGCCTTTGCTTAATCGAGCATGTACGTGAAGATAAGCAAAAAGCCAGAAAAGAGTTTTCCCCCCACCCCCTTATGTCTCTACGTAGATGTATTATCAGCATGTTATCATCGCGTTATAACAAGTTAGGATAGAAGAGTTTGGGATGATCGATCAGAGACCCCGTCATATTTGGACAAGCATCAATAGAAGCTTCATCAAATAATTGCGCTCCTTCTTATTGTACACACTCCATAGCGCTGATAACTCCTTGCCAAGACCTTCTGCCAACAACACCCAACTCACTACCGCGATAACATCCTGATAACACACTGAAAACACCGTTCTGCTAGGAAGAGATACGCAAAAGGGTTCGTTAATAGACTTAAGATACAAAGATTACTTGTTAATCTATGTTACCAACTTTGCTGTGGGCTTAACTGATCCTAGTAGAGAAGGAAAAGCACAAAAACTAGATTTCTTGTCAGGAAACTAATAGTTTCCTAAACTAGTCACCAAAACTAGAACTGCTGGTAGCATTTCAAGCTACTTACGCGGAGGGGTAGAACTTTCTGGAACGAATCTTAAAAAATCTTGAGACTTTCAAGAATCCGAAGAACCTTGAAGTTGAAGTATCAAACCTTTTATGGAAGCTTATGATCGTTATCTGAGGATTTTTAGTCTCCGCGTGGGGTATTAAGTCTTCTCAGAAGTTATCACGTGTTATCACTCGTTATTTCAGAAGCTCTGTGTTTGCTGAAACAAGTTGAAACTGCAAAAAAAGATCAACTTATTCCAGAATAAGCAGAAAACCAAGTTCTGCTGAAAAGGACAGCGGGAAGAAAGTGATGATGCGAATGGTTTTACGCAGAGCCGAAACGCTTGAGAATCTGCTGTTGGGAAGCGTTTTATGCGCCATTGATTCCCGTTTACGAAAAACGGGGTGAAAAAAAGATCTTGAAAAAAAGAAGAAGAAAAGGGGTGAAAAAGTGGAGGAAAAGTAGAGTCGAAAAGATTGAAGAAGACGAGATGAGGCAAAGAGTAAATAGCTCGATGTGCAATAGTCAATTTCGTCGATTCAAACGGCCTCTTCTCCAAGTGGAATCGCACAGCCGGCTGATAACAGGCGATAACACCTGATAACAGTTGAGTTGTTATCATCTGTTATCAAGGTCTCGGGCTGAGTTATCGACCCTTTTGAGCAAAACTTCCTGCTGGACGAAGATAAAAGCATTACGCGTTTCCTCTCAATCCTCAGCAGTGCTTTTACTACCTACCGTACAAGTCAGGCCTCTAATTCCAACACAGTCAATTCCGCAGAAAAATCAGCATCTGGTAAAGTAATAATATTTATATGGAAATAAATGGACGAAAAAGTAGAGGAAGAAGAAGAAGGAGAAGATGGGAAGTCTCAAAGTGAAGCTCCTTGTTAATCCCTGCGACAGAAAAATAGCGATCGAGTTGCTAAGCTTCGCTTGATGACATTGACGCTCTATGCCTTGCTTCTCAATGATGTAATCTCCCATGCAATATAGCCGCAACAAGCTTCCGCAGACTTGCCTAATGAACACATCATTTATTATCGGCTGTTAACATGTTAATAACTCTCGATAACAGCCTTCTGGAGAGGTATTGGCACTGGATAGTGTAGCAGAAATCGATTAAGAGGCCTTCAGTTCTCAACTTGAGTCGCTCTTTAAGCTCTTCCACGAAAGGGGGTTACGAAATAAAGGAAGAGAAACATCCTAAACCGGATAACAAGAAGGAAAAATGCTTGTGTAAAATGCTTTGAACATAAAAAACCAAGGTCTGCTTAAGAAAGGAGATCCTGGTTACCATGGCAACACCACGGTTCCTATCTATACTTCTAACTTCTTACACAGCCTTCTGACAGTCAATCGAAATCGCTATCGTCGTGTCATCAAGTGGTTTATCAGTTTCTTGAAATGCAGGGAATTGCTCATAAGAGCTGTACTCGAACCGAGACACGCTTGATTTGCGTTACGCCGGTTACTTTGGCCCTTTGTATAAGATTGGATGTATAGAAGGCAATATTTTGCAGGATTTTTCTCTTGATTCCTATTACGGGTTTGCCAGGGAAAGCTCAATAGGTTTCTGGGACTTAAGCTCTGAAGGGATTTTCTCTATAGATACAATATCCGCCTATGGAAGGATCGAAACTACTCCATGATAAAAAACCAAGTCTTAAAAGAAATTCTTTATATTTATTTATATAAATAAATATTATATAAATATATATAATGAACAGAGACAAAATCGAGTCAGGATCAATGTCTAGCCAAAATTGGACAGAACTGAACTTGGCATTGATGAACGGAAACGCTGATGTTCGATAACTCGTAGGACTGACATGGCAATTTAAACAGTAACTAAAGGATTGTTAACAAGTTTCCACAATCTGGCTGCCTTATGTAAGTACAAGGGACTCCATGGATTGCCTATTGTACCTATTGTTCGACACGACGAATAACTACCATACATCCAATTATCTGCACGGGGACAATGAAGAACAAAAAAAAGTTGTTTCTCAGCTTTCTTGTAAAGCTTCTTCCCAGCATCCATCACTTTTTCATTGGAGATCCTGTAATGCTTATAAGCTTATAAGCTGTGGGGACCCTTTCTCCAAGACCGTGAAATATTTTTCAAGCGGCAAACAGCATAATAGATCCCATTTGAAATTCAAGTAGGGCTTGGATCAGTGCGACACTTTTTCTTTAACATGCACGTTCGATTTGGTGCTTTTATATGCCTGCAAAGAATCGGCTCTGTAGTACTATTCATGAAAGCAACAGCTCCTGAAGTTTTTCATTAAGCTTAATTTAAATAGTTCTCGGTTTCACTGGTTGCATAATGTTGATTCTGCGGTACGCGGAATGAAAGTTTCTGTTCGAGAAATGGGTATAGAGAAACGTACACAGAAAGACATCGGAAATAAAAGTTGCAGAGGGAAGAAAGAAGTGAGGCTTTTGGGGATTGTAGGATCCACCTCAACCGGATATTACGTTCTTGGCGTTGCTTTTCCTGTCAATGGGGTGTATCTGTGTATATGCTCAGATTTCCGGGTTTCAGCGTCTTTATAGACACCAGATATTTCTGCGCATTATTTCTTCCCATAAGGCTGGCCCCTGGAGGAGCAAGATGAGCCACAGCCACATAGCCGATTAATATTAGACTCCTCTTCATCGCCCCAGCAACGGTCATAACGAGAGTAACTCGACTCCGGCCCTGTCATTTGAAAAACCAGTTTCTTCTCTCTCTCTCTCTGGTTGTCAAGTATCGAGAACCGAAAGTAGGAAACGAGAAGATAGCGTAGTGATAACAGCTGTCAATGTAACTGTGGTGCATGACGAGATCGTGGCAGCTGCCAACCTCTCTTGGGGTTTCATCAGTAAGCAGAACTTGAAAGCTTTTTTTTTCGTCGTTTTTCTTTTCTCCATTATTATAGCTTGACATGGCAAAAGAAAGAAATTTAAATTACGTTTTCATTATAGAGCCTTGTACGAGCGTCTCCGAGGACTGATCAATGGCATTAGTGGCCTGTAATCAGGACTAGAGACTCGGGGAATTAAGCTGCCGCTCGTTAACTTCATCATCGAAACCGCTTCAGCCCCAAACTCAATTTCTGAACGCTTCGTTTCTCCCCGCGACTGAATTCCGCCCCTCCGTAGTTCTTTCACAAGTCACCGGGTGCTACTGACACTCGATTCTCATCTTTTTCCCTGGTTGAATACTACAGCCAGTCTACGCAAATCAAACTAGATGACGCTTCACAACGCTCGCATTGTTGTAGTTAAACAGCAAAGAAAAGAGAGACGAAAGTGATGGCACTAATTTACGAGAGTTAGATTGGAGCCTGTTCGCAACAAGCTGGTTTGTTGGTCCATGACAGCCAAATAGTTGAGGAGATGCTACCTAGATGGCGCCACTGAGTGTAAGCAGTTAATCAACAACACGTCCTGTTGTTCGACTGACGAGCAAGGGGACGAACGAAGAGAGGGCGAAACGCACGAGAGATGAAAAGGACGGAAAAGTGAGTGCCAGAGAATTGGTGGCTGCCTGTTGAGTTTAGGTGGCGAGCCTTGTTGTGGCACTAAGCAGTGCACTTACATTCACAGTTGCGTCACAACTGCATTCACGGAGAGGTTAGGAACCCTGCTACAACGCCGAGCTTTCCATTCTTTATTTCTAGCGTCTCTTTCGAGTGTTTCCATTTAGTAGATGCAGTGCAGCTGTGCGGTCCACAACTCTAGTCTTTTTAACGCGTGATTTACACAAATTTGCCACTTGTTTGCTACATCTGCAAAGCTCCACGCCGCGCTTTTTTTTCTTCTGGGACAACAATTTTGCTCAACTGTAGTGAAGTCAGCAATTTAGAGAATCGTATGTTAGGGGGAAAAAAAGAAACGAAACGAGACCTCAGGGGAAAAAAGTAAAAGTAGGTGATCCTAGATCTTTTCGCTTGGTAACGCTGCATAATTGTCCTTTGTGTGTTGGGTAGAGTGTTTGTGACGGTGTAAGTCGCCTTTCAAGTCATTTTTAGTAGCTCTCGGTAAGAGTTTAGCTCATAAAAAAGGAAAAAGGGCACAGTGTTCAGAGTCTTCTTAAAGTCAGTGTGGTTTTGGTACTTTTCTAAGGAAAAAGAGTATTTTAAATTTAGCTCGGCTGTCGCATCCAAAGCCAGAATAAATAACCACGCTGGAGAGGCTGCGAACTTTGGCGACATAAGTAAATACTTACAAACCCTGATGATGGTACATCTATTTTGCACATTTGACCTTGCAACTTTAGATTAGTTTCTATCCCCCGAAACCAATCGCGAAATAACTTCAGGGATAGCACAATAGTGTTTTTTTTTTAAGCGTTTTCATTGGAAACTGCAACTTCACTCAAGGCCAAACATCAAATCTGGACAACAAAAAATTTGCACAGTTTTTTTTTTAGGTTTGATTAGATTGATGGAAGCACGAGAGACGAGAGATGAGATTTACGAACCCTAGCAATAATAATGCATATTAGTATAGGATCATAACTCTGAATATTTTCTGTCAAATTTGATTTCTTTTATTGATGTGCAGGCAGCCGCAGAGCTCCGATAGTAAAAGGAAACCCTGGCACGCTGTATTCAACCCAGATAATCCACGTGGCCGCGTAGAGCACAAGTATTCAATAATATTTTTGACACTTATCATTACTATTCTGTGCCATTCAAGTCTAACCAGGGTGTATGTGTATAAATGTAATGGACAGGATTTTTCTGGGGTCTTTCAAGCGAGACTTCCCTTCAGACGGGACACACACAAGCAAAACGAACCCCACACACACACAAAAACAATACCTCCAGAGCTTGGGGGATAAAGCTCGAGGGAATTTCTGAGAGGGACAAGAGAAAGAAACTTGTAGAAAAAAAAGGATTATTAGACTTTATTGCCATAACTTTGTTATCTCTTTTTTTTTCCTGGATCCAATGACAAAGATGAGAACCTAAAGGGTTCGCAACGTTTCTAGAACCTCGTTTGAAATCAAAAGATCCGGTGAGAGAATCGTCTTCTCCTGATCCCATGGGAAGAGTCACTTGGGAAGATCCTGGGTGGGGAGACAAATTTGTACGTCGGGGGAACTAATCGTATTTAGCACTTAGTGATCGAGTCCTGCATTGTCCGTCAGGGATTGTCTAACGAAACAAGCTCTTGTTACATTTACTAACGAAGCAATCCAATCAGCTCCATAAGTCACAACAATAGCTATATCAGCTTTGAGAAAGCCGTTTTTTTAAGTTTCTAATGACTGGTCTTGTTGCAGCACTAATAGCAAGGAAGCTACTCGATCGAGGTCCTCGTCTCCGCGAGCTTCCAATTCGCGTACAATGAACAGGAGAATGGCGGACTGTTGGTCGAGAATCCCTCGTCCGAAAATTCCCCCTATGCCCAAGATGCCGACTTGGCTGCGAACCAACGCGCTGACCATCCTCAGCGTCCTGGGCGTTTTCCTCGGAGCTGTTATCGCAATGATCATGCGATTCTCTCGCGAAGAACGCTGGACCGAAAGAGAAATCGTGTACGTCGGATTCGTCGGTAAGGAAACACTCCACGCGTCGAAACTATGACCGGTTTCAGCCGCCATCTTTAGCTTGCATGCCTCAAGATGGCGGCTATCGGGCATCTAGCTAGTTTGTATAGGATCATTGCCAGATTCATGCAATACAAGACGATTTATAAAATGAAGAGGTGGAAACAAAGATTATTTTCAGGCTCGAAAGTTGTCTTCAGCATGAAAAGAACTGATCAATGCCGTTCTATATTTACAGGAGAGCTGTTTTTGCGGATGCTGAAATGCCTCATTTTGCCCCTGATTGTTTCTTCGCTGGTATCAGCTATCGGTTCGCTGGACTTGTCGCTTTCCGGTCGCATCGGAATCCGAGCTATCGTCTATTACATGACCACAACCCTGAGCGCTGTTATCCTCGGCATTGTCCTCGTTGTTACTATTCACCCCGGTCGGGGCTCCGAAGACGGAATCACTCGAGCTGGTACCACTCGCCACGTTATGTCCAACGACATTCTCATGGATTTGGTTAGGTAAATTCTACTACTATACTACTACTACTACTGCCAATAGTTTTATTGAAGAATCGGCGAATTATAAGGTTTTCCTGTTTAAAGCCACAGCACAGACAGTTTCAGTTATTTCCATTGAATGGAGTAGCATGTTGGGGAATAAATTTTTGTTTCCCAAACTACGAAAAATCGTGTTTTTAAAAAAGCAAAACCTCCCGAAAGAAATAAGTTCCGTGAATAGTTTATTTCCCAGTGATTAAACGTACTATTGTGCTTTCAAGGAATCTATTCCCGCCGAACTTGGTTCAAGCCTGCTTTGCCCAGGTAATATTTAGATTGGCAATAACAGTCTTAAAATACAGTATTTACACATGTATTTCAACTGTAGTATAAGACGGTATTGCATCCTCCAATGGATTACGAAGAATCCAAAAATGATAGTCTTATGAATCCAACTACGGAACCGGGCAACGTTACTAAACCAGGTATTCACTGATTCACTATAAGCTGTTTTGCGTATTGCATTCGAGTTTTGGTTTGTTGTACTCAGATTTGCATTTGTGGAAAATGTCTGGAGAATGGGAAAATTCCACCAACATCCTCGGCCTTGTCGTTTTCTCCATTACGCTGGGAATCACTCTCGGAAAACTAGGACCTAAAGGCAAACCCCTGCTGAGTTTCTTCGTTTGTCTTAGCGAATCCATGATGCAGATTACGAGCTGGGTTATTTGGTAATTTTAAACTATTCGTCACTATCCGATATACTGGAAATGCTGTTTCGTTCCAGGACTTCTCCTGTCGGAGTTCTTTCGCTGGTTGCTGCCAAGATGCTGGAAATGGAGAGCTGGGAAGTGATGCTGGGTCAACTGGGAATGTATTTCCTTACCGTTATGCTCGGACTTTTCATCCACGGCTTTATCGTCCTCTTCTCCATCTTCTTCTTCGTTACCCGTAAACTGCCGTTCCGTTTCGTGGGCAACATGTTTGAGGCCCTGGCTACAGCCTTTGCTACGTCCTCGAGGTACCGTGATTGACGAAGTCTTCATGAACTCTATGGAGCGTTAACTTTTTAATCTTTCTTTCGCCCAAAGTTCGGCTACTCTGCCCGTGGCTCTTCAGTGTTTGGAGGAGAAGAACGGCATCGACCCGCGTGTGACTCGATTCGTCATGCCCATCGGTGCTACCATCAACATGGACGGCACTGCCCTCTACGAAGCCGTCGCCGCCATCTTCATCTCCCAGGTCAGAAACATCCGCCTCTCCCTTGGAAACATCGCCGCCATTAGGTAAATACTACAACTACAACTGGTAAAACTGGAGTAATCTATTTTTTCCTGAATTTTTCTAGTATCACTGCAACTGCCGCTAGTATCGGCGCTGCTGGAATCCCTCAAGCTGGTCTCGTGACCATGGTCATGGTTCTGGACACTGTCGGACTAACCGCTGAAGACGTTACTCTGATTCTTGCAATCGACTGGTTCTTGTAAGTAGAAATTATAGTTAAAACAGTGTAGAACCATAAATTATGCTGGTATTTTGCGTAGGGATCGTTTCCGTACGTTCACCAACGTGTTGGGCGACTCTCTGGGTGCTGGCATCGTTCACCACTTGAGTAAGAAGGAACTGGCCGACCTTCCGCAGACCATCAAGGAAAGTAACATTCCGCCGGTGGATCTGGAAGCCTCAGCCGACGCCATTGATTTGGAGAAGGGAGAAAGTAATGGACTAACGACTGCTAAGAGCAACGTTACCTCTACTCGTGTTGACGTTGAATATCAAGCCACATCCATGTAAACCCAACCTGCTCCCTGAAATACCGGTTTTGTTTCCATATTTTGGGTTTGTTTTTTTGGAGAATTGTTAATTAGCTTTCTATGTTTCTTTCTTGTTCTTCCGGAAGGAAGAGAATGTTATCTAATCCTTATCTCTGTCGTAGATTTAGTGCAAACATGAGAAAAGAAACTAACCATACATCAATTTTGAAATCGATGTCGTGTTTTTATAACCCTCCGAACTTTTTATATTACCAGACAACTGTAGTGGCCATATTAGTTAACGAACGAACTATCAAGAAATCTCATTACTACAAAATTCTCTTACAAACTTAACTAGTTTGTCTTCTAACTGTTCATGGGTCGCTTCTTCAACAATTAGTTATTCAGAGGAAGAACGCATATCAGCAGTAGACTCCGCATCCGACTGATTAACCCTTTTCTGTGTAAAATAATTAATGACAAACTTGATGGTTTTCATTGTGTATTATCTTCAGTGTCAAGTTTTATACTCCCTCTCCAATATATCTTCATTATGGACTTCACTACTGAACGGTACATAGTCAGAGGTAATACACGTTTCCATCAATCGTTAAAACACCCATTTCTCTTCACATTAACTGAACATTTTTGTAACTTCAGTTTTCCCAAGGTTTTTCAGGATTCTTTCATAATTTCAGGGATTTTTCAGGGGATTTTTTTAAGAGTTTCAGGGGGTTAAAAAGTTACCGGGAAATTTCAGGAGTGTTTCAGGGGTTCCTAAGGGGTTGAACGATAGAATGAAAACACTGAAACGTTGTACATTTAAATTTGAATTTAAAAATTTTCCATGGTTTGTGTACATTTGGTTACGTAGCGCTTCTTTGGTGGGTATGTGATATCAGTACAGCTCCACGAATGACTGCGTCTTCTATAACCTGAACTCGAAAGAGCCCCTCTCTCTACGTAACCTAACCAAACGTTGGTTATTTGTACTTTAAATTTAATAAATTATAATTTTACCAAATACTGTACCGATATCGTTTGATATGGAAAACATTTTGGTCCTTGAAAAAGCGCCCCTGTTGCCTCGGGTGGAACTTGAACGAAATTTCCGTTGATTCCGCATCTGATTTACTACGGATCGACTGCTCCTGTAGATGATGTAATGCGAGGACGTGAAAATCGGAATCGGCACTTCTGGAGACTCGAAACTCGCTATCAAATCCTGATGCTGCTGGTCCACTGATTCGTTCTGAGGAACCGAAATGGCAATTGATGGGTTGTTGTAGGAACTCGTCCCTGAATCCTGCGAATCTACAAAATCATAAAACCCGAATTACTAAAATCCTAAGTTTTTTTTCCGCTACTTTTATTCATGCTTGTTGTGGCATCGATTAGAAAGACCCTTTTAATTAGATTTTTCTCCACTTTCAGATATAGGTTCTAGGGTAATTCAACAAGAAAGAAGTTACAGTAGCATTTGGTACAACCTATAGGCAAGTCTTTGTTCTCTTCAATAAGTTTCACAGTCGTTGCGGTGTCTGGCGGTAAAACATAAGGAGATCGATTTTCGGCACGACTCTATAAATTAATACAAGAATGATAAATCTTGGACAAATGCAAAAAAAAATGAATAAATGAATAAAAACAACAGCCAGTAAATTATTCGTGTTTAACAATAAGATTAGGATTGCTACTTGTGTGGGACGATTCTGAAGGGCGAGTCTAAGTGACGAAGTGGCGAGTAGTTCGCGTTGGGCTCTGTTGGAAGATGACACTCTCCCCGGAACGAAACATTTCCACCACGAACAGGGAATGCGAAAACACAACTGAAAAATCCAAAATTTCTAAGGCTGAGTCAACAGTGAGTCAGAAAACGAGTCAGGGATGACTCAGCATACTTTTTTGCACAGAATGTAGACCCAAGGGTCGACCAGTTGATTAATAGAAGCCAGTCGGATGGCCAATAAGTCTCCTGCGTGATCCTGTGGCGTAGTGTGTTCGTAGAACAGGTTCATGATGATTACAATCTGGAACATTCAAAGATGTTCTTGATTGAGCAAAAGTTGGGTGATTCAATAGAACGTAAGACCTGTAATGGAGCCCAGCATATGGTGAAGACTAGAGTGATGGCGAACAGGACAATCGTCATTTGGACTTCAAGTTCCTGTTGCTGCGGACTGCGATGCGTCCTGCGAAACTGATCCGGGCGATTCATCGAATTCTTCCGGCACCGAAGAGCCACCAAAGTATCTGAGGACGTAATTAGAATCAGAGTTTCTTGTTTATATAAGTTATTATTGTTACTATGCTTTACAACTGCGAGTGTTTCGTAATATCAATATCAGAAGCTTTTACACTGTACGACGATATTGCAGACGATCATAGTTCCGATGAGCAGGAGATTGAGTACAGCGAAAGTGACGGAATAGGCGCTGGTGACGGCCGATTGTGGGTGAATATTGAGGAAACACCACGTCTTGGGATATTGGAGCCCGTATTGACCAAATCCAAACAGGGGCAGCGCCGAAAACAAGATGGCGGCCAACCATAATATTAGCAGAGCTATTCTGTACAAGCAAAGCCAACACAAATGAGCACCCACGCAATCGATTAACGCAACCTATATCCTTCAAAATAAACTCTAACTAATTAACCATTACAAACCATCACTTGAAGTGTTTACTGATAATTATGTATTTAATTGTTGCTGGTATTGAATCTATACTTGGCTCTTGGTGGATTGAAGTGCCGCATGTAGAAGTAACCGTGCCGTATTCCAACGTAGCGTTCCATGGCCATGGCGCAAACTATCATCGGGGTTAGTAATCCGAAAGTTATCATGGTAAACGCGTGGTAGTTGCACATGTTCACCTAGAGAAATCTTACAACGTTAACCGAGTAATATGCAATGTAATACAAGATTAAACTAAGTTCATTTAATGTAATTTGAAATGTTCCGTACTCCACCGACGAAAGAGCCGTTACTGTAAGCCATGAGCACAGGGAAGGTTGTCAGGATGATGCCGATCAGATCAGCCCAGGCCAGACCAGCCACCAGCACGAAAAACACTGTCCGGTGCCTTTCTAACTTTGTCCGGTGCACAGTTAGCAAAGCTATGGCATTACCTTCAATCACAATTCATTCGTCAGTGAAGAAACGAGTAGTTCTTTCAAGTACCCAGTCATCTAAAGTTATTTTTAGATTTAAACTTGGCTTGTGTTCATGTAATACTTTTCGTAACTCTGTTTTTGTAATCCAATTGTCAAAGATAATCTTCAATTTGTTTTAAAAATTTTGCTTTGGGCCGTATAAGCAAGCAATCTACGAATGTTCCTACTCTCAAATATTAAAACTTCAGTACTTTTCAGATTTGCCAAGCCAAAGATTTTAAATGTTATGACTTTTGTACTAATGCTAACTGACTCCTGTGTTTCCACTTTCAGTTTTCCGTTTTTCTCCTCTTCCTTTTATTTTTGTCTTTTTGCCCACCGTGCCAGAATATGAGGCTCCATCTCTAGATTTTCCCTTTTCTCTTATTTTTCCCTTTTCCCCCTCCGTGCCAGAATATGAGGTTCCATGTCTAGATTTTTCCTTTTCCCTCTTTTCTTGTTCTTCCCTTTTCAGATCCCATTTTCCGCTTTTCTAGGGAGTTTCCCTGCAAAGTGGAAACACGGTTTGACTCACAACTCAAGTAGCGGAATTGATGAACTGAACTGAGGATAGCAACTAGAAATGTTCTCTTACCGACAACCCCTACGAGTGAGGTAATAATAGGGGACACTATGCTGGCCCCTGGTGACGTTGACGAGGTACAGTTTTGCGAACCGCACGCCACGTCCAGTTTGGTGTCCGCCATATTAGCTCTCAGCGCCTGAAAAAAAAGACGACGAACGCTTCGAACCTAAACTCCCATTATTAAATGGCACTATTACAGAAATTAATTTTATTACATTATTTAAATTCGTTAATGAAGTAGAAAGTTGATAATTGGACTTCAAAAGAGAAAAAGCAGTTTTAGACATCTAAAGTTATCTTTTGAAATCATCTTCATGTGCTTTCTACAGCGATGATAACAGCTAAATACTAGCAACTGCAGCAGATAGCGTTCATTTCCGTGGCACAGCAGAAGCCAATGGAGTTCGTTAACAATTAACCAGAAAATAATGTCAGTTCTTCACGCAACAGGATGAAACAAAAATGAGCAAACTATGATAACACACTGGAGAATATACCCAGCAGAAAATTAAGGATAGTTTCAGGACCCTGAAAATATTCTGAAAAGAACATTTTCAGGATACCAATCAGGACTCTTGAGTGCAGTGAAACTGGCCCACTTCCAGGGTGTTCAGGACCCTGACATGGGAATGCCTGAATAATGCGTGTTCAGGGTACTTAACAGCGTCCTGAAAAAAACGCTTTTCGGGATACTTAACGGTGCCCTCAGTGATCAAGATTCAGAATTCTCTCACAATTTTTTTTTACTCATCCACGAACGGTGGTGGCTCAGGATATTCAGGATATGTTACGGGCATCGTTCAGGATCTAGCCGACATCCTTAGTTTTCCGCTGGGTAGACTATAATGCTAATTTGTTTGACTTGTAAATTATATACAGTGCTATTGCTTTACAGTAATTTCTAAATAAATAAACGGTAACACAATAAATTAAAGTAATTTCCAGTTACACGTAGAAAACCCATTAGTTTTCGACATAAGTTCCAGATAATTTGGGGATAATTAATGGTTGATTTGTCCGCTGACACGATCCAGGGCGTTGTCTGCTTTCAGTTACCCCCACTGCTCGTTTTAGGTTAATTTGTCTAAAATAATTCAACTAAAAATCGTGCGATAATAACTGATAACTAGTGATAGCTTGAGAACTATATCTTGCAGGAAAATAGCTACCTAGCGGAAAATTAAGGATGTCGGGTACATCCTGAACGATATCCGTAACTTATCCTGAAAATCCTGAACCACGTCCTATCGTGGATGTTTCAAGAAAATTGTGTTGAGAAGTGTGAATCTTGATTATTGAGGGCACCATTAAGTATCCTGAAATGCGTTTTTTCAGGACGCTGTTAAGTAACCTGAAATTTATTATTCAGGCATTCCAATGTCAGAGTCCTGAACACCCTGGAAGTGGGCCAATGTCA
Source organism: Eulimnadia texana (assembly GCA_002872375.1). NCBI lineage: Eukaryota > Metazoa > Arthropoda > Branchiopoda > Diplostraca > Limnadiidae > Eulimnadia > Eulimnadia texana. The sequence continues at coordinate 32,563,525 of NKDA01000001.1, read as the reverse complement.
CTGCACTCAAGATTCCTGCTTGGCATCCTGAAAATGTTCTTTTCAGGATATTTTAAGGGTCCTTAAACTATCCTTAATTTTCTGCTGGGTAAATTACTTAATTTTAGTACTGTATTTATTCGGTGTTGTTAAAGTTTTATTACAGTTTAATTCACTTGAGTATATTAACTTAAATTGTAAAATTTTTCTTAAACAGTTTTTTACGTAATTTTGCACACGTTTCTGGGCAACACTAATGACGTGCAGTAGTAATGGACAAATGGTTGAACAAAGTTCGAATTTGCTGTATAACTCACAGATTAAAGGATCTATGAACATCTATTGATTATATGTTTGCATATTAGCTTCTAGCAAGTTAGCATCGGTGTTATGAACTAGTTATCAGTGTTATCAATCCACTTTGTGGGACTGTTTCCCGAGTTTCGAAGGTAATGCCTTGTAAATGGTTTCCATGACAACTGAGTTGAACGAAAATGAAACGTACTATAAAGGCTTGATAACACGATAACATACTTATAATATAACGCTAAGACAGTATTAAGACGTGGTACATTGAACTTGATGTAAAAGGGAATCTCAGGTAATGAAGCAGATTACCTGGAAAGTTACTTGGGGACTCGAGAAGTGAGTGGAGAATTGCGATGTCTGCGATGAAGAAACGGGACGTCTACTGTGCCGTTCTTTTATCAATGGGCCTCTCTTATTAGCGCGTGTGAAGCACAGCATTGCGCAGAACCTCAATATACAGCCCTTATAGCAAACAAATCTAATCTGAATACACGAAATGTATATGTATAAATTCGAGTACTAAGAATCACGTGATGTGAAGTACAAGCGTAAGTTTCACATTGCGTTGTTGTATCTTGTCTATAATTATATTTGGAAATAATAAGTGAGTTCATCCAATTTAAAAAAAACTATGATAATAACTAAAATCATGAGTACTGCTAAAATTATACTTATAACTATATTTAAACTACTAAGCTTGACTCGAGAGGTCCGAAACTCCGTGGAAAAGTGTACGAAGATTATTTGATAACATATGATAACACAAGGATAACGTGGAGATGACAGGTTGATAACTGTGATAACATGGCCTAGGTGTAAGAAGATTATTGGAAGTTTCGAACCCCTTGGCTTACCTTTATTCAGTTTCTGTCATTATTACTATCGTTATTATTATTATTTTTTTCTAAATCTCACTGACGGGTATTCAGGCGTTTGCCCATGACCCCAGGGGGAGGGATGGCAGATTCAACTGCTAAGGGTCGCTGGTCTGGGAAAGGCCTCACTTGGAGTCGAGTGGGATCGAACCCCCAGACCCAGAGGTAAAGGGCGATGGTCTTGACCTAAGGTCTGAACCATTGCGCTACCAGCGCCCTTATCGTTATTATTACTATATCAATTAAGTATTATTGTTATTGTTATTATTTCGAGTTCGATTCTGACGACTAGAAAAACGTGAGCGTGCCGCAGTCGAGATCCTTACCATTAAACAAACAGAACCTAGAAAATCGCCTACCGTCCGAGTCTTTCGTGTATGTTTGTATTAGTTTGTTATTGATCACTCTTTTATTATTACCATTATTAAGAAACATATATATTATTCATTGGTATCGTTAAGAGTACAATGGTATTTATTATTTTACTGTTCATTTACCTTTACAGAAACTAGAAAGTTAAAAGTTCTCTGAAAGTGCATAAAGCTTCAATTACACGTACAGCAACGAATGAAGAAAAGTTTCCACCTAGACTAAATAAAGCTGTTTGAAAATGAACTTATTTCTTACGATAGCGATCGAATTCATAATAATAATGAAAAATGAATTGCTCTTAACCCAGTAGACCTTCATTTGACTGCCAGACTAGTGTTCACGTTAATTTTAAACCGATATTCTTTTGTCTAGATGGATACTTTTTTCGCTCATGGCTGTAAATTCTTGAAATGAAATAGAATACTGCTACTCTAGCGTACAAAGTAAGCTCACTGTAATTTATATTAGAGGGCTTCAATCGTACAAATATTAATTAGTAAATAAAAGCATAGCAATACATAATGCATCCGTTTTCATATTGAACATTGTATTGTAAGTTTATAAATCTCAAGTCCTTACCTTTTGTGATTAGCTGTTGATGGAATAAAGGTTGGAGCATTAAGTATGGAAGCAAAATTATTTAGAAACACCTCCACGTGGAGTAGGCATTGGGGGTAGTAAAGATCTTAGCTTTGGTTGAAGAGTAGGAAGATAATTAAGCATCTCCGTTCTGGACTCTTAGATTTCTATGGAGGATGCTAGCTCAAAGGTTACTAAACTACCCGGGTACTTGGTCTAACAGTTATACAATTCTATACGAAATGGTATTACGTCTATACAATGTTTTAAGTGATGGTGATTCCCTTTCATCTATCGTACAGCCTGCAAATTGGTTCAGACAGCCCGGCTTACTCTGAAGCCAACATAACTACAACCAGCTAAACGCAAGAGTGGCCCCAGACAAAGTAAAATACTGGAGCAGCTAGAGAAGCAAAGGGCAATTTTATAAGTGGTTCGTAACGCTACCAACTAGTAGATACTAGAGTAGTAGATACTAGAGGCAGGAACAAAACCTTCTAGAATAGATGAAGCTGTAGACTCGACTGAACCAACCGACTCTCCTTCTACAGCCAAAAGACAAACTTCCCGCTTGTCAACTTCATAGACTGAATATATGGGCTCGAGGAAGATCTGAAGCCAAGGGCCTATTCTGCAGATCTATCCTCTCTCCTTTTAGTGGAGGAACTCGGAGAGGCTACTGTTTACAGTTTTCATTACGTGTTGGAATGTCAAGCGCTGGTCTAAACCATCCTCGCAGGCTGTATAGCATCAACATATTTACAAGTAACATTAAAACAGTTATAGGCAGTCTAATATGCAGTGTAACACGCATTTATTTCTGATAAATTTTGCATGTGCACTTCCCCAGCAGGATATTAAGGATAGTTTTAGGACCCTGAAAATATCTTGAAAAGGACAGTTTCAGAATGCCAATCAGGACTATGACTACAGTGAAATTGGCCCCCTTCCAGGTGTTCATGACTCTGACATTGCAATTCCTGAATAATACATGTTCAGGGTACTTAACAGCATTCTTAAAAAACGCTTTTCAGGATACTTAATGGTGCCCTCGATAATCAAGATTCACAACCCGACAGAAAATTGTCATAGGACTATGTAGAATTTGGAACAGAGACTCAGTGAGATCTCAGTGAGAAAGCTCTAAAAGTTATGAGATCTCACTGAGTCTCTGTTCCAAATTCTACATAGTCCTACGAGATTTTCTGTCGGGAATTCTCAACACAATTTTCTTTACTCATCCACGATCGGACGTGGTTCAGGATATTCAAGATATGCTACGGATATCGTTCAGGATGTACCCGACATCCTTAATTTTTCGCTGGGTCCGAACAAGATTACAGTATCCGTCTTCGATTACATCGACTACGTAGTTTTCACTCGTGTGAACTGGTAATTCACATAAAAAAGTGAAGCGAATTGGGGGTAGCTCGTATGATTTCGGTTTTTAATTAAAACGGGTAGTCATCTAGCCGTTCCAGTTAGCAAAAGAATCTAGAGTCATTCGATAGTCAGAGGTTCTTCATGCAAAAGTTCAAAAGTTTGATTTGAGCATCGTCCGCTACCGCTTCAGTCGTCAGTATACTTGGCATTCGTTCTGTTTGCTTTCTTTCTTTGGCTGCCGGGTGTCACAGTTGGCAATGAAACGTATACCATTTCATTCGGTAGTTACTCAGTTCGATTACACCACCTATTAACTAGTTCTATCGGTAGTAGTATAAGCTATGATCTTTTTGGTTGTGAACATGTGCAGTTCTACGAATCATAGGACCACTTGCATTCGTTCGGTTCGAACGTGTTGTTTCGTTTGCGAACAACAGTAGTTCTCTCGCTTATAGTACCAGTTGCGTTCTTTTGCTCATGTAACGTGTGTTCTCTCGGTTGTGGGCAAATGTAGTACTATGGCTAATAATACCAGTTGCGTTCGTTCGGTTGTACAACGTGTGTTTGTTTCGGTCGTTCGATAAGTTTATTCTGTTACTTCTTGAACAAGTTGCTTTATTTTAACATACTATTACTTGTTCTTTGACAGTAAAATTTGCAATTTCTAACTATACCTATGAAGCATTGCTACAATTGGAAAATGTACGGAACAAAAAGCCAAAACTTGTTTTTTTTAAAAAACGCAGTAAAAAGGAACCACGAAACGAAGAGGGAGATATCTTCTATTCACGTATTTCCACTTCTGCAGAACATGTTCGCTTGTATACTTGTAGACTGGTATGATTTTTGTGCAAGTATCGTGTCACTGTGTGGTTAATCCCGATAGGCGGTTTATTCTTGAATAAGTCTAGAAGGGTGAATATGTTGTTACACTATTATTCTGGTTTATGGAAGCAAGAAGTAATCCAAAACCTTTGGATCCACAAGAATGACTTTGACGTCGGTTTACTAACAATGGAACTAAGTTGTCAAATATCGTGTATAGATAAGCAGCCACGTCATGGGCAACAAATTCACCTCAACAACTGTAGTTATCCTAAGATCATTTCAGCAACAACCGGCCGTGAAAAACCTCTTCGCTCAAGTTGTTCGTTTTATAAGATGCATCTTGCGGTCCCTGCATATTCGCTTCTACTTGAGACAAGTTTCAGTGCTCTGAAGAAACTAAAAACACATTTAATGTTTCGAAAACTGAACAGTCGCGTCCAATATATCTGACGCTATCGTAACTTCATATCACAGAACAAACTGAAATTGATTTGGAATCTGCATTCCAGAAATTTGTATACAAAAGATCCGAAAAATATATTTGGCATCAACCTTTACTGCGTGATATTTTCTCTATCCTGGTCTCTCCGTGAAGGCGTTCTCTTGATAGAGGATGTTCGTGTCGAACTGAAGTAAATTTGCTACAGAAATTATACTGCCTGCCTCCCAATTGACTGCAGGCTTTGATGCTGCGTTTTCTTTCATGAAGAAACAAAATCCTGCAAATCTAAGTTCGTCAGAAGTCCGGAGCTAGGGAACCTCCCTCCAAGTCTACTACTTACGTCTGGCTTTGACAATTCTCGATTCTGCTACGAACCTCTAAATGCTGGGGCCCTCTGTAGTTAGCTTTAGGGTGCGATACATGGGCCAGTCAAAGTCGCAAATTTACCCGTCAAAAGCGAAATTCATAGCCTGAGGTATGACGTGGCAGTCAAGCGTCTGGTCTTTCCAATTCAAATCGATTTGACTTTCGCCGTTGCTCGGCCAGTCGGAATCCCGTGTAACGCACCCTTTAAGCGGCGTTGTCGAACAACTGGAGCTTTACAGGACGGTTATCTTCTGTTTACTTCTGTACGATAGCGAAAGTTATTTTCAAATGTTCAACTCGACTTGCACTCGACTTACAACCCGAGAACATGGGTTGACTCAACCTTTTGACTAATCTCCTGGTGTTCAGGGCGTTTTTGGTTGATTCTGTATTCATTTGGATTTTTTGGGGTTTTGAGTCTGGGGGTTTTCAGGGAGCAAAATCCTCGGTGGCAAAAGTTCAATTTCTTTAGTTGGTTGACTGGGAGAAGCCACCAGGGTAAGTGGTCCATTTCAATTATTCGTTATTTATTCTTGATTTTGTTGTATTTGTCCTGAGTATGTGTTCCTATTTAGTTTAATCAGTCGAATAAACGGTGCTTCCTAATTTCGACGTGACACCTGGAGTAAGCGGTTCCAGTTCTGGTGGATCGATGGGTATACGGTAGTCATTAAGGGTCAACTGTTTCGCAAGGCTTCTGCTTCGACCCATCGCTATTCATAACACTTCATTGACCTATAGACACATGCACTCCTGACAGACGAAAGCATGGACAGGAATGCATGCTTCAACGATACGCGCTTAAATGAAGACATGCAACATACATATACACACATGCGTACATAGGATTATAACATATGTATGTAACGTGTAAATATTCTATTTATATATATGCAGATTTAAATTCATATACACATACATGCATGCACACGTAATACTTAACGTCAGTAGGAAAATGAATAGTCTTACTTCTTTTTCACCTGTGGGAACGTGCTTTCAAGTTACCTGTAGCGTCAAAGTATTTTTACGAGCAAAAATTAAACTAAATATGTGAAAAGCAGACACACATTCCGTCAAACTATCACAAAGAAAAGCGAAACATTCTGAGTATGGCGAATGAATGAAACCATCGAGTATCTGTGAAGAAATATAACTACTAGTCAGAACTACAGCTAAATTACAGCTTACCTGAAAAACGTACTATTTGTAAAGACATTTGACGAGTATTGAATATTTTTCCATGTTTTAAATATGCAAAGTTTCGAATTACCTGGTGTACAGATAGTAGATGCAAGATTTGATTTTTTCCTAATAATATTTAGTTGTACAATGTTATTCTTTTCGCAATTACCATTTTGCTTTTTCTCTTAACCTTTCGGTTATCTTAAGAATCTTCCCAGTTGATAAATAAACGTAATTATCATTGACGACATGAATTTGTATTTTAATCAAGTTAAATTTGAAAAAAATACAAGATTAACTTTGGTTTAATTAATTCTGGGGGAATTTGGGGAACTACGCAGTTTCCAAGGGGTCCGAAACTCTGAGGAAAAGTGTACGAAGATTATTTGATAACACATGATAACACGGAGATGACATGGAAATAACAGTATGATAACAGTGATAGCGTGACGTAGGTGTACGAAGATTATTGCAAGTTTCGGACCCCTTGGCAGTTTCTACTCAATTTGCCACAGAACTGCTTCTTTGCACAAACAGCTGTGTATTTACATAAAGTTAACTTTGTACGAATGCGATAATGTTAGCATGCTGATAACTAGGGGATAACATCAGTGTGGGCTTGAGAAGTTAATGGCTTGGGAAAAACCCGGCCTGGAAATTTACCACAAATTTAAATATAATGAAATGGAAAAGAGTTTACAATAAGTTATCGTGGTACTGTGATGACAACACGTTGGTAATGGGATAATACATCAATTGTTGATAATACCAGGATTTAAGTATACAAGATGATAACAACCGGCGGACATCTTCATCATAGACTAGTAACACTGACAATAAGTTGTCCAGATATGCGCATATAATAACCATATGACCGATCGAATAATTATCTCTAGTTTTGTTAAGTATTATTGGTAGTAGTAGTAGTAGTAGTAGTTATATTATAGTAACTGCTGTTATTATGAATTCTTTTGTATCTTCTTTTGATATAACTTACCATGCGAATTCGTTCTTATGTACAGTCTTGTTCATTAAAAAAGGGTACAGCATGGGAAAGCTAACGTCATTTTTCCTTAATTTCTGCAGGAATATTGGAGTATTTCTTGATAACTTGCATTAATTTAGTTCAAGTACAGTTACTTTAATCTATCTTAGCTAAATTTTATGCACAAATGATTTTATAAACTGCAAAAAGGACTTTCAAACCTTCCCATGCTGTACCCTTTTTTAATGAACATGGCTGTACTAGTACTAGATTTCGCGCGGTTTCGTACGGACAATATCGGAAATAGTTCAGAAATCCAACGATAGATGGCGTTGATTATGCCCGACTGATGTCTTAAACAGTCATCAGCTAATGATTTGGACTTTTTTCTAATAATTCAAACATTTACTGTGATGATTTTAACTTTTTAAGTCACATTCAAGAGGGTAATCTTCAATTAGTACATTAAAATACCGCTAGGTAGCGCGCACAATCCTAGAATCATCGAGCATTTGTTAACGTTACTAGCTTCACCCGTTCGGATTCGCTGTTTATTTGAAAGCATTCAACACTGATACAATTTCACTGCTTCCACTTTGCAGGGAGATTCCCTTAAAAAGGGAAAACTGGGTCTCAAAAAGGGAAAAATAACATAGATGTATAGCTTGATATCTTAGATAGAGGGGAAAAGGATACATGATATCTACAAGTGAAGGGGGAAAAAAGGGAAAACCGTGCCCTCTTTAAGGGAAAACGGAAAACTGAAAACTGAAAACTGAAAGTGGAAGCACTGACAGTTTGTACTTCGAAAGTTAAGAATTTCACTGACAAATTTAATACCCGAATCCAGTTAATGAGTTTTATCTTAATTAGGTAACTCATAACTCCCAAAATACTGAAACTATTCCTGCCCATTCCAAAGGGATATATGGTTGTTATATAAATTATTATTCCTAATTAACTCTATTAACTTGATTATCTTTTGAAATCTAATCACCCACACTTTGTTATTAATAACATACGTTCACTTTCTAACTTTAACTATTTATAGCTATTCAATTACTACACATATACTTTTTTTATTAATATTAAAAAATAAGTAAGACTCGTGCAATGCGTCCATCCCATTTCCGGCAGTCTTAAAGAGTCTCTTACGGAATTATTCCACCTACGACAATGGCGTCAACTCTGATATCAGCTTGTGCTTGATAAAAGCACCATTGTCAATTCCCTTACGAGCTGAAAAAAAAATTAAGTAAAAAACTCCCAATGTAACTTCCGATTTTCCCCTCAAGGGGGGTTCCTTATAGGAAGTGGTCCATTTAAATGGCTGGCCCCTTGCAACCGGATCTTCTACAAGGAACACGTGTGGGCCAAGACCCCGCATCGAGCACGTGGCAAAAAATGTATGAAATATACCCTTAATATACAGCAGGATCTCGTATGGCATTATAGTATTATTACGTATGATTATTATTATAAATGGTGTCGCAAAGTTACAATGTACACAATAGTGGAATTTCCAAGATTTTTTGATAGACTAGTATGTACGTGCCGGTTCTACGGGATATCTCGGTAAGGCTCTTCAGCTTTCGGGGCTTTTGCTTCTTTGTATTGTATACTTACAGGTTTTAGTAACAAAAGGGAACGGCTGGTCTAAAGGGGTTGTGTGTCTGGCAAAGAGTCTATACACGTAAAAAGGGAAGAAGCCTATACCTTCCGATTGCCCCGTAAGAAGACACTTACCGGAAGAGAGTAGTACGCGTGTATAGTCACCCTTCAATAATAAGGGGGGCGTGTGTTGAAGAGGGGGGACAACAAGGAAGGTGGTGGGTGTTGGGGGAGGGGGGAGGGAAGTGGGCAAGAGGCGGAAGGAGATGGCGAGGAGTGCCAGGTGCTGATTTGAGAAAAGGTGGAAGTAGGGGAGGGGCCCCCTTTGCTGGAAAAGGGCGTGGAGTCAAAGAGGGGCCCCATTTGAATTGCTGAAAGGAGTCGGGGCACGCCCCTTTAACTGTGACAGCGTCATAAAGCCACAGCGGAAGGACCTCGTTCTGACAAAAGAAGAACTCTATATATCAACTGCGTATTACTTTAATTCTGTACTGATTTATATTTGATCAGCATTATTTCAAGTTCAAACTTGACTGTAACTCAGTTTACTCATTGAGTTAACAAAATGACTTTAATAAAAATGAAATTATGCAATGATATTATAATTTTATATTGCCATTTATTACTTCAGTTTTGGATTGATTTGTGCTTACAAGCGTTATTTCATGTAATTATTTTCCACTTTCTCCATTCATTGGAACATTATTTGTTTATAATTAGTAATTCTCATTTAAAACGCCATTCTGCAAGTGACATTGTTTTACATTACTATTGATGGTTTTGACGGAAAAGTACTTGCAAGTATTGTATCATGAAAGTTATTGATTTCTTTTTGCTGGAGATTATTATCTTATCTACAGCATTCATTTATTGCGCTAAAATTTTAACTACAAGCTATGCAGTATTAAGTTTTATCATTCCACGCGTCAACTTATTTATGTCCCAGTAAAATAATTAAGTAGTTCAGGTAAGTAGTTTTTTGCGCCGTTTACCAGTGTTGACCCTGCTGACTAGGACTGCTTACCACCGCTTACTCGAAGTAAGACGCTCGGTTCTGCCTACCACGGCTTATCCAGAGTAAGTCTAAGGTAGGTGCTTACAACTACTTAACCAGAGTAAGACGTCTTACACTCCTGGAATCGGCAAATTTAAGTCCCGTGAGACGTCTTACAGCTACGTCTTACAGCCTATTCTGACAATGTTAAAGTAAGTGCTTGCAAGTATTTACGTACGACTACTTACCAACCGATTAATTTTCTATTGGGGTAGTGTCAACGACGCATCTATAAATATTTGTAAAGGCATCTCATTCACTGATATTATTTCATTTGCTTATACACGCATTTTACAAACCTACTATTCATTTATTACAACATTTCAATCTTGGTTAGTATTTTACACCATTGATTACTCACGTAATACCGCTTATGTAATAGAATTTCATTCGTCAATCTCGACATTTTTATCTTGTATTAATGATATCTTAATTTACTGCAACCCTATTATTTTTATTATAAACTGGACACTGCTCTTTATGTATAATATTTTACTTATCAATTAAGAATATATTATTTATGTTACTTTCCATAACTTTACAACCTAACAGTACACCATTCTTAATTCTCGTCCATAAGTTCTATGTAGGCTATGTAAAGTAATAATAATTATTATTATTAATTTTGAAATTTTCAGTATACACAGAATTTGATAATATCAAAAATCGTGAGAAAACGCACTTTTTTTTGTCGGAAAGCAGCCTGACTCTTTTTTCTATCCTGTATACGAGTATATATTCCCATGGATGGGTCGCATGTGAATGACTGCGTGTGTCAATGGAGTTAGAATCTGCCCTTAATCAGCAATTCAACTGGACGTAATGTCTCGGTGTGACTCCTGGGATGGATCACACAAGAAGCCTCGACGACAAAAGCCACGCCATAGCTCTTCAAACTGGGGCCAAAATGGTGGGGGTCTTTCTATACGTTTTTTTTCCCCCGCTCGTTCTCTGTTATAAAAACTCTTGGTGAAATAATAGCTGACTACACGACTTTCTATTCTGTCTGACTGCCGAACGCTAAACACACGGGGGGGTCAGCGAACCTTCTTACAACTCATTCACTGCGAACCACACACGTTTTCAAATGAGGGCTTCTCCAATTACCAACGACGTAGATAACGCAGCGCACTTCATACAGAAAATCCCCATCACAAAAATTCTAGGGGACAAAAATCTGACTTTCCCTGATGTACATTTACGTCTATAGTATTTTAAGTTTCACTGAAGATTTGAGGATTCGAGGAGGAAAAGTTTGCTTTTAAAAAAGATCAAATATAAGAAAGGTACACATATAGACGTTCCGTGTGCGTAATGGAGAGGCTGATCTTTGATGTCCGGGCCTCTCAAGAGATCCTTCAGAGAGAACCTTCTCGCAGGAAAACCATCGTTAACTCACGTTCTCATCCAAATACTTGCCTCCCGTCCTTTTGCCCCCCATCCTCCTAACATAAGTCAAGGATCGTTCCTTTGACTTCAACTCGCATTACATTTAATTACCTTAGTGACAATGACAAGAAAAGAAGTGAAATAGCAAAGCTCAAAATACGGAAAAAGTACACGAATAAATTTAGTAATTCAAGAGGTAAGTATATCAATCAAAATAATTGTAGTTAAATGTTAGATAACTCAACTCTTTAAAATGCGTTTGATGAGTTCTAAACTGAGTGAACCAAATGCAAAAATCAGTTTTCAATGACAATTTATAGGATAAGTTTATATAATATTGAAATCTTTTATCACATCGAATAAACCAGTTAAAACAACAAACTACTTAAATAATAAATAAACAGAACACTTTGGTTATTTATATCTACAGCTTTACGTTCAAACAAAAATTTTCCACTTAAAGCAAACCAAAGTTATCATCACTTGCTATCACTTATCCTTTTATGATTATTTATTCACTTATTTATAAATTTTATTTTGAAATATGCATTGTTTCTTCTTACTGGTTACCAGTTAGCAGCCAGCATACAGTATACGCAATAACTCAAGGGAGTATAGTTCTCACTTTCTCCGCAGCAGCTATTTGGGCACTAGTGGCTATGGGGAGCTTGGTATAGGGGGTGACGAGAGGGAGAGGGAGGGAGGGGGCCAGGGAGGGGGCATCGAAAAGGCGGCTCCCAGTTGGCCACGAAGAGCCAACGATGAAGCAGATGGAAAGCTCGGGCAGCGATTGGTGTTGCGCTGGCCGAGTAGGCCGATCCCCGCGGCGTCCAACACAGGCTTGGCAACGCTGCGCACTTGAAGACGGCGGTAAAGCGTCCTCGACCGAATTCGTCAGTTGACAGTCGTAAACCAAACTCGGGCTGTGTTCACTTTCTTCGGCACTGTGTCTCCCGACGCCACTTTGTGATTCTACATTTTGACTGTCTTGACTATTAGTTCACACCGCAGTCCACAGGCACAACTACTGTCTTTACTTAGTGGAGAACTGCTTTCACTGATCCACTGACTAACTACCCGCCGCTTTATTAAAGGTAGCAAAGCTTTTCTTGAACTTAATGCATTTACCTGTGGCTTAACACGGTCTGTTACAGTCAACAGTATTTTCAGTTATATTATGATAGAGTCATAATAAACTGGTCTCCAACCTTTATTACAATTAATGGTCACTCAAAACTTCCTTATGGTCCATTGTTTGTCTAGTTATTGTATGAGATAGATATAACATGCACTAATGATACCTTATGATTTCTAATAAGTAGTTAATTACGAAGTATTTATTAGTCTGTGGTTGTATAGAGTTTTGTTTGCCGATAGGATATTTTTCTATTTAGTGATGTCAAGTTCAAATATTTAGTTTTGAATTCTTTGAAATATTTTTGCTAAATTATTTCTACACAACAGAATGAAATTCAGTCAGGCATAACATCATAACATAATCATAACAATTTTTAATAGTTTATTAAATAACCCATTGCTTTTTGACAGTAGTAATCTAAGTTTGATAATTTGCGTAAACCAGATCTATTAACTATTAACTCTAACTTTCATTGAAGTAAAATTTAATAAATTACCTACAAAAGTTGCATATAAGTTCCGTAGTTCACAACTGACATAAATTTGTTCTGTTTCTGAAATATTTAAATATTGTGAAAACGCCGTTAACATAGTAATAGTTCGCGCATCACTGTACCTTTATAATATATCATTTACTTTCACACTATAACTACTAACTACGTAAAGAAACTATAATTGTCATAAGTAAAGGTTTTACTGGTAAACAAAATAGAGTAGAGAAAACTGAGTACTGAGGATTAAAACATAGGCCGTTAGGCCTAAAAAAGAGGAAAAGGGTTTGAATGCAGCTGTGAATCGATGCAGAATAGTGAAAAGCTATTGCTTGTTGTGACATTTCGCTAATACTCGCACCCACGTTGTACAAAATAACGAAATATTGGCTTAAATCTGAAACAAGACCCTAATCTTAATTGTTTCCCCCCAAAAAATATTCTGCTGCAGATGGACTCGACACCGGAGCAGAGTTGCAGTCCCCCGCCCGCCACCAAAACAAACGCCATCGATTCAACACCGTCGGTGTCGCTATCGTTTTCCATCGCTCGGCTCATCGAGAAAACGCCACCCAGCGATCAAGGTCAATCTAGGTCATCGCCAGAGAAACTAGTCAGTCCCGCATCCTCGAAATTCGCGGTGAATTCGCAACCTCCTTGGCCTACAGGTCAACCTGGGATCGGCAATAAAACCTTGTCATGGCCGCTACCTTATTACTTACCTTACCTGGAACCTAGCGACATTTTTCGGTCCGTGTTGAGTCAGTCGGGTCTTGCAAGTGAAACCACGTCTCTACTTCTGCGGCACTACCAGCAAATCTACAATAACTCGACTGCAGTTTTCGGGCAGCCTAACAATCTGCAGAAAGTAGAGATTTTGAGAAATGCCGCTTCGGCTGCCTCGCAACATTTCAACCCAGTCGTCAGCCAGTTCACTCAACAGATCAAACAAGGTACTGTTTCAAAAACATAACTTCATCTCATTGATTGTTAAATAAACATTTTTTACTCTAATTAGGCAACGCTGGAGGTCAGCAGTCACTTAGACAATTGGGCAACATGGGACAGAACTTTTTAGGAGCAAACTGTTCGAGCAAGTCGGCATTCAGTCGTCCTTTGGGACGTTTTCCTTCTGAGGAAGTTCGCTCGGACTCCTCGGCGTCCCATTTCAGCAACAGGGAAGATTCCCCGCATCCTAGTTCACTGAGCACTATGAAGATGATGACTGAAACGAGGGAAATGAGCCGCGAAGGCAGTCCCACATCGGCAGGGGCTACGAGTCCAGCGCCCGGAGCCATCAGCCCGGACTCCGGGGCGAGTTGCAACTCAAAGAACCGTGTATTTACGTGTCCGGACTGCGGTAAAGTTTTCAACGCTCACTACAATCTGACACGCCACATGCCCGTTCACACGGGGGCTCGTCCGTTCGTCTGTAAAATCTGCGGCAAAGGATTTCGGCAAGCGTCCACCTTATGCCGCCATAAGATAATCCATACTTCGGAAAAACCGCACAAGTGCTCCACGTGCGGTAAAGCTTTCAACCGCAGCTCGACGCTCAATACTCACGTTAGGATTCATGCAGGCTTCAAACCGTTCGTCTGCGAATTCTGCGGAAAGGGTTTCCACCAGAAGGGCAACTATAAAAATCACAAACTGACCCACAGCGTGGAGAAGGCTTACAAGTGTATTGTCTGCAACAAGGCTTTCCACCAGATCTACAACTTGACCTTCCACATGCACACGCACAAGGACAAGAAACCGTTCACTTGTTCCATTTGCGGAAAAGGATTCTGCAGGAACTTCGATCTCAAGAAACACATGAGGAAACTACACGATGGATCCAGCTTTGCCCCCACGTCCCCGCAGGACTTTAATCAGCACACATCAAGTTAGTATTAACCTATTAATAACAAAAGTTCACTCTTCTGCCTCCAGTTACTGTTTCACACTATGTAAACTCTGTTAAAATATGCGAGATATATAATTTAAACTCATTATTGTTTCAGGTAAATTTAGTGACAGTGAGTCTCCTTCCGCTGCTGAGTCTGTGATGCCCAATTGCGCGAGCAAACGTAGTTCACCAGTTGAAAGTAGAAGTCCTCGATCGTTGCTTTCTTCAGGATCCGATACCTGCGTCAGTTCGTTACCCAAGAGAATTCGTACAGACTCTTTGTTATGATGCCAAACAATACTCCGTTTGTAGTTTCTACTCGTTTTGTACCTAGAGCGTATCAATACATGTTTCTGTGTTAAATGATATGTTTCTTGTCACTTCTTTTTCACGGCGCGTAATGGGACGCAGATGTCATAAGGAAGGCCTCAATTGAACCAAATTGCTGTCACCAACAGCCAACCTTACCGCCAACACCTCGTTATCTGCCAAGATACTCTTCCCAAATTAAATCTCTCTGACCTCCGTATCCCACAGTAATAGATTTTTTTTTCTTTTGCTGACAATACATCTCTTTTCTGGCGAGAAGTCGATGAATATCTAAAACTTTTCAAAGTCTTTTTTACTAGTCAGAAGTAGTTACGTCAAGTAGCAACTTCGTACTACATATTAGTGCTTATAGACCCCAAAAATATGATGCTGTGAAACCTTTGTAATGTGAACTTACCAGACAAGAAATGATT
Source organism: Eulimnadia texana (assembly GCA_002872375.1). Lineage (NCBI taxonomy): Eukaryota > Metazoa > Arthropoda > Branchiopoda > Diplostraca > Limnadiidae > Eulimnadia > Eulimnadia texana. Next base: position 32,547,909 of record NKDA01000001.1, on the reverse strand, counting down.
TTTCCTGTTATACTATCTGTAACTACATAAATGTGAACCCAGTGTGTATCAGCGTCGAGCGTTTTGCTTTGCTTGATGTGAATGCTAGTCTCCGAGAAGCGAGGAACACCAGGGGACAATAGTTTCCGTGTGATAGGCTGCAATTGAATCAGGGCCACGATCATTGGCTTTGGCGATGAAGTGATGGATATTGTTGACTTGCTCAATCCCACGATCCATAATGGCGGCGTTGCCAAGTGGGAAGTGTTAATGCAGAAAATGAGAAACCAGGCAACCGGCAGGTGCTTATGCTTCTGCTTCCGCACACAATGGACACAACCCAGTCATTATTACTAACGAAACACCCACAAACAAAACATATAAGCGCATACACACATATAGTGTACCGTTATAGGGTTCGTATTCGCAATATACGTGCTCCATCCATCCCGTCTCAAATCCTACAACGACCGCAATCTGCATACATTATTGCACTTTTAATAATGTGTCGAACAAAATATTCCATAACTAGGATAGTTTAGTTGTGTTCCACACGTTCATATGAGTTCGGGAAGGTCTGCAAGATCGGCAGGAGTATTGTGATCGTTTGAATATCTGGTTCTCTTCGGCACAGGGGCAGCAAGTGTCCGTCCCTGGCGTTGCAGCAATTGGCAATCGCGTTTTCCGCATGGACAAACGCGTTCAAATCACTCTCAAATCGCACCTTCGCCGCTCGCTGTTTATCGACGACAAATGCAGAATCCTACTTCACTATGCCCAAACTTGAAATGTCGCGTCTATTTTCCAGTTTGCTGTTTATTCGCTCTAGGATGCTAACTTTGCTTATTGACTGTGATATTTCTCACATATATGAAAACATATTACGAATCAATAGCCAAACAGCAAAACTATATAATACCACAAATCGTATGCCCCCCTCATCAGGCGTTCTTAAAGGGCGTTTCCCATTATATTCCTAAGCTTATAAGCGGACAGTGATGACTGCTGTGCGAATTGTTTTCTTGCTTGCAGTCATGGTTTCTGTAATTCAATATGGCGAGAGCTTGCAATACTCTTATAGCCAATACATATGTGTATAAATTTGTATGAATCTATATTTAGACAGCGGCCCAAGAGTAATACACATCCGATGGAGATGAGCATATAGTCTAATATCCTTTTTGACAAGCGTTTTGATTGTTCATAACATAAGAACGGTTGGTTAGCCATTGCTAGGCTACCCTGTATATGTGTTTTCCCCATGTAAATATCAAGAGGGGGCGTGCATTGGCCATATGCGGAGAGGTTTGTGAGGAAAAAGAAGGGGACCCCGAGCCAGGACTACAAGTTGTACAAAAAGGGGAGTGATCGAGGGGGCATATATACAAAAGGTTAGCAACAAAACGGTGCAGAGGAAATCTTTTTCGGTCGTGTCTAGCCAACTGTACTAATCTGATAATGCAACGTTGGAGGAGTATATGTATGGAGTTTAAACCAAAATAGGCTTGTGGATGTGTTACCAAATGACTGGTCTTCCCTACTTCATCCTTATTACTCATACGAAACACTGACCGGGATACAAACTCCTGATTTATCGCTTTTAAGTTTGACTTCGCACCGTTTGGCAGTAGTCTACTTGCCCGGCATTGATGCACCGTCTACGTCACACATGTTTAGCCCTAAACTGGGGGGTTTTATTGTTTAAGTACCTCTTGCTCTATTCAAGGCGGATTTCGGTCTATGATAAGAAAAAAAAGGGTCAGCAAGGGAAGCTAGAAAGAGAGACCGCTAGGGGGCCAAAAGAGAGAGAGAGAGCCCCGGGGCGTTTTCTGTACAAGACTGGCGGCTTGTAATCCTCCTTCAATCCGATCAAGCTTTGCTTCAATGATCTGTCTTTTGTTACTCTTTACAATCTTAACCGACAAAGATTTCAAATTTCGCTCCCCGTCCCCCTGTAAACGCGAACAAGTGGACATCCACATTGCTTACATTCAACAACACGCATTCTAAGCACACTACAACCAAACTTTGCTCGAATAAAGAACCGCTAAATTCCTCTCGTTGCGCAGCGTAACGTCTTTTTTTGGTTTTATAGATTTAGCAAAAGTTTTCTTCAAGCCTCGGCCCGGACTCATCAAGAGCCCTTTGACACAACAGTAGCCGCCGTGGATGAATTAGTTAGTTTTGCATGGGGGGGATGATACCCTGCCGAGTTGTACGCGTGATTGATTCCCATGATCCTCAATCCTCGTCTTTGAGTAGACCAGGCAGAAAAATGAACATGACAGTTTGCCCCTTGGTTTTATGCTCACCTGCTACTTACAAGAGATTTAGTGCCACCTTTGTCAAAGCCTAGCCTCGTAGCATCATGGTAGCAGGAAATCAGCACCACTGCTCATGAGTAAGACAAGTGGGACATAAAAAGCGTATGACCTAATAATAGTATTACAAAGCGAGTAGTAACATTTCACTACTGAGACGACGACCCAGTCTCATAATATACATTCAATAGCCTTTTTTAAAAAATAATCGTGAAACTTGGAAAAAAAAATTCCTAACCAAAAGTACAGGGCGGAGAGGAATACTTGAGAAGAGAAAAAAGATTTTCCAGTTCGATATACTTTTGGGAAAAAGAAAAGTTTCTATCAAAATAAAAAGAAACTGATTCAAAAGAGATTTTTGTACAACAAAAAATCAACTTGCTGTGTAACATCCCCCCCCCTTTCCGAAGTATTTTCCCATAGAACTGCAATAAAAACAGAGAGTCGTTTTGTAACATATCATATAGTGGTCACAGAAGGCGCAGCTGCTTTTATCCATTCATTCGTGTGTTCCTCATAAAACTCATTGCAGAATAGAAATCAGATTCCTCATAAAAATCATGTTGTTTTGCCGTTGGACTTAAGATGGCGACCTTAGAACTTCTTGAAGTTTTCACTTTTGCTGCTTGTTCGGCGTGGAGATTTGTAGCAGGTTTGAATGTGACGTCAACAGAGAACCTCTACGACTCGGGGGAGTTTTGTTCATCAGTGATTGTTTGCCCATTTTCTTGGGCCCGTTTGTATACAGGATGATGAAGAGAGGTTGCAAATTGAAAAGGCTTCTTCTCGTTAGCAAACCGCAGGCAATTCCCCAACCACTACTTGGGACTCGAAAGTGGTGCACATCTCATCGTGCTGTTCAACGTTTCTCATCTGATGCCATTTCCTACCCTCTGTTCAAACACAGTGAACTTACCTTTCATAATCCACTCGAACAATCGACCCCCGAGTAAAAGTTCAGTCCAAGTTTGAATCAATGAAAAACAACTCAATATTTTGTGATAGTATTTTTTAAAAATTCTACGGTCTCCATTGATTTTTGCTTGTATTAACGCCATAATAACGTGTACAAGCAGACCTCTGAACTCTTTATTTGGCGGCTGGGAAAAACCATTAGAAGTGTGTAAAGCGGATCTCGGGGAAAAAGCGTGGCGTGTGTTGACAAAACCAGGGCCCCTCGCTGTTGGGCAAACATACGCCCCGCAACTATCAACGGCGTATAAAACCTACCCATGCAAGTCTTAAGACTAAAGAGTTGCAAGGGGCTGTAGGATTGTAGGGTTTGGGTAAATCCTACTGGTAATCATAGTGTCAACCCTTTGATTATTGTTCCATTATACGAATAGGCAAGTGCAGTGTGCCAAAGCAGGCTAGGGTCAACACTGAACGGCATTCGGTCTACACCACCAGTCATCTGTTCGTGTCATAACCGATTAAGTGGCAAATTGCCGTCCCAAGTTCGACATCCAAACCACCAATTACACACATAAATTAAGCTATTATTGTAACTCCACCAAGAGGGGTCTAGGTATTCGGAAAAATTACTAAATTATTCGTCTGTTCAAAACTTCGTCCAGCTTGTCACGCTGAACATTTTTTAAGTTCTCCAAAAGATGATTCGGTTCTACCGAGTCGAATATCTTTTTCTTACTTGTTGCCCTGATTTGCTATTAGTTATTTTCCCACCTTTTTTCCCTAATGGACGTTTGATTAGGGGACGCCTCGTTCAGGGATAAAAACAATGCCAAATTACCTAAATGAAATGAAAAGAACACAGGCTAATGTAAAACAAAAGAATGGTGGCAATTAGTCAACACATTGTTGTGGCAAGAAGTCTATTAATTAAGTTAAGTTTCTAACGAACTCTTAATCCAGCTTCACAAGATTTCGTTTTACATCTGCACATTTGCGCTGAGTGCAGTATGCATGTAAAACGTAAATCTAAGTTACGTTTAGTTTAGCGAAGGACGAAAAGTGAGGAAGCTTGTCAGGCGTTCAGATGTCACTAAACGCCATCTATCGAGTGAACTTCGAACTAAACTACAACTGATTGATATTCTCTTACTTAGTAATAACGCGGTTAATAGGTTCGCAAACATATTTGGCCTATATAAGTGATTTTATATTTTCTTAAATACGGAACGAAGTGAAGAAATAGTCACCAAGTAGGAAATTTAATCTTTAGAGTTCTATCAACCAGTAACGTCAAACGCCATCTATCAGCTGCTTTTTGAACTTCTTGCAGGGATAGCGTAATACGAAATCAGTTACAAATGTTTATTTCAATCAAATTAAATGATTAGTCGTCGTTAAATAAGTAATTAATCAGATTTTAGCTGTTAGACGTCTTGTCTTTTCTTTCCAAAGTTTCTATTCAAATAGTTTAGAAGTGACTATTTAGCTTTCTACGTTGGTAGTTTTCCCGAAAATCTATTATTCTGAGTCCCTCCATGTTAGTACTACTCTATTACTACTAGAACCATTTCACTGGCTATCAGCGGAACAAGTGTAGTGACATCTGTCGAACAAAATCATAAATTTTCCAAACACATTGACCCAATCCAGTGAATTATTTGGGGACTATCAAGAACGAAGTTCTATGAATCACCGCTGATGTCGCTAACATCGGCATCTATACCACAACATTAAAACAGGTAGTGTCGTAACTACCTAAGTCGTATTTTATTTTGATTATTACATCATTTGGTACTGGATGAAGTAAGTAGTCTTATTTTGTGCTCACAAATTTAGTCGCAGATTATCGTCAACATAATATGTTAACAGGAAATCGCCCATAAAGTACCCAAGAGTCATATCCGGGAAGAACTTTATAGGAATGGCTCCCTAATTAACACAAGTTAACTTAGGCCCTCGATTGCTGACCTGCAGTACACTAAGTTCGGTGCCACTTGTTTACAGCTGATCGATAATATCGCGAACACTTACAACCTAGCACAACTTGGCGGGTAGCTACCACCGCGCAAGAAGGAGCTCTATCATACCCCTGGTAGAGTATCGTTATTTGAGTATAGCCTAGACCATAGCCATCATTCGGATGATTTGAAGCGTACAACCCAAGGACGAGGGAGCACGATATTGATTTTCTAGGTTTTTACCTTTAACAAGATTTCAGTTTAGTGCATACAGATGCTTCAGACTTTCTATTTATCAAGGATATCTTGAATCTAACGTTTAGTATTCCCTTAACTTGTTCTACTAACAAAACCATTATGTTTAATAACACAATTTACTTGAGACACAACATTTAGACGTAGATTTATTTTCCAAGTAGCTTGAAAACGACAGTTCAAGTCACAGTTAACCGTCAAGCGAAGAACACATAAACAAACACGAAAGAAAGAAAATGACTATTTAAATAATTTAATCACATTAAGGTAAGATGTTTGTGAGGAAGTAATCGGTCTCAGTCCATGACGTTACTACTCCTTACAGGAGCCGACGGATTCAGCAAACTAAGGGAAGTTTCCAGCACCATGGCCTTGACACCAGACGCTCCTGAAAATACTAATAAAATTAATAAGAAAACTAAGCGGAAACCTTTAACCATGCACATGTCTTTCTAAACATACCGCCTAGACCATGCTAGTTAAATCAAGTTTCAATTTAGCTTGGCCTCCTCTTACAGAATGATATATGTTCTGCTCCAAGCAAGTGAGATTCAGAAACTGAAGAACAGAAAACCTGTCTAAGGAGTATGGCTGAGTTGTATGAAAATGAAACAGAAAGCTTGGTTGAATGAAATTCTCGAACAGCTTTTCGGGTAATGGTGAAGTGGCTAAGCTTGCTGTTCAAGACAACGTCTCTGTGAAAGGAGCTTATTGTGTCCTAAACAGAGCGTACGGGCTGTCTTATACAGTGCAACAAATGAGAAAAACGCAGAGACAACTCATATGCATATTCAGTGACTTGAAAGAGCGATAGATAGTGCCAAAGATACCGAAGGTAAATTCCGAGTCCTCAAGCTTTCTAGGATCTAGGTACACTCGACACTTTTCTGATCATCGTCAAGTTCATCCCAACAAAAAGTATAGACGACGCGTTACGCCTGACCTTTTTCTTACTGAAGGATGCTAGCTTACGTCAAACGAACTATCACTGATAACATCTCACCCAACGATAGACGAAATGGCATTGTCATAGATGAATTACAATCAGCTTGAAAATCGGGGGCAGTGCTAGGTAGTATTCGCTAGCGCTATCAAAATTGCGTTATAATTTTTGCAGAAACAACAACCAATACCAAATCGTTCTAAAGCGAATAAATGCAACAGCAGTATTTCTAACTGTCATCTGAACTCGGCTGAACCCCTCGTTTGGCATAAAGGAAGCATATCCGCATCAAGTGCGTGAGGTTTAAGAAGCATGCCCTTTTAATTTGTCACTGCGTCAGCTTGCTCTGGCAGCAAACCCGTCATCTGCTGATGTTCTACGATTCTGTACTGGTCCGTAGTTATTTCTGTTCTGCTTCATAAGGCGTCACCGGCTGTCGTCTGGACACAGCTGCCCAAACCCATGCTTCACTGTCACTGGCGTACTCGGTGCATCATAACCAGTTCATGCGATTCACGGAACTCTGAGTGAGGTACTAATACAGGTAGACCACCCGCTGTGGTATCACATTTATAGTACCTCGAGAGATACGACCAGAACAGAACGCACAGAACGATAGGGAGATGTGAAGTGCGAATCAACTTAAACATAGTCAGTATAGCTTTTCAGCTTACGTCCCCCAAACGTGTAGTCTACAACAGGCTACTACGTATGATGGTCAAATAGTCTCGCATTACTCACTGTGACAAACTTTGTTAGAAAAATGAAAGAGCTGTTTAAGAAATTTTTTCAGCACAAATCTCTGTTCTGGAAAGACCTACTCGCTACTCTGCTGCAGAGTCGTGGAACCATTTTAGTAATTTTAGGGGAAAAAACTCACTTCAGATTTTTTCTTGACCTAGCTGATGATTGATCACCTAGTACCAAATCACTACAAAAACACCAGTAAAGGACAGTGACTAAGAATTTGACGATATCCCATGCCCTAACATTACCATCGATAACAGTGGAAAACTTGTGTCAACGCCGACCAGTTAATAGTTCCAGCCCAAAAAGCCCGAGGATGTCAACTGTACAGTATTAGTATGTATACTAACAGCGCTTTTCAGAAAAATTGCTATTAATCCATCCCTTAAGTTGAACAGACTACTCTTAATAATTTTACCGCATTATGTTCGAATACTATATTTCATCCGAGAGTCGTTTGTGGCTGTGCAGTTCTAGTGCATTTTCGGCCCCAGCTTGGTGTGCCCACGTCGGTTCGGTTGTAGGGAAAGGCTAATCTCTGTATTACGCTTAACGCCTGTCTTACCTACACATCACTTGTTACGCATACATCTTCACTTCGACCATATGAACAACCTATCTGCACTATAGCTCACTATAGAGAATGCATTTGATAACTTGCGTCACAAATCCCTTCGGGAGAAATAAATATGATCATCTCTGACGGATACTGCAGTTCTTTCTGGTCTCCCGTGATAGTGGTAGTATGAGGTTTCCTAGAAAACGTACGAACTCCACTTCGTGGACAACGAAAAGACTCGCTTTTTCCTACTCGTTTGCCATGTCTACAGACCGATGCTAACTGTTCAGAAAATTTGGGCTCAGAGTATACTGGCGATACTCTTTATATTACAAGAAAAATTCGTCCAGTCGTAACAAAAAAAGCATCCACTTGGACTAAGGAACGTCGCTCTTGAATGACCTTGGGTACTACCATAGCGGTCAAAGCGAGGTCAAGAAAGCTTGCAAAGCTTATGACCAGTTCAATTCAGCCTTGTTATCGATTTGGCATCTTTCATAATAGCCGTAATAATTTCATAAAGCTCGTTAGAAAGCAATTCTCTTTAATCTAGGTGGATGCTGTTTTTTAACATGACTGTACAACGAACTATAGGTCGTACTCAAGAACCTTAACTCCGCTTAGTTAAAAGGTTTCGAGATTTTGGCTTCCAATTTTATTCTATTAAATTCCTTGATCTATTTTACCTGGATACGTCAATTTAATGTAACCCTTCGTAGCCTCTTGGACAATCTATGACTCACTATCGCAGAGGATACCAGCGATCGATCACTAATAAATTATCAGAAACACGAAAATTTTGCTCTATTCCGTATTTCCCGATTCCCGGGATATGTAATACTAGCACTACGGGACTGTCAAAGCTCTAAAGTATCCAGCTTATTAAAACCACAGTGGTCAACTTTTCGTAGCCAACTGCTTTACATATATAGCAGAGGCTGTTTAGTCCGTTACTGCACTGTTAAAAGAAGCGTCTAGTTTTCAGCCGCCTAAGCAAAAAATGCGTCTAGTTTCCCGTATTTTGCTGTGAAACTCTAGGCGGATAAAACTAGACACGAAAGACTGGACATATTTCCCGTTTTTCTCTGTTCTCGTGCCCCGAAAATGGCTCCGGGGCAGGTTCAAGTTTGAAATCTTCAGAGATAATACCGAAAAGTTGGTTTTACCTCTGTTAATTATTTGTAAATGTGAAACCTTGACACAATATTATATTAGGGAACTTCGTAGTGACATTAATCAATTACACCGTTACCGGTGTGTAATTTTTTCAAAAAAGTCATGAATAGTATAATCGATAACATCGTCAACAATTTCTACTGAAAATAAATTAAGTTGAACTATTGTTATTATTGCTAATTAATCCATTAATTGTGATTTCCTGACAAGCCATTTTGTTTACACTGTTGGCAACTTTAACTTAATTGGGATTTTTTAAACAACATTTGGCAACGCCGAGTGACGTTTGAAATCTGGAGAAGAAGTACGCGTTCTGTGCCTCCGGCAACGCCATTTGTCGTTTCCCAGTTTGCTACGTTGAACACGTGATTAAAGTTGTTCGGTGCAGTGGCGCCGGAAGATGCAGTAAGTAGGGGTGGCGAAAAGGCATTATTACATGTACTCGTATGCAAAATACTAAACAAATGTCCAATTCTAGGGTGGCGGTCGCCCACCCTGCCACTCCGGTTCCGACGCCTCTGGTTCGGTGGCTTTGAAAACGTTTACTTTTGAAACAGAGCTTTCATCATCGTCTACAGTACAGTTTTCAGAGCGAAATTATCGTATTATACACACGTACTTAGAGAGGGCAAATGACTCAGTATTCGAAAGTTGAAGGTGAGTACCAAGTTAAGCTTGACGAATTTGCTCACCACGACTTATCGCATGTATTTCTATATTTGCTGGCCAGAATGCATTGTTTTCAAGAAACATCGGAATCGGCTGAAAGTGTTGCTATTGTTGTAATCTGGGATGCTCACTAGACTTGCACTGCCGTCGATTAATCTCCTGAACAAAGCATAACTTTTGTCGTCAGGTGAAACTTCAGCAATGGAAACAAAGTTCAACCAACAAAGTCGTCCCTGCCTCACAGTCCAGACATCTGACTTAAATTACTATTGAGCATGTTTGGGCTTATGTTATATTGACTGATTCTTTCTTCTAGGTGTTACATGGTGCTCATTATCCCTTTCCACTTCAACAAATCTCTCTAAATGAAGCATGTAAGTAAATGGCTGTATGATGCTGTTCACCGAGTCTTCTATATGGGAGGATAACTGGCATTATAGCGCTCAGCAGGTTAAATAATTTAATTACTTTGAAGACTTTAAAATTAATGTCTTTACTCTGCAGGCCAAACAAGTGACATTCTTGCTGTTGGAAGAAAAGAAACCGTGCCCCGCCAGTGAAATATTGAAATATGTTCCGTTATTTAGTTGAAACTTTGATTTGTTTTGTAATTCCTGTTGTTGTTTACTACTTCATGTGGAGTATCAATACAAACAATTTGACTGACTCGTCTGTATACTTTTTATATCAATATAAATATGAAAATACTGAAGAAGATGATGAATGAAATACATAAATGCAAATGATGATAAACCAGGGATTTAAATAAAAGAAGGAGGAGGAGGCAAGTTGAGGGAGGGGTACATGGCGGTGGGGGAGGAGAGGATGCCGGGCGAAAAAAGGAAGGCGTGGGAGGAAGGCTGGAGGGGGTTTTATAATAGCCTACGACATATTTAAAGCTCAGTGAGCGCAGAAAACTAGACACTTTTCGTGTCTAGATTCTAAGCGCCTTGGCTAAAATACCGGATTTTTAAACTAGGCGTTTATCCGTCTAGAAACTAGACGCTTCTTTTAATAGTGTGTACGACTCACAACGACTAAATTTCTTAAAACGATTTCGCCATATACCACTGAATTACTTAACGTTTCCACTCGTGTCTTGACGTGCTCTTTCACTGTTTAATGGTTCTTTAAACCTGTCGAGCGGATAGCGGTTTCAGTGATCTATTTTCGAGTCATCTCTGGTGCTCCGAGTAACAATGAAAGGGCAGAACTTACGCAAACTAACCAGCATCCTATTTCCAACGCACTATCAGTTCAGTATGCCCCTTCAAATTTTAGGGTACGACCCTTAAGGTTGAGTCGACAAAGCAGGGGATGAATGAACGCGTTTACGTAAGCACCTAGACTCAAATCAGACCCCGTGCAGTCGTTACCATCTGAAGCCTTCGTGCCGGGTTTTAAACTGCCAAGTTAGCCTTGAAGTAACACATTCAATCTCCGTACCAATTGTTCCTTTCACCATAATTTCTTCACGAGTTAATGGAGAACCTATGCAAAAATGCCCTTTGACCTTGTCCCTGAAACAGCCGGTTACACATTGTACAGCAGCATCCTTCTGTAGGGCAAAAGTTAGTGTCTTTTAGTGTCCGATTGAATTTAAGACTAGTTTCCTTGGACAGAGCCTCAGAACTGTATGACTATTTAAGAACGTTTTGAAGGGGCTATGCCTGCTCCTCAAGACCAGCAATTGTGTTCCTTTTCTATGTACTAGGTTATCTCGTACTCTTACTTGGGATGGCGTCTTCAAGTAAAACTGTACTAACCATTAAGCTGGGGGTAAAAATTAACTGGATCTCAAAGACAAATGTAAGGAAAGACAGCCAAATTTGGCCGTTCGTGATCAATAAGGCTTGATAACTGTGCTGCACGGAACAGTGGTCAGGATCTAAGCTAGTTCCAACTCTACCCATCCTCGGGCTTCGACAATGAGGCAAAATCACTTATTAGTCTATAACGTATTCCCATTCTGTTCACTAATGTAATGCAGTGTCGTTTCATAACATGTAACATACATGCAGAGGGATGTATAGTAAGCCTTTGCCGAGAGTAAATAAATAAACAGTTAAACAACTATAATTTATGAAACCTCTCAATATTTTCCCTCCATCTCAATTACGAAGTTCAGAAATTCTAATACCTCTGTAAGATCTGCGTCCATTAAGCGTACTTTCGCTGAAGGATCCCGAAGCAAGGCTCCTGTTACTTGTGCCACCCTGCGGACGTCGGCATCCGGAAGCATTGAGAAAGGCCGTCCTGAATTTCTCGTTCATGAAGCAGTAGGTAATCGGGTTACAGCACGAAGAAAAATAAGCCAGAAGATGTACCAGGCTCACTTCCATGGGACCTATTCGTTTGTACAAACCAGCTGGATCGAAAGCGTACCATGTGTTAATGACGTATAGAGGCGTCCAACAGATGAAAAACTCGAGCACGATAACAAAAAGCATGCGTATAACTTTCTTTTTAGCACATATGCTCTTGTCTGTATACGTCCTGCGTATCACATTGCGATACAAACTGTGGTAGTCCGTCATCCCTCGTGAAACTTTGCCGGGATTCTGGTGTTCTTGTTGCGAACCTGTCTGTCTAGGCTGACAATACAGCCTACTATGGGTCCCACGTGGAGGGCGCTGGACAAAAATAGGTTTTCTTTGTGGATAACTTGAACTATTCTGTGTTCCGTAGCCGCTAGAGAATCCTGCGGGGTCGAATAATACAAATCAATCGAGAAAATGCTGTTCTATTGCAAATATAGTTGATATAGAGTCATGTAAGGCATGAAGAATACCTGAATTACGATATCTTCTATTATGGGTTTCATTCTGAAGTCCTCTCCAGAGTCTCACAGCAATAAGCCAGTATGCAAGACCCATGACCATTAGTGGGATTGCAAAGAGGATAGCCACGAGCAACATGTTGTAAGCCCGTTCCGCGCTCAGATCCGGCCACTCCTCCCTGCACTTGTGACGATCTTCGAATACCAAGGTAAAGTATAAGCTGATCTACCCATAATCGAATTAGTTTTTCACTTGTAAATTCCATACCAGAGCCACGAAGAGGCTTGAGTTGACTAAGCATGGCAACCGGCAGACAGCAACAGGAACTCAGGACCCAGATGACTGAAATGATCTTGTAAGCATGGGACCTTGTTTGCCATATACGTGATCTCAGCGGCCGACAGATGGCGAAATAACGTTCCATTGATATCGCTACCAATGTCCACACGCCCACGGTTACAGATACGGCTGTAAAACAAGAATCACGCAAAGGAGAATAACATATAGCAACATTAGTGAATAGTAACCTTATTTTGATGCCTTTTAGTTTGCTTCAGTGCATATGTGATTTTACCTTGGGCATACGGTATAAGTTTACACATTACGGCTCCGAAAATGAAGTCACGCAGCAGCTGGCCGATCAGAGTGAAAGGCATACAGAAGACTCCCAAGAGCAAGTCTGCAACGGCCTAGCAGTTCATAAATGACATAGAATAGCTAAGCCTTCAAAAGGTGTTTGTAATGTAATTGCTAGTATTATCTGACCCAGAGTCAATATGACATCCTACAACGGTACGCTATTCTACGCTCGTTTTATGGGCCACATAAAACCCAGCATAATTCTTGGTTGGATTTATCGATTAATCACCAGCTATTTGTGGTACTTATCTTCCCAGGACTTAAGACCATTGGTTCCTTCGTTGCCAGTATATTGCTGTGCCATTAAGCCACGAATGAACCCAACGAAGCTTCCGTCGGTCTCAGTGTGTCACCCATCTACGTCTTACTTACTATCAGCCCCAGGATTACTTTTTAAAGTTACGGTATTAGGCGTTTCATGAACCTTTTCCGTTTGCTAAAGAAACTGGTATCTACCTCTATTTCACCCCCTTCGTCAAGAATCTTGAACATGTTTTGACGTACGCATAAATTGAATGAGAAAACTGAACGTACAAGATTCAGCAGGAAGACGTTGGTGACGGTACGCATTCTGCGGTTCTGTGCCAGAGTGAAAACGACGAGAATGTTCCCAATTACTGACAAGAGGAATATGGACGTATATAATGGAATCATCACTGGAGCTTCGAGGCCTCCACCGGTAGTCGATAGAGTAATGGATGCGTTAGATTTTGGCATTGACGGGGTTGACGTCAACGAAGCAGATGGACTGATATTCTCCATTCCGTAGATTGAGGGATAAGAAACAGTCGACGCCATCACTAAGTCGAAAAATTACATCAAAGTACAAGTCAATCAAGAAAGAAATAAACGTACGTAACGAAAACCTGAGCAGAAATGTAAGAGTGAATTTTTTTTTACAACAGAGAAATCAGAACCATAAATATATTTCTTGGTTTCTGCTTTCTTTGTACGATAATTTAGTTTATCTTAACACCAAAATATCAATGCTTAAAGTTGAACTTTACCCGCTCTAATTGAAAAAAGTATGCTTTCCTAATTGCCTGTTAGACAGGTAAGAACTTTTCAGTCGCCATTTATACAAAACTTGGTGTTAAAATCAGTATTACTAATTAATCGTTACCAAAATGTAAAAATCGTAAAGATTCTGCAACCTTTTCTGAATTTTCGTCCAATATTTATATTGGACATGTCTAAATAGCCTGAGATGGTAAAAGTAAAATGCAATACACACAGGGGCTTTCGTACCGTCACTGCTGTAGTATAGTGTAGCCGCTGTAGCAAGGAAGCCTCCTGCGTTGATCGTCAAAGCAGAAACTGAACCCCTCGTCAGACTTACCGGCTTTTCATCGCCAGGATCGGAGCAGACGCACTTGAAATTTGTCTTCTGGCAATTTTATTGTACCACACGAACTTGGGGATAATTAGAATGGTAGCACAGTAATTGCCAGACACTACATAGTATTTAAGCATGTAAATAATCTCACACCTATTATGTAATCATAAAAAGGGAGGGTATTGCCCGGCTCATTTCCTCAAAAGCGTTGGTAATTTCTACCAGGCTTGATCGATAGCATTCATGGCAGCAAAACATGGAGGTTGCTTTTGCTGAGTATCAAATCTCGTCAAGATGTACTCAGTTATCTTATTATCTTATACAAGTTAACGAATCTATCTCTCAAATCTTTTCCCCAATGGTAGATAGCACAACGAAAATTTAAAAAAGTACTTTTTTGGAAAGCTTCGTATGAATCCATTAGCTGAAACTGGTCTTTTTTGAAATGTGCTAGCTGGACCAATACTTAAAATGCATACGCTATCTTTCCCCACTCTGTATGCAAAGTGGAGTTATAGTTTTTATTTTTTATATAGCCGATGACAAACTGCTAACGAAGCAAATTAGCTAGGCCGACTAGCGCAATTTGATGAGTGTTTTTCCTACCATATTCCACTAAAGACTTTCTGGCACCAGTAGAGATCTCTGCTCCTTGCTACGTGTATTTTGACTTTTCAGCTTTAAAAAGTAAGTCAGACGTATGCATCCCATTAATGGCTGGCAACCATTTAAATTTCTCAATATCTCAAGAAATGTTGAGAAAGTTTACGTGCATTGGCCTCTAACGCCCATGCCTTTGAATCAAACAGACACCAGGATCAAGGTATCGCGTTAACCGGATATTTGATTGCACCGCATTTCTCGGAACGTACAATTGCGTATGCCTGTTAGCGTATGAAGACGGATGAGATTGCATTAATTCTGTCTATAAGGCTCAATAGCGATCATGTTTGCCTTTGTCCATTTAGTTTTGTTAGTTGCTTTAGAGGTCTTGCCATCGAATTAATCAATGACTCTTCATAAAACATTGACTGAAAACCAGAAACCAGAACAGAGAACTTAGATTTCATCCGTGACTAACCAGAAAATTTTGATTCAGCTGAAAATGAGCAGTTCTTATTAATAGTTACAGGCGAGGGAAAGATATCAAGGGGGAAAATTATTAAAGATTATCGCGAACTTCAGCCGAGCTGAGAGGAATCCCTTTGGGAATGTCTGAATAGAAATTCCACTCAGTCCCATTCCTAAAGATCAGTTAATCAAGGAGTTCCACCACACGGGAACAAGAACTTGAATTTCCACATAACAGAGGTTTCGTTTTCAAAAACTCAAAATAAATCGAGATGTGACTGCACAATCTTCAATAATGAATTCCCAGAAGTTTCACAAAGCCTCATTTACAAGCTCATACACTTAATGCGATATTTCTCAATACCCCAGTTTGTAGAGCTCAGGGATCTGAATAAAATAGCATCTCTGTATGATTCTTAGTGACTGTCTTTGGATCCATATGATTCCTATAAGAAATATAAGGCTTCACAATCAGAACGGAACCATCGAGGTACGAAATTTACACTCCAGCAGTTAAAATTTCATGTACAGTAATCGAATTATAGCCGTTTCGCAGAACAGCAAAGTCCTGGGCGCGTTATCGGACCCTAAAGAATGCATTATACACCATGTCTTACAGCTAAATGATCTTTCCGGGTCCCTGCGTGGTATTTGACGAACTGCACGTGCACAGTTTGGTATGTTACCTTTTTGGCAGCACCGAATATTTTTCTGTGCGACGTGGCACGTGTGGAATAATCTGCAGAGTGCATCCTTAGCGCAGATTTCACGAAAAAGTATTAAGACCACACTAACAATCTGCTCTTCGTATGGTTTCTAAAGCTTTCTGAGTCTGTCGAATAATTCCTGATGCTTTGATGGCGCATACAAGGAATCGTACTATCGATCGGCTTGAAGATGTGCATGTACAGTGTAGAGCATATACATCAATGTTAGCCGAATTCTTTAATGCTGTGATACACGTTTCAAGGAATGGCGACACAAGTGTTTTACCTTGGGATGGATTTTTATCCTTACTTTATTTTTGCCTTTCAGTTATTATAACGACAACAGTCTAGTACCTACAGACATTAGCTTGCAACTCTGCTTATACTATCAAGACTACCTCTCGTTTTTAGAACGGAAAAAAAGAAAAAAAAAATCTGACAATCAATCTTCCCCTAAAGCTGAAAGAAAATCTTTGGTACTATTGGTACTGCGCTTCCCTATCGCCTTATCTTTTGCTCCGTATATACATAATTGTGTTTCATTCGGATACTACGCTTTCAAAGGAAAGGAAGAGCATTCAGAGCTGATGCTACACAAAGTAAACGGATTCTCTCTGTACCATCCAAAGTCCCGTACAAGATACTGTGATGTTTTTCTTTAAATCTACTCTAAAAAGCCCGGCATTCTGTTACGATCCAGAGTTGTATGCTGTTTACAAAAAGCAATGTGGGATAGACGACTCAGAAGGGTAGAGCCACTAAAATGATGAATCATTGGGGCATATTCAGTTAATCAGTTTTGCATCACTAATTACTATCGTTAAACTTGTAACACTTTTTAATTACCAGCTTTTTCATATGGAGATAGTGACTCATTATAAGAAAAAGAAATTCGGGATTGAAGTTGTTTCTTATTGAGAGCAATCATTTAGAAAAACTGTTCAACGATTTTTTCTGTCTCATGTGATATCTGTCCACCATTGTGACTTATACATGAATTGTACATGAGCAACAATAAATGCACCCTTTGACCGAATCAGTCGATCAGTCCCACAGAATACTAAGCGGAAATAAAGCTCAGATTTAGGCTGCCTAAAACGCGTACGTCCATAAAAAAAATTTCGCCTCGATGCAAATGGTGCAAATCGCTGATGTAGAAGTCCGGAATACTCTTGTAGGATATACGTCCATCGGAGCTTACAGGAACGTCCCGCTGATCCTATTTGTGTTACTTAAAGAAAAGCGAAATACTAAAAGACACCATAAGTATTTTCTCATCACGTCCCCTGAAAAAAGCAATAACTCTTTTTGATGTAGGCCGAAGTTAGGAGTACCATCAGTAGATGGCGAAACCTTCTGTGGAATTGAAAGTACACCAGCTTTTTGGCAGTCATCGAGAAATCGCGGGAGCTCACGTAAATGTACACGGATCTGGAGTGCAGTAAATCAAGGTAGAGAAAATCAGTTGCATTAGTTTACATTGTCTTGAGCAACAGACGTTTGCGTGTTGACTCGAGGTTTTGAAAAGAAGCAGACAAATTAAATGCCTCCCTCTGATAAGCTAGGGGCATCATCTGATGTTCGTGAAATGAGGAATGTGCCAAGTTGTTGACGTCCTGCACATTCCACTGCAGGCTGGAATTTACACGTTGGCCTTGTCTTCTAGAAACATCAACCTTTCCCCTCTTACCTCTAGCCGAAAAAAATAATGTTGCCTGCTTGATCTTTAGGCAGGTAGTCCAAGATCCTTGGAGCAGAATACTGCGCAAACGCTTGCCAAGCACCCTTGGATCCGCAAGTAACGCTTCAAGTTCAAGACAACCCGTAAGATGGAGTACAAAACATAATTTACGAAACAGGTAGGTTTGTTTTCAATAACAAGTAGCCACTTGCACTCGATAGTTCCTGGTGTGTCAGTGACGTGCAGTAACAAGTTTTGATGTTTTTCTGCTTTTTTACATTACACTAATCTGAGGGCGAGGGAGATTTTTCAGCGAGCTAATGCAAGTGGAATTTAGTGGATATTTGTTGTTGCTGACTCAGCCCAAGCCCATGTTAAACAGCAAACCCCCCTCCATCCATCGACTGATTATTAATGATGAGGTCTCTTAAGGGACAACCGAACACGACCTCAAATACCTCCCGCATATATACCGCACACAAATAAAGAAGTTCGAAAGGGTATTTCCATCCGACAAAAATCCCTCATCTCTGAAAAGTATAACGTGCAGGATAAGGAAACTTGGCTGTCAACAAAACATACTTGGTACTGGAACGAGACTCGTTTTGCCACCGCCAAAAAGCATTAAATAATTTGTAACACACACATAAAAAAAGACTGTTTCCTTTTGCTTGGTATTTCAACATGTTGACGTTTCGTTCAGCGGGTAGTTAAGTCGTATATTTTCATTTCATAAAAAGAAAATTTATATTTTTAGAAATTCTCTTGCATGGGTTGTGCTGTGGAACAATTATTAAATGCCTTACGTGTTACAATGTCGAGTTGAGGGATGCATAACATTGGATATATTTTGCACGTTACATCCGTTAGAAAATTCATTTGGTTGGTTATCGCGTGTGTGTATACGTCTGTGTGTCGTGTTTCTTGACGGGTTATAAAGAAACTGTCTCCAGGCAAGATAGGATTGAAAGTACATGAAACACGCATTCTTCACCAAAAAAATGAAGATCCATCCCTTGGAATCCGTACAAGTAATAACCCACCCTTTAAATCAAGAAGGGTAGAATGAATCGCTGAAATATTTGAATTAAACAGACCCACATGGGTAAATCGGGTGGCAAACTTGGAATATTGCTGCAGTGATGCTACGATGAGTGCACTGCGCATTTAGATGGCCCATCACAGCACGTTCTATGAATATATCAAACGATCTTTTGACTTGAGGGCAAGAGAACAAAAGTATTCCCAGAAAGTTTAGTCCCGCATCTGAAATTCTGAAGCCGGCAGGCGGCCTCTGCCTCCTCTTCCACTTTCAGTGGGGAAGCCAAAACAATGCCCCACGGCTAGCCCCCTATAGCTAACCACTAAAATTTAACTCAAGTCTCATTCCGCGGTGTATTAGATCCTCCAAGTTTCATGATGTTATGATCCAAGTGATCCCTACTCTGGGTACGGACTGATGAACCTCTATGCGACCATTCTAATAATTTCTCAATTGTCGCAATATTCAATAGATTTCTTGGTAATCTGAACTCAGGGTCTTCTTGGCCTTTCTTCGTATTCATTTCATACGAAGGGTTGTAGTCCCTTGGAGCCAGCCAAGCATTCTTCATCCTCACCCCCTTCTTCCTCAGTTCCCTTTCTTTTCCATTTCCCCAAATTTCTAATGGGATGTGTGATAGAAAACGCAAAAAGAGCCCTTTGTCTGAGAGGGAAGAATGGCCGAACTAATCTGTGGAGCGTACATTGTCCACAAGGACTCCAGGTACATCATTCTAACAAACACGCCACACCTACTATTAAAGATTAGATTACTTCGCCCATCGCATCTCGATCATATTTTTCAAGTGTTTGTCTTGCAGTAAAGAAGATAAAATTTCTGCAAACTGTTTTCAGAGCGAAATGGAAAATACTGTTAAACATGAAGAAACTTAGGCCAAGAGAAGACAGGCGCGACGGAGACAGGTTTCCAGGGAAGAATGAAGGAGGGGAAGAAAGAAACGATGAAATTGGTACTTGGTGGGAGGCGAGAGGTGGACTCGAGGGCCAGCGACCGACGCGCGCCCAGCGGCGGCCAGCAGGAGCTTTGGACGGTTGCTCTGAGTGCAGAAGCCCGGTGTGGAGCCTAGGTTAGCCTCCCCGCGGCCGCAACTGCTGTTGGAGGTGGCACGTTGGGAATCTGAACGGTCTTCTCTTCTTACTACAGCTCAGTCTGTGTCCTTCGCTCGTCTTGATTTGTCTGTCCACGATTTTTGTGAAACTTTTTTTTTCGTTTTCCTCCGAGATGTACTTTGAAGAAGCGGCTCTTTGTCATTGTTTTACCGGAAGACGAAACAACTCAAAGTAGAAAAGAAGTGTCGACGTGTGCCATACTTTTTCTTGGCTTTCCATACAGCAAATAAAAACCGTTTGAATTTTGTGTATATTTGTTTCTGCGCCAAATGATTGTTACACCTGGGCTATGGAAACCTGCTGCCTTGTAAACTATGTAAAGTCGTCTGCATATACCTTGGATTAACCAAATCAAAATAATTTCACTTCACCTGTTAAGAGAACTGTGGCGTGAAACTGGCTGGTAAGTGAATCAGATTTTCTAGTGAATAAAAGACTATTCCATTCTTCAAGTTCCTGGGATCTACAGGTTGGGTGATTTTTTTGAATTTGAAGGCCACTGAAATTCGATAACCATTTCGGAATGTTCGGATTATGTAGTAATGCGCTTTTCTGGAGTTTTGAGTAGTTTGACATTCAAGTGAAACAACTGCTCGAGACTATAGAACACAGATTTGCGGTGTGACTTTTTCACCTCCCGCATTAACTAGTACCTCAATTAAACGCAATTGTTGTGCCCAAGTAAGTAACGATTAGATAAAAGAAGACAAAACATATTCATGTTACGTACATTCTGTTGCAACTTTCTTTACTTAGTTCTTGATAGTTCGTTCTGATGACATGTACCCCTAAACTAACTACGTTATTTGCGAATTGGGAATTAAAGCTAAGGATCGTAAGCATGCTGAATGTATAGTTTGCTGAAGTTATCCTGAAGGGTCGTTTCAGAAGAGAAAGAGTAGTCTAGAAAGAAAAAAAACACATATTTTAAAACTAGCTAGGGATTTTGGCTTGTTCACATTTCTCCATGTTGATGAGGCCATTTCATTATTTTTACGAGCTGGCCAAGGTCAGCAGGAGCTGATGCTTCTCCTTTCATCTCTAGTTCTCTTAGTCCCCTCTTTGGGCTTTGGTAAACCTCAGGCAGAGTTCGCGGGGAACATTTAGGAAAACTTGGTTTAACTATTGACTTGCGGGGCTCGACCCAATAAAGTATTTGACCTTTGAACTTGGCTTTACGCAACAGAAGTTACCGCCCATTCGCAGGTATTTAATCAATCGATTGGTAAGGGATTACACGCACGCGACGTTTAATTATCTTAGCATGCGTTTACTACAGAGGCGGGATTTGTGTACACGAAATTCACACGTACCAGCGACCATGACGCTCATTAAAGTCTCCGGCTAGGAAAAAATAAAACCGCAATCCTGATGTTTAATACTCAAACATGCGCTTTGTCTTCAAGTTTTGAGATAATTAACCGGCCAGGTTGTGTAACATAAACTGTGTAAAGGACTCGCAGAAATGTTCGCTTGATTTGTTGAAATTTATGCTTCTAGGCTTAGATTTGTGCTACAGTAACCAGTCCTTAACTTGAATGAAAGATTGTTTTGAATCGGCCGGTAGAATAGAGAGAACCACTGTAACATATTAGTTGATTGCATGGAATGATAAGTTACTTTCCAGTGTCCCGTTCAGTCGTACGTGCCTTAGCAGAGAGCATGGCCTACTAGATAAATCAAGAAATCTTTCGTCATAAAAGTGTCCCAAGGAGTTGGCAGTTGCCCTTTGGGCGAGCTGCGGAGTTGCTGCACAGCGTCTTTGCAGTGCTGGCGGACTTCCGCATTGTTCAGCCCTAAGAAAACTCTATTCACTAAACCATGTTTTCTCTTTTAAACTCATTTACCATGCCTGCAACAACCATAATTATACTATTTGGACCGATCTAGTTCATCCCACGTATAACTGCAACTAGAACTATATCAGTATATGCAACAAGCTACGCATCTGTGGAGGCATTGTCCTGTAGAAAAATTAATCTTTGATAACTGATAATTTAGTTACTTTTCGTGTTTACTAGTTTGAGTACTTACATTCTGACAGGATCTTAAGTCTTTGTTTGACGAGTCACCATGATTTATTTCTTTTTTGTTCGATTTTTTTTGAAGGGGTATGTAGTAGCCTGTAGGGCAGAAAGTCATTTCTTTTTGGGGGTTATGAATGTTCCAGTACTGAAAGCTGGGATAATGACAGACATCAAGATGTCGCAGTTTTGGGGTAGGCTGTCTTGTAAAGTGGCTTGTAAGAGGGTCGACCGCCAGTGAGGGGTTAGTAGACGATAGGAACAAAAGTTACAGGCCAACTGATTCTCCGGATTTGTTTAAGATTTGTTTGAGAACCTACAACGACCGACATAATTTTTGTGTGAAAGGTTTGTTTGGACTAGAACGTTGAATAATGTTTAAAGTTGAAGTTGTTTTATTTCACGAGTTGCGGACTCTGCAGGCCGCCAGCCAGGCTCATATCTTACAGAAAGCAGGTATGTAGGATTTTCTGAGAAGGATTCGGTGTCAGATGCTCTGCAATTGTAATAACAGGTTCTGGCCGGGGCCCATCGTCAACAGTTCATGGCCTCCATCTATGAATCATACATTCATGAAGACTAACTCTGAAAACTATATACCCTTACTTCTAATTTAACTTGCAAATCAAGTCTTGTATAGATATGGTTAATAGGCTCATAGAGTGTAGGTTTAGCCAGTCTCTTATTGTTGATTCAAAACACTTTGCGGGTGACGTGCATGGGAAGTCCCAAAACTATCTTGAAATAATTGAAAATATACTGTGGATCATGTTTTAGAGACTATACGGGGAGGACAAACGGAAAGGAATTGAGAATGAATGTTATTAATGAATCCTGTAAGAATCCTTAGGGAGTTGTTTGACCTATTATGGTCAGGCTGTTTCCTCAATGGTAATAACAGGTTTGGAAGTCCTGGCAGAGCACACAAGATTACACATTTACAAAAAGATCGAGAGGGCTCCAAGCGCTTGGTCAAACCCGAAACACCCAAACTTTCATAGCATCCTCAAATCCCTTCAAGGAACGTTCTACGTAAAGAATCTTTACTTTAAGGTTATTAGCTTCATTTCCCAGTGGCTCACACACAGCTGACCTCGGAAATAATCCAAGAAACGAAATGCATATGACCGGGAGGAGAGACATGTCTCGTACATCTGTACGTTTGATTAATTATCAGCAAAATTAGGAAAAGCCAATCACTACGACTCAAAACTAATCAACTGCCGATACTCGAGGCTCCTTTTGTCGTGTTGCCCTAATTAGCATCTCCAATTGATCGTTCAGTTGCGTGGTGAACCGTATAACTGTATCACAGCTCACGGTCGTGGAAAACATCGATATTCCCCAATCATTCACCATACTTCAGGAAAGAAAACATCACACTTTCAAACTAATACTGCTGATAGATAATTTTGGAGACTGTAACTCAGTAACTTTCAGCCCCTTAGGCTATTATATAGGAGTAGAGAGATAGAGGATGCTATGGGTTGAATCAATTGTAATATTTCGAACAAGTGTACAGATAAACTCATAGTGGTGGTGTTCTCGCAGTGGCGCTACAATCTCGCGCTCCAGCGTCCAAGGTTCAACGGCCGCTGGTGCATTTTACCTCGCGGCTCATGCGATGTGTCCGCTCTTTTACGAAGCGAAAAGAATAGGAAAAAAATAAAATAAGAAATAAAGAAGAGGCGGGGAGAAAAATTTCTACTCATCACCATATGTGGAATCTAATGTGTTCCATGAACACACACACGTCTCGGTCTCCCTGGATTTTGCCGCAGATCAACAGTTCAACACCTTGGCCACTGTTGCCACCTCCGTCTTTTCCAGTCGCTCTTATCAAACCCCCATAACCCAGGAAATAGAACAAACTACTTGCAGATTCCCTCTGTCACTCAATCTAGTATTAAGCAAATCATTTCGCTTAGTAAACTATGTTGAACAGTTAATCAGCTTGAGGCCGACACAGTCTCCTCAAGCTGCTCATTGAGAAAGAAATTTTCGCGAGGGACGTTTACTAACGGTTTTGTCGACTCCTCTAGGCACTCTACGGAAGTGTTAAGGGTTACGAGTCAGACTCTTCAAAATAAGTTCCTTGAATTCTGCATCTTTAGTTGATGAAAGAAAGAGTGCTAATCTTCAAGGATTTCCCTGTGAATCCTACAAGAAAGACTGAACATGTTGGGTGCTTCCCTGGAGCTACGTTTATGTAATTCGAGCTGAGCGTGCGCATTTGTAGCAATTTATTTCTTTTTGTATGGCTTGGCCAAAGTGAAGGTTTCAACTGGCGTAAATCAGCACTGGGAGTGTAAGCCAAACGCTCTATGCATTCCCAATGCCTTATTATAGGCCTATCGTTGTTTTCCGTCATATTCCTTCGTTCTTCTTCATTTTTTCTTACTCTTTCTCTTTCACAGTTTGGACTCTGGAGGCTTTTTTCGTCTGTGGCCCTGTAAAAATGATAAACTGAAGTAACTTAGATTTTTTCTCTCAGTTGCAAGTCATTCAAATTTGTCGGTCCAATTGCTCAACTTCTCCCTGACAGATTTCTTCCGACACACAAAAAAAAAATGTTAAGAACAGGTAACCTTGCAGTCATGCTGAAAACAAAACTAAGAACATTAGAACACGGTTTTTGTTTAATCTAAAACATATCGTAAGAAAACTTACGGAACAGGACTCTTACAACGAGTATTTAATTAAAAACAAAGGACAGGAATATTAAAAGAATCAATCAGCTTGAGGAATGTCGATTGGAATGCTATCCGACCACTTTTTGATTGATTGATTGGTTGGTGCTATAATCCGTCAATTCTCAACTTTTTCGTCCTGTTCACAGGAGGGATACCAGATACGGAAGAATTCACCTTGCGTTGATCTGGCTGTTCCCTGCTTTGCAAGAATCTCTTGAAAAACCTCTGGAAAAAAAAAGTCTTGAGTTCCTTCTGAAGCGGTTTATTTTCTCCCCTTTTTTTAGTACAAGCAGAAACCGGTTCTGCTCAGGAAACTTGGGCGATAATATACCATTGACGACCTTGCAGTGCAGCAGGCCAGGCCAGATACAAAACGTTACGGAAATGTTTATAACTTTTAACTGCAGGGCTTAGCAGGCTTAAGGAATTTACAACAGAGTATCAAATACGTGCGAATTTATGATATTTTTCCATATTCATTCATTTCTTGGTTTAAATTCTAACAAGTTGCAGCAATCGTAAAACATCGAGGTTTGCATTGCGGTTTATGAGGTTTTCACCATGACTTGAGAAACTGTGGAAATGTTTCGGACGAAAGTTAAACGTGTGAGGAATCCTTCACTTTCCTAGACGAGTGAATTATTCTTGAGCCGAGAACTCGAGTCTTGCGGTTTACTGCTGTATGCAGTTTTTTCGACTAATTTCAGGCTTTTGTTTACACCTCTTCCTTGTTTCATTTCTGGTCGTTCAGTCTCAGTTTCATGCCTGGGAAATCAGAAACAATCATTAATATTTCTAGTCATCCCCTCTTGTGGTTTCTAGGAAGAAAAAAAGCCTCCAATTTTTTCAGATTTCAACATTCCAATGGCAGGCGTGAGAGATAGGCCCAAAGAAAATTTCAGGGCCTGTCTCTTTTCAGTTGGACTCAGGTAGAGGTTAATTTTTTTCTCAAGTTATTTCCTTCCATGTCTTTGGAATGCGACGTGACAGTGTGAACAACACCCGTAGCAAATTCTTCTTTTTCACAAACCTCAAAGAATATCCATCATTAAAAAGTCCTCCACGCCCATGTTCAGTTGTTCGCATCTTTCGGTTTATTAAAATGCCAGCAGGTGGTTGTACCGAGTGCATCAGTATTACTTTACTGCATCCAGAAGTCTGTACAACACAATATCGGGGTCCGTTTAGTGTATCCAGGGGGACTAGCAAAGTTTCGAACAGGCGTTCGGCCAAGTCTCCACGCATTTAGTTTACTAAACTCCCAATAGATGGCGCTGGTGGGCACTAAAAACGGACCACCGTCTCCTTTACGAACTTTTACATTGAAATGACTTGACAAAAAACAGTGGAAGTTTGCGTGTGTTGCTGCCGTTTCTAACGCCCTTTTTGACACATGTGGACCTCTGAATAAGACAACGTGGCCCCTGTGTTTTGAAAGTAATGACTGCAATGCCAAGAAAAAGTCTCGAGTGGCCAAGGGAAGTCCATAATTAGACTAGGGCTCCTTTCATTTAATTATGTCTAGCTCATCTGCGGCTTTCATTAGTTTGTCTTTTTATAGTAATGTTTTTCTTTCTTTTTTGTCTCGAAAATAAGCCTATCCCCACGCAAGTCTAAATAATTTGTTTGTTAAATTAGAGAAATAAATGATTTTTTTAATTACTTCTATATGGTATATAAAATAAGTCTGAGGTTCAGGTAGAATATATCTATCTTTAAAAAAAACAGAAAAACGAGAATGAGGAACGCTTGCTTAAAATTCATGTGTTATTTTTTTTGTGGTTCCGCCCTTGCAGACAAGTGCAAGCCAAAGATGAGTGGAGGAGGGACCCATCATCCGATCCCCGAATTCCGGGACGCAGACCATTTCTGGGGCGCCGGTCACGTTGTCAGCGGCAGCCACGAAATTATTCGACCCAAACCGCGAAGGTAACAAAAACTGTCAAAACTTTCAAACTCTAGTCTCTTAATCCTTTCTTTGCACCTTGAAACTGAAAAATTGAACATTAAGTCTATCTTCGGAACCTTGACACTTCATTAATAATTATTTAACGAGCAATGAGTCTTGGTGAAAAGTCAAAATATGTTAGGATCTGCACGCGGTGCTAAGCAGACCGGGAAGCCCTGTGTGAGGGGTTTTTGTTAAAATGGTTCTTCATATCTTTTGTGTTGACCCGGAGGCTGTTTCGTGGCCCCTTCAATTTGAGATTCTAACAGACCCCGGCGGCCATCTTCACCTCGGGTTGGTTTCCCAAGAAGCTTTCAGCTTAACCGGATTGCCAACTGCACAGTGTCCAGTGTTAACCCGCACTCGCTCGGTTCACTCACCACGTTGACCTGCATTGTTTGTCGGTCCGCAAGCAGAGACTACGAAAGCAGAGTGCTTCTGTTTAAGAAAAGACTATTTATTCAAGAAAATTTTATCCGTGTTTCAGTTCACTTTGTCGACATGGTTTACCCAGAAGTAGAGTTGTCATTCTCTGTGCAACAGTTTGGGATCTTACCAGTTGTTTCAGTTGATTTCTGGTGAGACTTTTTGAGCTTTTAAGCCTCGGCTTTTAGTCTTGTTTCGACGGGTAGTCGTTTGGCTTTCTGCTGTATGTCTGGACAGAAGTAAAACATGAATAATCTTCCACCACCGTCCAATGAACCTGTTGGACTTCCCAATCTGAGGTCACCTTCACATTTCAGGTAAACAGAAAACATTAGGATAAGTCCTACTCAAGATTCTTACTCGACTTGCTGCTGTTGCTTGGAAGTTAACCCGATTGTACTTCAGAATGGTTTAGTATAAGCTTAGCATCTACTCGAATTCCTAGTTGACCTATCAAGTTGCTTTCCAGTAAGGAATTCATAAAAAAGTAAACTGAGAATTGCGTGTTCGCGTGCGGAGTGCTCCCTTCCATTTTTGTTTCGCCCTTTTTGTGAATCTTTTTCTCTTGACATGAAAAAGACGAACGGGGTTTCCATAAAGGCAAAAAAGAAACTAGCAGAAACGTGTTTCAGACACATTCCAGGCATAGTTCTTCCTTGATTGTTTTGCCCTGGCCAAGTGAACCAAACTGGTTTCCGCAATTTGTTTTCATCATCAGTTATCTGTCCGTGGCTTTCTTCAAGTTTCCTTACTTTTTTATTCATTTGTTCTGGTCAAAAACGAGTACAATGAAGACGAGATGAAAACGGGAAGAAGAAAGAGGAAGAAGAAGAAGAAGAAGAAGAAGAGGGGGCTAGTGGGTGAATAACTGTACCTGAAGTCACGTGACTGGTACCTGGCAGCTTTTTCTTCAGTCTTCCGACTAAGAACTCAGCGCCGAGGAAAAAACTGGGTTAATTATAACTCTGCTTCTTTTGCATTGAGGTAAATAGATTACAACACGAACAAAATGAAGGCACGTGGCATTCAGGGTTCGTTGACCTCGTTCCTCCGTGACCTTTGACCCAGGATACCCGGTTTAGCTCAAACAACAAAACCACCTAGGCTTCCCGCGTACTTGTCGTCTTGAACAGCATTGGACTAAGATGCAGATCAGTTTTAATTTATCGATTTCTCATGCAAATTAATTGATTAATTGTTAATATGTGCGGTACTAGAGAGATCTGTCCAACTCCCGCTGATTACCACTCCTTTTAGTTGATTTTTACAAAGACATTTGCTCAAGACACGTGTTAGTTTTAGATATAGTTGCTAGATTTTCTCTGATCCTAACGCTATTATCATCGTTACCAGTGTCATTCAACGTTATCCGTGGGTTCTCTGTGCTTTTGTTGTGCACAGGGACTGCGGGAGCTCTTTAGAAAATGTCTGTCTGCTAAGAGGAGAAGCCGGTGACACTAATCTCATGAATTATTCATGCATTGGCCCACTATGGGGGGTTAGATTCTTTTTGCTTAAATGAGCCTGTTTTTCTCATAATTTCTATTCAGAATTTTAATTGGATTTTTTGTCTTCCAAAGTAAAGTAATAGTGTAGGATCATATGTTTACCTATTTTCGTACTTTTGGACAAAATTTGAAATCACTGTTTAAAATGCAATATGGTAAATAACTGTTGTTTTACCTGTAATAATGAATTGAAGATTACACAGAAACTTTCACGTCTGCTGGGAACATGGAGATTGCCTTTGGGATGACATGTTGCGTTTTCGAGGGGGTTTCTGACTTAATCGATGCATATCGTACATGTTTGAACTCGAGCCGAAGAAAGCAAATAACACCTCCCCTGAGGGCTCCGATGACTTTTCATCCGTCATCAGTGCAGAAGATATGCTGCTGTGGCTTTGAATGATTGCACCATCGCTTCCCAGCTGAGCGCTATCGGTTTCAGAGAGATCCGTAACTTTGGAAACGCAAATTTTATGTAGAAAAGAAAAAGAGAGACTGTAGTTTGTGAATCTGAGCGAAATGGTGATTTTCCAAATCGCTTTACCCCTTGAGTGATAAGTAAATACTCTAACCTTTCCTGCAAATTTGAATAATGCCCGGTGCAGTGACATACATTTGAAATGACCCAAGGTACTAAATCACTTGTCCGCCGTTTTGGCTACGGCATTACACGGATGCCTGAAAGGGCTGCCCAGGGATCCGTGCGTCAAAGACAAAATTTCGCTCTAAGCAAATAACAGACTCTGAACTGCTTAAGTCTTTATACTCATTTCTTAACAAAGGAATACGCGATTTGGGGCAAGATTCTTCAAATATACGTAAGAAATTCTCACGATTTCCTTGTAAATCTCCTCTGCATTGTTCTATAATGTATTAAAATCCTGCGTAAAAAGATCTTTGACCCGAAAAAATCCAATAAACGTCACACACAAACATAGGGAAGGTTCAGAGGTACGCAGCAGTTCTTGGTTACGAATCGCAGCTTATTTGTTAGCCTGCATATCGCTTAAGCAAAACTTTGCTGTTGTGAAATCATTTTTGGATGTTTCTTGTCCAAGAGATGGATTGTGACAATTCGCAAATTCTTGAGAATGATTCTTGAATAAGCAAATAATGCACCGTGGGTAAATGGGAACTCATGGAGAGCATAATCGTCGTGCCCGAAGCGACGTGAATCTTCGAGTTTCACGTGGGTCCCGCTGCTTTCGTTCTTTCAGTGTTTCATTGAACAATGTCTTCAGCACACGTCGTCACTTAGTTCGATCGAAGTCCTTACGTGCACTACTCAATTTCCCGGCTCTGTTTGTTTTAGTATGGGAGGCAGAAAACGGTGCGAAATTGAAAGTGTCTTCAAGTACCGGTTGTCTGATGCCTTCACCCGGGGAATCGGAGACGAAATGTGGTAAAAAAAAATCTATTCAAAACATAGAAAATAACTCCCTGACAAGTTAGTTATTTAAGTTAAATTAAGTTTCAAGTAATTAGAATAATAACTGTGCAGTAGTATAATAGATGCAACTGCCAAGAAGAAGGAAGGGTAGTTATTTATACGAAAACTGAAATAGGGTTCTCCTGTTCGTAACCTTTGGTGCTGGGTATCTTTTTATGTTTCAACCGTAATTACGAGTTACTGCGACAGTTCTTTACGGGTTTCTCCGT
This sequence comes from Eulimnadia texana, assembly GCA_002872375.1. Lineage (NCBI taxonomy): Eukaryota > Metazoa > Arthropoda > Branchiopoda > Diplostraca > Limnadiidae > Eulimnadia > Eulimnadia texana. Next base: position 32,517,743 of record NKDA01000001.1, on the reverse strand, counting down.
TAGGGAATAAACCGCAAAACACTTTGCGGCAAGTACCATATCAGCCGTATTAAACGCTGAGAAACTACGTAACCACCGGTACGGCATCATCTGAGGAAGCAAAATCTAATTTTTACGTTTCATCTGTTACCACAGGCCTGGAGATCTGCAGCGACAGAGTGCGGATGCTGCGATGCTATTGAAAAACGGCGGTTATAACAACAGTAGCGGTAACGGCAACAGCCCAGCAGCTTTTGTCCATCACCAGCAGCAACAGCAGCAGCATCAGTCGAATCAGCAGCCAGGCTACTATCTGCAGCCTGGGAATGGAGCAGCCCAGCAACAGCTGATAGCTAATGGCAAGTCGCCGTCCAGGGATCTGGGTGGTGGATCCACTCCCGCGTTGAAATCACACCCACCACGTGATGCGACTAATCAGGTTGTTACATTTATTCTTATTCTACTGCATTTACCTATAGTTTGAAGACCTTGACTTTGAGTTCAGTTGAAATGATCTAGAGGACAAAAATTAAGCTTGAAATCTTGGTCGTGATAGTGTGTTCTGTTCACATAGGAAGCAGTTTATGAGCAACCCGTTTATTATTTGTTGACGTCTCTGAAAAATGGTCTCTAATACCCACAATTGTCGAATCCATTTTGCAGAAACATTAAAAGTGACAAATGTAGGCAAACTACCAGGGTTTGAAAAATTCTTTGGTGAAAGAGCAGAGTCTCATTCACATAGCAATAGGGAGACGAAGATTTCGACCAAAATCCGTTAAATTAGCAGGATGTACGCTTAAAATTAGATTTGTCGTTGAAATATGTGAGAAAATTACGAGACTGTAATTGAAAGCCGAAATTATAGTAAAATGTCTGGTCGCCTTTGGCATTACTTTTCAATACTGTTCAAGTGATGAAGAAAGTAGTGGTTTTCCGAAAAACATTGGTTGCAGAAACCGCTTTCACATTATCTGAGTGATCCTTGGGGACCTTTCTTGCACCTGTTGGGAACAAGCACTAATAAACCATGCTATGTGTGTTAGGTAGTAGGCGATTTTAACACAGCTTTTTCTTGTTTTGAAATGAATGCACAGAACTTCCGGAACAGGGACGTGACCAACGGAATAACAGCTGGGAGATCACCATCTCGCGAACGTTTGGTTCAAAGCCAGATCCTCTGCCTCCCTCCGCCGAGTAGTAGTCGTGAACTAATGGCGCGTGACTCGCGCGACGCCTGGGATTACTACGGCCCTCCTGTGAACAGTGTGGCCTCTTCCAATCCGAGTCTCAGCAACGGGTCTCCGATGACCGCCTCTCTTTACCACAGCAGCCCAGGAGCAGCAGGAGGGACTGCTGCAGCTTCTGTGGCTGTATCACTTACTTCGGTCACGACTCCCAAGGTCGTCGGTGCCGTTTACAACCGCTCCGCTTCCGCGGGTTTGTTAACCCCCCACGCGATTCCTGGCGGAGGAAACGCAGGGCTACCTCAACAGCATAGCAGCAAAGAGTTGCGTGAATTCCGACCTACTGTAGTTCATAGTGGTGCTGGGCTGAGTTTAAGGGACCCACGCTTTGCTGTCCAGCAGCCGACAATGAAGTTCGAGAACGCGAACACCAGCGGTAGCACGCCCAGCAGCGGCGGCGGTAGCAGTGGAGGCAGCAGCACCCCTCAGAGACTTTTAAGCAGCGCGGCCTGTGTGGGTGTGCCCCTGCAGCGCCAGGCACAAGCGCAGCAGCAGCACTATCCTCACTATAACGCCAAACTGGAGAGTTTAACGCACCGTATGCCCAATCTGAGTTTCGATAGCCTGGGACAGCACCCTAATATGGCAACGAGAGGAGCAGGGGCAGAGCAACCTTCCTTTGTGGGTCCGCTTCACGTCCATGGTCCTTCACCCGCTGGGGAAAAACTGGAAGGTCCGGTCACTCCTTTGGCCCCCAGCCCGACTGAAGTGGTCGCCAGTCCTTGTGAAGTTCACGGGCTCGTCAGTGCTGTCAACGAAGCTGCGACACCAAAGGAAACAGTCGAAGATTCGTCAGCCCCTCCAGCACCAGAATCCGATTCCCGTGAAGGCATTGATTCTGATGTGACAGAAGTTCAAGAGGGAAATTCGAAAGAAATTAACGACGACACAGTCAGTCTGATCACAAACAACCAGGTGAAGGAATCAATGCCTGACCACCACACAGAAAACGACGAGAAGAGTGACCAGTGCGCGGAATCCTCAATGGCTGCGCCAAGTCATAGTCATGCCTCGGGTCAAGCTACCCCGGAATCGACCGACTGCAGCTCTCTTTCCAAAAGCTCTTCTGACGGAGACCCTGTTGGCGTGGTGTCTCGCAAACGGCCGCCCACTAAGCTGAAAACCCGGCGGAGAATGCTCAGCTTCCCCCATCACATCAGCGTCGATGAGCTTCGCCTTCTTCAGGTGGAAAAAACTTTTTTAATGATTTACTCGATTGATTTTAATCATTGCAACTTGCAAGTTTATGTTTGTTCTCGAGAGAAAAACCTGTTTCGGTTTTTTTTATTTTCTCCCACTCTGGTTGCCCGTGATGTCCTTGAAAAGAGCTTGTGCCAAGTCGTTTGTTCTTCAGCGTAAATTTCTTTTGACTTCTCTTCTTTTGGTGGTCTCTTTTGAAGGTAGTACCAAATAAAAAGCATGGTTCGCTATAGAGACAAGTCACAAATCGACAGGCATATGCATTTCAAAGGGAACAGTAAAATTTGAATCAGTCCCATATACTTCAATTGATTCTAAACCATCCTTACAATAAAGACACAGCATGTTTAAAATATCATGTTCTGCTCCTGAAAAACGGCTTTTATACAATTTTACAATCATTAATATTATTTTACTGCAACATAATTGTAATAATTTTGAGTTAGAACAAATGGTTTTGTTGTTCTAAGAAGAAAAGAGTAGTAACAATTTCGTGCAGGTCTTTTCGGTGCCAAATCGTTGGCCTCTTTTAAACTTTGAACACGGCGAAAGAAAAGTAACATAAGATTGTCGCACTGAATTGTCACGGCAGCCATAAAATCCGTCACACCAAACAGATGCCCCTGGGCCAAAGGAACATTTTAGATCAATAAAAACGGACGAAACTTCACAGACCCCTTGGAAAACTTCCTTTATTTAAAAAAAAAAGAAAATCGTGTTTTGAGCCCCGTTGACCAGAAACAGCGAGTCACACAAAGGTGCAGGCTAAAACTTGTTCCTGTTTAGCCCCTTGTTTTATAACTGTTCTTTCTGATTGCAGTTTCTCTGCCTTGGCTACTTGGCGCTGGGTTGAAATTAATATTTCGTATTCTGCCTTTTGTAGAGACGCCAAGAATTGTACGGAGGGTCTTCTTCGGACGAGAACCGCTCCTCGGGTCACGCTAGCATGTCCGACGGCCATACGAGTTCTTCGCCTCCGGCGGAGACTCTGCCGCGTCACACGCATTATCGCTCTTGCCTCAACGCCGTACCCGAAGATGACAAGTAAATGCGAAAATTCATGTCCTCGTCAGTCGATGAGCTTATCAATTATTTCCCTGAATTACAGGATGGCGACCAGTGCGGCTCCGCAACCGGGTCATAGCAGCAGCAAAGCAGCTAATAACAGACGTGCATTGCCTAGTAAACCGTCCAGACACCGAATGGGAGGAGGCAAAGTATTTAAATTTTTCTTACTTCTTATCTCTCTCTTGTGAAGCTTAGTGTAGGGGGAAAAAATACGTTTTCTTCAATTTTGGGTAATTGCAGGACGAACTTTCTTCGCAACTGGAACATGCAACAGGACTGGAGGATATTAAAATGGCTATTGAACAGTTAACGTTACGGTCGCACGGTTCCAGGACTTCGTATTCTACGTCCACCTATTCAAGTCTCAGTGGAAGCGAAGGTGGCGAACCAATGCGAAGACTGATTCGCCATTCCTCGTTAGAAACTATCAATACCAACGTCACCGTGGCCGATGAGTTCGTTTGGGTCGATTCCTACAACAGGTAAACTTTTTCTTTGCGAAATATTCGTGGATTTTTTACTCACTTTGTCTACATTCAGACTGGTCGAGCTACAGCAGTTGCCTTGGTCCAACCACGACGTTCTAAAAGTCATCCAGAACGGTCGTTTGAAGGAGCATCTGGAGCGAGTTTCCATGGAGACCATTCCTCGGTTGTCGTATCTCTTGCAGCGCGCCTTAGTGCGCGTTGCGCGCGAAGCCCAGCGTTTGGCGCGGCCCCTGGGAATGTGCTCCAAGCAAGAAGTTTGCTCCGCCTTGCGCATTGTGTTATCGCCCGCCCTAGCCGATAGTTGTATCAAAGTATGACTAGTTTTTTTTCATTACTAGTTATTATTACAATGAGAAATCTGTATTTAACTCGTCTCGGTAGGCTTGTCTTCGTGCTGCAGCAATGTTCACGGTGTCGGGAGACATGGTGCGTCAGAGTAAGTCAGCAAGGGCAGGACTGCAGCTTTCTGTTGGCAAATTCCATCGTTGGATGTGTGATGTTCGACTGGGCAAATTCATTCATGAGTAATGCAGCCTTTTCAAATTATGTGACACAGCAAATGTTTAACGTATTTTCTGATGTTACCGTAGTTATGCAGCAGTGTACTTAGCAGCCGGCCTAGAAAACCTGCTCGAAGAGATTATGATACAGTGTCTACCTCCAGATCAAGAAACTTTGCTTACAGCTTCAGTACTGGAACACGCTATTGCTAATAATGGAGATCTTTGGGGTCTGTTACAACCTTACGCTCATTTAAATGCTGGAAGAACAGCTACGGGTACAACATCAAACTATATCAAGCACAGCGGTTATCTAGTAATTTAGTTTGTAACTTGTAACTTCTAGGTGCTCTAGCTTTGCCCCGGTGGCCGTCACAGTCTGGAGTGGATTCCAGTATTCGCGGTTCCAGCACAGTCACCGCAGATGACCATTCGAGGACGGCCAAAACTCTGGAACAGAGTTTGCTCACAACCTGCGTTGGGTCTTTGCACGAAATCAACGAACTCCTGCAGCGAGTCACGCAGTTCCACTTCAGACATAGCGCACCTTGTCCTGGACTGACACCTGGCACTGGCAAACACCCCTTAACGTGGGCACCTTCCGCGTTGCATGCTCTTTTCTACTTTATGAGATGCTCACAGGTTGGTTACCTAGTAGTTAGTTGCTACAAATGAACTAGTTCGTTCATTTTCTACTTTTTTAAAGCTGGAACATGCGGAACACGCTCAGAGAGCTCCGATCCAGGAACTGGTTTACGAGAGGCCGTATATAGTTTTACCGCCGCTGATTGAGTGGGTCCGAGTGGCCAATGCGCATGCAGAACACCGCCACTCTCTCGTTGTGGACAAGGACGACGTCTCCCAAGCTGCTAGGCTTCTTCTGCCTGGAGTCGATTGTCCAGTTCGACTTTACGGGTAAGAATTCCGTTGTTAAGAAGCCTATGGAAGATCCGTAAGGGATTTTGTAATGTAAATTTGTCTTTTTGTGATTGAAGATTTGAAGAAATTGTGTGTCCTCGACGTAATATGGACGATTTGGAATGTTCCCGTAAGCTGAAAATCGACCTGGCCTTCAAAATGCTCAGTTCAGCACGCAGTGACCTCATCCCTCACGCACTTCAACTCTTGCCGTCCACTAAAGTACGTAAATCCTTCATATCTAACTCCGTTCTAGTTAATTCACGGTTTTTATTGTTCAGATCAATACTGTCAACGAACGAGGTCTTACACCGTTGATGGTCGCCGCCATCCGAGGCGATGAAGTCCTTTCCAAGGTTCTGATCGACGCTGGAGCCGACGTGGATGCCGAGACTCCGACCATCGGAAGCGCTCAGTCAACACCCGGTGCTCATCCTAACCCCGAGACGCAGCACTGGACCGCGTTGACGTATGCCGCTATCCAGGGTCACATCGGAATCGCCAAACTTCTACTGGAGAATGGAGCCAATGTTGAAGGGGGCGGCCGGTTGAGTGAAGACAAGTGTACAGAAACCCCGTTACAGGTATGAAGTTGAATCAAAGAAGTTCATTATTTTGCTTGTGTTGACTTATTGTGGAAATTTCAGGTTGTGGCAGGTTCGGGTAATGTCGAGATGGTCTCTCTGCTATTGTCTTACGGAGCTAGGCCGTTCTTATCAACACTGGTTCGCGATTCGCTGTGCTATTCAAGTTCTGCTCAGAAGGGATGCTATAGGTAAGTTGTAGTCGTAGCTACGAATGTAGATAAACAGTTCGAAAAGTTTTAACTTTGAATTTGAATTTTAGCGCTATTGCCGTAGCTGCTGGACACGGTCAGAGAAGTGTACTGCACAAGCTGCTATCGCATCCGCTGAATGGAAACAGCAATGCCAACTCAGAAGTATTATCCCTGGAGGAAATCCTTGCGGAAGGAGCCTCGCAGTTAACTAACGACAGGAGACCCATCAGAATCCAGGTAACCTAACCTAACCGAACCTAAATATTCACTAAACATTTATGTTATCTATATTGATAGGTGGCCCCGACAATGAGCGAATCGAGTCCCTCATCAGAAAAACTGCAGCTCGTCAAACTGAACAAAGGCCAAATCAAAACGCTGCAGGAGGCCATGTACCAAAGTGCAGAAAACGCCCATCTAGGTACACAGCAAAATAAGATAAATTATGCAGAGTACTGATAGCTTATCCCTGTATTACTTACAATTTTCTTTTATTTTAGTAATTATTGAGATTTATAAATTATTGCTAGTTCGGAGTAGTTAGTATTTAAAGGTTAATTTAATAATACGGAGTTGAATTGTTGTTTAGACATCACGCTCGACTTGCGCAACTTGGGCGTTCCGTGGACTTTGCATTGTTGGATGCATACATTAGCCACAGCTCATGAACACGGACTGGAGAGCATTATTGATCAGCTGTTGCAGGATTTTCTCCAAGTTTGGGGCCCTGAGGATTACTCGGCGCAGTTCGTGGACGAGTGCTTGCCTCTCCTTTTCAACATATTCCGTTACAGCAAAGTAATCCATCTTTTTCCTTCATCTCTTTGTTCAGCCTAGACAGTTTCATCCGAACTCGCTTTTAATTTCAATGAATCGTTCGATTTTGACAGAATGAGGGAACTACTCTGCTGTTGGCAGACATCTTTGCCACATGTTTCGGCCGGGAGTCGATCAAAGAGATCCGCGATACAACTTTGTGCGGAGGACCCAGGATCGATCCAAAGTTTGTCAATAACCCGGAACTGAGCGATGTTCAGTTCCGCGTCGAGGGCCGAGTCTTTTATGCTCACAAGATTGTTCTCATCACAGCGTCGGCCCGGTTCAAAAGCATGCTCAACTCCAAATTCTGCGAGGGCAATCCACCCATCATCCAGATCAACGATATTCGTTACGATATCTTCCAGGTGGATTTCTAATTCCCTACCGTAGTAATGTTTTCTTACAGTTTTAACGATTCTCACTTGTAGATGGTCATGAACTACCTGTACAAAGGCGGCTGCGAAAACCTGAACGTGGACCAGAACGATGTCCTGGAACTAATGGCTGCTGCCAATTTCTTCCAGCTGGAAGGACTTTTGAGATTCTGCGAATCACGGTGTTCGGCATTAGTCGACTTGGATAATATAGTCTCTATGTACATCCACGCTAAGGTACTTTACACATTACTTCTGCTGTTGGATTATAATGCTACGTTACTTTGATTGCGCAGGTCTACAATGCTGTGCAACTGCTCGAGTATTGCCAGGGTTTTCTGCTGCAGAATATGGTGGCCCTGCTCACTTACGACGATTCAGTACGCCGCTTGATTTTCGGCAAGAAACTGCATAACCACGATGTCCTTGCTGGTCTTCTTCTAACGCTGCAAGCTCGCATTAAAAGTCGCTCTCCTCATAAGAAATGAATGGACCATAAATAATTGCTCATAGACTGTTACTTTCATCCTCAAGGAAAATGTATCAACTCCACTTCATCGTTGCGTATTGTTGACTTACACACAAGCATCCAATTGTCATTGCAGGCTTCCTAATAGCTTTAGTTTCAAGTAGCAGAATCCGGAAGATTATACAAACCCGAAAATGATGTGTAATGTAGGTTGTGTACCTTTTTTTGTTTACGTGCCACTTGGAAACTCTTCGACGAATCATATTTTTCGACTCACTTGTTGTTTAGATACTTGCAATCGCAGCGAAGTTATTACAAAATATATTAGAATTCATTTTTTAAGTTTTTTAAAGACTAAATCGCAGGTATTTTTGTCACTCGTGCTCATTCTTCCTGTATTACCGCATATCTGTTTTCTGTTTGTTGATGTTGCGCAAGTTTCCTTTTAAGCAACAACGTTCCAGAATTTACAAAAAAAAATCCTTATTCATGAAGAAAATAAAAGTAAATTTAAACCGATTTCAGTTATATTTTCATTGAATAGTATAAAGATACAAGATGACGTTATGATTTTTTCGTTAACAGATGGCGCTGTAGTGTAAATTCCAGTGATAAGTTTGCGTTTCAACAACCGCTTGACGGTGACTTTTAGAGCAACCCAGGGAAATTTCCTGAAAAAGGGAAAAATTGGGTCTCATAAGAAAAAAATAAGGGAAAAGGGAAATTTGGAAGTACGGCGTCATACCCTAGCACGGAGAGGGAAAAGGATAATTTACTTTCAAGCGACAGGGGACAAGGGAAAAGAGAGCCATCTATCAGGAAAAAGGGAAAATTAGAACTTGAAACACTCTTATAGAGTGGCTGGTCGGGTCCGGAAAGTTTCAGTCGTTCGTTGGCTGCCGAACACCGAAGATCTGCTCCACGGTCTTCCTGATCTCCACCAGCAAACTCACTTGAATTTTATTCTCGTTTCCCACAAAACAACAAGGTAAGTTATTTAACATTTCCCTCTGAACTAAATCTGTTCAGACGTAAGAAGATTTAGGTACAAAATCTGAAAATGTTGGAACAGATTCTGGTTTAATGCTGGTGTATTGTGTTCAAGCCATTCTTTTGTTATGAGTCGACGCGAACTTTTTTATCGTTTTGTGTTCGCCCACGCAACGCCGCATGCGCCATAACAATAATTCAACTATTCAGACGAACTCTAATTCGTAAATTCTTAACTCCTCAACGAAGCTTTCGTAGATGTATAGAGGGGTGTGGTCATTTAAAGCTTAAAAACGAGATTCTCACATGATTCTTAAGATTCTTTAACGTATGTTATAAACGTAATGTTAAGGTTCTCAACGCAGCCGCAATGGACCGTTATAAAATAATTATAAATTTTGTTACGGGCTAAGGCACAGCTGTTGTGTGAAGAAAATTTCGCAGGGCCGTTGAATTCAGTGCTCGAACGCTGCTTAAAAGTTCTTTTCAGCAAAAAAAGCTTTCAGATTCTCACGAGAAATCTTCAGATAAAGTTGTTTCTCGGGTAAATACACACAGAAAACGGAAACGGATGGGTGTGGCCGCACACAAAGCATTAGGTTCTTCTACCCAATACTCCGCTAAGTCATCTTTCGGAAGCAAACCTTTCTTGAAACATCTTTTACTTGCTCCAAAAAGTATAAGGTTCTTCTTGTACCCGTCAGTGGTCGATCTAAAAACCTTGGGCTAATCCATAAAACAGCTGTTGTTTTCCCAGAATAACCAAACCGAAAATAAACCACCGCAACAGTGTAACTGTCCATTACATGAAATACTACCGCATGACGCCATAAGGTTGTATACCGTGATTTAGGAACAAGACATATTTCAAAGTTTCGTACGTGGCGTAAGCGACATTGATTCATGACTCTGTGCGAGAAGCTGTGAATACTTGAACGTAACTATTTCTAGATTTCTCTGCCTCCCCCCCTCCTTTTACTTCCAGGAAGAAACTTCCGACTTCAACAGTTCGACAAATACGCGAAAACAGCCCCTTGTTTTGGTAGAATTTACTATTTCCAGACGCTTAGTTTCAACCCTCGTTTCAAAGGAATCTTCAAGAATCAGATTCTCTGAGCCAGAGTGTGGGACTAAATCCTTTTGATGTAGCCGTATGATGAATTGAAAGAAGCCATCTGCTTTTCTCTTACGTGGAACTTGGTGGTGTCTGAACCCCCCTGGTGTTGTTTGTGAGAAGCGAAAGAGACTCTCCTCGCCCGGAGCGAAATGTCTGGAAACCAAACCCCTGGGAAAACTGACAAATTTCAAGCGGCTATTGTTCCCCGTCTAACATCATGACCCTTTGTTGCGTGATTTACTCTTCTTGTTGTTAAGGCGCCCAGAGCCAGAAAACCTCTTTCTTATCTCCCAGCATTGATGACTTTGCATGAATCTGTGAATGAACTATGATTCCTTAATATTTGATTCACCGATTGTGTCGTAGGAGTGATACAATGGCCGATCAGCAAGAGCAATGCCAAAGCCCTACCGTCAAGGAACTGCCCAAAGTGCAGCCGGACCTCAAGAGCCAACTGGAGTCATTCCGCCACGAAAATCTCAAGAACATTGATCCCCAGGAGAAAGTCGTCCTTCCTACAGCTGAAGGTGAACACACTTCTATTAATCAGAGTTAGCCATAAGTACCAGCATAGATTGAACTGTTCTTTATAACGACTATAAACATGTGTTCTGAACTGAACTGAACTGAACTGAAAAAAAAAATGTCGACAGATGTTCATCAAGAGAAGCGGCACAATCAACTCATTGAGGGTGTAGAAACTTTCAGAGTCGAGTCTCTGCGCAAAACCGAGACACAAGAAAAAGTTCTTCTGCCAAATGCCGAAGGTATTTCACCCAGCCTGCGGTTTCTGACTCAAACATCTGACGCCCCATTAACACAAAACAACCCAACCGGACCCATTAATGTCCACATCATTAACAATAACTCGATCAAATTAATCAATTAATCTTATAATATTTCTGCTTGCGTTTATAGTGAATAACACTGAACAATCATGGATGAATTTGACTAATATTTTATAATAATTTTGTTACATAATCGTTAATATCATTTTATTTTTTGAATCTTTCAGAACTGGCGTCGGAGAAGGCGCAGCAGGCGCTTCTCAAAGGAGTGGAGCAGTTCGATTCCACCAAGCTGCGCCCCGCTCAGACGCAGGAAAAACTTGTCCTTCCGGACAAAGAAGGTACTTTTACGATAACCCAGTTTCTTGCATGTCAGTTACTTACATACTGCAATCTGCTTTTTGATCTTTGTGAACATTGTACAACTGACAGTATACGCTTTGCTTAGCTTGGAAAATGTTTTCTATGTGAATGAATGAATGAATGAATGAGTGAATGGATGAATGGTTGACTGAATGAATGAATAAATAAATGACCGTGTGAATGAAGGAATGAGTGAATAGATGACTGAATGAATGAATAACTGAGTGACTGACTGAATGACTGACTGAACAGACGAATGAGTGAATGGAAGACTGAATGACTGGCTGAGTGAATGAATGATTGGATGAATGAATGAATGAATGAGTCAGTAATTTTGTAAATATTTTTGACGCATTTTTCTGGACTTTTCTTCTGGCATGCGGCTCAGTTGTGCAGCAAGAGAAAGCGCATCAGAATGTACTGCACGGTGTGGAATCTTTCAATAAAGCAGCTCTCAAGCACGCAGACACTAAGGAGAAGATCGTTCTTCCCGATCCTGAAGGTTCTCTTCCTAAGCTTCCCTTCAAGAAAAACTTAGTTTCTATTAACTATTGAATGTATCGTACATTTTACAGTCATCGCGCAAGAGAAAGGCCAGCAGCAGTTGTTGGTAGGAATCGAATCCTTCGATCCTGCCAAGCTGAAACACGCTGAAACCCTGGAGAAGAACCCACTCCCCACCAAAGAAGGTACAATCTCCATTTTAGTTTAGTAAATATTGAATGATGCTAAATTTTTGGTTTATCCAGTGATTGAACAAGAGAAGAACCTTTAAAGTGGAAGAACTGCTTCGAAGATTTGGATGGAGAATGCATTTTGGGGATCAAAAGTAATTTGCAATTGCCATGACAGTAGAAAGTTGCTCAGAGTTTGTCAAAAATTGCGTGGATCATTTGTTTCAACAATCAGTGCTTGATGGGTGTCTTAAAAACTTTTTGTTTTCAGTTGGCTTTTATACTGAATCAACTTTTCAATCTATGCTTAACATGATATTTTCCAGGAAAAAATTGTGTGATTCTCTGCTTTATTATAACAAAATGCAAATTTTGGACTATCACTTTTGAATGTTTTTAAGTCTTTTCTATCGTATCTTTGCCCGTTCATTTCGATTTCTTTTTCTTATATTATTTTATTTGAACTTGAATCTGTAACTTACTCTTGAGGCTTTGTTTTGGAAATATAAGAAAAGATAAAAAAACATTTTAGATTTACTGGACTTATTTAAGTTTGAAATAAATATAATAATAATGAATGACAATGCTACCACTTTACATACACAACGTACTGTAGCAGTCTTATATTGTAAATGAAATGAATGTAGAGGAATTAACTCAAAAATAATTACCATAAGGAATTATATGTATTATAATAATTTTGAGAGATTTTTATGATTTTGAATTAATAATAATTAATTTGAAACACCTTACTTTTTTCAAAAAAGCTCAACGTCTTACTGCTAGATGGCATTGCTAAAAATTTTTCTCCCTTTGTCTGGATGTTTGCAGCAGTAATTATTACCAGAAGAATATACGTAAATATTATATTCAGTTTGAATAATTTCTACAATATAAACTTAATAATAACTAATTCATAACTGTTGACCTTTCTTTTTAAAAAGTTTTAAAATTTATCGCTAGATGGCGTTGCAAAAAGTTTTCCCTACTGTGTTTGGTTGTTTGCATACAAAAATAATTTCACGCTACTTTACCGTTTTGAATTTCCTGAACAACCGTAAGCTATATAGACTTGATATTAATTAGCCAGCACTTTTTGTTAAGCTTTCTAAATTTGCCCATCTATTTTATGCTTATCTTTTTTGTAATTTAGTAAAACCAAGTATTAAGAGACCGGAAATATTTGTTGGGAAATTTAGAGTATCAGCATGGCGGTTGAGGATTCCTGGGATGGAGAAATTATTCTGGACGCCTTGTTCGGACGGAGAGGCTCTCAGGGAATGGTCTTCTACATCAGACCAGCAGGCTACATCAACAACCCCACACTTTGTGCGAAACGCAAACAGCTGAAAGAAATGATCGAGGTAAACCTTAACGACAGTTCCCTCTGTTTACCTTTAGATGTATACCAAAGTAAACCTTATTTTATTATAGAAATATGGAGGGATTTTAGATACGTCTCCAGGCGGTGACAAGCATGCCATCCAGTTAGCCTTTCCCAGCTCGGATTACGATGATAACGAAGACGTTTTTAACGCAGACTACATTGAACAATGCGTGAAAGCAAAGGCTATTCTCAATCTCAAAGATTTCAGGTATTTCCATTATTTAAAACATTCTCATTACATTTTTTCAGCATTTATGTTTTCCCAGGCTCAACAGCACGAATTACAAAGACAATATCGACCCGACCGATATTCTGGAGGGTTACAAATCGTGGGACGACGTGGAACGAAAAACGTAAATACTTCTTTAATTTTTTTTCTAATTTTTCACTTATTTATTAATTACAGGAGCTATGGTCGCAAACTTCCCGATTTTGGAGCCGATGCAGAAAACGATCACAGTGAAACAAAAGCGCCAGGACCAAAGAGGTAACTTTCAAAACAGTCATTTTATTATTGTAATTAAGTGTTGCTGAAAAAAATTAATTAATTTTCTTTTTAATTGAAGGACCAGAACGGAATTTAGCTCTGAAGAGGATCGCGAAATTCTACGATATATTTTCGACAACCAACTAACGGGCAAACTGAATGGCTACGAGATCTGGAAACAAGTCGCTAAGGTCTTTTACATTAAATTCTAAGAAACTATTATGTTTTTGAATTATTTTTCTGTTAAATAGGCATTTCCGCATAGGTCCTATCTCTCTCTGCAGAACCGTTTCAGGCGAACTTTGTTGCCGCAAGTTGATAAACTGAACTATTTGAGCAGTTACGAAAAGTCTGTACTGAAAAGTGGAGTCATCCTGTATCCTGAAGTTGCTAATAATAAAGGTAAGCTATTTAATACTACTTTTCTTAGTGCATTAAGTTTTTATATATTATTTGATTATTTTTGCTTCGATAGTTAGTAACGCGGGTAAACTAGAACCAACAGATACTAAGACCTCTGAAGACGAACCTGAACCTGCAAAAGCCTCTGAAGAGCGGGGAAAATCCCCGGAATCTGATGTTTCCCTGATTGAACCGTCGCCTGAACCGCCAAGAAGGAAACTTGCCCGTCGAGCTAACTTGAATGAACCAGTTGGAGCTAGATCAGAAACGAACAGCGTTTCCAGCAGTAGAGGTAACTGCGGAGGGAAATTCCGTAAAATACGGGAGAATAAGGGAAGAGGGAAATTTAGAAGTAGTATAGCTTTATATTCCAGTGCGGAGGTGAAAAAGAGAAAAGGGGAAATCAAGAGAACAAGTGAAATCAAGAAATATGGCTTCATGTTTTTATGATAGAGGGGGGAAGGGAAAAATAAGGGAAGGGGGGAATTTAAATGAAGAATACCTTTATAGTTCAGTACGAAGGGGAAAAACAAGGGAGAAGTGAGATATAGAAATACCTCATTATATTTTCTTGACGGAGGGAAAGGTGAGGGGAATTGATATCTTCAAACTACGGGGGAAATAATGGAAAACTAAGAGTGGCTAACCGGCATTAGAATTACGTCTAATTATACATTTTATAGCTGAATTATAAAATACTGATTTTCAGAATCCATGATCGAAAAAGCAGCGTCTTCTGTATCGTCTTCCAACACCTCCAGTCGCGAGTCTTCGCTCAAGCTATTCGTTCCCGAGGAGGTTTCCCTGTCCCATTCAGCTACTAATGGAGGGGACAAGGAGCGGGTAGAAGACTTCAGATCCTGTGGCTCCATGTCGTCAAAAAATTCGCTGAAAATTTCTTCCGTGTCAGCACGCAGCGATCAGCAGGTCCCTGAACTGCTGGACGATGAACCAGCCACGTTATCGCAGCCTCGTAACGGTGAAGCTGATTCCGATTCTTCGTCTGATGCTACGCTTCCCGCAAACTTGGAATATGGTAAAATCGTTTATAAATTCTCAGTACAGTCATGTTCATTAAAAAAAGGATACAGCATAGGTGAAGTTCAAAGTTGTTTCTCGTTATTTATAAATTTATTACAGGACAAATTGATATGATTATTGATTGCAAAAGAAAACTATATTTTAACTAAATATACACTTTACAATCAAATAATATTCAACCATCCTGGTAAAAAAAAAAAAAGAAAAAGTATGATGTAGCCTTCTCGTGCTGTTCCCGTTTTTTAATGAATATGACTGTACAATCTTATCTGTATTGAAATTTTACGGAAATTTACATTAATTATGTTTTTTGTTGGGCAGATAAAAATGAAAAGCAAAGCACAGTGTCCAGTTTTTACGGAGGAATCGATGTGACCGATCATTTGCCCGATCCCGTGAACGAAGCTGACGTGGAAGAAGTCATCCCAACTACAGAAAACGCTGTTGAACTTGAGGTTTATTTCATTCATACTAAAATATAATAATATAATATGATGTAAAATATAACAATAATAAAACCATATTATATACATAAATATATATATATATAGAGAGAGAGAGAAAGAGAGAGAATTTAAGATTTGTAAGAAGATTTTTGTGTAGGCTTATGAGAAAGTGATGAGCTGGAAATGTGAAAATCCTGCAAACAAAGTACGGAGAGATAGCGGGAGTAGCAGTAGCAGCTATGAGGTGGAAGTGAGTTCTTCCAGTGAGGATGAAGACAGCTCCCCAGCCCCGTCCTCCAGCAAAAGGTATCATACGTTAGCTACTACTAGCGTTTTTTAGTTTACCACAGCTACTACTGCGAATTGGCTACTTGCTACTGACAACTGTCATAACTTAGCTACTTATCACTTAAACTAACTTACGACTAGAACTACTGCCAACTTAACCGCTTACTTGCAAATAACAACTACTATTACGTAACCACTAACTACTTATACTAACTTGTCTACTACTATAGCTACTGTAAATTAGCCACTTGCTGACAAATAACTGCTACCATAACGTAACCACTAACTATTATAACTTACCTACTTACGAACTACTAAGCAGTGTACTAAAACTTAGCTACTGCATCACTTAAAAGTTACGGTTAGTTTTCTACTATTTATACTAACTTGCTTACTACGAACTACTTACGTCCTTCTTAAGTTACTTACTGCTAACTAATTACATACTACTCGTACTAACTTACTTACTACTTACGTTCTACTTCTACCAACTTACCGCCAACTACTATTAGCTTACTGCCTACTAGTAAAACTTACTTTTAACTTACTACTTAACTGCGTTACTTAAAACTTATTGCTACTCCTTTAATCTTATCTAGAGAATTTTATCAAAAATGTGTTCAAAATGTTATTTAAATCCATATTTTTGTATCTTTGTAAAGGAGTGGGACCAGTTCAGAGAGACGTGCCACTTACACCCACCAGGAAGACAAGGCCATCGTGTCGTACATCGTCAAGACGAGCAGGTTCGACGACGTCCGGGGGGTCGTCCTGTGGCGCGAAATGGAAAACGAATTCAAACACAGTACGTTTACCAATAATTTTGAATAATTTTTATCGCTTTCTTGTTATAATAATTTTGAATACTTTTTATTATATTTTTATGATAATAATTCTAAAATTCAATATGAATACAGCAATATAATACAACGTTATTCTTATTATTATTAGTATTATTATTATTATCTTAAGAATTTGTATGCTATTTCTTTACGTACTTATACTGATTTTTCATTTATGTATTTATTTAATCATTGATTTATATAAAATTTCGTTATGATGATACTAATAATTATTAGATAAATGTATATGTTATTTATTTATGTATTTATTTGACCATTATTATGTATAATTCGTTTTATTACTACTATTCTCGTTATTTCAATTTCATGTTTTAAAAACATATGCATACTATAATATTTATATGTACTACTTGTGTTATTATTTATTCATTAATTTGATTGTTTTGCTCACAAATGGCAGAACGAACGTGGCAGTCGTTGAAGAACCGATTTCTCCGAACAATAGTCCCTGATTTGGCGTTTTACCGAGTATCGAGAACCGAGCTGGAACTGTTCCGTCGAGGGCTTCACGTAAAACGTATTCACCATAAGCTTTTATAAGATTTATAAGTTCTTGAATTATCTAATACTAGCAAATTAAATATTACTCAAATAAATTAATAAGAAATAGTTAACAAATTAAATAGTATACAAGATATGCATTTTAATGCTAGTTGTATTACTTTCACAAGATTTCAGATCACAGTTCAGAATTTTTTAAATTATTTGGTAGTCGCAAATTAAATAATATATATATAGATTAACAAAAAATAATCATCAAATTCAATATGATAAGAAACGCAATATATGATATGCATTTTAATGGTTATTTTATTGTTTTTGTGAGATTCCAAATCACTGTTCGGAATTTTTAAAATTATCTGATGATATCAAATTAAATATTCCATAAAATATGCATTTTAATTTTTATTTATTGTGTTTTTTAATAAAATTCCAAATCACAGTTCAATTATTTTTTATAAAGGCAATTTGGGCGGAGCTAAAAGTTCCAGTGCTGTGAAAATACGGCCTTCCCTGGAACTTCAGGAACCACCCAAACGAGAACTGAAACAGCGGGAAAAAACTCCGTTGAAGAAGCGAGCGCTTTTCCGCAACCCGCGAGTGCCTTTCCCCACAGACGTCCCGTCGACACCTTCAGACAGGTCCGACAGACAATCAGACAGAGAGTCAGAACCTCCAACGCCAAGCCAGAGCCCCGGTTTGTCTGAACAGTTGGCGCCATCAGTAAAACAGACCAATCAGGATCGCGATAACGGCTCCAGCCATTCGGCTTCGAGCCAGGTGACCGCAAAAAATCCAAACAACCAATCGCTGGAGACCAGACTGCAAGACGAACCGGCCCCTGGCCAATCTGATTTGATTGTTGAACCGGAGAGGCAGGACCATGACCTACCGGCCGACCAAGCCAAACGTTCCGAGCTGAAAAAGAAGCAAAGAAATCTTCTGATTGGCCATTTCTCCAGCGATGATGATGAGTCTATCCCTTCCACGAGAACTTCTAAAATCATCGCTCTAGAACGCTTAACTTCTACGCCGAGGGACAAATACCAAAGCCGCAGCGAGTCAAACCCTTCAAAGTCACAACAAAGCTCCAGAACTGCGCGTTACGCGTCGGCAAGTCTTGCTAAAAGTCGGCAAAAAGCTAGCGATGAAGAGAACGAAGTTTCCTCTGATGAACGTAGCCTCACCACTGATATCGCGGCCATCACTGAAGATGTAATCGGAACAAAGACCAACGCCTACCTGCAGAAGTTTGGTTTCATGTCTAGCACGGAACCGGCCGCTCGTCCCGTGAGCTTCATCCCGCAGCCCGGCCCGAGTTCGATCCTAATCAGCCGGTAACTTTTTTCTCATTTTTTTTTCTTCTTTTAATGTTTTTAGTCTTTTTACATTATTTTATGTTGAAGGGAAACGCCACAACCGACGAGTGTCCAGTTAAGCAGTATCCTTGACACCCTTTGCAGTGTTAAGGCATGCAAAGTCGTACTCCGTCGATTGAAACCTGAAGATGTTGAAAGTTATTCAAAAAGACGCAGGACTGAGGAAAACTATCAAAGCAGTTTGGCCAGCGTACGATTATTTTTATTATATTCATCTTTATTATAACTTCTTATATCTTCTTCATTATCTTTAAGTATATCTTAAATGCTTATCTAATCCTAACTCTAATAACATAATTTGAACTTTCAATTTTTAATTTAACTCTCTAAATTATAATTCTTTAACTCTTAAGAACTTTATCTTAGATTTAATTATTTTTTAATGTTTAAACTGCGGTATAATGGATATTGAATTGTAAATTCTCTTCAAACTTTTAGGAAACAGGTTACAATTTGAGGCACAGGTATTTAGGGACCTCCCAGAGGTCAGTCTACGATGATTCGGACTCGAAATCTGCCAGACCGTGGCTAAATCACACTTCTGTGAGTATATAGTACATGTAAATAAAGTTAATAATTATTCAGTACATGTAGACAAGGTTGTTTTACAATTCAGCATTTATTTTTCTTGATTTTTCCCCATATTTTTTTAGTTTTCTATTTCATTTTTCTGATTTTAGGGTAGCCGATACAATCTGCGACAGGTCTCACGAACCATATACCCGGACTCTGACTCTGGAACTGTAGAACTGTCATCTTCTTCGTCATCATCATCGTCTTCTGAGGAGGACGAAGACGTTTTCTACACACCCAGTAGCGAAAGCCCTCCAGAACCACTACCACCAGCAGTTCCAGAGGTTAAATCTGAAGTCAGTATGGTAGAAGTGCGGCAGAGCAACTTTCCGCACTTCGACAGTTCGTCCGATGGAAGTGTGGAAGTCATAAATGGTCCAGTTATCGTTACCAAACCAATTGGAGATAACGTGCGATAATATTTACAATTTTGAGCAATAATAATTGTAATTTTATTCCATTTTTATATCATTTTTGTGTTGCAGAAAGGTCAGGGATCTTGGGAACAGGCCTTCGTCATCTTTAAAGCCAGTTTCCCTTCTTCTGCTAAGAAGAAGTGAAATTCCGTAAGCTCTGCTGCTATTCTCAATGGTGGAGTTATTATTTTTTATAATCAAATTCATTTGCACTGGGAAAATCTCCATTTTCTTTCCTTAAAGTTGAATTTCGAGTGTCACTCTCCGTTTTTATTTAAACAAGAAAAATCTTTTGAATTTGTGAAAATGCCGTCGAAGACCGAAAATGCAATGAAAAATTCAATGAAATTGGTTTACATCTTATTATCATCATTATTTTAATATAATAGAATTTCGTTTATTTAAATTTCCATTATTCTGTAGATGATTTAAATCACGCAGAACGTTTCTTGAAGAGTTTCATGAAAACCACCATAGCTGTAAATAGCAAAACAAAAAATTAAATTTTAGACTTTAATTTTATAATAAATTGTATAATTTGGATACTCACATATAAACGCACAGCAAACAAGAGCCAGCAGCAGCCAGATCCAGCATCGCGTGCAGTACCCCCCGTGTTGTCTGAGCTTCATCGTCTGCGCCTGAAGGTTCGACTGGTTGGTGTCTGCCGTCTGATTCGACTTGGCCAGCGAGTCAATGTCCTGCTTGACGATAGCATTTGCCGCTCGGGTCTGCTCCTTCAGACTCCTGGCAAGCAGCAAAAGGTCAGAGGTCAACTCTTCCTGCTTCTTTTGCTCGTTTTTGATCAGCGTCTCCGTGTCTTTGGATGTGGCGGGGGTACCTGCTACTTCCAGCAGCTCGGCCCTGCGTCTTCTTAGCTCTGTCTGGTCTGAGCTTTCCTTAGTCGTGTGCAGCAGCTCGTTCCGCAGCTCGTTGGTGTATTTTGTCGTAGCTTTTAGTTGAATTTCTTTAGATACAGGGTCGTCATAGGAAGTGTAGCTCGGAGAGAGTAGCTGCGAGGCCACAACTTTTACGGACGCGGAAGGCTGGATTTACAAAATACACACAATATTATATAATATACATAAATGGACGTTTACCAGTTTTTCCGCAATAACGAGGCTCTTGAGAAATGCTATGGATCGACCATGCTCATCGAGGGTTTCTTTGCTGGGTGCCATAGGGCTTTTACGGAGTTCTTGAAGATACTCTTCCAGAGTGTTGATGTACTGCAACATAAAAATAAAATAAATTTAGAAATTTTGTTTCTAATAATTTTTGTTTGTTTACTTGCTCGAATCGCCAGTCGTTGTAGTTGTTGCTGTTGGCCATGGCCTTGCACTGGTTCAGCAATCTGACAAAATTAATTTCTAATCTGGTTTTAGTCATGTTAGCTACTTTAGTTATGTATAATAAATTTAGTAATATTTAATTTAGATGGAAAAGTAAACTAGTTTTCGGAAACCGACTGTTAATGTTTTCATTCAAATGTTTACGTCAGAAGATTTCCAGCATTGCCAGATTTCAAAATCATTTAAAAATAATCAATATTCTATTACTACGAGTATTAATTTTAAATAATCAAAATAGTTAATTAATATTTATTATAATTAGAAACTATTTTTAAAATTCATTGAAACAATTATTGTGTGTTATTTTTATAACTTTTCTTGTTTTCTTATTGACTTATTATTATTTGTCGTAAACATTGTTACGGAAAATTTATCTCATATCCATTTCTATTTTCTAAATTTATTTAGGCAGTTTAATTATATTAAAATATTAATCAATTTTTGTACGGTTTCTTTCTTTTACGTTTGACGCAGGAAAATATTTTTTTGTAATGTAAAGTATTTATTTATTTATTTGTGTATTTTCCGGCCTTCAGGGCCGCGACAGAAAAGGATAAGTCAGTCTTTTTGTACCCACAGTATAACAAATTTGTTGACCATGAAACCTAGTGACTTGGGTGCATTTTGGGTTAGGCGTTGTAGTAAATAGAAGACGCTATCAGGCTTGAGAAGGTGGGAAGGGGTTTTGGTTGATTAAAGTAGACTTTCTCTAACGGAATGAATTTTTGGGGCAATCCAGTAATATATGGGCATGGAGGCTATTAAATACACTTCCGCAGCACTGGCAGTTCTTGGGGATTCCGTCTGTCCATATTTCAGGTTTAACTAGGACCCCCCCAGTCTGAACCCTGCGATCGCAGACCGACATACCCTAGATAGACGGGGATTACTCAAATATTCCTCCGGGGTTGAAGTCGGTGCGTATTTCGCATATCCTCTAAGTGACCTAAAGTCCTCGGCTGCGACTACTAGAGACTGGGTTGTTTGGTCCTTCAGTGTTCGTTTAATGAGATTCGGAGCCGATACAACTTGGGGCCCATAAACCCAGAGAAAACTAAGTCCTAGGAAGTTAAGTTTTGTTTTGATGTCGGTTGCCCAGCATGGCAAGCCTTTGGAGCTCATACTGAGTTGGTAATTCAATGCTGTTTTTGCCCAGGAATCGTCATTTCCGTTGTACACTTTGCAAAAACAGTCGACGGACCTCAACTGGGCTTAAGCCGGGTTCACACTGGGCCTGTTTTGGCCAAACCGTTTGGGCAAACGGGCTACAGAAATACGATTTTCTTGGTTCTATTAAACGCAAAACGCAAGATAATAAGAACAACATGATTGTTTTGTCCCAGACAGTGCTTAGGAAAACCACCAGTGTTTTCTGAAGTCTTGTAATATGTTTTTTGCAACTCGTTTGCCCAAACAGTTTGGTCGAAACAGCCCTACTGTGAACCCGGCTTTATAGAATCAATCGGCAGATCCTCCGTCTCTAGATATAGCCCTGCGAATGCAATGCGTTTAGGTGCATTTAGAGCGTACCGGATCCACTTCTTTGTTCCATGTTAATCATCGGGAACCTGTAAATACCCCAAATTTCAGCCCCATTAATGTAAAGTATTTACAACGTAGAATCTAAAACCCAACGTAAAAAAATGACGGTGCCTTTTACAGTCTTGAACTAGGTAGTTTGAACGTGGTATGAATCAGGGCGCGTTAGGGCGATGAAGACAACTGTGAAAAAGGCACTGTAGAAAGAAACTGGAAAACTACGAAAAAAGTACTGTATAGTCCCTTTTTACAGTGCTTTGTACGGCATAAAACACTATTGCTCGGACCCAGTTTTAATACATTTTATTTTATTATTATTTTATACATTTAAACTTTTGCCGCAAAATTATTTATTCAGACGGAAATACCGAGACAATACCGAAATGGCAAAACGTAAAAATTTTTTTTCAAGTTTGTAACACTGCATTCAGTTATTGTTCAAATATAGTAGTTTTGACAATGCTATACTATACAATACTATACAATACTATACAATAGTATAGTTCAAATATAGTAGTTTTTACAATGTACGGTTCGAAAAAAGACAAAACTACAGCAGTGAAATTGTATATAGCACTGTTACTTATTAATAGAGATAGAAACCAAGGGAAGCACCAGTGTTTCCACTTGGGAGGGAAATTCCCTGGGAAAGGGGGAAAAAGGTTTACCACGAAGCTCCACCCACCCCCGTTCCTATTGGCTGTAGACAAACTCGGCAACTTTAACATGGGCTCTTATGGAACTAAAACTTTGTTTCGCAAATATTTAAAAGGTGTATTGCATTTTCCGGGAAAGGGACCCAGATTCTGAATGCTTATGAATTATACTATTTTTGGGTATGAAAAACACTGTATTAGAACTCAGCGATTTAGTTTAAAAAAAAAACAAACTCCAAAACCCATTTTCTAGAAAAGGCTTTAACCTCGACTTACCCGTAGTAAATACTTATTTCTAGCGCGAATGCCCATGAATTAGAACTCGTTGTGTGGCCTACTATTTGACAGAAATTAAAATCTAAATAAAACTTGGTAGAAGGTAAACCTTCAGGGCGCAAAAATGAGAAATTCGAACGCTGTTTAAATTTAAGACATATTTCAATGGAGACACCTTAAACGAGCCTGACCACACGAATGCTCGGGAACTTTCCCACAGAGCTGCAGATTCTCGAAAATTTACAAATCCCCAGTAAATTTTGTTATACATGTCTAATTAAATTATTCCTGTTTATATTTTAGCTCCACCACAGGTTAAGTAAGCGGGCATATTATTCTACTCAGTGCATCTTCCAGGACCGACATCAAATATTAGCGTTGCACATAGGAAAGTGTTTTTACACATTCCAGCTTTAATTAAAAACCAATTGCTGTTAAACAGAGTAAATTTTTTTTATATTACAGATAAATTCCTTGTGCTATACTGAGCAGTAAGCAATCTGAGGTGCCTCTTATGTCGTGCCTCGAAAATCGTTCCGCAGAAATCGTGAGGCTTTCGTTTGTAAGAAGAAGTGTGCACAGACTCGGAAGAATGTCGTGGCAGGGTCTATTAACAAATTGCAAAAAAAATGAATATAACGCCACGATCATGTTATTCTCAAATTAACGTGTATTAAATTACATTTCAATTTGCTTTTTTTTTACGTCAGCCTCTCTAAAGCATATACAATGGACAAGTTTTTAGCAGAATCAAAGTTACTAACTCCCCAGAAGGAACGAATATTATATTATCGAATTCAAATCAAATAGATAGCTTTTATAATTAACACAACACTTAAAACTTCACGAATTGATAAGCAAAGTAAAGATTTAGTTGCAAATGTTGACATTTGAAACACGAAATGCCGAATGACCAACTACGGGTAACCTGAAAAAAGTCATCCACTTACTGGGCTAAACAGAGGTTTATATTAGTTTTAATTTAGAATCTGGCGTCTAGATCGTACTTTATTCATACCTAAAAATAGCTAATTTCATGGTGATTTCGAATCCGGGTTCCGTTCCCGGAAAAGTCTGTTAGGTTTTCTGATATTTGTGAAAGAAACTTTTAGTCCCATAATAGCCTATGTTAACGAAGCCGAGTTTGTCTACGAGGGCGCGGCTGGAGGCGGGACTGGTAAACCTAATTGGGGTGTGAAAAGGGAAAATCTGGAAGTACAGCCTTGTATTCCAGTACGAACGGGGGAAAGGGGGGAAATAAGGGAAGAGGGGAAAAAGTGGAAATTGAAAGTGGTAACACTGGATAGCACTTCAAGTGAATAAACGGATGTTTGAGAAAATTAGTTTACAAATACTGATTTACTTCTGTTACTCCACTCTCGTTGCAAAGAATTCCCTGATGGACGGGTACGCGTCTAACAGCCGAATCAACGAGTGAACCTGTTCAGAAAAAAAAAAATAATAAGAAGAAGAATAAATAATAGTAATAATAAATAAGAGTAATGAGATTAATAATGAGAAAATGATTTACAATAACACTTCTATTACTACTGCTACTACTACTGCTATTATTGCTACTACTGCTAATGGTGCTACTACTACAACAACTACTACTACTACAACTACTAATAGTAGTAGTAATAATAATAATAATAATTGCAAACATTTCTTACGGCCTGGTCTTGAGTTCCATCGAAGGTGTCATTAGGTGTCCGACTGTAAAACAGATTGCCAGCTGGATGACTGGTGAGGTAAAACGGGTTCGTGGATTCGTCCCCCAGTTTCAGTCGTCCCGCACCAGAACGGGGGAACCTCGAAACGATGAACGTCGGACTGCCGGCCGACAAGCCCTGTAAATGGTTATTAATAATAATTGTACGATATTTATATTTTAACAAACTCAAACATAAAATCTTAAATTACAATAAATAATCCAGAAAATAATAATAATAATAATACACATAATAACTGTAATTAAAGAAAATATATATAAAACCATAGTAACATAATAATCATAAAATAAATAATAATAGAATAAGATTACAGGAAAAATTATTCCGTATCATTAATTACTATAAGAATACATTTGCATACTTTGAGTATGAATAAGAATGGAGAGGCCCTTAGTATGGCCATCCCGGCCTCAGCAGGTGCCTATCCCCTCCCTCAACCACCCACTTTGTCGGAGGGCTTAGAACAAAACAAAAAAATGACGAACGCAGCCCGCTGAAAATATTTGATTTGCCCATAGTCGCACTTTCACTTTGTCTTTGACTTCTTCTGCTTTTCTGTTTACATTAAGCGACAGTATTTTTTCTTTCTGGAGTAGCCAATCAGAGCAAAGCACCTCAGGACTTTTTCCAAAAGTCGGTGGGACCGGGTGGTTTGTTGAGGAGAGATAGCCAAGGGCCTCTCCATTCTTATTCAAACTCAAAGTATGCATATGTACATAGTATACACATATGCAAAGACGTATACATGGGCACTGGTAGCGCAATGGTCAAGACCTTAGGTCTAGACCATCGCCCTTCACCTCTGGGTCTGTGGGTTCGATCCCACTCGACTCCAAGTGAGGCCTTTCCCAGACCAGTGACCCTTAACAGTTGAATCTGCAATCCCTCCCCCTGGGGTCGTGGGCTAACACCTGCATACCCGCCAATGAGATTTAAACAAAAAAGTATACGTGATATTGATAAATAGATGCATAAATAATGAGTTAGAAAATTACCTCTTCCGTAAGAAGCATATCGTAGGCATCTCCAACGTACTGTTGAAACTGTTTTAAGTCCATCAAGGTAGAGTTGCGGAATTCGTCGAGGAACGGCGGGACGACCATCTCGAAGACCCGCTGTCCCATGGCTCGATATCTGAAATCATTAACAATCAAATTATAATTATTGCAACATTTACTGATAGTAAAATTAATAACAATTCATTCTGTACCAAACGCATTGATAATTACTGTATGATCAAAGGTATCTGCATTGTAGTATAGCAATTGTATAGGCAATCGCACTGTTCAGTTATAAAATCATTATTAAATAATATCTAATAATGTTAGGATCTCTGAATATATTAAACAGTGATGATTACGCTTACGTAATAATATAGTAATAATAACAGAAGTAGTAGTAGTAATACGTGTTGAAGAGTTTGCACACGAGAGCCAGGGTAGCAGGTGTGGGTGCGCAGATGGACAGGTAAACGACGGTTGGCTGACAGAAAGTGGCGAATGGCAGGCCGTACTTCTCTTCAGTGGCAGCAAGCTGTTGAACAACATTTTGTTTCAGTATATTAGTAATCATGATAGTTAAAGTAGTAGTAGTAGTAGTAGTAGTAGTAGTAGTAGTAGTAGTAGTAGTAGTAGTAGTAGTAGTAAAAGTAGAAGTAGTAGTAATAGTAGTAGCAGTTGTAGAGCTAGCAGTGTAGTGATGTTAGTAGCAGTACACTTGGCAGTATAGTAGTGGCAGTAGTAGTAGTAGTAGTAGTAGCAGAAGTAGTATTACTAGCAGTAGTAGCAGTATTACTAATAGCAGTAGCAGAAGTATTAGTGCTAGTAGCAGTAGTAAAAGTAGAAGTAGTAGGAGCAGTAGCATTAGTAGTAGTAACAGCAGTATTAGCAGTAGTAGAAGTAGAAGTAGCAGTAGCAGAGGTAGCAGTAAAAATAGCAGTAGTTAGTTGTAGTGGAAGTAGTAGCAGTTGTAAAGTAACAGTAGTAGTAGTAGCAGTAAAGTTAGTTCTGTAGCAATAGCGGTAGTGGCAGTAGTGATAGCAGCAGCAGCAGTAGTAGCAGTACTAGTAGTAGTAACAGTAGTAGTGGTTTCAGTTCAATAGCAAAAATGATGCAAGAAAATTACACCTATATATAATCTACAAACTTCATTATTATTATTATTTTTATCATTACTCCTACTACTACTACTACTTCTACTACTACGACTATTAATATTATTATTATATTTACTATTTCCTACTAATTATGTATATAATTGCTTCTACGGGACCTTGACGTGGAACTGGAGGACAGTGAGAAGCTCGTTGACTTTACTCGAAGACGTGAGTCCGGCATTGCAGAGACGCTGGGTGAATTTGATCAGGTCCGTGATGACATCGAGGGCTTCCAAAGTGTTTTCAATTTCGTCTTCTAAAAAAATATCACATAAACAATTAAATTAAATTAATAAGTAATAAAATAAAGTAAATAATTAATAATGATTGTAAGAAAACAGTCAATATTTAATAACAATTCATATAATTAAGTTACTCTACAAAGAAAATAATAAGTTAAAGTGAACGAATAACTAATAAATAACTAATAGATAAATAATTCAGTTAATTAAAGTAATTAAATAACAAGATAGAGAAGATAAACAAAGTAAACAAATAACATAAATAAACAATAAATAAAAAATGTAAGAAATAAAATAATCAATTAATAATTAATTATGGAACTATGATGATTTATCGTAATTAATCTTAATTTTATGAACTACATGCAACAATAAAAACAAGTATTTATTCTGATTGATGTTAATACTAAGCTAATTATATTATAGATTATTATAATTATTATTTTGACATTAATTTCCATAAATTTCAAGTTTACCCGACAAGTCTGCTTGCAGAACGAAAAACTTCCTCGTCCACTTCGGCTTCCCAAATTTTTCGACAATCTGAAATCAACAGAAACAATTAAATTGATTCATATTTATAAAACATAATACATTCTAATAAAGTAAATGTTGAAATTCAAATTTTTTACAAATTTACCAAGTTTTCAATCATGTCGCCGCAAACCGAGACAACTTCACTGCGGAACTCGGAATCTTTCTGGTGGTAGAGCTGTTCGATGGTCGACAGAAAACAGTCGTGCAGGTCTAAAAATTTTAGTTTAATTTCAATTCAATGAAAAATAACTATAATGTAATATAAATAATATAATTTGGTGATATTCACCTTCAAACGAGCTGAACCGAACGTATCTCAACAGATCCAGTATCAGAGGATACAACAGATTCCCGTCCCAACTTTTCAGGTACTCCGACAAGAAAATATACACAACCTAGAAAAAAAACTTAATTAGTTAACTACTTTAATGATTAATTAATGGATTATTTCTGCTTATTTCAGTTGAACATCAATATACTACTCCTAATTTTAAATTAATTACTCTCGCTTAATTGTAATTAAATTACGTTTAGGCGGATTCCGGTTGCCCTCTGAAAAGCCAAAATCTGCTTCAGAATCAGTTCCTTTGTGTCCACGTCAGAATATTGAGGTTTTTCCAGAAATTCTACAAACAAAAAGATAATTTATTCCATTAATATTTTTAAAAAATCGAAAATAATAATATTTAAACGAAATAATTTTAATAAATATTAATAAAACTTTATTTAGATATGCTACAATAAAAACATTTAGTACATAAAATATAATATGTAATTAAATAAAGCAAAAAAATATTTTAGAATCATTCAAAATTATTAACATTCAAAATTTTTAATATTCCTTCAATATAATAATAATAATTACGCTATTTAAATAATCAAAATTACTTAAGTGATATAATATATATATTTGTTTTTAACATATTTTATAATAAAAAATCATACCGTGAACGAGTGTAATGTATACCCACTGATCAAGGTTCTTGGCTTTAATTCCGGTGTAATGTAAAGCAAGCACCGGATGCAGTTCCTCAACAAACAGCAAAGAGCTGATCTGATTGGGTAGAGTCAATTTGAAGATATTTTTGGCTAACCAATCAGGTCTAGACCCAAAAAATAAAATATTGTAAAACATTTTCTTTCAAACTTTCTTATAGAATTAAAACTAAATTAATTACGATTTGTATGATGTGACGAGCGTCACTTTTTCCAGATCTACTTCCACAGCCGACTGTAAGTTTATAAATTCAGGTTTCGGAACAGGATCATATTTTCTTCGTTTAATTCTCTGCAAAAAAAATCATTCAGTTAATTTAATTAATTTAAGTTTATTTGTTATATTTGTTGTAGTACCTCTCTCTGACGATGGCTGTTATCAACAATAACAGCGGGAATTTTGTTCCGCAGGCTCAGAATCGCAGACCGCTCGGCCAGGACGTAACTGAATTTATCGCCGAAGCTTGAAAATGCTGTCTGTGCACTCAGAATGGGCACGTTATAAGGCACTAGGTCTGGCCGCAGCTGTTTTACTCGTCCCAGCAAGGCTACGAGCGGTTTCGACATCCCGACTGTAGATTTAATGCCAGCCATCCTCTCGACTTGCCACTTAAAAACGGAACATGTCGTCAAATGGTAAATTAAATGGCAGGCTCTTTTGTGCTATAGGAAAAAAGAAAACGTTATGAGATTTAAAGCTGTCAGTGCAGATCAAATATTACTAACCAGTTTATTGTTTTTGATAAGATTCATTAAGGGCGAGTAGATTTTCTGTAGCCCACTGAGGTTTTCAACCATTCCGTAATGTACAATGCCTGAAAATAATAAACATAAAAAAAATAAATGAAGTTTTAAAACAATTTTTGGAAATACTGGTATGTACCCGTTAGCCACGTCAATCGCGAGTTGGCCATCGAGCTCTTTTTCCCCCAATTTGTGAGAATCCATACAGCGACTTTTACTGCGTTTGCCGAACTTACAACAAAGTTTGTGGGTACTAGATCCTCAAGTTTAATTTTTTCCGGGAGACAATACTGAAAATACAAAAAGAAAACAATTTTAAACTAAATTCAAACAGTAAACAAATTTGCTTCTTGTTGTGGTAGAAAAAACAAAACCTACAAGTCTGGATTATTTCTGATTCAGTCAGCTCCTGAGCCGTGATTTCAGCAGAATCTTCATGTTCATGTAGCGATTCGTTATCAGACATTTTCTCTTCAAATTTGATTCATCGAGTCTTTAAGACTGTTAGTGAGGAAAATAAGGCAAACAGTTAGCATTCATTGAAGGCCAACGTTACGAACCGACTGTTCGAAAAATTTGAAATTTGAGGAAAACAAATGACGAGCGCTTCGCGTACCGTTACTAAAGCGCGCGCGATTTGAATTTTCACTTAATTTCAATTTTTGGCTTTATCTAGGAAACACCATAGTCCATGCTTAAATAATAAATATTATCAAATTTGAAATATACGATTAAACATAAGTTATACTGGGTAAATAAAACGGCGTACATTCGAAATTATTTCTTAATCCCATTCATTTCTGGTTTATTTTTGGTCTCTCGGAGTACAAAATCTAACTGTTTTATCGAATGTGACAATATAACGCCCGTCAAGTTTGTTAAGTATGGAATTTTCCTTTAAAAACTATGAATTTTTCAAGTCGAGGCTCCACAGTTGGTACAATAAGTTTCCTGGAAAAGCATCAGAAACAAAAGACCGGTAAACAGGAACGGGAAAAAGAGGATACACAGTAAAAATCCTAAGCAGGTAGGACGAGTCGATAGAGTCCCGACCTATGATCAAAACAGTAATTATTATAAAAATCTCAGTTAATATTTGCGCAATAATTTACTCGGCAAAAGGGACAATTTCCGACTGCAGTGACGTAAACCTGTTGCTGATTGGGAGCTACTGTTATGACGGTAGAATTTGGTGGGACTCCTGTTGGTGTCACTACAACAGTCGGAGTACCTGTCAAAAAAAAAATATAATATTCCATAAAGCGAACAAACGGAATTTAATATTACCATGAACTGCAGCAGCGTAAGAAGGAGGAGGTCCTTGATAGGCGTAATGGTTTGGCTGGTCAGACATTTTATGCGACTATTTCGTGAAAAATCTAAGAACGCACTATTATTGGAAACACATATGGACACAGAGCAAGTGATGGCGTAGCTTATCTTTTCTATGTTTGCATGACAAAGGTGACTCCAGCCAATACGCTTCATTGATGATATGCGTTATCAACCTGAGTGATCTATGAGTCAGTGCTTACCTAAGTATATGTAGAAAATATTTTTCTCCTTTTTTTATAATTCTGCTTCGCCTAATTGTTATTCTTCTTAAATACAAAATAAAGTATACATAAAAGATTTCTTTTTTCGTTGTTTTATTTTTGTTCCGTATTGAGCTCATCACGAATAATAGCTGTGAAACACTAAATTTCTTTGAAAATGTTTTTTCGATAAGCTCGCAGCTCTTCTATGCTTTCTCGAATATCGTCCAGCGCACGATGCTTCTCGGATTTCTTGGGTGCCTCGAAGTTTGGATACCAGCGTCTGAAAACATTGAACAAAATAAATGGCAGAACTCGGTATTCTAAACAAAATTTGAAACATACTTGGCGAGTTCCTTCACTGTTGACACGTCAACGATCCTGTAATGGAGGTGCTCTATCAAACGAGGCATGTAACGATTGAGAAACCTTTTATCTTCTCCGACAGAGTTTCCCGCGAGAGGTGACTGTCCAGGGTCCGTGTGTTTCTTCACGAATTCGAGGATGAGATTTTCCGCATCAGTAACTGAGACAGTGCTCTTGCGGGACGCTTCAGTCAGTCCCGACTAAGAACATACTTAAAGATCTGGAAAATATACATTGAAATCCACTATTGTACCTGTCCATGTGTTTTAATACACCATTCGTTCATGGTGTCCAAGACTTCGTCCGACTGATGAATGATGAGATCTGGTCCCTCGGCAACTATGTTGAGATCTCCGTCTG
This sequence comes from Eulimnadia texana, assembly GCA_002872375.1. Lineage (NCBI taxonomy): Eukaryota > Metazoa > Arthropoda > Branchiopoda > Diplostraca > Limnadiidae > Eulimnadia > Eulimnadia texana. Next base: position 32,485,697 of record NKDA01000001.1, on the reverse strand, counting down.
TGATGATACAAGCGGCTTCTAGGATTTTGTCCTTCATGTCATCAAGGCCTGTCATCTGAAAAATATTCTGTACCATAAGTAATTTTACATGTAAGTTAGGGGGAAAAACGAAACCTCGAGGTCGATCCAGACCAGACGTTTTGAAAAATCTTTGCTGCTCATGTTAGTCGTAGCTGATGTAATGGAAGACGAATATGAACGTTTAAGAATTTGAATGACTTTATGAGATAAACGAAACATTAAAAAGATTTCTCCGATGTGCAAAAAGATAAGGGAATTATAAAAAGCAGATATTTTGGCTCAAGCAGTGTTTCAGTTTTCCCTTTTCCCTCAAAGAAAGCCCCTTTTCCCCCTTCATGTTTCCCGTTTCTTTCCCTCCGTGCTAAAATGCACGGCATATATCAGAAAGGCATATTTCAGAATTTCCCTTTCTTCCCCTTTTCAGTTTTCCCCTTTTTGGGGATTTTCCCTACTTACTGAGGTACTTTGATCAAGTCAATTGTAAACAGTCGTTACGCCATCTCTTGGAAAATATTGTACTAGCCACAAGGTCAAATTAAGATTTCTAATTAAATCTAAATTTAACTGTATTTATCAAATAAAATTGAAAATAACTTAATTTTATGCATGAAATAATATTCGAAATTCTTAAATAACTTATAATAAATAATAAATAATAGCTGAATATGGCAACGTTGTTAATGGAGTGGTACAGCCCGTTCAGGTTGTGTAGGTTGAAAGAGTTGGTTGCATCAATATATACAGCCTTCGAAAATGGCGTCTAGTGATTCTGCTGGGGACGATTCCCTTTATCCAATAGCCGTGCTTATTGACGAACTTCGCAACGAAGATGTTCAGGTAACATTCTAGAACCACTATTACTTTTTTAAATGCCTTGAATCTGAAACGCCGAGTAAGTTATTGTCCAAAAAACCACATGTGAGTAAGGAATGGTTGACATGAAAAGATTAGTCAAAAGAAAGGGCGACTCCCTTGGTTTTTTACGATTAAATTTCAACTTTTCATCACAAAATAGTTTTCTCAAGTTAACATTTGATTTTATTTTGTTTTCAGCTGCGGTTGAATTCAATCAAGAAACTTTCGACTATTGCCCTGGCCTTGGGAGTGGAGCGTACTCGAACCGAGTTGATCCCCTTCCTGACGGACACTATCTATGATGAAGACGAAGTCCTCCTGGCCCTAGCCGAACAGCTGGGAACTCTTACGCCTCTCGTCGGAGGACCTGAATATGTCCACTGCTTACTGGTAAGTCTCCGTGGATCTAAAATTCATACATGTTAAGTTACTAGTATTGAATAATGTTAATAGCTAAGTTCTGCTATATTCACTGCTTGCTGGTAAGTCTCCGTGGGTCTAAAATTCATGCACGTTAAGTTACTAGGCTTGTGTAATGTTAACAGCTAAGTTTTACTATGTTCACTGCTTGCTGGTAAGTCACTGTGGGTCTAAAATTCATACACGTTAAGTTACTTACTAGGATTTTATAATATTTGTAACTAAGTTTTTGCATTATTTCAAGTGTTCTATAATAATTATGAATTTTTTAAAGCCTCCTCTTGAGTCTCTGGCCACTGTTGAGGAAACCGTTGTCCGTGACAAGGCTGTAGACTCTCTCCGCTTCATCTCGGACCAGCACAGCCCAGCCGATTTGGAAGCATACTTCATCCCCATGTTGAAGCGACTCGCCTCGGGTGACTGGTTCACGTCAAGGACCTCTGCCTGTGGACTCTTCAGCGTGGCTTACGCCAAAGTGTCCCCTCCAGTCAAAGGAGAACTTCGTGCAACTTTCCGCATGCTTTGCCAGGTAGACAAATCATTCTTTCATGTAAAACAAGTGTTGATCAAGCTTGACAATTGTAGGATGATACCCCAATGGTTCGTCGAGCTGCTGCATCCAAACTGGGCGAGTTTGCTCGTGTCGTTGAAGTGGAGTGGCTGAAAGCTGACTTGATTCCGATGTTTGTCCTTCTGGCCCAGGACGAGCAGGACTCTGTTCGCTTGCTGGCTGTCGAGGCCTGCGTCTCGATGGCCGAGCTCCTTCAGCAGGAGGACGTGGAGCAGCTGGTGATGCCCACCCTGCGCCAGTGCGCCGAAGACAAATCCTGGCGCGTACGCTACATGGTGGCTGACAAATTCACGGACCTCCAGAAAGCTGTGGGACCTGAAATCGCCAAAAATGACTTGGTCCCAGCTTTCCAGGTAAGACTGACTCAGAAAAGCAGCGTTTCCACATCAGTTTTTCTACTTTCCGCTACGGGACCCCAGATTTCCCCTATTTTCCCCCTAAAATGAAACTCACGTTTCCTTCATTTTCTGCTTTGTTACCGTTAGAAAACAAACCGTGCAAGGCAATTGTTGCAAGTATTCCAACATTAAAATGAATAATACCTCCATTTGAGATATTCCTTGAGGCGTAAATTACGCTTCCCAGTTTTCCCCATTTTCCCCTTCCCGTTTCTCCTCCGAGAGGTCGATTTTCCCCTAATTGAGGAAACACTCGGAAAAAGGGAAACGTATTGAGTTTAATCGATGTTTATGTTGTCTTCTAAGGCTTTATTAAAAGATGCTGAGGCTGAGGTACGTGCGGCAGCAGCCCACAAGGTCCGTGATTTTTGCCAGGCGCTCGATCCGTCAGTCCGTGAGTCGGTCATCATGAACTACATACTGCCGTGCGTGAAGGAGCTGGTGGCTGACGCAAACCAGCACGTCAAGTCTGCACTAGCTGAAGTCATCATGGGACTTAGCCCCATTCTAGGCAAGGAGAACACGGTCGAACACTTGCTACCTCTTTTCCTCACACAGCTGAAGGGTAATGTTAAAATACAGAGAAATGTTGCGGTAATGTAAAATAACAAACTTTGTTTCTGGTAAATAGACGAGTGCCCGGAGGTTCGTCTGAACATCATCTCGAACCTGGACTGCGTGAACAGTGTCATTGGAATCCAGCAGTTGTCGCAGTCGCTGCTGCCGGCTATCGTGGAGCTGGCTGAAGACTCCAAGTGGCGAGTCCGCTTGGCCATTATCGAGCACATGCCCCTGCTGGCCGGTCAGCTGGGCGTAGAGTTCTTCGACGAGAAGCTCAACGCCCTCTGCATGGCCTGGCTGGTTGACCACGTCTTCGCCATTCGCGAGGCTGCCACTAACAACCTCAAGAAACTGGTCGAGAAGTTCGGAGTCGAGTGGGCACAGGCCACGGTCATCCCCAAGGTTCTGGCCATGGCTCGCGACCCCAACTACTTGCACAGAATGACGTGCATCTTCTCTATGAACGTAAGTATTTGCATATTCACTAAGTAGATACGAATTACGTAAGTTTTATGGTAGGTTCTGGCCGATGCTTGCGGTCCTGAGGTGACGAGCAAGGTACTGCTACCCACCATCCTGCAGATGGCCAACGACAATGTGCCCAATGTCCGCTTCAACGTGGCCAAGGCCCTTCACAAAGTGGCACCCAAAGCCGAGGCCACGGGTAGCTACACTCAGGTGAAGACTGTCTTGGACAAACTTGCCGCCGATACCGACGTAGATGTCAAATACTTTGCTTCGGAAGCTTTAACCGGTACCATAATACACAACAGAATATAAGAGTGAATTTAATACTATTTTTTGTTGTTGTGCAGCTCTCTCGGGATAAGCTTTGAATTGCAATAGAGGAAGAAACGGAAGAGTACATAACATTTAAAAAACAATTTGAAAATCCCCAGCAAAAACGTTATCGTCAAATTTCATCGCGGACGGTTGTATTTGTGAACCTTGACTGTCTCTTTAGGTGTAACATGAATTTCTACCTTTTCCTTTCACCATTCAACTTGAATGTTTTTTTTTTGTTTTGTTCTTTTTATTTTGTTCTTTTCTTTTTTTTTTCTTTTACTTAACCACCTCGAGTAGAATTCGCTCTGTGTCCCTGGCAAACTGTAATCCAAGCTGTGTACACACACACTTTTCTATACTCTCTCCCCCGATGTATCGTTTAGCTGTCGAAGTTTACCGTACCATTCTACTTGAAGCTAAACGTAAGAGGAAAATACAGCCAAATTAAAAAAAATGAATTATTCGGTTATGTCTCTCGTCTTCGAGAAGTTACTATTCGACACGGTAAACAGTAATAGTGTTGCTATTTGTCGTTTTGTATATTGTATTTGCCTGAAAAAAATGCATGGCAGATGCAGAAAAGGTCTCTGCTTGTTTTGGTTATGTTGGAGATGTTACAGAAAGATAGTCCAGGGCTAGTGACAGATGTTTCTCGAGTGTAACCAATCAGGGGGTCTGTAGCTCTTGATCGATAATGAATGATAACATTTAAAAGCACCGTAATCATTCAGTCACGTGATCAATCATCAGATTTTGATTTGAAATAACTACGGACATGAAAATGCTATTGCGAATCTTAGCAGACGCCCCCCAGCAGATGGTGTCCTGTGCATTGAATACAAAGTAGCCCCTGTTGGTAGTATTGCTCTACAGTTGGATGAGGGAAAAGGCATCGTGTTTCAGTGATAATTTGCTTCAATCATGGAGCTGCTAATACTTGTTTAATGATAGGCCTACGCACGTAAGACCTTATGTAACTCCGACGCTTCTAGGCCTAACAAAAAGCCCAGAGGGAATACAATTCAACCCCCCGGGACTTGTATGGGAATAGAGTGGGGGAGTATTTAGCGAATACGGTTCGGTTTAACAATTTTTTTTTTCTTCCGAACCTAGATCGAACCTTAAAAGTTATCTAGAATCGGTTCATCTGCTTTGGTTTCCTGGTTCGGTTCGGTTCGGTTCAGATTGAACCGGTTCACGCGGTTCGGCTTTTAAAAAATCGGTTTAAGCCGCAGAACATGCGTGGCGCTAGGGTCGCGTGGACTACACACTAAAAGCTTCGCTGAGGATCGCTGCAAGAGCCAGTGGTTCCCCAGTCTTCGAGCCTCGACAAGTCTACATCTTTCACGCAGCAGAACTCTGCCATTTCATACTCTACAGTTAATAAGTCTGTGTAACTGATTAACTAAGCTTTGAATCTATTCCTTGGGAAATGTCCCGAGATTCGCTTTAAAAATGGCCGCCAACAGAACCCGGAAAATCGCAATTGTTTTTGTTTCGTTTCTTACGGGTAAGATCTGGACTAGACTATACTTGTTCGTGTTTTTGCTATTTATACTAAGTTTAGTGTTAATAGTGATAATGAATGTGTTGATTGAGTCGTAATATCTCAGTGGAGCCTCTCGTCGGATGTATTTGTTTAAATGGGGGCTGTCGAAAATAGCAAAAGTGGGATAATGGGAACCGATCCAAAAACTGAAACCGAGACAACTAAATCGTGGCCTAATATAATTTATAACAAAGAAATAATAAATATCAGAAATTATTTAGTTTAAGTATTACACGAGGTATTACAACATGATTAAATTTAATAAATGTAATATAGAGAACTTAAGAATGAAATAAAAACTAGTACTATCAAATTATAACTATATTGTTTAATTTTAATACTTCAGTACAATGTTATATAAAATTTCGTTGCAATGAACCTCAATTTTAGTATTCTATTTTCATCGTTATAATATAGAGCATTAGTAATGTGTAGAGCTTCACTGAATTTAGATCCGTTTACATCTATAGCACGACTAACATTAGAAATAATTAATTATATTTACATATACATGATTAAAGTTAAAGCTATTGGAATAATAGAACAGAAAACGAATATGGCACGTGAGGCATACATACAAGAAGCGTTTCCGAGGAAGCGTGTATATCATAGGCGAAATGCAATACGCCGTGTAGGTGTAGTGTTCCAGTCGAGTATAAACATCTTTTGTCGCTTTGGTGGCCATTGAATGGGACAGCATAAAAACCTACCTTTTACCGCTGAAAAAGCCTCTTTTGTTCGGTATATAGGACCCTAAACAAGGCAAAAGATCGCCCAGAAAGGAACTACAAGAAGCTCAACTTATCACGCCCCAAATAAAACTCGGTTCTAATACTTTTTCTTATTATTTATGTGATATATAAGTTATTGGAGGGTCCCAGACGAAAGCGCCGCGTATAACGGAAGACCCGACTGATGTGACGGTACTGCGTAACGATCCCGCGACGTTACGCTGCGGAGTTAGCGGAGTCCCGCAACCGGAGATTACGTGGTACCGCGAAGGAGACGAAGTCGAACAGCGAGGACATCGTCTTCTGCTACCCGATGGTATCACCTTACCACTTAGTCGTCTGTCGTTTTTGTTCCACAGTCACAGTCCTGCGTAAATTTTTTTGCAGGATCGCTTTTCTTCTTACGCGTAACGCAAGGCAGAGGACGCGGATACGGAGACGCTGGCGTTTACTGGTGCGTCGCGCGTAACGCTGCCGGTGTGGCCAGGTCGAAAAATGCAACACTCACTGTAGCATGTAAGTTTTACTGTATTATGATTATTAATTATAAAGAAGTCAAGGTATAGGTTTCTTGCTTTGGTTTTATCTGTGGCAGAGCAGACGGGTTTTAGTTTTATCTTCTCTTCGCCACTGCTTTAAAAGTTACAACAGTGATTTCTTTTAGAAAAAACTTTCTGGGAGGAAAGTGTTTTTGTATCCATCACGATTGTTTGTGCTATCGATCGCGACGCTTTCCTAAGACACCAGGAAAAGCTCTGTGCGCATTAAATCTTCTGTAATTGCCTTCGTAAACGAGAAGAACGTGCACAAAGTTCACAACTGATAAATACAACAACTCGTTATCAGCATTTCTAACGCGGTTATCAAGGGGTCTTATTGCTTAGCATATTGTTTTCGTTTGTCCCATTGTTCCATTAGGAGACTATTAGCTCGTTTCTGAGTGGCGTGTGTTCTTACGGCAGAATGGAAAACTGTCGAGATGTGTTCATGTCGTGTAAGGGGGTTTTGGAGAGTTTGCAGTGAAGGGGTTGGATCGCAATTAGCCCTTGTATTTAGTACAACAACACTACACAGTTTGCCTGTCTTGACAGCCAAACATAAATCACGCAAAAGCGTAACCGAGTGCTCCCATTAACACGCATGTGCACCCAACGTGAAGAGTGCTCCACAACTTGTGAATAGGCTAGAGGGGAAGCTTTTTGCAAATCTCGAAAACTTTTGTAACCCCTCAAAAATCTTAAAAAAGTAACACAACTTTCCCACAAAGTTTTGTCTTCTGTACTAAGAGTCTAAGGGAGGGAAACCAACAAGAATCAATATGTGCTGACTGCGGGAATCTTTTACCCCTGTTAAATCTTCTAGGGTCTGAATCCCTGGTTCACCCGTCCTTCACATGCAGCAGGGCCTCTCCCTCTTGGGTATTACTAGGGGAGAAATAAGGGTGAACTTGGCAAGTTAGAGAGGCAATCGTGCTAGGGTGCAGAGACGTGCAAGCAGTACTAGAACCCTAAATAGCCTTAGGGGGTGAACAATATCAGTAGCCCAATGGTAGTGTCAGCCCCGCCAGCGATCAATACTCGGCATCATATATTGCACACTGCTGTAATAGGCCTATCTAGGCCTTTACCTAGGGTGTAGTGCCTCAAACGAGGGGCTAACAACTCTCGAATCTCGAAACAAGATAACACGTTGATAACTTTCAAATTGTTTATCTTTCTGCAAAGCCTCTTTTGGAAACCTTCTAGCAATATAAATGATGATTACACGGACATGATATGATGCAATTGCTAACTGAAACGTTAGTTTGGAAACGGTTGTCGTGTTTGAATGGGTCCTCTGGTTTGAGAATATTGTGCGAATTGACATCAATTTGGCAAGTCTGGTTCACGTGACGGGATATGGTGGCTGCTTTTTGTCATGCAAATCCCTGCGCGACCCGATGCACATGCTTATTGATGAGATATTTCAGACAAGCAAACAAGAGGGGAAATCTTGGCTTCCCAACAAATAACTAGAACCCAGGTCGACAACAAATACAATTTACATTTGTTTCTGCTCCCTCCTTTTGTCTCGTTGAACTTGTAAAATTAGATTACCTGATTATCCCCTTCTTCATTCCCTTCATTCAACCATGCAAAAACAAGGGAGACATTCTTGGTTTCTCCAACAAAAGTGGCATGCATTTACACACTTAACAAACTTACAACTGTCGGGGGGGGGGATGACGTGTTATGTAAAGCATTAGCTTCTAGACAGGCTCTTCAGTGGCACTACATACAAACCTTTTGAAAAATGAATAAATGTATTGGCATGGATGAGTCCTTTGAAGAAGCGGTCGATATCCACACCGGAAGGAATAGGCTAATACCCTTAGGCAAAAAAGGGTTCCACCAACAGAGAGCAAACAACACAAACATTGTTCTTTCGTTTAAGATGAATGTAGTATTAAAAAAAAACTCATCTTTGTTCCAGATGCAGAGAATCCGTTCCGAAATCAGAGGCTTTAATTTAGACATCTGCATATCCTGGTTCTGAAAGAAGCGCAACAAAAAATGTCTATATATTTATATACTGTGTATACCAGCGCTGCGTTTTCAGCAGTTATAAGTCAAGTTTAGTCTCAACAGAACCGAGAAACCAGAGCCGCTGTTCTCACTGAAGGGTTTTAAGCTCTCGATAAATCATGTGTTGATAATCTGTGTTATCAGTATTATGAACGCTCCCTATAAAACTGTTATCACACGCATGTGTTGTTTTTGATAGATTTCTCGGGCGTAAAAAAAGATGAGGTTGTAGGGTCAACTTGAAAAGGAAACCGGCGACATTCCATAGAGTCGACCGTGATCTATCAAAGCCCGTCACATATGTTTTTGTTCGTCATTCGCAGCAGAGAGTCGAAGAAAGATGCATTTGTTGTGTAGCCTTGATTATCCGTCAGCTTGCTGGGGAGAAGAAGAAAGATTCAATTTCTCCATCTTCTTTTTGATAGATTTACAGCCGGATTTCCGATTAGTGCCCGTAACTACAAAAGGAATCGTCGGAGAAAATGTGATTCTCCAGTGCCAGGCGCCCCGCGGTGTCCCGGAACCGGAGGTCACGTGGCGCAAAAACGGACAGCCGATTAGATTTTATCGCGATGAATCAATCAATACACAAAGGTTTCTGCCATATTTAGATTCCCATATATTCTGACAACCCAACTTTCTGGGTGAAAACTGACACTCTTGTCTTGCTTTACACAAAAAAAAGGAGCAGACTGAAACTACAAGGTCACGGCGATCTAGTGATCCGTAACTCGGAGCCGACTGACGAAGGGGAGTACCAGTGCATTGCACAAAACATGGCGGGAACCAGAGAGTCTCAAGTAGTGAAATTAACAATGCATGGTAAGCACCCCCACAAGTTGGCATAAATGCTAATTTCGCCATCTACAAACGTAATGTTTTGGGTATTGTAAATCAGTTCGGCCTCGGATCATTGAGTCGCCGGACGACATCGTCACAGCCGTTGGTTCGGATGCTGTGTTCGAGTGCAACGCTGTCGGAGACCCACATCCACAGATCATTTGGCGCAGACTGGATGCCCCTCTTCCGGCCGGAAGAGCGCGACCTACCGAGAGTCGTACTGGATTAAAGGTAATCTATAATCTATGATCTGTAATCGATATTCTGTGCCGTTCTGTATCTTTCAGTCTACTCCGTGTTATTAGTTTGTTCTGTAAGTTCTTTTTTTTCTTGTGATTTTTCTATCCTCTTGGCACAAGTGATACGTCTGAAAGGAAACAGTCTGGATTGGATGTGAAGGGCCGCAACAATTTCGGTTCAACGTCAGTCAGGAAATCAATTGAAAAGGACAGTAATTCATTTAAAAAGGAGCCATAAGTCAAAACCAGCTGAACAAGTTATCAAAAAGACAATCCGTTACAGAGAAACTGAGATAGAACAGAATGAAACTTTAACGTCTTTTGGCACGTCGAACAAAGTTCAGATTTAGGAACATTGCAGAAGATTCTCTATAAACAAACGGCTCAGTCCGGAACAATTTGTATAACTCGTTTGTTGGTTTGTGTGCTGATTACTACGTTCTCCCTTTATACGAAGTTTGAACCGGTTGCTTTGGTCCTTTGATGTATTAGTAAACTTGGGGTTAAAGTTGACAAAGTAGACTTACACATGAATACCCTTTGTGGCTTAGCAAGACCGCAGTTTCGTTTGATTAGTCTACAAACGTTGAAATAATCGTACGGACCGAAACAAGATCAAAAGTTAAATCCAAATTTAAGGTGCATTTCGTACACAACTGTAACCAGAGTTTTAAACTAGGCAACAAACAATATAAGAGTATGGTGACTGACGTTTTATAATCAACTTCACGGTACAGATTGAGCGTGTGACGTTGAACGATAGCGGCAAATATGTTTGCGAGGCGGAGAACCCTGTAGGATCCGACTCTGCCATAGCAACTTTAAAAGTTCTCACCCCGCCCGAGTGGTTGCAGAGCCCTCCTGACCAATTCCATATTCAAGAAGGCGACAATGGGACCCTTGATTGCAGCGCTCAAGGAATTCCTCCTCCTTTGGTTTCATGGCGGAAGGAGGGACTCTTTCCCCAACATTCAAGTCCCAACACCAACTGGGAAATCCTTTCAAACGGCACCCTCCGCATATTGAATGCAAGCCTGGCTGATTCAGGCGCCGTTTATTGCATGGCAGTCAACGAGGCGGGCGCCATATTGTCTCGGGTTAGTATTCAAGTGACGTCCAGAGCGGGTAACCATCCGCCAGTTTTTCTTATCGGCCCAGCCAACCAGACATTGCCCGTTAGATCTCAAGCCCTGCTCCAATGCAAATCCAACGCCAACGCCACGAGAACCACGTGGACCAAGAACGGTAGTCCGCTGAATCAAACTAGTAGAATGTCATTCATCTCGGACAGTCTGACCATTGAACAACTGGATTACACCGATGCTGGAGATTATTCGTGTATTATTAGCAGTTCCAACAACACGACTTCAGTTTGGACAGGTCGTTTATCGGTCGAAAGTCCCGTCAATCCGAACATTGCTTTCAATCGCGCACCCAGCGACCCTTTGGCTTTGCCGGGACCTCCTTCACAACCAGAGGTTCAAAATAAAAGCGAAACTTCCATTACTCTTCTCTGGCAAAGCAGTTCGCGCATGGGTGCGTCTCCTTTACTCGGCTACACAATTGAAATCTTCACGCCTAACTGCGGCCACCTCCTGCCGCCATCTTGGTACTGGGAACCGGCAGCGACTCAGCCATCTGGCTGGAGAATTTTAGCTCGACGTCACAAAGCCAACACGTTCACACTGACCGGACTGGAAACCAATTGTTGGCTCGTCTTTGCGATTCGGGCCGAAAATTCGCACGGTCTTTCAGAACCGTCGCTTTCGTCATGGCTACAGATTTCCGCAGCAGTGGATTTACCAGCAGAATTGACGCAGGTCAGGGAGTTTTTACAGAATCCTCTGGTCCAACTACAAAGGGTGACGCCTGTCAATTCAAGCAGCGTTCAACTGGAATGGGAGATTATTGACGGAGAGAGCTACATTGAAGGCCTGGGTCTTTTCTATACATTCAATTCAGCAGACGACGGTCAATTTGTTATTATTGAGGACCCTAGTGCATCCAGTCACGTCCTGACTGATTTGAAAGCGGACACGAATTACACCTTTTTCTTGATTCCCTTTTACGGGGCACTCGATGGCCGCCCTTCCAACAGTAAATGGACCTCCACGATGGAAGACGGTAATTCACTCTCGTTTTAACGATCGTCGTACCTTTATAGCGAATGGCCAGTTTTTCTCATCTTTCTTTTTTCGCTCTTTTTTTCTGGGTTCTTTGAAACAGCACCGTCTGGACACCCCTGAACTTGAGTGTTCGCCAATTCAATAATACCAGCCTCCTGGTTCAGTGGCTTCCCCCTCCGCCGTCTCAACGCAATGGGGTCATTACGGGTTATCAGGTAATGCCGCACATTTCATTATCTTCGCGTTGTGCACCCAACATTAACGTTTGCTTTACCACACACTAACAGCCGCTTGAGGGGTTACTAACTTTATTACAAAAAATAAGAACTCCCCTGCCGACTATTCATGCATGCATTCCCTCTGTGTTCGTTGCTCTCGAACAGGGGGGACCCTTCGGATTACATAAAAGTATAAAGATACGAAACAGTAAACGAAGTTGTAGGGGCAGTTAATGATTCATTCGTTACACAGTACAGTATAACAGGATCGTACGAGTTCATATTGGTTTTTCGAATGCATTGTTTCTAAGGGATTGTCGAACACAAGACAGCCTCCGTGCAACAAGAAAGCCCAACGAATCCCATGTGGCATCTTTACTTCAGCTTTTCCCTTTCTGCTCGGTTCCTTTTATCGAGCGCTTCGCCTTTTGTGCTCGGTGCCAATAATACCACACATCCCTGAGATGATGTCAAAAAATTACTCAAGGGGCCTTTGTATACTCCAAGCTAATCTTCCACACAACTACACGGTGTTATATCACACTCTTGAATCTATATAGTCGTAAAGATAAAAAAAAAAGTAGATACACAACTCGGAACTGCGCCTCTAGGAAGGGCTAATGGTTATCGAAGCGCAAAAGAGGGAGAGATGAAGTAAAGATTTGCTTTAGCCGAACAATGTTTCCATGATCGACTACAGTGTTTTTGTTCGCCTCTTTTGTGTCGGGTCCAGATAATCGTCCGACTGGGACTGTCAGGCCCTCTGCTGGCCAATCTGACGTTGCCAGCTACGCCCACCTCGGTGGCAGTGGGAGGCCTGGAGAGCGGATCGATATACGCCGTCGAAGCTGCAGCCTGGACCCGAATGGGACTGGGACCGCCTTCCGAGCCGCAGACGATCAGCATGGTGGCGCTGGCCAGCCTAGATACGCCTCCTCGCCTTGAAAGCAATAATGAGAAGCCGCACAGGGGCACCGTCTATTTATCTCAAGTAATTTCAGGCGACTTTCCTCCCTTCATAAAAAATAAACTTAATACTATAATAAATATATGTACTTTTGCTAGTTGTTAATTATTATTAACAGATAATTGCTTAGTAAAATAAGTTGTTTTGTATATAATAAACACAAGAGATGACACGCTCTAACAATTATGGGACGAACATAAAGCTTTGCTTTAACTGATCGCTCACCATTAGGCCCCTTGTTTTCCCATCGCCCAGGAATCCATCAAGTGAAGGGACTAATGAATCCTTATACTGTTACAGGAAACCATGCTGATCCTATTGATCGGCGGATCACTCATCCTCATTCTCATCGCAGTCATCATCGTGGTGATCATTCGCAGACGAACTCGCAAATCCCTGAGCAACTCGAACAGAAACGCAACGGCCGCTCAGCTCTGGATCCACGACGCTGCAAGCAGGGCCAGCAAGGAAATTGACGACGCCATTTTAGGCGCAAGCTCGGAGTACGCTGAACTCTTTCAGCAGCCCCATCATGGACCAGGTATACTTTTTGTTCCAGTATAAATGCAGGTGTCATAGATTATATGTACAATTCTAACCCAGGAGGCCTGTCTAACGAAGATATCAACCCCAATACTCCGGCTGCTTATGCCACGACAACGATTTTCCGCAGAGCTGCTCCGCTCGGTAGACCTGCTATTCCTAATCTGACCGAGCTGCTGCCTCCACCACCTCAGTATCCTCCACCCCCGCCGTTTACCATGGATAACCGCCGGGTTTCAGTCAACACAGGGTTAGTATCCCGATAGAAAAAAGATGCGCTAGTCAAACGTCAGACTGAGCTTCTGAATGGTGTATGATTACCGTGGATTCAGCTGGATGATAGTGTGAAATTGACCCACTTTCACACGGTTCGCCCGCTTGAATTCTGAAAGAACTTAGATCATACAGTATTCAACCCCTTATTCAGAGGTGTTCAATTTTAGCAGCTAAAGGAAGTTCATCTGCTATTCAGCTAGTGATTCAGAGAAAAGCATGTGTTCAGCTACCTAGTCATTCGGTACTCGACCGTGTGACTTTTCTATGAGGATAGCGTCTTATTTGCTTGTTTAAAGTACATTATCTTATTACTGGGGATCATTACAGGCCTCTGCTGGTTCCGATTGCAGCTGGGACTCTTCCTTCATCGCTTGCAGGGTTCGAGAAGCGGAACCATGGCTTGTACCGCATCTCCAACACGCAGTCCCAGCCAGCCATCGACTCGTTCCGCGGGTACCAGCCCGTCATGACCGGCAATCGCAACAGCTCCTTCCACCTGCAGGAGTCTCCTCACGCCGATACCAGTGACGATGATACCTACGCTAGATGTCTATACGAGCAAATCCATACCGTTCCTCACAGGAACCCTAAGTATTCGTGAAGCACTTCTCTAGTCAATAAACCAGTACGTAGTAGATACTTAAAGTGTACTTTCAAATTAAATTTGATTATTCTTTATTCCGGAATTTTTTTCAGGCTAATCCAGCTGTGATAAACTTATACTCCACTTCGAAAAGCTGTTTATGTCGTCGCTTCTACTTGCTGGAAAAATGTGAACATTTCCGTATTCTGTTCCTTCATTTGTAACATATCTTTCATTGAACTGCACAGATTGTTGACAAATAAACGTGTTCCTCCAAATCAGAAGTTTTACTTGTATTTTCTGTTGCTGAAGCTTTGCACATGAGAAGGACAAACCAAGAAAAAGACAAAAAAGGACGAGTTACAAGAAAAATTTCCTTTTGAATCTTCCAGAACGGGCGGATATTAGAGGGTTTCCTTAATTTTGCTGCTGAGTTTTAATTTAATACAAAAAAGACCCGAACCCGAAAGTTCGCTTGATTCCAGTCCAATAGTAGTTCCGCCATCCTTCTTCGGTTCGCTCAAAGTCGCTATAAAATTCAAAAATCAAAATCACCATTAACGCTAAATTTTAATAAAAAATTTCAATAAAACCTAGCAGGAATGCCTGTCTGCTTCAGAGCAAGTTGTGTGGAGTCTCCTTTATCGTCCAGGGTCAGTTCGACGTTTGAAAAGTGTCCATCGGGCCAGGTTCTGTAGCGCCACTTCTGGCAGATCTTCTGGTTGGGAACCAATTCAGTAAATTCGCCAGTCACATTACCGCCGAAGAGACTAAACTTCCCCCTTTCGTGACCTCCAGATTCACTGGGCCGTTAGTAAATGCTTGAACAAGCTGCGGAACCAAGAAAAGCATGAACAAAATACTCAAATTGGGTTACATGATTCATCTGACGTACTTCAGGCAGTGTGAGGGCGTTATAGAGCTCCACAGCAGGACACTTGAAAATCTCAGACGCAGTCAGTGTTTTTGTCTCAATGCGAGAACCCAGATTCAGACGTTGCATGTCTCTATTCGCAGACGACGTATTTTCCGCAAGCCTCGATTTGTCTGTTCCGTTGTTGATATTGTTCTTTCGTTGCTCTTCTTGAGTCTTGGAGGGAAGAATCATGCCTTGCGTGAAATCTGGAAATTTAAGTTAAAGCATATGAAGTTTCTAACGAGGATTTTACAACTGAACTAACCTTCTCGTAGTGATTTAATGTATTTGGCTAGTTGCTGACGGATTACTTTGGCTCCAGTCGTCCGTAACATCTGCTTTAGCTTGTCGCCATTGTCCGAACTCGAGGAAACTGAAACATCAATGTCAATTTCTTCGGGACTGTTTTCTTCGCTCAGGTTTGGGATGTGGATTGAGCCCTCGATAACCTTGGTACTGCCCTCTACAGACCCCTGCATAGTTCAAAATCTAAAATTAGAGCATTTATAAATATTTCAATAATGATAAAGGCAAATACCTTCCATTTCAAGTCAATCGTCCACTCGTAGAAGAAAATTAATTTTGCTTTGCGGTTGTTAGCTACAGCTTCACCATCAATTTTGTCTATTTCATGTATGGTACACTTTCCTAAATATTAAACAAAGATTAACTTTACATTGAAATTTACGAATTAATGTAAAAAATACCTTGGCCACTCTCTTCAATCTCAAGTCCTTTCAACAAACTCGTCAAGAGATCCTTCGACCACTGTGATGCGTTTTTCTCCGTCCTGCATTGTTTTGATGGGTAACACAGGTATTAAAAAGAAGGCAAATTATAATTTAATAAAATTTCTTCCAAAACTGTTTGAAAATATTAATTAGAAATAAGTATACCAGTGCCAGTTATTGACGTTAGTCGCATCGGGTCTTTCTTCGACAATCCAACGTGGATCTCCTTCTCCCCATTTGGCCATTTTAATGATTAATTAATAAGTTACAAGAGACCAAAGAGCAGAGAAATCAAAGATTCAGCTAAATATGTAGATTAATACAAAGTACTGATTTAATATTGTATTGTTTTTCTGTGCTGAGAGACTTGCGGTGCGGATGGATTGTGGGAGACTGAAGGGAAATCTAACATAAAGGGGAAGAGATGCAGACGAACTAGAAGTTTCTACGGTACTGTTTGATTCTAGAAAATTCAAATGTTGCCAGATCGTCAAACTCTAATTCAAAATCAAGGAATTCACTTAAATATTTATAGATATTCAAACAAACCATAAAATTATATTTTTTCAATAATTACCTTAACTTTTTACAAGCTTTACAGAAAGTTTATTTTACGCGCTATCTGACGGTAAAAGATGGGGACCACATTTGTAAACAATCTAGATTGCTGGGAAATTCCCTGAAAAAAAGGGGAAACTGGAACGCAAAAGGGAGAAGTAGGGGAAAAGGGAAGTTTCTAAATACAGCTTTGTATGGAAGTGTGGAGGGGAAAAGGGGAATCTGATATCTTCACCGAAGGCGAAAAGGGAAAACTGAAAGTGGAAACACTTGTCAACAATGGAAACTAAAACCCTCCTTATCGTTTAAAAAATTATTCATACTTAAAATACTAAAAAGTTACTCATACCGGTATATCATCAATATTACTGCCACTTTATCTTTTCTAGTACTTAATTCACATCTTATTTCATGTGTAAAAGAAATAAGGGATTTTAATAAGACGATCAGATCCGCTTTATACTTAGCAACATAATTCCATGTTGGGAGCTTTATGTAATTTAGTATTAGTATCAGGAAAGTCAGGAAACTCGACTGTACTACAGAACTATTCAGAAAATCATTTATTCGTTTTTATAGAATACTTTAAAATATCTAAAATATATTTTTGTGACTATTCAGGAACCAAAGACAACTGCTAAAGATGGAACCAACTACTGAACAGGTACTACCGGAAAATAGAACATGATTTAAACAGACTAACTTTCTGGATTTTTTAATTTAGGCACAACAGCTAAAAACTTTCTGGGATGAGAAGTTTTTTATTCTGATTACTGGAGCCAGTCGTGGAATCGGGCGTGCGATAGCTCTTCACTTATCATCACTCGTAAAATCGGGGTCCCTGTTTCTTCTGTCGGCAAGGGACGAGCAGAAATTAATGAATCTGAAAAGCGAGATGGAGGAAAAAACCCCCAAACTTCACGTCCGCATCACCAAATACAATTACAGCCAGCCAGACTCTGAAACACTGGAAAAAATGATTCATGATTCGCTGGCAGCTTTCGATATGATTCCTGAAAATTTTACTCGGGTCGTTTGCTTTCACAACGCGGGGTCGCTGGGAGACGTCAGCAAGAAATCTAGCGAAATCTTTGACGTTAACGACACAACTGACTATTTCAAGCTGAATTTGATTTCTGTCATTAGTCTGAACTCAACATTCCTGAAAATATTCGATAAATGTCCTGGACGTTATGTCGTCAATACCTCTTCACTGTGCGCGCTGCAGCCCATGTCTTCCCTCAGCCTGTACTGCACGGGAAAAGCAGCACGGGACATGTTTTTCCGAGTAAATTTATATTCGAGCTTTCACTTAACCAAATCTTAAAATAAAGATTTTTTTGTTTTTGTTTTTCTCAGGCCTTAGCAATGGAAGAACCAGGCGTTCGTGTCTTGAACTACGCCCCTGGACCTGTGGACACTGACATGTTATCGCAGATAGAAAACGAGTCGTGGGACCCGAACATGAGTCGGCAGAACCAAGAAATGAAGGAACGGGGAATCGCTCTCAAACCTGAAACTACTGTTGCTAAACTAGCTGTTATTCTTGCCAAAGATGAATACGAATCAGGGGCTCACGTTGATTATTTTGATGTTAACCTGTAAGGCGTACAAATTCCCAAAAATAACGTAGTTCTTGTAGGTTGTCCATTAGTGTTTCCACTTTCAGTTTTCTCTTTTTCCCCTCTTCCCTTATTTTCCCCCTTCCCCCTCCGTACTAGAATGTAATGCTGTACTTTCAGATTTTCCGCTTTCCCTTATTTTTCCCTTTTCAGGCCCTATCTTCCCCTTTTTCAGGGAATTTCCCTGCAAAGTGGGACCACTGTTGTCCATTTACTTTTGTTAGAAATTCCATTTTCTGCTTTTGTGTAACCGAGTTTAATCCACAATAAAAATGTTATAAGTTAGATTTACTAATTTTGACTTAGTAGTCTTTTATTGCACTTGTCTTTTTTGTTATTACTTCTTGGAGAGGCATACGAGTATATTAAAAGTATATTAATTAAAAGAGCGGTAAAATTTTTAGTAACAAGAGAGAAAGGTTGGCACTTAATGAAGGCAAAAAAGCTCAGTTCACTTAAATTAGAAGAAATATCGTTTAGAAAATTAAGTGTTAAATGCAAACAGATTATTTTGAAGATTATTTGCTCTTTGAAATTTTCTTCGTTTTCTCGGTAACTCTCGCAGGCGGAGGGGCTCGGGCACTAACGTGACGTCCGTGTACGCTAGAAAAGCGAAAAAATAATCATTATTAACATTTAATCAATGAAAATTAAACTAAAAGGCCAAAAAATCTAGTGTTTTAGTTGGCACAGCAGTAAGCAAACCCATTAACTTACTAACTGAATGAGTTAAAGCCAAACTTTCGATTCGGTTAGCTCACTCGTTCGAGCCGAAACTGGGATAAAAACCAGTGTTTCCACCTTCAATTGTCCTTTTCCCCCTTATTTTCCCTCTTTCTCCCTCTGTGTTAGAGTAGGCTGTACTTCTGGATTTCCCCTCTTCCCTCTTGTCTTATTTTTCCCTTTTCAGCTCCCATTTTCCCCTTTTTTTAGGGGAATTTCCCCGCAAAGTGGAAACACTGGATAAAACGCTCTTATTCTAGGATTAGTTTGAAAAATAACTCGGTTTCAGTTTTTTGGCAGACTTGAGAATAGAAAAGTGCCTTTTTCGTGTGTTGGTATTTTATGCTGAAATGACCCGTTCTCTTTTGTCAGAAACGCGGGTGGGAGCAGGGTCTTTGGCAGCAGTATGGCGCCCGTGCACGCTGAAATCAAACAGTTTCTTATTTATGTAAAAAATTTACAACTTATTTATATCGTAATCTAATTTAATGGAGTAATTATTTATTTATTTTTATGAATATACCAGTGCTTCCATTTTTAGGGGAAATGCCCTGTTTTAAGGTGGAAACGGCACTAAGAGGGGAAGAAGAGGGGATGGGGAGGAAACAAGGGAAATTGAAGAAATTTTAAAATGATCCCCAAATTTGTTCATATTTTTCACTACTTATTAATGGAAGAGAAGGTCGAGGGAAAACGGGAAAATGAGAAGGGAAAAAAGGGGAAATTCAAAAATTTTTGTCTTAAGGGGAAAAAAGGGAAAACAGAGGCTCCTACGTGGGAAAGGCCAAATTTCAAAGTGGAAGCACTGGAAAGTACTTTTATAAGGCTCGCAACAACCTATTCAACGCAACTCACAATCTGTACGTCTCCGAACGAATGTACTCGATGACGTGGGACACTCCGACTTGCAGCTGATCGGCAATGGGAGCCACCCAGGGATTGTTCTCCATTTTCAGGACTGATTTATTGCTGCTCAGATCCAAATTCCCAATTTCAGGTGGCAAAACGGACAAACGGTTGCCCTGAATGTGCAGTTCCCGCAGACGAACCAAATCGCCAATCTCTTTCGGTAGCTCGATCAAGTCGTTGTCTCTTAGCACCAACTGAACAATAACAAAATTAAAACAAATAAATAAACAGTTTAATTATCTGACAATTTGCAAGTTTTTCAACTGTCCAATGCCAGCAGGAAGAGTCTGGAAGTCGTTATCACCCAGATAGAGAGCCCTCAACGTCTCTATAACATAACAAAATGAAAGAATTAACTTTTAAGTGTTGATTGATAGTATTACCGAGCATAAAAAAGTTTCCGGGCAGACTATTTTCACTCAGATTATTGTAGGTCAAGTCGAGGACTTCGAGAACGGGAAAGGCGCCAAAGCCGCGGGGTAACGCAGAAAGCTTATTCATTCTTTAAAGTTAAAGTAGAGACGATTATACGTTGGATTTATTCATAAATAACGGGGAATGGTACCCAAGATTCAAGATTCTTAGTTTCGTCATCGAAGAAAGGGACGTTGGAAGTTCCTCGATGTTGTTGTTGAAGAGGTTCAGGATTTCGAGATTGCTAAGATTCGCAATGGCGGGCGGGACCTCGGAAATTTTATTGTGGGCCAGCGTGATCCTGGTTAAGTTGTACATGTTTACTACGAGACGAAATCATTATTTAATGAAATCTGTAAATGCAAAAGGTAAATAGTGAAATTACAAAGTCCAGGCATTTCGTCGAACGAAACAAGCCCTTTGTCGGCCAGATCGAGTTCGGGATTTTTGGTCTCTCGAGCCTCGTCGATAACTTTCTTAGCCTTCGACATTTTAACAAGAATCTTAACAGAAAATGAGACAGAAAAAATGTAGGTTTGGTAGACGGCTATGAATCGTGTTTCCTCTCGTGCATCAATAAACCCGGACTGAGCACGGGACAAACACTCCCCATATGATGTACTGGAGGGATTTGGTCCAGAACTTTAAACCGCGACAATTGAGCTCAGCTCCTGTGGCCTAATGGATAAGGCGTTGGCCTCCGGAGCCAAAGATTGTGGGTTCAAGTCCCATCAGGGGCGTGTTCTTGTTTTTAGCTTCTTTCAGGGATATGCTCCAACGCGTGCTCCTCTATAGCGGACACCATTGCTAAATCGTTTTCAAAAGTTTAATTAAGTTTGTTTGCACAAAACTGTTTCGCTAATTTATCTGTAATTTTTTACAAATACTTTAAGATTCTTTCGAAAATAGATTTTATTTTTTTCGTGTGCCCGTAGTAGAGGGGTTGGACTTGAATGGCTTTTCTTGGCGTAAGCCCTAAATGGACATAACGCGTTTGCCGGAAACTGTTTCGTGATATTCTTTATTTCAGAAGTTTTATGAAATATTAAGTACGCAAAGTTATCTTAAATTATTTGAAATAGAATATCTATGTATAATTATTCAACATAATGTAAAAAGAAGTAGCTGTAATGTCAAATAAATTAAAAACATAAGGATATTGTATTTATTTAACGTTGCTTCATATTTTCATACAAAAAAGGTTAATAAAAACTATTCTTAAAAGTTGTCTGGTAAGTAATAAAAAATTATACTAATTTAAAATTAAGTAGACAATCCTGTACAGTGCTTCCACTTTGCGGGAAATTCCCTGAAAAGGGAAAACTGAGGTGAAAAGGAAAAATAAGGGAAGAGGGGAGAGAAAATTCAAACGCGGAAGGGGAAACAGGGAAACTGATATTGTCTAAAGCAAATGAGGAAAAGGGAAAACTGTGCCCTCTATAAGAGAAAAGGAGATCTGAAAGTACCAGCGGACGAACTTTAAAATGTGGCAACACCGGACATGCGTTGGATAACGCAACTTCAACAATCACTTACTGTTGTCCTCAATTATTGGTCTTCGGTTATATTTTCAAACATTTAAATACTGTAAAGGTGAAAAATATATCACTCAAGTCTGTAATAAATATCTTAATTTTACAAGAAAAATTCAAATATCTGCGAAACAACTGTAAACAAACTATCTCAGGTAAGTCAACTACCTAAGTCTCATGTCACTGGTTCTACAAAAGATACTTAACGAGTTATTTCATTCAACAGAATGGCCGCAGTAGGTTTAAAACGACCAAAAGATGAGGATAATCTCGATGGACTCGGTTCGGAGGCCAAAAGGATCAAGTCTCGTTTTGACCAGGAAACAGACGAGAAGAAAGAAACGCCAAGCGATCTGTCACCAAACCAAATCAGAGAAATGATGCTGAACGCCCAGAAAATGATCGAAGAGCGCAAAAAAGCGTTAGGAAGCACATTGGCCGCCAAAACTTCAGTTGCACCAGCGGCTGATGACAAGGCCAAGAAAATCGCAGAACTGCAAGCACAGATTCAGTCTAAACTCGCAAGTTCGTCATTAGCGAATTTGAACCTTCCCGCTATTCGCCCGCTGGGTCTTCCAAATGGTACTGCTCCTCAAGTACCCGCAGACGCTGCGAAAACTAACGAACCAAAACCTGGACCCCTCATCTTGAACGCTGAAGGTATTTTAACATATCTTACAAAAGTTTTCAAATAACAGACATTTACTCATTTATAGGCAAGACTGTTGACGCACAGGGTCGAGTAATTGAACTGCCTAATCACATACCAACGTTAAAGGCAAACCTCAGGGCCAAGAAGCGGGAAGAGCTCAAAACTCACTTGCAGGGCTCTAAACCAGGGAAACCGTCAGCGGGAAAAGACGAAGCGGAAGTGGCTCCTCAGTTCTTTGATCCCAGGGTGCCCCTGAAATCAGTCGTGAGGCAGAGACGCGCGTTTCATTTTCATGAGGAGGGCAAATTCCAGCAGCAGGCCACTCGCATGCGCATGAAAGCCCAGCTTGACAAACTGCAGACAGAGATTTCGCAAATCGCCCGCAAAACGGGAATCAACTCCGTAACAGCACTAGCTCTAGTGGCGCCTCGCACTGCAGAGGCCAAGGAAGAAGCAGAAGTCCCCGAGCTCGAATGGTGGGACTCGGTTATCTTGAAAACCAGGTCTTACGAAGGGCCGGACGGGTCAGACAATCTGCGAGGAGAGGCCATCACGAATCTTATTGAGCATCCACTACAGATGAGAGCCCCTACAGACCCTCTAGCCACTCCGTATCTGCCTGTTTTCCTGACCAAGAAAGAGCGTAAGAAGCTGCGTCGTACAACTCGTCGCGAAAACTGGAAAGAAAAGCAGGAGAAGATCCGACTGGGTCTAGAACCGCCACCTCAGCCCAAAGTGCGTATCTCCAACCTGATGCGCGTGCTGGGCAACGAAGCGGTTCAGGATCCGACTAAAGTCGAGGCTCACGTTCGAGAGCAGATGGCGAAACGACTTCAGGCCCACCAGGAAGCGAACGCAGCGCGCAAGTTATCGGTAGACCAGCGTCGGGAGAAGAAGGTGAAGAAGCTGCAGGAGGACACGACACTAGGCGTCGACGTGTCGGTGTACCGCGTTAAAGACCTGTCCAACCAGAGCAAGAAGTTCAAGGTGGAGACCAACGCCAAGCAACTGTTCATGACGGGCTGTGCCGTCCTCTTCAAGGACGTCAACGTGGTGGTTGTGGAGGGCGGCCCCAAACAGCAGAAGAAGTACAAGCGCCTGATGCTCAATCGCATCAAGTGGGACGAGGACTTCGTCAAGACCAAGGACGGAGCCTCCGAGACGAAAAACGCCTGCGTCCTCGTTTGGGAGGGTACAACCAAGCAGCGCAATTTCGGAGACATGATTTTTAAACTATGCCCCCTGGAAAGTGTTGCCAGGGACCATTTCCGCAAACACGGCGTCGAGCATTACTGGGACCTGGCTTACTCGAGCGCTGTCCTCGAAGAAACCGAAGAAAAATAACCCCTGATTTCAACTTTGGCCACTTTTTTTTCATGATTCTTTTGTTTACTAGATTACTGAGAAATACAAATTTCGTAATAATTTTAATGGTTTATTCAAGGTTTAAGTTAAAATCAACAATTTGAAGACACACGGGAGAGGCACTTGTTTCGTGATATGGCTCAGATATACTTTCGTCTGTCTACGCTACAAACACACGGGTTCCTGGAATACTAGAATCTTATAGAATATGATTCGAAGCTACACACCACAGTATAACTACACAGGAACTACTAAAGGGGCAAACAGAGGAGATGAAATGCATTTCTTATGGAGTATTGATGAATTCTTCAGTCTCAGAGAGTGTGGTTGCCGCCTGAGAGAAACGACGAGGACGAAGCGTCGTGGCTCGAACCATCGCCGTGGTCGTGTCCACCACCTGAATAAACAGATATTTTAAAAATTAATTCTATCAATACAGGTTTGATTATATTTGCCAATAAATAATCTTATTTTCCTATTTGAATGAATCTTTTAGATTAGAGAGAACTGCTTGCTTGTTTAAGTGTTTCCTCGAAAAGAAAGTAAACATATTTGCTATTTTGGTCTGGGGTTGTCCTATAGTCTTATCAGAGTTTTGGCAGTGTTTAGAAAGACGTGATAACATTGATAACAGTCTGATAACATGATGCTAACAGTGATTTTTTAAACTCCGCTTTCACGAACACGAACAAACGAAATCTGAAACTTTCGGAAAGGAAAGCGTGAAACGTCTATTTTCCCTCAGCGAATATAAAATAACAATGGTATTATTATTGATGCTATATATTTAATTATATTATCTGTTAGGTCAGTATTTTTCTGGAGTTTCGTGTTTGGATTTCAAGGCTACACGAACTGGGACATTCCATGCAAAGTGGTACGTACAGGGCAGTTCTTCCGCTTTGCAGGGAATTTCCCTTAAAAAGGGAAAACTGGGTCTCAAAATGGAAAAGTAAGGGGAAAATAACATAGAGGTGTAGACCGACATCCTAGGAGGTCGGGGAAAAGGATACCTGATATCTGCAAGGCGAGGGGGGAAAAGGGAAAACCGTACCGGCTTTAAGGGAAAATGGAAAACTGAAGACGGAAGCATTGGGTATAGGGTGAAAAAAAATGTTATCAATGTTATCAACCTATTATCACTGTTATCAGCATTTTCTATTGTTTCTCTTGTGGCGGGAGAAAGTTCGTGGAAGTCGTAAGACACTCCTTAACCTTGAACGGAGACAATAAAGCATGATGACACAGTGATAACACAGGTGATTCATTACTGCAGTTCACTGTTATCAAGTATTATCAATTGTTATCATCTGTTATCAACGTGTAGTCAAGCGTCGAGCAAAAGTTCAAGAACCTTTAGGAAATGCGTACAAAACATCGTAAACCCTTCGCTTACTTACCTGCTTATTGTTTAGTTTGTTACTCCACGGAAGTTTACCTGTGTTATTGCCATGTTGTCGTCTATTATTAATAAGTGAAATACCTGCTGTTTCGAGCGCTGCCATGACAGCAAACCCCAGAAAGACGCAGAAGAACTTGATGAAGCGGTTGTCTGGTTTCTTTCTCTCTTTGTCCAAGACTTCGAAGAATGTAACGTACAGCAGAGTTCCTCCAGCAAGAGCCTGAAGAATGCCTACCAGCAGCACGTGGCCGGGAGACTGGGTAGCAGAGTTCTCCGTGATCAAGATACCGATTCCCAGACCCAGCGGAGTGATTAGCGCTAGAGAAACCATGTAGACTACGTAAACTCGGATCCGAATGGAAGAGGTGAGCAGTTCGAGTCCGATGCAGAAGATGATGGCCAGCTCGTGGAAGGCCACAGCAGCAAACAGGAACCAGACGTCCTTAACATTCAGCTGAAGACCAATGGCCATCCCTTCGAAGATTGAATGAAAAGAAAGAGCTAAAATGATCAGCAAACCCCGGATGGCTGCTACCAGAGGCTTCTGCTGCTTGCTGCTGCTGCCCAGTGGTAGAGCATGACTGTGACCGTGATTGTTGTTGCTGCTACTGTTGTTGCTATTGTTGCTGCGGACTGTTTCGTCGACATTCAGAAGATTTGTTGTCGATATAGTCGATATGACCTAGTACAAATCATTATTTCAACTTTATTCTATAACAGAATAATAACTATAACACTGATAGCTAAAACTAGAATATACTTACTTGATTTTTGCTGGAGTTATTCTGCTGGTTCTGTTGAGGGTTTTCTGCTGTTGTCGAGTCTTTGACAGTCTCTTTTTCGGCTGAAGACATGAATTTCTCGCCGATCTCTTCGAGGAAGTAAACCGCGAAGAAACCAGCACAAACCAGCAGTTCTGCCAGTGGTAGTTCCTCCAGTTTGTGACGGTTCGTAGCCCGTCCAACGCTGACAAACGACTCGCGAACCTAGCCAACAAATTTTATTCCCGTACTTGAAATGGATTATAATGATTTACCTCTGGTATCATGTGTACGAAGCAGGTAGCAAGTAGTAATCCCGCTCCAAAGCAGAGCATGATCGATAGAGCTAAATCGATTTGCAATTTTCGCTTGAGATTGCGTTCGGGTTTCGACGAACTGTTGCTCCATTGACTCAGTTTGTGGGAAATTTTCAGTGGTAAAAGTCCAGCGATTAACCGGAGAGCCGCCAGCAGAATCAAGGCACAGATTTTCGAAACTATCAACTGCATTTCAGTGTGTGTGAAAATTTCGACACGTTTTCCTTTTGTATTTGAAAACCGTGAAGACCCACTCTTTTAGTCCATTACTATAACGCAACTCCCGGATTGCCTTGTCCCCGATCCAAAACTTCCCGCCTTTAAACTGAACAACAACAGACCTTGAATAGAAACGTCTCAGTACGAAAACTTTTCCAAATGGGATTTATCTTTTGTGAGCACTTAAACTTTAATGGAGTTCCACCTTAGCGTAACACTTGTTATGCAAAAATGGAGCGTTCCACTTTGGGTACGGTCGATTTCATCGAAGATTTGCAGTTTCCCTATTGAGTTTACGTTTTTTTTTTCACTTTGCTTTTTAAAGTTCGAATTTGAGTTTTGTTGGAGTTGTTGAGTGCACGGAAGGTGCATGACAACTGAGTTGGTCATTTCCAAGGTGGTTTCAAATATATTAGCAGCAAGGGCGCGCTGAGGGAAAACCTGCAACGAGTTTCGTTCCCTCGCCTCCAGGTAAAAACCAAAAGGTCCAAAATATGTAGAAAAGATATTCCGATAACACGTGATAACACGATGATAACGCGTTGATAACATAAAAGGAGAAAACGAATGAATTTAGCGTAGGGGGAAAAAAGGACCAGCGAGAAACGGTTCCGGTTCGTTACGGTTCACTACAGTGGCTTATGTTCGGTTCAACTTCGGCTAACGGTTCGGTTCAAAAATTGCTCTTATACATCATACACAACAAAGGTGTATTTTGAAATTTATCACAGCCTAATGGGAACCGAGAACCGGTTTAAAAACGGTTCATGGCTCAAGGGCACGGTTCAACTTCGGCTCACGGTTCGGTTCAAAAACTGGTCTTTTATCTCGTACATAACACAGAAGCCTTTTAAAATTTTGTGAGAATTTTATCGGAGTCCTGAACCGGTTCAAAAACGGTTCACGGCTCAACGGTTCGGTTCAAAAATTCCTCTTATACATCATACGTAACAAACAAGCCTTTTAAAATTTTTGATAACTTAACCGGAGCCCTGAACCGGTTCACAGCTCTAAGATACGGTTCAGCTTCGGTTCAAAAATACATGATGCATACCACAGACGTCCTTTGGAATTTGTGACAAGTTTATGGGACCCATTGAACCGGTTCAAAAACGGTTCAGGACTTACGATCTCTGACAAAGAACTCGGTATAGACTTCATTGTAATGTGCTGCCTACTACGTGACATGTCTTTAAAAACGTCTATTTAATTCTAATGAGATCTTTTGTTAATCCCCCCTTGTGTAAGATGTCCATAAGGAAGACTTGCACGTGTTTTTGTGTGGAAGTTTAGCAGTGACGAGAAAACAATATCGTGTATCACTCTCTGAATCAATACACTCAAATAATCCTCTCAAGAGTTTCTAACACGTCTCAGTTTACTCGTTACAGTATTTAAGTCTTTCCCCCCTATTCGCTGAAGCCTTTTTCTGTTTTGCGTAACGTTTATAAACTAAGTAAATAAATAAATAATAATAATAAGAGAAGTGATCTAGCCACAGTAAAAACGGGTCTTAGTAATGGTGTTTCATACCGTACATAACACTGTAAAAAGGCACCACTGCAGTTCTTTTTCACATTGACCTGCATTGCCTTTCAAAGTGTCCAAGTTCTCCAAACGTTTTGACCGCCAGTTCAAGGTATCGCCCAAAATGCACTGCAAAAGGCACCGCCGTTACGTTAAAAATGAGAACTTGAAGATTTTGATTAAAAACGAAAATTTTTATTTCTTCCGAAAAATAGCGATTGTTACATTGCGGCCTTTCTTCCCGCCGAACTGCATCACTGGTGTTGGTAGCACTTGGACGAACTCGTAATCTGCCGAAAGAAAACACGAAATGTAAAAATATAATAATAATGTACAGAACAGTACATTTAGCGGCTTGTTGGGTGATCTCGTCCTCGGTCCAGTTGCACGTAGCCAGGAGAAAGAGTCCCGATTCCTCCAGAATCCCGTGACAGTTGTGCAGATACTGTTCCCGCTTAGCAAGAGAGTCTTCTTGCATTAGCGATATCGTGTCGTACGTCCCTTTGTCCACTAGTAAGTTATATTTGCGTTTGAGCACCTTTTCTTCCGCTGTCTGTAAGTCGCAGAGCATATCACAGGCCTATGACATGCAACGTTCAACATATCATTCACACGACCAAGATGGTAAGTACAAAAATACTTCATAAATGATGTCGGCTTTGAACGATTCTGCAATAATGCTGGCCAGATTCACGGCCGCGGCAGAATAGTCGACCCCCGTCAGTTGACGATAACCAAGTTTTGCCTAATCCAAATGACATAATCGTAAATATAAATCAATTTAATTGCTTTGCGTTTATACCAGCTCAATTAAAAGAATCCCATTACCACAGCCGAGGTCGATTATGGAAGATTCTTTGTCAATATTTTCGCTCGTCCACTGAATCATCTTTTTCATGATGTTTTTGCCGAACCAGATCTCACCCAGGTCGCCATGGTCTTTGAAATTTTCTAGCTCCAGTTCGTACTGCTCGTCCCAGCTGTATTAATGAAAAATAATAATAAATGGCTAAGTGTTGAAACTTATGTTAGTTCTTCAATCAATTCTTAACGAGCAAATGTAGTTTTCATGTTTTCTACCCACACAAAAAAACAAGTAAGCAACGGTGCCTTTTACAGTTTAAAACACTGAAAAAGGTACCACTGCAGCGCCTTTTCATAGTTTTTCAATTCCTTTTTACAGTGTCTTTTCCAAATTTAGCCTGGATCGCTTTAAAGCGTCCAAGTTTTAAGCAACGTTTAAACCTCCCAGTTCAACGTCGCCAAAAAGAAACCACAAAAAGAAACCATAAAAAGGCACCGTCCATTTTTACCTAGGAGACTTACAAAGACTTGTTGCCGAGGACCGAGGGATCAAGTTCTTCAAACGACATTTCCAGCGGCCGAAAATATTTCTAAAAAATGTTTCAAATGAGAAATGAATGCTATAAATGTTGTTAACTCAAGAAAAATAATTAGTTAACAAATTTGTTTAGTGAAGAGTAAACACGTGTTTCCAACAAAATTCAAATTGACAACAGCGACCTGCACGCTATCTAGGAGAGGTCTAGAAAACTATTATAAATTTTTAATTATCGATATAAATAACTAATTTACAAATAAATAAGTCAGCGAACCATAAAAAAATTAGATATTATTTGTTGGATTCTAATATTTTTTTACGAATACATTTAGGGCATTCGAATAGATAACAAACTCTCGTCATTTCGTAGAACTGAACTCCAGCGAGAATTAAATTATTGCTCCGATAACTGCTCAATTGAATATATTAGTTTGATATTTTTCTACTTCATTGAATAGTTGAATTAGTCCCATAACTCAAATCGCATGGGTTTTAATTAGTACAGCTTCATTTACTGTAGACTGTAGGGCTCATGGCCACTGAGGACTAACCTCTCTACTACGGCCATTTGAATTAAATACAGTTCGAGATAAAATGTCTCTTAAATTGTGTAAAAATTGGGAAAAAAATATTGAAACATATTTATGTAAAGAAAGTGGCAAAATGTTTTGATGCTAATTTAACGACAGAGTCCGCTATAGAGGGGTGCGCTTGGGCATATAAGCTAATTGAAAGAAGTGGCAACACAGTCTGTCCTAACCAGTGCTCCCAGTTTGCACGGAAATTCCCTTAAGGGAAAACTGGATCTGAAAAAGGGAAAATAAGGGAAAAAGAGCGAGTAATAGCTTGATATCCTATTGACATCTACGAAGAAAGGGGGAAAAAAGGGAAAACCGTACCCTCTTTAAGGTAAAACGGAAAACTGAAAGTAGCAACAACTGTCTGTCCAAGCCGCAAGAAAACATACAAAGCTTTTGTCCAGTTAAACTCATTTAAACTTATTAACTAATTTTATCAGGTAAATCCATTTAATAATCTAATAACATCAAACGGTTCATAGGCCATTAAATGTGATACTCAAAGACCCTATGTTGAACTGAATAATACTTTAATCTTAATGTAAACAACAAGCACCAGTCCATAAGTTGTCAACATACTCATTTACTTGTAAGTAGCAAGCAAAATTCATTTGATTGCATTAAATATATTAGATTCGTCATAATGGCTGCCGAAGAGGACAAAGTTGGACAACTCGAAGCCGAGGCTCTGAAACGCAAGGAACGTCTGGCCGCCTTAAAACGCAAACAGACGGCAGACAACTCGAACAACACCAACAACCAGACAACATTACCCAAGTATTAATAATGTATTATAAAATATATCTTAAACTTAACATAATGAGTGTTTGTTTAGGCCGTTATTTCGGAGCTACACACCTTTAGATGAGAAGTTAAAAGACGAAGTCGTCCCGCCACCCAATCTTCCCGAACTTGACGAACAAGTCCAAGAAGAACTGAAACAAGCCAAAACGCCAGCGACTGTTGCCGAACTTGTAATATTTATTCGAATCTGAAATAAATCTCAATAATAAGTTAGTAGTAGACAACATAGGTATCTGTCTAAACTAATTAAACGTTCAACTTTTTAACAACTGTACTTTAAAATTTGAATAATTAAATATTGTTCAACAAACATGAGTTAATTTATCATAAAAAATAGTATTATATTATGTATAGTTTTATAATAATAATAAATAGTGCAGCAGTAAGTTAAATAGTAAAATATAAAAAAAGACTATTATCAATTTGTATTTCATTGTATGTTTTCATTATTTATATGTTATTTATTTAATAATTTTTTTTTTTTTTTTTTGCAAACTAGGACTTGGAGAACTTGGCACCTCGCAAACCAGACTGGGACCTGAAACGAGACATTGCCAAGAAGCTCGACAAACTCGAGCGGAGAACTCAGAAAGCCATAGCCGAACTCATTCGAGACAGGCTGCGGGACAACAAACAAGATTTAGCGTCTGCTGTAAACGCTGCTTCTATGCAACCTTAACCGAACATTTAAAAAAATTAATAATACAATTTTTCTTCAAATTTGTATTGGCCATAAATATTTGCTGCAAGATTTATGAAGGCAGTTTCCCCGCAGGAAAAACGCCTTTCTCTGTTATAATTCCTCCTGTAATCAATTCGGCAGGCGTTATATCAAATCCCGGGTTCCAGCAGTTGATTCCCGGTGCAGCGATTCTTGTTTTGCCGACATGCGTCATTTCTTTTTCAGGTCTCTCTTCAATGGGAATCAAATCCCCGCTCAAAAGCTGGAAATCAATGGACGAGTAAGGTGCAGCTACATAAAACAATACTCCGTGATGCTTGGCTAGGACAGCTAGCTGGTAAGTGCCTATCTTGTTGGCCGTGTCCCCGTTAGCGGTTACTCGGTCAGCTCCCACAATAACTGCATCGATAGCAAAATTTCGCATAGCCGCAGCTACCATGTTATCGCAGACAAGAGTGGCGGGTATTTTCTCGTAAACGAGTTCGAAAGCCGTCAATCTCGCACCCTGATTGTAGGGCCTCGTTTCAGTGCAGTAGGCGTGATCGAGCTTACCCAAAGTGCTTAAACTGCGAATGACCCTAGAGCTGTCCCGTAACCAGCAGTGGCTAAAGACCCAGTATTGCAATGAGTCAAAATCCTGACGTTTTTATCGCTAAATTTAGTAATAATGTCTTCCGCCCCATGTTTTCCGATAGCCTGATTATCGCTAATATCTTTTTCTAGCATGTTTTCGGCAAATTTGATTAATTGCTGCCTCATTTCTTCAGCGTTGATGGACTGGTCGGTTGCGAACGTTTTAGATAGGGTGGTCATAGCTTCTGCTGACAGCTGCATGTTAACTGCTGTAGGCCTGGACGTCACCAGGTATGACAGCTTGCTCTGAACGAAATCGTGCAACTGGTCTTTGGTTAGGGACTGCGGCTCGGGTTTGTGCAACTCGACGGCTACGCTCAAACATCCGACAATGGCGATAGCAGGTGCACCCCTGACCTGCAATTAAAATTGTTGAAATTACACTTAATAACAATATAAGAGATATTACCTTCATTTCACGTATAGCAGCCCATGAGTCCTCCACATTTTCTATTGGAATGTATGTGCAACTTTCTGGTAACAAAAGTTGGTCCAGAATTCGTAAAACGCCATTTTCGTAGCAAATTGCTTGCAAAGTTGCCATGGTTACTTTAAATTTTTAATAGTAAACCTCAGTTCCTGTTGCTGAAAAATGTGCTGCAATCTTCAGTATTTCCACTTTGTAGTTTTTCTTTTTCCTTGAAGAGGGCTCTGTAGCTTTCCCCCTTTTTCCCTCATTTTCCCTTGTTCCCTTATATTTTATTTCCCTTTTTCTCCTCCGCGCTGAATATGAAGCTATACTTCAAAACTTCCCTTTTCCTTCTTCCCTTCTTTTTCCCTCTTGAGACCCTATTTTTCCTTCTTTCAGGGAATTTCCCTGCAAAGCGGAAGCACTGGATTAAATATACAGGCACCCTAATATATAATTAATATTTGATTATTTATTATCACAATTAACAATATTGCTTCTGATAATTGATAATACAACAAAAATAATAAAATTAAGTAATTGATGGTAGTCATAGTACGTAGTTTAGTTATATTCAGGTATGCAGAATAGTAGTGCAGTAGTAAACTGTAACACCAGCAGCTGTAATAGCTTAGCTGTGAGCATTAAAATATGGCATGACCAAAGTGGGCATCGAAGTACATTTACTTTTCGCTATCAACGCTGGCATGTTTTTCTAAGGTCCTATCAAGTACATTTACTTTTCCGAAGGAGATCTGCCGTACATTTACACATTTTTTCTAAGCTCCTCTAGAGCACTTCTATTTTTCGAAGCAAGTCTGCCGTATATTTACTTCCTCGAGGCAGGTTTCCCGCACATTTACTTTTCCCAAGCAGGTCTGCCGCACTTTTGAGTTTTGTGTCCGCTGTGGACGGAGAGGTCTAGTCGTGCTTTCTTAGCGGCATCCGACGGTCGAAGAAGGAACTTCTTCTTCTTGCCAACGACACTCGTCCACTAGTCTCACCTATCGAGAACAGATAAATTACTCGACAGTCATAATCAAATGCAGATGCGCATGCAATTTATTATTTTGTGTCACTTATCGTATGTCAATATTACTAATGCACCCATGTTTCCTGCACCCACATAGCACAGTACATAGTGTATCACAGTTAGCTGGAACAAACCCCGACTGAAAATTCTCATAGAGTATGTAGAATTTGGAACAGAGACTCAGTGAGATCTCAGTGAGAAACTCTACAAAGTTGTGAGATCTCACTGAGTCTCTGTTCCAAATTCCACACACTCTATGAGAATTTTCAGTCGGGACAGATCGGATACAGTCCTTAGTTGTTTCCAACAGGCTATCAGCCGTTATGGGCTACCGGCTCGAGTTAGGTAAGTCCCATAGTTATAGCCTTGTACATGTGTGCAAGGCATGGTACACGCAATACTAATATCCATTCAATCCTTTAGAGCAGACAATGGTGGAGAACATGTTGGAGTGGGTCATTCCATCAGACGTCTCAGGCAAACAGAAAATTCTTTCATAACTGGACGTTCTGTGCACAACATTCGTCTGCAGCGTATGTGGAGAGACATGCGGCAGTTCTGTATTGGAAAATTCAAAGATCCATGTGAGTGAGGTTTAATTTTAGGGAATCATAGTAAAAAAAATAAGTTGTTTTTAATTTTCAAAACTAGGGCAATGGAGGAACAAGAATCGCTCAGTTCTGATAGTATCATTGACTGCACTGCTCTTCATTATTGCTTCCGGCACGTTATCGCAGCCTGCTTGGCAGAATTCCAGGAAATGTGGAACCACCACGAAATCAGGACCGAGTGTAGCAGTCCACTGGTGTTGTTTAATTCCGGGCTGGCTGAACTTCTGCATGAATCCGGTGGAGATGTGAATAGATTCCCCGAACTAGTTCAGGTAAACAAGTCTATAGCTTAATTGTTTACTGCACCATGCGTAACTATCATTATCTTAGCCTCCAATCCAAGCAGTCCAGATCCCGCCGATACCAGAGCAAGAAGCAAAACCGGATATCCTGGATTTTCCTGGAATTGGCGAACTACAGCAGCGATTTCCTCAGGATTGTATAAACTTTTACAATGCAGTGTCATCGTACCATGCAGTGCGTGACCATTTGCACTCTGCTGATTTGTTTCCAAGAGCTGCAAATTAGGACTGACACTTCGTGGTACAAAATCATTCGCCTTACTTGATTGTTCGTAGAAATCTACCCAGCATCGCTGAATCTCCAGTTGTTGGTCTTTCAGTTTCTCTGTTACATGCTTGCAATAAAGAAGAAGTTTCTCACGAAAATATACTTTTTGCTTTCCAGTACTGTTCAACTAAATAGAGAGTGGTTTTGTTTGCTTTAATTTTTTTTTGTATGGAAAGGAGACCCTGTCTTTTTTAGATAGCACCGATCATCTTTCAAGGTATTGCTGTACAACTCTAATTCATATTGTCACGGGATAATTCGGGCGGTGTAAATAAATGGCACATATTCACCTCACAATATCTTTGAGTGACGAGGCACAGTTATAATATAATATATTCAGAGCTGAAGCTTGATTAAGAAATTTATTTCGTATCTTTGTTTTCAATTATTCATCCCGGTAAAACAACAAAACAAACAAGTAAAACAAAAAGTGCAGGAAACTTTCAGGCACGTCCAAAGACAGGATCTTCGAGGGCCTGGTTGAAGTGTTCCTCGAAGTTTTCATAGTTGATAAAATGGCCAGAATCAACTCCGGCAGGCAAGTTTTGCTCTCCGGCTAGCTGTCTGGAACCCCGGAAAGTGACACCAAGATCATCGGCAGTCCCTGATACGGCACAATCTTGCTTCCAGTTAAAAATTCCACCACCATTGGCAGCTCGATAGGTTTTGAGGCCCGATCATCATCGTACTGCATGCTGACGTCTCCCCCTGTAACATGAAATACCTATATTAAATTTGTCTCGAGGGCATGCTGCCTTATAAACTAAAGTAAACTTATCAAAACAGGTCTCACATGGTTAAATGTTGACATCCCCCACCTGTGCACTAGTACTTCAACCTTCAGAAGAAAAGAAGAAAAGACGAAAAATACAGAAGATGCATGACGTAAAAGGATTACAGACTACTGATAATGCCTAGATTCATAAGGCATTTTGTAAAAATATTCATTAGGATTTCACAAAAGAAAATACTATTTACCTTCGACCCTGTTCAGGTAGCGGATCAGGAAACTAAGGGACCTCTGCTGCTTTTCCTTCACAGCATCCACGTTGGAAAAATGTGGCTCCAGATATTCAATTAGGGCTTCTGCCGTGAGATTGAACGGCTCGAATATGGCCTGCTGGGCTGGGCCGGTGCGGAAGAACTAAAAAGAAAATTAACGATGATAATGAACAATCGTAAATTATCTAAGTTTGACTTACTTCTTCCATCTTCAAGACGTTCATTCCTCTTATAACTTCGCTGATGGGATCGCCGTCGTAAGTAATCTGTCCCGAAGCGCTCCATTCTGCCCATACGGGCTTTAGGTCGACAATGAGGAAAATCGGAAACAGGTGCTCCTGGGCCATTCCTATAGCTAATTTTTCCATTAGTAACCTAGCTTACTTCTTTGTCTTACAATTCTTACTACAATACAGCCCCAGAAAGTAAAACTCTGCATCACTTTCTTCCGAAGCTCCGGTGAAGTATTCTGTTTTTTTTTCTGGATTGCCTGGAACGTCGAGGAGAGATGGTCCGACAGACCTGTCAGGAGACTCCGCCTGAGACCCCCGGTATCGACACCGTTTTCTCCGGCGTAGATCACCCTGAGAGGCCAAGTAACTCGTGCCCTGTAATTTTGGAACAAATTAGTACGGAGCAATAAGACAATGGATGAAATTGAAATGTACTGGAATAAAGACGAATCCGTCGCGACACACGCATTGTGAACGAGGTCGTTCCCCCGACAACTCGAATGGTGTTCCGGAGTCCACTCGCAGGGTGTTTCAGCAGCTTATTGTCCCGGACAAATTTAGGGAAAACCGAGAAGTGATCTATAGAGAGATTATTACTGAACTAACCTTCAGTTTAAATGTATAGTTATATTCGTTTTACCTCCCTCGATTCCACCTGCCCCACCTGATGTAACAGTCGATTGCGCATGAGAACCTGCGTTACCAGTTTCATCCGACCGACTACTTGGTCCAGGTTCCGGTACTAAGTCAGATGTAGTCTCGTGCTCCTCTGCTTGTGTATCGAAAAGTTCGTTTGGGGAGAAGCAGCGAATAGACTCTAGGATATTCGGGAAGGAATTACTATTATTCTTAAACATAACTTAAAATTTTATAAATCATTATTACACTGTTACGCCGTGTGCCCAAAAAGGAGGCAAAAAAGTACCTAAAAAAAATTCCCTGCGTTTAGTCATAGTGACTAAGTTTAAGCGTGCAAAAGTGCTTAAAAGAGTGCCCAAAACCCTTTCACCCTTTCCCTGTCCTCTTTGCTTCGGGGCTAAATTTTCCCTTGTTCGTCCCTTTTGCCAGGAGGGATATCAATTATCAATAAAGTATATGCAACAAAGACAATGGTCACAAGACAATACAAAACAAGATTAATGTTGAATCATATATATTATGTAACTCAGTTTCTCCGAGTATTTCGTTGTCACATCATCTGGTAGACCAAGAATTAGGTGCTATAGAAGCAGATATCCACCCTCGGCCTCTGTTGGGAACGCGATATTCAACACGTAGTATGTAGCCAATAGATACATTCCATTATGTCCCCTTCTACAGACACAAAAGGTTTTTGCTTGAGAGCAATCACAAAATCGGGTCCAAAAGCCATGATGAAAGGGGCATTCCTGCTCGGTAGTGATGATGCTGCCTCACTCAGGTTTCGGTCTTGTAGGTGAAAGTAAGAAGGTTAATTGATAACTTGTTGTGTACTCAACGGAAGCTTTGGGATACCTCGTATTCTTGGAAAATAAATATATTCTCCGCAATCTTCCACCGTTTGCTGGAGCCCTTAAACGGTAGTAGGAGCCGGAGAAGCTGCAGGACGCATTTCGATTTGTTTTCTAGAAACACGCAAACTATTAGGAACTGTACATCCATTAGTGAAATATCAACCTTACCAACTGTCTTCTCGGCTTTCCCAAGCTTGTTCGGCTCCGCCGCAATTCTTCGGGTGCCCTCTTTCCCCGCAACCTCTATGAGCTTATCGAGGACTAGCCCCCAATTCGTCCTGACTGTAAGTGCGACGTTGACGCGCTCAATGGCTCGTGAGAACTCCTCGATAAGCTAAAAAAGATAAAACCATCAATAAGACATTAATACGACACAGACTGACATAACAATTACCATCATAGGAATCGTCAGTGCTGGGTACCTCTCCAGAAGGTGTTGTACATCCAAAGTTCCCTGCACAACTTCGGCCCTTCGAACTTGATAAGTGCCTTTCATCATCAAAGAGAGAGTCGAAATGTGGATATTACTCGTGTCCTCCTTCATTGCCTCTGTCAGGGTCTCATGAGTGAATCTGTTGTCCCCAGAAACCACCGTCAGGTCAGCTACTCCCGTAGTGATCTGCTTTGGGCTCCTCAAGATTCGGTTTGAGTGTTTCTTGTCGATAACCCGTGCCGCCCGTTCTTTCGGAATCTTCGTAGCACCGTTCCCGTTCGTCTTCCTCCGTAGGTACCTAATCCTTTTCGATAAGGGCTCATCGGAAATTTCTCTATAAATAAATTGGGCAAAGTTTTACTTAAGCGTGTTGACGAATCACAAAAAGAAGAATATATTACATCTTTAACACCGTAGGTTGCTGCAAGCAACGGCCATCTTTGCAAAGCTTGCCGAGAAATGTGTGCATAGTCCTGCTGGTTGAATCCTCCAGTTCTGTAGGTGAAAACACAATCCGTGATGATTTTCACGATGCTTCGTTTTGCTGCAGGGCTGAGTGAAGGGTCGTTGAGTTCATTCCTTAAACGGCTGTCCAATCTAAATATGAAAAAATGTTAGGACGTTGGCGTAGATACCATAAAAATGGTATACTTCGAGTCACTGGGAAAGGGTATCACAGCGGGACGGTACCCGTCACAGCTTCCAACGTCCGACTGGTCATCGCTGATTCCCTCTGAAAGGTCAGATGAAAATTACAAGTTTGTTAAGGATTATCATAAATTGTTCATTTCACCTTTTTGCCCTGACGATTCTCTCGATGGGCCGGCTTCAGGGTTACTGGAAATGCTCGAAACCATTGAACTTGTGGTGGCTGCCCAAATCATCTCTGGCTGAGGTAGCTCTTCCGACGGTGATGGTGTGGAAAATCTTCATCCCGCGTCCGAAACAGAAATCAGGTTCAAGAAAACCTCTTGTCCGTTCACCAGCCGGTCGTCGTTATCCAGATCCCGTGGACCGATATTTGGAAACAGAGGCTCTAAATTATATATTAATAAGTGTTGTTAATATTCTACTCAAAACTGATAGCCATAATGTACTTGGCTCCTTACATTCAACCTGGAATCCGATGTACGTGTGCTTTTCACTACGTTCACGGAGAAACGTGTCTCCCTGCAATCGCTTATTGAAAAGTTGTCTTAAAGTGGCTATATGGTTTGAGCTTGTTGGAAGGGAGAATTTCAAATTTCTCCCTTTGAACCTGATCAAGACTGAGACTGACATTGCTGAAGACAAAAAGCGACGCTGCAAAGTGCGAACTCTGGATCTATCTGAAGTTGGAAGACTACTGAAACAAGCCAAGTTCAACGGTTTTATCTCCAAGGTCAAAACATGACCGGGATACTAATTCAGTTTTCGATCGTCAATCAGTCGTTCACACTTTCAAATCCTGTTCTTGTTCTCCGACCGTTTTCTCTTTCTTTATTGCTTTTCTTGGCACTATTTCTGCGCTATTTTTTTCCTTCAGCCCGTAAGGCTCCCTATAGAATACCAAACCGCGGATTGTAACCAAAAAACAGTATCCGCAAAGTGTAGGTTCACATACATGTGAAACCGTGTTACCAAAATTGCGAAAATAATGAAAGCATTTAAATCAATTTTTTTTCTATGTTTCAGTTTTTCACTGAGCAAAGATAGTTTAGGTACGATGGCACACCCTTGCAAATAAACGCATCACACGATTCGCAACTCGGATAGTCTAGCTTAAACTAAACAGCACGTGTCCATGTTAAGGTCAGTTGGTTGGACCAAATGTGATGTATCAGAATGAGTTATCAGAGAATCCTAACAGTCGAACACTCCACAAAGAATATCTAGGTCTGTTGTCAAAGCAGGGGTTTTTATGTTACAGGCAGTTATGGCGGGATCTGGACTGTGAGTGTAAGTTCACTTATTGATTAAATCTTACTAATTTAATGAAATTATGATCTAATTGTATGTAGGAGCTTTAGAGGAACTCTTCCTCGCAGCAACAATACTGCAATAAGAATGTAAATTAAATGGGTAAATTCGTGTAGGATTTAATGGTTTGTAATTGATGCTAAGAAAGAGAATGTTATTAAACCCTTTGATTTTTGACTTTGCGCCTGTCAAAACTCAAAATTTAGAACACCGCCTTATCTTGATTTCCATATTTGTAAGTTCACACGTCGTACGTTCATATATGCAAAAGAATAAAATGAAATTTGAGTAGTACTGAATTAGTATGCTTTTAAATGAACTGTAAAATAAATTCTTTCGTTACGCGATAGGCTTTTCATATTTACAAATTGCTCTGTTATTCTGGCTAAATTGGAAAACGGCAAGAATTGTTAACGTGTAACAATTCATTTTCATAATTGATCCGGCTTGGTGTTCCATCTGGGTCATTGGGTTTGATTGAAAAGAAACAAAAGAGTGGGAGAATTTTGGCCGACCCGTTTTCGCGGGTCTGATTGACCCAGTGCTTCCACTTTCAAGTTTAGGTTCTTTCCCTGGTTGTAACCTCTATTTTCCCTTTTCCCCCTCACACAAACAATCTTTGATTTTCCCTTATTTTCCCCTCTCATTTTCCCGTTTTCCCTCGTTCTTCCCGTCCATTTTAATAAGTGAAAAATACTGTTATTCATCTGTAAGCTTTATTTCATGGTTAATTTGCAATTTCAAAGGGAAATATAATTATTGCCGAAAAAATTTGCGTCAGACAACAAGTCGCTATAGAAAAAAGTCAAATTTAACGACGATTTTGAGATTTCTTCAGTTTCCCTGCATTTTCCCTTCTTCCCCTCTTTTTCCCTTCCCAGTGCCATCTTTCCTTGAAAACAGGGAATTTCCCCTAAAAGTGGAAGCACTGCTGTCATGGCATGGCAAGGCGTGTCATTGAAATAACACAGGGATGTCCCTGTGGGACGGATATTTTTGATTCACTCCTTCCTCTTGACACAACAAGAAGACTGAAGACAGACACACACAGAAAACACCAGCTCCTTGATTACAAGTTTATTAGCCATAGTGAATTCTTCTGGTTTTTAAACACTTACATCACTCTCTGTACAAACACATTTCTCTGAGCAAAAATATGGGCCGGGGACTAGCAGGACTGGGTGGGCATCTCAGCCTCTGTATCGGACGACTGGACCTCCTCCTCTTCGTAGGCGCGATCCAGACTCCGGCAGGACGGGACCCGATAGTACCGACCGGTGAGACGAATAGGAACCTCGGAGAAGCGCACAACCCGAGGAACATCGAGATGGCTTCCCCCGATCTCCCATCCGGCCACCCGGAACTGCAACCAGATGGTGGTCATCCTGCGCAACTGTGGGGATCCCCCTAACAATGCCTGGACCCGCGATCCAACAGTACAGGACATTACACAACAAATCATCAACACGGACCAACGACGTCCCCATCCGGAAACGCTAGACATTAAAGATCTGGTCACCGACCCATCAATTCACATTCTTCCGGCGGACAAGGGTGGAGCAACGGTTATTTGAAACGCGTCAGATTACGACAGAGCTGCGGTGGACCAACTCTCGGACACACAGACATATGCATCACCATCCAAACAAGAAGCCGAAAACAGAATTCACCTACTCAAACAACGAACCCGCAAGAGAGCTTCTCTACTACACCGCCTGGGACACATTTCCACGAGAGAATATAACCACTTTTGGGGCTGTGAATACGCAACCCCCAACATCTACGTTTTACCGAAAATACACAAGGCGGTTCAGCAATCCATCAACACGGTTCCTGGGCGACCAATAGTGGCATACCACAGTGGTCCCTTGAAACCAATCGACAGACTACTCTCAATCTGGACACGCCGTCTGCTATACCGGATACCAGGCTCGCTCTTGGACACAGGGGATTTCCTCAATTCTCTCCCAACAACACCTATCAACGAAGGAAACTTATTCACGGCTGATGTCAACGCCTTATATCCCAGCATACCTTGGGACGAGGGCATAGCCGCAGCTACGGAATTCTACTCGGAGCAATATCACTGGCTGAAGGATCACTTCGATTGCCTAGGCTTCCGTCCTCCTCCTGCTCCCAGCATTTTCCGCATGCTACTATCGGACGTCCTTTGCAACTCCATTCTATCCTTCAAAAACCGTACCTACTACCACCAACTACGCGGCACTACTGTGGGAAGCAGCATCTCGGTCTATTTCGCTAACACATACATGTACAAACTCACAAAACCAATCCTCGTCAATCCTCCGCCACAACTCATCCTATTCCGCCGATATATCGACGACATCTTTGGCATCTGGATAGGAGGATCGGTCCCGTTGGAATCGGTCTTTGCTCCCATTACGACACCAAACATTACTACCTACACCATTGACAGACCAGGTCAAACCACCAATTTCCTGGATGTCACCGTGTCGTCGGAAGATCGCACCATCGTGACGCCCATACAGGAAAGCATGCGCCCAACCATCTTACATACACTGGACATCTTCGCATCCACAACATCTAAAGCGCAGCCTTCCATACTCTCAACTCCTACGCATTAAACGCATCTGCTCGGAGGAAACAACCTTCCACAAAGAAACTAAAAAAACTCCTCAAACAGTTTCGGCTTCGCGGACAACCGAACGCGGTACTCCAAAGAGCACTCAACAAAGCGAACGCGGTACCACGACAACAAACTTCATCGCCTTCAATAGAAACAGATTGAATCAAGACCGGATTCGCCTGGTTCTCACGCACAACAGAACGAGAGAACGTGCCAACCTGACGCGTACTCTGATCCGATTCGACAACCATCTGCAACAAAACTTCCCGGATTTCGCTTTCTGCCTACCGAATAACCGACCGCAGGTTACTTTCACGCGCCCACGCACTTTAGGGAGTCTCTTCACGTCATTATTCAAACAAGGCCTTACCCCTCTACTGAGATTCGCCTCGGTTTCCCCTGACTCTTCCCGACCTACCTCCCCTACAACCGATACACCAACTCCCCCTCGTATACCTAGACCTCCTAGGCGGACAATTCTCGCCCCATTACCTATTATTTCACCACGATCTAACCCCTACTCACCCGATACCCCACAGGCCACAATTTCCCTTGGTACTTTTTGACGCGTTAAGACATACCATGCTATGGGCTTATTTACCACGGAAAACTGGCGTTCTCTGAACTTCTACACCCGCCGGACTTTCCAGACGACGATGCTTTCACAATCACCTCGCCTCCCGGGAAAGCCTACTTCTTCCAATATATCGCACTGATCCTCACCTATACCACCGTCTCAACGGAGCGTACTTCTACGACTTGGGGCCCCAGGAAGTCACCTTGTTATTTCCTCTCTCACGACGGAGAGGGAACCAGTACTTCAGAGACCCGTTCTACACTATCACCCATTCACTATACGAACGCAACGTGAACGCTCCGGTCAGAACAGACAACAACAGCAGCAGCGACAACGACAGCGCCACCAACAATTACCACAACCCCACCGAACACAACCCCACTGATACACCTAATCCACCATAAAATCAAACCCCTCACAATTGTACACCTCTTCCCACTCTCGTTAAGTAAATACAAGCTTATCGTATCAAAATAACCATTGATGATTTTCAGTGGACGACGATGACAGTACGGCAAGGTGTAAAATACCGTGTTCCCAAATCGCCAACACTGAGCGGGCAGTGGCAGAGTGACGAGGGGACAATAATAGATTCCGACCACCAAGCTGTCAACATCACGTCCTTTCAATACTAACCAATAAGCCCTCTCCTAACTAATTCTAACCCTACCAATACCATACGACCTATCTTGATCATTCGCAATTCCTACCGTAAGACACATACGTCTGACTATTATAGCTCTAATTACCACTACAAATCGCTACCTATTCCAATAAGGGACATGTGTACATCTCTATTGCTTACCGTAGGACTAACTAGCACTACTACTAATATACACATACCACTCATATAAGACCTTCCTACTATTCCGACGGTTACGGCCGGTGAGGCGAATAGGCACCTCGGGGAAGCGCACGACCCGAGGAGCATCGAGGTGGCTTCCCCCCTCCAGCCCGGCCGTCCGGAACTGCAGCCAGATGGTCGTCATTCTGCGCAATTGCTGGCCAAAGTCCGTCTGGCCCAACGAAGCGGCTTAATCCACCCACACCGGGAAGGTATCCATGAGAATATAAAAAGTTTCGGACCAATTGACCCCGGGCATTCTCCTTGAAGCAGCCATTTCCAGCGGATCTCCTCGGGGCGAACCTGACTGACAGAAAAGATCGGGATTATTGGTTGGGGTTGGGAGTTGGATTTAGACTTGAAATAAACTCACCAGATTATTTAGCTTAGATTTCAAAGAAGAGCTGCTCTGTCTTCGACTGTGTTCGTTTGAATGACTGACAAACCCGGCAATCTGACGCCAGACTACTTATACCTCATCTTAAGACTACCGTTAGGAGGCAATGACCAAAGGTCAAGAGACGGTACCAGGTACAGTGACCTCTGACCTCTCTTTGAACCCACAACGTTGAGAACATTCCCGCCTTCCACGCATCCCAGACCCCGACCCACTGACCGACCTTCTGACCTTTTGACCGTCTCGTAGTTTGAAGGTCTTTGACCTCTGAAGTATTCCGAATATCGGAACTGGGTCGCTTTCACCGGATTCACGCTAAAAAAACGAACGATTGTTGAACGTTGAAGATAGACGATACAAGGGGGTATATATACTGAACTAGGAGAGCATTTAGATACACCAGTCTTCACGGGTTCGCCTTACTAGACAGTCATTCCGTCCACAAGTTCTTCCGCCTTCCCTCTCTCACACGCTTTCGCCGGACACGGGAGAATAAGTACACTCTGTTCCCTCTGATCCACCAGGACGGCTACTCCAGCTACCCGAAGACCAAGACCAAGGGAATTCGAAGGTGAGTTCATTTACCAACCTCATTCTCTACCCGGTCCAACCCTGGACCTTTTTTGACGTTGACTATACCCACACCCTACT
Organism: Eulimnadia texana; assembly: GCA_002872375.1. Taxonomy (NCBI): domain Eukaryota; kingdom Metazoa; phylum Arthropoda; class Branchiopoda; order Diplostraca; family Limnadiidae; genus Eulimnadia; species Eulimnadia texana. The sequence goes on along the minus strand of NKDA01000001.1, from coordinate 32,440,942 downwards.
AAAACGCCTTCGGTGGGGGAACTCTGTAGTTTGCTTGCGTGTCCATTCGCTTCCTCTCGCGCTGCTCTCTGCAGGTTGAGTGTGGGATCCGAGGGTTGGGGACCGCCTCTTGCGGGGAGATCTGTGTCAACCGACTCTCGGGCTTGCAGCGCCGGGTCTCTCGATTCTTGAGGTAGCCGCACGAAAATCGAACAGAGCCCCGGTTTCCTCAACTGATGAGCCACTGTTGAAGCAACAGGGCAGCACGAGTTCTCTATCCTATTTACTAACACTTGGGCTCACGGTACAACCCAAAACTTCTACGTTGAACCGGGGGAATGACTGTCATTGGTATTGAAATCGGCCTTGATGCCGAAAATGCTGGAAGCTTTAGCTCAACTGATAGTGGCTCTCCTGATCCACATTACATATGCAATGAATACGGAGCCAACAGGGATTTGTTCTTTCAGTTTTTGCAGTTTTTTCTTCCTTTCTTTTTTGACCCTCTTAAATACCATTGCCACTTCGGTCGCAGAGGTACTTGCGGACGCTCTGTCCCGTGAGATTTCTGCCACTGAAAAACTCTTTGCCCCCTCTCCGTCCCTTTTTTTGATACTTCTACAACTATATCATTTATCTAATTGTAGTATCAATAGGTAATAAGAACAACATTGACAGTAGATATTAATAATAATATTGATAACATACTAATTATTAATAATGACTAATAACATACACCAACGATAATATTTACTAATAATAACATTGATACTAAAACAATACAATACCATTTAATATTATCTGATAGGACTATTGCTTACACGACTATTTTTGATGCACTACTATACTTGCTACTTTGATACTACCACTACCATACTATTATTTAATACTAATGATAATATCGACGGAATTTATTACCAGCAGCACATTTTAACAATAATACCTATTAATAAATCAATACAATACATCATTTGATAGGACTGTTATTTTCAATACACTACTACACTTGCCACCTAGGTACTACCATTACTATACTATTATCCTAATATCACCTAACTTACAGGAATGATTAATATTCATAATTAATAATTAATTTGAAGATGCAGGTGCACAATTAGGTAAAGGGATTACCTAATTATAAACGTAGTTGATTATCTTCCACAGTTCGATTTAATAAAGAATATTTACCTAATGGAGAAGAATGTTGTTTTCAACTGTGAAACGTACCGTACCACCAGGTTTTGTTCTCATTACCAGGCATTCAAGGTTAAACAAAGACCCAGCCGCGCAAGTTCGACAAACATATACTATTAAGTCGTAGATTTTAATTCGTTAAAAGATGTGACAGCGTATCAGCCGCATAACATTTTTCGAGGGACAAGAAAAATTGAAAGTTCCTATGAAAAGGACAGTGTGTCACATTTCGTGGTAAAATCATGAACTGGGGGCTTTCTTGAGACTGCGTAGCCTGATTCAGAAAAAGCAAGACTAGACATCTCCACAGCGAACACAAAACTCAAAAGTGCGGCAGACCTGCTTGGGAAAAGTAAATGTGCGGGAAACCTGCCTCGAAGAAGTAAATATGCGGCAGACTTGCTTCGAAAAAATAAAAGTGCTCTAGAGGAGCTTAGAAAAAGGTGTAAGTGTACGGCAGACCTGCTTCGGAAAAGTAAATGTACTTGACAGGACCTTAGAAAAACATGCCAGCGTTAATAGCGAAAAGTAAATGTACTTCGATGCCCACTTTGGTCATGCCATAACATTTCGGTTGTGTGAGGTTCTTGATTCGTGCCAATACAAGATATTAAAACTTACTTGTTCTGACGATGTTAGAGTTCGGGTTCGGATTTCGGTGACTCAAATCTTCCCCGGGTTTCGGCACCAGAAAAATGCCACAAATTCAACAAACACGGTGTGACATTTGGAGTTCAATAAAAACGTTTATTTGCTTCTAGACTAAATGAATATAGATAAGACAAACTGAATAAAGAAAAACGAAGACTGCTGAAACTGAATGTTACTTTTCAAAGGATGATCGCATACTGACTTTTAATAGCTACTCATGACTGTAAGAAAATCTCTGCTCATAACGTCATTGCGACGTCGACCAAGGTCGAAGCTTTACCACGAATCTCGGAGAGAAACGTGGCAAAGTCAACCAAGGTCAAGTTCGTGGGCCTGCTGCATGGCCTTCCGGATTTATCCGGAACAACTACTATTTCTACTCTTATTATCACTGCTACTATTCAAGTGAGCAGACTGTTAGTATTATTACTATTAATCATTTTTTAGTACTTCTATTGTTTCTCTATTATTTACTAATAACTACTACAACTACTTATTACCAACACATACTATTAGTGCTTATTTCTTATGCCTTCTGTCACTACTAATACTACAGTTAATAGTGCAATTAGCGTTCTTATGACTACAATTATTACTAAAAGTGATGAGAGCAGTAACAAGCGTGAGAGAGCTTAGAGAGTAAGCTTGTCATCAGAAAGGACTTGTATTAGGCGGAACGAACGCGACTAATATAAAGAACACACTTGTTCCACAGCAGAAAGGACGTAACTTGTTCTATTAGGAAAGAGCACGTTCTTCAACTCTACGAACGTAATGGTCAAAACCGGAATAACGCAACTTGTTTGATTATTCAAAGATCTCTTTAAAACTCTATGGAAATTCTTCCATTTATTCCAATTTCAAATATTCTTTAAACTCATTAACCTGACCATTTATGGTCTTACTGTTATCCATTTGTCGCCCTGTAACATAGGAATCCAACTTGTTAACTGCAAAGAATCTACTTGCATGCTTCTGATTCCTATAAAGTAACTTTATTACCAAGACACATTCATTCTTTGTTACTTTGACACAACGACATAAACACTCGGCTTTAAGTTTCGTCAAAAAGCTTCTTCCCTGCCTGTGGTATCACAGTGTTATCTTGCAAATCAAAGCAACTCGTCCGCTGCTGTCTACAAATAATTTAACATTGGCTTCACGATTTAAACGACACACGACTTCAGCTTCTAGATACCCAAGCAATATTTTCTGTTCTGTCTATCCAGAAGCGCTGTATCTAATGCAAACAACAAAAGGAATTCTGTTCACTTACTCTTATTTCAAGAAAAATTTTAAAATAAAGACTATTTTTGCCCACTGAATTGTTTCTGCTGGTTGTACTATTGTCCCATTACGGCTATTCTTTTTCTTAGACCTGGGCTGTAAATGGTTACTGCTCTTCTTCAAGGGAGAGAAAGAACGATTGTTCTATAACAGAAAACCCTTTAACTCTACCAGAGTGAGAACTATCTTGCTCTGTAAGAGAGAGAACTCTTACTCTACAAAAGTGAGAACTCTCTTACTCTACAAAAGTGAGAACTCTCTTACTCTTTAAGAGTAAGAACACTCGCTCTTTAAGAGAGAGGCGAAAAAAACGTGGGGCGAAAAGGAGTTGGGGCGGAAAAAAATAAGCGGGGGCAGGGAGGAGGGGGAGCCTCGAGTCTCAGTCCCACACTCATACAGAAGACGTCGAGCATAGCATCAGCTTTCCTCGAGACCAGAAAGCCCCGGAGCAACAACAGAATGCAAAAGAAAAAGATCACGCGGTAGCGTGCGTGTGCGTCGCTACCTCGGCTGGAAGTGAATTGAACAGTGTTGCCACTCGGGTACACAGAGACATCTGGCGGTGAAAGTCGGAAATCTTCAAAAATCTTCATTTTCAAAAAAAAATTGCAAGATTTTTTCTTTAATGGGAATAAAATAAATTTGACAATGTATATCAATTATAGAAACCTGAAAAATGTATTTAACCTGTTTCAAAATGTTTATTTTCGTATCGGTTACGTTTAAAAATTAATTTACAGTTGCATTAGCTTATGTTTGTCGCAATTTCGCGGCTAATTTTTCAGGAATGTTTAAGTTCGTGCGCCGATTCTGAAGATCTCTTCATACCATACTTGGTCTGAAGGGTGGCTGCAAGCGCTACGGAAGCAAGTCGATTGCGCTTAAGCCAAGTTCACACTAGGCCTGTTTTGACCAAACCGTTTGGGCAAACGGGCTACAGAAATACGATTTTCTTGGTTTTATTAAACGCAAAACGCACGGTAATAAAAACAAAATGACTGTTTTGTCCCAGACAGTGCTTAGGAAAACCACCAGTATGCTCTGAAGTCTTATGATATATTTTTTGCAATTCGTTTCCCCAAACAATTTGGTCGAAACAGCCCTAATGTGAACCCGGCTTTCTTCGTTTTGATTTCGGCCAGCAAACTGAAACATCGTTCCATTAGTGCGTTGGAAAACGGAAGAGCGAATCACCTCCCCAGGTTTGGAAACCGCGGTTTATTATTCAAGTTTTTTTTTAGCCAAAATGTACGACCAATACGCGTAGACATCGTCTTTTGCGTCAGCTGGGATACCAACATCGCTCTGGGCGCGCCATTCAGATTCTACTAGTTTGAAATCCCACGTCGGATTGCCGAACCTGGCTAAAAATTCTCGAAGCGACGGCGGTTCCAAGTTCTGCGCGTTCTCAGGGTTGAGTATATCGATGTGCGAGTAGATGTCGTCCTCGAAACTGAAACGTTTCTGGATCTCTAGGATTGCTTCCTTATAAAATGCTCTGGCTGCGGCGTATATCTTTTCAACTTCAGCCGTCTCGATTGTTGCCCGCTGCTGATCTCTCTCCCGCTCGGCGCTATCGTATCGCGTAAGCAAGTATCTGCGTCCAGGCCAAGGTAAACTTTCTGGAGGGGCAAATAGTGCTTCTCGTCATGAACGTTAATCTTAAGCGGACGGTGTAGCTTTCACGTAAGATTTCTGCAGAAAATTCGAAGCCAGGTTCCGGACAAGAGTGTGAGTCTCGTCCTTCAGAGTGTACAATATGAGCTTCTCAGACTGAAATTTCACGTTGAATTCATTCAGCTCTCCTGTGGCGTAAACAGCAAATATCATCAACACCTTCATCAGCGGGTTCCGGAGAGCTGACAGCACTATATCGTTCGCTCGCGTTGGGTCCTCCGCTGCAAGCACGGTAAAGTACGCCTCCAGCGGGGTCCACTGTTCAAGAATTCTTCTGGAGCAGTTTTGGAACGAAAGCCACCTGGTAAAAGGTACAAGCCAGTGGTTAGTAAGTATTGACAAATATTTAGTAAAAGTAATGCTAACTGTTATTCACATTACCGAGATTAATGTACGGTAAACTTCAAACAATAGCACAAAATCATAACAAGTAGAGATGTTACCTGGTTTCCGCCAACTTCAAAATCCTGTGCCGAGGTGAGTCGAAGAACTCTTGAAACTCTTTGAACGAGTCGAGTCGTTTGGCACTGTGCGCGAAATGGTTTGGGATCTCCCGAGCCAAAGCTTCAAGACTCTTTGGAAGCTTTTTGCAAGCATAAGAGGAGACCAAGTTTACCATGTGGCTAGCGCACTTAACAACGGTGACCTACGGATAATCTGCGGCGACTTTTGTGGCCAACGAACGACGAATACCCATCATAACGTCGTTGTGTCGGTGCATAGCCCAACCCGATTTCGCGAGGGAACTCCGGTGTTTTTGAGGGTATTTTCGAGGGCAGTGAAAACTCCTTCCCGCTGTACCATCAGGGCAGTCTATTATGTCGAGAATGTCGACTTCAACGGAAAGAGCAGTATTTGTGAAGATCACACAAATAGCCAGCTGGTTGGCGGAGCTGACATCCGTGGTCTCATCAAGAATAACAGAGAATGAAGTTTCCTTCAGTGTATCAATTAGTTTTTCCTTGAAGAAAGGACCCAATGCCTGACGGGACTATATTCGTTGCTTTGGTTCGTCGCATCTTAATTTTCTGCAGCACGGGTTTTGCAGGTAGCTCCTGAACGAGATCGATCAAGTTGTCCATTGTGCTGAATGGAATGTTGTTCTCAACCAGGAAAGCTGCTAAATCGTGCCTCCGCTACTAAAACTTGATGATCCAGACTCGAGGCCCCAAAGAAATCCCTCACTGACTTCGTCATTGCTGCAGTTCTTAAGGTAGCTGTTTCACGCTACAAGTGAGATGGGGTTTTGCCATGTTTGATAAGATCACTTTTACCACCATTAAACTTCAGTTCTGTGTTGCAAAACTTGCAAAATGCAAGAGAAGAGGTCTTGCTTTTACACAAACAAGACGAAAGTTCGGGTAATTTTCCCCACTTCGTGGAACATAGTTCCGCTGCGATTTGTTACTCGAGCTAACATTCAACTTGCCTTTCTTCGATGCTGGCTCAGGGCAGCCTTCAACTCCGATTTCGACGGATTCTTCTTCGCTAACGATTTCGGCGGACGGCTGTTATGACATTTCGAGATGATGAACTGACGTTGACGGACTGACGACCAACAAGTGACTGGCAATTTGTTTGCCCAACTCGAATCGGCTCGACTAATTGACATAATTAGACCCATCTTCTATAAAGTCTTTACGTAACTACCAATACAGCTCTCGAAGGTCGACCAAAGAACGTTTTTTCCTCGTTTACTCTCTTGGGTTGCATTCCTAGGAATATTTTCTATGACAATCTTCCTAATCATTATGTATTATTTCCAAAATACCATTAGAATTACACCCATTAACTACAGTTATCTCGTCAACTAGTCGTTCCTATTGGTTTTCCACCCGTTCCCAGTACTTTACCCTGCTGACATGATTCTTTCTCATGTTCAGTTTTTTTTTGCGTTTTTCTCCGTAATTGGCTTTTCCCAATCAAATCATACTTCATTCGTGACTAATGAAATACCGAACGCCTATTATGTAAAAAATCGAAGAAAATAGGTCATGGGTCAATGACCAGCGATACGGGCTGTCCTTGGTCGTTTCTCCGGAACTGAACTAGTTCGATTAGATCTTCTCAGAACCGGAGTTTCAAGAGAACTTTCTTTATATGACCAAGAAAAGCGGACGATCAAGCGCTAAAGATTTTCAAAGAGCCCATTGGTTCGTTTATTTCTCTGCCAGTTATAAGACTCGAGTACATTTTTTTGTAGAAAAATTTTCACACAGAAATTTTTCTGAAATATCTCAAAAATCTTCAAGTGGCAACACTGACTATTATATTTGATTTATACTAATCCCTTACCATAACCACTAATGCTCATATGTCTTATTACTGTTGTTATTGCTTCAACTTGAACTATCCTACTTACTGTGCTCACTGCCACCACATGATGTTACTACTGTGTATGTTCATCATTGCTACTCTGACTATTACTACGGCTGATTTTACTAATTTGAGCTATTTTATGATTATCTTTACTGGCCTACTTCAACTAAGTTACTTATTCTGACCACTACCGATTTCCTTACTGTTAGTTCTCTAAAAGTTGCTACTGCTCTACTTCAGCGTGACTATTTACTGTGACTACTACTATCTTTACTATAACTCAACTGCATACTATGACTACTAACACTACTACACTATATGTCTACCTGTAGCAAATCGTGAAGCGTTCTTAACTTAACTGAAAACTGCTGTATTTCTCTACACCAGTCGACTAACAAAAGGGGAAACAATAGCAAAGGAAACCCTTGAAACAAACCTTGAAATAAGTCAGCTGCGTTCCCAACTGGGCGGACGATCGTTACTTCTCAACGGCCAAAACCTTATTACTGAAAAAACACAAAAGAGGGAAAGCGCAGAGTCCAGAAGGGGGAAAATGAGCAAAATTCACTTACATAAATTAAACCAAGGGGACAAGACAAAGTCAAATGCAGAACTCAAGTAAAATCTGAACTTAAAACAATTCCGGATAATCCGGAACACTACCTGTTCTTCCCCCACTAAATACTATGATGACTACTATAACACCTACTGCCTTTATTCACTTCATCTACTAATGACTGCTTCTACTACTTCGTGTTTCTCACATTCACCCACCCGTAAAAGAAAGTACCCCAGTTTACACCGAAAAAACACCGGGAAGATCCCGGTAAATATTTTATCGAAAAACACCGGAATAACACCGGAAAAATGCCCGAAACATTCCGGAGAATGATCGGAAAAGTCCCGATAAGGTTACCGGGAAAAAAACACCGGAATAGTACCGGAAATGTTCCGTGGATTTCCTGGAAAAATCCCGGTATCTCTACCGGGGAAAAACACAGTAGAAATCCCGACGTAACCCCAAGATAACACCGGAAAATTCCCGGAAAAACCGGGATACAGTTCCCAGGGAAACATACTGGAAATTTCCCGGACATTTTTGTAATGCAGTTTCATGTGTTCATCCTCCGTAAAAATATCAGGTAAGGATCCTGTTGACCTGTCATGTTATCTCCTTGACAATTTGAGTGGAAGAAATTTCACGCAATTTGTTGTACAGCGGTGTTCAGAAAAAAGTATACCCCTTCAATGGAAAAATGCCTTTGGGGGTGGGGGTACTTTTGTATGAACACTGCTGTATTGTCAACGTAATTATTGCAAGGCTCATAATATACTTTAATTTGAGTTGTACTGTGTAATGCCCCTGTAATAAGAGCACTAATATTGCATTATCAAAATAATGCTCCATAGGAAAATATTTGTTATTTGAACTTAAGTTATCAGTAAGGAATAGGGAAAATTGTCAATAAGCAAGAACTGGCAATGCTGGTATTGTTTATTACTGTGCAGAAAAGAAAAACATTAATTTTAGAAGTCCGTTAATAATTGAGTTTTTCAGTTTAGTCTAGTTCATACTGGTTTGGAATTACTGCAACTGTGTACTCAGTGTTGTTCTTACCGAGAACGATACACTTAGACTCTATGTCGCTTTTCAGGAAGCAGATTTTCTGGCCGAGGGATCCTACATGGACGTTCTGTGGATCTCCTTTGTTTCTGCTAATCTGTAAAATAACCAAACCATGATCAAAATCACATAAATTGATAACAGTAACTACTTTTCAATACCTCACACAGCTGATAACCCAGAAAAAAGTGTTCATACATAAGGTGACTGAATCAGCTGCAGCGATTATGTCAATTATTGCAATACAGGTCCTCAGCTTTACAACTTAATTTTGACGTCTGCCTGTTTCATTGTATGATCTGGATGTGAAAAGAAGCCCGTCTACTGCAGCCCGTGAACATGTCGAAATCTTTGTCTGTTCAGCGACAATCATCGGCAGACGTTCACTCACCACTTCGTGGAACGCGGGATCAATTGGTTGTACCTGTAAATTCAAATCAATCGTAGCTTTTCCAGAATAGCAGGACATAAGAAACCATACTTGCTGTCGCCCAAGGAAAACAACACCGGGTTCTATCCTTGTAGCACTCTGAGTGAATGGTTTTTCGTGAAGCATCCGGTCGACCAAGGAAAGCGTCACTGTTCCACCAGGCGTGGGTTCTTCGTCAGTCTCTGCATAAAGTTTCCGAGCTCGTAGTCGTATAGCCAACCTTCTTGTTATCTGGGTGACAATGTGTTGGGATCCCTTTATGAACCCTGCGAGTCCTCCTTGAAAACTCTCGTACTCATCCATTGTAAACACCACGCAGGACCCGAGCGACAGACGCGAACAGGTATGTGTGTCAACAAATGGACGTTGAATGTTAGAGTCGATGGTCCGTGTAAGTTTTTCATTCCTTCGACAAATTTGTTGATGTTCAGCGATGCTTCAAAAATGGTCTCGTACGTTACTGATGTCCCCATAAGGCACCATATAGCTTCACTAAGAAGCAGAAAGTGGTGGTAATATTTTTTTTTCCTCAAGATGCCTTTGAGGACGTAGGGCCCGTAATAGAAGAGGAAGTTGCGAAGTTCGCTAGCCTTCCAGTTCGCCAAGTCGCCCAGAGTCCGAGGAGGCCTCGAGATGTCGGAAGGAGGTTCTATATTGCGTAGTTTCTCGTCGATCTCTGCAGTAAACCGTCCAAGGTAGTAGGGCTCTTTGAAGTTTGAAGTTCCGAACCAAAGTTGTAGCAAATTTTTGGTGACACCCAGGTAAACGCAGTGCATAAAGTCAACCATGAAGCCGCTGAGCACGTCGAACCCGTCGAGTCCTGAGAAGACGGAATCCCTCTCACTCCCATGAAGGGACTCTCCATGGCCTGTGCCAACTGTACATGAGCATTCATTTCCTCCGCCGTTCGTTGGTGGTGAGTCTCCGCTGGTTCGTGGATCGTAACACCCTCTGGAAACTGTAACGCCTTTGCTGTAACACCAACTACATCCGAGTCTAGATTTGCATGTTATATTTTGCAGGTACGGACGAGCCACGCTGTCGCTTGAACAGTAAAGAAGAAAAGCCCTCGAAGTAACTGTTTGTCCTACAGAATTGGCCAATGCAAATCACTTCTCTAATAGCATTTTTAGTTCCTTAAAAACTGGCTCGGCAAATACTTTAAAATCTGGTTTGTTGCCAACCCAGACTCCCGCGACGATTTTGTGAACCTTCCGATATTCAGGGGGTAATTCGTTGATCGTAAAAAGAAGTGGCCAGAATGATTTATTGGAGGATTTTGAGATAGCGACGCCATCCTTAGAGCAGCTGAGGGAAACTGCGTCAGGGTCCTTCAGTAGCAGGCCGCCGCGGAATTCTTTATACAGTCTACCGTCGTAGATGTCGTTTAGAGTTCCAGGTAAGGTTTTGCGTTGAAATCTGTAATTGAGGTGTCTGCCAAGTTTCATTGTTTCTAGTATATTTCTCAGCTGCGATTCCAGTGAAACTCGCACAAAGAAACATCCTTTGGAAAGGAGCTCCTTGATGGTGTGAGCTTTTTTGCAGACACGACACACAACCTGCTTAATGGTTTCTTCCACGAGCCCTAAATAGATGCTACAAGCTGGGCAATAAAAATGCTTTTTCCACCTCTAAACATTTTGCTGCCTTTTCAAACTCGTAGTGTGTCCTAGGCAACTGCGAATCTGATGGTGGCAGGACTGACAGCAGCTCCTGGAATTTTTCAACCCCGTCATTTGTCGAATTTTGCATCGAGATGAACGTAAGGACTAACAAAAGAGCCTCTTTCAGTGAAAGAAAAGATCCGCTATACAGAGGCTCGTCGCAGATGTCTTCTTTCTTCACCTAAATAGAGGAAGGTTTCATAATTTACCAATAGGTAATATCACATAAATTGTATGAATTTTACATTGCTTTCGTCACGCAGACAGTTTTCACCAGCATCTTCGGGAGACCCACGGTGGTCAGAAGTAATCCTCACTTGTTCGTGTAGTACGCCTGTTAAATTATTTATCAGTGCAAGTTAGCCGTGGAACTGCGTTTTATTAGTGTCAATATTACCTTCCGTAAAGAGTAAAACGTCATCGTCTAAATTGGTATCTTCGTCTTCCGTCTCTAGTCGTAAGGATTTTGGCCCGCACCCCAAAGGGTCGGATGCAGCATCAACCACCCTGTCACTGCTATGGTTGTTGCCCTCAGCATCATTTTCGATAAGCTCTGCTGTTCAACCATAAGCATAAGGAGTGTTTTGTGTACAGGATTTTTTTTCTTTTTGTTTGTGGAAGACAGATCGGAGGTCTTTGCTAGTATTAAAAGATTTCCTTACCGTCTCTTCGGGCTGCACGTTCAAATGTCCATAACGTGGTTTTGGGGATCTCTGATCCGTTATGAAGGAAATCTTCATATGGACCTCTGCGTTTCATTGCGAAAGAAAAAACAGTCGAGTTTTATGTGGATATACAACTCAGTTTAAACCTGCACTTTTGGGCTGTGAAAATGTGCTTACGTTCGAAGAAGGGACACGTTCCATTTCTTGTAAAATGCTTTGCTTGGGGATATGGTTGTAGCGTCGATTCGTTAATTATAAAAAGTCAATATCACAAATAAATTATTTTTTTAAACTAATTCTAATGTATTTTATGGTTTTAAATTAAGTTGTATTGCTATTTTATTTTATTGAAAATAAAATTGTCATATTCGATGAAGTGCAGTTTAGTAACATCCTTTTTTATTCTACAGCGCGTAAACAACTGTTTTGCTGCGTCAGACCTTATTTAAGCTCCCGAAACCAAACCAACCAACAAATTTAACTAATTAATTATCACTGCTTGAAGAAAGTTTACACTGATATGGCATCAGCGCCTAAAAGGCCTAAGACAATTCTTCCATCAAAAAATGCTGCACGAAGGTATCTGGTCCTTCCGACATCTCGAGGCTTGGAATCTGGTCTACGGTTAGGACCCGGTTCTAGTTCAGCAGTGACTTCAGGTTCGATTCCGGTTCACGGAGCTGTTCAAAAATGATTTGTGTATGCAATTTTTAAAACGTGCGGAAACTTTACTGCAACCAGAACCCGGTTCAAAAACAGCAAGAACAACTATTTCCAATCAGCCGCTTTTTATGTTAATTATTCTAACGCATAAGTACATTAGAAGACGGAATATTTGCAATTTGCTTTAAGGATTGCAGCATGTGGTCAACTGAGTACATTACATTGTCGATTGTCGATATTACAAATGAACAAATAACGCCGATGTCCAGAAACCTCTACCTACGACACAGACGTAGAGCATCCATATTATATCTTATATTAAAGTTATTCTTACTTGTTCGTAAACATACGGAGCTGAGTTAGGCTTAGCTAGATCCAGATAATATGGCAATTATCATAAATGAACGTTAAACATTAAATGAACTAGTTAAACAATCAGTATAACTGAATGGGTAATTGACAGAAAGTATAACTAAAACATAAAGATTACAGTGAGTTAAATCAACCCATTCGTAATTGTGTATCTATCCTTACCGTATAACGATTAATTAACTTAAAGTTTTACGTACTGCCTTTCAAAGTTCGAAAACGAAGGGGGAAAAAGTCGATGGATTTTACCAGCGTTGAGAAGTATTGTTGTTTCTTGAAGGCAGCTGAACATTTGACCGAGAGCTCAGCCCAGAGAGATGTGCGACGCTACCGCGGCGGGAATGCGACCGGTACAACAGGCGAGCCAATAGTTGAACGCCAGCCATCTAGCGGTGGAAACATCGAATCATATGAAAACAAATGTCACAAAGTCGTGTTTGTCCAAAGATATCACTGGAAAAAAAATAACATATGTTTAATAAATATTCTTTGCTAATTACAACTTATTTTTTACAATTATTTATTCTTCTCATGGTAGTTGAAATTGAAAATTGCTGTTTAAATATTAATTGAAATGTGAATTTTTAAATTTAACAAGAAAACCTTGCGGAATAGTGAATACCCAGTGAAAAATCATGCAGGAAATGCGAATAGATTTTATTTTATTTCATTTAAATGAGTAAAAATTAACTTAATTAAATAGTACTTATATAAAATTACAACTGAAATGAGCTTTCGTCATTCATGGGACTAATAATAATTAAACATGTATGCCAATTTATCTAATGTTAATAGCTTTAGGTAAATGAGTTAAAGAAACGGAAATTTGTTTTTTTTAGAATTGTTTACCTTAAATGACTGAGGACTGTTAAAATAACTAATGATTCATGAAATTAAGCAACAAAACTGATTTGCCGATTGATTGTTGGTAGCAACATATCATTAATTTTTATTCGATAACATATCATTCCTGAAATATTGATTATTCGCAAATATGTTTTTACTCGTAATTAACTTTAAATAATATTTATACGTTACGAGAAATACTTACATTTAGTTTCAGGAAGACGGATCTTCGTTTCAAAATGTTGTCCCTGCATATTAATGGAAGTAATGTCTTCGAGTTTTTCAGGAGCTAGGAGAAATGCTTCTGGACGCCACGAAGGTTCGACTCGGAATGGCGCCAAAGAGTGAACTTCTTTGACCCCTTGGTTGAGCCGACCAATAGAAGCCTTGGCTCCGTTTATAACGAGCTCTCCTATTGGTTGAGAGAGCGGGCATTCCAATTTCTCTAGAACGCACGATTATTTGCAAGTCATCGCAATGTATATTGGAAGTAACATTACATACTACTATTATAAATGCGTGGAAATATATTTTAAACAACGTTTCGTATTATTGACGAAATTCACTTCGAATACGCATAGGATACAGTAAATAAAGTTTTGTTTCAAATTTATCCCGACTGCAGCGGGCGATAACAAAAGAGCTGAACGCCATCTAGTGTAGTAATGGTAAACTAAAATCATAAATGATTGCAAATATATCAGGAAAATTTCAATACTAAAACAAAATTGTTTCAATCAGTTGTCAGTCAATCGACTGGGGGGCCATTATCGCAAGAAATTTCATTGATTTCAAGAATTTAACATAAACTAAATCTTCAAACTGTTCCTAGCAACTCGATTTGCATATCTATGGTAATACTGTGTAAAGACACTGTTGAAATAATCCTATAGTTTAATATAGTCGATGATATATATGTTTATTAGTATTATCTTTAATAGGCAATTTAACTATGTTACAATTAAACGCTTGCTTTGTTGGTAGGAGAAATATCTGATCTGTGGTCAGCGATCTAGCACAAAATTGCAACGTTCTGTGAATTCCCGAAAGAGACGTTTGAGAATATTAGCAAAAAAAAGTCCGGCAAATTTGTTCACGATGCAATAGACCATTAAATTCGTTCCTTAAATAATGCATTAATAATATATATATTTACTAAGGATTGGAATTTGGTAAATATTAAGTTTATTCTATACGAATGCAACGTGTTGAAACGTAATTGAGTAATGCAAATACCTGTAAGAGCCGATGGAAATTGTTGCAAATGGCGAGACAGCAAGGGAGAGGTGAAGTACCTTTAATTCACTTTCCCCAGTGCTAATGACAGTGTGTGCATAATTTACTGGAGATCTACAAACGAGAACAAACGATCACTTACTCTCATGAATGCCAGCACTTGTCACATACGTAATGGTAATACGAAATAATAATGGTATATTGCAAGAAAGTGCAGCTTCTGACTATAATACAAGTATACCGATAAATGTTTCCCAGTAAGAAAGTTTTGCTTGAATCGTGCAGTTACTTGAAAGTATATAACTGTTCTTGATTTCAAAGCTTGTGAGTCGATTACAAAGACCATACATTGTTTGCTTTAGAAGTGGTCAGCAATGTAACAGCTTTATGGAGTGCTGCCATTTCATTGTGTACAATAACTATCCCGACAGAAGATTCTCATATGAGAATTTTCTCTTATGTAGAATTTGGAACAGAGATCTCTATGAGATCTCATAGTATTCTCAGTAAGATCTCATGCATTCTCAGTGAGATCTCATACATTCTCAGTGAGGTCTCATAACATTCTCAGTGAGATCTCATAACATTCTCAGTGAGATCTCACACCTATTCTCAGTGAGATCTCATACATTCTCAGTGAGATCTCACAATATTCTCAGTGAGATCTCACACCTATTCTCAGTGAGATCTCATACATTCTTAGTGAGATCTCACAGCATTCTCAGTGAGATCTCATAACAATCTCTGTGAGATCTCACACCCATTCTCAGTGAAACCTCACAATATTCTCACGTGTTCTTACTGAGCTGTAATACCTATAGGTAGAGTGGGTAGCAGTGTTTCCACTTTGGAGGGAAATTCCCTCAAAAAAAAGGGGAAGATGGGGTCTGAAAAGGGGAAAATAAGGAAAGATGCAAATAAGAAAATCTGGAAGTACAGTCTTATATTCTAGTCTACGGAGGGAGAAAAAGGGGGAAATAAGGAAAGAGGCAAAAGGGAAAATCTGGAAGTACAGTCTTATATTCTAGTCTACGGAGGGAGCAAAAGGGGAAAATAAGGGAAGAGGGGAAAAAGGGGAAAATTGAAAGGGAAACACTGGTGGTTGGAACGTTTTTTTCAGACGAGCCATGAGTGTAAATAGCATTAGCAAGAAACTTTTCACCTTGCATCGCAGCTGACTCTGAAGGTTCGATTACCGAAGTCGAAGCTGACAACGTATATAATGACATACTTAGAAATATTATATTAAATTTTATTTACAATAATATAATAAATAATAATATATTAAAATAAATATAAATATTATGAATTATTTTCGTCATTATACTAATTAATTTTGCTTTGTGTGTTCATAAGGTTGTTGAAGATATTAATCTTTACAGTTTATGTATAATTTTTAAAAGATTATTATAAATTTGAAGAATAAAAATGCAAAATAAAATATTTTAAAAGTCCCAGGTCTCTGCAGTAGTGTTTCAAATACTTGAACAGAATATAATAATATGAATAATCTATTGTTTTATATTTTATTGTGTTATTTTTATAGTAAAACCCGAGCGGAAAATTAAGGATGTCGGCTAAATCCTGAACGGTATCCGAAACATATCCTGAATATCCTGAACCACGTCCGATCGTTGGATTATTAAAACAAATTGTGTTGAGAATTGTGAATCTTGATTACTGAGGGCACCATTAAGTATCCTGAAAAGCGTTTTTTCAGGTCACGCTGGTAACAACTCTGAACATGTATTAAACAGGCACTCCAATATCAGGGTCCTGAACACCCTGGAAGTGGGCCGGCCAATTTCACTGCACTCCGAGTCCCAATTGGCATCCTGAAAATGTCCTTTTCAGGATATTTTCAGGGTCCTGAAACTATCCTTAATTTTCTGCTAGGACATAATGTATATAAATGTATCATTAATGAACGGGCATTTCTGTATTTAATGTATTTATAATAAGATCCATCTTACGAAATACAGTTTTAATTGTCATAAGACTTAATAAATAATTAATAAATTTTTTAGTTAAACGTAGTTCCAAATAAATCTTTTCTATGAACGGTCTTAGTAGAGATTTTAATTAAGTGAGCTACCGCATTATTGATAGGTTAAAAATAATAAAATAATACATAATTATTGAGACTATGAATCGTTTGATAATAAGGGATTTTGCAACATATTTATTATGCTTCGTTATTAATTAAATACTTTTAGTTACACGGTACTGGTAAGTGTTGATTAATTAACATCGGAGGGTGTTCCGATTGGATTACGAAGTGTACAGTCCGAAGCATCTACAACAATTCAGATAATGTTATCAATCGTTATCAACCTGTTATCTATGTGTTATCATATGTCATCACGGGTTATGAAGTTATCGTACATCTCTGTAAATATTAACGAAAACTGAAACTTGAATAGAATGTTAAATATTCTGAAGTATTTGAATAAACAGTTGTATATAAATATATTATTATTACTAAAAATCCAGTTTTGATATTATATCTTAACAAATATTATATAGAAACAGCAAATTTCAAGTTGCCTTTTTTATTTGAATCAAGAAAAAGGGGAAGAATCAAGAGTTGAGATATATATCTTTGAAAGTATGTAGCTTGATTCACAATTGTCCACTTTCTAGTGAAATAGTATAAGGTCCTTGTTGACGAATGGCAGAATTTAGACGAGGCTCATTAGTTTTGCGGCTCCAGTTTGTGCGAGTAAAACTGTGGGAAGTTTCCTCGGTGTAGCAGCAAAGAAAGCGCTGGGCGGCGGTCCGCAGTTCGCGGTGAAGTCCCATAAAGAGACCGGCATTGACGCACGAATGTAAGAAACTTACGTACAGAGTAACTTGATGATAGAGTGGGTCTTTGGGAGGCCCTACTGCAGCCAGGACTCTCCCCTCGCCATTACCGCTCCCGCCGAAGGAAACGACCAAGAACAAAGGGCCCCACAAGAGGAGATGCCCCGCGCAAATGATGGCGAACATGCGGATACGCCGGACTCCCTCGCGCTTTAATTGATTGATCAGCGCGTTGAGCTGCGAGTGCCGGGACTTGCTGAAAGGCGCCATGGCTGTCGATATCAACCTTCAGAGAGAGAGAGAGAGAGAAAGAAAAAAAATACATGATCTTATTAATAATATAAAGTTGGTGCGCAGTTCGAGGGAGCTGAATGTGACGAGTGAATCAGAGTGTGTTCAGCGAAGTCTTAAGCCAAAGTTGACTCAATCAAGAACTTCCGCAATGCGCATTGAATGTAATATAAGGCAGAAGCCCCCCGCTAGAAACTTCCATACATTCAACATAATGCGCCAAATACAATTATAATGCTTCGACGAAAACTTCTGCTGCCTTGCATTCAAAAGTCAAACTGGGCCAACAGTGTGTGATGAAGAAAACTTGTATTTAAGTAAATTTCAACTTAAAAAAAAATCTCAGGTTTCTGTAATTTAGCGAAGAAAATATTATAAATCATTAGTAGTTAAATAACTATCTATGAATGATGCAGATAAAGCATACCGCTTTCAAACTTCTAGTTATTGAAGCCAAGCTAAGAAGTGGTGACTCGTTCTGATTGGTCAAGCGCTTGATGGCAACTGACGTCATCATTCACATCATTGGCCAGTTTAAATCTGGTTAACCAATGACGATGCTGACCGTTTAGAACTTGAGCCAATCAGATGTTTGAGATTAAAAAGACTTACCCTGAAGCGTAGATGGCTTGATTCTGGCAGCGCCTGATATCGCGATAGAGGCGATAAAGGTGAATCGCCGTGATGGCCAGACACAGGGAGTTGACAATGACCCACAGAAGATTCATGATGTAATGGCGGTGCGCAGTTTGAATCAGGGACAAGAAGGAGCTGAAGGGGCAACTTCCGCGTGGTTGGTGAGTGCCCCTGTGATGAAAGTGGGACCTAAATTGACCGTTATGGCCGCGAACCAAATCATGAAGACCCCGAACAAGGCGCAATGAGGGGCGTCCAGGATTTTGCTTCCCAAATTGGGCTCGGTCATATCTAAAGCCTGTAATATTTCAAGAATACATCTTTCAGTGATAACACCATGGCAACATGTTGATACCACTGATAACAGAGACTGGATAACGAGTTTAAAACTAAGGGGTTTCCCCAGGTTTCTGCTGGTTTAACAAGATCATTATCGTTTGGTTGACTCTGCTAACAATCCCCGTGTACCAGCGTTTTGTTATGAGGGTGTTATCAATGTGCTATCAATTTAACATCAAACGTTTCGTGACCCTGGAAACTTGGTTTATTAGGATTCGACCAATAGGGTTTGCAAGTTAGCGTGTATAAACCTACAAGTTTACGACTACTTCCCACGGAGACTATACAAAGTAACCGCTCGGGGTGTACAACTTTCACGAAAAACTTACTTTTTTTAGTTTGCGAACCCTTGAAAAGAAACTGACCAATGCTCCAATGTCCGTAGAGGCTATTGCGGCCGATAGGAAAAATATCAAATGGTCCACTTTGAAACGATTGGTCGAATGGCATTGATGCTTTTTCGTTCAGTGGAGGTTAACTAAACCTTGACTACCCCGTGTTATCAACTGTTATCAGCAGGATTTTTCAGATTTATCCTCAGTTGGGATTTTTGAGAGACGGTACTGGTTTATCCCAGGATCACCTGGAGAATCCCAGCGGACTGCACAAGTCCTGGAACAGTGTAGTATTGATTCACTTCTTTGTTCCACTGCTAACCTTTCTCAAAACTCTAAACCTCTCCATTTTTCTCCACACCAGTACATAATTCATGTCCCTCAAGCACTTGATCTCGCAGTTATCAACTATTATAATGATACGGAGCCTCCAAAAGTGCTTAGTCATCAGCCGTGTGTCGCCTGCTTGTGTTGACCAAGCTAGAACATTCGCCGCTGTACGAGAAATAGCTTGGTCAACACCAGCAGACAGCGCGGAACTTAGGAATAGGGCATATACATACGGGTACAGCCCTTACAGATCAGCCACGTGTCGTCTGCCAGTGTTGACCAGGCTAGAACATTCGCCACTGTACGAGAAATAGCTTGGTCAACACCAGCAGACAATGCGGAACTTTGGAATAGGGTATGTACATATGGGGACAGTCCTTACAGATCAGCCACGTGTCGTCTACCAGTGTTGACTAAGCTAGAACATTCGCCGTTGTACAGAAACAGCTTGGTCCATACCAGCAGATGATGCGGAACTTTGGAATAAGGTATATACAAATGGATATAGTGCTTACTGAGATGTCGTCCACGAGCCAGTGATTACTGAAAGGTGTTCGGACGGCCCAGTCAGCTTCGTCCACGACATCATCGTCGAGCATGATGGGAGTATCGCTGAGGACGATGGTCAGCAAGTTGACAGCAGACACTGTGGCCATCAGTAAAAAAGCCGTTTCGAGGATGGAACAGTAAAAAACTGGCTGACACGAGAACAGACTGAACGCCAAAGGGACCAACATGGCGGCTCGACTGAAATCCACGACTGCTTGATGGAATATCAACCCTTGGGACCACCTTCCATAAAACAAACACGAAAAAACCATTTTCAAAACATCAATTTCACTTTTACAAACAACACACATTAATTCAGTGGATGCACACGTGCTATTACTAGTTTAGCAACCTGTATTAGCTGACTAGACCTACAAGTAAGTTATGGTTCAGTACTTAATCCCATAAGTCTTGTTGCTGAATTTGCTGGTTCATTAGTTAGTAGCTTTACTCAGTTTCAGTTGGCTAAATGTTTGTATTAGTTCATTTGCTAGCTCCAACTAGTAAACTAGTTTTAGTTTAGGTTAGTTTAGTGTACTAGTTTTGAGCTTAGTTACCTTCTTAGCGAAGCTCGACCAATGATGAGAATCATAAGTAGTCCGTTAGCCAGCACACCGGACAAAGCAATAGTTAGCAAAACAGTAGCTTCTACGATACTACTCGAAGGACAACTAAACGTACGGATTCCATTAGTAGTATTACTAACACTGCCGCTTCCGAACCTTTATCAAAAATTCAAAATATCATCCATCCTTAATCGATAGTGATAATCGATACTGGAATTACCTTAAGTTAGCACCAATCACCATGATTTCAATCAAATTTTCTCAAATTCGTTCACTGCTAGACTAGACTGTACGGTTTACGAACTATAGATTAAACTTTTAGTTGCATTGTTTAATGTCACAGAATCAAAGGATATGAAAGGTTTTAACGATGTTTGAATATAACTACTTTAATGATGCGGCTGATGAGAACTGTTGAACGAGAATAGCGGATGACTGCACCGAGAAGTATCTTTAAAATGCCAGCGGGCGAGTCTGTCTCTCTCGCGCATGGCTGATTATCACATCCAGCATTTACTGAAGTCAGAAACACTATACTATATCTACAGAGATAGGCGGTTTAAACCGTTTTTCTATAAAGACGAACCGTTGAACCGCTTCAAGTTTGAATAGAATCGTTCGGTTCAGTTGAAGGTTGACCCGTTCCAAAACAGAACGGTTCAGGAACTTCTCGTTCATTGTTGGTATTGGATTGTTGTTATGATTTGTGATTGGAAAGTTTGTTTTGTCATACGAATCTGAGGGTTTTTATTGATCTGCCATCATGATGTTGGTTTTATCGTTTACGGCTTCCGCAAGCTTCTAATATGTCAACCATTAAGTATACACATCGACTGTTGATGGATAGTATTAGATCGGCAAACACTGGCTTCGGTTCACACGTCGGAGATAAACCTCCCTTTAAGCAGCACATCCAAACAAAATTATATTCATTGTAAAATAATTCTAAGATATAATAAGGATTAAATTTGTAGGCCAAATAAGATATTAAGCATGGTATAGACGTTAACTTTTATGAGGAACGTAAAAAAGGTACGCAGAAACTATATAGTACTGGGTATGTTGCAGGTACTGAACATGGAACATTACTTTGGGCCATTCTCCCTTTGGTAGGATTATAGTAATAACACGTTCCTGTTGTGCGATATAATGCATTGATCCTCCCATTGATTTGTAGCATCATGTGCTGTAGTAAAGCGACTGCGTCCTCAGCCTTGTTTACGTTAATACGAAAATTCATAGTTTATTTAGAATTTGATAGGCGATTAAAATTGCTACAGAAGAAATTTTCAAGAATTGATTTATACAATTTGAATGACTGCACCTTATGAATTTTTCCTGGTTCCATGACTGGACCCGTTATGTCTGAATACTTATGTATTTTCCTGATTGCAAAAATGAAATTTACTCTTGAAATAATAATATCAAATACAAAAAAAGGAATCACTCTAAACTGAAATAATTTTTTAGTTATTAAATCCTGTGTTTTTCATTTCCTTTTGAAATATTATTAAATTTGAATTCAGTAATTGCATTATAATTAAAATCGCATGACAACAGTGCTTCCACTTTGCAGGGAAATCCCCTTAAAAGGTAAGACTGGGTCTCAAAAGGGGAAAATGAGGGGGAAATTTACTATTCTAGATGGAGGGGAAAAGGATACCTGATATCTACAAGAGTAGGGAAAAAAGGGAAAACTACGCCCTCTTTAACGGAAAGCAGACAACGGCAACGCTGTATGTTAAGTGTTTGTAAACAAGTGCAAGATTTTTGTTTCAAATTTCCATGAAAACTTTAAAATTCCTTTTGGAAATTTTAATTAATTTGCAAATATATAACAAACTTTAATTAATATCAAGTTGTCTGCTATTCAACCTGAATCTCTCGTAGAACATCTCATTATTTGCCAACTTTGAAGGTAAATTAATCTGTTGTTCACGTTTACGAGTGTTAAAATAAAAATAGTATTATTAAGTCAGAAAAATTAAGCAGAGTAAAAAGAGTTGATATGTAACTTTATTTCGTTTCTAATACATAGGAGGAAAAAGCTGGACTGTTGTGATATATACTGTTCCTGGCCGTTTCACTCAGAGTTTCACACACCTGCGTTGCGAAATGTACCACCACCAGCAAAATTACATTCAAATGTCACCACAGGCCTTCCTACCATACGCAACACACCATTCAGGATATCCAGTTATTCAGAATAATATTCTGGGTCATCCAGTCGCAGGACCAACATATGATGATCGCCCAACGTTCGCCTACAACTTTGCTGAAAATTTTCATTATTCAGGTTTAACCCCCGAGCAGCAGAACTGGGTAGCGCTTGTTGAACAGCGAAAAACAGACGAAGACTTCTTAAATTCTTTCGTCCGAACGAAGCAGTCAGAAAAGCCAGTCTCGAAAATAACGGTAAACTACTAAGTTTAACAAATAATCAGGTAACGTTTAAGTGTTAAGTTTTCTTACAGATTGTTAGTTACAAGCGACTCTTCGCAGAAACGAGAAATCTTCTAGAAGAACTGAAAAACGAGAAAAAGCAGCTCGAGGAGTCCAAGGGAACGCTAACGGAAGAAGAATGGACCTCGACTGTTGACAAATTTTCATTAATAAAGGTATTAATCGTATTCAAACTAAATCAAGCATTAAATTAGTGTATGCAATAGGAACGTCTTGCAGCCAACACGAAGAAGCTCGAAGAAGACAGCAGCGCTTTTCAGACTCTAACAGAAAAACGCAGAAAGAAACGAGCCTGGCTGAAACGCAAACGCGAGCAGCGGGAAGAGCACGAAAAGCAAGAAATGGAAAAGAGGGAGAAGACCGAAAAAGCAATTGATGACTGGAGAAACAAGCAAATCGAGGAGGAGCTACAGAAAAAGCGGGTATTTATTGGTCTTTTAGTTTAAAATTTTTCAAACAAGTCCTATCATTTTGTTCCAGGACAAAGAAACGAAGCGGGAGGCCGATCTGGTTCTCAGCGAAGTTTTACGGAAAAAGAGCGAAGCCAAGCAATGCATTAGACTCGTGGAAACGTTGAAACAGTTACGAGAAGCACGACTCAAAACAATGCAAAATACCCACGGTTTTCGCTCGGATCCCGCAGCTGATGAACGTTTCTCCGCTTCCTCTGGTAATTCAGATTTCTATTATTATTATTAAAATAAATAATATATTTATGTTTAATTTAAAGCAAGTCTTGTACGGCTTATGGAAACTCAGCTGCGGAATTACGATAACGAAGAAGCTACCTTGAGGAACATGCTGGAAATTCAATAATCATAAATTACTTATAAAATAAATACATTTTTCGTTTTTTTTAAATATTTAAATATTTATTTATTTATTTTTATTGGCGTCAGTTGAACTTAGAGAGTCTATTTTCGCATGTCTGTTTAATGTTTTACTTGTAGTTTGGCCAAAATTTTTTTTTCCCGCCGTCTAAACGTCGTCCCAAGGACTTCAGTTTTGCTGAAAAATTTGGTTTTCGGGAGGAAAATTCAAATTATCAACTCAAAATTCCTGACCGCGCGTTGATCAGCTGCGTTTACTGGAGTCTGTCCAACAAAGTTATCCAAAAATTCAGAAAAAAAACCTTGAATTATTGAAATTATTATTAATTTATCAAGCTAATATTCATAATATTTGTTTTGTTACACTTTTATGGGAGTGTTTTAGTAGTGTAGTAGTTAATAGACGCTAGATTTGTTCGGCTTAAGGTAACTGTTATCAGTAGAAAGCAAAGGGATTGTAAAATAACGTAATTTTTATCGCGAATTATTACTATAACTATTAACTATCATTAGTAGTTAGAAATAGTAATAGTTAAGAAAAACACAGGAAAAATCTAGTATTTTTTACTTGTGGCCCTATTTCTAGTCGCAGCGTCCGACTAGATCTAAAAATAGCAAAGTTTGCCACGTGGACAGGTACGAGATTCACTAGTGATGGGTTTAACCTGTCTACGTATACGGCAGATTAGGACCAAAGGCACTGAATACGTCGTTTAAGGTACATGGCCAACTAGTCTGTCGTATCCTTGGACACATCCAACTTGACAATGCTGAAAGTTCGTACGCGGTATCAGTGGACAAGTGGGTAGTATGGGGTAAGGCGCTTAAACGCTGTCCACTGATACAGCATATTTACATCCTAGGACCATAAAGTGATAGTGTTATCTACTGTTAACATTGTATATGTTTGGAAAGTAAGCACTTAATGAGTGAGCAGCTTACAAGTTTTAATGAAGAGAGAGCTACGTGACATATTCCCTAGCCAAGAATCGCCATTAAAATTATATGTAGTTTATCCAAGGTTCTATTCTTTACGGTTTCAAGGTCTTTTTTTTTTTTTTCGTCTTAGCGTTTATACGGGACAGGAAATCGTAAATAATCTCCAATAGTAGGTCACATTTTGGCCCTAGTTCAGCAGCCCAATGACGTCAAACTCTAGGAGAGCTGCCATGGCCTTATGATCCCCCTCAAGGTGTTATCGCCTGTTATCTACTGTTATCAGTTGTTATCAGTTGTTATCAAACAAGTTATCGAGTGTTATCACACGATGGTAGACGTGAACCCCGCCTAGCCAAACCGGTTCGGGTAATGGCGGCACCTTTCCGAAGTAGCTTTTGGCTTACTTTTAAGATTCTTAAAATTTATTAAATAAATATTAATATAGACATATATAATTGTAAAACAGAACAAATATGTAAGAAGGTTATAATGTCATTTGAATGAGTCATATAACACCATAATAAATAATACATATAACTAATCATATAAAATAATATCATAGTATTGATAGTTTAAATTATTATTGATAAATATTATAAAATTTCATAAATATTTTTACGTATTACTTTGTTAATAATTTTTTTTCTGTGATTATTTGAATTTTTAAAGGGAAACTTTCCCGTTATTAAATCTGGCAACGCCGCCTAAGCTTTCTCCCCACCCGTTTTACCACCCACTCGTCCTTCCCGCCAACACCACACTCCACCCTCGTCCCACCCTTCCTCCCACCAATCAGGCCACTTTCTTCTTCCACCCCTTTCCCACCCTGCCTCCTATCCATCGCACCTCTTCCACCCTCTTTTCACCCTCCTTTCCACCAATCACGCTTCTTCTACGCTCCTCCCCACCCTCCACCCTACCAATCATACCACTCACACCCTTCTCCCACCCTTCGTCCCACCCACCCAGTCGTGTGTGTTACGTAAAAACTGGCAACCACTGGAAGTGAGGCTGTAGTTCCTCGGCGTCCGTCCGAGAGATCACACCACCCCATTCTACGCTCCTTCACCACGAGGTACTATCCACAAATAAAAAGCAATACAGATTAATAATACAGTAATTATAAAACAGCCTAAGACCTTTATTTTGATGATATAATAGGAAAAATAGAAAGAAAATAGGCAAATAGAAACTAGAACATGTGAAAATGAGCGCATGTGTGATAGAATACCACAGAACTTCATTAGTAGTTTCATTAGTTTGGATCACTTAAACGAAGAATTGTGTTTTTACATTTAAGTTTAGGCTTTGTGAATATGAATGTCTCTCGTAGAAAAATGTAAAACTGAAACATTTTCCAGCAGGCAAAGTTAGTTGCACAGCTGGGATGCTAGTCTCACGTTACATGTGTGAAACCATGCCGGCTTTACATATGCTAGTATATTAATTATCAATCTTTTATCAGTACTGACCTATTGAAATTTTTCGTAATTTTCAGAGAGGAAACAATGGCACTGCCTTATGGTTTAGTGGAGCGGTGCTCGTTGCTGTTGGGCAGTGTCTTAACACTGGCCTTCCTCTTCACTGGACTGACCGGTCTCGATGTAACTCAGTTAGTGGCCTTTATCATCGCTGCAAGTCTTCCAGCAGTCATTCTCTACACCTATCTCAACGTAATTGAACGTATTCAAGCCTAACTAGACCTTCAAGAACCTCTGTTTTAACAGATGGTCCACTATGATACTGGTCCACATACATGTTTACTGTACAAGATTTTTAGAACATTATTTTAAGTCTGAATGCATTTTTTTGTAATTATTAGTATTCTACTTCAGGCTTGTAACGCATTCAGTAAGTTAGTTATAATAGGCCTTGTGATAATGCAGTGTTTCTACTTTGCAGGGAAATTCTCTAAGTAATGGGACGATGGAGTCTGAAAAAGGGAAAAATAAGTAAAGAGGGAAAAAGGGCAAATCTGGAAATACAGCCTTGTATTCTAGTACAGAGGGGATAAAAGGGGAAAATAAGGAAAGCGGGGAAAAGGGAAACATGGAATTTATTGCAATATTAAAAATCATTTAACTTGAATACTGCGGAGGGAGAAAAATAAGGGAAAAAAAGGGAAGAGGGGAAAAAGGGAGTGTTGAAAGTGGAAACACTAGAATTTTCTCGTAAAAAGAAAAATTGAACTCGTTGCAGCATTAAATAACCATTTAACTTGATTAAATAATAATAAATATTGTTTTTGTCTTAGGTTGATGCTAGCACGAAAGCCGTACTGGTGACCGGCTGCGATTCAGGGTTCGGTCTAGCGGTGGCCAAGCATTTGCACGAGCAGGGCTTCACTGTTTTCGCGGGCTGCCTCTTCAAGGACAAGGGCGGAGAGGCTGCCAAGGAGCTCGAGGCCCTGGGACAGTCCACGGGCCGTTTGCACGTTGTCCAGCTCGACGTCACCTCTGATGACCAAGTCAATAAGGCCGTCGAATCGGTCAGGGCCAAACTGCCCGCCAACAAGGGGCTCTGGGCTGTGGTCAACAACGCGGGATGGTCCACCTTTGGTGAAGTCGAATGGGTGCCTCTACCCGTCTACGAGCAAGTAATCGATCTACTGTAAACGTAGTAGTAGTAGTAGCAGTGCGAGTGCTTCCACTAATAGGGGAATTCCCTGTTTTAAGGCGAAAACGGCACTTAGAAGGGAAGAAGAGGGGAAAAACAGGGAAACTGACAAAATTCTAAATCATCGCTAAATTTGACTTTTTTCTATAGGGACATATTTTGCTTTTGAACTCAAAATTAACCATGACATAAAACTTATAAATCAATAACGGTTTTTTTCGTTACTTATTAATGGAAGGGAAGGTCGAGGGAAAACGGGAAATGAGAGGAGAATATAGGGGAAACACAAATCTTTGGCTAAGGGAGAAAAAGGGAAAATAGAAGCTCCTACTAGGGAAAGCCCAAACTTGCAAGTGAGTAGTATTTCATGGATTTTTGTTTGGCCGATAGGTGGCGTCGATCAACCTCTTCGGCGTGGTGCGAGTGACCAAGGCCTTCCTGCCCCTGATTCGCCAGGCTCAGGGCCGCGTGGTGAACGTAGCTTCCATGCTTGGCCGCATGGGTGCGCACGGTCGCTCGCCCTACTGCGCTACCAAGTTCGCGGTCGAGGCCTTTTCCGACTGTCTGCGCCTGGAGATGAAGCGCTTCGGCGTGGACGTGGTCGTCGTCGAACCAGGCAACTTTATCGCTGGCACCTCGCTCTACAACGCTGAAGCCGTCGCTGCCCAGGCCCGCCGCATGTGGGACAACATGACTGAAGACGTGCGTGAAGCCTACGGCCGCCAGTACTTCGACGGCAAAGTCAACGCTATGCTGGGCTACACCAAAGCCGGAGTACGCACTTGCGAATATTATTTTAAGTAGTTATTAGATTTGCCGCTAGATGGCGTTGGTTTTTTGGAAACCGACTATTTAAATTATTTTTCATTGCAATACTTTAATTGTAGTTTTAGCGCTAAATACTAATAATACTGATAATCAGTCAATTCCGTTTACTAACTCAGCTTCATTAATTTATTATGCGAAAATTCGCGAAAGACTGCAGGACCTATTTCATAGCTTTCAATGAATATTTTGAATAATGAAATATATTTTTGGTTTGTGTTCTAGGTTTCAGATATTTCGCCGGTTGTTAACGCTATGACTGAGGCTGTTCACCGTACTTACCCCCGCTGCCGTTACCAGCCGATGAGTCTCTTGGAAAGAGTGAAAATCTCGACCGCTACCCACTTGCCTGAAATCGTCTTCGACTACTTCTTCGGTTAACTTCTCATCGTTCTCTACAAAATGAAATAGTAAAAGCAGAAAGGATATTAATAAAAATTGGACGCAAGATGTACTTGACTAAAAGCGTTGTTTTAAAAAAGAAAAGAAAAATTTGTAGGTCTCGATTTTAAGTCTAGCGCTGCGGAGTGTAGGTCGACATCTGCGAATAGTGCCTGTAAATCAAAAACCAGTTAAAAAGAAGATGATACAAAAATCCAAGCACAAAATAAAATACAAAATTTTACAAAAATCTAAAGTTTTTTCTGAAATTTTATTGATCATTACAATACACAGTAAATCACTGAACACTATTTTTTGCACCGACTCGTCTTGCCTTCGGACAAAAGTTCTCGCACGCAGGAATTTTTTCAGCGACAGGAAGAAGAGAAAAAGGAGAAAGACAATTTTTCAATTCTAACAGACTAAAACAAGAAATCAGTTGAAGATTAGTTCGTGAAAGAAATGCCGAGTGGAGAGTAACGAAAAGCGAGAAAACTCGACTCGGAGAAAAAAGCGCCGGACAGAATAACTTTCGGAAAAAAGCTAAAACGTCGATCCTTCGGGCGGCTGCGGAGATTTCATGTTTTCCTTTAGCGTCATCATCCGCCGCAGCTCGTGCAAAACTGATTTGATCGTGTAACTACGCTGCCATTTGGCTAGCGTGGCGACGAGCCTCTTATCGACCTACATTCAACATAAAACTGTATGTTCTCGTTAAACAAAATATTATAAATGTACCATTCCTGTCGTGTTGTGAACTCCCACCATATTGACCCTAGTTACAAATCTCACCGACGGAGATTCGTCTGGATATTTTGGTCCGCACTCGATTTTTAGGCTGTACATGCGATTTTCATAAACCGTCTGAAACGATAAAGACTCAAGATATTGTGATTTATTAATTTTTGATGGTCCTATACCCTCGGTGGGCCTATAATCATTCCCGTCCAGTGGCTGAGGGTCATGTCGCTATCGTCTTCAAGTCCCCAGCTGATAGTTCCATCGCTAACGCCTTTCTGTCCCTGCTCGAGCTCCTCGAGCAGTCGGAAGTTGCGGGGAACGACTGAAAAGTAAAAACGAAGAAGTTTTAACAAAACGCAACAAAGCAATTTAGTCTGAAAATATTATGGGAATGTCTAAGTATCAAGAAAATTATGAATTCAATGCGTGGCAATGTCTTTTCAGTGATTTTTTGTTAATTTATTCGGTACTGAGTGAGTGAATGAATGAATGAAGTGGCATTCAAAACAACGTAAAGTTTTCATAAATTAGAATTTCTACTAAAATTTACACAAAAACTTCTAATAAATAATTCATTTTGCTAATCGGAATGACATTAAATAGGTATGCTTTCTTTTGTTTTGTTTTTATTTTCAAATTTTTTCCGGTACCTGTCGTGGATGCCATTTTTCAAGCGAATCACGTCGTCAGCCGAATATTCAGTTTCCCCTTTTTCCCTGAAAGAGGACTATGTTTTCCCTTTTTCCCCTCCACGCTAGCATAGAATATTTACAAATTTTCCTTTCCCCTGTTACACTATTTCCCTCTCCCATTTCTTCCCAACAAGCTTTACTTCTAAATTTCCCTTTTCCCTTTTTTTCCCCTTTTGAGAGCCTGTTTTCCCTTTCACAGGGAATTTCCGTTTGGCGTTGACAAACCTTATTAAATACACATTACTAATTATAGTAATTACATAATAGTTATGGAATAAAGACATTTAACAGTAATTTGTAAGAAATATTAATTTTCATATACATTTCAAAATCTAAATCTGTCGAACCCTTGGACAAACACGGAGCGCAGTAGGAAAGAAGTGAACGCTGTGTCCACGTATTCGACAGATATATAGTCAGAAAGCTTTCTTTCTGTTTTGCAAATAAAAAAAACAATGAATTTCCCAGTAAACAGCAACAAATTTTATTGTATTTGAATATTCGAAAAACCAAGGAACGATTTATATGAAGCGTTTGAATAACAAGGCGGAACAAAAATAACCACCAAACTTTAGAAGTTTTCCCGCTTGACTACTTTGCATTGCTTTTGTATTGGTTTACAATTTCATTGCTTTGCTTTGAAACAAAATAAAAAGTTTTTAGAGTTTTCCGAACTGCTCAATCAGGTCCTTGCCGAAGTGCGTGATAACGTAATCGTGATAATAAGCCATGATGCAAAGCGGCTGGCCCAGGATGAGTGATAACCAAACGATGACGTTCCCCAGTCTCGGGCCGAACCTTCGTTCCGTCTTCTGCGTCAAGTGCGACAGCGGAATCTGCAAAAAATTAACAAAGATTAAACAATAACTGTAAATGAGTAAATAATAACGAAAAAGCCGACTAAAAATAAAAAAAATACAGTTTGAAATATTGTTACCTGTCCCATCATTCCGGTGAAGGCCCACAGTTTGAACATGCGGAGCGGGACGCTGACGAGGTACTCGTGAAAGCAGGCGCTCAGAAAGAAAACAGCAAACGAGGAGAAAAACTTGCCATAGCCCATCTCCAGCAGCGGCATGTACAAATGTCTGCAAAAAATTACCGTTCTGTCACTCTTTGTTTGTAATATTTAATTAAAATGGAAAATATACCTCAGAGCCCAGCGATGGGCGGGCATGTTCCATGTTCGCCAAAAGACGTCCACGTTTCGAGCGTTCCACCAGTCGGAGTAGAACTCACGATCGGCGAAACGCAGCAGCTCGCCCAGCAAGTTCAAGTAGGAATGGAAAAATAAATAGAACCAAATGAGCCAGATCAAATGGTTGGGAATCTAGTAGAGAAAGAAAATCAACAAAAAAATCTAATATTAAAATAATATAAATCTATTTTATAAAAAGTTGTATAATTGTATTGATAAATTATGAGTGAATTATTATCAGTTATTTAACGAATCGAATCAAATGGTAAGGGAAATAATTGAAAAATGCAAATATAATATATTACAGTATAAATAAAACTTTATATAATAATATTAAATCATCAATTCATTCTTATTAGTCATTGTCATTAGGAAAAATATTATTAAATTAGAAGTTTGAAATACAGTAATACACACATATATATATATATATATATATATAAGATAAATTATGAGATTAAAATTTTACATTAGGAATGAATTATTATAAAGTTAGGTATTAAAATATTAATGCGGTATTAAAATGTTCAAGGAAAGGCAGTCGTTACCGCAAGCTTCAAGAGTCGCTCCAGTGCTGGAACAATTTCCATTTTCTAATAAAATATAAGAAAGAAATAAGTTTTAATAATAATAATAATAATAGTAGTAGTAGTAATTATTATACTAATGACTGATAATAGTACTACTACTACTATCACTACTACTATCACTACTACTACGTCTACAACAACAACAGCAACCACTACTTCTTCTTCTTCTTCTTCTTCTTCTTCTACTACTACTACTTCTTCTTCTACTACTACTGCTACTACTTCTTCTACTACTACTACTACTTCTTCTTCTTCTACTACTACTACTTCTTCTTCTACTACTACTAATACTACTGCTACTACTAATACTACTATATTAATACTACTATACTACTACTACTACTACCATCACTACTTCTACTTCTTTTATTACTACTACTACCACCACTACTACTTCTTTCTACTACTACTACTGCTGCTACAACCACCACTACTACTACTACCACTACTTCTACTTCTTTTACTACTACTACTACTACCACCACTACTACTTCTCCTACTACTACTACTACTGCTACAACCACCACTACTACTACTACCACTACTTCTACTTCTTTTACTACTACTACTACCACCACTACTACTTCTTCTACTACTACTACTACTACTACTGCTACAACCACCACTACTACTATCACTACCACTACTTCTACAACAACTACTATAATTACCATTACCACTACCACAACCACTACTACTGCTACTACTAATAATAATGATAATAGTAACACAATACGATAAATTGAATTACCGCAATTGTAACTAGTGAATTTTTCACACTGGGTATGATCCACTGCTGGAATAGCGCCAGAACGACGTGCAGGCCGATCAGCGTTTCAACAATTCGCTTCACCAAAAACCTAAAAATATTAATAATTCGGGAAATGTCGATTAATTGACTTCATTAATTAGTCATTTAGTGAATTAAAAAAGCAAATAAATACTACGAGAACTTAATTAAAGAAGACATTTAAATTAATCAATAATAAAAATGAAATCATGAAAAATTTAAAGCACAAAGTTATTTAGTCGATTATTAATTGATCAACACCGAATTATGGAAATTCCATTACCGGAGTTAACTGACCAATTAACAAAAAAAACAAATTATGTTAAATATTATTAAGGAAGCTATTAATTCAGTTAATAATAAAAAAAATTGAATTATGAAAACTTAACGAAGAAAAGTTATTGAATTAATTATTGATGAAAACCGAATTATAAAAATGTAATTATAGAAATTGTTAATCGATTAATTATAATGATCTTATTTATTAAGGTTTGACTGAAACGAACCTTTTGCGGATTCGAGCGGTTCGGGGAAAATTCAGCTCGTAGCAGAGAGTCGGAATGGCCATGAAGTAGTAAATGTCTTTGAGATTTAAATTGTCCGGGTATCGCACTATTCCGTCAGTGGAAATTGCATTTTTCACTCCATTTCCTATTTAGTTAATTACACATTTCATAAATTTTCTTCATTTGCAGGGAAATTCCATGAAAAAGGGGAAAATAGGGTCTCAACAGGGAAAAATAAGGCAGCAGGGAAAATGAAGGGAAAGGTGAAATTTTAAAGTCCAGCTTTATATTTGATCACGGAGGGGGAAAGGGGGAAAATAGGGGAAGAGAGAAATTCAAAAGTATAGCTTTATGTTTTAGAACAGAGGGGAAAAAGGGGAAAAGAAGAAAGAGGGAAAAACAAAGGGAAAAGTGAAATTTACAGGTATACCTTAATCTTTTAGTATGGAGGAGAAAAAAGGGACATTTAAACTTTTTTTTCGAGCGAAGGGGAGCCGTCTTTAAGGGAAAAGGGAAGTTGGGGTCTGAAAAGGGAAGAATGGGGGGAAAGCGAGGGAAAAGGGAAAATCTATAAGTATAACTGCATATTTCAGCATTAGATTTTTTTAATAAACCTCGAGAACCCTCAAATTTAATTATTCACGGAGTAAAAGTTAAGTTCGTGTATAGGGGGAAAAAGGGGAAAACTGAAACTTTGAAGAGGAGGAAAGAAGGGAACTTTAAAGGGGGATAAGGTAAAAACTACAAATGGAAGAAACACTGCTAACGTTCTTTATAAACTATTTACGTGCAACGTGAGCGGAGAACGAGAGTCTTCGCAAGTGTTTCTGGTGCGGGGCGTTTCGT
Organism: Eulimnadia texana; assembly: GCA_002872375.1. NCBI lineage: Eukaryota > Metazoa > Arthropoda > Branchiopoda > Diplostraca > Limnadiidae > Eulimnadia > Eulimnadia texana. The sequence continues at coordinate 32,407,070 of NKDA01000001.1, read as the reverse complement.
TCACTGCGACACCACGAGTTGACGTGAGCGTAGGACCACAGTTTGAGGAATGTCATGGTGCAGGCCATGCAAACACACGTTGCTCCAACTAACCAAGAAAAAAACATAATAATCAAATAACGTGAAATTTACGTAAAATTACAATTAAATTATATTATATAGTAATAATAATAGTACGTAATAATAAAGACAAAAAAATTAGTATAGGAATTTCACATAATATTAATTATCTTATAATTAATACAAATTAAAATATAGTTAAAATAAAGTATTCGAATACTACATAATGATTTTTTTATTGAAATCTAACTGATGGCGTACTCGAAAAAAGTATCTAGTGGTATGTAATAATAACAATAATAGTAACGATATAAATAATGTTGAAAAATCAAACTATTATTAAATATATTTTAACAGCGTCGGGCAACTTGAACAGTTTGTCACGAAATACCTATCCCGCAGTCCGAGGCCCAGGTGTGGACACCGACGACAGGTACCAAGAGGACGCTGGCCAGGTTGACAATGTGTAGGACTTTGGCAAACTTGCCCGAGATGCGATCCTGCAACCAATAAACAGAAAATCAGTAATAAATCAGAATATTAAAACATGCCAAAAGCACCAAGTCGTGTCTAGTCTTCACCGATTTTCCCAAACTTTAGATCAGTGTTTCCACTTCAGGGGGGAGATTCCCTGCAAAAAAGGGAAAAATGGGGGTCTGAAATGGGAAAAATCAGGGAAGAGGGGAAATCTGGAAGTATTACCCTTGCATTCTAGTATGGAGGAAAAAAGGGGAAAATACCGGAAGAGGAAAAAAGGGGAAAATGTAAGTAGCAACACTGCTTTAGATTCTATATGGAGAGAGGGAACTGCCTTGGCAAAAATTTACTGTAACTGTAAACTAGACTGTGGTACTCTAGTATTTTGCAACATGGCACATAGTTCCACTATAGATCACTATAGTAAATTTTTACTTGGGTATGATAGAAATACTGATATAATGTGGTACGTAAATAGTATCAGGCTGCCGTGGATTATTTTCCAACCGAAACAAACTCGTCGAACCAGTTCAAACCTGTAACCCTTTGACACCCAACCCGAAAACGTCCATCTGATATTGAAACACCTCAGCTCGGTCGGAAAACTTTTGGACTGTCGTCGCGGCCCCGAAGACCAGTAAATACACAAACCGTAAAAAATAAATGATGAAAATAACCCAATATTAATTTTTGAGAAAGGTATAAGATAAACAATATAAGTATGATTTAGAATGTAGAATAATAGCAGCTGTAATAAGAATATATGAACAAGTAAAAAACCTTCGATAAAAGTTTCTCGAGGCCTAGTGCGAAGAGTATTTGAAGATTGAGACCTGAAATTAAGAAAAAAAACTATTAGTTCAGTTTTACTTCACAGAATTTGAATTGAATTTACTTAATAACATGTAAATGGACGGATAACCATCAGCAAAGGCATAATTTCCTCCGTTAAGAGCAATTAGCCACTGAAAGGGGTCTACTCGCACGCCATATCTGTTAAAAAATATTACCATTGAACAAAAAACGTTAAGGAAAATTTTGACGCTAAATAAAAGCGTTCCATAAATACTTTATAAAATTTTCCAGCATGAGCCGCAAGCCTCCAACGAGCAGCAGCAGAAAGCCCCAGTTGACGAAACCTGTGAAATCGTTAAAATGCGAGGACCAGGAGAATAGCGAGTCCCTCGGTTTGTGACACCTGGGAGAAAATCATCGAGTCACGTTTACTGATTGCGATAGCTCGACAGTATAGTTACGGCTTGTCGGGTTGCGATTTTCTGAGTTTCTCTTCTTCTTTGGTTATTTCCTCGGCTCGGGTGACGGACTTGGTCCTCCGCAGCCTCGTGGCCGGCTGCCCGCTAAATGCTTCGTCCGTTTCCATCATGTTTGAAAACAACCCCTAAAAAACGTGAATATAAAAGTCAGAAAATAAACGAGAAAAATCAAATGTCAGTAATTTTCTTATGTAAAATTTTATTACTTGCCTGGACAAAAGTCAGTCTGTGAATAGCAAGTGAAAACGAGTGTGATACGTGCAGGACTTGTATATATGAAATAAATTAATTTATTAAAAAAAAGAAACTAGTTGGCGTTTTGCCAGTAGTTTGATTCTATTGGTAAATAAGCAAGACCAAAAAGATGGACTTGTTGACTTGAGGATTTTACGACCGGCTCTGACGGCAAGTTTGGGCAATGGGGCTGCCCAGTGCTTCCACTTTGAAGGGAAATTCCCTGGAAAAGGGGAAAATGGGATCTGAAAAGGGAAAGTAAGAGAAAAGGGAAAGGGAGAAATAATAGATATACAGCCTCATATGCTGGCACGGAGGGGAAAAAGGGGAAAAACAAGGAAGAGAGGGAAGAGGGGAAATGGAAACCCTGGGGTTACCAAACCAAACCACAGCTGATATTTACGAAATATCTATTCATCGCTAATTAAAAACTATTTCATCAATTATTTCATTTTTCTTTGCAGTTTGAGTATGTTTAAATTAAAATTCTATTTTTAACTTAATTAATGTTCATTATTTATGTAGACTTTTGAGTTTCTGTTTTGTAATTGAGTGAACCGTATAACGGACAGACAGACAGACAGACGGCAGTGTTGCCACTTTTCAATCTTCCATTTTTCCCCTCTTCCCTTATCTTTCCCCTTTTTCCCCCTCCGTGCAAGAATGTACAGGGTCTAGATTTCCTCTTTCCTTTTCCTTCTCTTCGTCTTCCCTTTTCAGACTCCATTTCCCCCCTTTTTCAGGGAACTTCCCTGCAAAAGTGGAAACACTGACAGACGGACAGACAGACAGGCAATTCATCCCAAATGTTTGTTTGAAATGTGCAAATCTAGCAAGCAAGATTTGTTAGTAACTTTTATTTTCTATTCTTTGCTATAATTTTGCTTCTAGTAATTATAATATGATTATTCCCAGGTAAGCCGGTTGCGCGCGGCGGCCATGTTGGACTGTAGCAAGCACTTGCAACTGCACGTCAACATGGCCGACACCCTTGAAACTTAACCTTACGCTTGCTTCATAAAATTCCTTAATTCACTTGAGTGTATTTTAGCAAAATTCAAATTGGTCAAAGCCATTAACATTAATCTGACACTGAAAAGTCACAAAATGGCTTCACGAAGTCTAGACGCATTTCGTTCTGCTTGGCTCTTTAAAGTCAAATTATACAATTCGAGTTTGCTCAGTTTTTATTCAAGAATGGTAATTCGATCTATTGCTTGCAAATTTTCAAATACAAATTCCCATTTATCGTAGCAGGCAAAGTGTAGACATGCTGTCAGACTTGTCGTCTTCAGTTTCCAGTTACGGTAACAGTACTTTCAATTACAAGATCCGTATTGACATAATTAATGGCTTTTGCTAGTTGATACGAAGGTACTTAAAGAATTTCAGCTCGAACTAAACGTGTATTAACTTGTTGTGCACCCTTAAAAGGTAAAGCGATATTAATGAACTTCACAATGAAGACCAAAGCAGAACTAGACAAGACAATATCGCAAAAATCTTAAGCGAATAGCGAGTAACGGGAACGAGCTGGAAGAAAGTACGGAACGTTTGGAAAATAATTTGTTTAATAAGAAATTTACTGTTTAGATTTGTCGTCTTCTTGGCTGTGTTTGGCCAGGGCTAGGAGAATCATGGTCAGTTCCTTCTTGCTGATTTTGCCGTCCCGATTGAAGTCGCAGCCTCGCATGATGGTGTCTTCGAAGTCGACTAGATCCTGAGCATCGTAGTCCTTTGAAGTTAAAAAATATATATATTATTTTTCCTATTTATTTTAGTATCATGAAGTTAGTCAAAAGCTTCCACAACCTTTTTAACAAGCTCGAGAAGATCTTTGAGGAAGCCACACAGCTCTTCGTTCTCGATTGTCCCGTTGTTATCCTGTAAATTAATGTAAATGATATTTTTTACGATGTTTTATGCGAATATAATAAAATGGTATTTTTGTGAAGGTTTTGAGAGTTTACCCGATCGTACAGAGCGAAAACTTTCTCAATGTCGTCCTTGCTCAGATGTGTCGGTCCCTGAATATAAAACTCAAGTTCTATTAACTCGGATTTAAATTAGAATTGTTCGATTACCTTGAACACTTGACGACAGAGAAAGTTTTCCCGAACTGGAAGTAACCTAAAAACGAAATAAAACGTTAAGATTACTTCCCACGTAACAGCGGGTCTGAGTAAAAAGGCTCCGCAAAAAAGACACCATCGTTTTTGTGTCCGGGGACTTACTTGGCCATTTCCGAAAGTTGGAGTTTGCCGTCACGGTTAGCGTCAAAGACCTGCAACTGTTTTAGCAGTAAATAGTTGAACATTAACTACAAAAACTATTTTCTGTGGAACTTTTACCATGGTGTCGGTGTATTCAACGAGTTTTTCGTCGCAGACATCCTTATCTCGCCTGGCTTCGGTGAGCAGGTCTCGCAGAAAGTTCTTAGAGAGTCCAAAAAAAACATTTATCACTACTAATTCACATAGATGACTCTATTTTATCATAATAATAAACAAAATATGTAAACAAAACGGTCAGCGACGTTTGTTGTTTACCTTGAGTTCGTCAGCTTCGATGTAACCGCTACCGTCAGTGTCGTATTCGCGCCAGATCTGAAAAATATAGCGACATTAACTCGTAATATATTATAAATTCATTATATTTATAGTGGAAAGAGAAATATGAGGAATTCAGAATTGTACCTTCATGAACTCCACGCTCGATTCTAAGGGGTTGTCGAAACGGAAGAGCAGAAGGAAGTTTTCTTCCATCGGCAATAGTTGCGCCAACTTCAAAATTCAAATTTAGATTTAGTTCGCAATTTGGCCGATAGGTGGCGTTATTTAAAATAATTAATTATTAAGTTAATTTGAATATTTTATCATAGTTTTTATTTATATATAAAATTAAAATGTGTAAATATTGAGGAAAAAATTACAGGTGATTTTACACATTGATATATCTTATTTAAAATATATTAATCTACCAGTATAATACACATCAACGTGTGTGAAGTGACGTAGCGTTTTTTTTAAATACATTTAAGGTGTACGTAGTATTATAAATGTAATTTATCAATATGAACAGATAGAGTGAAGTTAGTTTTGTGTATAGATTTGATTGTAATGTGCAATATACTTCTCGGATATCGATTTTGCCGTCTTGATTATCGTCGTAAGCCTCCATAAAACAGAGTTTCAGTTCGGCCAGCATGGCATCCGATACCACCTATGCAACAAAATCACAACACACATATCATACAGTGTTTCCACAATTCCACTTTACAGGGAAATTCCCTGGGAAAGGGGAAAACGGGGCCTGAAAAGGAAAAGTAAGAAAGGAGGGAAAATGGGGGAAAAAATCTAGAAATACAGCCTCATATTCTGGCGCGGAGGGGAAAAGGGAAGATAAGAGAGAATATGGAAAAGGGGAAAAGTCTAGAAATAAAATCTCATATCCTGGCGCGGAGGGGAAAAAGGGAAAAATAAGCGGAGAGGGGAAAAGAGGAAACTGAAAGTGGGAAACACTGCTATCATAGTAAGTTGTTCCAGTCTGATGAAAAGAACAACATTGCATGTTTACAATATGTTATCAATGTTATCACGTGTTATCACGTGTTATCAGTATTATCATGTGTTGTCTAATCCCTGGTAACGTTGCTATTCCGGTCAGCTCAATCCGAGATACCAAAGCTGGCCAAATTGGAGGATTGTGGCTTGATTTGGTCCAGCTCCATTGGAGGGAGACGCCATTTCTTTGCTTTCATTTACATTATTGCTTTCTGAACCACCAAAGGGATCAGCGATAACACTGATAACATATTATAGTCAACTTTTACTTAAAGGGAAATTCCGGACAACGAGGGGAAAAAAACATATATGTTATAGAACTTTTTGCGCTGATTCCGAATATATATAGTGTCCCTATCTCAATTTTCTACCGTTTGGCCGCTAAAATTGATGAAAGTTTGAAAATGCACGTGGCAACGCTGGATATTGAGCCGGCGCCCCTGATTGGTTCGCACTGGTCACGTGATCAAAACGGCCAATCAAACAGTTTGATGCCTCCTATTAACAGACATGCAGCATGTTGTAGGGGAGTAGACAGTATTACGAAATCGTCTGCTACTAGGAGGCGACAAACTTTCCTCATTGGCTGTTTTGAACACGTGACCAGTGCGAACCAATCAGAACGCCCGCTCAATTTCCAGCGTTGCCACGTGCATTTTCAAACTTTCATCAATTTTAGCGGCCAAACGGTTGAAAATTGAGATAGGGACACTATATATATTCGGAATCAGCGTCAAAAATTCTATAACATATATTTTTTTCCATGTTGTCCAGAGTTGCTCTTTAAATTAAGATATTTAACATGGTAGAAATGTCTGAAAACCTCGGGACCGAAGTCTTCGGCGTTGACACTGGCGACGAATTCCCGCAAGAAGCTGTCGAGCTCGGTACCTTCGATGAAACCATTCGCTGAAAATTTCAATAAAATTATTCTGATTCACTGAAATTTAATACAATTATATATAATTGATATAATTCTATGTTTATTGTTACTTCATTATTACGTATTATAGTTAGTATTATATTGTGTTATTTTATAGTAAATGAATTTATTTAGTCAGGGCTAACGGAAACTTTCCAGTTTGCAGGGAAATTCCCTGAAATAGGAGTGGATGAGGTGTGAAAAGGGGAAAATAAGGGAATGAAGGGAGAGGGAAAATCTAGAAGTGTATAGCCTTACTTTTGTGAAACTGAGGGGAAAAAGGAGAAAATAAGGGGAAGAAGGAAAAGGGAAAATCTAGGAGCACAGCCTTATATTCTAGCACCGAGGGGAAGAAGGGAAAACAAGGGAAAGAAGGAAAAGGGAAAATCTAAGAGCACAGCCTTACATTCTAGCACCGAGGGGAAGAAGGGAAAACAAGGGAAAGAAAGAAAAGGGAAAATCTAAGAGCACAGCCTTATATTCTAGCACCGAGGGGAAAAAGTGAAAAATAAGGGAACTAGTGAAAAAGGGGAAACTGGAAGTGGAATTAGTCTAACTAAGCGTGAACGAGAGAGAAGAGGACAAAAATTTGTTGTCACCGTCTTTGTCGTAGTGGCTCCAGACTTCCATAAACTGATTTGCCGAGAGTTTTTTCAGTTCGTGGCTCTCGGGATCTCGGAACTGACGCATAAAGTTGCTACACTTGTCCAAATTCACTTTCTTGTTCTTCTGGGACGCCATTATCAGTTCTAAAAGTGGAACAACACAGTAAAATAAATGCGGTCTCTTGCGTTGCAATCTTAGAGCACAGTATATATAGAGAGGGCACGCTATAGCGAAGCGCAGTACAAAGTAAGGGAAAGAAGCCTCCTTGAAAAAAAACACCAGGCTAGCTACTCGTGTAATGGCGGGCCTCAGGTCACGTGATGAAGTCACGTGACCTGTTCGTAGCCGCAGGCAAATTCTAACGGCTGAAGAAATCGTTTGAATTCCTAAACCCGCCACGTGATACTTCCAAGGGATCCGTTAGCGCCTCCGGACAGAACTTTCACCAAGCAGACCACGTGACGAAGTCACGTGATCGGTGGCCGCCATTAAACAAGTAGCCAGCCTTGGTTTTACTTAAGAGGCTTCGTTCCCTTCACTTCGTACGGGGTTTCCCTATAGCATGGCCTCTCTAGATATACATTGCTCGAAGGTTGCAATAGATTAAGAAAGCAGTACATCTTGACGCCATGTTTCCGAGTGAAAATAAAAACTCTGAATTGCAATAAAAACTATATTAATGGCAATTTTTTCTTTCTTCATTTATTTCGCGTTTTTGTTATCGTGTAATCTTTATATGTTAGGCTTCTTGTCCGGGTTGCGTGTTTGCTAGGGGAGAACCTTCTTGTGCACGCTAATACTACTGGATATATTTTGCCTTATTTTATAATTATCAAGTTGTCCGGTATATATCGATATCAATATCATAATATATCGATACTTGATATAGTCGATCAAATAAATCGTACTGCCAAATATCGAAATATAACTATTTTCCAGTATAGAAGAACCTTAGTATTTGGTAGCATCAGTTAATTTCCATTCATATTCCTATACATTTTCTACATTTCTGTAGATTTCTATGGATACGGAACTATGAATACATGTAGTACTTAGAAACACTTAGTAAAATCCGGAAAGATAATACATATGTATCAAAATAAAGTAGAAAGTATACCAGAACTAGGATTTGCCTTTGTGTGGTAGGAGTAGCGGAGAGTCCTGGAACAACTGAAAGGGATCTGCTTGAGAACCTAGGACAAAGACACAACCGTATCCTTAGGACTTGATCCCGTGCTTGCGCACTACGAGTATGTACAACCAACATACGCCCACATCCTCGAAACCAAGATTTCCTTCGACTAGATGTATTTTCACATTGGAACTATTGTGCTTCATAGTCTTAAAAAAAAAAAAACACTGTAAAAAGGCACCACTACAGCGCCTTTTCATAGTTACCTGCATTGTCCTAACGCGTCCTAATTTTTTAATTGCTTTTCAGGCTACCAAGTTCAAGGTCACCAAAAAAAGGTACCGCAAAAGGCACCGTCATTTTCTCTTGGGTACATTCAAGGTCACCAAAAAGGCACCGCAAAAGGCACCGTCATTTTCTCTTGGGTATATTCCTTACTCTTTAAGTACGCTAACTTAGATTTAGAAACAGTAAAAAAAAAAATTCTCTTTTGTTGTAAGGTATAGTTTTTCCGTGGATTTTTATAGCAACAAATTACGTGTTTTTTCCCTCTAATCGTTCACATTGGATTCCGTTCAGGTTGTTGTAATGAGCGCCAACACGGAAAGGCCACGTTTGGCCAATCGATAAAACGCATCTCCTTTGCCGTGAAAAAAAAAAAATAATAATAAAATGCTGAAACTTTCACTTTCTAAAAAATTTTAATTAAATAGCTGGGAAAGTCTATTTTAAAAAAAAGAAACCGCGGGGTGGACAATAAATCACACTTGGACTTATTTGGCCATACAAAAGCAGTTTGTCACATCAAGGGGACAGTAGAAAAAAAATCTTCATAAATCATGACCACCGACTGATTTTTTTCCTATTCACCAGGGACATATTATGTGCAATAGGAAATATGATGTTAAATAACAATACAGTGATCAGTGTTTCCACTTTCAAATCCCCCCTTTTCCCCTTCTTCCCTTATTTTCCCCCTTTCCCCCCCCTCCCCTACTAGAATACAATTCCCTACTGTCAGAATTCCCTTTTTCGCCTTCTTCCCTTATTTTCCCCTTTCCCCCTCGCCTACTAGAATACAATTCCGTACTGTCAGAATTCCCCTTTTTCCCTTCTTCCCTTATTTTCCCCCTCCCCCCTCCCTACTAGAATACAATTCCGTACTGTCAGAATTCCCTTTTTCGCCTTCTTCCCTTATTTTCCCCCTTTCCCCCCTCCCCTGCTAGAATACAATTGCGTACTGTCAGAATTTCCCTTTTCCCCTTCTTCCCTTATTTTCCCCTTTTCCTCCTCCCCTACTAGAATACAATTGCGTACTGTCAGAATTCCTCTTTTCCCCTTCTTCCCTTATTTTCCCCCTCCCCCCTACTAGAATACAATTCCGTACTGTCAGAATTCCCCTTTTTCGCCTTCTTCCCTTATTTTCCCCTTTCCCCTCCCCTACTAGAATACAATTCCCTACTGTCAGAATTCCCCTTTTCCCTCTTCCTTTATTTTTCCTTCTTCAGACGCCCTTTTCCCCTTTTTCAGGGGATTTCCCTCCAAAGTGAAAAACACAGGCAATGATGGGTGGTTTGAACCGTTTTTTGTTTAACGGCTCACTTTAAGTTGAAATCGAACCGTTGAACCGGGGAAGTGTGCTTCGACAAACTGAACCGTGAACAAAACTTGAACCGTTACTTTAGAGCTGTGAACCGTTTTTGAACCGGTTCGCGGTTCCAGCAATAAAGTTCTTGCAGATTTTAAATACCATACATAACCATATTTGAACACACTACAACAACAACAACAACAGTTACTACTACTACTACTACTATTCTGCTGCTGCTACTACTACTACTACCATTACTACTACCACTACTACTACTACTACTACTACTACTACTACTACTACCACTACTACTACCAGTACTACTACTACTACTACTACTACTACCACTACTACTACCAGTACTACTACTACTACTACTACTACTACTAATTGTTCTACTATTGCTACTTCTACTACAATAACTACAACAACAACTACTACTACTCCTACTATTACTACTACTACACTTTCTACAACTTACTACTTTAACTGTGACTGCTAATACTACAACAACTGTATGACTTGCTACCAATCCTTCTCCTCCTCCTTCTGCCGCTCCTACAACTACTTACTACCACCACTACTCGTATTACTACTACTGCTACTACTACTGCTACGACTAACGATAATAACAATAATGTAAGGTAAATATAACAAAGGGTAAATTAAATAATTTTAATAGAATTAGCCGGGGTCTATGGTCGGCTATACGCAAAGACCCAATTTACGACGACAGATTAGTCGTTTAGTGCATCAGGTGTGTACAGGTATATTCACACACCCTTTTCCCCCTTACCTGTTACCACAGTAGAAGATGCCCACCTTGGGAAACTGTGGGTCCCTTCTTCTTTTTTTTTACACGAAGGAATAACCAAATCCTTATTTATGAACGAGCACAGGCATAGAAAATTGTTCACAACTTTTTTTTTTTAACTTTCAAAAAAGAACCTAAAGAAAGCAGACCACCTATGTTATAAGATTCTGAATTATACGATTCTTTATGTTCGAGCTTTTACTTGTAGCCTTCTCTTATATCTTTTATAATAAAATAATATCTCCTGGAACGGAGTAGAATAGATTTTTTTTTCTTTGAAAATCGTGACTGTCTTTTGATGTCGTCAAAAGTGCTGGACTTCTGTCGACATTTTTCCCTTGTGGATACGTCTGGCGGCTGTCGACTTTGAAACGGACATGAGATCTGACAGTGAAGTACGTGAACGTAATTTTTTTCCAGAACCCAGAAAGTTTATTTAATCTTATTTAAGCTAAATGAATGTTACTTTAACTTAATACTACCTTAATATGATGTAATAAACCTTAAAAAAAAAACAAGATGGCGGCGTGTCCAACAGAGGCAGATCAGCGGAAAATTATGGATGTCGGCTACATCCTGAACGATGTCCGTAACATATCCTGAATATCCTGAACCACGTCCGATCGTGGATGAGTAAAAAAAAATATGCTGAAAAATTGTGAATCTTGACTATTGAGGGCACCATTAAGTATCCTGAAAAGCGTTTTTTTTCAGGACGCTGTTAAGTACCCTGAACATGTATTATTCAGGCATTGCAATGTCAGGGTCCCGAACACCCTGGAAGTGGGCAGGCCAATTTCACTGCACTCAGAGTCCTGACTGGCATCCTGAAAATATCTTTTTTCAGGATATACTCAGGGTCTTGAAACTATCCTTAATTTTCTGCTGGGAGACGACGCGTTCACCGCGCTGGACTTTTCTAACTTTGTGGAGAGAAATGCTTATAGTTGTTAAAATTTCATGGTAGTCAAGCTTTGTAGAGTTAAGATGGCTGTGATGACTTTAACAGAAGAGTGGCTTTCACGTCAGTATCCTTTTCTGCAGGAAACAATGTTTTGGCACAAGTCAACAGCCTGTCATGGCCGCCCCGTTACTGAAGACTCGCGAAAGGACATGACACCATGTTTGGTCAGAAAATAAAAATTATATTACTATTATTCCTTAAAATATATATATATATATAGAAACCTTTTGACAATTTTCAAGTCTTATTTTAGAAACGCAGTTAGTAGCGTGGTCAACAGTGCTTGGTCTACAGCAGCAGACGACAGCAGAAAGCTTATACCTTCCAGTGTTGGGTCCCATCGATAAGCTCAGGTCAGTTTGCTCAGTTTGTGACCGACTGTCTTCCGAGTTTGAAGCAAAGTTTTCTCTTCTCTGAAAGCTCGAGTTTTAAACGGAAGAATCAGATTCAATCTTCCAAGATTCTTCAAGATTCTTCGAGATTCTTAGCCATTTTTTGCTGGCGTACAGGTGAATTTTAGAACTTTTAAATAGTATGTAGAGGTTATTGAAAGATAGTTGATTGATAGTGTTTAAGTACTAGTTTGCATGGAGGTCGTTAAAATAGTTGAGTAGTTTGGAGGTGCTAACAAGTTGCGGCTAGGGGGTCTAGTTTCGTTGTGGCGTCCCTGGGAAGTGGAGGAATAGTTTTAAAAATAGTGAGTAGCTGCTAGTTGATTAAAAAATGCCACGACGTCATAGTATCAAGCCATAAATTTACAAAAGGTCCGTGGGTGAAGATGGGGACTACGCCTTTGACTGCCATTAAAAAGCGTCCGACATGTTGTTTTCACTCTAATTCACTATCCCTATACTTTATTCCCGATTTATTTATTACGTGGCCGCCTTGTTTACGATCCTCTTTTCCCACAAACTATCAACTATTAACTATTTTCACCTTTAATTTCAATTCACTGTTCGTAGTTCGAAGCACGGTCGTCGGGAAACTATTTTTTTTTCGCTGATATGGCCAACCGTTAGGATTGAAATTTGCAACGTTGCCAAATTGCTTTGCAGAAAAATTGATTGAAATAATTAATGAATATATTTTGTATAAATTAAAATTATGGTGATCATTAATAATATAATAATAAATAATAATATTTTTCCTGCTAATGGCCGAACCGTTAAGATTGAAATTTGCAACAACGTTGCCAGATTGCTATTGCAGAAAATTTGATTGAAATAATTAATAATTATATTTTGTATAAATTAAAATTATGGTGATCATTAATAATGCAATAATAAATGTATAAAGGATAGATTTATTAATAATCGACATTACTATAATCAGAAATCGATATAATCAATACTATTATTATATAAATAATGCATATTTCCCGTTTAGCCTAATAGATTTTTAACGAAGGGCGTTTGACTGGCCATGCAAGTTTCTCTTAATTGCCTTTTCAAGTGGCCAAACAAAGTCATTCTCCATAAGAGAGAACCACTCAAAACTTCCAGAAAATCCTTGAATTATTTTCAGTCGTCTTCTTTGCACAACTACTTGACAAACTAGTTGTTCAGTCAATAGTCAATAAAAGTTATAACATCAATTAGTAGTTTTATGAGCTAGATTAGTAAGGTTGACTGTGATTCTTTTATAGATTAGTAGGGCGAGACGTCTATAAGCTGATTAGCACTACAACAGCTACAACAACCGCTACTACAACTACTAGCACTACAACAGAACACTGAGATTTTGTCTGCAAGACATGGATCTATTCAAATCTGAAGTAATATTTGCAGTTTTCTGCTTCGTCATGCTGGTGAACCTCGATCTGTCGTCTGCTAAAACTTACAGGTAACTACTACTACTACTACTACTACCACCACCACTGCTACTAGTACATCTACTACTAGTATAGCTACTACTACATCTACTACTAGTATAGCTACTACTAGTATAGCTACTACTACATCTACTACTAGTATACCTACTACTAGTACAGCTACTACTACATCTACTACTAGTATATCTACTACTAGTACAGCTAATACTACTACTACATCTACTACTACTACTACTACTACTACTACTACTTCTACTACTTCTACTACTTCTACTACTTCTACTACTTCTTCTCCTGCTACTGCTACCTACCACTACTACTACTACCTCTACTACCACCACCACTACTACTACTTCACCTACTTCTACTACTTCTACTACTTCTACTCCTACTACTGCTACTACTACCTACTACTGCTACCACCACCACCACCACTAACGTTTAATAAGTCCTGCAAGTCCAGGGATGCCAACAATTTTTAACAGACGATAACACCTATAAAGATAAGTTATTTTTCTTTGGTTCCAAAAGTTTTATGTTTTTTCTTTTCGAGGTTCATTTAGTGGAGAAAAATCTGGCGTTTGCACGCCAACTCTTAATAAAGCAATTTAGATATTTCCCTGTATTTGTTTAAAGCATGCTTTTGTGAAATTTTCAAAGTTTTTTTCCCCCCTCAAGCTTCACAAAAACTCTCTGGTGTTTTGTTGAACGAGATAATGGCTACGCCCGACTCGACTTATTTGGCAAAGGAAACTTTAGCCGTTGATTCCAACTACTTACTACTATTCTTTAAGCAAAAATCTATCTTCAAGAATACGAAGAATAATCACAAACTATCATAAACTATCGACTGAATTGTTCAGCCTTGTTTTGGGGGCGGGGATAGTTTAGTAATGTTTTTGAGGTTTAGTAGGACTATCAAGGACAAGGCTTACAGCAGCAAGGAAGCAGCGATCATCAAGCGGATCGTCAGTGAAGTGATCGCCGACCGGGACGCTCAGATCGCCTCGGCACTTTTCGAAGTGGCCAAGAATCAGCCGCACCTCCAAATGATGGTCCAAACGGTAAAGATCCCTCATTACGAAACTATAAACATAAATCTGAAGCTTTAAAATACATAACCCCGTGGTGAGATATCTCCTCAGATGAGAACTGATAAGGCACCCAGCAATTAGTTCTGAGATGCTACATGTGCGGAATGATGATTTATGATGACGTATTGCAGACCTTTTTCGTCCTTTCACCAGCAGGTTCATTGAGAATCTCCCATTACTAGGATTTTTTAGTTTCCGATGATAACCACAAACCGAGCACGTCCGTCTGACCTTTTAATGGGAAAAAGTATTTGCCGGTTTCTAATGGTGTCCTCTGTGGTTGTGCTGCCCTCGAAAAGCGAATTATCTGTCAGCCGAATCATTAAGCAAACCCTTGAAGAATGGTTCTTGCCTGTCTACACTGAATCACTTATGAGTATCACAGTCAAGAACCTGTACCTCTAAGCACCGAACAGAAGATTTTTAAGTCTCGGTGCGGAGTAGTAGACATGTATCTCCCCGCGAATAGTTCAGTTTACTGCCGCTGGTGGCTCTGGATTAGGCTTCCTAACATTTCAACCGTTCCAAAAAGAGAAGATATGCTACAATAAGCTTGGCGAGTGGTCATCATTCATCAAGCACGGGGTCTCATCTGTTCGCCTTAAGGTGATGTAGGGGGCCGAGAAGGAAGAAAACGTTAAGAGCCGCGCGGGTCAGTGCGCGGAGACATCAGGCGCCGGGCCATCGATCAACTACCAGGGCACAGGTCGCGGAAGCGCCTGAGACCGCACGTCTCTCTCTTCCCCCGCACATCTCCATTTCATAATATTAACAATAATAATAATAACTTATTTGAATAATAAGTCAACAGATGGATCTTACCGAGCCGTAGATGTGACTGCAGAGCTTATATATGTTGTGTTTGGTTGCAACAGTTAATAGTCGTTTCACATGCAAAGATCCATTATTGTTCATCGTTGCCCGGGTCCTGGGGAAACATAATGGATGGTGGGTAATTATTTCGCCCGTGCATAGAAGAAGCTTCTTATACCGGAGAAAAGGTCCAACAAAAACATCAATATGTAAGAGCTGCATGCCTCTGGTAGTCCAACAAAGACCTCCATTACCCTCAAGTGAAGTGGTAATTCTCCGCTGCGCAGAAAATATTACACCCCACACAAAAAAAAATGGCGGGAAAACGTAGTTATAGTGCCTCCCGTTTATCTTCAGTTTATTTTCCAGAAAATCCAGTGTTATTTCTTACGAGCAAAAAAAAAAAAGAAAAAAAACACTGAAAACGAAGGCTGCAACTGTTTGATAAAAGTAAATAGCGTCTGCTTCGTTTCCGCCCGCCCGCTGCAGGGTTGATACTAAACAGCAAACCATAAACGAAAAATTACTTATTACTGTTCAGATTTATTTGATGTGTTATTATATTTGATTGCTAACATTGAACTACTGAATAGTATATTAAATATTATGAGAAATACTGTTAGCAGCTTTTTACATAGAAAATTAGAATTTTTTGGGTGTTTTTAGATGAATGAATTAAGTCAAAGCAGCCAGCGTCTAGAACTATCGATCAACCGCCTAGAAGACGCCCAGAAACGCTTAGACGGTCGCATGGGAGTCATCAGTGAGTCGAGTATCATCTTATTAAAATGTCCTACCTTTTAAATGGGTCTGAATTTCTCAGGTGAGAAGATGGGACTGCTGGAATCTCGACTGGCTCAGAACGAGAGACGAGTCGAACGAGAAATGACACAAATCCACGGCAGAATGGAAGACTTTCTTCGTAATGCGAATAACCCAGAACAAACGTAATTTGATCTAAATCATAATTACTTACAGAATTCAATGAATAATTTATTAAAATTTAGGGTTTCGGAGACTTCTCTGCGGCTTCTGAAGCAAATCCAGGAACAACTGGCAGCAGTGGAGGAACTTTTGCTGGACAATATTCCGACCACCAACAAACTGCGAAGCAAATCTCGGTCCTCAACGAAAATCCAATTACTCGAAGTTGATAATATTAATATATAATAAGGATCAAATATTGTAAATTTCCAAATTTAGATGCAGAAACTGAGCAGCACGCTGTCGCAGACGCTTTCAGCAGCTCACGCAGACATCAAGCAAACTGTTGGTGACATGGAGACAAATCTTCAGCATCAGTTGTCCATGCTGTCCAACGATAACGGAGTATTCTCTTGTACCCTGTCCAGACTGCTTGAAGTGATGACCAGCACCCGTTCAGACAAAGACTTTTTGTCTGCCAGCAAGACAGACACCAACAACACTCTGTCTAATCCTCTGTTTGAAGACGGACAGACAAAGTGCATCCTCACTTGTCCCTGATTATTTTACTAATAAATTTTTTATTAAATATATTATACAATTTAAATGTAATACCAAAACACTAATTTATTTAAAATAAATTGTGCCAATAAATCTAAAAATACAGTAACTATTTTTTGAAGTATTTTTTTTTTTTGGAAGAGTTCTAATACACAAATTAACCAACTACTAAAAACTAGTAGTTTTCACTATTTAATGTTGTTTTATAGGTTCGCGTGACCTGCTGGCTTGTTGAACGATGAAACTTAATTGCTGATTCGAACTTACGGAGAATAGTTTATTAGTTTCATATCTAATAAATAAGTAGTTTATTACTAGTGCACTGTATGGAAGTCGTAAAATGTTCGGCCAGTGCGTGATAAACGCACAGGGTGGGCCAAACACATTCAGTAGGCCTATGATAACATATGATAACATGGCGATAACAGGTGATAACATCTAATTTGCCAAAAATAAGCCTCGCAAAATGTTGATGGAACATATTGATGCAGCTCCAGCTTGGCAACAACACAGCAAGCAAATAAACTGCAAAAAGTTTTCTTTATCTGAAATATAATTATAAAATGAACAAATACATAATAAATGATATGAAACTTTGTAAAAAGAAGTGTAAAAAGATAAGAATAGGCCAAGGCATAGCAATAAGATAAGAATTCAGTTTAAAAGACGTCCATATTCAGAGAAGTTTCAGTTGTAGCGAGTTGAAGATTTAGAGTTCAAAAATGTGAGTATCACTGTTACTAGCTTATTTAGGTTATACTAATTAGTTATTTGAATATTATTATTATTATTAAATTAAGATGAATTTACCATATTCAGTTCTTCAATTGCTATTTGAAAAGCATATAAGGGATACATAACTTGTAACCCTACAATCACACTGCATACACTATACTAGTATAACTTAGGGGATTGCTGTATATCCCAGATTGCCGATTTATACTGGAATAAGTCCTCCCAGAGGAAAATTAAGTATGTTGGCTACATCCTGAACGATATCGGTAAAATATCCTGAATATCCTGAACTACGTCCGATCGTGGACGAGTAAAAAAAAAAAATGTGTTGAGAATTGTGAATCTTGATTATTGAGGGCACCATTAAGTATCCTGAAAAGCGTTCTTTTTTCAGGACGCTGTTAAGTACCCTGAACATGTATTATTCAGGCATTGCAATGTCAGGGTCCTGAACATCCTGGAAGTGGGCCGGCCAATTTCACTGCACTCAGAGTCCTGATTGGAATCCTGAAAATGTCCTTTTCAGGATATTTTCAGGGTCCTGAAACTATCCTTAATTTTCTGTTGGGCTCCAGTGTGGATATAGGCTTCAGCGTTTCACGCACCTGCGACTGACTGACCGACTGACATTACTGTTTACCTGACTAGTGTGCTGTAGTTTGCTTTCTCCTGTTCTCTGTTTTAGTCGATACCCTCTTCTTCTCATTAGGAAAAAATGTCATGAACAAACCAAGGTCGTTTTAGAAGTAGAAGTCAATTCAACTTTGCAGGAGAGGTCTCAGCAAGGGGTTCGAAACTACCAATAATCTTCGTAGACCTAGCTCGTGCTATCACTGTTATCAGTCCGTTATCTCCCTGTTATCCACGTGTTATCGCATGTTATCAAAAAATCTTCGTACACTTGTCCTCAGAGTTTCAGACCTCTTGGATCTCAGTCGGTGGGTTCGTGCTTTGCAAGGGGTCGGAAACTCCGAGGACAAGTGTACGAAGATTCTTTGATAACACATGATAACACGGAGATACCAAGGAGATATAGCGTTGATAACAGTGATAACATGACCTAAGTGTACGAAGATTACTGGAAGTCTCCGATCCCTTGATGCTTGGACGCTAAATGACTTGCTAGGTTCATCTTAGTATTATTTAAGTTCAACATGGGTATATACCCAGGAAGTTTGCTGTACTACTCGTTTCTAGACCTGCCCCTGCTTATACCATCGACCCGCAGAGCTAAGTTCTGTGAAGCTAAATTCGTGTTTCTCAAGTTCAAAGTATCAGAACCGATGATCAGTTCAGTTTAGAAATATTCTGTTGATTTGTTATTGATACTCTCTGTAAAGTCTGTAAAAATGACGTTACAGCAAAAATTAATAATAAATTATGTCACTTTAATTACTCTGATAAACTATCAACCGTCGCATTGCACTTCAACACTTGAATTCTTATCTTGTTTAACCGAAAACTAGTAAACAAGCCCCTCAGACATTATAAATAACTTCTTAATCCCTTTACGACTCTAGTTTATCCAATCTAACCGCTGTTAACCTGAAATAATCAGAAAAAAAAACAAGATGGCGGCTGTCCGGCTACTCGGCATTTTCGCTGCGTGCCTCTGTTTCATCACAGTACCGACTGCTACCGAAGAGACTCGGCCGTTTTTCAAGTATTTAATTAAAACAATCTTAAATTGTCTAATTACGTTGATATTAATTAATAAAATATTGTGTTCTCTCGAAGATTGGCGTCTCCCTGGGCTTGGGTGTGCGCCAATGCAACCGCCGGGATTTGCGACAAAGTCGAAAACGGAGCTTCACCTTCGCAAGGAATGTCTTTAGCAGCCTGCAAACTAACCTGCGGAAAGTACGGAATGCTGTGGCCAAGACCTCGTCATGATCCCAAGCTCTCAACAGTCTTAGTTGATTTCTCTCCGAAGGATATCCAAGTCTCACTGATTGCAGCGCCGACAGCAGCAGTATGTTCTGAGCTAGAAAGAACTAGAGAGTTAGTCGCCTCATACTAACAGACGTGTAGCATGTTGTAAGGAGTAAACAGTATTTACGAAATCGTCTGTCACTATGAGGCGACAAACTTTTCAATTGGCTCTTTTGATCACGTGAGCGGTGCGAACCAATCAGATCGCGCGCTTAATTTCCAGCGTTGCCACGTGCATTTTCAAACTTTAATTAATTTTAGCGGCCAAACGGTGGAAAATTGAGATAGGGACACTACAAATATTCGGAATAAGCGTAAAAAGTTCAAGAACATATATATTTTTCCAAGTTATATTGTCCAGTGTTGCCCTTTAATATTCGTAAAACTAATTAACTTTTTGTCGAACAGAGTAAACAATTGATGCAAGAAGCTGTTGACTTGTTCCTGGGTCAGATTCACAAAATGGTTCCTTCATACGCAGCTTCGTGTTCTGACGAAACCTGCGACGGAACCAGTGCTAAAGCTCGAGACATTGTTCTAGAAATCGCCTTCACGTCTAACGTGACTTCACTCAGTCTCCACACGGACGAATCTTACACTCTAACAGTCGGGACAACAGACTCCAAGACGAGTGTCTACATTGTTGCGGAGACTTTCTTCGGAGCCCGACACGCTCTGGAAACTCTGTCTCAGCTGATCGGTTGGGACGACGTGCGAAACACTCTAGTCATGGTGTCTGAGGCTTCGGTAAACGACAGCCCGTTCTACCCGTTTCGCAGCTTGCACGTGGACACTTCTCGAAACTACGTTAGTGTCGAGGTCCTCAGAAGAATCATCGACGGCATGGCGTACAACAAACTCAACACTTTTCACTGGCACATCACCGATACGCATTCGTTTCCTTTCGTCTCGCGCCGCAATCCTCTGCTGAATCTGTACGGAGCTTACTCTCCTAGCCACGTCTACACCCCTGAAGATGTGCAGCGTCTTGTCCACTATGCCACGGTGAGGGGTGTGAAGATCATCCCCGAGTTTGATGCTCCTTCCCACGTGGGGAATGGCTGGCAGTGGGGCCCGAAGTACGGACTGGGAGAACTGGCTTTATGTATCAATGAAGAGCCTTGGCAATCGTGGTGTGTGGAGCCTCCGTGCGGTCAACTGAACCCAGTCAACGAACACATCTACAGTATTATCGGAGATATCTACAAAGACATGGCTGAAGTCTTCCAGACTGACATGTTTCACATGGGAGGCGATGAAGTCAAATTCGACTGCTGGAACAAGACGGAAGATATCATTCAGTGGCTTGAAAATCATCACCACAACCGAACCAAAGAAGATTTTGTTCATTTGTGGGGAATGTTCCAGAACAAATCTCTCGAGAGACTCGACGCTGCGTTCCCCAGCAAGCAGATCCCGATCCTGTGGACCTCAGAACTGACCAAGAAGGACTCGATCGAGAAATATTTAGACAAGAATCGATACGTGATCCAGTACTGGGACGTTGTAAACAGTACAGAGATCAAAGACTTGTACCAGCAAGGTTACAAGATCATCATGTCCAATTATGATGCGCTCTACATGGACTGTGGCTATTCAGCTTGGGTCGGAGAAGGTCACAACTGGTGCAGTCCTTACAAAGGATGGCAGCTCGTTTACGAAAACAGTCCCAAGCGAATCATCGAGAATTTCGGTTTAACTTTCGATCCGAACCAAGTTCTGGGTTCTGAAATCATTATGTGGACTGAGCAGGTAAACTTAATTCAGTTCAGATCTTAAGATTAATGTGTAGATAAAAGCATGGGTTTGCTTCGTAGGCTGACAGTTCGTCCGTGGAGACCAAGATTTGGCCCCGGGCGGCGGCTTATGCTGAACGCGTGTGGAGCGAACCCAGCGAAAACTGGCGTCAGGCTGAGTACCGCATGATTTACCAACGCGACCGCCTGATTCAACGAGGGGTTCCTGCCGATGCTCTGCAACCGTTGTGGTGTCTGCAGAACTCCGGACACTGTTACCTTTAAATTCCCTTACAAAAAAAAAAACTTTCTATACACTTCATGCTATTCTATGTTTTTTTTTTACGATTCTAAACCTTGATTGGCTTTACTGCTTTTATATATGCAGTTTTTCTGTATTTTACGATACGAGTATTCAGCTTTCCTACGATTCCAATAAACTCGGGTTTATGGGTATACGAGTACACGATATGCATAAAATAAAATCAGCCAAATAAATTACTGGAAATATATATTAACCCCAAAACAACAAATAAATGTAATGTTCTGATAACTAAAAGAAAGTTGCTCTGAGTGTTGGAGTAAACATACCTGAATTAATAAAAATTTTTGAACTGTATAATTGAGAAAAAAGTTAAAGAGCTAACGTAATAAAATAAATGAGTGATAATATATCTAAATAAATAAATCACGGTTTGAATATAATAATAATATTAAAATTCATAGTATCAAATAATAAATTAATTAATCCATCCGAACAGTATATTAATTAATAAAAACAGTTTTAAAATACTAGCCAAAGCAAAATAAACTAGATTTATAATAAAAAATCGAAAAGAAATTAAGTTGTCGTTAAAAAGCAAAATTAAATATAACAGTGAAATCAACAAAATAAAGTAAATAAATAATTAATTTAACTTCATTAAAAATGAAATATTTTTTATTAATAGTTGACTTTATCTATTTATTTAATTAATTAATAGTTAATAAATTTAACTTACAATAAAGTAAAAATCGGATTATTTATATGAATCTGGCAACGCTGCACTAAGGTCATATGATTTGTTGTCTCGAGTTCAGTCAGCTGACGCTCTAATCTTGACGTTTGCCCAGTTAGCTGGTCGCCTCCTTTTAAATTCACTGCAAATTTCTGCTGTAAAACAAAATGAGGGATCACGAATTCAACATCGACAATGGCTATTTGGAAGGTCTTTGCCGTGGATTTAAAAATGGCGTCTTGAAACAGTCCGACTACCTTAATTTGGTCCAATGCGAAACTCTGGAAGGCAAGTCAATTTTCACTTCAGTTTTTGCTCAGTTATTTCAGAACTTAATGACCGAAATTGAAAAATAACATTTGTAGCTTTTATTTCGGTAAATTTCCTTTAAAAAAAATCTATTACAACCATTTTAAGACAGTAATTATACTACAAAAAGTTGCGTTTTTCCAACTAGCGTTTTTGTTCATTGGACAGATTTGAAGCTGCATTTGCAGAGCACGGACTACGGAAGTTTCCTGGCCAACGAGCCAAGCCCTCTGGCCGTGTCGGTGATTGACGACAAACTGAGAGAGAAACTGGTCATCGAGTTTCAGCATTTGCGCAATCACGCGGTCGAGCCTCTGGCCACTTTTCTCGATTACATCACGTAAATAATGTTGATGTTACAAACACCACAGTTTTTACCTGCGTTTTTTTAACACAGGTACAGCTACATGATCGATAACATCATTCTGCTGATTACGGGGACACTCCACCATCGTCCCATCACTGAACTGATTTCTAAATGCCACCCTCTGGGCAGTTTCGAGCAGATGGAGGCAATCCACGTTGCCTCGACCCCGGCTGAACTTTACAATGCCGTGCTCGTCGATACCCCCCTGGCCCCGTTTTTCGTCGACTGCATCAGCGAGCAGGACCTGGACGAGATGAACATTGAGATTATCCGCAACACTCTGTACAAAGCCTATCTGGAGTCGTTCTACGACTACTGCAAGTCTCTCGGAGGCAGCACTGCTGATGTCATGTGTGAGATCCTCGCTGTAAGACTAATATATTTTTTTGTATAATTATGGTGAATTATTTTTATTTTAATATTAGTTCGAGGCTGACCGTCGTGCGTTCATCATCACCATCAACTCGTTCGGGACAGAACTGACGAAAGACGATCGTTCAAAACTTTACCCGACTTGCGGACGTCTCTACCCGGACGGTCTGTCGGCCCTGGCTCGAGCTGATGACTACGACCAGGTCCGAGCCGTGGCCGAATACTATGGGGTAATTCACTTTTCAAAACCGAAAACTTGGTTTTTACTCATATTTTGTTTTTAACAATCGCCAGGAATATCGCGAACTGTTCGAAGGTGCAGGCAACAACCCCGGGGAGAAAACGCTGGAAGACCGTTTCTTTGAGCAAGAAGTTCGTTATTTTCATTTCTCTCGCCAAAAACAAGATTTAAATTGAAATTTTTTTGTGTTTTAGGTGAAGCTGAATGTCTACGGCTTCATGCAGCAGTTTCATTTTGGGGTTTTCTATTCCTATTTGAAGCTGAAGGAACAGGAATGTCGCAACATCGTGTGGATTGCGGAGTGCGTGGCCCAGAAACACCGTTCGAAGATCGACAACTACATCCCGATTTTCTAGAAACAAAGTCATAAAAATTTATGTGTTTTTTTTTTTCTAAAAAGTATCAAAGTCGGTGTTTTTTCGATTTAATAATTCAGGATTTATTGGCCACACACATCTACATTCCTCTCTATGTAGGATATTTGTCCGCTTTAGTCCCCGTTCCCTGTTGTAGTTAACAGTTTTGGTGTAAATACATATTTGTTTTGCGTCCTTCTATCAGCATATTTAAAGGCTAAAACAACACTTATCATTAAAATTTACAATAATAATATTTAAGATAATTGATGAGCCTGAAAAACTAGTTTCGGTGAGTAAACCGGGTATTCATTCAGTATTCATTCAGTTTGCTCTCTTTTAGTGCCAACTTTCAGTTCAGTTGGTAGAGAGACGAAGTATTTCATTCAGCAATCACTCAGTTCAATTCCAGCAACCTTTCATTCGGTAATCATTCAGTATAACTTGACAGGGTTCCCCACCGACCTGGAAAACCGGGAAAAGTCAGGGAATACAGGGAAATATCAGGAAATTTGTAATAAATGAGGAAAAGGTCAGGAAATTTGAGTTGCCATTCCACTCAGTTTCAACTAATCTTTGCTCAAGCCTCCAGTTCATAACTTCGAGAAAGTATAATGCGTTAAAAAAAAGTCAGGGAAATCAGGGAAAAGTCAGGAAATTTGATTAAGATTTTTCACTGGGAACCCGAGTGAAAACTAGAATTTCATTCAGTTCGTTTTCACCACCTAACACTCCAGTCGGCATTTAAGTGTAGCAGTCAGAGGGTTCTCAATGCTGATTCGTTTAGTCAACTCAGTACAGCAGCAATTCTTCAAGTTCATGTTCAAAAGGTTTCACATTCGGCCGCTAAACATGAGTTCAACGCTGTTCAGCTAGGGATTCACGCGACATTCCAGTTATTAGGCAACCAACCGTACGACTCATCTAATGTGCTTATTGGCTTATTGACCCTTACCTAAAAGATCCGTCCTTGCTACCCAGCTACAGGACTGCCATTACCCTGTTCCGCCTTGGCTGCTGCGTGGACAAATTTATTGCCTTCCCCCAGCCCCATCCCAATTGCCGAGCAGCCTTCACCTCTCTACAAGAATTTTGTCTTGTCGTCGTGGTAACTGTCATTTCTCCAACCAGGGTTACCATCTTCTTCCCCAACTCCGTTCCAGTATCCTCCATGACGGAATGCCCGGTTCCAGTGCTTCCACTTTTTTCCCTTTTTCCCCCCTCCCCCCCCCTCCGCTTCAAAATATCAATTTCCCCTTTTTCCCTTCCGTGTTACAGAGTAAGGTACACTGGTAAATTCACTTTATCCTCCATTTCCCTTTTCCCTCTTTCCCATTTTCCTTATTGAAGGGAATTTCCCCGCAAAGTGGAAGCACTGCCCAGTTCCCTCACTCGTCCACCATCTCCATACGAGACTCGCTTACAAATTTTGCAAAAGTGCTTGCTCTATTTGGAAAATCAGTAAATTTTCGTTCATATCGTTTAAGCGTTTAACACCTCGGCGGTTGTAATTGTCTGCTGATTTATTTTTTTTTAATTTTTTTGGATCGCAGCCTATGGCCGGTAATACACTATATAAATATATATATTCTAGTTTATATATATATATATATATAGGTATCTATATAGATAGGTATTTATAGGTATACATATATATATATATGGATATATATAATGGGCATATGGCTGAAGAAAAATTTCTTTCTTAACGTAGAGAAAAAGTTATTTTTAGTTAAAGAGCAAGTTTTGTTCTTGAAGCTGTGGGAAAAGTGTGTTCTTCTTGTTGTATAACAAGTTACGTTCTCCATAGAAAGTACATATTTGGCTTAAAATGACGTAGAAAAGGTACTGTACGTAAAGTAGTGAGCAAAAAAAAAAAAAAAAATCTACCCCACCTGGAATAGAGGAAGGCGCATTTGCCTCAACTTGTCTACTACAGTAGCAGTCGAATGGTTAACCAGCGTGAAAATTAAAGTGAGCTACAGTGTTTCCACTTTTGCAGGGAAGTTCCCCGAAAAAGGGGGAAATGGAGTCTGAAAAGGGAAGACGAAGAGAAGAGAGTAAAGAGGAAATCTGGACCCTGTACATTCTTGGTATGGAGGGGGAGGGGGAAGGGGAAAGATAAGGGAAGAGGGGAAAAATGGATATTTAAAAAGTGGCAACACTGGTGACCTAGCGCTGTTTAAGCTTCCATGACCTCGTTTGACCTCGATTGATAGCTCTAGTAGTAGACAAGTTGAGGCAAAAGTGCCTTTCTCGATTCTAGGTAGGGTAGATTTCCTTGCTCACGACTGTACACCTGAAAGCCAAACACGGTTGTCATTTACCATTACAATTATAATATTATTAATATTTTTAATAAATGAATAAGCGAGATAATCGTGGGTAACCGTTAATTTCAGATTAATATAAATCATAACATCAAACTACATATTAAAATTATTAACACAATTATCACAAAAAAGGGAATCAAAATTCTTAAATTAAATATTACAATTTATACTGTTAAGTTAAGTGCAAGTTTTACGATATTCTACGTCTCATCCAGTGTTGCCACTTTCAATTTCCCCTTTTTTCCCTCTTCCCTTATTTCCCCCCCCCTTTACCCCTCCGTACTGGAATATAAGGCTGTACTTCCAGATTCTCCCTTTTCAGACCCCATCTCCCCCGTTTCCCAGGGAGTTTCCCCCCAAAGTGGTAACACTGGTCTCATCTAGTCCAAAAGGCAAATTTTTTTTTTCAGTTTTTCCCAAGTTTTTCTTTGACGTAGTTTTCAGCTTTCTTCAGGTCTTCTGCGTGCTTAACGTTTTCCGAATTCAGCCACTTGATGGCTTTGCTGTAGACCAGGGTCCACGAATCCCTTAGTTTATCCAGAACTACTTCCATATAAGCCAATGCAATCAGTGTTGCCCAGACGAGAGGGTCCTGGTATCCTAGCTGCTCACCGCCTTTGAAAAAAATAAAAAATAAATAATAAAATTTGATATTGTGAAAAAGTTTATTATTATTATTATATTACATTAAGTAATATTATATTAAAATGGCAAAAAGTAAGTTATGAAATTTGCTCATAATTTATAGTAATTCAAATTAAAACAATTAATAATTAAATTAAGAATAATTGCGATTAATTAGTTTAACTGTGATTTTATTTACTCTACTTATTTATTTTATTATAATATTCATCAAATTTTATTAGTGTTAACTCAACCTAATCTGTCGAATACGTGGACACCCATTGTGCGGTCTGGCCGTAAATCCCTATCTGTCCACTTATTCGACATATTAGTTCAGTTGAGTCTACTGGTGGATTATCTGAAATCATTTGTATTTTTATACTTTGTTGAAGGTCTTGCAGTTCGACGCTGAGGAGTTTTGCCAGCAGAGGTTCCATCTGGAAGGATCCGTTGAATTTTTGCAAGGAGACGAGGTTCATCAGTTTGTCGTCCTCTGTTTGAGGGACTTCCGGTTCGAGCGGTTCGCCCTGAGCTTCGAGGACGGCTTGTTCCGGTTCAGTGTCCATCAAACTGTCTGCAAACGCTATGTCCATTGCTTCTGTAGTGTCAACTGTTCAATAATAAATGGAATTTATTAATTATATTATAGATTTATTACACTATTAAAAAACATATTAATATTATAGAAATAAATAGAGCAAAATAAATTAAAGGAAATAAGATAGATACTTACGGTTTTGTGGAGCAGCACAGCGGGTCTTCATCATCATCTTCATAGGCCTAGCACAGTAATTGACAACTTGTGATGGGCCAGAACCAAAAGCCATAGGCATAATTGCACTGCAAGCCATTGCCATGGGTGGACCGCAAAATGCCATAGGAGCAGCACGACCTATGAAAAAAATTAATAATAACAATATCAAAAATATTGATAGTAATAAACAGATAAATAAACAAATAATAAATACTGAAAAAAAAATAATTAAATACTACTGTTACTAAAATTAATTATTAAAGACTATTATAATCATTAGGTAAAGATGACAAAATAATTATTACATATAGTGATAATTAAAATGTCAATAACTGAATTATTTTGGTAGGTCAAAGAATAAACTAAGAAGATCCAGAAAATTTAACAGAAAAGAAAAATAAAAGAAAATCAAAAATTCAATAAATAAATCTGTCATAAAATGTTAAAAATATCGTTAAAAGTCAATTTGATTAAACAAAAATGGCCTTAATTATTATTGAAATAATTATTGAATTATTACTATGTAATTTTGTAATAGTCATACTTTAGATACATTAAATAAAAAATTACCAGAGAAGTTCATACGAAAGCCTCCCCACCCATGTGCCAGGGTGTTGGGTACATCTCTGGATTTCATCATCATCCAGGATTCTTTCAAGGATTCCTGCTGTTTGGGGTCCACGGCAATGAAGGACGTATAGCGGGACGCCAGACCATAGCCACAGCCCAATTGGATAATTTCCTTCTTCATTTTTTCGGTTTCTTCTGTGTTGTTATTGGCTGCGATGCGGTCCTGGAGTTCCTGGATAAGTTTACGGGCGGCCAATCGGTGAACTGTTTTTCCTTCGGTCCGGTCACTTAGGACGACCTTGGCTTTTAAGGGACCCACTGGAGAAACGGCGGAAAGGTCCACGGATCCTGGAGGGTCGGTGACGGATTTGTCCAGCAAGGCGTAGACTACTAGATGGCGACCGTCGAAAACTGGAGAGCACTGCAACGATTGAAACAATGAAAATGATAATAATAAAAACAATAATAATAGTAGTAGTACAAGTAGAAGTAGTACTAGTAGTAGTAATAGTACAAGTAGGAGGAGGGAAGAGGAGGAGGAAGAGTAATAGCAATAGTATTGGTAGTAGTGGAAGTAGCAGTAGGAGTAGGAGTAGGAGGAATAGTAGTGGTAGCAGGAGTCGAAGTAGGAGCAGTAGCAGTAGGAGTAGCAGTAGAAGGATTAGTAGTGGTAGAAGAAGGAATATGAGTAATAGCAGGAGTAGTAGTAGAGCCAGTAGTAGTCATACTAGTAGTACTAGCAGCAGTATTAGTAGCAGCACTACTAACAGTAGTGATAGTGGTTGTGGTATAGTAATAGTAGCAGTAGTAGTAGTAGGAGGAGGAGGAGGAGGAGGAGGAGGAAGAATAGCAGTAATAATAGTATTAATACTAATGGTGGAAGTAATTGCAGCAGCAGCAGTAGTAGTAGTGGTAGGACTGAAATTTTTATTACTTTTCCAGGGGCCTGGCGTAGAAGTTGAACTTCTTGTTTTTCAGTGGTTGTTTCGCCTTCAACAGGTTTTCCGAAACCCAGAAGAGTTTTCTCAGTTTCCAGGACAACCGGTTTTTTCTCCAGAACGAGATACCAGTCCCTCCCACGAAATATTCACATCTGCAGACAACATTAATAGTAGTAATAGTACTAATAGCAATAAAAGTAGTAAAAGTAGTAGTAGTAGTAGTAGTAGTAGTAGTAGCATAGTAACAATGTAATATCAGTTGATACTACTACTACCAATACTACTACTTACTACTAATAATAACAATTTGTGTAAACATAATTGTTATAAACGACCTTTTAATTTAATTTATATTCAAGGGTTTACCCGTCATGGCTGGCTGTAGGGCATCCTGCAGCTGCTGGAGAACCTTCTTCTCTAGTCGCTCCTGGAACGAGGCAAACAGTGCAGTCCCGTTTCCAGCTCTGGCAATCCCTTCCACCAAATGGTGCGACGCACTTTCGCCCAACCCCAATGCGAAAACGCGGGAATTGTGCTGATTTCGACCAACCAGAGACAACACTTGATCCGCGTTAGAAACCTGGAATGAAATAAATAAATTAAATACTAATTATAATGTTTAAAATCATTAAACATACAAAATAAATTGTAAAATATAGGAAAATGATAATTATTGTTTTTATAATTACATATTTTTCGCTATTTAGAGTAATAAGCCTTGTTTAAGTAAACCTAATTATTAATAATAATATTTAAATATACAAAAATAATTATAAATTTATTGAAACAATAAAATTAAAAAATAAATAAAATTTGACATTTTTAAAAGTTAAATTTCTTCATTAAACAAACTACTCGACTTGTAAATTAAATTCAATTAAATTATTAATAATTAAAATTAATTTGCCTCTCCATCAGTGAGAATGAAGATTTGTCTCAGGTAATCCGGAACTGTTGGCTGCTCGAAAATCCAGTTGAGAGGAGCGTAAATTTCAGTTCCACCGAGATCAGCTCCAATACCTGAGAGGAAAAAGATATACTTGATTATATCAATTCTTGATTTAGGAATTATTAATGGAAAAATAATTACAATAATATATATATATTTTAAAATTCTTAATAATCATATGTAATGATACTATGTTCACACCTGAAGACTTCCCCCACATTTTTCTGGGGTAAATCCGGAATCCGGGTAAGTCCATTTTTACCCCTGATGCGTGAACGCGAACTGAACCGAGGGTAAGTTGATTTACCCCCGAAAATTTATCCCTTGTAAAATACCAGAGTAACTTTTCGGTGGGAAACTAACATACCTCGGCTCCAGTCGCGATTGATAGTGTGAGCAAGGGACATTTGTGGGGTAAGGTCTGAGGTAAATTTCGGGGCAAATTCAGGGGCAAAGTTACCCCCGGAGGTGAACCAGTGTGAACAAGGTATAATATGCATTACGAGTTTCTAAATATATACTACGGATTGAAATTTTGTTGATTATATAATATATAAAATAAAGGTATATATAAAAGTTGATTATATTATGTGTTAGTTTGAACAAAGAATTCGACAAAAAAACTTTACTTTGGACGTGTGTTTTGCTTTGGGTAAGGACTTCGTCGCTGTATTTTTGGCTCTGCGGGAACAGGGTCTGGTACGACGAGCCGAATCCGACGATATTGACGTAGCAATCCGCCGGCAAGGAGTGGAGGAAAAGCTGCGAAAAAAAATGGAAACATTATTTATATTCACGAATAAATTTTATAATTAACAGCAGTTGTAGGAATAGTAGGAGCAGTAGTAGTAGAAGTGTTAGTAATAGTAGTAGAAGTAGTAGTAGTAGTAACAGCAGAAGTAATAGTAGTAGTAGTAGTAGTAGTAGTAGTAGTAGTAGTAGTAGTAGTAGTAGTAGTAGTAGTAGTAGTAGTAGTAGTAGTAGTAGTAGTAGAAGTAATAGTAGAAATAGTAGTAGTTGTAGTAGTAGTAGTAGTAGTAGCAGTAGAAGTAATAGTTGAAATAATAGTAGTAGTAGTAGCAGCAGCAGTAGAAGTAATGCCAGAAATAATAATAATAATAGTAGTAGTAGTAGTAGTAATAGTGGTAGTAGTAGTGGTAGTATTGGTAGTAGCTTCTAAAAATTAAGTTATTAATTTATTTTATTTTAAACATGCGAATACCGTCATGGCTTGTTTGGCCTGTTCGATTCCTTGGCCCATCATGGAGCCAGACCGATCGACGACAAAGATTAATTCCGTTTTTTGCTCCGCCAAAGCGAAACTTGGCACGATACTCAAAGCGAGAGCCCAGCTTCCGTCTTCAGATTTCTGCGAACAAAGTAACAAAAAAGCTCTCTAAGTTTTGCTACCAACTTAAGATCAGAAGGATAAATTTATAATTAAATATTATGTATATTATAGTTAATAGTGTCACTTGAGCTATGTAGCAAGTAGAAAAAAATCTTCCGTATTTTGCTTTCAAATTTAGACGTTAAACAAAAATTACATATTTCTATTCAATAACGTTATAATATAGTAATAAATCATGATATTTTTTTTTTTGCTTTTAACTTTAGACTTAATGAAAAATCGTTATTCTTTATATCATAGTTAATTTTATTACTTCGGCTATGTAGCGAGGTTTGTGCGGTTCGCCCGTCTTGACGTAGATGACCCAGTCTCGGTCCATCGCCACGCTCTGACAGTGCAATGAAACAGCTGCAGTTTTCTTCTATTTGGAAAATTCAAAATAGTATTAGTTTTATTCTGGAATAATTTTTTCTAGTAATTTCGATTTTTTGACAATTTGTTACCTCGTCCAAGATGTTGGTAACGATATCGTGTGTCGGCGAGCGAACACCCACGATATCGGATGCCGTTTTAATGTCTGCTTTGATTTCTACTTCGTATTTGGATTCACTGTGTAAGTAAAATCAGTAAATGAGTAAATTATATAAAGTTATTACGAAAAATATTTTTAATTGCGATTTTTAGCATACTTTATTGATTTTTAGTATTTATATTACATTGTGAAGGTCATTGAAGAGAGGTCTGCCGCTGCGGATGAATTATCGTTGGACGGGACGTAGCGGGGAGCGATGGTCGTCGGCAAGAAGAAGCGAATCTCTCCGCCTTCGGTCTTCAGCTCGGTGACGTAGGTCAGACTGATCTTGGCTCCAGATCCTGGCGCTAGGTTCCCAACTCGGGCCTGTAATTTGGGTGTGAGAATAATGGACATTAGTAAGTGGTAGTGGTATGAATAGCAGTAGTGCTAAATGGTATAGGAGGAGGAAGACGAGTAGTAGTAGTAGTGATGTTGGTGGTGCTGGTAGCAGTAGTGGTGGGAGTAGTAGCAGTAGTAGTAGTAACAGTAGTAATAGTAGTATTAGTAGTGCTAATAGTGGTAAAAGTGGTATTAGGAGTATTAGTAATATTGGTAGTAATAGTAATACTAGTAATAGTAAGAAAAGTAATGATATTAGCAGTAGTAATAGTAATACTAGTAATAGTAGTAAAAATAGTAATAATAGGTATACTAATTGCTCAGCACTAATACTGATAATTCTAGTATCAATAGAAACATTACTAACTATTACAAACAACAATAATAGTAAAAGTGTAGCACTAGTATGCCGACTACATAATTCAAAAATAGTAGTGGTATCAAAAGGTAGCAATATTATACTACGTTCACACTGCATACTATCCTAGAATAACTATGGGGATAGCTATCTCTATTTCTTCGCTATATAATTTATTCTCGATTGGCGACTTATACAGGAATAAGTCCTGCAGTGCAAACACAGTTTTAGTTGTTCCATTACTTTAAAGACATCGGGTAGCTTTTCTTCAACAAGAAACGCTGAATGTCCCGACTGAATGGCTTCCTGATACTCGGCTTGAGCCGTCTTCGTCTCCTTCACCACTCCCTCGATAACCCGACCGTCAACTTCTGCGGTGAATTTGCACAGGGCAGCTCCTTAAGAAAACAAAAAAAAACATTTATTTTATTTGAATGTAAATACGGACCCACATTAAAACGACAGTGCCTTTTGCAGTGCCTTTTGAAGTGGCCTTGAACTGGCCGTCTAAACGTCTAAAACCTCAACGCACTAGGGCTATTCAGGCTATTGTGAAAAGGCACTATAAAACGGGACTGAGAGACTACGAAAAGGCACTGTAGAGGTGCCTTTTACAGTGTTTCGTCTGATACCTTCGTCTAACGGGAACTTGTAGACAGCTTCGATGGGTACCGATTCCCGATTAACGTATCTCTGCTCGATTTTCACTTCAGCCGTCAAATCGACAATAGCCACGTGAACCGAGACTCCCGTCAGCGGAACGGGAACAGGCTCCTTCTCTGGATTCTCAACGATAAGTCCACAAACTGTCACCATTTTCTGCTGATCTCACTGTAAGTACAAAACAAAGCTGAACGTTAGATGAAACTCATACTCAACTAAATAGGCAAACTAATTAATTATGAATTAAAACTGGAATTGTTAATTAAACCCAGTGGCGTAGCGAGGGTGGGCCGAGTGGGGCATCTTCCCCAGGGCCCCCGGTCCTGAGGGGGGGCCCCAGCAAGAGCCCACGCTCGCAGAGAGCTAGGGCCCACCGATACGTCCAAAGCAGGGCATACTTCTTCAGGTCTCAGAAAGGTAATCTCTCCTAGGCTTCAGTTAGGAAAGGTTATTTTGAAGATTTCTTTTCATTTTCAACCCAGCAGTTACTTAAAAATCCCCAGGGATTTGACAATTTAGTACCTGCTTCTTGGTTGGGTAACCACAAAAGTGCAAGCCATGTATTGTTTTCCTAGAATTCCATGGCTTAGTCTACTTATGTACATGTTTGATGGGCTCAGTGTTTCCACTTTTGCAGGGAAGTTCCCCGGAAAAGGGGGAAATGGAGTCTGAAAAGGGAAGACGAAGAGAAGAGAGTAAAGAGGAAATCTAGACCCTGTACATTCTTGCACGGAAGGGGAAAAAGGGGAAAAATAAGGGAAGAGGGGAAAAATAGAAGATTGAAAAGTGGCAACACTGGCTCCCTCACTAGATCAAACCAACCAAAGACATAAAATTCGACGAAAAGTCAGCAAACAGTCAGCACAGTCTGCTTATTTCACTGTATACGAAAACAAATAAAGTTAATTTAGATTAATCAATTAGTTTAAATTGTGAACTTAACGAACCAAAAAGAGACAAAATTCCTGATAATAAGGAAAAACCACAACAGAAATGGTTTAGCTAGATAAACATACAAGAAAACAAGGAACTTTGCCAAACGTTTCAGGCGCCACGTTCAGCAGACGACGTCTAAAACCAGACTGACGCAGTTTCCGCCAGGCGCATGTATTTATACGCCCGCTCCCTTTTCCCTTCAACCAGTGTGTTCCCACTTTTCAGGGAAATTCCCTGAAAAAGGGGAAGACGGCGTCTGAAAGGGGAAGTAAGGGAACAGGGAGAAGGGGAAATCTGGAAATACAGCCTTATTATCTAGTACGGAGCAGAAAAGGGGGAAAATAAGGGGAGAGGAGAAAAAGGGGAAATTGAAAGTGGAAACACTGCCTTCAACAGGAATCTGATTTCCCTTTTTCCCCTCCTTGTTATATTAATACAGCCACACTTCTAAGTTTCCCTCTTCCCTTATTTTTCCTTTCTGAGGCCCACTTTTCCCTTTTTCCAGGGGATTTCCCTGCAAAGTGGAAGCACTGCCGCCAGCTGTCACGTTTTTTTAATCATGTTTTATTCATGAAAAAAAGATTTGATTAATTCAGGAAATTGAGTGTTACGCCATGATACTGTGTAGCTTAAAATAAACGCTTGAAATTTTTTGTTTGCTACGGTATTTCTAGCCCACGTAAAAAGTACTTTGCGCAATTCTGATTTACACCGTACAAAACTCTGTAAAAAAGACACCACTATGGTGCCTTCGAGGGTGCCTTTAAAGGTGCCTTTTCATAGTAGCCTGCATCGCCTTCACCCGCCCGAAATTCAAACTGCATTCCAACTGGTAGTTCAATGTAACCGAAAAGGCACTTCAAAAGGCACCGCCATTTTTCCGCGGAAGGGATTTGGTTACCGAAACTGAATGTCATACAAATTATCTTTTATTGATTATCTGATATTTTTGTACCTTGAGCGAAGGGAATATACGATCCAGCACAGGGAACTCTGAGCAACTAATAATTCTTCCGTCCAGTGCCTTCCTTTATACAAAACCACGAGCTTCTTATCTGTATACAAAATTATGTTTTAATCCTCCATTCTGCTCTTATCTTTATTTGATTAAAAATGAATAGCCAAACTCTGACGCAAACTAGGTTTGGTCTCGACTGTCTGACCTATGAATCACGAAATGCCACCACATTCTTTACATTCTTTAGCAGTGCTGTTTCAATTCTTGCGAAAGGTGTTATTGCGTTCTTGCGAAGTCCTCGAAAACAATAGAGTTTAGTTTTAGGCAATGGTTCTATTCTGGCCCTTGCTGCTCCGTCCATTTTTCGCTTTTCGTGAAAGTATTAGGTAAAGGACGTAATTGCTGCTTTCCCGCAACACGAATAATGTATAAAGAAAATCCTCGTACAAAAAGACGGTGCCTTTTGAGGTGCATCTTTGGGTGATGTTACTGCAGAGTCACCAAAAAGGCACCACAAAAGGCGCCGTCATTTTGTCGACGGTATTCGTTCAGCAACAACGAACGAGTCCACGTAAACTTCCCAAGATTTTAGAGTACGCAATTAATTTATCGCATGCGACGTTTTCAACAATAAATACAAAATAACCGGAAAACTTAAATTCAGTTAAATATAATAAAAAATGAAATATCCTGAGAATAACAAGCTCGAAAACATTCAATGCTGAAACGAGCCGTCAATATCAATGACAAGTTCTTCGGGAAGGCGAAAAGCCTCGGGATTTGCCTTTATTTCACATTTCATATAAAATTACTTATTTTAACTAGTTCTGAGTAAAAATTGATAAATATAACATACCAGTAATAGCCGGTGACGTTTTGTTATCTCCGTTTTTGTTTATATTTTGGCAAATGACTTCAGCAGTTGCTACAGCGTTGCCAGATCTTTCAAATTCCGCACAATTTATTTAATTCATTTTTATTTAGTTTAATTAAAGATAATCAATTCATATTATTTTAAATACCATTATATAAGTCTAATTCGCTAAATATTGATTTATATATTATAATTATATTATTTTATTTTGATTGTGGTATGGTATTCAACTTTATAAAATCTATTTATTCATTCAATGAGAAGTAAATACTTATGCATAAATTAAAAATTAAATAATCAATGATTTTCAACTTTTATTTACATTATTTATATTTTATAATCTTTTTTCCTCAATATCTGGGAACCGGGCATTTCCCCAATATATATAACCTGTTCGTCATCGAAATTTCAATGGGAAATACCCAAACCCAACAAACTAAATATAAATATATTTATATTATAAATAAATATAACTAAAAATTAGTTTTACATTTAATATTTTCTCTGAATTTTTTAAAGCTGGGTGTTGCATTCTTCCCCATTCTAGGGATACGCCCAGTAAAATTATACATTTGCATGTTTGTGAAATAATTTGTCAAGAAAATCAGTAATAATAATAAGAAGAAGAAGAAGTAGAAGAATTTGTAAATATTTTCAGTGGTTTCCTAGATAAAGAAACTATGTAACCTTTTCCTTATCTCATCATTAACCGTACCATATATCACACATATCAGTTCAGTCTTACTATCATTAACTAATCCATATAATCTAAAATGCAACATTTTATAATAAAACGCAGCTGTACTATTGATAAATATTCAGAATTAATCATTCATTGATAGTCTTGCATACACACTTTAATTTCTTCTGGTTTATAGGCCAGTTTCCCCAGAAAGTCGAAACTTCTTCCTCTTTAATCGCGTTTTGGAGCTTCTCTAGTTAACTTAAAAATATGAAAAAATATGTTTCAGATAGGCCTATGACTATTTTAGTAAGCTCATAGATTACATTTTGCGATTTCACAACTGCAGTCAAATAATATGAACTTATATTTACGATCGCTCAAAGTTATAAAGCAGTGTCTTCCTTATAATGAAATAATTTTGAAAACTGGCCTGTTATTTGAGCAGGAATGTCCCGGTACATTTCTTCTGTTTTATTAGGCCGATTTCACGGAGAAATTTCACACCTTTTCCTCGATTTCTTCCATGCTATGTGGGTTAAGAGGTTAAACGCGCAAAATAGTTCACGATTCTGCCGCTAGATGGCGACGTATGCAAAACAAACAGCACGCGCTACATTACAAGTACAGACTGCAGCAACAGTGTTTCACCTTGCAGGGAAAGTTCCCTGAGAAAGGGGAAAATGGAGTCTGGAAAGGGAAAAACGAGGGAAGAGGGAAAAGGGAAAATCTAGAAGTACAGCCTGGATTCTAGCGGGTACGAGAAAAAGGGAAAAATAAGGGAAGAGGGAAAAGGGAAAATCTAGAAGTATAGCCTGGATTCTAGCGGGGATGAGAAAAAGGGGAAAACGAGAGAAGAGGGAAAAAGGGAAAATCTAGAAGTATAGCCTGGATTCTAGCGGGGATGAGAAAAAGGGGAAAATAAGGAAGAAGGGGAAAAGGGAAAATTGAAAGTGGAAACACTGGCTACATTACAAATACAGACTCTAGCAAATTACAATATATTTACAGCACGATTTTAAAATATGTAATAATTCCTAATAATAAATCCATAATAAAATAATAATAACAATTAAAATATGTAATTATAAAAATAATCCCCAAGAAAGTGCAACAATCCTTTGGAGTGCATACAATCGATTTAATTATTAATTAATTTATTTATTATTATTATTTATTATTTATTATCGATTAATTAATTTAACTCTTGCCGGTTTACGGGTTAGCAGCACCCTGCCGCCTAAACTTCCTGCACACGTATGATGCAACGTTGCCACGTTAGTGACTCAGCCATTGTAGTTTTAAGCCCTTCATTGGCAACTGTCCAGAATCATCATAAACCCGTCTAGTTTTTTTATTCTTTTTCACGGTTCACTTTCACGGACACCTTCAAATAAATCGAAAACAAGAAACTGGTGCAACTCGATTTATGCAAATTGGATCAGGCGTCCGTAACACGAACTTTTACCAAAGTCACGCGTCGAGAAATGCTTGTCCTTTTTTTCATTGATGACGGACGGTTTGAACCGCTCATCTTTTTAGTTTGAACCGAACCGCTGAACCGAGCCAAGTTATAATAGTAAATAGCAAAGCATTGTATGGGACAAGTTTTCGTTACACATAAGCTGATGCAGGAAGAACTGGTCTTTCTTCACAATTGCATCAGACTTCCAAGTTCCCACAACTTTGATTACATTCCCATACAAAACCAGTTTTCTGTTCAAAGTTTTTGTTATAATTCTTATTGTTATTGTTATTTCTGCGGGACTTCCCTTCAAAGAGTATTGCGTGACCCCTAACTACACATCAGTGTTGCCATGTGATATAAAATACAATAAATAGTATATTAATATTACAAGACGGTTTGAACCGTTGTTTCAGTGTTGCCACGTGATATAAAATACAATAAATATTATATTAGTATTACAAGACGGTTTGAACCGTTGTTTCAGTGTTGCCACGTGATATAAAATACAATAAATATGATATTAATATTACAAGACGGTTTGAACCGTTGTTTCAGTGTTGCCACGTGATATAAAATACAATAAATGTTATATTAATATTACAAGACGGTTTAAACCGTTGTTTCAGTGTTGCCACGTGATATAAAATACAATAAATATTATATTAATATTACAAGACGGTTTAAACCGTTGTTTCAGTGTTGCCACGTGATATAAAATACAATAAATGTTATATTAATATTACAAGACGGTTTAAACCGTTGTTTCAGTGTTGCCACGTGATATAAAATACAATAAATATGATATTAATATTACAAGACGGTTTGAACCGTTGTTTCAGTGTTGCCACGTGATATAAAATACAATAAATATTATATTAATATTACAAGACGGTTTGAACCGTTGTTTCAGTGTTGTCACGTGATATAAAATACAATAAATGTTATATTAATATTACAAGACGGTTTAAACCGTTGTTTCAGTGTTGCCACGTGATATAAAATACAATAAATATTATATTAATATTACAAGACGGTTTAAACCGTTGTTTCGAACCGCTTGTGAACGGTTCACACAAGTTAGACAATGAAGCTCCCACGCAGAAGTGACGGTGCCTTTTACGGTGCCCTTTTGGTGACACCAAACTAGACAGTTTGAACATAGTTTAAAAAATTCAGGCTGCTTCGAAAAGACACTGTGAAAAGGAACCGAGAAACTACGAAAGGGCACTGTGGTGGTGCTTTTTACAGTGTTTTGTAAGGTATAACTTACATGAGCCGTTGATTTTTACTCGGTGAACCGTCCATCACTGCGATCGATTTGTTTCGTAACCCGTGAAGTGAACCGTGGCCTTTCCAATAAGTTACAAGAAATAAAATTTGCGTATAATAGGATTATTGATGAAAAGAGGCCACGTGTAAAACATGTGCTTTCTTCTTGGATAACAGCAACACAGAAATAACAAAGAGAGACATTTTCTAATGAGGACAATTCTCCGTGTGTGGATTTTTCCCGCCTGTTGTTTGTTTTCACACGCTTGTTAGATAGTCTTGAACCGAACCGTGAACCGCACGTGATCATCAGCCTGGCAAAAGTACTAGCAATTCAGATCTGCAAATACTTACCCAAAAAAATTTGATGCATGAGACCAGGAAACGAACGAATAACTTCCTATTGCACAGCTACGTGCATTTCAGCGCATGAAGATTTGTCCCAGTTATGGTTCGCGTAGACGGAAAACTTTCCCAAGGCCAATCAGAGGCAACCGGAAAGTCACGTGACTTTCAGGTAAGCTCTCCAGGTATAAAAGGCAGCGATTTCTACTTTGCGTCCAACAGTAGAAGTCTAACATGGCTCCGGTACCGAACGAATGTTTGAATCTGCTGAACATCAGCGAAACTTTCGATGATTTTGACGCCAGATCTGACGGTTCTGTCAGCAAGGATTCCGGGATCGATCACAGTGATACTGAGTTCGTTCCCGATGAAGATTTGATCGCCAAGATCGTCGAACAGGTCGAGTACTACTTCTCGGATGAACATCTTGTCAAAGATGCCTTCCTCCTCAAACACGTCCGCAAGAACCGCAATGGTTTCATATCGCTGAAGCTTATCACAAGCTTCAAAAAGGTAAAATAGCTTCTTACCTAACAAAACTCAAATGATTTAAACTGAATATTATATTTTTATAGGTAAAACATATCACCAAAGACTGGCAGACCGTGGCTAATGCCTGTCGTTTCTCGAACAAACTGCAGCTGAACGAAGAAGCGACAAAAGTTCGCCGGGTTGATCCCGTACCCGATTTGGACGAAACGATCCCGTCCCGCACAGTTGTCGCTATCGGGGTCCCCGAGTCGAAAGCGACTATCGAGGTTTTGGCCGAGGTGTTCAAATCGTGCGGGTCCATCGTTCAGCTCCGGATTGTGCGTCCGGACACAGGAATCCCACAAGACGTCCGCCACACTGCAAACAAACATCCCGAGATGTTTAGTACCGTGAGCGCTGTGGTCGAGTTCGAGAAATCGGACAGCGCTCGTGCCGCTCTGCGGCTCGACAACGTTCCCGCTGCCCGAGTAGTTGAAATGGCACCTCGCAGGTTCCGCAAACTGAAAACCCAAGAAAAATCGCCTAAATTAATTGCTCCACTTACCATCCACAATCCTGTAAAACTCGGCAGCAACAATAGGGCCCTTCCTAGTAAGCCAGAAGTTCGCCATGTTGAAAAAACTTCTCCGCAGCTGATTGCGAGAAGTCCGTGGATGCAGCAGCGCTTGCTGATCAAAGCTGAAACGAAAAGCAATGCAAATAACGGTTTAAATATGGCTTCTAACGTAATTCGTCAACCTTTTGGCCCTGACGGAACACGTGGTTTCCACGCTCGTAAATAACAGGACTGAACGTAATGTAAACAAAGGGTGGCGCTAAACCGCAATCCTCGCCATTTTTTATTTTACTAATTATTTTTGTTGCACGTTTTGTTTTTTTGTTATTTTTCCCTAGTCCAGACGCTATTTTATCTATTTGTAAATATTCTTTGTTGTTGAATGACTTTGGGGACTTTAATTTTATTCTGAAATAAACTTCGGATTTATTATTCGGTGCTAAAGATTGATTTTTTTTTTGTTGCGTCCATATGTTTTCGTGAGGTTTTCTTTGGAAAATGAAAGAAACTGGGACTCAATTAAGACCGCTGGGTTGGAATCAAGCTTTCCAAATAATAGTTTTCATGAAGTGGAGACATACAAACACAGAAAAAGATAATGACAAAAGAGAAAATAGATTAAGCGACAACGAGGCAATCATGGCGAGGAGCGAAGGAGGACGCAAGAAAAATGTCAGTAACTTTAATGGTCCACTTTCTTTTCGGTGGGAAAAGTTTTCATTGATTCGGATTCTTGTAACAGTTCCGCCTTTCTCCAATGTGTTTTCATTACGGAGAAATTTTTCAGTGCGTCAAACAAGACACACTTAACCTGGTTCTCGTCCCTTACGTTATTCTGGAACAGAGCTAGCGGCAAACTCATTTTCACTTTCGCGGTTTCGTACGTGTCATTTTTGTTGACTCCGTAATTTCCTTCATGGTTTTTTTTTTCATCATTAACAAGGTCCAGTATGTAACCTAAGGAGGACTCCCAATGCCGGTTTAGGATTTCTCAAGGTAAATCAAAGCCGGAACCGGAAGAATCATGCAAAGTAGGGCAAACACATTACGGAAGTAGAGGAAACATTATACGAGTATTCGAGGCTGCTTTTAAATCATTTATTGATCCAACACTTGATTACATTTTTTTGTATTTGAGAAAAAAGAGCCAAAAAACTTCAGGGACAAAAAAAAATAAACGAAGAAACGTGTTGTTTTCGAATGATTCAGTTAGAAACAAAGGCCAATTCAAACAGTAGATTCGTTTCAGCGGGTCACCGCATGAATCTACGATGACTGCAGCTGTTGAGCGGCAAGCAGCAGCATGCGGATCTTGCGGTTCAGAGGGCCGGTGGTAAGTGCCATTTGCGACTGCAGCTGCACGATAAGCTGCTTCATCACGCTGGGCGCGTGTTCTTTGGCCACTTTGTCGCGGACGTCGACAGCCAGGATTGCCTCTTGCAAATATCTGCAATTTTTTTTTTTGCAAAAATTTTTACTCAATATTCAATTCAAACGTAAAAAATATCAACGTACGAGACTTTGAGCTCGGTGTTAGAGCCCAGATCAGCCGAAAGCTGCTGAATCAGTGACAGCAGGACGGGCTGTGGTAGGGGACACGGGCTGCTACCGAAAAGCTGCTGAGGATCGACCAGCTCGCAAACGTACAGCACCGTGTTCAAATCAGACGCAGACAAAGCCTAAAAATTTGCAAAATTAATTACAATAAAAAGTAATAATTAAGTTTTATACCCTCTGGAATGCTTCGAGATACTCTCCTTGCTTCACGAGTTGATTTAAATGGTTCTTGAGCATTTCTAACGTGTTGACCGGCGCTGGAGTTGCGGCTCTGGCCTGAGACTGCGGACACAAAAGATAATTGAGACTTTAATTAATTAATATTTTGGTTTAACTGAACCTCGACTGCTGCTAGAGTTCGCTGTAAAGCCAGTTTCTGCTCCTGGAACCCGCGCTGGAGCTCGGAATGCAGGGATACTGAGATTTTTGAGCTAATTTGATCGCAGGCCCTGAAATACAGGAAAATATGTATTAGTTATATATAAAAATAACATAATAAATAAATATAACAAAGATGCTATACGTGAAAACATATATACATATATATAAATAAACAATGCTAGTACTAAAA
The DNA here is from genome assembly GCA_002872375.1 of Eulimnadia texana. Classification (NCBI taxonomy): domain Eukaryota; kingdom Metazoa; phylum Arthropoda; class Branchiopoda; order Diplostraca; family Limnadiidae; genus Eulimnadia; species Eulimnadia texana. The sequence continues at coordinate 32,364,000 of NKDA01000001.1, read as the reverse complement.
AGATTATAATTATATTAACTATATATTCAGTTATTATACTGAGCTTAACAAAATGTGGAGTATTAAGGTATTATTTGTTAGTATTTATATTCATTTCTACGTAGAATAAAACATAATTTTAGTATTTACAAATAACTATATACTGGGGTTGAGATATACACATAAAAATAATAAATGCTGATAATTAAAGATCCATGCAGCAGTAGGCCTAGGCCTAAAAGAGAATAAAATAGAAATACAACAATGTATGAAAATAATACTAATAATAAAATAATACAAATAGCAACAGAAGTGATAATATAATAAATAATAACGGGCAGTAGTATTTAAGATATCATAAAACGAAGTTTAATAATTATTTTAACTATATTTATATATACATATATACTTAGGAGTGAAATACATACATAAAAATAGCAAATATCACTGACAACTTTCTTATAGCAAAATTTTTTACTCTCTCGTCAGTTTGGCAAAGTGATTGTTCATTTCAGCGACAAGCAGGTCTCGGCACTGATTTGTCGTCGCAGTCATTTTGTGGCCGACATCCGCAATCTGAGCTGCAGTGTTTTTCTCCGTGTTCTGTCGCTGCATCTCCAGGTTGCTCGTCACGCTGCGGAAAACTAACGTGGAAGACAAAAAAACTTTCACTACATATAACACTACGATAGCTGTAAATAACTAACGTTCTTCGATGCCCCGCGTGAAGGTGGCGTGCAGTTGCGAGTAGAGCGAGGCGCAGCAGCGTTCAAAGGCAGGGGCCAGCTGCTGCGCTACAGCATCCCGCACGGCTTTGTTCACCGCAGTCCCCGAGATGGAAGCGATGGCCTGGCTGTACGACTCGAGCAGGTTCTTGTCCCTCAGAGCCTGCGGCAGAAGCTGGGCCAGAGCCTCACGAACCGAGCTTTCGACGCGGACCATTTGGGTAGAAACTGTGGAGCAGAGTTCGCGTTTCAGAGCTTCTTCGTCTAGGCTCGATTTCTTGTCCAGCTCTGCTTTGAGCATCTGCTCGAGTTTTGTCAGGGATTGCTGCATCTTGGCCGAGTTATTGAGGCTCTTCTGTTTCTTCATTTCCCGGTCAAAGAGTAGAGACATCTGCGCTTCGAGGTGAGGATACCAGCCGGGCGGAGTATTCGAGCTCTAAATACCAAATAAAATAAATAATAATAATAATTATAGTAATATAATACAATAAACTATAGAGGAATGCAACTCGCGCGTAATTATATCACTAGTTCTATAATTTGCTATTTCACAATTTTCATTAAATTTATTCAATTATTTTTGTTATAACTTTCAATATTACCTGCAGTGCTGCTACTTCAGCTTTCAGGCGGTTCACTTCACCGTAGAGAGCAGCAGATTGCGCCTGCTGGGCTTTCATGTATTCAATAATCTCGTTCAAGCTTCTCTGCATTGTGCCGAATGTCTGCTCCATAGAGCCGTTCAAAGGGGCGGGTTGCTCGCTACCCCTGCCTGACGATACGCGAGGTAGAGGAACAGTGGGCCAGGGACCGTTGGCTGAATGAGGACTCGGCTGTTGAAAAGTCCAGTTGTAGGAGCGTCATAAAGAATATTTCATTTATATTTTATTCATATACTACTACATTGACTACTTCTACTACATTTACCACTACTCCTACTACACCTATACTACATTTAATAGTAATATTACATTTACTACTTTAGTCCTACTACTACGTTTACTACCATTAGTCGTACTACTACAATTACTGTTACTGCAACTACATTGACTACTAGTACTATTACATTACTACGATTAGTCCTACTACTACATTTACTACTACCACAAATGCTACACATGTAAACACAAATCTCGTTACTAAATGTTTAGTTAAAACTATCAAGTTTTTTACTTACAAGGCTAGGCGGAACAATGTCCTTAAGAAACGTGTTGATATTGGCGCTGGACGGAGTAGTCGCAGTCGCTCCACTTTCCCCAGTCTCTTTGCCATGGAACTATAAGACAAAATGCTAGTAACTAAAAGTTTACTATTAACAGTCAGAGGAGGATACCTGGATATCGTGGAAGGCTGATAAGCCGTCTCTATGTATCTCGTTGTTTCTGTAATTGGGCGAGGCGAGCGAGGGGGCTAAAGCTGCAGCAGCTTCTTGCAGTTCAGTGACTGGCGCTATCTCAGGCGACTGAGGGGCCGGTTGTTCGTACAGCCCGCCTTCAGTAACCGGTCGACTGCCAAGAATTTCTTCAACCTCACGACTCGGGCTGCTTTCCCCGCTGTTCAGGCCGTTCTCCGGGGTAGACGAGCCTTCTGTCTTGGGTACAGGTAGCGCGGGAGACGCGGCTTTCGGAGTAGCAGCGCTCTCGGACCTCGACGCTGAGGTGAAAGCCTCGGGGGTGAGCAAATTGATGGTCGCCCCGCTGAACTGAGGCGCTTCGTACTCGGGCAGAGAGGTGGAGGTGGTGTTGAGAGACGCAGCAGCAGAAGACTGCGAGAAAGAGGCTGTTGAAGCCGCAGAGGGTAAAGCACCGGGGTAGAACAACGCTTTGCACTTCTGCAGCGATTTTGGCTGAATTACGTAGAAATCGAGCATGATCGGAAGAACAGAGGCATCGCCGGAATCGAGGGCAAGCTCTCGCTCGTCTTCGTCTTCTACAGTGATGGCGTGAGGTCCACTGACTTCAGTTTCCGCTTTGCGAATGGCAAGACTTATCGGCGAAAAGGACAGAAGCAAGTGAGTCACGCTGCTGACTGTTGTGCGATAGCCGTCCTTGTCTTGGTCTATCTGCATAACATACATGGCCTACGAAAAAGTCAGAAAAATGTGAATTAAATAATGAGTATTTTAATGCGAATACTGCTAGTTAATTTGCTTATACCTTTCGCTGAGGGTCTGTAACTAACAAAACCGACGCTGAAAGATCCAGGTAGACTTTTTGCATGATTCTGTTGGCGGAAACGTCGTGCTGGAAGCGTACAGTTTGATAGGGGGTCCACGTCTCGCAAGACCAAATCTTCAGCTCCGTGCAGAAATCGGTGGACGTTATCACAGACTTCCATAGTGCGGTACTAAATTCATTTGAAAAAAAAAACAATATTTTCAGATTTTTAATGTTGCTTTTACGTTTAATTACTCTGGATTTGTGCCCTACTATTATTTATTTAACAAAAACAATTATTTCCAGTCATCTTGATGGTAGAATTTAAATATAAATTACTCTGGATTTGTGCTGATCAGGTTATCGAGGAAGTTGATGCTGGTTACTGGTCTCCCATCGTGAGGCTTCCACTCGTGAAGAGTGCTAGGTTCTTGCTTATCCAGCGAAACCTAGTACAGTATCACTTAGTACTTGAAATGTTCAAAATCTCCGTTAAGTTAAGTTAAATTACCGTAAAAAAGCGGACGTATCCGTCCAGACCAGCAAGGGCGATGGCTGTACCGTCTGGAGAAAACGAAGCATCTAGGACGGGTTTCTGAAAGGCTTTGATAGTCATCACACCGCTAGATACAGAGTCGTAGTTAACGCTACCCGCCACACTGCCCAAGTGCCAGACCTAGTCGCAATAATGGAATTTTTAAATTTAGAAAATAGTTGCAATGTTTAACTAATTGTTGGTTCAACATACTAGCAGATTTAACATCAATATAATAAGATTAATAATATAAAATGTAGTTTAAAGTGATCAATAAGTTCCATATGAAAAAAAATATCGTTGTCAATTTAAAAAAAAGAGCTGAAACTGAAATATAATTAAATTCAGAACAAAACTGTGAATAAAAAGAATTAGTTTAAGTTTTAAAAGTAACTGAATTAATGAATCTTATTAAAATAGAAAATAATCTTTAAATTCAATTATTGCTAATTAATGATAATCAATTAATGATGAGATATTATGGTTTGTTGAAAGCCATATTAAGTATATTAATTAAATTCTTAAATTTATAAAAAATAATATTAAAATAATATTGAAGAAACGACTAAAATTTTTAAAAATTCAAATTAAAACCAAAGAAAATGATTAAAATAACAAAATCAATTAAACAATAAAAAACTAATTAGTTGAGAACAGTAAAACATATTTAGTCAAAAGACAATTTAAACCTCGACAATATTATCGTGAATGGATCCGAGGAGTAGGGAGACGTCGCTGTCAGAAGCAGGGTCAGATTCAGCATCCAATTGCGAGCCATAGGGAAGAGACGGACACCACAAGACTCGGCAGTATTCAGATGTTGAGCCTGTAACATTGTGTTCGATCTGACAGACGAGCTGGCTCGAACCGCAGCTTATCTCGTGAACCAGGATCAGGCCGTACTCGTCTATCGAGGCCAGCAGGACTCGACTGCCGTGAAAGGAAAAAGCCAGGTCGCGAACTTGACCTCTAAAACCCTTCAAAAGGATGCGGCTATTGCCCACCGAATGAAAAACGCGAACGACTCCTTCAGATTTCCCTGGTACTTGATTTCAATGTACAAAAATAATAAAAATTTAGTATCAAACGTTGATTTAGAGTAAGTAGTTTTTAAATTTACCTTTCAGAGCATAAGCAAAATACTCTCCTTTAAAGTGGCAAGCAACTAGGTTACCCCAGATGTAACCTCTGTCCCAGGCCGAGTCGACAATGCTGCGGACTTTCACTCGGGAACTTCCCTTGGCGTGGACGCCCTCGCCAGAGACGATAAGGACATCGGAAGCAGTAACATTTTCGGTTTTCCAATCGACAGTCTTGTTAAAATACCTAAAATGATATGCCATAACGTTATATAGTATGTTATTGTATTTATTAGTGAAGTTACAATGTTTGTGCAGAGGCCAGCGTCTCTTGACCGTTGTGATTATCAAGTTTTTCGAAAGGCTGACTCATGTTGACAGTTTAATTTGATTATTCGGCTCGTCAAAAGAGGGAAATGATGTTTATTGTGGACAGACAAAATGCCAAAACAATAATATTTGCGAAAAGTAAGATCAATTTCACGTGTGGGTGAAAATACGTAAACGGGGGAATGCAAGGGACAAACCGTTTCGTTTCCAAACGCTGATGAGTACTGGAGTAACCGTTTTTGCAAAGTAACCGTTTCCACTTTTCATTTTTCCCTTAAAGAGAGCTCTCTTTTCCCTTTTTTTCCCCTTCTTAGCTTAATGTAAAGCTAGGCTTCCTACTCCTTTCCCCTTTTTCCCCCTCCCAGTCTAAAGCTTTACTCCTAAATTTCCTTCACTTTTTTCCTTTTTCAGGGAACTTCCCTACAAATTGAAGCACCGAAAGTAACCGTTTCCATAACCAGTTTTTTAAAATTGTAATTATTGTTTCTGATAATAACGATAACGATGATAATAACATATTAGCGATAAATAAATCTTTTGATTTGGACAAAACTAGATAAATTAATATAAAGCTAAAACATAACTTCAGAGCAACAAACAAACAAATGGGAAAGTTCATGTATTAAACATTCTTCTCGACTTTTACAAAACACTAAAACGACTATCTCTCTTTCTTATGCGTCTTTCCAGAAGGGCGACTTGGTCTTTCGATTCAGATATTTATACAGATACGTGATTCTCTGATTCATTTCACGCCATTTCGTGGGACGGGCCGAACGATACCCTGTCTGCACGAAAATCTTCCTCTTCCTCAGTAGCATCTGAAATTCATTGCCCTTAAACCCTCTGAGCCACTGTGGGACATTGTAGAGCAAGCTGACAGGATGGACGACTTTTCCCGTTAAAGGGTTTGTTGGACCAAGGATGTCGATATAATCATTCTGGCCAAAAAGGGCTCGTTTTTCGTTCCAGGCGTTTTTGGGCGTGTAATCGGGCATCGGCAACTTTCTTCCGCTGTTGGTGCGGGGCAACGTTCCCCGCTGGAAGAGTTTTTCTTTGTAGCCGTAGCGAGCGAGTTTCGGTCCGTTGGCGATTCGTTCGGCATGGAGTCGAAATCTGACCGCGGTGTGCTGCGGGTTGAAGGTAGCGTTAAGTGCGCTGCAAACGTTTCCAACGTTTTTCAGTAGTCCTCCCATCCAAGATGTTAAGGAAGATGCCATTTTGCTATGTTTGCTTCAATTATTATTTTTCTATTATTTTTGCAGCTTGGCTTACTACAACTGCTGCTATAGGCTGAATGTTGTTTGGCTTTCGTCTGCTGAAATGCAGCGTTGCCAGATAGTAGTTATTAAATATAATTTGCATTTTAATAAATTATGAAATGAATAAATGTCTTTTATAATTATAGAAATAAAATTTAATATTGCTATATTAATCAGATTTTATTAATAATACTGTAAAGTATTATATAATCAAACTTAGTATTTATAAAGCCGTATTAGATCGTTGGCAAACAAGATAATTTTCTATAATTTAATTCTAGGATTTATTACAAGTTATTCCGTTGAGTAGGATAGATTCAAAATTTATTATTATAATTCTAGGGGAGGCTTAGATATTTTTCTGCCAAGTATGTTAGCGTAGATGGAGATATATGGCGTTCCAAGTTTCCAGTATTTCCTACAACATTTCCTGGTTAAAGTCACCCTTTCTGCCCACGTTAATGCACCAGACTCTTTGCTTTATGTATCTAGAAACAATTTGTCTTCGTTACCACCATGTTATCACGTGTTATCAGTGAGTTATCTATTATTATCTATCTGTTATCTAAACGCGATGTTATCGACAGAGACTTGGCAACTCGTTCCACAGCTGCCGCTTATGTCAATATACAAAAATTTATTCTTGTATTTTAAGAAATAGTTGAATAACGATTACATCAAAAGTTAAGTTAAATATATTTAAATTGATTTTTAAGGTTGAATAAGGGATAGTGTAAACGATATACCTCTTGGGAAAACCTGGCCAATCGATCCAACCTGAACCTATAGTGTTTTAAAACAGTCTTTTTATACATCTTGTTATATTTTATTACTTTTACATAATATAGTATAACAATAATATAACAAAATTAATTAGTTTTCTGTAATCTCTTTACACGACAAGGTTTACGTTACATAGGAGAGTGCATATACAAGTGTACAGTTGATATATTTGATGTTGTAGTGATTATACGAGGTTATGCAAATCTGAAATCGTAATAGAAAGTCATAGCAGAAGTGACTAAGACAATAGCAGCCAGTGAAAGTTGGATAACAGACAAAGCGATGATCGTAGAGTTGATATTTAACTTGGTCGACTCGACGGCCACGACGTACAGACAGCAGACTTTGACCACAGCACACGACGAGCAGACGACGAACCATAAAAACAGCTCAACGAAACCAAGACAAGTCTTCATTGTCGAGTTCTCATCAAGTTTACGATCCGCACCGACGCTCTGGTTGTTGATGACGCTCAGCGCCATGATGGTACTGCCTGCAGACGACGGCGTGGCCACGTTTCTTCGCCCGTAACTCATAACCGGGTTCTGATGAACACTTAAACCTTTACGAACATTCAAGATAAATAACATTTACTATTCATTTATGCTATTCTAGTTGAATTGGTATCTGGAAGACATAGATCCTCGCCAAAACCCCGACCCTGAGAAAAATATCACTGGGGATTGTAAAAAGTAGGCTAGACCCTACAAATCGAGTAGGCCTATGGAAGATTCCATTGTAGGGCTGAGGTAGGGATAGTAGGGCTCGGACTGAGGGGCGAAATCAAGTTAGGTTAGGTTAGGTAAGGTAAGGTATAGTGACTTTTGCTACAACAGACAGAAAACGGTCCATTTTGGCGAGGGTCCATTCCGCCTAGGATTCGTTGAATTAAACCTGCTGCTGTGACTGTTACTAGTCCTACAACTCCGCCGATGAGTAAAGGCCATCCGGCACCACTGAGACCGGCAACTGTACTAAAAATAGCCAGGCAAATCCCTGAGACAATCTAGAGGTAAACAATAACGTTACTCCATCAACAAACACACGCTACATCACACATGTCGGAACGTAGTAAGCAAACAAACTAAAAGAAACAAAACTGTGGAAAATATATCGATTAGTAAACAAACTGTTGGGTAATCGATTGTAAGTAATACCGATTGATAGTTAAATGGATTCCTTTACCTGGATGACTCGCAGTCTCAGTACTGTGGATGCTGGATAGACTAACAGGGGTTGTTCCGTTTCTTGGTCTGCAGATATGTGGCCTGGCCCCTGATGAGCCATTTTTCAACTCGTCGCCGGTGAATCAGGCGTATGATCCGCTTTATTGTCCCCAGGACTCGAAGCCTCCTGTCCCCTGATAGGACGTTCCGCCGCGGGGCGCCAAACTAATGAGGTACAGTTTTTCATTTTCATTGGTCATTGTCGTGCAGCATAGTTTTTGTTTTATATTATAAATTATAAATTATAATATTATATTAATATTATACATAATAAAACATGATAATTATAATTAAATGAAAAATAGAAGACAATAAAGTAGTATAAAAATTAACTAACAGACTGGTTTATAGTATCTAATCATTGGCTTGTTATCAAGTGTTATCGTCTAGTTATCAACTGTTATCAAGTGTTATCATCCGTAGGCCCTCGTGTGTTAACCTCGCGAAGGGTTCATGCAATTTTGCGACCGCAGAACTGCCGTGGTAAAATAGGATTACCACAGCTTTTGGCTTGACAACCTCTAAACATAATATCTCACTAAAATTAATTTAAGTTAACCTAAGTTAACAGAGTAGAAGTCTTCTATCTCCAGATAATACACTGTAACAACTGATAACAACACTAGTAACCTCTGATAATAAGAGATAACCCAGCGGAAAACTAAGGATGTCGGCTACATCCTGAACGATATCCGTAACATATCCTGAATATCCTGAACCACGTCCGATCGTGGATGAGTAAAAAAAAAAATTGTGTTGAGAAACTGTGAATCTTGATTATTGAGGGCACTATTAAGTATCCTGAAAAGCGTTTTTTTCAGGACGCTGTTAAGTACCCTGAACATGTATTATCCAAGCGTTCCAATGTCAGGGTCCTGAACACCCTGGAAGTGGGCCAATTTCACTGCACTCAGAGTCCTGATTGGCATCCTAAAAATGTCCTTTTCAGGATACTTCCAGGGTCCTGAAACTATCCTTAATTTTCTGCTGGGTAGTTCTAGTTCCACTGTATACTTATGAGTTTGAATATTAACTATTAACTACTCATTTAACTATTACGTATATACGTTACTGTTATCGAATAATATAGGTAATTAAGTTAAATATACTTAAATTAAAAGCTAACCTTTTTGAATAGTCGTAGATTGAGTTAGTTTCACTTCTTCAGGTTCCCAAATAATGCTGTTAACTTAAATTTAGTAAATTCAGTTAATTATCGTATTAAAATAAATGATTCACACAGGGTATCTGTTCGTACAGAAGCACGAAATGCGACTAAACCTGGTACGGTTCGACGGTTCACGCAATAGAAACTTTCTACTCCAAGGGCTTGCGCTCTGCGCAGGTTCACGCGACCCTAAATTTTCCTCATTCCCGGACCCTAAAACATCTTCAAAGGTCCCAGTGGGCCCTATTCTTCAAGATCTGGGGTCCTATTTTTGAATGGTGGGCTCCTTAAATGGGTAGTTCACATCACCTAAAACAAACTTAGGGTCCTATTTATGGAACTACAGATCCATTTGGAACACCGGGCCCTATTCTTGAACTTTGAGGTCCAGTTAACTTGAGTCTGGGTCCTATTTTTGAATGGTGGGCTCCTTAAATGGGCAGTTCACATCACCTATAACAAACTTAGGGTCCTATTTATGGAACTACAGATCCATTTGGAACACCGGGCCCTATTCTTGAACTTTGGGGTCCATTTAACTTGAATGTGGGTCCTATTTTTGAATGCAGAGGTCCTGAAATGGGCAGTTCACATCACCTAAAACAAACTTAGGGTCCTATTTATGGAACTAGAGATCCATTTGGAATACCGGGCCCTATTCTTGAACTTTCGGGTCCAGTTAACTTGAATCTGGGTCCTATTTTTGAATGCAGAGGTCCTGAAATGGGCAGTTCACATCACCTAAAACGAACTTAGGGTCCTATTTATGGAACTACAGATCCATTTGGAACACCGGGCCCTATTCTTGAACTTTCGGGTCCAGTTAACTTGAATCTGGGTCCTATTTTTGAATGCAGAGGTCCTGAAATGGGCAGTTCACATCACTTAAAACAAACTTAGGGTCCCAATTTATGGAACTATACAGGCCCGTTTGGAACACCGGGCCCTATTCTTGAACTTTGGGGTCCAGTTGACTTGAATCTGGGTCCTATTTATAAGCCTAAGGTCCTGTTTGGATACGATATGACCCTAAATGGACTAGAATCTTATTATCTTCGTAGTGGAATAGCTTTTGTGATGAACAAACAGGCGCTAACCTTATAAATGTCACTAATTGGTAGCACGTCACTGAAACAACACTGTGTCTCAGAGGGATTGCTCCTTTGCTTTTCAATTCTGCCGATAGATTTCCTATGAGGATTTCACCGTCTTCATAACACAAGTTCCTCAGCCCCCAAGATAACAGAGAGATAACGTTATGTTAATTTAAACTCTATGCAATTCCCGTGTGTCTTTGATCTTCGGCGCGTACACGATCTAGTATGCAATTTCTTAATTAAAACTCTCGTCATTGATGTCCCATTTGCCAAAGCTAACCTTGTTTTGCGTCTTTACGTGACTTATTGCCTTCACGTACTCGTAAATCTTGTAATTAGAAAATTTTAATAAGAGGAAACTTTCGTATTGTTATTAAACTTGATTCAAGTGGTCGATAATACATGATAGAATAAACTGATCGATATCGCTTCCACAGCTCACAGATTATGCGACAGCTTTATTACGACTTCTTTTGTCATGGTAACTACTTGAAATTTGAATTTAAATAGGAAATCTATAGGTTTATTAATATTATTATTGACTACTGTATAAGATTAAATAGCATTTCTAGCAGTGCGTTCCGAACAAGGGATTTGAAACTTCCAATAATCTTCGTACACCTAGGTCATGTTATCAATCTCTTATCTCCATGTTATCATATGTTATCAAATAATCTTCGTATATTTTTCCTCGGAGTTTCGGACCCCTTGGTTCCGAAAGGCGCTTTAAGCAATTGAATGTAACAGTGTACAGGACAACCATTTCCTTCAGAAGAAACACTACGGAAATAACCGCAGAAAAACTAAAATTTTTCTCTTACAAGCTTAATTTAGTAGTAGAAGAATAAATTTCCAAGTTACTTGGATGTTTTAATATGAAAGTTCACTGTTTTCAAACACCTTAAACTCAATCCGGAAACCTTATCGCAAAGTTAGCAAAATTTAATTTATCTGTCTCAATCTAATATATCAAACAAGCCAACAGCTTTTAAAATTAATTTTTTTAATATCATAATTAAGTTCTGGTTCATCGATTAATAATTAATTTATGTATAATGTGCGATTTTTAATACTGCGCGCGTATCTGGCAACGTTGTTGGTTGCTGTTTAGCCGTATCCATTAGGAAATGGCGCCATTTTCCTGTCTGCTACCAAGAAGTTCAAATTGTCTTTTCTCTGTCTTTTTCTTTAAAGTAGAAACTTTACACGTTTTCTAAAAGAACTTAAATCATTTTTTTGGAAGGAAAAAAATTCGATCTGGATATGGAGAACAGATGGCCGGACGGAGCACAGCAACCGACGATCGATGGAACATTTTGAAAAGCGTTTCACGTAAAAATGAAGTCGTAAAAATAAGAAGCTTTGTATCTATGGCGTCATCCCAATGGTCTTGCACGTCAACAATGGTTTCCACGTGTATCTTCTTTAAGCCCGCAACAATATTGATGTATCCCGCAAACTCGCTCCCTGATATCGGGTCGTCCGCCCGAGAAACGATGGGCTCGGACTGTGTGACCTTTCGCACACAAGGTAAATATGTTATACCCTGATATGCGTGCGAGTCAAGGTTTCTCGCACAGAAGTGTGTAACGATAGAATAATCATATCTCTGAAAAAAAATTTACCCTGAAGACTTGGTGAAGAACTTATTCAAGGTTCCTACAAATAGTTCCAAGAGCTGACGGTAGATGGCGTTGAAGCTAATTTTATCTTTATCGGCAACGTTATTTAATAAGTTTTGTTTTAGTTTAGTTTTAAACTAAGTATTAATAAACAGTAGTGTATGAATGCTTCATTCATGGCTTACAACCGCATAGCTTCGTTCTGCAATCAAATTAGATAGGGATTTATCTCGTTGACCTTGGCAGCCCTTTATGCTTGTATTTTAATGAAGCTCAACTGTTATCAATTAAGCATGTCTACTGACGTTTAGATGTTCATATCTCGTTCTTATGAGCGTATTTTATTCGGCAATAACCGTGTCAAGTAAACAACAAGTCTCGACCGGAGAGCAAGTATCGCTGTCCACTACGTCGCAGTGCTGGTTTTGCTTGGCGCCAATTAGGAAAATCCGGAAATTATATCCAAACCGAACTAGAGACAGCAGGTTACTAATGGTCATTAAAAATGGCGATATTAGCCTTAATGAGCTCCGAACTTGCACGAGTCCACAAAATCAAATGAATACATTAGTTCACGTGTATTCCAGTTTTACGGAATGTTGGTAATCTGCCATGATTTGACTACTGATACTTTACACAACACGACCAACAAAAACAACAATGTAGAATAGAACGGGACGACTAGATGACGAGACATTAAATGATGACGTATGGATTTTTGGACTGGGCTTTGTGAGATTCTGGCAACCTGCGTTATTAAGGTTTTTGTTTTATTTTTCGAAGGACCAGACAGAAGCAGCCGGAATGGTCAGCCGGTTTGTCTTGATACTCTGAGCATCGTTGTAGTTCTGTCCACGTCTGTGGAGTGAGACCAGCGTCAAGGACGGCACTTTCAATCGACAGACGATCCAGACTGACTGAAGGAAACTTTTGACCGTCCAGGAGATAGTACGAGTTACCTAAAGCACCCTGTCACAACAGAAAAGCTTGAAAAATCAGTAAAAAGACTACTGCATGTTTATGGGGAATGGTCAGCAGCCGCCATCTTGATGATAGGAATGCCCTAAGGCGATCGGCTTCAATACCGTCATATGAGGTGTTGCATCTAGTGTTGCTCGCTCTATGTTCTCGTATGTTTCCTACAGATAATAGACTAACCTGAAGAATGATGTATCCTCCCGGCTTGAGAAGTGAAGCCACGTTTCTGATAGCGGTTCGGTACATCTCCATAGAAGTGGCTGCAAATTCCAGGCACAGAGTAGAGATGATAACGTCGTATTCCCTGGGCAGATTGTGTTGGGTCCTTCCCAAAGGATCGGTCTGGAAAACGTCGCAAGGGGTAATGCAATTGATAGCTCGACAAAGTCGTCGCTTCAGCGTCTCTACGTCCCTAATGGAAATGCAGTGTTACAAATCAAATATTCACTTCTGTAAAAGAAGTACTTTTTGGTAGATGCTCGACTCTTGTATAGCAGAGTATGGGGGGTAATGAAACTTTTTGATGATTTTTATTGAACATATCAGAAAATCTAACAGAGTTATGCACCTGTGCGTCTCGGACTGTGTGTGTGTTCAAAACTTTCGTTTTCCCCCTGGTTTCCAGGAAGTATTGACGGTTTATCTGGGCAGCAAAATATTTCCCAGAAGCCCATTCCCACGTGATCTATAAATAAAAAGCATGGCCGGCAAGAGCGAGGGTGCGAGACGCCCTCTGGCATTGAAAAAGGGTCAAAATAGGTCACAAAGAAGGGTCGGTCAATATGTCCGTTCTTCCAGGGAAATGTTTACGCGGGCCTTTCCTGGAAAAATTTCTCCAACAAACCCAAAGGGAGGGCGGGGGGGTCCTTTGAAAAGCCTCTCAGAAACTGAAAACCTTTATTTGCTGTAGTTATATCAGAATTTCCAGTTTTCCGAGGCTTTTGGTACAGTTTTCTAATGTTATCATCGTGTTATTAGCGACTTGCCTGGAATTTTCCAGGTCTGCCAGGAATCGGAAGAAAGGGTCCCAGACGTCCAGGTTGTCAGTGGTTTGGTCCGAGGAAACAAAGTGTTGCAGGAGTCGACGGTTAGATTCCAGGAACTCTGCGCAGACGATGTTGTCCGACCATCTGCTGGCCGAAATAACCGATGTCACTGTGGGTCCACTTCCGATCTCCAGTACACGACGACTGCAGCTTTGCCAGCACAGCAAATCCTCTTATCATACAGTAATATTTATCTTATATATGTATCATGTAAGAATAATCTGAAACCTTTGTTGAAGAATTGATGAAGATTCTTGAGGAAAAACTCGACTTCTTTGTCCAGATGCGAATAGTACGTGCAGATGTACCTGTCCGGCTGGAAGAACTTGTGGTATAAATCTGCTACTTGGTTCTGGTCTTGATTCTCCATGATTAAGTCACCAGAAGTTTCTGCACGTGGTGAACGTTGAATAAAAGAACTACTGGACAACATGTCTTTATATAGTAACCAAATGTATACATTATTCATAACGTGTATTGACCGGCTAAAGTCAAGGGACATTCCGCTATCTCCAGTTGACGATACCATCAGAACACGTTACTTCTCGACTTGTTAATTAAACTATTTCATTATATTTGCGTTATAACAGGTTTGTCCGATACTTCGATAGTAATTCGTGATTCCTAAAATATAATTCTGAGATCCTTGGCCTTTTTTTTTTTTTTTTTGAAGTCGTAAACTTCTTCTTTCTTTCTGCGTCTTTCTTCTACTTTCTGCATTGTACGTAAAGGAAACTTGGGCATGCAGGTTATCCACACCCTTATCGGGCAATATGTCTCCTTGGAGAAATCCGGTAAAGCTAGAAATTGTCGTGACCTTCATTAGATGGAAATGACATTCCCCAGGAACAACGGCGGGTATGCAACTCAAGAATCACTCGTATTATCAAATGTTTATCAACGTGTTATCATTTAGTTATCGAATATTCTAGGTATGTATTATTCCAGACGACTTGCTTCTGAAGTTCAATGGGGCGATATGCGTCTCCTTGGAGATTCTGTGTAATCTCCCAAGCTTTGATGATGCATGTGCATTACTTATGGTCATCACAAGTACCTGGGAGATGATCTTAATGACTGTATTAATGAACCTTAGGGACCTAGACGAAACCTGTGGATGGTGCGGCTTTTTGTTCAACACCAGCAGACGACGCGCGGGAGCTTACAGCAATCGCCCGCTTGGGGGCTAACTGTTGCGGCGTAGATAACGAGTGATTAAGAGACGATAACCCGGTGCGCTGGGGACGAAGGCCGCTTGGAGAATCGACGCTGGGTGTAGCAAAAGAGAAGCATTGTTAGCCCTGCGATTCCTGGAACAACATTCAATGCGCAGAAGCCTTGCGGGGTTCCAGTTCCTAGAAAAATAGTTCAGTGAGTATGGCGCTCGATTCAGCTGCGACGTCTCCCCGCAAACTTTTTTCATTCCCCAAAACCCAACAAACTCTCCGTAATGAACCCGTTGGTTTCCTCACTGGAACAGACTATGGAGCATGACACGATAACAAGATGATAAATACTTTGACAATAAGATCACCTGGGCTGTCGAGTTGAGCAACTAAATGGCTTTCCTAGTATTTCGAAATCTAGTTTTCGCAACCGCAACTAGATATAGGCTTTCCCTTTCCGCATCCCGTTTGGAAATGTTTTGAAATTTGAGTTGGTTGTATTTATCTTGAATCATCTGAAACAACTTGTTTATTAACTATTTATTAACAACTATTTCATGCATCGATTTTGACTGACAAAAACTGGTCGTGTTCTGTATTTAGGCAATTGTTGCTCAGCTTTCTGTTTTGTTTTTCTTCTGCGAGTCTGCAAAGTTTAAAGTTTAAAAGTAGACCTGCAACTTTTTGTTTAATTAATTGTGAAAAGCGAAAGTATTGTAGCTTGTCGTCTACAGTCGACAACTTGGAAAATTCTCCTTGTAAAAACAAACGTGACTTGCCAGAAGCAATTTTTTTACTTGGCCTTTTTCTACCTCGCTAATGGCCATAGAAATGAAGCCTCCCGTTTCTATACAACTGTTATTATTAATCATGATAATATTTAGTAAACTAGTATAACCAATTTGACAGTTAAGTACATAAAACTGTAGAAAAAAAAATCAAAATTAATTGTTATAATTTGTTCGTTATAATGTTAGTTTTTGTATGTGTAATTATGTAAATATTTTAATTAGTTAATTAATTTTTATGACTCATTAGTTACAGAATCACCGCAGTGGCGCTGCAATCGATTACTGCAAGCGTACGTTGTGAATAGTAACCAAAGGCTGCAGGGTCAGTGCTTCCACTTTGCAGGGAAATTCCCTGAAAAAGGGGAAAGTAAGGGAAGCAAGAAAGAGGAGGGAAAAGGTGAAATTTAGTAGTTTACCATTACATTCAGCTTGGAGGGGAAGAAAGGGGAAACTGATTTTGCACGCTAAGGGGAAAAAAGGGAAAACGGGGCCCTCTAGCAGGGAAAAGGGAAAACCGAAAGTGGAAACACTGTGCACGGGTGCACTTGAAATTTGGCGTGCTGGAAACAGTACTTCACGGCCTTTTCTGGAAACTAGTCGGGTTTTTCAAAGGTCCAAGAAACGGGTGGAGCATAAATTTTTGCCACGCTAAAGAATCACCCCTTTCGTTTATACTTTTTGTTCTGTTTAGAGCTTTAATACAGTAGAGGTAAATTCATCAGCTGAAAAAGACTTTGTTTGTGTTTTGGAAACTTATCTTTTCCCGAGATTCAAAAGTTCAACTTGTTGCTATGTCAATAAATATGGCGCCCCGTGTTGTTTATAATTGTTTTAACGATTTTTGTCTGTTCGTATATTTTTAGTGTTGCGCCATGTCATTGTGGGCGAAAGCTCAGCAGTTACCAGAAGCTGCGAGACAACAGGTGCTAGCTGTCTACGGAGACCACTTCCCGATCGAGGTGCGACACTCGTTGGCGCCATGGATCGAGAGCAAGATGATGTGAGTCGAGCATTCCTGCACAGTTGAGCGACTTAATAATAACGTTTTTTGTTGGCAGGAGCGATATAGATCCAGACAACCCACAGCACGAGCCCTATGCTGCGAGTGTCGTTTCAGCCCTGATTCAGGAACTGGAGAACAAAGCATTGAGTCTTACCAGTGAAGAATTTTTTCTTATGAAGATCAACCTACAGAGTGCCGCAAATATGTTTCGAGTAAGCACTTGCGTTTATCACACATTTGGCACATTGTCTTAATTTTTTGGGATTTTTTTTTTCTAGCAAAAATATTCACACAACCCGATGGCTCTTTTAAAAATCATCCGTCACTGTCTCGGAACTGAGTTGAAACTTGTACAGCAAGCAGAAAACGTAACTTTTTAAGTAATTTTTACAATCAAGCAGCTAATTTGTTTCGGTGGTTAAACAGATGGCCATAGGTGGTGTGGCTTCTTCGGGAAATCCAACTTCTCTCCTGCCCGATTCATCGACCGAAATTTTGCAGCAGTTGGAAGTTTTGCGGGTCCGAACCCAGGAAACAGGTGAAGACCTCCGACGCATGGAACAGGAACAGGAAGCATTTGCCCTGGAATATCACGAGTTCACAAAAATCCAGGCTAATCTAACTCACCTTCAGGCTCAGGTCTTGATATACTCTATAACTTTAATCGTCAATTTTTTGAAAAATTTTTGGATGTTTTATTAACAGGCCGCCTCGCAAGAAAAGCAAGAGTTTGAGAAACAGTTGCGTCTGAGGAAGGACGTTATTGAGCAGCGGCTGAATCAGAAGGCAACTTAACATTTCACTAACATTTTATTCATTCTTAACTAAATTATTTCTTTTCGCAGGTAACTGAGTTACTTCAAATGCGAATGGCCCTGGCCGAGAAGCATAAGGAAACCCTGTGTGCTATAGAAGCTCTCCAGGTAACTATCTGCTAAATTTAGCTTCAAACCACTTTCTACTAGTTACTAATTTATTTACTAAACTAAAAAAAAACAGGCTCGTGTGTTGGACGAGGAGCTGATTCGATGGAAAAGAGACCAACAACTGGCAGGAAATGGCGTACCTTTCCACAATAACCTGGATGCCATTCAGGTACCTTGCAGTATATTTTTATTATTATATATAATTAAATTATTATTGTATTCAGGAATGGTGTGAGGGCTTGGCTGAAATCATCTGGCTAAATCGGCAGCAGATCAAGGAATCGGAGAGGTTGCGAGCCAAGTGTCCGATTGTCCATCCAGCCAATTCTGATATCATCCCCACGCTCAACACGCAGATTACGCAGTTGCTATCGTCACTGGTCACCAGGTAAAATAATCAGCGAGTAAAACACTTCTGCTTCGTTATAATTGGTTAAGTACAGTAGGAGTAGTAGTAGTAGTAGTAGCAGTATGGCTGCGATTATTATTAACTACAGTATTAGGAGGAGGAATAGTAGTGGTAGTGGTAGTAGTAGTATTGCTTTCAGTATCTATTTCATTGTTATTATTCTATATTAAACATATTCCGGATTGACAAAATTAACTGTAATTATGTTAGTAGTCAGGTTTAGTTAATATACTTGCATTATTATTATTCTTAGTTTAATTTTGTGAGTATTATATTCACTTTTGAGTTTGATGGTCAGTTTCCAATTAATTTTTATACTTGTGCAGCACGTTTATTATCGAACGCCAGCCCCCGCAAGTGATGAAAACCAACACGAGATTCACGGCTATGGTTCGACTTCTGGTTGGTGGTAAACTCAACGTGCATATGACCCCTCCACAGGTAAATTTTTAGCTAAAATTGTATTTAATTATTACTAGTACAGTAGTAGTAGTAGCACTAGTGTCATTATTATTATTATTATTATTATTATTAGATGTAGTGGTGAGAGTAGCAGTATTATTATCATTATTGTTATTAGTACTACTGCTGTTATTATTTTGCTTAGTAGTAGTGGTGGTAGTAGGAGTAGTAGTGGTATTGTTACTAGTACTACTACCACTACTGCCACTATTAGACGAAGGAATAGTGGTAGTCGGAGTATTATTATTTTCACTATTACTGCTATTTAGATGTAGTAGTACTAGTAGTATTGGTGTTGTCCTTGTTGCAGGTTACTGTATCGATCATAAGCGAGGCGCAGGCCAACACTTTACTCAAAAACGACAAAATGGGTAAAGGCGAAGTCTCTGGAGAAATTCTCAACAACAGTGGTACCATGGAGTATCAGAAAACCACACGCCAGTTATCAGTTTCCTTCAGGTAAAACTCTAATTTGATATTTTAAAGTTCTAATAGTCCAATTAAAATATTAAACTAATAAGTATTAAATAAAGTATATAAATAATAGAAATATACTTTTTATAATCTTAATTTTCATTGTCTTACTATATTTTATTTATTATATTTTTAACATTATTATTATTGTTTTTGAACAGGAACATGCAACTGCGCAAGATCAAGCGAGCCGAGAAGAAGGGAACTGAATCAGTAATGGACGAAAAGTTCTCACTGCTGTTCCAGTCGAAATTTTCAGTCGGTGGAGGGAACTAGTGTTCCAGGTGTGGACCCTGTCTCTACCTGTTGTCGTCATCGTCCACGGAAACCAGGAACCGCACGCCTGGGCCACTGTCACCTGGGATAACGCGTTTGCGGAACCTGGACGTAAGTTTTCAGTAGTTAGTAGTTAAGTTTTAGGTCCTTGGACACAAGTTCTTTGTAGTAAGTCAGTTAGTAGTCAAGTTTTGGGTCCTTGGACGCAAGTCCTCGGATAGTAGTCAGTAGTTAGTAGTTAAGTTTTAGGTCCATTGTTCAGATTTAGTTTTGTGTTTAAGTAAAAGCTTATGATTGGGGTGGGGGGCCTCTTTTCTTCTGGAACTTGAAGGATTATCTCCTGTTTTTCGATCCGTAAGGATTTGGTTTCTGAAGAAAAACGCAAATATTTAAGGAGATTATAAGATTGTGTGAAGAGAACGTTGCTGTGCTGT
This sequence comes from Eulimnadia texana, assembly GCA_002872375.1. NCBI lineage: Eukaryota > Metazoa > Arthropoda > Branchiopoda > Diplostraca > Limnadiidae > Eulimnadia > Eulimnadia texana. The sequence continues at coordinate 32,344,073 of NKDA01000001.1, read as the reverse complement.
TCCAGAAAGTTTCAGAAGGAAAGATTTTGTTATGTTATTATCAGTATTTCCATTTTGCGGGGAAAATCCCTGGAAAAGAGGAAAACGCGAATCTGAAAAGGGGAAAAATAGGAGAAGAGCGAAAAAGGAGACATCTTGAAGTACAGCCTTATAATCTAGCACGAAGGGGAAAAACTGAAAATCTAGAAGTACAGCCTTGTGATCTGGCATGGAGGGGAAAAAGGGAAAATCTAGAAGTACAGCCGTATAATCAAGCACGGAGGGGAAAAAGGAAAAAATAAGGGAAGAGGGGGGAGGGGAACTGAAAGTAGAAACACTGATTATTAAAATAATGTGTTTACTAATTATGAAATATTGGTTTTTAATGAGTTTTATTTTGCAGGTACGCCTTTTGTGGTACCCGATAAAGTACCGTGGTCACAGATGGCCGAGACGCTGTCGACCAAGTTTCGCTCGGCCACGGGCAGGGAACTCACCGAGGAAAATCTTCGGTTCCTGGCGGCCAAAGCCTTCCGCAACATGAACCTGCAGGTGACTGACTGACTCACATCTGACTCGGTTCTGATTCGCTTCTGACTTGATTTTGACTCGGTTGTGACTCGATTTTGACTCGGTTTACACTCAGTTCTGACTCATTCTCGACTCAGTTTTGACTCGCTTCTGACTCAGTTTGACTTGCTCTTGACTCACCTCCGCTCAGTCTTTTGACTCAGTTTTGACTCATCCTCGACTTAGTCTTGGCTCACTTCTGACCCAGTTTTCATTTACATCTGACTCAATTTTTAATCACCTTCAACTCGACTTTGACTCGCTTCCGATTTTTCTTTTGACTCGATCTCGACTTGGTTTTGACTCACCTTTGTCTCGATTATAGTCAATGATACATTTGTTTTAAATCCTTTCAGGACGCCTCGAATTATCTGCTCAGCTGGTCGCAGTTCTGCAAGGAACCGTTACCGGATCGGAATTTCACGTTCTGGGAATGGTTCTACGCAATTATGAAACTGACCAGGGAACATTTGCGGGCCCTTGGATGGACAAGTAAGAAATTTTTTATTTTTAAATCTCAATAATATATGTTTTTTTCTATAAATAAATGAATTATCCAAAAATAATCATGGAAATAAATAATTCCACAATAAACTATTAATTGGAACAGAAAAATTTATTTTTGTACAAATAGGATTTTCAGAGAACAAACTAATTTTATATTTACTTAATTTTTGCTGTTTTTAAGTTTCGTACAATAATTGAAGTAGATTATTTAATCATATTTTTGACTTATTTCTCATTTACGATAATAGTATTTTACCTTGAAGTCTTAGACTTTTAAATATATCTATAGTTCACGTTCTTGTATGCAAACAGCTTTTGAGGGAGCTTGTAACAAGTTTTTTACTTGTTTGTTAATATATAATGTATATGTATGATAAATTTTGATAAATTTAATGTGCATTATTTAGCACCATCGTTGGATTCGTCGGTCGGAAGCAGACGGAGGAGAAACTGACACAGTGTCAGCGAGGCACTTTCCTGCTCCGCTTCTCCGACTCTGAACTCGGCGGAGTCACCATCGCCTGGGTTGGAGGTATACAGAAAATTTATTTTTAATTTAGCACTTTACAGAGTTTCCACTTTCTGTTTTCCCCTTTCCCTTAAAGAGGGCTCTATTTTCCTTTTTCGCCCCTTCGCTTTGAAAACACCCATTTCCCCTTTTCTCCCTCCGTGCTAGGGTTTAAAGCTGTACATGTCCCTTTTCCCTCTTTCCTTACTTTTCTCTTTTCTGGATCTAACTTTCCCTTCTTTCAGGGAATTTCCCTGCAAAGTGGGTACACTGATTTAACTCGTTGGCATTAATTACTAATTTATAATTTATAATGTATGATTTCTTCTTCTTCTTATTATTATTATTATTATTATTATTATGTATTACTTTTTTATTATTTATTTCTTGCTTATTATGATTCTGTAGAAATTATTATTTGTTGTTGTTTGGTTATTAGGTTGTATTATTATTTATTATTATTTTTTATTTATTTTATTATATAACGATTATTTATTTATGAATTAGTGCAGCTTCTGTACAAGGATTTCTATTATTATTCCACAATATAAATATAGATATATATTAATATAATTATTATTTTGTTTTGCAGATCAGGGCGAGGTGTTTATGCTGCAGCCGTTCACCAGCAAGGACTTTGCCATCCGCTCACTAGCCGACCGGATTTCCGACCTGAAACACTTGATGTTCCTGTATCCGGACATCCCCAAGGATCAGGCCTTTGGGAAATACTACACTCCGTACATGGAGAGCCAGACAGTCTCCAACGGCTACGTTAAACCAGTCCTCGTCACACACATACCTGGGTATCACACATTTATTACGACTTCTGATACTAAATTTATTGCAACTTTATTTATTTACTTTATTATTAAACTTGTCATTTTATTAGATTATTTATTTACTGTTCAATCATCAACTAGTCCAGCCTTGTTTTTTTACTAATTAATTAATTAATTAATTCTAATTAATATTCTAATTGGTTCAGATGGACTGGAGCCGGCGTGGACGCTTCCAGCTTCCCGCCCACCCCCGATCACCAGCGTTTCTACAGCATGCACTCGCCCGACCCGACGCTGCGCGACACGCCGTCCGTTCACAGCGCTGCGTCCGAGTCCGTCAATACCAGGCAAGTCGATGGCAACAACACGTACATAATGCTCTAAGAAAAAAAAATTAAAATCTCAGAAATTCTCATTCGCTAAATCTAAACTTGGTGTATTGGTCTCTTCCTTGTCCCGTTTCACTGTGTTTCGCTGTTGAACGTATATACTTAAAACGAGAGGGAGAAAAAAAAAAACAGCAAAATAATTATATATTATTAAAATTAAAACGACAAAAGTTTAAAAAAATTCCAGTTGTGACTAGTGTGGCTGTGATAATTTTTTTTTGGAGAATATGTGACCTGCTTCACTCCCCCCGTTTACCCCAGCGTTGAGCTTTTTTCTGTGCCATTTATTATTTTTTTTGGGAAATTTTTGAAAAAAATAATGGGAAACAAACCAATTAATTCCTTTGCTTCGGTGAATAATTCATAGTCACATTAGATTTATTAACTACTATAAAAATTAATGAAATTTTGTCGGGGTGTGTACTTTTTTTGTCCCAATGTGTTGGTGATTTTGTCCAATTCAGCCCCCCAAATACAACAAGTGGTTGCTTGTCCATGGATAGAGACTGGTTGTTTTGCATTTATTAACGTTTTTTCAGTTTTTGGTTCTCTCAGAAATATTAATCGAGCCCTTTTTGAAATGTATCGATTATTAAGAAGAAAAAAAAAATTCCAGTTTCTATCCTGGCGCGCGCGACACTTGGAAAGAAAATGTAGTTTATTTTGTAATTAATCTTGATTTTAATTAATATTTTTTGACAAAAAGTTAAAGGGCTCGATTAATTATTTTCTTTTTTATTTTTCCCCCCTCGATGGATTTAAAGGGACAGCTCGTATTATACGAGGATGTCTGCTGGGGCGCATTCAGAACAAGACTACGAATGGCAAGTGGACGATCTGGACAACCTCGATGATTTCCCCGTCGATTTGAACACCATACAGGACATGAACAACTACAAGGGCAATTGAAAAACACGAATTTTTGAAAATTTTCCCATGTTTTCTAAGTGAAAAAACAGCAAAAAACGAAGCAGTACAATCTTCCGCCGCCAGCAAAGATTTTTTTTTAAATCCCGATTTTATTTTTCTTATTCCGGAATAAAAAAAAAATAACCAAAGGAGTTTAAATGCAGAGTTGGAGTTTACTGCCCTGTTTTTGTCATTTTTCTTTTTGTTTTTTGGTCAGTTTTTCATTGAATTCTAAAAATTTTTTCACTTTTTTTTGACAGTTTTGGTTGTGACTGTGATTTTGGTTATTTTTTCCTCCACCCCCAAAAGACTTCACCTATCCTCCATTTTCTTCATTATCTTCTAGTTTTGTCTGTAAAACGAATTATCGTAATACGCTTAAGTGCTGGCGACTTTCTTCGACAAACCGGAGCAACAAAGAAAGACATACAAAAAGAAAAAAAAACCTTAAAAGTAGATTTTAGCACGAAAAAATGTTTTTTTTTTCTTGTAACAAAAACAGAAAAGTTTTATATTGTGATTGTTGTAGCCTTTTCTCTGCTTTTCATAACTCGAGAAAGAACGTCATTTTAACGTAGAAACCTCAAATACACACTGTTGCCTCAGATATTACATTTTTACGTTCAAATAAATCAATTTTCTAGAACTTAATAAATAATATTACGTAAGAGTTATGAATAAGGCGATCTTTTCAAAATGTTGGCGGGAACTGCACGCCATCTAGCGGTAAATTTGAGAACTGCTGAATAAGTAAATTCTACGCTTCGCAGGGAAATTCTGAAAAAGGGAAACTTGGTCCCAAAAAGGGGAAAACAAGGGAAGAAGAAGAGGGAAATTTAGAACTATGCCTGGATACCCCAGAATGGAAGGGGGGAAAAGGGGGAAATTTCAAATTCAAGCTAAGGGAAGAAAAGGGAAAACAGGGCCTTATTTCAAGGGAAAAGGGAAAACTGATGTGGTAACACTAAGGATTATTTCAGTATTTGCACGTTGATAAGGTAGAAGCCATCTTTTTACCTGTCATTTTTATGACATTTTAGCTGAATAATACATAGCTGCCAGAAAACTTGCTGGAGGAAAAAATGGTGAAAGTTGTCGTTGAATACTGGTTAGTATAATTATATATCAGCGTTTGTCCAAGTCCTATAGTGTAGAAAGGCGACTTACTGGTCATGTTTTCAGTACAGTTATACAATAATACAACAATAAATTGATACAATTTGCAGTGGCGGGTGAGGCTACCGCCCCCGCTATGAGGAACTGGCCCAGATGATCAGGGATGCGGTTCCTTCAGCGGACGTTTCTGGAGTCGTTGGTCGGAGAAGTAGGCGATAAATCATCTCTTCCACGTTTCTTGTATGTAAAATGTATTTACAACAACTTTTTAACAGCTTCGTTTGAAGTCACCGTCAATGGGAAGGTCATCCACTCGAAACTGGCCAGCAACGCTTTTCCTGACTTTGAGGAAGTGGTAGACATCGTCGTGGAAGTTGAAAAAGGCGGAGAAGCTCGTTCCGTGCAGAAAACGCACTCTGCGGGCTGTGTTTTGATGTGAAAACATCAAAGGACCCCCTTCCCGAGCGATTGTCATTGACACAGATTTTTTGCGAGACGTTTTTCCTCGATGACGCAGATTTTCGTAAGCGGTAACGCGGGAAATCTGCTGATGCCCTTCGGAAGAAATCTTCGCAAAAGTCGCGGTTTGCTTTCGCTCGGGATCTTGCAGTTTAGTTTCTAAAGATATCACTGCCTTTTAATGACAGTGAACAATTCATCCGCCCATTTGAAAATACACTGGTTTAAAATGCCTCCTATTCAGTGTTTCCACTTTCAGTTTCCCCTCTTCCCTTATTTTTTCCCTTTTTCCCCTCCGTGGTAGAATAAAAGGCTGCACTTCTAGATTTTCGCTTTTCCCTTTTTTTCAAATTATATTTTCAGACTTTCCATTTTCCCCTTTTCTAAGGAATTTCCCTGCAAAGTGGAAACACTGCTTGTATTTATGATTTCATTTCTGAATTATCATTACTAGTTAAAATAATAGAACTGCTATAAATAATAATGTAAATATCTGTGTATTAACTGACGACTACGTTTACCATCAACCTGGAAACTGGCAACGAAACCAAGATTGATGTTTCACTCTTCGTTTTTGCTGAACGTTAAATCAGCGGGGTTTTGGTCGTGTTGGGAAGCAGCAGCCCCATCAGTCCAGCAACTGTAAATAATTCAACAATTGTCGTGAGTTAATTTTTTTAAAAAATAATTCAGTTTGTACCACAGTATAGAAATATACGGTACGACAGAGCTTCCTACAGTGCTTCCACTTTTTCCCCTTTTTCTCTCCCCTCCGCTTGAAAATATCAATTTCCCTCTTTTCCCCTCCGTGCTACAGAGTAAAGCTACATTGGTAAATTCCCTTTATCATCCATTTCCCCTTTTCCCTCTTCCCCATTTTCCTTATTTGAGGGAATTTCCCTGCAAAGTGGAAGCACTGGCTTCCTATCTCCCCATATTAAAGCCGTGCGGTTGGAAATTAGCGATTGGATGGAAGTATACGGTACTGTAAATTCGTTTGGCGTCACACCAATAGGCACTCACCTTAAAATTGTATTCCTCGACTACTGGGTGACCCTGACCAATTCATAATTATCTCGTTAGGCAAGTCGCTGTAAGCTTTTTGTGTCTATGACGTTGACGTCTTCAAGGATGTCCTTAGTACCCAGTGCTTCCACTTTGCGACTAAGACTCTCCCCACTTGAGGATTCCGGTTTCCCCTTTTTTCCCCTCATAACCCAAATGTACTTTTCCTCTTTTTTCCCCTCGAAAATAATAAGTTCCCCCATTTTTTCCTCCGAAAATGCGAAATTTCTTGTTACGCTCCGAATTCACTTTGTTCAAAATTCTCTTTTTTTTCTTTTCCATAAAAAAACATATTCTGAACGACAATTTCCCAAAGAAATATCTGAACTTCGGTCTAGGTTCTCCAAGTTTCCCCTTGAAAACCTCAGTTTTCCCCTTTTTCCCCTTTCCCCTTTGCGGACGTCGGAAAAGTCGATTTTCCCCACAAAAGGGGAAATCCCCACGAAGTGGAAGCACTGTTAGTACCATATACCTCCCAGTGTTGCCATTTTCAGTCTTCCATTATTCCCCTCTTCCCTTATCTTTCCCCTTTTCCCTCCTCCGTCCAAGAATGTACAGGGTCTAGATTTCCTCTTTACTCTCTTGTCTTCGTCTTCCCTTTTCCTACCCCATTTCTACCCTTTTTCAGGGAACTTCCCTGCCAAAGTGGAAACACTGATACCTACGTCCGATAGCTAATTTCCTACCGCGCGGCTTTAACGTGGGGAGATAGGGAGCACAGTATAAAGGATCCCAGTATAGACAATGGGACGGATTTGCCATAAGCCTTCACAGTCAGTGGAAACTAGCGCCGCCAGTGTGGGATCCCTTGAACTATTGCTTTATAAAGCAAGGAGTCTACAACCACACTCGTCCTACTAACTATTCGCTTGAAAAGTTTTGGTGCATTAATTTGCCACTAGATGACTCGTAGGTTTCTTTTTTGACTTAAAACTCCCGGCTTCATATACTTATAGTTCAAGGGATCCCACACCGGTGGCGCTAGTTTCCACTGATTGTAAAAGGCTTATGGCAAATCCCTCCCCTTTGTCCATACTGGGACCCTTTATACTGTGATAGGGAACCTTGTCGTATTGTATATTTCTATAATGTGGTTTGTACTAACGTATGATGAATGAAGCGATGAGCAGAACGGGTAGCGCGCAAACGACATCCACGAGCAGGCCGAAGAGTAACGTCCCGAGAATAGACCCGAGTCTGGCAGCAATCAGAGTCAGGCCTGTAGCTGTGGATCTGTTCATTAATTCGCATTAAATTACAAAAAAAACCTTCTTGATAACTTAAAATATAGCCTTTTGCCTAGGTAAAATACAATGTTTCCACTTTTCAATTTTCCCTTTTTCCCCTTTTCCCTTATCTTTCCCCTTGTTCCCCCTCCGTGCTAGAATATACAAGGTCTAGTTCCCCTTTACCCTCGTCTCTTCTTCTTCCCTTTTCAGACCCAATTTCCCCCCTTTTTCAGGGAATTTCCCTATAAAAGTGGAAGCACTGGTAAAATAGGACCGTCTGCTGGTGTTGACCAAACGTGTTGGCCAAGCTACAGCATTTGCAGTTAAACTCTATACGATTTAAATCTGTTTGAACCTAAACTGTCTAATTATTACTTTGAAAAGAATTTTTTTCTTTAATTTGCTATTTTTCGTAATGTTTAGTAGTGCCGTGAATGATGGAGACAGTAGCTTTGGTCAACAGTAGCTCAGAATGGTCAACAGAAGCAGACGACTTCCACTTTGTTTCCCATTTTTCCTTTTTCCCCTTCCCCTCCATCTAGGATATCAAGAACATATCTGTTTTTCCCCTCCTCATTTTCCTCTTTTGAGACCCAATTTCCCCATTTTAAGGGAGTTTCCCTGCAAAATGGTAGCACAGAAAATGGTGCAGACGGCGCGGAACTTTTAACTATTGCCGCTATTGGGGCTTCACTTTTTGTTATTTCTGCACAAACTAACTATTTCTATATTACTAAAAATACCTGACAGCAGTTGGGAATAATTCTGTGGTAAAGCAATCGATGGCATTGAAAGTCATTGAAGTGAAGAACCCGAAACACGAAGACACGATCAGATTATCCGTGGAGCTTTTCACCAACCACACGAGAAATGCGCACAGACCAGACGATATCAAACCCAGCACTGCAAAAAACATTACATTAAATGTAATTAACTAGCTAGTTAGTATTAGTATAAGTGCTGGTACCCGACTGAAAATTCTCATAGAGTTGTGTAGAATTTGGAACAGAGACTCTGTGAGATCTCACAACTTTTTAGAGTTTCTCACTGAGATCTCACTGAGTTTCTGTTCCAAATTCTACATACTCTATGAGAATTTTCAGTCGGGTACGAGCAGCAAAAGTACTAGTATAGAAGTAGGTGGACAAGGGCGCAGGAACCGGGGAGGCAGCAGGGGCATCTGCCCCTCCTGTACTTGGTAAGAGAGGGCAGCCAAATTTTTCTGTAAACTCAACTTCATATAATTGTGCAAGGGTACTGGTTGGCGAAAAATAAAATAAGTACATGTAGGTTCCTTGCACAAATCATTCTCTTTGGCAGTGCTGTGGAAGAAACCATAAGAGAATGTCAACTTATGTGTGATGTGATGGTTGCAGTTCAGGAAAGGAACAACAATTTGCGGGAGTTTGCAAAAAGAAGCAGTGTTTCCAATAATACGGAAATATTTTTGGTACTGCAACAGGAGGAAGACGAAAAAAAAATAAACCCTGTGTTGATGGTCATTAACGTTAAATAACTTTCTTGAACCCGAAACAGTGGACGGTAAGGTGCAAGGTTTTCGCTAGATTCATAGACAACTCCGAACGATACAAGATACTTGGGACAAGTCGTGTATGATAAGGGAACTAAATCTGAAACTAGAAGCAAGTTTTCTGGGTACAGAAACAAAATGGACACGGTTGAGTTTTACTTCGGTTTGGTTGCGGCCGGAAAGTAACCGAGGCTTGCGAGAAATATTCACCTGTGGTCTACAGAGGCCCTCCAGAACTGCAGCGGAGCCAATTTAGCACCAGACATATAGTTAAACTGCAAGATCTTCGTTCTAGGTTTTCTAAGATGCCGGTAAAGCGAAGCATATATAAACTCAAGTCTTCAGGATCTGAAATCAAAGGGAAATGTGAAGTTCCCGCTCGCTACGTGCACTGATCAAAACCGTCTGACTGACTGAATTTGGAAACCTCCTTCCGAAAATCGTTTAAGGAGAGCATCGATAGGCTTATGTGCACAACGTTTCGATCATAGTGGCTCGAACTCGCTTGTTTCACTGGAAAGCTTAATACTGAATTCAGCTCTGACGGAGTATCTAGCCTACTTGAAGATCAGAAGGAAGACCGACGTCGACTTGCTCCCAACAGCACTTTCAGTATTTTCCAACGTGTATCTTGCTGTCGGTGAACCTACGATAGTGGCTGATACTGAAGCTGCTATAGCAAACCTACCATCAGTCGTGCGAGATATTTTTCCTTAACCTACTAAGGCTTTTAAAGCTGCGGTGCCTGCGTTTTCAATGTCTTAACTCGTCTCTGAACACAGCATTAAGAACAGCCATGTAACAATCTCGGTTGACGCAGTGTATATTAATGCACGTCCACAATAAGGATATGGCAAATAACGTCATCGTAGTCATTTTCCTACTCTTCACTTCGAAAACAAGTGAACCCATAAAACACATCTGGGTCATTTTTATAAATTAGGGTAACAAAAATTTCGTATTGTAACAGAATAAGCGCATGTTATTCACAGATAAGTTGGAGTAGCACGGTCCCCTCCTCCCCAGCAAAACATAGTTCCTGCGCCCTTGTAGCTGGAAGCAAGAGTATAGACTACTAATCAGCTAGTAGTAAGCTAGTAATCTTCTGCTATTCTAATAGTTCAGTAACAACTACTACCGAAAATAACTGCTAACGGCGTAGCACTAGTACCTAGTCTCAGTACTACTAACCAAACTAGTAGTAAGCTAGTGGTAAGCTAATCTTCTAAGACTGAGAGTTCAATAACTAACTACTACCGAGAAAAAACTACTAACGGCATAGCAGTAGTACCCAGTACAGCAAAAGTACTGACTAAACTAGTAGTAAGCTAATAGTTTCCTACTACGAGTAGTTGAGTAACTAATACTACCTAGGAAAAACTTCCTTCCCAGTCGGTCCATATGAACGATGGTCCAAATACTCGCGGGTAAAGGTCCAATGGTCAGAATGAACGAATTGATGAAAGTATCATCACTGGGTGGTCCACTGCATTTGAAAGTCTCTTCCGGTACATCCGCAAAAGCACCGGAAGTGTTCTGCGGAATCGTAAAATAATCGGAGATGTCGCAAACGGAAACGGAAGCGTTGGGATGATTGGCGTAGTAGGTTCCCAAACGACTGAAAATCTCCGGAAACCACATCCACAGACCGAAATATCTAAAATTCAACAATAAATTCATTAAAATATATTAGATTTATTATAATTATTGTAATAATTCAACCCGAATTGTAAGAAGAACTGAATTCCGATCATGATAAGAGTATTTTTGAGTAACTGCGGTCCGAAGAGGATCTTCGACTGCAACCAAATGCGACGAGCAGCTGCCATCATCTTAGCGAACCGTCCATCAACTGCTTCTACTTCTTCGTCAACAATGTCCTTGTCCAGAGACAAATGCTCAAACTGCAAACAATAGTTGATAGTAATGTTAACCTGTGAAACTGTACTTCAGGGCTGTGAACCGTTTCTGAACCGGTTCACAGTACCAGCTCGGCTATCCTATGTTTTGCTGTGTGTGCGATGTATAGGAGCGATCCGTGAACCGAATAGTGAACCGTTTTCGTACCGGTTTACAGTTTCATGTGATTTTCGTATACTTCTGCTATATGTGTAGGAGCGATCTATGAACCGTACAGTAAACCGTTTCGAACCGGTTCACGGTATCTAACTGGTCTTCTTCTTCTTCTTCTTCTTTTACTTCTTTTGACGTATACGTTAAGACATAGAGGAGCAATCAGTGAACCGAACCGTGAACAGTAGACTAAAAATCTTACTGGGAACTTTGTAGACGGTTCACCAGTGTTGGTTTGGTAGATGTAGCGAAAGACTTGAAGTGCGTCTTGTCCGCGGTTACGTGCCAGCAAGTAGCGAGGCGATTCGGGCAGCCAGACAAGCAGAACACCAACAGACAGACTGGGAACCCCGCAGACAGCCGTAAACAGACGCCACGAGTTCCAGCGCAAATATTCCGACTCGTAGTTAAAATCCAACGGAATAATCATCCAGGCCAAACCTATGAATCACAAAGATACGAAATGAACCGTCGTGAACTGTCCAGAATGAACGGTTCGATGTGATAACCTGCTACCAAGATGTTGCCGAAGACCCAGAAAGTAGCCATAACACAAATCATGGCTCCTCTCCGCGATTTCGGTTGAAATTCTGTGAAATACGACCAGACGACTGGAACGCTTCCTCCTACTCTGTATATAAATCCTTAATTTCAGTTACATAAACATTATAGGCCATTATATTTACTGTATTATTAAAATTAATTTACTATTTAGCTATTAAATATTTACCCCAGTCCTGAAAGGAACCGGAGGATCAGAAAAGTAGGGAAATCTAAAGCCAGTGCTGAGAAAATGGCGAACACTGCGTTGACTGTCATTGCAGTCATTAGGACTTCTCTGCGTCCCAGCGAATCGCCCAGACCTCCCCACATATAGCCGCCAACCATCATTCCTTTAAAAAAAAAAATTGTATTTGAAAAGGTAAGCCCAGAAAACTTGGATAAATATATGTTATAGAGCTTTTCACGCTGATTCCGAATATCTATAGTTTCCCTATTTCGATTTTCTACCGTTCAGTCGCTAAAATTATTTAAAGTCTGCAAGATACACGTGCGGCAACGTAGCCTGGGTGGCACAGAATCTGATTGGTTCGCGCCGCTCACGTGATCAAGACAGCCAATTAAATAACTTTGTCGCCTCACACTAGCAGACATGGAGCGTGTTGTAGGGAGTGAGCAACATTACGAATTCGTCTGCTCTAATTGGCTGTTTCGATCACGTGACCGTACAAACCAATCAGATCGTGTGCTTACTTACCAACGTTGCCACGTGGGTTTTCAGACTTGAACTAATTTTAGCGACTGAACGGTAGAAAATTGGAATAGGGAAACTATATATATTCGGAATCAGCGTGAAAAGTTCTACAACATATCGTTTTCTTAATTAGTAAGCCACTGGTTTTTAACAATGTGTTTTACCGACGAAAACAATGGCTGAGAGCCATCCCTTGTCTTGCGAGGTCAGCTTGAGGTCGCACTCAGCCGAGGGCAGCAGAAAGGAGACGCACAGGATCTCGATGGCGTCGCTGGCGTAAGCCCAGCCGCAGACGACCAGCAACCAGTAGTGGAACTTGCCGTAGCCTTCATTTTTCGTATCGAAAAAAAAAACGTTGATATGCATTAATTATACTCAGTTTTTTTTTTCCCTGTTATGTGATATGTTACACATGATCGAAACAATGGAACTGAAGCATGTAACTTTTTTTTCAGTCACTTTTGAATAGTAAAACGGTGGTGCCTTTGGGAGTGCAACTTGGTGAACCTTGAGCTATCAGTCCTAAAAGTTGTTTAAAACTTGGTCTGATTAGGACGGTTCAGGCCACTGTGAAAAGGTACTGTAAAAAGAAACTGGGAAACTACGAAAAGACACTGCAGTGCGGTGCCTTTAACAGTGTTTTGTACGGTATAAAATACCATTGCTAGGGCCGATTTTTACATAGCTACTAATCTTACCTGTTGCTTCAATAGCTTTCTCGTAATCAGCAGAATTTTTCGCTGGACTAGTTTCTTCTTCAGCGTCACCTATTAGCGATAAAAGCTCACAATTCATTAAAATTTAACTATTTTTAGTATTACTATTAATACTAGACCGCAAACAGGCTAAACTACAAATAATTAGCTACTAATTAGGTTAGTTACAAATGAATAAACTTTAACAGAATTATAGAAATGTTCATACCTTCCTTGGTGGTGACTAACATTTGAATATTTTCGCTCATTTATTACGTATCTATTATCACTATAACAAGAAAATAATATTTTCTAGAGGCCACTTGAGTTGTTATGCAAGCGGCGTGTTGTTTCGAACTGTTGCAGCTGCGCTACAACCGAAAAGTATGTGGTTGTTGTACAAAGCCCTAAGGATATAACAAAGTGGTCCACCAAAACTACCTGCCAGGCTGTATAAGAAGATTATGCTCCAACATATGATAACACAGCTTTTATAAAGAAGAAAATGCAAGGATAATGTAATTACAAAGACTATAAAAACTGATTATTACTACTCACTAAATTAATTACAGTCAAAAATTCGTTTGTATGTATCAAGTAGCGTCTTTATCAAGTGGTCCGAAACTTCCAATAGTCTTCGTACACCTAGATCATGTTGTCACTGTTATCTGCCTGTTATCTCCATATTATCTCCGTGCTATTACATGTTATCAAATAATCTTCGTATACACTTTTCAACGGAGTTTCGGACCCCTTGGTCTTTGTCCATAATCCAATCGCGAATAAGTGTAATCCAGAAGATCAAAACTCATTCAATTCATAGTTTCCGTTATTCTCATCATAGCTTTCTTAAAGTTTTCAATTAGTTTCTAGATTGTGTGCAGGTACGGGAATAGTGGACCGCTGAATGACAAGGAGGTCAGGGGCAAGTGGGACATCTCGCCTAGGGCTAATGGTTTTTAAGGGGCCCAGGAAGCGGTACTTCCACTTTCAGTTTTCTGTTTTCCCTAAAGAGGGACACGGTTTTCCCTTTTCCCCCCTTCCCTGGAAGATATCAAGTATCCTTTTCTCCTCTATCAGGATATCAAGTTATACTTCTGTGCTTTTTCCCTCTTTTTTCCCCTCAGATACCCCATTTTCCCTTTTTAAGGGAATTTCCTTGCGAAGTAGAAGCACTAGGCTCGAAGTTTTTAGGGGAGCCAGAAAGGCAACCCTGCTAAGTCATATTTAAGGCATTTTTCTTTGTATTATTTCAGTGCTTCCACTTTGCAAGGAAATTTCCCTTAAAAAGGGAAAACTGGGTCTCAAAAAGGAAAAATAAGGGAAAAATAACATAAGAAGTATAGCAAGATATCCTAAATGGAGGGGAAAAGGATACTCGTTTTCTACAAATAGGAAGGGAAAACGGGGAAAACGGTGGCTCTCTTTAAGGAAAAAGGGAAAACCGAAAGTGGAAGCACTGAGACTTGAACAAAATGTTAAATTCACGGTTGGCAAGCGCCTAAGTAGATTTCAAAAGTGGAAATTTTAAAGAGCACAGGGAGAAAGAAGCAACAAAAAGCTGAAATGAAGTACTGGTGTCAGGGGTAGGTCATCAAAGATCCGCCATTAGATCCTGAAAGGGCGATGAGTACTGCTTCTTCCCCACGGAAAAAGATGGTGCCTTTGGCAGTGCCTTATTGCTACTTTGAAAAGGCACTATAAAATAAAACCGAGAAACTACGACTAAGGCACTCTAGTGGTGCCTGTTGTAGTGCCTTATTGCTACTTTGAAAAGGCACTATAAAACGAAACCAAGAAACTACGACTAAGGCACTTTAGTGGTGCCTTTTGCAGTGCCTTATTGCTACTTTGAAAAGGCACTATAAAACGAAACCAAGAAACTACGACTAAGGCACTTTAGTGGTGCCTTTTGCAGTGCCTTATTGCTACTTTGAAAAGGCACTATAAAACGAAACCAAGAAACTACGACTAAGGCACTTTAGTGGTGCCTTTTGCAGTGCCTTATTGCTACTTTGAAAAGGCACTATAAAACGAAACCAAGAAACTACGACTAAGGCACTTTAGTGGTGCCTTTTGCAGTGCCTTATTGCTACTTTGAAAAGGCACTATAAAACGAAACCAAGAAACTACGACTAAGGCACTTTAGTGGTGCCTTTTGCAGTGCCTTATTGCTACTTTGAAAAGGCACTATAAAACGAAACCAAGAAACTACGACTAGGGCACTCTAGTGGTGCCTTTTGCAGTGCCTTATTGCTACTTTGAAAAGGCACTATAAAATAAAACCGAGAAACTACGACTAAGGCACTCTAGTGGTGCCTGTTGCAGTGCCTTATTGCTACTTTGAAAAGGCACTATAAAATGAAACCGAAAAACTACGACTAAGGCACTTTAGTGGTGCCTTTTGCAGTGCCTTATTGCTACTTTGAAAAGGCACTATAAAATGAAACCGAAAAACTACGACTAAGGCACTTTAGTGGTGCCTTTTGCAGTGCCTTATTGCTACTTTGAAAAGGCACTATAAAATGAAACCGAAAAACTACGACTAAGGCACTTTAGTGGTGCCTTTTGCAGTGCCTTATTGCTACTTTGAAAAGGCACTATAAAATAAAACCGAGAAACTACGACTAAGGCACTCTAGTGGTGCCTTTTGCAGTGCCTTATTGCTACTTTGAAAAGGCACTATAAAATAAAACCAAGAAACTACGACTAAGGCACTCTAGTGGTGCCTTTTGCAGTGTTTTGTACGGTATAAAGCAGCATTGCTGGGACCCATTCTGCATAAGGATCTATCTTCGTTGAAGCGGATCAGCATCGAAGACCAGCCCCTCTACTACGGACATGCGTCTAAAATAATTTTGAACGCAAATCTCACTCGAAAATGCTTCTAAAAATCACAAAAAAATTCGCCGAACAATTTGGTGTCAAGAAAATTTTCATTTTGTTTGAAGTTGATTTAATAAAGGTGTCCGCTATAGGGAGGTGCGCGTTTAGCATACGCTCTATTGTAAGGTCCCAGTATCTAATCAAATGATTAAGCTAAACAATTAAATGGGATTAGCTGATCGATAAACGGGTATCCACTATCATTTTTAATAATTAATTAATTAATTATTCATTATTAGCTTGAGTGATTAACTTCAGACTTGCATTCAGTGTTTCCACTTTCAGTTTTCCCCTTTTTCCCCTCTTCCCTTATTTTACATCTTGTGCCCTCGGTGCTAGAGTTAAGACTGTACTTTCAGTTTTCCCCTTTTTCCCCTCTTCCCTTATTTTACATTTTGTGCCCTCGGTGCTAGAGTTAAGACTGTACTTTTAGATTTCCCCTTTTCCCTCTTCTCTTATTTTTCTCTTTCCAGGCCCCATTTTCCCCTAACCCAGGGAATTCCCTTGCGAAGTGGAAACACTTCTTGTATTCATCACATTATACTGTTACAATACAGTTACCAAATTCTCTAGATATTTTATGGAATGTCAGATATATATAAAATAACAGGGATAAAAAAGTTCTAATAACAAACAAAATAAAATTTTCAACAAATGTTGAGACTGGGTCTTTTCGTTTTACTTCTTCTGATCAAATCAGCCAGCTTCTCGACTTCTCCGAGACGATGAGACCCAAAGAAGATCGGATAAAGCACTGCTAGCTTTTGCTGGCTTTCTCGCTCAACGTCTTCGTCAATGAGCGGCCTGACTCTGTAATTTTTGCACAAGTTCTGCAAATATTCCGCACACATTAAGTTAAAAATAAGCCGAGAATAACAAGCGTCAGGTTGCTGGAGAAACGCGAAGCTGTTTAAATCTTCCTGGCCCCCAAAAATCTGCAAAACATAGCCTCTCGTCACAACGGGAACGATAAAATCAACCTAGAAAGTCGTAAATTCAATATTTAAAAGCGATTTAATAAAATATAAACTTACGATTCGAAAACAGCGGCCTACGAACAGCCACGGATCTTCGGCTAGTTGATTTTTGTTGTGTTCGAGCATTAGAACTTTTACTTCTTTTGTTTGAAAAGTTTTTGCGACTTTCAGCGATTTTTCCAGTCCATCCGAAGCAAATGTTAACAAGATCCTTTGCGAGTGCTTTTTACTCCGCTCGGCAGAAACGCTTTGATTCAGCAGCTTTTTGTTATCTAAGGGACGAGTCCCGGCACTCGGCTTTTCTTTCAGTAATTCTAAAAAAAGAAAATATTATTCTAGAATAAAAACGATAATGCATTTTTTACGTTACGTGCCTTCAATAGACCCTGATATTTCGTTGAGGATGTCAAATCTCTCGAGTTCTCGTAAGACGTCAATGATAGTGGCCACAGTTGAGTTTTTCATCATAGCGAACGAACTAAGTATATGTGTGGCTGTTCCTTGTATGTCGGTAAAATTTTCCATCCGCTGAATCTCCAGACGATCAAAACTCAACTTAGCGGCAAAGTCTTTCCAGTTTCCAGGGGCGTCCAATGATGTCCCGTTGATGAATTTAGAAATCGTGTTGCAGATTTTTAGACAGGATTGAGTGGCCATGGCATCTTGCAGGCGAACATCTGATGTTTTCTCGACCCACTGTGTTACTCGCTGCTTGAACTCATTTTCAGCATCTTCTAATGCAGGGACTTGTCGCAACTTTTCGAGTTCGGGATCTGGGGTGTAACTTTCGTAATCAAAATAGTATTATTTATTTGTAACATTTGATCCAAATGTCATTATTACTCATTTTGTAACTCTTGTGAAAAATAAATGAGCAAAATTTTTAGAAATTTACCTTATTCCCAGTGCCATGTTTTATTACATTAATTATGTTAAAAGATTACGAAATTTCAATTTTATTGTTTTACGAGATTGTTTACACTGTTTCCCCTTTCAATTTGCCCTTCTCCCTTCACAGAGCTCTGTTTTCCCTTTTTCCCCCTTGCTAGACAATACCAGTTTTCCCTCTCTTCATAAGCCTTTCTTTCACTCCATTCCATTTTTCCCTCTTGAGACCCAATTTTCCCTTAAAACAGCTATTTTCCCTTTTCCCTCTCTTCACAAGCTTTCCTTTCATTCCATTTCAACTCTTCCCTTATTTTTCCCTTTCGAGACCAAATTTTCCCTTAAAACAGCTATTTCCCTTTTCCCCTCTCTCCATAAGCTTTTCTTTCATACCATTTCGTCTCTTCCCTTATTTTCCCCTTTCGAGACCTAAATTTCCCTTTTTCAGAGAATTTCCATGCGAAGTAGAAGCACTGATTGTTTATTTCCTTAAAAACAATGTTAATTAACACTTATTTCATAAAATGGAATAAACAATTACATTTCACTCCAGTTCATCAATTTGTTTATTTTATTGCAAACCACTGCAATTCAAAAAAACAAACCAAACAACAAAAAAGACCCAAGCGAAGGACTGTTTCCCTCGTTTAAACCCCACCCGCAGCAAAAAGTTTAACTTTAATTTAAAAAAAGTGTCTAAAGGAATAGAAAACTGCGGCAGGATTACACATTTTCTTTTTCGTTAAAAAACGTTGCTTTATGAAGTCTGCGTTGCGGGTCGCTGGCCTCGAACCACTACTGGACGATTCTTGATGGATCCTTTCCTCTTCTTGCCACTCTATTAATTCATTAGAAAAAAAATTAATTCATGAAATATCTCATACTTTTTTTTTTACTATTCAAAACTTATTTTAAAAGTTGTTATTAATAGAACAAAATAGTGATTAAAAAAATACAAGTAAATTAAACTATTTAAGGATTTTCACCTTCTTCGAGACGGAGTTGGACTTGGAAATGAAACGACGGTCGGCCTTTTCGACTAGCGGTCGGTTGAATTCGTGCGGTTTCTTCACTCTGTTGAGGAAAAAAGCAGTAAATCAGTTTTCTTACTAATACTAACAATAATGCTACTACTACAACTAAGTTTCAAAAATCCCACAATTAAACATAATATCAGTGTTTCCACTTTGCGGGGAAATTCCCCGGGATAGGGGAAAATGGTACCTGAACAGGGAAAAATAAGAGAAAAGGAAAAACGGGAAAACGTACAAGTATACAGCCATAACTCCAGCAACGAGTGGGAAAAGGGGAAATAAGGGAAGAGGGAGAAAAGGGGAAACCGAAAGTGGAAACACTGCATAACATAATAATACAACAGCTAGTAAATTTGATTACATTTAATAATTTAATTTTATAATAAAATTAAATAATTAATAAAATATGTAAAGTTTACCTGTAAATACGGACGAGCCAATGTTCCGAGGTGTAGGCTTCTTCCAAATAGTTCAGTTCGAAAAACTTGCGACCGATTACTGCATTGCGGGTCCTGTCGAAGCCCGGCTCGTAGCGGTAGTCCAGCTTTGGTGTGAAAATAATATGAATCAATATACTTCTACTACTACTACTACTACTACTACTACTACTACTACTACTACTAATAATAATAATAATACAACTACTACTGCTACTACAACAGCCATCGCAATAACAACAGTAACTGCTGTCGCTGCTACTACTACTGCTACAACTACTTAAATTATCACAACTACCATCACTACCACTACTACAAAAACTACTCCCATTAGTACTGCTACTACCAGTCTTGTATACCTTCATTTCTCCGAAACGATAGTACGACAGTTTGTACATGAGCGAGTTCAGCATCGTCTTGGAGGCCTCCGAGTCTACTCGATACTCGCCTCTGTCGCTGAAGTAATTGCTCTCCTGTAAATTACAGAAAACTAACAATTATATATTTCAGCTTGCGATAGCAAGTAAACTACAACAACACTTAGGGATGACAGTCAAATACAAACGGGAAAAGTGAAAGAAAATAACTCAAGTATAGTAATAATACAATATATAATAATAACAAATAAGGATAAAAATATAATATAAAAATCGATACGTTATAATAAAATAATAATGACAATATTTGAAAAATGAAGAAAAATGCGAAAAATACTTGGATTTCTTTGGGATGTTCTCCTTCAGCGATTCGGACCATCCAGAGGAACTTGTTGATGTCGTCTCCCGAGTACCCGATGACTCCACCGAAGATGACCAGCACGTAGTTCACGTCCAACGCAGTCATGATCTTGTAGGCCTCGCTTTCGTTCGAAGACATGGCTTTACCCACCTATAGAAAAATAATAGTAATGGTAGTGGTAGTACTGGGGTAGAGTAATAGTAACAATAGTGATGGTAACAGAAAAAGTAGTAGTAGTACCAGTAGTAGTAGTAATATTAGTACTAGCAATACTACTACAATTACCAATACAACCACCACCACTATCACAACTACTACTACCACCGCTACTACTTCTACAATAGTAATAAAATTAAAATATTGAGAATTGACGTACAAGTGCGATATGGGAATTGTTCCACGTGTTGTTGTCGACAAGCGTGGTCCTATTGCCCATACCGGCGATTTGGTAGCCGTAGTCCCACCACGACATGATTCTCGAATCCTCATTGGTGTTCTGCCACAGCCAATAGTAGGCCTCTCGGAAGTCGTCAATAATCTGACGGGATCTGATAAATCAAAAAAAAAAAAAATAATTAATAATAGTAAAAGTGAAATCAGCAACAGTAACAGTAGTACTACTAATAGTAATAGTTGTAGTCGTGGAAGTAGTAATAGTAGTAGTAAAAGAAGTAGTCGTGGAAGTAGTAGTAGTAGTAATAGTAGAAAGTAGTAGAAATAGTAGTAGTAATAGTAGTAGTGCTAACGGAAGTAGTAGTAGTAGTACTAGTAGAAGTAGTAGTGGAAGTAGTGGTAGCAGAAATAGTGTAGTAGTAAATATACCCATCCTGTCCATAGGAAGCCAAGACGATGGAGGGACTGGAGTAGGCGTTGGAGGTGACCCAGGTGCAGTGGACGGCAAACATCATCAGCATCATGACGATGACCAGCACCACGAAGCCCCTGACGTTGGCCCCGAGACCCTGGTTGTTCTCGTTCTCCTTGGCCTGCTCGTGCTTCATCTTGCGCAGCTTTCCCGCCTTGTCGTAGAGGCTCTTCTCCTCACTGTTGTCCTCGTCTGAAGAGTCCGTGTCTCGAGACTTGGGAGTCGTCTCTTCCTCCTGGATAAAAATAATAAAAAGAATTATTATAATAATTTAGAAATGATAAATATTAATTCTAATGATATTCATAGACAGTAATTAATAATCAAACGAATCGATAATTAAATCAATACATTTGTAGTATGTTTAGTGCTATTACCTTGAGGTATGTGAAACAAGTAGTAATATTATGGTTAGTTTTGATTAGATTATTTTTTATAGTTACTACCTTGAGATAATACTGCAGCAACTTGGAGAAGGCAATAGCACTGAGCACGCAGACGACCGGAGTTAGCGTCAGCATTAAACGAACCATCACGCCGGCAAAGTAAACGGCACTCACAGCGTACAGAATAACTGTGAAATAATAATAATATAAAATGAATTTTAAATTAATGAATAAAGAATACCATTAAAATTAATAGAATAAATAATAATTATTTAAGAGATTAAGTAAATATAATAGTTCAGTTTTAAACAATGAATTAAACTTAAATGAATAGAATATTCACTAAGGTAAATAAAAAAATTGTTTGTAAATAATGTAAGTTAACATTTATGAATAATTTAATCACATCATTTAATAAAAGTGAAATAAACGAGTAAAAAATTAACCCGATTAAATAGTTACTATGATAAATCAACACATTAAAATGTAAAGAATATAGGTGAATAATCATTAATAACTTACTGAAGACTCGTTCATCGTTCATGTCTTTAATGGCGTACCACAGTCCGACAGGGAACGTTCCGACCAAAATGTGCAGGTCGAAGAAAAACGAAAACCAAGTCGTCGGCTGGTGTTCCGATACCGAAGCAATGATTGGGATGTGGATTTTGGCGTAGCCAGTGTCCCACAACGAATAAAACCTTTATTTAAAAACAATTTATTATGTTATAAAATATAGAAGACGAAAAAAACAACAACAATACCTTCCGCTCCATGGAGCAATGACTCCAGCATAGGTGAGGGCTACAACAGTTAGAAAAACAACTCCTGCCGCAGAAATCACTCCGAACGTGAAGAAAAACCTGAAGTCGCTCTTCGACAGTCTTGACTGCAGGTAACGGAGAAGAGCCACTGCGTTGAGTAGCGCAAAAACACCGATCGAAGCCATGTGCTCGCTTGTGCGGACTGGCTGGAAACCTGTAACGCGAAAATTGCTACATTTTCTAACTTAAATTCACAAAATAGTTAGTTATTACCAACAAACGGGATCTGCATCGACAAAACGAGGCCCAGGATGAAGAAGGTGGTGTACGCTGTGTAAATTCTGTGCGAGAAACGGCCCATCAGAAGAAGAGCAAAAACATGCAGCGGGATCAAGTTGATGATAAAAACATAGCCACCCCAAGCGGACACCTAAATCAGCAACAATTATTTATAATCAGTTAATCATAACGTGCTAAATAGCAAAAAAACGCACCATGTAGAAGTAGGCGAGGGCTGAAAGTGTTGCCCAGTAAACGGAGCCTGTTTTAACGGCCTTCACCCACAGGTAGTAGGTGAACATGAGGGCGAAAATGGCGATGCCCTCGTTATCGTAGCTTCCCGCCACGGAGCGGCTGATATAACCAGGAGCAATAGCGATGAAGCATGCAGCCAAAAGTCCAGCGCCTGCTGACCATAGCTCTTTGGTTAACAGGTAAGTGGCGATAGCCGTCAGACCGCTGAAGACGGGAGCCAGAAAAACGCAGATGTCCCTGATGTGGACGGGGATGTTTAACGCGTGCAGGACATGATGAATGGCCCCTGATGTTATCATCAGCCCTGGATAGACCGTCCCGCCAACGATACGGCCCAGCGGGTACCAGGCCCGCTCGTCAAACCAGTTGAGGAAATTGTAGAAACCATGCTTGACCATATACGCTGTGGCGCGATAGTTGAACCTTTTGAGAATAAAACATTTTACTGAATCAGAGTTTGAATATGACAAAAGTAGCTTACCATGGATCGAATTCATGGATGATGCTTTCAAACCTGATGACAGCAAAAAGTCGAGAGGCAAAACCTACTATACAGGCGAAAGCTAATATGGTGAAAGTTAAAAGGCTTTTCGAGCCTAAAGATTCTAATAGGGAAGCCGTGGAACGAGAAGCCGGCACATTTTTGACATTAGCCGACGCCATTTCCGAATCCACACACACCTGATTCTACAAACCTAAACGTCGGGCAATTTTATTGGTGGCCAAATTAAACATCGCCACGTTACCCGTTTGCTTGACAACGCCATCTAGCGGGGAAAAATAGAACTAAATTTGACATTTCTATTTTTCTCGCACGATAAAATAATACGACTAATACAACAATTTTTAAAGTTGTTTTAAGATTTCTAGTTGATTAAACGACTATCGGTATGACATGTGTATTGTAAACAATAGCAACTTGCTTCGTTTATATAAAAATAATGCACGGGAAACAAACAGAGAGACAACTGGAGCAAAACTGATGGTGGTAAAGGTAAGGTAAATTCAAATGGGGGGAAAAAATGTTTCTTCAAAAAATTGCTTTTCCCACATTCTCTTCGAGTCAATGGAAAAGACACCAAATTCGTCACAATTCAGCGTTGCATGGCTTTTTTCTTCTTTATTTGCGATGATGCAGTTGAGGCAAAAAGTTTCTTCATCATTTCACACGTCAAAAAGAACGGAGGACGACAGAAATTCGCTTGTGATCAAAGTAAGAAAACAAAAGAACCCTTTTGAAACGCATTACGAAAAAAAATTCATTAACTTTCAGTAACATCAACGCGGTATTTCACCAGAAGGCCGTAAGGCGCTCGATTTTCAATCATTCTCTCTTCGTGGCGGGTTCTGACGTTGAGTTTCAATTGGCTAGCATCGCCCGTGCCCATCAGCCAATCGGCGCAATTTTTCTCCTGGTCAGGGGTCACGTGATCTGCTTTCCATTTCTGGTGCCAGTTGCGGAACTTGCGGCGCATGCGTAAACTGACATCTTTGTGGCACTATACAAAACATTATTATTAGTTAAATCACTAAATTCAGTGACTGAGGGGTTGTGCTACCTGTTTAGCTTTGGTGAGAGCGTGTCTCTTGTACAAGAAACTCTCGCTATTTACAACAAACACCATGGGATACGAGTTGACATTGAAAAGACACTGCGAGTTCTCCTGGACGGCCACTGCTTGCTTCTCTCCTTTGTCTAATGGAAATGGACAACAATATTAAAATAAACAAAAACTGGAAAGAAATATAACTATAATGGCATTAAAATCAATGATTAAATAAAAAATAATTAATAATTTACAGTATTAATAACAATAATTCTCATAATAATAATCAATAGTACTAAAATCAATGAGGTTACTAAATATAAGTAATAAAAATAATTGAATTAATAAACAGTTACCAGTATTAATAAAAGTAATCTTCATAATAATTTGCTGTATTATAAGAAATGAAACTAGCCAGAAAATTAATTAACAATAATTAAATATATGTTTATTAAGTATATGTAGAAGTATATTTTTTATTATAATTTATGATTTGATTTAAATTAATATTAATACATAAATTCTATTACACTAACAGACAATTTACTACCTAAGCGATAGAATAATCATACAATATTGCTAGCTTTTAAATAACAGTATAAATTTTTAGTCAATTTATAGACTCTAGGATTCCAATGCACTGAAAATATGATAATTTATTATTTTAATGTGAGGGTAACCATGATATTCTACTGGCTGTCGAATAGTTCTAATAAGAACTAGTCAAATTACCGGCAGGCTGGCGGATCTGCGCCTCGTCTCTTCGCCTGCGTTTCTCCCACTGCCTCAGATTGCGCCGAAGGCAAACCGGTTTATCCGAGGCTCGCCGGCGGTTCACCAGTTTCTCCGCCTTGTCTGACGACTCCAAGTGGCCGTTCTCCGTCGCGTACTCGTCCAAGTATCTAGGCCACTTCGTTGAAGCTTCCTGAGTTGGCTCGGTTCCAGCTACCTGACCTGTACAACAACAAAACGCAGATTACATTAGATGCAGATTAGATTTAAAAGAAAATTCTACGCTATATTATTTTAACACAATGTTGCCATTTTCAATTTCCCTTTTTTCCCTCCTTTCCCTCTCCGTACTAGAATGCAAGGCTGTACTTCCAGATTTTCCCTTATTTTTCCCTTTTCAGATCCCACTTCCCCTTTTTCAGGGACTTTCCCTTAAAGTGGAAACTCTATTTTACTCTGATTTATGTACAGTGCAAAATTTTATACGTTTGTTGATACCTGAGTCACTGCAACTGGAGTCCGTGTCGAGTAGCTCTATAGTGACGTTGCATTCCGTTTCCTTGTGCCAGAAGACGATTTTGTACATGTTATCATTGGAGAGAAGCTGCTCGGCTTTGCGCTGATAGAAACTATCGCCAGGACGTTTGCCGTCTCCGTGAGCTGTTTCTTCTTTGCTTCTGTTTCTGTCGAAAATCAGAAATTGTATTAATCTTCTAGTTTAATTATTATAGTTTTCAGAACTATTCATTCTTTTTTTTCACTAATAAGTTATTATTAATAACTAGTGATTATTATAGTAACATTAATAAATAAGAATTATATGAATCAATATTATACGTGGTGTTAAGAGTAAATAAATAGTAAAGAAAGAAGAAGTATAATAATAATAATGTCATAAATATTGATAGTAATAGTTACCGATTGCTGCTATGCTTGAGGCCGTGCTCTTCGAGGAAGAGCTCCGTGCACTGGACGCAGGTTTCGTCCGAGACGAGGTTGCTCAGCTGGCGAACCGCGTTGGCGATCACCTTGTCCAGGGTAAAGGCGACGTAGGCGTGGATGCCGAACATTTCGCGTAGCTGGTCTTCAAAGCTGCTGCTCTCCAGGTTGCCGTCCAGCACGTTCTTGACCATGGTCAGAAAATGGCTGTAATACTGCTCCACCTCCACTTCGGCTTTGGGTTTGAGTCTCAGCGCCACGGCGACGCTTTCCGAACCCTTGCGCAGCGGCAACTTCATCTTGGCCTGCTCCTGTCGCTCTTCGTCCAGCAGGAGAGCCGCTTTCTCCCAGATTTTACCCAGCCGTTCCGAGAGAATTTGGTGGAGACGCAGGAAGATGTACCACTGGTCGTTGCCGAAGAAGACGGTGCAGTCATCCGAGGCGCCGCGACGCGCGTGAGGGGCTGCTGACGACGCGCCCGACGCGTCGCCAGTGCGTCCGTTGACGACGAGCTTCTTCTTCTTCCTGTCGTCGTCCTTGCTGGGGGCGTCGTCGTTGTCGTCCTCCTCTTCGCGCTCGTCCTCGCTCAGCTCCTGCCGCGGGTGTCTGAAGAGATCGGGGACCGTGTGGCGGAGCAGCGTCTTGATTCGCCGCTTGTCCTCCTTGGTGATGCTCGTCTGTCGCTTGGCGTGGTAAATGAGCAAGTCGGCAGCGTCGTCGATCACTTTGTGGCGCAGCTTGTAAGGCAGATTCAAATGGGGCGTCCCGCGATGGTTCTGCTGCGACGAATCCTTGTTGCTCTCGTCGTTGCGCTCCTCGAAGATGGTCTCAATCTCGTTGATGAGCGCCTTGGAGCGAAGGGACTTGACGTCGTTTTGCTTGAAGTTTGTACCCATGTGGTCCAAGCTCTTGAGATAGTACTTCTCGTTCTGGTCGCGCCAGATTTTGTTGAAGCCCTTCTGCGCCTCACGCCACTCTTCTTCCTTCGCCTTCATCCGGCGCAGGACGATCGGGACGGCGACGACCGGGTTCCGCTTGAGACCTTCGATAATCTCGGGCGCTTTCTCGCCGTAGATGCGCCGTATGGCCTTGACGTGAATTGTTGGCGACGATCCGCCTAAGCAGTCGTCCAGCTTGAATTTTGACGCGTCGTCGGGGCTCATGCGGCTTAGTTTCCTCATGACGCCCTCCAGGACGCGTATGGTGCTCATGTGAGTTTCCAGGACCACGTCCAGCTCGAAGCGCTCGTCCTCGGCGCGGTAGATGTACTCTTCGTACTGCGTCTTTCTCGAACTGACAAACGTCGAATCTTCGCTCGACCAGCTGGGGAAGCTGACCCACGTGTCGTTGAGCACCTCCTTGCAGAGCTGCGTGCGTCCAGAGCATTTGGGCAGCTGGAAGTTTTTAGGTAGAGCGCAGTACGAGGCGCCCAGTCGCTTGCAGGTTGAGTAGTCCAGCTCCAGCGACTCGCGCTCCTTCTCGCTGCGACTCTCCTTGGGCAGCAGATCGCGGTCGATTCTCGGTCTCATAGCCACGGTAACGGGCTGCTGAATCTCCTGCTGAAGCTCAGCGCTGTGGTTGCTGCTGCTGATCGGCGTTTCCTTGACTCCCAGAAATTCTCGGAACCATTTGAGCAAGTCCGCGTGTCGCGAGAGGAACGGTGTGACCAGCTGCAGGAGTTCGACCTTGCTAATCACTTCTTGGTTGTAGAGGACGAGAAGTCGCAGAAAGTTGTCGTAGACTTCGCTCGAGCGACATGCTAAGCGCCGGACCTTGTCAAAGAAGGCGTACTCACTCAGACTGCCGTACTTGCCGCCACCGTCTTGCGCCGAGAACTCTTTCGACGAGCCGAGCCGCAGCTTCTTGCTGGGCACGGCCGGTGACCCTCCCCCGCCGAGGCCGACGACCCGCCAATGGAAGACGGTGCCGAGCGTTTTAAAGGCATCTTCGCGACGTTTTGCGACATCTTGGGGTGCTCCACGAGCGCGGCCGACTTCTTGGAGGCCGGCGGCTGCGGCGGGACGATCGTCGGCAGACTGGCGGTGGCGGAGCGCGACACGCTGGTAGCGTCCGGCAGAAACTGGCCAAACTCTTGCAGGAGATCCTCCTGGTTCTGGAACAGCTGGGCAACTTTGGCGTAGACCTCGGCTTCGGTCAAGGTAGGTTTGTAGTTGAGCGGACTGACCAGTCCTTCCTTGAGGGCGCGCTGCTCCTTCTGGTAAGTGTGCAGGATCTCCAGAAACTGCTTGTAAATGTCGGGCTGCCCCTGGAAGCGGTTTTTGATCTTGTTCACATAGTTGATGGCGTG
The DNA here is from genome assembly GCA_002872375.1 of Eulimnadia texana. NCBI lineage: Eukaryota > Metazoa > Arthropoda > Branchiopoda > Diplostraca > Limnadiidae > Eulimnadia > Eulimnadia texana. The sequence goes on along the minus strand of NKDA01000001.1, from coordinate 32,315,974 downwards.
GTTGAACTCGACCGGCTGCGACGCGTTGGACGAGCCGAACGGCGGCTGCTGCTGCGCGGCTCCGTTTCCCTGGGCGGCACTGGCGAAACTGATCGCCGACGCCAGGGACGCTGAAGACGAGTGGTGCGGCGAAGCGGAGGAAGCGGGTGCGGGGCCCGTCTCTTTCTTCAGCGACACGAGTCCGTAGGGCTGGGACGCCGTCGAGGGCGGATGCGCGACGACGGGCGAGGCGGTTGGCTGCTTCACTGTCACCGGGTACGTGCCGCTACCCTGGTGGGCCGGTTGCGCGACCGGAGGCGTGTGCGCGGCTCCCAGCGGGATCGGTGACGTCGTCCGCACGGCTTCCGCGGCGGCGGCCGTATTGACAATCGACGACATGTGAGTGATGTGGTGAACGTGCGCCGGTACGCCCAGACTTCCCGGGACGCTCACAGAAACCTTTACACGAATTAAAATACAATTTTTTAGAATTATCATTATTTGAATCTATCATCATTATATATCATTTTTATTATACATTATTATATACATTACATATCATTATTTTAAAATATTAGAAGTTACTTGTTCATTGGCCTGGACTTCGATTTTGTAACCCGGAGGTAGAAACGTATTGAATCCCACAATTAGTTCCGGATGCCCCCGGAAGAGGGACGAGACGCGAGCTATCACTCCAGGAGTATCGATGCTAAACAAAAACTAAGAATTAAAATCTATTGTTCAACGGTTTTGCAGGGAAATTCCCTGGAAAGGGAAAAGGAAACACAAGAAAAAAAAACATTCCCTCAAACAGGGAAAAATATGGCAACAGGGGAAAACGCCGGAGGAAAAGTCTTACCTCTGAGATTTGAATTCCTTCATGATATCGAGAAAGTCGTTATAGACTTGCGGCTGGTTGCCAAACTTGTACTTGACCTGGTCCAAGTAAGAGAGGGCGTCCTCCACTTTGAGCCTCTGAAATGGCTGAGCTCCGTGCGGCTGACCCGCAACCATCGGCGGGAAGCCCACGCCTGCCTGAGCCGCCTGCGGCTGCTGCGCCTGGGAGCCGGGCGAGGAGGCCGGCAGAGTCGCCGTATGCACGGGGTGGCGCGCCGGCTGGTGATAAACGTGCGGCTGCGGCTGCTGAGACGCGGGGTTAACGTTTTTGCCCGACGACGACTGTTGCTGGCCAGCGGGCATGCTTCCTTTGCTGGTATAACTGTTGCTGGCGTACGTCTGCATAGTGGCCATGTCCGGGCGTCCAATCACCTCAGCGGATGGCGGGGGCGGTGGGCCAATCAGGGGCGGACTGGGGGCGTGACCGGGGGTCAGGACCCGGTAGACCGAGCTGTTGGTTGGCGCGTGAGCGAGGGGGCGTGGCGAGGCGGCTCTCCGCCCACTTTCAAAGCTGCTGGTTTCGTCAGTTCGGTTCATGTTCCGCCACGAGCATTGCTAAACATCATAACCTGCCGGGAAAAAAACAAAAAAAATATTCGAAATTATTTACCTTTCACCCAACGAGTCTTTTCATAAAGATGTTTCTCGATGCGAACTAAGTATCGATCGCGCTGCTTCAACATTTTATCGATCTTTCCGCGCATTCCCGCCGAAAAGTTTGTCGGCTCGTCCGCTACCTGTTTGGTGGCGCGGCCATCGGCCATCAGCCAGCGGACCAACACGAAGGGCGGCGACTTGAATTCAAAATGGCCGCTAACGGCAACTTCACGCCACCTTCATCTCATCACGTATACTAGATCATCACTCTTAGTGTATTTGCTACTCAACCGGACAATTTCTCGAAAATAATGCATTTTCTAAAGCTGATTCGACGACAGTGGGGGTATAGGGTAGCGTTATGGCGCAATGACGTAATGGCGTCGTGCTTTGTTGCATGGCCAAGTAAGGAATGAACCTGCGCGGTTCGACATTAGTCAAAACAAGAAAAATAAACAACAAAGGATCTGTAATTCCTATGGTTTTCTGTCGTTTATTATAAAACTACTTACACTTCGTAATGCAAAAACTTGCAAATGCAAAAGTGTCGTTTTCCCGCACTGAGTCAAATGCACATGATAACGACAAATAAGAAAGTCATTGTCTAAACGTTAAACTTAATTTTCAGTATTTTGTGCCTCGGATCAACTCTTGAAACTGTTTTTTTTATATTTTATATCAATAAACTCACCTTTCGTGCACGATTTCTAACTTTCCGTTTCCTGATCGCAACGTCCCAGTGCCTCGGCTTGAATCAAGAAAGAAACTTTAAGTGTCTAAACAGGGAAATAACTGAATTTTGATCGAGAAATTCAAGTGTCCTAGTTCCTGAAGTGACGAATGGCAGCTTTTATTTTCCAAGCAGCTGACTGTGTGGGTCTCTGGCACGCACTGACTTTAAAGGAAAATTTCTGCGTCTGAAGTTTTGACTTTTTCAGTTTTGCCAGCAGAAAACGACCAAGTTTTTGTAAACTCTCGATTTAAATCGTTCAGATTCTGGCAGAATAAAAATGGCTGTCTAAAAAACTTGAAATTTTCTCGCTGCTTAGCTTATGGCCTGTTAGCGGCTCTCGTGTTGCCCGAGAATTCCTCGCGTCCTCAATACGTACACTCTGCACATCCTAACTTCAACCGGCGGAACTAATGCGTACACTCCCGTTAAAAATATTGAAAATCTTTGATTTAATCAGAATAATTCAAACAAATCAATGAATCCTAAATTAAATTTGAAATTCATTAATGAATCTAAGAAGTTAATTGATATAACAAAATATATAATAATTACAACACCTCTTAATTACTCGGTTTGCTTTTCTCATTTTCCAAATGCAACATCAATTTTTAAAACAATTCAGCAGTTACGGCACTACACCAAAACTACACAAATTTCCATAATTTCTATTATACTCTACTTGTATACAATTATTCGTATTTCAGGAGAAATTTATTGATGTTAACAATGAAGTGGTACGCACGGCCGACAGTTGAAAGTAGGATGTCCGCGAGTATAGTCAACAACATCGCGGGGGTTGAAGCGAGAGGGCAGTGAGGAGGAAGAGCCCGAGGCGTCCGACAGGCCTGACTCAAAGGAAACGCACAGCCTCGGGCTTTTGAGAGAAAAAAAAACTGGAAAAATCGTACATACGCCACTGCGTTTGCACGACCAACTTTTGAACATTCCATCTCTTACTCTTCTGAACATAACCGATCAACAGCACAAAAATGACTATCACCTTAACTGAATGTTTGATTACAACGTGTTTTGTCTTTCTCTTAAGGTCTACATGGCTTGTTGAAAACATGTTATTTTTTTAATCTAGAAATAATTAAAGATGCTTTCCTTTACCTGAAAAAGAATTGCTGGAGCTAACTGTGATGCCCTCCTCTGAAGATTTGGCCGGATCTCGTGAAAATAACACTTAATATAAGGTTTTAAAGGCCCGAAGACTGAACGCAAGTTTGCCTCGCTTCTCTGCGCGCAGACACTACTGCAGACATGGCGGAATAATCATATGTTTGAAAGCGGGAAAAATATCTTCACTAACGCCATCTGGCGGTGGTCTTGAGAACTATTTTACCAAGATACTTTCGAGACCTGCTGGACCACCAACGTTCATTTTTATTCGACAGTGCGAAGATCAACAAAATTATTTCAACTCATTTTTATCAATTTATTGAAGTTTTAAAAACAAGGAAGAGATTTTTAATAAAATATATCGAAAAGTTGAACAGTGTATTTTATTTTTTCTTCAATAGCGGTAAATTAAAACACCAAATAGGTACATTCATCCATTGATTTTCAATTGTTTGGGGGGAACTGGATCACTTGATAAAAATTTAATGCTGCTTCTTCCTGAATGAGCAACCTGTGTGAAAGAATATAGAAATTAATACAAAGGAAGCGTGGAATTAAAAAGAAAAATGAAAATTGCCTTCTGTCAAACGTGCTCTGCCACCAGTTGGCTGACACAAAACTGCAGAGCATCCGGCACAAACGACGACTGTCTGAGCATGACTGAAGACTGTCGTGATTTTGTAACATCCTACAAGACATAAAGTAACTTGTTAAGTTAAAGTGGTAAAAAGCATTCAGTGAGGGATAGTTTGTTCATATCAAAATGTCGAAGCAGACTCAAAACTGATAAGTTTAGGTGACAACTCCAGTTCTGCCTAGTTCACTTCTTTGCTTTCGCACCAATGCTCTACCAATTGCTCGACTAATTTACAAGCTATGGTCTATTTTTTGGTGCCCGCTACTTGACGCTTTTATTTCGTATGAAAATTTACCAGGACATTTGACGTCCATGAAATAGCTGTTCGGGTGCTGGACCAACCGTTTCAGCTTATGCCTCCTTCTCTCCTCTTCCGGCGTTGGGTGCAGTAAATCTTTGGCCAGCTAAAAATTGAAAAGAAATAAAGTTAGATATAACGATAAGGCGGACATGAGCTGCCACATGGCCGGTGAAAAACTTCAGTTATTTAAAGAAAACGAAATCTTGCATATCTTAAGTGCAAATCTAAATGAATAAGCAAGTTATTGTAGAAGAAATCTAAAATTATGAATAAAAATTATAGAAAGATAAATTTTCTTACGGGCATGGTGAAAGTGCGTCCGTCCGCGCCGACCACGTTGGCTGAAAGAGATTGAGAAACCCGACATGGCGGAAGTCCAGGAAATCAAATTGAAATCCAGATCAAATCAAATATTCTCAAAAAAAATATTAACAACTTAAAATAACTAATCTATCTGAAAAAAATTATTTTTAAAATTATTGAATGATCACAAGCATAGTTAATTGAAATATTTATTTGATTTTGATTTGACTGTGTTGCTTGCTTGCTATTCAGCGCCATATTGAAAACTTTCAAACATTTGAAACTAACACTGTGTATTTCTTGGACAGCTTTTGACTTTGAGCACCTGCGAGGCAATGTAATTGCACTATACAACCCATAGAGAGACGAAATTAAATTATGAGACTCAAAAATTTCAGAACTTAGATCAAATTAGCGGTATTAAGTTGCTAAATTAAAAATGCAGGAACCAAAGTGATTATGTTTCTCGAGTATAGTCAGTTGTTGTAGTTTTTCCAGGCACTTTACTCTTCTTTGACAGAAACGGTTAATTTCTGCATTACCGAAGTTGCTCCCTCTGCGAAAGACATAAACAAAGGCAAATATAGTATACCTTATCAAAAAGCTTAAACAGAAAGTTACTTGACAAATTTTGGAACCACAACGGCTTGTTCTTCCAATAAACTCCGGCAAAGTATGCGGGAACCCCCGTAGCCGTAATCAGTAGTCCCATTCCCACTTCCATGGGACGAACGTAGAGAGGAAGAAACACGAGGAACGTGCAAATGATCAAAAACATGATTGGGATCCACAACGAAACCTACATTACCAGTGCAACTGTTAGTATCATTAAAAACTTTAATTTATGAAAATTTCTGTACTCTAATTGGTCTTGCAAGGTCAGGTTGTTTGTATCTGAGCCACAGGAGCCCCGCGACGGACCACAGGATAAACATGGACTCGACAAAGGCAGCGTAGTCGATCAGAACGTAGATATCGCTCGTGCAAAGCATCAGCAGAGACAGTATTCCCTGTTTGGATGAAATTTCAACGGTGTCTCACGAAACTTGAGATTATTCTAAAACTTATTACCAGGAAGATAAGTGACGGGGCTGGTGTGTACTTCTTAATGTTAATCAGAGCCAGCATGTCGGGTAGATGTCCTTGTCGAGCTCCCACGAAACATAACCTGAAACGTTCATGACGTGTAATGTTATCTACGTACATTGACGGTATCTTTTGTTGTTGATTTACCTGGACGAGGTCATGATGTGAACGCTCAGACCCCCAAATGCGGACATGGCAACGCAGACAGGCATAATCCAGTTCATGTATCCAAGCATTTTGTCTCCCACTGTCTAAAATTACAACTTTTAATCCAACTTTTTGCAGATAAGCCTTGAAAAAGTACATACCACAGCAATGGCGTCCGATGCAAGCATTTCTTCAGGATTGAGAACAGCAAGATATGCTACATTGGCCAGTACGTAGATAGCTGTGACCAAGGGAAGCGATATGTAAATAGCCCGTGGGAGATTTCTATCGCAGAAAAGAGGTAAACTGAAATCAGTGAGAAAACCAAAGCAGGTCAACAAGATACCGATAAGGGTCCTTCAACTCTTCCGTCATGAAATTCAAATAGTTCCATCCAGCATACGAGAAAATTCCCGAATAGAATGACACTGCAATGCGACCGGGTTCGATAGCGGTGTTTTGCCACACTTTGTCGGGTGCGAAACTGTCGCTGACACCAGTAGCCAGAGCTACGAGACCGGCCACAATAATGATGACCAGAGCGCCAATCTTGGAGAACATGAACACGTCCTGCAGTTTGGTGGTTACTCGAACATCGTACGAATTGAGAAACGTCAAAAAACCTGCGATACACAGAAATTACTACTTTTAAACAATCGTCTCCAATGGAGGATGTACATACAGATTGCAGCAGCAGCCAAAAGCCTGACAGCATCGTCAGGAACATCGCACGTGGGAAAGAACGGTTTAATGACGTAGTTGGCGAAAGTCAACGCCATGATGGCGTTAGTAGTTGGCCTATCAATTTCAGCACATTAATTAGACGCCTTTAGAACTGGTTATCGCATGATCGCTTACACGAAAATCAAATTGGCGTCCCAAAGATACAGGAAAGCCGGTAGAGGGCCGAAGGCTGCATTAATGTATGCGTAGTCTCCACCTGAGGGAACAAGCAATAGATATTGGACTGACGAATGTACACGAACAGAAGATATACCTGAGAGAGGAATAGCCGTTCCCAGTTCTGCATAACACAGTGCCCCAATCAGCGAGAGTAGCCCACACAGGATCCAAACGACGACAGAAAATCCCGCAGATCCCGCTTCCTTCAAGACACCCTTGGGAGAGATAAATATCCCTGGGATTTGTCCAATGATTAGTAGTCTTGCCTTTACGTGCACTGAATAACTACCATACCAGATCCCATGATGATGCCAAGAATAATGGCTGTGCCCTCCATAAGTCCCAGCTCTTTGCGCATTTTGACTCCTTCGCTTTGCTCATTTTGGGAAGATGACGGTCCATCCGCTGTTGGAGAAGACAGTAATGGCTGACTGCTGGGTGATATCACTGGTTTACCTTTCTCACTCATAGCACCTAGCTTTACAATTCGAAACAGAGAGCATTTAGTACTGCTTATAACAGAACACAAAAAAGCCAAAAATTGATTCTCGTGAATAGTCAGGTAACACATTTGCTGCATTTCTTATTCAAGTCACGAACTGTAGCAAAAAACGCAAATTTTTACGTATTAGACTTGCTAAAAATCTATTGTTTATATCTGTAAGTCAACAGAAAACGTTGGGGCAAAAGTACGCAATTCAAATTTGGCGCTCTGGAAAGCACGCCCGCCTGCAGCAGCCAATTACAAAAGTGGAAGCCGGGGAATGTGTTCCCCGTGGCAGAGGGGAAAGCTGCCAGCCAACCAGTACACCATCTGGCCAGGTTGGAATCGAAGCAAAGTCTCCCAAAAGTGATTTCTACTGCTTACTTTTAGGTTAAACTTAACCATGATCGTGTATTACGGCAACGCAGTTCACGCGCCAACTCTAACTACTTTTGAAATCCTGCAACGAGTTGCTATAGGGGTTGACGAAAATGGCAAGGTCCCTCATTTTTAACTCATTTTTGTCTACACTTCATAATTAATTTAGTATCTGTATTCTTCTATTTACATTTTGCGGTAATGTTAGCAAAAATCGATAAGACAATGCAGTTATCTTTAGTCGTTGCGCATGGGCAGCTTTGCAACGCAGGGGAGAGAAGCTTACGAACGAGGAAACGGGTTAGGAAAAACTTGTCGAGAGAAAGTTCCTTCGAAATGTTATTTGGATCAGAAAATGGCGATTTAACTTACGGTTCTTTAGAAAACAAAGCCTCGAGCAATTTGACAAGATACCGTCCAAGAGAATAAGCCTGAGAAGAAGTGCTCTAACAGCTGCATTCGCCGGCTCACTGCAGCGAAAATGGGCCACTGCGGATCGTATGACCGATTACAAATAGAACCGTTACTAACAAGGGTGAAACGTATTTTGCTATTCAGGGTTCAAATTAGGACTTGGTAGCAAAACAAAATTCAAATCAGGGATTAAAAACCTACTGCAGCTGTTAGGTTTTGGGCAGTTTTGAACTTACCGTTACGTTCTTGCACGGTTACTTTACTTTGGGTTCGTCAGTGTCGTCTGCTAAGTTTAGAATTCCCCACTCTGCGTATAGATGGCCATGTTCCAAATACTACTATGTATGTCTATTTTTCGAACTGGAATAAGTAGAACGTATATAATCTACTAGGTTATCATATTTATTTATATTTTTTTTGCAGATCGTGTTTGTGGAGAGAGATGCCAACCTGGAGCAGTTACAGAAAGACCATAACCTCGGGAATAATGATATCGTTCATCTCACTGAATCGTATAATATTTTTGTTTTTCGAACTTTGTCGTAAAAAACTTTTGTACTTCATTTTATTTTCAGCCAGTTTCTTATGCCTGGGATGATTGACACGCACATCCATGCACCTCAGTTCAAGAACGCAGGACTAGCCCTCGACCTGCCATTACTCGGGTGGCTCGAGAAATATACATTCCCTACCGAGAGCAAGTTTGGCGACCTCAACTTTGCCCGAGATGTCTACAGCCGAGTAGTGGTATCCTGTTTCACAAGTTTGTGGTATTGTTATATTGGAATTATTGTAAAAATTAAATTGCAGGCTTGCACTGTAGCTTGCGGGACAACCTCTGCTTTGTACTTTGCGACCATCCACACTCCTGCATCGATCGAACTCTGCAATATTGCAAACGAGCTTGGGCAGAGGGCTTTTGTCGGGAAAGTGAGCATGGACACCCAGTCTCCAGACTATTATACTGAAGAAACTCAAGCTGCCGTTCAAGAAGCCGAGAACTTTATCGTGGAAGTCAAATCTCGAAAGGTTTGTTTTATGGCTGTCATACAAAGATTCTAAATACAAAACTTACTTGTTTCGTGTAGTACCCACTTGTCGAACCAGTCATAACACCACGTTTCGCAGTGTCTTGCACGATGGAACTGATGACAAGCTTGTCGAACATTGCTAAAAAACATGATGTTCTGATACAGGTATAACAGAAAGAAGCTAGAATGTATTATCAACATATTGCTATTCGTGTTTTATTCAATTTCATAGACTCACATGTCCGAAAACAGAGATGAGTGCAACTTTGTGTTACAAGTTCACCCGGGACATTCAAACTATACAGATATCTATGCGAAGGCTGGACTTCTAACACCCAAGGTATGTAAGATAATTTTTTATAACTAAATTTTACTAGTCTCTTCTGTTCTAGACGGTGCTCGCTCACGTTGTCTACGTAAGTGATGATGAGATAGACGTAATCCGTAGTCACGGGAGCCATGTTTCTCACTGCCCTAACTCTAATTGCAGCATTCGTAGCGGACTCTGTGATGTTAGGAAACTTCAACAGAACGGAATTGAAGTCGGATTAGGCACAGGTAAACTAATCCGGATATCTCAGTTTAATTTGAAGTACGACTAAATATTTTTTTTCCTTCTAGATGTTTCGGGAGGTTACAGCCCCTCGATGATGAATGCCATGAGGTTTGCAATGACAGTTTCCAATGTTCGCGCTATACAAGATGGAGGGTATTCAGCACTGAATTTCCGCGAGGCTGTCTACTTGGCCACAATGGGAGGCGCTTTAGGTCTGCGTTAGGGTTCCCCGCCGTATATCTGTCATGCTAACATCTGTTTGAACTTTCAGTTCTGGGAATTGGCGACAGAGTGGGATCATTTGAAGTTGGCAAGGATTTTGATGCGCTAATAATCGACTTGGCAAATGACACTGGAAATGTTGACCTATGGCCTGGCGAATCGATAGACGAACTGGTGTCGAAGTTCGTACATCTCGGGGACGATAGACATATCAAACAAGTCTACGTCAAAGGAAGAGAAATCAAGCAAAAATCTCTTACCCTATTGAAGGCCATCCGTCAAAAGGCAGCCAATGGAAACGTAGCATAAGAACGCCAGCCAATTTGAAAGATGAATACACTTCCAGTAAACTTTATGATTTCTTATCAGTAAAGTAAAGTAAGTCTTGAGATTAGTTGCAATCTGAGTAACTGAACTGTTTCTGGTTAATCACCATAGCCAGACCATAAGATCGGATAATCGATACTGGGCCTACTTGATTTCGTTTAAAGATGGCGGAGCATCTAAAATGTAATCCAGTTACCGCTAACAGACCACGAGTTGTATGAACAAGTTTTCCGATATAACACGGAATGCTAGAGTAGAAAAATATTTTACTGTTGAAGGCCCTCTATAGCAGCGTAACGCCTTACCTCGTTACAGTTACTACCATTGGTTAATTGAATTGTCGCCGAGTATGGGAATCAAAGATTTGCCATTTTGTCGGAAGCATTCATCTCTGTTTACGACCTTGTCTTTTGTGACAATTTATCGCAGTTCTCAACAAACAATACGAGACTGTGCATCATCTTTTGTGATAGCGGAGGACTGCTGTACACACCCGGGAGGGGGGGGGGGTCCCTTATTATGGGAGAGAGGAAATCCTATTAGCATCCCGATCTATTGGAAAATATTATTAGGGCAGAAAGGAAATTTGGCCATTTTCTCAGTCCATGGAGCGCGCTAGGGCTGGACCGCAGACGCACATATCGTTACTGTAATATCCCGTAATAAATGTTGATACTAATAAAATCAACTTGCAGTGAAATGACCTTTAGTATGCGTATTTTATGATCAGTACTGCTAACCCTAATGGGTGGCTTGTAATAATTACAGTAGCATGCTTAATTAGCGTGGTTACTGCGAGAGAAAGGCGGACGTAGCGTACGTGCCGGACCATGTGCAAAGTGGTCAAAACCCGTTAGCTTGAAAGTCTTCCGTGGGAAGTAAATACTAAAATATAGTTTGCGAGTAGCGGGGGACACGTATCGGAAGCTTTACGTCGTAAAGGCACCGGGATACGAGGTTCCCAAACAACCCCAAAATCCCCGGCAGTTTTACGAGGTACGACTGTTTGGAAAACACGGGGTAGAAGACGCCAGAGATACTGCAGGAGTCGTTGAGAGTTTCTGGTCGACTTTTTGGGGAAAGACCTTGAAGTTGAATCCCGGCAGTGCACGAATGGGAGCCGTTTGAGTGAGGAGCATTATGGAAAGATTTCCCGCGGGATGAGTCTTTCCGATGGCTCCGGGTCTCGTAAAAATTCAGCGGCGCGTCACGCAGAATGCTGACAGTACAGAAAAGCATTGGAATGTTTGTGTTGGCTTTTTTTTTCTTTTTCTTTCTTCCTCTCTCTCATCTGTACATCTCGGATGAATGAAAAGAGGCGGCTAGATAGAGTTAGGTAGACGTCAACTCTTCCCTGTTTACTGCCTCCCTTCGGTATATCCCTCTCTCTCCGGGAAAAACAACAGAAGTGTATCGAAAAACTGGCAGTAGTCCAAACTTGATTTTATGGAGAAAAGTGCCTTTAAGAAGTGAAGGCTTATGTTTATATAAAAATATAAAAAGCCAGACCAAAAAGGGAGGGGGACGGTAAGGGTTTGAGCACTTCTTCCATATAGCGCGGCGAAACTTTTTAGAAGCAGTTCCGTTGGAAGCTTCCCATTTTTTTCCTCCATCGAAACCCTTAATTTTTACGAGTCTCGACGAAGGGATGCACACGCATGACGAAATCAGACATGGGCACGGAAGAAACAAAAGAAGTCGTAGATGTGCAGATTCTGCACAAGTGTCTAGTTTGTAATTACTGAACCATTACCATCCGTCTTGCGAAAGATACACAGGGTCCTATCTATCGGAAGTAAGTGACAGCTCGCATGAGAGTCTTTCAGCTTTTCTGACTCCTATTTTCCACCATTATGTTTCCTCGATTCTGTTCGCAATGAAAACTGAACCACGAGTAAAGCTGACTGAAAGTGCATGTCATACAAATTAGATTCCGGATTTTCAAGAGCTACTTGGAAGCCAGGATACCGCCATGCGAATTATTTAATCGAAATCTCAGGGCTTAGACACTTGACTGGCCCTTATCGCAAATTACCATTTATCGATCACTCCGCTCTGAAGTCTAAACCGGTTGTTAAGTGCGGACAAAATTTAACTCCAGGCCATAAGATTACTGTCAAATTAACGTAAAACTTCACATAATAAGTAGTCTTGAGATTTTATTTTTGTTTCCCTAGCAGACGATGGTCTATTTGATAAAGTCGGAAGATAAATTCGAGGCTTTGAAAAATCCTATGATACAGATGAATAGCTGACGGTTTTTCTCGTGTGCACATAGGAAATTTTGCCGGCAAAATGCACAATTTGAGATCGATACTAAATATAATGGAGCTATACTATAAAAAAATATGAGGAAAAGAAAACCCTGGGAGATTGATAATTCGCAGCGATCGTTTAGGGATGAAATAAATTGCTGCGTTTTGGAGTTTACTTGCCGATCAATCTCTCAAGTTCGCTCGCGTAGTTTCTGCCATTCATTCTCTGTAATGGTGCCTAAAGTAAGTTTGCTGCATTCCAACTGATAGCTGAGTTACCGATAGTTTCTTTCTCCACTCAAGTGATAACTGATCCAGTATAATCCTGCAAAAATAGAACTAGTCTGCGAAAATAAAACATGTGAAAATCAATGGAAATATTTAGGGCGGCTTTACGCGGTCTAAACGTCAGCAAGCAATTTTCCAACACGGAGATATACACCACCAATAAAGGCAAGCTGCTTTTACGGTTCTTACAATTTTTCAAATCCCATACATGTTTCTTCTTATTATCTTCAAACTCGTAAGTTTGATCTATGGTATTACTTCAGCTCGAACAAGTACTTCGATCAGCATTTAACTTGGTAATCGCGAAACTGGGAATGGGCGTAAAGTGAACCCTACATTACAGGCAAGCGAGTTGCGAACAAGGGGTCCACTAGAGGCACACCACTCTGGGGAAGTTGAGGGGAACGACGCTAGTGCCAAAGAGGCTTCTCAGCAGGACGGACGTTCAGTGTCTTCCTCGGCTTCGCACCGATTCATACACGTGCTTTTTTTTCTGTTGGGGTACATTCTCTGGAACGATACTATAAAGTTCAAGACTGCCTTCTGAATTTGAGGTGTTTGTTTTGCCCCTACGCAGTTCCGGCTGAAATCGAGGAGAAGGATTTAATGTCAACAATGTGGGGTTCTTTATTGTTTCTAATGTGTTTTGGCAATACTGCAACAATGGCCGGCAACCCAGACGCCAAGAGACTCTACGACGATCTTCTGTCCAACTACAACAAGCTAGTCCGGCCAGTTGTGAATAACTCGGATGTACTGCCCGTCCGAATCAAACTAAAGCTTTCGCAGCTCATCGATGTGGTACAGTCATTTTTTTTTCCTTCCATCTGCGCGTTTGGTTTTGTTTCTTCTTTCTGCTGATTAGTTTGAACAAGCTATCACGTTCCGCTTCACCCATTAATCTCAAACGAGCTTATTTCTTTGTTATCTTTTGTGGTTGCCACGAAAGACTTGCTTCAACCGTAAAAGTTTTAATAGCTCGACTACAGCTCAGAAAAGGAAAATGATGTAGCCGAGTTGTAATATACACGAGCGTGTATGTTTGTTTGGATGCGTTTCTCTTTAGATTGTTTAGATTCACGAATTAGAAGCTTTTGGAAGCAAAGGATTTTGTTCAATGATCGATTCATGCTGTGTATGGGGCTCGTCTGGGAACTTGGGAAGCTGGGAGAAAAAAAAACACAGGTTTCGGAATCAAATTTGAGAATACTCCCGGGACCATAAGCCTGTCTTTTCGGTGAAATCTTCTGCGGGAGAAGCCATTGGAACTTTTTTTGTCCCGAAGGCCTTTTGTTAAAAGAGGCGAGAGGAAAAAAAATTTGGCTTTTATGAGACCCTAAGTTTTGGCACCTTTTTGGAGGATGATGTATGCCAAGGGAATCGTAACTTTGGAAACCTGAATGTTCTAACTTAATACAATAAGAGGATAAGTAATTTTATGCTTCCTTCTACTGGTTTATGACAATCGAGATACACCCTACATCTTACGGACACGTACCGTGGGAATGCATCGTTCTGGAACCGGTGTTTGCAATTTCGTGTAACCGATATCGAAAAGGTCCCGGAAGGATCGAGGTGTTTGATTTAATCTTATTTGCATAGCGTTCAAATCGATAGTCACTTTCTGAGCGTAGCTGAAAAATCGATACCGTAAGACCTGGCTGAGGAGGTTTGCACCTCAAGTACTGTGTTCACGGGAAGACAATTCATCCAGGTTATTCCCGTGTTTTTTCCTTTATACGTCCAATTTGGGAGTCGTAATTTTAGTAGCCGTCTACTTCACTTTATTTCGGTGTTTTTACGCAAGTGTAACTGAGATTATTGCAGCACTGAACCCTGCTGAGTCTTTCTTGTTCGGAAACTGGGTCTGTTTGCACGCAGGTAATGCGATATCCAGGAAGAATTCATACTTCAGACAAGGACGGAAAAGCGCATTGTCTTATCATCTCCAGTAACGTAATGATCTTACAAGTATGCTATACCAGATATCAGTGCTATCACAATGGTACGACATTATCACTGTTTCAGTTCGTATACTAATAGCTAGGAGTATAGGAGCAGAAACGCTGGATCAAGCGACAGTGCGTTAATGAGGATATTAATTTGATACGGTCGATGAACGCACGTTAATGACAACATCAGTTATTGTATTACCATAAACATGCTTGTAGAGAGTTATATCCTACGTAAGGTAGAGAATCATGTGTCTCTCGGAACGTTGTGTTTAATCAGCATTTAAACCGGGCCCTTTGAAACATGCATGAATTTATTAACCACCATGGTACAGCACGACTTGAATAGCAATCAAGGATAATCTCCATTTCGCAAGGCATTACCGAGATAATTGAAAACTAAACTGTAATCCTGTTTCACAGCAAGTCGTGATATGTCAGAGATAATAACTGAGATGACAAATTACCATGAACAAATTAACCAAAAATAGAAAGATGACTGATTGCAGAACATTCCATACTGGAACATACGAATATAACACTCGGATCGAGACGGAGATATCTAACGAGTTAAGAAACCCTTGAAGCAGCTGCTTGTTTGGATTCACGGCTTTACGAGACTAGTTTTACTGCTCTGCGGTAACTGTTTTCTAGAGTGAGGCCATTAGTGGCTTTATTTGCTTGGTTCACTTTGCTTAGGCAACCAAGTGCGGATTATCACCTCCTTAAGAAAGGAAACTTTACTGTTGCTACTTCCCCATTACATATCACAGCTGGGCCTACGCTATGTATTCCGTACTATGCAAACTTGCAACCTCCTTATGGCCAGAACGATAAGGGACGCAATTTCCAGTAAATCACAAATTTTATTTGAACGTTGTAACGGTGAAGTGATTTTTTAGCTTACTTAGAAGGTGGCAGAATTGATAACTTTTTCGCCGTCAAGCTATTCCAGAAGAAAAATAGCCCGGTGAAAATTATGGCTGACACTTTTTCAAGAAACATCGCTTCTAAGGCTTTTAAAAGACTTAAGAAGATTTTTCGTGCGTTTTGAACTATAAAAATAGCGTTTCAAAGCGTTTATAATTTTTATATTAATATTGCTTAACACATTACTGAGTTAATTTCGTCATTTTCTTTACTGATTCTCTGACTTGTATATCTTCAGAGAACCGTGACAAAAACAAGAATCTGGTCTTACGTTCCAAAGAACGGCTAAGCTCTAACAGTGTCAGGTGTACGAACAAATGTTCAATAAACTAGAGAACCTTGTTAGATACTGTCTTTGAGACAACTTTGCTCCTCTTCCAAGCTTTTCAGCTTCGTATTAGATTTGTTGCAGCATAAGAGACCTAAATTGACGAGCCTTGTGTTGAGATACGTGTTGTAAATTTTGCTCCAGGTTTTTTTTTCAGTAAGAAATATATCATGATAATTTGGAACTTGATAAAGAAGTTTCGTTCTACACTATTCAGAATTTTATAACGAACTTTAACAAGCGTCGTTTGATGAATAAATATAGGGCAAACGTAGTTACAGAGCCATTCATTGTGCATCAAACTTACAGTGAAATCCAAATCTTACCAACAAGATTATTATAATTATGGAACTGCAACTCTAAATAGGTATACTGAGCTTGTTTTACAAAGGAAACTTGGAGTACGTGAAACTGTATCAATGTGCAAGAAGGTATACGTTTCGGAATGGCATGATCAGTGCACTGTATGAAACATTTGGGCAGCGTAATGCTCCAAGTAACTTTCTAAACTTGGAAATCCTGATCTGTTTTTTTCTCTCTCTACTCGTGGTGGCTGTACGCCCTCCTCGCGTATCGATTTTCTTTAACCTCGACTTCTTGGAGGGTATCTGTGTTATGTGGGCGACTCCACTGAATCTGTATATGGGAGCCTAAAACTTTGCTTAAGCTTGTTTATCTAACCACGTTGAAAGAATGGTACCCCAACACTCTAGGGGGAAACCGCACTTTGAGGGGAGCGATGCAGCCTAGTTTTCCAGGGGATCACAGCACGTGAATACAGGGGCTGTAAAAACACAGGGTAGTGGTGGTGTGACGAGATCAGGAGTCCCCTGGATCAAGTATTCTTTTGTATGCGATCACACAGTTTTCTTATGTGAATGTTTGATTTATAGATCACAGTATCTCTTTATCGACTGCTATCTTGTCCAATCAGTGATATATCTCTCAGTTCCACCTCTTTTGGCAAAGTGACCCGGGAACACGTCGAGCACCTGTCTGAGTTTTGCATATGTGTTCTAGCCAATTTTGAATACTCCAGTTGCTTAGGGGAATCTATATGTGAACATGGTTACCAAAACATGGAGGGATACACTACGCGGAGTGTAAAAGGAAAGAACGGATGTAATTTGGATTTCATTGGCATTGGCGTCACGTCCTTTTTAGTCGGGTTGGGCGATTCTACTTTACTAAGAGTTATGTTTTTATAGCGCAACACTTCATCGAAGGTTTGTCTCTTTGCAAACTAGCTTGTAAAACCATAAACAGCTGTAGTGGTGCTGTATCAAGGACACAATGGGCGAATCTTCCAGAGACAACATGGACAGCCAAACTCGAGCACAAGTTGCGCAATTTGGTTCACATTCATGGTTGGATGCGTCTTCGGTGCGGGAGTTGGTTCTTCAGAAGATTCCTAAGTGACAGCTGCATATGGAGAATCCTTTCCCCTAATTAGTTCAAGGAGAAATTTCTCAAATCAGACAAGCACTTTGACCTACTTTATTACCGTGACGTCTCAAAGGCCCAGAATCTGGCGAGACAGATACAGAGCTCTAAGATCTACAACCGTGTATATTGATCTCTAGAAACCTTAAGATGTACATCTTCTGCATATTCGTCATCCTCGTAAATGTTTGTTAAGCAAATATCGCATTAAAATTTGAGACTTTTACAAAGATCTTGGTGAAAACCTTGTTTTGAAGTTAGTAGATTAGGTGCCGATCATTCAGTACTAAAATGGGTTCATTTCATTATTGGTACTGCGGACAATTTCGGATCTGGGCTGCTCAGCAGGAATCAACAAAGACTAGGTATTTAGACAATACGGCTGGCAATCCCATATCGGGATGTAAATTTATGATAAAGTAGAATGATTAATTTGAACAGTAACTAAAGGGAAATAAAGTTCTGTGAAACATGTGTCAACATCTCAGCAAGTTCTAGGCGAACCCGGTAAACCTGATTACGTTTGAAAGGACGATTTTGTTTGCTTTTCAGCCAGAAGAAATGCGAGTGGGAAACAAGTCAAGGTTTAGTTCATCTGGGCATTCTTCATCTTCACTGTCATCATGTGCTGGTAAGATCGAGAGTAATTGCTATGTTGGAATCGCCTCCACGGTCTCTTTCTCGATAGGGTCACCTCATCTAGATTGCTCTCCGAATGTCCAATGCAGAGCTGCAAATCTGCAATAAATTTCATGGAAAATCACCACATGCAACAAGTTACCAGACGTACGAGGGACCCAAGTGCCTGGTTTTATTACCACTTTACATATTCCAGCAGGCAAAAATAAAATTCATCAAAAAATAGTTTGCAATAGTCAATTTCCGCCTAGATGATGCTAAGCCAGGAGTCTGACATCTTAATTTTGTTGAGCATATGATTGTGACAGAGCAGCACCTTGCTTTTCAGCCTTCGGTGTGTTCTGCTTCAGTAACATTGCGACTTCTCGACTTGGTCGAAGGGAGCTCTCATCAATAGTGTCTATTAAATATTTCAAGGTTGTCTTGGTTTCCCAATTAACATTTTGGCTACACAGTCTTAAGTGAATTCCCCAGGAAGAACGAATGAATTACCATTTCTACCAGCTTCACCCCTAGCACAAGTGTTTCCTCGAATTCGGCAGAGTAGCTTTTAGGAGGTGAGACTTCTTTAGCACGCGATCAAGCAGGCTGGCGCCTCGGAAATCGCTCACAAACCGACGTGATAGGCCGACTTCCTTTTCAGCAATATACGTACAATTGCAATGAGGCCTTGTAACATGTCGGTACCATAAGGCCTCATAAGCATGTCACGGAGCTAATGACCCAGTAGTTTTGTAATAAAAACTCCTTTTAAGGGACTTCTCAGCATTGTTCGTGACTGAGCAGACAAAAACTTCTTAAGCATAACTCCTAACATATGCTTTTTCTTAATATCCTTTGTCGAGTGTACTATACGCAATTCAAAACAGTAGTCGACAGCACGTGGTGTACCTACAGCATACGATTTAACAAGCTTGGCACCTTCATTCAGCAGATCATATCGTTGACATACTGAATATTCCTGTGCTGGGATGAAAGTCTTGGTGAAAATCTTGGTTATGAAAATTATAGGAACTTTCAGAAACACTATGACCAGGACATGCTAACATCAGTTAATCAAGTTGCCATTAATTTATTAATCAATACATAACATCAAGATAGTCTCGAAATAACACTACTCGGTGCTATGAATATCTCTTATCTTGGTACTGGCATATGGATGGCGTTCCCGCGGATGACAAAAAACCTTTCTTCGTCGCAGAATTGCTTTACGAGTAAAAATAGTAGAAAATAGAAGCAGGACCATGAAAGGCAGGTAAAAAAGTGGTAAGTGCACAATTATTCTTAATCGCCGGAGTCAAACATCACCATGCTGCAAAAACAGTCGAATAGTTCACCTCAGAATAAGTGCAGGGGATATGAATTTAGTTAGACATTGCCTTAGCAAAAAATGCTTACTCAGCTAGCGTCATCCGTTTGATTCCATCTTGCAGTCGTATTATCGTGTTGTTTCCTTTATATCCGCATGCTTCAGTAAACTTACTGCATAACTTTACCAACCCCTCGACATTACATGAAGAAAAAGAGGGAAAAAAAGGAGTAAAAGTAAAGAATGCATCGAGGAAGTAATACAGCGGCTCAAAGTGAGGGGCGGGGGCTGCAAACAATGAAATTCTGCAAAAGCCTTTCACTATTTGCAAGAATCCTGCACTATAAATGCCAATAATGGTAAGATTAGAGAATAATTCCTGCTTTAAAGATACCATGGGTAATCAATAGAAAGTCTGGTAAGTGATTCCTGCAATCTCCAATCATGATAAGGCCTCAGCAAACGTGAATACAAGCGAACCTCTCAACGCTAGACGTACGCACAAAGATTGAAGAGGCGAGCTACTTGACTATAATTGGTCTTTAACAATTACGTACTGGTACCGTGCTCGGCGTTACCAAGGAGATTGACAAGCTCCTAGTTAGTTGTGGATTCGTAGAAAAATTTCCTCTTGCTTCTTCAGGGGTTACACGACGAAATAACAAGGCGACGAAAGACCCTGAAATTACAGAGTGTGGTTGGTGGATTGGGATCCACGACCCCGGAAGAAACGGTCATGGATGCGCATCTCCTAGCAGTGATCGGGTGTACAATAAAGCGGTTATGAGAAGCTTTGGAGCGTTATTCATTTAATGGCGGAATCGGAAACAGATATATCTCCATGATGGGATGATGGAGAGAGTGTCATCTTTTCTGGACACACGCCGAATTGGATTGATATTTGCGTGCCAGAATCCCTTAGAATCCCCGTAGTGAAGGATGTGTTTTTTTTTTACTCGGTCTAGCGAGAAACCTAAGATGTAGCTAAGACGGAGCTATACATGATCGTGCTACGTAGTCTTCACTGAATAACTGGAAACGTTGGTCTGATTTCCCAATTTTGTGAAGGGGGACTAGCTTTTGGTCCTACGAAGTCGTCGCGAAGGCCTTAAATAGTAAATAGACTGTACTGTGCTGCATAACTAGTCGACCTCTCTGCGGTAGAACTGTTTTCTTCAGACCTTTTTAACAATTTCTGTTGGTATCCTAGTGTTTCTGATGTTGAGATAGTACCTTTTTTATTGCTGTTTGTTCCAAAGTTATTGGAAAACGCATTAGCCGGGGCATGGAAATGACAAGAGCATCCCAACTGTGAAGCTCCCCTCTCTTCTCTCCATTTCAAATACAAGGCACGTGACGAATGACTGCTTCGTCGGGCATCGATGATATCGTAGGTTGCGCCGTTCCCTTCGGCCCTATTCACACCAGCAGAAAACCCACCACCATTAGTTTCTTACGAGACCCATGCTTGGATTTTGGACCATCACTATGTATCACACAGGACGCATTACACGTCCCAAAAAAATAAAGAGAAAAGAAAATCTATATTCTTTTACAGTTCCTATTATTTTGCGCCTCGGCTGGATGAAACGCTACAGAGCCACTCTCTTGCAAAATTGATTTATGAACAGCGCCAAACGAGGTGACGTGACATTTAATATCTACTGATATATACGCCGTCAGAGATTACTACACGTGGTCCTTAAAATAGCATAAATACTTAAAGATATAAATTATCTCGTAAAGTATTATGCTCATCCCAAGAGAGATCCGGGAAATACATTATTCACCATTTGGCTTCATGTTTTCGCTGCAGTTACCGTGACATTAGATGTTTGTCAAGCACTGACGTGGAAGATCTACTTGAATCTCAGTTATTTTTTTTCGAATTTGTATCACCAAGTCGATTAACAATACTGTGGTAGATATAGTTGGTAAATAGCAATTTTCCCGGTGGATCCGCGAAGATTTGGGGAAAAAAGTATCGGCAAAAAATTATCAAGACGTGCCAAGTTTCTCTCAGTGGGTTTGCAGTTCTGCTGAGTAGCACAGACGATAGTTATTTGTGCATTAGCAACCCTTATAGTTGAAAAGAAAGAGCTGCAAAAGCAAACTGGACTAAGCCAAGCTCATGTAGTTAACCTGAAGTAACTGTACTAAAATTCACATGCACATGAATCACAAAGTTCACATGTAGAATGTTGTTCATTCGTGAAACTGTTTTTTCGGTCGGCATCCCCCTTCTTGTTAGCCATTCGGTAAGGAATGAATGTGAAAGAGAAGAGGCTCTTGGCAGATGTGATGGAAATGGTGGATGTATGCCGACTAACTGCTGCCGCAAACAAAATATTGACCCAAAAGCTCCAGACAAAGCAAAGATGCGATGTAATCAAAGGAAGGAGAAGAATACGAAAATCAAGAGAGCTCTCTGCTGGTGAACCATCTGCCCGTACTCTTAAATATAAAATATAAAAGAATCAAAGTACTTAAACATGTTTGCCCAAAAAGTTAAATAAGATAGCAATAAAATTGCATTTGATATCCGTGAAATGAACTAAGTGGTCATAAATGCTTTGTGCTTAGCTTAAGTAATTTAGTATGATACTGTGAATGCAATATTTCTAGTCATCTTCATGTCAATTAGAAGTTAATCCTTAATTACGATTGAAATAAGACACAACTGAAGAACATCCTTTCCATTTCACTCTACTCACGCTGGTTACTTGTACTGCTTTCCTCATGTTTCGACTTTTCTATTTTGCTTCGTACGTCTGATCTCTTGTTCAGGACCCAAACAACTGACGCCAAAATCTTCCTCTCACCCATTTTGATATTTAATAAAATTCCAGTTTTCTGCTGAGTAATTTATATTTATTTTGTATTGCAGAATCTCAAGAATCAGATCATGACAACGAACCTTTGGGTGGAACAGGTAAGAAAGCATTTAAATAAAGCAATAGTTACAAAAGACTTAATTTGCTAGATTAGTAGGTTATAAAGGTTGCTTCTGTTCCACGGTGGCTCAGGAAGTTCAACCAGAAGTGTAACAAAATTGTTCAGTAAATGTTTTTGCATCCTCTGTTCTTTCATATAGGTATGGGGAAAAAGTCTTGGTGGCCGAGTCCTAGAAGAACCACAAATAAGAAGTCTTGAAGCTTTTTCTGTTAGATCGCTGTACATATATCAATGTAAAAGTCTTATGGATGAGTTATGCTGCAAGAGGAAGTTGGGAGTGCCGTAAGAAGTGGCCATTTTGCGGGGTGAAAAGAATGTATGTACATGTCGATGGGGAAAAAGGAAAAGGAAAAAAAGAAAAGAGACATGCCCCAAATTTAAGAGACTAACCAAACGTAAGGGAACTGGACCTGCGATTTCATTAATCTTGAAATGGTTGGCGCAACAGTCAGTGCAGCTTAGCTGTATTATTCATTAGGCTTGTCGTTAGTCAGCTCTGCAAGATCCTTTATCGCGACGCAACCATGCTTAAACAGCGTGTCCGGTCAAGGAACCTGTCTCTATTGTTTTCCAGAACCCTGCAACCACTTAGCCAGTCCTCCAAAGGGGTTCTTCACAAACCACGGAAAATGTGTGCGAAAACGAGTGACAAAGGCACATCCCACGGCGCAAACTTGGACTTTGGTGTGATGATAATGAGGCGATAAAACTCTCTAAGAAGGCTTAGAGCCAAACTTATCACAGTAGAGGATAGGAGGTTTATATGTTGTACATACAAAGTCAGTCAAGGTTATGTATTAGGAAGAAGAAAAATCAAAAAGAATAGAATTAAACTAAATAACCAGCTTGAGCTTGAGGATGCTAAACCATCATCGTCGTGTAGAGATGATTGGATTTAAAGTTTACCGTGTACCGTAATTTGGTCCCTTGTAAGAAAATCTATTACGGGGACTCTAACAACGCCCTATGCGCTGACTGAAGACGCACAGTTTCAGCCTAAAGTTTGCCCTTGCAGTAGTGACAGGTAAACTAGTTTGTCTCCCCACGCCAAACTTAATTAAATCGGGAGTTCTCGCATTGTTAAGTTCAACAGAAGAAGAAGAAAAATAAAGGCAGCTACCCATTTATAGGTGCTCCTGGGTGCAGCTTTGTGTTTCTAATGCATTATCCAGTACGGAAAAAAGGATGCATGGGAGAGATCTTGTCAGGTGAACCCGCAAATTTATAGCTAACGCCAGCGAGGCATATTTTTTGCGGTATTCTGATGCTAACTTAAATGCAGGCTGCCCCCCCCCCCCCCGTTCCCTTACTGCTTTTTTACTTCAGCCAAGAGGCATGTCAGAAGCCCAGGAAAAAAGACTACAGTTTTTGTTTCGTGGTTACCAATCCCGTAGGATTACTTAGGCAAGTATAGCGTCGCTAGCGGGATAGTGGGCGTACATTATCCCTATTTTAGCGTGCCACTCTGTAGTAAAAATCTGAGTTGCTCTTCTCACTATACCCGTCCTTTCGTCCTCTAATGAAGCATACTAAGTGGGTGGAACGGAATTCTTACGCTATTGAAATTGAAATAGGTACATTAAGCCTTGAAACAGACTGGTTCCTCAATGATTTTCTGTTCCAAAAATCAGGCCATTTGAAATATTTTTCTTTGGAAGCGAAAACTGAAATGAAATTTGTAATGTTCCATGAATGACCGCAGTACTGGTACGACTACAAGCTGCAGTGGGATCCGGCAGAATACGGAGGAGTGATCATGCTGCACGTACCATCGGATCATATATGGAGACCTGACGTGGTTCTTTACAACAAGTAAGCGCAGTCAGTACAATTTGATTTTTACAGTGGGTTCCTGATACCTTATGCTGGCCGCCAACGGAATAATTGCTACACAGATGGAATGCCGTCATCTTATGCACATTCTTTAGGAGAAAAACAAGTGCATTATTATGTTGTCTCATCCTTCAGTCATGTTTTCCCTTAGTTTCAGCACATCGAGAACCATGCAGAGTTTTATTTTTTTCTCCCTTTTTTACTTGGGTTCCCTTTACGCCATATATAGGGGATGTATTGTGTTTGTCCGCCATAGGAAATAACCTCGACCGCTCGGAAGTCTCCCGAGACTAATGGCCGATCCTCCGTAAAACATACAAAGAATCACGCGAGCTTTTCCTTCTCTATATTTCCACATTCTTCTGAACCTTTACGCTTTTTGTGCGCCCTCTCCTAATCCGCGTCCCCGTATTTACTTGAGATGGGGGCATAAAACATGACAGAGAATAGTGCGAAGGTGTCCGCGTTTCTGTGGGAGGGAGCCATTCCAAGGCAAGAAAGGAGGGTTCACTTTTTCTCCAAGCAATTCACAAGAAATCTGCAGAGGACAACAAACACATGGTGTACAGAAACATATAGCGGAAATAATTTATTACACAGATCAAACAATTTAGCTTTGCTTGAGAAAAGACCGTAGGAAATCCAAGCAAGCGATCCACTGTAACGGCGAAAAAAAAAATCATGTCCGGCAACAGGAAAACGAACGAGAACTCTCGCCTTCCCTTGGCATTATGAACAAGCACTGGTGCAAACAAAAAACAACACATTTGGGGGCGGCTGGAATAAGCTTATAGTCTCCACTAGAACTCTATTCTTTGGTTCAGAGCAGTCCAATGTAATGTAATCTACACAGTCGTCTCCAGATTTCCACGACCACTTGCTAAAGCGGTTTAATGGTTCCCCCGGATGCGACATCGCACTAGTAATGCACGATGAACAAAGACTCTGGGTAGGACAAACAATTAACGAGGGAATAGTTTCTTCAGCTATTGCTGATAGGCAAAAAGTTCGAGAATGTTTTGTAAACATTTCTTTCCTTGACGGCATACTTAATAGGGGTAGCTGCACATGTGTGTGTCGAACGCAGAGAAGAACAGGGCAAAATCAATAAGGGAAAGTAAGCACACAAATATGAGAAAGTATTCTCGTGTTTGTCGTCACCAGCTAAAAGAACCACGGTTTCTTTTTTTTCTTTGGTTCCTTTTTGAGCATCCTTAGTTCTTCCCTGGGAACTTCTGTTGAATAATATTTGTTCGGAGGGGAGAGAGTCGAGGAGAACATCGTCCCCTCCGAGTACATCCCCTGCTCCCACATGACTGCCTATTCCCACAACTCGATTACAAACGGAGAAATATCAATAGTCGATCAAATAACCCCATCTCGGTTATGTTTTGCAAGAGGCCCTGTACTCTGATCCAAAAACATCTTCATGACCCGAGTTACACTTTTTCGTTCAGAGCGAGTCTCGGCGGAAGAATGATAGAGCAGAAAAGTTTCTGCAACATAGTTTTGTTTGTTTCTTTTTTTCTATAAAGTGAAAGTAAATGTGAACTCAAGTTTGAAATGTAATCTGTGTGTGTGTTCAGTGCTGACGGAAACTTTGAAGTGACGCTGTCCACCAAAGCCACACTCTACTTCAACGGGCTGGTCGAATGGAAACCGCCGGCCATCTACAAATCCAGTTGCGAAATTGACGTAGAGTATTTTCCATTTGACGAGCAAACCTGCGTTATGAAATTCGGTACTTGGACCTATGATGGGTCTCAGGTGATTCTATAAGGCGTCATATCCTTTGTGACTGCAACGAAGTATTCTAAATGAAAAAAAGCTGCACTTTTCATCAAAAGCTCGGCTTGTGGCAAGTTTCGCTCAGGTTACCTAGCATTGTAGCCCTTTAGCACAAACGTATCCAAAAAAAGATTGTTTTTACTTTCCTTTAAGTACCATCTAATGGCTAGGCTACCATAGCTAACAAGCACATGTTTGGCGAAAACTTGCAGCTTTGTCTTGGATACGTATACCTACTTTTTCCAGCGTATTCTCCCTCTTTTTCTGTTGTCTTTTTTGTTCATTTTTTTCTTCCTCAAGTTCTGCATCCCATACCCTGACCATGGTAATGCTGTCTATTTCATCATAATGTTGCTGGACATAACCGTGGAATCTGCATGAGGAGTTTTCTATAGCTAATGACGCGTGCTACACAAGTTTTGGAGTGAAGAAACCAAAACGTCAAGTTCTTACTTATGCTGTCACTTTTCTTCATTCGAGCACTTGTCGCTTACATTTCTGCTCTCATTCCACCTGTACAACATTCTCATGTTTTCTTGTATACTCTATCTAATCTTTGTGTCTTAACTCTTGCTTTTCTAATCATTACGAGTCATATCAAGCCAGCTACAGCAAAGCTAACATTAATTAACCGAGATTAACTTAACGTTACTCGAATGAATGTATAGGTTAACCCTTAAAAGATGTCAGTGAAATGCTTCCGTTGTTTTTGCATTCCTTGTATTTTTGCTATTGAATTGAGAGACGTGGAATGGATGGTATAATGTGGTGTATGGCTTTTCAGTGCCGATGGCCACTACGAGTTGAAGCTGAACACCAAAGCCAAAGTTTACTACAACGGTCTTATTGGTTGGCAACCACCGACAACCTACAAGTCCGCCTGTGACATTGACGTTGAATATTTCCCACTGGACATTCAGACTTGTACACTCAAGCTGGGAACGTGGACTTACGCAGGGTCTCAGGTGCTCGTCGACCGCTTCCCTATCTCAACAAACGCAAAAAAATATTCCCAACAACACGCACCATCAAATTTACTTTAAAAACACGCACTTCTTCGTTGACTGCTTCTATCTTAAAAATTTCTCACACATTGAAGCATTTCTGGAAAAAGCGTGGTGCGTGTTTTTAGGGTTTAGTGAAGAAATTAAACGAATGGTGCCCGGCAAGTTCTTAAATAGACGAGTGTTACTTTTGTCCAATGTCGTAATGCAATGATTTGTGCCACAAAGGATGAGTCAATGTTCCATGGTTAATCTATACATTACATCAAGCCTGCTTTAGAGGCCTTTCCCTCCACAAAACTTTGTTAGGCTGATAATGATTTTCTTTTGTTGTTTTTATATTGGTAAGAAGTATTGAGAAAAACGAGCGCATTTGATCCAAAAGATGTGGCAAGGCTTATTTCTTCTTTCTCTGTCCTTTCATCCATTTTTTCTTCTTCCTCTTCTTCTTCTTCTTCTTCTTACTGTCCTGCAATGCACAAAAGGGAAAGTTTGCGATATGTTCCGTTCGGAAGGAAATGCCGCTTGTAAAAAACCAAAACGAACATTCCCTTTTGGAGTCGAATTACTTTCCACGATATTATCAGAGACTACTATCTGACAGCATTTTTCTTTCTCGTTTCTTTCTTTCCCGTGAAATCGTCTTGTGTGTAAAGCTCGGAGAGTCCCGCTTTGCTTTGCCGTACATTTGCATGTTTCTGCCTGGAAGTGCATGAAATTCCAAACTCCCAAGAAAAGCAAGAAAGACAACAAAGAAAAAGAGCGCAACTAACGTAGTCTTGGTCCCGAAATGGAAAAAAAGAATGACTGCTTCTCACTTTTTCGGTGTTTTCTTGTGCCTTGTATAGTGAAGAACGCCATGTGGTGCAGACGTCGAGTGAATAAGCGTCGTTTTTTACTTAAAAAGGTCGATCTGCGGCACATTGATGAAACTGAAGGCTCCAGCTCAGTGGAGCTGGGAATCGATCTCACAGAATTCTACATGTCCGTCGAATGGGATATCCTGGAAGTACCTGCAGTCAGGTCTGTAGACACAATTTCTACCTTAACTCACTTGATATTTAACGTCTGGCTTATCTACAACGCTTCCATGGTTACAGTGTAATGGCATTCGTCATGTCTTTTTGTCTTTCATTATCATTATTAGATTATTGGTCGTACAGAGAGAGAACCGAGCGTGGCGGGAGAAATTTATGTGCATAGAAAAGCGTGGACATTTGGCTTTGCTCTCGAATACTTAACAACTACTTGACCGTCACTTTTGATGGATTAGAGGACCTTCTGTGAAAGAAGCCCTGTGAATCTATCTGGCGATAGGACATGAAAAATCCTACCGCAAGAACTACAGCCAAACTATTGAAGTATTTTCTGACTAGGAGGTTAAACCGAAAAGAGTTATTCGCTTTCATTAAACACCTCATTATGAGCATGCAATCTTGGGCGTTGGGCAAGTTACATTCTGGCATGTACTAGCGGAAACAGAGCAGGCAAAGTTACGAGTTCTTCGTGAAAGCTCTCGGAAAGTAATTGCAGGGTCTCAATAGCATTAAGGAAGTTTTGCGGGTGGAAGTTGTGTGTGTTGGATGTCTAAGGAAGGTCTACTTACATTTGCTAACGCGACGTTTTTAGGAGCGAAAAGTTCTACACGTGCTGCGACGAGCCTTACTTGGACATAACTTTCAACATCACCATGCGAAGAAAGACGCTCTTCTACACGGTCAATCTAATCATCCCGTGCATGGGAATTTCATTCCTCACCATACTAACTTTCTACCTGCCTTCCGATAGTGGAGAAAAGGTACCAACCTTAACAATAATCTTAATCAACTAAAGCCATTGCAATCTAGTAAACATTTAAAATTATGATGCACGCAAGAACTCTAGGAATTGAACATGAATGTTTGAAAGTTTTATTATGTACTGGTTGCGCAGAAACAGCAGGGATGTCCCTGAAAGAGTCTGAGATACGCTTGCGTGGTTTCAATGCTGTAACTGAGCTTTGTAAATGCAGGTGACGCTCTCCATATCGATTCTAATTAGCCTGCACGTGTTTTTCCTCCTGGTTGTTGAAATTATTCCTCCGACAAGTTTAGTAGTTCCACTACTCGGCAAGTATCTCATCTTCGCCATGATCCTCGTTTCCATTAGGTGAGTTATTCAGTATCACCAACATGTTCTACACAAAAAAGCTTGTTTACGGTTCGGAGTGAAGGCAAATTTCATTCGCGTTTTTCTTCTAACAGTATTTGTGTGACGGTTGTGGTGTTAAACGTGCACTTTCGCTCGCCGCAGACCCACAAAATGGCGCCCTGGGTTCGACGGGTCTTCATCCACATTTTGCCGCGTCTGCTAGCGATGAGGAGACCACATTTCCGTATGGACAGTCACTCGTAAGTTTTTAATCAGTTCTCGACGACCGGAATCTCAAGAGAGGAGAATTAATTTTAAAAAACGAAGAGCTGGGTCCTTTTCTTATTTGCTTTGTTGGGAGCGGTAGCCGTTTATTGCATCTCCAGATCAACTCAGGGGATCGTTTACAGGAAAGGAATTCGTATTGCGTGCCAGGAATATTGACAATATCCAATAGACTGTATGTACCCAGAGGAAAAAATACATACAGGACTTTCATTTTTCGAAGTATGAGATGCAGCAAGGATTTCTTTGTCTCACTTACTGAAGATCTTGGCCTTATTGCTTACTCCAGTCACATTTTGCGACATGTTACATGTTGATATGGATCTTTAACTGCTATTATATGAGATATTATAAGAGGTTTGCTTCGTCTAATAGGAAAAATGGCCACCCAACGGTTCGCCCTTGTAACGGTTCCGAGATGGGCGAGAGCTCGCAGGCTAATATTCGCGATTCCGCGTTGTCATCAAGGCGTCCTTACCGCACCAGTTTCTGCGACCAGTTCTCCCGGATCAGCACAAGCAGGTAACCATCCAAACGAGAGTTAACGAGTGTTTGGCAAAAGTGACATTGCATTGCTAACGAGGGACGGGTCTTACGAAAGATGGTAAACGTCGGTGAAAAATTGGATGGTTTGGGCGCATATTACGCCTTACCGACAAGCTGATGGGATAGAAAGCAGCTGCTGCTGAAAGCTCGTCATTAGACTCAGGCAGATTTACTTTTTACGGTTCAATTACGGAACCGACGCCACGCTAAGTGAACCGCAATATCATAAGGATGTTGGATATTATCATGCAATTTGAATGAACTATTCAAGTCCATATCCATGGCCTAATGGCAATGCAGTAATGATAATTATCCCTTCTCTTTGATTGCATCATTGCAGATCAGTTTACAGGTTGTAAGATAATCTCGTTTCTAATTGAAATACAACCCGGCAACTTAGTTCTTTTGGCCACAAACATTAGATATTAATGAGTATTTTGTATCACTGACTACACGACTAAATTTAGCCTCTGCTGAAACTCAGTTCGTCTCACTCGTTCACAGTTTCACTGATCATCTGTTTAACAGTACCGCTGATGCGGACCGGTTGCCTTGTCGCATTCACGGGGCAACGGGGCAGAGTTCGTTGTCGCTGCGGGACGAGACAGAAATCAACGGCGAAGAGTGCTGGTCATCAACGCGGGATTCGAGAGCTCGCCATAACCAGGCTGCTCACACGACCAGATGCAGTCCGGATTTACACCGATCCTGTTTCTGTGTTCGCTTTATTGCTGAACACACCAGGCTGAAAGAGGAATCCACTAGGGTATACCAGATAACAGAAGATTTCATTCGTTCGTTTGATAATATCCTTGATGATTTGTGAAGGTTAAGGAAGACTGGAAGTACGTGGCCATGGTTTTGGATCGACTATTTTTATGGATTTTCACATTGGCCGTCTTGGTAGGAACGGCAGCCATTATACTTCAAGCTCCATCTCTCTACGACGATAGAACTCCTATCGATAAGAAACTTTCCGATATTGCTCTTGCCAAGGTTAAAAACCGCCAAAACACTTAGTCCCTCTCGAGCCATTTCATCTAGACTCATCAACTTTATATAACACACGATTTTATACGAAAAAAATTGAAAAATGACAAAAAAATATGCTGTGTAATGCATGTTGCCAAGTGAATTATGTCCCTATGCAAAACTCGAACAGTCATGTAAGTGAAATTCACAGTTTTTGGTGATGGAAGAAGAAACAAAACTTGTTGCCCGAGTGCTTTTCCGGTTTGTTTGAAGTTCGTAATCGAGTTCTAACGCTGTAATTGACTGTAAATCGTGTGTTTTAAACTCTAAAGACCATTATTTCATTTGTAAATAATTGAAAAATGGATACCCGTGATTGTAGGATTCTGTTCCTTTGGTTTTTATAAGGCTCTCGGGGCAAGGCAGGCCTCGCATGATGGCGCAGCTGCCATTGACGGATGGATCCCAGAATGAATCTAGCAAAGAAAGATCACAGTGTTAATTGGCATAATAGTAGAGATTATTACATCGTTTCTAGAATTATGAGTTGTATGTTTATTGTGCGCCCGGCGAATACACGTGGAAACGAGGACTTACCGCTGCGAACAAATCCCGAGATCTAAGCTGCGACTAAAAGAGGCTTTACGTTTAGTATGAAGTGTAAAGTCCGTTATAACTTATGCTGCATCGGTTTTGTTTGAATAAAACAACATTAGAGGAAATGACACAATATTTTGTTTACTAATTTTCACTGGCATAAACAGGGAATGCAGCAATTACTGTTTCTATTTCTACAAACTGACCCGGTACGTGGACTGTAACTGAGCCCCATAATGCGTGATGAAATTATCTTCATAATATTAAGATTCAGGTTTATAGAAATACTTAGATTTATAACTGTTGCTGATTAAAGGAAAGGTAAATTTTGCCTGACGGAAGAGACGCCATGTTAGAGGTAAGTTCTTATCAGTGCTTCCACTTTGAGTTTTCCGTTTTCCCTGAAAGAGGTTTTCCCTTTCTTTCCCTTCCCTTGTAGATGTCAAGGATCCTTCTCCCCTCCATCTAGGATATCAAGCTATACTTCTATGTTATTTTCCCCTTATTTTTCCTTTTGAGACCCAGTTTTCCCTTTTTAAGGGAATTTCCCTGCAAAGTGCAAGTACCGGTTCTTATCTGCATCCTCTAGTCTAAGTTTCAAGAATTTTGAATATTCAAGCGTTATAGTTTCATATTATTTAATATATATGTATCAATTAAGTTTATTAATATTATTAAATTTTAATTTTCTTGAGTTAATCAAAGTTGATTAAAGCGTATTCTGCATGGAATTTGCGCTTTCGAGAAACTGTTTCTAATTGAATCTAAAGAAGTGGAAACGCTTGTTTGTTTTGTTTACGTACTCTAAAGCAACAAAGTCAAAATAGATTCAATAAAATGTCGCACTATTAGTTTACTTGAAGCTTTTCTTTTTAATAAACAGTGCAAGTCAGTAACTCTCCACAAATAGGAGTATAGTCTGTATTCGTGAATAAAGCAGAACTTTCATAACAACTGCTAACAAACGTGTTGCAAGATAACAGGACTTTTTGTAAATACTTTCACACATGAAATTACGTTTCTTAAGGCCTTTGGTTGGTATAATGCACGTCTCCGGGCTGCTTAATACCTTCACAGTAGCTGAGCTGCTTAACAAAACAGTCCTTTCTTCGTTCGTTCGGTGCACGTCCGCCCGTATTTCACGTCTTTGTTAATGAACACATACCTAACCAGTGTTTCCACTTTGCAGGGGAGTTCTCTGAAAAAGGGGGAAAATGGAGTCTAAAAAAGGGGAAAAATAACAGAAGAGGGAAGAGGGAAAATCTAGAATTACAGCCTGTCCTCTAGCACGAAGAGGAAAAGGGAGAAATAAGGGAGGAGAGGGAAAAGAGGAAATTAAAAGTGGATACACTTTACCTAACATATCTTGTATGCTCCAGCCATCCTATAGTTAACTGTATCTGGATAACTCTGTACTTAACGACTTATATCCAGTCTATAAAAGAATTTGATGCAACAACATCAAAGATTAATTTACAAACTTGGTACTCAGGCTATTTTCACGTCCCACAGTTACGACCAGAGGACCTTGCATTATTCCAGATTTACTTTTTTTGCGGGAAAAAGTGACAAAATGTGATAGCACTGATAACAAAGTGCTTAGTACGTGAAGTTTTAATCCGCTTTCGAGTACAGCAGTGTGGAAATCCTTTCAAATAGGCTTAGAGAAGGTTAGTAGAAATGGGGTATACAGATGATGGGTAGAAAATAAACAATGGGAAGCAATCAGTGTTTCCACTTTCAATTTCCCCTTTTTCCCTCCTCCTCCCCCTCCCCCCCCTTTCCCGTTCCGTGTTAGAAGACAGGCTGCAGTTCTAGATTTTCCCTCTTCTCTCGTTTTCCCCTTTTTCCAGGAAACTACACTAGCAAAGTGGAAACACTGGAAGCAATTTAAAGACTTGGATGCGGGAAAACTTATTGCTGTGTATTTATACAAAGGGAGATGGTCTTTGAGCCCCGCACCTCGCATTTAATTGCCATGCTGGTTTTTATTTTCCTCGGGTGCACTTTGGGCCTTTTACTTGATGACTGCGTGCGGATAAATGATCCTACACTCGATGCATTTTTTACGCCCTCTTCCACCCACTCCACGTATCCTCCCAAACCTCTCCACATCACCCCACCACCCTCTATTCCGTAGGGAACGAAACACAGAAGCTAATAGCATTCATTTTGCAGCATAATAAACAGGGGTGCCCCGCAAGAAAGCAACCTGCGCAATGGGGACCCTGTTATCAGTGTTACTAGTGTTATCAATGTTAATAGTGTCATCAGAGCATTTTTTCTGATAAGACTTATGTGATTATAGGTATTGGAAGCACGTTCACTGGTTATGGAATCGGAATATCAGTTCACTCCTTAACGTATTTGAGATCGACTAATATTCTAGATGATTAATTAGATTAAGTATTGATGGTTTATTAATATAATAGTTATTTATTATGTTTTTTGCGTGTATATTTCGTATGAGCACATAGGAATACTGAGACTCTGGAACAGTATATAACATTACATTACGTACTGAACTACTATTTAACATTTTACTACTATTAGCGTTCATTTGATGCTGTACAAGTTCTTCGGAACACAAAGTCCAGTTTTCATTCAGTGAATCTAAGATTCTCGAAATGACTGAGACTTCCAGATCTAGTAAATAAAACGAAGAGAAATTGGCATTTTTCGATAAAATCAAACGTCGGGAATTTTCTTGAAGGCCCGCAAGAAAGTCTGCGAGAACTGCACATCGATGGGAATGCGATCGTCGTACAGAGTCGGAGCTTGCAGAATAATTGCAGCAGTTCCCAAACTGACTGCCGTGGTGAAGATCCAAAGAAACAGTCGGTCCAGTACCGTTGCCACGTATTTCCAATCTTCTCGTACCTTTTAAGAAGAGTAGTGAACAACCGAAGATGAGAATTTGAAAAATTTGGTGAAGATAATGAATAGTTTACCCTAATTGTGTACTGTTCGCGTTTGGTGTGTTCAGCAAGGAAACGAATTCCATCCAGAGCAGCATACACATCAGGGCATACGGCGACTTCAGGAACCGGAGCCGGTAACGAGCCGTCGAGATCAGGGTCATCAGACTGAAGAACGTCTTCGTCCGGGGTCGTGGCGTCGTCTACGGATCGCTGCATCCCGTGAAGTTTGCAGCGGCCGTTCAACAGCGAACCTCCAAAATCCCTATTTGCAAGCCATGGATAGTATGAATGAGAGCAGCAAAGTATTGTATGGACTGGGGATGGTAACCTTGAAAGAGTTTCCTCGCGAGTGGATCGTGAAGTGTTGAGATCGGCAGAAGAATCAAGGACGTATGTCAGGGAGCGACAGCTGTACATGTCGTTGCAGTCCCAAGTCAGAGATTCGCCCATATCAAAGCCACCGTTGCAGTTGCGGAACCGAATAAAGCTCGGAAACCTAGGACTGTATTCCAAAGACATGAGTACCTTCCTAATTTGAGGCCAGTTTAATGTGATTCTGTTATGAAGTAGTGAAGAAATGAAGTATGATACGGATGAATACTATTATATATTGAGAAGCTTTGAAGGTAGTTTACTAGAAGAGATCTGAATCAGGACTGAACAGAAACTCTCTAAAGATAGAACAATGAGCACTTATATGGGTAAGGTTGAAGGTCAATTGGAGGTGAAGGTTATACAGGAACTTTTAGGGAAAAGGAATTTACATGGTATATGACAGATTCGATGATGTACCTGAATAGATTGCTCGAATACTGGGGACGACGCATGATTAGCAGACGAGGCAGGATGTGGATGAAGACTCGTCGAACCCACGGCGACATGGTATGCGTCTGTGGCGACCGAAAATGAATGTTCAGCACAACCACCGTGACGCATATACTACAAACAGGAAAAAAATTAAGAAAATGAGATAAGTTAAGCTAAGTCCCACGTAAAACTGGACCACAGTGTTGTTTGGTACGTTAAAAAAAACGCTGTAAAAAGGCACCAGTACAGTGCCTTTTCTAGTTTCTCATTCTGTTGTCAACGTTTAGACCGCTAGTACAGGGTCACCAAAGAGGCACCGCAAAAGGTACTATTATATTCATGTGGGGTTGCATTGAGGCAGATTGATTACCTGAACGTATCGAGAATCATAGTGAAGAGTACGAATTTGCCTAATAGTGGAACTACTAGACTCGTTGGAGGAATGATTTCGGCCAGTAGAAGGAAAAACACAGTCAACGACAGCAAAATGGAGATGGCCAAGCTAACCTGTCAAGTATTTCATGCAATGTAACAGACAAATTAGGAAACAATAATAGTTAAATAGTATGTAGTTAGTACTTTTTCTCCAGAATCAGACGGCAAATAGAAAACTAGAACGGTGAGGAACGTAATCCCCATGCACGGGATGATCAGGTTGACGGTGTAGAATAACGTCTTTCTCCGCATTGTGATGTTGAACGTGATATCCAGGTAGGGCTCATCGCAGCAGTTGTAATATTTGATGTTCCTAAGAAAAATTTATCAGTTAGAAACAGCTAAAGTGTCAAGCTAATTGAAACCTGGTAGCGGGAGCAGCGAGAATATCCCACTCGACGGACATGTAGAACTCGGACAGGTCGACCCCAATCTCAACTGTCGCAGACCCGTTCTCTTCGTCCAAGTGCCGCAGGTCAACCTGACAGAATAAACTTGCTTGAAATCCTAAGCAAAAGCTTTCCCAGAGGAAAATTAAGGATGTCGGCTACATCCTGAACGATATCTCTAACATATCCTGAGTATTGTGAACCACGTCCGATCGCGGATGAGTAAAAAAATTTGTGTTGAGAATTGTGCATCTTGATTATCGAGGGCACCATTAAGTATCCTGAGACACGTTTTTCCAGGACGCTGTTAAGTACCCTGAACATGTAATATTCAGGCTTTCCTATGTCAGGATCCTGAACACCCTGGAAGTGGGCTAATTTCACTGCACTCAGAGTCCTGATTGGCATCCTGCAAATGTCCTTTTCAGGATATTTTCAGGGTCCTGAAACTATCCTTAATTTTCTGCTGGGTTGACAAGTTAAAACATACCTGGTTGCCGTCGTAGGTCCACGAGCCGAACTTCAGAACGCAGGTCTGCTCGTCGAACGGAAAGTACTCGACGTCTATCTCGCACGAAGACTTGTAAATTGCCGGTGGCTTCCATTCTATCAGTCCCGTGTGATACATCGTGGCCTTCGTGGATAAAGTAACTTCAAAGTTTCCATCAGCACTAGAAGAATGTTCGAAATTAAGCAAAACAAAACGCAAGTCTATCGTTAAGTCTGACAACTAACCACTACAAGGCTTTTTACGTGTAAATATCATCGACGCTACTTTGGAAAAAAAAGTTAATTTAATATTTTTATTATATTATTAAGCTTAATCAATCATAATTATCACCTAACTGTACATTTTATTGTTTATTTCTAGCTTTTTCAACAGAATATCTGCCACTGTGACAGGGGTATGTTTTTATTTACCTGCAACAGCGCCATCTAGCGGAGAATTAATACAACAGTATAGAAAACTTCACTGTACATGAAAATTATGATTTATAATGGATAATAATAAGCTAATTATATATAGAGTTATGTAAATTGTAAATTTTACTTGTTATAGAGAACGATGTCAGGCCTCCAGATATTGTCCGACGGAATGTTCAGCATATCGACTCCTCCGTAATCTGCCGGGTTCCACTGAAGCTTGTAGTCGTACCAGGACTTTCCAAACCATAGAAATTTATCATAAAATAAGTGGGAATATTATGAATGTATGAAGTAAACCAACCTGCTCGACCCACAGGTTAGTAGTCATGATCTGGTTCTTGAGATTCTGCAAATAAATCAATATTTCAACAATTTTTTTTTTGCACCGCTATTCAGCTATTCTCGTATAATAGATTAATTTAAAAAAACTGAAATTACCACATCAATTAACTGGGATAATTTTATTTTGATCCGGACTCTGACCGCTTCGCTGTCGTTGAGGACAGGTCGCACGAGTTTGTTGTAACTGGACAACAGGTCATCGTAAAGTCGTTTAGCGTCTGGATTTGCTGAAGACTGACTCAGTCCAGCAACTAGTATCATTAAACAAATAAGTGCCCGATGGAAATACATTATTGGCGTCACATTTGTTCCGCTCTCAACCGAGCACTGCGAGCCGTTTGAAAAAGCCAGGCGTCGGAAATTTTGGCGCGCTTGCGCCTGATCCGTAGACACTTTTCTATCGATTTTCGCTACGGCGTTTTACCAACACTCACAGTAAGGGCTGGTTATTGTGATTTGCCAACACTTGGAACCTTTCCAAAACTATCTTGACAGAATCCCCGTAAATTCTGTAAAAGGACAGGAAAAGCTCGTTTAGGAAAGGACTTATCTGTCAACGTGGCAACACTGTTCCGATAAAAATATTTTCAAAGTAATTTTAATAAATTAGAAATTTTAATTTTAATTTCAAAATAAATTTCTTTTTTGATGTGTTTGTCTAAGTATGTGGATAATATTTGTCCACGATGCATTAGAAATTTTGGTTTCTCATACAACGCCATCTAGCGGTTAGAAAACAAACTAAGTACAATAATACAAATACAACAATGTAATATATTATCTGAGTGAGGTTCTTCGTTATTACTTTAAGGTTTTACTTTTTATTCACAAGTCTACATTTTGATCCTAATCTGCTCAATAATAATCTTTAATAATTTCAAAAATTCAGTAAGTTGGAATTAAGTTAATACTTAAATCCCTGTGTTAAGGAATAAAAAATACTTACCAAAAAAAAATCCGTTTACTTAAGTTTTAATTAAGTTGGTGAATACAGTTTATTTAAACTTAATTAATTGATATAATTCACACTGATTTAGATTTACACTATCATACAATTTATATATGTAATAATAATATTAACAGAAGTTGGCGTAGCGATTTCGTTAGAAATTTAAGTTGAAATATAAATTTATGAGTAGAATTAGAACTGAAAATAATTTAATAAAATAACTACTCCATACAGTTATATTTGTATTTTGAAAGTACGGATTAGTTAAAGAAGATTATGAATATTTCGATTTAATTCCAGGTTGGGCGAATAAATAATAGGGCGAAAATAATTGGGGCGAGATAAATTGGGGCGAGAAATGCGTGGGCGACTTTTCCCAGAGAACCAATCAGCAATCGCCGTCTGAGGGCGAAGTTTCATTGTGCAACTCCCATAGCAGAAACACTAAACAGAGCAACAACAACAGACACCGTTCTGCGAAGAAACAATTTAGTCTGGAAAAACTTTAGCTGCTGATTTTGCGAATCATTTTCGCAAACTTTTCTCTTTAGTCAATACTTTTTGAACTCAGAAGACAATGGTGACCAGAATCGGCTCGCTACCTCCAAAGGACCGCGAAAAATTTTTCGACGAACTCGAATTTCCCTACTGTGATGAAGTTGGCAAATACGAGAAACTGGCCAAAATCGGACAAGGCACTTTTGGGTAAACAAATTTTACTTTAAAAAATAATTAAATTTTCAGTTTTCAATATATATATAAAATATATATATATTTTTTTTATAGGGAGGTGTTCAAAGCTCGACACAAGAAAACGAAGAAAGTCGTGGCTCTGAAGAAGGTCCTCATGGAAAACGAGAAGGAAGGGGTATGCGTAAATCTTCTCGTTTTTTGTTTACAAACTTAATATAATATTTTTTTCCCAGTTCCCGATTACAGCGTTACGCGAAATTAGAATATTGCAGCTTCTGAAACACGATAATGTCGTCAACTTGATCGAGATCTGTCGGACCAAAGCCACACAGGCCAACCGCTTCAAATCGACTTTTTATCTGGTCTTCGATTTTTGCGAGCACGATCTCGCTGGCCTTCTCTCGAACGCTAACGTCAAGTTCAGTCTTGGAGAAATCAAGCGTGTGATGCAGCAGCTTCTCAACGGCCTGTACTTCATTCACAGTAACAAAGTACGTTTCTCAAAATTATCGTTATTCATTCTTGATGACTTAAGTTTGTTTATCAAAATCATTGTTATTCATTTCTATATGATTTAAAGTACGGTTTTCAAAATTATTAATGTTATTGAATAGAGTACTATTTTTTTTTGTGTTTAGATTTTGCATCGAGATATGAAAGCAGCCAACGTGCTGATAACTAAAGCTGGTGTGCTGAAGCTAGCCGATTTTGGTCTAGCCCGAGCGTTCAGCATCAACAAAAACAACCAGCCGAATCGGTAACATTCATAAAAATCTTGATTTCAACACTTTTGCTTAATATCTTAACATTCAGGTACACCAATCGAGTCGTAACACTCTGGTATCGTCCGCCTGAACTTTTGCTCGGCGAACGTAACTATGGCCCGCCAGTCGACATGTGGGGAGCGGGATGCATTATGGCTGAGATGTGGACGCGCACTCCTATCATGCAGGTATCGAGCTCTCCACGCTTTACTTTTCCTTACACAAACAGTTAATATACTTCGTTCACTTAGGGCAATACTGAACAGCATCAGTTAACACTCATCTCGCAACTGTGCGGATCGATAGGTCCCGACATTTGGCCCGACGTTGAAAAGCTCGATCTCTACACCAAGATGGAGCTTCCAAAAGGGCAGAAACGTAAAGTGAAAGGTAAATATACAACTATTTGCACAGTGTTTGAGGATTTCAGCTTTTCTGTTTATCGCAGAACGTCTCAAACCGTACGTTCGCGATCCTTACGGCTGCGACCTGCTCGACCGGCTCTTGACGCTGGACCCTGCGAAACGCATAGACGCGGACTGCGCTCTGAATCACGATTTTTTCTGGACTGACCCGATGCCTTGTGAGCTGACGAAAATGCTGGCCCAGCACAATCAGAGCATGTTCGAGTTTCTTGCTCCTCCCCGACGAGCAGGACGGGTTGGACCGCCACAACAGCCCATGCCGCAGCCTCGTCCTGCGGCGGAGAGCAGTTACCAGGACCGAGTTTTTTAAAAACTCCTTACAACTAACATTCAAAAAGACGCGAAATTTTTTTCTGATTTACAGATTTTGTAAGATAATAAAAAAAGTCGTATGATTTAAAAAACAATTGATACTTCTGGTTTTATTTTCTGGTTTCATAGCGTTTTTGGCCTGGATCTGCACTTCACTTTGATTTGCACACAGCAATAAAACATGAAATATTTTCACAGGTTTGAAGAAAAACATCAAAATCCACTGGAAAATGCGACTATTTACTTTATGAAAGAAAATCTTGATTATTTATTATTATTTAATATATCCTGCATGTAGAAATCTGATCAAACTCGCAAACGAGGCTAGAACTTACGCTTCGACTATTATACGTTCAACACTAGAAGTTAATTAGTTAAAAATTAGCAATTAAAAAAGACGAGGCCTTGAGAATTTCAGTGGATTTTCTTTTCTTTTTTTGTAGGTTTTAGATTTATACTTTTTATTATCGGAAAATCAGAGTCGCGTTGTACCCAGCGAGGAAATCGTCCCGGCTGACTCGTTCCGTGTTGTCTCGTTCCACGCTACCTAAACGTTGACACATAAAACAAGAGACATGAATACGCAATAGAAAAAAGGTGCACTAGTCAAACGTCAGAATGACCCTCTGAATGGTGCATGATTACCACAGATTCAGCTAGATGATAGTGTGAAACTGGTCCACTTTCACACGGTTCGTACGCTTGAATCTCTCAAGAACTTAAGTCATGCAGTATTTAAACCCTTATTCAGATGGCTCACTTTTAGCAACTAAAGTAAGTTCAGCTACTCTTCAGCTAGTGATTCACAGGGAAGCTAGTGTTCAGCTACCTATTCACTCGCTACTCAACCGTATGAGTTATTTATAGGGTATTGTATTTATAATTTTACTTCTTCGACTGGTGCGTTGCGTGTTGCTTCGCTGTCGTTGGCGACAAACTGATCGACTGGCGGAAGGCGGATGTAGCCGTGGTCTATTTGAGCGTAGACCGTGGATTCCGGTTCGAGCGGCGTGAGCCGAACTGAACCGTTGCGCGGTAGCGTCAGCTCGGCGTAGGTAGCAGCGGTAGCAGCTGCTGCGGTAGCGACGGTAGGAGACGTTAGCAGCCGGCGAGTAGTAGACATGGAGAGGATGCGATCAAAGGCCTTTTCGTCCTCATCGCGGGTATCTTCTATTTCAATTATTAATTTCTATTATAATAATTGCTAGGAGATGTAAAAGGCACCCCAAAAGGCACCGTAGGGTAACCTTGTCCGGAAGAACGAGGATCTTTATTCGTTTTCGTGTCCTTGAGGTCGAACGAATCGTCGGGTTCGACGTTCAGGGGCACGGCGGCTTTGTCGAAGGCGTTCTGTCGCTCGCCTCGTCCGCGATGCGCGTGGCTGCGGACCCTCATCACCACGACGATGATCGCAGCGGCGAAAATCAGCGCGGCGCCGACTCCGATCAACGTGCCGAGCACAGGCGTCATCTGAACGGGAACCGGTGCCGTCGGATCGGGGGTTGAAGAAACAGGGGCGACAGCGTTCGACGCCACTGTAAGTAGTAATGGTAGTAGTAGTAGTAGTAGTAGTAATAAATGGTGGCAGTAGTTGTAGTGGAAGTAGTTGTGATAGTAGTCGTAGCAAATGGTGGTCGTAGTAGTAGTAGAAGTAGCAGTAATAGGTGGTGGTAGTAGTAGTAGTAGAAGTAGTAGTAATAGAAAATGGTGGTGGTGGTAGTAGTAGCAGTAAATGGTGGCAGTAGTAGTAGTGGAAATAGTTGTGGTAGTAGTCGTAGCAAATGGTGGTAGTATAGTAGTAGTGGAAGTAGTTTTGGTAGTAGTAATAATTGTAGTAGCAGTAAGTAAAAGTAGTAGTTGGAGTACTAGTAGTAAGTAAAACTATTGGTAGTGGTAGTAGCAGTGCGAATAGTAGCAGTAGACGCAGTAGCAGCAGAGTAGCAGTATACGAAATGGTATAATAAAAATCCGATAAGTTCAGATAAAATTTTAAGTCATTTTAGTTTCAAATTTTACCAACAGGTTCCGTTCTCTTCTCTTTTTCAGGGGCGCGGAGCGTAGCGGCATGAAGAATCAGAGGTTCGCTTCTTCCCTTCTGGTTGACAGCCCAAACTGTGACGATATAACTTCGTCCAGGTTCCAGAACTCGGACAGTGAAGGAAGCCACGTGACTAGTGCGGTTCCCAGCGACTCGTCCGCTCGTCTCCTCAGTGGTCTGGACGAGGAAGTACTGCGGCAGGCCGCCGTCGTAGCCCGGGACGCAGGCGACGTGAAGTGAGTCGGTGGTTTGGTTCGCTACGCTGCAGTTGACGACGGGTCTGGTCTTCCCGCGGGAAGGATCTGGTACAAACAGGGGTCACGCTGCTCTCCGGCTATGTTCCGAGCCCAGCACATGATCGTACCGTAATCCTGCACAACCAGATCCGCGTTAAAATTTAGACGTAAAGATTAGCAGGTTTACGCACTAAGGATTAGTAGTTAGTCAGTAACCGTTTCCTCGTAAAATCGCATCAGTAACTGCACTAGTTTAATTTAGTTAATTCAATTAATTTAGTAATTTTTTGTTCATTTTTACTTAATTAATTTTTATTAATTATTAATTAATAATGTACTTTATTTAGTTTGTTAATTAATTTGTTCTTTAATTTGTTAATTTTATTTAGCTGACTTAATTTATTAATTAACCCAATTTGTTTTATGAATTTTATTTTCTTCATTAACTTAGTTATTTAACTTTTACATTTAATTTGTTTCTTGTTTTACTAAATCTAGTTAAGTTAACTAATTTGGCTTCTTAATTTAATTTAGTTAATTTAACTAGTTAAAATTAATTTTTACTCTTGTATGTAGATATAGCTCGGAACGTTGTAGTTAAACTTGATTAATTTGGTTGTAGTTTACCTCTTCGGTGAGTGGTGTATAGGAGAGGGTGCTTCGCAGTCTGTCGACCACGTAATTGGCTGGCGGAAGGTCAACAAAGTCCCGGGATCCGTTGAAAGTCCAGTGGAAGACGAGGTCCGCCGGGTGAGCTTCCACTTCGCAGGCGACGGAGAGCGTCTCGCCCCGTCCGGCGAACAACTTCGACGCTTGGCCGCTCTTGCAAACCGGCGCGACTGCACAAACAATTTATACACATTCAGTTAAAATGTAAAGTAGTAGTAGTAGTAGTAGTAATAAGTGGGTAGAAGTAGTAGTAATAGTAGTAGTAGAAGTAGTAGTAGTAGTAGTAGTAGTAATAGTAGTAGTAATAGTAGTAGTAGAAGTAGTAAATGGTAGTGGTAGTGGTAGTAGTAGTGGTATTAGTAATAGTAGTAGTAAATGAGTAGTAGAAGTAGTAGTAGTAGTAGTAGTAATAGTAGTAGTAGAAGTAGTAAATGGTAGTGGTAGTGGTAGTAGTAGTGGTACTAGTAATAGTAGTAGTAAATGAGTAGTAGAAGTAGTAGTAGTAGTAGTAGTAGTAGCAGTAGTAAATGGTGGGTGGTAGTAGTAGTAAATGGTAGTAGTAGTAGTAGTAGTAGTGGTAGTAGTAGTAGTAATACATGTTGGTGGTAGTAGTAGTAATAGTAAATGGTAGTGATAGTGGTAGTAAATGGTAGTGATAGTAGTAGTAAATGGTAGTGATAGTAGTAGTAGTGGTAACAGTAGAAGTGGTAAATAGTGTAGCGGTACGACTAATAGTGGCCACGTAGTGAGTAGTTAACAGAATATTTCAGAGATTACATCGAATGTGGAGGGGTAGCGCGTTGCTTTCGGCGTCGCCCTCGTCGTTGCTGGCGACGCAGGTGATTAAGCCGGACCAGCGACGATCGACACGCTGCACGATCAAAGTCTGATTGTGCAACACCACATCCTGCGTCGTGTTGGCGTGGATCTGCTTGCCCTGAATACAACGCAACCAATTAATGCTCTTCTTTATTAGTAACCCACTCAACATTAGTCTAATTAATTGCTAATTAGAAACTTCGAGGAGTAGAATTAGTACATTGGGATCTAGGAAGAGTAGAAGTAGTAGTTAGAGTTTAAATTGTAGGGGTAGGAACAGTAGTAAGTAGTAGAAAGTTGACTAGAAAGCTTATCCTGCTTGCCCTCAAAACAATGCAACTGATCAAGGCCCTCTTTAGTAAACTACTCAAA
Source organism: Eulimnadia texana (assembly GCA_002872375.1). Lineage (NCBI taxonomy): Eukaryota > Metazoa > Arthropoda > Branchiopoda > Diplostraca > Limnadiidae > Eulimnadia > Eulimnadia texana. The sequence goes on along the minus strand of NKDA01000001.1, from coordinate 32,271,505 downwards.
ATTAGCCTAACTGATTGCTAATTACAAACTTGGAGAGTAGCATTACAGTGGTGGACCAAGGAAGAGTAGTAGTAATAGTAGTAAGTAGTTAGTAGTAGACAATTGACTAGAAAGCTTATCCTGCTGGCCCTCAATACAATGCAACTGATCAAGGCCCTCTTTAGTAAACTACTCAAAATTAGCCTAACTGATTGCTGATTACAAATTTGGAGAGTAGCACTAGAGTAGTGGACCAAGGAAGAGTAGTAGTAATAGTAGGAAGTAGTTAGTAGTAGAAAATTGACTAGAAAGCTTATCCTGCTTGCCCTCAAAACAATGCAACTGATCAAGGCCCTCTTTAGTAAACTACTCAAAATTAGCCTAACTGATTGCTGATTACAAATTTGGAGAGTAGCACTAGAGTAGTGGACCAAGGAAGAGTAGTAGTAATAGTAGGAAGTAGTTAGTAGTAGAAAATTGACTAGAAAGCTTATCCTGCTTGCCCTCAAAACAATGCAACTGATCAAGGCCCTCTTTAGTAAACTACTCAAAATTAGCCTAACTGATTGCTGATTACAAATTTGGAGAGTAGCACTAGAGTAGTGGACCAAGGAAGAGTAGTAGTAATAGTAGGAAGTAGTTAGTAGTAGAAAATTGACTAGAAAGCTTATCCTGCTTGCCCTCAAAACAATGCAACTGATCAAGGCCCTCTTTAGTAAACTACTCAAAATTAGCCTAACTGATTGCTGATTACAAATTTGGAGAGTAGCACTAGAGTAGTGGACCAAGGAAGAGTAGTAGTAATAGTAGGAAGTAGTTAGTAGTAGAAAATTGACTAGAAAGCTTATCCTGCTTGCCCTCAAAACAATGCAACTGATCAAGGCCCTCTTTAGTAAACTACTCAAAATTAGCCTAACTGATTGCTGATTACAAATTTGGAGAGTAGCACTAGAGTAGTGGACCAAGGAAGAGTAGTAGTAATAGTAGGAAGTAGTTAGTAGTAGAAAATTGACTAGAAAGCTTATCCTGCTTGCCCTCAAAACAATGCAACTGATCAAGGCCCTCTTTAGTAAACTACTCAAAATTAGCCTAACTGATTGCTGATTACAAATTTGGAGAGTAGCACTAGAGTAGTGGACCAAGGAAGAGTGGTAGTAATAGTAGTAAATGTTGAGTAGTTATTAGCAGAAGGTTGACTAGAAAGCTTATCCTTCTTGCCCTGAATACAACGCAACTGATTAAGGCCCTCTTTCGTAAACTACTCAAATTAGTTTCATTAAATGCTAATTAGAAACTTGGAGGGATAGAATCAGTGAAACTGGATCTAAGAAGAGTAGTAGTAGTAGTAGTAGTAGTAGTTGGACAGTAAATTGTAGTGGTAGTAATAGTAGTAAGTAGTGAGTGGTTAGTAGTAGATAGTTGACTTGTTGGGGTGTAACAGAGCTAGTATGTATAGAAAGTAAGTAATAACTAGTACTAGTAAGTAGTGAGTGGTTACTAGTAGACAGTTGACAGTTGGGTTTAACAGTACTAATAGTAGTTTTAGGAAGTAGTAACAACTAGTAGTAGTAAGTAGTGTGTCGTTGGTAGTAGACAGTTGACTTGTAAGGCTTTAACAGTGCTAATAATAGTTATAAAAGTAGTAATAACTAGTATTAGTAAGTAGTAATTGGTCAGTAAAAGATAGCTGAAAAGAAAGTTTATCTACAAGGCTGGACAGTAGTAGTAGTAGTAGTAATATGTGGTAGTAGTAGTAGTCGTGATGCAAGTAGTAAGTAGTTAGCAGAATGTAGTGGACTAAAAAGCTTATGTGTTTACATTTAGTAGTAGTAGTACAACTAGCAGTAAGTAGTGAGTAGTTAGTGGTAGATAGTTGACTAAGCCTGCAACAGTAGAAGTAATGGTAGTAATGGTGCAAGTAATAAGTAGTTAGCAGAATATAGTTGACTAGAGAAAGCTTATGTGTTAACATTTCGTAGTAGTAGTAGTCGCATAAGTAGTAGTAGTCGGGTAATAAATATTAGGTAGCAAACATATCTGACTTGAAAGCTTATCAGTGACTTTAACTACTGTAACTACTGATTACGAACTACTAATTACAAAAAATAGTAAACCTAAGTAAAATAGTAGTACAACCAATAGCAGTCAGGTAGTCAGTAGCAGATAACTACTAATTAACTACTAACGACTACTAACTACTACTCCGATTACTGATTATGAACTAATAGTTACAAAAAAAAATAGTAAAAGTAAGTAAACGAACTACTGATTTCATTCAAAAATAGTAAATATAAGTAAAACAGTAGTACGACTCTTAGTAGTTGACTAGTGGTCAGGTAGCAAGTAGCAGATAACTAACTAGACAACTCATTAGTCACTGTAACTAGTTTAACTACCGATTGTGGACTACTAATTACAACAAAAAATAGTAAAAGTAAACAAACTACTGATTTCATTCAAAAATAGTAAATATAAGTAAAACAGTAGTACAACTTTTAGTAGTTAACTAGTAGTCAGGTAGCAAGTAGCAGATAACTAACTAGACAACTCATTCGTAACTAGAGCTACTGTGGCTACCGATTGTGGACTATTAATTACAACAGAAAAATAGTAAAAGTAAGTAAACGAACTACTGATTTCATTCAAAAATAGTAAATATAAGTAAAACAGTAGTACGAATTTTAGTAGTTGACTAGTGGTCAGGTAGCAAGTAGCAGATAACTAACTAAACAACTCATTAGTCATTATAACTACTGTAACTAACGATTGTGGACTATTAATTACAACAAAAAAATAGCAAAAGTAAACAAACTACTGATTTCATTCAAAAATAGTAAATATAAGTAAAACAGTAGTACGACTTTTAGTAGTTGACTAGTGGTCAGGTAGCAAGTAGTACATAACTAACTAAACGACTCATTCGTAACTAGAACTACTGTGGCTACCGATTGTGGACTACTAATTACAACAAAAAAATAGTAAAAGTAAGTAAACGAACTACTGATTTCATTCAAAAATAGTAAATATAAGTAAAACAGTAGTATTACTTTTAGTAGTTAACTAGTAGTCAGGTAGCAAGTAGCAGATAACTAACTAGACAACTCATTCGTAACTAGAACTACTGTGGCTACCGATTGTGGACTACTAATTACAACAAAAAAATAGTAAAAGTAAGTAAACGAACTACTAATTTCATTCGAAAATAGTAAATATAAGTAAAATAGTAGTGATTTGTTGGTACGTTATGTCTCCACATGATTCTGGTTATCCAGGGCGACGCTTTGACGTTGCAATCGAAGAAGACGTCGTCGCCTTCTTTGATGTTGTCCGCACTCGTCGACCGGCCGAACTCCAAATGAGCAATCGGTACGTCTATTAACACAAAATTCAATACACTTAATATAATAATAATAACAGTAATAAATTTTTCTATATAAATACATATATATATATATATATATTAATCTTTACATTTTTATTACTGTGGAATCATAGAAAAGCGGGTTGCAGAAAAGTTTTAAGCAAGTTTAGATTAGGCTTGGAACTACTATAGTAAGAACTAACAGTATATCTACGATATAGACACTAGAAATCTACTATGTTGGTTGAAAGTACTAGTAGCACTTGGTTAGTGTTTCCACTTTTCAGTTCTCTATTTTCCCCCTCTTCCCTTATCTTTTCCCTTTTCCCCCTCCGTGCAAGAATATACAAGGTCTAGATTTCCTCCTTTACTCTCCTCTCTTCTTCTTCCCTTTTCAGACCCCATTTCCCCCCTTTTCCCTTATCTTTTCCCTTTTCCCCTCCGTGCAAGAATATACAAGGTCTAGATTTCCTCCTTAACTCTCCTCTCTTCTTCTTCCCTTTTCAGACCCCATTTCCCCCTTTTTAAGGGAATTTCCCTTTTCCCCTCCGTGCAAGAATATACAAGGTCTAGATTTCCTCCTTTACTCTCCTCTCTTCTTCTTCCCTTTTCAGACCCCATTTCCCCCCTCTTTAAGGGAATTTCCCTGTAAAAGTGGGAACACTGCGCTTGGTTGTGGCGATAGCAGTAGTAGTAGTAGGACTTGTAGTAGCAGGAGTAGTAGTAAGTGAGTAGTGGTTGCAGGAAGCAGTAATAGTGATTGTAAGAAGTAGTGGTAGAAGTAGTTGTGGTAGTTTTAAGTAGTAGCACTAGTAGTAGTAGTAGTAATAATAGTAGTAATAGTAATAATAGTAGTAATAGGAGAAGAAATAGTAACATTACTAACAGTAATAGCACAAGTAGTAGTAATAGTGGTAGCAGTAGTGATAGCAAAAGTCAGTAGTTTAGAAGTAATAGTAGCAGAAGTAGCAATATTAGTAACAGATAGAAGCAATATTATTTAATAGTAGTAGTAGTACCAGCAACAGAAGTAATAAGATTAGTAGCTGTAAACAGTAACAGTAGTAAGTAGTAGTAGTAGTAGCTGCAGTAGTAAGTATCAGCAATAGCAGTAAGTAGTAGTAGTAGTGTTTTACAGTGTATGGTGAGCTTCCAGCTTTCTTCGAGGTTCCGTTCTAGTAGCAGCTCGTGTTCGACTCGGCAAGTCAGGTACTTTCCATCATCGTCCATTAGCGGAACGTAGCTTAACGTGCTAATTGTTGTGTTCCTGTCCGCTGAAATCTAGTCAGAAGCAATCCGTTAGTATTAGCACTACTGGGGGAATAGCAAAAGGTAAGCAAGTTTGTAAGCAACATCGGTAGTGCGTAAGTAAGTTGAATGACTAAGTAAGTAAGCCGGTTAGTAAGCAAGCAACTACGCAGGGCTACTAACTTAGTAACCGAGAAGTAAGCAAGTTGGAGATTAACTAACCAAACAAACAACCAAGTAAGCAGGCAAACTACTAACTAAGGAACTCAGTAAGCAAGCAAGAAGCTAACCACGCTTCTAAACAAACTCATCAAGTAAGCAAACTACTAACGAACTAACGAAGCAAGTGAGATACTGACGAAGCTACGAAGCACCTAAACATGTAAGCAAGCAAGTAACCTAGTGACTATGTAGATGTACGTAAGAGTAAGAGTAAGACTAACATAACTACGCTACCAAGTAACCAAAATTAGCACTACTACTAAGCAAGCAAGAAGCTAACCAAGCTGGTAAGTAAGAAACTAACCAAGTACGCAGACTACTAAGCAACTAACTAACTAAGCTAGCAAGAAGCTAACCAAGCTGCTAAGTAAGAAACTAACCAAGTATGCAGACTACTAAGCAACTAACTAACTAAGCTAGCAAGAAGCTAACCAAGCTGCTAAGTAAGCAACTAATCAAGTATGCAGACTACTAAGAAACTAACTAACTAAGCTAGCAAGAAGCTAACCAAGCTGCTAAGTAAGAAACTAACCAAGTATGCAGACTACTAAGCAACTAACTAACTAAGCAAGCAAGAAGCTAACCAAGCTGCTAAGTAAGAAACTAACCAAGTACGCAGACTACTAAGCAACTAACTAACTAAGCTAGCAAGAAGCTAACCAAGCTGCTAAGTAAGAAACTAATCAAGTATGCAGACTACTAACCAACTAACCAACTTGCTAACTAACTAACTGAGTACTTACGGTCTGCTTAGCGGACTGGAGGCGGGTAGTGCCTTTCCACCAGGTAATCAGGGGCGAAGGGCGCGCCCCTGACGAAGTGCACGTGACTTCGTATTTCCGGTCAGCTGACAAGACCTCGTACTCTCGCGACATCTTCACCGTCAAGGGGCGAACTAAAGAATCGATTACAAACTTTATAATAATCGATTATTGATCGATTTGATTTGAATATTTGATTGAAAAATCACTAATTTTATCGATTTTAAGTGTTAACCATCGATTCGATTATCGATTTATTGATTAAAAGAAAAAAAAACAATGAAATTATTAAGGGATGAACTAATTATTAAAAAAACATAATTTAAATATCGATTTAGAGTCTTAATAATCGATTACGGTTTATTAATCGATTATCGATATCTTCACCGTTAATGGACGAACTAATTGTTTGTAAGAAACCATTAAATATAATCGATTTATAGTGTAAATAATCGATTAACGATTTATCGATCGATTATCGATTTATTGATGAAAAGAAAAACAATGGAATTATATCGATACTTAAACCGTTAAGATATGAACTACTACACGATTTAAAGTGTAAATAATCGATTACAGTTTACCGATCGATTATTGATTTATTGATGAAACTTAATCGATAATAAGCAAACCGAACTACCGATTGATAGTGTTAATAATCGATTATATAAATAAAATCGATTACTTATTGATTTTTGTGCAGAATTCAGAGATTCTTGGAGGACTCTTGTTTTAAGGATTTAAGATTCTCGGTTGAAATCGTAAGTAATGGAAGTAATCTCATATGCAAATGCGAGTCTTTGATGTTGTTTCAAGTCCCATTAAGCCTAATTTACACGGTTCGCTACGGTTCAATACGGTTCAGTACGGTTCAGTAGACCAGAGTCAAGAAAAATGGCAATCCATCGGTTCCGTTCCAATCGCTGAAACAACAAAAAGAGGCTCTCCCGACTAACGCGAACCGTTTCTGAGCCGTTCTTAGGACGGTTCATTGGTGGGTGAACCGTAAACCGTGAACCGTACCAGCTGCAAAACAAATACCTCCCCAGAATTAGTCCATTAGTGTCGGGGAAATTTCATTAGAGAGTTGCACGAGTCCTCTACATTAAGTAAAGGTAAACTACTTGCACTGAAGTTGGGGGGAGAAAAGGGGAAAAAGGAGGAAAATAGGGAAAAAACGCCTTACGTTCAGCGTTCCCCTTTCACTTTTTCCTTTTTCGCCCGTCGTGTGAAGGTACCAGTTTGCCTTTCTCACCTCTTTTCCCTTATTTTTCCCTTTTACAGGGAACTTCCCTGCAAAGTGGAACAAAAATTATGAGAAATAGGGAAAATGGGGAAGAATGGGGGAAAAGGCCTTACTTTCAGAGTTCTTCTTTTACTTTTCTTATTCCCCCCTTCGTCTGAAGATATTAATTTTCTGTTTTTCCCTTTTTTCACTTATTTTTCCCTTTTGAGAGCCACCTTTCCCCTTTTTCTCAGGGAATTTCCCTGCAGAGTGGAGCTAAAAATTATAAAAAATGGGGAGAAATGGGGAAAAAAGCCTTGCATTCAGCGTTTCCCCTTTTCCCGCTCTTTTCATTTTGAGAGCCAATTTCCCCTTTTTCTCAGGGAATTTCCCTGCAGAGTGGAACTAAAAATTATGAAAAAATGGGGAGAAATGGGGGAAAAAGCCTTGCATTCAGCGTTTCCCCTTTTCCCGCTCTTTTCATTTCGAGAGCCAATTTCCCCTTTTTTCAGGGAATTTCCCTGCAGAGTGGAGCTACAAATTATAAAAAATGGGGAGAAATGGGGAAAAAAGCCTTGCATTCAGCTTTTCCCCTTTTCCCGCTCTTTTCATTTCGAGAGCCAATTTCCCCTTTTTTTTTTTTCAGGGAATTTCCCTGCAAAGTGGAACTATGGCTGCTTACGTTTCATGTCGATGGTGACGGAAGTGGAGATGGGGACGGTGATGTTGTTGTTGGCCGCCTGACAGGTCAAGGTCACTCCGAGGTCATCTCGGGTCAAGTTGTAGAGGCGCAGGGTGTTGGTGACGGTGCCTTCGAGTATCGATTCAAAGGTGGCGTCGATCAATCGATTGTGGCGCCACCAGGTCACGCGGGCAGGTGGACGACCTGTGAATTATTTATGTTTATTATTATTTATTTTATTTATATTATTTAAAACGAGTACGCCTTGGCATTAAAAAAAAAATATATATATGATTTTAAATTTGTACTGTTCGATTAAAGTACTTAAGATTTGTGACCGAGAATCAAGAATCGTGAATCTGAGTTTAAGAATCTTAGAGGGAATCAAGAATCTTGATCGGAGATTCTTGAATCTTCGAATTAAGAATTTTGGTCCAAGATTCATGGCAAAGAATCAAGAATCGTGAATCTTGGACCAAGAATCTTGAATCCTCGAATTAAGAATCTTGGTAAGAATCATGGCAAAGAATCAAGAATCGTGAATCTTCGATCGAGAATCTTGAATCTTCGAATTAAGAATCTTGGTCCAAGATTCATGGCAAAGAATCAAGAGTCGTGAGTTCTTGTTTAAGAATCTTAGAGATAGTCAAGAATCTTGATCAGAGAATCTTGAAAAGAATCAAAAATCATGAATCTTGGACCAAGAATCTTGAATCTTCCAATTAAGAATCTTGGTCCAAGATTCATGGCAAAGAATCAAGAATCGTGAATCTGAGTTTAAGAATCTTAGATAGAGTCAAGAATCTTGATCAAAGAATCTTGAAAAGAATCAAAAATCATGAATCTTGGATCAAGAATCTTGAATCTTCCAATTAAGAATCTTGGTCCAAGATTCATGGCAAAGAATCAAGAATCGTGAATCTTGGACCGAGAATCTTGAATCTTCCAATTAAGAATCTTGGTCCAAGATTCATGGCAAAGAATCAAGAATCGTGAATCTTGGACCGAGAATCTTGAATCTTCCAATTAAGAATCTTGGTCCAAGATTCATGGCAAAGAATCAAGAATCGTGAATCTGAGTTTAAGAATCTTAGAAAGAGTCAAGAATCTTGATCAAAGAATCTTGAAAAGAATCAAAAATCATGAATCTTGGACAAAGAATCTTGAATCTTCGAATTAAGAATCTTTGTCCAAGATTCATGGCAAAGAATCAAGAATCGTGAGTTCTTGTTTAAGAATCTTACAGATAGTCAAGAATCTTGATCGAAGAATCTTGAAAAGAATCAAAAATCATGAATCTTGGACCAAGAATCTTGAGTCTTCGAATTAAGAATCTTGGTAAGAATCATGGCAAAGAATCATGAATCTTGATTTTTTATCGCTACGATTCCTTAGGCTATAAGATCAAGAATCATGAATCCCATTTCAAGAATCTTTTGTTATCATCTGTTATCAGGTGTTATCACAAGTTATCAGTGCGTACCCTGGTTAGGTTCAAATGAAGACTAAGAGATTTTTTTTTTTTCGTTTGAAATGAAAGCGGAAGATGAGAAGCAGATAAAAGCCGGAGAAAATGAATTAAAGAACACGGAAGGCAAAGAAAAAGATTAAAATCAATTCAAAAGGCTGCAGGATTCAAGATTCTTGATTCCTGGTAAGATTCTTGGAGAGATTCTTGTAGAGATTCGTGATTCTCATTGAGATTCTTGGTAAGGTTCTTGTAGAGATTCGTGATTTTTACTGAGATTCCCAGATTCTTGGTGAGATTCTTGGTAAGATTCTTACGAGATTCTTGTAGAGATTCGAGATTCTTATTGAGATTCTTTCAGAGATTCATGATTCTCATTGAGATTCTTGTAGAGATTCGAGATTCTCATTGAGTTTCTTGGTGAGATTCTTACGAGATTCTTGTCAAGATTCTTAGATTCTTGGTGAGATTCGAGATTCTCATTGAGATTCTTGGTGAGATTCGTGATTCTTATTGAGATTCGAGATTCTTAGAGATTCTTCGTAAGATTCATGATTCTTATAGAGATTCTTGTAGAGGTTCGAGATTCTTATTGAAATTCTGAGATTCTTGGTGAGGATCACGATTCTTATTGAGATTGTTGTAGAGATTCTTAAAGATTCTTGCAGGGATTCGGGATTCTTAGAGATTCTTGGTGAGAATCACGATTCTTATAGAGATTCTTGTAGAGGTTCGTGATTCTCATTGAGATTCTTAGAAATTCTTGATGAGAATCATGATTCTTATTGAAATTCTTGACTCGCTAAGATTCTTGGTGAGATTCACGATTCTCATCATAAGTCTTTTGACGATTCTTGCAAAGATTCAAGATTCTTGGTAAGATTCTCAGAGATTCTTGGTAGGATTCTCGGGAATCCTTAATGAGATTCATTAGCATTACTATGATAATAATTATTAATGTTCATATTATTATTATAGTAATTTAGTAATAGCTCAGTAGTAATTGATTAGTAATAGTAATAGTTGCTGAATATTTAGTAAAATCGATAGTCTTTAGTAAAATAAGATTACATTAGTAACATAACATAACATTACTATCATAATAACTTGGCAATAGCTCATTAGTAATTGATTAGTAGTAGTAATAATTGCTGAATATTTAGTAATATTGATAGTCATTAGTAACATAACATAACATTACTATTATAATAATGTAGCAATAGCTCGTTAGTAATTGATAAGTAGTAGTAATAGTTGCTGAATATTTAGTAATATTGATAGTCATTAGTAACATAACATAACATTACTATTATAATAGCTTAGTAATAGCTCGTTAGTAATTGATTAGCAGTAGTAATAGTTGCTGAATATTTAGTAATATTGATAGTCATTAGTAACATAACATAACATTACTATTATAATAATTTAGTAAATAGCTCATTAGTAACTGATTAGTAGTAGTAATAGTTGCTGAATATTTAGTAATACTGATAGTCATTAGTAGTTAGTAATAATAGTTTACTTAGTAATATTCATAGTCATTAGCAACATAAGATTACATTAGTAACATAACATAACATTACTATTGTAATAATTTAGTAAATAGCTCGTTAGTAATTGATTAGTAATAGTAATAGTTGCTGAATACTTAGTAATATTGATAGTCATTAGTAACATAACATAACATTACTATTGTAATAATTTAGTAAATAGCTCGTTAGTAATTGATTAGTAATAGTAATAGTTGCTGAATACTTAGTAATACTGATAGTCATTAGTAGTTAGTAATAATAGTTTACTTAGTAATACTGACAGTCATTAGTAACATAACATAACATTACTATTGTAATAATTTAGTAATAGCTCATTAGTAATTGATTATTAGTAGTAATAGTTGCTGGATATTTAGTAATATTCATAGTCATTAGTAACATAACATAACATTACTATTGTAATAATTTAGTAACAGCTCATTAGTAATTGATTAGTAGTAGCAGTTACTTGCTGCATACTTAGTAATACTGATAGTCATTAGTAGTTAGTAATAATAGTTTACCTCCAGCAGCTTGGCAGTGGAGGACCAGGGCTGCGCCTTCGGTGTAGGGACCCGCAGCGGACTTGACTTCCCCAGCCGCGTTATCCACAATCGTCAGGGTCTTGGGCGGCACTGAAATATCACATTTTATTAATCATTTATTTTTACATTTTATTAATTACATAACATTTATTATTTATTATTTATTATTTACATTTACACTTTATTAATTATTTATTTTTACATTTTATTAATTATTTAGTTTTACATTTTATTAATTACATTACATTTATCATTTATTATTTATTATTTACATTTACATTTTATTAATTATTTATTTTTACATTTTATTAATTACATTACATTTATCATTTATTATTTATTATTTACATTTACATTTTATTAATTATTTATTTTTACATTTTATTAATTACATTACATTATTATTTATTATTTATTGTTACATTTATCATTTATTATTTATTATTTACATTCACATTTTATTAATTATTCATGAACAGCATTTTTCAGTGTGTGTTTCAGTATTCAGTAGTGATGATGAATTATAATAAGTTTTCATTATGAATGGGAATAAAATAATTGGTATGTTCTAATTTATAGATTCCATTACAAATATTAATAATAGTATTGCATTAGTCATTTTATTAAAAATAATTTTTTTTAAATTAATTAAATTAATTAAATTAATGAATTAATTAATTAATTAATTAATTAATAATAAAAAATTTTATTAAAAATAAAATGACAAATATTTAAAATTAATTTAATATTAATTTAATAAAAATATTTAAAACTAATAAAATATTTTTAATATTTTATTATTATTATGAGTATTAAAAGTTGTATGTCGGATGTTATTAACTTGTTATCATGTGTTATCAGCCTGTTATCGGATGTTATTAACTTGTTATCGGGTGTTATCAACCTGTTATCGGGTGATAACAGCCTGTTATCGGATGCTATCAACCTGTTATAATCCATTACCGACCTGTTATCACGTATCATCATAGGTTAACAACATTACCATTCAAATTTATCTACTTTATCCAAAATGTTGATAATAATATTTTATCACGTGATATACGCTTTCTTCTATCCCTATCAAGGGGGGTCCGAAACTTCCAATAATCTTCGTACACCTGGGTCATGTTATCACAGTTATCAACCTGTTATCTCCGTGTTATCACGTGTTATCAGATCATCTTCGTACACCTTTCCTCGGAGTTTCAGACCCTTGATCCGTATTATTATCACGTTATTATCGACGTGTTATCAACCTGTTATCAGATGTTACCGATATTTTAGAATAAGTTATCAACGTATTATCATGTGTTATCAACCTGTTATCGGGTGTTATCAACCTGTATCATGTGTTATCAATCTTTTATCGGATGTTGACAACCTATTATCGGATGCTATCGACGTGTTATCATGTGTTATCAACCTGTTATCGGATATTATTAACTTGTTATCGGGTGTTATCAACCTATTATCGGGTGATTACAGCCTGTTATCGGATGCTATCAACCTGTTATAATCCATTACCGACCTGTTATCACGTATCATCATAGCTTAACAACTGTTATCACATATTATAGACCTGTTATAATGTGTTATCAACCTTTTATCGGATGTTATTGGCCTATTATCATGTGTTGTCAACCTGTTATCAAGCATATCAACCTACTATCAGGTGTTATTAACCTCTTATAATAATTTACCGACCTGTTGTCACGTATCATCATAGGTTATCAACCTGTTATCGGATGTTATCAAACTACTGGCAGAGGTTTCAAGTTCTTTTCTCCAGACGAGAAAACGTAATCCTCTTGGACAGATAACATCAGTTCAGTGGACAATGTCAACGTTTCGGGCTAACCAAGGATTATCCGAGGTTAACAAAGTGATAACAAGATGATAACACACGATAACAGGTGATAACAAATGATAATAGGCCTGAGCTGTGGAAAATACAAAGGCAAAAGTTAGACAAAGGACAATAAGAGCTTGTAAAAATAGTGAGGTTTAGACAGTTCACGGTTCGGTTCAAGGTTCGCTTTGTCCAGATTCGGTTCAACGGTTCACGGTTCGGGTCAACGGTTCGGGTCAACGGTTCGGTTACACAAAGGACAAAAGCTTCTTAAAGTTAAAGAAAAGGCTTGTACGGTTCAGGTTCGGTTTAAGGTTTGCTTCGTTCAAGGCTCGATTTAACGGTTCACGGTTCGGTTCAAGGTTCGCTTTGTTCAGACTCGGTTCAACGGTTCACGGTTCGACGGTTCAGTTACACACAGGATAAAGGTTTCTAAAAGCTCGGTTCAGGCTCGGTTCGAGGTTCGCTTCGTTCAGATTCGGCTCAACGGTTCAAGGGTTCGGTTCAACGGTTCACGGTTCGGTTCAACGGTTCAGTTACACACAGGATAAAAGTTTCTAAAAGCTCGGTTCAGGTTCGGTTCGAGGTTCGCTCCGTTCAGAGCTCGGATCAACGGTTCAAGGGTTCGGTTCAACGGTTCACGGTTCGACTGACGAATAAAAGAGAATATAGGGGAATAAAAAGTTTTGGTGGAAATGTTTTGCTTGTGAAAAGAAACAATGGCCGGATGGGAATTATTGACGGAAAAGGTTTAGGTCAGCACTGAGAAAAATCCTCGCAGTCTCAACGGGCCATGACACACACAACTTCCACCAGATTGTCTGAAAACCACTGATAACCCCTGATAACAGGTGATAATAGCCTGTAACATACTGATGATAATGGTGGATAACAGAAAGGTGGTTTAATCAATGCTAGAGAATATAAACTGGTCTGGAAAAGTTGGTGCGGAGTTCTTGTTAACCACTGATGATAAGTGTTAACAGTTGATAACAGGTGATAATAGATTGTAACATACTGATGATAATGGTGGATAAGGGAAAGGTGGTTTAATGAATGCTAGAGAATATAAAATGGTTTGGGAAAGATGGTGCGGAGTGCTTCTTAACCACTGATGATAAGTGTTAACAGCTGATAACAGGTGATAATAGATTGTAACATACTGATGATAATGGTGGATAAGGGAAAGGTGGTTTAATGAATGCTAGAGAATATAAAATGGTTTGGGAAAGATGGTGCGGAGTGCTTCTTAACCACTGATGATAAGTGTTAACAGCTGATAACAGGTGATAATAGATTGTAACATACTGATGATAATGGTGGATAAAGGATAGGTGGTTTAATGAATGCTAGAGAATATAAACTGGTCTGGAAAAGATGGTGCGGAGTGCTTGTTAACCATTGATTTTTAGTGTTAATAGTTGATAACAGGTGATAATAGAATGATGATAATGGTGGATAACGGGAAGGTGGTTTGATGAATGATAGAGAATATAAACTGGTCTGGAAAAGACGGTGCGGAGTGCTTGTTAACCATTGATAACAGTTGATAACAGGTGATAATAGAATAATGATAATGGTGGACAACGGGAAGGTGGTTTGATGAATGCTAGAGAATATAAACTGGTCTGGAAAAGACGGTGCGGAGTGCTTGTTAACCATTGATAACAGTTGATAACAGGTGATAATAGAAAGATGATAATGGTGGACAACGGAAAAGTGGTTTGATGAATGCTAGAAAATATAAACTGGTCTGGAAAAGTTGGTGCGGAGCGCTTGTTAACCATTGATAACAGTTGATAACAGGTGATAACAGGTGATAATGGAATGATGATAATGGTGGATAACGGAAAGGTGGTTTAATGAATGCTAGAGAATATAAACTGGTCTGGAAAAGATGGTGCGGAGTGCTTGTTAACCACTGATAACAGTTGATAACAGGTGATAACAGACTGATAATAACCGTGGATAACAGACACGTGCTTTAGTGACCATTAGAGACTACAAATTGGCCTGGAAACTTCGGTAAGGAGTACTTGATAACCCTTGATAACAGATGATAATGGAGTGACAATAACCGTGGATAACAGATATGAGGTCTAGTTTGCTTTAGAGATTAGAAAATGGTCTGGAATGTTAGTGAAGAGTGCTTGTTAACCACTGATAACAGTTGATAACAGCTGATAACAAGTGATAACAGACACGTGCTTTAGTGACCATTAGAGAGCACAAATTGGCCTGGAAACTTCGGTAAGGAGTACTTGATAACCCTTGATAACACTTGATAACCTTTGATAACGGGTGATAATGATCCCACGTAACAGAAACACACTAGCTCAACACATTTCATAGAGTTTCGGACCCCTTTGGATATTGCTAAGCTATTCTTCGATAACTGTTATCAAATGTTATCCGATGTTATCAAGTGTTATCGGTTGTTATCATATGTTGTCAAAAGGTGTAGTACGTGAGCCTTAAGGTTAGTTGAGTGCAGTGTTTCTACTTTCAGTTTCCCCTTTTTCCCCCCCTCTTCCCTTAATTTCCCCTTTTCCCTCTTCATTTGTTTTCCCCCTTTTCCCCTCCGCACTAGAATGTAACGCTGTACTTACAGATTTTCCTTTTCCCTCTTCTTTTATTTTTCCCTTTTCAGACGTCATTTCCCCTTTTTCAGGGAATTTCCCTGGAAAGCGGAAACACTGGTTGAGTGATAGTGTTGCCACTTTAATTTCCCCTTTTTTCCCTCCCTTTACTAGAACACAGAATGCTGTACTTTCCGATATTCTCTTTTCCCTCTTCTTTTCCGACCCCATTTTCCCCTTTTTCAGGAAAATTCCCTGCGAAGTGGAAACACTGGTTGAGTGATAGTGTTGCCACTTTAATTTCCCCTTTTTTCCCTCCCTTTACTAGAATACAGAATGCTGTACTTTCCGATTTTCCCTTTTCCCTCTTCTTTTCCGACCCCATTTTTCCCTTTTTCAGGGAAATTCCCTGCGAAGTGGAAACACTGGTTGAGTGATAGTGTTGCCACTTTAATTTCCCCTTTTTCCCCTTCCTTTACTAGAGCACAGAATGCTGTACTTTCAGATTTTCCCTTGTCCCCCTTCTCTTCCGACCCCATTTTCCCCTTCTTCAGGGAAATTCCCTGCGAAGTGGAAACACTGGTTGAGTGATAGTGTTGCCACTTAAATTTCCCTTTTTCCCCTCCGTATACTAGAACATGCAACGCTGTACTTTCAAATTTTCCCTTTTCCCCCTTCTTTTCAGACCCCATTTTCCCCTTTTTCAGGGAATTTCCCTGCAAAATGTAAACACTGCTCGAGTCAATGGATCCCGGACAATGGCGCTGTGCGGCTCCAATGGATTTCACACGCCAGTCCACATCATCGGTTACACATCATCCGATATTAATATCAATAACAACAGACAACATAATAATAATGAATAATAATAGATGATAATAAGGATGATGGATATGTACACAGTGATAATATTAAATCTGTCGAATACGTGGACAAAAGTCTTGTTGTAACAGAAAAACTGCATACTGTCCACAGATTCAGCAGATTTGAAAGTACGATGCTAATAATAGGTGATAAAACTTCAAATTATGATTGCAAAACGGTGGTAAGAGCAAATCTGTCGAATAAGTGGACAGATCCTTGTTTACCAACATAGCATCTACATACTGTCCACACATTCAACAGATTTGAAAGTACGATACTAGAAATATGTGAGAAAACTTTAAAGTATTATCGCAGACGGTGGTAAGAGCAAATCTGTCGAATACGTGGACAGACCTGTTAATCCGACACATACTTCTCCTACTGTCCACACATACCACAGATTTGACATTAAAACATTAAATTACGATTGTAAACAGCCAGAATAGCAAATCTGTCGAATGTGTGGACATATCCTCCTACACCAGGACAAACTTGGCCTACTGTCCACACATTCGACAGATTTGACACTAAAACATTAAATGATGATCGCAAACAGCGAGAATAGCAAATCTGTCGAACACGTGGACAGATCCTTCTACACCAGGACAAACTTGGCCTACTGTCCACACATTCGACAGATTTAACTCTAAAACATTAAATTACGATTGTCAACAGCGAGAATAGCAAATCTGTCGAATGTGTGGACATATCCTCCTACACCAGGACAAACTTGGCCTACTGTCCACACATTCGACAGATTTGACACTAAAACATTAAATGATGATCGCAAACAGCGAGAATAGCAAATCTGTCGAACACGTGGACAGATCCTTCTACACCAGGACAAACTTGGTCTACTGTCCACACATTCGACAGATTTGACTCTAAAACATTAAATTACGATTGTAAACAGCCAGAATAGCAAATCTGTCGAACACGTGGACAGATCCTTCTACACCAGGACAAACTTGGCCTACTGTCCACACATTCAACAGATTCGACATTGAAACATTAAATGATGATCGCAAACGGTGATACGAGTAAATCTGCCGAATACGTGGACAGACTAACTACTCCAACACAAACTTCATCTACTGTCCACACATTCAACAGATTTGACATTAAAATATTAAATTACGATTGTATAAACAGCGAGAATATCAAATCTGTCGAACACGTGGACAGATCCTTCTACACCAGGACAAACTTGGCCTACTGTCCACACATTCGACAGATTTCAACACAGTAACACAAATAAAACATTTTTTTGTAAAAAAATCTTAAAAATAATTTCTACGGGGGGGAAAAAAAGTTTTTAATCAGACAGAGTGACCATTGGAGATTTTGTAAACGGACATGTGTTGACAGACAAAAGGTTCATTTGAATGTCGGGTCGTTTGAACCGGCTTTTGAACCGGGTTCGAACCGTTGAGTT
Organism: Eulimnadia texana; assembly: GCA_002872375.1. Taxonomy (NCBI): domain Eukaryota; kingdom Metazoa; phylum Arthropoda; class Branchiopoda; order Diplostraca; family Limnadiidae; genus Eulimnadia; species Eulimnadia texana. The sequence continues at coordinate 32,253,755 of NKDA01000001.1, read as the reverse complement.
TACAGCAAAATATGCAAAAGAAAAGAAGAGAAAGAAACCTGCCAACAGCATCTGGTGAAAAACTGGTGAAAATCTGGTGCAAAGTCTCAAAGGAAAAGTCTTTGCCGTAGATTGAGAAGAGAGGGCGCTATTATAGAACACTCTGAAATCACTACTGAAAGGGTCTTTACAGCGATGATGGTGTGATAACAGGGTGATAACATAGTTAAGAATCTTGGCTAGGAATCTTGAGAGTCGAGACTATGAATCTTGGTTGATTGAGAAGAGAGGCACTATTATAGAACACTTTGAAATGGCTACTGAAAGGGTCTATAGAGCGATGATGGTGTGATAACAGGGTGATAACATAGTTAAGAATCTTGGCTAGGAATCTTGAGAATATTGGTTGATTGAGAAGAGAGGGCGCTATTATAGAACACTCTGAAATGGCTACTGAAAGGGTCTATACAGCGATGATGGTGTGATAACAGGGTGATAACATAGTTAAGAATCTTGGCTAGGAATCTTGAAAATCTTAAGAATCTTTGCTAGGAATCTTAGGAATCTTCAGTTATAATGTGTTAACACAGGGCTCAGAATCTTAATGAATCTTAAGCTGAGGATCCTTGGAAAAGAATCTTGAGAATCTTAAGAATCTTGAATGCAAATCTGAAGATTCTCTTCAAGAATCCCAGAATATTATAGATCTTAGTTACTCACCTCAAGAATCTTGACTTAGAATTGTAAGAATCTCTCCAAGAATCTTAGGAATCTTAGAGAAATTAAGAATCTTGGCTAAGAATCTTAAGAATCTTGATATTGTGGATCAAGAATCTTGGGAATGATTCCGGTTTGAATCAAGAATCACGCACGAAGGAATCTTACAACACTTCAAGGAATCCTGGCCAAGAATCTTAAGAATCTTATTTATTAATCGTAAGAATCTTGACTGACTCTCTCAAGAGAACCTTACGATATTCCAAAGAATCTCAAGAATCTTATCAAAACATTTTAAGATTCTTGGCACAGGAATCTTCGAGAATGATTCTGGTTTTCTGAATCAAGAATCACGTGTTGAGAATCTTACGACACCTCAAGAATCTTGGCCAAGAATCTTAAGAATCTTGACTAAGTCTTTGAAGAGAACCTTACGATATTCCGAAGAATCTCAAGAATCTTATCAAAACTTTTTAAGATTCTTGGCACAGGAATCTTCGAGAATGATTCTGGTTTTCTGAATCAAGAATCACGCGTTAAGAATCTTACGACAACTCAAGAATCTTGGCCAAGAATCTTAAGAATCTTGACTAACTCTTTCAAGAGAACCTTACGATATTCCAAAGAATCTTAAGAATCTTATCAAGACTTTTTAAGATTCTTGGCACAGGAATCTTCGAGAATGATTCTGGTTTCTTGAATCAAGAATCACGTGTTGAGAATCTTACGACACCTCAAGAATCTTGGCCAAGAATTTTAAGAATCTTGACTATCTCTCTCAAGAGAACCTTACGATATTCCAAAGAATCTCAAGAATCTTATCAAAACATTTTAAGATTCTTGGCACAGGAATCTTCGAGAATGATTCTGGTTTTCTGAATCAAGAATCACGCGTTAAGAATCTTGCGACACCTCAAGAATCTTGGCCAAGAATCTTAAGAATCTTGACTAACTCTCTCAAGAGAACCTTACGATATTCCAAAGAATCTCAAGAATCTTATCAAAACATTTTAAGATTCTTGGCACAGGAATCTTCGAGAATGATTCTGGTTTTCTGAATCAAGAATCACGCGTTAAGAATCTTACGACACCTCAAGAATCTTGGCCAAGAATCTTAAGAATCTTGACTAACTCTTTCAAGAGAACCTTACGATATTCCGAAGAATCTTAAGAATCTTATCAAAACTTTTTAAGATTCTTGGCACAGGAATCTTCGAGAATGAGCTGGTTTTTTGAATCAAGAATCAAGAATCACGCGTTGAGAATCTTGATTGATGACGAATCGCTGGAACGAAGACGACAGTAAGTTGGCGGAAGGGCGCGTTAACTTTCTGATGGATCAACTGACGAATCCAAAGTGAATCCAACACTTAAGAGTCTACAGGGGGGGTCCGCTGAGTCCCAATCCTAACATGTTATCACCTGTTATCAGCTGTTATCAACTGTTATCATCTGTTATCAGCGTCAAACAAGTCTCTTTTATCCGTGTATTGTTAGTGTTAAGGGATTCTGCTGGTGTTATCAAGTGTTATCAAGTGTTATCAAGTGTTATCAACTAATACCAACGTGTTATCGCCTGTTATCATCCCTTCTCCATAAATCAGCTTACCGACAACAGTGAGATTGACGACGGCGTTCCTGGTGGGCGACATTTTGAAGTCGACGCGACAGCGATACGATCCCTCATCCGATTCCCTGACGTCGGTCAGCGTCAGCAGCGACGCCCCGTCCACCGACGCCGACGCCAGCGATGCCGGGACCAGCCGCAGATGCGCCCGCGACCCCACCACCCCGGCGTCCCACCAGTGACGCCCGTCCCGCACCGAATGACGCCGGACGTCGTAACTATAAAAATTAGTAAAAAAAATAAATAAATAAATAAATAAAATTATAATAAAATATATATATAAAATTAAATTTTTTTAAATTAATTTTTTATTTTATAAGTTTATTTTATTAGCTTATTTTAGTGTGAATTATAAGTAGAACGTATGGACTTGGGGACTCTTACAGAAAATTCTCATAGGACTATGTAGACTTTGGAACAGAGACTCAGTGAGAAAGCTCTAAAAGTTGTGAGATCTCACTGAGTCTCTGTTCCAAAGTCTACATAGTCCTATGAGAATTTTCTATCGGGAAAAGAGCTGCAGTGTTTAAACAGGTTGTCATGGTAACGGTGTGAGAGTCTGTGAGACCTGCAGTCTTGGATAAATGAATGTAGTGCCCTTGTGGGAACAATAAAAACCTACACTATTTCACTTCATTAAGCTTTTATCCTAATGATTATTTATACGGCGGCCAGCATTCCCCAGCAGAAAATTAAGGATGTGGGCTACATCCTGAAAGATATCCGTAACATATCCTAAATATCCTGAACCACGTCCGATCGTGGATGAGTAAAAAAGAAAAAGATTATTGAGGGCACCATTCAGTATCCTGAAAAGTGTTTTTTCAGGACGCTGTTAAGTACCCCTGAAAATGTATCATTCAGGCATTCCAATGTCAGGGACCTGAAAACCCTGGAAGTGGGCCAGTTTCACTGCACTCAGAGTCCTGACTGGCATCCTGAAAATGTCCTTTTCAGGATATTTTCAGGGTCCCCTGAAACTATCCTTAATTTTCTGCTTGGTCTTCAAAGCATTCTACAGGATAGGTAGCGCGTAGACGTGACTGGTAGCGGGGGGAAGGCAGTGCTTCCACTTTGCAGGGAATTTCCCTCAAATAGGGAAAATGGGGGAGAAGAAAAGGGGAAAATGGAGGGAAAAGTGAATTTACAAATGTAGCTTCTCAATTAGGGGAAAAGGGGAAGAGGAAAAGGGAAAATGGAGGGAAAAGTGAATTTACAAAAGTAGCTTCTCAAATAGGGGAAAAGGGGAAGAGGAAAAGGGAAAATGGAGGGAAAAGTGAGTTTACAAACGTAGCTTCTCCAATAGGGAAAATGGGGAAGAGGAAAAGGGGAAAATGGAGGGAAAATTGAATTTACAAATGTAGCTTTACTCAGTAGCACGGAGGGGGGAAAAAAGGGAAACTGATATTTTTCAAGCGGAGGGGAAAAAAAGGGGGAAAAAAGGGGAAGCACTGGGGGAGAGGTCAAAGGTTACGAGATATGATGCATCGATATCTCAAATAGGGGAAATGGGGAAGAGGAAAAGGGGAAAATGGAGGGAAAATTGAATTTACAAATGTAGCTTTACTCCAGTAGCACGGAGGGGTAAAAAAAAGGGAAACTGATATTTTTCAAGCGGAGGGGAAAAAAGGGGAAAAAAGGGGGAAGCACTGGGGGAGAGGTCAAAGGTTACGAGATATGATGCATCGATAGCTCAAATAGGGAAAATGGGGAAGAGGAAAAGGGGAAAATGGAGGTAAAAGTGAATTTACAAATGTAGCTTTACTCCAGTAGCACGGAGGGGAAAATGGAGGGAAACTGATATTTTTCAAGCGGAGGGGAAAAAAGGGGAAAAAAGGGGGAAGTACTGGGGAGAGGTCAAAGGTTACGAGATATGATGCATCGATATGTGTGGATCAAGAATGAATAAGTAGGGAATAATGAATTATGCATATCGATACATTGGCGAAGGAACGAATGAAGTGGAAATTGCCCTGAGCCCAATGCACTTGCTATGCAGATTCAACGCACTATATACTATCCTCTCGTATCATCACTCACATTCATATTCCAACATTCACATTCAGATTTCGGATTCGTATTGATGTTTCCGCCTGGTGATTACTTTACATCACTACGTCTTCCTCCCAGTTTTTTCCCCTTTTGCAGGGAAATTCCCCTGAAAAAGGAGGAAAATGCGATCTGAAAAAAGGGGAAAATAAAGTCTAGAATCGGGGATGGGAAGATCTGAAGTACAGCATTATTCTAGTACGAAGGGGAAAATAAGGGGTGAGGGGAAAAAGGGGAAACACTGCTTCCTCCAACTTGTCATTACTGAAAGATTCTTAACTGGATTCTCTCTATAGCGGACACTTCTACTAAATCAACGGCTAGGAATTTGAAAATTTTCTTTACACCAAAATGTTTCTCGAATTTTTTGCGGATTTTTAGAAACTTTTTCCAGCCGGATTGGACTCTGGAAGTATTTTACAAGCCTGTCCGTAGTAGAGGGTCTTGAGATTCTTAACAGGATTCCCTCTATAGCGGACACTTCTACTAAATCAACGGCTAGGAATTTGAAAATTTTCTTTACACCAAAATGTTTCTCGAATTTTTTGCGGATTTTTAGAAACTTTTTCCAGCCGGATTGGACTCTGGAAGTATTTTACAAGCCTGTCCGTAGTAGAGGGTCTTGAGATTCTTAACAGGATTCCCTCTATAGCGGACACTTCTACTAAATCAACGGCTAGGAATTTGAAAATTTTCTTTACACCAAAATGTTTCTCGAATTTTTTGCGGATTTTTAGAAACTTTTTCCAGCCGGATTGGACTCTGGAAGTATTTTACAAGCCTGTCCGTAGTAGAGGGTCTTGAGATTCTTAACAGGATTCCCTCTATAGCGGACACTTCTACTAAATCAACGGCTAGGAATTTGAAAATTTTCTTTACACCAAAATGTTTCCCGAATTTTTTACGGATTTTTAGAAACTTTTTCCAGACGGATTGGACTCTGGAAGTATTTTATAATCCTGTCCGTAGTAGAGGGTCTTGAGATTCTTAACCGGATTCTCTCTATAGCGGACACTTCTACTAAATCAACGGCTAGGAATTTGAAAATTTTCTTTACACCAAAATGTTTCCCGAATTTTTCACGGATTTTTAGAAACTTTTTCCAGACGGATTGGACTTTGGAAGTATTTTATACGTCTACCCCGGAGTAGCGGGGTTGGTCTACAGTGGCCTTTTTTTTTGGAATAGGCCCTATACGACGAATAAGATGTAACTAGGAATATATAGTTATATTTTAGTTAATGATTATTGAAACCTGTAGACGGGTGTTTCCAGTCCTTCCTTGTACCACAGCACTAGAAGAATCCGGTCGTCTGCAGTTGCTGGATTCGTATCGCAAGGTAACTCTACCGTTCCGCCTAACACTGAAGACACCGTCCGAGTCGGAACTGAAATAAATTCGTTCATAATATTATTGCTGAAAGATAGTATCAGTGGTAGCAGTAGTAGTGGTAGTAGTGGTAGTAGTACTAGTAGTAATAGTTTTATTAGTAGTATCAATGGTAGTAATGGTAGTAGTGGTAGTAGTTGTAGTAGTAGTATAAATAGGAATAGTAGTAGTAGTTTTAGTAGTAGTAGTATCAATGGTAGTAGTACAAGTAGTTGTAGTAGTATAAGTAGTTGTAGTAGTAGTAGTATAAGTAGGAATAGTAGTAGTAGTTTTAGTAGTAGTAGTATCAAGGGTAGTAGTGGTAGTAGGAATGGTGGCAGTAGTAGAGGTAGTAGTAGTAGTAGTATCACTTGCATTGACAGCAGTAATACTAATAGCAATCTGGTAGTAGTAGTAGTAGTAGTAGCAGTGTAGTAGCAATAGTAGTAGCAGTAGCAGCAGTGCTATTATCAGTTCTATTAAAAGTACTAGTAGTAGCAGTAGATGAAAGACTACTGATTTACCCAAGGGGTCCGAAACTCCGAGGAAAAGTGTACGAAGATTATTTGACAACACATGATAACAAGGAGATAACATGGAGATAACGGGTTGATAACAGTGATAACATAACCGAAGTGTACGAAGATTATAGTAAGTTTCGGACCCCTTGTCACTACCATCATTTACTATCATTTACTAACACTACCTATACTAACTACTATATTACTACTTCTACAGGCGTGGTATTCAGGTGCTAATAGGGATGACCCCTTGTTGCTAGCACCATTTACTATCATTTTCTATCGCTACCTATACTAACTACTATTTTGCTACTACACGGGTGGTATTCAGGTGCGAATAAGGATGTCATTCATTGAGTGGGACACCGTGGGAGAGTCCGATTGAAAGGAACGGCGCCAAAATGATTGGATCCAAGTGTCAATACAACGTCTGCCATGCATTTAAATTGACTACTCCATTCAACAATAGTTGGTGTGTATTCAGTGCTTCCACTTTTTTCCCTTTTTCTTCCCCTCCGCTTGAGAATATCAATTTCCCTTTTTTCCCCTCTGTCGTACTGAGTAAAGCTACATTTGTACATTCAATTTTCTATCCATTTTCCCTTTTCCCTCTTCCCCATCTTCCCCATTTGAGGAAATTTCCCTGCAAAGTGGAAGTACTGGTTGGGAAATGTGCTTCCACTTTTTTCCCTTTTTCTTCCCCTCCGCCTGAGAATATCAATTTCCCTTTTTTCCCCTCTGTGATACTGAGTAAAGCTACATTTGTACATTCAATTTTCTTTCCATTTTCCCTTTTCCCTCTTCCCCATCTTCCCCACTTGAGGAAATTTCCCTGCAAAGTGGAAGTACTGGTTGGGAAATGTGCTTCCACTTTTTTCCCTTTTTCTTCCCCTCCGCCTGAGAATATCAATTTCCCTTTTTTCCCCTCTGTGATACTGAGTAAAGCTACATTTGTACATTCAATTTTCTTTCCATTTTCCCTTTTCCCTCTTCCCCATCTTCCCTATTTGAGGAAAATTCCCTGCAAAGTGGAAGTACTGGTTAGGAAATGTGCTTCCACTTTTTTCCCTTTTTCTTCCCCTCCGCTTGAGAATATCAATTTCCCCTTTTTCCCCTCTGTCGTACTGAGTAGAGCTACATTTGTACCTTCAATTTTCTTTCCATTTTCCCTTTTCCCTCTTCCCCATCTTCCCTATTTGAGGAAATTTCCCTGCAAAGTGGAAGTACTGGTTGGGAAATGTGCTTCCACTTTTTTCCCTTTTTCTTCCCCTCCGCTTGAGAATATCAATTTCCCTTTTTTCCCCTCTGTCGTACTGAGTAAAGCTACATTTGTACATTCAATTTTCTATCCATTTTCCCTTTTCCCTCTTCCCCATCTTCCCCATTTTGAGGAATTTCCCTGCAAAGTGGAAGTACTGGTTGGGAAATGTGCTTCCACTTTTTTCCCTTTTTCTTCCCCTCCGCCTGAGAATATCAATTTCCCTTTTTTCCCCTCTGTGATGCTGAGTAAAGCTACATTTGGAAATTCAATTTTCTTTCCATTTTCCCTTTTCCTCTTCCCCATCTTCCCCATTTTGAGGGAATTTCCCTGCAAAGTGGAAGTACTGGTTGGGAAATGTGCTTCCACGTTTTTCCCTTTTTCTTCCCCTCCACTTGAGAATATCAATTTCCCTTTTTTCCCCCTCTGTGATACTGAGTAAAGCTACATTTGTACCTTCAATTTTCTTTCCATTTTCCCTTTTCCCTCTTCCCCATCTTCCCTAATTTGAGGGAATTTCCCTGCAAAGTGGAAGTACTGTGTGTGATAGTCAGAGTGACAAACTACAAGAAAAAAAACTACGATTGAGTTTGTGTCAAGTGGCAAACCAGACTGTCAATACCCAGCCTAATACCCAACGGGGGGTTCGAAACTCACCAGGAAAAAATGCGCCAAGATTACTGGGATAACATACGATAACACGGAGATAACAGGTTGATAACAGTGATAACACAATCTGGAGTGTCAAAAGATTATTCGAAGTTTCCGACCCCTTCTGCCAAATACCTCCACAACCAACTTAACTTTTTTTTGTAGTGCTACTTTTTAACACCAGAGGGCGGGGGGTCGGAAACTTATAGAAAGTGTAAAAAGATAATGTGATAACACTTGATAACCCTTGATAACACATATTAACACATGATAACACGTCCACAGGCGTTAGAAACCCTTATAAACTGTGTATAAAACGCAGGTAACACAGGCTGGTGACGCTTGATAACCCTTGATAACACATTGTTAACCCCTGATAACACCATAAGCAGCCTCGTTCTTACCTTACCAGCCTCATTTTACTACCAGAAAATTGGTTTCGTAGATTCAGCGTCACGTTTCCAGGCCTCCAAAGCAAACAGCGCATCGCCGAATCGCCCAAAAAAAATGCTGGAAAATGTAAATTTGGCTATAGACGATAACACTTGATAACAGTTGATAACATTAGAGTGAGGCGGGGAGGTGCAATGTCAATAATTCAACGGGAGTAAATGGTGAGAAATTTGGCAACAGCGCCAAAGATGCGCGCTTCCCATTCAAAGGCGTGTGCCAATTAAAGCAAATCGCCATTTTCCCACACATCCCCATAAATTCACATCACACCCCTACACCCCCCCCACTGTTATCAAGGGTTAGCAACATGTTATCAAGGGTCAACAACGTGTTGTCACATCTTAATAAGCTAAACTGAGACTGGTGTTAGTATGTTGTGAAGACTATACTGAAGTGTTATCAAGGGTTAACAACGTGTTATCACATCTTAATAAGCTAAACTGAGACTGGTGTTAGTATGTTGTGAAGACTATACTGAAGTGTTATCAAGGGTTAACAACGTGTTATCACATCTTAATAAGCTAAACTGAGACTGGTGTTAGTATGTTGTGAAGACTATACTGAAGTGTTATCAAGGGTTAACAACGTGTTATCACATCTTAATAAGCTAAACTGAGACTGGTGTTAGTATGTTGTGAAGACTATACTGAAGTGTTATCAAGGGTTAACAACGTGTTATCACATCTTAATAAGCTAAACTGAGACTGGTATCAGTATGTTGTCGAGTGTTTTGATTATAAGAAAGTGTTATCATACGTTATCAATGTGTTATCAAGGGTTATCAAGGTGTTATCAAGGGTTAACAACGTGTTATCACATCTTAATAAGCTTAACTGAGAATGATATTAGTATGTTGGGAACTCTTTTGAATATAAGCAAGTGTTATCAAGGGTTATGAATGTGTTATCAAGGGTTAACAACGTGTTATGACATCTTAATACGCTTAACTGAGACTGGTGTTAGTATGTTGGGAAGTATTTGATTACAAGTGTTATCATGTGTTATCAATGTGTTATCATATGTTATCAAGGTGTTATCAAGGGTTAACAATGTGTTGTCACATCTTAGTAAGCCTAACCGAGACTAGTATCAGTATGTTGTCGAGTGTTTTGATTCTAAGTGTTATCAAGGGTTACCAAAGTGTTATCACATCTTAATAAGCCTAACTGAGACTTATTAGTATGTTGGGAAGTTTTTTACTATAGTGAAGTGTTATCAAGGTGTTATCAACGGTTAACAACGTGTTATCACATCTTAATAAGTTAAACTGAGACCGGTGTTAGTATGTTGTGAAGACTATACTGATGTGTTATCAAGGGTTATTAAACTGTTATCAAGGGTTATCAATGTGTTATCATCATGTTACCAAAGCCTTCGGTCAAAATTACGCTCGTATATTCCTGAAGAGGCCTGAATAACCTGAAATAGCGTTTCTTAACCCTTGATAACCCTTGATAACATGTTGATAACCCTTGATAACACAAGATTATTTGTTTACCAAAGGCACTCCAGCAAACGTTCTTATCTCCACTACTACAAAGCACTCCAGTCGCCTGTTATCCGAGGTTTATCAACGTGTTATCAAGGTTTAACAATGCGTTATCAGATGTTATTTCAAGTTATCCAGGTCTGTTCAGGAATGTTTGAGTGTAACCAAGGGGTTCGGAACTCCGAGGAAAAGTGTAAAAAGATTATGTGATAACAAATGATAACACGGAGATAGCATGGAGATAACGGGTTGATAACAGCGATAACATGACCCAGGTGTACGAAGATTATTACAAGTTTCGGACCCCTCGAGTGTAACTCTGATCGAAAGCTTTGGAAACACGACGATAACCCTTGATAACACGTTAATAACCTCGGATAACAGGCGACTGGAGTGCTTTGTAGTAGTGGGGATTAGGACGTTTCCTGGAGTGCCTTTGGTAAACTAATAATCTTGTGTTATCAAGGGTTATCAAGGGTTATCAAGGGCCAGCAGACGCTATTTCAGGTTATTCAGGCCTCTTCAGGAATATACGAGCGTAACTTTGACCGTAAGCTTTGGTAACATGATGATAACACATTGATAACCCTTGATAACACTTACTTATAATCAAAATAGTTCCCAACATACTAATACCAGTCTCAGTTAAGCTTAATAAGATGTGATAACACGTTGTTAACCCTTGATAACACGTTGTTAACTCCGGATAACAGGCGACTGGAGTGCTTTGTAGTAGCGGGGATTAGGACGTTTGCTGGAGTGCCTTTGGTAAACAAATAATCTTGTATTATCAAGGGTTATCAACGTGTTGTCAAGGGTTATCAAGGGTTATCAAGGGTTATCAACGTGTTGTCAAGGGTTATCAAGCGTTATCAAGAGTTAACAGACGCAATTTCAGGTTATCCAGGCTTCTTCAGGAATGTTGGAGCGTAACTCTGATCGAAAGCTTCGGCAACACGTTGTTAACCGTTGATAACACGTTGTTAACCCTGGATAACAGGCGACTGGAGTGCTTTGTAGTAGCGGGGATTAGGACGTTTGCTGGAGTGCCTTTGGTAAACAAATAATCCTCTTTGGCAGTGGGCGGCGGAAGGAATAACAGGATTTCCATTCAAGAATCAAAAAAGAATCTCACTTAAGATTCTTATCGTAGATTATGTCAAGCACCTGTCGTTTCCTACCGGATTACAACGCAGAAGCTACGATTTTCACCAAACAAAACAAGTTCGCTCAACCCCACTACGGCCCAGTGCGTTACCAACCCAGGAGGTATCCTGGCGCGTAGTAGAGGGTTCCTTGACAAAGATTTTTGGAAACGAGTTCAAGATTCTACAAACCCCACTACGGCCCAGTGCAATATCAACCAAGAAGGTATCCTGGGGCGTAGTGGGATTTTTGGTAAAGATTCTCCAGACCCCACTACCGCCCAGTCCATCACCACTCAGGGGGTATCCTGGGCCGTAGTAGGGTTTCTTTGTAAAGATTCTTAAAACTAAGTTAATAATTCTCCTTTAACCTTACTACGGCCCAGTGCATCACCAAAGCCTGACACGCACTGGGCCGTAGTGGGGTTTTTAGTAAAGATTCTTGTAACTGAGTTCAACTTTCTCCAGACCCAACTACGGCCCAGTGCATCACCAATGCCTGACATGCACTGGACCGTAATGGGATTTTTAGTTAAGATTCTGTAACTGAGTTCAAGTTTCTCCAGACCCCACTACGGCCCAGGTATACCTAACGCCCGACAAGCACTGGACCGTAGTGGGGTTTTTAGTAAAGATTCTTGTAACTGACTTAAACTTTCTGCAGACCCTACCACTGCCCAGGTATACCTAATGCCCGACATGCACTGGGCCGTAGTGGGATTGAAGGTAAAAATTCAAGACAAAAACTACAAGATTCACATCCAGGAATCTCAAAAAGAATCTCAAGACTCTTCAATCTAACATAAGAATTTCAAGATTCCGATAATGTGATAACAAGATGATAACAGGTTGATAACACTTGATAACATCATTTAAGAAATTTTCCATTTCCTTTCATTTTGTGGGTTTGTTGGAGAAATTTGCTGTTAATTGACTTCTTGGTGCATTACTTACACCGGAAACGATTTTACACGTCGCGTGACTTTTCAAATCATTACCCCTCGTTGATAACACGCTGATAACACGATGATAACACACTGATAACATCCTCCAGTCGACCGAAGGGACAAAAATTTCCTCTGGCTTCAGGGTAATGATGCGTTAATGCCTAATCAAACCAATTAATCGCTAATTTGTCTCCATTTAAACTTCCCGCGCCTAGAAAAAAAAATCCTGCAGCGTTGCCAGATCGTGTAATTTTAAAAAATCACCAATTTTTTTCCATTTAAACTTCCTGCGCCTAGAAAAAAAAATCCTGCAGCGTTGCCAGATCGTGTAATTTTAAAAAATCACTAATTTGTCTCCATTTAAAGTTCCCGCGCCTAGCAAAAAAAATCCTGCAGCGTTGCCAGATCGTGTAATTTTAAAAATCACTAATTTATTTCCATTTAAACTTCCCGCGCCTAGAAAAAAAAATCTTGCAGCGTTGCCAGATCGCGTAATTTTAAAAATCACTAATCTGTCTCCACTTAAAGTTCCTGCGCCTAGAAAAAAATCCTGCAGCGTTGCAAGATCGTGTAATTTTAAAATCACTAATTTGTCTCCATTTGAACTTCCCGCGCCTAGAAAAAAAAAAATCCTGCAGCGTTGCCAGATCGTCTAATTAAAAAAATCATAAAACTAATAATAATTAAGAAAACAAATATTAGTATTAAATATATATTCATTAATAGAATACAGAAACGAATATTTTAACTATTTTTACGAGCGAATTTAATTCAGCCAATTTATTATACCGGGTTGCTCGAAATGAACTTTGGCCACGAGGCAGTTGACCGTAACGAGTAGCGCGACCAGCGCCGCACCGAGCGGCCGGGTAGCTGCCATGTCCGCACGCGCCGCGCGTGAGTCCTCGGGGGCCCGGGGACCGCTTGCCGAACACTGCTTGCCTGGGCAAACTTTCCCGCGCTTTGGGGTCGGACTGCGGAGAGGGAAAAAAGAGCAAAAGGTCCTTTTCTTCTTATGCAAAAACGTGTCGTTTCAAGTGTAAGTGTCTAGAGTGGATTGTTGTTGGGAGCACATGTGCCGAATCTGTCATCGCAGGCCGAGCGGAAGAGGATCCTCTTGCGACTTGCGAGCAATTATTCAAAACGGCCCACAACTGAATACTCCAGGGTGTCGTTGCAACTTAACTGTCCTGCTGCTGCTGCTGCTGCTGCTGACGCTTCCTTACACACCCAATGCTCCCTAATGAAAAGAAGCGAAAAGAAAAAAAAAAAAGAAAGAAAATTACGATTTTAAAGGAATCACGGGACAACGGCTCTGATTTAGCTGTCTTGAGTGACGGGCGGATACTAGAAATGACGGGACAATGGAAGTGAATGAGGGCGAATCTTACGAACGACGGGACAACGCACAGTGAAGCGGGGAGGCAAACCTTAGGTATGACGGGACAATAGAAGTGAATAAGGGTGAATCTCAGAAATGACGGGACAACGCACAGTGAAGCGGGGGGCAAACCTTAGGTATGACGGGACAATAGAAGTGAATAAGGGCGAATCCTGGAGATGACGGGACAACGCACGTGAAGGGGGAGGCAAACCTTAGGTATGACGGGACAATAGAAGTGAATAAGGGGGAATCTTAGAAATGACGGGACAACGCACGTGAAGGGGGAGGCAAACCTTAGATATGACGGGACAATAGAGGTGAATAAGGGTGAATCTTGAATTTGACGGGACAACGACAGTGAATGAGGCGAGTCTAAGGAATGACGGGACAACGAATTGGGAATAGCGGTAAACCTTAAGTATCACGGGACAACGAATTGGAAATAGGGGCAAATCTTAGGAACGACGGGACAACGTACTATAAATCAGTCGAATCTTAAGAATGACGGGACAATGGACGTGATGCAGGGTGAATCTTAGGGACGACGGGACAACGAGATGTAAATAGGGGCAATATTTACGAATGACGGGACAACGGAGGTGAACTGGGACGAGTCTTAGGGAGGACGGGACAAGAGAAATAAATCCCGGGACAGTGGTTGAAATCTTACTAATCACGGGACAATGGCTCAGTCTTAGGAATCAGGGTCGCTGACTCAATACAAGGAATTACGTGACAATTTGAATAAGCTGTATTTAAATCCTTCAGTCCAAGAGCTGCTCGTCTAAACGACTCATTCACCAAGTCCAAAATCCTATGCTGAGCTGTTGTCCCGTGATTTCTTAGACTTACCAGTATCAATTACGTGTCTTTTTTTTCCTGAATGACGGAAACACAGAGAACCACGCAAGATTCGTATCGTCCATAAACCCTTTGATAAAAAGCGCCGGGGAACCCGAGTAAAACGATCGTGCACTCCCACAGGAGAAAAACAAAAATTTTTTGCAAAAATTTCTCACTACTGAGAAAATAGAAAGATTCTGAGATTCACAAATTCAGACTCTTTCAGCACGTACTTAAGGATCTGCACTCTTCGGCGCCTGGCGCTCGACTGAAGTCCTTCACGAAGAACACGTTGTTTTCAAGCAACCGCAGGGGTTCTTGACCGCGAACTTGTAACTTCCACCATATTTTTATTTAACAGTATTAAACCTATAATTCAATATTTTCATAATCTAATATCAATTTTACATAGTCCAGAATCAAATAATTTGTCGTAATTTAGACCGTTACGCTGTAATGGCGGTTTCCGAACAACGCCATCTAGTGGCGAAAACTTGAAATACTTGTAAAAACAAAAATGAACGAAAATGAAAGTTTTTAAATTGATTTACGGAAGAATCAATATTTTCGGTTCCAGCGGTTAATATTAAATATATTTCAAATTTTTTTGGTCTAGTATTTGTAATTATTGTTATTGGTAATGTTATGGATTTTCCCATTGTGGTGAGAAGAGGATCTACTTTGAGTCGGTCAGTTATTTCCAGTGGCTAGTTTCCTAGGCGATTCACTTTATTGCGGCCGAAGAAACTTTCAATTACCGACTCGTTGAGCGCCATTTTTATGGCTTTGCTACTTTCATTTGGTGTAATTGGTCAAAAACAGTGAATTCCAGTAGTAAAAATTTCATGTTTCTCCCTGGGGTTTTTCTGAAAAATTTCTTTTGAAACGAGTCAAAGAAACGCTGCGCTAACGAGCAGCCACAAAACGGTAACTTCATTTGCTTAGCAGTTCCAACCATTTACAAAATCGTCAATGATATTATCGTGGTTAACAGTAGGTTATCTGTCACGTTATGAACGTGTTATCTTAGGTTAATATTTAAAATGTTGAGTTGCAGGGTTATTTGCTTAAGCTTTTGCATCCTAAGGTATTGTCTCGGTTTTGCCACCATATTGATCACGAAAGAGGTTTACTGCTCTCAGCTGTAAGTGTCCAGGAACCCTGTGATAACACATGATAACAAGATGATAACATGTGATTACTTGGTTTTAGTCTCGAGTGACATGGCGAATCTCAAGAACGACGGGACAACGGGGGTGAACGAGGCGAGTCTTAGGAATGACGGGACAACAGACGTGAAGGAAGTGAATCTTAGGAATGACGGGACAACGGGCGTGAAGGAAGTGAATCTTAGGAATGACGGGACAACGGGCGTGAATCTAGGCGAATCTTAGGTATGACGGGACAACAGACGTGAATCCGGGCGAATCTTAGGTATGACGGGACAACGAGCGTGAATCTAGGCGAGTCTTAGGAATGACGGGACAACGGGCGTGAATCCGGGCGAATCTTAGGTATGACGGGACAACGAGCGTGAATCTAGGCGAGTCTTAGGAATGACGGGACAACGGGCGTGAATCCAGGCGAACCTTAGGAATGTCCGGACAACGGGCGTGAATCCGGGCGAATCTTAGGAATGTCCGGACAACGGGTGTGAATCCAGGCGAGTCTAAGGAATGACGGGACAACAGACGTGAACCAGGCGAACCTTGGGAATGTCCGGACAACGGGCGTGAATCCAGGCGAGTCTTAGAAATGACGGGACAACGGGCGTGAACGGGGCGAATCTTAGGTATGACGGACAACGGATGTTCTACTGATGAACATACTACTACGAGTATGGACCTTGCAGCGTAAAATCGTGCTAAAACGGTGACTTTTCTGATAACAGGATGAAAATATGATAACAGGTTGATAAGATGATGATAATACTTGACAGTGCTGAGATGTCGGAAGATATTGGGGGACTGAGAAACCCTTTCGTCGATATGAATCGCGATAGCCTCACTTTCAATCGAAATTCCACCGACGTCAACGTCTTTGTCTTCGACCCTTCCTTCTCGTCTTCCTCCCTATCATCATCTCCTTCTTCTTCTTCTGTTATCATCTCCTTCTTTTTCTTCTATCATCATCTTCGTCTTCTTCTGTCATCATCTTCTCCTCTTCCTCTATCATCATCTTTCTTCTTTCTTCCTTTCTTTCGTCTATCGTCATCTTCCTCGTCCTCTATAATCGTCTTCTTCCTCTTCCTCTATTATCATCTTCTCCCTCTTCCTCTGTTATCATCTTCTTCCTCTTCCTCTGTTATCATCTTCTTCCTCTTCCTCTGTTATCATCTTCTCCCTCTTCCTCTGTTATCATCTTCTTCTTTCTTCTTTTCTTTCGTCTATCATCTTCTTCCTCTTCTTCTGTCATCATCTTCTTCCTTCTTCCTTTCTTTCGTCTATCACCCTCTTCCTCTTCCTCTATCATCGTCCTCTTCCTCGTCCTCTATCATCATCTTCTTCCTCTTCCTCTATCATCATCTTCTTCTTTCTTCCTTTCTTTCGTCTATCGTCCTCTTCCTCGTCCTCTATCATCATCTTCTTCCTCTTCCTCTGTTATCATCTTCTTCTTTCTTCCTTTCTTTCGTCTATCATCCTCTTCCTCTTCCTCTATCATCATCTTCTCCCTCTTCCTCTGTCATCATCTTCTTCTTTCTTCCTTTCTTTCGTCTATCCTCCTCTTCCTCGTCCACTATCATCGTCTCGTCCCTCTTCCTCTATCATCATCTTCTCCCTCTTCCTCTGTTATCATCTTCTTCTTTCTTCCTCTCTTTCGTTTACCATTTTCTTCTCCATCGTCGTCTCATTCCTGGCTCATGATTCTAGACTTGTATTACTGGTCTTTGGCTGTAAACCCGATAGAAAAGTCATGCGGTTGAGTACCACATGACCGGGTAGCTGAACACTAGCTTACCTCTGAATCACTGGCTGAATAGTAGCTGAACTTACTTCAGCTGCTCAAAGTGAACCCTCTGAATAAGGGGTGGAATGATGCATGACCAAGTTCTTCGAAAATTCAAGCGCGCGGACCGTGTGAAAGGGGGGCCGTACTATCATCTAGCTGAATCCGTGATGATCATGCACCATTCAGACGGTGATTCTGACGCTTGACTAGCGCATCTTTCTTTTCTGTTGGGAAGTTGTTTTTTTTGCATGGGATTGCATTGCATGGAAAGTATAAGCATTTAGTGTAGTAGCGAGTGATGGATGATGGTAGCACAGCAAATTGTATGATCCATCGTCCTACAACACGTCATCATCTTTCGTAATCGTCAATTCACTCAACTACTTTTTCTACTCTTTCTTCTATCTATGCTACTACCCGACTGAAAATTCTCATATCTCCTGGTGTGAGTCTCACAGAGATCTCCTATGAGAACTCAGTGAGAAGTTGTGAGATCTCTGTGAGACGCAGAAAGCTCTGTGAGATCTCTGTGAGACGCTTAAATCTCTGTGAGAAGCCTGAACAACCTCTGTGAGATCTCTGTGAGAAGGCTGAACAAACTCTGTGAGATCTCTTAGACCAAAACGAAATCGAGCAAGGAAATATCCGTGAGACTCTCACCGATATTCTGATGATAATGGTCAATTTGTGCTTGTGATGCGATCAAGTAACAAGTACTGAAAAATATGTGATAGATAGTTTATTAATCACGGTCAACTGAATTAGATATTTTAATTAAACTAAAAACCGCATTCCCAAACTTTTTTTGATACAGCGAGTCTTGTAAAGGGAAATACACACACTTATAGTTAAGGGCTGACGGGCGTAACGCACAAACTTCTGACAACGTACTGTGTACCAGTCTCACATTACTTCGACGTCCATTCACAACTAAAGCTTCGGTGTCCAACCTACGCGCTAAGACAAAAGGAACCGTTTTACCATCATTTAAGGCAGCGACGCAAAAATCTAAAAGTTTCCAGTATGACCCTTCTTCATCAACGGCATAGCAGTTCTGACGTCTCGTCTGGTTCTTATAGTTGTCCACTTGGAACAAGGTGTCACCGCAGATCATCTTTTTAAAGGACGTTGCCTGTTCGATTTCATCATTTAGTAGGTTCTGCACAGCGCGCCTCTGGTTAGGGTCAAAGTGCATCAAAGCCGCCTTCCCAAACATTACAGCTTCATCGCAGCCATCTCCAGACCGAACTGTTCTTTTTGCATAAAAAGAGGTGCTCAATAAACTGGTCATGCAACGTAAAAAGGCCTCTTTCGATTCTGTAAAACACGAATTGCTCAAAAGACTCACTGTAGTGGCTTTGAGTGCCTGCAGATGAAAAAATCTGTTGATGATTTGGAGGTCAACTCGCTTTGAACCGTTGAACGATCCCAACATTGTACCGTTAACGCTCTCGAAGCTATAAGCTGAAAATGACCAAAGCGGACCCCAGTGACTTACAGATTCCGTTAAATGAAACAATAAATGAACATTAATTGTCATTTCTTTAATGCCATAAAGGTCCCTAAACTCATTCACGAAGGTTTGAAGATTCTGCCGTGCCTCGAACAAGTCCTCCTGCGAAATACACTCGCTGGACAGAGTGTATATGGTAGAGGACAAAAGTAGAAAATGGCTGAAGTACGGTCGGGGTAAAATTTCGACCAGAGCCAAGGGACCATAGTACAGGAGAAAATTTCTCCACTCTGCGGCTTTCCAGAAGGACCTTTCGGCGAGCGATCTAGGCAGCCTCGTAATGTTGTTCGGCGGCTTTGCTTCCAGGAGACGTTCATCGACTTTTTTCCTTACTGCTGGAGCTCCGATGTACCATGCCGCATCTGAAGGGTAAATCCTAATTCATGCTGGGCTCTCCATAAGTAAATTTCTAGAATATTTAACCTTTGTTTGAAGAATCGAACCAGAGGGTTGCAAGTTGTCTCATGATTCCGAGATCAACGGCGTGCATGGGATCCACTACGAAGAAGTCGACTACATCAAATGTCGGTATTAAATTCAGAATCGAGGGCCCTTTCACTCCCCCTACAGCTCTTCCAAGCCTCACGGCCTCGTTGGCATATGTCGACACCGTCGTTTGATTACGTCGTGCGCCACATTCAGGAAATACTTGAACGTGGCCACGTTTTTTCTCAACACGTTGGCCTCGGGTGTCACAGATAGGGCAAGCGCAGGGGGCGTTAAACTGAACAAAGTTCTGGGCCTGGCACTTTGCTGGACAGTCGCATATGATGGGCCCAATGTATAGTCTCGAGATTGTCTGAAAGAACGAAATTGTACGTTAGGCAATCATGAGTAACAAGTAAAAAAGGCTTTGTGTTTACTAATTTCTGTTCCTGCTTCCAGGCGATCCCATTCGTTTCAAGCTTCAGCATTTGTTTGACGAATCCATCTCCCACTGAAATTCAAATTTAGTCATATTAGTACTTCTTTAAGTAAACGATGCGATATTGTGTTTACTACCTGTATTGAAACGAGGTTTTCCCTTTCCAAACCAAATGGAGCATAGAATGGGAAAGTCTTTCCTTTCCTCTTTGGGGAGCTCGTTTACCATTCCCTGGATTGTCCAAAGTGACACGTTACTCGATTTAAATACCGGGACTCCGTCCCAGTTCAAAGAAAGCGAAAGAGCTGCAGGATCCTTCATGAGTGCTCCATTATGCATAGTTTGGTACATGAATCCGTCATATATATCCTCGATACCGTCAGCGTTACGCTTTGCTCTCTCAAAACGATGCGCGATCTCTTTCCCCTTCTGTTGGGATTCCAGGACTGTTCGTATTTGAGGAGCAATCGGCACATCCACGTAATAACTCGAATTTTTCAAAAGCTCATTTTCTGGATAATCTGCAGAGCATTCCTCACAATAAAAAATGTTCGAGCTTCCTTCTTTCGAGTGGACCACGTCTTCACACTGAGGGCAGTAAAGAACAGTCTGTAGGGCTACCTCAGGGCAGAGCTTATCGAAGAAATATTTCGTTTTGGGTATTTTGGCGCCTACTGGCAACATTAAAGCCAGCATGTCGAGAAGACTCTGAAGAGAATTCTTAGTCAACCCAGCAGAAGTTTTGAAGGCAGCAACCAACAGAAGTGCTTGTCCGCTTGTGATGCTGGATCCGTCGTATAATGGTTCCTTCCCCAGTGTAAAGTTAGAAGGGCCATCAGCCCTGAGATGTACGTTGCACTCCCACACCTGCTGTACTCCTTCTTGATTGGTATTGCCAGCAAATGCTGCATCACTAATGCTTTCATCTCCAGAGTCAAGTTGACCATCCTCATTTTCACTATAGAACCCAACTCCTTCTAGGCTGTCTTCCACAAATTGATCGTTACTGGTTGTTGAGTTCGAAGGCCCATCGCTAATGTGATCCAGCTCATTTTCAATGCCTGCGGGTTCACGGACCGAGTCGTTCTCACTGCTCTCGGGTTCACGTTCACCTACTGTGTGTTTAATATGTAGAGGATATTGATAAAAATAAAACTTTTCTGACTGCTTATATTTGGACATACCTGTTGTGGCAAGTAATGTTGACGACGAGTCGTTAGCCTTTTCTTGATCAGCTTTGAAACGCCTCCACTTAGTTGTTCGAGGTTCAGGAATGCTCGAATGAGGTTCAAGATGTCTCTTATAAGGACCTTTTTTTTTCCTGCCTTCTTCGCGAGACATAACCGACATATATGTTTAACTTAATCGTAGAAAATGACAACTCTAACTTTTTTCAGATTTCAAATTTCGTAGATTGTACCGCGAATTGTAGCAGACGAAACTTCGTTTGGAAGTGACAGCTTTATTTGACAACAAACAACATTTATGTAAGATTTTTTTCAATGCAAAATAGTTAAATTTCAAAGTAAAACAAAAAGAAAAAAATAAATTAAAAAATATAACTACAAATAAGAAATAATAAAACTAAATAAATATATTTGCATATATCTGGCAACGTTTACTATCTCAAGGGAACAGGGGTTGTTTCCGCACTAGAGAAAGAAAGACGCCGCCAGTTCCTTTGTAGTCAAGTTCAACGCGGGAAATGTCCACCATCGAAAGAAAACATTGTTTCGTGTACTGGTACGAAAACAACGAATATTCTGTCACTTCTACCGAAAATGTAGAAGACAAAGAAATGTTGCGAAATTCTAAAAAAATTGGTCTGGTGCGATACGTCGTAGAGGGGAAAAAGAAGCCCAAGAAGGGCTGGTCTTTTTACAGAGCTAGAGTCTTGGCCACTTCTGGTAAGTAGTTAAATTTAAAAAATGCTGTGCATGAACAATTGATAAAGAGCTTTTATCTCAAGATTCACCAGAGGAACTGGAAAGGAAAAAGGCCAAACTTCTGAAGTTGGTGGAAAGCGGCCACACAGAACGAACAGCAAACGTTGACGGGGGAAGAATCGAGAAATCGGCAGTACAGCAAGACTTACGTTTACTGCGGAAAATGAAACGCATAGCTGGGGAAAATCACCCGCGTCCTAAAATTGCCAAGACATCAGGAAAAACGGATACCTCACCTGCAGAAAACGAAGACAGCGACCTGTTTGTTGAAACGCAGAATTTTTTCAGCGATACCTTTGACGAGACGAGCTCGAATGGTGACTGTTGCACAGTAATAACAATAAATTCAAGTATGAGAATTTTTTATTCAAAAAATTGTTTCAGCAGGAGTTGCAGGCGACAACTTCTGCAGACAATTCTGCGGCCTCCTCTAAGAAAGAGACCATCGAGGAGCTTCGCGAGAAGTTAGAGGCAGTACAGGAAGAAAGTAGCTGCAAGATTAAAGGTAATATTAATTTAATTTTACTCTGATACTCTATATAATAAAATTGTTAAGTAAAAATAACAAATATATTATTAATTATTGATTAAAAATTATGTATTAATATTAATCTTTTAGTATTATTAAAAAGTTATCAATTATTATTAATTGTTAATAAATTATCAATTAATCTTATATTTTAATCATGTACAATCGACTGATTTACTCTTTTTCAAGCTTTTAGAGTAATGTAGTGTAGTATTAATTATGAAAATAGTACATAATTTATTTAAACTATTATCTATTTGGTTACTGTTAATGTAAATCATTAATCAGTAATTAGAGTAACTGTCGATTTTTTTTGTCTTAAATTCCTTTTGCATTTCAGAACTGACGGAACAAATTCGGCTGCAGGAACAAGAGCTAGCAACTTTGCGTAACTTGAACTACGCCTATCAAAAACGTAACTCTGACTGATAGTGTTCCTTAATACCAAATTCTCAATTTCTTCCATTCAACAGATCTTCCGGGACTTCTTGAGAAGTTTGTCGCCAAGGAATCAGACGAGGCATCATTTGTTTCCGGCAATATTACCACATTGAGGGCAGAAGACGTTATCTCTATATCATCATTTGATGATCTTAAGAAAATCATGGATCCAGCTCCGCCGAACAACGGAGAAGCCATCGTGGGTAGCAGCGGTGCCGGAAAAGATGCCAAGGTATGATTTTATACGCAGTTATAATCCTTATTTTACATAATATAATTGTATTCGAAAGTAGTTTTAATGCAGGTTTTAATTTACTTGTAATTTTTTTTTGAAGGTGGAAAATCTGAGCTTAATGAACTACCTGGATGCACGGTCCATCGAATCGTGCTGTGAAAGTTCTAAAAATTTCAGGAACTTGGTCAGCATGCTGATGGACAGGTTGTTTACGCAACATCAACTTCAAACGTGTTCGGCTAGAGGAAAGAAGGATAAAGAAGCCCTTCCTCAGGAAAGAGTAAATGCAATAATTGGTAAGTTGTATTTAATGTTTCCTGAATGTTGCAAATTTGTCACCGCATGCGTTTTATATCTTACAGAGGCAGTGCAAAGCCGTTACAAGGAAGCAAAAGAAGTGGACATCATCAGCAAAATGAATATTAAGATTCGGGACGCGGGCAAGAAGAAATAAATCAGACAACTATTTCTTTTTTCATCTAACAACTTTTTACATTTCCGTCCTCTACTTTGGCCTCGTGCTTCCCAGCAAATAAATACAGGAGACCACTTAGTATTTTTTGCGTAATGATTTAGTTAGTATGTTCAGTAGTGTCCAGAAAGTTTTACAACAGCTCAGTCAGAACACGTGAGAATATTGTGAGGTTTCACTGAGAATGGGTGTGAGATCTCACTGAGAATAGGTGTGAGATCTCACTGAGAATGGGTGTGAGATCTCACTGAGAATGTATGAGATCTCACTGAGAATATTGTGAGATCTCACAGAGAATACTATGAGATCTCACAGAGAATACTATGAGATCTCACAGAGAATACTATGACATCTCACAGAGAATACTATGAGATCTCACAGAGAATGTATGAGATCTCACAGAGAATACTATGAGATCTCACAGAGAATGTATGAGATCTCACAGAGAATACTATGAGATCTCACAGAGATCTCTGTTCCAAATTCTACCTATGAGAAAATTCTCATATGAGAATTTTCTGTCGGGTACACTTACTACTACACTACTACACACTGTGCTAGTTTAACTAGTTATAGTTATCCGGGAATAACTGTAACTAAATAGCTATACTTTTTCCAATCTTTCTTCTGTCTATGCTACTACACTTACTACTACACTACTACACACTGTGCTAGTTTAACCAGTTATAGTTATCCGGGAATAACTATAACTAAATAGCTATACTTTTCCTACTCTTTCTTCTTTCTACGCTACTACACTTACTACTACACTACTACACACTGTGCTAGTTTAACTAGTTATAGTTATTCGGGAATAACTATAACTAAATAGCTATACTTTTCCTACTCTTTCTTCTTTCTACGCTACTTCACTCACTACTACACTACTACACACTGTGCTAGTTTAAGTAGTTATAGTTATCCGGGAATAACTATAACTAAATAGCTATACTTTTCCTACTCTTTCTTCTTTCTACGCTACTACACTTACTACTACACTACTACACACTGTGCTAGTTTAACTAGTTATAGTTATTCGGGAATAACTATAACTAAATAGCTATACTTTTCCTACTCTTTCTTCTTTCTACGCTACTTCACTCACTACTACACTACTACACACTGTGCTAGTTTAAGTAGTTATAGTTATCCGGGAATAACTATAACTAAATAGCTATACTTTTCCTACTCTTTCTTCTTTCTACGCTACTACACTTACTACTACACTACTACACACTGTGCTAGTTTAACTAGTTATAGTTATTCGGGAATAACTATAACTAAATAGCTATACTTTTCCTACTCTTTCTTCTTTCTACGCTACTTCACTCACTACTACACTACTACACACTGTGCTAGTTTAAGTAGTTATAGTTATTCGGGAATAACCATAACTAAATAGCTATCCTTTTTCTACTCTTTTCTATCTATGCTACTGCACTTACTACTACACTACTACACACTATGCTGGTTTAACTAGTTATAGTTATTCGAGAAAAGCTATAACTAAATAGCTATACTTTTTCTACTTTTTCTTTTATCTATGCTACTACACTACTACACATTGTGCTAGTTTAACTAGTTATAGTTATTCGGGAATAACTTATAATATGTATACTGCTACTACTACTTGCTTTGCTAACAGCTATACTTTTTCTACTCTTTCTTCTATCTATGCTACTACGCTACTACTCACTGTACTAGTTTAACTAGTTGTAAGTTATTCTGCAATAACTTTTAGTATGTGTCCTGCTACTCTACTTGTTCTACTAACAGCTATACTTTTTCTACTCTTTCTTCTTTCTATGCTACTACACTACTACACATTGTGCTAGTTTAACCAGTTGTAAGTTATTCTGGAATAACTTTTAGTACGTGTACTGCTATTCTACTTGTTCTGCTAACAGTTTTACTGATATTTCTTCTACTTCTGACAATATTTATACTTCTTTTACTACTACATTACTATACTACTACACTACTACTACTACACACCGTCCTGGTATGACTTATTTGAAAATAACTCTCTCTCCAGTGTGTGTATACTACTGCTATTACTACTACTACTACTACTGTTATACTGACAGCTATACTAATATTTCTGCTACTTCTGGCCATATTTTGTTCTACTAACTACTACATTATTACTACTCCTACTGCTAGCCACTGCGTACTTTGAAAATACTTTGTAGTAATAGTTCTGCTGGTTCGCTAAATGCTCATACTACTGTTACTACTACTATTAAGACTACCACTACCATTACTGCCCTTACTACTACTTCTATTACTATAACTACCTCTACTACTACTACGCTAGTACTACCATCCCTGTTATTAGCTACTACTACTGCTACTACTACTTCTATTACTACTACCACCCTATTGCTACTACAACTACACTACTAATACCATCGCTACTACTTACTACTATAATACACTACTACTACACCACTACTACTACTACTACACCACTACCACTACTGCTACCATCCCTACTACTAACTACTACTACTTCTACTGCTATCACTACTACTACTACTACTACTACACCACTACCACTACTGCTACCATCCCTACTACTAACTACTACTACTTCTACTGCTACCACTACTACTATTATTACTACTATTACACCACTACCACTACTGCTACCATCCCTACTACTAACTACTACTACTATTACACCACTACCACTACTGCTACCATCCCTACTACTAACTACTACTACTACTACACCACTACCACTACTGCTACCATCCCTACTACTAACTTCCACTACTTCTACTGCTACCACTACTACTAATTCTACCGCTACCACTACTACTACCACTACCCCTACTACTACCACCCCTACTACTACCACCCCTACTACTATCACTACCCCTACTACTCCAACATAATACCACTCACACTCAGAGCAGTGCTGAAGATATAGTACTACAGCAAGTGTGTATCTCTTCTTGCTCAAATGTGGCGTAAAAAGATTCCCGTGGCAGCGTGTCTGACATTATCGGTGGGGGCTTTCGCGATGTGTACGCCGAGTACCAAAAAAATTGCAGAGAAGCAAAAAAAAACTTGATAAAAGCGAGGAGAATGGAGGAAATGGATAAAAGGAAAGAAGAGGAGAGAGAAAATAATAAAAGAAGCGAAAAAAGAGAAAATGCTTTTCCGCCATAGTTGCCATTTTCTTCAAAGAGCTAAAAAGTATCGTGTACATAAGCTTCGTATCGACTGCTGTGTTATCCGCGTGTTATCCGCGTGTTATCAACGTGTTATCCGAGTTTAGCCACAAACCTATTAACACCCGATAACATGTCGGTAACCTTGGATAACAGTTTCTCTGGCTTTTGGTTAATGATTGTGTACTACTCGGAGGCTGGTTGCTAAGTAACCGAGTCCATAAATCACGGTTGCCATGACAACGTGACTGTGATAACACCTGATAACACTTGATAACACATGATAACACACGATAACATTGGACTCTCGTTCTCCAGGACGAATCTTAGCTTCAGAACATGCAATTTATACAAGTTTGTGAATTATAATATATTATATTATTATTAAATTTATTAAAAATAATTAATTTTATCGGAATTGATGATTTTTTTCCAGTTTATTGTAGGAATTTATGAAGGGCAGAAGGCAAAGGCTATTGGAATTTTCTCACGTGCCGTTCTGATATCCCCACAACTGAGGATTTTTCACTCAAAATTCCCTCCATTAACAAAAACAAGAGCCTTTATCACTCTCGTTACTGTTATCAATGGTTAACAAGGTGTTATCAAGTCTTACTATCCAGTGTTAACAACCGCTCAGTCAGTCATTCAATCGTTGGGAAAGTTTTTCTGTTGGGAGTGTGGCGATTATCAAGTGTTATCTTAGGTTAACAAGGTGTTATCAAGTCTTACTATCCAGTGTTAACTACCGCTCAGTCTTTCATTCCCTCGTTGGGAAAGTTTTTCTGTTGGGAGTGTGGTGATTATCGAGTGTTATCTTAGGTTAACAAAGTGTTATCAAGTCTTACTATCCAGTGTTAACAACCGCTCAGTCAGTCATTCAATCGTTGGGAAAGTTTTTCTGTTGGGAGTGTGGTAATTATCAAGTGTTATCTTAGGTTAACAAGGTGTTATCAAGTCTTACTATCCAGTGTTAACTACCGCTCAGTCTTTCATTCCCTCGTTGGGAAAGTTTTTCTGTTGGGAGTGTGGTGATTATCGAGTGTTATCTTAGGTTAACAAAGTGTTATCAAGTCTTACTATCCAGTGTTAACAACCGCTCAGTCAGTCATTCAATCGTTGGGAAAGTTTTTCTGTTGGGAGTGTGGTAATTATCAAGTGTTATCTTAGGTTAACAAGGTGTTATCAAGTCTTACTATCCAGTGTTAACAACCACTGAGTCATTCATTCACTCGTTGGGAAAGTTTTTCTGTTGGGAGTGTGGCGATTATCAAGTGTTATCTTAGGTTAACAAGTGTTATCGAGTGTTATCAGGTATCCATTCGTAAAGCAACCAGTGAAAAAAACTTTTGGGGCCAAAATTCCTTAACATTACCATTGTTTCATACTGTTATCAGAGGTTACCAAAGTGTTATCAAGGGTTACTAACCTATCATCCACTGTTATCAAGCATCCGTTCATCCAGAAGATCCTTCTGAACACAAAATTTTCTCCATTAACAAAAAGTACCGCCTTTATCACTTCCAAATACTGTTATCAAGGGTTACCAAACTGTTATCGAATGTCACTAACCTATTATCCACTGTTATCACCCATCCATTCATTCCGAAGATCTTTCTTGTTACAGGATTCACTAATCCTGTCTTCCTATCATCATCTTGTTACCAACCTGTTATCGAGTGTTATCAAGGGTTACTAACATATTATCCACAGTTACCAACCAACCATTCATTCCGAAGATCTTTCTTAGTACAGGATTATTAATCCTAT
The DNA here is from genome assembly GCA_002872375.1 of Eulimnadia texana. Classification (NCBI taxonomy): domain Eukaryota; kingdom Metazoa; phylum Arthropoda; class Branchiopoda; order Diplostraca; family Limnadiidae; genus Eulimnadia; species Eulimnadia texana. Next base: position 32,225,424 of record NKDA01000001.1, on the reverse strand, counting down.
CGCTATCTTGCCTCTGTAATTCTCCTATCATCATCTTGTTACCAACCTGTTATCCAGCGTTATCAAGGGTTACTAACCTATTATCCATAGTTATCCCCCATCCATTCATTCTGAAGATCTTAGTACAGGATTATTAATCCTATCGCTATCTTGCCTCTGTCATTTTCCTATCATCACCTTGTTACCAACTTGTTATCCAGTGTTATCAAGGGTTACTAACCTATTATCCACTGTTACCAACCATCCATTTATGCGGAAAATCCTTCTTTGTACAGAATTCACTAATCCTATCACTATTTCAGCCCTTATCTACCTATCATCGTCTTATTACCAACCTGTTATCCAGTGTTACCAAGGGTTACTAACCTTTTATCCACTGTTACCAACCAACCATTCATTCGGAAAATCCTTCTTAGTACAGGATTCATTAATCCTATCACTATTTCAGCCCTTATCTACCTATCATCGTCTTATTACCAACCTGTTATCCAGTGTTACCAAGGGTTACTAACCTTTTATCCACTGTTACCAACCAACCATTCATTCGGAAAATCCTTCTTAGCACAGGATTCATTAATCCTATCACTATTTCAGCTCTTATCTTCCTATCATCACCTTGTTACCAACCTGTTATCCAGTGTTATCAAGGGTTACTAACATATTATCCACAGTTATCACCCATCCATTCATTCAGAAGATCTTTCTTAGCACAGGATTCATTAATCCTGTCTCAGCTCTTATTTTCCTATCATCATCTTGTTACCAACCTATTATCCAGTGTTATCAATGGTTACTAACATATTATCCACAGTTATCACCCATCCATTCATTCAGAAGATCTTTCTTAGTACAGGATTCACTAATCCTATCGCTATCTCAGCACTTATCTCCTATCATCACCTTGTTACCAACTTGTTATCAAGTGTATCAAGGGTTACTAACCTATTATCCACTGTTACCAACCATCCATTCATTCAGAAGATCTTTCTTAGTACAGGATTCATTAATCCTATCACTATTTCAGCTCTTATCTTCCTATCATCACCATGTTACCAACTTGTTATCCAGTGTTATCAAGGGTTACTAACCTATTATCCACAGTTACCAACCATCCATTCATTCGGAAGATCTTTCTTAGTACAGAACTCTTAAATCCTAGCGCTATCTTGCCTCTGTTATCTTCCTATCATCATCTTGTTACCAACCTATTATCCAGTGTTATCAATGGTTACTAACCTATTATCCACTGTTATCACCCATCCATTCATTCAGAAGATCTTTCTTAGCACAGGATTCATTAATCCTGTCTCAGCTCTTATTTTCCTATCATCACCATGTTACCAACCTGTTATCCAGTGTTATCAAGTGGTTAAGGTGAATGTGGGGGGGAAGTGGTGATTGACGGGGGTGTCGTATTTCATTAGGATATTGATTAGGAAATGGCGGCGAACTCTTTTCAAATGAATATTGACAACTTCTTCTTCAAGAGGGTCCGAAAACTCCCGAGGACAAGTGTACGAAGATTATTTGATAACACGTGATAACACGGAGATAACAGGTTGATAACAGTGATAACATGACCCAGGTGTACGAAGATTATCGCAAGTTTCGGACCCCCCTTGAGAAAATCTGACGCGGGAAATCATTTCACTTCCATTCCAGTAATTAACTAGTATTATTAACACTAGTTAATAATAATAAATAGTTTATAATAAATAGTAATTAACACAATTTACTAAACTATTCTAAAATCTAATTAACAAAATTATTTAAAATTCTGGGAAACTGTCCAGTTTGATTAAAACTCTTAATTAAGTTAATATGTTAATTAGTTAAATTAATAACATAGTTTAGTTAATACTAATTAGTTAATTAATCTTAATTAATATAATATCAAATTATTTATTGAATCATTTTAATTTATACATATTTTATTGAAAATTTAAATAACTTAATATTATAAATAATAGTTGAGTTTTTTTTTTATTTAGTTGATTTACTATAATTTTATCAAGGGGTCCGAAACTCTGAGGAAAAGTGTACGAGGATTATTTGATAACATCAAGGGGTCCGAAACTCCGAGGAAAAGTGTACGAGGATTATTTGATAACATCAAGGGGTCCGAAACTCCGAGGAAAAGTGTACGAGGATTATTTGATAACATCAAGGGGTCCGAAACTCCGAGGAAAAGTGTACGAGGATTATTTGATATCATGCGATAACACGGAGATGACACGGAGATAACAGGTTGATAACAATGATAACATGACCCATGTATACGAAGATTATCGGTAGTTTCGGACCCCTTGAATTTTATTTTAATTATTAAACTTAAATCAATTTTTTTAATTCTTATATTATTTCAAATGAATTTTAATAAATTTTCTTATACCTGCAATTATTCAATTTACCATTTCTACTGAAAATATTTCATTCATTTATTATTATTTAATAGTTTTTAACGCATCTGATTTGTCTAAATATTATAATATTGAAGAATTGTTGATGTAATTTGGTTATCTGCGCTTTGTGTGGACAGAGGAGGCCTGGACCGCTTTAAAAGCACCTTTTGTCCACTTGCACACAAAACTTAAAACTACAAAACGTAACTTCCGAATTAACCACGGAAAAAACTTTTCAACAAACACAAAACTTTGTTTATAACTCGATCAATGCTTTTCACCTTATTCGTCAAAACTATGTGTTATCAAGGTGTTATCAGTGGTTATCAACGTGTGTTGTCATAACTGATGAGAAAATTTAAATTTCCTGATTTTTTGCGTTATAATTTGAAACTGTAGACCGAGCCGATAAGAAGTCAAAGTCTCGTATTATCCGATATGCTAATGAGGACGTCCTTATTATCGGCACCCAGTGTTGATAACCCTGATAACAGCTGATAACAACCGATAACACTAGTCCAGTCACTGTAGGATGCGGGTGAAGGGGTTATGTCTTACTTAGACCAGCAAAGGTTCCAAGCAGACGACACCCACTGTTGATAACTCCAGATAACAGCTGATAACAACCGATAACCACTAGCTCAGTGACTGTAGGATGCGGGTGAAGGGGTTATGTCTTACTTAGAGCAGCAAAGGTTCCAAGCAGACGACATCCAGTGTTGATAACTCCTGATAACAGCTGATAACAACCGATAACCACTAGTCCAGGGACTGTAGGATGCGGGTGAAGGGGTTATGTCGTACTTAGAGCAGCAAAGGTTCCAAGCAGACGACACCCAGTGTTGATAACTCCTGATAACAGCTGATAACAACCGATAACCACTAGCTCAGTGACTGTAGGATGCGGGTCAAGGGGTTATGTTTTGCTTAGACCAGCAAAGGTTCCAAGCAGACGACACCCAAGAGCAGCAATAGCATTTCCCCGCGGAGCTTCCAAGGTACAGTAATAACAATAATCATAATAATAATAAAATCTCCAGCTTTTCACGCCGAACCGAGACCCTTTGGAAGACTTCCAACTATTCGATCTTTTCATTTATTCCCTGTTTATTTATTTATTTACTTTTTTATTCGTTTATTTTATTTTATTTTTCTTTGAGCCGGCTTTTTCTCGCGGTGCGCTTGATTTTTCTTATTGTGGAGCTTTGGCAACGCTGCGCGGCTTCCCTATCGCCAGCAAACGGAGGAGGGCTTTTCTTGTCGCCAAATTTCGCTAAGGGGGGAAAAAAAAACATGAAATACTCCATTTGAATACCGCCGCTTCTGTGAGCCATTAATGCACCTGAAGAAACCCTTGATCTAGATTCGAATGAAATTTCCAACGCGGTTTTTTGGCCGCTAAATGAAGGCTGAACAAACTAAGATGGCGGAGTCTGAGTTATCGGGGTCTATGAATACTGCTTTTGTTTTTGCTGTTGGGAGTTTTTTTTCCCCCCAATGGTGACATTTTAGGAACACGTGCAAAGCAAAACATAACAACAATAAATCAACATGTTCCGGTAATGCGTGCACTTTGGCTGTTCCACTCCAATGGCAGCTACAAATAGCACAAATAGTCGGCGATACGACCGTAACGCTCTGCAGCTAAAGGCACTATCCCTTGAGGTGGGTCGAATCAGGGGCTTTTGGAGATGGGGGCGTGGGGGGGGGGGGGCAACGATGTTAGCCCCATTTGAAGTCGTGCATGAAACTTTTGGCTTATCTCAATTCCCACAAGTAAATTGTACGTAGGGGTTTGTTTTGGCAAGACGTGCATGGCAACGAGGGCCAGTTGAGTAGGAGAACATGTCCTCGAAAAGTTGTCACATGCTTGATGCGCCTGATTACACGTCGTCCGGACAATAGGGGACCGCCGAGGTCTTGGCCAACTTAACCGAGCGCTATACCCGCGACCAAACTTAGTTAGCATCTTTCCCAACTTTCTACGACACGATAGCATTCCTGACCAATTTGCTACTGCCCCTGATACACCCTCTACCGAAAAACTAGCGGTGGTTAGCTGTAAGCTACCGTATCGTCTTCTAGTGTTGATCCAAATACTCTCAAGGCGAATGCTATGGCTCGGTCTTCACCTGCAGACGGCACGGTAGCTTATAGCTACCACCACGAGAGGGCTACTACTTTGGCAAAAAGGTTTCAGGACCACCTTGCTTACTAATAACTACGTGAAACTTACAGCAACTTGCTACTGCCCCTGATACACCCTATGTCGAAGAACTGTAGCGGTGGTTAGCTAAAAGCTACCGTATCGTCTGCTAGTGTTGATGCAAATACTCAATAGGCAAATACTATGGCTTGGTCAACACCTGCAGACGACGCGGTAGCTTATAGCTACCACTACTAGAGGGCTACTACTGTGGCAAAAAGGTTTGCACTTACAGGACTACCTTGCTTACTAACAACTACTTGAAACTTACAATGACTTGCTGCTGCCCCTGATACACCCTATTTCCAAGAACTGTAGCGGTGGTTAGCTAAAAGCTACCGTATCGTCTGCTAGTGTTGATGCAAATACTCAATAGGCAAATACTATGGCTTGGTCAACACCTGCAGACGACACGGTAGCTTACAGCTACCATCACTAGAGGGCTACTACTTTGGCAACAAGGTTTATACTTGCTGGACTACCTTGCTTACTAACAGCTACTTGATTAGTTGTGACTACTCTCTCCAAGAACCTAAAAGCCTCCATTCTTTCTCGAACCAGGGCATTCATCACTAGCAAACAAAGAACTTATTCTCTTCAGTCGACAAAGGAGCTACGAGATTAAGTCCTCCAGAGGGGTCGGCGACCTCTGACCTTGTGACCTTGTCCTTTGTGACCTTGACTCGCCTGTAACAGATGAGGAATCAGAAATAATCAACGTCTTATCAAAGGAAAGTACTCTATAGATACTGTGACCTTGAACCTGCGACCTTTCGACCTTGACCTTGTTTACTTTTAGGCAAAATAAAGATGATAGCGATGCTGAGAGAATGGTTGGTTATTCTCTAATCTGACCTGATGCCAGAAATCAGGCCGGCAACGACACGGCTGCTAATGGAAACCACCATAACAGTGGATTATACGCTGACCACAGGGGCCTCCATCTGTGATGGTTCGTTAAACCAACTCAGAAAACCCAAGACCGTTTGTCAAGCTTTCCTCTACGTCAAATCCTTATTACATCTCGAGATTTTTGCTGATCCACTCGGTTTTCGACCTCCCACCCCGCAGCAAAAATCCTACGCAACATATCCCAAAATGTTGGGAAACATACTTTTCCCACAGCCCGGCATTAGAGCTTCGTTTTGGCCTTGCAGTTTATGGCGCATATGTTTTGTTCTTTGGACACAATGACTAGCTTGATGAGCGTGGGAGTAGCCTCATCAAAGTAGCAATCCCGCACGTTTCCGCTGCTTTGTTGCATTATAATATCAATAACAAGCCAAAACATTATTATAACAAGCAAACGTATTTCAAATGAAAAAGATGGAATTCGACTTCATAAAAAGATTTCCCGCAGGAAATACTGAAAGGAAGTGTTATCAGGGGTTATCGTGGTTATCCGCTGTTATCAAGTGTTTCTCGGTGACACGCGATGGTGTTCAACAAGCAGACAAAGTCAAACGGAGAATACAAGTTCAAATGTTGAGAGCGATAAGGATAGAGAACTGACTAGAACACGACATTTCCTGCAGGATATATAATAATCCTTCAACATGCGATAGGATCTTTATGCTGGTCAGGATCTCCCTCCCTATACCACCCGAATACTGTATCAATACTCCAAATCGATACGTCTATATCGAATGATAGAAAGGGTAGGTTTAATGCGAATCGATTGGTATTTCTGGTGAAGTTTTCAATGAAAAGAAGATCATTTGTTCCGCTGACAGGTTCAACATCCAATGACTGATCTACTGCTGCCTGTAGCTGCAGAACAAAAGAGCCTGTTTTCCTTCATAATGGAAATCCTGCAATGGCTCCTCGTAAAACACTTATGGAAATAAGATCCTGGCTCAAAATATCCCTCACTATACCAAAAAAAAATCCACTACACAAAAAACAAACACGGGCAAAGCAGATTTTAATTGATTTCTGAATACCAACATGAGAGGGAATTTAAATAAAAACAGAAAGTAATGGTTAAATAATAATATAATTAATGAGATATAATAAAAATGAATTAAATTAGTTTTATCTTTGAATTAATAAATCTGGCAACGCTGCACAGTTGGTTTGTTTACCAATGCTTTACAAACACTGCCGATTTGTTGTCATTCTTCACACTCGGTGCTTTTTCATTTTTTCAACACTGATATAAAAGTTTCTTTATGGTCTTTCTTTTCAAACGGTTAAGTACAACAAACAAACGGCCGTGTTTTGTTTTCTCTTTCCCAACAGCTCCATTATTCGCCGGATCATTCGTCACTTCGATCTTCGTTTCTCAGACGTTGGAGTTTGTAAGACCCGAACTACAGCAAAGGTATTAATTACTGATGACAACAGAGAAAAAGCATTGATAATAAACGTAATGGCTGAAATTGGTTTTAAGTTCTGTTTATGCGAGGATCTCGTGACGTGTCGTCGAAGCGGCCGCTGGATCGGGAAGACTCAAAACGCTGAATCGACAAATTTAACGCATAAACGAAAAGCTGGAAAATCTCGGGCTGTCAGCGAGCCTGTCTGCTGCCTGTCAGACACTTGCAAAAATGGTAACGAGAAAAAAGTTTGATAGTGTGTGAAACTTTCAGCAAATGCACATCATCTTTATTTTAAAAAACCTTTTTAGAATTTTCCCATTCTCGGTCTGCGAGCCGTTACGAGTCGTGTCGGGGATTCGGTTCTTCGGCTGCGGGTGAAGTCGCATCGCACTGCAAGTTTTGCGAGCTGTAATGAATCGATGCCGCTCTATAGTTTAATGTATGAATCAACTAATTGGATCAGCTGGTGGAGTTGCTGTGCACCAAATGAAGGATCTGCTCGTGCAATATCAACAATGCTTACACCGTAGTAAAGGCTTCATCAAGAGGTTAGCAATAGGAAGCCCCTGAACTAACAAGGTTCGTGATTTGTCTACTTGTGTATTGTATATATATATATATTATAATAGTCGGGTGGTTCCGCGGGAGGTCTGGTCGGTCCCTGAAGAGTGGAGACAAAGTGGGAAGTGCACTTGTTGGGCAAATAAGTAAACCTGGTTCATGTGCTGGAATAGAAAACGACTGTAATGGAAAATGCAAATGAACAAGTTGAAAACCAAAGGAGGTGGCGTCTCAGTCTGCTATTTTCCCCACTTTCCCCAACTATCAAACCGTAGTTAACGCTAATTAATTACGCCAATTCCTATTTCTGATGTTCTAAGTTATCATATTATTGTAGCTCTAACTGTATAGTACGATAAAATGTATATAATAAATGGTAATTTATGTAATTTTACCGGAAAATCGACTTTTGCTTCAAACTGACCGCAAAATGACTTTGACCAACCGGAACTAATCCGCAGTTTTTCTCAACCCGGAGGAGGGTTCGCAACTCGTAAGATTCTTGATTCCCCGTAAGAATCTTGACAGAGTTTGATAAACAGGCATGTTTTAAGTTTGTTTAAGAAGTTACTTGAAAAAGTCAACAGAAACGCCCGTTTACTTTTGCACAACTTTTCAAGTGGGTCTGCTGACTTGAACGCTTGTTATCTTTGGTTAACACTGCACTGTTATCAAACGTTAACATGGTGATAAACACTGATAACTGGCGGCCGTGTGATTGAGTTTCAATGGCAGGAAAAGCTCCCGCTGTTGACCTCAACAACGCGGACAGCGGGTGTCCGTTTTACCACTTTAGCCGGACACTCGACGAGAAAAACGGACATTTGCCAACTCAATGAACCGTGTAACAACAAATCCTTGAAAAAAATATAAGAACAATTCAACGAGAACCATTTAATAAGAAACTTAAGTACGAAAAAAGGCACTGTACAGTGTCTTTTTCTGAACAGTGTTTTGTACGGTACCAAACACACTTGTAGAAATTTACTGATGAAAAAGGGACCAGGCTTCGTAGTTTTGTATATTATTTACCTTGTTCGAACCATTTAAGAAGAAACTTAAGTACCAAAAAGGCACTGTACAGTGTCTTTTTTTGAACAGTGTTTCGTATGGTACAAAACACACTTGCAGAAATTTAGTGATGTAAAAGGAACCAGGCTTTGTATTTTTGTATATTATTTACCTTGTTCGAACCATTTAATAAGAAACTTAAGTACGAAAAAGGCACTGTACAGTGTCTTTTTTTAAACAGTGTTTTGTACGGTACAAAAGACACTTGCAGAAGTTTACTGATGAAAAAGGAACCAGGCTTTGTAGTTTTGTATATTATTTACCTTGTTCGAACCATTTAATAAGAAACTTGAAGTACGAAAAAGGCACTGTACAGTGTCTTTTTTTGAACAGTGTTTTGTACGGTACAAAACTCACTTGCAGAAATTTACTGATGAAAAAGGGACCAGGGCTTTTTAGTTTTGTATATTATTTACCTTGTTCGAACCATTTAATAAGAAACTTAAGTCCGAAAAAAGGCACTGTACAGTGTCTTTTTTTGAACAGTGTTTTGTACGGTACAAAACACACTTGCAGAAATTTACTGATGAAAAAGGGACTAGGGCTTTTTAGTTTTCTATATTATTTACCTTGTTCGAACCATGTAATAAGAAACTTAAGTACGAAAAAGGCACTGTACAGTGTCTTTTTTTAAACAGTGTTTTGTACGGTACAAAACACACTTACAGAAATTTACTGATGAAAAAGGGACCAGGGCTTTGTAGTTTTGTATATTATTTACCTTTTTTTTTCCCTGAAGCAGGAGAGGGAGCAGGAAGATTTATGTTTTTTGGCACGGCCATTTTCGTTAACCAGGGGCAATATATTTGACGATTGTTTGTGGCCTGCGGAAACGGGCACGTCCAGTTTGACACACGCCCCAACTGCCAATTTCCCAATTTTCTTGCATTTCCCTTCAATTTCCAGAAACAATTTTCTATTCTGCCTTCTGCCTACCATCCCGTGATTACTCGTATTTGACTTAACGAACCTGCGCTTCCTGTTCTTGCGCCTGAACAAAACGCACGCCATTCGTTCTCTTTCCGTGGTTGCCAGTTCTACTTTTTCCCCCGCTAAAAATAATAATAAATTATTTAATTTTAAAATATTTCTAAATAATTTTTTTTCTATTTTTTTTTTGGAATAATAGTTTAATTATCCTTCAAATTTCTTGTAAATTGTAAAGTATTTATAGGAATGAACTCAACGCCATCTACCGGCAGAATTATTAACTGGTGGGTCTGAGGTCTCTTCCTTAAAGTTAGGAAATACTGAGTGCTCATAATAAAGTAATACTAAAAGGTTTTTACCACCTTTTTTCATTGATACAAGTCGAAGGGAATTATTCATCACAGCAGAAAGCAGCAATCCAGCCTATTCCAGAGGCGCGCCTCACTAGAGCGGACACTTGTATTAAATCAGTTTGTGAAAATTTCGAAACTTTTTTTATACGAAAATGTTTCCCAGATTTTTTAAAGATTTTTAGAAATTTTTTAAATCGAGATTTGTGCGCAAAACTGTTTGATATTCCTGTCCGCAGTAGAGGGTTTATGTCTCCAGTGGAGTTTATGGAGAAACATCTATTCGACATGAGAATCTCTGTTTTCTTTATAGAACCGGAAAAAGTACGGAATGTCCTAAGAATTGGTTTCATCTTTACTTCCCTTAATAATTCTTGTGGATACACTGCAATCCCATTCTGCTCTGTAAATATATAATCCACCGTTTCTTCGTTCTTCACTGATTCATGTGAAGGGAAAAAGCTAGGTTTTAATGGGACCTTGCCAAAACTTCTGGTCGATAGCAACGAATTATTTATCCAAAAGCTTTCAAAATTAAAAAAAAAATGATATAAACTTGCGAGACGCTCTAATTTCAAACTAAAGTTTTGCGGAATATTATTTCAGTTTGCGTCCGTCTGAAACTTTTTATAAATCTGGCAACGTTGCACGTAATTATATTCCTCGGAAAAGGGAAATGTGGGAAGGAAAGGGAATCGGGGAAAAGGAGGAAAAATTCTAGACATGGCTTTGTAATTAGGAAGACGGGGAAAAAGGGGAAACCGGTTCCCTCTTTAGGCAGACAGGGGAAAATGGAATTGGAAATAACGCCATGTAAACAAACTCACCATCCTTAATATTTTTTGAAACAAAAAAAGTGCTATTCGTATAATAGAAATGTTTTTATTATTTTCAATGAATCTATGAATTCAAGATCTGCAATGTTTTTATAATTCATAAAAATGGAAGAAAATTATATCGCCAAGAATCGGTGGAAGCTATTGGCGAAGGTTTACCTACAAAATTCAGTTAACCGTTATTTTCAATTATAAAAATAAAATTGTATTCTCGATTAGGCCATCGTTACTAACACCAAAGAAGAAACAGACCCCGACAGCTGTTCCGTTAAACATCCCGGACCCTTCGGGCTGATATTTCCCGAACCGTTTTCCGTCTCGTGCTGCAACGGAGAAGTGGACAAGGGCTATCAGTGGCTTCGTTACACATTCCAGTTTTACCCTTCCTGCAGTGTTGTCCTTAGGTAAACTACAAACTCTCTATTCAATTACAATAGTAAATTTTTTTTGGAAATTTGTATACAGACATGTTGCGAGACGTTTCACCAAGGACGAGCTCGTTGGTTTCGATAACACTGGAAACGTTTGTAAGTTAATTAAGACATCACACTTGAACAAACTTTTTATTAAATTGTCCAAAAATAGGTGTGTGGCCTTCTGAAGAAGTTCTAGCACATTACTGCCTCGTCAATGCAAATTCCTTTATGGGAAAACGGGTTATTGAGCTGGGAGGAGGAATGACATGCCTAGCAGGCCTGACGGTTTGCAAATTCGCTAATCCCGCTTCAGTTTGCCTCACGGATGGCAACGACAAGTGCATCAACAACGTCCAGGCTATTGTTTCAGAAAACGTGTCGTCAGGATCTGACATCGAGGTTCGGTAAGTGATCACAGATCATTTGGAAACATGCCAGACAGAGTTTATGACTATGTCCTTGTTGATTTAGCCGACTTGACTGGAAAGACGCAGCCATGTTCAGAGACCTGTGTGGAAGCATGGACTACGTCTTGTGTGCAGACTGGTAAAATCCATTTCGTCCGACAAGTTGTGTTATTTATATGTTTGAATTTTTGTCTCCGTAGCGCTTTTTTTGACGACGGACGCCAGTGTCTTGTAAGTGCTATCTGGAATGTATTGGTTGCAGAGGTACAGATAATTTACGAACCTCTATGGTCAGCTATTGTGATCGTCTCTTAACTTTTCTTAGGGAGTAGCTCTCGTCATGGCTCCAAGACGCGGTGACACTTTGCAAAAATTTCTTGAGCTGTGCCGCGGGCTTTTCGTCGTCTCGTTGTACGAAGACTACGACTCGAGCGTTACCAGCATTCATCACACGGTAGAATTCCGCTAATCCAGACCCTCGTTTCTTAGATTTAACGACAAAATTTGCGCTTTCAGAAACTGCAGGAAAACCCGGGATACAAACCAGACATTCAGTATCCTTTGCTAGTGAAACTCCAGAAGATTTGACCTTGTACTAGTTTCCGATACTCCACATTCTGATTTTCAGCAAGTATTGTATATGGTATCTTTTCACGTAAATAGAATAGCTTCGTTGTATTTAAAAAAAAAAAAAGTTTAAATATAAAACGAATGCATAAGAAATGGCATTCAACGTGACATCGTGACAAATTATAATACTCGATTTTTGTTACATATGCAAGTAGCTCATTAATTCATCAGTGTGGTCGGGTAGCACGAAACAGCGGAAGGGTGTGAAGTTGTTCAGAGCAGCGCTCTCTGTCGCCAGATTTGCAAAACTACAATCGATTATAGGTTATTTAAGTTCTGGCTCAAAGTCTAAGTTGAAGCTTACCTAACTAGGAATGTCGAGGTGTACAGAGTCTGACTTATGGCCCGTTGAACGAGTAGCTGCTTCAACCCGAAAACTATGAGATGCTCGAATGGCTGAGGTCCGACCAGCGCTATGCCTTTAACGTAATCTTCTAGAAGCGCGGAACGTATAATAATAATCCGTGTGTCTGTGTCATTAACAGCTGCGCTCATCCACTGAACGGGATCCTGGACTATGGAATCGTAGAGAGATTCGGCATAGACGTCGAGAACTCGGAATCCGTGCTGAAAAACGAGGGTTTCCTTCAGCTTGGAAACGGCACTGCTCAGTTGGTCGTTCTCTGGGATCCACAACAGCAAAACCGACCTGTTGGCTGCAGACTTCCCTGTTGCGACTGTTTTGGAGATCGTACGCTCGAGTGGTGCGAACTGCCGAACCCGCCTCTCGGACAGTCTGCGGTACAGCCGCATCATGGTAAAGGGAACGACAAACACTATAACTAGCAGAAAGATGATGACCACAGCAGCTGATGGCAGGAAAACGTCTCGACTTTCCCTAAACTCAGTCAAACGCAGGCGTTACACTTTCGTTGAATTTATCGCTGCTCGGGAACGCAGCCTAAAGTAACGTTACTTCACGTTTTGTTTAGTAGAATTAACAGGGTTACTCTGTACGTACCTTTTGACCACTTCGATTGCCACGCTCGGGAGTAGTTTCACTTCGCTGAGATAAACGATGTCACTGTGAACAGTACAGTAGTCCTCGATAAGCCACGCCGTGCCGTAAGCACATCTGTCGTCCACTGGCCGCAGCAGTGCGCAGTAAGCTCCCGGTTCCAAGTTATGAAAAGTGCAAGATGGTGTTTCCTATATACATTCACTATTAATGAACATTCCCTTCGTTTTGTAAATATCGTCTTGTTTACGTGGTAAGTTTCGCAGGAAAAATGTGTCCCGCTGTGTTCCGTCTGCTCGCAATGGTCGACTCCTCGAAACAGCATCACCTCGTAAGACTGGAAACCAAAATCCGAACTGGCTGGCTCGAACTCGACAGTGATAGTGTGCCTTTAAGGTTTTAAAAAATCCTACTTAACTACACTGACCCTTAACATATCCAGGATTCAATGAACTAACTTACCGCAGCGGGAACGGGTGCAACAGGAACGTTGTATTCCACTCACCTATCTTTGGCATAGTTCTAGGATTTGTGATTTTCAGCAAAATCAGTTTCGAAGGTCCCGAACCAAGATCAGTCCACGGTACCAACGCAATTCTGTACACTCCGCTGTAGACATGTCTAATCTCAGCTGTGAAATTCTGAATCAAACAAACAAATCAAAATCTTAAAATCCTAGAATCAAAGACCCCGGAGATAGAGTTTACTGTTTCTGTTGACAGTTTCCTGAAAGATGAGTGCGGTAGCATGGGTATCCTACGCTTGCAGTCGACTTGATCCAGCGGGTACGTAAAGTTAGCCATCAATTCGAGCTGATAGTAAGCCACGTGATTTAATGAAGGAGCCATTCGAACTTGCAGAACTGCTGATTCCTCAATATAATCCAGTTCGACGTCGATAGGATTTTTGCCCATCTGGCAGACACGCTGCACGTGGCCCCGTGCTAGGCTGAACACGACGACGAAAACAAGCGCTCGACCAAACATGTCTGACATGCGGGGACGTGTAATTTTCCCATGAAGATGAAGCTCTCCTTCTTTCCCAATCTTCTCTGGAGTTTTATTCTATACAATTCAGTTATTATTTTTGCCTCTCAAAGAAACAGAGAAGACTTGAGATGTTTTCAGTCGAACCGACGCCGAGAAACTGTGTGCTGGTTTAGCTATGGCGTGATTAGTATTAGTCCGACATAATTTCTGTGCGAGATGGAAGGAATTTTGCTTTAGTTACGGCATCATTAGAAGATAGTGGCGAGCTGCCCGGCATTAATAAGTTGTTCTTTAAGATTCCCGCCGCCTCAGCCCCGTGACTTTTCATCGTGACCAGGATTTAATGAACGATTTTTCTCAGGGACCCAAGCAACACAACATGCGGACTCCGCCATATTGGATGAGACTAATACAAACTCTAAACTCGGCCGAACCTTAAAATTGCTGAAATAAACCGATTCATTGCTTTGTATTTATGGATTCTATTTACAATAATTTTCATAAGTTTCTTTCAGTACTTGAAATAACATGGACTCCTCGTTCAGGACGTAGAGACTTGCAGTACATCTCGTATCCAAGTTTTCATTAGGATCAGAATTAATTTTATTTCTACGATCTTTCCACTGATGAAGAATGCGCAGGATGGCTGGAACTCTTAAACTTTGCAGGATCTTCCTTTCTTGGTAGAGGATCTCTATTTGATAACTTCTGGAACGATACGGTTCTGCCAAGAACACTGGAACACCGTAACCCTGTTAATATAAGATTACAAACTTGGAATAATGTTACGTTATGAAGTAATGGTCGGAAGAAAGGCGTCAAAGTGGTAATAACCCTCAATTAGCTTTACTGAAAGCTTTCTGACACACGCCATTAATATTCAACACGACACACGGCGTGGCAGGTCAACTCTGTTGCTATGC
The DNA here is from genome assembly GCA_002872375.1 of Eulimnadia texana. Classification (NCBI taxonomy): domain Eukaryota; kingdom Metazoa; phylum Arthropoda; class Branchiopoda; order Diplostraca; family Limnadiidae; genus Eulimnadia; species Eulimnadia texana. The sequence goes on along the minus strand of NKDA01000001.1, from coordinate 32,210,424 downwards.
CAACATCAACAACAAATAGAAACACGGTACTTTCACATAAATGAAGTCTAATTGAATCTTTTTTTTAATAATCAAAAAATGATAATAAAGATCGAATACGATCAATTCTACATACCACTTTGATCTGAGAAATTTTAGACATTTCCAAAAACAGACGAACAGTCTTCGGATGTGGAAACTCAGTTAGTAGCAACAGCGATGTAGTAACTATTAAGTAAACTATCATCGGTCGAGTACTGTGGTTCACTGCAACGCACATTTCATACCATCTGCACGTAGAATTTTGCATTATTAATATCAGTTAACTATGATTTAATCATCCATTAACAATTTTATTGAACGCACCGGATTTTCTTGAAAATTTTAGGCGGCAGAGTTCGCTGGAGAAAAGCTTCTAGAATGGGACTGCGTCGTCTGCTCATGGCGGTTGAGTGAATAGAACGATCGCTTCTTGTCGACTGTGCAGACGATAATGAGTCTTCTGTCTATAGCTTTGCGGGATGTTCGTTGAAGAAAACCATTAAGAAAGTGCACGCAAGCGTCACTTTTTTCCACCAAAGAGTTTCGACGATTTAGAAAACCTGTACTGAACAGTTTTGGATCAATCAATCAATTTAGCTTGGAAAGCTTTGTTTTTCCATGTCGGGCATTCAGGCTGTGTGCTCATGGCCCCAGTGCTAAGGGTAAGAGAGGGAATTGGCAGAATAGAGTGGCTGGCCCGGGAATGGGCCTCACTTGGGAGTGGGATCGAACCCACAGATCCAGAGGTGACGAGCGGTGGTCCTAACCGCTGAGCTACCAGCCCTCCTTGGAAAGCTTGGAAAGCTTGGAAAGCCTTGGAAAGCCTTGGAAAGCATAATCCACAATAGAACGAAATAGAAATAGATTTCATGTACAAGACTAAGTGATAGTATCTAAATTAAATCGTGTATTACTTTTTTAACATCTGATAATAAAATCTTCGCAGTGCTTCCACTTTGCAGGGGAAAATTCCCTTAAAAAGAGAAAGCGGAGTCTCTAAAGGGACTAACAAGGGAAAAAGGGGAATTCAGAATTAAAAGCTTTATACGGTAGCATGGCGGGCGGGGGAAAAAAGGGAAGAGGGGAAATAGAGGGGGAACGGGTAAATAAGGCCCTCTTTAAGGGAAAAGGGGAAAACTGAAAGTGGAAGCACAGGATCTGTCACATCTCTGAACGGCTGGGATTTTTATAATACAAAAACTATTAAGATTTGACATTTGTAAAAGCTCACTGCTGATTGGTTGGTTTGAATTGATTTAAATATAAGAGTGAGGAAATATTTGGTGATTTGCTTTTCTATCAAAGAAGTAGGAAACCACTCTATCATGGTCGATGGAACCGAAAAAAAGAGTCGAGTCTAGAGCTCGTTGGATACTTTCTGGACTTCCCAGAAAAGCGTCGTCTGCAGTTTCGTAGATGTCCTCAATATTCAGGTTGTGCTCTACAGAATCTAAGCCAGGATAACGCTGCTGGTTACCTGTAGAAGCATCGCTAGGTTACTGAATCTGTTCAGACTAGTCTAGGAGTGTTCTAGGAGCTTTTAGTCCCAGTTATAACCAGTGCCGGGCTTCCCTATGGACCAGTATGGCGACGAACCACAGGCCGGGACATGGAATAGGCCCGCTAAACTGCTAGCCTTGACATGATGATGAATTTTTTCAAGTATCTGGTAGACCCACTTCAGCTTTAAGCCAAAGGCCCAGAAAGGCTCAGATCCGGCCCTGGTTATAACTACTATACAGGTGTTGCATTTTACCATAGATATCAGATCCCGTGTCCAAGAAGTTGTCAGCGAAGAAAGGATCGTTGAAATCATCGTTAGCAATAGCAATGGCTCTTTTGAATACGTAAGCCTCACTCTTCAGAGCTACGGTCCAGACCAGCGAGACTATAAGTGTCAGCACAACTCTGATTCCCTGAAAATTTTAAGTTAATATTATCTTTTTTTCAGTACTAGATTTGATAAAAAAAAGACAGCACCATGTTTGAAATTGTAATCGCGTCTAACACAACTTGGAACTGAGAGGTTTTCTGGAAGATGGGCTGCTTCAAATACTTCATGTGGTCGCTCAGGGAAAGTTTTTCTTTTTTTTTATAGGAGTTTTCGCTTTTACTAGCTTTCTTTTGATTTAACAGAGCACCCGAGATAAAGGGAAGAAAATATATCACAACATTTATTTAAAAAGTGGCTACCAAAAGTGAAAACGATGAGACGTGTACCATCTGGACAGTTTGAAACATCTTTCACTTTCGATACGATTTTCGACCTAGTTTTCGTAATTACTTTTGTTATGACGAAGTGAAAAAGTTCTAGAGTAAAGATAATTAACTTTTAAAAAGAAAGTTAAGAATAATTAAGTCCCGTTTTTGAATTATAAGATTTTATTGTAGAAATCTCGTAAAAGACGAGGCTTCATTCAAGGTACGTAGTCTTTCCAACATTGTGCTTACGATTTTGCAGGGAAGTTCCCTTAAAAAGGAAAAGCTGAGTCTCAAGAGGGAAAAATAAGGGAAAAGGGGAAATTTAAGATTAAAGTTTGTTATAGGAGCATAGAGGGGAAAAATAAGGGAAGACGGAAAATAGAGGGAAAAATAAGGCCCTCTTTAAGGGTAAAGGGGAAAACTGAAAGCACTGTTTTAACAGCATATTATGAATCTATTAAAGACTTTTCTGTGTTGAATTTCATAGAAAAAATGTGTTTGAAAGCTTAGTTTTCCATTTTTCATAAAATGCTGCTGTCATTATCTGTATTCCAAGGTACGGGAACTTCAGCGGGAGTCGTGCTGGCCGTTTTGCTGTTCCTTCGCGAAGTTGGTTGCTCAAAGGTACCTGCAGAGACTGTTGACACACCCAGGCAGGAAAACTATGGACCCTGCGTTCGCTGGAAGAGTTATCAGGATCCCGCGACGGGAAAATGCAAGCCGTGCTCTCCCTGCCCGGCCGATTTCATCACTGTAACGCCCTGCGAATATGATCGAGATACTCTGTGCGTCCCCAGCACAGACCTGGGCAAACATATCAAATCTGTCGTTGGGCAAGTCAAAAACGTTGAAGACGTTACAGAAATGCAGCCAGAAATGCCAATGGAAACCATACTGTATGTTGCTGTTGGGGTATTACTTGTGATTTGTCTCGCTGGGCTGGCGTTCGCTCTTCTGCGGAGAAGTGGGAAGCACGAAACGCAGATCGTGGACCCGCTACAACAGGGACTGCTGGACGACGAGGTCTGCGAGGCCGAGACACAACAAGCTCCGATGGACATGGATCAACTTCTTGCCGCTAGATACGGAAGGTCTTTAATCAGAAATAACTACGTTCAGTGAACGTGCGTGCCGTCGATCTTCGAGTCAGATCTGTCAAGTGTTATTTTTCTGTGTCTTGTTTCTTTGTATTCGTACTGCATACAAAATCAGTGCCTTCTGCTGCGTTGTCCATTTGCAAGACGTGTAATGGAATACTAACGATAATAAATCAAACTTGATTCACTCGTAACTCTTCCCTTCTCGTCCGCACCACATGACACGTAAATTAACAAAGCCATGAAAATTTTTTATACAGAAGCCTTAACCAAAGATTAAATATTCAGATATGTTGGAGTGAATCGTTTCTCGTTTTCTGTCAACGAGAATGCTCAACTCGAACAGCAACGAATAAAAATTTCGACTCTTTGCTGTCACTTCTGATGTACAGAGCCATGAAAATGAAAAATTCCTCGTCTAAATGACTAATTTTAAAACTCGGCCACATTATTAATAAATTTTAATTTCATTTATTTATAAAAATTTAAATGTTAAAATTTGTCTTGAAAGTTCGCGCCATCTGTGGGTAAATGTTAGTACTAAATACTAAGACTAATCGTTAAATGAATGATTTATCTTTAGTGTATTCAAGTATAGCATCTTTATCATCTTTTGATAGTGCTATAACCATAAATTAACATTGAAATTGTAATATCAATATTCAAAGTTCAAGTTTATGGTTATGCTTGCCAAATTGGTGCTGCCCTCTACTATACACAGACCAAAGATTATGAACCAATGGTTTGATCGAATGCCTAACATTCATTTTACGGTCCAAAGCAATCAGCACAACAATGCCACATATCAATAAAACGCTACAATAACAGAAATCATGGTAAAAATTGATAGATGTTACGAAAATAATATAACATGGGTTCCGGTGGTTCCAGTGATTTCTGTCGATCAGCACATAAGTTGTGAAACTGGAAACAACTGAAATGGAGTATTTTTGTATACGTTTTGAGTACAGCTGGAACTATGATATGGAAAATCACAGACCCGTTAAGAACCTAGCCTTTATTGCAGTTTTGCTTCAAACTTCTATCCCGTCTGTTGTGTTTCTAGCAAGGGATCCGAAACTCCGAGGAAAAGTGTACGAAGATTATTTGATAACATATGATAACACGGAGATAACACGGATATAACCAGGTTGATAACCGTGATAACATGACCTACGTGTACGAAGAATATTGCAAGTTTCGGATCCCATGGTTTTTAGCTTATAGATATCAAGTCACGAATATTTGTCAAGTTTAGTTCTTTGCCCTAATTTGTTATTGTCCTTCGTCTTTCCTGTCTAATTGAATTAAGACACAAATAGAGCAGAAATAACTCAGTGCTCCGTCGTAAATTCCAAACTTGTACACAACGGACCTGCAGACATGTGGTTTATTGGGTTTATCCAAAGAATGCTTAGCTGTCTATCTTTGTCTATGCTTGAAGGACTTTTGCAAAAGGCGGTATTTTTTACCCCCTAACCACGAAAAGTTTGGAGTGCGAGTCTCATCCGTCTTCTTCAGGCAGCAGCACACAACACACAGCGAAAACTGAAACTTTGCACACCTTCCAGACTGTCGTGACGCTTGGCCAACAACAGACAAGACGATCATAATCCTTACAGCTAAACTAAAAAGCTGTTAAGGATTAACCGCTGGAGGATCACGTGATGGAGTGCCGTATCAAGAATAGCAACAACAATAATACATTGTCGTCAAGAGTAATCGATTAGTCTTTTACGTGGGAAAAAAAAGGAAAAAGAAATAGTAGATTGGAAGCTTTGCAAGCGTAAAATCCGCGTCCATAAATATCAGAAAAGGTACATGTAGCGGAAACAAAACCCAGCGAGACAAATTTGCATAATCAAAAGTCCTCACCAAATGCGAAGCAGACGAATCAAAGCAGATTTCAACAAAAAAATAATCGAGGAATTCGAGCTTACTATACAGACTCCATGCCATACGATAGTAGCACCACGGCAGCTACAGCGGCCACAGTTGGAAACTGATGTCGTCTGCTGTTGTGGGACAAGCAAAACAGCGTTCAGTCATTTGGCACTGTATTGGAAGCTTGTCCTAAAACAGCAGACGACGCCAGGTTCCAACTGTGACCGCTGTGGCTGCAGTGGCGCTACTATTGTATGGCATGGAGTCTACTAGAATCTTGCTGAAACAAAGAGAGAAGTCTGGACTGGTCGTGGATAAACAAAGGACATTTCTTAGTTCCAAACTTGTTGACAAATTGACAGACAAAAAAGAGACAAAATAATGGGTTCAAGCTTTCCGGGGAAAAAGCTCAAGTTGTCTCGCAACTTGTAATTGGGTAGCCAGTTAAGCTCTCCGTCAATGATAGAGCCCGGAAAGAACACGTGAAAATATATCGCAACCCGTTTTTAGTTGCAAATTAATCCGCTGTGCAAACAGTGGCGCTAGCATCGCCAAACTTTCACGACACTGCTGAACGGTTTTATGAAACGATTCGCTTTTGCAGAAAGGATATTGCGGTGCGTTTTCGGTGCAAGTACAACATAAAGGGAACGCAATAACCCCGTAATAGTTCCAAAAATGCACGCTGCATGCGTACCAGCGCTTAAGTACGAAAATCCCTGGAAATGGAATGTTGGCAATTTCTCATTTGTATTGAAGATATCGCCTTTAATGAAACCGCATCAATCTAGAGAACTCCCGCATTTAGTTCAAAGAACGTCCACCAGGAGGAAAATTTGGCGCTAGTGTCGCACCATCACTTGACAAAATCATCGAGTCTGACTAATAAATTTAGCCTTGCTTAAGATGCTGCCATGATTGGGGGTTTTAAAAAAAAAGAGCGGGGGATCAGTCCCTGGGGATAGGGCTTAAGCTTTTAATAAATACATCCCTCGAGGATCTGATAGCCTTGCATCTTGGGGGTATCAGGAACAGGTCGTGGGGTATACAAGTACTACCCTGGTTGTGTGAAATAAAATTTATGAATATTTCGATTGTCAGGTTCCTTGCATGAGGGTCTTATTGTACAAACAGATCGTTTGTTTCTTCGTAATAATGCACCAGACGTATAATAGGATTGGCAAGCTCATATTTCTTAGTGAAGGATGTAGGTTTGGTATTCAGGGCTCTTAAACGATATCTTAAACTAGTGATTTAGAACAGTGTTTCCACTTTGCAGGAAATTCCATTAAAAAAAGGGGAAAGGTGTCTGAAGAGGGAAAGATAAAATAAGAGGGGAAAAGGAAAATCTAAACGTACGGCCCGTATTCCAGCACGGAGGGGAAAAAGGGAAAAGGTGTCTGAAGAGGGAAAGATACAATAAGAGGGAAAAATGAAAATCTAAACGTACGGCCCGTATTCCAGCACGGAGGGAAAAAGGGGAAACTGAAAGTGGAAACACAGATTTAAAAATATCCATATTAAAGTAATGATCTACTGGGATTATATTATAATAAAATGATATTAATAAAAGCCTGGTTTTCCGTATTCGTATTTTTTTCCACATCAATTTCGTACGAAGTACCCCCCTTGTGGGGATTACAGCAATCGATCATGCCGTTGATGACTACATCTATGACCAAGATTGCCATTTTTAGGCAAGTTTTACACGGTGTGGAGATAAGCACATCAGCGTGATGTGAAAAACGCTGGAAAAAAAGCGAAAAAAGTAGTTTTCCGTGGTTCCGTAACTCAATTACTGTCACGGAGATTTAAGGAAGAAGCCGATATCATCTCGATACTGATAACCACAGACAACATAATCGAAAATGTTTAGACTGGATAAAAAATTTATCTTTCATGAATTGGCAACGTAGCATTTTTGCGGGGGAAAGGCATAAAAGCGGACGACAACAAAAGACGCAGTTCTGCAGATTTGATGATGTTTTACTTGAATACTAATACTTGCTATCTTGTAGAAACGTTGTTGAAGGAAAAAGCAGCAACAAATCGATGAATGGTTGTTGTTGTTGTTGTTGTTGTTGTGTTGTAGCTGGGTTACTTACAAATCTTTCAACTTCGCTCAACACACCGGTTGAAGATGTTGATTCTCTACGAAAGTAATTCGCAGAAATCAAACCAAATACATTCATAATATTATTTTCCGTTCCGCCATTTTCAGTAGGGGTGTTGTATTTTAAACGGTAATTGCCTAGTTATCCTTGAGGATCCAAACGTGATTTATACATTTCATACGGGGATCAGGACACACGTCCAAAGCAAGAAGGATCGACAAAGACAATAAGGATTAAGTATGCTACATTAAGTCATAGATCTAGGTAACAGTAATAGTCTGGAAAATTATACATATCCAAGTAAGGATCTGAGTTTCGGTAATTCACTTTCGTATAATTGGATTGAGGAATTTCAGTTCACTGAAAAGGCTAATGCGAATTAAAGTTAATGATATTGCGCTAATTAGCGAATTCAATTGAAAAAAAAAATTGATTTTTACACTCAAATGAAGAAACAAAAGGCGTAAGAAAAAATAATCTCTTCTTTCCAAATGAACAGAGCGTTTGTCCATTGCCCGGGAAGAACCATTCAACTATGGTACGCTACATTTAACATTACAGCCAAAACGTGAATTTAATTATAATACTATACACCAGTTCATAAATTAGTTAATGTAATATATTATAGATATTATATTATTGATGTGTATCATTAAATTTAGGATTGCGGCTTTGTATTGGATGTTTAGTGCACATTTTTCTGCTATAGGACCCGGCAATATAATTCGACGGGATCTGATGGTTTCCTCCGGTATTGCGTTGCCATAGAAACTCGGCACTTGAGCAACCATTTAGTGCTTTGCTCTTCTTCATGCGAGCATTCATACAATAGTTATCAAGTAAATATAAAATCTACATTACAGTATAAAATACAGAAAATCTAGAAAGTAACATGCAACAATGGCCTTAATGTTATTACACATTATCATCTATTAGATGGATTTTTTGGGGAAAATTTTTTGCTGGTCAAGAAAGCTCAATTGTGGACTGTGCTGTTACAATTAATGGCGCATTGAATCGCCTTTACACGTGCCGCTGTATAGTTACCCGCTCGCTTTGATCAAAATATAACTTAATACTATAAAATAATGGTAATAAGGGAGCCATAAATATGAACAGATCACTATAGAATCATCTGTTAACTTGTGTTACAAAAATAACTTGCATTCTGTTAGTCTGTTGTACAAAGGTTATTATTCAGAGTAAAGCAAAAACTAGCAGCCGACAAAAAGTAGTAAGTGGATAAACTTTCGATTTATGAAGCCTTTCAATCGTTCTAGTCCACATGGGCAAGTGACGAAAATAAAGGGAACATAAGATCCGCCATTTCAAACATATTATACACAAATAAATTTCGAGTTAATAATATTCAGATTTTTTCCACAAACAGAGTGGCGCATTGCAGCTTCATTTTTAAAAACATTTAATGAGTCTTTAATCAACTTTATGGGTCCTTTATGGAAGTTTTACGGTTTCAGGGTGGGGCTTAATATCCAGAGAAGGGTGCACATTATAGTCTCTTTTATTATATATTAAATTACAGTTAAAACTTTAGTTAACATGTATTTAGTCAAACATCTCCACTCTTCAGCCTATATACTTCAAGGTAGAAAACCCTTAACAGTCGTACAGACTCAAGTATAAAGGTCTCAGGGGGAGTCGACCATATTGAATGAGCCAGGTTAAGGGAGTACAATACATGGCTCATCCAATATGGCGGCTGTCTTAATATGTCTTAAACCCTGCAACTCGGTACAAGTGGTTTTACGTTTAGCGACAGGCTCACGATTCAGATAGCAGGGGCTGCCCACTTGGTTCGTCCAGTATGGCGGGTTTACTAATCTGCAAACCTTGACGAACAACTAGACCGGGTCGGTGCTAAACTTAGTCAGGGCACTGTGTACTACGACCGCAGGGCGCCGCCCCGCGCGCGCTGAAAGCGACGTTAAGAGGCAAGTCAGGGAGTCGATTTGTAGCATTTGCCTACCATCCAGGGTGCGCAGCTCATGTCGTTCTTTCTCCTTTAGGGGTCTGGGGTCAACTGTTCACAACACTCGACTTGGGGTGTCACAAGAACTCTGTGCAACAAGCTATCCAGTACTCGTTTCGTTTGTCTAACACCCGGCATTCCGTATTGATGCAAAGGTACGATTTCATTCACTATTCTTTTAATCAAAATGTGAGAACTAACAATTGAAAGCTTGAACCATAAGTTTCCGAACTGATAACTGTATGATGAATCAGCGGAAAGGAAGCTTTATGGCTGCTTTTTGTAGCGCTTTGGAGATTATATTGAATATTGCTAATCGCGTTATCATTATGTTGGTCATAGGGAGAGGTCAGTTTTAACGTTATGGGGTACGACTTGGGGTCCGGCAGTTGCGTATCATCATTCGCCGGAGATATAAATGAAGCGTATAAATAGTGGTTTGCTGTGCGTGAAAGTTATTTTTAGATGAAATCGTCAGGATGAGTGAAAATCTACGGGGGCCCACATGTGGTGGATAAAAGACGGGAACCCATGCAAGTGTCGTAAAGCAGCGGTCGTCCTTCTTTTTGCCTTTTTTTCCTCCCGGTCGTACGCGGGTAGTGCCAAGGCAATAGGATCGACGTGTTCCGTCGAGAACTTGGATCTTCTTTCCCCTTGGTCCCTTGCCTTGTTCAATTCTTATCCTAATCCCTTAATGCACCTGGACGAAAGTACTAAAATTGAAGTAGGACCCCCCAAGATCAGAACAGGTTCACATAAAAAAGTCATTGTACCACACAAAACACATCCAATATCTTCACACACAGAGAGAGCACTACGCATCTATCTATTTATAAATCTATCTATCTGGGATGTTATCGATTAGGTATATATATGTCACATCAATTCGTTGGACACATGTTGTTGTCCTGGGACCAGGTATCAAGTGTCACCCCGTAGGGAGTCAGGCCAACTAAATCAAATAGCGCGGTTTCCGTGACTCTTGTCTTTTTTCTTTACATATAGGACAAGATGGGTATTGATTGGCAATATTCTTTGTACTTGTATTCATAGGTAATTATGATTACCTTTTAGTAAGATCTAACGTAAAAGTTGTCGATTATTCTTATGCTTACTACATTCAAGATCCATGTGCTCAGCGTCCGTGAACTGGTTCAGGGTCATAATATGGAATATATACATGTGCCTCTTGAGCGCTCACAAATCTGTTGCACGCACCACAACACTAAACAAATTTCATGCTCTGTCATTCTAATATCAAATTGCACTCCATATGCATTTGGTACACTTCTGCACATCATGGGCCATACATTATAAAGTAGAGCTATCCTAACCTGCATAGTAATATTATTACTTACTTTATAAGATATTTGAAAAACTCGGTGCTTTTACTCGGGTTGCACTAATACTCGCCGGGGCAAGTGAAGTGTAAGAAAATCCCTTTATTACATCGGCGGTATAGAAAAGATAGGAGAAAAGTATCGAGTGAACATTTCGTAGAAAAGGCTCCAAGTCTCCTTGTAACCTGATTGTGTTATGTTTTTGTTATCACCGAGATATCATGCTCCGAGTGTTACGAGCCTTGGTTCAATTTTGTTGGGTTATTGTACTGAAAAATCACTTGCCATATCTCGTATACACCCGCGTTTGAAAAAAAGGTTTCCTACAAAGAGATTTCTTATTGTATTTCTCAGATGAAAATAAGTTATTTCAAATTCTAATCTTAGCGACGAGGCTGTAAGTCATGAATTACAATAACGCTGGGTACATGCTCGACAACTGTGCAAATTATGAAAGAACGAGCTGGAGCTTTACTATCCATGGGCCCTGGGTCTTTTGCAGTGCGGTACCGAGCAGATAGCACAGGTCCAAATTCTAGTCTCCAGAGAGCCTTGCTTTTTCCTCAAGTTGAAATAATGGAGATCTCGAGAAGAACTTTTGCCGAGAACAGTACAGCACTCATCTTGGTCAAGGATTCAATCTGTCTAAACAAACCGAAAGTTGCACTTCCCAAACTAGAATAATCAAACTGAATCATCTGTAAAAGCCAGGAGGATGCGGGTTTTAGTGTATTGATTTCTTTTAAAACTGGAAAACATACTTTTTTCGCTTTCAGTTTAGACTTTATGTAGAAAGAAGATATTGTCGGTTGCTTGTCAGCGAATGGTGTCCTAGTGCCGGGGACAGTTGCTATTTTCAGCAGATTCCGGAACACTTTTTAATTGTCGAAGAACTTCGTTCAGAATAAAAAATACATGGAAACATCGACTACAAAAAAGCGGCCAGACTGGCAGATATCACTAATACAAACACGATGGCGAATGTACTTCGAATTTAACTATAAATCAACTTTCTACAGACATATACGGTTTTTATTGTTATGCCACATGACTTACATGCATGGCCGAAGACTGATTGTATAGCAGAGGAGGGAAGCCTTTACTATTAGATGTACCGAAGAAGGAAAAAAGCACTTTCTTGATTAAAAGCAACAGATAAATTAACATGGATTTAATAAAAGATGCTACTTTAACCGTGAGTCCATTATCGCTCTTGTTCGCTTCGTAACGAGGTTTTTCAAGGGCCATTCAATCTGAGTATTGGCCAACTACACACAAAGGCGTTCGTAGAGATTCTAGACGGTCGATTCTCAACCAGGTTCTTCAAAGATTCTGGGTGTAGACTAGTCAACTCTTTTCTGTACGCATTTTGCCTATTCCGAATGAAGATGTGTGTTCAGAAAACTGAATTATGCACCGCCGCAAGCCATTCTGAATATAAATCATGTTCTTGGAACTGTCTTTTTTTCCCGAGAGGTTCGTTATTAATAGCATTATCAAGGATTTCTTATTTTTCTCTGCTATTCTGATATCCAATATTTCTGATAGAAACTAATTCATCGGAGAGATCAGCTTCTCCTGGGAAATTTCAGTTCAATTTTAGGTTAGCAGAGAACCAAAAAGACGACGGATTTGTGACATCGTAAATTTTACATCACATAATCGTGGGTACTATAATCTTTTAAGGGTGTTTTCAATTTGAGAATCTGAAAAAGGTCTTACTGCTTTCAATTTGGAAGTTGAATAAAATTTTTGGCTTCCTTGCCTCGAGCCAGGTGCTGTTTGATCAGCCATAATTGATATTACAAAGCAAGGCTTTATAAATACATTTGCCGCGGTATGTTACGTATTAGCGTCAACGGTACATAGCCTTCCTTTGATTTCATAAGATACTTTCAAGCGGAACATGAGGGGTTTAGGTTGTCGTTCAAGGAACTGAAAACTGAATATTTCAAAATGAATAAATGCTGGGACCACTGGATTTGAAAGTCAAAACTTTGTGCGCTTTGTCCCCCTGGAGAATATATTATTGGTTCAAGTCGTTTGTTTGGAAAAGTGGGAGCAAGGAGCACAAAGGCTGGCCCAAGTTGACAATTCGATTCGATTGTTTGTAGAAGACGTGTTCATCAAAGGGGGACAAAACCAGAATTTCTCATCAAGTCTCGTCTTCTTGGATTTTGCAGAGAATGTGACCAGACAATAGCCAGGATTTTGCCATGTCCATTTCGTCTTCAGCCTGGAATTACCAATGGGAGGTAAAGTGCAAACTTCATAAGACTTCATTACTACTGCATAGATTTTCTATATCGCATGTTATCACTTGTTAACATGTATCACATTTTCCTAACCTTTTTCTGATACAGGAACCTACAAAAGACACATTTTTTGACATGTAACCCCTTCACCCCCATTAGCTAACAAGGCGCTACTTGATACCCTTCTCCATCCCATCAGCTCCTGCTGACATTCACCCCTCATTAATTTACATTAATATTAATCCGTCAAAGGATTTCCCGGAGAGAGAAAGTTCTAAAAACGTCAAAACCTGCTTCTGAAGCCAATTAATGTTTTTAATTAATCAATTACGATTAGAATACGTTTGACTGACTTTTTCGCGATTTCTCCTCATGTGTCTTTCGTTTTTTGTGTGTCTAGGATGTAACCTCCAAGACGACGGTGGAGCCATATAACTTGAGCAAGTGGCCTGCTACTGATGGAGACGAAGAGGAGCGTGTCATTGATATTGTGGCTTCCCTTTTCGTTGGTAAGCAAATTAATTCTCATTGTGTCCTCCCCCATGAAAGCCGAAAGGCCAGGTCCGTAGTCTCCGTGTAATCTAAACTAGTTTACTTGACTAGTTTATTTCAAGTTTACCCAGACTCGTATTAAGCACATCGCCTTAATGGACTAAGTTTAGGTACGAGCTTGCTCTGAACAACTACTATTGGTGCAACTTCCTCGGTAATAAGGAAAGTACATCAAGGCAGATTAGTGCAAGAATCATGGATGCCAAACAAAGACCCTTGATGTTTGCTTAAAGATTCATTCTTCAAAGAATCAAGAGTCAAAACAGAACTCCTTTAGTACTTCTTTTTCTGATAATAAGCTGGGACAACGTCATCCACTTTTTAGATTGCTCTTCATAAATGAGAAGACACGTTTCGTTGTTGATTTCTGTAACTAAAAATAATCTGAGAAGAACTCTCATTCTGTCTGTCGGGTGCACAGCGTTTTTCTTCTGTTCAGAAGTCAAGAAAACAAACAATTATCTCAGCAGCGAGTCCAAAGGCTTCGTTATATGGGACTTAATAAAGTCAATTACGACCCTAAAGTTCATCCAACTGAAAACACGTGCTTTCAAGCTGTAACTGTATATGTCAACCGAGTTCTTGTTTGTTCGCCTTAGCTGCTACTTCAAGCTATACACTCAAGTGGAAAGCCAACAGAGCCATCTATCTTTGCAGACTCTTTAATGTAGTTTTTTTTTTGTCTTCTGACATTGAAAGGTTTCTTCTTGTCTGTGATAATTTTCCTGTCGATCGCTGGGAACCTCTTGGTGTGCATCGCTGTCTACACCGAGAGAAGCCTGCGCAAGATTGGCAACCTGTTCATCGTTTCCCTGGCCATATCCGACCTGTTCGTCGCGTGTCTGGTTATGATCTTCGCCATCGCTAATGACATTCAAGGCTACTGGAGTTTCGGTGCCACCTTTTGCGACGTCTGGGTCGCCTTCGACGTCATGTGCTCCACTGCCTCAATACTCAACTTATGCGCCATCTCCCTGGATAGGTAAGTTGCTTGAGGATTCTCTTAATCAACTGATTTCACCAAACCTTGGACTTAGAGAAATAAATTCTCAACGAATATAAACCTCTGGGAAATTTTATACGTAGATCGCGTGTGCCGCGTTATTCGAAAAGCACAAGTTCGTTGGCAACAAAAGTAATAAAAGAAAAAGAACTGCTCGCTGCACGAAAGCTATAGAGGTGATTTTACGTAAGACACAGGATAATTTCCGGACTCCGAATCAACGCTGAGGAAATAAAGTTGCTCACTACATTTTTGTGTATGATTTGATCGAGACAATTAAAGACTCCATTTAAGTACAGCCTCTGACAAAAACCCTAAGCTTTCAGACATAATAGAAGAGGGAGCCTAAGTAAATAAGCAAACAAAGTATCAGTTCGAAAGAGCAGAGTGTTTTTCCCCCTCAAAGAGGTAGCGGCCTCTTCCGCTTTGGTTGTCTATCTAATTGTATTCCCCTTTCAGGTACATCCACATCAAGGACCCGTTGCGTTACGGTCGATGGATGACAAAGAGGGTTATTTACGGGTCGATAGCCGCAATTTGGCTTCTGGCTGCTCTGATATCCTTCCTTCCAGTATCGCTGCATCTTCACAAACCGCAAAGTGGGAGCCGTAACGACACGGACGCCACCTGGAGCCCTGCCACTTCCTTGACGGAAGCTGTCATAACGGGTGCCGAGGACAAAGCCGAGTCCCTTCCGCAGTGCGCGCTGGACCTGACCCCGACTTATGCCGTGGTCTCGTCGTGCATCAGTTTTTACTTTCCTTGCATCGTCATGTTGGCCATTTACTCACGACTCTTCTTCTATGCCAAGAAGCACGTCCAGAACATCAAGGCGACATGCCGACCGGTGACCCTGGGCACTTTCGAAGGGGAAACGGAAAATTTGACTAGTCGCCAGCAGCATCATCCCAATTACCACGTTTCAGATCATAAGGCAGCAGTCACCCTGGGAATCATCATGGGAATCTTCTTAATCTGCTGGGTCCCGTTTTTCTGTGTTAATATTGTGGCGGCTTTCTGCAAGACGTGCATCCCGCCGATTGTCTTCAAGATTCTCACCTGGCTCGGTTACTCAAACAGCGCGTTCAATCCAATCATTTACTCCATCTTCAACTTGGACTTCCGTCAAGCTTTCCACAAGATTCTCACCACCAAGTGTCATTTGTGCTGCCAGAATGCCACCATTATTCTTACTCATGGCGGTTCGCATACAAATTCGCAACATTTGCGAACTATGGGCAACGGTATTAGCCTCAGTCGCCGCCACTCTTCTGAATGCTCCGCAAGTCCTAGTCGATACTCTGCTACGCCGCGTCAGGGATCTGGCCAACATCTAATCATCATGGAAAAAGTTGTCTAATACGTTTCCTAAACCCTCTCAGACGCTTTCATCTTCCTCATTGACCTGATTTTCCAGACTGTATATACAGAAGAACATTCTAATTAGCTTTTATCATTTTTGTATACCTTTTTTTTCTTGCCAATGTTATCTGTAGGAAAAGTAACTCATCTGGTAACGTTTAATGTTCGCCAATAAACAAACGATACATAACAAACTGATCCAGTGGTCCACTGTTTGTGAAAAGCAAAAGTTAAGGATGCACGTAAAGAAATTACAGTCAAAATATAACTCAAAAAGTTCGGCGTTTTCAAACTTTTTTCTTGCACAGAATCGTGGTGCAGCTGTTCGAACACTTTGCCAACAATATTTTTTGGCGCTTTCTTATTTCGTTATATTTTATTACCAGACAGTGGGACGGTGGTTTTAACACGTCTTCACTTTAGCAACAGATAGCAGTAATCTTCGAACCGCACTCCAAAACGAGGTGAAAAAATGTTGTTAGAAACCAGTAGGTAAGAGTCTGCTTATATCTTAAATCAATATAATTAACTAATTGTTCATTCTGCTTACTGTCAGGTACCACCCATTGACCCAAAGGTTAGCGAATTAGTATTCGGTCAATTGGACACTAATCTGCTCTTTAGTGGGACACTAATGCTCCTCGCTGTAATATCTCATCAATCACAAGGTAATAATAATGTGTCCTATAAGTAGTAAGGCTAATTAGAGGCTTTTGAATCATGTACTAACAGTCAGGTTATGTAAACTTCTAGTTAAGAACGTTAAATAAAATTTCTGAAATGTTGCCAATAATGTGAAGCTTTTCGCTTCGACACCAATTACAGGCCGATGTTGCGGAAGCGGAATATTAAAGAATGATGAATGTTACGTTGCCAGTGAATAATCGAATCTCGTGTTAATTTCTGGTTCCCATCACACGAGTTCTGGCGTTGCGTTTGCCACGCTGCTTTTAGATCGAGTTGCCGTTAATTCAACATTTTGCCACTAGCATCTTGCACCCTGGTAATTTATCATTGTTAGCAGCCTCCTATGCGCTTATTCATCAACAGACTGGTACATATTTTCTCTATGTGCTTTGGTGAGTCCAAGACCCCTTCACTGTTTACTGCATTCACCGCATCTACTGCGACACCGTTATTTTAGAATAATCTAATTTTCTTTGACTGTGCTATAACTAAATCATACACGACATTTTGAAGGATTTGAAATTTTATTTCAACATGCGCACCCGGTAGTTCTCCAGTTTTTAAAATTTCACTTTACTTTCAGATCTGATGAATTCAGAACTATACTTTCTCTTTTGCAATATATCCGGGTGAAAGCTTTGTTATTCACATTTTCCATCAAATACTATTATCACCGGCTCTAGGATCCCCTCTAATTAATTTTAACATTTTCTTCGCATTTTTTGACTCCAAAAAAATTGATTTATTCAGGAAAACTTGTAAGGTGTCCATTGGTATACAAGTCAGATAGTGTTGAAGACGTGATCAAGGTACTACAAATACAGGTTGACCTGCTAACGGAGTTTAAATAGAAGTCGTCCCATTCAGCATCCGCACATAAGCTTCTCAGCAATCAACTGAAGAAGGTTATATAAATATCCTCTGCTAATTTAAACAATATAAGTTACATAATAGGTTGATTCTACTTTTCAGCATTCTTCTACAGTAATCTCGGTTCGTCGTTGGTAACAAAGTAAAAATGAAGCTCGCACTCGGACTTGGTCTCGTACTACTTTTGGCTGTTTCTTCGTCGTCTGCTGCGGAAGATAACACAGAAGTATATCTCTCTATTCAGAAGCTGTTATCCTAAGAAACCGAAATTAAGATCTGTTGTCAAGCAGGTTTCAGCAGACGATTCGCGAGCTCTGAAACAGTATTTATGGAAAATGACCCAGAATATTCCTTGGAGCAAACTTACCGCTAATTGGAATGTGCCAAGCACAGTATCGGGCAACGCAACGAGTATTACTAAACTTTCCGGAGTTCTTGTAGGAACTTTCCTGGCTCTCATGATAACTTTGGTGATATGGCTCATCATCTATGGTATTACATCATTACTTTTCCCATTAAGTAGCTGTCAACGGCTCATTTTCCCCTATGATTAGACAAAGACCTTGCCCCACTACGTCGTTCGGCTACCGACTACAGCAGCCATTTCCTAAGTCTCTCTTCAAGGCAGCGCAGGAGTCTACTAGACAACGTCTCGACCAAAGTTTTCGATGCCATTGAAACTTTCAGTAGTAATTTATAAAAAAAAAGTCCTATATCCTGTTGTATCTGAACGTAATATACTTGGATAAATAAAACAAAATCAAAGATACCCTCCATTCATTTCACTCAGACAATCAGATAACATAAGCTAAATTCCGAATAAGATAACAGAACCATTGAATAATTCGTGAAAAAATGTACTGAAAAATCACATGGAATCCAGAGAAGAGAAATGAACAATATAAACGAAATTTTGTTAATCAGATAGAGGCTGAAAAATATATTTAGGTCATTAGGCTCAGTAGTTATTAAGAAATCATGTATCGTTTTGTCATTCTGAATGAATATTCATCAATACACCTACCGGGGTCAGTCGGAATCAGGAAGTAAAAAAAAAAGGTTTTTCTTAGCCTAACATGTCATAATGAATACATTTTTAGATCTTTCACGAAGGTAAATAAGTTACCGGTGATTACATGAACACGCCACACATAATAACCATATCTGAAAATACTGTGCCTTAAGCTCTGATGTATTTGTGACATATGGTAACAAATATAATAACGAAAGATACAATGTATAAAGAACTACAACTGTCAATCGATAGTCTAAAAAAACGGATGCGGCAAAACAAAACCATTGTGGGAGAATTCACATATTCTTTGTGAATCTTCAAATATTGTGTGTGACACACTTTGAGAAAGTTTTCCAGTTCCGATGAGATGTGTATTGTGAATGATAAAACAGCAGATCCCGTTATACTTCCGCGACCAGCGTTTCCCTTGCCTAGTGACCCAGCCGAATATTTTATGTCCAAGCCAATGTGACGAAATATCCGCTCGTATCCGGAATGAACCTTTTTTTCCGTACCTTCTCTTCCCTCAGTGTCTTTCCATAAATACAGGCATCCGTCCCGGTGGAATACACAGTCAACCGACAACTCCTCCAAGCACAGCAAGCTGCTCAAGCTTCTAGCTCAACTCGTCTTGCTTCAACAATCCTCTATAAACTTAAATCCAAAGGTTGGATTAAAACTAACAGTTGGATTTAATCTCCGAAATGGAGCTAACTTTTTCTTTTAACGGTTACAGATGAAATACGTCGTTCTCTTCGCTCTCCTCGGTGCTGCTTTCGGTGAAGAACTTCACGCCAGCAACTCGACTCGAGCCTCTCGTCAATTAATTCAGGTAGTTCGATAATTCGACTGTTCTCAGCTTTGAGTAAAAGTAATCAAATTTAAACTCCAGGACCTCGTCAACAATGTAGATGTCGACACTGTGATGGACATGGGCTCCAAAGCTTTCAACATGGCGCGAGCACTTCCTGCTGCCTTGACTTCGTGGAGTTTGGGACCTGCTACAGGAACTGTTGTCGGAGTCGTTGCCATGATTATTTTCATCATCACTATCATCATCGTCATCTCGGGTAAGCTCTTTTCCTTGTCTCAGCTTACGCTTTTCCCGCTTCTAGTTCGAGAAACGGCCGCTATGCGTGGCTGGCGCTGATGGAGAGCAATCTGAGAGTGCTCTAGCGCCCACTACTTAAACTAAATAAGGGAATTGAAGCAGTCGCTTGTTGCATGGCTATAAACCATCGTTCTATGTTGTCGTTATCATATTTTGCTTATAAATTTTTATGACTGTGAAACAGAGGTTGGAGTGGTTCCTGTCGGCGGACGAAGCGACAGTGTTCCCTTGTTGCAGCAGCTCCAGCAGCCATCTTACTTGAATCAGCGATTCCAGCGTGCTTTGAATTCGCTGAGTGCTCAAGTCCACGAGTCCTTGGACAAATTCAGCCACGAAGACAAGTCGGATTAAATTTCTTGTCCCAGCTTTTGGTCATTGATTCTAATTATTTTAAAAGAAAGAAGTTTAGTTGTTATGTATTCAGGAAACTTTGCTGGGCAGAGTGTTAACGATTTATATTCCCCCCATAAGATTGTGTAAACAAGAACTTATCTGTTTATTTAAATTAATGAAATAAACATTCAGTAAACTGAATCTTCTTTTACACGCTTTTACGATTGGAGGACAAATTGACTAACTGTTAAAAATGTAGTTTTCCGAATACACTTAACACGAGGAGGGTATTGAAAAACAGACTTAGAGATCGATGGTGATACATGTGAAATACACAACATTGAGATTTTTTAATGCAAGTGTGCTCCCAGGGAAATCGATAAAGGGACTGAAAAGTTTGCACGAAAGTTTTTGTAACTTTTCTCTTTTTACTCTCATTGTATACGCCATTGCCCAAGTAGCTACTTGTGTCTCGCCTCTCTTGTCCCCTTCCAGTTATTTTTTCATTTTATTTCTTCATGAGAACTAAAATTTAAAAATAACACGAATGCCGAGCTTCACATTCCCCCGCAAATAACATTATGCAAATATGGCGACTCGAAAGTAAGCTACTTACTTGTCATAACTTTGTAACACCCCCGTGACTTGGAACCTTTGGATAACGAAAAAAATTGCCCCAGCCTATTTCCAACACGTCGGATGTTTAATAGCCCTTTCCACTACTATTTCAACGAGTTCTCATACTTCTGTTTATATCCCCACGCGAGAAGAACAAACTTAGTTCTGGATTGTTTCATTAGCTATGAAGATGTTTATTTGAAGGCGGTGCAGCGTTGCAAGATGTACATTAAACCTGGATTACGCCAATCAAGGCCTGCTACCGTGACTGATCCCATACGTACAAGGCTTATTATTAACTACCCTACGTTGTTACTGCGCTATTGTTTATATCCTTGTAATATTGTTTGAAAATGTACTGTTATTAACTTATACAATCTCGGCTGTTTTTATTTTTCGAGACCAGATCACGGTAGGAGAAGTGGGTAACCTTTAGCCTGGCTTAACTCAGTAAGGCCCTCTCTGAAAAATGAAACTGAGCCGACTCCCAAGTGAACTATTGTTCTTTCAGCCAGCGTCGTCTAATTTGCATTTCATAGCGTTTTCATTTTCTTATTACTGACTTTGCTCGGGCCCACGTCGACGTGCATGATAAACATGTCCGTTGGACGTGCTTCAGTCACTCCTTAAGTCTGCCATACAATCCTTCCAGTCCAAATTAGGACCACTAATTCTGCCTCTTGGTGCCTTTACAATAACAAGTATCTCCAGATTGCCTGAAGATTAACTCAACAACCATCTCCCGTGCACTAATCAAGTCATTATTCTTTTACAAGCACTGTTCTTCTTTCTCGCCCGAGTCTTAAATCCAAATAAATTCAAAAAAAGATTAATGACTGCAATAGTTGAAATTCTTTACAGAATGCAAATGCAACGTTGGAGAGGAAATCCCGATTTTTTGCAAAACGCCATCTATGAAGAGAAATTTTAACTAATATTTCCGGGTAAAAGTTCGTCTGCTTTCTGTTGCCCTCATTCGGGACACACGTACTGCTTCAAGAATAAATTAAATTTTATTATTTAACTCGAGTTCTCATCTTTTGTAAAGCATTTAATTACATCAAAATGGCCAGCATTGTAGGTAAACTGCCCGTGGTTACTTCAATGGTAAGCTTTTCAGCTTTATAAGTAGCCTAATACAAACAGTTATTGATACCACGAAAATTTGGTTAACTCCAACTTCTGGGAGATATAGTATAAAAATAAGTTATAGATAGCTTAAAACTATTTAGAAAGAAAGTTGAAGTGTGTGTATAATATTTGTTGTTTCTCAAACTCAGGTCTACCGTTCCTTGCCCGCTGCGTTCGGCCAGAGCCGCGGTTTTCACTGCAGTTCCTCTCCACTGTTCTCAGCAATTGTAAGTTTATTCAGTACAATTTGAAAAGTTCCTATTACAGTTTTTAATGTTTTTATCTTACATCATTCTGCCAGGAGGCTTCCGTGAGTACACCATTTTAGAAAAAGTTTACTCTGAACGTTCGGTTTTTGTTTTTATCTTTCACGATGTAGATTTGCTCTTGCACTTACGTCGTAGTACCATTCCAAAAGAACAATTCAATTTGAATTAATCATGAAAATGGTGTTAAACCCTGTTTTCTATAATCATTAATAAAATATTACTGATTTTTTCATTGCCTTAACTTTTTAATTGCTTCTATGGCTTCAGCAAGCTCCCGTGTCGAAACCTGAAGGACGGATTACATGCACACTGATTCCTGGCGACGGTGTCGGTCCTGAGCTGATGTACTCGGTGCAGGAAGTTTTCAAGGTATGCAAATACCCGGTTTGTGCATTTTCCAATGCCACGAGATTTAATTTTAATCTTGTCTGAGGATCCAGACTCGTGGAAACGTTTCGATGAACTTTAAAACGAATTAGAAAGGATAGTAATAGTTAAAGCGTATTTTCAATCGAGAAGAGATGGTCGTTTTGAACAGAAATTGAATGGCAAGTGTTAACCGATTGATTATGCATTCAGGCAGCCGGAGTTCCGGTAGATTTCGAGCAGTACTTTCTGAGCGAAGTTCATCATGTCCTGAGTGTTCCTTTGGGCGATGTTGCCAGTTCCATCGCCCGCACGGGCATCTGTTTAAAGGGAAGTCTGGCCACCCCTGATTACAGCAGAACCGGCGAGCTGCAGTCGTTGAATATGAAGTTGCGCCGAAAACTCGACCTCTACTCCAATGTGGCCCACGTCAAAAGTTTGCCCGGGATCAAGTGTCGCCACAACAATATCGACATTATCATTTGCCGCGAGCAGACAGAAGGCGAATATTCCGCCCTGGAGCACGAAAGTGTTAAGGTAATACCCGGGGAAAGAAAAGTACATTACTGCTAATGAAGTTCTTCTACACCATAACAAAACAGTTGTCGTAATATCGTAACGTTTCCCAAGTAGAGCCCCCAACGCCGGCTGTTTCAAATGTTATATTATTGCCCCCCAGTTGTTGGTAATGACGAAAGATAGTGTGCACTAAATGACCTAATGTTATTACCCCGGTGACAAGTGTGTGGCACGTGTTATTTATCAGCGTACCGTTGGCCCCCTCGTCCCTGCGGAGTCGACTGTAGGGCGTGTAACTCCAAACTGAACCTCCACTTTATTTTCAGGGTGTAGTCGAGTGCTTGAAGATCATAACGGCCGAGAAATCTCGTCGCATTGCTAAGTTTGCCTTCGATTATGCGACGCGCCACGGTCGCAAGAAAGTCACGGCTGTGCACAAGGCCAACATTATGAAACTTGGCGATGGCTTGTTTTTGCGCTGCTGCGAAGAGGTAATACCAATCGACTCGACTGACTTTTTTTTTGCTTCCTCCCTTCGAATCAACATTGATCTCGGTTCCAGGTGGCTGCCCTGTATCCCAATATCAAGTTTGAAACGATGATCATTGATAACTGCACCATGCAGCTCGTTTCCAACCCGCACCAGTTTGACGTAATGGTAATGCCCAACTTGTACGGAGACATTATTGACAATCTCGCTGCCGGCCTGGTTGGCGGCGCTGGTGTGGTGGCAGGAGCCTCGTATTCGGCCAACTGCGTCGTTTTTGAGCCGGTAAGGATGTCCATGTAGCCTAAATTATTATCCTGTGTTTGCATGAATAATTGATTTGCGCCTTCGCAGGGTGCACGTCACACCTACTCTGAGGCCGTGGGCAAAAACGTTGCTAATCCAACAGCCATGCTGCTGGCTTCATCAAACATGCTCTCCCACGTCGGGCTTGAGTTCTACGGCAACATGATTCGCAGCTCGGTGGAACGCGTCCT
Organism: Eulimnadia texana; assembly: GCA_002872375.1. Taxonomy (NCBI): domain Eukaryota; kingdom Metazoa; phylum Arthropoda; class Branchiopoda; order Diplostraca; family Limnadiidae; genus Eulimnadia; species Eulimnadia texana. The sequence continues at coordinate 32,186,701 of NKDA01000001.1, read as the reverse complement.
GAAAACGGGAAAAGTAAGTATCCCAGTCTCGCCACCCATTCACGGGGACACTAGATAAAATCTCGCTCTACCCAACCAACCAAGAAATACCATAGTTTGTCCCAAGTTCTAATATACTCGTTGAGTTATTGTTTACTTTCAATAATGTTTGTTTCGTCGTTTCCCAGGTACGCACAAAGGATATTGGGGACAGTCTTCAACGAATGAATTCACGTCGGCCGTCATTAACAGCTTACGATACTAACCTGGTGAAATAGTTGATTGTTACGTTCAAGTTATTCCCCCGTACTTCTCGTAACATCTCAATAGTCGTTTGCTGTAGTTCGCTGTTTGTGTCAAAATATTTTTTCCTTCTTTTTCTTCTCTGGTTATGTTAACATTTCAAATAAAGAAGAGCCACATCTGAGATTCCTTGTATGATCTTTTTATGTCGAGAATATTCATCCAAAGCAGATACATTTCTACAAGCTCTTGGGATGTGTTCATATTGCATGTTTGAAGCAGTGAGAGTAATGAAGAAAAGAAATGCGTTTGCATAAGACTAATTTAGTTAAGTCAATTTAAAAAAAGATTAAATTCATTCGCACATAGTTTGTTCACACCAGCTATTTCGAATTGTACATTCAGACGGGCATGCATCCGCCACTCAAGTATGCAAACATGGTGACATTCACCAATATGTAATCAGGAAGCTCGGAGCAAATAATCAGCACAAATATTGTAAGAGACACGAAGATTATGAAGATTACATTATTGTAGTGAGTCTGATAGCAGCCCGATATCGTCACCAGGTTAGTGTTCTCGTCCAGAGCTCCGTTCTGGTTTGCCGCTAGGGACGGGATATCGAACAGCGGAAGAGAATGCGCCTGAATGCCTTGCGGAAATCCTTGTTAAATATGGTATATATGACGGGGTTGAGGGCCGAGTTGATGTAGCCTAGCCAGAAAGCAATGGCGAATCCCCAAGGTTGGATGTTACATTCCGGGCACATCGGGTTTAATAAATAAAGAAAGAAAAACGGAAGCCAACATAAGATAAATGCTCCCATGATGAGGCCCAGAATTAAAGTAGCTCGCTTTTCACGGTGTCGAGCCAATCGGCGCCGCTCACGTCCAGGATCTTTATCGCGTACTCCCACGCGGCCCGTGTCTATCACCTAAAATAGCCACGTTTACATTACTAGTTCTCCTCTAGAACATTCAAGTACCGCTTAATGTTAGTCTAAACAATTATCGGGGCGAGTCCCATAGCCAAAAGTATGACACGGATCTCGCGTAGCTATAAAGGCATCTTAAAAATAACGAAGGCTTATTAGGGGATTTGGAGCAAATTTTGTTTCTAGAGTTAAGACTTTGGTTTATGTACGGGCAATCTACATCAGCTGCGAGCATTTACTTCTTTGGGATTCGTAGGACTCCCTGAATTTTAAGTGAAATGGATGAAACTGTGATTGCTGTTTGGTAAAGATGTCCTAAAGTTGTCTCTCTCACCCTTCTGCCCATAATTTTCCTTGAGACTGAAACAAAGAACCCAGGAGAAAAGGATCTAAGCGATACCATGTAGTATTAGCTGTCGTAAATCCCGGACTCTTTGCTACCTTATTACTACAGTGGAATGTAACCTAGATAGTATTTATACTCGGTAGAAGAACCTATGGATCCGGAAACCACTGGAAAGTAAATGCGGCTATAACTCGGGTATATACGTATTAAATTCGATACTGTGCACCTTTTTTTTTCCTGGGAAACCCCTTGGGTGTCATACGATAAAGTTCGTGCCACTGTGTACGATTTCTTTTGCTTTTTCCATAAATCACGTCAGGGTCCTCAGAATCATCCTTTCACCAAGGGTCGATAACTCTCAGAATAGACAGTTTCGTGGTTTCATGCATCTATAATGCGGTTCTAGGAGGAGGAATGAAGTCTGTCGAGTATGCTGAATGAACAGCATGAAACGGCCCTGTTGTTGTTTCACTGTTTTTTTTTTTTTGGTACAACTTCTTAACACCGTTAAGCGAAAATATTTCGCATCACTAAGAATACCAGTCTCGACTGGGGAGCTTGTAGATATAGTTTGGACCAGACCTGAGAACTTTTGAATGGAGCAAACAGGATTCCGTTACCTCAGGCGATACTTTTCATGAAGTAAATTGCAAAGACCTGATCTGTATAAATTATCCACCTGCTTGGGCTGTAATCTTCCGTTAATTTCACGAAATGAAATCCTGGTAAATAAACTTGGAACCAAGGACATGCGATGAGTGGCTGCCGCGGTTCTAGGAAACGAGAGATTTGCGCGTTTGGCGCAAAATTTTCCAAGTGACCCAATCTTATACGACTGAAATTTGCTTCAGTTATTGCCTCAATTAATTATTTGTCTGCTTGCCTTTGTATCATGTCTTTACTTTTTCATGAAAACGACACAGGGACTCGGGGTTTCTAAGTCTCTGAGGTCCTTATCATACTAAACCATGACACTGTTAGGGAATTGTAAAATTATAATAACGTAAAATATTGAATTTTTCACGCTTACTTGACGCCTGTTCTTGGAAGACTTTGCAGTTGATTGGCCGGATTTGCAGAAACGGATCCGCAAAGGTCGCACCACAGTGCATCTGGTGATGGTTCCCGAATTGGAGGAAGAGGGTTCCACTTCACTGTGTTCGGAAACAGCTCCTTTTTTCTCACGTGTCTCATCACTATCGGGGTTTGGTGAGAGTGGCGGACAAGGATAAGGAGAAGCGGGATCGTTATCGGGTGTGCTGGGATAGCTGCTCGTGGAGTATTCTGCATCAGGATGCGCAGCCGAAGCGGTAACCATTGTTGGTGTGGATACTTGTGTTGTATCGTTGAGAGCATATTTATGGTGCAAGTGGCGAGCAAGTTTTTCAAATCTCTTTTTCGTTGGGCACAGAAGAGATGTTCTGCGGCCCACACGAAGTGCCTCCTCACGGACCACCATCGGAATCTCGATACTTGGTCTGTTGTCACGAACGTACGCAATTTTCTCATTGATATCAACTACAGAGGACCACTTTGGCGAGGTACTTTGTTGTCTCGTGGCATCGTCCGAAGAACATTTAGATTTAATGTCGTCATGCAGGTAATGTTCTCGCTGATCCTGCGCCTCACTGATCCCGTTATTTGCTTCAAGCCGCTCCTCCATTTCCTCGTTAAGCATGGGATTTACTTGACCGTAATTAGAAACCTCGCTAACGTTAGTGGAACACGGCTCGTTGAGAGTCACAATGTCGTCTGGGTTGAGATGACACTTGGTGTTTAAAGAACTCTTGCATGCTAGAGTAGGATTGGTATCTTCGCCGTTTTCTTCGTTCTGTTGGCCGTAACAGCTGACTTTTTCTTCATTTGCTATTACACTGTGAGATTTCCCATTTGTGACCCGATGCTCCATGTCTGTGCATACAATTACTTTCTTTACTGCGTGCTCTTCCACCAGCACTGCCCTCTTGGTCTGAGACTGTCGCTTCATCCTGTTTTCTAGGGCGCGTCGTGCTCTCGCTCTCGCGGCAAAGTATATACGGATGTAGACGAACACCATAATGCAGCTAGGAATGTAGAACGATCCAAGCGCCGAGTAAAGCACATAACCGATGTCGGTGCTCAGCTGTAGCAAAAGAAAAAGCATTGTATTACGTTGTATGAATATTGCCGTGAATCCACAAAGAGATTTTCGTCAACACACAACGAAACATAACCGTAACACTTCTTTTCGTCCAGAATGCTCTGGCATAAAATTCAGGCATTTTTTCTCAAGAGCTGTTTACCACACGTGTTCCCATAATTTCAAATCACATAGATCTCTCTTTCTCTCACGCTGTCTTTTTCTCCACTTCTTCTGTAAGCGATGTGTCTTATAAGCCTGCTGTCAGCAAAGCAAAGCTTATTGAACCATTTGATATCTTTGCGTCTGGCGTAGCTGAAAAGATGCCTGCTTGATTCAAGGCTGCATGCGTGATGCTACAGACTTGGGCCTCTGCCATTGGGTTTCGTGTACGTGAAGACTCGAAGATTATTTTCAAGCTTTCCTGGTTCGTACATCACCACGATGAGCAAAGATTGCACTGTGGACCATAAAAGTACCATAACTAAGATTAAAGAGCAGATTGATTGCAGCTAGGAAATCGTGACCGAACCGCCTAATTTGTTCCCCGACATAAATCCTGTTGAATCAAAATTGCTGAGGAAACGTTTGTTTTGCCCAGCAGTCGTGCCACGGGAGCGGATACTCAGTATGAAAAATTTGATCACGCCTGTACACTAAGTTAGTCACAGGGTGACATAAAACTTGGAAAACTCCGTCATCTCACGCAATAGTGAAAGAGACCATACGAGCCAAAGCAGAAAATTGTACTCATGAATTCTTGTAAAAATCTCGTTATGACATAAATCTAGATTACACTGCTTTTTCATTAGAGCTGACGTAATAGAATACCTAATAGCACAAATCTTTATAGTATATAAAGGATAGATGGCTCGTAAAACTTTTACAAGTGGTATCCAGATTAACTTTGATATATTTACGTAGCCTGATTCAGTTGACAACACTAAATATTGTATTTTTTTCATGAACTGTATCATGAAGTGTATCAACGATCACGGATGAACCGAACAGTGAAAAGATGGACCATTCCCGAAGTTATACCATTGTAATATGCTAGTATGAATATAGGATCGCACTCTTCAAGGGCCAATATTTTTGCGCAAATGGGGTGCACGGTCATGGTGACTAAATTAAGTTGAAAGGCCCCCTTTTTAGAACTCAGTAGTCGAAAAAATAATAACAGAAGCAAGCCGGAATGCCCTCTAATGAAATAAAATAATAAGGGCACCATTTTGAGTACTTTTATAACATATACTTATCCTTACTCTTAATTCTCCAGATTTCTTTCAAACGTAATTTTTATCTGTGGATATGCAAGACTTTGAACCAATTTGCTTTGATGCAAAGAATCCTCGGCGAAGGCTTGAGACACAAGGCGTTTGGTTTGGAAAACTCGGGTAAAAGAAATTCAGCTGAAGCACGCACTAGAACTTCTTTGTCCATGAGATAGCAATAATGGAATATGACCTGCTGGGAATGCTTTTATTGGTTTCAATAGAATACGATCGGACTGAGCAATCCAGCTATGGAAATACATTACAAGCATGTACCGCAATAAGAGTATATATAAAAACTGGCCGAAGAGAAAAAAAAACAGACTTCCTAAAGACTTCATTAATTTTTTTTTCTTCCATATAGTCTAGAACCGTTTATCAAGCTCTTGCGATTCAACGATTTTAAATGCTGTTAGGAGACTACAAAGTAAATGGGGCGATTTAAAGGCAATTTAATACATTAAATTAAGCTTTTTGTGCCGTTTGTAGACAGTGCTGCATCTGCTATGAAGACCTCTTTTCACGGCAACTTGCAATATTTGACCAGTTTGTGGTCAAAATGTTCTGCTTGAATAGAAAGCTAGCTAGTTATTTGGACAGCTATATTGGTGCACCTTTTGCCGTGCACACTTGTCTGGCTGCCTTTGCTGCTTCTGCCGTTATGGCGAATCAATATCACACACACACACAGAGAGCAGCGAAAATGCGCCTATACAGCGCCACAAAACGCGGAAGACAATTTTGGGTAGCGTGAAGGGATGCTGCCGAGCGAATAAAGCAACGTATTAAGAGGACGTATGCTTATAAAGGTTTTAGCTATTGGGAGTAACAGGGGTGTATTGGGCGCGTGCTTATAAAGGGGTTGATGTATTTATGTTTCATGGCTCTTGGGAATTTTACCATGCAATAAGAAAGTTACGCGAAGTGGCAATCTAATCTTGAGCCGAGAATGCTCAAGAGACTCTGATCGAGATCATATCAAATAGGGTTGACCTTATATCACAAGGCCACGCATGCTCACCATTACAGAAACTTGCACCAAATGGAAGTCTTCGAAAACATTCTCTATAACGAAATGATTGGTCATTAATAAAAATTAATCTACGGTTAAGGCTTTTTCCTACGCAAATCAAATTGCAGAAGGGAGAAAGAGAGGGCTGGAAAATTTTGAAACTTTGGTTGCTGGTCTCTGAAAGTTTCGGTTTAAGCTTTCTATTCTGTAAATACACCAACAAGATTAGTATTCGGAAATAGGGGACCTTAGAATCTGGAAAACGAGCTGCTACGCTGGCACACAGTACTCTTCGGATCGAAGACTCGGTGACAAAGATATACAGGGATCCCTTTTCAATTTTCGGGAAAGTGTAATAAAAAAAGCTAACTTAAACCCATTGGAAAATAACGGAAGCGTATAATCAGCGCTATGCCTGCTTCTATTACGCAGTTATCCGGAAACTTCAAAGAACACCCGACATTTCGCACTACACATCTAGCTTTTTTTCTGTTATTTAATCAACCTCTTAAAGCGGCATGGACACTGAGCTTAAGTAAATTCAACAGTTCTCTAAACTTTAAGTCTACTGCCAGTTTAAGTACAATCTCACCATAGACATGAAATTATTTCCATTCGATCTAACAAGCTGGTCACATAAGATACTACACATGACCTGCGGAGCGATGCCACTTGGGGGACTAGTTGAAACCACGAGAAGATCCAATTACGGGGTAACCAACATCCGTATCCGAAAAGATGTTGTCGGAGATGTATACATGTGCAGTATTGTATACTGTAAACCCTGCGGCATCCTCTTCAACTACCGAAAACATAGGAGAAACAACCCATCGGTTCCATACATATGCCTCTACTGTTAAGTTGTGTACTTAATACTCTCAGTAAGCATCATGGTGGAGAAGTTTGTCTGATGGTTTCATTGATAGCATCCTTCACTGCTATCTTTTCTTTTATTGTTCATGAGTTGGTTCGCTGTATAATAGCTGAGCTGAAAAAGTTTAGTTTACTCATCTGGTACTTTTTATGCTTTCGACCTCTTGAGTATATGACGGGGCAGAACTTTTCGGCAAGACCTAGTTACAGTTAAGGAGTATACTTTGAATGATTCCTGGGTGGTCCATAATATTCTTGCGTGAGCAAACTTTTAAAGAAGTTAGCTAGAGGAAGAGTAGTAAATCCATCTTTTGCCATGTAGAGCTGGATTCTCGGTGCATGTGACAAGCTAGTACACTTGGGATTTTACTCAAAAGAAATTTCTCATCTGGCTGCGACCGGACTCTTGTTGAGCATTAGTAAAGGAAACGGGACCTTTCAGATAACAGTGAACTTGGTTACAGTTGTATTCATGATAGGTTTGGCAGTGAATGACTAATGACTTCCTCAGAACCTACGTAAACATGGTATTTCAAATAAATTGTTAATAAATTAAATAAATTTCACTTGCATCCTGAGTGTCACATACTGATAGATGGCCCTACTGATGACCAGCACAACATATAACTGCAAGAAACCCCCTTCTATCTCAAAGGAACGCTTTACTTGACACTAAGCTAGGGAGGCCTGGCTTTAAGAGATACGTTCGTTAGTTAGCTGCACCATCACGTGATAAGACAACCACCATGGCGGACTCGGTGCTCCAATGGCAGCTTGGGCGTGTTCATGGGTTCGTATGAACTTCCTCTATCAAATTCCATTCCTCAGCGAGTCCTTTAGTCGACTCGTTATCATTCTACAGTCAGCCTTCTTATTATGACGTACTTAAACGAAGTTCTCTTCGATGAGAAATTGCATCTTCGGTTTTGAATGCAATAAATACTCGAAAAGACACTTGTCTATATAAAATAAAATAGAGATCGTCCTCTTCTGCGGAGTGATTAGTACTAGGAGTACAGATCTAGGTTTCTAACAGAAGTTTCTTATAGACTATGGCCGTGATAAGCCATCTCGGTTAAGGACGCCTACTTCGAGGCAAGTATTAGAGCAGAGCTAACAGAGTGTTAAAACAGAGAGTTTAAATAGGGTACGTACGTTAAGTGTAACGAAAACTCCATGTCAGTATAGTTCAATCCATCTCGCGTCAAGTGCCAAATGATAGAAGACCAAAGGGCTATTTATATACTTCAAACAAGCATGCAAATGTAGGAAAATAACTACTGTTGAAATGGGTAAAGTATATAGAGCTTGGAATATAGAATACACGGTTATAATTGCAGGAATAACTTTCTGGAAAGGTTATTCTCGTAGCTTCCAGCCCAGATGCACATGAAAGAATTGTTTCATTTACTTTTCGGTTCTTTTTAACTCAGTGCAAACACAAAGTATAAGTGGAATCACAAGAGGAGGCAACTCTCTTATAGTCTTCGTTATTCTGGATCTTTCAGAATATTCCAGCAACCGGAACGACTGGGCTAATTTGAAAAATCATTCATACGTTTTGCTTTGACTGTAGACCCAGTCGAAGCGCTGAAACTGTTATGTATACTTTATGCAAATGAATAACTAGGATAAGGAGCGTGAATTCGAGAAAATGTATGAAAATTTACTTAGTACATGTGAATTTTTTATTCGGTAGCATAACCAAATAGTTCTTTGTTGTGTTATGGTTGAGGGCTTTCCCAATAACGCGGTTTATTCTACGGTGTACAAAAAAAAAAAACGCTCTGCAGCGGGGAAGCTGATTGAATTTGGTATTCAGCTAGGACTTTGCAATGAAGAACGTGGTGGAACAAAGTCGAGTCAACAGTTGCCTTATTGATCTCCGCGCTTTAACACTAGAGAAGGCCTCGGCTTCCGCACTTGTGATGACTCCGTATAACTACTGTTCTTCAGCTACCACTTTAATCAGCACTGATAGTGACGTCTTCTAGCATGGCCAGAAGTTATGCTCAGTTTCAATACGGGCATATTTATTGCAAGTTATGTAAGAGTTTTGGCACGTTATATGAGTTTATCATCTGGGTCATTGGGAAGGTCTATTATCTGACTACTTCTGTGCGACATAAGTAGCTTTCCTATGTGTACTGGACTGGTGTATTTGAATGGTTGTAGAAATTTTCACTCAAAACAGATATCTAACAGAATTTTGAGCCTTAAATTTTTCCCGTTTATAAAGGATGAAACTATATTTCTGCAGACCTCAAGTAAGTATATTGAAATGGCCATACTATAGTGGACCCCCGCATTTTTCACCCCGATATTTGTAACGAGGAATAGTGCAGCTTCTTTAAGGGTTTCGTAAAACATCTTCGTGGTGTGTTTCTAAATGACCATGTATCTAATATAGTGCGGACAAGTGGGTCATGTATTCATTAAAATACTGGAAAATGCAGTAAATACTTTCAACGAGTGGTACACGTGAGTATTAAAGGCTTATACAAAACAAAGCCTTTCGACCCCTCCTTTTTCTACGACCTTAATTACTGTGAATCTATACACGAGAGCCAAAGGTTTATATTACAGTAACCCCCAGACATTATCCTTATTAAGCTGTGGCAACATTTTTTTAGCCTACATATCAAATGTAAGGTTTTTAACACTCTGCGGTGATTTGTATGTTTTTTCATTGGAGGCTATACCTCAACTTAATGTGTCTAAACTTGTGACATGCAACACGTATTACGATGTTCGTTAATAACCCTTTTGTGGTTGGATAGGCATATACATTACATATGGGCTCGTTATGAGAAATAGAAATAAGAACGGAAGGTAAAAAGTTTAAACCTCTTCCTGAATCCTTGTGAATATGCCGTTGAATTTTTCTTCCCACGAAAAATCTGTTCTAGAAGGTTCGTCATCGCGACGAAGAAGCTGGACAATCCAGGTATGCTTTGGTTGAAATAGTAATTTTCTCGTTACATAGTGCCTTTTATATATATATGGCTGCACAAGTGATTCTTGATTTCCCCACGAAACGTTTAGAATACAGGTGACAAACTCTCACAAATTCTTCTAACACAAGTTGAAGCAGTGCTCAAAACTTGCTCGCGTCTCGAGTTACACCGATCCACCGCAAGACCTCACGAAATCCTCTCTCCATGCACGTCCCCATGTGCACAACAAAAAAAAAAAATAAAAGAAAATAAACGATAGATAAGAACTTGTCAGAGAAAAATATTTGAGGGAGCAATTTATCTCCACAATGCTCAGTTCGCGAAGGCTAAGGCGAAGGCGTTCAGAGCATTTAACTGAGTGCCATACTTCGCAAAAACACAACTGCCGATAGAATTTTTGGTTTTCAGACAGGCTTGCTAATTTGTGAAAGAAAGCGAAAAACTCGACTGTGCGAATTTTACTTAAAACTATGATGGATTCTCACCATTGTTTCGTGAATTGCTATTACAGTTTGTTCATGAAATCTATGTTCTGAACTAGATCACTAGAAAAGTTTCATTCAAACCCTCATTCCCAAGTGAACACCACTGCGCATATCCATGTCTGAATCAAAGTAGTGCAAAGTACTGTGTTTCAGTTTTTGAAGGAGAAAGTCATGGTGGAGGTTTTCCGTTATATTTTAAAACTTCTCTTTCCGATGGCTCTGTTGCCCTACGGAGTTGTGGAAGCGACGAAAAGTTGAAGAAAGAAACTGTTTGAAAGGAGTGCAAGAAAGACGACAATAGATGACCCTTAGTTTCAGTGACAGTCACTGGTGTGCACAAATACAGCTCCGCTATTCACGTCTAAGCATTTCTCTCTCAACTGTCTAAAAAAGTGAGAATAAAACTCGCTTTACTTTTTAAACATGTTTTTTTGGCGAGGAAAGTCATGTTTAGTTCGTTTTTCATTCTCGTCTCGATTTATGCCTCTCGCCTAGTTTTCTTTTATAGACAAAGAAAAAGTAGGCAGATAAAACTCTTTTAAAGAAAATGTTTGCTCCGATTTGTCTAGGATATAAGGAAATGCTGACGACAAAAGCCTGCAAACGAAAGATACAGAATTTTTTTGTATGTATAGTGTGCATAGAGTAATGTCCCCTGGCATTGGTCATAGCAGACTATTTCTTAAACCGGTCAAGGGAAAAATATGTGCCAGTTTATCGATTTCAACGCGCATTCCGTGGATAATACTACAATATTACCTAGTAAGATTTGGTCAAAGAGAGTCTCAGCGTATTATTTTGGCTACTTTAGCTCAAGGTCCGGGAATCTTCGGTTAAGATAAACTACGACGTAACAATGTAAGACTTCATAAGCTGTAATATATGTATGATTGCCATACCTCACAAAGGGGTAGTGTCTCTGAATCCTCCTCGGCGTCCTTCTTCCACCCAAGGAGTGGGGGGATAGAAATGAGGCCGCTTAGGATCCAGACAATAGTAATCATAAAAGCCACTCGAGAGGGGGTCCGCTGTCTTAAATACTCCATGGCTCGCGTTATTGACCAGTATCGGTCCAGGCTGATGAGACAAATGTTCATAATAGAAGACGTGCAAAGAAGAACATCGACTGCAGAATGAACATCGCACCACCACTGACCGAAAACCCAATAGCCCATAATTTCTTTGGCCAGAGAGAAGGGCATGATGATTAATCCCAGTAAACAATCGGCCACAGCTAATGAAGCGATAAACCAATTCTGTATACCCTTGAGCGATTTCTCGGTAGCGATGGCAATGATGACCAGCACGTTGCCTACCACAATGATAATCATGATAAATGTTACTATCAGAGAAGTAATCAGAAGTCCAAGAGGTGTGTAGCCGCTCGGGTAAATGACACGCGTCCAGAAGAAATCATCGGCTGTACTGTTAGCGGTCACGGTCAAGTTGCCCCAGGCTGAACCCGACGCACTGTTGTTGTCATTCTCCATAGCTGATCAAATATACTTTACCACGAATAACAAAGGCGTTAATACCATTCCTCGCGTCTCCTGCAAAAATCGTTAAGTGACAAGTCATTAGCGAACCTAAACCCATATCGCGCGCACACTAAAATTTATTATAGCTTTTGTAGCTATTTGCTGCAGTGCTGGCAGCGCACATTCATTTTCAGAACTGAAATATCATGGAAATGTACAAACAGATTGTTTTTCCTCCTTCATTCCGAGCGCGGTAAATACAATTGATAAGTAGATACATCACAAAGGTACTGTTCTTAAAAACTTGTCTTTTCTGCAGAGTAATTGGATGATTCAGTTCGCTCAGATTCTACTTGAAAAGGAAATAACTCGCCAAGTTTGTAGACCGAAAAGTTTAAATACGGGAATTGTGGAGCTAGTGGTAGAAGTTTCATCGACTGGCATACTTGGTGATTTTGAATGCAGAATAAACTGGTTTACAAGGCATTATTATAGATTTTTTTAACTGCTTTTTGAAGGCGGAATGTTCAACAATTAGCTAGCTCCATGAGTAAATTTAACCGATTATTCCTGCCAATTTCTCGCTGCTCATTTAGCTCCTTGCATCAGTTTGCTTTTCAAAGTTGAAGCAAACAGCGAATTTCTTAAAGCAAAACGTTTGTGCTTCTCGAATCAAAGACATTAATCTGACGTTAGGTTTGTTTGTAAAATTAAAGTAGCGCAACGCAGAACTTCTTCGTTAATAGTATGAATGCCAAACCTATAGTAAGGAACTTACTGGAGGTTTTAGCGAGAGCTGTGAAAGTTTGGTACGATATTCGTTGATTGAAATTTCGTTGATCCGTTTCGTATTGTCCAGTTTGAGTATTCTAATGAAACCATCTTCACATAAGTTTGTTCAATTCCTCTCCTAACGTCCGTGGAGACCGTCCGGTCACATACTACTAGTTCGGAGGAAGGCAGACCAGCATTTCCTTCTCCCTTCCAACAAGTCGAACAAGGCATGCGCGAAACCTGATGCATTATGATACGCCGCCTTACATTCTATTCTTCGTAGTATTTCGGCTGTACCCTTGCACATATGCTTCTTGATCAGGATGAATAACAGTAGTTGAGAATTCAGTAAGGCTATCATAAAACTGATTTGTCAACTGCATGGTCGTCTCATGTTCCTTGGAAGCGATCACTCTACTTTGTAATAACTTTGAAATAAAACTGATACACGAAAATGTACACTAGTAAGATGTTCTTTAACTTCAAAGCAAGAGGTCAGGTGTATCAGTTTCGTGTGGCGCTAACTTCTTTTAAGCGTTTTCTCCTGAATTTACTGTTTTCGACGATCTTCATGATCTCGTGCGATGTTCTAGCCTTCGTCGGAAAACCCACTTAGCATCAGGAAATACGGTTTGCATGTATCTCGCTTGGTGCACATGAAGTTGAGTTTATTTTCTAAATCCTGTACCAGCTGGAGTTAAAAAATAAAAATGAAACCTGGGTTCTCGTTTTAAGATATTATGAAGTTTAGGCCAGTGAACATGCAAAATATTTCATCTGAACATTGCGATAAAATTTTTGCGTTATGCGTGCGTTGCACACGCTTGCATACGTACATTAAAATAATTCAGAGATAACATCCCGGTCTCAAACCTGTGGCCAACAGTAATATGTAACTCTATAAGTCTATACACACAATGGGTAACATGCGTGGGTAACGGTAACGCGTCAGCAGCCCGTAGATCGAAAGCGCATTAATACTAATGATTCAAATGAATGAAGGTACCTGGGGCATTTTTTTCGTCGGTAAAAAGAATTAATTTTACCGAGTAATTAAGCCGGAAAGTTTTTAATGGTTTTATGGCGGACGTAAATAACTCATCTTTAAACATTCTGTTGTACGATTTCACGAGAAATGGTCCACAAGAACGTGTTGACTAATACCTTAATAATAAGAAAAAAATTAATTTTATTCATGTCTTTCATCTGTATTAATTTCGCTTCTGTCGGTTCCTAAACCTAGAAATCCTGAACGGAAAAACTTACCCACTGTGACAAAAGTTTTAATCAAATCTCCCTTCGTTTCCTACTGCGAACGCAACTCCATTTCATGCTGTCAAATCCAAGATGCAAAACTACGCCAAGCCTGACTTTTGTGGAACATTTGCTGGCCTTGAGGACTTGGGGTTTTAGTTTCCAATCGAACAAAACAAGCGTCGCCTTCGTTAAATAGGTTTCTGTAGCGAGATTTCTCAGTAACCCGAAATCTGGTCAATTGTTCTTCATTTTTCTCTGCACGTGCCTGTGAACTAGGGGTGTTGGTAACTCCGACAGAGAAACCCTAAAACATGTCTGTGTAATTTTTTATACAGAATAAGAACAGAAAGTTTTTAGTAAGTTTTGTTCACGGTTTACATTTTCTCACGCGTTTTCTAGAAAGGACAACTAATAGAAATAAACAGCTCACTCAAAGAAGCAGTATTGTTCTTATCCAGCCAACCATGCTGGTCAAATACCAGCTTTTGCCCATTGAGGATTAAGTTACCCTCTCTGCTTGATTACAAGGCTAAGTCCTAACATTGGACACATAATCAATGCATCGACATAATCACTTTGCATTAACCCTACAGTAGATCATTCCAAATCACACGAGATAACGCATATTCTGAATCTTCATTTTTTTATACCAACTATACTTCTCGAAATTTTTGCGGTAATTTAATGAAAAGAGCATGAAGATTGTGCAGCAAGGATCCTAATAGGAAAGTGATGTATGTATTCATAACTTTCCTTTATTCTTGGTAAGCTATATTTCACTTTTATCTTTCCTTCTAGTTGTTTACTATCAGTGTAATGGGTCAATTCTCTCTGGAAGTTTTCTTTATACGTGGGCTGTACGCAAGAAAACTAACAGGTTTGGTAGCACCAAATTTAGTTTCTATTTTTAGTGACATCTAAACTGAGCTTTCCATCCAAAAACTTCGCCCCCCAATGTTTTGCAAGTGGGATGGTTTCCATGAATTCTGCAACGGATACCACCTCGGCTATCTGCTGTAACAGCAGAATTCCTCTGTCTGAATTAACCATTCATAGCCACTATACAATGTGCTATTAACCTGTTTGGAGTGCCTAATATGGTGGAAAGTACATTGTAGGTGAGCCAGGCGTTGTTTGCTTAGCTGTGTTACCATTGCTGAAACTGTCCAAAACCGGCAATAAGTCGGAAGCTCGGGTTCTCGTCTCATGGAGGCGCTTTCCCTTTGGCAACACTGGTAGTTAATCTTAGTTGTTTTGACATAAACGTGGTGACAAATGGTGCTAATTGCGTTCGTACCCTCCTATGGCTCCTTCTAACTCAAGGTTGATTTATTGAATTCCATTTTTTAAATGACCTGGATGATTATCTAAACTAAACCAAACCTTCAAATTCTCTTAACAGCTCATTGATGTTCACATTTCACACCTTTCAAAAGCTGAAATATTCTCACAGCCACATTAATAACCTCCTGAATCGCAGTTCCAAAAAATAAATGACTTGTACAGCCTCGGTTAGGAGATTGCGTGTAGACTCGTAAACCCCTGTCTCATCCCAGGAGCTGGCCTTGAAACTTTTATCTAGTTAGGCGCTTCTTAGTTTCCCTTTTCCTCCTAATGAAATTTTCTGAGATCCCTTGCATTACTAGTAGATCGTCATAAGAATCGTAAGAACTCGAAGAAATCTTCCCATTATTTGCTGCAATCCCTGAAGCATTTCCACTTATTTTTCATGCGCAACATTAGGCCACGCAGAAAAAAGAAATCATAACCGATGGTGTCTATTAGCCTGAAAGCTGACTCTTTCGCAAAGTGCAAAGAATACACTTCGGATAACAGCACCCCAGGGTGTAATCGCGTAGCAGGATGCCATCGTTCGTGTGTTTCAGATGAAATGCAAATTCTAAATTTTGCAAGAATTAAATCGTTGATATTTTTTTCGTTCGCAAGTCCGTCTTAAATGGCTGGAAGAATCAGCTGTCTTTTCGTTAAATGAAGCAAGTTAAATCCTTTATGGTTTCCATTTCATATTCATATCATAGAAAATCACGGTAACCCCTACAAAACGACATAGGATAATTTGATTTTCTTTCTCTGAACAAGTCACAATAAAAAAATTACACGGCCAACGAGAGTTCTGAAATTTTCCTACGAGCCTTCTACATTTTACGTGTTTTGTCTGCAAAAGGTTTACGAACATTTATCTGTAAAATACCACGTGAACATTGTCTTCCAGGTCATAGCGACACCAAACGATTTTCGATGGATTAGCACTTGTGGGAAGTACGTGACGCAATTAGAGCAACACTGTGATAGGAGGGATTTCTCCGAAACAAATGTATTGCAGCCCTGTCCTCGTAGGTTAACTAAGATATCACCTCACAGACCTATACTGGCTCCTGGCTTTTCCTTGTATCCAAATAAATTACTTATAGGAGACATACGAACAGTTAAAAGCATCCTGACAAATTAACAGCCTCTCCATATCCCTTTTCTTACACGTTACTATTTACAATTAAAGCTACTGGGTCTTTTGTCTAATAAATTTTGTAAGAAACCCATTTTGACGAGTATATTATTCACGCCTCTGTAGGGATCATCTGTTTGTCGCGTCATTGGTCCATGTTCAAATATGGTAAAGACATGTTCGTAAACAAAACATACGCTTAAATGATAATTGCCATCGAAAGGCAACTAATAGTTTGTTCTCGAAATGACTTCGTATTATTCTCAGTGCTTCGTGGCATCTCCTTTAACATCTTATTTGATTAGTTTTGCTTTCCGAACGGAGCTGTTTTCTAAGTGTACTCAAGACCCAGTAACAAATATAATGACTTAATAGTGTATATGTAATACGTAGAAAGTAGCATTGGTCTATTTAGAGCCTCTTTTATTTTTCTTTCCCTTGTTTAAACAAACTTACGAAGCACTTTAAATAACGGCAATGTTTACTTTACTTTTCTCTTGTTTCAGAATACGACAAACTAATATTCATGAGCTACAACAACGCAAAACGTGAAATCAATTTTATTTGCATTTAATATCCTTAAAATTCATTTGCAGTAGCGCGCCAAAGGATTTTTGGGCCCACGACATAGTTTCCAGTGCGGATTCGGTACCTTTTCTGTAGACTGTTATGTGCTTCTCATCATTAGAGGCAAGTAACATTAAAGTAAATAAATCATAATTCAAACTTTTGTTCTGTAGGTCTACGATGTTCACATGCTTTCTCTGGCTCTGAAACAAGCCATCTTTCTGCAAGTTACCCAAGCCAGTTCCACTGGTCTTTGCGGTTCCAGTGAAGAAAAGGAGAGGAACAAGAAAGCAGAAATTTTCGACGCTCCCATCGACATGCGTAACTTTCACTTGATCCTCGACAACTGAACCTGAGGCCTCTTGCGTTACTGGTCCAATAGACCCTATACTTGGATTTCATCATTCACCTCGGAACAAATAGGCCTACCTTAGGAGCACATGAAACTGTTACTCCCTTTTAGTGAAGTCCTCACGCAGTCTGAAACTATTCGCCGATGCTTGGTGAGCCGTTCCATTGCACCAGCACCCTTTATACCTCCCACAACTTCTCCGACTTCCTATACCTACGACTCTTAAATACTTGCAGAGAAAAAACTGAAAAATTTTGCGCTTGCACCTTGTCTAATGTCTAAATGTTTCGAGTTGAAATGTATATGGCAATTGGCTGATTTATCCTCAAGCGACCGAAATTCGCTAGTAATTGCACAACTGAGTGGTTACTCAACATACAATATATTATAATAATATGTACAATAACAACGTGAGTTATACATCTTGGGGCATTTTAAAGATCCGCCTACGAGTTTGTCGTGAAATCCCAGTTCGTCCCTATAGAAGAAAAAATATACGAGAAAGGTGTCAGCATTTAGTTAGTTCAGTCACTAGGGAATTTGTAACACCTGCATGAGTGATGTGTAATTGGTGTTAACTTGATAAATAAACCAAGCAAACTTACCGGAGAACAAAAAATTACAATTTCTCCTTATCTTAACTGCCTACCGAAAAGTATATCGTGTGTACTGAATGCTGTGAATACCGCGAACTGGCTTTCTGTTCCCTTGGGTTTACTCGAGTGAAGGAAGTTCAGTGACTGCAAAAGGTCAGGGGTCAAGGTCAAAGGTTACTTGAAATATGCTTGGAACTCTTTCGTTATTCCTTATTCAGGGCTGATCCTTCAGCATCAACAGCAAAAAGGTCAGGGGTCAAGGTCAAAGGTTACTTGAAATAGGCTTGGAATTCTTTCATTATTCTTTATTCCGGGCTGATCCTCCAGCGTCAACAGAACACTATTTTTGGAAGAAATGAGAATCTTCCTTTGTGTTATTAAACTTCTCTGCGTCCTGGTATGGAGAGCTGCTGCTGGTAACTATTTGTTCAGATTGTTTCTTGATAAGTTCAGTTCACTGGCAATCTTAATATATATGGTTCAGTAAAGTAAATTACGGTAATGTTCTTAAATGTTGGTAGGAAGCATATTTAGAACCTAATGCTCCGATAAGAATTTCTAGCATCCGCTTGTTACATTAGGCGAACAGAAATTTCACTTAATTTTATCATAGAAGATCCATTAACCTTTGAAGGGGAAGACGATGAATTGGAGCTTCTTGACAGACAGGCTAGCCCAACGAATCAGCAGCGGATCGTGGAAATCACGACAAGGACGTGCAATCTACAAGATCTACCGCGAGTTGCTGATAGATCTGTTTGCGATAAGTATTACGTATGCTCGCAGGGATTTTATGTTGCTCAATACTGCCCAGCTGGACTAGCATTTGCGCCTGGTAGGCAAGAGTGCCGCCCTCTACGAATGGTCAACTGTGCAGGTCGCCCGATACTATGTAAGTTCCATGTACTCATTTGAAATGCTTTACGTTACGAAATTTGCAATACGTTTGCAAAGTAGTTGTGCAGAGTCAGTAGTTATCATGCTCACTAGTTTAGTGACCACTTTGGATTGTCGGTAGATGCCCAGTTGCAAGTTGCTGCTGTAGCGATTACAACACCTGCGACTCCAGGCGAAATCACGCCTACGGGCACCGAAGGAATTCCACCAACTACCCTGGCAACTCCGACAACGGTTACCCAAGCACCTTCGCCCACAGTAACTGAGACAACCCCTACTGAAACAACGACACCAGCTGCCACCCCTACTCCAATAACTCACCCGCCAGCAGTCGACCCTCAGCGAGGATTTTTATTACCCCAGGGAGCTCATATCTTAGTTCCTGCCGGATCAGCAATCCAGCTCCCGCCAAACACACGGATAATTATGCCCTCTGGCGGCCAAGTAACTTTACCGGGGGCACAAATCTTCCCTGCAGCAGGAATGCCGACGGCTGGATTGCCCAGCCCAGCCACAGCACCTGGAGTCGAGCCTACTCAGCCCCCAGGACTGCCGAGCATACCACAAACAGGTTTGCCCACGACTGGAGTACCCGGACCCACGACGGTAGCACCTGGACCTACGACGGTAGCTGGAGTCGTCCCTTCTCAACCCTCAGGACTGCCGAGCCTGCCACAAACAGGTTTGCACGTCACACCGTTACCAGTGCCTGGAGCTAGACCAGGACACCCGGCAGTTCCACCTGGCGCAGCTGGAGCTCCAGGAATAGGGATTGTTAACGGCGTCCGAGTTGCATATGGCGGGGTGTTGGGTTCTGGTAAGATCCTTGGTGTGGCACCAACCCAAACCCCCATCGGATCCCCTGGTGCTGGAATAGGAATTGCACCAACTAGAAGTCCGCACGACCACGGGCACGAACAGGTCAGTGGTGCGGGTCAAACTACTGCGAGTACGGGAGTGATTGGTATACCTGGACAGCAGGGAGAAGGTCAAGGACTGCCCGATCCTGGAACGCCGACGACTGTAGGTGGCGCAGCAACACAACAAGTGGGGCCAGTTCCACCTGGATCTAGCGGCCAGGTGACAAATCAAGGTAATATTATGTTGCGCACCGAGATACTGTCTCTAACGTTCTAAAACAGGAGCAGGTTTAGGACATGGAGCTCACGGAGCGCATGGTACCGAGTTCCAACCAGGGCCAGTAATGCAACTACCTTTCCGAGGAAGGCAATTACAAGGATTCTTTTCTATGAACGGCGTATTGACTGCAAATTTTTTCACTCCTGGTGCGTCTGACGGGAGCACGACGCAGTGAAATGTTTAACCCTTTGTTTCCATTGTTTCGACTGCCAGACCGTAATCGATGTAGTTGCGTGAAATATTAATGAAAGATCGGTGGTTGTTAAAAAGTCCCCATGCCAATAAACGTAGTGTAGCATCAAATGTTATACCCCCCCCTTAAACTACCTTACTCTACACTCTTGTTCCGTATTCTTTTAGATTCTCGTTACTTAATTTTCATGTTCAGTATAGTTTAACTTAGGATAAGACCAAGCACCGCGCTCTTTTCTAGAAGACACACATTGTTTTCTTGAGTAGTTGGTTGCGGTCAATGAATTTCATTACCCACTTCTTCTTTGTTCGGTATACATTTTACGAATTGCTGGACTAAAATCAACTAAGACCAACATTCAATACCACGTTTAGTAACCCTCAATGAAGTTAACCTCAGTAAAGAGACGCTTTCTTGAACTTGCATCACTAAGCCTCTAATACAGCTAAGGAAGAGAGTTTGATAGTGAGTTTCACAAGTCTCAGTATTGCGGTAGGCGTTTTCGCATAGAAAGCTTTACGCGTCGCAGTTAATATCTTAGCAGTGGTTGCAGTGTTCGCGATCAGGGAAAGTTCTAATTGAATTCATTTATTAAAATTCATTAAAAATAAATCATAAATTCATTTACTTAGAGCTATGTCATGACATGGTCAAATTGGGTTAGATGGACTTTTTTTTTTTGCTTCACGTGTGATCACGCCATCAAGAATGCTACGACTATCACGAAGAAGAAAACCGACAAAGCGTTCTTTTACAACAGATACCAAAAAACAGCCTTTTTCTCCAAATGGAATAGTGCTTCGAATCATTTCACTTCAAGGTTTTCACTTTTGATCATCTTCGCAATCTGTTATTCATTTGACCGTTGGCTCTAGGACTAGTTTCCAGGGGACTTGAGAGCGTGAAGTCCCCATCATCGACTTGAGACCCTATGTCGTCCATCATCGTTACGAGGCGCAAAGATCGAGATTCCTCTTTCGAAAGTGAAATGGTCTTTCAATGTCAAAGCATCCCACTCGACATTTGATACTTATATATATATATATTTGATATATATACTAATACGCATACATGTACGCATTCAAATATTTTTATGCACAAGTCATAGAATGTGTTCCAATTCTGTTTTGAAACATAAAACCAGGACATGTTCACACAATATACTCATTGTGACACCGAATTCTTGAACCAGCCTTTGCAGTTCTCTAAAGTTCATGTTATAACCTTTCTTCATTCGATATATCTACTATTAATTCTGTTCCCTTCAATGAACAGGGAAAAAATGAATGAATAAAGGTTTTCCTTAAAAACTATAATGTATGGTTCCTCCTCTAGCTTGAGTATTTTAGCACACGTCCTTGTAAGTGCTATAAATCTCAGGTCTGTTTGGGGTTTTTGCCTTTTCAGGATAACATGGGCTCCTTGCAATACTGCAACTATCTTCCCACATTTAAATCAAGTTGATCTGGTCTGAGGGGAAAAGGGTTATTAGAAATCGAGATTTCTTATTTCTACTTATTACTGTACACAGTATTTTCTATGAAATTATTAGTAAAAATTTCAGGCAAATTTGCATTTCTGGCTCATCCATTTGGGGATACTATCATTCAGCATGGCTTTCTGCCACATTTGGGATGCATCGACGAGATTTTTAGGAGCAGCTTCGTAATCGAATGTAGTTTTTACCACCTGTAATTCTGAGTTTCAACGTGGCATTACTATTAAATGACGGGTGTTTCATTTTACGTACTCTGTACATTCGGGAACGTCGTAAAAAATACACATCCAAGGCCATTCGACTGGATCAGAGCTCTCTAATGATATAACTTACTTTAGGGTAAATAGTAGAAGAAAGTAAATCGGAACTATTTTCAGAACGACGGACATCAGCCGTATAATTTTACAAAAAATACACGGAACGTGCTGTGAATTAAACGCAATGAATATTTCGATGGACTAACTCCGTTGCATACCAATTTTCTATGAGGCAACCCGCACATGATGCTCCAGTAGAGTGCATTTATTGCAAATGGGTGGGAAATGGAAATGAATTTGCAGAGATATCTAATCAGCTTTTGGTTTGATTTTAAACTATCAGTTCTGGTTAAACTGTATGTCGGTTAAACATTGCATTGCAATAATGGTAGTGTTTTACGTACAGAAAAATAATGCAGCGCCAAAAAATTAGGGGCACTATACTTTACGGCAAAATGTAGGCAATTTTACTTTCAGCTTTTGACCAATTACTGTGTGCATGATAAAGACCTGCTTTGCTTGTACGTGTTGGGTCCACAGGTGTTTGGCGCTGTTTATGTGGTATAAGCAAAAAAAGGGAATAATAACATTGCATGCGGCAGTATTATTACAGTTCGGTACAACCCCCTGTGCAACGTTTATCGCTGGGAACTGTTGCCTCAAATCATGTTCCCACAAGTAGGAAATTCTACCTCGCCACTTGAATGTATACTATCTGAACGAAAACTTTTTTTGGCGGCAACAAGGTATGCTTTGTTAACAAATCCGTGTAATCTAGGAGCACTGGATGTGTGACCGCTCTTAATGAACATTCGCATTGATTCAGTCGTAAATCTCTTATTCCCCGACACATAAATTTTCCGGGATAGTGTGCGAGAGGCTACAACAATGCTGAACAGAGGAAGGCACTAGGTTTCCGGAGAACCCATTATGAGCAAAGTTTCCCTCCCAAATGCGGCTACTTCATGCT
The DNA here is from genome assembly GCA_002872375.1 of Eulimnadia texana. Classification (NCBI taxonomy): domain Eukaryota; kingdom Metazoa; phylum Arthropoda; class Branchiopoda; order Diplostraca; family Limnadiidae; genus Eulimnadia; species Eulimnadia texana. Next base: position 32,164,036 of record NKDA01000001.1, on the reverse strand, counting down.
TATTACGATGGATATAATTAACAAGTAGACCGTGTCACAGTATAAACTTATGCATGAAACATGGAACTTCTTGTGTCTGATAAAAAAAAAACGTTTTTTAATATTCATTTAGTAATGGAAGTTAGATATCTAGTCTCGCTTCCTACTGATGCAATTCGAACAATAAGTCCTACAGCTGCTAGGTTAAATGGGTAGAGACTGGAAATCGGCAACTAAATTGCCCCCTAATAAGTCGCTAATCACCATCTATCTTACCAAATTCTATAACTTGGACTCGTGGCTTACAGAACGAGAAGTTCTCTGGTTATTTTGTCACAATCCATACTGAACGTAAAGTAACAACTTCTAACCGAATATTGTAACAGAGAAATGGTCGCGGGTGCAATAAATCACGACGGCTATAATAAGACGATCACAATGCTGCAAAGACCATCTGTGGGCGGCTCTGTGATTGCACGACCATGTCAAAGTTGTTCGAGCGATGGATTTAGCGAAACCATTTGGGGAATACATAAACAACCCGCAGAAAACGTTCAACTTATAGCCCAGCTGACATTTTATATTCCAAAATAGTGAAACTACGAACTGGTCCGTTAAACTGTAACTATTTGAAGCTTTCTACTGAAGATTTGACATGAAAATTGAGGTCTCCGAGCAAAACAGTTCAGTATGTGCTTTGTAAGACTTCTTAAGTATTATTCTTCATGATCTTTCTCGTGAAATCTACGACGAACTGAATGAACCCATTTCATGATACGATGTGTTAAGTTATTTCAAATGTACTATTGTGTTATTATTAAATGTTAATGTGCTATTTTTACTAATTATGTTACTGTGTTGCATCCAGAATGCGTTAGCATCATTAAAGCAACCGCGCACATCTGAAAAGACAAAAAAAATGAAGCTAACATGAAATTAAATTGGTCTTAATAGGAACACTCGATTTGCTGATAAGCCAAATGTTGGACAGCGACGTTGCAATTATGCCAATTTACGGAGCTCTTGAGCCAACTTCACTCAGATAATCCAGAGAAAGGAGGCCCTCCGTTAGTTCTACTTGAAAGTTTGAGGGGGAAAAAATTTCTGAAACTTTGTTCTAGTGTCATACGATGTCTTAAAACGAAATACTCGAGCAAATTCTTCCGTGGTTGCAAGTTCTACCGAAAGGTTCCTTCACATCTGCAGCAAAACTGATTTCTAAACTGTGAGGGATGTTTAAGTCCTTATTGCATTTACTTCATCGCTGTCGTACTTTAATCGATAAGTCTTGCATGTCAAGATGTTTTCTCCCTGAAATAGGAAATCATGACAAATGATCCTTGCCTCATGTTATCAAATGGCGGTATTGAACATTTTGTAGCCCTACATCCCACTGGCTTCAGCTGAAAAACAAGCGATCACTCCTAATCCCAGTTTTCTTTTAATTCAAAGCCAGTCTCGTGGCAACTTGTTTTAGGCTAATACAGTAGAAGACAACAGGGACAACTGTAATACTTGTTGACGGAATTACACAAAAATCTGAAAGAATGTAAACGTTGTACTGCTTCATGTTTAATGTTCATCATATAAGCTTCCTTTGTCGACATTCTGAATAACTCCGTCCCCGCATTTCCACTTTGATGTTAGCTTTTGGCCAATTGGGTCTTTCCCTGGGCTCTAGGGCAATTTACCTCGCTTATTTTTTTACTCCAGTTTTTCTTCATCTTTTTCTTCCCGTCCTGGCAGTCACACTTCCTTCCCATGTCTGAGCCTTAAGTTTTCCTAGCAATTCCGTCGTAGCACATACAAATTGGGCTCCAAGCCCTAGACAAAACTTTTTAAGTTACTCACCGTCACTAAACAAAACTGGAATCTATCGTATTCTTTTGTTTTTTTTTACTTTGGTACTCGATCTATTCAACCGTTGTTAAGTTTTCATTTGTAAACAGGGAATTACCAAATAAGAACCTAGGAAAATATTCATTCAAAAATATGATTTGAGAAGATGACCATAGCATTTACGTTAGGTAACCGCACGGAAGACGCGTTATTCATTTTAAAAAAGGAGAAAAGAGATCCAAAATACTTTTTGAACCCCTGCCTAACCTTGGTTCAGCGGCACATCCTTTAAACTACGCAGCGTAAGTTAATAAATCTAGACGGGTCGGCTTTCCGACAGGGGGAGACAAGGAGGGGCAGGGATATACAGTTGTCCTGGAAATGACATTCACAGAGGTTTGACATTTCCCCCCTAGTTCTCAAGTTAATATAAAATTTGTTTAATCGGATGGCAAAATCTAGTTATTACAGAAACATCCAGATCTGGTGGAAAGAGCATTCCTCCAGAAATCTCAACTACATTATGAACATGTCTACAGCATCGTTCACATACATAAAATAAGTTGCCACATATGTCGGAAATTATATATGATTATAGTAACAGAGATCACACGTCGTCTTTTTTTGTACGGTTACTTAAAATTAACAAAAGCCTACAATACATTTCTATAGACGAGCCTAAAACCCTTTTAAATCCAGATACCTAGTGCGTGTCTTGAGCGTAGTCAAGATGTAACCAGGACTGACGTGCTCCTAATGAAGGTTCTATGCAACATTTGCTTTCACTAAAGATACAAGAAACCTCATAATCACGAAGAACGAGATTCATCCCTAAATACTTTTTTGTCCACAAAAACTTATATGTCGCAAAAATGACACCAAGAGCACGCAACCATGAAATACAGGTTTATTTTGCCACTAATGAAGATAGTGTGATAACGTGATAACTATGTCAAAGACATCTTGAATTTATGGACGAACATGGACTACAGAAGGTTGCCACTGTTTAAGTAGTGCGATGGCAGTTTTCTTGTCTTGTTTCGTTATAATGTATAGTCTTAACTGTAGGTAAGTTTAACGAACCTTATTAAATTAACAATTTATTGCCACGCAAAATCTGTTCTTGGGATGAACATGACAGTGGATTTCAACTCGAAACATTATTTTCGTCCCACGCATGTCTAAACAACTCACTTTCTTCGTGTTCATCTTCAAACACCCAAGCCGTGGAAATTGATTGTCACAGTTTTCCTTCCCTCTAAGCTAACCCACACACTTTGTAGGGTTTCAGAAATCTTTCCTGCTATGGTTCAGTAGTACACCATGCCTCAAGAATAAGTTTATTATTTAGAGGTCCCTATTCTTCTCTCTCTCCCTCGCTCTGGCGATTTCTAAGAAGACACATGACAGATACCCTCCAGCTAGGGTATAATAAGGATTACAGAGGGTCATTTTCCTTAGGAAACTTATAATTTGAAGAGAAATCATTGTGCTCGTCCAACTTCTGTCCGCGTACTTAAAGATTGAAGATTCCGGAACTTGTTTGTATCCTCAGGATAGTTTTTCTACAAGTCTCGTTAAGGACTGGCATGTTTTCATCCTTTTACGCATGCTTCTTTTCTTGCTCCGAGCAAGAAAAAATCGCGACCGGGGAATCCGGGACTTAAACTTAAGTATCACGATAGGTCATTTAGAGAAATCCTTCCAAACGAGACAAAAAAAAATGACTTTTTTGGTTTCCGTGATGTAAAACTTCGAACTTGACATAAGTTTAAGACCTCTTCGCAAATGCACAAACTCAGGCCTCGTGTAACGTCACGTGACGGAATAAGTCAATAAAGCGTCGCTGACAAAGGTTTGTTGTGTTTCTTGTTGCCATAGCTAAGTTTCGTTTGTCTCCGGAGCATAACACTGCATTTCCATCGCGAGTTTTGTGCAATATGGTGTAAACTTTTCTCGCACCTAAAACATGTCACGACTAAGCGGACTTCACATCAGTCTACCCGGTTTGGGAACAATTCTGTTGCGCTCACCGCAGAATCTGCATCATTATCAAACGCAGCTACCGCCACTGACAAAGGTACTTGCGTAACCAATTCCTGCACATTTGTTAGTCTAATAATAAGACTTGACGAAGAATGGAGCAGATGACGACAAGAATGTCCCGGGAGACGAAGGCTCTGCGGAGAGCGATACTCCATCCAGGGTGCAACAGAATAATCCGGCCTGCCAGGAGTGGAAAATGAATTCCTCCTCGGCAAGTACAAAGCCCTGCTATCCAGCGATCTCTATGAACGCTGCAGATTTCTTGTAATACAAATCGGTTGTAAGTCATCTAACAGGAGGTTATTGATCTATACTGTTGTTCTTTTCTAAGGACCGAAGTGCACAGAGCTACTCAGACCAACGACTACTCGCAACTTAGAGCTTTTTTCCTCACCTGCTTTCATTCATACGCTTCGATATGTGCAACATTCAAGGTTTCTCTTAACTTGATTCTGAAATGTACATGCAGAACAATGAGATCTTTGCCGAACTGTTGGATGCTCCTGTGGAACCAGTGGATGCCGCTAGCTCCATGCGCTTTATTGATTTTCCCGAGATTAGGCCATGACGGGCAGGGAACTTTCAGTATAGATTCCTGAAGCGTTAAGCATTCCATAAGAGAGCAATCTTAGTATTTTTCTTAAACAAGTTAACCTGCAGTTAGTTTACATTTTCTATAGCATCTTTAACCGCCATCTAATCTGGCTGGCATAGCGCCAACCTGAACGTTCTTGAAAGCCTCAATGAGAAGAACTTAGTCTTATTTAATAAACATCTCAGTCTTAATACCTAATACTAGTAATCCATTTTGAAAATTTAGAGCTGGGACGGCAAAAACCAACCTGTTCAAGCAGGACGATCTAGATAGTAACAGGTGTTGAAACTAATTGTTCTTTAAAATCCATACCGCTACGACCTGAGGATAGTTGTGAACCTATAATTATTGAACTATCGTGTTCCGTATTTTATCCATCGGCATAAAATTTCTGTAATTTTTTCCCCAACAGAAAGTTCCAGAACTGGAGGACGACAAGATTTTGGGACTCAGAACAGAGTTCGTCAGCTGCGTGTACGATTCTCTACTCTCAATGGTAAGTCTGAAAGCAATGAAAATAGTCTCACAGTGAAATCATGCAATCACTAATCCAACAATGAACGAACAAAACCATCAGCCCCAAGCTGTCCATAAAACTGCTCTCCGTTCGATCGTGCACGCATTACTGGAAGAAGGAAGAAAGTAAGTTTTCTTCAAATTAACTTCACTTCGATTTATATTCAGTACCATTTCACTAGCTGATTGACTGAGTAGCTGACTATAGGTGAATGTTTCCTTAAGACTCTCCAATTCCAATTGTTCATAAAATTTAATTAATTAAAAGTGGTAATAACGCTGTTAATTTGCACGCATCACACTATTTCCGACTTCTTGGCTATTTACTAAGCATAAGGGAACACCGTGAAAGGGAAAACTAATGCAAACAAGCTGTAGAGGGGACAATGCCATTATGCTTTATCCTCTTGATTAACCTGGAGAGCATGAAGTTGTTAATCTTCTTGGTTGGGTGTGTTTAGATTGTACGCCAAGGACGACGTGAGATCATTGTTTATTCTGCTGCAGTGTCCGCTCTTTTTCGCCCCCTTCACTTACTCGGTTTATGCTCATTTGCTTCGTCAGATTCTCAACTTATCGAACAGCGATCATCAGCTCATGGTTCAGTGGCTCAAAACGTAAGACTCCGAGACTTATTCGCTTCTGCTTCTAGAGGTAGCTTTAGTGCACATGGCGATCGAGTCGCATCAATCATAGCACCAAATGCGTTCTCAGTATTAATGGCACGGGACAGTGTACTTGCACCCGCATGAGAAAATAACAATAAAAGTCATCTATTCCAAGATGGTGCCCCCACAATAGCCATGTACTGATGAAACAGGCAGAAGAATGATTGCTCTTTTATTGCATTTCCTGTCTCCTAGGTTAGAAGCCCATCGTTTTCGTTGCATTCTACGCCATTTGTTGCAATTCATTACAATGCGCCAGTTCCCAGCGGGAGAACGAGCACTTCCTGCGCCAACCAGGTCCCGATGGTGGATACCCACTGCCGTCCGAGTGACTGCGCTTCTCAGTAATTTCATTAACCTTCCTTCTGCACTCTCGCCATATGGTAAACACAGGCTCTTCCCACATCCAACCGATTAACTACAATCATTTCCTCCCGGGACCAACAATACCATATACCATCATCAGCTTCTTTTAAGTGAAAACCTGGTCAATTTAGTTACACAGCTTTCTTTAACGAACCTCGGAAAACCTGCAAAGCTAATCTTCCTCTCGCAATCTCTGACAGATATAGGTTTCGCGCTCTGGTATATGTATTTGAACCTTTCACGGATAACATGGAAACTGTATCACAAAAGTTGGTCTCGTAAATTTAGTCAACTTCTCGCCAGATGAATATTTTTTTGTCATACGTGAATTCCTTTTTCTATTATATTTTCCCATTTCAAGGAATTAAGTTTTTAAAGATACAAGTTGTGTTGTTTAGTAACAGCTGAGGTGACGCAACGCTGGCGCGATAAGCGAAAAGAGCTGCCAGCCAGAAAGAAGGTTATGGCCATAATAGCATCTTGATGTTCATCTGGCAATATAAATTCACCACTTTTTTCCATGTCGTGAAATGGAGAGACGCATCACTGGCGTACTGTAGCTTGGTAAAAGCACACGTACGACGCAGTCTTATTAGGCGGCGTCTTAAGCGTGTGCATGCTAAATGAAACCAGTCTTTTGGATAATAAAGAAACTTATGGCCTCTATAAAACTGTGAGCACATTTAGTTTGAGGTCCTCGCCACGCTGCAGGGATGACTTGCACTTACTCTTTTAAGTTCATATTTTTTTCCGCCAGGAAAATAAAATGGTGTTGCTAACATAACTTTTCTTTTGATGCTGTTGCAATGGCGTTACAATTGCTGTTGCCGGAAACAGACGCCGCCAATAACACGAGCAATCCTCCGTTGGTGTCATATACAGAGTTCTACAACAGCACTTTGGATCATATCGATTTAATGAAGGAGTACATTGCGTGGCAAAGCCCAGAGCGCCCGGGACAGTTTTCTTTTTGTCAATATCCTTTCGTTCTGAGCATCGCTGCTAAACGTTTTATACTCACAAAAGTAAGAGTACTCCTTTTTCGTTCGTTCTCACCCAGGACTCCTGTCTTTCATAATTTACGCGCACTCAGCACGCTCCCGTGATCGGAGCATCCCTTTTTGTCGTCTGCATATCTCTGAAACTTTCAAGCCCCTTATTTATGTACTGGCTCTAAAAAGCATATTGAATCACATTTAGTTTTCACTTTTTACTGGCGCTGTGCACATTAACAGACAATAAACAGCGCAAAATGACAACTTTTTCGGATATTTAAAACATTACTTTCGATAGATCTGATGTCGCGTTACGAGAAATGAAACGCCTTTTTTGCTCAGTTTTGTGCGAAGAATGTAATAGTTGTTGCCTTGTTCTGTGACAGCATGAATACTTTAACGCCATTCTGATCTTTTCGCCTTTTTTTCTTTTGGATTCTTTGAACAATTTTTCATGTCTCCTCTTCGTTTAATTCAGCTTTTTGAAGTTTTTTTTTCACTTTACTGTTGCCAAAGAGACCACGTGAACAATTTCTTGATCTGGCAGGACTCCGAGCAACAGATGATACTCACTGCGCGGCGTTCTTTAGTCTCTAGGATGGCACGGAATCAAACGCCTCGTCTCGATCTGTTTTTCCTCAACATCAACGTAAGGAGAACCCATTTGGTGACAGATTCCTTGAACGAGGTAATTACTAGCTCAGATTGACACCTCCCGTACTACTACAAAGAATGGTGTATAGATCACTATTAAGCAGAAAGATCTGAAGAAAAAACTGCGAGTTTCCTTCATCGGAGAACCCGGCTTGGACATGGGCGGACTGACCAAAGAGTGGTTTCAACTACTCATCAGGGAAATATTCCAGGTGCGTATTCCTCTAAACATGAAAAAGCTGTATAGCCTGCAGCAATTTTTTAGTTTTTATCTTTTTGAAGATTGAAATGGGCAGTAGAATTACACTGGACCCTAGATTTTGATTAAAATATGACTCTGACTGAAGAAGCGGTTTCGCGTGTTTATAATATCTTCCGGACAATGAAAACAATGCCTACTTCTGAAAACAGCAACTTTTTGTATCCCTGAAAGCCTACCCCAAGACGGAAAGCATAAAAATTCATTCCAGATTCTCTTTGAGCTGTCTGTAACATATAAAATATTCAGGACGAGTCCTGGAAATACTATGAAAGCCGACTAGAGACTTTTGCTGTGAAAATCTTTGGTCCACTCTTTCCTTATCCTCTTCCTCTTCCTGTTCCTGTGCCTTATGCTTGCTTTTCCTCTTCTTTGAACACGGCCTTTGTGCATGGAGACCATGACTTACTTGAAGAATAAAAGTAACATGTTACGTTAGCCTGGATGACGGAGTGCTTGCTGACAAAATAACAGCGCTCCGCGCTCTTAGGAGCACTCAGCATTTGAATATGAATGATGTTATTTTATCCTTTTGCAGCCGGACTATGGCATGTTTGTTTACTACCCAAATTCCCGCTGCCACTGGTTCACTACATCGCAAGAGGGTAGCTTAAAGGAATACAACTTGATTGGCGTTCTCATGGGACTCGCCGTCTACAATAGGTCATTATAATAATGCCGTCACTGTCGTCCATTTGACTTATAAACCTTAAGCAGAGTTATTTTCTTTAAGCTCTATATTTAAGCCCTCTACGTAAGAAAGCACATTAATGTACTAATACCAACTTCCTGATTTTATCCATCATGCACGTCGTAACTTTTCTGACGAAACGTGGCTAGGATTTATTATACTTAAGAGCTGTTGTATAACCTTCCGTCCCAAGTACTATCAAATTACCTTTACCCACGAGCTAATATTCTTGCTGAAAAAGAACTTTTATGTACACAGCATTATACTCGACTTGCACTTCCCATCAGTTTGCTACCGCAAACTTCTGTCACCTCCTGTGGTACCAACCAATTCCCAGGCCAACGTGGGTGTGGTGAAGCATTACGACTTGAACGACCTGGCACAATTTATGCCGGTACAGTACTTTTTAATACCGAGAACTCCCCAGAAAGTGGTTGAGAAATGTAGCACACCACTTTGGTATACTTCTTTTTTTAACGTTTCGTGTACTTGTGCAAAAACAAGGAAGTCGCATCTAGTCTACAACAATTAGTGGCCTACGAGGGTGACGTTGAAGAAGATATGGGACTCACGTTTCAGGTAATTTCAAGAGCAAAAAGTTCGCAGCTTGAAGCACCATATATCTTAACGCAAAGAAGGAACGATCAAGCATAAATAAATTCAAGAAAAAAAAACAATGGCAGCGGCGATAACAAGCTGCGAACCTTAGTCATTTTGCGGCTGGTTGAAGATGCGAGTGATTGCTCTTGATTGTTACTCTTGTGTAATTTACTGGTCAGATTTCTCTGGGCGAATACGGCGTTATAAGAACTGTAGATTTGGTGGAAGATGGCGACAGTAAGCCGGTGAACAATGAGAATCGTCTGGAATTTGTACGCCTTTATCTAGACTGGATCCTAAATAAGGGAATTTACGAGAAGTTCCGAGCCTTCTATCTGGGATTTCACAGCGTCTGCGCTTCTAATGCTCTCATTGTTCGTATCAAGCTCTTTATCCTTCCGGTCCGGCTAAATCAATCTATTACTTTCTGACTGAATATTTCAGATGCTCAGGCCTGAGGAAGTGGAGATATTGGTATGCGGCTCGCCAACTCTTGATTTACGGGAACTTCAGAAAAACACAGAATACGACGGCTACAAGGCAACGGATCGAGTTATCAAGTAATGCAACCGCCCCACTTTCCTTCACACTGTCTGTACATCATCATCGCCATACCACTAAACACTTAACTGTTCATTAAAAGATAATTTATACTGCAGTGTTGATTAAATCGTTAAAAAATTTTACTGTGACAATCTTTTGACAGGGATTTCTGGGAGGTGCTCTTTGAATTAACAGCGGATATGCAAAAGCGGTTCCTGCGATTCGTCACGGGAAGCGATCGCGTTCCTGTAGGCGGCATGGCGGAAATGAATCTGAAAATTAGCCGTCTACGGGATCGTCCTGAATATTTACCAGAAGCCCACACGTGCTTTAATCAGTTTGTGTTGCCCGAATATCCTGATAAGGCTACGTTGCAACAGAAGCTCATTATTGCCTTGTCAAATGCAGAAGGCTTTGGTCTTGAATAGCCAGCCCCATCACCCTCTGTATTGCCTAATTGATACTGTCACTAGATGGCTCTTTCGACGCCACGCCACGTGTACACCTTTACACACACAAAAAAAGTACCATATGTTGAATCAACACTTTGGAACATGCCTTAATAAATAGACGTTCACATATTGTCAATATATTTATCTGTATTGCACATCAGGCGAAAATGGCCAACAAGTAGAGTTTACTTTCTCTTATTGCGTTGTTCTTTAGCTTTCTTTTTCTCGAGTCGTCGCAGTTCTTTCTCTTGCTGCCATCGCACCAGTTTTCGCACGAACAGGCCTGAGCACAATTGATTAATTCATCAGTTGTATTCTTCTTAGAATCTAATGCAAAATAAACTACCCAAGATTCCGGCAGAAACGGCCAGAGCGCCTAAAAACAACAGTTTCGAAGATAAGAAACTGGTCTCTTCAGCAACAGTTCCGGCATTGACTGCTTCTTCTGAGGACATGGTCTTCAAAAAATAAATGATTTAAACGGAAGAAAAAAAACTTACAAAATAGCTTAGAGTTAATCGTACCTATTAAGATAATTATATCCAATCTGGAACTGAGCAAAACTATCAGCTGTCCAACAAGGAGAGTTCTAGATTATTACTGGCTTACGTGTAGCTTTGGAATAAATGGCCAAGACCGTTATCTTTTCCATTTTGCTGCACACTTCATTGCCTGACCTTGCTTCTCGAAGTTTCAGCAGATTTGTTTATACATATGGAACCGGTTTTATGTTTCTCTCGCCATGCAACACGTATAACCTTACACGTTCAAATGAAACAAAGAGTGTACTGTATAACGCACATTAATGGAAAATACATCACTCAACAAGTTTAATGCGTTCTTTATGAATCTTAAATTTAGGGTTTTTAGATAATTTGCGTAAACACTGAGCCCACAGCTCTTCGGCAGTTTTCTCGCCTTTCGAGTTGCCAACCTTCGACTGATACTCGTTGACGACTTTTTTCTTGAGTTTCTTCAGCGACATTTCTTTGTCGTCCTGACTTCTGAGTACAGTTTTCGTTACAGAGGACCACTTGAATTTTTTGGTTTCAGCAACGTCAGTCCGATCCGAGTTATCTGCTGCACTTGACTCCTCGGCCTCGTGCACCGCGTCAGCATCCTCTGTTTTATCAGCAGTTGTAGATTTTTTCTTCTTCTTCTTGGGTTGGAGGCTATTCTCGTCGTTTTCAGGAATACTGTCCTCAGACCTCTCGTTTTCTTCGGCATGTTTTCGTTTCTGTGGTTTCTTGCTCTTTTCTTCGTTTTCTTGTTCTTCAGATTCAACATTACCGTTCTCCTCAGTACGACCATTGGTTGCGGGTTCGTCTTTAGGCGCATTTTCCGTTTTCTTCTTTTCAAGAGCCTTCGAAATCAAGTCCCACGCCTGCTCTGCTTGCTTGGGATTAAACTTGTTTCTCGAAACATTTTTCAGAAAGTTCTGGAAAAAATCAAATGAATAAAAATTGATCCTACAAGACATTATGATGTTAGGGATACCATAAATTTCGGCTTTTTCCGAGGGACATTTTCGTGCAGGCTAATTGTCTGCAGCAAGCTTTGGACGCCTGGTTCGAGCTTATTGTTTGCCGACACTTCTTGGACCAGTGTCACCCACTCTTGCTGCTTCCTCTCATTCTTGTTCTGATTCGGTCGAGGGGTCCATCCTTTAGCACCATACTTTTCCTCCTCCGATATACATTTTGTGTGAGACTGGTATTCGTTCCCGCTATAAGCAACAACAAAACAATATAAAAATTACAAAAAATTCAGATAACGTCCTACTTTACTACAGACGAACGTTCGAACGTTCAGTTACAAGTAAGTTACTAGGCTAGTCTTAAATACTGAATCGTAAGAAATAACTTTATAACAATTGCTTATCGAAAGAGAGTATAGATAGATTTTTACTAGAAATCCTTGCAGCAATCCATGCAGGACAAATGCTGTGAGTTGCGACACTGGGTCATGCGGTGCTTCTCGACTTGGTTTTTCTTCAGCGAAGAGCCGCATCCGTTACACGTGAAGAAGACCATCTTTCATTGAACTAGGCTTGGCGATTTGAACAATATTTCTTAAGTGATGAACCGCCTTGTGTCAATTTTGAATTTCACGTGGGTTTCTTGTAGTTCTGCTACAGTGTTTCCAGTTTAATTTTTCCCACAAAGAGGGCTGTCTTTTCCCTGTTCTCCTTTCTGTTTCCCCTCTCCCTTCCATTCTAGGCTGTGAAAGCTATACTTCTAAATTTACCTTTTCCCTTATTTCCCCTCCATGCTATATAAAACTATGATTCTAAATTTCCCTTTCCCTTTTCTTTTGAGGCCCAATATTCCCTTTTTCAAGGAATTTCCCTGGAAATGTAATGGTGAATGCTACATTCATGAAGTGACGCTAATACCCATAAATTAGTTCAATACGAAATACATAATAATTCAAAATAATCACATTTAAAATATTTACTGAATGAATGTACGGATACTTCTTTATGATTTGTGAAGATTTTTATTACGAGCAGTCGGAAAGAAAGGATATTAATTCAAAAAAAAATTTTAGTGTCGGTCTTGGATGCGGTGAATTCTTGCTTTGCGTTCTGCTTCCATAAGTTTGGCTTTTTCCCATAAGGAAACAGTGAGGGACGTCTGACCGTGAGTTAAGGCCAGAAGCCGTGCCAAGACCAGGAGAAGGTGCAGATCCTCAGTCGTCATTTTCTGAGTCCCTGACGCCTGCCTGTTCCGCACAAAGTCCTCTTGGATAACCTGCAACAATTGTTCAAACTTTTCAATTCATTATAATTAACTAATTTTTTTATTTTAATACGTTTTGAATCTCTGGAGTGAGTTGGTAGTCGAGTAGGCGGACTACTGTCAGGTAGTTGCGGATATGTTCAGTCAGGGAGTCGTCCTGAAGACTGCGGCTGATCTCCTCGAGTTTCTGCGGGTCTGCAGTCGCTTGCAGCGGAACCTGTGCATCGCTCGGCAAAAGCGATTTGCGTTCAGAAAGTATCAGAACCGCAAGATTCGTTGGAAACTCGGATTCGTGGAAGTTGAAATCGTAAGAAACCCTCTGCCAAGTGATGACATTACCCAGTGCAGCTACATTTCTCACTCCTTCATTCATAAAACAATAAAACATTCATTAAAAATAAAAAAAATATCTTAATTTCCATTTACCTTGAGCCTGTAACTGTCCCGGCGACATTGCCGTTTCATCGAGAACCAAGTGAGTGTGAGGACTCAGCTGCAGGATTCCCGAGACAAGGCGGTTCTCGGTATAATCTTTCGTAGGAATCAGTTTTGATTTGTTCATGTTGTCCAGCGTCAACGGCAAGTAGTGGGCCTTAGTTACGAGCTGCTCCACAAGCGAGTATAGGGCGCTACCAGCGGTTTGCGTAAAATTTGTCAAATTCAGAGAAAATTTGCCGATTGCCATAACGTCTTTGCGGATGTACCTAAATAAAATGTATATTTAAAATTCATAAGTTGGAATTATTCGTTTCTTAAGCTGTTTTAAAGAATTTTTTTAGATTGTGCTTTCCATTATACAGAGCTAATGTAAACTACTCGGTTAGCTCAACCTGACTGGAAGCTTTTCTATAGGCTAGAAGAAATTTTTTCGCCACCAAGAGGAAGTGACAAATTCATCTTTTTCTAGCCAATCAATCGCAGGGTAGATCAAAATGTCTGACTTACACACTGGATATCAGGTGACACAGAAAATACTCAGCAGCGAGGCTGTCACCTGCAAGGGCGTTGGTAAACATACCGTGGATACGATCCCGCAGTAGCGACATGTCAGTAAGAACTAAAAAATGACAAAATAGTCATAAATATTATCATGATTTTAGAAATACAATGCGCAAGTGGAATACACGGTGCTTGATTTTACGCAAGAAGTTTTACCCGAATGAAAATTTCTTTGCGGGAGGCGCGGGTTGTTATGCTGCCACATGTCGACTTGAACGCAGTGCAGACGGGGAATCAGTGACGGCGGAGGCGAGAAAACCGACAAATCTTCAGGCTGTTGTAAAGTGACGGGACTTTCCATCGACAAGATACCAACAACTTCGAGGACTTCGTTCATGGCCAAAAATGTATCGTCTTTATAAACCTGCACTTTAACATTGATTAAATTAATTTACAGATCTAATTAACTTGGTTTTGTTTTTTTTATAACCTTAACAATGCATCCGATATCGTCAGCCGAGGGCAGCGGGAAGTTTAAGAGTTTCTCCCTGTTACAAGAACTGCCAACCGCAGTAATTTCAGTTTCCATATTTACGCAGACTCTTTTATTCTGTTCAGAAGAAGCTGTCGCTGAAACTTCGCACTCCATTTCGTCTTCTTCGTCCGGGTGACTCCGTTTCTGGCTTTTCTGATTAAACGCAGAATCTGCACGCATGTGACTATGGTTGTCTTTATGGACGTGTGACAGTAAGTTAAGGTTTTAATTTATTGAAGAAAATTTGATGAATTTTAGATGTTAAAAGGATATTTTCTTGACCCACGCAGTCTCGCCAGGGATCGGCACGCAGTAGTAACACTGCCTGTCAGCGGTCGAGTCCTTGTTGATGATTTCTTCATCTCGCTACAGCAAAATTATGTAAAACACAAAATTATTTTTAAAAATATTCATTGTTGATAGCATTTCATTATTCTGCATGGATGTATAAACATTCTGAATTCGTTTTTGTTAATTTGGTTCGGTTTCTTAATACCTTCCACGTGAATTCATCCCTGTATTTCCCGCAGACGCTTCTTTCCGACCCAGTAACTGGATTGCGGAGGGCAAATTCCGAGCAGTAAAATTCTGTTCCCAACTGATCCTGCACCATTCCTCGGAACCTTACCAACTGACCGGGTCGCAATTCGCTTAAGGACGTTTCGTTCAACGAGGGGATTTTGCTTAAAACGTCTGCTTGCCCGAGTTTGGATGAAAAGAAATTGTCCACCTCCGTCTCCCATGAACCGCTTCCATGATACGTATCTTTTAAAAGAAATATAAGACTGTTATGAAGTAATACGGTACGATGTTAACTTATGTATTAATCATAGCAGGAAGTTAGTTAAAATAAATTATCTGGGAACATTGTAAAGCTTGATACCATATATTGTTTGAATGGTGTCGAGAGGATTATCTATCCAGTTTTCTAAGGACGGCATCTTATTTATGGTTAATTTGTAGAAAATTTATGAGGATAAATTTGATGTCCAGGTAAGCACACACGTGCGGGTGTTGCAAGAAGACATACCCTTTATTTTATTGTGTCCCTTTCGCGCGAAACAAAAACATTCAGCACGCCATCTAATGGTAAAATTATGAACTAAACATGACTCAACTATTAACTGCAGTTTTATTTTATGTCGTGTGCGAAATAGTACCTAATTAAATTATTTAATTAATACATTTATTGACTATATAATGGATACGTTATAAATTAATCATTTTGATGACTGTCCACTGATTCAGCAGATTTTAGTTGTTGTTTCTGACCACTTTCCCAAATTTAATCAATACAAGTTTTGAACAGGAAATTTGATTGATGTTTGTTTAATTTGTTTTATGTATGAAATAATGCGTAATTTAATGGTTTAATTTAAAAACTGCAAATGATATCATAAGTTGGCACGGCGTTTCCCCTTTGCAGGAAAATTCCCTGAAAAGGGGAAAAATGGAGCCCTCAAAATGGAAAAAATAAGAGAGGGAAAAAGCGAAAATCTGGACCCTATATATTCTGGGACGGAGGGGGGACAAGGCAAAGATAAGGGAAGAGGGGAAAAAGGGGAAATCGAAAAGTGGAAATACTGGGTTTGCGTTATTCTAAACCAGCTTAGATTACCGTCAACTGATTCAGCAGATCGAGGACTGCTGTTCAGTATTTTAACGAACAATTTCACTTGATACGGAAAATTATACTTTCAAAGTATATTAGCAAGTTTGTGGAACACAGAAACTATATTTTTGTACACCAACTTCATAAGGAAACGATTACTGCTGCTTTACAGCCCTCGCCCCAAATATTGTGCTTCCGACACGAATATTCGTACTGCCAAGCTCGATCTGTGTAAAAGTAGTAAAATAAAATAACTAAAATACAGAGTAAAACCAGAAATATAATACTTACAGCGTGCTCATAATCGCTGGACATTCCCATGGAAAGTTCCACTTGATCAGTATTCAAATTCAGTTTCTCGCACACTTCTTTGCGGCAATCCACAAGTTTCTATTTTAATTACAGTAACCGGAGTCGATTACAAATGAATAATGAAGAGCAAAATTAAGTGAATTTACCAGAAAGTCAGGATTCGGGCCTTTCGAGGGGTCGTGGTCGTAAGCACCGATCGTCATCAGCCCGATAAATTTCAGGTTTTCGCACTTTTTCAACACATGGTCGACGAGCGATGAGGCTTCTTCTGGTTCAACGCCACTCTTATCTGCAAAATGAGTTGATAATAATCGTACGTTAAATAATAATGAAGTCGTACTTTCTTCTCCGCTAGTGTTGATCTGTACCATGACGTTTAGTAGTGCGGAAACTTTCTGACAGGCGTTATTGAGTGCATCAGCTAGTTTCACGGAGTCGATAGTTTCCACCATGTGAAGGTTAGGGATTGCTGCGACTTTGCTCGATTTGTTCCTCTGCAAGTGGCCGATCAAATGCCAGCGAATCTCGGGACAGCTCTCGAGGATCTAGAGAATCACATTTAAAACAAAAAAAAGCAAAAGTTATGTTTATTGGATTAGGAAATTATATACAAGTATTACCTGTGGATCGCTGGCTTTTTGAAT
Organism: Eulimnadia texana; assembly: GCA_002872375.1. NCBI lineage: Eukaryota > Metazoa > Arthropoda > Branchiopoda > Diplostraca > Limnadiidae > Eulimnadia > Eulimnadia texana. Next base: position 32,147,050 of record NKDA01000001.1, on the reverse strand, counting down.
AAGTTCCTGGACATAGTTTTCTCCGAAATGTCTCTGGCCGACAGAATATGCGGCTAATATCGCAGGAACGGGTTTCGTTTTGCTGACGGCCACAAGTCGCGGCTTTACACCACTCGTACCCTATGAACATTAAAAAAACATTCAAATTAAAGTAAGTAATTTGAGCTATATTATATAACCTGATGACTTCGTTCATATGCTTCTTCAGCTTTCTTTTTAACGAATTCGAGATTTTCGATTACGTGAGCAAATGAATTATCTTCAGACATAGCTGATGCAAAATGACGACTTATTACTTGACAAATAGTAAATCTATCTAAATAAATGTTTTTATTAGTCAACCTGAGAAAATGCATGAACGAAACAGTGTTTTGACTTCTAGTTTGCCCTTTTCCACTGGAGAGTGCCGTGTTTTCCCTTTTCCCTTCGCTAGTCAACATCCCCGTTTTCTCCCTCTGTGCTCTTTTCCCTTTTTCTGCTCGATCTCAAAGCCTGATCCAGTTTTCCCTGTTTTCAGGGAATTTCCCTGTGAAATGTGAAATGTGAAGCAAAACTTCCCGCTAGATGACCAACTAAGAAAATTCAACTAAGAGTAAGACAAATAGATGGCGTCCAATAATATCAACAAACAAAAAAGGTTATCAAATAATATAAACATTCGAGTTAGATTTGTATAACTTTGTTTAATTTTAAAATCTTTTCTCATTATCAGCCCAAATCGCCGGCCAAGTATTTCGTTACTGGGTCTTTCGAGATGTCGTTACGAGACAAACCCGTTATCGTTTTACTTAAATCCGCGCAAAAAAACGAGGGACCAGAGTCCGACGCTTATGCCCGTCTATTGAAATCTAATGAATTTGAAACGATTTTAATCCCGACCCTCGATTTTGAGTTCACGTTAGATGTGCTGGCACAAACGTTACAGCAACCTGAGAGATATTCAGGTATTAACCAAGTATTTGTAAATTATTGGTTTTATTACATTAAATTACGAACAATTAATTGCAATTACCAATGCAATTCCATTCTAGGATTAATTTTTACCAGTCCTCGAGCTGTCGAGTCTGTGTATTTAGCGGCTGATAAGAAAACGCTGGATGAACCATGGGACACCAAGTCAAACTATTGCGTTGGTGAAAAAACGAAAGAGGACGCATCAAAATTGTTAAAGTTAACAAACCTAAAAGGAGAAATGTGTGGAAGTGCTTCGTCTTTAGCACCTTACATAATCAAAGGTAAAAACATTAGAAAAATCTGTAAAAATCTGTTTCCACTTTGCGGGGAAGTTCCCTGGAAAAGGGAAAAATAAGAGAAGAGGGAAAAGGGGAAATCTAGAACTACAGGCTGTATTCTAGTACGGAGGGGAAAATGGGGCAAATAAGGAAAGAGGGATAAAAGGGGAAATGAAAAAGTGGAAACACTGGTAAAGATTATGGTACTTTTTCTGGTGCCTTTTGTGGTGCTTTTTACGGGGTATTTTACATTTATCTTTTTGTTCTTTAGATCTGGGGCCTGGAAAGTTACCCTTGCTGTTTCCATGTAGTAGCCTGAGTCTTGACACCCTGCCAACGATATTAAACGATAGTGGTGTAAACTACGAGGCTGTCCCGTCCTATAATACGATACCGCATCCCAAGTTAGGAGTCGCCATCAAGTCATTGTCGACTACTGTAAATGTCGCTTTTAAAGCAAATTTATAAAATATTCAATATGCCTGTATAATATTCATTATTTACATAAGGACTGTTATAATAGATATAAAAATATCGTAATAATTTCAGTTATTCTGTTATTTCTCTGCTCTGCAGTTGCTGAGTATTTTAGTTTTCTTCAGTCCGTCGGGACTTAGTTTCGCGAAACCGTTTCTTGAAGAGCGAGGCCTCCTGAACCAACCCCATTGCAAGGTTGTTTATTATTTGATGTTAACTAATTTATATTTGAATTAATTAGTATTATTTATAGGTTATTTGCATTGGTTCTACCACAGCCAAAGCTGCAGAAGATTCAAACGTAACAGTCAGCAAAGTCTGTGCCAAGCCGACTCCCGAGCATTTACTCGAAGCTGTGAAATCTGTACTTTCGTTGTAACACATGAAACTTAAAATATTGCTAAATTTCTGGGGCAAAATACTGCAATATGAATTGTCAGATCCTTTATTTTTGAATACATATGGAGTTATCAAAAGTCTGTTTTATTTGTTTTCTGAAGAAGGCAGTGCTTCCTATTTGCAGGGAAATTCCTTGAAAAAGGGAAATGGGCCTCAAAAAGGGAACAATAGGGGAAGAGGGGAAAGGGAAATGTAGAAGTACTGCTTCATTTAGGGAGAGGAATTAAGGGGAAGAATAAGCTTCGTATTCTAGCACGGCGGGGAAAATGGGGAGAGAAGGGAAATTAAAGCCATCTCTAAGGGAAAAAGTCACAGTGACGTTGCTGTTTGTATTTGTTAGAGCGACACGTCAGTATTATCAAAAGTTTCTTAGAAAACACATTTATTTTGGATAGGAAATTGTGAAAAGCCATGGTCTACATAAACTCACGTAATTGATTTACATCCTAAATACTATTACAATGATTTATCTAAATTATGTGATTAATTTTTCAGGTGGTGAAGTGGACCAGGGTGATTCATTATCATGGAGTCGCCTAACACGAACTTTTTGGAATTTTGTTGATGGAGTGCTTTTGTTGTAAATTCATTCAAATCTTATATTTCAATTTGCTTGTTTAAATTGCATTATTATCTTCTTATTTTGTAGTTTCCAGACGTTGATAAATCCTGGTGCTTCTCGCAGAGGCGATCGTTTCGTGACGGACTACAGGGCCCCGAGCTCCAGGTACTACAATAATGTAAATAGAATCATACTTTGTATAATTTTTCATGCCATTAGGTTCGGTAGACAGCAGCCTCAACGAAGAATCGGTGGACTAGGATCAACTGGATCTCCGTCATGCCCACCGATGGCGGGAGGCGGATGAGGTTAAAGTCTGCCCTGCGTAAAATTATTTATTAACCTTTTCCTTTTTCGTATGATTGGGGAAAGGTTATGAAATAATGCAGGCACGTTTAACTTTAACGCAAAACGATTCACTAAGCTTCGAGCTTTGAATGAAGCAGTAGAAAACAAACTTGTATCGACAAGCGTTCTGCTGCGGAAAAAGTGTGAATTATTTTTGCGTTATTCACGTTTGTACACAGAATATCGAAAATATATGTAACAATTTTATTTCCAGTTCATGTTCTGTTTATTTTTTTACACATAAATCCCTACCCACAGCATCAGAAACAATAGACCAAAACCCATAAAAAACGAAGCAACAGAAGCCAGCGAAAGTTCCTTGACAACAACTCGGGTGAATTTAGTGCTCGTTACTTCGTAAACGAAAAACCAGGCAGTGAAGAACGTCCCGATACTCAGCAGAAGAACGGCAAGGTGCGGGTAAACTGCCGGATTGACCGGAGAAACGTAGGGAGACATGCTGTCAATGCCAATCTGCAATAAAACAATTAAATCATTATTTAACTTTTTACATACTTCTATATGCATTCATTAGCTGTGTATGCCTTACTACATTTGATTGAACTATTCGCTTCTTGTTAAAAAAAAAAATTATGATAAAGACTCGAGAATCATTAATGCTACACTCACCATTTTGGATTATTGTATCTGGATCGAGTTTTATGGAAATGTTGAATAGTTATTTATTTAGCGATATTCCGGTTGTGGTGGGTAGCTCGGTCTCTAGTTGTAGCTAAAAGCACGAATGACAGGTTGACGCGTGGATAGTACAACGTTGCCAGATCTACTAAAATTATGATTTTAATTTTATTTAATAAATAAAACAAACTCTAAATTTTGAAAAATCAAACTGATTTTCCTTTGATGGTAAAAAATTTATTTAGTGAACTATTCTTATTTAAAATTAATAATCGATTATTCAAGCTTCTTATTTTAAAAACATCAGTCGTTCGTCGTCTGCATTGTTCCATCACAAGAAGAAGATTACAACACACAAACTCTGGTTTCCATTAAGTAAACCTTAATTTCATTTTGTAAATTCCCTTAATGAATTTTTATCTTTTCTGTGATAGAAATAAATGTCCGACTACCCAGCTGGAAAACCAAGGAGGCTGAGAGGGACGCCCGCCAACGCTTTTTCAAATCGAGTGGCAGTAGGAGTCATAGGCATTGGATGTCTCATAGGCCTAGGCTTACAGTAAGTTTACTTTTGACATTAAATTCTGAACATTTAGAAAGGTCTGTTGTATATAAAGCCTATTACACGGAAATCGAATCAAACGCTGGGTGGATAAACAGATCGAGGAAGAAAACGCAAAGACCAACATGAGCTTGATTAAGGCAGTAGACGAGAAAACGAATGAGAAATAAATGATTATAGTTGTTATGTGATTTAGTAACAGAATACACGTTTTTTTTAAATTAAATTTTGTTTCCATTATTTATTATATCTATTCCTTGTTGCATGCAGGTTTTTGCCTATGTAAAACAATGGCAACAAACAAGAAACCATTGAAGCTGTCCCTCTCGGGTACGGCTTCAAAAAAGGCACGTCCTCTTGACGACACTTTGGATGATTTTGAGATTCTCAGGCCCCAGAAGTTATCCAGGTAAGTCCTGTACGATAAATTATAAAATAATAACAAAGCTCTATTGCATCATCAGGAAACATGGCAGTCGTGATAAGCTGTGTAATAACACGGCAAAAAATGAGCAAACGGAGGCCCCTGTGCAAGAAGCAGCAGTCAATGACATTATCGAAAGGAAAGCTCCAACGAAAAGTTCTGGAGACTCTAACAAGAAAACTGTGAGACGGACTTCTCAAAAAAAGTTAAAAGCTGAAGAGACGGACGTGTCCCTAGCGCTGGCACTGTCTGCATCAATGGCGACTGCTTGCGAAAACGCTAGAATAACCGAAGAGAACTTTCTTATGGAGGTAAGATACTAAGGTTGTTTTAAGTTTTGTTTTTATTCTATTTTTTGTATATCAGGAAGGGCTTGGTGAAGTGTTAACGGAGTTTCGTCAAGAAGAGGTTGAACAAGGTGGCCGGCCGATGGTTCTAACGCTCGGACATTCGGAAGAAAGTTACACGGCTATAAAGAAGCCCCTGAAACGCGGAAAACCTAAAAAATGCCTTAAAGACTTTGTGTTGGCTGTACGAAGCAGTCGAGAACGGGAACGACTGATAGCCGAAAAGGCTGCTATGATATTAACTGCTTCCGAGGCAACCTATTTTGCGAAAGAGAACAGACTAGAGCATCCCGAGCTGCGTTCAACTGTTCTACGGGAGTGGAAGAGCCAAGACTGCGTTTTATGGAAAAAATCAGCTTTAGTTGTAGATCCCCAAAGTGATCTGACCGATTATTTTTACATACCCAAACTGTGTAAGGTTCTAAGTCCCAGAAAAGCTTCGTCCAAAACGTCAACTCTGTTCCACCATTGGTCTCAGATACCTGGAAGGTCATCCTCTCCGGTAAAAGTGGACGAAGAAGAAGAAGAAGAGCCTAACACGCAGGCGATTCTTGAAGTAATGTTTCATCAGGCGCAAGGAGGTTTTGTTGACGAGGAAACAAAAGTCCAGGACTCGAATCAAGTCCGTCAAAAATCTCTTGAAAAGTTGGCCAGAGACTGGTCCCATTTGCTCGACAACCCGTTACTGAGCGATTTAACTGTTCTGCTCAGTAATGGACGGAGTTATAGAGGCCATCGCTTAGTACTGGCTGCCAGATGTCCGAACATTCTGGAACAATGCAGAAAAGACGATGAAAATCGTTGGATTCTAGATTTGTCAGAATTCGAAGCGGAGGCATCTATAACTGTACTCGACTATCTGTATACAGGGAACCTAAATTCCCGAAGCCAGAATTGTAAAGACGTTCTAGAAATTGCTGTAAAATTTAATTTGAAGGAACTTATTGAATTCCTGGGTGGTCATACTTACGAAGAAGAAGCTCAGAATTGTGAGGAAGGGTTGAACGAAGGGTCTCCATTGAAATCCGCAGACCGTTCACTAGTAAACGATGAAAAAGATTCGCCATTCTTGTGCGAAACAGTTCTAATGGAGTATCCTGCAAAATGCGATAGTTCGTCAGCAGCTGTAGTTTCTTACGAAGATGTAGTTGTAATCCAAGATGAAAAATTCAGTGCGGAATCTCCAGCGAGGTCTGCAGATTGTTCGCTAGTAAACGGTGAGAGAGAACCACCGCGTTTGTCGGAAACGGTTGAACTTGATCGTTCACTCACGCCGGATTTCTTTGAAACGCATTGCCTGTCCCCTGACAACAAAATTCTAGAAAACGAGAAACCTAGAGAAATCAGAATACCAGAAGAAAACGCAGAGAATGTCAAAGGATCGCCTGACGTGAAAACAACAGTCGAGGAAGTGGTTGATTTGACACAAGACAGTCCCAAACCTGTAGAGATCTATGAGCGTAATGTTGACATTTGGGCAGATTTTGATGAAGCTAACTACGATGTCATCTACGAAGCGCCGCAGCCTACAGAATCCGCTTCCACACCGCGGGTTAGTGCGGATCAGGCGGCGAATATTCAGTCAAATCTGCTAGAAACAGAGTTAGACATTAGTGCTATTGACGCTAACGACTCGTTTCTGCGGCCTGAAGATAGAGGGCCTAACGAAAACAAGTCGAGCACTCCGCATTTGCATCAGGGGTCAGTGCAGAGGAAACGCAAGCGAGAAACGGAAGTCACTCCACTACCTGATTACAACAGCATGCCCACGCCCCAGTTGAAACAGGCGCTGGACAAGTACGGTTTGAAACCCCTGAAGCGAAAAAAACGCTGTCAAGTTGCTAGAACACATTTACGAGGAACTGCATCCCCTAGTGACGGACTCTGAAAGCAGTTCGCACAATCTGTCGACAAGTTTGCAGCCGCTCGAAAGCGATGACGAAGACGACGAGGAGCAAACTTCTGCAGAATCGCTCGCTGAAGAAACGGTTCACTTTGAAGAAGCGCCTGTTGAAGACGAAGTTTGTACGCAAGAAACTAACGGACTTTCTGAGAAACTGAAAGATTTTCTGAAGAAAAGAAAAGACATTTACAATCGTGTTTTGATGTTCGAACCATTGCCGTTGGAATGGCTGATGGCGGAGCTGAAAACAGCGAATGTTAAGTGCAAAACAGCGCAGCTTTTGGACTGGCTCGATGAACAAGTAATAATTCAGTATTAATAACTTTGACTTGATAATTTTTCTTTTGTCTTTTTCAGTGTATTGCTTTCAGAATGAAGAATCGGAGAAATAATCCCGCTGCAGGACGATCCAGAGCTGGCGTGCAGTGAAATCTTGTAATCGGGGAAAGACTTTTTGTACTTTTCTTGTATCCTCTGCAGTGTATCTTCAGAGACCCATGCAAAACCACGACAAGTTTCAGAGTAATGTATATTGTAAATTTAAAAAAAAAACTGCCGCTGTCAATTCTAAGCGTCCATAAGCCTTTACATAATACAGCTTCTATCTACAAACATACTCTTCCAGTTGACAATTGTTTTGAAAAAAAAACACCTAGTTCAGTTTGAATGAAACACGAATTTGAATCGGAATGAAATGTAAAGAGGAAAATATAATGTGGTTTTAAGTAGTTTTCATGTGTTTTCCCTAATATTTCAGGGGTTGTCAGGATCAGTTTGGAGTTTAAATGCCGTAGCGGACCAAAACGAAGAACGGGTGAGGGCTAAATTGGCTTGATTTAGACTCAGTCTATTGGTCCAGTTTGGCACAGGACCTCGGGTCACTCCTGGAACGTTCAGTTTTATAAAGAAAGGCTTTTTTGTTGTTTTTGCTGTACTATAACCGGCTGCTCATTACTTCCAGGGACGTGGGGACTTTGTTCGAGGGACTTTTGACCCTTTTGCGGTCCATGGACGAAGTCTCCGTAGTTTCCACGCGGATCACTACTCGGTTGGGGTCTGTCAGGGACGCGGGAGGGGAGATGCCGTTGGGAGTTACGGTACCGTTCGATAAGGAAAGCGCTTCACTGCTTCCTCCATAAGGGACGTAGATCCTCACGCGGTCCTCTGAGGGTGACTTGTACAGCGGGGGAGGCGCCGGAAAGACCGGCGTGGCCAGTGTAGTGGCAGGAGAAGAGGGAACAGTGGGGAAAGGTGGTGGGGTGAGGTCTCTGTCCGTCCCGTTGGAATGGATGACGGCCTTCTCGAGGACTCGGTTCTCAGGGTCTAGGGAGATGACGCTGTTCCTGCCTATGGATTCGTCCTCGTCGCCGTTGCTGTGCAGGCGGTGAGCCGACAGCGTGCTGATATCAGCAGCGGACGTAGCACTCGTCCCGGCGATTGACGACCTCGAACTGCGCTGAACGCCTTGAACCGAACTGACCTCGTCTATGCTCGGGTCGAGCGAGTTGTCGTCAATAGATAGATGCGAGCCGTGCTGCTGTTCTACCAGGCTTTGCAGCCTCACCATGACGGCAGCCCGGGCCAGCTTCTCTTCCTCGCTGAACTCTGCCCTCCGCCGGCCCAGGGACGCCTCGATCGACGGCGGACTGAAAACGCCAAAGGGTCGTTGAGGTAATTCGTTACTAGGTGGTGGTCCCGGACTGTCGAGCTTCAGTTTGCGCAGCTCTTCCAGGCTTTTCTCCAGGTTCTCTACGGTGGCATCGTCCGAGTAGCCGAAATTCTTCGACAAGGCTATCTGCAGGAGCTCGACTATTTCTTCCATACCTAACCGGCTTAGGGTTCGCCTGTGCAGCTTGAGGATGGTGTAGGCCATCCCTGTCAGAAGCCGCTCTCCTTCCAGCAAATAGAGATCCCATAATCGGAGTGTCAGAGAAAACGGTACTCGGTCTAGGAAGCATTGGAAAAACCACTTCAAAGTGTACAGCCCGGCATCGATGCCCTGCTTGTCAAAATGCTTTTTCAGTTTGGGCAAGATTTTCTGAAGGATTCGGTCGTGATGCTGCTGGAATCGAAGCAGTTTTGGAAATCCTGGAATAAAAAACCCTAAATATACAAAATTAATGAAAACGTGTTTGGGCGGATTGAAAGTTTTTGTAAATATTTTACCGTGCATGGCCCATTTGCGATTAGCCATAAGGTTACTGAGTCCCCAGAACGCCTCTTCTTCGTTGAGATACATGAGGAGTAAAGCTGCAATCTGGGACATCCCTTGGCAATACCCTGAGATACATACACCAAAATCGTATCCGATACTTTTGACTTATCAAGCGAGAGATTTACCAATTTCTGAGTTATAGACCGAGTAGGCAGCAAGAACGTGAAAGAGGGCCTGCTGTTTCGTCCCGTACCGTTCCCGAAACATTAGATGGTCCCGGTAAGTTCGGTTGACGTCCAGATCAATCTGTCGCAGGTCGGGAGACCACAGTCGAGCTAAATGTCTCATTTCCTACAAAAATATTCAACATTTGAGACACCATAACAGTTATCGTAACTAAAATCTGAAACAAACCTCGTATTTGCCTACTTGCTCTTCTTTGGCTTTGACGACACCTAAAAGTTTTAACCAGACGGCACCTCTAATCGCGTCGGGGACTCCTTTAATCAGTCGTTTGCGAAACTTGTCATCAATGGTTTCTTTTGACCACTGTGGGGCCTTCATCATTTTCAGCCATTTGTTGAGTCTGCGATTTTCTACTTCCTTTTGTTTACCTTCGTGGACGTCATGCTCCTGCGGTAATCTCTTATCGCTTTTTTACGCAAAACAGACGTTTAGTATTTAAATACATTATATGCAAATTTTTAAGTGAAATTTCTTACTGGATGAATCCGTATCTGTCAGTTACATGATAAATTTCGTAAGCAGGGTCTTCCCACGCATCTATGTGTACGCCGTCTTCTCTGCCGCGATCGTATTTAGCCACAATGGCGGCCCTTTCTTCGGCTGCTTTAATTAATAATTCTTCTTCCGTCATTGTGGTATTGGCATCATCTTCCTAGCTGCGGAAGAGTTTAGTTTACATCAGTACACTTGCGCTTAGTGTAAACTATTGAGTTGTTTATGGGGAAACCTTTTATCACAGTATAGAGAACATTCAGTAACATGGCAAGTTCTTTCTCCCCATGTTAATGCAGCGAGCAGGAAAAGCGCCAGATTTCTGCCGGTGGCTGGTCTTGGTACTAAGGCTGCATTGAGGAAATCAAAGGCTGGGCGCTTGAGGCTTTGAGCGCTCGTAGTGCCGACAACACTCACCCGCAGAAATTTGGCGCTAGTTTCGCGCTCGCAGCATTAACATGGGGAGATAGGACTTACCACGTTACTGGATATTCTCTATACTGTCCCTTTAATCTAATCCATAGGAGAAAAAGTTGACAGCTGACGGTCCAGCGTTGCCACATAGTACTATTTATTTCAATTTCTTTCGTTAACTGAATTAAATATAACACTTAAAATTGGAAAAACCATCGATATAATTAAAGATTAAGAATAGAATGAAAAATTATTATATATATTATTTTCCGTTCAAATGAAGTATACTGTATTTGTAACATTTGATCTGTATTTAAAAATGTCAATAATATTCTAATTGCTTACATAAAATGCATATGTTACTACAAATAATACAAAATTTAACTGTCCTCAATTATTATATAAAATAAATTTATTCGATATAAAAGGACTACAATATAAATTAGATTAGCGTACTTAATTAATTTAAATTTATATTATAGTTTATACGGAGTAATAAAAATTTGATCTAAATTATTACTAATATATCATTTACTATACTTCACAAATAAATTATAATAACCTTTTGTTGCAAATAGTTGATATTTTGGCCGCGAGATGGCGTTCTGTTCTTTTTATTTTATTTCCGAGGTTTGTTTACATTCTTTCTTGCAGTTTTAATGAAAAATTTTATTAAAACAATTAATTAAATCTCTCCACAAATGGGACAAAACATCAGTAGCTTAGCTTCTGAAGTTTTCAGTAAGTATTTCAATAATTTTTCAGTATATCTCCACCAAATAAAAAATCAAATATTTAAACTAACCCGAACTCAATCCTGAAATTTAGTTCAATTTACTGTTTCAGTGACTTTTTCATTTAGATTATTAATTTATTTCAGAGTGCTGGAATTATTACGAATTAAAACAGGTTATTTTCGTATGTTGTCCGTTACTCGCAACTCGACGGCGAGTGTTTTTGCCAGTTCCGAGCGAGATCGCGGCGAAGGAAAGAAACGAGAGCAAAAAAAAAAAAAAAAAATGTTTTTTCCCCGCTGATTGCTTGCTAATGGTGAAAGATATATTTTTTATGTCATATATTAACCTTGAAGATGATTCTATTACTGCTGGTTCATTTATTCTTTTCAAAAAATAATAATAACCTCTGTGTTATCAACGTGTTATCAACGTGTTATCATCTGTTATCAGGGGGTGTGTAGGAATTGCAGCGATAACAAGTCTGGTGTTATTTTTCAATGTCACTGGCACGAAAGACGCTGAGCAAATGGCACGCGACGGAAGGGCGCGGGGGCGGGAGGGGAAAAACGGGGGGAAAACCGGGGGGAAAGAGACCCTTATTCCAGATAAAGGCCAATGAGGACCACCCCCTCCACTACGGACGGACGTGTAAAATACATTTTTAGCAATATCCCGCTGAAAAATGCGTCAAAAAATCGCAAAAAAATCAAGAAACATTTTGATATAAAGAAAGTTTTAAAAATTTTCGAAATTAATTTAATAACGGTGTCCGCTATAGAGAGGCGCGTCTTTTTGCAAATGGACCACCCCACCCCCCCTCTACTACGGACGGACGTTTAAAATAGACTTTTAGCAATATCCCGCTGAAAAGTGCGTCAAAAAATCGCAAAAAAATCAAGAAACATTTTGATATAAACAAAGTTGAAAAAACTTTCGAAATTAATTTAATAACGGTGTCCGCTATAGAGAGGTGCATGGGAGTAAACGGGGTGGGGGTGGGGGGGAACGTGGGGGTATGTGGGCTATGTGGAAGGAAGGGTGGGGGGAGGTGTATGGGAATGGGGGAAAAATGGGGAAAATGGGGAAAATTTGTGTGGGTGGGAGTGGGTGGGTGGGTGGGGGTGGTTGGGGGTGTGGGGGCACGTGGTTCCCATTTTCGCTTTGTTAATCGACAGATGCAACTGAGAAGAGCGCTAACAGACTGCTGTTGCCGCAGGGGGTCCGAAACTCTGTGGGGAGGGGGAATGATAACAGGTGATAACACTTGATAACCCGATGATAACGTCACTGGAAGATGATATTACAACTTTATAATAATGACCAGAGGAATGGATGATGTTTGATAATCTGATAACACTTGATAACATGATGATAACGTCATTGGAAGATGATATTACAACTTTATAATAATGACAAGAGGAATGGATGATGTTTGATAATCTGATAACACTTGATAACATGATGATAACCTGTGATAACATGTAGGACAGCTTGTATAGAGGATTATGGTGAGCAGTTGATAACACGTGATAACATGATGATAGCAGCTGATAACCTGCGATAACATGTAGGACAGCTTGTATAGAGGATTATGGGGAGCAGTTGATAACACGTGATAACATGATGATAACAGTTGATAACCTGCGATAACATGTAGGACAGCTTGTATAGAGGATTATGGGGAGCAGTTGATAACACGTGATAACAGGGTGGTGGACGCAAAAGTAGTTCAAAGCAGCGGACCCCCTCCTAAGCAGCTGCAAGTGGGATTTCCACTGCTGCTGCTGCTGCTGTTCCAGATGGTCAACAAAGTCCTCCTCCCAGGGTTGGCAACTTGAAAATTATCATCATCGTGTTATCAGTGTTATCAGTGCTTTATTAGCAACCTTAGTTATCAGATCTTATCAGGTTTATCGTATTATCACTGGTTATCATCTCGTTATCAGTGTTATCAGTGTATTGTTAGGGAACCTTAGTTATCATATCCTATCAGGTTTATCGTATTTATCACTGGTTGCCATCATGTTATCAGTGTTATCAATGTATTTTGGGGGAACCTTAGTTATCATAGCTTATCACGTTTAAATTATTATTACTGGTTATCATCACGTTATCAGTGTTATCAGTGCTTTATTAGCAACCTTAGTTATCATATTTTATCAGGTTTATCGTATTATCAGTGGTTATCATCATGTTATCAGTGCTTTATTAGGAACCTTAGTTATCATATCCTATCACGTTTATCGTATTATCACTGGTTATCATCATGTTATCAGTGTTACCAATGTATTGTTAGGGAACCTTAGTTATCATAGCTTATCGTGTTTACCTTGTTATCACTGGTTGTCATTATGTTATCAGTGTATTGTGACGGACGGTAGTTATCATAGCTTATCACATTTACCTTGTTATCACTTGTTATATCATATTATCAGTGCTTCATTAGGAACCTTAGTTATCATATCCTATCACGTTTATCGTATTATCGCTGATTATCATCATGTTATCAGTGTTATTAATGTATTGTTAGGGAACCTTAGTTATCATAGCTTATCACGTTTATCGTATTACCACTGATTGTCATCATGTTATTAGTGTTATCAGTGCTTTATTAGGAACCTTATTTATCATGTCTTATCACGTTTATCGTATTATCACTGGTTATCATCATGTTATCAGTATATTATGACGTTCGGTAGTTATCATACCTTATCACCTTTACCGTATTATCAGTGGTTGTCATCATGTATCTTACTTTGCGAAGGTGTTATCATCATAGCTTATCGAAGGGGTCCGAAACTTCCAATAATCTTCGTACACCTGGGTCATGTTATCCCTGTTATCAACCAGTTATCTCAATGTTATCTCCGTGTTATCACGTGTTATCAAATAATCTTCGTACACTTTTCCCCGGAGTTTTGGACCCCTTGTAGCTTATCATTCACGTCTGTCGTGTTATCACTGGTTATCATCATGTTATCAAGTGCTATCAACGTATTTTTGGAGAACCTTAGTTATCATATCTTATAACATTTATCGTGTTATCATAGGTTATCACTACACTATCAAGCACGTTAGTTATCATGTCTTATCTTATCTTGTTATCGCTGGTTATCATCACGTTATCAAATTATCACAATCATCTTGGCTTTCCTTGTCTACCATTCTGTTATCATCTTATCTTCACACTTGTCATCACTGTTATCATCTTATCATTATCAAAATGTTTGATAAACACGTTGTTAACATATGATAACACGAGTGTACCGACCTCTTGTTGTTTAGTGCAGCACTATACACAAAATCCAGCGAAAATTTACAAACTTCACAAATAGTACCTGATAACAGCTGATAACACCTTGTTAACCTGTGATAACAGTTGATGAATATGATAAACGTGGTGATAATATAAGATACTAAAATTACATTTGATAAGGAAAAAGTCCAAATTTGGCAAAAGTGCATATATGGTAGGATGATAACCTATGATAATACCTTGTTAACCTGTGATAACAGTTGATGAATATGATAAACGTGGTGATAATAAGATACTAAAATTACATTTGGTAAGGAAAAAGTCCAAATTTTGCAAAAAGTGCATAGATGGTAGGATGATAACCTATGATAACACCTTGTTAACCTGTGATAACAGTTGATGAATATGATAAACGTGGTGATAATAAGATACTAAAATTACATTTGATAAGGGAAAAGTCCGAAATTTGCAAAAAGTGCAAAGATGGTAGGATGATAACCTATGATAACAGTTGATAACATGTGACAGCAGGTGATAACAGGTGATAACTAGCTGATAACAGTCCAGTATTCTCTAAACTTTTCCAAATCCCACACTAAATACACGGACAACATAATGATAACCATTGGTAAGATGATAATAACTATGATAACAACTGATAACACGGTGATAACCTGCTGATAACAGTCCGGTATCCTGTAAACTTTCTCAATCCGACACTAAATACGCGGCTAACATGATGATAACAATTGATAACAGCTGATAACACGATGATAACAATCCAGCATCTTCTAAACTTGTCAAATCCCACTCTTAATACACGGATAACATGATGATAACAATTGATAACAGGTGATAACACGATGATAACGATCCAGCATGTTCCAAACTTGTCAAATCCCACTCTTAATACACGGATAACATGATGTTAACCATTGATAACCTGATGTTAGCCACTGATAACAGGTGATAACACGATGATAACAATCCAGTATCCTTTAAACTTATCAAATCCCACACTAAATACGCGGCCAACATGATGATAACCATTGATAACCAGCTGATAACAGTCCAGTATCCTCTAAACTTGTCCAAATCCCACTCTAAATACACGGATAACAAGATGATAACCGTTGATAACCTGATGTTAGCCACTGATAACAATCTCTGGCAGGACTTTTAAATAACCATTCAGTACTTTCCCTGTGTTTTTTTTTAATGTTCTCTTTTCAGTAGTCAAGGGGTCTGAAACTTGCAATAATCTTCGTACACCCAGGTCATGTTATCATCCTGTTATCTCCATATTATCTCTGTGTTATCATGTGTTATCAAATAATCTTGGTTACACTTGTCCTCGGAGTTTCGGACCCGTTGTCAGTAGTTGAGGGGTGTGAAACTTGCAATAATCTTCTTACACCCAGGTCATGTTATCATCCTGTTATCTCCGTGTTATCTCCGTGTTATCATGTGTTATCAGATAATCTTGGTTGCACTTCTCCTCGGAGTTTCGGACCCGTTGTCAGTAGTTGAGGGGTCTGAAACTTGCAATAATCTTCTTACACCCAGGTCATGTTATCATCCTGTTATCTCCATGTTATCTCCGTGTTATCATGTGTTATCAAATAATCTTGGTTACACTTGTCCTCGGAGTTTCGGTCCCGTTGTCAGTAGTTGAGGGGTCTGAAACTTGCAATAATCTTCTTACACCCAGGTCATGTTATCATCCTGTTATCAACCCGTTATCTCCGTGTTATCATGTGTTATCAGATAATCATGGTTACACTTGTCCTCGGAGTTTCGGACCCCTTGTCAGTAGTTGAGGGGTCAGAAATTTGCAATAATCTTCTTACACCCAGGTCATGTTATCGTCCTGTTATCTCCGTGTTATCTCCGTGTTATCATGTGTTATCAAGTAATCTTGGTTACACTTGTCCTCGGAGTTTCGGACCCCTTGTCAGTAGTTGAGGGGTCTGAAACTTGCAATAATCTTCGTACACCCAGGTCATGTTATCTCCGTGTTATCATGTGTTATCAAATAATCTTGGTTACACTTGTCCTCGGAGTTTCGGACCCCCTAGTCAGTAGTTGAGGGGTCTGAAACTTGCAATAATCTTCGTACACCCAGGTCATGTTATCATCCTGTTATCTCCGTGTTATCATGTGTTATCAAATAATCTTGGTTACACTTGTCCTCGGAGTTTCGGACCCCCTAGTCAAGGAGGCCCTAGGAGAAATATTTGTAAAATGGAGTTTGCGAGTCGTGAGTTAGCTCAAGGTGTTGACCGCTTGAAAAGGTGCACCGAGTTAATAAGTCTTTTTTATTATTATTATTATTATTATTTTACCTGCGGTAATGAATGATGATTATCGTTTCTACGGCTGTCTGCTGCGGCTTACCCACTTCCGCCCGTCGTTGCGCTGCACTGCAGAAGGCTGCTGGACTGCTGTATACTAAGCATGTGCTCCGCATTCGGGATTCTCGATTCTTACCAAGATTCTAGGATGATTCTTGGAGATTATTCTGACAGAAATTCTTGATTCTTGGGTGATTCTTGGTTTCTGAGAGAGATTCCTGACTACGATTCTTGATTCTTGCAAAGATTCTTGGAGTGATTCTGACAGAGATTTTTGATTCTTACAAAGATTCTTGGAGTGATTCTGACAGAGATTCTTGATTCTTGCAAAGATTCTTGGAGTGATTCTGACAGAGATTCTTGATTCTTACAAAGATTCTTGGAGTGATTCTGACAGAGATTCTTGATTCTTACGAAGATTCTTGGAGTGATTCTGACAGAGATTCTTGATTCTTGGTTCTGAGAGAGATTCCTGACTACGATTCTTGATTCTTACGAAAGTTCTTGGAGTGATTCTGACAGAGATTCTTGATTCTTGCAAAGATTCTTGGAGTGATTCTGACAGAGATTCTTGATTCTTGCAAAGATTCTTGGAGTGATTCTGACAGAGATTCTTGATTCTTGGTTCTGAGAGAGATTCTTGACTACGATTCTTGATTCTTGCAAAGATTCTTGGAGTGATTCTGACAGAGATTCTTGATTCTTGCAAAGATTCTTGGAGTGATTCTGACAGAGATTCTTGATTCTTGGTTCTGAGAGAGATTCTTGACTACGATTCTTGATTCTTGCAAAGATTCTTGGAGTGATTCTGACAGAGATTCTTGATTCTTGCAAAGATTCTTGGAGTGATTCTGACAGAGATTCTTGATTCTTGGTTCTGAGAGAGATTCTTGACTACGATTCTTGATTCTTGCAAAGATTCTTGGAGTGATTCTGACAGAGATTCTTGATTCTTGCAAAGATTCTTGGAGTGATTCTGACAGAGATTCTTGATTCTTGGTTCTGAGAGAGATTCCTGACTACGATTCTTGATTCTTACAAAGATTCTTGGAGTAATTCTGACAGAGATTCTTGATTCTTGCAAAGATTCTTGGAGTGATTCTGACAGAGATTCTTGATTCTTGCAAAGATTCTTGGAGTGATTCTGACAGAGATTCTTGATTCTTGCAAAGATTCTTGGAGTGATTCTGACAGAGATTCTTGATTCTTGGTTCTGAGAGAGATTCCTGACTACGATTCTTGTTATTCTTACAAAGATTCCTGATTCTTGTAAGGATTCTAGATTCGTGATTCTTACTGTAATTCCCGGATTCCGGGAATGATTCTTGCAGAGATTCTTAACACTTGAGAGTCATTCTTGGTTCTTTTAAAGGATCTTATTAATCAGTTAGCTTCTAGATTCGTGATTCTTACTACAATTCCTGATTCCGGGAATGATTCTTGCAGAGATTCTTAACACTTGAGAGTCACTCTTGGTTCTTTAAAGGATCTTATTAATCAATTAGCTTCTAGATTCGTGATTCTTACTATGATTCCTGATTCTTGTCATTCTTACAAAGATTCCTGATTCTTGTAAGGATTTTAGATTCGTGATTCTTACTACAATTCCTGATTCCGGGAAGGATTCTTGCAAAGATTCTTGCAGAGATTCTTAGCACTTGAGAGTCACTCTTGGTTCTTTTAAAGGATCTTTTTAATCAGTTAGCTTCTAGATTCGTGATTCTTACTGTAATTCCCGGATTCCGGGAATGATTCTTGGGCAAAAAGTGGCGAGACTTAAAAGCTGTGGATGATTGTTTGTAGCCAAGTGCAGTTGACCCGCACGCGCAGTTTGCGGTTTCCTGTGTTGGCCACCACCAGTTCCAGGGCACCGCAAAGGGAAAAGTCATTGCGCGCGTGCAAGCGTTTTGCCGTCTCCCACACCCTTTCAATTACACCACTGGAAATTGTAGTTTTCTAAATACGTTCATAAAAAATAATAATGAAGAGTATGGATAATAGGAAAAAAAAACAAAAAAAAAAGACCGATAACCAAGAATAGTGGTGATAGATAATAGTAAAATAGTAGTAATAGTAGTAGTAGTAGTAGTAGTAGTAAATGAGTAGGAGAATAGGAATAAGAACGGTAGATAGTAGTAAAAAGACTGATAACGAGGAATAGTGGTGATAGATAGTAGTAATAGTAGTAAATGAATAGGAGAATAGGAGTAATAACTGTGGATAATAGTGAAAAGACTGATAACAAAGAATACTGGTGATAGATAGTAGTAATAGTAAATGAATAGGACAATAGGAATAATAACGGTAGATAATAGAAAAAGGACTGATAGTGAGGAATAGTGGTGATAGATAGTAGTAAATGTGTAGGAATTCAGGAATAGTAAGTACGGATAATAGTAAAAAGGCTAAATACTAGGAATAGTGATGATAGATAGTAGTAAAATACTAGTAATAGTAGTAAATGAGTAGGAGAATAGGAATAATAACTATGGATAATAATAATAAGACTGAATGTGAGGGATAGTGATGATAGATAGTAGTAAAGTACTAGTAATAGTAGTCAATGAGTAGGAAAATAGGAATAATAACTATGGATAATAATAATAAGACTGAGTGCGAGGAATAGTGATGATTGATAGTAGCAATAGTAATAATTATGATAGTAAGTAGTAGAGAGTTTAATAAGAATGCAGAAAGTTCTAATACTGGATAACAGTAATAAATAACAGCACTGTTAATAATGAATAATAACAAGTACAAAAATAGCAAGTAATAATAACTACGTTAATAATTGATAATAATAATAATAAATACAAAGGGCTGGGGTCTGCGGCTACTTGAAATTTCGGTGTATCAATGTTATCAGCTGTTATCGGGTGTTATCAGTGTGTTATCCGTTAATTGGTGTGGGCGCTTGCGGTGAGTGGCTTGCTGCCGTGTTTGGCGATGCGCGGCCGAGCAAAGTTCCGTTCATTTACTTTTTCCAGAAGTCTCTTTGTCCCTGGACCAAAACTTACTTCAGTATTCTGGAATAATCGTTTATCCCAAATATCTAAAAATCTTTAAATATCTCAAATATTAATCTAAACTATTAATAAATATATTTTAAACCAAATATCTTAATCCTTGTGTGAGAAACATACAAGTCTCTCATCTTTTACTCGATAACACATGATAACAGGCCGATAACCTAGATAACACGGTTGAATGGAGAGATACTTGCAGTGTTCTACTTTGGATACCCCTTTTTTCCCCTCTTCCCTTATTTTTCCCTTTTCCCCTCCGTGCTAGGATATTAGACTGTACTGCTAAATTTCCCCTCTACCCTTATTTTTTTCCTTTCCCCCCTCTGTACTAGAATATTAGACTGTACTTCTAAATTTCCCCTTTTCCCTTATTTTTTTTCCTTTCACCCCTCTGTGCTAGAGTATTAGACTGCACTTCTAAATTTCCCCTTTTCCCTTATTTTTTTCCTTTTCCCCTCTGTGCTAGAATATTAGACTGTACTGCTAAATTTCCCCTCTTCCCTTATTTGTCCCTTCCCCCCTCTGTGCTAGGATATTAGACTGTACCTCTAAATTTTCCCTTTTCCCCTCCGTCTAGGATATTAAACTGCACTTCTAAATTTTCCCTTTTCCCGTCCGTGCTATAATATTAGACTGTACTTCTAAATGTCCCCTTTTCCCCTCTTCTCTTGCTTTCCCCTTTTCCAGGGAACTTCCCTTGCAAAGTGGAAACACTGGATCCTTGAATCTGTTCCAAGGTCGCTTTTTATAAGAAACTTGGCTCTCGTTCTTTAAGATTTTCTGGAGTTTCGTCGTCTGCTCCAAACAAGCTGTTATCATCTGTTATCATCTGTTATCACCGGGGCTGAGGGGTTTGCTAGAGGAATGTTTGGCATCCGAGTTTGAGTTGCAGTTCCTCCAAGAGAGGGTTGTTGCAGCAGACTATCTTTCCTGTTGGGAGACTAGAATGACATGTGCTGCTTCCTCCCTTCCCTCAACAGCCTACGTAGAGGGGAAGAGGGCTAAAAAAATATCACCCCACACATTGGAAACACATGCGGGGGTAAGAAACCTGGGGGTGTGTTTGACAGGGATCCGACTATCCTTTAATGAAGATCGGCCCCGCTACTACGGACGGCCGTATAAAATACGCATATAGGAAAATCTCACTTGAAAATATTTCTAAAAATCACAGAAAAATTCAAGAAAAATTTTGGTATAAAGCAAGTTCAGAAATTCTTTCAAGTTGATTTTATAATGCTGTCCGCTATAGAGAAGCACGCCTTTACGGCTTATTCCCATAGGCCTTATGCCAAAAAGGCCCTTGTAGACCATCCCCTCTACTACGGACGCTCGTATAAAATAACTTTTGTCAATGAATCGACTTGAAAATATGTCTAAAAATCGTCAAAAAATCTGAGAAACACTCTGATACCCCCAAAAATTAACAATTTTAATCAGCTGATTTAATATAAGTGTCCGCTATAGCGAGGTATGCGTTGGGAATAGGCCCTATACTGCAGCTTGTATAGAGCGTTATTCCTAAATGCGCGCTTCCACTATAGCGGACAGCTGTATTAAATCAACTAGAAACATTTCTGAAAATGTCTTTACATCAAAATGATTCGCGAATTTTTTGTGATTTTTTAGAGATACTTTCAATGCAGATTTTGTCACGCAGGTATCTTGTACGCGTGTCCGTAGTAGAGGGTTCGGTCTGGAGTGGTCTTTTATGGAATAGGATCTAGAGGAAGAAGAAGCCCTGCGAAAACTTCAAGGGCTACAAAACGCGAATCCCCATCAACCTACCTACCTGAAAGGTGTTATCGGTGTTATCAGCATGTTATCAGTTTGTTATCACTGCTAGGTAGAGAGTGGCAGACCCCCTGGGTTGGTAAACTGTATGCCGTGTAACAACAGGAACCAGCACCTGGCTTCCCCAGCCAGCCCCTGCTTTTTATTTCCCTTTATCCCGTGAACCCCTATAGGAGAAGCCTGAACAGCTGTTTAACCACCCCGCATCTACTCTTCTCCTATACCTACTTTCACTCGATGCATGTTTTATTCAATACATTTTGATAGAAGTTTAATTGAAAAATCGGTTGAGAATGTTAGGAGAAAGGCCAAAGCTAAAAATGTTTCGTGCTCGGCTGGTATTTTGACTTGCGTTTGTTGACTGTGTGCGAGTAGGGGCCCGAGTGTTTATCCAAGGGTTTCGACTGCGGAAACTAGCGAAGTTACCGTTTCCGCCAAGGCTCATTCAAGCCCACCCGCTTCCTTCTTTATCCACCCGCCCCCGCCCTCTCTTCCCTTGGTTGCTCCCCACCTTTCCTCCCGACACGCCCCTTTTCGCCCTCCCTCCCTCCCCTAACTGTGACCGCTTCCGCCCCACCCGCAGCTCTCGGCTAGTGAAGCGGGCGCCCGATGCGCAGAGCGGTCATTGGCGTTTCAGACGCGCACGAGGAAGGTTGTCCCTTTACATCGTCTCTCAAGGATTTCTAGTTCCGACTATAGCGGCTATTGGACATTCTACCCGTACCTGTGTTCTATATAGCAAGACAGTACTGTTTCGTTCAGTTGTTATTTTGTCTAGTGTAGCGGTTTCTTGAGTTCAATGGTGCCTGAGTTGATTAGCTGTGACGAGAAGAGTGGGAAAAGCTGCAACAAGGACAAAGACAAGTCCTTTAGAGGAGCCATGAAAGTTCTGAAAAAACTCAAAGGACGCATGGGAATAGGTGAGTTGTTCTTTCCCACGGTTTTGACTCTGTGCCGGCCTTTTGCCTGCACTTGATTGCACCCCCTCCTTGTCATTTCCAGTTCGTCACGACTGACTTTGTTATGCACCGCGGCCTAGAAATGTCCAACAACAAAACCTGTTTGAAAAAAAAAAAACAGACAAAATCTTGAAACCGTTTTAGTGCCGCAATTTTTTATTAGTCGGCCAGCATTCAATTCACACAGCCCCAATTAAAAAAAATAAAAAGATCTCTCTCTCTCTGATAGGCTAAGATAAAAAGCCAATCAAAACTCGCTATTAAGGAAACCAGTTTTTGAAAAACTCTTACCGATTGGCTCGGAGAAATTCAAATCAACCAATTAAATTCTGTACCGTGTTTTCTCAATGAAACGAGGGGGGGGGGGTATTCAACTCTTTGAGGTTTTCATAAACTAGTTTCAACTGGCAATAACAGTAGCGTTAATAACAAAAACTTGTCGTTTACCAAATACCTCAAGTTGCGCACCCGTGCCTTTTCCGGTGGTTTTTTTTGTTGTTGAGAGTAATGGAACAAAAAAAAAAGTAGGCGTCACGTGACCTGAACCCGTTTCGTACCCTTTTTACTATACGTCGTGTATTATTCAAAGTTTTGAATGTAATTAAGTTAAATAACGTTTTGTTTTTGTGTTAGGTTCACATGGGGGAGACTCGAGCTCGCAGCCATTGCTGCAGTTTCATTCTGTTCACGGTGAATACGTGCAGCTGTCGGCGGATCGCAACCTTGCGCGCCGTATTGATTCATTTTGCAAAGGGATCGCTTTCTCCCAGCGACCCATCCGACCCTACGAAAAGGTGAATTTTTTAAATTTACACTTTCAAAATAAGTGAGAAATGTGTTGCTTGTAACCTGAAATGCGATTAAGGTTCATCAATACTAAAATTGTATTTGATTTTCTAGGTGTATTTACGAATTGCTGAGACCTCAACGTGCTGGAACGGAGTCCTCCGCTTAGGACTCTCTTCAGTTAACCCTTCGGCTATCAATGGAGTGCTTCCTAAATATGCGTGTCCTGGTAAATTACTTCAAATAACGCTTTGAAAACATTATTTCAGTAAACTTTACTGTCGACTTGAACGTTGCAGATTTGACGAGCAGACCGGGCTTCTGGGGTAAAGCTCTTCCCGAGCGATACGTGGATTCGGGAGTAGTCTTATGTTTCCACGTGACCTCGGGAGGTGATGTCATGCTCTCTGTCGACGGCACCGAGAAAGGCGTCTTCCTCTCGGGTGTCGATACCCGTTCTCCGCTGTGGGTGATGCTCGACATTTACGGAAACTCCATCGCTGTTCAGTTTGTTGGTAAGTGAATAAATTAATCAGTTATTAATGCTTAAGCTTACTGATTTTCAATATTTTTAACAAAAAAGACCCACGAGGAACGTTGAACAACAACCCACGTCGCAATCTGTCCGTTCAGCGCAGCACCACAAGCTTACCTGCAACGGGAGAGGCCAACCACTCGCAGACGCTACTGCGGAGACGCAGCGAAGCTGATCTGCTGGTCTCGATGAACGCTCTGAACCTGAGCCAGAGTCAGCAGACGCTTCACTCCCGTTCAGACACCCCACCGACTGTGATTCAAAACTTTCCTGCACCCCCACCCGTCCGAGGCTACCGCAACGTCACGTTCAACTCGCTGACACTATTTCCGAGGTAAAATCTATTGTTACGCATTATATCTAGTTGGAAAATAACCTTTTTCTTCGTAATTTTCCAGGGCTCATGGAAAGAACATTCGACTTAGCCCTGATTGTAGAATTGCAGTAAGAAACGAATCCGAGTTCTGCAATGGTTACGTGTTCTCTTCTCGACCCATGTCTCCAGGAGAAACCCTCGTCATTCAGGTAACTTTCAAAAACCATTTAAGAGTTTGTTCCTAATGTCATTTTTGTCTTGTTTCATTTACAAGCATGAGTCAAGTTTCATCAACTTTTGTTTTTTTCTTTGCAGATCGTTCAGACGGAGAGCCTGTACGTCGGAGGTTTCGCTCTCGGTTTCACGACGTGCAATCCCGCCTCCCTGACTCAGACGAACCTTCCCGACGATGCGGATCTTTTACTTGACCGGTAAATATATTGTTACATCATTCTACATTGAAATTTGTATTAGGAAAAGATGACAAAACAAATAATTTAATTTTTTCTCGTTATGAACAGACCTGAATACTGGGTAATCTCGAAAGACGTCGCACGAAGTCCCGCCACGGGAGACGAGATCGAGTTCCACTTATCCACAAACGGTAAATAAATAATAAAATAATCATAAATAATAAACAGTAAGTAAACAATAAGTAATATTATAATAAATAATAGAAACTAAACTTCTCAAGCGAGTTGATTTTGAACTCTTGAATTCTTGTTTCTGTAGGTGAAGTGACCATGTCTCGCAATCGCGGACCTGCCGTCCTTTTGATGCACGTCGACGTCAGCCTGCCGCTGTGGTCAGTCTTCGACGTATACGGCAACACGCGCGCGATTCGCGTTCTGGGAACCGTCGCTGAGGCAGCCCGGCCTCTCTCAGTCATCGTCAACAGTCCGGCACCTTCCCTCAGTGCGGCAGGACCCGCGTCGAGCGCCAGTCCTCACGGCGTACCTCACAACTCGGCCGGGCTTCTCGCCACCTCCGCTACCCCTGTCTTGTCTTCAGGCCCTTCGTCTTACGTCGAGACGCTAAGCCATTTCGGCATGGCCGCTACGGCTGCTGGAGACATGAACGGGGAATGCACCATCTGCTACGAGAGGAACGTCGACTGCGTACTCTATACGTGCGGCCACATGTGCCTGTGCTACGTCTGCGCCCTGCAGTTATACCGCGGCGGACGACAGGGACAGAGTCAGGGGCTTTGCCCCATTTGCCGGGCTCCTATCCGTGATGTCATCAGAGCCTACCGTTCGTGACCAGAAACGACTACTGTGTAGCTAAAATTCATACGATGATCCGCCATTTGTTCACTATGGCTGTGAAATGCTGGATTAAACTGTAATCTTGAAATTTTTATTATTAATAGTGTTGCGAGTGGCCCTAGTCGATTTTTATCCATGTTTCACGTGGCCAGTTGTGACTGAGGAGCGTCCAGTCAAAAAAGATCTTGAAATAAATGTTTCTAGAAATTTTATAATTTAATTTGAACGGCAGCCCCATATACTCTGTGACCCACACTGTCTTCTTTGTACAATGAAAAATTTCCATTGGAAAACTGTTTGCCTGTGTATTCGAGTTGATGTAAATAAAATGCAAGTATATGAAGAGTGATCGTTTCTGTTACTCTTTTACGAATTACTGATTTTGTCTATGTTTCAGTATCTGGACCTCAAAAGGGAAAAATAACGAAAGAGGGAAAAAGGGAAATTGAGAAGTACAGCTGTAGGTCCTAGCATGGGAGGGGGGAAAGGGGGAAACTGATGTCTTCAAGCTAGGGGAGAAAAAGAGCCCTCTTCATGGGAAAAAGGGGAAACTAATGTCTTCAAGCTAAGGGAGAAAAAGAGCCCTCTTCATGGGAAAAAGGGGAAACTGATGTCCTCAAGCTAGGGGAGAAAAAGAACCCTCTTCATGGGAAAAAGGGAAAAATGGGAAATTGGCTTGAAGAGGGAAAACTGGGTCTCAAAATAGAAAAATAAGGGGGAAAACATAGAAGTACAGCTTGATATCCAGGATGGAGGGGAAAAGGATGCTTGATATCTACAAGGGAAGGGGAAAAAAGGGAAAACCGTGTCTTTTTTAAGGGGAAACGGTAAAGTATTAGTTAGAGGACATTTGACTTATATTCTGTTACAGTGAGAACTTAATTACAATAGCAGGAACATTTTGGCGCCATTTTTCACATTTGAATTGCCGCACTACATATCGATATCGCTAAATTATCGATATTAAATTATTTTTGTATTTCGATATCGATATACTACTAATATTACTATATTACTTACATTACTATATACTACTATGTTATACTATATTACTATTTTATTACTATTATATTACTATTATATACTATATTATACTGTATTATACTATATACTATATACTATATTACTATTATATTACTATTATAATACTATTATATACTATATTATACTGTATTATACTATATACTATATTACTATATTACTATTATATTACTATTATATACTATATTATACTACATACTATATCCTATATTACTAATATACTATTATTAATAATACTAGACAAGTAAACAAAAACCTTCTAAAGAAGGGAACCTTCCCAATGTATAGGTTTAGACGTCCGAAAGAACACATATAAAAACATAACCACATTAAAATTCCCCACTGAACCTATACATTCGACGCCTCTGTAAATGATGCGTGTCTTTAGTTGGCTGAGTTGTGCTTAATGAACTTGTGAATTGTGATGAGTTTTAAATATTTCATTTCTCGTGAGACATGGTAATTTGCGTTTTTTGTTTCTTGGTTGTGTTGTCAAGGGGTCATAAAGTTCCAATAATCTTTGTATATCCAGGTCATGTTATCACTGTTATGAACTTGTTATCTCGTTGTTATCTGCGTATTTTCATGAATTATCAAATAATGTTCGTACACTTTTTTCTCGCAGTTTCGGGCTGGTTGGGATTTGTTGTTGTTTGTGGAGTTGTGTTTTAAGTGGTAATTTACCGTAGGGATTTCTTGATGGAGTTTTATGTTTGCACTGTTATGTTACTTGATTTCTGTGGTCTTGTAAGTGTCATTATTCTTTGGTTTACGGGATGAGTAATAGAACAGGTGTATGCAAGTCTATCGTGTGTAGTGCTTCGTGGGTAAATACAGGCGTCGAATGTATAGGTTCAGTGGGGAATTTTAATGTGGTTATGTTTTTATATGTGTTCTTTCGGACGTCTAAACCTATACATTGGGAAGGTTCCCTTCTTTAGAAGGTTTTTGTTTACTTGTATGTGCTATTTTTGTGTTTATTTAATCTTAGTGTGTTCATAGAAGGGTGATGTTATTAGTATAACGTAGAAGTGTTAATATGAAATTTAAGGTATATGGTGTAAACATATTTAATACTGTTTCATTTTCCTTTATTGGTTTACAGTACGCGTTAGTCTTGAATTTGTTTGGATGGAAACTAAACTTTAATATCGTAACACAACGTTACCGTATGAAGTGCGACTGAATTCCATGTCACAAGTCGAAACAAATTGAGTACCAATTATGTAAGGACGAAAGGTTGTGTTTCAATTCCCAAGTAAAAATTTACTATAGTGCACTATAGTAAAACTATGTACTATGTTGCAAAATACTAGAGTATCACACTATAGTGCAACACTATAGCTGTAAACTATACTATTGCACTTGAGTAAAACTATAGTTTAACTATAGTGCCCTATTGTAAAACTATAGTGTCCTATAGTTAAACTATAGTAAAACTTTAGTGCACTATGTTGCAAAATACTAGAGTGCCAAACTATAGTTTACGGCTATAGTAAATTTTTACTTGGGTTCCGTTCGCCTTAGCCTACCTTATCCAGTACCTCTCGTGCTGTGAGGCTTGTGGGTGATGACATTCGCAACATGTGTCCTGTAGACTGAGACAATTCACTCATTACACTTTCGTGGAATGAACGGAACAGATATTGGTGATTTAGTCTAAATCGAGAATCCTTAGACAGAATCCTTGATTTCCTGTATTCCGCCGCAGTTATTTGAATCAGTCTGTTACTATCGAAACGTCCTCTATGGAACCCGTTGGAAATAAATCGGGGAAGCAAAGCACTTGAAGGTTTTTTGTCCCAAATGCTGATGCTCTGCGCATTTGATATTCGGCTGAAATGTTATCTGCGGTGTTTCCACTTTTGCAGGGAAGTTCCCTGAAAAAGGGGGAAATGGACTCTGAAAAGGGAAGACGAAGAGAAGAGAGTAAAGAGGAAACCTAGACCGTGTACATTCTTGCACGGAGGGGGAAAAAAGGGGAAAGATAAGGGAAGAGGGGAAAAATGGAAGATTGAAAAGTGGCAACACTGGTTATCTGGGTGTTTCGCGTCAATGGGCTGAATATTATAATGATGATATAACAACTATCGTTCATCTGCGGACAACTTTTAATAACGATTCAGAATTGCACTCCAATTCAGTGTTTTCTTCCTGAAGAACCAATTCGTAAGAATTCATACCATTTTGTACAATACAGTTTATTTCATATTAGACGCTACTGAACTTTGATAAATCCATGTCACTATAATGACGGTTAATTGCTTGCAGCTTCCCTAATGCTACGAGCACTTTGTTTAGATTGACTATTTCTCGCCAGATACTGTTACTCTTTGTGGGAGTCCCATGAACAACGATCTTTAAACATTCTCTGGTAGGTTACAAGGAAGCATTTTGATGTGTGCATCCAGAGGGAGGGATACATAAAAAACTGTACATTCTTTAAGGCTTTCAAACCCGACTGAAAATTCTCATAGAGTGTGTAGAATTTGGAACAGAGACTCAGTGAGATCTCAGTGAGAAAGTTCTAAAAGTTTTGAGATCTCACTGAGTCTCTGTTCCAAATTCTACACACTCTATGAGAATTTTCAGTCGGGAAGTTTCAGATGGACGTAAACTTCCCTCAACACAGTACAATTTAATCGCAAAATAGTTGCAAAACATTTGGTTTTTGAATTAACATCCTTTCGAAAATATTCAACTCAGATATCTTTTCTGGGACACGGTCAACTGTCATTTCGTTCCAAGCAGCCCGTCCAGGAACCACATTCTTTCGTATTGAAATTTTAGAATAACGACATAAATACAAATTGCTTACAACTACTTCTTGTTGAATTGAGATGAGATAAACAGTTAATTCATCAAAAGCATCATTTTTCCAGTATCCCTTTTTTCTATTTCTGTTCGAAGAATAAAATACTTGATGTTTGTAATAAGTTCTTTGGCAACAGCAACAAATTGTAAGTTGGGAAAGAAGTCTTTGCTTTAGAGCAGTAACTGTGTGTAAGCTTTCGAAGCGTTTTTTAAGGATAAAGTTTGGTTTTATTTGCAGTAGATTTGCATGGTTCAGTAACATAACTTTTTACTAACTCTTATCATTTTAGGAAGATCTCCTGCTGCACATATCTTTTCAACATTCTGGATCTGTTCATATATAGTTTGAGAACGTGCTGCTGTAATATAGTAGTAATATATAGTATTAGTAATATAGGGCACTATAGTTTTACTCTATTGCAATACTGTAGTTTTCAACTATAGTGTGGCACTATAGTGTGATACTCTAGTATTTTGCAACATAGTACATAGTTTTACTATAGTGCACTATAGTGAATTTTTACTTGGGTACTCATCAACTTCCAAAGGGAAAAGATGTCTGTTCCACACAGTGTAAGCTAGCTTCCTGGTAAAATGGTTCACTAGGGCAAGAGTGGACGCGGTCACTTCCCAACCCAAGTAAAAATTTACTATAGTGCACTATAGTAAAACTATGTACTATGTTGCAAAATACTAGAGTATCACACTGTAGTGCCACACTATAGTTGAAAACTACAGTATTGCAATAGAGTAAAACTATAGTTTAACTATAGTGCCCTACAATAAAACTATAGTGTCCTATAGTTAAACTATAGTAAAACTATAGTGCACTATGTTGCAAAATACTAGAGTGCCACACTATAGTTTACAGCTATAGTAAATCTTTACTTGGGAATGCTTCATGCAAATGGTTTAAATCAAACAAACTAGAATGAAACATTTGCTCCAATCGTTGAAAACATTGGTAAGATATTAATTTCTTCAGATTGGAGAAGCGTGAAAAGAACGCATTAAGCAAATTACTTCGTATTGCAAAAATTGACGTTGCTGTTCGAGAAATCCAGTTAAATGGAAATAGACTTCTGCATACCAATCTTCTTTTGAAACTGAAAGCTAGGTAGCGTTTCTTACGCTTCACAGAATAACTCCGAAGGATTTTTACCAGAACGAGACGAGTGAGATGTATTTTCAGAGGTGATTTAAAACTTATTGTTTTGCTTTGTGGTATGTTAACTGTGTGTAAAATATCGTGAGCGAAAAAATTAAGGAAACCTGTATGCTAAAGCATTGTATTCTACCACTGCGGAGGGTAGAAAGGGAAAGATAAAGGAAGAAGGGAAAAGGGGGAAATTGAAAGTGGCCAAAACCACTGGTTAGCTTAAGTGCCGAAGAAAGACCTCTAGGACAAGAGTTGGACGATCCCAAGGGATGGACGAAAAAACGTCCCTTGGGATGGACGAAAAAACATCCCAAGGGATGGACGAAAAAAGGACTATCGACCAACAAAAGTTTTTAACCTATACATAGGCCTTACGCGAGCGCGTAAGGCCGATACAAGTATTATGATGAATCGATAATTCAATATTGATATCGATATATTGAAAACTTCGTATTATTAATATTTCTATTACATAGAAATATTTATTTTAATAAAGTGACGCTAGATCAGTGTATCCACAAATGGGGGAAATTCCCCCATTTGGGGGGAAATTGACCTCTTGGAGGAGGAATGGGGGAAAGGGAAAAAATGGGGGGAAAGGGGGAAAAATGGGAAGATTAATTACGACATAAGAAAAGTACCTTAAATGCAGAGATTATACTCATGTTAACGTTGAAATACTTGCAATAGTTACCTTAAACGGTTTATTTTCTAAAAGTGAGAAAGCGGGGAAATGCTTGAAACTCAAGTTTCATTTTGGGGGGAAAATGGGGGGAAAGCCACCAAACAAACAGAGTGCTTCCACTTTTTTCCCCCATTTCCCCTCTCCGCTTGAAAATATCAGTTTCTCTTTTTCCCCCTCCGTGATACTGAGTAAAGCTACATTTGTAAATTCACTTTTGCCTCCATTTTCCTCTTTCCCTCTTTCCCATTTTCCCTATTTGAGGGAATTTTCCTGCAAAATGGAAGCACTGAACACAGAGTCAAAATGAGGGAAAAGTAAAGAGAAAGTCAGATGGGGGAAAATGGGGGGAAATGGGGGAAATTTGGGGACCCCTGGCGGAAAGTAGAAAAACTAAAGTGAAAACATTCCGCTAGATGGCAGTCAACAAAACAAACATGGCTGCTCCAGCTCTGGAAGATCTCTTTGACGAGTCCAGGTCTATTTTTGCTTATTTCTTTTAAAACTCGTTTCATCATAGTTTATATTTTTTTCATTTTAAACAACTGTAATTTTTTTCCCTTAATTTTAACAGATTTCTTCATCTTAACTGGACTCTGTTGTTATTAATCGTCTACTTTCCCTTTGGTGTTATCCTAGCCCTTATCCGAACGTTTGCCCTTCTGCAGTTTTACTTAGCCTTTACCTACATTCGATCAAACAGCGTAAAAAGGTAATCGAATCTTATACTTTCTTACTCGCTTTATGTAAAATCTATTGTTTTATGTCGTAGGCATGTTATCAGATTTTTCGCAACTGTGCTCGGGGTCCACGTTATCGAGAAACCCTCAGGAAAAGCTGATGGTTCGGCCGGTCGAGTGTGGCTCTCAAATCACGTGACACCTTGGGACGGCCTCGTGCTTAATGTTCTGAGGGACCTTCTCGCTTTTCCGAGAAGCCCTGAACCCGTCTTTCCGGAAAACGTCAAGACGAATGGTAAACGAGGGCTGTTGAAGTTCCACAGCAATATTTTGGAGAAAATCTGCAGGGAAAATAACGAAATACAGATTCAGCCTGTGGGATTATCAGTCACTCGTCCGTTTCCTGATGAAATCGCAGTCACCACTCTTGACTCGAGCGTTTGGGCCGATCTTTTCTGGCTCTTCTTCAGTCCCGTCACGTTTTATGTCGTCAGGTATATCAAGTTGGTTTATCGTGTGAAAAATATTTTTCACTTGAGTTCATAGATATGCCGAGCCCGTAGTGAAGAAACCGGACGAGGATCTCGAATTAGTCGTTCGAAGGGTTGAATCGGAGATAGCAGCATTACTCAATGTCCCGACAACACCTTACACTGCGCAGGACAAAGTATGTTAATAATAATAACTAATAGAATACAGACTTATATAAATCATTTAGTGTTAATATAATTTAATATTTGTTTTAAAAAAGGCTGAACTCATCAAACGCAGACGAGCTGAAGCGAATGCAAATGCGAATCGAAATTTGCAGAATCGCAAAAATAACCTGCAAGCGATGGCAGCTCAAGTCAAAGAGGTTTTGCCACATGTCCCCCTCTCTGCGATTATTAGTGACCTGGGTAAATACTAAAATAGTTAATTATAGTTTAGTAGCATTAGCAACTAGCATTAAATTATAGATATTTTGTATTATACCTGATTTTTGTGCGTTTGTTTGAAAACCTCATATTTTTTTCATATTTTATTATTATTTGAGATAATTTATAACAGCTTTATGATTTTTTATATAAATGTTTCTTTTTTTTTCTTCCTATGTTATCCTGTATTCATACGTCTTGTATCCTGTATTTTATTATTATAATTTTTTTGAATTTTGGACAGGCCGAACGTCCAGCGTGGATGTAACGATCACCAACTTTGTCGAAGGTTTGATCCCGTTCACTCCGGAAAACGAAACGCGACCTGCTGCCCCGGCAGTCACTAGCTCATCCCCCGCTCCTAAAACTAACGTACGATTTTCTTATACTGTAATACTATAACATAAAATAATATCTGTATTTGTTTACATTTATTTATGAAGTATAATATTTAAACAGGATTATTGCTCGGTATCATTTTGCATCTAAAAAAAAAGCTCGAAATTGCGAATAATACTGAAAAATAATGAAATTCAATGTTAAAATAATGTGGGAAAATTCAGTGTTTTCACTTTCAAGTTCCCCTTTTTCCCCTCTTCCCTTACTTCCCCCTTTTTGCCCTCCGTACTAGTATACAAAGCATACTTCCAGATTTTCCCTTCTCCCTATTTCCTCATGTTTCCCTTCTCAGGCCCCGTTTTCCCCTTTTTCCAGGCAGTTTCGCTCCAAAGTGGAAACACTGAGAAAATTTTTAAAACAAAAGTCGAGTTTTGGTTCAAATTAATACAGCGTCGACACAACTTCCGAATAATTAGAAACGTGACATAGCGTAAGAAATATTTATAACAATAATCTAAATCAAAGTAACGTAATAAATGGTAATATTTAAAATAATCTTCACTCCGAATTCATGTGAAGAAGTATTATATAATATATTATAATAATCTAAATTATGATAACGCAAGAAATTTAATTTAGAAATAATTTTCTCTCTCAGTGTGTATGATGGAATGTGTTACGGTATATTCAGGGCTCCCACCGACCTGGAAAACCGGGAAATCAGGGAAACGTCAGGGAATAAAGTTTCAGTCAGGGAATACAGGGAAAAATCAGGGAATTTGAGTTGCCACTCTGCTCAATTTTCGCTCAGTTTCAACTAACCTTTGCTCAACCCTCTAATGAATAACTTCTAGAAAGTATAATGCGTTTAAAAAGTCAGGGGAAAAAAGGAAAAATTGTCAGGGAAATCAGGGAAAAGTCAGGGAATTTGATTAAGATTTTTCGGTGGGAACCCTGGGTAAATAATAATGATAGTAATAATAATAATAATAATACTGACAATATATTAAATTTAAATTTCGTTTTTCTTCAGGTTGTCTCGTCAGCGTTCGGCAAAACGCCCAACGAGAGGTTCGTGTCGCTTCAGGAACGCAAGCAAATTTTCTTCGAAACCGCGAGGAGAAAATATTGCGAGAAGCACGGCATCGACCTTAATCTTATTCGTTAACGTTTAATATTAAACTTGTTTTTCATTTTTTTTTTACACGAGTCTGGAAGAAACTGAAATGCTTGGTTGTGTGATTCAAAGGAAATACAAAAATAAAAGCGATTGGAATTTTGATATTAATTTAATTTAATTTAAATTTTTGTTTTTTCGTTCACTCAGTGAAATAAATTTAATCATAAATATTTAATAACTTTAATTAAATCCAACAGGTTATTCAATAGATATTTGCTATTTTATATTTTGTTAATTAAATAATATGTGAATTATTGATCGGTTTGTATTAATTAGTTTTTAAATTATTTTAGTAGAAATTTTCTGAATTAATAGAGTCGTATGTTAAACTATTATAGGGCTTACGTGTTAAATGGCCTCTGAAGACCAACCCCTCCACTACGGACAGAGGAATAAAATATTTAAATTACTAATTCTCGCTTGAAATAGTCTTGAAAAATCACAAAAAAATCAAGAAACATTTCCAGTGAAATAAATTTTTAAAGTTCTTTACGGAAGATTTAATAATGGTGTCCGTTATAGAGAGGCGCGCCTTGGACATACGGCCTGTCTCCTCCACAACGGACGAATTTATAAAATATGCCAATTGCAAAATACCCTTGAAAATAGCTCTTAAAAATCAGAAAAAAATTAAGAAACATTTTACAGTAAATAAAATGTTTAAATTCTCAGAAATAGATTTAATAACAGTGTCCGCTACAGAGAGGCAGGCGTGTGGAAAATGCCCTGCAAATCAGAAGCTGCGGCAACGCTGCACATTGAATATGGCCCCAAAGAAGGTAAACTTTTAATCTGTCAAATTCTTATCTCAAAACAAAGAAAAAGAGATAAAAATTTTGGTAAACGTATGTTGTACGGTTTTAGAAGCAGAACCTTCCCATGGACGACCTGTCGGTGCGCGGGGCTCCCAAGTCCCCGTGCCAGAAAGTTTTCGTTCAGCGGGACTACAGTGAAGGCACTTCAGTCAGGTTCCAAAACAAATTCCCTGCCGAACTCGAAGGAAAGGTATTGTATTGTTATCTTCCAATAATTATTGATCGATAAATTACCGCAGAAGGTTTCTCTAAGGTCTAATGGTTAACGTGAAGCGAAAAACGTAAACGCCAAATCAAAAACGATCGCAAACGTTAACAGTTCGTTCAGTTTCATTATTACTTTTCCCAAGCTAACGAACAACCGGAAAGTGTGAAAATACATAGCAAAGGGTGTATTTTCACGTTCATTAAGAGACGTAAAGCTGAATTGTAGAATTATTGAATTGTTTTTGTTTAAAAAAGATGTGTTTCTAAGATCCTCTATGTCACGTTGCGTTTTTTGGTTAAATTTGGTGTAAGAATATGTTATTCATTTTTGTTCAGTTTCATAATTACTTTTCCCAAGCTAACGGATATCTAAAGAGTTAAAAAATAGAAAGTAAATGATTTATATATGTTCCTTATGAAAACCCTAAGCTTATTTATAATATTATTTAAACTTTTCTGTTAAGGAAAAGAATTCGTAGATCCTCTGTGTCAAGTCGTGTTTTCAGGTTAAAGTTAGTATAAATAATACGTTATACTCAGATCGATCGTGAGAAGTTCGAGTACACCATCAACACGATGAACGAGGTTTACGCGGAGGCCGAACGGATGAGTTGCAGTTCGTGTTGCGAGGGCTGTTTCGCCTGTTTA
The DNA here is from genome assembly GCA_002872375.1 of Eulimnadia texana. Taxonomy (NCBI): domain Eukaryota; kingdom Metazoa; phylum Arthropoda; class Branchiopoda; order Diplostraca; family Limnadiidae; genus Eulimnadia; species Eulimnadia texana. The sequence goes on along the minus strand of NKDA01000001.1, from coordinate 32,111,337 downwards.
ACTGCTTACTTACTCTACTGCTGCACCGACACACACTACGAAAAGGTACCGCATAAGTAGTCGATGCAAATACCCACATAAAAATGACAGTGCCTTTTCCAATGCCTTGTACGGTATAAAACACCGTTGCCTGGACGCATTTTTACGTGGGTGGCCTATTTAGTCAGAAAATCTTATTAATAGTTTTTTATATAAATAATAAGTATTTATTTCTCAGTGCTTGAAAAAAGTAGCAAAATTCATCATAGAGCAAAATGAGCGGGTCTTCGTCCCGCACGGACTGTTGATCATCGATCCCGTTGAACGAGGACTGCGAGTGGTATATTCCGATTCATTAGTTACTAAGTATATTTTATTTGTAATGATATTATTTATTAATATTAGGTTGAAATTTGTGTCTTCAGCGAGGGTATGAATTCGTCTGGACAGCATTAAAAATTTGTAATTCTTGTTTCTGTGTTTAGTTTTGTCTTTTTTTAAAGATTAATTTAAATAATTTTCATCAAATTTTAAATAATTTTCTTTCGAAAAATCGCCCGTTTTCGTGAGATTGACATCAAGTGTTTAACTTTGTAATGGCGCATATAAAGAAATCCTGGAATAAATTTTTCAGTAACCCAGTAGTTTTTAATTATATAGAAATTGATTATTATAAATTTATTTGTTTAAAACATCCTTTTTTGTACAACGTACAGACAACAAGCAAGAAAAAAGAGGAAAGAAAACAAAATTAGAATTAAATCTGTCGTCTCGCGTCTGCCGTAACGAGCGACCAGCTTTTTCGTTAAACCTGCCAATGATATTAATAATAATTTAATTAAAATAAGATTAATACGTTTGATATTTATTAAATAATTATTAATACTAAACTGAGAATACTTCGTTTATATTATTAGTGATAAAATTATGACTAAAATAATATTGATAAGTCTTCAATTTCACAGTAGTATGAAATGAAGATTTTTTAATATCCTAATAAATCAGTGATTAACGAGATAAAATCAAAATGAAATCATAAGTCATCAAGGTAAGCAGTGAATTAATATTAACAGTAATTATTTACAACAAATCAATGATAATAAAGGTTTATATTTACCTATGATGCTGCCCATCGAGCGAAACTCTTCGTTAACGTCAGCCACCGTTTGCGAGGAATGCGCTGTTCCACACCAAAAAATTTAATTCCACGAAATTCAAACTTTATTCTGCTTATGGGTCATTTATTTTATTAATTTATGCGCAAAGAATATACTACGTTCGTCAAAAAATGTGTTTTATAAATAAATTTAACCTTTATCCTGCTTGTTTAATATTCATTTAATTTTATGTATTATTTTTATGCAGAGAATTCACTATTTTATTTCATTAATTTTTGTGTATTATTACTATTTATTACTATAATTACGTATTTTATACAAAAAAAATTATTTTAGAAAGTTTTCACTTTATTCTGCTTGTTTATTATTTATAATATTAATTTATTATTTTTACGAAGTAGCAAAATTATACCCAGAGTATCGACAGTCGTTTTGCTTTGGTCCACGATGCTAGCTAAATGCTGCCCGACTTGCAGCAAACTCTCCGTCGTGTTCGACGACATCTTTAGAAGCTCGTCCTTGTTTTTCGACTTCCTAATTTTAGTAAATATTAATCTAGTTATATAATTTAATTACTTATTTTTTTCAAGATACCTGTCCCTAGTGTCGTACCCTTCAGTGTCGGCGTAGAATAATTCTTGCTTATTTTTGGCCGTAATGCTCATCTGAGCTGCTACGTTTGCTTTCCTGTACAAAATAATGTGACTAGCGAAGATAGTAAAATGCAGTCTTCCCAATTTGCAGGGATATTCCCGGAAAAGGGGGAAACAGGATGTGAAAAGGGAAAAAGACGAGAAGAGGGAAAAGGGGAAATCTAGAAATACAGCCTCATGGGGTGTCACGGAGGGGGAAAAAGGGAAATTGAAAGTGGAAACACTGATAATATGATAAAAAGGTAGCTGGAAGCTGCAAAAATACCTGAATGAATTTTGCAAGTTAATATATCGGCTGTGGTACAACTCGGCCTCTTCATCGACTTCGTTTTTGGCAAAATCGCGAATAGCGTCAATGGCGTTTCTCATCTGGTTCATCTGCAGTCTTATTTTGGCGTTTATTTCGGAAATTTCTTTGGGTGACATCTCCCTGGACTGAATTTCCTGCATTTAATTGATTAATTAAAATGCTGTACTTAAACGTAAAAAGGTAAACATATCTGAAAATTACTGAATGCTGACCTTGTTTCAAATTTGAAATACTGCTATACCTGAATTAGATGAGTGATTGATATATTCAGACTTAGTAGTTCATCTTTTCTAGAAGACATTTTCTGTTATTGTTCCTTGAAATTTAATTAATAACGAATAGATTCTCTTTCCAACTGATAGTTTGATGTGCTGTCACCGTTATGTTTACATATCAGCGCCATCTAGTGTTGGTTTTCAGAACTACGTATTCGATTTACGCGGATCCGGATTCGAATGACTTAGTAGCGGTTACTTGCAGATCCAAATCACTGAGCAAACGGTTACTAGTAAACGGTTACTCTTGCTGTACTCATACGGTCATAGCGTTTCTGCTCAACACAGGCATTACTAGTGTAAAAATTCGTACAAGAAATATAATAAAATATAATTATAAAAATAATAAAAATTAGAAGAAAAATAGATAAAATTTTTTAAAGGTCTAATGGCTGAAATCAAAATAAACATTCAGCTAAAACATCCTTATTAAGTCATATTAACCGTATATTTAGCCAAATTGAAGCATGCAAATGAATTTTATTTCTTTTTTTTCCGATACACTTTTCTATGCACTACACAGTCAGGTCACGAAGAAATAGATTTAAAAAATTAGTGTTTCAACTGGAGGAGGGCAAAAGCCATGGCTTTAATTCCGTTCCAGGTCTCCGTGGCCGTGGGTGCAATCTGTGCTGGAGGCAACTGGAATCCGTATTCTCCAGTATCTCGCAGTTCAATGGTGTACGAATGGACGATACCGGCGGTCTCGTACGCGTAATCGATCGTAGTTCCAGACGCCACATCTATTTTTATCAATATCAATACATTACTTTACAGTTAATCAGTGTTTAAGTGATAAGGCAACAGTGTTTCCACTTTTTTGCAGGGAAGTTCCCTGAAAATGGGGGGGAAATGGAGTCTGAAAAGGGAAGACGAAGAGAAGAGAGAGTATAAGAGGAAATCTAAACCCCTGTACATTCTTGCACGGAGGGGGGAAAAAGGGGAAAGATAAGGGAAGAGGGGAAAACTTGAAGATTGAAAAGTGGCAACACTGTAAGGTAATGGTCTAGTGATATGGTATATAGATTAATCAATAAGAATACTAAAACTAATAAAAATAAAATATGATTACAAATTATGTCAGCTCCGTTTCCGTACTGGAACTGAGTTCCGTAAGTGTTCTGCAGAGCCGCAACAGATGTTCCCATCACGCTCATCTAAAAAAATAATATTAATTAGTTATAAATAATTCAAGTTTTATATGATAGGATAATTTACCATTTCATCGTATTCCGGTGGCAGATCGTATTTGTAGCTGAAGGCGGACATCCAGAGCTGCGAGTACGAGTGAATGGACAGCGAGGCGCGGACGCGGGCGCCGTTGGCCAGCAGCGCATCGCGGATGGCCGACGATTCGCGCTCGGAGAAAGGAGCCTCCCCATGATAAGTGTCGGAACATCCCGAGTTGGAAGCTCCGGTACCGCCGAAGTTAGCATCGAAGTTCCTGTTAGCATCAACTCCTCGGCACAGCAGACTGTTAGTGGGAGCACGGTTCTTACGCCATAAGCGATCCTGTGAGCGCGACAGAAAAGAGCTAAGGTTAGTAACTGACTACTAATTGGGCTAAGTAAGATCTAGTGAGTGACTAGAACTCGATATCAAAGAGCTAGATTAGTAGTTAACTAGTAACAGCTTAGCTTAGTTGTAGTAAGTGACTATAACTTGGAAGAAAATAGCTAGCAGCTGATTATTAATGGGGCTTACTAAGTTCTAGTATGTGACTGACGTGACTAGTAAGCAGTAAGTGGTAAGTAGGCTCTTCTACTAAGCGACTAACTGGACTGTAGTAAGGTAATTGACTAGTAACTAACTAACTTAGCCTGTCTGCTAAGTTACCAACTTGATTAGTGCGCTAATTGACTATTAACTAGCTAACTAAGTTTGTCTACTAAGCGACTATCGTGACTAGTAAGCCAATAGACTAGTAACTAGCTAACTAAATCTGTCTACCAAGTGACTAGCTTGGCTTAGTAAGTCGTAGATGATCCCGAACTCGGAAACTAACTAAGATTAGCGAAGAACTAATGAGCTTACTTACAGCTTTTACTATCTGACTAGCTTGTTGCTTACCGTGGACCAGGTGTAGACGTAGCCATCGGGGTTAGCAATGGGGATGATAGCCCAGTCGTAAGCATCCAGAAGTGAAGTGATTTCAGAATCTACTCCGTATCCGGTAGACAACTACAACAATAATATTACTGTTAGTTCGGTAAGTAGTAACTAGACTATATATAATGAGTAGCAGCTGCTACCGAGAGTGTTAATGGTGGTTAAGTAGCATAATAGTATTAGCAGTAGAATTGGAAGTACGAAAGTAGTCATAGCAGTAGTGGTACGAACTAAATAGTAGTAGTAGCTCTAGTGCTAATAGTTTCGATGATGGTGGTAGCAGTGGAAGTAGCAAGAGCAGTACTGATGGCAATATTGGTAGTCATGATAGTGACCATACTAATAGTAGTAGTATAAATATAGTATTGCTAGTACTAATAGCACCGGTAGTAGCACCAGTGACATCAGTAGCAAGTAGTAGTAATAGTAATAGTGGTTATTGTTGATACTAACTAGCAGTAGCGTTAGTAGTAGTAGCAATAGCAGGTGAAGAGTATTAATACTAATAGTGAACTAGTAACAATAGGAGTTAGTATTAACATACTAACTAGTAGTAGTAGTAGTAGTAGTTATTTCTGTAATAGCAAGTATTAACACTAACTAGCAGCAGCCTTAATAGTAATAGTAGTTAGTATCAGTATTAACTAGCAGCAGTAGTGGCAGTAGCATTAGTAGCTATTATTTACATTAACTAGCAGCAGCAGCAGTAGTAGCAGTAGTAGTAGTAGTAAGTAAAACGACTAGTAATAGTAGTAGTAATAGTACTAATAGTAGTAATAATAGTAGTAGCAGTAGCAGTAGTAGTAGTTGCAATGGTAGTAGTATAGTAATAGTAATATCAGTAGTAGTGGTAGTAATACTAAGTAAGTAAAACAAGTAGTAGTAATAGTAGTAGTAATAGTAGTAGTAGGAGCAGCGGTAGTAGTAGTTGCAATAGTAATAGTAGAAGTAATAGTAATAATAGTATTACTGGCAGTAGTGATAATGTTAGCAGTAGTAGTAGCAGCAGTACTAGTGGTTGGAGTAGTAATAGTTTAGTAGCTGCAATAGTAGTAGGTACCTGGTTGATGAACCACATGCAGGAGGCAGCGGCGATCCATTCCCTGGCGTGGATGGTGCAGTCCATTTGGATGATGGGCTTGTCGCTGCTACTTCCAGTTTTTATGTCCACCATCCAGATGTCGCGACCTTCCAGAGTCTGCCCAGCTGAAGACACGCTCACCAACGAGTTGGTAGCAGCCAAATCTTGCAAGTAAGCAGTGATCTACATGGTAAGTAGTAATATAGTAGCTAATAGCGATCACTAATAGTAGCTGGTAGTAGCAGTTGTAGCAGTTAGTAGTATGAAATATTCTTAGCAGTACTAGAAATCGGCAAGTCGTATAGTAGTGCTTTCAGCAACAGTGTTATTAGTGATAGTAGTAATAGTAATATAGTAAAATAGTAATAGTCAATAGTAATAATCGATCGTACTCTTAGTAGTCGTAGTGGTGGTAGTAATGCTAACAGCAGCATTAGAAGTAGCAGTAATAGTAGGAGCTGTAATAATAATAATAGTAGTAATACTAGTAGCTATAGTAGCAGCAGTAGTGCTACTAGCAGTCTTAGTAACAGTATTAACAGTAGCACTACTAGTGATGTTAATACTAGTATTTCCAGTTGCTGTAGTAGCAGTAGCAGTACTACTAAGCAGTCTTAGTAACAGTTTTAACAGTAGCACTACTAGTGATGTTAATACTAGTATTTCCAGTTGCTGTAGTAGCAGTAGCGGTACTACTAAGCAGTCTTAGTAACAGTATTAACAGTAGCACTACTAATGATGTTAATACTAGTATTTCCAGTAGCTGTAGTAGCAGTAGCGGTACTACTAAGCAGTCTTAGTAACAGTATTAACAGTAGCACTACTAATGATGTAAATACTAGTATTTCCAGTAGCTGTAGTAGCAGCAGTAGTAGTACTAACACTTACCGTTTCGTAAGGGTGGTAGTTACTAAAGTCGTACTCTTTAGTCGACTTGTGAAGATGACTACGGGCGTGGATCAGCTGACGCTCCTTGAGGATGTCCGCTTCCAGGTTAGTCGTCTTGACCTTGTGGCGGATCCCGTTGGTCCACAGCAGTTTGGCCAGACGCCGGTAGTTGGCCGGCGCTACGTGAACGTCGACGGGGAAACCGACGCCGCGCGGGTGAGTCCAGAAGTCGAAGCCGTCAGCGCCGTCGAGCGTCTTCAGGAAAGCCACTTGCTCAGGCGTCGTTGGCGTCGCCCGGATAACCATGTGCCTGTTTCATTTTGTATTATTATTTGATTGTAATCATTTATTAAATTTATCATTTTATTCTTATAAGCTGCCAAAGTATTAGTGTAGCTAAGGTATCATACCCTTTGTAGCCAACATTGCTACCGCTAACCAGGGCGCTGCAGAAGCCAGCGACACAGAGAGCTGCTACCAGCAATCGCATCTTCAGTGTTACTAACTTTCCAATTGAATTTCAGTCCTCAGAACCTAGCACGGCTTAAATAGACTGGACCTCCCTCTTATCACTGGGAAGCAGGGGGTTCTAAACTGCTACTGTCAACTACTACTAACATAGTGATAACTCATAGGTAAGCGAGTACGGAGACTAGTCCAACAGACCAACTATTCTATAATAATACATCGAAAATTTAGTATATTCTTAGTACGTTGTATTGTGAATACTGATTAATTTATTAATAATAATGAAATGAGAAAGTTGTGAGCCCTTGGTGTGTTGTTTGTTTTGGGACCCCACGCGAGGATTTTATCTGTTGTCCAAGATGATTGTTTCGAAACATTGACCTGAGAGATTCAGATAACTGATTTTCATTAAGTTTAAGTTAGCATGACTGACCACGAACACTGAACTCACTATAAATAACTTCTGCTATCGAAAACGTACCTGACAGCACGATTGCCCAATAAAAAAATTCAGAAATATCCAGTATGCTGAACAAAGTCTGGACAAGTTCTGAAACCATGCCGTTTCAGCATGCTGAAGGTGCTGAAATTGGCCAGTTTTCAGTACGTAAGTTTAGGTAGGATTGAGGATGCTGAACAACGTGTGAACGGCCTTCAGAACAATTTCAGACGTTGTTCAGCATCCTCAATCCTACCTAAACTTTTCGCCGAAAACAATTCAGCATGCTGATACGTACTGAAAACCGGCCAATTTCAGCACCTTCAGCATGCTGAAACGGCATGGTTTCAGAACTTGTCCAGACGTTGTTCAGCATACTGGATATTTCTAAATTTTTCATTGGGGGATAACGATGAAAACAGTGTGATAGCGCAACATAAACTGAATGAATGGATGATAGTTGCGAATCTTAACGTGGATGTTTACTTGATAACTGCTTGCTTAAAATAGGGTAACACGATTTTATGTATCTTACAATGTTATATGATGTTGTTGTTTTTGGATGTGGGAAAACCACGTTGATTTTGATTTTGTATTTGAAAACAAGATGATAACTGAGTAAACCTTTGGACTTGAAAATTTTCAACAGCCGAATACAACTGTGTAGTTAAATACAGAAAAATT